>JAGSMT010000001.1:0-4810686 GCA_029286875.1 Lamproptera curius | reverse complement strand
TTTTCCCTTTTTTCAATTTTACTCTTTTAATCTAGTGTTATCATTTATTTTTTTTATTGCTCATAAATAAAACTTTTTCATATGCATATACTATAAGTATTTTTTTTTGTTTAATAATATTTTGAAAACATATTACGAGAAGTGTATAAAATTATAACATACAATTTTGTTATGAAAATATCTTTTATAATCTGTAGTTTAAGAAAAATCTTTAAATATTGACATAAGATCTCTCGATGCGTTACTTTCAAATACAACCTTGACACTTAACGAGATTCTCACGCAAATATAGATGACATTATGTTTTAAGGATCAATAGCAGTACTAACTTAAATATGAAATAAAACTACGCTAAGTAAAAAGTTATTGTTTAAGTATATATACCATAACTTTATACGTTCGTGCACGGGTCTGCCCGTGTTATTTTTATATTTTAGAAATTAGCCTTTGTTACTGAAGGTAAATGTAGCTTTTATTGTTAAAGTTTTTTTTTAATCAGCACACTGGTTTTCGAGTTTATCCGTTACAAACATACGCGCAAAAATACAAATCTTTCCTCTTTATAATAATAGTATAGATTAGTATATTTAATAAACACGCGCATATCTAATATTTAAATATCAATTTGGTTAAAAGTATTTGTATAATTTAATTAGTCTGATTTTTAGAAAATTCATCGTTTACTCCTCGTTACTCTATCAATTTAAATTACTCTATGATTTCTCATTATCGACAATTTCGATTTATTGGTTTTCGATGCAAATTATTGCCCATGAATGTCAAAGAAAAACCATTTAAAATATTCACGTATAGTAAAAATATGTACAGATTTGAGCATCTATAACAAAATTCAAAAAGCAATTATAAAGTGTTGTTCAGAATTACCTTAACACTTCTGTCAAATAATCAGAATATGAAATGGAAATATGATATTTTATATCTTGATAATTATTTATTTTATTGTTATTGTAAACACCTTTGCCGTGAAATTTGAAAAGTATTTACAAAATGGAATTGTATTTTTTTACAATATAATTAATGTGAATCTTGAATTGGTAACATATGTTTGTACGAGACCAGTTATATTAAAGCTTTTTTTTTTTGTAAAGTATCAGTATTTTCCATTCGTCAATTTAAAATTTAAATTAAGACGAACTGGAAAAAAATTATTTAAAAAAACTACAAACACCACGTCGTTCGAAAGTTGAATTACATGAAATTTAAACTAAGGTATGTTAAAGTGAACGGGAACTATGTACTAGACGTCTCGATACGTGCTTCGAATGAAGAACAAAAAAAAAGCTACAATAAATAAATAAATCACCTTCGAATTCCTTTCGCGTCTCTTTTATAAGTAGAGACACAGTAGTTGATACAATAATATGATATTTAAAATATTCTGTTCGTCTGGTCCAATCAAAGCAATCAATGTTGGACTTTTCCTGTGTTGTTATGCACGACACGACAGTACAGTTTTAGGAACAGGCAGTTAACTACTTTTACGAACGTTGGTAATGAGGTCGCTTATATAGAAATTTCATACACTTATTTTGATATAGTGTAAGAAATTAGAACTTGAAGCACACATATTATATATCATATTGGTACATTTTAATATATTTTTCTTAGATCACTCCAAAATTTACTTGACTTTTTCTCTATAATTTATTTAATTTACAAATTTTATCACAGATAAGCGATTTTATCTGAAAAGAATATACAAATTATAACCACCTCCAATTTATATCTCTAATGACACGATTCGTACAAATCTACGAAAAACGGCGTGGCAATAAATCTGTAAGTAGCGAAGGATTTAATATGTTACAACGGCGTGATTGAATTTCAAACACTCGAGTTCGTGTCCTTTTTCTGATATCGTTTAGCATACGGCAAAAATGATTATTGTTCGGCTGATAGAATATTTCGGATCGTATTCTTCGTACCGGTTTCAGTGCGGGTCAAGTGAAGAAAAGGCGCGGACCGAAGCAGCGCTCGTCAGTCGCACCAGGGTCGTCGCAGGGGTCGGACCGCTATCTAGTCATTGAATTTTTTTTATAATATACTCTCTTTAATATTGTAATCAAAAGGTCACCATGAAAGTGTTCATCGTACTGACGGCAGTTGCCGCCATTGCCAGTAAGTATTAATTTCAAATTGCTATAATTCGAAATTATCAGCAACGTTTATATCTATTTGATTTACTAAGCATGCTGATATGTATTAATTGTTTAAACGCTTAATGAAGTCATAAATCATATTTATACTATATCGTAAATTTTTTCAACCTTTTACTTTTTGAAACAATATTATCGTAAAACAAATAACAATACTGTGATTATTTTAAAAGGTTATAAGAAATAATAAAGAAAATAATTGGTTACTACACAGTAGCTAATTATCGATAGCAAGAATGTTAGTTAAACAATTAAGTGCAATTATACGCCCTAATTGCTGTGAAAATATTCAACCATTACAGAAAGTTTTCGGCAATAATTGTTCATTGCACATTAAACACCTCAAGTGAAGAAAATCCGAATAATGATTTTGAACGCGTTTATGTCTTTTGTACCTAAAATTGAAACTTCATACACTTTTTTACTAAAATATCAGCGAGGCCTACATATAACAATCGTTCTATATAATTGGGTGTTTTCCTATGAGATGTAATACTTCCTATATAAATTTAGACATAATACATGACATCTAAAGGCTTATCATTAACAAAACAAAGATTTGCTAATTTTGGAGCACTGTAACTTTCATAACAGCATTATTTTTCCTTAAGAAATTAAAAATATATCTAACAGTCTCCGTACTACTTATTATTAAACAAACCCATGAAATTTTCATGAAGTTGCGTTGTCATAGATTGACACGGTTTATGAGCAAGTTTACGCAAAACTAATAGGGAAATTTTGTAACCAGGAACGTTGTATCAACAGCTTTAGAAAAAGTCCAATAAAACTGATACAATATTGAATTTACACATGTTATTACAATTTAAATGATTAAAAATCTTTTTTACCAACGACAATATTCAAGTGCCAAAATGAAATATAAAAAAAAAATAATTTGATTCTTGAATTTTAAATATGATATGTACGTATTTTTACAGGCAGTCTAGCATTCCGGTTGCATGCGTTATCGCTAAACTAGTTTGGGTCGCGATTGTAATTTAGTAAGCTATGTCTAGGTCACAATTTAATAATATCTAAGTTAATTTGCACGCGGTTGCAACATTAACTTGATTTGAATTTAAGTTATGTCCATAACTACAATATAAAATAAATATTGATTAAGTTGTTTAAATTTTTTCTTTAAATTTTCACTCATGATGCATTAGTAATCTTTTACTGTTTTCTTATCTATATTTATACTAAATTGAAAATTGATGCTATTTCCTAAGAAAATGAATAGTTATTGTAAAAACTTATAAAATATTTCTTTATATACGTTTTACAAAATATCAAATTAATCGAAATCAAATAAATCAAATCTTATGCGGAAAAGCTATTTGACATTCATCATGGTTGTACTTGTATCTCTTAAAGATTATTAGGGAAACGTGGCATAGCCGTGTGACACGTTTTCATAACCAGTTTTGTCGTCTCGACTTTTGAACAAACAAAAAGAACAAGAATTTTATGTGTCAAGGTAAACATTCAAATGAGCCAGTTATGTTAAACTTTTAAATGTTAATTTTTTTAATGGCTCAATTTTTAAGAATACGCAATACTGGGTTAGCAAACACCTAGCATGGCGCATATTTGGATATACTTGTAAGGTCAATATTTTTCGGTCTATTCCTCATTGATTAAGTACGTTTTATAGTAGAGGTATTTTGTGGTGGAGCGCATTTGTCTAGTGACTTTTTTAATGTAATACGCCAGTGTCTAACCATTTAGTTTATTATGTGGTATAATAAGGGCAATGGGATAAATCATGCTAGGGTCACGCGGCGCCTCAGTGCATCAGCGATGCACCGCTGTCGTAACCGCCACACTTTCACTTCTCCGGCCGCGTTGCGTAACCTATCGCGTGTTGCGAGCGCGGGCGTACCACCTCTGCTTGTGTTAACACGATATGTACGTGAATAAAATTAACCCACGCACACCTCTTGATTGATGGATGATTAATATCTATCTCCTACCTTCCTTCTTGAAATAACTCTTTGTAGAGGTTTGTAATCAGTTGGTCAATCACTTTTTTTGGGATTGTGCTATGTTTTGTTGCTACAAAAAAAATGACGAATAACTATCATCATTTCCTTCCCGAATTTGGTAATGAATTATTAGTTATGATTAAATTTTTTATAACTAAATGCAGATGAGTAGTACTTGTATATGATTTTAAATGTAAGTTTTGAAACAAAACAACTTTACTCCCATGACAATAATTTTAGATATAAAATACGAAGAATAAAAGCTCTGTCCCGGAAATGAATTCAGTATTTTATAGTATAATTCTAATACATAACAAACCCCTATTTCCTGGTAAATCGATCGTAGTAAAGTTATTGATGAGAATGTTTTCAAGCTCTTTACATATATTATTCAAATTTAGCCGTTGAATATTAACACCTCTTGATTCTATCTTCCTTTTAGAAGTGTAAATATACTAATTACATTGCGGTGACATTTGTCATTCACTCAAGGACAAATGTCACGTTGCTAATATTCCGTTATTAACTTCTGATTAGAATATCTTCATATTCTTAATGACGTAGTGGAAATTTTAATATTTATTTTAGGCCAGCTCCGTTAAATGTCAAATATTCTAGCAAGTAATATTGGTCGATTAACTTAACCTATTGCCTAAGAGAACATGGGAATGGCTGAATGCCAATCTTGTGTTGATGATTGTATAATAACGTAAACTGTTGAGTAATTCGTATGGCTTACTTCACTCTTTAAAGGTAAAGTCTTACAAATGACTTTGTTAACGAGTAGACAGTTGGTTAATTTACATAAAATTTGTAAACTTTTGAATTATTATTTAGCTACAATGTTATGATTTACTTATTACTTATTATAAATAAGTTGACGTGAATGTTCTAAGATTTCATTGTGATCATCATTTTAGCTTAATTTTGAAGTGTCTTTTTTTACTTGTCTATTTGGAGTTTATCTCGGAAACTTATCAAATTCTAAAAAGAAATTACCAAAAACGTTATATTCTAAAGCATTCTGAAGTTTTCATAAATATTATATTAAAAATATTATGTTGTTACCAGGTGCCCAATTCAAGTGCCCCAACAAAGACGGCCAATATGAAGACGACAGGCAGTGCGACAAGTTCTACGAATGCGTAGACGGCGTCGCCACCACCAAGATTTGCCCCGACGGTTTAGTTTTCGACCCTACCATCAGGAAGATCAACAAGTGCGACCAACCCTTCAATGTAGACTGCGGAGACAGGACCGAGCTGCGTAAGTCTTAATCAAACTAACATATTCATACATTATGTCCGCTTTAGCTGTTATTTTAGCCCTGAAAGTCTGTAATTGGACGGCTTTTTAAATAATCGGCCATATTATATTTTTTTCAATCCGAGTAAGTACTTTCTGTGCTTAACAGGTAAGTTAAAATTGTAATTTAATAAATCTGGTCGATGTTATATGGAAGTTTGAAAATTCTGGAAGATATCATTCTTATATTTAATTAGGTAATAAAGTTATATCTAATTTATCAAAAATGGCCTTGTGTCAAATTTATACAGGTAGAATAGACACAATAGTGATATGCAAGGGTATCCAGATCACCTTTGACAGACCGTCTAGGTCACGCCGACTAGGCCAATTAGACGTATAAAGCTTGTAATCACATATTACTGCCGCTTGTAATGTTACAGACATGTTGAATAAAAAGTCTGTACGGGTTTGCGATCCTCTGCCATACCTTTCAAGATAGTCTTTGATGTATGTATATGTAAATGAAAGACATACGTTGCCACTCTAAAGGCGTGCATAAAGAATACGAATAAATATATATATAACTCTTCAATCTACCAACCGATCTATAATTTACATGATTCGAGTAACTCAGAGTCTAAAATTCCGCCGTTTAGGTACTCGAATAATTCAACATCATTCAGTATGGTGAGCATCGACTAAACTACGTGACAAGTATTTTAATGCCAACATCTTTGTTCAACGTTTAGAATTATACCGATTTTATAGAAATTTTATACGTGCCGTGTAAAGAAACGTGAAAGGAATTCGATATCGGACAGAGTAACTCGTCGAGTCAAGGCGAATGAGTTGGGAACGGAACAATTTAAAAATAGCGTCGAACAAGTGGCGACTTGAGTGAAAGAAAACCCAACTTCCTTGTATTTAGACAATCAATTTAATTGATTCGCAAGAATTCGTTGACGCTGATACAATGCAGCGTTTACTCGCAGTCAAGGATTTCCATAATGTCACCGACTAAACACCGTGTTTCAAATGAAAGTTATGTCCTACTAAACGTGGCGCAACGTATTGGTTTCATAAATGAATCGGTTTCAAAAGTTGTTTTTCGTTGGCTTGATGTTTTTTTTTTGCAATATCTCCAAATGCGTAACACTGTGCCGTTAAAATGCTATTTATGAGCGTCTGGTGAAATAGTGTGGTAGGTGACGAATCAACGTTTTTACTGTTCGCTTACATAATGCAGTAGGCCAAATCTATTTTGCAAATAAACTGTGTTTAAATCTGTTAGATTCATGAGTATTATTGCTGATTCCTTAGTTATTTATTAGTTACACTTAGTAACTTACAAATATTTAAGAAAAAATTATTATAATCACAAGTTTTGAAAATTTCTTACAGGTTTTTATTGAAACATTTATTACGATTGCATATAATAAAAAATATAACTTTCATTGATCCGTAATTTCGCTTTTTTTAATACAACCGGAGAAGTTTTGGAACTAAGACTTTAACTGATAACATTTACATGTGTACATGTTATATTGTTATGAAGTATTTCACGAATGCACTTCACCCTTTTAGGGTGTAAAGAACAGAGACCAGACAGAACCTCTAAAATTAAAAAAAGTTTTTTCCATAAATTTGTATGGATTCGAAGCCACGACAACTTAGCAAATGGCTAAGAGAATAGAAACGTTTTAAGGTTATTCTCTTTAAATTTTGTATATTATTTAATTATATTATACGATTTGCAGAGCCACCTAAGCCAAACGAGCGTTGCCCACGCCGCAACGGTTTCTTCGCCCACCCCGACCCAACCGTGTGCAACATCTTCTTCAACTGTATCGAGGGTGATGCCACCGAAGTTAAATGCACAGCTGGACTCCACTTCGACGAGTACTCTGGCACTTGCGTCTGGCCAGAATCTGCCGGCAGGCAAGGTTGCCAGGCTCAAGAGAGTAAGTATTTAAAATCCTGTACATTTTGATGAAAAGTAAAGTGAAAATTATTTTCCATTCTGTTCTTTAAAAAGAATTAAATTTTTTAACAATTTTAAAGTACAACTGATACAATTCTTATGTTCATTCTTCTTAATTAAATTTTGTGTTCAATGTTGCATTTCACTTATCAATTCTTGCCATCAACAAAGTGAACTTGAAAACTCAGTGTGATTTCTTCCATTATTTATATTATACTTTCTTTTTTAATTTTCATTTTAAACAGTTACAAAAATTATATATTATTAGCGATTTAAAATATCCTGCAAACAATTTTAAGTATTAAATGTATAAATCACGTGCTATCAGTATAAAAGTAATCTTAAGTCAATCGCGCATTTACTCATAATTTTGTCTCACAAAATGAATTTAAAATATGTATATCGCATTTACAGCTATTCAACAAATATATATTGTGCACGTGCGCGTTGACCGATTTGCCCTTTTCGATCCCAATGCGTCCCCTTCACCAATATTAATGACAACGAAACAAACTCATAACGTTATAGCCGGTCATAAAGTGATTGGTCCGTCGTATGGTATATATGAATATTATTTGATATTTTGACGAATCATTAGCTATTCTTACATTGTCTATTATTTAGGCAAATACGTTACATGTTTAATAATAAAGTTTTACGGCGTCTAATCTTTATTCTGACGTTGCAGACACTTTTCTCGTCAATAGTCGTCGGGAATGATTTTAAAAGAGTGTATTAATTAAATGCGATAAAATTTATCAAACTGTATTATTTATTCATATACGTACATGTTCATAATTTGGTTCCTTGTTATCAGAGAAGACCAAGGACGGATTCGAGTGCCCCAAGGAGCAAGTGGTCGACGCCCAAGGCCAGGCCGTCGCTCACCCCAAGTTCCCCCACCCGAATGACTGCCAACGCTTCTACGTCTGCTTGAACGGTATCGAGCCACGTGACCTCGGTTGCCAAGTCGGCGAGGTCTACAACGAGGAGTCGCAGAAGTGCGACGCACCCGAGAACGTGCGAGGCTGGTGGGTATCCTTTTAAGGAATGCAGGAAATTTCAACTTTTCCACTTGCAAAAAAGTTTACGATTCCAAAAAAAATGTTATGTGTTTTATCACCTTTTATTTTACACGACTTTACTTCTTACAGTTCTTTATAGCGGTTGTAAATACTTTGTTGTATAAAAATATTGAAGTAATTTTCGTAAACAGGACGTATTTTTATGACTTTTACATCCGTTTTCTTTTTTTATTGTACTCTTTTATTGTTTTACTTATAACTTTTTATTTACAGCGAGGACTGGTACAAGGACTCTGAGGACGCAGCGCCCGCACCTAAAGCGAGGTCTTAAACCTAGTGATACTAATAATTTAGTTACACCTAAGACTTGATAAGTTAATATACTGTAAGACCTTACTCCATGTTATTTTATTTTCCTCTTCCTCCTTCCTATTACGCTATTATATGAATTGAATATTTATTAGAATAGGATATTTATTAGTAACTAATATTACCAGCAGTAATTCGATTGCAGAAATGTAATAATTAGATTACAAATAGAAAATTACTCAATTATTCTGTTTTATGATATTTAGGTAAAAGCAGACAGCGTATAGTTAGTTGAAAAAGATGTTGATATTGGTGTCTACTTCTAAGATATTTTTTCGCTTTTTAAAAATTATGAAATTCAAATTATTAAGAAAGACAAATAGCAGAATGCAGTAGAAATACAGAAAAACTTAATGATATCGTTAAGTTTGCTATTGCTAGGACACTTAAATCTTGAATTTTTGTAAAAGCTACATTTTATTGCTACCAAAATTAGGTGACAAAAACTTAGCCAATAAGATAACAAAGTCTTTTTATCTATACATAAAGAAAATTTATCTTAAAATGTTTACCAAAGTCTTAATAATAAAGACTATTATAATGGGATCTAAGATTCTTTAACGGGAAAAGAATAGGCATTAGAACCCGTTAAACGTTATATGCATAATTTTTTTTTAAATTATTGGATATTTTTTTATCTGTCTCTTAGTCAGATTAGAAGTAAATAACACTTAAAAATAAGTAAATAAATAATCTTATGATTTCAATTACTTGTCGGAGTTTCATTATTTAGGCATTCTAAAAGGATTTAACAATTTTTTTAAATTAATAATTGGCAATTATTATGGTATGGTTGTGTATTTAATGTTTAAAAACTTTATAACGAGCATATGTACCTAATCACTTTTAAAAGAGTTGTTTTGCTGCAAATATAAGCATACGCCTACAATTTTTTTTTTCGTTTCATCTTTTATTTAGAACCTATAATTATTTGGGATAAAAAATTAATACTACATTTTTTATTGTGAAACATAAGAATAATAAAATAACGGCTAGTCGATTTTAAGTAAATGGTTGGTTTTGTGTTATATTTTGTCAACGTTGTACGCTGATGAGCTGAAGCTTAATTATTATATTTATAACTAACTTATCCATACTCATAATTATTTCTATTGTTTACGCGAATATTAAACATTTTTATCCATATTCACTCGATCTTTATGATAAGAGTGCAAGATATATACATATTTGTATAATAAAAATAAAGATATTGTGACAAAAAAAACACTTAGGCTTTAATTTTGAACTTTGCAAAACTGTGTAAGATTTGATTTAATTAGGTTAAGTTAGTTCCATAAAGCTTTCTAACTTTTAAAAGTTATGAAGTTCCAATTTACACAACAACACCTTTTACTATGCATGATAATTTAAGTTATACAAAAATAATTGGTGTAAATCGACCAAGTGATTTTTTATTATTCATTCAGATAAATATACAGTACAATGAGTGCAATAACTTTATTCTAGGAATTCGTAAACAAAGTTCGGTGAAAGGAAGACACCATACGACTGCTAAATACGAAATGAGACTGAGCCGACTTTTGTTTACCTTTTGTTTGTGAGTTTACATTTTTAAGAATTATATTACTAAAGTAGTAGTAGCAGTGAAATCTATAACATTAGGAAGGAAAATTTTATATTATCTGTTTACTAGACCCCACACGGCATCCTAAGATAAATTGTAGTATTGATTGTACTCGTATCATCCTTGTATTTAGTAAAACAATTTTCATTACCACACAGACCACGCTATGGCATCGCCAAAAATGTAAAACCGTAATGAAGCTATCCTATATTGCCCTTCACTAGTGTAAAGATAAAACGTATTGACTATAAAATTTGGACGTATCTACACCTCAGAAATAGAGAAACTATATATTTACAAGTAACACAAACAGTCACATTACCAAAATATTTCGAAATTTGCAAGCAACGATAAATAATGCTAAAATTTTATCAATAAACTTTTCTTTTCTAACTGATACTATGCATTGTGACTTAAATTTGTGAGAAATTTTTGCTCTCTCAAACTAGTTAAGCATAAATATACTATTTTATTTTTGTTTGTTTATCAGGTTAAAAGGTTAGACTATTAGAAATAAATGCATAGGTCATCGTAGTCTCATTAGCGATGCAAAGCAGCAATTTTATCGTTTGAAACCATTAAACATTCTGTCACAATTTAAGCGCTATTGTTACGAAGAAAGGACTTAGAGACAAATAACGTACCCCATCACAATAGAAAGAGTGATAATGAATCACGTTATTATGCAATCCAGACGTCGGCATTCTGATCTTAAGCGCGTGCTATTTAAAACATGCTACAAGGTTCTCAAGTAATAATTTTAGTTCCCGTTTAAAACATATATATATATTATATATTATATATCATAGATTCTATTCAATAAGAGGAAACTTGGTTAACGGTGTAACATATAATAGAGTATTTACTAGAAAGAATAATTAGTGCGACACTAATTACAGTTATAAAGATTAAATTAAATTCCTAAAGCCTAATAAAAAATAAATTTTAATATACTATAAGACTCATGTCCGCAATTATACTTATGCAATAATGACGATAGGTACCTACTTTCTCAGTTAGGTGCTACTCTTAATGGCTCTAGAGAAATGTATCACAAGTAATGTTATTTAACGATTTGCATAATCTTCTTCCGCTACTTTGGATTTTTTTATCTACATGTACTGTAGTACACAGTGTAGTATACAGTACATTTGATAGGACTCTCGGTTAATAATGGTTACGCTTTTAGACTTTAATGTGAACTAATGATTTTTAATACAGCGTTTCAAAAAGATTAGGGTTAGAATTAATTTAATCATATAAACATAAACCCACCAACATTATTTAACTTGAAAAAGTTTTTCTAGAATATTTAGAAGTAAGTCCGTTTCTAATCATTTTATTAAAAATTCGCTATTAGAAATGTGGGTCGGCAGCCTAATATAGAAAAAATCTATTAAACATTATCTTTCCTACTTTTTACAGCGAACAAAATAAGTCTAAATCTTAGTCAAATATCTTTATTCAATATACAGTTCGATCGTGAATTAATAATGTGGATTCAATCTCAATCACTGTGACTGAATTCTATCACGTGTTCTGAAATAAACTAAGACTGCGTCGTAGTCGTCGATTCGAATATAGCTGCGTCCTTATGGGCTTGCGCTTTAGAAACCGCAGGTCGAGGGTTTGAATCCTGCGGGACTCAATAAGTTTTCATTGTTTTTTCCTAGTTGATTAGGGACATGCGAACTGATTCTCCGATTGCCTGTGAAGATGATCCATGCGTCGGACGAGTAAAAGCATGAGGTTATAAAAGGTCGGTCTTGCGCCTTACCTGTCTTCAGTCTTGTCGGTTTTCCATCCCATCGGGTTATTAATGTATAAAGGAATAGAGAATGTGCTTCTGTTGGCGCGTACATTTGTGCATTATAATATCATGATCGTAGTTCGTAGTTAGAGCACTGATGTAGTGCGGCCGTAGTCGAAATCGACTTGGAGGACATCATTATTTACTATTCGACTGAAATACAGAGCTGAAGGGAGCGTAAAAGTTTGAGAAGCGTTGCACCCGAAGCGATCGTGCACGCGGCACACGCAAGCGGGTCCTGTCCCAGCTGACAGTACCGAACCAGTTTTCGACAGGCATTCTGTTACTCAACCTTAATTGTGGCCCGCGTTACTTAATTTGTTCATATCGAGATGTTGCGACACGTCAAATGTAATAATAGATTTACACGTGAACACTAAAATCGTTAGGCAAAACGTATTTTTTAAACATATGAAATTTAATTTGCAATTTTAATTTGAATTATCATTTGTATATTGCACTGCTAGATTTTGCAGTGCCATTAATGTAAATTCAAGTATATATATTACAAAAGAATTTTAAAAATTATGATCCATGCGTCCTGATGTACTTTGCGAAAAAGTTTCAAAAGAATTCATTAAATATTTTTTTGCGTTAAACAGTAACAAAAATATATCGATCCTCAAAGTTTAGCATTCAATCGCTAGGAAAATCAATTATCATACTGAAAAGATAAAAAAAAGTATTCAATGCCATGGGACAGAATGACTGTTGCAAAGGATAAGTAACGTCTTGATTATTGTAAACTAAATCAAACACGATATAATCCGTAAAGTCTTTTCGTATTAGTCCCAAGGAGTCTAATACGTGTAATAATTACTCCTATTCTATCATATTACTTATCATAGAACCTAAAAGTCTATACATTAGGATCTTAAACATTAGCTACACATTTAGAAATGTTATTTACACACGACATTTGGTACACTAATAACTACTTCATAAATATGCATAACAAATAGGAAGCTATACTTTGTTTTTAGAGCAACTCTTTAGTGATTAATTGCTAGATATTAAACTTGAAATAAAATTCAAGTTTAGTGCACGGCACTGAGATTATCTACTCATAACTACCGGGTTGAATCGTTTGTAATGCTTTAAAAGATTTTATGTGAGTAATTTCGTAAAGTACCGAGGTATGTTGAGGTGAATGAGGATATTAATATCAAGTTAATCCGGATATCGAAAGAGAAAACTAACCTTATATGGACCACATTACAGAATTTCCATGAAATTGACCATGAAATAATTAATTTCAAGGCAAGCATCATTGTCGTACTAGGTTACAGTAAGTTGGTTTATCGTGAAAATGTGTTATTGTGGACGCGTCTATTTAATGTTCAAATAAAAAACTACAGTGAAAAGCAACTCAAGTTAATATTCTTTTTTATTTACGCAAACACTACTCATTTCAACGTGACGTTCAAGAGTTGAGTCTCTCCCGTGATCACAAAAGATTCTTCAGGAATAATAAATAATCGCGTAAAATTCGTAATTTAGACGTAAAACTTTAAGCAAGTACTAATAGTAATTAAAAGTTATCAAAATAATACTACAAAGCAATTAAATTTATAATAAAGCAATATTTGTACGTGAAAGTTAATTAAGCAACTGACTTTAGTTGGCATGAACGTAAACTGGGTGTTTCAGGTCGCATAAGATATTTAGGCATTTATTGTACGAGATCCGATTATGTATTTTATGAACGCAACCGTCATTTTCGAATGTAGTGTAAGCGAGTAGCATTCACGCCCGCCCCTAATGGCCGCACTCGCAGGCAATACGGAGCAGAGTGCGGCAGGAAGCACACGTACACCCCGACAGGCTTGAATTAAACAATAAGTTAACTTAACTTAAAACCCACAAGTTAACAACTACTGCACCATGTTAAGAATCACGCATCTCCTAAGTCTCGGCTTATGCGTACTGGGTAAGTTATTTTGTTTATTTACATAATTAATATGTATAAATCTTGCATTAAAAAAAATAAAAAATATATTTTGCTATTGTTATAGTCGTTATTATTAGCAGAAATACTAATATAGATGTTAGATCAATTTTTAACAAAGGCGTGATTAGTAAACTCATATTGAGATTATTATTTTTTATTAAGTTGACATATTTTATGCGTTAGTGTTAAACGCGTTATGATTTTTTGTGCAATGTGTTGTTATGACTAAATTTTTTCGAAGAGCTGATGCGGGTCGAAAATTTTCTAACTTTGTATCGATTTATTTCAATTAAAATCAATCGCTCTTAACTGGTTAATTTGAAACTACTGTATTACAACAGGGCGCGCATTAGTCATTAAATTTCAAACTTGGTTTAAGGTTATTGGAAAGTTGAAACTCCTAGCTATGTGTCTATCACATAAGTACTTATTAAATATTTCTTAAAAAAATATATTAAATAGGACATTTTTATATATTCCCATTTGCAATCGATCTGTTCTTTTGATTTTTTTAATTTATTATTTTGAATTGACCCATTGACCAAAACATAGTGGATGACCTAATATTATTACTGTTATAAATATTCATATTCTTGTCTTGCGGAATAGCAGAAATAGGTCAAATATGCACTCAGGTATGCGTACACTTAAATGAAATACTTTAATTAAATATCATAAACAGCATAGGGAGGAGGAAATGATTAAAGACGTACAACATTTTATTTTCATTTATCGTGATAATTAATAATATATTGCATAATAACTTTGCCATTATAAACATGTTTAGTATTTTAATTCAAAAATAGTTATTGAAGTATATCAGGTCAAGTAATGCTCAAAACGTTATGAACTTTAAAAGCTTTGTATCTGCGCACTTTCGAGAAGATTATGAAAGTCACTGTGATGTACAAGGACTCGTTATAAATTCCACAGTCCACGTCGCCATAAGTTCAATAAAGCTCTTGAATACTTTCCGCTGCAGCATTTAAACAAATTCAAGCTCTCATAAATGGAATATTGTAATCTTATTACTCACGTAGAACTATTATTTGTTGTACGTTAGTCATGTTACTATCGGTATTAATGTTAATTTATTTAAGAATTAGTTTTTGGCACAAAAAAAAAACAATTTTAAACTATTTCAGATTTTCTAGCTTACCTTTCCAATGGAGCCAATCAAATATAATTTTTTTTAATTTTATAAGCCAAATAAAACCTTATAAAAGATAAGGATATTATTTATACTACTACGTTACTAATTTTCGTTGCAATATTATTTGATATTGCAAATAAAATTAGTAACTTTTTTAGTTCAATTTATGAGATTAAAATGAACTACTCTATTGGACTGCAATCCGTTCCTAGAAATATAATGATAATCAATCATGAATAATGAATACTCATTTAGAAAACGGGTAATCAATCATGCATCAAAAGGTCTCATGGTTATTCAGATCCTTTCTCCGATGACTATACATTCAGATAATCATTTGATCTGATTATCGTCATCAAGTCCACATTGCAAGTAGCGAGTTTTGTAAAATTTAAATACGAAACTGTTACAGTGTTTTGCAAGGGCCGCTATGCTATCGATCGTTATCACGAAATGTTGTACTTTTCGAAATCAATTATGTGGCCCGCGAATTGGTGTATTTTACGGCACTTACACACTGCTTTGGCAATGGTAAGGAATGGTAACTTCGGCAGTGAAACGGCGACGTGATTTTTTGTATTCCTTTTCGCTTTAATGAGCAACGCACAGGGTCAAGAGCGTCAACATTCTATTAAAATGTACTACATTCCTCGCACACTGAGTTGAATGCTAACAGCCAAAATGTTTGCACTTTTATCGCAGAGATCTTTTTGCAATAATGATAATATTAGCGCTGACATTGAGTGTTATTTTTACGAAATTGCTAATTGCAGTAAATTATTTGGAGCCCGTATATAACATACGTTAATAACAACAAAGAAGAAGTGAACATGTGTTTTTATGTAGTCTCATATTCCGTTTTGAAAACTACATTCAAATAAATTTAAAGTCTAGTTGACCTTAAAATTATTTGAATGTAGTTTATTTAACCTTTAAATATTTCCTCAAATGACTAACATGAACGACAAAACAGTTAGAAAGTTTCGCTTAGAACTTTATTTGACGCTTTTATGCCTATATATATTAAGATTGAGATTTTTTATACTAATTTTATAATAATCATTGTTCCTCTCAGTTTCAGGCCAGGAATTTGATTGCCCCGGCAAGACTGGATTTTATCCGGACCCGTACCAATGTGACCTTTATTACAAATGTTCCAAAGGTCAGTATGATACTTCAAAAGGTCAACGACTATGCAGCCAATGCATGTTCAAGCTTGCGATTGCAGTTACATGAATTTTCGAACATTACACATTCCTTTAGAACGCTTGTTACTTGTTTTTTCTTAAATTACTACATAAATAGGAAGGTTATTTCAGTATAACGATGAACTTTTTTCACGTTCATAATTATTGATATAATTAACGTATCAAAAGTTTTAACATGTGTTCTAGAATTTTCTGCCTCTAAAAATAATAAATCTTACTCCCATTAGTTCCCATGTCTTTTCTTCATTAGAATATAAGAACTATTAATAGCTCCTTATCTTTTTATCAGCTTATCAAAATTAAAAAGTTCTTTTATATTATAGACTTGCACAGTCTCCTTGAAAACGTTTCTCAATATTGCTACTGGTATAGGGGCAGTGAACCAAACAACACAATTTACCAGCACTTTGCAATAGTTATCTTTGGTATACATAGTGTATTTTATGTCGTTGTGATTATGTTTATTTACAAATTTTACAAATATTGTTAAAATAAAAGTAGCATTTATGTCTGTAAAATATGGAGATCTACACTAACTAAATGTTGTCAATTCCGTCAAAAGTTTCTTAAACAACAACAAAAATTATTAAAAAAAAACTTAAATTATTATTTTAATTTTATTTAAACTGCAAAACAAAACATGTCGTTAAAAATCGCTTTCTAATGTTAATTTTCACTTGCTTCATACGTGCAAGGTTAATTACTCGTGTACTTGGCCGAATACAGCTATAAGTATATTATTTTCCATGTACTGTCAGTCATGCCTGGCGTAGTCGCAAATGTCTAATGTTCTAGTTTCAGTAACTAGTTTTGTATCCGCTTCGAAAGCTAGACGGCGTCGAAAATGCACATGAAATTTGAAAACAAGATCGTTCGTGATGGGAATTGTTTTGGCGTATTACAATACGTTTAACAAATTTAACACGCTCTCAACTTTCACGCTTATAATAAAATTAACCGAAAAGAAAGCGAACGAATGCTATTGCCGAATGATAAATATTTAGAGGCGATCAATTTGAATTAATGTGAAAAGTTTTTGTTATCAATGTTAAAAACATTTTCTGTAGCCATGACTTGGAGGAATTTATGGGGCAACATTGTGATTATATGACTCCGAAACATTTACAGTTAATTCGCAATACTCATGTATATTTGCGACTATTTTAGAAAGCTTAATGAAATCATTACGCAGCAAAAATTTTGCGAGTCAGAGAACGCAAGTGGTATTGATCTAAGGGCGGTGCCAACTTATAATAGATAGTAATCGACACGTTACCACATCGGCCGTTCAGTTGGCAAGCTCGAGTTACTGTTATCATTGCATTCATTGGTGACCTCGTTAAAATCGTATAGTATTCGATTTGAAAATTTTATTTATATTTTATATCTTTACCGTTTAAGATTTTATCCTATGTATTACAATAAATACAAATTAAATATATACCAATAAGGCAATAATAATATCGTAAACTATTACAAGTAGAGATATAGTTAGGAAGGCGAAACATAAAAATAATAATAAAAAAATATGGGAAAAATTACATGTGGCGTAAAAAAATTGTCCCAAAAGTATAGAAATATGGGTTATGTAAATTAATGTGTTACTTAAAACAATTATTTCCTTACAAACGATTCTTGTCTATAGGCGAAGCAGAAGCTAAACTGTGCCCTGACGGCTTAGTTTTCTCCGACGAAAATCCCAACAAAGAGAGATGCGACATCCCGTCGAACGTTGACTGCGGCGACAGAAAGGAATTGCGTAAGTTTTACCTTTTCCATTTGATGGTAACCGCCTCCGTGGTCAAGCGGTGTTGGCGCTTGCTTGATTAACCGGAGGTTGTGGGTTCGAATCCCACGAAACTATGTGTTATCGTTGTTTTCTGGTTGGTTAAGGACAATTTGAGCCGATCACCAAACTGTCTGAAATGTAAGACGATCCATGCGTCGGATGGGCATGTAAAAAATTAGTCCACCCACCAACCTGCATTGGAACAGCGTGGTGGGATACGGCCCAAAAAACCTCTAATGGCTTGTGCATTAAGGGAGGCCTATGTCCAGCAGTGGACCAACACCACAGGCTAATGATAATATGATGTTGAGCAATTTAATGGTCACATAGTTAATTTATGAGTATTATTGAGATTTACTCAAAATACAAGACAAAAGATTTAATTACTAAAGACGTCGAGTCACGTTGATTAAAACACAATTTTTGCTAATAAAATCTACATGATTTAAAATTTTGGCATCACAAAACTTTTTCATTCTTAACATTGTTGACATTTATCCTCAATAATATATTTATTCGTTGAAACAAGAAAATAAAATTATAAACTCAAATCGAACAATAGAAAAGATAAAATTAACTAATCTTGTATGCATTAAAATTATTTTATTTCATACATTTTACAGAAGAGCCAAAACCAACAAAAGGCTGTCCCCGTCAAAATGGCTACTTCAAGCACCCAGATCCTCAGGTAAAATGTTTTTAATAACTAAAAATGTTATTAGTAAAAAAATATTGTTTAAAAAAATTATTTATGAATTAGATATGAATTTAAAAAGATTTTATATTAATTAGACGTTTTTTCGTAGGCTTGCGACAAATTCTACTACTGCTCTGAGGGTACTCCCAACGAACTTCCATGTCCACCTGGTCTCTACTTCGACGAAGAAACCTCGAACTGCGATTGGAAGGAGTCAGTCTCACGCACATGTGAGCAACTCACTAAAGGTAAGTAAGTCATTTATTGCAAAACCATTGGCCGAGCCATTTGACCATGTCAAAACTGTTTTTAAAACTTACTTTTTTATTATTGAACGTCATCAAGGGCAAAATGCGTTTAATCTTACATTTAAATGTAAATAAACTTCAGAAATTATTAATTAATTGTCTGATTTAATGTTTTAGTAAATATTTTTGAGATTAATATGGATAGTGATATATGAAATTTCTATACCTAATAAAGTACTAATTATTATAGAAAGTTAGCACAACGCCATCTAGTGGTAAAGTATGTAACGTGATTGTAGTGAAGAATAGCTTAATATCAAACTATATTTTCTCGTAGTCAGAATTAAACTAGCACCCTCTGACATAAAAGCCATGGTCAATAACTACTGCACCAATTAGCTATCTCTATTATATTGTAAAAATATAATTATAACTCACAGATGTCCTCGACGACGGCTTTACCTGCCCTGATGGTGAAGTTATGGGCCCCAATGGACGTGCCTTGCCCCATCCCACATTCCCCCCCCGAAGACTGCCAAAAGTTCTACATCTGCCGGAATGGTGTTCAACCACAGAAAGGCAGCTGCCCATCTGGAAAGGTCTACAATGAGGACACCTTCATGTGCGATAACCCTGAGAAAGTCTCTGGATGGTATGTTTGTTGTCATCGATTTCGCCTTTTTTATGTTTATTAAGATAAGTGGGATACGGTCCAAAACCCCGTAATGAATAGGGGTGTATTAGCGGAGGCCTATGTCCAGCAGTGCATTGTAACAGGACATGTATGATGTAAGATAAGTGACGTTTATTTATCAAGCGTTAAGTTAACATAGCATAATACTAAACTGAACTTGATATCAGTAACCATTAAAATAAGTAAAGATTTAAAAAATATGTTTCTATTAATATAATTTTAATAGTGTATATGTAAATTTTGTCGACAACCAATAAGCAAGCGTAATACTTATATTTTTTAAAATAGAAATTTGAATTCGAATAATTACTAAACAGTAATCAGTGTAAATGTATATAAAACTATTTTAATTATTTGTAATAAATTTCAGTGAAAACTACTACGAAGGCCAGCCATTAGAAAAGAACAAATTGCCGAAGAAGGCGTAACCAGCATTTAGTTTAGTTTCCTCCTAATAGATAATAAGCCCTTATATATAATAAATAAATATAACAGAAAAGTTGTTTCTTTTAGTGTAAAATATTACTAAATATAGCAAAGTAAGAAATAAGAAATTTTACATCATGAAACATACATTATTACAATTTCTTATTCTTACTTAGTTTAAAAATTATAAAAAGTTGCTTTTTATTTCTTTTCACATGTTCCTTAAAATGTAGATAGTACATTGTGTATTTCGTACAATGTCTCAACAGCTTATTAGAAAATAAAACATATATCTTATTATCGTACCATAATATCGGTTTTGTGCAGCGATTGCATTAAATTGTTATAAGTAAGTACTTAAATTAAATTAAATTAAAATAAAACAAACGTTTAAGTTTTAGAACGTTTATTTGTCGTAGGACCAGTTCCTAATTTAGATACCCAAAGAAAAATTGAAGCCAAATTGATGTTAAAATGCAAATTAAACAGCCGTGTTAGATTAGATTGCTGTTTCAAAGTCTTATGTTCTTATGACTAAAATCTTGAAAAAAAAAGCGAGCTAGATGGCAACTGTGCTACTACATATTTCGTATCATCATAATCATAATAAGCCCTTATCGGTCACAGGCATTTTACTGAACGCAAAGCTATGCCCTGCTATCGGTTTCAATCGTACCGGCAACATCACGGAGATTGGCATTCCGCCTGATCGGAGGCCATCTAACACTCAATCTTACGTTCGTATTTCGTGTCTGATCCATTTTTAATATATCGTCATCTGCCACCTATTATCTAAGCTAATTAGTTTTGATAAGGTCTGTTTTTTATCATAAAGATTTGGTATATTACAACTATGGCATCGGCTGCTCATTATGATGTGACGTGTCAGTGAGATCAGGAGTTGCACAAGAACTAATCAGAACGGCCCAGTTTAAAGCAATTCTTTAATACTCTTCTATTAAGTTTATGTAGTAGTTAATTTTACTTTAATTATCATTGGTTATGTTAGGTTCATGTGGCAAAAGAAATGCAGAAATCATTCGATTTAACTTTAGAAATCTAAAAGAGATTAAACTTGTTTTAAATATAAAATATTATTCTAATAAAGTTTTTACAAACATTCTTTTCCATTACAAAGTATTTGATGTTATTCAAGAGTCATATGTTCTAGTACAATTTGAAGTTAAATGTTGTCATCTTAAAATTGTTATTTAAATATTTTATATTTTACCAATCATTTCATAACAACTGTATAAAAATAAAACTATAAATAATGTAAAAGTTGAAACTGAATTGAAATTACAAAATACAATTTTTATTGTTATTGTACTATAAATAAATAAAAAATAACCTATTTTATCCTTGTTTCTAAGTTGTAAATACGTTTAATAACATTGTTTTTAACACTCTTAAATATTTTAACGTCTAGCGAAAAATAACAGAAATAGAGTACTACATTTACCTATAGTTTCAATTAACGTTATAAACTGTTTAAAAATTATAAATATAGAAAACATTATTATCTAGTGTTTAGTTTTAAAATATGTTTATTACAATTTAGTTAAATTCAAAAATAAAAAAGTTTTATTATTAAAATTATCCATTTATCTCATTCTCAGAGTATTAGCAGCCTTAAACAATATGTAACAAACCTTTTCACGACTGAACTGTAAACAATAATACAAAACAAAGTAAGTGCTAAGTAAAACGTTGCGAAACATAATAGTTAGGAACATTAAGTGCTTAACTAGAATTTCAACAGTCACCGTTCAAATATGATATTGCGAAAGGCCAAATAGCAAAATTCAGGAAATAGGAGTTTACGCAAACCTAGGCGACCATAAGTAAAGAATTAACTAAAAAGTTAATCTAAAAAAAAATTATAAGCGGTTAATCGACATTAAAATAACATCTTTGAAAAAAAATGACCTCAAGCAAATTTTTGTGTTATCGCAATTTCTCTGCTCGTAATAATTGCGGTACCAATAATTTTTGTACCATCTGCTCCGTTCATAAAAAAGAAATAGCATAGTAAATGTAAATGACAATTCAGTTTATAATCGGTTCGGTAATCAAACGGAAACTGAGCACAAATAAGCTATTCATGCACATTATTGGTTTCCGATAAAAAAGCTAATTATTTCAATTTTATAATTTTTATTTATTATTTTATTAGCGGTATTGGACCTTGCTTTATAAACCGGAGGCCGTGGGTTCGAATCCCGCGAGGGAACAACTTTGTGTTATCATAGTTTCCTGGTTGGTTAGGACAATTTGACAATTATCTGAAAAGTAAGATGAACCATGCGTCGGATGGGCATGTAAATAGTCGGTCCACCCACTGACCCGCATTGAACCAACGTAGTGGATACGGTCCAAAAACCCCCTAATGGAGAAGGCGTGAATAAGGGGAGGTCTATGTCAAGCAGTAGACTAACACATGCTGATGATGATGTATACTACTTTTACCGTATTTTTTCGCTACTGATAAATAAATATTTAATTTGAACAATATATTTATTAGATCTGTAAAAAAATAGTTTTAAACGTATTTTCAGCTTAGTAACAATCTTAAAATGGGTTATTTTTATTTACTTATACTAAAATAACTATTTTTTGTAAAACCCGCGATACGGTCCTTAAACCCCCTAATGGAGAAATGCACGCCACATTAGGGAGGTAGGAGGGTAGGATGTCCAGCAGTGGACTAACACAGGCTGATGATGATAAGACATATTTTGTTAACAGTATACAGTTAATGTGCAGTAGAGATGTTTTTGTTGAACAAAATTACTCTCCTAAATAAAATTAATTAATTGTATTTCATAAAACAAAATGTAAAAAAATTTATTTTAGCTAGAAAATGCAAATCTTTGATATCAATAACATTTGATTGCTACTTTATTGTAGGTTTATTAATATTCGTACTCTTAAACCTGCATAAGGATTCATAAAAAAAATTCAGAAATGGTTGCGTAACGATTGTAACTATATCAGTAGGTTACTGAACTATATTAATCAATCGAGGGAAAGGATAATTTCATCATTTTGCAGTGCGCCGATATATGAAATTGTCGAAATTGAAAGTATAAGACAAAATAATTACAGCGCTTAATGAAACTTTTAAAAGTTAAAAATCAATTCGTTTAGTCCCTGTCACTATTGCAAAATGTATCAAGGGCCTTTATATCGAAACATAATTATAATATATATATTTAAAAGATTTTATAGTTTTTATTTATAAAAATCGAACCATTCATAGATTTCAAATACAGCTTTTGTTAAGTTTAAATAATTGTAATAAAATGACTTCGCTTCTTTTATTTGATGATTACTTTCTGTTGAATAATTTATAGCAGATCAAAATAAAACAAACAATTTCATTTTTTTGATCACTAGCCGCTACTCAAATAGAAATTTAAAAGTTCATTTTCAGACTCATAACATCAATTTCTTAAACTTTAAATTTTTTATTTGCATTTATTTTTACTTAAAAGCCATCAAAAAGCCCGTTGGAATAAAAATTCTTACTTTTAATAGACAAAAGACCTAAATTTTGATATAGCAATTTTTCCAATTAGTCTATATACTTAGTAGGATGTATGCAGACCTCTACTGAATACCGCTTCGATGGAACGTGCATCGTACCTTGCATGGGATGTTACGTCATCAATTTACTCGGTTAATACGCAGACTAAGGTGCCCTTAAAATCAAAAGCCAGTAGTGTTTGCACACTATTGCTTTGCGGTAGAAATAGGCAACGCGGTGGTACCACCCCAGACGGCCCGCTGTAAATAGATGACTTACTACGTCGTATTTATTTATCAAAATATAAACATCTGAAATCTGAAATCATTTAACTTTATAAAACAAAAGAAAAACAAAAGAACAAAGAATTAAAAGTTCCCGAACCTTCAGCTTTAGAAAGATCATGAATTGCTTCTCGTTATTATATTTACTTTTTATGCTTTCTTTTTTATAAAATAGAACAACACTTACTTTACACTTACCTATGACGTCCAGTGTAAATGTTTTTACAAAATTTTGTGTACGATAACATTTGATGCTTAACTAATATTATTTTAGGGTTTTAATTTCAGGAATAATACGTTTAATTTAATTTAACAAAAAAAATACCTGAATTAACTGTATCTATAATTAACTTACTGTGAAATTCGTAAATCTTCAGCGTTTATTGCCACGGCTTAAATTAGTTTAATTAAAAAAATCTTTTTTTAATATAATTTTAAATTAATACTTGAAACAAAACTAATAAAATATGACATTTTCTTATTGCGATCGCCTGTCTTGTAAATGAGATTACATACGAACTTTTTAATGCTTGATTACAAACCAATTATGGAAAATAATTGTTGAACATTGCGCAATCAAGTAGGCGTTCGGTCTCGTTGATGTAAGGGAGCCGGCTTTACTGGTTACCAGATTTAGACCATATAATTTATACTAATTGTTATTTTTTTAAGATGTTAAAATTTATTTAAAAAGTTTTAATAACTACTGATGGAATATGCTAATGGACTTGTATTGGAAAAATACTCATACAAAATTCATGTTTTTTTCCTGATATGGACAAATTTTTGATAATGCTTATTGTCTTTTGTATTTCACTAATTTTAATACAATTATATTAGAAGTATTAATATTTACTGCGCAGTCCCACAGCATTTCTACCAAATACGTTAGGGTACGAGTAGATAGGACACCTTAATTAAAAGAACTAAATTACCAATTATCATATTATTTAATAATAATAAAATAAATTAAAGAAATAAGTTAAAGAAAAATTTGTAATATCAACTGGTTTTTAAATATATGTTACAATCATCTACTGTTCAATTTAAACCGTTAATAAAAATTTTAACAATTTCTGAATGCAAAGCCTGCTTCTGATTGCATTTAAGCAATTGCAGTATGTACACAATAAAACAAACAAATTTATCAATCTTATTACGGCTTAAATTCTAATATAAATCTCATTACAAATCAAAATTATTATTTAATACAATTAACATAAGAAGATAGTTATGCATATGATTCTACATTCTAGCACTACGTTCTACTCGGTACATATCACTTATGCGCAATCTTATATAATTTGCTATCGTGTTTACCTCTTATATTGACATTCAATTGAATCAAATACTAATGTTCAAGTATGACAATTTTAGAGGTCATGATCAAATGTCAATTGCCAATTCGTGAATTGTAGACGATCAAGAACTTTACCATTGGCAATATTTTTTAAGTATAGAATAAACCAAGCGTTCAAAGCAATTTTTCGGAGATAATACTTATTGGGAGTATTATTTTGTCGCTTTTCGATATAATTTTTCCATTGACGAGGTCAATATAATATGCAAGAAACTGAAACAAACCTTTATGTACGATGTACAACTTTTAAATTTAAATTATTTCCTAAATAATTTCAATAAGGTTATTGAATAATTGTTTTTAACCAGAAGCTATAAATGAAAGTCATCGTTTATGAAAGATCTTCGAAGTTACAATTAACACAAAATATATAATTATGTTACTTGTTTATGTAAAATACACTAATAACGTGAATATTTACTTTTACTGTAGGAAAATCTAGATAAAGTTTTCCGTAGTACCTTCCAGATAATCTGCATCAATGTAAAATTGTCAAACAAAGCACGCCGCGCGAGGTATATGGCCGTTTTCGTAATAGGTGACTCGAGCTCAATACTACCAAGGGATTAACTCATAGTGCGGCTCTCTATAAGATATATTTTACAGCGTAATTAAATTAATACGTTTCTGATTTTCCCACTTTTTACCTTTTTACTCCATCGAAAGATTAAGTAATTACTAGAGAATACTAAGACAATTAAATTAGAGAACGTTGATTAATAAATTGAAAACAACATTTCAAAAAACTGTAGGTGAAAATTTAATTGATATCTATTTATACCCATTCAAGTATTGAAACGCGAATAATAATGGATTTTTAGCAGAAGTCTGTTAATACTATTAAAAATATGTTGTTTAGTTCAAATCATTTCGACCTCTTATACGATTTAAATCTTTAAGAGATTCAAAAAGGTTTATTTGTCGAAAGATGACGTCGTGACGCTTGAAAAACTATAACCACAGATATCTAAGGAACATATCTTACGTAAAATATTAACGGTATTATTTTTTATATGCATAGAGTTATTTTTATGGCCATTGACATAAATTTTTGGTTAAAATGGTCTAATTAATTATGCTCATAATAATTGCACGTGCAATTCTTCGATTTCTGTATAAACATAAAACAACTAACATTGGACAATTTAAAGCGAATACATTTTATGTATAGCTCTTAATACAAAAGCAAGAAATTTATGACGTTTCCTAAAATTTTGACGTTATCGTAATATTTGTGACAGGCATTTACCAACGATATAACTGAATAAAAAATCTACGTCCGCACTATAGATATACTCACGTTACACCAACGGCCAGTGGCTTTCTTGCGTGATCGCCATCAGTATTGCCGGGCACAGTCGAACGCGTGGACGTCGCGACATACACACAAACAGACGAAAAAATAATGAGGGGTAGTGTGCAGTTCGCGTATTTGCTAGCAAGCATCGCTTATGGTGAGAATTCAATTCATTTAAAATCTTAGCTCCAAGAAATTATAACGCTTTTTTATTGATAAAGTTCAGGGTCAAAAAATTATCAATACCACATTTCATCAAGCTTACAAAGTAATTATACTAGCAACTGTGTCCTTCAAACTAGATCAATACAGAGTTTTCACTGCTGATAAGTAAAGATTTTAAACATTGATTTATTGTAATAATTTTACTGGGCCTAGTATGATCTTTTACTAATTCTTTCATATAAAACATAATATAATATTATTTAAACCCATTAATTAATTATTAACGTAGTTTATAAATCTGGTGGATGATCTGTAAATACTAACACTAATTATAATCAGCATTCTTGGTATTTAATTCATATACACCAACTTAATTCAATCAAAAAGTTATCTAACATGTTGTAGGTCATGGAAGAACTTAGCACGTTTAGAAGAATAAGCAAACATTACCAAGCAATGTACAAACATAACAAGTAGCTAATTTCGCTATCTATATTTTTCGTTATTTTTTTTTTCGGACAAGAATATTTACAGACGTCTTTGTTGGCTTATTTTTTAATAATTTGTAGATTGAAATTGCTCGTTAATCTATAAGAACTTAAATAAAACATATTATTAAAAAATAGTTCTACAGAATCAAGGTCGAACAACCAGTCTGTGTTAGTATAAAATAATGTACGTATTTATTATGGCCAGCAACCAGTCCTTGTTAGGAACTCGATAGTTTGAAAAATACCGGATTGATTAAAATTATTTGTCAAGAAAATAAACTACAACGAGTATCTTACCAAACTGGTCAATTTGAGTATCTTAGAAGTCACGGATTTAATGATAGACATGCTAATATATTTCATTTACAATAACTTCCTAACATTTCTATACTAATTTTATCTAATTATAGTTTTGATTTTATTTTAATATAAGAATGTAAGGATAAATTGCATCTTGTAACTTTAACTTAAGTGCTTGTTATCGAATTTTGCTGCAATTCATTGCAATTATGTATTACAGATACATTAAAATAACCTATTACTATAAGTTATTGATCTTCTTTTGTGTATCAAATTAAATTGTGAAAAGCTTTTGAGATCACAAGACAGTATATTATTACCAAATATGTGTCAAACGCAGAGTTTGTCGGTTAAACGGTTTGTCTTGTCAGGACTTACATGATACCATGAATGCCCTTTATTTGGTGGAAATAGTTCAGTAACTTCACGTCAAACCTTTTCAGCATACATTCACCAACAATCATTGGAAACTCTAACGAGTCGGTTGCTAAAGTCGCGTTTAAAGCGGTTCATAAATCGCATTTGGGGCGGTCGAACGGTCTTTTATAATGTCGCCAAGCAATGGACAGGTGTGGGCCTTGTACACTAAACCAATTCCGGCTCCCTTTCCAATTTGTTGGGCAACTGACACCCGCCCGGCCGTTGAAAACCACTATTTACAACAATTAAATCCTAAGGCCAAGTATTTCATGCGTAAAACGCCCGAACTGAAATGGTAAAGCCGTTTTTAAACGTTAATTTGGTATAAGCAATTAAAAAGATTAGATTGTCTATTTCCTGTAACCTACTTTTCATTAGGTATAATATATACAAATTAATATCAGCCATATTTATTATTATATATTTTTTGTAAGTATTTGAATAGGACATTCCAATAAAATATGAGATCAAAACGTTTAACTAAATTATATATGAACTACAATTTTTTAATAGATTGGCTTCTTACCCAAATATTGTAACATTATTTTCAACGGAAGTGAAATTTGTCGGTTTCGAATTATGAAATCCAAAGGTTAATGGCGTTCTGGGTACAACTGACGGTCCGAATTTCACTGTTACATAACATTATGCAGAGCATCAAGCTCTAAAAAGTGCTTTATATGTAAAACAAAATTTAAATACAGTCTTACTAAAACCATTATAGTCATCGACGCCTATTATGCGAAAATTGAAAACATCTAATTAATTTTACTTAACAACTACCAACCAGCTTAAAAATGTGTTATTAACATAATTTACATACTTTTATCTTTTACAAAATGTATTTATCCTCAAATATGTGATAATTAAATGGAACGTATCAACGAATAAGCAAACCATTCAAAAAAAAGACTTCAACGCGTAAATACTGTACTGCACTTTTAAAATGTACTTACAGTCTTGTTTTATTAAGAATATTTATGCATTTTGCAACATTTTAAATTTACCTAAAATAATACTTAAACCACGAAATTTTATTGATATTGTAATTGTTGCCCATACAATAGTATTTAACCACATAAGTAAGCGTGAAAATTAATTAGAGAGCACTAAACCAGTATAAACTTTAGTACCCATACCCAAGAATTTGCGTAAACATTTGAATATGTACGCGACAACAATGACAATTGCTTTTCTAAAGACTTTTTACTATTTTGGTTCGTAGAGAAAGCTATCGATTTTGTTAAATATCATCCAATTCTTGTATTTGTTTTCAATTAATCGTTGGAAAAAAAATATTACACTTTATACATAAGGTATAAGGCATACAGATGACATAGTCACATACATAAGGTCTTCTTCAGAAGCCATATATTTATTAGTTAATGATATCACAGTTATTTCAATTAATCAAAAAAGAAATTTTAAAATGGTAGCTGAAAAATTTACATTTAACTTTAGATAGGAAGAGATAAGATCAGGCGGTAATCTCTTGATCTCGTTTAAGGTTTTACATAGCTATGGATATAATTAATTTCAAAATAAAGTTATTCTTAGGTCAAACCCATAAAGACAAAAATAAACAATGAAAAATATCAATTATCCAAAAAACCATTAAAAGTAATATAAATATAATTTATTGTGCATATATTTTAAACATTTTTTGGAATATTTCTGATGTAAAATTGCTACTGTTTTACTTTACAGTGGAAATAAAATGTAAAAAGCAACATATAATTAACCCAAAAATATTCTTAAGCGTCTACTTTTTATGGTTTCTTTATTTAAAAATTATGTGATACTGGAAATAATCACTGTGACATTAAACAATTATTAAAAGTTATTGGTAGCAATTTGGCTAACCTAGAAAAATCGTTTAGTAAAAGAATAAGATATTTAAAAAATGGCAATTAATAATGTATTTATAATAATACATCTTAAGGGCAATTAGTTAAGATAAAATTCTGTTGTTCCAAAACGATTCAAACGTGAAAAACTCATTGTATAATAGAATTACAAAAGCGCGGAAGGCGGTGAAACCTGTCGGCGGCCATATTACAAACGTTACGTAACAGAAGAGTCGTCTGCGGAAACGTTGACATCCTTGCTAATCTTATCGTAATATGTAATCGTAGTATATACAGAATGATCTGATTTTACAATGTAAGAATTATGTTGAATTACATGATCTTAAAATATCCCGCCGAATAGTGATATTTTGTCGGCAGCTTATCAGATTTTCGAAATTTACTTAATATGGCTGTTGAGATTATTATTATTTTCAATAAAACAATAATTAATAAAAAACTATTTCGGTTTAATTTAACAAAACTTAATTAAACCCTATTTTGCACCAACCCAAAAAGGGAAATCAGGTCAACAAAATATAATAAATTAAACATGTAAAGATTGAAGGAAGAAGACATATTAAAAGATATTTAATTATTAAGGCGGAAACATGCCATATAAATAGAATTGTATTCAAATCAATTTACTATAAAACGTGATACATTCAAAGCTTATACTTCCACATATGCTTGTCAATATATTATCTAACCAAAAAACTGTTATTATAAAATTGCGTACTTACGGCTTACGAGCTGTTGCGCTAACATATCAAGGTTGACTACTGGCTAGGTCTACTTTCGCTCACTGGACTGTATCCAACGCTAATGTTGCGCTGTCTATATATTAATCAATACGTTTCAGTTTTTTATTTATCAAATAATGTATATCGATCTCATACGATATGGAGCACATTGAAGGATTGGCAACTTAGATTAAAAACTTATGAAAACTACTTATTGCATTCACTTAAATGACCATATAATTATTAAAATGTAAGACCATCATACATTTAAGGCAATACAAATAGAAATGGCTGCATTATAAATAAAATAAAAAAAAACATTTTTATATTTTTACAATATCGATGCACATACGCACCCATGCAATAGTATCTTAAGATCATCAACATGTATCTTACGCAGAGTGACCATACAAGAACAAGAAATAAGTAAAGCGAGGTCATAGTTGCAGCTAAATGTTTAATAAATTAAAGTTCAAGCAAGAACCTAATTCATTAATTCACGAAATTTGTACACTATGTAAAGCATTTTGAAAGGACATTTTTATTATATATAGGTAAACACAGCATGAAATATAATTAAATTTACATAAACATATTATTAACATCAGGTTGTTATCCTTATACTTATGCCTATTATAGGTACACACAACGATTTTGATATTAAAGGTAAACAAAAAAAAATGGGAAACCAAAACTAAGAACTAGTAATTGCATAAGATAAATCTATTAAAATGGTAAAGTTTACAAGTATACAAAGCTTAACTTTTTTTGAGAAGAGATAGTAATTTAGATTTAATAAATTTTAATGAAACACTAAAAATATCTAAATTTGACTCTTTGAAAGAAATGCGATTGTAATTGGTAAAAATTTTTGAAAATGGTTAATGCAGTCCGAGTATATTATCTCTAAGACATTACCATGTTAGCCAATTTAAAATTTTTACTACGGAACAATGAGGGTCAATTGAAAAAAACCTAGATTTAGGTTACAAGTATGACAACGCGTACTGACAAATCAAATTTCTTTAGGCGGTACTCAGACAAAGTAACGAGAGTCAGCTTGTATGTAATAAAAGTAAAAGTGCTCTACACAATTGACGCAGCGCTCATAATCTGAATGTCGTGACGTTGACGATGCGATGCCGACGAGAGTTGCACGAACTTATATACAACTTGAAATAAATGACATACACTGAGATCATGATCGCCTTGTAATTAATTGCTGTAACACGTCTATTAGGATTGTTTAATTATATCTATTATTGCTCGCATTTGTAGTACTTCTTGTTTAGAAAACTTACTTTATAATCTAACTAAAGGATAACTACATCGTTTCAACTTCCATTTGTTTATCTAGTAACTATATTATTACTAAGTAACTATGCATATTTTAGTTCATATCCAAATTAAATAACTGTAAATTCTATAGTTCTTTATGTTGTACATAAATAAATAAAAACTAGATTGGGTAAGATTAAACTGTTTATACGATATCGTTACCTTGTTGATTTGTTAAGAAAATGACCATTTAAAGTTAAGTTATAATCAGTATAATTTGCTATTCGTAACTACTTAACCTTATTTTATAAGATTGCATTACTTTAAACTAAGAAATAGTTATTATAAAATATATTTCAAAAACATATATGTACTTATCGCCCACAAAGGAAATTTTCTACATAGTACGCACGACCTTGCTCGCGCCTGGCGTTGCTAATCGCATAACAGAACAATTGTTTATAACAACCGTTGACCTTACATTAGCGAGGTTGCCAAACGGATACGCTTGTTAAACACACACGGTCTATTAAAACGAAAGTGCAACTGCGTTAAATACTTTGCCTTTTAAATGTATTTCTTGACACACTAAAATAACATGTTCGCCCTTAAACTAAAACATGTTTTAACTAATCAGTAGTAATCAAAAATTTATAAAGAATTTAAATATTTACAATGTAGAGTCCTTCATATTGCTGTACTAATTTCTAGGTTTGTTAACTACAATAAATCAATCGTTGTATGTTATCATGTCTGTATTTATATGAAACTAAAAAAATATCTTTTATCGCATTAAAAAAACAAAAATGATGTTAAAATTGAAAATTATTTTAATTTCCAGCGAGCGCAGGCATTCTTCTTCAACAGGCGCCGCAGTGTCCTGAACAACATGGAGTACAGGTAAAATTACTTGATATGGTTTGAGTTTAGTGATTTGGGTTTTAAGTTGCCCGTGGTTAAGTGTTAATTTAATTCGGGTAATCAAATAATTATTTGTACAGGAATTTCAATATTAATTTTTTTATATTTATTTGAAAATGATTTCCTAAATTCACCTATGCAATATAGTGATGAAAATTATTTGATGCGCTCTTTAATTATGTTTCGTAGTTCACAAGCTATAAACATTTGCATTGTTTTTGCAGGCATACGCTCATCCTGAGTTATGTGATCAGTTCTTCCTTTGCACCAACGGTACATTGACAGTAGAAACATGCGAGAATGGTCTGCTTTTTGACGGAAAAGGAGCTGTGCACAACCACTGCAACTATAACTGGGCCGTCGAATGCGGGGAGAGGAAAGCTGATTGTAAGTATCTATTAGCTATTTACGTACACAAAAAAAAATAATATATAAAATAATAAATGTGTTCACATCCTTAGTATATTGTTAAAATGTAACATTCATGAAAAGATAACCCGGAAAAAAAGTAAATCGGTAGAATGATTTAATATCAGGTATATTTGTAAAAAACTAAAGGATGTACTGAAATTTATATTCATCTGTTTTAAATATTTCAGTGACGCCGATATCTACGCCTGGCTGCGAATACCAATTCGGTATTTACCCGGACAGTCACGAATGCTCTACAAGCTACATCAAGTGCGCCTACGGAGTCCCAGAACAAGAGCCTTGCACTCCAGGTCTAGTTTACGACGAGAGGATCCACGGATGCAACTGGCCCGACCTTCTTCAACCATTTTGCAACCCTGAAGGTATAACTTAAACAATCTCTCTCCCTTCCTCCCTTCTCTGCTATTCAAATTTAAATAAGATGGCCAAAAGTAAATCTTTTCAATAATTTGATAAATGAGATGTCAAACTAGTTTACTGCTAGTAACATAGTGTTGATCTCTAAAAAACAAAGGAAATGTATTTGCTTACAAATTTTCTAAGTTGTCGCTGAACATTATTAAACACACTTTATTTTTATAGTTTTTAAAAGGTTTTATTGTATTTTTAGGAATTTTTCTTAATTCTCAGTAACAGTGCAGGGCTCACATTAACGGCCTTGAATTTTGACACATTGAAACATTAAGTTCTGCAATCTTTGCCATGAGCACTTGTTGACGGCGCAACTGCTAAATTGGTTTTCCTTCGTATATTTCCAAATTATCGTGTTATTTTTGTATAAGTGTGTCAGAACAGTGTACAGTAAGTTAAATGACACCCATGTGTTACTAAACGACGTCAACTTTAGCAATATTGTAAAGGCAATATTGATTAAAAAAACCTAGTATCCTCTTAAAAACTAAAGTGGGGACCAAGGTGTGTGGAATTATTTATAAATAATGATTGAGCTATTTTTACAAAATATTTGAAAAAAAGTGGGAGCACATGGCAGCAGAATGCACAAAATCGGAGCACCAAGAGCGGAGGTTAGGTTATATATAAAAAAACATACGCTCCGAATTGAGTTCCTCCTTCCTTTGGAAAGTCGGTCAATAAAAAGGACTGAGATAATAGTGATAATATCGAAAAAAATATGTTATAAAATATGAATAATATGTTTCGCACAGTCCCACTAGGCCAATCATGGCTTATGCATGCAAAGCTTTCGCCCACGGATCCACAATTCTCGTAAACTAATTGCAGGTAGTGCAACACAAATTTATCTGCCACGCCACCGGGGTATGTAACATGGAATAGACATAATACCAAGTATAGAGAGAGACTGCACGTATAATGTAAAAGATGTTACACTCAAGATAAAATATTGTAATGCACAAACGAAAAGAACAAAACTTTAAATGGAAATTAAGTAAAAGAGCAAGCAAGAACCTAACCAACTATATGAGGGGAACAAGGAAAAAAAAATAACACACAAACACCGTAGTTCACCTTCGTTAACGAGCACAGCGAAGCACACAGACCCAGTACACAAACTACACCCGCGATCCAGGGTGGTTACTATCTCACCGTCTCCAATAACCGATTAAAACAGTCGCCAGATAGCGGCGTCCGGTCCAAAAACCGATCGTAGACGATCCTAAGGAGACACTAAATAATGCCAAATTCACTTACCTTCTGTACGTGTGGCCTTCATTTTAAGTAAAAAGTGGTAGCAACGTAATTCGTGGGGACGGTAGCTTCCCGCGAATTCTATGTTAACTGAAGCTTACCACAGACATGAGTCTGGAAGCATAACTTCCTTTCTAAAAAAAACTGTTCAACTACATATTTAAGCGCTAATAACAATTGTAATACTATCTCATTTGTAATAAACTAGCTGTTATATTTTAATAATTTTCATTTAATTGATTTTCAGCTGTCATCGGATTCAAATGCCCTACAAAGGTGCCATCGCACTCCCAAGCCGCCAAGTTCTGGCCATTCCCCCGCTTCCCGGTGCCCGGTGACTGCCACAGGCTGATCACATGTGTAGAGGGACAGCCACGTCTGATCGCCTGCGGAGAAGACAAGGTCTTTGATGACCAGAGCCTGACTTGCGAGGATCCAGAGTTGGTACCACACTGCGGTCACGCGTAATTGCCACATTCGCAGTTATACATAGCACAAAACGTAAATGTAGAATTAAAATACAATTTTACTTAATAAAATACTCTCTGGTCAAAAGAGCCAACTACTTTAAAGCCTCTTTAATGATCGATCTGTCTTGAAAATCTATGATTATATCGAGCAACAAATTAATATCTGTTATAAGAAAATTAAAACAAAAAACATTTTTGTTTTGTTCTATGTATGTATAATTTATTATATGAAAAACAAAAAAAAAAGTGGAAATAATTCCTGAAACTCTATTTATTTCAATTTTACAACCGTCTACGTATTGTAAACATAAAGTTTTCTGAAATATATTGTTACTATATAAATTTTACAGTACCTTTTACACCTGTAAAGTTACTATTACCAGAATTTATTTAAAGTGATATTAGTTACCATATAAATGTAAAACAAACATGTAATACATGCTCCATATATTTTAAAATGTCAATGTAGATATACAACAGCAAAAAAGTTATATGTAAATAGTTAAAATTTTATACATAATAAAAAATAAAAATATTTTAAAATAGTTTTTTTATACTTATTGAATTGAGTAACAAAACTTAATTCCTTTAAACCGATTTCAGACAGAAAGTAAGAAAAAAATACTAACGATGCGTTTTCTTTTATGTAAGCTTTTTACATAAAAGTTTGGACAGTTTTGTTTGCAACCTACGTTGAGTTGGTAACGTTAAAATTTCGTTTTGGATTTTTTTAGTATATTAAAAGAAGAATGTCAAAAGTGAAAGAAATATCTATGTAGTTAAAATGTTAAAAAGTGTTACTAACAATTCTCCTTTTTGTTAATTTTATGAAAAAGTATGAAAAATATGAAAAGTAAGATGATCCATATGTCGGATGGGCATGTAAAATGACGGTCCACCCACCAACCCGCATTGGACCAGCGTGGTGGGATACGGTCCAAAACACCCCCTAATTGATAGGGGAGGCCTATGTCCTGCAGTGGACTCTTACAGGCTGATGATGATGACGTTAATTTTATGTAGAAAAATTGTAGCGTGACATTTAAAGCATATTATAAAAATTATTATCTTTAACGATAGAAGATATATTAGACACAAGAGCTGTAAGCAAGAGGTATATTGTAAAGGCAGGCTGATCCTTAAAAGAGAATAATTCTATGGAATGGTATATACGAGTAGAAACATGATCTTAAAATTGTAATACAAGGCTGATTTAAACAATATTTTCTATATACTATATGATGATCATGAAATTTAATGTGTGCCATACATTTCTCATCTTCATCATCTTTTTATTAAGTATACCTTTTGAAGAGTTAAATATAATAAACTGAAGCAAATAATTCTAGACCTTGTTGCGATTTAGCTGCTAGATTGCTGGATGGTATTCTTAGCTTATTTCCACATCAGTATTATATGTTATGTAACCTAGATTACAGTTGATCTTGTGTGGTTAATAAGAAATGTTAAATTTAGACGTACCAAAATTAAACCAAGAAGCGTACCAAAATTAAACCAAGAAGGTTAGAAGCTTCAGGTGTTTTTTTAGAAATCATAATAATATTAATATTTAATTTGAAAATGTTAGTATTTTCGAGAAGAAAGACTATTAATTATTATATTTATCACTCAATTATTATATCTTGTGAATATTTCTTAAAAATAGTATACAGGAGTATTAAGGACAGTTTTTATAAACATTTTTAATGAGTGTGTAACAATCGTTCCTTTACTACAGATGTTCGAAAAAAGTATCTGGTATTATAAAAACGTGCACTTGACGTGTACCTGAATAATCAATCAGTGTATATATTATATTCAAACAATAATTAATAAATATTTTAAATTAATTTTAAAGACGAAAACAATCTGTCAATGCAAGTAGAATTTTAACACAATAAAATATGTCCGACTTCAAACAGTAAATAACCATGTTGCGCTATATAAGACCATGAAAACGTACCCCCTGCAAGAAACTACCTCGCGATATGCCACACTGCATTTAAAACCTCTAATAGTTTTTAAGGTATTAATTTTATCAAAATGTAATGTTTTAAGCTTAATGTAAAGTTACTCTATATCACCTTAGATGAGCTTTGAATATGCCTAATTGCTATTTTGAAAAGTGTTAACATCGAAATGCTAATTATGCGTCATTCTTAAAACATAGATATATGGTATCGCCGACTTTATTGTAGACCAACCCAGGTAGCATAATTATGTAAAACATAGTGTTAGTCTATCTCTTAAGGTTGAACCAACGTTTGCAATTTAAGTTCATAAATATCTTTAAACTACATATCAAAACCGGGCTAGGAGCGAAGCAACGAGGTAACATATGTAATAAAAACATACGCTCCGAATTTAGTACCCCCTTATTGTGGGAAGTCGGTCAAAAAAGAGCAGTAAAAAGTATACTAAATGTAGAGGCAAAATACTTAAGGCAAAACAAAAGTATCTTAGTAAATCCTATTGCTTGTCAAAAGCGCCGGTAGAAGATTTATTAAAAACTAGCAACCCTGCAACCCCCCTTGTGTGTGGAATTTCGTAAAATCCGTTCTTAGCTGACCTCTATTCGGCGAAAGGAATATTCCTACCAGATTTCAAGTCGCTACGCCTTATGGTTCCAGAGACATCTTGATGAGTCAATATATAGGTAGGAATCTCTTATACATATAATAATATAAATAATATAGATGTTGTACTCTTTCGCAAATATTTGTGATGTAAAATTTAAATGTATCAGTTATAAATATTAAATTTTGACGGGCTTGTATATCTAAACATCATAATTTCCCAACTTGTTGTGTTTATTATATTTACATATATTCTTATTATTTCTTTATAACAAAATGTTACAATTCATATTTTTTTAAAGTTTATTTAAATCCTCAAAACAATATGTTGAAATCTTATACAGGTAATAGTTACAAAACTTCAAAAAAGTATGTCACATAGGTTACACGCTTCCTTTTTGCTGACGAAGAAGTATATCGTCATGGTATGAAGAAGAATATCATAAACTATCCACAAAAATGTGAAATATTGCTTCGCTTTTGTAAATTATGCGTTAATACTCTGTTTAAATTTAGATCGTTCAGGAATCATTTTAACCGGCGTCAAGACGGAAGAGAAATACACCCTGGTCATAAAAATGCTAAGGGCCACAAACTGCCCGTCCTTGCCATGAGACATCAAATGTTACATTTTATTTATCCAGTGATTATGCGGGTTACGGTGCCATTCGAACCTAAACTCAATCAAATAGATATATTTTTATTTAATGTATATTATTATTTAAATATATATAACTAACGCGAAAAATCCGTAAATAAGTGGATTTGATATGTAAATAATGATCTCAATAGTATTTTTAAGCTTTTACTTTACTTTGTTACTTTTAGCAATGAGCCATATTGTCTCCGATCCAGGACATACAATCCTAAAATGCTTGGCCAACACATATTAATTTGTTACACCGATTTTCTCATTTTGTACCTATTTTTAATTTTTAGTTTGAGAAGTTACTTTAAGTAACTAAACGGAAAAAGTTAAAATAGTCAATCTTTGGACTTTTTGCCCTCTGAAGAGAGTTCTATTAAACTTAAATAATTATGTGAAACGCCTCAAACAAGTCGCCACCTCTACCGTTTACTTTTATAACTTAAGAAAAGTAAATTGAAAGGAGTAGAAAAGAGGGATTGGTTCACACCTTTTTTGTGGTTTTAATAATTAAAAAGTCATAAAACTTAAATTTATATTTATTACTATGACATGACTAAAATCTACTCTTCAACTTCAACTTGTTTCGATTGCTTGCTTGGGCGGTGTGGTTTACGTCTTGAGGGTTGTGAACCCGCCGGTTTAGGTTTAGGGGTAGGTGGGTTTTCTAGCGCATCTAGCTCGGCATCAGTCAATTGACCTTTGTACCAGTCCGCGCTGAAAAAAAAAATAGATTATATATCACCGCTGATTTAAAGTTTGATCATTATTTTCACTTATCTCTTACTGTATTAAAAACTATTTTTATGCCACATTTTTTATATTTTACATTAATAAATGAAAAGAAATTCGTTCATGGCGGCTGTCTAAGAACCTTTATGCTAATTAATTGGCTATAAAAATATCTTCATTATTTATGCTACCTTTAAATTTAGTAAGCAATTATCCACTACAAATAGTTTATCTAATGTTTGAAAAAATTCAAAGTCAGTTGAGCGGTTATTAAGATTAAACGGCCCATACATGGTAACAATGGTAACTATAAATATCTGTTTCAGGTTTTTTTTAATATGCTAAGCCTACATTAATTGGGAGGGGCTACCCACTTCATTAACATTCTCTAAACCGCGACGAAGCTAAACAGATTTTACCAGTAATTAAATATACTTATCTTACCACTCGGGCACTTTTCTGGACCATTCGCATTTCTTGTTAACGTCATCGAAAGCTTGCCCTAGTTTGCAGCCGGAACGACGTGGAGTGTTTCCGTTAATGCACACGTAGAAGAATTGACAATCTTCTGGGTCAGCATAACGGGGGTGAGTAAGGCCGAAGGTCTCATTCACGGCAGGGCAGTCGAATTGGAACACATCTGTAAACAATATGTGAATAAATAATATTTTCAATGATGTCCCCGTCAATATCAACTGCAATATAAAATTGATTCGTATTGATGGGCATATTTTGCGCCGATTTGTAGATATATTAATTTAGTTTATTATGTCGTCTATATTATAAGTACATGAAAAAAAATTGCCCAGGTCATTTATATACCTTTACCAATAGTGGTGGTGGACACTAAATTTTTTTTTCTTCTTATCAGAAAATAATAGTTTTATATGCACGTAACGATTATGTATATACATTTACGATTACATGTCTTTTTAGTAAACCGCTTTTCGTTTTGTTTAATTTTTAATTTTTAAAGCTAATACTATGTATTATTTACAAAGTTAATAGTTTGAAAAAATTACCAGCAGCACCGCATCCCTTCTTCTTAGCCTCATCAGGCCATGTGCAGATACCGGTCTTGTCGTTGTAAACCAGACCATCGGGACAGGTGATCATGTTGAATTTTCCATCAACACAGTAATAGAACTTGCCGCACTCCTTAGGATCTTCGTGTGAGAAGTAACCGTTCTGACGGGGGCAGTGAAGTGCTGGGATTGGTGTTTCTGTGGATAAAAGTTAAATATTTATTATATTACTGTTAATTAATGCAGTCATTTAATTTTTTATGTATCTTAACAAAAAAGAAGTTATTTATATTTTGACAATCAATAAGCCAGTGCAATTGCTCTAATGTTCAAATAATATATTTGCATTTTTGAGTTTATTTTTTATTTACCTCTTCATATGAGTAAGTTGGCTTTTAAGTTTTTTTTTAGTTGCATAAAATTAAAAGATAAGCATAGTCTACAAATGCCAATATGCCTTGGCAATAAATGTATGTGCACATTGATGGAAACATTTACTTATAACGTGACTGCTTTTCTAGTCTAAAAAATCTTGCTTATAACTTAAACAATACTCATTCTTAATTTTTGACGCTGTAGTTTCGTCAAAGCTTTGCAACAATTAATTATTAAAAGTTACTTTTTTTAGATCGCATACGAGCTAGAAGTATGTTTTATTGTTGAATTACCAATTTATAGATTTATCGAAGGGGTTAAAGAAGCTATTAAACCTGGAAGTGAACATAGCTTGATAATAGTATTCGATCGAGCGGAGCTTGACGCAGAACAATCTTATACGCCGCGTATGCTCAAGGCCGTAGTCCCCTTGAGATGTGAAAGTTGTTTCGATATGGGTAACCTTTATATTATAGTTCCAATATTCGCAGATGCGACGAACGAACGACGTATTTAAATAGAAACACGTGCCGTATTCGCTCACGTGTGCGTTGACCTTTAAATCGCGACTAAATTCAAATGGTAATAGAACTTATGACTTATTCATGATATGTTTCCAACCATTCGAAGAAGCTAACCCGTTATTGCCGGCATTTAAGTTTTGAACAGTTTGCATATTCAGTTTTATTTAATGCAATAAATTTACATCGTTTGAAATTTAAAAAAAAGGGTTAAGCTACAAACATCCATACTCAAAAAGAAACAAATAAATGTGCTTGTACAAAATAAATAATTAAATAAATGTAATAATATTTATTTAAAAATTATTTTGTTTCAAATACTTTACGAATTTAAATTATAATTAAATAACTTTAATAACAAACAAAAAATTAAGTTTAAGCTTGTCATATATAGATTTTAGATAACTGTTATAATAGCGCTATAATGAAAATCTAATTAATATTGTAATTCACAGTGCATAATTGATTGACTTCATTGGAAATGTACTGGTATGCAATCATTATTACCCGTGTAGCAATGCCACTGCATTCACTAACGGCCGTCAGTATTATTGTCTCTACTAATATACTTTCATATCTGTAAGGTTTTTTAATTTTGATAGATAAAATATTTAATTGTTGATCGATACGAATTCAACATTGACACGGACAAACAAATTGTTATTCATATCACATTTACGATACATGCAATGACAAATAAGGTCACGCTTTAAAACATACGCTTTGTTTCATAATTGAACGCTTAAAAATAAACTCACGTAGTTTAGGCCGCTGTGAACAATCGAGGTTGAAGGGCAGGTCACACTTCTCTTCCTGCGGGCTATAGTCGTTAAACACCATTCCGTCGGGGCAAAGCTTCTCAATGATCTCTCCGTTTCTGTAATTTATAAAGGAAAAGGAGTTAGAAGCTAATCCTATGAGTAAAGGATGCAAGTTTTTTAAATGCAATGCCACCTTTGGCCAATATTTAATCCGTTGTACACTACAAAATTTAATAGTTCTGTTGTAACCAGGAAAACACATTTTACATTACTTGACTTCTATGGCTTTAGTGGTATAATGACTTTTATGACTTCAATGGTATAATGAAATGAAATATTTAGTAGATTTTAAATTTTTGTACATTTGTCAATTTCATTTCATTTATTTTTTTATTAAATAAAATTAATTTAAGTTAAGATCAATTCATTTGCCTAAAAAATAACCATCAATATTAATTAATTATTCATCGAATAAGACTTCATTACAAACCAAATGTTACCTCAATTTTATTCTGATGTAGGGTGGAACGTAAAACGTAAACCAGTGGAAAAATCCATCGTTTTTAAACGCTTCTCATTGTAGTGCAAAATATACGAATAAACAGTATAAAACGTACAAAATGCTGCGATACTAATAAATGACCTAAAGGTAGGTAAGAGATATATTGGTGATATAGTATGATGTATAGTTTAAACACTTTGAATTTGTCTCAGCGTTTGGCGAACAAAGCATTCCTAATGCGGTCATCAAAAGTGTTTTAAAACTATCACCACATCATATCCAATAATCTCCTTACCATAAAACAAAGACTTACATATCATGAAGTCAATGCACGTGAGGTAAACGTTTGAAAATGTTTATCACTAAACGATTGTCACGAAGTAAACTTTTCTTTAAAGCGAATAAAACACACTTAAGAGGTAATATTTTATATGAATAAGCATTGAAGATAATAAAGAACATCTTCAAGCATTTATTTAGGATTGGATAAGTAACGATAAGTGGTATCTTAAAATGAAATTTGATTGCTCAATGTGGTGGTTGTATTTACAGTCGTTTAAGGAAAGTTGCAATGACTTGTGTAGTCTTTTAGTAAACAACGTGACTCATGAGTTGTTCTTAAATGGTCTTACACGAGATAAATAGTCATTTGTATATCTTAAACTTAAACATATTCTTTTATATCAGTCAACGGTATTTTAAATCTTCTGTATACTGGATTAGATGTATACCAAATAAGCTAAAAGGTATTCTTATAAAGCCGACTCCATAATAATTTGGTACAATGATCAGGAGTTAGAAAAGAGGCTTAGTTTAAAATACTTGAAAACACGTTGCAACATCGTGCCGTTAGTATTCTAACTAACTGTTCTCAGTAATGGACCACGGCTATTTAGCAATGATTTAATTATTTCTATCAATAATTTATAGCCGGTTAGTGTGTTAATATACTATGTAAATTGTTATGTATTAATTACTTTTAGATTTTTTCATACCTGCATTCGTAGTATTTGTCGCATTGCTCGGCGTCCGCGAAGAATCCATCATCAGGACAGGAACTTGTGATCTCTGCATCCTTTTCTGGATCAGCGGCAACTCTGGCCGGTGGGTTTGCCGGTTTCCTCTTTGCATTCTTTGGTACTGCTGACGACGCTAATACTGGAATCGTTAACAATTACATTAGTTCAATTCGAAGTAAATAATTACATTTAAGAATTTCAACATTCCAACATCGTTAACATATTACGTAAGTAACTGATTTAGTATAATTAAACGTCTAAATTAAGTCAACGCTAAAATTCTATATCGGTCATCATCATATATTAGTGATATTAATATTAATAATGTATAATAAAGTATAATTATTTATATTAATCACACTATTATATGGATTCTCACGTTTGTTCATTTATATTTTATACCTGATGTTTGGACTCTTTCCAGCCTATATGGTCATGGAAATACTAAGATGTGATATAATTCAAATCACTTTCTAGTCTCATCTGTAGAAAAGTGAATTTAATATGTATAGTTATAGTAATATTACATATTTAATAAGTGAGAGACTGCTTAAGAGTATTTCGATATTTTAAATATTAATTTATAAGCGTAAGTGTACATTTTTTTCTACTTTATTCGACATTTATTTAATATCAGTACAATAATTATGTTCTAAAGTGCTCTTCGAAGTACCAATTTAAGTCGAATATTTACATAGGTCACTTGCTGACCAGACACTTCCTGAACGCCCTCGAGAGATTTATAATCGTTAAGTGGTTCACATTGAGTTCCCCTAGACTTCCTTGTAAGCTGTACTCAGAAAAAAGTTTTGAAAATCATAATCTAAATGATATCCTCTCTAAACAATAAGCTATTGAAATACTTTAATTTAATCAAAATTGTAGTTACTGTAGTTGCCGTGAACGGGCTGTTAAATCGGTTTATTTTATATTTTTTAATTATACCCAAAATTAACTGCCGTTTATACCGTCAAAAATTTTTAATCTCCATACTAAAACACAATTTACACTGCTTCGTTCTTTGTATTTTCTTTCGTATAAGCAAATTATGCAAAATGAAAGTATTTGAATGTATAGATATTCTTAAAGGAATACACGTCGACGTGGATGTTCACTTGAAATTTATGTCCGTACAGTGCACAGCATACGGAGATGTTTTCGCTGCCAGAGGTTTATCTTGCCTATTCGTTTAACCATCGCCACCTAGATCCGCATTCTCTGATAGCCTTGGCTATTGAACCTTATATTGCGATAGTAGCGGATAGGAACATTTTAAATGATTGCAATATTTTACAATCAAACCTTTTGATTATTGTGTAAAATTTTTAATAGGCGCATTATTAAGAACTTTAAAAAAATAGTAATATGAGCATCTAAAAAAAAAAAAAAGAAAACCTGTTGGTTACGCTTAAAAGTGTTTTCATGATAATAGTGAATTTTATATGGTTTTAAAATCAATATATTCGTTATTTTATGATCAAAAAAGATAAAAATAATATAAGTACAAAGAAAGATAATTATGGATATATAACAATATAAATAAGTAAATTTAACGCAAAAATAACAAAGTATACCAACATTATTTCGCAAAAGTTTCTCTCTTACCTAATAACGCGTTGCCTACAGTCGCAGGAAAGTTGCGCTAAAATCAACCTCGCAATATAACATTCAAAAATCGTTTGTGACCATGACATCGTATATTTATTACAAAAAATTGATTATAAATTCATATTTGTAGCTTAACGAAACCTATAATTAAATGTTGGAAGATCATTACTTAAACATGATTTAAAAGTAATTGAAGATTTTATGCCGAATCCCGTTGATGTCTTTTGTTAGGCGAAAATGTGCTACGATGACATAACGTACATTTTTATTTCTTGCAATAATGTATCTTAGGTTTATTACCGTTTTATAAATAAAAACTTCGCTAAATTAAATAAATCTTGTTATAAAAATAGCTCATAATGACTCAACTTCTTGTTAGGTTTTACAAATTACAATTTAATATACTTAAAGAATATATAAAGATCAAATTATCCACTTACCTACTAAACATGCCATAACAACGATACAAATCGACCGGTACGCCATCTTGTCAAATTTTGAATGACTATTATGAACTGATAATGTATAAGTCACTATTCTGTGACTTATACAAACTTGACGCCTGCGCTGAGTTCTATAGCGCACTGAGTATAACACTTTTTGTCATCCGTTCTTAGCTGAAGAATGGTTGAGCGAAAGGTTTTGTTGAACGCAACTTTCTCGTTCTCACACAATCAAATACAAGTATGTCTACACTCTTCACTCACGAGCTTGTTCACTGGCTTTGGATCCTGTTATAACTCTACGCGTAAGGCAATTTAAACAGTTTTTGAGATCCTGCATAGTATTTAGATATGAAAATATGGTATACTAAAACACCAATATACAAAATTGAACGTTTCACATAATCAAATTCTTTGAGGCATGATTTGGTTTTGATCGTTGGTAATTAATTGTCATAGTCAATGGGCGTTAATTATAGAACGAGAATAGTTTGCATAACTCAGAACTTAAGTATGTAGGTTAAGTTAACACGGTCTAATAAGCCTACGATAAATCGTTTATAAAATTCCAAACCCTTACTGACATTTTATTATTTTTGTCTTCTATTCATGAAAATCAAAATGTATATGAAGTATTAAATATTAATTTTTACATATATCGTCCAAGGAGTTTCTGTGCTTAGTGGCATAGGCATTTTCTTTACATACCGGAGGTCGTAGGTTAAAATCGAGGATGACGACATCTTTGTGTCGTGGTGAGTACCTTTTTTCAAATGGCCCCATATGAAAAAAGGTATCAGGTGTCAGACAATAGTATATTTATTTAGTACTCATTAGTATTTCTTTGTATTTACGCCAATACTACACATAATTTTATTAAAGGCTTTAAGATTTCATCATGTTTCGTTTGTTTTACAATTTTCCGACGTTTCAGACACTTTATAGAATACATGATCAAGGTCAGACAGATCGTGGTTGGTGTTGATCGTCTATAAAAGTTCTTTACCTGGCAACAGCCATTTTGTTTTTTAATTATTTATCCGTTTCACGCCTACCGAGCATATGGTATCTTTAATTCTAGTAGTAATCTTATGACTGGGTTATTTTTTTTAAATGATTCTGTAATAAAGCAGGGGTAACTCGTACGTGGTCTTATTTATTGAAGTTAGGATAGATTTTTTGGTGGCCGATCCCGTACACGTGCACCATAAGCAGTTCTATGCGCAAACCCATAACATTTTCCCTACAAATAGTTCCATTTGACGACTGCCACGCATTTTTCAGAACTTATATATACTTTTTTAATTTCTGTATTGAATACTTAAGGTAAACAGCAGCTGTTTACCACCATTTTTGTACAATAGTATTTGTATTTGGTACTAGTAATTTAATAAATATATTAGATTAGTATAATATAATTATATAACAAATAGTAATTCAATGCACCTCAAATTACGTGCACGTTGGTGTGTCTTGCATATTATTGTAATAGTAAGTTTTATAAATTCTTATTTTTGTCAAAATATACTTTTGTTTGTGTGCATGTGTGCGCTCTTAATTAAGTAAACAAAAAAAAACACTGCATCAAAAATCATAATACCTTTTTTAAAATCTCTAAGTAGTTCCAAATAAGTAAATGAGTGGTATGGCTATCATGATCATAATGAGTCCTTAAAATTTTTCCATATAAGGAAACAAAAAATTAAGTCTTTGCTAAAACACTTCACTGTTATCATAAATACCTTGTTATTGTATTATTCGAATTTTTATTTATCCCTATAACGACACTTGTGATAAATAGCGTGATCGATTAGAAACACATCAAGTGAAACGTCTCTTTCCTTTGAATTCACTTGTGCTAGAAATGTGACTTGTTGCTCTTATAGCTGCTCTTAATAAGTTTGAGATCAATAGCTATAGAACAAAACAGTATTAATAGTTTTTCGTTTGAATATCTTCAAATTGTAAGTTACGAAATGCGAACTGCCTTAACATATAAACTATTACACTTGTTTCAATCATAAATATGTCGCTTTTATGCACGTGAAGCATTCTTTACGCTGCTTATTTTATGTTTTAAATACTGCTAAACTAAATGAAATGTTTCTAAATAAAAAGTGTTCCTGAGATAATTACTAAAACTAAAGTAATAGCGGCTGTATTTCGTCATAATTAAAATCGTATAATAAGGAAGAGATAACTGGCATTCCTTTAAGAGCAGTGCAATTATTTTAACAGAAAAGTATTAGATTTATAAATTAATAATATCCACTATTGATCATTTCTAAAATTTTTAATATCTGTTATAATAACTTACGATAGTATATAGGTAATATACTCAAAAAAAAACACACAACTCCTTAGAAAGACAAGTAATGGTAAGGAATATGCCATTCCATTACACCTGATGATCAGATTAGATCAAACGATGTAGTTTATAAATCTATGATAACAATATTTTTTTTGATTGCATAGAAAATAAAAATATCACCTTTAAATTTACTTAACTACTTCGAAGTTCAGAACAGGTATATCGACAAAGATTTTTTATTTAATTGTACAAATAAAACATTAAGCTGTTAGGCGTAGGCGAGCGTAATTACAAAAAAAAAACTTCGCACCTGCAGCTGAACGTGGCTTGTAAGAATGCAAAACATTTACATTTTTAATTGTGAAAAAGCATGCAATGCTTCGTGTACAATTTAACTCCTTTATTTTATTAGAATTGTAGTCTGATCCTTTTAAGATTTTCTAGAATTCTCTTTTGGATGATTGTGTTTATATTTGTCAGTAACAGAATAAAGCGGAAAACATAATGTATATACTCACGTATGACTTGCATGAGATGTTTATTGTTGGCAATACTTTATCTAGGTATCCGTCAGGAATCTTGATGTATTGACGCTTTAAGATGAGTCTTTAGATTTCATAGCGGCAAACTCAAAGGAAGCGGGGCAATAGCTGCAATTTGAAGTCAGAGTGGTTTTGTGTTTTTTATGAATAAAAATAAATAAGACTTAGTTATGTTTGTTGTTTCGAAACCTATAAATAATGTATTTATATAACATATTACATCTTTAAATTATAGACAATAAAACTTGAGAATGTCAAGGTATCTCTTATATATGTACGTTTATTGTATTTCCTAACAGGTGCATTAAACTTTAAAGGATCGCCAGTACTTCATTATAAGTTTAATAGGTAGACCATTTTACGGCCTAAGTTTATTCTTTTTTCATACTGTTAAGTTTTATAACCAAAGACTAGACCTTTTACTGCGCTCATTAAAAAGAAGCAAAGTCGATTACGTTACCTTAAAAACTAAATAGATTAAAAGTTTTTTTTATTTAACATATAATATATAAATCTTTATGATAGATACCTTTGGAACACGTAAAACATTAAATAATTAGTAGATATAAATACATTTCTTCTATTATTCCCACTTATGATTTTGAATCCAATTTAAAGTTTTTTGATATTGTTTTTTTAACAATTTTAAAACTTGCATGAATACTTATTACATTGTTAAAATACAACAATGAATATAACCTGTGCACTAAATATTATGTGGTATTTTTGAAAGTTTTCTCTTAGCAGTTAAATAACGTTAAATTTGTATGGCTTATTTAATATTACTTCAAAAGGTGCAAAATACACGAAGCCGTATAGCAATAAAAAACTTGGCAACACTTTATTGAAATCTACGATCTTATTTAAATGTACAAAACGTAATGGTGCAGTAGAGACATATCCTTTTAAGCTTTCCTTTATGTCCAGGCTAAAAGTGGAGCCCACGTATGTATGGGTATACTTGCATCCGATCTCGGGTTCTATAAAAGCTAGGATCTGCGCTTGGCCCTGACATTGTCCTGGCTGGCTAGCGGGTAAGAGGAAGTAACTATGTTTAAAATAATTACTTTAGTCATTTTGGCGACTATAGCCTTCGCCAGTTGTACTGAAGATGGAAGAACAAGTGTCAAAACTCCTGAAGAAAATAACCGACAGAGAAGGCTTCTATGTGAGTATGCAATTTTAAACTTGTTTTAATTACCCATCAATTTTAAAGTTTTATCTTATATTTAGTAGTTTTATGTTATATTTAGTAGGATTCGGTTTATCATTAAAATTGTGCATAATTACAAACTGATACAAGTAAATTAGCTCCGTTACGAAAAGTGTACCAAAGAATTAATTTCAACCTTAATTACACTGATACAATTTACCTGGTGCGTAAAAAAAGACATCGATACATTAAAATCAATTTAAGCGAAGAAACTGTAAAAAAGCCGTTTACATGTAATTGAAACTCATGTGAATTTCACTAATCAAATCAGTTAATACAGACCATAGCACATTTAGAATAGTGCCTATATTATATATTTAATATTTTATAAGTTAAATTTGTAAATATTTTCCTTTTACGTCAATTTCGTACGTTATTCAGAGGTATTTTAAAAATCAAAGATTTTGATTTGACGTGATTTTAACAAATTAAATAATATAGGTACTAAAAATACATATTAAAACAGATGAATAAATATAAAATATAATGAAAACAGCAAACATGAAATTACTTGAAAACAAGAACATTGGTAAAAGCGAATTGCATTGTTACCCGCAATTTTTCTAAATCACTAGCCATTATTGCGGCCTTTTTCAATCTCGTAGAAGGTTTATCCATTACTCATCGGAGTTCAGATAAACGCTTGTCTGGATGTACATTAGAAGCTTTTGTACATCCACCGCGTGTAGCGTGTCAGTACATTGTATGTAAGGTGCATTCAACTGTCCGTGTATCATTTGCATATCGCCTAATGTCTTCCGACAACTTTTGAATAGTGAAACATCCTTTGCCGAGGAAATTAATCTTGAGTCGTTTTACTCTTTTATAAGTCAAATGATAAATGAATTTTAGATGTAATACAAAATGGAATTAAATTTATTTAAGATCTTCAATTAGACTGGCTTCTAAAATGTTGTGGTTTTTATTTAATTTTTCGTTATTTTAACAACGCAAAAGTAATTTACTTTAGAAAATAAGGAAAAACACGTTAAAATATCCATTTTATTTTCAGTTTATGATGAGGAAGGAAATTTGGTCAAGACGTACTCAAATCCTTATCTTAACAATATTGGAACAAAAGGCAATAACGCATTTTGGAATTTTATGAATCCATTTTTCAATTTTCTACAAGTGAGTAATAATTAAATAAAATTTGACCAATTCATCATCATCAGCCTGTGATAGTCCAGTATTGGGCATAGGCCTCCCCTAATACACCGCTATCCATTAGGGGGTTTGGCCCGTATCCCACCACGCTGGTCCAATGCGGGTTGGTGGGTGGACCGACTTTTTACATGCCCATCCGACGCATGGTTCATCTTACTTTTCAGACAATTGGGTGATCGGCCCAAATCGCCCTAACCAACTAGGAAACAACAATGACAATTTGTTGAGTCCCCGCAGGATTCGAACCCACGACCTCCGGTTTCTAAAGCACACGCCCATACCACTAGGCTACGGAGGCAGATTAACCAATTAATTAATTTTTTTGTTATCAAGAAACTAAATACAAAAGAAAGTCTCAACAACTTAAATAAAATATCTTGTGCGAATTGTTTTCGAGAACATGATGTTTTCATTTAATTAAAACTCTCATTGCGTGTTTTTGAACCATACTTAAATGATTGTGTTAAATACTTTTTTCTGCAACCATTTTACATCAAAAATTGATAGATAACGTAAGTTATTAAATAATTAATAAACTAACCATACTATTTTATTTAACTAGCCATCCAGTTTTGGCGGTTCCGCCATATCTTATATGATACCAGTATCGGATGCGGTCATCCAACAAATAAACAACGATCCAGTGTACCAGAATAAATTGTTGTTGCTTTCTCCAAGTGACCCTGTGGTTAGAGCAAATCCTCTTTGCAACGGGAAGAGGGAACCTATCCCATCACCTAAGGTTTGCAGTAACTTTTTGAACTGCTGGGATGGTTGGGCATTCGAACAGGAATGTCCAGATGGTCTGTTGTTCTCTAACAATGGTTACTGCGACTATAATTACAACGTTGACTGCAGAAACAGGAAACTAAAAGGTGAATCAATCATGATAATGAATTTTAATACGCAGCTTTTCTATTGGAATGCTTTATCGTGTTTTAAATTAATAAGAAAAAAACACTTTAAAATAATTCAAAATAATATAGCTTATAATGTTACGTACAAACGTGATTAATAAATGAATCAATAAAACATGTGCTTATTAAAAAATACCTATGGCTCACATGTTTAAAATTTTAGCAAACATGCCTTTAATAACTGCTTCTAGTTTTTGTTGAATTCGTAAATGGCGTTCAGTAATATATAAAACACGAAACATAATTTACGAATTGATTTTTGTCAGAAGCCAGTTTCATTTGTAAAATCTTAACTACAAATTTTTAAGCAATTTCCAGTGGAAATTTTCAAAACTTTTCTTCAAAAGATTAGTATTACTCACAATTTTATTCTTACAATAAAATATAACGTTAACTAAACACAGACTCTCATCTTCGTTTACCTCATTTTCTTAGACATGTACATACATGTACTCTAAATGACTAACTGTATACTGACTTGTCACCAAAACTTGGAGTCAATTGCTGTTTGAGCCTAATACATAATCACGTATCATTCCCGAACGATATTTCCCATATACATAGTTTTAATTTTTCTATCTATGCATTCAGAGCATGTTACCACCGGATTATTTTACAAGAATTTACTAGACAAAAGCATCGTCTCTTCATTACATAGCATTTATTACATAGCCTAAAACAAGATCCTATTATTTAGCCATGTAAATAAACAAATAGTAGATAGGCAGTGAAGTAGGGAATATATTTTTGTGCTTTAAGTAATACCTTGACGAAATTTTGACTACTATATGACCGATACCATTAAAATAAAGGTTCTACCAATATTGCAACTATTTGTTGATAGTGGGTCTTTCATTTTGTTCCTTTAGCTAAATGTGAAGAATAAATAATGATTTGAAAATAGTAAGTGACATTGTTTTAATAATATGCTAAAAGAATATAATTTTCCAGTTGAAAAAATATAAGTGCCCAAGTGTGGTAGATTTCCAAAAATAGTGCGATCTTTGAACTTTTCCTACCTGTTGGACATCTGCAATTGCGCAAGACTTGTTTGATCTTAGAGGTGTCGTCAGATGTTGGAAATGTCACTTCGGATCTTATGTAAAATCACTCTCAAGTTTCGCAACGATATTATAAGGACATTATGTCATTCATCCGGCAGTCCGAGCTTAAACGTGACAGACAAATTTTGCGATTTTCTCAAACGATTTATATTTATCGCCCCAATTAAATATTACTGAGTCAAATATATTCCAGTATATATTTATTTTATATTACATTGACCATCCTATATTATATTCGATACACATTTATTTTTTTAAAAGTAATAATATAACCCGCATTGGACCAGCGTGGTGGCATACGGTCCAAAAACTCCCTAATGGAGAAGGCATGCATTAGAGGAGGGGTCCAGAAGCGGACTAACACAGGCTGATGAAGATGCTGTTATCCGTATTCTCACAGAAATACAATTTATTATATAACCAATAACACAATCGAATTACACACCTCACATGCGTTCGTATAATATAAAATAACTGTATTTATAAAAATTTAATCCATCAGTCACATGTATATTGTATATGTATATTTTAATTCACAAACTGTTTATATTTTTAGACAGCATTGATGCTCGATGCCATCGCGATTTCGAAAGCTTTCGAAATGAGTCTGATTGCAATGAGTTCTTCGTATGCGTGAACGGTGTACCGGTCAGATTTAAGTGCCCCTCTGACCTTTACTACAGCCAGGTAAGGCGGTATTTAGTAGCGATGATGTAGTAAAGAGGGTCAGCAAAAACTGAGGCTATCTTCTCACCCACAAAGGGTAATAAGGTCATTTTTTATCTCGCAGGAAAACAGCAATAAGTATGCACATTTATACAATAACGTTTAAGCTTGTAGTGTAAATAAGGGCGAGTGATATAATGAAAATAGATAAATTAACGGTAGAAAGTGAATTAAAGGAGCTATTTTTTAATTACTTTACTATTATTTAAAATTGTACACGACGTTTCGCTTTTCATAATACAAATGATACAGTTATTTCGATGTTGAGCGTAGAAATAACTAATAATTATTAGTATTCGCATTAAGTGCAAACTGTAATAGGGTTCCCGTTCTTTCTTTCGCTCGTTTCTTTGCAATGTGAGTATACAGCAATATGTAAGAATGTTGGATAAATTAACTCTATGTGAACATGTCTATTCCTGTATGCGTGTACACATACAAAATTCATTAACAATTACTTTTGCAAAATAATTACTATACTGATACTACTCCTAAAAAATTACTGGTAATACCGAGGTCAACTGCCTTTCTAAATGACTCACACTTTAACAATTCAAACTTATATTCAGTTAACAATTTACTATAGTGTGCGTTATACGCGACAATCATATTACGCGATGCAAAACCAACCTCACCTAATTAAGCAATGTAGCACCCACGCAGATGATGACTAACAGAAATTAAAGTCTCTCTGTGTATAAGAATTAACAGTTTAAATAAACCTTTTATTATTTTTTATATATTAAAGGATACACATATGTATTTACGATATTATTACATTGTTATTATTGAACTATTTGATTTAAGTTTTTTGAGATCACCGACAAGTTACAATTATAACTAATTGGAACATGTCTTTTAAATCCAAATAATTTTTGGATGCGTTTAAGGAACCTACTTATCACCGACACAAAAATGATTTCATATAAACTATCCATAATTTATAATTTTACAGAAAAGCACCTATACTGCTGCGTAGGCTAAAACTTCATAGTTCTTTACGTATGGCAATTAGAAAACAGATGTTAGATACATGTTTTGGTATTGCACTTTGATTAAAATCTATATAAATTTTCTCTAGTACCTGGGTGTATGTGACTACAAGCTGCGAGTTAGTTGCAACGTTTCTACTACACCGTCCCTGTCAACAAACCCAGTGCCTGAAATAACCTCAGATGCTGCAATGATTCAGAGCACTATGACTACTACTTCGCCAAATCAAGCAACAATATCCAACCCAACAAACTTCCTTATAAATTCTGTCTACGACAGTCAGAGTAAGTATGCAATATACAGTTTTCTTTATCCTTTCATTGTGACTAATATATCAAATAGAATCTTCAAAACATATTAGTGAATAAAATCTTGTTAAAAAGTATCATTGATTAGATCGTAAGTGCTTGAGGAGAAAGAATACTTATTGCTTTCTATTTAAGATTTATATTATTACATCATGGCGTTATTTTAATACTTTTAAATCATTTAATTCCAGCTTGGACATCAATGCACGTTGCAATGTCACGTCAAGACGCCATTCGCCAGCTCAAGTTGCAGAGTATTGCAGATGTAAAAACTGCATTTTAATGTAAAGTAATATTTTTTTATGAATATTATTTTAACTAATTGAATAGCTTAAACTACTTTTACTGCTGACGCTGATAGCTTTCAGAGAATTAAAATAACAAGGAATTATAATGTCTACATTTGTAGGTGTTATACTATCGAGAATCGGTAAAATAAAAAGAACACGTTGGAGTATAAATTTATTTACATAAACTCGTAAAAAATCTATCCTAACTTATAATTAATTAAACTGTATGACTAAATTTACTTTCTGTTTCCTTTTCGACACAGTACCAACATATGTGTAACGTAGGTACCATGTCAAATCATCTATTGTTAAGTCTTAAATTTACGACAATGATTATATTTATATTAAAACTTTTGTTAACTAAACCTTGCTTTGAGTAAGGCGATATATCCTTAACGCCAAGCGTTAAGTATCACTCTCGTTGAAATTAAAAACTATTGATTTTATATTTGAAATGCGTGTAGACAGACCTTTATAATTTGCGCATATAAGTCTAACTTAAAAACATTTTGCTGAACTTCAACATTAATCTCAAAGGCATGACGGTATTTACCAAATTCAATACATTATAAGAAGGTCTAAATCAAGTCGTAGAGATTAAATTTTAGTCTGTCCTTCGAATCGCTCCTTGACATTCAGAATCCCAATTTCTTAAGCGCCTTGAGATCGACGTCTCCATAATAGTCCTCACTGAAAAAAACAATATGGATTTTTATTTTGATTGAGTAAATATTAAATTTATGCTGTTTAAATTGTAGCAGATAAAATTGATTCATAGCTATATTTTATTACTCTTTACTTAAAATATATCAAAATAGCAATCTGCAATCAACTCAAAAACATATTTAACATTATCACCTACCTCGCAAGAAGATTTAGATGCCTGTTATTGTAGAACACATACAGATTAATAAGAAAGTACTGAAAGAAACAAGAAGTTATTAATATGTTAGAAAAAAGTGTATTTAAACAATATAAAGAAAGAAAGTGTCAGTGCTGGTAGATGTTACAAGGAGAATCGTGCATCAGTGCAAAACTATGATGATACATAAGGAAATAATACACATGGAGTTTTAATTTTTCATATTTTTTTATTTTTATCACTAAATGTAAAACTTAAGTATTACAGATTTTCATCAAACAACAACATACGGTCGCATCGGAATAATTCAGTGCATTGAATATTTACAAGATCATGGATCGATTCAATATGGAAACGTTTCGATTTACATTTGACTTCATAAATGCGTAATTATATATTTTATATACATATATACCCTAGTTTCAACAGTTGCTTTTCCAGGATAAGTAACGCTCTCAAACGTACAGATTGAAATTAGTTAACCGTTACAATTACTCACAGAGCGCTAACAAAACTAAGATACAGCATAAAATAAATATTTCTAACATTGTAAGCTTTCTATTAACTTTCTAATCCGCCTCTGAAAACTGTATTAAGGCTAAAACGAGAAAATTATTTGGCAACTAGAAATGAATACAAATCGATTTGCTCCGCTACCTAACTTTTGGATTTCAAATTTGAACCTGGAACACTATCTCCGCGCACCGAAAACAACTTTCCTGTTTAAAGTTCGCATTGAAACTGTGATGTGTGCGTTGCTTTTAGTGCGCGGAGAAAATTTTAAAATAATAAAGTGAGTATTTAAGGCTTAGGGTGGGTTAATTCTATTTAGTTCTCCTTTTGGGGACGGGGCTTAAGTTGCTTGGGCTGGGTGTTGCGGGACTGGCCGTCGCTCTGGAGTCCAGCCAGCAGTTCGCTCTTGCGGATCGACTTCAGATCCAAATCTCCATAGTAGTCCTCGCTGAAAATGTACGCGCACCTTACAGCCAGTCGCATCTAATAATGTTAACTTATATCTACCGCTTTCTAATATATCTATACGGCGCGATCAGTCGACGTTAATGGCTCTGACAATTCCAAACTACTTTTACCGCTTGAACGGTGCGACTGTGAGAATTGAAAATTGTGAAACGCCTTGTCCGCAACACTCGATCTACTGAACCGCCTTGAATTTGTAACGAGCATAACCGTTCGCTTTTCTTGTGAACAAGTGCATTGATATTAGCATTTACGTTCTGAGAAGTAACAATAACGAGGTGCGATGAGAAAGGATACGAGATAACATGTATTTGACCTTCGATCGGCCCGCTGAGTCGTGATACAAGATGGCGCGTCTTAGTTTTAAAGTGATTGTTCGAAGCAGACAGACCATGAACTGCGGATACTATTATGAAAAGATAAAGTGTTCTAAGAAAAACGCGATAGTTAACACAACAGAAACCGATGTTCTAAATTTATGATCGCACAAAGCATTTGTTTTCATTATAACGAAGAAAGAAATACATATTTTTCAGTTAAACCAATATTCATTATTTACTTCTCCTTATTTATATTCAAGTTAAAAGACAATTCTCAGAAGTAAGGTTGCCTATAACGGTCTTATTACGGTTGTATTAACATAAGCTCATTATTATGCATATCTATCTCATTGCACTCTAGTTGACTTTTACGACTAAGAACCGCGAGTTGATTTAAAAATTGCGAAAAATATTATCCACGATTATTACAGGTGCCTAACATTTTTAAAAAGAATACAATAATAAATACAAACTTATACAAAAACATTACTGTAGTGACGCACATGTGAGACACTTTATCGTAATGAAGAGTGCAGAAGAATTGTTAGTCACATTGACGGAACGGGATAAAGGGGGTCATATATTAAATATTGAAAAGTTAAGTAGTCCGATCAAACACCACATAACCAGTGATTGGACCAGCGTATTTAGAAGTAATTTAGAGAGAGGCGTCCAAGTGGCTAGTCAAGACTGGTTTGCTTGGACGGCAACAGAACGATAGAAGATAATTTTTAAGAATTTCCATGCTCGCTTACCATCCGGGAACATCTTCGGGGTCTTCGCAGTTGCCAGTGCCGTCAGCATCACCGATCTTGAAAACGGTTCCGATGGGGCATCCGTACTCCCTAGCGGTACCCTCAAGACAGATGTAGTATTTGCGGCAGTCTTCGGGGTGAGCGTGACGGCTGAAGGAGCCAGCGTTTGACACTTCACCAGGGGCGGGGCAAGAGAAACCGTTTGCTACTTCTGAGAATGAAAAAAAAGAAAAAGCAAATTAATTGCAGCTAATGCAGCCAGGCACAGGACCGTTTCTCTTGGGAGCTCATAGGAGAAGCCAATGTTCAGCATATGACTTCTTTAGGCTGACATGATGATGATGAATCATAGTTACTATTGAATTGTTGTAAATATAACTTTCATCAAAGCAAGGCCTATAAAACAATTTTTTTCGAGTTTTAACGTACCCTCGTTTCTGCATTCGGGGACCTGGTCAGCCCACATGCACACACGGGCTTCCCTGTCGTAGGCAAGACCGGGGCTGCACTGGTAGCGGGAAGCTTCACCGTTCCAGCAGTTCCAGAAGACGTCGCACTTCTTCTCGTCGGCGAAGATACCATACAGCCTTGAGCAGTGGGAGTTGAGATTGGGGGCTCTGTAAAATTTTAGTACGTCAGACTCTGTATACAGCGGATGGTGTGTATAGGTCTAGTATGACCTAGACATTTAGGAAAAATTTATTGTTTACGATTTGATATGCTACCTATATTCAATATCTAGCAATTCTATTTTTAGCGCTTACGCATTATAAATGAATTAGTAACCGTCACGTAATATTAAACCAACTTTTTTTACCAGAAATCTATACCATTATGATAATATCAGATTTCTGTCATTTTTAACACATACAAATGGCAAACGATTAAATTAACCGACGGCCTTCACGACATCCTGGTTATCAGATGATATTTAAGCATAATTATGTAAATTTTAAATAACCTTGACCGTGTTACAACTGTGTAGTTAAAGGTTAATATTTGTTTCTTGTATAATTTTAATTTTATACGGTATTTCAAAATGTAAATTTTCCTTTAAATTTCCATATTAAAATTTTATTCATATTATATTATCGATTTTCAATTATATTGTAAATCTTACCAAGCTGGGTCCTCTCTCCGCAGTCAACATTGTGGAGGTAGTCGCAGTTCTCAGTCAAGTATTTGGAGTCAGAAGCGTCAAAAGCAAGTCCATTGCCGCAAGTCTTGATTTCAGCGGCACCATTGTCACACTTCCAGTATTTGTCGCAAGATATGTGGTGTGGGTAGAAGCCGAAATCGTCCGGGCATTTGAATGATTCTTGGGCAACAGCTGCAACAAAAGAGAAACTTTGTTAGAAAATCACAATAGACATGCTGTTTCGTATCATGAGTTTTCAGTGTTTAATTGACCACGTAATCGTAGAAAATTGCAACGGCAATATAATTTTTTACGTTATCCGCTATCAGAAGCTAAATTCCTCTTGTATTTTATATCGCACTGCTAGGCTAGGGATTTTGCCATGCCGGCCGATGCAATTCGCAACTTATTTCGTAACGCACCGGTACAAACAGGGCCGTTCTTTCTCTCCGGAATGCAACACAGCAAACTGTTGTTAGGCAATACTATGCGACAGCTGTTAACGCCGTGCACTGCCTTTATATGCTGCGACCTAAGCTTTAGACGTAATCTCTAGGCGATTTTCCCTCTTGTTGATGTAATTTCATAAAGACTAAGATTATAATTGGACCATAAACATGTAACTAATTAAGGAACACGTTATCGAGTTTAGTTTGTTTTACGGAAACGATTGTATAGGCCGGGTAGTATATACTTCCACATTTACCGCGGTTATGTCATGTGCACGAATCACCGGCAGTACCGGTTGACATTTGTGGCATTCATACGCAACCAGTAAAGGCGAAAACCGGTTTGTTCCGCAACCAGAATCTCTGTTATTTATTGAAAATCTACTGAAGCAAACGCGGATGCAATGACACCATTGCTAACCTTTTAGCTTTAGAGAACCAGATATTAATATTTTATTAACAATGTGCTTTTTATTAACAAGAGAAACTTAAGGTTTAATGTAAAATACCGTATTTTAAATTGTGTGGTGTTTTATTACATAATTAAATTATTCCTAACTAATTTATGTTTTTGTGACGAAAAATCTATTCCGTAACATATATTCGAACGTTAATTTATTGACAGCTCAATGTTTCTGAAACTTTGATTATTCAATCGAGACCATTCTCATTTCAAAATGTTTAAACATACGTTGCCAAAGTGTTAATTGCTTTGCGTAACCCCTATGACCGCAATATTTTTCTAGGTTATTGTTTTACGCTCCCGCAGAAACATACGTTACTAAACCAATTAATTGGGCATAATTGATAAGCTTATTCACGCTTTACTATTTACATTCAAAGGTTTATAAGAGCTCACTCATACGAGTATATCGTTGTTTTTAAATTACTCTACGTTTACCCTATTAAGAATGACAAATTATTATGTAGTATCGTTTGTCATTCCAGATTAAAAAGCATACAACAAAAAATTCTGACACAAGAACCTAAGACAACTTTTATTAATTATAAATAATTCATATTCAATCGAGGTCAGCGAGACGCTTAAATGCTTTACATTCCTAACAGCAACTCATATTTACAAAGCAATTTCCTTTACAAAAGTAAATCAGAAAAATGGATACATTTTATATTTAAGGATTATATGCTTTTCTGAATAGTATTTTATGTACGATTTACGTACAAAGTATTTATGTGATCATATTTATTCCCTAAGCGTATTATAGTAATAAAACATAAAATTACCGTGAAGTAAGAACTTAAATTTTGGCTCATTGTTGGTTCAATAATGAAGTCTCATAATAGTTAAATTAGAATTATTCATATCTGTTAATTATACCCTCTGAACCTATAACATAAATTAAATTACCCACAATTTACCATAAAATGCCGGTAAATTGCACAAGAAATTCCCTTAAGACAATGTCATACGAGCCCTGCCTGTATACCAGTACACCGTCCAAAGGTGACATAATTGGCGTATGGCGACATAACCAATTATATAACACGTGATGACGGATTCAACTCCCAATGTTGGTCTTGTATTACCATGACATACTTATCGAGGAGCTGCTTTCTTTGCATATTTTACTTTTATATATTACCATATATTGCTTATATTTCCGCGTTGCCAAATGTTTCCCAAATAGGTGAGCAATTTTACTAACATAACTGTGGTCGCATTCTAGGGTTACACAATAAACATTATGCAACGTAAAGGTCAAAAACCGTTAAGTAATACAGGTGAAAGCCTCTTAAGATGACCCAGAGAACAGATGTGGGTGAAACTTTCGTTTTCGCTGACAAGTTTGACTCCACTCATCTTAGGCAATCTTGTTACACGAATGACCTTTGTCGGAATTTAATTTAATTCAGTATTGCCATACACATTTGCATTTTTTTCGTAACTCATTTTATATTCTTATTAATTTATTAGAATCAAACTATTAACAAATATTTAAAATGTAATAATTTACCGAATTGCAATTCGTATTTTGAGCATAATTATGAAACTCCCTTCATTAATCATCATGATTACATGACGTATGATATAAGCATGTTAATTATATAAGAAAGAGTAACATTGTACTTAGGCCTCATTCCATTTCGTTTATTACGTCTATTTATATTACACGTGAGAGCAATTGACGTAACATTTAAAATCTCATTAGATAACGACCATTGCTGTCTACGCTTGGCCGGTGAAAGTTTGACCGCTTTCATTGTGACTTTTTTACTGCCTACAATCCGTTCTGGCGTATAACAATCTTTGTTTTATTCTCTCGGTCGTTTTTGTTAATAAACTTGATAATTTTCTAAATTTAAACGTATCAAGATGACAAATCTTGGAATACAAAAAACTATATATTAGTATTTTATTAAAAACAAAACTTAATAAATGGTTTAACGGAACTTTAGTTTTACAATTGGTTTTATTTTGCGTATATATAATTGTGTTTAAAGCGTGTGTTCTCTTTTTACATCATAAACTCTTTATTTGCTTTCCTTATTAAATAATTTGTTTTATATTAAATTTGTTAATATTTAAATTTTAAATAAGCAACACTTCTGTTACACACTGATTACGTAAATTAATTCGTAAGCCGCTGTAATAACGCGTTGGCGTCAGAGTATAATCAATCAAGTGACTTTAAAATTATTTGAGCATATTGCTAGATTTCGAGCTTATTATTATCTGATCATGATGTTAGATTATTTACATAAGAACTCCTTTAGTGTGTCTGTAGTCTATTTTGTTATACATAACTACTTTAATACCAAATTTAGAAGTAAAAATCAGAAATCTAACCAAAACTTTAATAGTTTAAGTTGAAATTAATTAAGACCGAGTAAAAAAAATGTTTACAGAAGAGTTCAATAATCGCTGTAAATAATAACAATCCAAGAGTTTCTAATAGTGTGATATATTAATCTGTTAATACTTTGATACTAAGATCCGCACAAAAGGAACATCCGGGATATCGGCATGAGCGCCTCGCAGGTAGGAGAGATCGGAATTTAAAACGGAAAACAAAAACTCTAACCAACCATACCTAGAGTCGATCCGAAGTTATTTATAAAACGGCACCACGAAGGACATACAATCACCGTATCCTACGGAGATCGGCAACGACGCTACAGACTACAATACATGTCCTGTATTCAAATTATTCAACCGTTCTAAGAACAAATTAATTTAAATTTGAACTCTACATTAATTTCAGTAGCGTATGCATGATAGCATTATCTTTTAATAAATTGGCAACTTTATTAAATTAAATAAATAATAATTTACAATTTGAAAACACTTCCGTGTCATTGTGAAAAAAATTACGTGGAATGACTATTATGTGTGGTACGACGAAAATAAGGAAATGTCATTGTGACACATTATAATAAAACAGAATGTTATGCTGAACGCTTCAGTCAAAATTTTACCAGAAAATTGTTAACAATCTTATAAATTACTTTAACGGCTTTGGGCAGAACGATGTTGACACAAACTGACATAGTGACATCAGCTATTTGGCACTAGTCGTTAGGTGTCGTAAGTGTCCGCATACCAAATACTAGACCATATTATTACGCTTAATCATTGCGAGGTCTTATAATTTCTTGTGGCAATACTGCAAGAATTTCAAATAGTTTTCGATAATTAATTTGAAAAGTTTATTTTGTTGTTAGAAGATAGACAAAAGATAGTAGTATTGTAATGTAAAATTTTTCATATTTTAGTGACATTAAACTTATCGAATTCGTATAGTTAATTCTGGTAGCAGTACATTTATAAGTACTTTGATGCATTATTTATATATGGATGCCAATAATAGTTGGATTACTCTAATCTACAAGAGATTGCGATTCGTCTGAGCTCAATGCCATGCGCACTCAAGCAGTTGAATCATTTTCACCGAGTTTTCTTCTTTTTTTGTGAAACTTACGCACGCACCTTGAGGCAAGATAATTGAATACCTTCACGCTATACATTAATAAATGCTTCAGACAGTCGTAAAATTCAATAGATACGACATTTTCATTAAATTTTTCCGTAAAATAATTTATAAAGATGTTACTATAAATACATATGTACCGGTAACGTTAAACCGACGTCCAACCCCGACAATTGCGTGGGAACTATGTACGTGTAAAAAATACCAAACAATTGCTACGTAACAAAACGCGTTATAAGAAAAAGGCTGCATAATATGTCAATTTTTGGAAAAGCCTTTTTTTAATATTTTTATAAAAATGATATATAAACTTTAAAAAATATTTAAAAATTCTTTAAACCAGCTTGTCATTTAATTTACTACAACGTTATCATTTTTTAAAAACCTAAGTTGTAAACCGATTCTTTTTTCTGATTTTATTCAAAAAGGATCACAATAATAATATTCTTACATATGTATCAAAAAATCATCAACTTCATACAACTTTATAAATCAGCAACAAAGTTTTACTTTCTCACTTACAGTATATTGCATTTTTGATTCATCAAGCCAACAAGATATTTAAAAATTGCGGAAAAGACCTAAATATATAACTAACCAACTATGAAACCATTAATGTTTACGGCATAACATATCTGAGAACGTGGAAAATTTCTATCTATGCAATTTCTCTACGCGTCATAAAGCCCAGATGGGGGGCGTTATTGGCGACTTGGGCTATTAGCAGCTTTCCAACCAAGAGGTGAGGCAAATGCATCAATGCTCTAGAAAACTCGAGTCGATCACTGGGCACCGCTGTCCGCGCCGCACCCTAAATATTTCAAATTCTACGTACCCACGCCGAGGGCGGCCGCTAGCACTAACAAACACCGCGTATTCATGTTATAAACTTTCAAGTCCTTGTTGCACGTTGTGGACACTGTAACGTTCTAGCACACACTGCGAGCGGGTGAATGGGCGGTCGAGGCTTTTATATCGGGTAGGCGTACGAGTAACACGGACAGTGAAAAGCGGCACCTCCCGCGCACCCCTCGCCCTCACCTCATCCTTCCATCGGGGTGGCTCACCATCCAGAGGCTGTAGAGCAGTCAAGCACTAAGTCAAGGTGGCTCTATAGTCACTTTTTGACTCTACCACTTGATTAAGTGTACTCTACAATGATATTTCCAACAAAATTTTACTCACAATCTGTACATTCTTAAACATCCTTGTAGCATCTTAAGAGATTGTGTAGATTTTCTCTCGTATTCAAAATTTTTTAACAGCTATCGTATTTAATTGTATGATATTTTTAACTTGCATAGAACACGAGAAGTCATTCAAATAATGTTTCGCTCGTTATATTCAATTGCGATACATTTTAAACGCTTTTAAATGTAAATAAAAGGACATTTTGTCTTTATGATTTCTTGTACGATAATACAACGACTTTTAAAGCATTTTATTGTGTTAAATTATTTTGTTAATGTTTTTCATCCACAGTTGCGGAAAAAATAAATAATTTTATGTTTACAATGTGTCATTAAATATTGTTTCTGAATAAGTATAAATTTGCAACGAAAATTAAAACAATCTTTTTGTAAGTGCACCAGCGTCGGCAAAAGTACGTAGACGCCATGAACCGTTATTTAAATGAATCATTGTTTGTTAGTCTACATAAAGCCTGAACGTGCCATCCGAAACCAAGGCTTACCACACGAACAAAAAGTGGCAACACGATAAAGTCAAACAAGTAAAAAATAGCAGATGTTAATGCGATACCCAAATTCAACTTGATGAAATCTGACAGATCAAATTTTAAGGTATTCGCATGTTTCTTTTATCTTTTATGAAATATAAATATTGTTTAAAATCAGTTTACATTTTACTGATGTTAAAAAAAGTACTAATGATAATCATTTAGGTTATAAGGTAATTATAAAAGCCTATATAAGTAAAGTCAACTTCATCGAAGGCAGAACATAAATTTAAATTTTATAACATTTTAATGTATAACTTTAAATGGGCTTGCTATGAATATATATTTTTTTATTTATTAACTTATTCAAATTTAGTAGGAATAATCATATTTATAAACATTCGTCAAAAAACAAAAATGTTTAATAATGAGCTAAAAGAAAAAATATATAATTATTGGTCAAAAATATCGCTAATAAAAAACATAAAATATTTATTTCACCACCGTTTTAAGGCATTTTATATTAAATTTTATATTTTGTATGGTAGTCTATACCATTTTAATTCTATCTAAAGCGTTGACCGATTAAAATTATTTTACACACGTATGAAAAATGCATTGTGTTTTATTCATAATAAATGATTACTTATCATTTATAAATCTTAAATATAATAATAAAAGCTTTCGGGAATTTGTCGTGTTACTGCTTTTATTTTAAAATTATTCTTGACCCTTCAGACCATTCCAACACCGATGGTTACAGAACAAACAGGTTTTTTATAATATTTTTTAAATTCGCGGAGATGAGACGGTATATTTTTCAAATTGTAATGACATCTACACGTTTTGGAGGTGCTAAGATGGTAAGTTTCAAAGAAAATGTAATGGAATCATGTATCTAATACATACACTAAATCTGTGCAAAAGTAGATATAATAATAATATTAACTCAAACCTTATTTAAACCTCATTATTTGTGTCTAAAACTTCATTTTTATTATATTGTAAAGAATAAATTGTTTTTACCTAATTTGTATCTGTCAATTAAAATGTCATATAGTCTTTACAATCTGCAAATATACCATGTCATTAAAAGTTGTATTAACCAGTCACTGCCTCACACTTTCATGTTAGTATGGGCGTTGTCTTTAGAAACCGGGCGTCGCTATTGAATCTGAGACCAACAATTTTCAGTTGTTGTTAGTCGGTCATGCTAAGCAACTTGGACCAGCTCAATGTCTGAAAAGTAAATGGATCATGCGTGTTTAGAAAGCAGTCCACTGACACCGCATTGACCAGATGGTGGAATAACTCAAAACCCAATGGATAAGGTATTAGGAGGCCTTCCGGCAGTGGATGACCACTCACCTTAGGATGCTGATGATGATGATGAACCTTGAGTAACATAGGAAAGTTTAGCTTAGGAAATTCATTCCAGTAAATATACAATACATAAGTACAATACGTGAGAGACATGTGATAATTTAGTACAAAATATTAGTAAAAATTTAAGATACATATTCATTTAAAAGGATCAATGATACGACGTATATCGCAAAGCGTGTTTCGTTCTTTTAAAAGTTTTCTTACTTTCCTTTCTTGATAATAAAGGCATATTAGTAACTTCTTTCACCCCAGAACGGTTAACCCATTTCTGTATTTTGTTTTGACGTTTTTTAACTTGGTTTACAATATTAATGGCACTTTGTGATAATGATTGTAAAATAGAATTTTTATATGATTTTATTAGTACTTAGACTTGAAAAAGCGTTGCTAGACGTAATAAATAATTATTTTAATTTGATTATAGGTAGCAATCAAGAAAATATTCAAAAATAACAAAATTTTCATGGTTTTTACTTAGATAAATGTTTGCACAACGAGTGTTCACCGACATTATTTAATAATGTGCTTTAGCACATTTGATTTAACTTTCTTAATTCATTTAGCTGTTTATATATGAAATTTTGTTCCACAAATTGGGGTCAAAATCAAAACAAGGAAAATCTGTTGTATTGAAGCAATGAGCATACATTAGGACCGATAAACTTGCCAATGGAATCGCAAACGGCTGCATATTGTGAGTTACGATTGTAACGAAACTTTCTATGAGTAATATTCGAAGCAGCTGTAAATAGCAAACACAAATTACATTTTCAACTCTGAGCCCGACAGTTAAAGTTAGTTCTCGAACTTATTAAACAGTCATTTGTATAAAAATTATAAATAAATACCATTTATGCAAGCGACTATAAAAACTCTTTATTTAGGATATAAACATTATTTTCCTAAAAGGAGAGATTTTCCTACAGTTTGTCTAAACAAACCTATTGACTGATTTAACACTCACTTCACTTCAATACTTTTGATGCAATAGTTTTATTTTAATAACAGATATTTTAAAATATTTATTCAGAAACTATAAAAATAAATTTCACTACAATATTTATAAATTTTATTACTAAATAACAAAATTGTAAACACGTCCTAGTATCCTATTGTTATTTTCTGTTATACGTGTGTTTAAAATAAATATGTAATTAAATGGACAAATAATGCAATAGCAGTATACTAATTTTGTTGTCAAAGGTTGCTAATAAAACGCAACAAAGCGTGACAATGTAATTTTAGTTATTCTAGATTAACAATAATCAGAAAATGATGTAATATTTAAAGCAGCCAGACGAAAAGTGTTATACCATGTTTGAACTCTTGTTAACCAAAATAAATGATTGTTTCCTACGTATATCATCCCATAAACAACCCTTTTTTTGTTTATGTTTGTGAAATAAGTTATCATATATTAAATAAAATTATATCATCCAAGTTACAAGAGAGGTTATAAGCCTACAAATAATAGTACTCAAGTGACGAAGGCGAGAAGTATAAGACAGTGATAATCTAAATTGATGGATAGTTCATAACTATTTGGACTGGGTATCGTGAAGATATATATAGTGCAAAATTATAGTAAATTGACTCTATATTTCTGGCTATTATATTAACAACATAGTACGTTGGCGATTTTTTAAAATAAAGTAAAATAACCATACTTATAAGGTTTTTTTAACGTATTGAGGGGGAGGGGTACCTGCATCTTAACTAAATACTGCAAATAATGAGTCAATTAAACATAATTTACACAACTTTTTAGTGCTTTTAACAGTATATAAAACGAATATGCAAGAAAATAAGCGAAATTTCTCGTGATGAACCACGATAAGCGATCGGATTACTGACGTCGCGTCAATTGATCATAATAGAATATTATATCTGAATACTGGCGATATAATTCAATACAAACATTACTCTTATCGATTTCCAGTATGCAAGCCTAGAATGTAATTGAATATTTAATCAGTCTAGTGCTATAATGAAGTTATTCTCGATGGTATTTGGGACAGGGTCCGAATGAATCGACCGAGTCGTCAACCGTCCGCGCTCGACCCGAAGGCCTGCGGGTTTCACGGCTTCTACAGATCAAGTATGTAGAGGCTTACTTAGGCATAAAATTAACTTAATCCGAATAACAATTTTACTTGCATTGCTTTTATTTCAAATAAAGAAGCTTATGTAAACTAATGCTTTATTGTTTTATGAGCTATTAACCATATTCATAATTATTTTATTACTCTAAACTCTTTTTTTAGCTTAAAAGTTATAAAAATTACTGGTTAATTAAACAGTTTAAAAAATATATACTTTTCATCTTGCATTCAACTAAAATATTTTGTTAATTATGGGTATATCAAAGAAATTAATCTATTTTTAAAACGCTATAAATAAATGTTAACAGTATAAGCTTGATTTAGGGACAAATAAAGTTTATGTAGTATTTTTGTATTTTGGGTATGTACGTCTAATACGATGTTCGAAAAGCTCTGGCCGCTGTATTTAATGTTATCAATCATATATATCAACAAATTCTTTGAAATAAATAATTATAATATGGTCCAAAAAATCTAGCATGTATATGTAAAAAACAATTAATACTAGTTATTTAACAACACTACGATTAATATAAATATACGTATTGAATTTAGAAAATCATTCCAGTGCTTTATTTTTAATTCACTGGAGAAACATAGAATCATTCATTAATGTCACGCTTTTAGGCACTAAAGATATTTAAAATATCAACATTATCTTTATAATCTATGCGGCTTCGCTGTTAGTCTGTGCAGTACTTACCTTGCTAAGTCAACGTAAGACCCTTGCAGTATGCGGAAGGCAGCATACAATGTTCAAACATTAAAAATTTATTTGGTCAGTTCGTGTGAGTTTAACCTGAAGGGAGAACGTTATGTACGATTCTTACGAAACACCGTTTTTCTATTAATTAAGAACCTATTTTCTATGAAAAATTCATCATAATACATTAATTATTTTGTGATATAGTTTCGTTAAATACATTTCAATAATTTTTAAGTAGTGATTCAGAAATAATAATTCCATTAATTTCTAGAAACTGTCTATGCAGACAACGCATTTATTTTTATTTTAAAATTATTTTGTTATTATTAAAACTTTTTTTAATCGGACAGCGTATACAAAGATTAGTGCCATTCTAAAATTCCAAGATATGCAAGAGTGATGATGACGCAAACAAGGCAGTCAATTAACAGTATAATGTCACAATGCAAGAGACATTCATCATGCAAATCAGTAAATTTCATATACCAATTAGTGGTATTTTAAGTTTTAAAATTAATAATTGTTTAATTTTTAAAAATAAAAGTATTTTGATTTTAAACTTATTATTAGCCGGTGTTAGTTCACTGCTGAACATAGGCCTCCCCTATTGCACGCCTTCTCCATTATAGGGGTTTTTGGACCGTATCCCACCACGCTGGTTCAATGCAATTTGGTGGGTGGACCGACTTTTTGCCCATGCCTCATCCGCCGCATGTATCATCTTACTTTTCAGACAATTGGGTGATCTGCCTAAATTGCCCTTACCAACTAGGAAGCAATGAAAATTTGTTGAGGATTTGTAGGATTTGAACCCACGCAATATATGTAATGAATTTATGAAACTATGTATATATAAATGAATATCTCGATGCATCATTTTTATTCCTCATGATCATGAGTCATCATCCAAATTTATTCGTAATAATTTTTTGCTTTACTATTAATATACAACGGTATTTTTGTTTAGTATTCATGAGGTCGATCCATCAGAACAAAATTGTTGGTAGTGCAGCGACGTACTTCCTATGTCTACAGTGGATCTAACCGAACGAACTACACAAGTTCCGTTTCATTTGAGTAAGGACATAAATTTTAATTCATTTTTAGCAAAAGCATTAAGTCACGATTAGAAATATTTCTACTCCGTAATATTAAGTTCAAAAACTCCAAATACGTAATTATTTCTACAAGTTATGATCAATTATTGTAACAATATAGACAAAAACAAATTACGGGTAGAGAGTTCTTTACAATAATGACAAAAAATATTTTATAAATACATTTACGAAACATTTGAAACCAGAAATTAAATCCGTTCGCAAGTATTTCTTAACATAATAGAAATGATTTCACCAGTGGCTTATTACTGCCACATGTAACGTCTTTTACACAATAATCCGAAATAATTACTCAATAATCTGACATTTAGTGAAGAAGCGGCCTGTTCGCTTTAAAGGTCACAGTGTAGCGAGAACGAACTTGTACGGTTAGTGACCTAATGAAGTGGGGGACCTAAGCATAGTAGAATGCAATATATGAATTTTCATATTCACCTAAAGCTCAAAAAGCTCCTTTTCGCTTCAGGTGATTTTTTTAAATAAGTCTAAAAGATTTGTGAGCAAAAATTAAATATGTAATATATTTAATGATATTTATCACGTATACAAATTTATGAATGATAATTATTTAAACACCATACCACGCTTACACCCTTATGCTACCTATGTACGTTATGACTTTATTAAAAATAGAATTCGTTTAATCTGTAATTTTAACAAAGTCTTTAACATTTTTAAAGAAATTATAATATTTTCTTTTCCATCCAAGTTTTGTTATACCAATTGGATACATCATTCTAAATACTTACATTGCATCAAAAGCTAAGCATTATGTTAATAATATAGTATCTCTGTGCAATTCAAAGAATGAATCATATAGACCATACATATAAATAGCCATATAACGCTTGCCTTCATTTATATGCAGCTATTCAGGGCCATGGTCTTATTGAGACCAGATTCACAATTTATATTGTATCAGCTATTTTTACAGCTTAACATATAGTTTAAATATATTTAAAACGCGAACTTTTGCCTGGAATTTCCACCATAGAAAGCCAGATGTTTAGGCAATGTAATTCCATATTCTATTGGCATGTTATTTATTTGAGCTTTTATAGATATTATTGTGATTCTGTCCTCAGTGTGATTTTGTTTAATTCAATTTGAAACACGATCTTGGCACGACATGTACGCAATTGCGTAAACTATATATGAATATAACTTATGTCATGCCGTGAAGGCGTTCCACTTTATTTAGTTACGTGAGACGGCCTATACCTTATAAATTTATTTTTTTAATGAAAAGTAACAATGACTTTCAATAAGTATAATTTGTGAACACTACCAACCTTATTTGTAAATATTATTAGGCTTTAATAATTAAAGAGTATTGGAACAATATATATAGTATCTTACAAAGTTCGACATCGATAATAAACTTTATTATAATATTTTTATCCTTATTGAAAGAGGCACAAGGAATTCATTTTTTACCTTGACCGTTGTTTGCCCTTACCGATGCAAAACATGAAATAAAATGTCATGATACTTGATTGATTCTTATATGTATGTTTTTTTATGTAGATGGAAATAACAGTAAAAAAATATTTTATGATTTGACTTATCTTTGCAGAACCCTTCTTAGGATATTTGTCAATTTTTTTGACAGTTTGTCAAATAACAGCGATTATAACCTTGCACATTAAGTCTAAATAACTATACATTATAGCAGAAAAATATACTACAGGAATCTAATTCAAGTATATTCCTAGTATTAGTGTTAACTAAATGGCCCGAGTTTATAATTGTCGTGCCAAACTGACATTGACATTATAAAATCATTGTAAAACAATACAAGATATTCGACTGAAACATGTGTATTATTTTGCCACTGTGATAAAATCACTTCATAATCAATAACTTTAAGTTAAAGGTTTTTTTACTATTTTTAAAATATATGGAGATTTGCGTTAACATGTAGTTTAAAATAAAATTGAAGGAACGTGCCGTACTTTTAAAGTGTTGCGCGTGTTAAGGATTAGTACTATTTATTTAAAATGAACCTTCAACTATCTATTCAACGGACCTAATTGTGTTGATAACAATCAATGAAGGTTGAATTTTTTTTAACAAAAACAGAATCATTGCACTTCATATTACTTCCCGAATATATTAAAGACCTTAAGTATAAGGCCGTTCGAATAATATAAAACTGTATTCAGCCTCATATCAGAGAGCATACCTTAGAGAACTTTATCAGATCAAGTAATATACGATTGTGCTAAGAATAGAATAAGAATAAACGATTATGTGAGGCAACAGTGGAGAAGAACGATGAAGAATTGCATATTTTTAATACTTTGCATGCAGAATCTGTGCCATTCCACTGATACACAAAGGAAGACGGTCTTGACATATTCGATACCCGAAAATAGACCACTCAAAAGAATTCTTGGTTTTAATGAAGACACATACCTTAATTTTACTGAGCTGACTGATAAATACCAGTATCCGACAGAAGAGCATACGGTAATAACTGAAGATGGATATATTCTCAAACTGTTCCGAATTCTTCCCAATTGTAATAGCTCACTTAAACGTACACCCGTGATGTTAATGCACGGGTTATATGATAGCTCGGATGCGTGGATTTTAAGCGGCCCAGATAATGGATTGGGATATATCCTTTCAAGAAATTGTTACGATGTCTGGGCTGCAAATCACCGGGGCAACATATATTCACGTAAGCATGTAACCCTAGATCCTGACAAGGATATGGACTATTGGAACTTCTCATTTGACGAACAAGGTTACTATGACATTCCTGCGTTTATCGACTATATAACTAATATTACTAATAAGTCTAAGGTATTCTATGTGGGCCATTCACAAGGCACTACTGTCTTTTTTATTACCATGTCCTTACGGCCTGAGTATAACAAAAAGATACAGTTGTCGATACATCTAGCTCCTGTTGCTTGGTTAAAACATATAAAGAGTCCAATCCCGAAGACCATTGCCGAAGTGACTCGTGAAATAAAAGTGATTTTTGATTATGTTGGCGTAGGAGAATTGTTTGCCAAAGGTCAACTGTCACATGTAATTTTAGAGTTTTTGTCAGTATGCTCCGCAACTAGTATGCGGGACAGGTTTAAAAATTACTACTGGTCTTTTGAAAGATTCAATAACTTCTAGAACGTTAGCCGTGGCATTTGGGCATCTGCTTGTTGGTGTATCAGGTAAGACATTGGCACATTTTGGTCAACTGATTCTGTCAAAGAGGTTTCAGAGATACGACGAAGGGTTAGAAGGTAATGTCAATAGATATGGCACTGAAAAACCACCGGATTACAATGTTACAAATATTGTATCGCCAGTTCTATTAATATGCGGTGAAAACGATTGGGTTTCCACTCTTGAGGATGCTAAAGAACTTAGTTCAAGGCTGCCAAATTTGATTGAGACGTATGTCGTACCAAATAAGTATTGGAGTCACAATAACCACATATGGGGCAAGGACGCACCGGAACAGATTTTCAAAACAATTCTTCATTATTTTAATCGTTTTGAAGATTTGTAATTAAGAAGTTGAACATTGACTGATTCGCCAAATATAATTTTAGTTTTGTAATTAAGCATATGTCGTACAGTATTAAGAAAATTTACATTATAAAAGCAATGGTTATAAAATATGTTTGCAGTACGTTTACTTTATTTCGTGAATAATTACATATATATCTTTGTTCTCATCTTGTAATTAATTTAATCTTTTATCAATTGTGGAATTTTTATAAAACTGAACACATTAATTTATTTTACAATTGTAGATTACCATTTTTCCAAATTTACTAGATTTTCTATTACACACACCACATGAACTACTTTCGTTTAAAATTAAATAAAAAAAATATATTGTACAAAGACGAACTTAATGCTATAATATAAGTCAACCTAAGGGTGGTGCTATAGATAATAGATGGAAGGTGCACAAACAGTAAGAATAAGAATGAAAAGAAAAAAATTTATACATGTATGCATAATAACAAATATCAATATATATACCCAAACACACATATATATTTATTCATATTTATTTATGTATACAAGTATTGCAGTATGAAAGATTATTACAGTTCAGAAGCGAAAATAAAAATCTCAATACATATATCCTCCAATGAAAATAGAAAAAGGTTTCACACAAGGCGTACACATAAACATTTCGTCCTTGCATTAAATAAATCGAACAAAGTCCGTTTGCGGAGCGTAACATTGTTTAAATTTGCTTACATGAAAATTCTTTGCATCTCCAACACGCAGTGCACTCATTGTATGCATTTTATTGGCAAAAGCCTTTTTAATATTCTAAGCATGTACTGCCACTGCGAGCAGAGTTATTTCTCAAAGATGTTTTCAAAAAGATTCCAAGTAAAAGACTGTGTTAAATTGAAACAGTGTGGAAGCTATACCATTACCTGCTTTCGTATTAACTGTTATGGATAAAGGAGTCGCGTATTTTTATTTTTGTGATAACAAACATAAAAAATCATCTTGTACTTTGATACAAATATGAAGGCATGCATAGATAAGAAATGTTTTGCTTTTAGTTTCAGAAGTTTTTGAAATACCATTACTACTAAATATAAATATATTTTTGCTGAGGCATACAAAATTTTATGCTTATAGAATTATTTTTATTTGCTAACGGCATCTGGCAACACACACTGAATGAAATTACAGTCTCACCTTTCTGTGAAATATGGAGCGTTTTTTTAATATTGATGTGCCGTTCAAGGTTCTATATTGTGCTATTTTTGGGCTTTGATATATTAAGCAATGAATATATTTTAATGGTGTTCCGTTACAAATGCACAGACGAACTGAAATTAGCTAATGTTGGTCATGGTAAAATGGATCGTGAGGACCTTAAATTTACACGACATTTAATATCGCATAACATGGCAGCTGCCATTTTTCTCTTCGATTTGATGCAAATCAATTAATTAAATACTTTCACTAGTAGTATTATTCAATATAATCTCAGGCTTTATACATAATAACCTTTTATTAAGTTATATAAGACATTAATATATAATTTGCGACAAGACCATTAACGTAAAAGCCAAGTTAATAATCGTAAAGATGACAATATATATGCCTTCCTTGACGATTAAGAAGTTTAAACAGTTATGATATCCGTGCTTATATGATGCTTCTTATCATGTCGGGGCGGTATATTTATAAATTTTAAATTAAAAAAAATCCTTGTCCTTGAGTCTAGCAAAATTTAGGGTACATGAGAACGTATTGGTATGCTACTTTTGAGAAAAAATAAAGCAAAATAATAATTATGTCGCTGGAATTTTTCGATATATTCCAAAAGGCAGACACAAAATGAAATACTTCTCTTTCTGGTTTATGTGATTTAAGGATAAAATTGAGGTATCGGCCTTAATATCATTTCTCGTTATTTTAGTAAGGTTATATAATAACCATGCGCTACAGTATCTCAAAGAAGGATAGGATGTAGGAAGATTTGTTTGAAATAAACGCTTCAAATTCATTCCAATTTATTTTAACATTTGCGTATTGTTGTAACAACAGAAAAAGAAATAAATAGCAAATATATAGTAAATAATAGTAGTAGTATCATTATATGAAACCTATTTGGGCCTTTTTGATGGTCGCCTGACCCACTGACCTATAACTAAAAGTGGACTATGCAAATGTGTGTCCACGTTAGTTGTTATCGTCATTTAATTCCAGGCACTGGTTAACCTTTACATTTTTAATTTATTGTAATTCTTTCAGAATGGAGAACAAAATCATTAGATGAAATCTGCCCGCATTTATGTTAAGACAGATCTGGTTGCTATTAAAAAAAATATTATTTAATCAATCTGCCTCAAGCCTAAAATATATTCCAAAATTCAATTATTGAATACAATTACTCCCATTGGGTAGCAAATACTTTATTACAGCAGCTTTGCAAATTAGGTTCTTTTAAACACGATTAAGGTTTTTTGATAAAATCTAGTTTCGTAAACAAACATCTAGATAAAAAAGGAAGAAATCTCCGATATTACCTGACAAAAAAGTTGACATACAACAAATTAGATATATTTTACCATAGCATTATAAAAAATATTACTGAATCAAAATAAATGATAATGCGTTTGCAGTAGTTATGGCAATAGTGGACAATTATGAAAGTCACACAATTGTTAATATGTCACCTACTATTCACAATCCTAATTCGGTGTGGCCGCGTAATGGTGACACACAAAGTGCGACCTACTCCGTTGTCCCAATGGGCAAAAGTGTCATAGTTATATCAGAATAGTGTAACGGAAATGACGTGTGCTCAGCGTGACAATATCGCCCAATGACCTCCCTATACATAAACTTGACCTAGCAACGGTACTTTTAAAAGAACTAATTAACTTGATGCGTTTTATATAATTAATAAAAATATGTTTATTTCTCTTTAGAGCAATGTTTGTAAACGGGCACTAACATAATCGCTAATTTAAGAATAGACAGTTGTAATTGATGTTGCTTTATTGATGCTAATCTTGGTCGTTATCCCCAAATTTGAGGAAATATTCCTGTACCAGTTTTCGTTTAAAGTAGGCCGTAAAATGAAGCTTAAAAGCTTGCTCAACAGGCTATTAAGTAGGCCATTCTCGATTTCGGTTTCATTTAGCACGATAAAGTAGGTAACTAACACATCCACAGTACAACGTAACACAGCTATCAGAAATAGTAAGATGGAAAAACGTCCGAAAATCACCTCTGATTGAGAAACGTTCTTGATTGGCAATTGTGTAGGTAATAGCCATCTCAAGCAGGATGACTTTATTCTAATTTCATACCAAAGCCAAATAAGATATATAAACAATAGACAAGAGACAAACAATTTAACCTACAGCATTAAAACAATACTTACTACTATTAAATTATCGCTCATTTATCGGCATCTCAGTGTCAAATCATCATTAAAGCCGAATGCTAGACGCATTGGGCCATTTTGTTACACTATTTAAATCAATTCCATATGTTTTTTTTGTTCAGGCGTAAATACAATAATATTCCTGATCATTCATGGTGTTAGCTTAGAGCTGTCTATTTCCACTAAAAGTCCATTCAAACAGACTTATAGAAGAATCATTTGTGCATGTTTTATACCACACGTATACGTCAAATTTTTTAAGATAGGCTAGGATACCCAAGGCGCTAATAAAGCACTGGTAAAATGATGACCTTAATATATATTAGTTTTCTATAAAACATAGACTGAATATTAATAACTATAGCAGAACCAAAAATGTCTAGATCTAGTATAAACTTAATCTAATGTAATGAATTAAAAATGTAATAACCTAATTGTAAATACATATTTAAGTTTATTTTAAAGTATACAAAAATATTTTTTTCATATATATTTATTAATGCAACTTACTTATGAACAGATTCGCTTTAATAATTAGCGTCGTTGTTTACAAACACATCTTATGTTACTTTGGGATGTACGGGATAAATGTATTATGAAAACTACTTACACATTTATAACAGGGAAAATGATCAACCATTACTTTTATGTGTCCTTTTATAGCCTTACGTACTTTGTATTGCTACATAAATTCTTGTTATTTTAATTTCATTCTGGGTTTTTTATTATTAAAGAAACACATTAAAAAGAATTTTCTACACGTCGAAGTAATGTTAATTTATTTTAGAAAACTACAGGTTTCTAGGATAAGTGCTCATAAGAATTATTAATATGTCATTGCCACCGTGAATATGGATAATGGACAAATCAAATCTCTAAGCCGAAACTCAAATTGACGTTTGCATTGAGGTATCAAAACAGATTAACAATTAAAATAATTAAATAACTCAAGACATTAGAATTAGCCTAAGGTAAAATTGCATGCGTCGGACGAGCATGTAAACAGTCGGTCCACGCACCAACCCACATTGGAACAGCGCGGTAGGATACGGTCCAAAACTCCTTATTGGAGACGGCGTGATTAGGGGAGACCTTCGTCCAGCAGTGGACTAAGACAGGCTGATGATAACGATGAAAATTGCATTACTTTTATAAAAAAATTGTGCAACATTTAGAATCTTATTATATATATAATTACTAAAACAACTTTCCTTTTATAAAATGCATGTTTCCCTTAATACAACCTGTAAACTGAATCTTTAGAAAATTCCTGGAATAGAACTCAACGCAAAGTGAAATGCATTACAAATGCAACGAAAATACAACTTTCGCCAGCACCGGTTAGATGGGGCCGTTTCAAATAACAGCTAGAATAATATAATGGATATTAATTTAAGTATTATTTGAAACAACAACTTTCTAACATTGTAATCGTGCCTTAAAAGTGTTATATATAATTATATCCGACCTATATTAGCGGTAAGAGAAGTGTGATATTTACTTGAAAAAAATACAAATAAATAACAAAACTTGCTATTTACTCTTCTTCGGCTCCGTAGAAATACATGAGTATCATTACCGCCAATGGATTTTTAGCATAATTAATTCCTGTTATAGTTTAGCATGAGCAGTGATAACGAAGTAAAAAAAACGCTTTGCTACTAGATAATTATTTTATTTTAATAAGATAATACACCTAAAAATTATTTCCACAAATGTTAGCAAAAAGCGATTATCTTTACATATCATTTATAACTGTAATATCCCCTAAACAAAAATTGCGTTGTTAAATAAAACATTCTCTCTAAATAAGCTATCTGCATTTCAAATGGACATTGTGTAATTGTTTAGATGTTGCGGTTTCATTGTGCTGGTAATGAGATGACACGCGATGTAAAATTTCTCCTCGTCAAATTGCACATTCAACAATTACAAGAATGTACTCTCGGTGCTATTAAATCGATCGCTTCATGTGATAGTTAAGTAGCTCGATACGATCGTAGAAAACAAACACTTTTGCCTTACGTCAATATAAATAGCTTCAGTGTAGTGTAAATGAACGTCTTAATTCAGTTGTAAAATCAATGTGTGAAATAATTAATTGTAATAATGAGTACATTAACTGAAATCTGTATAACTTATAATATTAAATACGTGTTTATTGTGATAAAAGTCGATTGAGCCTTTCTTTAAGGTTGTCACCAGAATTTCTTTTAGAAAAAAAGACAGGCAGGTTCCCGTGGCCACGATTGCTGCAAATTTCGGTTCGATTCGATTGCGGTGGACATTTCGGGAGTTAAAATGTAAATAAACGTAAGAAAATCCGCAAATTTATGTTTAATTAATTATATGTAGCATTTATTAATTATATGTATTACGCGTAAATAAATTATATAAATAAAAAATCCTGATGACATTACGATCGCGAGTGTTTTAAGAAAATTTACTTCCGGATATGTATGCTTTGTATTTGCTAAGGCACATAAACCACTTTCACGAGACTGTGGAATTTAAATAAAAAACTCGTAACAATTCTTTGAGCGTACAATTCAGCGCTTATATTGCAATGTCGTTCGTTGGCAGTAATCTCGAAGCATTTTTTATTTAACTCTTACTTTTAATTCAATCAGTACAACAATTTTTTAACCATTGCAGTTATCCAAGCGGGAGATGATGTATGATCATCGTCGCCATAATATTATTACAAACTTGTTTTTAAAGGAATGAATTGGCAATCGAGACCTTTTTTAAACCACTTCAATACAAAAAATTCAAACGGTCTGACGGTTTACTTTTTTTAAGGTAACCTTTTCTTACTAAAAAAATTAAAGTCATCCTTTCCAATAATAACTCAGGTATTTTATACGTATTTAATATGTTATCTTGCATTTAGGTATTTTATTTCGCAAATTTTGTTGAAAGACGACGAAATTTACCGCGTTTAAATTACTTTGCGTTATTCCTGACCCTTTGCAGTATCTATGGCATGAATGGTCACATCACTGATACAAATGTTGCCAAAATATTTAAATTGATTTATTATAGAGCAATTTACTTATGCTAGAAAAATATTTAAGATAATGAAAATTCAGATAACCACAAAGTACTTTGTCTTGTAACAATTTTAAAGTTAGTAACTTAAGGTATTTTAATATATCAAGTTATAGCGATTGTCCCCGATGATTTAAGTGGTCTTACAAAACTGACTTGTCGTATTGGCAGTACAACCTGTTTTGAATCGAGTGCTTACTCTCTCCTGTAAATAAATGTCTTTACGTAAACATTGTGTGCTTAGAATTTTTCCCAAATTTATGTAAGAATAGTATATAGTGCAAAATAATATAATGCAGTATAATGCAAATCATAATACGTTGATATACAACGTATTATGATTTGCATGAGTAATTTGGCGATTCCGTTACGAGAAATTTACGATTAACGTTAAAAAATTTATGGCATAAAAAATTAAAATTATTGCATCAAAAATACAATATAAGTCTGATACGGATAAACAGGTTATTAATTTTTGTCAGATGTCCAGTTTGCGATCACGTAAGAAAATCACTCCATAAATATAAAAAGAAAATGTCAAGCAAAAATGGTTTGCTTTGACAAATCAAACAAACTCCAAACAGCATTATCTAAAATTTAGATACTCCGTAAGTGAATTATAACAAGATACACTTAATGTAACTATTAAATAACCTCCAATAAATGGTTAATTTTAAGAAACTTATGTACAAGAATATAATTTTCAACAACTCTATAATACTACCAATAACAAATTGCGACTAACTATCACAAGTGTTAGGTAACCCTAAGTAAAAAAGTAGCCTAAAATCTCAAAAATATCCTCGAAGTGACTACTATAAGGACGTTCGAGAATATTCTAAACTTCGTATCGTTTTTGATTAATGATACAATTCCTACAAGGCATTATAAAAGAAAACATCGAAGCACAAATCAATTGAGTATTTTACTAATTTTAAACGCATGATACAAGTAAATTACAAAAGGCTTATAAGAAGCTAAAGATGTCGTCTTGGCAAACGTTATCAAGTTATTGGATAATCGGTAAACCAGCGGAATCCATGAGGATGAAGCAGCCGAGAGGAGCGAGGCTAGCGTTATGCAACCGACGTCGTATTGGGATTCCGTATAGGCGACGATTCGCATTGACATAACCAATATGCCGATAGCATCTCGCCCACGAAAAGCCAAAGTTCTGTTGGTTTTTAATAGAAGCCAATTTAATGCTCACGACACGATAAAATAGTCTGAAAGTGCGGTGTAATTTCTAAAGTAAGTTTATTTAAATAACAAATAAGTATGTTCCAACAGCGTAGGCAACTACCAAATAATACTGTTCATTCTTTTGTTTTTAAATTATTCCAATTTTGAATTTTAATTGACTGGCCATCAAATCGAATGTATATCCTTAAACCAATTCAATATTTCACAATGCGACAATCCGTCGCCTAAACTAGATGCCTTTTTAATAATTTCGTCATGCATACCATTATTCGACCAGATTCACGAATAAAATAAAGCTTATTTGCAATTCCGAAGTGACTTTTGATCCGCCGACATAATGTTATCCGTGACATTTATGAAATGAGGATGTGTGGCCGAGAGTCGTAAGATCTAAATACATGTTTTTCTAGTCGCCAAAATGTGAGGGGTCACCGACCGGCTGGTCCCGTATGTTTGTGCAGTGTCCTCGTAACTTAGCACGAATTTACATAACACACGCAACGTGATGGCATTAGAGTATTGGCAGGGGAGACCTTTTATTTTCGACACCGTTTATCGCCAGTTTCAGAACTACACATGTCTTTATTGAAGTGACCTGTAACCTTAAATCGTAAAGCATTCATAAATTCTGTCTATTATTTATGTCGTTTCTATATATATTCGTAACGTTTTAGCAATAAGAACTGTTATGAAATAGGTTTTTTTTAGAGAAATATGATCGTATTTGAATAATTCTTAAAACATGAATGTCAGTATTAAATAATCATATGTCGAAGTTATTTGGCTGCCATGTCATTTAGAAAAGAACTTATTTATAATTTTAAATGTGAAAATTTATTAACCGGATGAAAAGAATACATAGTTTTAGCTCATATTATCCGTTTTACATAACACTCGATTAAAATATTCTTTTAAAACCGCCAAAACGTATTTTTTTGTTAAAAATACTTTATAGCGAGCAATAACCGTCAATATTCAGGACGCATGTTGAGAAGCGTTGTACTTTTACAAAATAACAATATGTCATTTGTAATGTATGCACATTGATTTATTAAAAATAAATTTAAATACTTTAATTACTTTTAATTCACTATATGATACAAGAATAAACGTAGATTAAAAATGTTTAAGTAACAACATGTTCACTATTCAAAATTTCTAAAACTTTTAAAGTGTCTAAAATTTGGTGCACTTAAAATTAAGTAAAAACAATAAATACAGTAACACCTTTACAAAATATTATCGTAAAATATGCGGATTAATATTTTAAAACATAAATATATAAGTTTATTCTTAAAAGTTGCACATAAAACTATATTGAACAGTATTCAGAAATACGGTACCCGTCCGTTTGAAAGAAGTCCATTGTTTTAATTGTAAAAATCTCAAATACGCAGAATTTATTTGTTCCTCTCGTTACGTACATTGAAGTTTTCAGAACAGTTTACGGTTATGTTCAGCGGTAAAGGCTTTCGTGAAAAACAAATGATTTGCATCATACTAATATTACAACGGAACAAAAGTTAGTAATAAGTCAAGAAAGATGACAAATACATGTCACAAACAACATTTTATTTTCAGTTCAATCAACCGTTGCAAAAACAATATCATATAACTAAGCAATTTATTACACAGATAGTAGAAATGTAGAGTTTATTATTGAACTGTAGCTTCAATAATAAACTCTACATTTCTGAAAAATACCTTGTGTTACAAAGAAAGAGCTATAATTAAAAAACTTAACAAAGGTTTACATGTGTAACTAACAACACCCTATTATCATTTCCAATCGGTAGAATGTGTATGGGGTACAAGCAAAAAATTACGTTAATCACAATATTTATTTATTTTAGTAACACCAACGGGGAAAACACTATTACAAGTTTGATAGTTACTGAGCTAAACACAATACAAATTAATTTAACTCCAGTTAAAGATTACGTAGATTATCATTACATATTATTGCTACAAATTATAAAAAAATCGTAAGTAACGGTAACAGTATTATCATAAACGGAGAAAATCGTAATGAAAATAGGATAATGTATAACACAAAATTAAATATGAAATATCCTGGAAAAGATATAAAAATAAAACATATTGACTTTTAATAACTCAACTTCTACTGAGTCTCTAAACAAATTACCGGAAAAAAAACATTATAAAGACAAAACTACCAGGAGCACATAACCTAGAAAGTGGTCATAATCTAACAGTGTTACGTCGCCCCGTAATTCGTCACCCCGCGCAGACGTTGAAGTGTGAACAGACGTGTCAATTTCACGGCCCCATCGCAGTGTAACGCGTCGACCGAAACAAACGGCGGCGGGTGCTCCGTCGAATGAGAAAGCTCTCAGACGGCATGCTAAAGAGGCATTTGCGCAATGCATCGCCTTGCCTCACTAGGGAGCATCCAGGTGTCGAAATGCGTAGGCGCGACTTGCATCTGCTAGGCGGCTCGAAAATATGCGCTATTGTGAATGGAGTTGCTTAAAAATATTTGCAATAACTTCTGTTTAAGAAAAAGTTGGAAAGCAACTCTATTCGATGTTCAAACACTTATGTATTCAAATTCAAATTTCTTTTTTAAAATAGGAGTGATACACTCACTCATTGATTATCACAACGCTACCAAACAGCTTTATTCATTAGCGAATACAGCTATAGTATTTATTTTAAAGATGTTAATTATGTTAGTAGCTTATTGAAAGTCTATATGTCGTTTATGATATAATGTTATTTGATAGTCCTATGCAAACTTGTAAGCATTAGGATTAAATTGTTAAATATAACTAATGATAATTATAACATTAAAAGAACAATAAAATCCTTTCTAACTCTGATGGTCGTAAATTAGACAAGCTTTATGTGCGTCATTTAAAGTTCGTTCTGAAGAACAAAGATCTATTGTGCGGTATGTTGCAAATATAGAGCACGGTCCCTTTTGCCAAGTTAGCGCAATACAGCTCTCTCAAAGATTTTATTTTTCAATGTACATAACTTAAGTAAAAATATGTTCGTATGCATTTCAATGTATCTATACATAAAGATATCTTTGATATTTTGCATTACATTATTGAAAATACAATTACCATAGATTTTATTAATATTAACAAAAGGGATGCAAAAGTACTATGAAATTACACTAAATCTTCTAATCAAATCTTAAAATAGGAATAGCAGCTATATTTCATCATCATCATCAGCCATTAATAGTCTACTGCTGGACATAGGCCTCCCCTAATACACCCCTATCCATTAGGGGGTTTTGGACCGTATCCCACCACGCTGGTCCAATGCAAGTTAGTGGGTGGACCGCCTTTTTACATGCCCATCCGACGCATGGATCATCTTACTTTTCAGACAATTGGGTGATCGGCCCAAATTGTCCTCACCAAGTAGGAAACAACAATGAAAATTTGTTTAGTCCCCGCAGGATTTGAACCCACGACCTCCGGTTTCTAAAACATTTCTAAAGCAGCTATATTTAATTCAAAATTTTATATGGTTTTCTTTCTATATGTATCTCGCAATAAAACGGGAGCTTGCTTAGTAAAACTAAATACAGAATCAAATTAAGTAATTATATTTGTAATATTATAACATTAAATATTTCATTAAAACGTAATATATATTAATACGAATTATAAGTTAAGTTAAATATTGTAAGTATTTATTCAAATTATCAAATAATTAATTAATAAAAACTATCACCGAACATTTTTATCAATTCAACATAGCAGTACGAATGAAGGATCAAGAACATAATATCAATTCTGTTACCGCCTATATACGATGACTAAAGAATCCTTGAGAGATGGATGCAACCCGCGCATACATTAGCGGCATACCATCGTCAACGCATATCGTGTCGCAACTGCCAAAACCCTGCATACCATTAGTGCACTTACACGATGGTAATTACAGCTATATTCGTGTACATGACTTTAAGGTGTCGCTGTGACCTGTTTGCTGATTTTCTGTGATATTGCATAGATGCCGCCATTGTTGTTGCGAACAATGCCTATGGACACCCACGGACACTTTCTGTTAGTTAAATTACCACTACGCCCTTGCGAACTCCTCTGCTGGATTACGTTATGCGTGTTGATTTTGTTACGTTAATTCCTGATGTCATCGGATACACATAGTTTATTAGAAGGCAGCTCATACTATTCTTGTCGAAGGTTATTCAAACTTAAACTTACTTCAGGGAGCGCTAGACTAGCTGCTTAACAAAAGTGTAGATCAGCAGCTAGTTTGAACAAGATACTATTGCTGCAAAATTCTATTTGTTTGCAATCTGAACAATCTGTGATGTGCATAAAAGTCTTTGCAATGGTAAAACAATATTTTTGATATCCTTGCATGTTATTCAAAATTATGAAGTATTTACAAAAGAGCTTACATTAAAACTTATAATTCTGTTAGAATTTACATTGAGGAACAAGATGTGTGGAATGATAACTTATAATAATTTATAACGTATAAATTTATACGTTTGAGTATAGAAAAAAGCCAATGTTGCCAATAGTTATTGGAACTTTGGGTTTTTCTTCATATTATAATTTTGTAATGTCTTTTAATGGTTTGCCGTAAAATTAAATAAATGAAAATAAAAATTTACGAACGAAGTGTTTCTCTTCTCTTTGAAAAATTTGTTCAAAGATTGTAAATTACTACTACTTACTGTTAAAATTCAGCATGCCATCATCAATATCATTGCAATTTCGTGAAGTAATTTTATCAGCTTAGACGATAAATACGAATATTCTACGCTTATAATCATGGCCTTTTGGCTTACATTCAGCGCAAAAAAGGTTATTACAATTATGGTAGTATTTTAGCGTATTTCTAAATTTATTACAGTAATTCTGCCATTAAGTAGTAAGTACATCCGGCTTGTAACTATAGCATCATGTCCTGTAACCGAACGGTAACTTGTTAAGTGATATTAACAGGAAAAACAATTTGTAACGGAAAAAATAAAGTTCCGCTTCTTGATTATATTTATCAGATTTTGTTTTCGCTTTATATGATACATAAACACAGTCTATTTATAATTTAGTATTTCTTTGACCATGATGTATTTAACGTATGAATTTAGTTACTTAGCCAATTTAGACTCATAATGGAAATAAAAAAGTAACACATAGCAAAAAACACGTCGCATGTCATCACATCATCAGCCTGTGTTAGTCCACTGCTGGATATAGGCCTCCCCTTTAGTACGCCCTCTCCATTAGGGGTTTTTTGGACCGTATTCCACCACGCTGGTCCAATGCGGGTTGGTGGTGGACCGACCCATCCGACGCTTCGCATGGGCATGTATTTATTTACTTATTTAATCTTTGTGCACGAAATATCAGCACTTAATGCCATTGCATTTTCTGGCAGTCAACCTTGGGGTGATGTAGAGATAAAAGTTGGGAGGTGCAAATATATTAACATCGTAAATTGAAACTTTTATTATAAATATATAACTATAAATAAATATATAAAATACAACAAATGCATATATATTCCAGAAGTAAATATATATATATATATATATATATAAATATATTAATAATGTATGTTGTTTCAATTAATAGAGAGACATTGAATGAGTGACATCTTCGTGACAATTTATAAAAAGGGAAAAAGCGCCACTTCGTTGCTTGAGTAACTATGTTTATATGTATTCCGAGTTAAGTTTGACAAAATTATAAGTGTTACGACCCGCTTGGCGTAGTGGTTAGTAACTCTGACCACCACGGTAAAAAAGTCGTGTGATGAACGTAGGGTTATTAATTTATAAAAGAAAAGTAAGTCTATGTATTTATCAATCATCTAATTTGTGGAAACTAACTAGTTTAAGTTAGGTCATATTTCTAAAATAAGCCTTTTTGATAAACTATTCAGGTACAGGTATAATACGTGGTAAAAGTGCAAATATTTTTTTTATTTTATTAAAAATATTTCCTGCTTCTACAAGTAATATTAATTCATTAAATGTCTATATATATATAAGTAAATTACATTCCATTTTTAACCTTTACCCATTCATTTAATTTACCGAGAAGCTATATTCATAACATTACGAATGATTCATTTTGTATGTTCAGAGCGAGTTACGTTTAAGGTTTCTGGAACTGCTGACATGACGCATTTAACCATTTAAGCCAACTGCAGTCACTTAATATCTCAGTACTTATCTCAATATACTTGCAACGGGGTATAGAGAATCAGTGCGTTGCGGCCGGCCTTGGCTTCCACAAGGAAGTCGCTCAACCGGGTAACCGTCGAACCTAGTTAATAGAGCATTCATGTTCATAGTATGTTCAGTGTTTTAATAGGACACTAACTAATCAAACGATCTACGTTTCTAATACTCACGATTTATAATATTTGTCAGCTAAAGTTGTAATATGAATATGCGTAATAGAAATAGTTTGTACAAACTTCTGGTTCTAATTTTTGACTTTTTAACAAGTGCTTGTGGCAAAGATATTTTTGGAAGGCAATTTTAATACGACTGAAGGCACTGATACCTTTCATAAATGGTCTCCACCAGATTTTCTTCCTATGCCTTAAGGCCCTTTTTCAACGTGCTGTGATAGGTATTAGTCTACCTCCTGCAAATACCTCCGTAGTTTAGTGGTAAAGGCGTGTGCTTTAGAAACCGGAGGGGTAGGTACGAATCCTGCGGGGGCTCACCATATTTTCATTGTTGTTACCTTGTTGGTTAGGGCAATTTGGGCCGATCACCCAATTGTCTAAAAAGTAAGATGATCCTGGTGTGTCGGATGGGCATTTAAATAGTCAGTCTACCCACCAACCCGCATTAGTCCACCGTGGTGGGATTCTGTCCACTGCCTACTGGCAAGGCAGGCAGGCAGTGGACTAACACAGGCTGATAATAATGTTGAATATGCTGCATGATGCATACCTGCGCTCGAACCGGCTAGAACGGATTATTTCGGACCAACCGAAACCAACGCGTTATTCCCCCCAGGTGCCTAAAATATGGCAAAAGATAACAAGAATCAAAATCGTCTAAAAAAACTTCGTCTTTGCCCCAAAGCTTGGGTATGTTGGGAAGCGACCACCAGTGGAAATAAGAAGATTAAGAAAACGTTCTTGATGCCAAGTTTTAGGCGGCAGGTAAAAAAGACGAAAAGAAGAAAGAAAAGGAACAACGTGGCAGTTTTAGTCGGTATATGCCTGACACAATCCGTCCTTTCAAGGATGCGCATGCGTACCTTTTACGCTACGTATAAAAACGACATGTTAAATTAAAAGGTATACAAAAATTTGAAATATCATATGATATATTAACCCGAGGCTAAATTAGTTTCACTTTATTAGTAATAACATACACGTAATTTCCGTAAGAAATGGATCACATATAGCTTTCACGTGTCGTAATATCCTTACAAATCTAACTTATTCACATAGCAATTAAATGCTTCCGTTGATCCAAATCAATTTTTAACGGCTTTTTAATAAACTGTGTTATATAATTGGCTAATTTTTGGCAATAAAGTGGGGTCCCTTTGATTTTCTTATTTTTAGTTATATTTACTACATAAAGGTATTACATAGTGGTGCAAGGGGCTCCAAACAATACCTACCTTAGGAACCCCAGCCAACCTCACCTGCTTGTGTATACTCCACATTGGACCAGCTTGGTGGAATATGGTCCAAAACACCCTGATGATGTGTGCATTAAAGGAGGACTATGTCCAGCAGTGGACAGACTCGTGCTGTTGTTGTTGATGATGATGATGATGATATTACATAAAATCACCTTAAAACATTTTAAACATTATTGTATATGTACTATATTTATATCTATATTGCATTGTATCTGTATATTATGTATTTACGCTGCAGTTCAGAATCCTTAAGTACATGTTATAAAAAGAAAACAACCTTTTAACTCAATGTCAAAATGTTGTCTATATTATATTAAGTGAGTCTCTAACCTAGTTTATTCATACATAGCAGGCCTTTTATTTAATTTTTATAAAAAACCTAACTTCCCTTGAATTTCCATTTATATTTCCATGTTACTTCCTCTGACTACTTGGCAAAGCTTTTTACATCAATGATAAATATTGTTACACAACATTGATACTAAACCGGTAAATTTTTAATTGTGTCCTTATTTGTATATTCAATAGTTATAAAAAGACTTTATATTGATAAAAAAAGTTCAATGTAATGTGAGTAGGCATTTTCTGTAAAAAACATTGATAAAAAATAAGTAAAGCAAGGTGCGTCGTGCATACGTATATATATATATATACTTTGACAGATTAAAATGAATAGACGTACAAGGTATTAAGGCAGTATTTTTAGTCAATTTAGTCTTATAACATTATAACTGGTTGATAAAACTTTGCTCATTTAAATTAGGATTAACGTAACATTTAATAAAGTTATACTCATTTAGGTATAAATAAGACTAATTTTACGAATGTCTTAAGTACTGGAAATTTATATGCAAATACTAAACAAAATAAAATAAGCAATACTACATTCTGTTAAAGCTTTAGGAACAACAATATTCATACTACTTGTTTAAATACGTGTAATAAAATGGAATGCGCAAATCTCTTTTTGTAAAAGTAAAGAACCTTACCCGATGAAATACAATTAATTCTTAACTTCAAAATATTTAAGAGTAAATAAACGAATGTAATAATCGTACAGAAATTAAAATAAATTTACCTTTAAGGCAAGACATAAAAGGCAACAGTTGTAAAACTCCAACAGGTAAGTGCACTTTGCATTTAAACACTGTTTAAAATGAGGAAGAAAAAGGTTTAAATATTTTTAACAAGGATCTCCAACGGTTCATCGATTAAATATAAAATAACAATTATTGACATTCTCGTTCAAGGATAGATTCAATTTTAAATATTTGACTTTAAATATAAAGTAGTTTAAAATAATTAAAACAAGTCAGTTTAACTTATTTTTTTGGTGAAATATAAATAAATACCCAAAGCGTTAATAATTTCCATGTGTCTTGTACCTCTGTTACTGTTCTACAGAATAATAGGCTCATATAATTGTGATTTTTAAAACCTACGCATTTCCTTAAGGGGGCAAGGGCAGGTTATGTCGAACTTGCACCGAAAGAAGCCAACATGTTGCTCTAACCGCTAAGGAACATTTGAGCAATCTTGCGCAACTTGAGAACAGAACAAATCTTTATCTTGGCTTCAAATAGCCGGGCAATTGAAACCCGTAAATCTGTCATAGGTCAATAACGACTTGTTACTCAAGCACTAAACTCAATAACCTTAAATGTTTATGTAATTAAATAATAATTAACGTTTACACCACTTAAACACGAGTTTGTTTATACGTCTTAGTCATTAGTGTCAATAACCATCGATAACATCATTAGTTATAACAATTTAAACTAGCACATTAAAACTAATAAATTGTGCACCACTACCGTAAACAACACCGAAAGCTATAAAACATATTGATTATCCAAAAAAAAATTTAGTTTAACCTTACCCATCTGACAAGATTTATTTAACAACCTTGATGACCTCGCAGCACCGGGGCATCCTGGCTTTAATCGTTAAACATTATTTCAAGGCGCACCCTTTCGATATTCGTTGATTCAGCTCCGGTTATATCCCGGTCTTTAATTACAACCTGTCGCATCTTGAAAAATGTTTTCACAACAATGGAATTATGGCCAGGATCTTAACAGTCGTCATTTCACTACGTACGTATCAAACATTGAAACACAACCAAAAATATTCAAATATTATGCAGCTATTATGGTAATAAATAGATTTATCACTAGAATGCATATAATATTTTTATAATTGTTGAAACTTCCGCTTATAAGAAAATCCTGTATATTACCATATACTCTTATTATAGAGTAAGTTTACAATTTGAAAATAAGGAAGGCTCATTCGAAAAGCCCGGTAAAAGTAAGTATTATTTTGGTTAGTTAAATTATACATAAAAATATATTTTGTTCGTCATCATTTTCTAAATACCACAAAAAGCTGTAATAAGGTAAGGTACTAATTTACGATAACATTTTTAAATAATATATATAACTAACGCGAAAAATCTGCAAATTAATGATATGATCCATGTGTCGGTTGGATTTGTAAAAAGTCGGTCCTGCGCCTTTCTCCGCTCTTTCTCCGGTCGTATCAGTTTTTCGATCTTAACAAACTACGAGAGTAAATAGAAGAGTAAGTATACCGAGCGCGTAAATTTTTGGACTATAATATTTGCCGCGTTGTGGCCTGATCTCTAAGGCAGATCAGCAGCTGAAGTCAAAATCAAGTTGAAAGATATACATACACACTTCAAGATTACTACATAATTATGAAATATACAGTTAAAATATACCTGGGATAGTTACTATCTAACTATATTTTTATATAATGCTGTGCCCCGGCCTTCTCTCTCCGTCATCTTTTACGCATTTGAATGTCATATAATTCTCATAATTCTTCACATTGCGTCTCAATTTAAATGCGTCAAGCTTATTAGTTTCCTAGTAATTAAATAGCAGATAGTGTTACGTACAGTCGGTACTAACGAATACGTCTGTCCGAACGGTGCATAAGGCCATCGGATACGACGTGGAAAGTCTAGCGGACGTTCGTTTATGGTGAGAGACTTTAACCTTTGGTAATGATTTCCTAACTCATTGTTATACGTCCGGGTATAAATTATATAAAAATAAGCTCCCACTATTCGGACGTCTCTGTATTTCGGTCGAATGTTTATTAACGACTAGCATATTTCTCGTTTAGCCGTATAAGATATCAACGGTACCTACGTAAAAAGTTTATAACAATCAGTTAAGTAAGGGCTTAATACAAATACACCGTGGCATAAAATATTTATATCTTACATTTAACTCATTTCTTTACTTAACTTAACATCTTGCTTACGTGCGGTTGTAAGACAATTGAATTTTCACTAGTAGGAATTTTGTAAAACAATTGAAGTCTTTTTCTAGATTTAATATTGCATACAATTGAAAAATAGGTGCGAAAATATTCGAGCTCGAGTAGCAATTGGTATGGTTTTTATATACTTACTATTCTCAGTCCACATGAATGTTTGCTATTTCCTTTGCAAACTTAGACCGTTCAATTGAGGATGTAATGAAATTTGCATTTGAAAATGTTTAAATGCCTGCCTGGTATTATTTCTTTCAAATCTGACTATAACAAGGGATGAATAATTATTGCTTATTACAATTGACTGCTTCATATTTTTTCAGTTTATAATTTTAACTCTTTATAAAAATAATAAGAAGAGAATATTATGATATTAATTTTGAAACATGCTGTATTTGACTATTTTTCAGAACAAACCAGTACTTCTCCTATAAAAAATTACTATTCGATCAAATAAGTAAAACTCGAACGTACTGTTAAATTAGTATATTAATTTATATGCGCGACAAATACAAATTGCCGATTATTTATTGGCGTCGTTGGGTACCTCGTCGCATTTCAATACAATAAAGAGCCTGGATTCTTTCACAAAAATTGGGAGCACCGAGGTCGCTTACGGCAAAGCATCGGTAATAGGAATATTAAAATGCGAGAGGGCAACGCGTGACGGTACCGTTATGTGGTGAACAATGAATTGTAGCCGATGGTCTCGTAGGAACTTGGGCCGAATTTTAATTTAACTACAAGCAAATTAGCCCCACTACGGTCGGCTGGCGTATCGTTCCAATTTTGTCACTAAAGGAAGGCAAATTTTACACCAAAATAAATCATCCGTTATAAGTCACTGTATTGTGATGAGTACGGTTTATATTAATATTTTATAAACAATCTAAATTACCTCTGTTTAAGTACAAGCATTTTAGAGCTTCACGTATGTTGGTTACATAACCACAACAATAAAACTAACATTAGTTTTATTCAATTTCGCAAACTTCATCTGCATCATCATCGTGGCTGATATCGCCATATCATAAACAATTATATAAGATAGATAGAAAATTATAGATCAATCATTACTTTTATGATGACTTTAATGATTAAACAACTAAATGTATGATTTGATTTATGCTCGTTTCGGACCATTCTCCAAGTTTCGTTCGTCCGTACGTCTATATTGGTGCTATTGAACCCGCTTAGTTACGTTCACACATACAAATTTGTCCAGTGTTGCGTGATTACTTTTGTAATGACGAAATTGCTATGGTCACGTAATGAGATTTCGATCAGCGCCGCCAACTGTCGTACAAATTTTATGTCACTATCATATTGAAGGTGCGGTTGTAATGCGTAAGCGTCGACACGAATCGAAACAAGATGTAATAGTTTGTATGTCTTGGCTTATGTTGTTTCTAGAATATTTTTGTATTGTATACTCAATTTTATACAGAAATATTAATAAAGAACAAAATTAAGTTTTTCTTCAAAAACATTAACACTAAAATAAATATATTTTTTTATCGTTAACATTATTAAGATTTATCTTCTATTAAGACCACACAATATATGAGCATACTTTGGACCAAAGAGAACGTTAAAGTAATTATAGTACCTGATTATTTATTGTTAAAAACTCTAAAAATAACTATACACCCAAACAGAGCGATAGTACAGAAGCGTTTGCAGTTTGAAGTATCAATAATTAAGCATAAGTGTTATAACATTTGAAAGGCCAGTATAAAAGATGCTGCTATCATTAGAGTTGTCGTGTTTTACTACGCAACTTGCATAATACCACTTGTCGTCTAATAATGCCTTAGCGCATCTTTCTGCTGCCGACTAGCAAGATAAAAGTAAACGAAGATATTTTCCCATAAATAGTACACAGAATCAGATATTTACAATATATTGCTAAGATTTGCGGCTTTAAAATATCTGCTGGCGACATCGCCATTTCTATTTAAAAACCAATAAATTTTTTCTACTTTAATAGACTGTCCAGAAACTTACTATCTCATTGCTAATCAATGCCTATATCTGCAGGTTACCTTTTGCACATAATATCAAGAGTTAACAATGAACGGAAAGCAGTTTTAAATCAAAGTCTAATAACATATATTTCCAATGAAACAATAACACTCGTATCAACAACATTCAGCACGTATTGTCAATTTCTTCAAATGAATACTTAATCGATAGCAATAATTTAGACGTGACGGTGAAGATAGAAATATTAATGCGCAAAAATTGCTAGAATCGCGCTTTAGACAATTGTCACAAGTATACATAAAAAGTACGTAACGTTAACAGGAAGAGAAACAAAAAAGCAGACAACTTATATTAAGAATATACCATTCAGGTATATTAAGGGATTAAATGCGATATTGATTGGTTTTCTAAAGCAAAAGGCCAAATTATACTTTACGATGCCTATAAAAAAGGTTTTCTGTAAGAAAAAAAGTATTTTATTATTATCCCCACATGACGTGGTTAGCTACCCTAACCGTTGCGTCAGAGGGTGAGGGTTCGATTCCTAACACGGGAAAAATAATGTGTGATGTACATAGTGCCTGGGTGTTTGTATCTGTATAATATGTATTTATTTACAGAAGAAAAGTAAGTCTATCTATTTATCAGTCACCTAGTTTTCATAGTACAAGCTTTTGATTATTTTAGGACTAGATGATGTTCTGTAATCCAGAAGTATTACGATTATTTCTTTTTCTACCATCGTTTTCAATTCATTGCTATTGCTTGAATGTCAGGTTTACTCTTCTCGTCGTTCGTCTCTTAATGGATTTATTAAAAGTTGGGACATTCTACAAGCTTGTGGTCGTGCCGACCTTCGACAAATGTCATAGAAAATAAGATCTTTGCTTGTAGAAATTGATACCAAGTATTTTTACTACAACTTCATGTTCAATTTTAATTCATCTTAATATATTAATACAATATTTGAAAACAATGCAATATTGAAAACTTTCTGTTGCAGCTTCATTTTATTTATCAATATAAAACTTTACAAAAACCCTTCAAATGTAGCACAGTTCCATCGCCTATTTTTATCGCGATAGTAGCTAAGTTATTAGTAACCTGCAGTCGAGCTTATAAATAAATAACGTGTTCTTCGCACTAGTCATTGATCGTACGAGTACAGTCCCTTTGCACAGGAAGTAAGTGATGCAATATTCAAGCCGCCCGTCGACGCTTCCGGTCGACATTGGCCATCCAGTTTGATAAGTGCAGCGAGGACGCCCAGTCAACTTGTCACTTTCGACATTCACCATGAAATAGACCTTAAAACCGAAAGGAAGTACTCCATCCATATTCAATCGACTCATTATAGAAGATAATTATATTTTTTTATGATTCAGCCCGACGATTTATGTTTGTAAACTGTAACAACGTCGTTAACATACCAAATACACGTAAGATTTTGCCTTGATATAGATTATTATACTATTCATTTTTAGAATGCTTATATATATACATATATATATATATTCTGAAGATGTTGCGGATTTACGGTAAGCAACAATTATCTGTAAATGTCTGTAAGAGTTACGGTAAAATTATAAGAAAAAACACAAATAATTCGCAAGCCATTGTTAGACGTAGAGTTCCAGTAGGTATACCATTGATAGAGCCGTGAAATCAAACACTATAACGATTTATTATCTTATACACTATTGCTCTTCTGTAGAAATTTTCATCGTGATTGCGCTCGCTAGTTCTAATTATAAACAATCTCCAAATATTAAATTCAGACGTAGAGGACGATAATTTAACAAAATTTATAAATAAAAAGTGCATAAGTTTATTTTACTTTATTTTTTATAAAAGAAAGATTAATAACGTGAAGTTAAATGACGTTATATTTCTTAAATATTATTTCATTTTGTTAACTCTGCGATGAACAAACGAAAAAAACTATAGTCTGCTTATAAGCAACTTTCAAAGTTGTTCTCACTTTTCTCATAATAAATTAGGAGCACCTTTATTTCATCTATATGCAGCGACTAGAGGCAATGGGAATTTTTTAACAATAGGACAATCTCAGATAAAATTAAAAAAGTTTTCACATGTGCTTATCAACGGAAGAATGATGCATTGTAGGTCTCAATTATTAACATTTTCTTTGCTCTTATACTTTTTGTATTCGCCTAGACTCCCAATTTCAAATAATATACTTTTGATACCAGAGAACATACAAATGTATGTACCGATGGAATATCCCTTTTTTTAGTTCAATTCTCAAAGAATTTAAAAAACTTATTATAACGATGTTTACCTTAGAATTTCCTTGAGTGTTACCCAATTTACAATGATGGCTTTTAAAAAAATATTAATTAAAATATTAAGACCCATGTTAGTCAAAATTAAAAGTCAAAACTTATTTATTGAATTTATGCACTACAGAGAACTTATGAAGCCAAAAATTTACCATTTTTTTGTTGTGAATATGATTCAAGAAACTATGTCCTTAATCATTTTATATCCAAAAATATATGAGCCGTTATTGTACATTTTTGTCACTTTTTCAAATGCTCTAAAAACCACAGTTTATTTGCCAGAAATGATTAAAATAATTATTAAAATTGATATGCGCTGCAAAGATATGAACAGAAAGTTTCGATCGTTACTGATTACGAAAACATCCCAAGATTTTTACTACTTATTTAATAAGTTCTTAACCTTTAAATAATAATGCTATATACCTAATAACGTAAAATATAGAATTTGGTTACAATGTGTTAGATTCATGACAAACCATCACATACATTAGAAGCATCTATTTAAGCCACGAGCGGATTTATCGTGGTCCAAAACGTCGGCAATAAATGTAAAGAATTAACGCGAAAAATCCGTAAAATGCGGATTTAATTTGTATAGTAAAGGCGTTAATAAGAGAAATAATTAAGCATTATAATCTATATTTTCGTTAGTCATGAAATTAGTTTTCCTCTGGTTATAGTATTAAAGCCAGCGCCTGGAAGCTGTAAAAGCATAATCTTGTATGCCTACGTAAGCTTTTTTGTTTTCGCAAAGGGCGTTTTGAAATAAGTTTTTTTAGCATGCTCCAGAGAAGCAGCTCGAGAACCAGAATTCTTAATTTCTATGAAAATTTTAAATTCATTTAATTAACATAACTTACTGTTATTTCTTGCTTATTTTTGCATGTAGGAACTTTTCATTAAATGGAGGTAACCATAATAGTTATTAGCGCCTTTGAAAAAGATTATTGCAAAGTTGATGTACGTTGTTAAAGATAGTTGCTAGTTAAGGCATATTCTCTATACATTAGGTTGCTTACTTATAGTTTTTAACACATGGTAATACAGCTTAAATACTGGATAAACAAATGCCTAAAAACCTAAAAGAACTGTCAGTTCAAAAGCTTTTTTTCTTCTATATGACTGCGATTATTATCATGTCTCTATTATATCTTTTACAATATCAGAATGTACCCTTTTTTGCTAAATTTAACGTACTCCGAGTCGATTTAGACTACGGTGACCGATCTATATTACGTTACAATTGTACACGCAATCAGACGTGCACTCCCTCTTTCTTCATTCTCATAGTCTGCAGGATTCGGACCCACGACCTTCGGTTTCTAAAGCGCAGGCCTTACCGCAAGGCCACGCTAACTAGCCCCACACGCAAACCATAACCAGCGCTATATTCTTATTCCACCCCATGCAATTAACCTGACTTTTTTATTACGTTATCTTCATATCTTTTATATCATCATCATCATCATCATCATCAGCCTTTAATAGTCCACTGCTGGACATAGGCCTCCCCTAATACACTCATCCATTAGGGGTTTTAAACCGTATCCCACCACGCTGGTCCAATGCGGGCTGGTGGGTGGACCGCCTTTTACATGCCCATCCGACGCATGGATCATCTTACTTTTAGACACATTGGGTGATCGGCCCAAATTGTCCTAACTAACAGGAAACAACAATAAAATTTGTTGATTCCCTGAGGATTCGAACCACGACCTCCGGTTTCTAAAGCAAACGCCTATACCACTAGGCTACGGAGGCAGTCTTCTATATCTTCCCCGCATATTATGTCATATATATGCATACTAGATACTAAGTTTAAATATACTTATCATCAGCTTAAATATACTTAGAATATAAACACGCCCCACGCTTAAAGTTTTCATCAAAATACGAGTATAAAAGCCTGTCAAGGAACAAATTTAAACGTTTCTTTTTAGGTGGGGTGTATCATTCACTGTACTTTATGCCGTGAAAGTAATTTCATACATAGAAAATAAAACAATATCCAAGCACATCTCTTTAATAAACTAAACTAGCTACATTAAACATAATTTTAATGAAACATTATCGCTATGAAATTTTTACTACAGTTTTGAAAAGTTCAAAACCCGTATTAGAAAAATATGGTTTACAGGACGACAACAATTAATTGTAAGTCTTTTCAATGCCTCCCTGTCATATTTATTTTATTAATATTCTTGTAATAAATTTTCTTTATACTTAATAGAATAAGTTTTCAATTATATATCTTATGCCCGCGGATAATGCTCCAGCAGCGACAGCGGTCAAATGTCTGTCGCAAACCTCTGGTTCAGTTTGAGCAGTAGAGGATTTTTTCCACGGTCGATAGGTTACGTTGTTCAGCATAACATTTATTACAGGTAGTCTGATGGCGAAGCATCCTGATGCAGTCTGATGTCTTAGGGCTTCTTCGAACCAGGATTGACGCAATATATCAGGGTAACCGGCGAGCGAGCAAAGAGCCACTGAAATCATTACGTCGAAAGATAAGATCTTAATTGATTATTCCTTTTTTTACAACAAAGTTTGTGCTTGAACAGTCTTATTTGAATTTTATAAGGATTTTGGCTTGAAAACAAAAAATTACATTCAAAATATGTGGATAACTGCATTTTCTCGTTTTTACAGTCGGCGATTTATTTATTTGTTCTATACTATTTATTATTTATCGATTTTATATTATATTAATTTGTTTTTTTGAGGTCATATAATTATTACCGTATAATAGGTTTGACACAGAGTGAGTAATTATCACTCAGGGGTTGGTAACTCGCTCATATTGAGCGAGTCCAAAAATTAGAAAGAGAATAACGTAGTTCTTTTAATGTTTAGCGATACATTTTAATGAAAAGCAGAAATTAGAACAAGGCATAAAATTCAGCTCTCGATCTTCTTCTATTTACTACTTCGATGTTGGATGGCTAATTAGATCTGAACCTCTTAATTTAATTTCTTCATACCGAGGAACAATCTATGCTGTCGTATAATGTTATCATGATTACGATATTACAGATCGCAGATTTCGAATGTATATTCGATATTATTACGTACTTTGTTCAAGCATTAGATCCAGCAATCCATAATTGTTTGCAGCTATGAAGTTTGCTTCGTGAAATATTTTGATACAGAACTTGTGCATTAGTTCTAGATCTTCGCGTAATGAAAATATTCTACACCCTCGACCTCGGTATGCTTGAATTAATATGAGTAACCTGTAATAAAGAAGCAAATAAAATAAGTTTAAGAATGCAAGAGTATTCAGGTCAACCAATTTGTGATAAGTAATTTTGTCATATGTTATACGATGTATTTTAACATTATGCCTATGCTCACAATAAACAATGTTTAATAACCATATTTGTCGATAGAAACGAGAAGAAAGTGAATGCTATTTTGTGCTCTAAATTAGCTACAGCAATTTGTAATATTTCATCATCATCATCATCAGCCTTTGATAGTCCACTGCTGGACATAGGCCTCCCCTAATACACCCCTATCCATTAGGGGGTTTTTGGACCGTATCCCACCACGCTGGTCCAATGCGGTTTGGTGGGTGGACTGACTTTTTACATGCCCATCCGACGCATGGATCATCTTACTTTTCAGACAATTGGGTGATCGGCCCAAATTGCCCTAACCAACTAGGAAACAACAATGAAAATTTGTTGATCCCCGCAGGATTCGAACTCACGACCTCCGGATTCTAAAGCACACGCCTATATCACTAGGCTACGGAGGCGTCGTCGTGTAATATTTAAGTACCGCAAATTTAAAACCCCAATGTTTATTGTGTGCGTTGTAAAGATATATTTATACATTTGCATACAAGAAATTGTCCATGCACTGGAATTAATTTAATTAATTAATTATTATATGAAATAAAATTAGCTCCTAACGCGGTGTGGAACGACCCCAAAATAGACAGCGGGACGACCTGTCCAAATGTGCAGGAACTCGGCAAAGGCATGATCATAAGCCCCCCGGGATCTTGCCCCCGGAGGAAAGCCTATGCTCAGTAGTGGGCTTTAATCGACTTATATTATTATGATTATCATGAAGTTATTTACCTGTGCGTCAAAGCATAGCCAAAGTTGGTTCCATTCACTAGAATTGTGTGACACGCCGATGATAAGTTGCACACCTGTTTATTCCAGTGATTATTCGCCAATGAAGCCAAACATTTATCTATAAAAGAGGTAAATTTCTTTAAATATTTTTTCTTGAATTGTAGCTTATTTATAACTTATTGAGTTCGTGCAACGGCAACATCCTTAAGCATGGAGCTTATTTATTTGTCTAAGAAAATGCGTATTCAACAAATATTTTTGCGATTTAAATATTAATATTACACATTTGAATGCATAGTAAACACTGCTACAATTGTTTTAATAAATTGTTTACTGGACTGATTTACAAATTTATGTGCCATACTTAACAAAATTATTTCTTGTGGCATTCTCGGTCATATTGGAAGAAAACGAGTTTCCAGTTGCGTGGACTAGTTAAAAACCATCTCTTTGGTACTTCTTTTAGCCATTTTTTTAAGTTATCATTGGATCGAGTGCTAATCCATTCAGATTTGTCTAAATAATAGTTTTCACGCAAAGCGACTAGCAACTGACCTCCAACACCCAAATGGTTAACTGCTTTCGCTGATAAATGAATTAGTTGACAGTAAGTTAGAAGGTCACTACACATCCTTTTCTTTGTTGGGACACTCGGACCATCGCTTCAGGTGCCGTTTCGGAACAAACTCCTTAGTGCCTTCTATGGACGGCGGTGGACTTGCGCGCTCAGTGTCAAGGGAAGGTTGCGCGCGTACGCCACTCATCGGCGCCCTGGCCCTCTTCTGCGGATAACTAGGGCACTGATAGCCCTGTCCGTTTCCGCGGCTCAACCCGGGCTGGGCACACCTCCAGCGTGTGCTGGGCCATCTCCTCCGCACATACACCACAGTGGTTGCAATGTTTCGTGGGCACCCTACCGGCCACGCGGCACAGGCACTTCCACGTCCCGAGAGAACCTGCGTCGCGCGGAATGTGAGGGAGCCGGTCTCCTTTATAATCACCACTTTAGTAGTTAGTCGGGGCGTATGGCCTTCACCGTTCGGCGGCCGGCTCTAAGGTGCTCCAAGCGCAGCACCGAATCCTGTATTGCATGGAAGCGCAATTCGTCTTCGCGTCCCCTTATTTCTTAAGGGGAAGGCCTGCAGCTCCAAGCCCTCGCCTCCTCACGCCACAAGTAAAGAGATTTCTGCTAGGCCCTACACATTCTATAACAAGTGCCAGAGGTGGTTTTGACAAATGGGACCGACTTTTTACATGCCTAATCAACGCATCGATATTCATATCATACGTTTTAGACAGCTAAATGATCAACCCATAATTTCCTTACCAACTAGAAAACAATGATAAGAAAAGTTTTACCTCGCATGATTCAAACCCACGACCGACGTATATAAAAACTAAGGGCCAACACCACTGAAGAAAGGGGGTATAGGACACCTTATTTATCATCCTCATCTCAGAACGATCGCTTATTTTGTATGGAAGCTATTTTGAGAATCATTAATAATTTTGTATTCTAGTTTTCTGGTTGAATTTGGCAAAATAGGCTGGTCACTTAATTGACTGAAAATCACATTATTTCAGCGTCGGATGGGTGTATAAAAAAGTCAGTCAGAAATATCGTAGCCTGTCATCAAAGGACATCTGTGCCTTCAAAATTTACTAACATGTAATCAATCCTTAAGAGGAAGAATAATATATCACGCGGTCATTACTTTTATTGTTAAATTACAATAAAAGTAATGACCGCGTGATAAGTAGGTTTGTAATTTGTATAATTATTATTGATTAACTACAAAAATTTTTTGCTCAAAAGCTCGTAATACCTAATAAAGAATTTTATATGTAATATTTCAAATATTTTACATTTGTATTTTTATTTACCGGCTTCCTTTGGGCTAGGTTTCCATTTTTCATATTGATTCACTTTTTTCACATAAGTATCCAAATCGGGGTATGAACTTATGGTGAAGTAAGTTGACGATGACTTCTCTCGAAAGAATTCAAAGAAACCACTAACTCCTAGAGTGCTATTAATAAACAGACTTGATACTGAAAAAATAAATAGACATGAGCTTGTATGAATAATTATAAAACTACATGTAACAGTACGTAATATTTAATTCAATAGGTACGTACTGAAACGCATGTTTATTAAAAATATTATCTTAATGATATGCAATATATTGCATACTAACTTATAATATGTATAATACTTATAAGTATGGAGACCAGCCCCATATTTTACGGCCTATTAATGTTTTAATTAAAACATTAATTTTTAAGTGCATTTAAAATATTAAAACTTACTCTTTGAATTTGTTGCATTCTTTTTATTCCCGCTTAATTTCACAATGACTTGAAAATATTGAAGCAACTCATTATTATAACTCAGAATATCTTTGACATACGTGTTAACTTCTTCCGGTAGACCGTTTTTCTTCTCATTAATATATATTTGCAATTATCTATAACATATCATAGAAAATTTTATTTATAATCAAATCAGTATAAATATCTACAAAAATAAGGCTTACCATTGACGATGGATAATCCAAATGCAAAATTAACATCAATTTCACTTTTATATTTGTGTCCAAAGTTGATAATCATTCTTAATGATTGCAAGTATTTTACCAAATCATTAGCTTTTGGAAAATCATCCAGATCTACTGTGGTCGTTTCCGTTTTTCTTACACTATTAGTATTACCTAAATTTCCTCTAACTAAAATATTAAATATAACAAAGCAGAATGTTATTCTTAGATACGATTTATAAACCATATTTTATAATAGTTTTGTTAGTTAAATAAAAGTTATCTACAAGCTCCTGACTCGTATTCATTTGCTCCAAGATTCAAAGAACACTGAACATCAGCTGTACAGTGCGCGCCCTTATATAAACTGTTTCTTCACTGAAATAATGCGTATTGTATATATTTCATTCGTTCAATTTCAGTACGGAAAAATTAAAACGCATACAATTGTTATGTTCATAGCATGTTTTTATCAAAATATATAAAATACACGCTCTTTATGACAAATTCCTATATTTTTTCTAGTGTAACAATTGTGGTAGATTAAATTACGATGTAGCCTGTTTTTATCATTTAAGATAGGATTTATTTTAAATTTTACTAGGAAGTGAGACCAACGCAGTAATAAAATATCAGTAATAAGTAAGTCTACAAATTTAATCCACTATTAATCAAACTATGTTGGCTAGATAGTTTGCCCCGTTAATAATATTATTAAACAAAATATATGCAACCAACGCCATAAATCCATAAAAAGTTGATTAAAACTGTATTATAATCCCCTAATTACAATAAATAATTAAATTATAATGAACTCTTGTTAAAAATTAGATGAAAGCTGAACACGTATTTATATACTTTGCTAGAATTTTTGACTCAATAGTCACGGTTGTTTACAAAAGGGGTTGTAATTCGGGCGTCAGCGAATTTAACACCGGGTTCAATTCTTAGCATGGGAAAAACGCTAAGCAAAAACCTAAGTGTTTTTTTTTAATTTTTAGGTATTAGTAAAGCGTATACATTTCTATTTTTTATGTGTATTTATTTAGATATAAAAGTTTAGTAATAATGTTCTCCAGACTACGGCGGCCGATCTATATTAGAGATCAGCCAACTATGCAGGAGATGTTATAGAGCACAAGTGTACGCGCAAACACAGGCGCACTCCCTATTCCTGTATACTCTCAAAGCCCGATGGGACGGATAGCCGACACGACCGGAGAGAGGAAGGCACAGGACCAATTTTTTACATGCCCATCCGACGCATGGATCATCTTACTTTTCAGATAATTGGGAGATCAGCCCAAATTGCCCTAACCAACAAGGAAACAACAATGAAAATTTGTTGATTTCCCGCAGGATTCGAACCCACGACCACCGGTTTATAAAGCACATGCCCTAAATAAAAGTGGGAGGTAGGTGGCAGGCTTTCGTAGCAAATAAATAGAAAAAATCTTGTTTCTGTTTATGTAGTTTTTATAATATAAACCACTTAAAAGAATAATAGAGTAATTGCAAAGACAAATTTATTTACGGTACAAATTTATCTAGTCTGGAAGCGAGACGATTCAAGATGATTCTCGAGAACAGGACATAAACGCGGCTCAGAAGGAAATCGGTCTATAGTTCTTCAAGTGGCTTTTATCACCTTTCTTGAAGAACAGCACCACCAAACTTCTGCTCTACGCTTCTGGCGTAATACCATCCTGTAGGACGAAATTAAAGAGCCTCTGAAGGACTACAAGTATCGGTTCTCCACCCGCTTTCAGAAGCTCTGCTGTAATTCCGTCCTCACCAGGTGCTTTGCCGTTCATAATTTTTCGAGAGCCATTCGTATCTCGCTCAGAATGACTTCCGTGATATTTTCGGAGTTAAGACGGGTATGCTTAACTCTTGGGTCGTCACTCGCTTCAGTAAGTGGTTCCGACGACGAACTCAAAACTTCTGATCTACCGGAGATGACGGCCCTACTATCTGTCTTCAACATAGTTAGCTGGCTTTGCCCGACAGACAGATCTCTGGCGAAGACTTTAGAACCTTGGTTCCGTTCAATTGCCTCTTTAATACGACATGTATTAAAGATGCGCAAGTCACGCGCATACACTTGGAGATCTGTCTATTTAGCTGCCTGTAGCTTAACATGTCAGAAGAAGACTGTAGCCGCATCTTCCGTCTTGTTTCCATAAGGTTCAGAGTATGATCAACTGTGCAACTTTCCAATGCCCAACTGTAATCACCGTAACAATAGCAAAATTGTCCATCGATGTACTCTTTCAAAAACATTCAGCATTATTCTATCAAATGGTCATCTATAAAAAAGAAAATACCGTTTTACGAATAGGTAAAATATATAAAACTACGTTTCTTCCTGTTTTGTTGAAAGTATATGCTATAGGAGAGTTATTTTCGTTCTCTCGAATTAAACTTAATTTATAAAATTGAAACTAATTTTCATAGCTTAAAGAGAGACAGCTAAAGAAATGAGTTTCGCCTCAGGCGCCTAAGGACGCTATCCACAATCATTTCATTTCATTGCCCGAGCTTAATCTCGGCTTAGGATCGTTCAAATTGCTTGTCGTGAAATAAAAGAATATATTTTGCACAAAATCTGTTGCTATTATGTACTGAGTTGTGTATAAATTGTTAATTTTTGTAGGAGATAAAGTATTGGGCGTTTTTTTTTATATTTAATTTACTTGCAAACACCGAAGGCTGAAAAATTAGAAACTAGCAGGCCGTCCATGGCTCTGCCCGTTCAATTCTTAATTTTTTTAATGGATGCTCGTGGAGGAAAAAGTCGCTTTTATAGATTTAGATACTAAAGCTTTCTATTACTATCTAAGAATATTTTTAATTATTCGGTTCAGTAGTTTCCTATTCAAAACAAACAAGCAAATCTTTCTTCTTTATATTCTTTATAAAAAAATTGTGGTGTCTATTTATAACATCAAAATAAACGTTTTAAATGATTGTATTGTGATAAATAACCGATACAAATAACAAATCAACATATTAAATAAAACTGTCTGTCGGTTTGTTTTGGCTAATCTCTGGAATGACTGGCCCAATTTCGACGAAACTTAGGCTTAATTGGTTTTCTTACAAAAAAACTAAATGATTTTTTTATAACAACGCGGACGAAGTCGCCGCAACATTTGGTATATCAGTAAAGTTTATGCTCAAGTTTAAAATTGTTTTTAGTTTTCTGTTGCAATAATTATTATTTTATACTAGTTGACTTGGCAGACTTCTGTACTACCTTAATCGATAAATAAAAGATATATATTTTTGTATATTACTTATCAATCCATATAAAAAAATGTGATAGATAGTTAACAAATGCAGTAAATAAGCTGATCGTAGTTTGTGACATTAAGTGGATTTTTCATCTCTGGAATACAAATTTGTAGTAAGGAAGATTTAGCTTATTTTATTAAATTCCGATAATTTTTATATTTATTTACCTTTTAAACCTTCCCTGAACTCCACAAAAAATTAAAAGCCAACATTAACCAAATCGGTTCACGGCCGAACCGATGGAAACCGACATAGGTTGGATATTCAGCAAGCTGAATGGGCAATGGGCTGGCCACATAGCTCGAACCGATAACCATTGTGGAAGAAGGGGAATAGCAGCCTCATACTGGCCATCACGGTGTCGGGTGAGACGGAGTGACTAACCGTATAAATGTGCAGAAGTCAGCGAATGCAGGTTTTTTTTTTAGCAATGATGTAATGCTTCCAGACCAATGTCTTTAGTAAGCTTCATCTAACACAATCGGATGCAGGTACCACGTGATCGTGTCTCTTAGCAACTTATGCGCGAAATATAAGCTAAACAATGGGCTTTATCGGGCTGAATCAAAGATATCCTCGATGTCTGAAACGACCCCGTGACTTAGAATTTAATCCCCCGCTATAATCGGGTTGGTTTAAGTGGTTCATCGTGGTAGAGCAGAAAAAGTTTGAGGCCCTGTGCTTATTACAGCTAGAGAAAGCGTCACCTAGGTACACCCATATCATCGTGTTTCACCGCCTTCTTCCTCCAAAGGCCAATGCTCTAATGGTCTTCTCCGCTTGTATCACGGCTTCCTTTAAGACATCAATATCTTTTGAGTCGAATTTGACTGCGGTGATCGATTCAAAATGATGGTTTTAGTCAGTCCAAATCCGACAAAATCTGTCCTCCGTCTCGGTGAAAATGTGTAGGTTGGTCTCCACGTAGAAAATAAAGACTTATCACTTACCAGCACTTACTACGTCGTCACTTCAGCGCTTACGCCACTGTGTTGGTATTAATATTTCCATTATGTTACAGTAGTCCCAGCAAAAAGAGCCATTGGTGAATTTTAGTGACTATACCGGCCGTTCTACTTCATATTAAGGCAATTTGTCCATTTTTTTATTTTAACATAGTGATGTAATTCAAATATGCATACTATGTAAGATTTTAATGAACACACTTAAAGAATAAAATACATTATACAAATATTTATCATAATGTGCCGACCGATTATTAATAATTTTATTATTGCCATTATGTTACAGTAGTCCCAGCAAAAAAAGAGCGATTGTTGAATTTTAGTGACTATACCGGCAGCTCTACTTCATTTTAAGGCAATTTGCCTATTTTTTTTATTTTAACATAAAGATAGACTTTTTATGATGTAATTCAAATATGCATACTATGTAAGATTTTAATTATTAACACACTTAAATAATAAAATACCTTACACAAATATTCAACGTGCAATTAAAAATATGTTCTTAGCCATTAACGGCCTTCGTTTATCATTTAACATTCAAACAAACATCTAACAAAAAGTTTTAAAAGTTGTGTTAAATTAAACAATCACTTAATGGATTTCATAGCGAATCATTATTGTTTAAATAATAAAAAAATATCTTCAACCTTTCTGAACTTTTCCAGAATCAATTTGCACGGGATAGACTCTGTATATTCCATGTCAATTTATTCTGGAAAACAATTGTCTTCTAGAAAGACAATTGATTGGTCTTTCATATAGATATTGCACTCGAGCGATTTGAAAAGTGTTTATCTTTTTATTTTGCTTTAAATATGATTTATACCTTTACCCTTTTTAAAATAATGCCAATCTAATCTTTAACTTATATTAAGCAAAGCAGGACAGTCAGCACTAACTAATCTGTAGCTGATTTTATTGTGAACTGAGTAAGTCTTTACTCTGAGAGGAGATTTGAAATAGTTTGTACGTTGAAAACAAACAGCTATTAAAACTCCAAGTCCGGCCCGAAACGATCAAGAGTATCTGGAACTTCGTATAGTAAATATCTTATCGCTACATAGTATAAAACAAAGTCGTTTTCTCTGTCCCTATATCCGTAAGTATGTTTAAATCTTTTAAACTACGCAACGGATTTCGATTCGGTTTTTATAATAGATAAGAGTGATTTGAGAGGAAGGTTTATACTAGACCGACCGAGGTCCGACCGAAACTGATTTTTCGGCCGAAACCGAAACCGAAAGTTCGGCCGCGGCTTCAGTTTCGGCCGAAATCGAAACCGAAACCGAAACTTACTTGGTCAAGTATCAAAATCCTCAAAATACTGCTTAATTTCATGCTTTTTACCCTATTATAAATTAGCTAAGACATAACATGAAGAGACAGTATGTATATTGGTACTGGATACTGGTAATAATTTATTTAAATTGTTTTTTTTTTGTAACGAAATATTAATATTAAAACAATTATTTTTTCAAATTAAATTCTCAAAGCGAAATAAAAAAAAATACTTATTGTTACTGTGGCGCTAATTATTAACTATTGGTATTTTAAGATCTTAGTAATTAATGCTTTGGTTTGTATTTGTAGTTTCAAGAAGGGATCAAAAAGTAGTGAGAATGAGATAGAATGTAATGAAGATTGACCTTAAATATTTATTTTTAAACGTATTCGCCTTACACACCGACTCCTGCGTTAATTTGGTGACAACATAAAAAACAGCTAGATGCCAAATCTCGTAAATAAGGGGATGCACAACCTATTGAATGCCAGCTTGCTGAATGGCAGCTATCGCTACTGCCAACCTATATGCGGGTGCGATATCAAGAAGAAACAGTACATCCCTACGATGTTTATCTACTTTTATCATTGACGGCATTCTCGACTTGGGATCTAACGCTGCATTATAACTTGTAATAATTGTTCAACGCTCCAGGTTGATTGATATCAACAATATCTCATCTGACTCACAAAATATTGAGGCCATAACCTTGCCAGCCGATGCCACGGCATGAAAATTGTTCGGCGGTCGGTGAGGGTGGCCGTTTCTATTGCGAAGATTTCTGTTTTGTCTCCTGGTCAAAAGAATAAACCCATGTATCATCCACTGTTACATAACGAGACACGAGAAAGAAACGAGACGAAATGTTTTTAGAATCTTCTTGTAACTACCTACAATATCTTTGAAAAATCAAGTGGATTTTGGTTTTTATTCTCAGCACCTATCTTGCGGAGACTTTTTCAAAAATTGTCTTACTATGGATTGAATGAGGTATTCATATGATCTTTATTCAATATGGAAGCATTTCATGCAACACTTTCTTATTGATTGTCAAATAAACTATCAACGGTTTGGAAACGGAAGCCTCTTACTTAAGAAAAACCGGCATAAGGAACTTAGCGGGACTTTTTTTATTTCCTCTTTTCAATATTTTAACATACAACATTATATTTTAAAAGTTTTAAATAGCCTGGAGCGAAGAGATCAATTACAGTATGTGTTACCTATCAAGTAGTCTTCACAGCAATAATTTCCTTTAACATACAAACATTTCTTTACAACTTTTTCCAATTTATTCACAAATAATAGCTAAACTTTTTCAAAATGCCCTCTTCTCGAATTAGGTATCAGAAGCAGACTCCTCTAATGTTGCCTCCAAATTGTATTGAATCTTATGCGTCGTTAATTTTTTTTTTAATTTTTTTGTTATAGAAGATTCATCAATCTCTTATAGGTAACTTGGAATGGTTGTCTGACGAATCTCGACGCCATCTGAGCTCGATTGCAGCAATGATACACCTACTTTCGCTACTATTTTATTTTGAAATCGTTTAATTTTGATAACATGACAACTTCTGAAACCAGTTTCGATTTCGGCAAAAGTTTAGGCCAAATTTGGCCGAAACCGAAACTGCGGCCGAAACTTGATTTTTGGCCGAAACCGAAACCGAAACCGAAATTTCGGTCGGACACTAGTTTATATGTATAACACATGCTTAATATTTTGGTATATTTTCTTTCAGCATAGCTCCCATGCGAAGCAGGGGCGGGACGCTAGTTATTTCATAATCGGTCGGCACATTATGACAAATATTTGAGTTCATCCTCAATAGAACCCATGGTGTAGCATTAACCCGTAAAATATTGTGACCTGTAAAACAATGTGACAATTAAAAATATGCATGATATTTTATGATCAGAAATTAACATACAAAAATATAAAAATGGACTTAAAACTTCTTTTATTAACTTTCTTATTTCGAATGATTGACAGCATTAATGAGTTTTGCTTATTTATATGATACATACAAAACAATACATTACATATAAAACCGAAATTGATTTATTTCCTAAAAGTAGATTTTATCGTCTGGTAACATATAAATAAGTGTCAATGTCTCCTCGAGTCCCAATCCAATTCAACTTCCAAATTGAAGTGTCATCCTCTGATTGTTGTCGCCTACTAACTCTTTGGTTCTCTTAATAGATTTAAAAATGGGCCTTGCCACAGTAATTGAAAATGAAGCTCACTTTCAATCAGAAATGGCTAATGCCGGTACAAAACTAGTAGTGGTCGATTTTACGGCAACTTGGTATGTATACTTATTGAAAACACTTAAATCCAAGTCATCGCCTAACTAGTAAGGTAAAATTTAATTGTTTATCGTTTTTGAAGGTGTCCACCATGCCAACGAATTGCTCCATTCTTCGAGCAACTACCGGCGAAGTTTCCTAGAGCTGTTTTCTTGAAAGTGGATGTTGATAGATGTGCAGAAACAGCAAGTACTCAAGGCATTAGTGCTATGCCAACTTTCATATTTTATAAAAATAGGGTAAGTAAATTACTGTATTTCTTTTAAAATATAAGTTTAAAACATGATATTTTAATATTATTTTTAACTCTTATTGTAAATATAACAGACAAGAATTGATAGACTACAGGGTGCAGACCCATCTTCTCTAGAAGCTAAAGTAAGACAATACTATGGTACAGATGAGGCTGGAGATGAAGAGAGTGCTGTTGCTGGCCATCGTAAGTAATGCTTAAACATAAATACACATAAATTTCTATTACCATTTACATTTTTATTTGTTAAAAGTAGACAACAATCTTTCCTTGCCTTTTGAAATTATACAATTAATGTTCAATGTAAATCCTAAACTCCTAAAACATATCCTCATACTCATAATGAAAAGAAAAAGATCTTTTAGATATGTGCCAAATTTTTAGTTTTCTACTCTTTAATTTAATAATAAATATGTAATTTTATGTTATATATTTAATATAATTGAACTTAAAGAGTCAACATTATTTGTTTTACATTTTAGATGGATCTAGCAACATTTATTACGAAGAATGAGTGTGAATGCTTGAATGAAGCTGATGACCATCCACTGGCTCATGCCCTTCATAGCGGTGGAGGCTACTTAGCCAGTGACTGTGATGAACAGCTCATCATAAACATCACCTTTAATCAGGTAATTTTTTTGTCTACATAAATCCTGCTACTTAGCACTCTGTGTCACATACAACACATTCTAACATTATGTCAATTTTTTAGCAGAAAATTATTTGTTTATTGATATCTATTGTTGTTATCACTACTATTTTCTAAGTGCAAATATTGTTGCTAGTTCTCTTAAGGCATATATATCCTTGCAGTTCGGAAGCTAAATAGTTAATATGCTGTTAAATCTGTCTTACTGTAACATTCAATGACTAATAAATAACTTATCAGATAACTAAATACTAAAGCTTCTAACAGTACAACTGTTTATCTATTTTGAATAATAAACATTGATATTATAATTTCAGCACCTCTACCTTCAATTAATGAGCCAACTTTAGAAATGTACAATTCAATATTTTATTCCAGGCGGTAAAACTTCATTCCTTGAAAATAAAAGCACCCGCTGATAAAGGCCCCAAGTACTTGAAACTTTTCATCAATCAACCAAGGACACTTGATTTCGATCAGGCTGCTGGCAATGTTCCTATTCAGGATTTGGAGTAAGTTAAGATTTAACTTGCGCATTTTATCTATGCACTACTTCCATTCTTATTTCAGTAAGAACTATTACTTTTTTATGATTAAAACATAATAATTTTTATTAATCATAATAATTATGTACATGTTTAGCAGCATTTTATGTATCTTTATATTAAACTATATTTTTTAGTCATTTATACTTCAATATTAAGGTTTTTGGTGTTAATAATATTTTCAACAGTTATGAAAAATCACTAAGGAAAGAGTTACATACCAACAGAAGATGTCTGTGACAAAAAGGGTCAAACTTTATAGGGTGTAGGATTTGCTGTAAAATAATTTATAATAAAGATAAATGACTTTAATTTACTTTTACTATAGATTATTTTCATCATCGTTTTTGTCATTTATTACAAGATTTAAGCTTATAAAAATCAATTCATTTTCAGTTTAACACCCAGTGACTTAGAAGGAAACCCCGTGCCGCTGAAGTTTGTCAAGTTCCAGAACGTCCAGAACATTCAGATATTCATAAAAGACAACCAGTCCGGTGGTGATGTCACTCTAATTCATCACCTCGCATTTTACGGTTCCCCCATTAGCACCACCAATATGGGTGAATTCAAACGCGTCGCCGGCAAAAAAGGCGAGAGCCATTAACCATGTAATGTTAGATACAAACATTCCCTAAATACTTGGGAAAATTATGTATTTATGTAAAAGACCAAACATTGACATGATAGTGTAACTTGATGTCTGTGACAAAATATTGCCAACAAATGTCTGTAAACTAATCGTAAATATCACATTTATGTTTTTTAAGCTCCTTAAGCTGTATATCAACACTTCTGATATAACTTACATTAGTTAATCTTATTGATTGGACTGTCAACTTAAACACTGTCTCATAAAATATTTTTGTTAAATATTTATAATCACTATGATAAGTTAATCTTTGTAAGGATAAAAATGTAATAGGCTAACTTTGTCATGGGTATCTAATATTTCAGGAATTTGTATATTCAAGTAATAAACACTATAAATAAATCAATTGTTTTTTATTAATTAATACAATATACTAGTCCTGCTTCAACTCATATATTTGAATATATGCCTCAGTCAATGTAATCATCTGTGGTAATATACTGGTTACATGCAGATCTTGCATTTCATACCTGCAAATGAATGAACATATTTTCACTATAATTTTTTTATTTGCAGTAAAGGGGGATGAAATATTAAATTAGTCTTTTTTATTGGTAAACCACATCTTTCATCTTAGTAATAAAGCTAATAAACTGTGTGTATATAAAATATAAGTTAAATATTATTTACTTTTAGTGCTAACTGTCAGTAGCTACAGTGACTAACAAAATGAAACACTAGCTTTACAAAAATACAATGGTGAAGTACTTCCTTCATATGATTTTTTTCTGTGATATATTACTATAACTATATTCATTAGTGTCCGACCGAAATTTCGGTTTCGGTTTTGGCCAAGTTTCGGCCGCAGTTTCGGTTTCGCCAAATTTGGCTAAACTTTCCGAAACCGAAACTGGTTTCAAAAGTTTTCATGTTATCAAAATTAAACGATTTAAAATGGAAACAAAATTGTAGTAAAAGTTAAATGTATTATTGCTACAACCGAGCTTTAATCAGTCGATTTTAGAATCATATACCAAGGTACCTAAAAGAAATTGATGATTCTTCTAGAACGACAAGAAGGGATCAAAAAGTAGTGAAAACAACATATATACTACGTGGTAACAATAATAAATAAATAATGGAAGGCATAGCTCAGATATTTGTTATGTAAATAAGAATAATATTCGATTCTCTTTCCTTTTTTTAAATGTAGTCGTTTTGTTTGTCTCGAAAATGGGTAAAACTAAGTGCGTGCTTGTTAGAAAAAACCTCTGTTTAAAAAAATAGCGACGCAAGAGATTCAGTGCGATTCTAAGGCATCATTAGAGTAGTCTGCTCTGCCGTATTTCATAGTCACAAGGTGACATTCTCAATTTCGAATAAAGAACGAGGACGGAAGACGAATATCGTTGCAGCCAACTATCGGCTTCAGTCTTCCAAGAAAATGCTGCGAAATTAAAAAACTGCTTTGAGCGATCGAAGAATTATCAATTCAAGAAACGAGCCAACCTGCAACCTAATTCAAGAAACGAGCATTTTGAAAACGTTCAACGTTCATTATCTGTAAATAAATTCAAAAACGTTGTAAAGGAACTTTTGCGTGTTAAACGATATTATTACTGTAATGACTTGATAAATACAGTCACACTGTGATAAATCACGCCCTGGTAATGAACTGTATGTGTAAGTAATAATATTGTAAAATTTATCGAAGAAAGAAAAAGAAAGTCCCGCTGAGTTTCTTACAGCTGTTCTTCTAAGGCTTACATATCCAAACCGGTGGAAGTTTATTTGACAATCAGTAAGAAAGCGTAATGCTTCCACACTGATTAAATATATTTAAAGATATTTAATTTTGACTTCGACTTTCATATACCTCTATTCATTCAATCCTTATTGACACAACTTTTGAATATAAGAAAAGGCTCCGCAAGATTCCGAGAATCAAAATCAACCAAACAAACTATCGACTTGACATTTCGAAGATATTGTTGGACAAGTTATAAGAAGATTCGGAAAAATTTGTTGTCTCGTTTTGTAGCAATCGATGAAACATGGGTCAATCCTTTTGCAGGAGACAAAACAGAAATCTTCGCAATGGACTTGGTCAGCTGCGCCAACCCCAAAGAACTTTAATGGCATGGCAACAGCTGGTACGGTTATGATCCCAATATTTTGGAACTCAGAAGTGAAATTATTATTTAGTACCTAGAGTGGGGAACCACTATTACAGGTTATAATGCAGCTTTAATCCCCAAGTTGAGAATGCCGTCTATGATAAAAGAAAGGAAACTTCGTAGGAGTGTGCTGTTTCGTCTTGATATATGTTGGCAGTAGCGATGGCCGATTCAACAAGCTGGCTTTCAATTGGTTGAGAAGCTCTTTATTCACCAGATTTGGGGCCTAGCTGTTTTTCATCTTGTCCCAAAATTGCCACAATATTTAAGAGGAAACATGTGCAAAGTCAAGTAAAGGGTGCTGTGAAGTTCTTTTAACAAGACGAATGCATTTTTTTGAAAAAAGATTGAAGTCTTGGAAAAACGCTGGAGTCAGTGTGTAAGGGTAAAATATAGAAAAAAAAGAATAACTAAGTTATTAATACTCATTACTTTCTATCTCATTCTCCCTACTTTGTGATCCCTCCTCGAAACTACAAATAAAAACCAACGTATTAATTAGTAAGATCTCAAAACACCAATACTAAGATTTAACGCTACAGTAACAATTAGTAATTTTTTTAATTATTTGAAAAATAATACTTCTATTTTTAATATTTTATTGCATAAAAAATATCACGAACTTAAATAAGTCATTACCAGAAACTAACTGTCTCCTTTAATGACTTAGTTAATCAAGAATAATAGCCGAACTTTCGGTTTCGGTTTCGGTTTCGGCCTGAAAACCAGTTTCGGTCGGACTCTAATATTCATAGACAAAACTTTTTGAGATTTGATTATAATCATTAAAACTAAATTTAACACCTAATAAGGTCAAAGATGGCCTTCATCATCATCATCATCATCATCAGCCTGTGATAGTCCACTGCTGGACATAGGTCTCCCCTAATATACCCCTATCCATTACGGGGTTTTAGTCCATATTCCCACCACTCTGGTCCAATGCGGGTTGTTGCGTGGACTGACTTTTTACATGCCCATTCGACGCATATATCATCATACTTTTCAGACAATTTTGTGATCAGCCCAAATTGCCCAATATAGCCTTATGATCTTGTAATAGAAACTACTGTACCATTGTTGAGTTGGTGTATGTAGCACATGTGCTCTGTAGGTGCCTTTCTCTGGTGTACCATCATGAACAATATTTCCTACAAGCTCATAAATTGTTTTCCCATTGTGTTTTGATTTTATTTCTGGTGTAAGAATGTCACCGAAATCCACATTCCTGTAAAGTAGTAGGTACTTTTATTACTATTTTACATACATGTATTGCTTGAATATTATTAAAGTTCACTTACTTCACTGGAAAATTGACAACTGTCGGATTTTTTTCTACGAAGAAAGTGTTTTTAGTAAACCTTTTAATGTATAAGATGAGATATGGAGGCAATTGTGTTATTTCAAATCGCTTTAAGAAATTTTCTTTATAGGTTTTGTACTCTTTGGATGTTTGTCCATTAAACTTTGAAAGTAATTGGTACAGATTGACCTGAAAACAAAAAGAAATATATTGTTTACATGTCATTAAGCCATTTTATTGTTAATATAATTGTTATATTCATCCGAACCTGGGGAATAATGTTTTCTCTAAATTCATCAGTAAATAATGGTGTTGGTGGTAAGTCACAAGTCAAATATAAAAATGGTGACTCAGTTATCATTTCTGCATATTCTTCACTGTTTAGGTCTACCTTGGCAGCATCATCTGCATCAGGTGGTGGCAATTTCCTAAAATCAATTGAGAACATACCATATATGTACAATATACACTTATAATATCCTATATATTATTTCACTCTGTAATAGTAAAATGGTGCATGTAATAACATGTAAGATTTAATAAAAAATACCAGTATTACCACGCTAAACTATATAGCACACTTACCTTGTATATATTCGCATATGTCCAAGAATGATTTATAAATAATGGAGCTGTTGGGTTTTTTCGTTCCGTTTAGTGCCATGTGCAGAGAATTGAGGAACCATGACATAAAGTCAATAGGATCACCTAAAAAAATACCGTAAATATAAATATATTGTAAAAATATGTAAGAAAGTTGCAAGCACATATCTATCATTAATTACTTTGCTTAATAAATTGAAATCTTTTCTTAGACCACAAAACTACAGCTTGTAGCATTTCATGGGGTGACACATGAGCTTTAAAGGCTCGGGGATTCCACAGCTTCCTTAAAAGTTCACCAAATCTTTGTACCAATAAAAGGAGGAGTCTCCAGGCGGCCTTTTTATATCAGCGTAGTTTTCTTCACGTAAAAAATAGTTACGAAGAGGGCGTACTTGTGACAAACACTAAAAAGAAATAAAAAAATATACATATATACAAGTATTTATAACTTTTTACTTAATGTTCCTATAACTTGAACACTAGCAAAATCTCATTGTCTATATTGCATAATTGATTCAGAGTATGGACAAAAAGACTGTAAGTATAAATTAAATATAAAAAAAATTATTTGATAAGTAGATAAAATTTAAAATGGAAAAGACTACAGCCCACTTTTTTTTCAATTTTTCTCACATCTTAAATACAAGTTATAATGAAGTCTTACCTGCAAGATGACATTGCAATAATCATTAGCTTTGATATTATTAAGACCCACAATCCCTGGCATATACATGGTCCCATCAATAGCCCTTGACATTTTTGTATTAGTGTCAAGCTGTTTTATTTGATCCAAAGTGAATATGGGATTTAAAACATACTTAATATCATTTAATGACGAGTCTAAAACAAAGATTACTTATTTGAGATTACAAGTTGGCCAGAGTCAAATAATAAGTAAAGAAGTGATTACAATACATTTGAAAAAAATGTTTAATATTATACTTTTTCAAATTTCTATTAGTCATACAATTTTTTTTTAATTGGTTTAATTTTGCCATTAAAATTTCTGCTGAAGTAGTAACAAAGATTAAAAAGAAACATTTAAATATAATAAAATAATCATTATAACTAAATTAAACCAAAAGGGCATAATTACTTTTAATAAAGACTTTAAATAATCAACTACAGTTAATATTTTAAACATAATAAGATCCTAGCATAAGAATATAAGTGTAAATTATAAATCACCAATTAACATATAAATAATCATGGAAATAATAAGGGGCATTTGCCCCTACCCCAATCCTTGTTTTTGTATAGTTTTGTTTTTGATATTTAATGCCTACAGATGTAGTTTTTAACTCACCCCGAATCAAAATTTATTAAAATAACACTTGTCTTCATTCAAAACTAGCATAAGCAATAAAAAAGTAAAGCCAATGGTACATGCAACTTTTTGTAACCATTTTATAAATTAATCAACTAAATTTAAGGAAGTGGATACTAAAGTTCAAAATAATGCACAATATTAACAATACTACATTACCTATGACTTCATAGTTATCTGGTAAGCAATAAAACTTCAATGTGTGAAGGTTTAGAAACACATGATGACCTTCGGCAACAGAATGTGTATATGCATGTGTGTTTGTTCCCCTTCCCTAAAACAAAATAATAAAACATAAATTATAATCACTGAGAGCTACAATTTGTTATAAATTGGGCAAGGGCTAAGTCTGTATTTAAGCTTTAAGTAAAAATGTTTTTACTGAAATTAACTTTTTATAAAATGTGTATGAAATGTTCAATGATGAAAAATATGTAAGTTTGCACTAAAACTTTGAATTAACTTTTAATATTATTACCTTTTAGTTATGTCATATAATTTTAATCTCACCATGGTATATAATATATTAATTAGCATACTCATTAAAATAAATACTTAAACCTCTAATCAAATATGTAGACAGGTAGGTTTTGAGGTAAAAAATCAACTTTAGACGTGGACATTACATGAGGAGGTGCAAGATTATAATTTTTTTTAATTATAATATATTAAAACACTAGAAGTATATTAATTGAAAGCTGATTTATCAGCTTTCAGTGTTTGCAAGCATATTAAGAATGTTTTGTGATCAGTGTCAAGTTGACTTTATTCCTATACAGACCTATATAAAGTTTAAGACACATTAAATTTATTAAAATCATAGTTGAAATAAGTTAAATCAGATAAAAAAAAATAACTTTTCCAAAAGTTTATATAAAATCTTGCACCAAAAATTAAATTTCATTAAGTTTGATTTATTGCATCTATTTTAGGAGATGAAAAATTGTCAAAAGAAATAAACTTCAAAAAATTGTCTAAATATGGTTACCTGAAAGTACTTTCCACATACAAGACATGCATAAACATTGATCCTGGTCAATGACACAGAACACAGCTTTTCAAAGTCGAAATCTAGGACATGTCTATTTATTGTATCCAAGTAAGGGCACTGAATATGTTTCGTTTTAGTTAAAGATTCTGGAAAGAAATACAATTTTTAGTAATTAAGTTAGTCAATTAAACAATTACAGGTTATGAAGGATAACCTGATAAATTTGTGCCATTTTCAGTAGATGCTTTCCGTTTTGAGCGATTGACATTATTATTTTCAACTTATAAAATGTAAAACGATATTGAGATTTATATTATTTATTTTCAAGTAACTTAACACTTTATAACAAATTGTCAAACGTTAATGATAAAATGTCAGTTCTAGACGCTATCGGGCGCTTTCCACTGAGAGATAACGATGTTCAAACCGTAAACTTACTTTCTAGGGTACGTTCCACTTAACGTTCATGACATCCACGATTACGTCCGCAAATTTTCTCGTTCCACATGCATGTAAGCATAGTGGCAGTAAACTCAAGTGAAATAGATTATATGTCGTAGTGAGCGTATAGGTAAAAATATAAATGGCAAGTTAGTAAAAGTAAAACAAAATATTAAAGAGGTTAGTAATTTATGTTACGCATAATAAACTTTGTTTACATTAGAACTTTAATTACTTAAAACACTATCAATATTAGCACTATAAACTAATTATGTGTATATTGTAATATCAGAAAAAACCAAATATCTAACGTTAAGTCTCCAACGAAAACAACTTAGTGACGCAAGATCATTGAATATACCTGTTCATAATCACGCTTTTGGAAATCCAAATGTATGTGACTGCCCTTATATAGAAAATGTTTCAACTATAAAATATTTAGGTATTACTCTAGATGAGCATCTTAACTTTGAATCTCACATTCAAATTCTTACAAATAGGACAAGAAAACTAATGTATATATTCAAATACTTTTGCGTTGTGTCAATCTATACTTGGCTACTGCATTCTAGTATGCGTGGAGCTGCAAAGACCCATATGATTAAATTAGAGAGAGCACAAAGAGCAGTACTAAAAGTAATAATGAAAAAACCTTTTCGATTCCCAACAAAAGATTTATACAGAGAATGTGAAGTTTTGACTGTGCGTCAAATGTTTGTGCTTCAAGTTGCTTTGAAGCAACACTCTGATGACTCTAAAACTATACAAGACATTTCACAACGAACTGACAAACGAATATATAAAATACCTTGGACTCGAAAATGTAAAACTCGATTCAGTTACAAATTCTATTACTATCTAGGATGTTTTATATACAACAAAATTAATAAGATACTAAAAATACACCACAAAAATGAACATGATTGCAAAGAGATAGTGAAAAAGTGGCTTTTAAAGCAGACATATCAAGAAACAGAAGATCTTCTTCATGGAACTCTATAAAAGAAAACACACACATAGATCCAAACACTCACACAAATATGTAATTAATTATATTTTTTTCTCTTAGTCATCCAAAATACATCATGGGAGGTACAAACTATTCGTGTAACAGTCTTTTGTTATTGTAATAAAATAATTGTCAATTGGAAGGTTGCTGGTACTTTAGCACAGGCTACGCCTATTTAAGTACCAGCTGATACTATTGTGGAAATTAATAAAAAAGCCCCTGTGTGTCTGATCGATTTTTTTTGTAAAACTCATTTATTTTGTACTAATAAAGCATTTTATTATTTATTATTATTGTTATATTAATTATTGTCAAAATAAAGTCAGTTACGTTTATTTTCAAGACTTAAAGAGTGAAATATAACCTTGAATTGTCTTTTGCTTTATTCGCCGCTTGAATTTTTTACCTATACGCTCACTATGATATATAATCCATTCCACTTGGATTGACAATCGTAACGCTCACTAGGAAATGGAACGGGAAAAATTGCGAACATGAGCGTGATATCTGCGAACATCGAGTGGAACTTAGCTATAGTAGGGAAATTTACGGATATGTACTGCATGAAAAATATAAGTACATGTTAGATTTTTTCCTAGGACAAGAAAAAATATATTGCTTATATTATATATACGATATAAGCTTTTTGGTACGCTTACGTTTTATAGTTTACTTTTAGAATCAAGAACCCTTTTCCCCTAAATCCTAACCTTTTGGAGCCGAGTTAACAAACTTATTTCTTTATAAATGCAGCATAAATTCATTAATGCCTTAAAACGAAAAAGTTAAAGAACACTTTAACATACCTATACACATAATAATGTATGCTTTCGGATTAGTGCGCAAGAGATATAAAATATCTAATATTCGTTTCTTAAATGTTGCTTTCACATTTTTTGATGTTTGTCATCGTTGGTCACCACTCTTATTAATATCTTTTAAAAATTATATATAATAACTGCCTCCGTAGCCTAGTCAGTATAGGCGTGTGCCTTAGGAACTGGAGGTCGGGTTCGAATCCTGCGGGGACTCAACAAATTTTCATTGTTGTTTCCTAGTTGGTTAGGGCAATTTGGGCCGATCACCCAATTGTCTGAAAAGTAAGATGATCCATGCGTCGGATGGGCATGTAAAAGTCGGTCCACCTACCAACCCGCATTGGACCAGCGTGATGGGATACTGTCCAAAATCCTAATGGATGGAGGTGTATTAGGGAGGCCTATGTACAGCAATGGAATATCACAGGCTGATGATGATGATGATGATGAAAAATTATAAAACTTTTATTACCCTTCTTTTATTTTGAAAAAGTATAAGACATATTATTTTTTATTTACTATGATACTAACAGCTTGTCCACGGCTCTGCCCGTGTTATTTTTCGATTTATGATATGGAGTGTCAAGAGGTAAAAAGTAGCCTATGCGTCTCAAGACGGATATAGCTTTGTAATGGTTAAAGATAAAGTCTTCTCGATAAATCAGCCTAGTGATTTTTAGTAAACATTAAAAGTAATTTTTATCGAAACTGTAAAATCTTTATTGCTTAAAATAACTTATTTTATTTAAATAATGTATACAACCATTTTCGAAATCTGTTAAAAATGGAACAATTATTTAGAAAATACATATTATATCTCTAGTCAAAAGATTTTTAAATCATAAAATCCTGTTACTTTGGCCGCGAGGAAATGTTCTTTAAGCATTTCGTTAGTATAAACAATAAAGAAAGTAAAACTTGACATTTCGCGATCGGTCATTCTCGAAAATGGCCGCATCGGGGGGTAATATTGAGTGGTCTACTACTGTTAAACCAATTTTAACAGCGCTTTATGGCCCGTTTTTCGATAAAAACGATGCAGTGGAAATAATTCAAGCTATAATCAAAAGGTACCGAACAATTAGTTATAAATTCAATTCTATTTGATTATTTTGACAGATATCTCTTTTGTCATTATTCATCGTTTATTCAGAAAATAATCATAGTAAACATAATTTGTTATTGTTTCATTATATTTTTAATATAGATCAATCGGCAAATTTTAAGGATTTTTGATTTTTTTACCGATAATGTATTAATAGTGGGCATTTAACAAGGTTTTAAGATTCCTATATTTAACTGCCCTCAATTTGAGATTTTTTTATTCATTAATCCTAAAACATCTTTGTTAACAATTCATTGGCTTTTTAAACATGCTTAAATGTTACTAAATCAAAATACCCTCATTACATTGTATCCTATATAGAAAAATTACTGTTTTTTGATATATTAAAATTTCATGCAGACTCTTTGTTTCAGTGAAAGTGAATTTCAGAATCATGAAGATGTTTATGATTTGTTCTACACATGCTTTGCATGCCTCTCTGCACATTTCATCAACATAAATGCAAACAACTGTAAGTATCATTGTAAATCCACTTTAAGGTTAGATATGAATTTTTAAATTTGTAAAACAAACTGATAACTAAAAAATATTATTGCTAAGTATGCAACAACTAATATTTTTTCCCATTCAATCACGCCATGATTTATAATGTTGTGCAATGGGAATATTCAAAATTTTTATTAACATTCTACAAATGAGATATAATGGTAACTTTTAATTATTATAATTTTTACTATTAATATTTAACTCATTATTATATCATTATATTTATGTTCAATCAATATGCTAATCAATTAACCAATGATAAATTTTTCCAATGTTTTCCAACTCAAAGTTAATTTTATTATTACAAAATGCTTTATTATTTGTTTATTGTGTTTTCAGGTGTGAATATGGAATTATATTTCTCTTTCTGTTTGATTTTTATTAAACAGATACTTACAGTAATATACTGTTTAAACACTTTTTTATTATACATTTTGAAACTTATACAATTTACTCTCAACAAAGGTACTGAGCAATAATAGTATACTGAACCAATTAATCAAGAGTCTTTGAAATATTTTTCTAATTAATAAATAACTAGAATAGTAGTTAAGTTTAAATTCTGAATAATTGTTAACCTCCTTACTAGTACCAGTCGACCAGTTGAGCACTGCACGCGATGCATTCAGGATTATTTTGCAACAAATTCTTAAAAAGCTCTCAAGCCGGATTGAGCTATGATGAAACAACCACTACAACAGCGGCTCCAAATGTTTCTATTAAACAGGTACGTCAAATGAATAATGTCAATGACTGCTTATTATTTTGTATTACTCAAATCATCTTATTCTCATATATTTTGTATAGCCTCAAGGTATTAATACTTACTCAGCTTAATGCATTTTTCAACATTGGTTGCAAATCTAAATGTGTATTTTATTTAGGTTTAGTAACTTAAGAATGTCAAGATTAGCTAATTAAGTTGTGGTAGGTTGTGTTTCAATCAATTGTCTTTTTATTAACAAAATTGCATTGTTCTAGCTACTTCTACCTATTGTTGGTTTATGTGGCATCGAAGGAGGAGGCTATCCACAACTGGATTTAGTAATTTTGACCTCTCTGCTCAAAAATGCTAAATTGCCGGCCCATGTCAATGTATCAGGTGTGTTAATTAGCAAATATTAACAAAAATTTGCATTATAAAAGTTTTCATTAGTACAGATCTAGTTATTGAAAATAAAAATATATTCTTTTTAAATTTTACTTTTAAATTTAGTTATATAATCTTTGTTGAGGGACAAAATTTTACTTGGATTTTAAATATTTCATCCGTCTCAAAACTTTTTAATTGTTTCTGTTTTATCAATTTTCTAAATTAATTAATGTACAATAGAGAAGTATGAATTACTTATTAATTGTGGTTCCTTTATTACCTCTTTATCAAAGTTTTCACAGTGTATGAATAACATTCCAGAATCACAAGCAACAAAGTCATCCGTGTTGCCAAGTTCTATCACATCTCTCTCCTCACAAAACTCCAACAATGAGAAGACGCCATCAAATACTCAACGCCGTTCAGATGCCTTTTGGAACAGCTGACCATGCCCTTGAGAAATCCAGCTTCTTTAATTCCCTCTACACAAATTCAACCTACAGCAGTTGCTATGTCTCCCGGGAGTAAGGACAGTTTGGAAAGTTCTAAAGAAGGAAATGCCAACCAACAGGCATCCATTGATATGAAGGTATTGTAAATTGTGTATATAAAAAGTCATTTGGGTTTTGAACATGTTTCACAACAAGACTGTTTTTCTAAATTCACATTTTACACACATAATCATTTTATATATTTTTTATTTACTTAGGTGTCTTTACCCATTTCAAATCTTAAAGTGGAATATTTCACTTCTCTAATTTTTGTATTCAAATAAAGATGACATTTTAGGTACTTCTTCAATATGCCCCTAAAATCTATGTTAACTAAACTTCAGGTTAAGGTATTTTTATTAAATTGAAAAAATATCATGTTATTAAATGCAAGTTCTATTTATATTTATTATAGAAGTGGGTAGCATCAACATGTGCATCTTTGTTGATGGAGCTTCGAGCTGGCTTCATTGTGCTGAAGGTGTGCTCCTCCCTGCCATGCCTGCAGCGTTACCTTAACCGCTGGCAAATGGCTAAGGAGTCTGCCAATGCACCACAATTTAACTCTGATGCTTCACTGTAAGTTTTATGAGATAATAGTTATGTTAAACCTTGTTTGTATGAGTAATATCACAATTTAAAGTTTTACAACTACTAAATATTAATTTAATATTACCACTATTACTAATGATTAATACAAATAATTATTTAGATAGGTGACTTAAGTGACCAGTCTGTGTATTGATACTTCAATATTATAAAATATTATTGAAATCTTATTATATAAAAGTTAACAGTTGTATGTTCCAAATCAAAGTATGTTTATATTATAATTAATTGGAGCCTTATATTGTGTAAACATATAAGAATGTTAAAGTTAGCATGTTGCATTCAGTTGTGTAAAACTTGTAAATGGACTAATATACATAAACCTTGTCACCATTGTGTCTGTTTGATAGACTGCTCCACAATTAAACAATATCATTGTTTTATTTAATTGTAGATGACTCAACTGTTATTAATGGCATTCATTGATAGACCCCTGATCAATTTGGTACAAATTAAATGAGATATCATTGCTCACTAAATTTATGGTTCTGTTTATAGTCTAACCAATCCAAAATTTGATAGCCATTCCTGGTACGTCTGTCGCCTGGCACTCTCCCTTCCGTGCTTGGAGCCATTCTCGCCGGACCGAATTGCCACACTTAGCGACGTTGCCACCGCGTGGCTTCTCTGCGCCACTGCTCAAGTGAGATTTTGTTTTAAAATATTATCAACATGAAAAATATTACTTCAGTCACTTTGTTTAGTTATTATATATAATTATTTTTAAAAATTGTTCCATTAAATTGAAAAATAATTTATGAAATGTAAATGATGTTGGCTAGTTTGTGTCAAGTGCTTGTTAATCTGATAAGTACATTGTTTTACTATTAATAGCTTACATTGTAAAATGTGCTAAAGCACTTATAGGCTTCCTCTGTATAAAAAGATGTATTAAGGGTATACTTTATGTTATTCATATTGTTAAATGAATAATATTAAGAACTTTTGCATAATTCATATGTATCCAGAATCTCTAAAATCTTCTTGAAAGTACAGATTACAATAACATCAAAAATTGCATGTAGGTAAAATAATATTGTAATTTTTTAAAGATTTTTTGTGTAGAAATATAAATGTGTTTAATATATGGTTCATAATTATGTTATATTTTATAGGCCTCGCTGCATCCAAAAGACGAGGAGAGCGAGCAGCAAACGGCCACACTGGTGGAGAGTGCACTCAGCTTGTTCTAACACTGTTGGGGAAACATTTAAGCAGTCCACTCGCGCTGGTGGTTATGTAAGTTAAAAAAAAAATCATGTCTTTTTTTTTGCTATAACACATCTTTTGAAGGATAGTTTATGTATGCCTTAAGAATTAGAAATATCTTAATAATATCTTCTAAGTTGTATACACTACGGCGATTTATATTAGATATCAGCCATTTACGACACTTTATTTTATAACCATGAAACCCAGGTTGCTTTTCAATTGAAGAGATGGAATAAAAAAACGGTTACTGTCATTTATTTGTTTGAATTATTTAGGTGTACCAAAACCACATAATGATCGGTGCCTGGGTGCTGCTCTGCGGTCTACACCACGCGCTCGCCGGGGCCCCCTGCCAGTCCTCGGTGTCCGGCAAAAGCCCTGCCAAAGTCCCATCGAGGCCCTATAACCTTACTAAAATGTAAGTAAAAGAACCGTTTTATAGCAGATGATCAAATGTTATAGATTTATGCTGCTAATAATTAGAATGAATAAAACTAAACAGAATTCACACACAAGTATGCACTGATCAGCTTCTTTTCAGTGTCAGGTACACACAGGAGACTATAAAGTGCATTTAGAGTCAGATAATATATGTAGTATGTATAATGATTGTAGGTCTGATAATGATCCATTTAATAAACTATTTTCCATGTATAATCTACATCTATCTCAACGGTTGGCTTATCATATCATCATCTTCATCATAAACAGCCTTTAGCGGTCCACTGCTGGACATGGGCGTTTTTTAATCAACGCCAAGACGGCAGATCTTATGGGCGTCCATTAAAAAGAGTTGGTCATAATTGCCATGCTAAGCAGGCGGATTGGCAATCCACTAATTGCACTTTTAATGGGGATCTATCTTATTCCACTCTAAGGCAGTTTCGCCGGCAAGTGAAGGGTGGGGTCGTCACATCCCTCCGCCAGCACAGGCTATTACAGATAAATTGTTCTTTACCATAGGCAGCAGGGTCTCGGCGTGGTATGGGTGGCACTAGGTGGTCGTTGCCTAGCCTGGAGCGGCGCTCTACTGTGCGACGCGCGCCTGGAGGCGTTGGGCGGCAACGGGTACGGCGCCAACGAGTCGTGCCCGGCGCCGCTGCACGTGCTCGACCACCACTCGGCGCACGAGCGCGAACTGCGGCTCGCGCACGCCGCACCGCTGCACCAGGTCTGTGTGTGACTCGAATTTTTTTTAAGTTGTTTGAATCATCTTACTTTGAAAGATTTCAAGTTTAAAATCTGGCAATATTGGAAGTGGCACGAGACTACGCTTGTGAGCGTTATCATACAAGGAATCTTTCCTGTAATATTTTTATGTATTTGTCGTCTTTTTAGTTTGTCTATTAGCGATTTGAAAGCCAAATTAGATTTGCAACTAATGTAGTGCGGACTTACTAAGTTAGTTGCAAATTAAATTTGGCCCAGGCATAGATTACTCTGTTAAATAATAATAATAATAATATTTTTTTTATTTTCTCTTTAACAAAGGTTTATACAAAGTATCTTAAAACTATTACAAAAGAGACAATGGCTTTGGTAAAGAGACAAGCCCTTAAAATAGGTTCACATAAGAACCTGTGCTACAAGTAGCTAGGCCTCTCACCCCAGGCGATATTAGTCTCTTATTAGTTTTTAACATTTGATTTTATATCTATTTTTTTATTTATTCATTCTCTTTCCTTCCGCTTTGTCATATGAAGGAAGTCAAAGTGTAGAGTGATGTCATGGTGAATGAGTTTGAGTAGTGATTGTGCGAGTTGTGTTTGTTTACATGTATGTGGTGTTGTAGTTGTGGTAAGGGGCGTATCGAAAGAGTTTATGAGGGCAGTATGTCGAGAAATAGTGACGCCTGTTAGACAAGGTTTAAGAGAATACTAAAATGAAGACTGCTATTTAATATACACAAGTAATTTTTCGGTGTTGGCATAGTCGAGGCTTTTTAGATAGCGTGTGACTTTATTTTTACAAGAAGATTTTGGAAGAGTATAAATGTTAAGTTGCTTGTTCAATTTGTTGTACAGATATGGTCCGAGATTGCAAAAGAAATGTTTCGATGCTGCAGTTTTAAGTTGGGGAAATGTGCAAACTTTTTCCTTTCTTCGCCGTTCATTAATCGTATATGGTTTAAATTTTATAGAGTATAAAAGATTGTCTGACTGATAGCACGTCCCAGTGTTTATACAGTTGGGACGTTAGAAAGCGGATAGGAAGGCCTTTTTTTTTTTGCCGTTGGAAAAATCCAGCTTACGGATTCCCCGTCGCCAAAGTGAGGGCAGCAGGGATATGGGCTCCCCGGACCAAGATGGAGCGCCGGTATACCACTAAAAACCAACAGGTTGTTCCTTTCTCTTGTCGCTGTAGCCGGGGCCGCGGGCACTGATCACAGTCTTCAGCGACCCAGCGCGACGTGGCCCTCTCGGCCTCTTCTCTCCAGGTGTGTTGGGACACCGGAACGTCCTTTAGGCGCCGTGCCGGAACAAACAGCACGGCGCTCCCTCTTGAGCCCATCTCTGGGCGGCGGGCACCCTCTTGCCGGCCGCCCAGGGGCTCTCAGTGTCAGGGAAGGTTGCGCGCGACGCCACTCTTCGGCGCCCTGGCCTTCTTCTGCGGATAGCCAGGGCGCTCACGGCCTCCCTGTCCCGCGGATAGGAAGGCCTGCAGCAACCTTGAGAACTGCTCGTTGCGCTCTTTCTACCTGTATTAGAGTTGTTTTTGCTATTCCTCCCCAGGATGTTATGTAGTAAATAATTAGCGATTGACATAGAGAATTATAGATCATCTTTATGGTTTCTTGTCGGACACATGTCTTGAGATTTAAAAATTTATGTCAGCTTTCAGAGTCTTGAGGCAAGGGATTCTGCATGTTTTGTGAATGCTAGTCTGTAATCTAATGTAACTCCTAAGTATTTGTGGTTTTCGACTCTACTTATGACGAGACAGGGGCAACTTAAGCAATTGCGGGCACACTCGTGGGCTTGCATTACGTGATAAGCTGGTGGTAGTAGATTGCTTTTATGTGCAAAGGGCAATATTACTCTTTTGGTGACGTTTATCGTCAGGAGATATGACTGAAGCCAATCGCTTACTTTATTTAGACCTTCCTGAGCATTTTTGTACGCATCTGCCCAGGTATTTCCAGAGAAGAATAAGGCTGTGTCATCAGCAAAAGCAAATATATCTCTGTTCTTGAGTTGAAGCTCACACATGCTATTTATACAGATAAGGAAAAGGGTTGGGGAAATTATGCTACCTTGAGGCACCCCAAAGTTAATAAAGGTTTCGTCACTAGTCCATTTGTCTATTCTGGTACATTGTGTTCTGTGGTTTAAGTAATCTGTGAGCAGCTTTAGCGGAATTCTCTGACTCCCATTCTTTCGAAAAATGAAACATTATTGTTATTATATGATAATAACCTTTTGCAGCTGTTGGTAGCGTTAGGCGTGGTGTGCTACCGCAAGGCGACCAACCTGAAGCGCGCCGTGGTGCAGAAGCAGCACCAGGACGCCGACAGGGACCGCTCCGACTCCACTGTCTACTTCCAGGACATGATACTCTGCTCGGAGGATTCCGAGACCGATGATGGTAATATTAGTGTTTATTTACTGCATATGTGCTCCTAGCATCGTCTCTAGAATAGTTTTTATTAATAACTTATTGAAGGTGGTAAATAACTCGCAAACTTGGCTGACTACAAGCTAATGCGTGTCCATTTCATTTTTCATCATAAAGTCGAGCGGTAATCGGTATTTAAGTGTTTAAAAACTGAAAATTAATGACTTACGCAAAAATATGGATTTTACCATTCTTCTAGTTAGTTTTCTTAAGTTATACATTTATCTCATTTTTAGTTTTAGCACCGAGCGTCTGGCTGGCAATTTTTATAACCTTTCTGAGATTTCTAGAATCGTAACATATTATAGATAGATCTGATTTACTGCGGCCATCCTATAGCGACAGGTAACTTGATCTTGGCAATCGGAAAAGATTTTTTACATGCTTTGCTTATCTGATTAATTAAACATCTACCTTTAAACTATCTTTCAAGTTATTGGTAAACGCGAAGAAGTACTTTTGCCTCAAGAATCGAACCCATGAACTCTTGTTTGTGAAGCATGGGTCTATACCACTATGCGCAAGATCGAGTCAAGTTGGTTTATTACTGGTTTTTTGATCATCCACGGTAAGACGGCATATTTTGACGCCCCGACGTTTCTATGGTTCTTCTATTTACACTACCATTTGTAGCGTAAACCATATAAAGGGCTAAATTTGTAAACTATCTAATGATTTGGGTGTGCTATATTCATAAACCTCTCTGCTTACCATTGGCCTTACTTATTTACCGTTTGCTTCGTCCTAGAAGACAGCGAACCACTGTTCGGTTTATGGTTCGAGTCGACGTTGGTGGCGCCGGACGCTGCGGACGCGGCGGCGGCGCGCGCAGCCAACGACGCGAACGACAACAGCGACGTGCCCGCACGCCCTAATGCCATCGTGCCCGACAAGGCGGAGCCGTATTCGGTAATAACTTCTTGTTATACTTTCCTGTGCTTAATGGAATTCTGTAAATTAAAAATATTTGGTGGATAAATATAATTATTTAAGTTTAAAAATTGGTTGCCTGTAAAATCGGTATTCGGGCGAAAGTTATACGTGACAACGTCTTTTAGTGGTAATAGGGAAAGAGAGTCAGTTTTCTCTGCCCTCTTTCGCTTAAGCAGCCAACTGCGCACGAGTAGGAGAGACGCGTGCAGCTTACTTTCTCTTATGGCTTATGGAGAGCGTTACGTGAGCAGCGCTGTGACACAGTTTTCGAGAATGCCTTCCTATCTTAAAGAAATTTATCAGACGTTATCAGTCAAAAAAAGCCCTTGCCGTTGCAAATTTCATAAAAACGTGTCTTAAAATTCATAGGTTGTGGGACTTATTTTTGTAATGTTATTTATTACATCGTACCTACTATACTAAAGATATCTAAATGGTCTATAAGTTTTATTCGAAACATTGTACGACTTCAAATGTATTATTATTATAAGAACGTAATTTCGGTTATTAAAAATATCACATTATGTTGAAATGGTAACATGTTTAAATGTACTAAGGTTCCAACATTATTCCGTACAGACTAACTGGTATGCGCATTAATATTTTGGGTAAGAAGCCTCAACGCATCAGCAGATTACTATCACTCTATTTTGACCTACCGCATATATTTCCTATGCTTTACCATCTATTTGTATCTTCCAGTACATAACATTGGCAACGGAGGCGTTCACCCTGCTTAACGAGGAGATCATCAGCGAAGGTTCGGAGCGTTTGGGCGCGAGTGCGATACAGCTGCACGACTCCCATCAGGTGCTTCTTGCCGCTCTGGCCAAAGACCTGGACAGGGAGACGGCGAGAACTGACACTGGTATGTTTTGTTAGTTTAAAATTTCTCTGACAAGCAAAGATCTTTTTTTCTTTTAGTTTGCTTAACGTGGGGCATAACTGAGGATATAGAAAAGTGCAGTGGAAATAGAGTTAATTCGAGTGGAAACGCTGTATACTTTTGCCGTAATAATTGATTAGCTTTACTATGAGTGGGTAAATTGTTGATTGCTTAAATTATCAAAATTGAAGTTTGACATTAGACTTGGTATATAAATATTATTGTGAAATACGTAACATATTATGTATAATTGACATCGACTTAAAATCACTGTAGAATTTGTAATAGGACCAATAGTAAATTAGCTTCAGCTCAACGTGCCGCTGAACGCATTGCGCTCGGAGTTTATTTTACGTATAAAATTCGAAATTCATTCATCCGTCACAGAACTAATGTCACTGAAGTAGCGCAAAGGGTTAGCTTATTGAAATGGGCCTCGTCCATCCTTATGGTCAGAAGAACCGATGGCCGATGGGCCAATGAGACGCTGGTGTGGAAACCGTGTTTAGGATGGCGGAGTGTTGGTCTACTCCATGAGGCACCGATGTCCGTGTAGCCGGTTCAAGTTAGAGCCAAGTATACATTCATCATCATAAAAAAGGTCTATGAACATCAATTGACTATTAAAGGCTGGTGATGATTGAGACTGTAAACTTAGCTCGTATAAGGTATAAGCTAATGTCTATGCAGTAAGCAATTGTAAGTTTAAACGATCACAGGCACGATATCGCTCTGCTTCGGCGCCCGCCTCGGCACGCTGTACTCCGCGTTCAGTTCAGCGCTAGTGTGCTATTTGCACAACCTAAGCGGCTCGCCCACCTTCACCTCCCTCCAGCCGGTGCTGCACCAGCAGCTCGCCGCCGCAGGAACCGACCGCACTAACATCACACCGCTGCAGGTAAGGCTTTCTAGGGATGAATTAGATGGAAGTGTGTTAATTATGGCAATGAAGTGGAGCTGTAGGTGTGGCTTTTTAACAATTCATCAGTGAAAATACCAGTTTATGGTTATTGTGTTGCATTTTTATTGTTGATTGCATCAATTACGTCTTCTATTTAGCCGAAGTTCCTTAGACCGACACTGCTTCACCAACAGTTTAATTATGTAATTGTTCATAATGCCTTTAATCTAATTGTTAATTTTTGGATTGCTTTTAACAGGCATAAAAGGATATTTCCAGATGCACATTTAACAAGAACAACCTAAACAAATATTTTTTTAAAATAAAAAGCATTAGTCATTTTAATAGAAAATTTTAAATCTGTTCTACACATTTAATATTTTTAAATCCACTACTAAGTTAATTAATTGGCCATATATTTTTCGCGATATCGATGATATGTGAAATATTTAGGTGGTATACTCTTAACCATACGATTATTATTAATAAAAGCCAAAATTGAAATCTTGAATCATTTGGGCAGGTTGGACCGCGTGTCGTGAAACTATTGGGAAGCATTGTGCTCAGCAAGGCGGCTGCCGACCGCGAGAACAGCATACTTGTGATGTGGCACAAGATCGTCAACACGCTGCAGGAGTGCGCCCTCCAACAGCAACCTGCGCAGGACCACGATTACGAAGGTAAGATTTTGTGATGTAGTAAGCATTATTAGCACTAAAAATCAAAATAGGTGGATAAACCAGAGTTAAATAAGTCTTGAAATTGATCTAAACGACGTAACCCTAGGCAATATTGTGGCTTACGTGTTTCATTGTTATTATATGATCTTTGAAATTAACACGGCGTTGACATAAAATATGCATAGGGTTGCTATCTACGAAGTCTATTAGTTTTACTGTTTATTTTAATTGTAACTCTTATTTAATTTTGGATTAGAGTAATATTATGAAAACACCTTTGAATTTTAGTTAGAAATATATGTAATGTATTGATTGAAATACTATACGTTTTACTACTAATACTAGACATAATAATAATAAATAAAAAATTGGACTGAAAATAGAAAGTTTTAATTGTTTTTATTTTATTTTATTTTTACATATGTGTGACATTTTTTGCAGATTTAAACGTCGAGCACGCACAGCTACTAGTATACTTGTTTCATTCTCTGACGTTGATGCAGAAAAAATCAGTTCTGCTGATGACCTCAAATGCTATTATAAAGGTAAACATTTGTGTTGTAATTTATATAAGAATATCTTAAATAGATGTAGGATATATTCTAATATTTTGTTATTTTCAGGTAGTTGAGACACTCGCAATAAGCGATCGCAAACGTGCCATGTCTTTAGCTCCGCACCAGCTGATGCTGACTACCCGACTTATGCTCCTTCTGGAATATCTGATGCGCCATCTATATGACGCACCACAAACTTTACTACAACAGGTAATATTGTCTATAGTTGTCTATTATGCTTGAGGTCAATGGCATTTAAGCTACTGATAATTATATGTATTTTTAATGCAAAATAATTTCAGGCATTATGGTATATATTTATAATAAACAGACAAATGTTTAAAAGTAAACACTATGCTGAGAAAATAGTTGTAATTTTCTGTATTGGAAGTTTTCCATTATTTTCTCTGATAAATCCTTATACCTAGCTATTTTCAGTGTTCTCGTGACAGTATATGTGTGTATGTACATGAGATATTATATAAGTTGGTTCTAAATATGTGTTGGTTTTAGATCGAGTGGAACCTCGTGATCGCTCCCGGCCTGGTCCAATCCACCGACACGGCCGCCAATAGCGCCAAGAACACCGCTCAAAACGGGCAAATGAAGTCTCGCATATACTGTGAAGTGCCATATATAGAGCAAGCTTACAGACGATTCTCGCAGGATGAGACCTCGATGAGGCCGAAGTTCTATGCGTTGACAAGTGCTGAGATAAATAATCAGGTATTTAAATAAATATATAATTCGCTAAATCCTGACTCTACCCAGTGCATATTTAAATTTAAACTCTTTGTCTCGTTCCTGTGAATGTTAAAAATAACAAAATTATTGTTTCCTTTACGAACATCTTATTCTCGTGACTGTTTTGACTGTTGAATAAAAGTTTCGTCTTTTGATAATGGTGCATTTGTTTTTTTAAGACGTAAATAATAAAACGAGAATATTTGTTAATTATGGCCAAATAAGCTACATTTGCAAAGAAGCAAGCAGTCATTCGTACTTTATCACTTTAAAAAAATTACATGTTTGTATATTGATAGTATATTAGTAGTTAGTAGAAATTTACTCCATGAAATCATTTATTTTGCAGGAAAATCCCAAATTCGACGGACTGGCATGTAACTTCGTGCTGGGGACTCCACACAAGCTTAAATACCCGCTTCTGTTGGATGCTTTGCTCGCTCTTCTCAATTCGGCATGCGTTTGCGACAATCCGCAGTTCAACTCATCGCCAACTGCCCTTGCCGCCGCACACTACTGCTTCCAGACGGCATGGAGGTAGATTTTTAGTCATAAATGTTCATTCAAGTAAAATTTAGTTATACACATTTTAACGTGTTATTAGTTATTACAAATTCGCAAAGCAAGTAAACAGTTTTGTGTATCTTTACGGTGCTTTTTATGATAGCTTAATTTTTAGTAAGTAAAATACTTACACCGTAAGCATTCCTCTAGTCGACTGTCGTTAATTTAGTGATAACTGAATACTGTAAAACAAACCCGAGCTATAGGGATTTTTTAAAATTAAAAGTATTTACAATCGGTTTAATAGAAATAGAATTATTAATGATTAATTGTGTGTGTAATGCGCAGGTTGGTGATCAGCATGCCGCCCGCGACGCCGCACATGGACAAGCTGCAGGCGGGCACGAAGGCGGAGCTGGCGTCGCCGCTGCCGCTGCACGCCGTGGTGTGGGCGCCCAGGGCCGACAACAAGAAGGTCTTCAACCCCTGGCTCAAGGACGCGCTCGTCAAGCAGGGCATGTACACGCAGGTACGTGCCAGGAATTGTTTTCAAAGATAAATAGTCCCCTGAGTTTCCTTCCTACATACCTCGCTCGCCTACTTTTACTCCGAACCGGTGGTAGCGTGTTTAATCGATAAGCTAAGTGTAAACTTCTATATTGGAAAAAAATAATTATAATTTGTATGAACACGGAAAACTTTGTGCTTACTATCCCTAAGGATGATAAATTGTTTGTTATACATATGCGTTTGATTAAATTGTCAACAAAACGTCAATCACTGAGAGGACAATCAACTAATAACAATCAAATGTAAGGTTTTTATATAACTCCTTCTCTTTGGCTCCGGATTGATAAAATCTACCTTACCTTACTTTAAGCATTTTTTAGGTTATGTTGGGTAAACATGAGTAATTGTAATTCAATTTTGTGTATAATTTAGAGCCATAATTAATAAGTTCCAATTTCTTTTCAGTATGCTGAAAATCTCTTAGCTGGCGTCAGTGCGTCGTGCGACAATATCAAGTATACGGCATGGTTGGCGTCTGAAACTATAAAGCATCTTAAACAAAATATTACACGTAAGTAATACCTCAATCAGTTTAAATAAAAATAATTGGTCTTATAATCATAACATAAATACGTGTATTGCACAAATAGCTGTGTAGCTTTTCTACAAGCTGATTGGTATTACATTTAAAAGTCGTAAGCTAACAGCACATTGACACGATAAATTTGTAATGCCACCGTAATATTCAAAAATCCATATTTATTTATGATTTTTGGAATCCTATTTTACCGTGATATAATATTATGAAATCTTTTTTCTTATTGTAGCGAGCGGGTGCCGTCATTACTGGATGTCATCTCGTGCGATTCGGCTTTAGTACGTCTTAAAGTTTGTTTGGCCGATAGTACGTCGGCGGCGGAGGCGCATCAGTTTATGCCTAATCTGTTGGACCTGTTGGCTACTATATTAGACTGCTGCCGGTAAGTCGATTGTAGTATAACCTTTAAAATATCAAGATCAATAACAAACAATGGATTTTGTTTATTTATATTATTTAAATGGTAATTTTCTTTAAAAGTTATTATGTATCAAATCTACAATTATTCGGATGTTAATATACGTGTACATTGACTGAGATCTGATTATTTATTTATTACTTATACTTATGCTTATTGTAAACAAAACTAGAATTTATAAAGTGTTCACAAGAGCAGAATCGGATTATTTTAGTTATAACACTTTTAGTTGCAAAAGTAGGACGTAAATTTGTGAGCACCTACTTTCATACCTACACTTGCTATATGCATAAACGACTTGCACGTGATTTAGATACAAAGTATGTCAACAGTTTCAGATTGAGGCAGTGGGCGGCTGACAGCGTCCTCGAGCCGTCCAACAGTTCGTCTGAGAGCGCAGTAAGGCGGCGCTACTGGCTGTGTGCGGCGCGGGTGGCTCGTGGTGCTGCGGGCGTGGCAGCTGAAGCGCCACTCTGCGCCTGGCTGAGGGTGCCGCTGCCGCCCGCTGCTGCTGCGGTCTTTGAACGCTTGGGCACACCACCGCCGCTTACGTGCCTCAACTTGGTAGGTGTTGTTTTATATTGGGTGTCGGGTAATGTATAAAGGTGTTAGCTGGTTTGGTTTATAAAATGTTTGATGTCTTTGCTGTTTTGAAAATGTTTCAGCTTTTTATATACATGAATATGTTATAACTTAAGTGACGGTCTTATAAATTGATCTTTATGATCTCTCAAATAGGAAAACATAGAATAACGATTGGTTATTATTTATTAACGTTTATTTTCCCGTCTATAATGTAAATCATTTCCATAGTGCTGACGTAGAATGTGCGTTTGCTTTTATTCTTTTTAAATAGAAATGTTTATAAATGAACACTCTAAAGATACTTTTATATTATATTCATTTATAATATCCGCCCACCAGGCGTTCTACGCGTCGCACATAATCCCGTCGGAGAGCGCGGTGCTGAACCTGGTGTCGTCGCACTGCGAGCTGATGAGCGCCAATACCAAGTACTCGATCGGGCCCTCGCTCATGATGCTGGCCTACTCGGCCGCCAAGCTGCTCGAGGTGGGCGCGCCCAAGCTGGCTGACAACGCCAAGCTTATGACCAAGGCCATCGGACTCATCGTGCCCGCCTTGGTAAATGTTAATGCTGATATTATTAATTGATATAGAGTACAGTTTAGAGAAAGTAGAGCTGGCAATAAGCGTCAGTGATTTAGTCTTTGCGTTACGCACTGGAGCCTGTAGGCTCTAATTCAGCGGGACATTTTGTTATAAGTGGTTTATGCCTGGTTAGCTCAATTGTCTAAAAAGTAGAAAGATACACATGTCGGATAGGCACGAAAAATTCGGTTTAGTTTTATAAGACCATGAGTTGTTACAGGTCGTAAGTATTTACTAACAATAAATCATTTAATTAAATTATTACCTCTATTCTTGGAGCTCATGCAAGTCGCTGAGGATAAAATTGTTAATTATTTGAGTCTGGGCGGATTATAAGCCAGGATTTTTTGTGTAAAGAAATAATATTATGTTTGTAATTTATTTAGCATAGTCACAGTAAGAAAAATATTATTAAAAAGAATGTAAGAAGCAATAATAACGTTATATATTATGGTATTAGAACAATAATGCTTTTCTACTTGAGGCTAAAAATACGTTATACCGTCTATTAGCTAATTTATTAAATCAATTGATATTATCTGTATTTTATTTTGTTACAGACTGATGGAAGACTGGAGTTCTTAGCTCAACCGCTCACCGCTACCTTGAAAATCTTAGTACCCCAAACGCCCACAGCGGAGCAGTTAATACACGAGCACACCCTGAAGGCGACATATAACGTCTTGGTTGACCATCTTCAACCATCCACTGAGAAGACACTTCGTCATATGGTAAAATAGAAAAATCTACATGTAAATTACACCTAATCATTCCGTTGATTATTTTGATTAAGGAGTGATCGATAGAGTAATCATTCCTCTTTTTGGGACATGAGCTGTTGTGTTTCGTTAACCTAATGATTATGTTGGCTACGGTATCCTATCAGAAGACAGTAGTGTTCAACACTAATGCAATGTGGCAACAATATGAACTTCGACAGACAATCTCTTGTAAATAAAGATCGAACTTAAGTTTTATGGAACTTTTAAGTATTTGTGTTTTTGGTTTCAGGTGAAATACTGGGAGAAGATTTTAGATCGTGTGGCTGGAAGGAAGGCCTATGAAGCAGTTTTCGGAGAGGATACAAACTATAGCCTTGGAAAGATACTTTTGACTGCTCCTAATGCCAGGAGTCCATATACAGAGAGAGTAATAAAGTAAGTTATATCTCAATGTTAATTAACATTGTTTATTTTGCTTTGCTTCTGTTTATCTGAAATTAACTATATATTTTATGTTGCAGGCTTTTCATCAAAATATTTTCATGTTGCGACAAGACGGATCTCAATATGGCATTATGTATCTCTGTATGCAAATCTATTGGGATGGCCGATCAACAAAAGTTGGCTAATTTACTTTCACATATTTGCTTGACAACACCTGGTAAGTAAAACCTAAATTAATATAAATTACCTTTTTTTTCCACAAGGCGTATTTTTAATGTACGAAGCATATACAAATGCTTTGACGTTCATTGACCAATGGAAACCCATCTGGTTTTGTTGTTAGTCACATCGTTGTTCCACTTCGGAGACAATCCATCAATAAGAGCACCAGGTGTATGACTCAGATACGTTGCCAACATGTTTACATCAACTTTGGGTCATTATAATTGAATGTATATTTTTATATCAATACAATAATCAATTTTGTATCGCAGCCTCGAACTCAAACGGCGCCCCTAATGCAGCGAACGGCACGCCTCCGGAGACGGAGCTAGCGACGCCGACGTCCAGCGCGCCCGAGGGCAACCCCGCCTCGCTCGCATTCCGCAACGCGCTGCGCAGCGTCTTCCGCACGGACAGCGAGCCCGCGCAGCGCAGCGACGCCGATCTGCCCGTTTTCGATGCCCCGTTAGTGTTAAATTATTATTATTTATATATATAACTAGCTGATGCCCGCTACTTCGTCCGCGTAGTCCGCGTAGTAATACAAAAAAATGTCTATTGTTTTTTAAAGTAGCCTAAGTTACACCCAGTCACAGCAGCTATAATTCAGTATAAGTCCCATCAGAATCGAACCAGCCTTACTTAGAGTTTAGCTAAAACAAACAGACAGTTTAAAAAAAATGTTCTTTTGTTATAGAAACCGGTTATATGTACAACAAAACAGGCGTTTTAATGTTACAAACAATTAACAAAATTCTATTTCTTTGCGTAAATTAACTTGACACGGAAAAATATAACCAATTCAATTAAGGGTTTTTAAACTCTTGTTTTAAAGTTTAAAATCAAACTTTGTTATAGTTTTTCTTATGTATTTTTCAATTACTAGGTCATATCTGTTTAATGTGTTCTATTTCTAATAAAATTATACACTTTATATTATTAATCATGAACATTCATCAACAGATCACCCGCACCCAGGGCCCAATCAGATACAGTTCAACAATCAGGGAATTCAGGTATTGTCTAGTGATTTAAAAAGTATTAATAATTGAGATATTTATTTCACAAAAATTTATTTTACCAGTTTTTTTTTTGGTCTATCGTATTAATTATTAATTTATAAATATTTTTTTACTTCCATCCCTAACAGAAAGTTGCAGTTGGTCAGATGGTAGCAAAGAGAGCAATGGTGCAGCTTTGGTCGAGGCTAACGATTCTTCGAACGACAATGCCACCTTGCTGTCTGCCCTCTGCAAACACATTGTCAATCATTGGTATGTCAATTAAACGTTAATAAGTATTATATATAATATTTTTTTGTTTATTCTTCTAAGGTTGTTTCCAGACACAATTAAATATAACCTACACTCTCTCTTTGACTGAATTATTGTTTCTGAACTAAATAAGAGAGAACTATTTTTTAACAAAGAAAACAGAAAATTTAAGGGTTGATTAAGATGTTAGAATGCTGTGGCTTTTAGTGTCTGATATTTTTTTCTATCTGCCTTTGTATACATTTTAATAATAACATTAAAGATATTTCTGGACGAATATAACAGCATCATCCTAACCCCAACTAAGCAAAGCTTTCACCATGTATACTAGACTACAAATAAATACATAGACTTAATTTTCTTTTGTAAATAAATTCATATTAGATATAAAAACACCCTGACACGAGAGAAAAAATATAATATGTTCATCACACACCTGTTTGACCGAACAGTTGTGTGATAAGAATCGAACCCACATACTCCAGCGCAACAGTCAGTAGCACTAACCACTATGCCAAAGGGGTTGTCGATTTTATATAAAATTTTCACAATACATTCTTGCGTTTACGCATACGCATGTGTAGTATTACAGATTATTTATTAAAAGACTAAGTATTTTATCGGCTTTAATTCCGTTTACAATTATTTATTTTTATTATAACAGCAGCGAAGAAGTCAGCGAGCGTGTTTTATGCGCGCTGGTGGGCGTGTGCGGTGAGGGCTGTGCGCCTCTGATGCTGCGCGAGCTGTGCCGACTGGCGGACGCGCATTCTGGCGCTGATCACAAGCTGCTGTTCCCCGCTGCGGTGGGATGGCTGGCAGCCTGGTAACATAGTATTATCAATTTATCCGATTGGTATATTAATGCGAGTGTTATAGTTATTTAATCGTATAAACTTTTAGTGTGATCTACGTATTTTTTATTTGATTGTAATGGTTGCATATTTTTATTTTTGTACATTGCTACTGTTATATATCGGTTGAAGTTAAGTTTCGTTTTTATAGTAACATTGATTTTATTTCATATAAATGTTTACACTGATATAAATATATATCTGAAAGTTAATTATTAAAAAAAGATGTGTGTTTTTACATAACAGCTACGGTTACCGTAATAACACATCATCCTAAAGGTATCAATAAAACATTACTGCGTGCAAGTAGAGAGCTATATTTAGTGCTCTGTCAAAGTAATTAAATATTCTATAACACTGTGTTTTTAGCGTTGACAACCTAAGCAGTCCAGAAATTTTGGAAAAGCTAGAAGAAGGACTGGTCGATGGGACGCTTACACCGCAAATCGAGTCTGCTTGCGTTTTGCTGTCGTATCTTGCTGACGCTTTGCATGCAGTCAACACTTCCCACCTCAAGGTATCATTCTATTTATATTACTATTTATTAACGGTTAAAATACTTGTTTTCTTCCATTTTTAATAATTATTGTGTTAAATAGCAGATTCCTCAATAATTTCTTAAGAGTTTAAAATCCTAAGAACACGAAACTTAACAAAGTATGAAATAAAATTTAGAATAGACTGATAATAATATTACCTAAATGCTTAACTTCGTGGAGCTTCTGCAAAGTCGGAAATTTATTCGCCTTTATTAAAGTATTATTGTGTGCAAAATTTTACCAAACCTTATGCAAATTAGTTAATATTATTTTAATAATTTTTTGTTGTAACAGCATGGCGTTCCGTAAGTCCAACTTGGGAGTCGCCGTCCGATCTCGGTTTCGATTTAGACTACACTGACGAACAACAAGACGATGACGATACCAGTGCAGACGATTCCGTAAGTAATTTTTGCAAGCTTTATTTCAATCCTATTAACATATATGCAAATTTATTTCAACGATCAATTACATTTCTTTTAAAAAAAATCTTTCTAGATTTAAGGATACATACATATACATCTTTGAGTTTACTTTCTGTGTCCCAAAATTTTTTATTTTTGGTGTCTTAGGTATTGGCTTATAGTCTCGATTGTCTGACCACTCCGATCTCAGATCTGAGAAACAGATAACATTAAACAATTGGGTTGTGCTTCTGTTTTTTTAATCGTTTTGGTAATTGACTTTAGGATAAATAGAAGGTTTAGTGGTTAGGGAAGCATTATGTAGACATCGTCACTTTAATTATAAAACAATTTGTTTATCAATAAAAAAATGACAAGAGCTTGTAACGTTTTCCGTCATATGAGAACAGGATGATTAAAATCAGTTACGCTGTAGCTTGATAAACCGATGTTCGTTTGATTCTTAGAGTATTTAGCATGCTAATATAATACAACCTTGTGTCCAGGACGAGGACGCGAAGCTGCAGTACAAGCTGTGCACGTTCACGGTGACGCAGCGCGAGTTCATGAACCAGCACTGGTACCACTGCCACACGTGCAAGATGGTGGACGGCGTGGGCGTGTGCACCGTGTGCGCGCGCGTGTGCCACCGCGCCCACGACGTGTCCTACGCCAAGTTCGGCAACTTCTTCTGCGACTGCGGCGCCAAGCCGGACTCCAGGTATTTCATATATACAGGCAGTCCTCGTACTTAAAATACGCGACGTAAGTCAAGGCATATGTTCGAAAATCAAGAGTTCGAAATTTACTCTTTACAATGTACATTCTTTCAGGTGGTCGTACAAAATTGCCTTTATTTTTTAACATACTCTATTTATTAAACTTTTTTTCGCAGTTGTCAAGCTTTAGTTAAGCGATTGGTGACTTTGGGCGGTGCTCGCGCTGGCACTGGCTCCGAGGAGACTCCGCCCGCGCCCTTGTTGCGCAGACGTCCATCGAGCCCTACTCCGCCGGCGTATCTCGCCCCGCCTCGGCGTCCTGCACTTGCTGCTAACATACAAGGTAAAAATACTCAAATTAAGATAAAATAGGTAAAATGCCAAAATTTTGGAATTCGGTTGAATATAACAATGGTAGTCATTTGTTTCATTTTCAAGTATAAAAGGTTTTGTATTTTTTAATTAACAAGAACAAGTTCAGATACTTCGTGTTTTCGTACTTGCTTTTACATAACTTTTCCAAAGCTAATTAACGTGTAACATAAAGTAACCAAATCATTTATTTATGTTAACATAACTGGTTGATTATTTATTGCGAAAAGCATTGTAACCAAAACGCTAAGGCACAGTAGACGTCTCCTCCACTTGCTCCTACAATATTCACTTTTAATTGGTCTATTTGGCAGGCTGTCGCCAATACCTGCAGTCGTACGGCGCGTGGGGCGCGTGCGTGGAGCGCGTGCGCAAGCTGCTAGGCGCGCTGGCGGGGCCGGTGCGCGCGGCGTGCGAGCGCGGCGCCGCCGTGGGCGCGCACGGCAGGGCGCAGCGCGCGCTCGCCCAGCTGCACTTGGGCGTCAAGCGATTCGTCCATACAGACACGCTCATGCTGCCAACGCTAGGTTAGCACAATTTAATATAAGTAGTTATTACTTCGCGGTTTTTTATCTGGTCGTATTTGTGTCGCGGTTCTAAGTGTTGTTGTATTTATAAGATTTAAAAGGATTTTTAGAAGATGATAATTGCTGAATGAGGCAACCGTTTAAAGCCATCCACCATCTTAACCATCAATTTTCGTTAAAATATAGCAAAACATTTAATAAATTATGGATATTTAGCGTTTGTATATTTATACCACTACGCTTTGGCGCCCTATTTTATATTTCCAGATCATATTTGTTTGTATTATCAATATCCGCTATATGAATTTATTGAAATCAAAATTATACCATATTCTAGTGTTAATCCAGCTGTAAATACATTAAAAAATTTCTATTTAAAATTAATAAAGACACAAAAACATTTAATATTAACTTACAATATATATAAATAATATATAAATAACCAAAAACCTTCAACTATTTAATAAACTCGTCTCCTACAGGATCTCAAGAGGGCGCATTCGAGAACGTTCGCATGTCGTACACCGGCGAGAACGGCCAAACTATCCGTCAGCTGATGTCAGCGCACAAACTGCGCCGCGTTGCCATGTGCTGCCTCGCCTCGCCGCATGGACGCCGCCAGCACCTTGCTGTTTCACACGAAAAAGGTTAATATTGTCAATATGCCATACTAATTTATATTTTTTAATATTCTGCTATATTATATGCTTATTTTAAACGAATCGCAAAATCTCTGATGCGGCTATAATATTTTAGAGTTTTGTAAATTTTAAAGTACCTGTTTAAATGTTTCTATATCGATATACTTGAAATCCATTTTACTGTCTCGTATGTTTTAAAATTTTTTGCTGACTCTATGTTGTCAACTTTCTATCTAAATAATTAACTAAAGAATTTATTAAATTAGTTATTGTTTGTTTTATAAATAGGAAAGATCACAGTACTGCAATTGTCTGCACTCCTAAAACAAGCGGACTCGTCCAAGCACAAGCTGACTTTAACACGTTTGTCATCTGCCCCCATACCTTTCACCGTGCTGAGTCTGAGCGGTAACGCTTGGAATGAGGACTTGCTTGCTGTTTGTGGCCTGAAGGAGTGTCACGTACTCACTTTCAATAGCGGAGGTAAGTGTGATAATTTAAATATTTCAATTTTTAAATATTAAACAAGAAGAACACTTACTTGATACAAGAAAAAAGATTTGTTGTAGTTGTTGTATCATAAGAATATTTTTTATAATAGGATGAATGTAAAATGTCTAGGCATGCCTGTTATAAACTAAGTCAAATCATTCTTTTATTATGTGGGTTATCATCATCATCATCATCAGTCTGTTTTGGTCCACTGCTGGACATAAGCCTTCACTAACACCCGTCTTCCCATTGGGGGGTTTTTGGACCCTATCCCATTACGCTGGTCCATGCGGGTTGATGGATGGACCGACTTTTTACATGCCAATTGAACTTAGGATCATCTTACTTTTCAGACAATTGGGTGATCGGCCCAAATTGCCCTAACCAACTAGAAGACAACAATGACAAACAGGATTCGAACCCACGACCTCCGGTTTCTGAAGCACACACCCTTAAATATTTAAGATTATTTTATAATGTCATTATAAATTAGTCTTAAAAATTTTGTCATATCTTTTCTAATGTTTGTGTATTAGCATAACAGAATGTAAGCATGATTTGTTCTACACCTAATTACAGGTGCTGTAGCAGACCACCTTGTGTTAAACACTGGCCTCGAAGCAAACAACTATGTGATAAAGGCAATATGGCTGCCAGGCTCCCAGACTCAGTTGGCACTCGTCACATCCGATTTCGTCAAAATTTTCGACTTAAGCAAAGACTTGAATAACCCGATGCATCACTTCCTGGTTCCCAGTGGAAAGGTACAGTAATATTTAATATCTTAAACGTGATTCACTTAGCTGTATAAATCTTTCAAAAAAATATGGTCGTTTATGTACCAAAGTCACCCGTTTTTAATGAAAAATTTGTCGTATTTTTTCTTATAAAATACATTTATTTTATTTTTATTTTGTTATTTTATAAAAACATGAATACTCGACATTATGAAATAATGACTTGTCTTTGATCAATCTCTTTCTTTCGCTTGATCTTATATTAAGAGCATTGTAACAATAGATTCCGTCAACTTATCACAATACTGCTGAGTACTTACATTTGGATAGCCATGATTGTTAGTATCTATTACCTTGCGATGTTATCTGTAGATTCGTTTTCATTTCGTTAATTTTTTAATACAACTGATAATATTCCAGGTCCGCGATGTAACTTTTGTAAATCAAGAGGACGTGATGCACATGTTATGCATGAGCTCGGCCGGGCACATTTACTGGCAACCAATGAGCGAAGAGTCACGCGCCACACTCGGCACCTTCTACGTCACCAACACGCTTGAGGTGTTGCACCCTGAAATACAGGTACAATACATTTGTTGGTGTTACCTATTGTTTAAGCAATGTGATGTAATTCAGGTAGCAACAGATAATAAATAATTTATTTGATTGAAATTGTAAAACCTCATAAAAATGCATTTTGTTTCGCAACATTGCTTAAGGGATTCTGAATTGATGATGAACGCCATTGTGGTCATCTCATCCCGTCCCGCATTGGACCAGCATGGTGGGATATGGTCCAAAAACTCCCTAATGGAGTAGGAAGTCCAGCAGTGAACTAATATAGGGTAATATTAATGATGATGAGGATTGTGGTCATATTTAACGCCCACCTTTTTTTAGAAGAAAAAAAAACATTGATGTAACTATATTGGTTAACTTTATTTTGTTTATTTAGGACGTTGCCGGTTTGGTGGGTGGCGGCGGTGTCTCGATTTATTACTCTCACACGCTCAAGATGCTGTTCTTCTCATATGCGCAAGGGAAGAGTTTCTTAGCGCCCCTAAATACCGTGGAGGAAAGTGTAAAACGTATGTATCTTTGTAAAAAAAATTTTTGCTGTTTATATACGTTTTATTGAAATATAATTAAAAATAGTTAAGAGTTATGTGAATAAATAATGAAATTGATTATTTACAGGAACGGCAATGATAACGCTCTCGGCGTCGACATCTCAAAAGGAAGGCGGACGCAGCGGCAAGCAGAGCAGCGTGCAATCGCTATGCCAGTGGGCTGAAGTGCCCGGACACCCCGGCTTGGTCACTGCGGTCATGCAGGCCTCCAATAACCCTGTCGTATTGATGCTCACCCCGACCACTATTTTTGTCCAAGAGATCAAGGTAAGAAGTTAATTTTTACAACTAATTGTTACTTTAGCACCTTTGGAACTGTATGTGCTCTTAACACGGTTTTTTTTTTAATAGATAATTAATATTTTTTTTATCTTTTGGCTATAATTTAGTCTAACTAGGCCTGAAATGAACAGAAAATTAACTAAGGCATATTATTATTACTCAACTGTCACTAAGCGATTAAAGTACTGTTGACAATCTATACAAACATATCAATAACAAACGTTAAACGGTCGTCCTTGTTCTTTGTTGTTGATCATTGTTGTATAAGAAAGAGTGATCGCTCTGAAATCGGTTCGTTTAAAGTTGATATACATAAGCTCAATTAGGTTACGTTTGTTTGTTGGTTGTTTTTTGTCCCGCAAGAAATTTAGATGTTTAACTCGTGTTCCTCGTGTAGATCGTGCCCGCGAAGGCGAAGATAACGGACATGGTGGCGGTGCGCCACTGGTGCGGCGGCGGCGGCGAGCAGAAGAGCACGCTCATCCTGCTGTGCGAGGACGGCAGCCTGCGCATGTACGCGGCCAGCGCCGACCACACGGGCTACTGGCTGTCGCCCGCCGTGCAGCCCACGCACGCGCCGCGCCGCCGCCCGCGCCCGCTCGCGCACCACGCCAAGGGCAAGGCGCAGCAGGTGATGCTCCATTCTATCCTCTTGGACTACTTGTCACGGCTGTCTATCTATCAGATGACGCTTTCACGTTGGACGCTGTTGGAATGGACTAAAGTGAAACAATTTTTTAAACTTTTAATACCCTCATCTAAAGAAAACTTGCAATGTCTACAAACAACCTTACCCATTATTATTAAATAACGACAAATCGTATAATGTTCCTATTGGTGGAATGTGGCGTTATTTTGGACACTTACCGGCGTTCCATCAATAATAGAGTTTAAATATATTAAAGCCATATCGAATTACTCAAACATAGAGCGTCCATGATTAAATTGTATACTGAAACGTATTTTTGTCGTAAAAACACTAAATGACAAAAATACATCCGACAAAAGTCGTGTGCCTCGACAGTGCGGTTTATATATTTATTAGAGTCCGACCGAAACTGTTTTTCCGGCCGAAACGAAACCGAAACCGAAAGTTCGGTGTGGCTTCAGTTTCGGCCGAAACCGAAACCGAAACCGAAACTCACGGTCACGCCCAACCTTTTCACCGTTGAGTCTGAGGGTAAACGCTTGAATGAGGACTTGTTGGTTTTGGCCTGGGAGGTCACGTACTTTCTTAGCGGAGGAAGGGATAATTTAAATATTTCTTTTAAAAAGAAGAACACCTACTTGATACAAGAAAAAAGATTTGTTGTAGTTGTTGTATCATAACAATATTTTTATAATAGGATAAATGTAAAATGTCTTAGGATGTTATAATTAATCAACATTCTTTTATAATGTGGGTTATCATCATCATCAGTCTGTGTTGGTCCATTGTTGGACATAAGCCTCCTTTAACACCCTTCTTCTCATTCGGGGGTTTTTGGACCCTATCCCATTACACTGGTCCAATGCGGGTTGATGTATCATCATCTTACTTTTCAGACAATTGGGTGATCGGCCCAAATTGCCCTAACCAACTAGAAGACAACAATGACAAACAGGATTCGAACCCACGATTTCCCGTTTTCAAAAAGCACACGCCCTTAAATAATTAAGATTATTTTATTATGTCATTATAAAATAGTCTTAAATAATTTTGTCGTATCTTTTCTAATGTTTGTGTATTAGCATAACAGAATGTAAGCATGATTTGTTCTCGCCTAATTACAGGTGCTGTAGCACCACCTTGTGTTAAACACTGGCCTCGAAGCAAACAACTATGTGATAAAGGCAAAGGCTGAACATGGCTCCCAGACTAGTTGCTTCGTCACATCCGATTTCGTCAAAATTTTCGACTTAGCAAAGACTTGAACAACCTGATGCATCACTTCCTGGTTCCCAGTGGAAAGGTACAGTAATATTTAATATCTTAAACGTGATTCACTTAGCTGTATAAATCTTTCAAAAAATATGGTCGTTAGTCTTATGTACCAGAGTCACCGTTTTGAATGAAAATTTGTGTAGTTTTTTCTTATAAAATACATTTATTTTATTTTATTTGTTATTTTATAAAACAGGAATACTGGCATTATGAAATAATGACATGTCTTTGATCAATCTCTTTCTTTCGCTTGATCTTATATTAAGAGCATTGTAACAATAGATTCCTCAACTTATCACAATACTGCTGAGTACTTACATTTGGATAGCCATGATTGTTAGTATCTATTATCTTGCGATGTTATCTTGAGATTCGTTTTTGTCATTCATTAATTTATTAATACATCTGATAATATTCTAGGTCCGCGATGTAACTTTTGTAAATCAAGGGACGTGATGCACATGTTATGCATAGAGCTCGGCGGGCATTTACATGCAACCAATGAGGAAGAGTCACGCGCCACACTCGGCACCTTCTACGTCACCAACACGCTTGAGGTGTTGCACCTGAAATAAGGTACAATACATTTGTTGGTGTTACCATTGTTTAACAATGTGATGGATTCAGGTGGCAACAGATAATAAATAATTTATTGGATTGAAATTGTAAAAAAAAATTGTAAATTGCTTAAGGGATTCTGAATTGTTGAACGCCATTGTGGTCATCCCATCCCGTCCCGCATTGGACCAGCGTGGTGGGATATGGTCCAAAAACTCCCTAATGGAGAAGGAAGTCCAGCAGTGGACTAATACACGGTGATAATGATGATGATGAGGATTGTGGTCATATTTAACGCCCATCTTTTTTTAGAAGAAAAAAATCTTTGATGTAACTATATTGGTTAACTTTATTGTGTTTATTTAGGACGTTGCCGGTTTGGTCGGTGGTGGCGGTGTCTCGATTTATTACTCTCACACGCTCAAGATGCTGTTCTTCTCATATGCGCAAGGGAAGAGTTTCTTAGCGCCCCTAAATACCGTAGAGGAAAGTGTAAAACGTATGTATCTTTGTAAAAAAATATTTTTGCTTAAATGTTTATGTTTTATTGAAATGTAATTAAAAATAGTTAAGAGTTATGTGAATAAATAATGAAATTGATTATTTACAGGAACGGCAATGATAACGCTCTCGGCGTCGACATCTCAAAAGGAAGGCGGACGCAGCGGCAAGCAGAGCAGCGTGCAATCGCTATGCCAGTGGGCGGAGGTGCCCGGACACCCCGGCTTGGTCACTGCGGTCATGCAGGCCTCCAATAACCCCGTTGTATTGATGCTTACCCCAACCACTATTTTTGTCCAAGAGATCAAGGTAAGAAGTTAATTTTTACTACTAATTGTTACTTTAGCACCTTTGGAACTGTATGTTCTCTTAACACGGGTTTTTTTAATAGATAATAAATATTTTTTTTATCTTTTGGCTATAATTTAGTCTAACTAGGCCTGAAACGAACGGAAAATTAACTAAGGCATATTATTATTACTCAACTGTCACTAAGCGATTGAAATACTGTTGATAATCTATACAAACATATCAATAACAATCGTTAAACGTATAGAGATCGGTCGTCCTTGTTCTTTGTTGTTGATCGTTGTTGTATAAGAAAGAGGATCGCTCTGAAATCGGTTCGTTTACAGTTGATATACATAAGCTCAATTAGGTTACGTTTGTTTGTTGGTTGTATAAATACTGTCTGTCATTTGACCCGCAACAAATTTAGATGTTTAACTCGTGTTCCTCGTGTAGATCGTGCCCGCGAAGGCGAAGATAACGGACATGGTGGCGGTGCGCCACTGGTGCGGCGGCGGCGGCGAGCAGAAGAGCACGCTCATCCTGCTGTGCGAGGACGGCAGCCTGCGCATGTACGCGGCCAGCGCCGACCACACGGGCTACTGGCTGTCGCCCGCCGTGCAGCCCACGCACGCGCCGCGCCGCCGCCCGCGCCCGCTCGCGCACCACGCCAAGGGCAAGGCGCAGCAGGTGATGCTCTTGATGCTCCATTCTATCCTCTTGGACTACATCACGTTGGACGCTGTTGGAATTTGAAAATAGACTTTGTTGGAATGGACTAAAGTGAAAACTATTGAAACGTATTTTTGTCGTAAAAACACTAAATGACAAAAATACATCCGACAAAAGTCGTGTGCCTCGACAGTGCGGTTTATATATTTATCATATTAACTGTTTCCTACCAGGCTGTGACAAAGTCGAACGCAAATGGAGCGCCCCAATTCCCGATCGATTTCTTCGAGCACTGCGTCGCCATGACCGACATTGAGTTTGGCGGCAACGACTTGCTGCAAGTATACAACACGGCTCAGATAAAGAATCGTCTCAACACAACCAGTAAGCAATTTTATTTCAAGATGTGGTGACAACAATTTCTGTATTAATATTTAAAATACAATACTATCTTAATCAAATCATTTAACAACGAGTTTGATTAAAGATAGTTTTTATAAAGCTAAATGCACATAGTTTATGAAACTACCTATTGTAATTTTCTATTATTTAAATAACCTTCTGAAATTTAGTAAACATTTTCATTAATAAAATATCTATAGTTTTAATAGCTTTTATGAACAATATTTGTAACTGACATGGATGCTGTTACTTTTTTATAGTAACTTATCGCATATCAAAATAACCGTTGATACTTACTGTTCGCAGGTCTTTATGTCGTGTCTACAAAAATGAGTGGATTCTCAATGGAAGTTAATAACTCCGATCCAAACATGGTAATCTGCGGTATCCGAGTCTTGCTTGGTACGCAAGATGTGGCGCGAACGCCGTCCTACGTAGAGGTATGTTTTTAACTTGAAAAATAATGGGTTTATGAGGGTATTGTAATTATTTGTAATAAGAAGTAAAACTTTAAAGTGGCTGGGGTTATAACTATATACAAATTGCAGGTCTATGGCAGATCAATAGCCACTGTGGTCGTGCGAAATCGTTGGTTCGACATACCTCTCACTCGCGAAGAGTCATTACAATCGGATAAAAAGTTGGTAATAAACTTTGGACCATCTCAAGACCCCGATGGTGTTACCATGGTCGATTCTGTAAAGGTAAAAACTTTTTACAGTAAAAAATAATTTTATTAAATGCGTTTCTAAATTTAGTTTTTGTTTATTCATTTAATGTTTTAGGTTTATGGCAAAAATAAAGAGCAATTCGGGTGGCCAGAAGAAAATGAGGACGCATCTGCATGCCCATCCTCGAGTAAGGTTGGCCAGGTAATGCTAAATATTTATTAAATAATTCTGTGGCAGTATTTGATTCTGAATACAAATTAAATCCCGTGGCCAACTAAGTTCACTACTGGACATAGACCTTTTCAATGAGCGCTAAGGACTTGCCCCTATTACTTGCCTCCAACCTGAACCGGCTGCGGAAATCGGCTTATGCAAAATATCTTCATTAGCAGCCTTCATGCGTCGCCCTACTGGACATAGACCTTTTAATGAACGCAAGGAGGCCGATACATGCTACATATTGTCAAGCTTTACTGTATTTAATTTGTTAACGTGTGTTGTGATTGTAACATCTAAATACGGTAATATCGCGTTTGTTACGTCCATAAATCTAAAACAGTGTAAATTACTTATTGTTCCATAAAGGACGGGGATGGCATGAGCGGTATATGGAAGCCGAGCTCGTTGGAGCGTCTGGCGTGTGCGGCGCTCGAGGCGCTCGAGCTGGCCGCGGGTGCGCCCGCAGTGGCCGCGGCGGCGGCGGGCGCGGACGCCGGCGTGGAGGCGGGCGCCGAGGCGGCCAGGAAGCTGCTCTGCGCCCCTGCATCTGCCCATTTACATGCTAGGGCACAGTGTCTGCTGCGTGCGGTCTACCAGAATCATTACCATCAGTTTAAGGTAATTCAATGATTATTGTACTTTAGTAGGATAAAAAACTATGTGTAATTTGCTGGGTCAAGCATTTGATGAAAGATCAATAAAAGAAAGAGAACTCATACACGTATACAAAACAAAGTTCGAATTATGACAATTTAATATCTTCTTATTTACTCTAATGCCATTGCTGATGATTGATTTTTAACATTTATTTTCTTGTTCTTATACCAGGACCAAGCAATCCTAAAGTACGTGTGCAGTTCACTGAAAGAGTTACGCGATACTGCGGATGCTCGCAACATCGATCCCGAGGCGTATTTCCGTCTGGTGCTGTTAGCTCGCGGCGTCGCTGTTGCTCGACCGCAACATCTCGTCAAGTACAGCCCTCCTACGCCTCGGAAGCCTGAAAATGGTAAAATTGCCTAAGTTTATACTATAACGATTAACCCTTCCCCACTAGAAAAAATGGAATATATCTGAGCTAAAGAAAGGACAAACTGATCTAAACAACGTTAACCCATGGCAACGAAATAGCGTCATTTATATGACGCTTTTATAAATGAATTGTCACCGCGATGTCAATCGTTAAACGACAATAAAATAATAATGACGCTATAACAAATATCCCTGTTCTTTGGACAAAATATAGCTTATAAATTAATTTAATAAAATGTGACCAAGTAATAATAATTGCAAAAATGAACAGGCGAATGGTCGACATTATGGAAGGGTGATTACGGCGAGGGTCAGACAGCGGGTGGTAGTCCGCACCTGTGCGCGTTGCTGTGCAGCGTGCTGTGGCGGCTGGCGGGCGTGCGCGCCTCGCCGGGGCCGGGGGGCGTGTTGGCGCACGGCCTGAGGCACACGGAGCACACGCTGCACGCGTTGGCCGACACCGTGCACGCGTTCCAGCTGCACTCGGATAGCGAGGCAGTACGTGTGTTATTGTTATCATGACTATTTCATCCTTGCTAGAAATAGTATCTATATTTATCTACACCTGTGATGTAAACGTTCAGCGGACTTAATGCTAAAGGCTTTGTTTTGTTATTTTTGGCTTATTAATATTGTATTTACCCGCGATTATTTAAAAATCGCAACAACTCCGCAATTTGTAATCTCAAATCGTTTATTATGTTAATAGCACACAAAATATCTTGTGAATATAATTTTTTTTTGTAATGTTTTAATTGGAGATTATGAATATAAATAAGAAATCCGAAGTAAAATAACAGTAATACAAATGTGCTGTTAAAAAAATGAATTAAAAATGTGTTAAAATTTCTAGATCGATTTTGGAAATCAAATCTACTTGTCTCTCCTTTTGGCTGAAGATCAAGTCATAAGCTTTGGCGCTAAAGCCGCTCTTATGAGAGTACTGCGTCCGCGAGTGAAGCGACGTCGCGTCTACATACCTTCTCCGCCGACCACACCAGGTAAATTGTTTTGTAATAACATAAGTTGCAACATGACAGCTAACTAAATGGCCTTCTAGCAAACGATATGAGCTGACCACAAGCATTGCAGTGTAATTAACCACCCTGCACGCCCCTTTGAAATACAAGTTAAACATTACTTTAGGATTCAATCCTATCTTTGGTATAAGACTGTTAACGTAGTTCCCATCTCTTATTTAGCCAAACACATTTGTTCAGAAATTATTTAACAAAGTATTAAGGAGTACATAACTATATATACGCCAGAGGGTGTGGGTTCGATTCCCAAAAATAATATCATGTGTACGTATTGTTTTTTCGTATCTTGATTTTTGTATCTAATATGTATTTATTTACTAGAGAGAAGTAAGTCCATGTATTTATCAGTCATTTGGTTTGGATAGTACACAAGCTTTGCTTAGTTTGGGAACAGATGATGTTATGTTTATCATTCGGAAATTATTTGGACAGGTGCCGGATCATCAGCAATACAGCGGCACTAACGAGCTCCACGGCGGAGGCCGTGATCTCGGAGTCCGATATGAGCGCGGCCCGGGAAGAGCAGCAGGAGAACCAGTTCATGGATGTTGATGACGCGCTCGAGCCGATGGTCCTTCTTGCACCGGATGGAGGTAATTAAAACTTTTAAATATTTTCTCTTTATTATAGCATTTACTCACCAATGATTTAATGTTTGATTTTAATTCTTTTGTATACTATGTAATAATTTTTTTCAGCTTGCGTTTTACTTTGTAAGAGGCAATTAGAGGAACTCGAAACGCTTTTGCTATCAAACCTTAAACACTACGCAATCTTTGCCCATACGAAGGTCCTAAATTTCATACCTGTGAGGTTTACTTTAGACTTTTATGAAATTTAGAATATTTTTCCAACATAAGTTCACTACTGGACATAGACCTTTTTCAATGAAGGTTAGAGTTGAGGCGAAGTAACAGGGACTTGGTCCCTGTTACTTGCCTCCAACCTGAACCGGCTGCGGAAATCGGCTTATGCAAAACATCTTCATTAGCAGCCTTCATCCGTCGCCTACTGGACATAGGCCTTTTTTAATGAACGCAAGGACGGCCGGTCACATGCTACATATATGTCAAGCTTTACTGTATTTAAAATTTGTGTTTTCGACACTGTTGTGTTGTGTGCACTTCTTAAGTAATATCGCGTTTGTTACGTTCATAAATCTAAAACAGTGTAAATTAATTATTGTTCCTAAAGGACGGGGATGGCATGAGCGGTATATGGAAGCCGAGCTCGTTGGAGCGTCTGGCGTGTGCGGCGCTCGAGGCGCTCGAGCTGGCCGCGGGTGCGCCCGCAGTGGCCGCGGCGGTAGCGGGCGCGGACGCCGGCGTGGAGGCGGGCGCCGAGGCGGCCAGGAAGCTGCTCTGCGCCCCTGCATCTGCCCATTTACATGCTAGAGCACAGTGTCTGCTGCGTGCGGTCTACCAGAATCATTACCATCAGTTTAAGGTAATTCAATGATTATTGTACTCTAGTAGGATAAAAACTATGTCAATTTGCTGGTCAAGGTTTGATGAAAGATAAAAGAAAGAGAACTCAGTATACAAAACAAAGTTCGAATTATGACAATTTAATATCTTCTTATTTACTCTAATGCCATTGCTGATGATTGATTTTTAACATTTATTTTCTTGTTCTTATACCAGGACCAAGCAATCCTAAAGTACGTGTGCAGTTCACTGAAAGAGTTACGCGATACTGCGGATGCTCGCAACATCGATCCCGAGGCGTATTTCCGTCTGGTGCTGTTAGCTCGCGGCGTTGCGTTGCTCGCCCGCAACATCTCGTCAAGTACAGCCTCCTACGCCTCGGAAGCCTGAAAATGGTATAGTTGCCAATGTTTATACGATAACGATTAACCCTTCCCCACTAGAAAAAATGGAATATATCTGAGCTAAAGATAGGACAAACTGATCTAAACAACGTTTACCCATGCAGCGAAATAGCGTCAATTATATGACGCTTTTATAAATGATTTGTCACCGCGATGTCAATCGTTGAGCGACAATAAAATAATAATGACACTATACGTGCGACGCCATGTTTACAACTAAATATCCTTGTTCTTTGGACAAAATATAGCTTATAAATTAATTTAATAAAATGTGACCGAAGTAATAATTGCAAAATGAACAGGCGAATGGTCGACATTATGGAAGGGTGATTACGGCGAGGGTCAGACAGCGGGTGGTAGTCCGCACCTGTGCGCGTTGCTGTGCAGCGTGCTGTGGCGGCTGGCGGGCGTGCGCGCCTCGCCGGGGCCGGGGGGCGTGTTGGCGCACGGCCTGAGGCACACGGAGCACACGCTGCACGCGTTGGCCGACACCGTGCACGCGTTCCAGCTGCACTCGGATAGCGAGGCAGTACGTGTATTATTGTTATCATGACTATTTCATCCTTGTTAGAAATAGTATATATATTTATCTACACCTGTGATGTAAACGTTCAGCGGCTTTGTTTTGTTATTTTTGGCTTATTAATATTGTATTTAATCGGCGATTATTCAAAAATCGCAACAACTCCGCGATTTGTAATCTCAAATCAATAAATCAAAGTTTATTATGTTAATAGCACACAAAATATCTTGTGAATAATAAAATTTTTTGTAATGTTTTAATTGGAGATTATAAATACAAATAAGAAATCCCAAGTGAAATAACAGTAATACAAATGTGCTGTTAAAAAAATTAATTAAAAATGTGTTAAAATTTCTAGATCGATTTTGGAAATCAAATCTACTTGTCGCTCCTTTTGGCTGAAGATCAAGTCATAAGCTTTGGCGCTAAAGCCGCTCTTATGAGAGTACTGCGTCCGCGAGTGAAGCGACGTCGCGTCTACATACCTTCTCCGCCGACCACACCAGGTAATTTGTTTTGTAATAACGTAAGTGGCAACATGACAGCTAACTAAATGACCTTCTAGCAAACGATACGAACTGACCACAAGCAGTGCAGTGTAATTAACCACCCTGCACGCCCCCTTAAAATATAAGTTACTAAACCGCGACCAAATGAAGAACAAAATTTATTGTCGCCACAACCTGTGGCAATTTTTTTATTTAAACATTACTTTAGGATTGAACATGTCTTTGATATAAGACTGTTAACGTGGTTCCCATCTCTTATTTAGCCAAACACATTTGTTCAGAGATTATTTAACAAAGTATTAAGGAGTACATAACTATATATACGCCAGAGGGTGTGGGTTCAATTCTCACTCGAAAATAATATCATGTGATGTTCGTATTGTTTGTTCGTATCTTGATTTTTGTATCTAATATGTATTTATTTACTAGAGAGAAGTAAGTCCATGTATTTATCAGTCATTTGGTTTGCATAGTACACAAGCTTTGCTTAGTTTGGGAACAGATGATGTTATGTTTATCATTCGGAAATTATTTGGACAGGTGCCGGATCATCAGCAATAGCAGCGGCACCAACGAGCTCCACGGCGGAGGCCGTGATCTCGGAGTCCGATATGAGCGCGGCCCGGGAAGAGCAGCAGGAGAACCAGTTCATGGATGTTGATGACGCGCTCGAGCCGATGGTCCTTCTTGCACCGGATGGAGGTAATTAAAACTTTTAAATATTTTCTCTTTTATATAGCATTTACTCAGCCAATGATTTAATGTTTGATTTTAATTCTGTTGTATACTATAAATAATTTTTCAGCTTGCGTTTTACTTTTGTAAGAGGCAATTAGTGGAACTCAAAACGCTTTTGCTATAAAACCTCAAACACTACGCAATGTTTGGCCCATACGAAGGTTCTACATTTCACACCTGTGAGGTTTACTTTAGACTTTTTTTATGGAAATTTAGAATATTTGTTCCAACATGGATGCTGGACAACATCTGAGACATCGGAACATTTTTATAATACTGTTAAAATCATAGAGAAGGCTTTAAAAAATTTTTTGCTAAATTTCAAAGTCTCGAACGTGGTTAGAACAGATTAATTATATGTGATTTAAAACGATAATGTCAACTTATCGTGTGACTGCTAATTCACCTGGAATTGGTGGGTCAAATGCTAACGTAGATGTAATTAACAAGAGCAGGTATGCGGTTGTGGCCATATGATAACTTTTCATATGTTTATAGGCTTGGAGGCGTTGCTGGACATCCCCGCAGATGCCGATGACGAGACGATGGTGCAGCTGGCCATCGCGCTCTCCCTGCAGGAGCAGCCGCGGCGCGCCCCTCCCGCGCCCTCCGCGCCGCCACCGCCGCGCCCGGATTCAGTGACGTCACCGCTTCTCCCACCGGGTATGTCTACAATCATACAATCGATAATCATCACTGAAACGTCAATTCCTAGAGATGATGAATCGTTAATTATAAAATGAAAAATTAAGTCAATTTAAGTCTTCTTGTGTGTTACGAACATGTTCTCCCGGGGCCGATCAGTGTGGATGGCGTTACTTTCGAATTGTCAATGAGAATGTGTACCTTGGACATATATTGAAGTGCGTAAGTCACAACTTCGAGAGGGAAGCCGATAGGAGGATTCAGTTGGGCAGCTTTTAGGAAGCTGAGCCACGTTCTCACGTTGCCGCAATACTGCAAATGTTTGAAGACGAAAGTCTTCAATCAATATGTACTCCCCGTGATGACCTAAGGGGCCGAAACGTGGGCTTTGACTATAGGACTGGTACACAAGTTTGCCGTTGCTCAACGCGCTGTGGGACGCGCTAAGCTCGGAGTTTCTTTGTCAGAAAAAATTCGTAATGAATTAATCCGGCAAAGAACTAAAATCACCGACATAGTGCAAAGGATTAGCTCGTTGAAGTGGCAGTGGGCTGGTCACGTGGTCAGAAGAACCGATGGTCGATGGGCCAAAAAGGTTCTGGAGTGGAGGCCGCGTTTGGGAAAATGGAGCGTTGGTCGACTTCCGACTTGGTGAGAAAGGCCTACCAGTGGAAGGATAGGGGCTGCAAATGAATGAATGAAGTCTTCTTATTGCATATCACCGTTTATAAAAGCTTTTATCGACACCCATTAATACATATTTACTATCCGTGAAACCATGTAAAAATTTAATGAGTTATTAATTCTGTGGACTTTTATGAGTTATTTTTACTTTAATGAGTTATTAATTCGATTAAATAAATTTTAGTGCGATTCGACAAAAAAATGCGATATGATTTTTAAATTTGAAAAAAAATGGGCGTTATGACCATTTATTTGTAATTAAAACAAAATTTCATATTTTAACGTACAATAACATAACATTACAAATTTTATTGTTCTAACTTTAGGAACCTTTTATTCAAATACTGAAAACCCACATTCATCGTATGAGACGATTAATTGCTAAAATCAAACCAGCTCTGACGACGAGGGCAGCACCGCGGCGACGGATGGCAGCACGCTGCGCACTTCTCCCGCCGAGCCTCCGGGCTCAGCGGGCTCGGCGGCCTCGGACAGCGGCGGCTCGGGCGCCGACAGCATCGGGGGAGTGTCGGGACGCTCCAGCGCCTACGGTACAAACACTGTGTTATATATGTGTCTTAATTTGCTGTTTCTGTTTGTTTTTACATTTAAAGTTCAGCCAAACTCTTCCAGGATTTTATTAATAAGAACATTAGATGTGTAACGCCACAAAGTGTGAACATAGATTCTGAGTCTAATTTCGCCAGACAGTGTTGCACTTAAGTTAGTTTTCTAGGCTTGATAGTGTTTGAAACATATTTCGTCCAATTAAGCATTACGTAATTAAATCGTTTTATTGAATTGTTGAATTGTGATAAAAATTATAGTATGATTATTAATTAATTATCTTACATAGGAAAAGAGCATTTAATCCTTCTAAGCTAGTGCAGTATCGCAGATATTGTTATGTGTGCGCTAGTCAATAAATGAGTAAAATTCTTAGGGGAAATGACGCCCGTGCCTGCTACAGGCATGTTGGTCTCCAATGCAGCCGTCACTGCGGCTGTGGCAATCCCAGGCTAGTATAATCATTGTAGACAAATAGGAAATATAGTGTGATATCTTTTAGTAATTTTAGTGCAATGGCTCCATACATAGAAGTTTTAATAAACTTTGTTAATACTTCACTGGCATATACAGAAATGACGAACAGTTCATTCGTTATTGATTAATAAACTAAAAAAAACATGTTTTTGTCACTACCCGCTATATCATATTTCATTGTTTTATAAAGCATCTGCTGTGATTTAACTATTTTCATTTTTTTTTTAATAAGTTCACTTTGAAACTGGGGCGATATTCTTTAATAATTTCATTTAATTTAATGAAAGTGTGTACGAGACAGGATAAAAGCGTTAAAAAGGTTATACTACCGCTGTGTAACAATAGAATTTATTTCTGTTGTTTTTATTTTATTGATCCTATGTTATTTGTGTATATTCTTTAAATGTCACGTCAACGTCAAATGCCACGAATTACCGGTAAATATTGTAATAACTTAATTAAAATTAAAAAAGAGAAATTTGCAAAAAGGATCAAAACTCGACAAGCATATATCAATAGTGGTTGTTTCTTATGTTTCTCGACTTCATAGATCTATTCATTCTTATCAGCCTTAGCTGTATCATCACCTACAAGGATATTTAATTATTCGATAATTGTGCAACCAGCAGGCCCATCAACCTCCTCCGCCCAGCCCGTGCCGTCGACGTCGCGCAGCGTGGAAGCGGAGAATGAGACACGCAAGCTGCACGCGCTTCGTCTCTCCCTATTGTCCGCCGCTCTGGACGCCCTTCCCACTCTGCGCAATCTGCCAGGCGTACGGGCGATACCTTTCGTTCAGGTGCGCATATGATTTTTTTTAAAATAACGACCCTATATATATTTTTTTTTTTAAAACTTTGACAGTTTATTGTATTTCTGTATTGTGTACTTCGGAATTAAATATTTGTGGGGTTTGTAACCTATTTTACAAACATAACTTACTAATTATACTCTTACTGTTAATATACACATACTAATTATATATGTAATAAGTAAAATCTAGTAAAAAATATTTCGACACTAGGCACGACAAACTGGCCGTTTTTCGTTTAAAACATAACATAAGTAAAAAGTCCGTTATTTAATAAACCTATAAACACAATCTCCCAGGTGGTCCTTATGCTAGCCGGTGATTTGGACTCCAGCGTGGAAGGCGACAGAGCAGTTCTTGAACGTCTCCTCGAGTTATTGGTGGCAGAGTTGGACATCCAGAACAAGGAGGGTGGCAACAAAAAGTACAACGAAGGCCTCGAACTACAACTGGCTATAATGAGATTGGAAATGTTGGTTTCCGAGATGGAGTCCGAGTCGGAGGTGCCGCCGGTCCACGAGCGTACCAACCGCAGGGAGTTGCAGCTCGTTATAATGCGACTTTTGAGTGAGTATATTCTTTTTAATAGTCTAGTTGTAGTATACGTAAACTCACAGATTACTAACGAAATTGAATTCATCATAATCATCAGCCTGTGTTAGTCCAATGCTGAACATAGGCCTCCCCTCATTATGCTTTCGCAATTAGGGGGATTTAGGACCGTATCCCACCATGCTGGTCCAATGCGGGTTGGCGTGTGATATGGTATTAATTATTGACTATTCTATATTTTCAATACAAATGTTTAAAGTATTTTATTTTTAAAGATTATGTTCTTTTATTTATCTTAGTGATGAATAATGAAAGAAATAATGTAAGATTAAATTTATTATGGTAATTGGTGGTAGTAGGAAATAAGTTTGTCAAATTGTACTGAAATAAGTAATGTTTCCACTAGCAGGCGTTCTTTTAAATGATCTGTCGATTATCATTTTTATAGAATTGTTTTTTTACTTATTTTTCTAAATTTTAACCGTTTTTCTTAATCTTGGGTAAATCGACTGTCTTAAACAAAATAATCTGATTAAAAAAAAATTAAGTAGTACTTAACGTTAGTAGTAATTGCTAGTCCGCCTCCGTGGCCTCGGTCCTGACTCTAGCTAGATAAACCGCAGGTCGTATGGTTGAATACAGCGGGGAAACAACTTTGTTCTATCGTTGTTTTCTGGTTGGTTAGCACAAAATGTACAGACCACTCAATTGTCTGAAAACTGAGATGATTCGTGGGTCAGACGGGCATTTAAAAAGTTGTTTCCGGTTGTCAAGATCATCTTCGGCAGTCGTTATAGGATGTCAGATCATTCAAAATTACTGACAACTAATTCATCTTTATAATCCAGTTTACGCCAGTCGCTCTGCGTAAAAACAGTTATTCAGGTAAATCTAAATGGATTAGAAGCGACGATAACTTAAAAACATCTAGGTGAAAGTGCTAGTGATGGCATTACGAAAAATAAAAATAAATAATATACTTCATTTAACTAATGTTTCAACTCACAGGCGTGCTGATGGCCCGCTGGAAGACGTGCGGCTCGACGACGAACGCGAGCGGCGCCACGACCGCGCGCGCCGAGGTGACGGGCGCCGCGTGCGCCGCGCACGTGTCGCGCCTGGCCGCCGCCGCGCTCGTGCGAGCGGGCGCGCCGCGGCACTGCTACAATGTGCTCGCGGCCTTGTTGCCCTATTGGAAGGATAAGGCCTCCGGTAACTGGCTATAGATATTATAATAGACTTATTGTTGGTCATTTAGGCTGTGAATTTGCAAGTTTCAGACAATCCTGCCTGTTTAAATTACGTGGTTTCAGACTTCGCACTGAACGAGCTAAATGTGCTTGATATTTCGTGTTAATAAGTCATTTTATAGTTTATCCAAAGTAGATTCGGAGTAAATATAAACATATTGATCCATGGCAATGGTAGAATTATCACCAAAATGTTACTCATTGAGCGATACTCGTCCCATACAAACGCCAAACGTGCGACGCTGTCTTAAACGTCGTTGCTACGAGTTACTTTGTTTATATCTTATCCGAATTTAGCTTAGGTTATCTGTGAATTACGAAATTGTAACACTTTTCTCAGGCACAGGCACGGCGACTACCGGTCAGCAACTTCTAAAACCGCAACCGCCTCAACCTTTACCAGACATGCAGCCGTTCTTCGTGAAGGAATACGTTAAAAGTAAGTAAATTAAAATTAGCTCAATCACATCATAATTTATGAAACTGGTTTTAAAACGGCGTCATTATTGCAGGTCATGCGTTGGACGTGTTTGACAACTACCCACAATTGCTGATGGAAATGGCTCTACGCCTACCATGTCAGATCCATAAACATTGCGACCCAGCCAACTTCGATAGCCGTTGGCGCACACTTCTATGCGAATACATGATGAATCCGCAGACACCGCTGAGGTACGTGTAAATATTATCCATACCCCTCCTAAAATATATATAACAGAGAGTCTCTGTCAAACTAACGATTGAATGTATACTCCAAATCGTTCATCCATATCTTTCACATTGATACTTTTATTGTAGTAAATGGCTAAAAAAGTAAACATGGTTCGGTTGAAACAAGTCATATTTTATGAACACCATATATTTCTTGCTTGAACTTTAATTTACTGTGGTATATGACATATGAAATATTTTAATAACAGATATAAATCACACTTACAAGATAACGCTTATATTAACGTATAGCTAGCGACTTTTATGTTCAGTTTATTTATGGAATACAACTTACTATAGTTGAATCATAATTATATTTATGAAAATATGTACGAAATATTTTTATTTTCATTCATTTTTAGATTTAGTAGTTTTATCTTAGCCATGCTGCAATAGATGTTTTACGTTCGTAACTTCCGTTCCAATCATAACATTTAGTAAAAAAATGGATAAGTAACATATATTTCCTTATACAGAAAACAAGTTCGCAAGTTGCTGTTACTCCTTTGCGGTACCCGCGAGCGCTACCGCCAACTGCGCGACGTGCACGCGTTAGACTCGCATCTGAACGAGGTCCGAGTGTTGCTCGTCCTGCCGGACCCAGCTTATGATAAACTCGTTCAGCTTATGGATCATCTGAAGGTACAAAATCAACATTATTATTATATATTACGCTTAAGAAAAGTTGACAATAAAAGGATGTTATATTATATAAAAATAAGGGCGAAAAACTTAAAAACAACTTTTTTTTGGGAAGCTTTATTTATTACTTACTCTCTTATACATACAAATTTTATACGCAACTGATTATCAATTGTTTAAAATAGCTGTATAATCTGATAAATGTATAGTGAATAAACCCCTTATCGATGTTTGGCAATTCTTAAAAAAAATCTAAATAAAAAGGAAACGACGTTTTCATGTAACACAAATTAGTAATCCTCCGATGCGGATGTAATTATTAACTATAAAAGACAATTAAAAACAGAAAACCCATCTAGAAAGGCGTCGATTTGATTTAAATGATTGTTTTCAGGCTTGTGCAGAGATAGTGAGCGCTCGTACGGGCAACTGGCAACACACTTGCGCTAACGAGCGGCTCTCCACACTGCCATGGCTGCTCACCGTGGCGAGGAGGTTGCACCCGCACGTCGCCTCCACCGTCCTGCAGCTCCTGCAGGCCGCACTTTGCACACCGCATCAACAACGACATGATGCTAAGGTATTTTGTTTTAACGAACTATATATTCGCGTCATGTATGCTTTGCAGCCGAAATAGGAACTGCAGATATCGTTCATTATTTCTTCGTATAAACAGTAAACCACTTTTGTCCAGAAATGTCAGTCACTAATTATCACCGACAAAAGCCATACGAGTTGGGTCGTAACTAGAGGTGTGCGAATCATTTTTAATACAGAATAACTCGCAAAACTAGAAAATTCCCTAATTTGATTGACTTTTTAAATATTTGAAAATATATTTTCTTTTTAAATAAAATTTTAAAAATAATATATTTATTGAAACTATTTGTGGAATTTCGAATAGTTTGAAAATTCGAGTTATTTGATTCTTATTTCGAATCGAATATTGATATTTGATTTGATTCGGCTCGAACGATATTCGCACAAACAACGTAATGCTAATTTATAAAAGTCAATTTCCTTTTTGACTCAAGTATAAAGAAAATTTAGTTTTAACTGTATAGTCTATTATAAATTTATGATAATTTTAGACTTAGCTTTTTTAGAATTACCATTCCATGTGGATTAATGATTGCTTCCCACTTCCAGCCATCGGCAGATTGGCCAGAGCGTGAACGGAGCGCAGATAGCGACGCGTTCGTGTCCGACGGCTCTAAATTTCAAGAGCAGAAAGTGCCAATACTTGTGCAGCAAATAATAAAACAGGTTAGTAGCTATTGGTGTTACTCTATAATTTAGTTTCTTATATATCTTTGTACCCTTACGACTGCCTCATGTTGTAGGTGTCTCAAGAAGAACTGAGGATGTTCGTGAAGGCTTTCCTCTTAGAAACCAACTCTACAGCGGTTCGTTGGCAGGCGCATGCTCTTCTACTTGCTATTTACAAGTGAGTAAAAGAACTTATTTTTCCTACATTTATCTTAAATAAAAGATAATAAAATAAATGATGCTAATATAATTCGTTTTATTTCAGTAATTCCTCGCAGCGGGAGCAGGCCTCGCTTGTTTCTTTATTGTGGGCAATATGGCCAACCCTGCCACAATATGGCCGTAAATCTGCGCAATTCGTTGATCTTTTGGGCTACTTTACGCTCAAGACGCCTAATATTGAGACCGAGGTTTGTAAAAAGAAATGTAAATATTACTTATAATTCAATAAACTGTAAGCTCTAATGTTACTCTTTATTATACTGATCCAAACTTGAGACTGGAATAGGGATTTATTTTAATAATAAAATCCGAAGCGATGAATTGGGGTAGTTTTCCATTGATACATTGCCATCAAGAGTGCGATCATTGAGTGGCGTTAACCAATGCCATACGTCCGACTCCACTTAATTTATATGGGTTACGTTTTTTATAGATGTAGCGGGAAAAGTTTTTCCTTTGTAATTTCTCAGAAAAGTTCGTATTTATCGTGTTTCTTAAATGTCTTCAGTACCTATACATCTCTATTATTACAATTACATTATTCAGTCTGTCTTTTGATACGATAAAGTTTCATATTATGCATACGAAAATATCATTCATTAAATACGATCATTCAGTGACAGTTTGGGTGTCAACTTATTCTGATAAAGATCCTAATTTTCCCGAAAGAATATAATTTTTCAGTACATCTTTACATCAGTTCCCTTTTTTATAATCGTTTTCGTAGAAATACCTCGGCAGCGCGGTGGAACTGTTGCGTCGTCAGAACGAGTTGCTCTCGTCTCATGGGAACGCGGCTCTCTACGCATCTTTGGGTGCTTACGTAGAACTTGATGGCTATTACTTGGAGTCGGAGCCTTGCCTAGTCTGCAACAACCCCGAGGTGCCGATGGCCACCATTAAGCTGCCCACTATCAAGGTTGGTATAACTGTCTGTGGAACTATTGACTTGTGGCTTGCTGAGTTGTAGCTAGGTACAGTCGTGTGTTGTGTTTGTCGTTAAATTAGTCGTAACGCTTGTATGTTGTATGTGGTTGATGTTTGTTTAAGAATAACAGATTGCTTAATGTTGTACGTGTGATTTTTTAAAATTGCGTTTAATCTAATTTGGATTATGTGTTAACAATGTGGAGACATGTTTGCAATATTATTAATCAAGCACTCTTTGTCACTGGTTTTTTTGTGATAATAAGGGAAAGATAATAAAATGCCAATAGTCATTGCCATGTTTGGCGCAGTTGTTTTAGTTGTTAATGTTGTACTTGTTATTTTGATGTAGTATAATATTTATTGTACCGTGCTGTTTGCTTTGTGTACTTGTTTTAATAACTGTTCGGAGAAGTAAGTCAGTGTATAATGTGTAATATTTACTAAAAAAATATGTAAAGTTATTAACTAATATATTTTAATTGACATTTGTAATGGACACTCAACTTAACTAGCGCATAGTTAAGTTGCGTGTCCGCAAAAGAAAATAAAATTTATAAGTTATTGAATATAACAATTTAAAACTAAATGGCGTCGAATCACAGATTTAGTCGCATTCAAGCTTTATATTACTAATTGGAAAAGTGATTTTTACTGATTATTCACTTTTTAAGCATTGATCTTACGAATTTCTACTAGCAATATGACTTGATGACATCGCAATAAACGACCGTCCAAGCAGGATACACAATAAAAATAAGCGCGTCCATGCGCCGACCAAATAAGGACTTATCGCGTGACACTCCACAGATCGACTCGAAGTTCACGACGACGACGCAGATCGTTAAGCTGGTCAACAGCCACATGATCAGCCGGATCGCCCTTCGCATCAGTGACATCAAAAGGGGCAAGATGGTGCGCACCATCAACTTCTATTACAACAATCGCACGGTCCAAGCGGTGCAGGAGCTCAAGAACAAGCCAGGTCGGTGTCGTCAAATCACATGTATAATAACACTATGAATATGAAAGATGTGTATTATGTTGTAATTTTATGTGTAGCAAATAAATGTGACTGATCTGATAATGTTCCAAACTCTTCTTCGTCATAGAATATTTAAAAATCTGTAATAAAACCGACTCAAGGTGTAAAAATAACTTATTATCTTTTGCTTTATCAGGTATGTGGCACAAAGCGAAGCGCATCCAGCTGCAGTCCGGCCAGTCAGAGGTGCGCGTTGACTTCCCTTTGCCGATCGTCGCTTGCAATCTGATGATGGAATACGCCGATTTCTACGAGAACCAACAAGCCACTGGTAAGTTGATTACATTTGTCACTGACGCCTAAATCTTATGGCATTCTACATCTTATAGTACAGCAATAAGTGATAATATGTAAATCCTTATTACATAATATCACTTGTTGCTAACTTACGCTTCATGTATTGTTCAAATAGTTGACTAATTCGGCGTGACTATATATTTACATATTGCTATAGCTAAAATCATCTTCATATATGTTTAAATAATTGAAAAGTTAACTGCCTCCGTAGCCTAGTGATATAGGCGTGTGCTTTAGAATCCGGAGGTCGTGGGTTCGAATCCTGCGGGGATTCAACAAATTTTCATTGTTGTTTCCTAGTTGGTTCGGGCAATTTGGGCCGATCACCCAATTGTCTGAAAAGTAAGATGATCCATTCGTCAGATGGGCATGTAAAAAGTCGGTCCACCCACCAACCCGCATTGGACCATCGTGGTGGTATACGGTCCAAAAACCCCCTAATGAATAGGGGTGTATTAGGGGTGGCCTATGTCCAACCGTGGAATATCAAAGGCTGATGATGATGAATTGAAATGTGCATATAAATACTTATAACAAAATGATAATTGTTTCTTTTTTCAGGCGAATCGTTGCAATGCCCTCGCTGCTCACAATCCGTGCCAGCAAATCCAGGTGTCTGCACGAACTGCGGTGAAAACGTATTCCAGTGTCACAAGTGCAGGTTAGATGGTTTTCTTTACAGCACATTGCTTCCTTTGTTCATTATTGAATGTAGTGAACAGACCCCTCGCCGCTCCGAGATAGGGGAGGTTATGTTATGTTTGTATCATGTACTCGGTAATCTAATCCATTAAACCGTCAATACAGTTCTGTTTTAGAATTATTAAACGAAACAACTCCTTTGCGCTGGAAATAGTCACTGCGGTGGTACTTCTGCATACAGTTCCCTGTAAAATAAAGGGGAGAAAGAGAAATACTGTCAAGCAAAACAATCTACCTTGTAATGTGTTCTATTTGATAAATCCTTATATTATTAGAAAAAAAATATTGTTTTGATTTTAGTATATAGCATTATGACAATTAACATTTCACTCGTACCCAGGGCGATAAACTACGACGAGAAGGATCCGTTCCTGTGCCACGCGTGCGGCTTCTGCAAGTACGCCAAGTTCGACTACCACCTGGTGGCGAGGCCGTGCTGCGCCGTCGACACCATCGAGAACGACGAGGAGCGAAGAAGATGGTGCAGACCATCGGCACCCTGCTGGACAAGGCGGACCGCGTCTACAGGCAGCTGGTGGCCAACAAGCCCGTCTTGGAGGTAAATGCTCTATAGCCCCAAAAAGACGGAATCTAGGCAAAATATGCAACCAATAGTATCGAAATGTTAATTTTAAAGTTACAGTTATCAACGTATATACAACACCGCTTCACTATATTCATCAATTCTGTGTTTTATATTTGGGTCTAATATCTGTTCATCGTATTATAAAAAAGATTGTGAAATAAAATATCTGTTACGTTACTTCCTCCAGAACGCCATCACGTTTTGTTCTTCTCTCATCTTATACGTTTGTAGAACAACGTTTTAAACATTTTATTACTAAGAAAGATAGCTAACACATTTCCAATTATTTTTATTTTGTGTAGTAAGTATTTATAAGAATTGTGTTTTAAAGAGTCTATTTTCCAGTCATTGGTGCACAAAATCAGCGAGCATCGTCTAGAGACGCGAGCGGATGAGAACAGCAATGCCACAGGTGCAGCCTTCAGCGGAGCACAGATCAACCGTGTTATACAAACGCTGGCGCACAAGTATTGCGTCGATAGCAAGGGATATTTTGAAGACCTGTCAAAGATCATACAGAAGGTTCTAGCATGCAGGTTAGGGAATGTTTTTTATTGGTTTTTGTGTAAAGATATTGCTTTACGTCAATTAATGACGTTGTTTTACTGTGAGTGTGTACCGGGAGCCGATTAGGAATGTACTTGATGACGTTCACATTGTGTTTTCCGATTTAAAACACTTCCAGCTGTAGGCTGAAAATGTGAGCAAAACATTACTTATCGCATTTTAGGTGACCGACCGCTTAAACACGTACACAAATAGGAATTTGATTTTATGCTCTATATCTCTTATTTTTGATGATGTATTTTGGCAGTCAAAGCAGTGATGATATGATTGTTGTTACAGAAAGGAGTTAGTGACTTACGATCGGTCGCAGAGTGAACAATTGAAGGGAGAAACTTTACCGGTATATGCAGGGCTGGTTCAGAACTATGATGGGGACCTCACTAAAGGTTTGATTACTTTCCTTACTGTCCTGAACTGATTTTATGATATTGATGTTTATACTACCATTATTACCTAATACTGAAAATTTTAGATTCTAATTCTGAAATTTTTACAAGTTGATTGACTGTTATTTCTCTTGTTTTACATGGCTATTAAAGGAGTGAAATTTATTTATTTTACACTTTTTGTACACAATAAAATGGAATTTTACTTTAAAGTATCTATATTTTTTAACAGTTTTCAATATTAAAAAATGTTAAAAAAAGATATAAATACCATGGTTGTGATGTTGTACATGATGGTATCAAGATTCGTGTATTGTAGAGTCGGGCGGCGGTTGCTACGGCTGCTCCCTAGCCAGCGCCGAGCAGTGCCTGACGTTGCTGCGCGCGCTCGCCTCGCAGGCGGAGCACCGCGAGCGCCTCTGCCGCTTCGGCCTCGTGCATGAGCTGGTGCACCATAACCTGCATCGCGGTACACCACAGGTGATTCTATATTTGCTATCTGGAAGAAAATACGACGTTCTATTCTCCGTGTTTTTATTGTGATGTTTGTCTCTATTAAAATTAACGTGATGGACTTGGAGGTTTTGACACGCAAGATAAGGATTGATGATTGAAGATGATGATTGACTGCAAGAAAAAAGGCAATAGCAATTTTCTTATCGTATAGACTCACAAATTGTATTGGTTTATTTGAATAAACATATTTTATATTAATGATATATTTGACTCCAAGTGAATAGAATATTTATCAAGGATACTATTGAAATAAAGACTCAAATTTGACAGGTTTCATCTTAAAAAGACATGGGGAAACGGGTCGGCTATTTGCTGATGAATTTATTTTACGCGTTAAGTTGCATGATTTTTAATATTAAGTGCAGTAGAGCAATATTAAATCAAAAAGGTGCTTTTAATTTGTATATGGATGTAGGAGTAATAAATTTTGAAATTTACAGAGCCAAGAAGAGGTCCGCGCTTTGATATGCCTTGTCACTCGTGACAATTTGCCTGCCACCGAACAACTGTGTCATTTGTTGTCACAGCGCATTACCCTGTCTCTGATGGGCCATGCCGCCTCACAGGATCATAATAACTCGGTATGCGATATTTTTTATATGCTGTTTTTATGGCTAGGTACTTATAATTAATTAATTAATCGATATATTTTCTGTAGGTACGGCCGTTGGTATTGCTCTTAGGAGCTCTTGTGAAGGTCCAAGATTCAGTTGAATGCTGGGAAGTGAGGCTCCGCTGCATTGTCAAGCTATGGGTTTGGTAAGCTGTTTTTAATGAGATCATACTTTTTTTAAAATAAAATAGCTATGATTTACTGGGAATGATTGTATTTTTAAAATGAGACTGGCATAAAAAAATACTTTAAAAGAAAAAAAGAAAACATAAATCTTTATTTATTGAATTGTTGGTTCTGCTTGACAATTTACTTTTTAGATATGATCTTTTTCTTAAAATTGTTTATCATGTTGCTGCAAAGGACTCTTCTTGAAACAATATCTGATAGTTAATTATCCACCACCCACTTGTGGAGTTAAAATATATTTTTCTGTTTTTTGCATAGGTGCTGTCCACAACTAACTGAAGTGGCCGGTATCGCGCCAGCTGCTAGCGCTCTGTTGAAAACCGAGGCTTTGGCGGGCATTCCTGGTATTAATACATCATCGCCGAACTGTAAGTCGATTAATATCATAATATTGAGACGATACAAACATAGTGTAAATGCAATGTTTCTTGAAGTCTTACTCCTTTCACGATATTTTTTTAGTTAGTTATTTGAATATGATTTTTAATACAAAAATTTGTTAAACAGCCCATCAGTTCGCGCTGCAACAAGTCGCCCTGCCGTGCCTCGGTTACATGCAGCAGCTCATGAGCCCCACAACCCCTGCCGCGACTACTGCAGCCACGGAGGAGCAAAATAAGGATGCGAAGGTTAGTTGTCACAGTTAAAATATATTAAGTATTGAATTACAGCTTTGTTTTAAATTCGTTTTAGGTTTTTTTACAATTCATCATAATTGATTATTATCAAAAATTTAATTAAGTCTAATCAAAACAGTGGCACTGTTTTAATGCTTATTGTTATCATGAAAACTTAAATCTTACCGAGGCTATAATGCAATGTGCACATACTTGGTATGTATTTCAAAGTAAATTGCATGCCAATAACGCCACTTAGTATTTTTAAGGCGGGATAGTATATCAGGGTGAAACTTTATACGGTAATAAAAAATTAGGTATAGGTGTTATTTTCTTAAGCAACCTGGCATCTATTGTCTTGAATTCTTATTGACGGGATGTCGATCGTAGAACATATCGGTGGTAGACGCTGTACGTATGGTGTTGTCACTAGTCACTGCCTAGAGAGGCAGAACGATACCGCTCCGTTGCGCTGCTTACATTACGAATGAAATTTGGTTTTGATATTGTATCTTAAATATTTTGCAATACTCGCTCTAATAGGACTAATATAAAGAGTACATAGCAACAATCCATTCGCAGCAGGAGAGCGATCCACCGACGGCCGGCCCCCTGGCGACGTCCGGCAACCTGGTGGTGGACCTGGCGTCGTGGCTGGGAGGGCGCGTGGCGCAGCGCCAGTGGGCGAGGCTGTCGGCGCGGGTGGCGCCGCTGCCCGCCGACGCCACGCTGCCCCGCGCGACGTGCGTCTCGCACGCAAATACCTGGCCAAGTGGCGGGACCGCGTACGTTGTATTTCTCTTTTGTATACTGTCTCGGTGCCTGCATAATCTGTTTCTTGAGCGTTCTCAATCGCTTTTAACTGATTAATTTTATTGGTTTGAAGAATTCCTTATGTACGAAGTCATGTCGAAAAATTTTTTAAAGTGCAATTGTTTAAATAAATTTCTTTTTTATTGTCTCATAAAAATTCAACCTTAATTGCTCTTCAGGTACTGTTGTCACACGGAATGCGACCTCTTGCCCTCGAGGACGGCGGTTGGCTAAGACCTGTCATGTTTGACCCGAGTTCCCGCATCGCACGAGATACTGCTTGTCAAATGGTCAAGTCACTATGCGACACTTACGAACGCACGAAAGCAGTAAGTATTAGCACTACCCATTACTAAGCGTATAATATTATTATTATAACTAATAATTACTGTGCCTAAACATGGTGTCCGGCTTGAATAACTACAAATTAATGTGCAATTTTTCAGGTGTTGATATTGTTGACGAGTTTCCTACCGGAAGTGGGAACAGCTGGCGAGGCGAGTGAGCAGTTCTTGCAACTATATCAAAGTGAGAAAGATACTAATCTTCACCTGACATATACACAGTTTTCTTTTTACCAAATTGCATATTATCAAATTTATTTTTTACAGGCTTGGCGTCGGAAGCCCCGTGGAAACAATTTTTGTCACTCAGAGGGGTCTTGCAACAAATAGCCGACTTGATGACCAAAGAGATTGAGCAACTACATCGTTTGGAAGAAACTACTCTCACATCAGATCTGTCTCAGGGTAAATATTATCTAATACTTCTTTTTTTGAATCTCAAAATATAAAGTGCCATATAAATGGAACATTCTCTGATGTATGTATGTATGAAAAATAATAAAATTATACTTAGGTTATGGCTACCCTTTAGTATGTTCCTTTTTGTATGTGATGTACAATATTTATAGGAATAAAATCACAAGAGACAATCAATCATTTATATTGTTTTAACTTATGGACTTTTAAGAATTTGAAACACCTGCAAGTGTTTTAATAATTTTAATGTTGATATTGGAACTTAATTTCTTATTTCAATTCACCTTTTATCACTCAGGATACGCTTTGAAGCGGCTCACGGAGCTGCTGTCGATGTTCCTGGAAGAGGCGGGCGGGCGACGCGTGTACAAGGGCCGGCTGGTGGGCGCCGTGCTCGGCGGCTACCTGTCGCTGCGGCGGCTCGTGGTGCAGCGCACGCGCCTCACCGACGACACGCAGGAGAAGCTCCTGGAGCTCTTGGAGGAGATGACCACGGGTATGACACGTGTATTTAGATATATAGCCTTTTAGGGTGGGCTTGCGCTTTAGAAACCGGAGGTCGTGGATACGAAACCTGCGGGGACCCAATTTATTTTTAATGTTGTTCCTACGGTGGTTGTGGTTACAGCAATGCGGGCTGGTCGACTGTCTTTAAGGTAAGATGATCTATACGTCGGATGGGCATGAAAAATTGGTCCTACGACTGATTTCTGTGCGGTCGTGTCGGAGTGTAGTGTAGGGCACCTGCACTCCCTTATGTAAATTTATCTGCATATAACGGTAAATGTGCACAAATATACGCGCAAACACACCTGTGCTTGTACCTTATATCTCCGTAGTTGGCGATAGTCTGTATTTAAATCGACCTTATGATCAATTCTATGTTTTGTATCGTCAATAATATTGTCTGAATATGTCCTTTATATATTTGTAGATATAGCTAATTGTATTTGAAATTATTTAGTCATTAATTTATTTTTATCGACTGACTAGTTTGTAAACTATAATTTTAATGATAACTAATATCTTCACTTTAATCAGAACGAATACTGAAACTGCGAGTTCATGCTCTATAAAACAGTCTAAAAGTACCATATGTACATGAAATCTTATACTGACTCGGTTATGCTCTTCGGTGTTACATCGTTCGAGCGTTTGTGCTCCATCATCTATCCGGAAGAGAACGACGTTGGAGAGTTCTTCCTTACGTTGGAGAAGGATCCGCAGCAAGAGGACTTCTTGCAGGTAAATTATAAGTTATAAATTATATTCATCTTTGTTGAACTAAATATATAATATTAACTCGCTTACTTAGTGTAATTTTCATCAAGCAATTAAGTATGTATGTATCGCTAGTGCATTCTCAAAAGCAGAATCTTGATTTTTTGTAAACAACATCTAATGGGAATCTCTTCTAATAATACACTTATGATATTTTAGTGGCGGAAATCGCGCTGTGATTGCCGTTTGGAGACGGTCTACTAATTGAAATGGTTTATAATACGTTATAAAGGTTTTTCTGGATTAAAATTCAGACCTGATATGGCTCAGAAGTAGTTCAAAAATCAGTGTTTCAATGTTCACCAAAGATCTAGTTATTCTTAATGATCATATGATGTGTATGTGTAACAAATTTATTGACCGTTTATTCTAGGGCCGTATGTTGGGCAACCCGTATTCTTCGTTGGAACCGGGCATGGGCCCTCTGATGAGGGACGTTAAGAACAAGATCTGCACGGACTGCGAATTGGTGGCTCTGCTCGAGGACGACAACGGAATGGAGTTACTTGTATGCAATAAGATTATGTCGCTCGATTTGCCGGTCAAGGACGTATACAAAAAGGTAAATAAACTTGCAAAGATAGTACTACTGGTATGTATTATGGTGCGTGTATTTTAGTAGCATAGTTTTTGCTAAGGAAATTATCCTGTGCAAACTTCCATGCATATTTTTTTAAATTCAATTATTACACAATGATACATTGAATCATATAGGATTTACGCAATACGTAATATACAAATGTAAAAATAATTTTAGTAGCCTAATATCCTTAGTACTTTTTCTATTTTAAAACTGAATTGTGGCTATTGTTATTATTTTTTTAAATTCCTTTAAATAATAATAAGGACTCAAATTTTTTGTCAATAATGTAACATGTTTGTATGATTAAAAAGTATTTTAATGTTGGATTTTTTTAAAGATATTATAGTAAGTTGTTAGATTTATGATGAAGACATATTAATTTTAAAAAAATGCTATTATTTTGTTCGGTTTTAGGTGTGGTGTACATCAGGAGAGGGTGTAGACGCAATGCGCGTCGTATACCGCATGAGGGGCCTTCTCGGTGATGCAACAGAAGAGTTCGTGGAGACTTTGAGCCAGACAAACGCGGAGGCGGTCGACGATGAACAACTGTATCGTATGGCGAATGTCTTAGCTGATTGTGGTAAGTAGTTTTTGTTATTGAGAGAAACCTCAGAGTATGGTGATCAATTTTTATCTTAGATATCTTAGAAAAACCAGTAAAGAAAAAATTAAAGTAGATGTTCTTAAATTGGGCAGACAATTTTTAATCTCTGATCTTTTTTTATTTTTAGAGATTTAAATCGAACGTTTATCCTCCTTTTGGTTCGTTTTTATCTGGGTTATTTTTATTAAAGAAAACTGGAAAATTAGTTGAATGGTATATTAAAGTGGTCCATAATTTTCCCAGTAAGATGTAGCACAAAAACATTTTAGGTAACAGCTTAACACTTCCCGGCTTATAACTTTCTTTCACATTAATATTTTACTCGATTGATTCTTTTAAGCCCTCGTTTAATTACTATTTATAATTTTTACTACAACTTAATTTTTATACAGGTGGCCTAGAAGTGATGCTCCAGCGCCTAGCGGCCATCCAGCGCGTGGGCGGTGCGCGTGCGCTCTGCTCGACGCTGCTCCGCCTGCTGGCGTTGTGCGCGCGCGTGCGTCGCTGCGTGCGCGTGCTGACGCGGGCGGACACGCGCGCGCTGCCGGTGCTGCTGCGCGCGTTGCAGCTCGCCGCGGACGAGGAGCGCGACATGCCAAGGGCGCATCTAGTGTATCAACTGCTTGAGGTAATGACACGGTCATGTAAGTTGTGTTTGTATGTCTGGAAATAAAGTTATATATGGTGTATATTAGTCTTGGGTAGTACGCGTACGATGTACTAATAGGTAACGTTACGCGGCACTGTACTAATAGTAACGTTTCCGAACGGACCGTCTTAATCGGACATTTAGTACTATTCGTACAGTCGTACGACGTACGGTGTGAGCAATGTGAGCGTAAAACGGATAGCGAGATTAGATAGTCTTCGGTAGTACGCGTACGATGTACGAACAAAATTGTAAACCGAACGCAGTGTAGAATTTTGCGCACCCAATTTACAATTATGGATTAAAACACTTTGTAATAAGTAATATAATAGCGTGGCATAAATTTGAATGTTACTTTCCGAACATTTTTTTATTGTGTTTCTAAATATGCTCACAAGTATTCTATATTAAATTATGTGAAAAATAGATTCACTTAGCTGAAGCTTACTCATTCTTTTATAAATATTCGGTCATACATTAGTGTATACTATAAAAAAATGTCTAAGATGAACTACAAAAAATCATGTTAGATTTTCGCTCATAATATATGGTCGAAAATAAATTTTAGTTTCACCCATCTTAAAAAATTTAATATTAAAAAAATGTATACAAATCTTCAGGGTTAACTGTTTTTATATAAAAAGTTTAACACACCTAAGCGTTTCTTCTTTGTTTATATTAGTGTGTTAAAAGGGAACTGTTCTGTTAGTACTAATAGTACTAATAGCGCGTACTAGTACATTGTACAAACTGTACTCGTACGGTGCGAACTTAAAGATGTCCGATTAGGCACAAGCCTAGTACGTATGGGTGTATTCGGATATGCAACAATAATCAATTTTGTGTACACCGAATGAACGTGAACCGAATGTAAGTTTACATAATTTACTTTGCGTCCGATGGTTTCGTACTAGAACACTTAACATTTTGGCATCTTAAATAGCTTTGCTTCAATTGATTTTATCCTTATTAACTTTGATATAGATAACGTAAAAATGCCGGGTAATACGCAGATCTAAACTGTTTTGATTGATGTATACCATTTATGACAGATAATGGAGAGAATTCTATCGGTGGCGGCTAGCGAGAGTCTGGAGTCATTTTTGCAATTCTCATTGACATTCGGAGGACCGGAGTACGTTCAAGCCCTTCTCAACTGCACCGAGGGTCCAGGTACAACAATACATGCTCGTATTTTATTAACTAGTTTTTATTTTTTATTTTGGTATGTTAGTAAAACTATGATTATTAAGTAATAAAGACCATCATCATCATCATCATCATCATCATCATCATCATCATCATCATCATCATCATCATCATCATCTGCCTGTGATAGTCCACTGCTGGACTGCGGGTTTTTGGACCTTATCCCACCACGCTGGTCCAATGCGGGTTGGTGGGTGGACCGACTATTTACATGCCCATCCGACGCATGGATTATCTTACTTTTCAGACAATTGGGTGATCGGCCCAAATTGTCCTAACCAACTAGGAAACAACAACGAAAATTTGTTAAGTCCCCGCAGGATTCGAACCTACGACCTCCGGTTTCTAAAGCACACGCCCATACCACTAGGCTACGGAGGCAGTTAGAATAAAGACCAATGAAGAAAAATCAAGTGAAGAATGTATGATAGTATCATTTACTAATAGATTTTGTAGTAAAAGAAGTTACAAGACAATCAGTACGTTTACATAGTAGTTAATAAAAAAATAAAAATACACTATGAAGACACAGAATGTAACGCTACAAATCTGCTCCCAACCTATAGACAAGTCACAAATAGGTAAATGGGATTTATAAGATGTATTACATTCTTAGATTAAATTAGGAAAGCAATGAATAAGTCAGTGCATAATATATTTTGGATTTTATAAACATTAATTAAACTTGTTCTTTTCGATATGTGTCGATCGGAAATTTCTTAAAATGCTTACCATTGAATTATTCTTCAGGGATCCGAAACAACTCTGTAGCGCTCGGCCACCTGACCAGAGTGCTAGCCGCTTTGGTGTACGGCAACGATTTGAAGATGGCCATGCTGGTGGACCACTTCAAGCCGGTGCTGGACTTCGACAAGCTGGACGCGGAGCAGTGGATGGAGGTGGAGTTCCGCATGGAGCTGTTCTGCGTCCTCTGCGCCAACATCGAGAGGAACTCCATCGGGGGCACGCTCAAGGATTATCTAATATCGTTGGGCGTGGTCCGCGATGCGCTGGAGTATATTGTGGTTGGTTGAGTTCTTAAAATATTTATATTGGTTAATTTAATTTTAAAAAGGGTTATTATATATTTAAAATATATAACGGATTTGAACTCTACAAATGACTGCTTGGTGTATTATAGCTTTATTTTTCGTAATTTCATTTGTTGAAATTTTCTTTGTCGAGTAGTCTCATTTCCAATTAAGAACCAAGTGATAGCTAAGTTTGTAATGGTTATTTAATTAAAGGCAGCAGAATTAACTAATAACTATGTTAAGTGCTTATTCTATATATTATTTTCAGAAACACGCTCCGTGCGTCAAGCCAACCCTCGTGTGCACCGATTCGGATGAGTTGAAAGAATTCATCAGTCGGCCGGCGCTTAAGTACATTTTGCGATTCCTCACCGGGCTTGCCACAGATCATGAGCCCACTCAGGTTAGCTTTTATTTGTATCTGATAATTTTTATTTTATTTACCAATGAACAATGAAGTTGTGAAGTTGTGGAATACGACTATTTAATTCATTTGCTGAAATGTTTGACAACAGCCACATAAGTTTTAGAAACACAGTTTTGGCGCTAGCTATTTTTATTGAAATTTTATGTCATGTTTAAATATCTATCCCTTTTTGTTATTAGATGTTGGTGTGCGAGAAGGTGATACCCATAGTGCACCGGCTGGAGCAGGTGTCGTCCGGGGAGCACGTGGGCTCGCTAGCGGAGAACCTCCTCGAAGCTCTGCGGTCGCAGCCCCAGTGCGCGGCCAAGGTGCAGCAAGTGCGCGACTTCACACGACAGGTTAGTGGCGATTTATTTGTGATCTTAGCGGTAATTGTGCAATAGTGTGGTTCTAAATTGAATTCTATGAAAAAAAATGGTATATATTTTTTAAAATAGTTTTCTATAATAGTTGTTACCTCAATACAAATAATATATTTAGTTCTAGTCTAAATTGCCTAAATTTTAAGGGTAAAAACAAGTATCAACGATAAAGTTTGGTGACCAATCAAATATATAGTAAAGTAACGTTCGTGATTCGATTCCTACTACGGAAAAAATATTGTGTGATGAACATAGTGTTTTTCTCGTGTCTGGGTGTTTGTATTAATATTATTTGTATTTATTTACAAAAGAAAGTAAGTCTACGTATTTGTCAGTCATCTAGTTTCCAGCTTTGCTTAGTTTGGGACAAAATTATGTTGTGTAAATTGTCCGGAAAAATATATATTATCCTTGCGAGACTTTCTTCTACCGTCGCAAATTACCAACACCAAAGGAACAAACAAATGTTAAGAAACGTTGATACATCAGGAGAAGAAGCGGTTGGCGATGGCGGTGCGCGAGCGGCAGCTGGGCGCGCTGGGCATGCGCAGCAACGAGCGCGGCCAGGTGACGGCGCAGTGCTCGCTCACGCAGCAGCTGGCCGAGCTGGCCGAGGAGGCGGGCGCCGTGTGCTGCATCTGCCGCGAGGGCTACAAGTACCAGCCCACCAAGGTTAATGTTAATAATTAAACACCTTAAGGATGCCTGGCGTCGCGTTTTGATAGAGTTGACAGTTTTTCGATTGATAAAAATGTGTATTTTTATAAAAAATAATTAAAAAGCAATTTTTTTTTTTCGAAAGCCCTTGGCTTTTTAAATAGTTTGAGAATGGTCTTCAACGCAGATATAGGACAAAAATTTCTTATCAATACTTAAGCTTAGTACTAAGGCTTTCAAAGTTCAAAAAAGTTTCAAAAAGTTAAAAATATAAATAGATAATTAATTGTATAGGTAGATAATTATTTGACACAAATATGCTTTGGCATTATAATAGCAATAATTGTAATAACAAATTAATAATATGCCATATTTCATAGGTGCTCGGCGTGTACACGTTCACGAAGCGTTGTCCCGTCGAGGAGTTCGAGGTGCGCGCCCGCAAGACCCTCGGCTACACGACCGTGTCGCATTACAACATTGTGCATGTAGAGTGTCACATGGCGGCCGTGCGTCTAGCCCGCGCCAGGTAATATTCATTTCTTAGGTAATATTTACTAGAAACTACTGATTAATGATTTAAACTTATGCCGAACTCATAAAATGTACACACGAGCCAAATAGAACAGTGCTGACGTGAAAAATATGATTTTTAACAACGGCGTGGGTTGCGCATGTTGCTGTTCTTGGCGTTTGTGAGTTTTCCCTATGTCGTAATTTATCAAAAGAACACTAGAATTGGGGTGTTTGTTCGTTTTTCTGGTAACATCGGTTGCGTGAATTCTATATCTTCATACCTTCTGGTATAGAGAACAATATACTTTATACCAAAAACTATTATACCAACGTATAACCGACATTAATGGAAAGTAAAAACATCATAGGAACGACTTTTGGTATAAACCATATCTTCTTTATCTTTAATGTCGGCCTTCATCATCATCATCAGCCTGTGATAGTCCACTGCCAGACATAGGTCTCCCTAATACACCCTATCCATTAGGGGTTTTTGGACCGTATCCCACCACGCTGGTCCAATGCGGGTTGGTGGTGGACGACTTTACATGCCCATCCGACGCATGGATCATCTTACTTTTCAGACAAATGGGTGATCGGCCCAAATTGCCCTAACCAACTAGAAACAACAATGAAAATTTGTTGAGTCCCCGCAGATTCGAACCCACGACCTCCGGATTCTAAAGCACACACCATACCACTAGGCTATGGAGGCAGTTAAGCCGGAAGACTGCCGTTATATAAATGTTTTGTTTATTTATTACAGAGATGAGTGGGAGAGCGCGTCGCTGCAAAACGCGTCTACGCGGTGCAACGGTCTGCTGCCGCTGTGGGGACCGCACGTGCCCGAATCCGCATTCGCTAGCTGCTTAGCCAGACATACCACCTACTTACAGGTTGGAACTTTAATACAAAAAGTTATTATTTTCATACTTGATATAAATAAATACAATCCTTCAATAAGTCTTCAACAAAATGAGATCTGGAATGTGAGTGAATATCGAAGCTATGGGCGTGTTTTTATTCGTCCACGTTTTGCCCAGCGATCCCATACGTGTGCAGCCGTCAGCCACCACGCGATGCTACACGATAAAAAGTGGCAAAGAATAATATTTTTATGCGATTATTCGCTCTCGAAATATGAACAATCCCCTTACCATATATCTATGTATATTCATGTATCACCACAAGCATATTATTAAATATTAAATACCAGGAGACGACTGGGCACCGCGACATCGGGCACACGTGCACCATCCACGACCTGAAGCTGCTGCTGCTGCGCTTCGCCCGCGGGCGCACCTTCCACGACGACACGGGCGGCGGCGGGCCGCTCTCCAACATGCAGCTCGTGCCCGCGCTCGTGCACATGGCGCTCTACGTCATCAACACGTGAGCTCACATACTTCACTGGTTGCCTCTACGCTGACGTCATTGTCTACGTCATCGATGACGTCACACTATACATTGCCGCTTACGTCGTCGTTGTGTAATAGTCCAGCGCTTGCGCTTTAAATTCCCGATTTAGTGATATTAGACGTTTATCAATGGGTGATTCGCTTAAGAGTTTTTTGGGGTTTATTAGTTTATAAATAAAAAAATACGTAAATTTTTTAAGCAATGGTTCTTTTTTTAAAGGCAAATTTAAAAGTAGAAATTGAACAACTGGAATACCTAAAACAATTAAGATTTCTTTATTTGACTTTCAAACGATAAAACAAGTGAAAAACTCTTTTGCATCTGTTGAATACAATAAGATTAGTTAAGGAATTTTATTAATTTTTATAATAACAAATTATAGTTAATAGTATAGTGTATGTATAACCATATAGTAGTGATAATATAATTATGTCTGGGACGGTATTTAAACATCATTTACCTTTTGACGTGACAACGTCTTATAAATTGGTCCAAGATAGGGAGGCACTCTCGAAAACTGTGTCACAGTGCCGCTCATGTAACGCTCTCCATAATCAACCAAATGAGAAAGTGAGAGGCACGCGTCTGTCTTACTCGTACAACCTTTACTAATATAGGACCCGTGTGGCTGCCCGTGAGGTGACCGCGCTGGAGGCGGCGCTTGGCTGGCCGCCCGCTCGCCTCTTGGAGTCAGCCCACGACGCCGACGGACCACTTTACTTCACCACACTCACTCTCTTGCTTTATCCCCACGCCAAGTAAGTTATCATTATTTATCATTTATTTATTTAATAGAACCACCAACAGAATAACATTTAGTTTTTGTTTTAAATGGTAACAATGTGACGATAGTAAGAAATAACATGATTCCACTTACTTATAGGTAGTTACAGCGTGGATATAGTAGACATATGGTATGATAGCATCATCATTATTACAAAACTTGCAATGTGATTAGTAAAAACAGTAGAACAAATTATAAAGGTAAAAAAATTTAAACAGTTAAAAAATAAAAAAAATATTTGTTATTAGTAAAAAGCCTCCGTAAATCTAGTGGTATAGGCGTGTCCTTAGAAACTGGAGGTCGTGGGTTCGAATACGGGACTCAACAAATTTTCATTGTTGTTTCCTAGTTGGTTTGGAATTTGGCTGATCACCTAATTGTCTGAAAAGTAAGATGATCCATGCGTCGGATGGGCATGTAAAAGTCTGGTGCACCACCAACCCGCATTGGACCAGCGTGGTTGGATATTCAAAATCCTTAATGGATGGAGTGTATTAGGGAGGCTATGTCGAGTAGTGACTATCACAGGTGATGATGATAGTAATAATTGAAGTATTTTACCTTTAAAGTTTCTTTAAATAACCGTTAAATATATCAATGATGTTGTCTTTATTAACAAATTCACTATACAGTCTACAAATTCTGGGTATTAGCGAATGAAAGCCAAAATTGCTTTTGTATAATTTGTGAGCTAATAAGGGACTAGGAAAACGTGGTAAACGACACGGAACTTTAATTAGTATTTGTGAATTTTTGTTTTGTTTCTACATTTAAAAGATAATATAAATAACTAACACCCTGCAATAGTTCCCATTCTATTTATATTTTTTTATTTGCATAACTAATATTAATAGGTACTTGTGTAGTAAATAGTGATTGAATATTAAACTTAAAAATCTTTAAAAAACATAACTACAAAGACACACGTCTTGAGAATACTCGTAAAAGAATATCAAATGTCGCTTATAATTTTCAAATAATTGTAAAGTAAACCCGTACAAATATTATTTGAAATATTCACGTCTTTTAATTAATCGCGTTATATTGTCACTATAACTATATATCAATACAGGTGGCAAGGGCTTCGAACCGCAACCCTCGGTCGACTATTAATGATGGCGCAGGCGCGCGCCGCGGCGCCAGCGGGGCCGGCGATGCGCGCCCTGCCGCAGGAACACCGCGCCGTGAATACCCAGGGACTAAAGCCGTACGCATATTCGTGGTCTATTGAACATTGTAACAGTCATGTTTAAGGTAGGTTATTAAGACTAATTAATGTTAGAAGCATGTCAAGACGGGTAGGAGGGCTACCTTGAATAAAAGTGGGCACTCTTACCATGACATTGCAATACCAGTGGATATCTGTTAAGTCTCATTTACTAATCAAAATGTTGGACATGAAGTGCTTCGAACACGATAGTCTTTTACACTACAACTTTGCGTCAGAAACAGGCACCTATGATAGAAATATATGAAACAAATGCCGTAATTATAAAAGTGGAGTTATTTTTATCAATTAAATATAAATAAGATATGCTGTAATAAAATACATTCATTGTTATAGCATTTAAGTATTAATAGAAATACACTCTTTACTGATTTTGATTGTGTTAATATCCATGTAGTCGTAGTTATTTAAACTATATCAAAGTTGGGAGCATGAAGTTGTGCTGAAAGTTTTAAATTATGTCTACAGCATACATTGTATACTACAATAAATAATTTGAATAAACTAATCAGATATTCAATCTTATATATGTAATATGTGTTCATATGTTCGAACATATATTCAATCTGTATATATATATGTAATGTGTGTTAACAGAACGTAGCCGCGACGACCGTGGAGCAGTGGCCGATAAAGCTCGCCGAGTACATCCGGCACAACGACGAGGCGAACGCCAAAGCGGCTGAAAAGATTGTCACCACTCTCACTGACGAACTGCTGCCTTGTTCCTCCTTCGCCGAGTTCTGCGACGCGGCCGGCCTCTTGGCCGATATCCCGCAGCCCGATGCCTTCCTCCAAGCGTTGTTGGACGAGCAGCCTTGAGGAAGGGCTTATGTGCCCTACTGTCTCAGCTACAACGGCTGCATGGCGTGCTGAAAACGACCTTAATTCAACTTATTAAGGAACGTTTTCACTTGGGCCGAACAGTTTCACCAGCTTGCTAGTTACCCCCCCTAAAGACGATACCACTCGAACACTTTCAGCTTTTTGCACCCAGTGTTGTGACGGTTTTAAAAAACATATATTTATTCGTGTAACCCCCTTTAAAAATTTGATGTTCCAATATTTAATCAATTTATTGTTAGAATTTGTCGCTTATTAATAAAGTTTCCTGCTTCCTAATGTCTTGTTTTATTGTTCAAATATATGATTTGTTTCAAAATAACTAGAAATGATATCAGACATATTGACCAAAGGGATATCCTTTATAATGCAGGTAGAAGTGGTAGCTAAGGCTAAGATTAAATAGCCTCTTAAACGCGCATTTAATCTTAGCCTTAAACAACTTACTTTTAAAAATGAAGCCATGTTAAACGATTTTTTCTGAAGACTTATTTTCACTCGGTTATTTTGCTAGGATTAAATTGTGTTGTCTCTCAAATGTATCCTTTAAAAGTTATAAAGTTTGTATACTCTGGTGCTGAGAATATATTAAATTGGTTATAACTCATAAGTTATGTGAGCAGTACATAACTAGTGAGTTCCTTTTCTCACGCTTCTATGTGTCAAGAACAACATGATTACATTTCTCTGCATATGCTGATGTCACTTAATGACCCATACAATTAAGGTTAGTTAATGTCAACTGTAAAAGCTCATCTCAACTCCAAGACGTATAAATTTCTAACGTATTACAGTTCTTTGCGATACTAAACTAATTAAATTGGACAAGACTTTCCTCTTGACTGGACTAAGAGCCGTACCTGTGTAAAATACCGTCGCACTTTCTTTAAAAGCAACTTTCTTCTAGTCGTGCTTTAGGGTCAATGAACTGTTCAAAGTTAAGTTTAAAAAAAACATGCATTTTAAACAAAAATGACTGATCACTGGAATTTTTGTGTTAAGTTACATGAACATTAATGTGAGGCATTTTAACACTCTATCTCCAATGTGCATATTACTTCATTTCTACCGATCGACAATCGCTTTGGTAGACGCCATTTTAGGCTAGTGCATTTCCAGATGTATTCGGTTAAATTAAGACCGATTATTCCCGAATAGCTTTCTGCAGATTACACATAGGTAAGTCGACATTTACCTATGTGTGCTGGTCTAAAGTGCAAGGTAAACGATGCATGCATGAATTTTTGGTTGTAACAGAAATTTGCTGCAAAGTGGTGATATACACTACAAGGATTTTAGTAGACTGTGTAGGTGAGATCCAAAATTATTGCTAATAGTCGTAGGTATGTCATTAGTCAAGCATTCAATATAAGCTTCATAATCTATCTGGATATGAAAGTGATTGTGACAAGTACACGGTGGAAGTCTACCAAGTGTAAGTTCCATCCTACTTTTGGTACAGTTACCTTTATAATTACTTCAAAAGTACCAAACTGTTTCTTACTTTATATACTTTTACCTGCTACCTTTTAAAATTACTTTCTGAAAAAGTACGCAAAAAACAACTAAACTAAGTTACTTAACTACTTAACTTTACTTACTACTTAAACTTAGAGTTGGCCTTGAACCCCTCCAGATTTTTATAGTAACAGTTTTTACGAAAAGTAATTTGCATCTGACTTCTTATCGCCCACTTCTTACTTTCTTGACAATAAGACAATCAGCCAATACTTATATAATATATACAACCAGAAAACAACGATAAAACAAATTTTATTTCCCTTTAAGGCACGGACGTTCGATGTTACGTTTGTAAAGTAAATACCATACCAATACCACTAGGCCAAAAAAAATAAAGTAAAATATTTTTCACATTATTTGTATATGTTATTGCTATTCAGTGTCAGGGTCAAACTGAATAGTTATAAAATAAAACACGATAATTTATTTAGTAACAGGCTTAAAGCGCATATCATGTGGCTAAGGTACTACTTTCTATTAAAGAATCCGATCTGGTGTCATAATATACAATGCTTAATCTTTAACTTTGATGCGATGAAAGTGATTGTTCAATCACGTGATTTTAAAAGTTCATTCACGACTATTACCTAGAGCCATCGCTTGTATTTAGATCAATGCTGTAATGTAGGTCGACGCATTCAATGCCCACTGACACTTTTGTCGAGACAACCTTTACAAGTCGAAGGTGAATTTTTAATAGGGCTCGTTCAGGCGACGATGATGTCGTCTGTGATAGAGCAAAGCAGTCACGAGGTTTGCGAAACACCAAGGAAGATTGTGTCGTGACATGAGATGTTTTCGATAACGGCTAAATAACGCGCGGATTATGTTTTGTTTACCTGTTCTAAGCACAACTTAAAGTATTTAACTACGATTTTCTGAGGATTATGTTGTTTGAATCATTAATCATAAATGCAGTGTTTAACATTGCAATAGCTTAAAATATCCTGAGTAGTTTTGTACCTCGTTTATCTATTTAAAGTAGATACGGGTCGTAGAGTACAACCGCCATTGAATGCGCCAGAAATATGCCAGTTCTAGTACAATAAAAATAAATACCATGGTCGGATATCTATTACTAACCTCATATTCCGACATTAATAAGTTGATAAAGAAATAATTATTTACAGTACAGTTTCAATAAATATCCCTATTAAGTAGTTACCAAATTCTAATTTAATAATGTTATATGTCACAACGCTAACGAAAAGAAGACATTTCAACAAATTTTCGTATTTAACTGGCGCTTTGATCTTGCAATAGTCAAAGGTCGATGTCCCGCTATTAATAGGATTACAAGAGTGAACCTTTTTATAGTTAACAACAACCTGCTTTTAACAAACCAAGTTGCTTTCTTAAAATAGATTTTTTATTTTCTTATATTACGTGTGATGATGTATAATACGCATTAATATTGTAAATATTTAATGCAATTTCGTTCGATAATATCATTACGTGTAACAATAAAAAATCACTGTAACATTGCTTTGTAAATGGCATAATTTTTAAAGTTATTAATAGTTAAATTCGAAGTTACGGATAATTGATTTAAGAATGCGTGTTACTTGTCAAAAAGACTTTATAAATTCTTCCAGTAATTAAATTATGTTTGTCAACTGTATTATTTATGTGCATCAAGTGTCTAGTGAAATCTCTATTTTTTGACAAATTCAAATATTATGAGAACTAACGGTCGTAATTTCAGAAAACTGTGTTAATGATTCTTGCCACAGTAGACGCAGTGCCAGTCAGGAAAGATCTATTAGTATCTCATTTCAGTAGTATGCATAGCATTACATGAAAATAGCTAAATTACTAACGAGCTGTGACACGTTATAATCTAAGTTCTTTCACAGCGTAAGCTCAGAGCTTAGTTACTCTACATATAATAGGCACATTGTATTTTAGTAATCTACGTTGATTTCCTAGAAATACAGTTGATTCAAACACGTTAACGCCTCCCATTTATAACCACTTAAAATTTACCATGCTTCACATTAGGAGTCATGAATCTAATACATTTTTTTCCTTTGGTTTAATAGCAAGTTATTAACACTAAACCAATTCGCTACTCTAGAGAGAGTATTATTTACATCGTCATTTATTGACGTATGTCGTTTAATTTTAAAATCAGGAGGTATCATCGCAAATAATACTATCTTTCCTTTTTTATCACCAGAAGAGTCGTTTATATTTAATGAGGAAGAAAGGCGCAGAATGATCTGTTGGGACCCCAATACAGGGCCCGAGGTTGACATTCACCAGCAGACCTCTGAATGGATGGTTCGATACGAAAAAGGTTGAGTGCGTATTTTTACCTATTGACGAATTTCCTGACCAGGTCTCATAGTACATATCAAAAGCCTTTTTGAGATCAATGAAATGCAAAGCATCCTTGACTTCCAAACTAAAATCTTGAGTAGCCTGATCCTTGCTGTCGATTTAGTGTAGTCGAAACCATGAATCCATACTGATATTCATTTAAAAGGCAATTAAAATTGAAATGTGTACTATTATTTATAAGAGTTTTCAAATAATTTAAAAGTGAAGAATATAATATTTCAAAATATGCCGTATTACATCCTGTTTAAAATCGAATAATTTTGTATGTCACAACGCAAGAAAAAGCATTCTAACAAATTTTCATAAATACTCTGGTGAGTTGAATGTACATTGACTAATAGAAGTCATCCCTAACGGATCCACATAGAGTCTTATTTTAATAATCTTTTTAATGTACTTACAATTCCTTATTATACTCAAGTAAATTAAATTCTGATTTTCATTCATTGTATTATTTTGATAGTGACTATGGCACTTTGAAAGATAAAATTGTATAGAAATCGGAATGTCCGATAAAATTTTCAAATAAAAATCTCTTAACATTGTTGTAATGGAACGGTCATTCATTTTAGATTATATTAAGTTCATACTTATTTGATTGCTGTGATTACTAAGTCATTTTTAATCTTTGTCGATGTATTTTATTTATTTATTAGATTTCAAGTGACAAGGTACAAACTTTTTAAATATTTTTGAAATCATCATGGAAGGCAAATTCATAATATGATTAGCATTTTCAACTGCAGGCTACAGAACTTTTGTGCTTTTGTAATTCCAACTGTTATGAAACTATTCAAACGTAAGAAACCTTTGATTTAATCAGTTTTGCAAGTAAAATGATTTAATTCTTCCTATAAAAGATAATGTAAACGACATGTAGGGTTACTTCTTCATTTCTGAACTACATTTTCTGAAACATATCTTGTATTTTCAGCTTATCTAACCATGAACACTTCTTTTGTTTAAATAATTGTTATTAATTAGCATTTAAAAATATACTTAAAAAAGTTCTGAGGATGGAGGTTATTTTTGAGAAAATTGGATATCCTATTAGTCATCAATAAGTTATGTAGAAATAAACGATTATTATTATTATATTATTATTCATTTAGCTATTCTTTTTATTGATTAAATATCAATAATGAAATATTTCAATTTCTTTATTCCTGACCGGCAATCATTGTTATTTATAATTGATCCGAATATCAACCAGAAGCGAAATAATTTAAAATAAATACAAATCAAGTTAAACTTCTTTTCGTTAAAATTTAAATTTGAATTAAATGTTTGGTATTAATTGTTAAAATCAATAAATTTATTTAAAATTTATAACTGATTATCAGCACTTACAATCATTTGGTGGGTTCTTCATTTAAGATAAGTCAATCACTAGTTGAACCATGACTATTGTAATAATTTTCTTTTTCCTTTTGCTCCTTTTATTGATTAAATATCGAAGAAATATTCTTTCTAAATCTTTAATTCCTTGAGCAATTTCAATTTAGTTATTTATAGTATTTGGATTAGAATAACACATAGCATTTTCAAATAAGCTGACAGGATCATAGCAAACCTTTTACTGTTCAATTATAATTACATATGCGTTGGTACTGTGCAATTGTTAAAAATCAATAAATTTATTTACAAATTTATGAATGGATTATCTCAGCACTTACAAAACAGTTTGTCGGCCTTTTCCTTCATGTAAATGTTAAGTCAATCACTTAGATGAACCATGACTATCTGTGTTATATTTTCTATTTTAAAAGTCCTTGTTGCTGTGATGTATTAAGTATACAAGGCAATCGTTACCTCGATACCAATATTTAGAAAAATCTTGAACTGCCTCCGTAGCCTAGTAGTAAGGGCGTGTGCTTTAGAAACCGGAGGTCGTGGGTTCGAATCCTGCGGGGACTCAACAAATTTTCATTGTTGTTTCCTAGTTGGTTAGGGCAATTTGGGCCGATCACTCAATTGTCTGAAAAGTAAGATGATCCATGCGTCGGATGGGGATGTAAAAAGTCGGTCCACCCACCAACCCGCATTGGAACAGCGTGGTTGGGATACGGTTCAAAAACCCCTAATGGTGAAGGGGAGGCATATGTCCTGCATTGCACTTACACAGGATGATAATGAATGTCTGTTTTGGGCTTACAAAGTTAATGTTTTCTAATGAAATTTATATTAATAAAGCCTTTTGTCAGATAATTATTTCTATTGCTTGCGCGAATATTATACATTATTAAATAAAATTACTTTACGGATTTTATCGCGTTTATTTTACATTTTGAATTCCCGACGTTTCGAATACTTTCCAGCGGCCGTGGTCACGGGGTAGACCTTTTGTCAGAATTTAATGGCTAAAATTAAATGCATCCTAACTGGTGGATCGCTGATACCTCCAATCATCACGCGATTTTTAACCAATTAAATTAATAATTAGTGTCAAAAGTGTTGTTATAAGATTTTACCTAGAGACTTTAGTGTTGTTATTAGATTATACTTATGTGGCTTTTATTTCAAACTTGTTTTTAAGAAGTGAAGGATAAATCAGCAGTCAGTTCTAGTAAATGATCAATCAACTAGTTGCTTTTGGTATTAAAAGCTATTGACATATATATGATTTACAACATCTCATAGCATTTGCACCGATGTTTAATTAGCTATACTTAAAAACCTCACAAAACTTATTACTGTCAATAAATTAAATAGTTAGAACTGTTAAAATAATATATTGTTAATTCGCTATTGCGATTGGTACCATCGTAGCGCGTGGCACATGTTGCATTGCATTGAAAGCAAAGGACAAGGCCAACTCTATACTCGTACATATTTGACCCACATGAGTGGTATTTACAGTTGTTCTAAAAATTATAGCATTTAAATTTTATTATTACAACCGAGTAATTATAAAAAATACAGCAATTGTGTGTCTTTAGCCTGCTCCGCTACCACAACCGATCGAAATGTTCGGAATTAAAATGATAATTTGGTTTAATATTACAATAAAAGCTATAAAATTAGTTAAAGTTGTTATATTTAATAAAACTACAATATTTCAAAAAAGACCAGAAATATCATATAAAACTAGCAACCCCCCAACCGCCTTGTGGGTGGAATTACGTAAAATCCGTTCTTAGCTGACCTCTACTCGGCGAAAGGAGCTGGTTCCAGAGATATCGTGATGAGTCAATATATAGGTGGAAACCTCGTTTATATATATACATAAAGCTTATACGTATGTAGGATGATATATTTAATAAAAGTGTATATCATTTTTTTTTGATTCTGTGGGCATGCTTTTTATTTAATAATATAAAACATCGCCTCCGCGGTCTAGCGGTAATGGCCCTTGCATTATAAACCAGAGGTCGTGTGTTCAAATCCCGCGGGAAAAACAACTTTGTGTTATCGTTGTTTTCTGGTTAGTTACGACAATTTGGGCCGATCACTTAATTGTCTAAAAAGTAAGATGATCCATGTGTCGGGTGGGCATGTAAAAAGTCGGTCTGCTCACCATCCGCATTGGACCAGCGTGTTGGGGTACGGTCCAAAAACCCTTTAATGGGTTTACATTACAGGAGACATATTTCCAGCCGTAGACTAATACTGGCTGATAACGATGAATATAAAACTTTGCGATATTTTTAACCAAAGTTAAATTTAGATATTTTGGAATATTTATGTCTTTAATTATTAAAATTGCTACATTCGGCATAGAGCCACAACCATGATTACTAGAAGTAGAATTACTGCTCTTTCGCAGCGCAATTGCCATCTTACCTCTACAATCCAAATGGGAAAACAATGTTTGATAGATAAATTAGATTTTAACATACCTGAAAAAATTTACTTTTTAAAACCACCACCAAAGATGACAACTGCCTCTTTTCCTTCTCTTCCGACAAATGGATCATTTTATTTCTAATACTTACGATAACTCGTTCAATGATTGAGTCGCTAGTTACTAGTACTATTAACATACATAAAAATAAAAATGGCAACGCTAAAAAGGGTAAAAAGACAATAAAATACGATATAACCATAAATTATTTATTGTGCATTATATAATCCGTGCAATACATGTACGGTAGATAACAATCAATTAATACAAATACCGTACAATCCACATTGACTCGCAACGCTATTGTATACATTTTGTATGATGAAAAAAATATTTTTAAATTAATACACCTTATTCACACGTTATAAATAGATTTAACTAAACCCTATCTTATGATTTCTAAATTTATGTAACATGCATAAAGACCGCGGGATCTTTATATATACATAGATTTCAAAAGTTCCTGATATTTCGCATTAATTCGAACTTTGGGGGGCCCTATTTGATACTTTAATGCAGGTAATTTAATGGTACAAGCTCATCGATAAATTAAACGTTTTTATTATTGAAACGGATAGCTTTCTATCTGTGAGCATGTACTGGGTGATCATTGACTCTTTCGTACGATATGTAACTTTTATACAGATCTGCTACATAGAAGCGGAGCGGCAACGAATTTTTATACTCTATTTAAGTTTTAAATGGTCTCTGAAAAATCTTTACAGCATTTCTTTAGCCTCATGTTTATGTTAGATACATTTTTGTTGATTATTTTGAGTCGACAACCTTATTATAATCCAAGAGTGAAAGGTTTATCCGAATAATAACAATTCGCTTGGTTTCTTACACCGCTACATGTAAGTCAATGATCACTACCACCATGAGTTGCCAATTTAGAAGTCGTAAGAGCCGCTCTCGCCGGGTTTTCCGATGCGGAAGATGAGCCTGTATACTGCACCAGCGATGACACCACCCACGATCGGGCCAGCCCAGTATACCTGAAATAAAATTACAAAAAACAAAATGTTATAAATTAAGATATAATATTACTTTTAAAGAATAGTACCTAAACTAGTGCAACTAAATAAGATCTAGTGAGATCATTCCAACTTTTTTATGTATGTATATATATATTTATTACTTTATTTCAAGTACATTTTGTTCTCGCTAACTAATGGTAGTCAATAATAGTCTGTTATTGATGGAGTATTGTGTAGCGATTGTACGTCTCGTGACGAAAGAAAATAACATTTAAAAATTATTTGCAAGAATAATCTATTAGTTTTTTTATAGTTTTCGTAAGTATTTTCGTTAGTATAAATGAGTAATAGTTGCTCGTCGTTTACAAAACAGCGGGCATATCATTGCAGGTGCTTTGCAACATGTAAATACTAATAAAAACATTCCGAATTGGAATTAAATACTAATTAATTGTGTTTTAAAAAAATCCAACATTCCATAATTATTATTTTAAAGTATTCCTTACAGAAATATAAATTAATTAATTAGGTAATATCATAGATTTCATAGATTATAACGTACTCTCCATAACCAAATACCGGTATAAATTATTTAACAATAATATTAAAAAGTTAACTACATTTAACAGCTTGACTTGATCAAACAGCAACAAACAGAACGGTGCGACCAAAATCACCAATGAAAGTTGTTTGTTATCTGCGCTTGTCAGATGGGAAGACAGCACAAGATTTAAAACCACAAATGTTCACAAGATCGTACAGGAAGACATTAAAGTTGTTCTCATTGTTCTGAATGACAACGTAACTGAGGTAAGTGGCCACTAGTTTTCTATACAAGTGGGCAGTACACGCTTTCTGCAATTGCATGCATGAGAAAGCTCCCTTAACAATAGGCTAGTCGTCAAGTGTTATTAAGCATCAAGGAAACTGCAGGAATGCCTCTGATAAAACGCCTTCCTCGTTCATTATAATTCTATCAGCGAGATGATGCATTCATGACTTAATGATTACGAATCTTTTAGTCATGAATAAATCATCCTACAATTATTTAATCGTAAGCATACGAGATATGCAAATTTAAACATACGTTAACAATTAATAAAGATATGAATATGTTTATATCATACTTTAAATGAAAACATTTTGACTAATATTTCGTAGCAATTAGAAATTTACTTCAACATTCAAAACGCCATGCATTGTATTTAACATTAACATTCGATATAACGATGTGAAGTAAGTGATTACATTACTAATTAAATATTGGTTAATAATTATAAACTGTGTAAAAATTAAAAATCATAAAATAAAGTCATAATATAGTATCTTAAAATATGTCTATACCTTAAAATTGTGTCTTAACCCTACTAGGTTTGAGTGAAGTTATTTACTTTGTTGTTATTTGTTCGGATGTAATGTTTGATGAAGCTTTTAAACATCGCTACAAGTAAGAGGATGCTAAGCATATAGAACAACTATGAACAAGTGTTTGCAATACCAACAACAAATAGAACAAGCAAATGTTTAATTAAGCTTAGCAAGTTTAGTAAATACAACATTAGATTAAGAGAAACCTTGCCCTGATTTAAAAATATCTAGTTATTTTATGCATTTTATTAATCTATTCTAAATTTAACTAGGTTCTTTATTATAAAAAACACTAATGAATGGATTACATTAACCTAGATTCTATATCGTAATTTATTGTAACATCAGTCGTAAAACGATAAAAACATAAAAAGTTCACATATTAAAGTCGTAAAAGTTACTAGTATCATTCATATCAATTAAATTATTCAAAACATGTTGTTTTATTTCCTACAACTATTTCGTACGATTCTTTTTAAGATCAGTTCCAGCGAATAGTGTTGTAACGATGTGTGTTACGATAAAATCAGATTTAGATTGTGTTATTTACGTAACATGTGCATTCACACGAGAAGTGCATATTACGCGCTCGCGTAACGTCCTAACATCAGTCGATTTAGTGTTGTGCTACCCACGTGATCGAAGTGAAAGCTGGAGCATCTATCATTATCGATTCGACACGGAAAGCACTGCCGACAATCGATATAAAGCTAAATTTTATCGACAAGTCTAATCGCAGCATGCAGCCGAAGCTTCACCGGTGCACAATAAAATTGGAAACCGAATTTGAATATGGAAATTGTTGAGCTTTCACAATGTTTTATTTTACGACTGTTAAGATATTAGTTAACATAATACGCAAACACGATAAAAACCAGACAAATGGTTATATTTTATTCGATAACTCACGACATTCTAATTTTGTCGTTAAATGCAGGCATTATAACGAAATGCAACGACTTTTCTATTTTAATATCTTTAATTACTACCAATATTATGTTATTATAACGATGAGCGTTTTTAATCGTATTTCAATGTACAAGGAACATGAGAACTTTAACGATCCTACATTTTTGTTTATTATTTACATTGCAAGCTTGTATGAAAAGACATTGTAGTAATTTATAAGAGAATATAAATATTTCCCTTAGCAATCTGTTAAAATGAAGTAAATTTATTAAAATGCCTTAAAACTATAACTATAACTAAGTATAACTATAGGTATTGTAAGAAAACTTTGGTCTTTAATCTGAATTATCATTAATATTTTAAATATTTTTAATGAACGTAACGTAACCTTTTTAAAATACGTGAGTATTTTAGGTTACGGAACAAAGTCTAATCTAAAACCAAGCAAAACTTGAAGTAAAATAAGTAACATCCTTATTAACATTTTTTTAAAAACAACTAAACTTAAAAAATATATCTCTTTTGTTGGAATCCACGATGACTAAATTAAATGAGTCGTTGGTATACGTACTATAAATAAAGTGAACAGGTAATACAAGAGTAATTCAAGTCGCTCACCCAGTGTGCGGTCCAATCGCCCATTACTAGCGCTGGCCCGAAGGAACGCGCCGGGTTCATGCTCGAGCCGGAGAATGGAATCTGAGTAAACAACATACATAACTAAGTTTATAGTTAGGCTAAGAAAGAAGTTTGATAATGACGTTTTTACTTAAATAATGAAAAAGTTTACGTAATTTCTCTTTTGATATTATAACATACATCTTGTTATATATTTTTTTGTATTTTGAAATATTTACAAACACCAATCGTCATCATCATCAGCCTGTGTTAGTCCACTGTTGGACATAGGCATCCCCTAAAGCATTAGGGGGTTTTTTGGACCGTATCCCACCACGCTGGTCCACTGCGGGTTGCTGGGTGAGACCGACATGCCCAATCGATGCATGGATCATATTACTTTGTAGACACTTGGGTGATCGGCCCAAATTGTCCTTACCAATCAGAAAACAACTATAATACAAAGTTGCTTTCCGCGGAAATTCGAAACCACGACTTCTGGTTTTATAAAGCCAGGGGCCAATACACCTAGGCTACGTAGGCGGTTATATAACAAACATGCGAATTTATTAATACAAAAATATCAATGCTCATAACAGTGCATTTTTATAAAAAAACTACCCATTATTAAAAATAATATAAAATTATAAATAATAAAAGCAGTGCCTAAAATAATGCTAAAAAACTTTTGACGCTGAATGGTAAAATCATTGAATAGTAAAGTCATTGTAATAATAAAATCTAATAAAAAATCGTTTAACGTCACAGAATAAAAGCAAAGACTAATTTTATAACATACTAGCAACCCCAACCGCCCTGTTGTGGGTGGAATTTCGTAAAATCCGTTCTTTACTCGGCGAAAGGAATATTCCTACCTAATTTCAATTCGCCTTATGGTTCAGAGATCGTCTTGATGTGTCAATATATAAGTGGGAATCTCTGTTATATATATAGATTACTTAAAAATTTCCAGATAAACGTGACTACAAACATTTAAGGATAATAAAAACTCACGCAAGCAGCGTGGCAAGCGGTGATGCTAAGACCGATGGCCAGTGGACCGGATCCCTTGATGTCGTTGCGTCTGCCGTCGATGACACCCTGCACCACGAGTACTAGCACGAAAGTGATCAGAGCTTCGACCAGCAACGCCTGTGTAAGGAATAAAGTTGTTACTGACTTAACAAAGAACAAATATGATCAAAACAATAGACCGTTATACTAGAAAGAAAGAAAAAATGTTTATTTAGTACATTAAGCCAATACAAAAAAAAATGTAAATAACAAAAAAATATTATAAAATAAAACAAAATGATCGAATACTATGTTTTCTGCTTTCGTATGGCAAAAATTATCATGTTTATCTTAATTTATCATTGTTATCAAATTTAAAAAGTCCTTACCGGACTAAACATTTTGGTACTAAATTTAAGTTAATATGAAACGCTATTTTCTTTATTAAGAAAGTATAAAGAACATATGGTGACATATTGTAACTCTTGTATGATTTAAAGTAATAAAACTATTGATTTTAGAACAAATTCCTACGGTTTGTCAGACAGAACACTAGTCTGTAGATTGGACGCTGAAAGTAGTCGAAAACGTTTAGTATAAAATAGTCACAGAAAATCGTTAAATGAAGCATTAAATGTATATTAATAAAACAAATATGAATAAACCAACCTGGCCTTCAGTCACTCCTGGTCCAGGCAGGGTCATGCCAAACGAGAGCACTCGGTCGTCGGGAATGGCCAACTGCAAGGAAATTGTGATTTTAGGGATCAAAGGGGATACAAACATATAAATTAGTTACAACTAGCTAGATCTTTTGCTAAACAAGGTATCTTTGGAGGTATTTTTGGGGTGATTAAGGTTGTTATTCTTGTGGGACCTCTACAACATCGGTGGGAATTAGAGATAGACGTGCAACTTTAAGCGTGCACTAGCCTGCTGTTAAAATAATAATAATGTTATCCAGTCGATTACGGCTATTGCCGGCGATCTATATTAGAGGTCACCCAACTACGCAGGAGATATTATAGTGCACAAGTGTACGTCCAAAACCGCACGCGCACTCCGTGTTCCTTTTTTTATACTCCCAAACCCCTGTGGGACGGATAACCGACACAACCGGAGAGAGATAAATCGCAGGCCCAACATGTCCATCCGACGCATGGATCATGTTACTTTTTAGACAATTGGCTGATCGGCCCAAATTGCCCTAACCAACTAGGAAACAACAAAAAAAATGTTGAGTCCATGCAGGATTCGAACGCATGACCTACGGTTTCTAAAGCACACGCTCTTACCACTAGGCTACGGAGGTAGTTACTCATACTCTGGCAATGAATTATAAATAATAATGCTAAAAAATCAACTTTTCTCTTTCTTACAATTAATATAAAATTATAATCAGATATGTAACAATATTCTATAAAATAGAATAATTTTTTAATATTTATAGGCACTATAGAGAACAATATACGAAAAAAGGATTTGTAGATGTTATGAGTACAGTAAGCAATATGTAATAAAAGCTTTATCACAGTTGTGAGATTTATTTGATTGATGAAATTTATTGCTCAAAAACGAAATGATATTGTAGATATGATAACGCCCGTCTACAGTTAAAGAGTAATGACAGAAAATTACAGTGTAAAGAGCCCAGTAGATAGCGTCGAAATGTATCTGTCAAACATCTAGAATAATATCAGAAACATAATTACATGCCGCCATTTCGCAACAAGCACGCAACATGCACTAAAAGCCGTAGGGATTTACAAAAGCGGACCTAATTCCGCTCATATGCGACACACTGGCAACAATTTTGCGCAACACGCCACACTTCGCGGCCCTAAACGCGCTATACAATTTATAGAGTGCGTGTATCTGTGATCGATGGATCAAACGGATTAGCCGCCATGTGTCGATATCGAAATCACGAAAACATTTCAATAGGGAATTCGTCAAGTCAAATGATTTTATCTTTAACTATTTATTCGTTTGGTATTTTGTATAAAAAGTGAATGTCATTTGTATTATATCCGAACCGCAGAACTTTTAATAATCATAACAATAGTCTATAGTCTTTGTCGTAAGAGAAATCGTGTCTTCTCTGACACAATATGGAATGAGAAGTACGATATCGAAACAAACAAACTAAAGAGTTTTATTTTTTGCGGTTTAAATGTTGTTATGCATTTGAAAAACAGGACATTAAAAAAAGAATTTTCATACAAAACATTTGCTATAAACTCGTAACAATATTAAATAAAGCAGTTACGAGACCATTTTAAGTAATTATTATCAATTAATTATACGTTGCCAAATATAATTAATGAGAAATAACATAGCACATAAATACATATGAACATTCGAATTGAGTTATAGCAGTATAAAATGTAGCAAAATTATTTCTTAATATTAATTGATGTCTTAAACTATCTATTAAAATTAACCGCGCAGCAATTATTGCAATCGTAATCTGCGGCATCGGCTATATGCGTTCGTAATTAGTAACGTGAAGTTTAAAAAGGATATTAGTTCATGTTAAATATAGCTTATGAGTTTGGCAACTTCATGAACTTACTATTTGACTGCAACTACTTCAGGCCAAGCATCGGGCCCTTTCTGCACATAGTTTAAATTGAGCGTTTGAAAATTAAACTTTATATTAGTACAATTAAAAAATATATATATGTTTTCAGTTAATTGCAACAATATATGTTGTTAATCTGTTATAGGAGCTAACGGGTAGTAATTTAAACGCTTGTGAAAAATATAGTATAAAAATTTACAATATGGCGTAATAGTAGTCCATTTATCATTTGTAAAATATGAATTCTCGTTGGTCTATATAAAAGTTAATAACAAAGAAATATTTTTTAACCCTTATTTCAAATAACACGCTGGAAACTTTTATATATTTTTACAGTATTTTTTTTGAAAAAAGAAAAAAACTATACGAGAGATACGTCAATGACACTTTTTAATGTAGGAAGGGAAAAAGAATTTATATAATAGTATAATAAAAGGTGAAGCGATTATGAGCTTAAGTTCATGGTAATAATTAACAAAATTATTTTTCAAATACACTACACTACAAATTTCATATTGTTAAGTATGCGTACTTTATTCAGACGTACGGACACATTTGCGGATACACTTTCTAAGCTGTAGCTGCAGCCATGGAGGTCTCCATATCGTAAACGGGTCGAACCAAAAGCGAACTAGTTAGACGAGCCTCGGCGAAGGTCGATGCTCCAATTTGTTTCTTTGCTCTAAGATCATCAGTGTCAGGGCGAACGACACATTACCGACTCACTGACGACTTACTTATGGAATAGCGGATAGCGGAAATGAATACGCGACTGGCAATAAACCCGATCAAAAAACATATATATTTATGTATATACATTTTGGTTTATATTTGATCATTACAAAAATATATAACTTTCTTACTACCACACAATTCTATCATGGACTCGTACGAGGGGCATCCCTCTATGTATATCATAAAAAATGAATGTCGTAACAGCGATTCAAAATCTGATTGTTGTTGTAAATTACCAAAACACGTTTACTTACGTTTTGTATTCTATAATCATTTTATCGTTTTAACTTATCGTAATATTAAATAAATTCATTTGTATAGCCAATATTATATACTACGTAATTTTATACTGCTTTCCGCGTTCCTTAGCACCATACCCGACCCTAAGTAAGCGAATTTAACAACTTCAAAATAACTTTAATTTAATCAACCAATGATTAATAACATCGGATAATTCGATTCCTTAAAAGATTTACTCGCAGCTTACCTAATATGTGAAGCATTCCGTTCTTGATATAAAAAATAATAATAATGCTTATATGTAAGAATAATTTTTTGTAAATTGTAAAATAAAACATATTGGTATTTTGAATAAACATGACAATTGCAAATGAATGTCGTCGTAACTTTAAATTATTATTTTAGTTTCTCATAAAGTATTTTAAATAGAGCACTGCACAAGTGCTGTGAATAAAATAGCTTGGCATATATGGATTTGCAAAAAATACCGCTATAATTAAGCGCTAATTAATATTCAGTTTGACGTGTATAAAACTTGTTAGCTTTTAACCGTATATAGCGAGATCGTTATGGAAAACATCTGGCTAGTGTAGACGGGTTTTTGCACTTGTATTGAAAAGATTTAAACGGTCTGAGCAGATATGTATAATAATTACAATTATATAACACGAGTAAGATGTAAATAATGTAGCGTAACCAGTTGTCTCTAAAGGAAGGTACTAATTAATAAGGCATTAAAATTTAATGTAATAAAACATTTTATTTAATTGCTTTAACAAATAAAAACAAAAGGTGCACACTGCCAACCGTAAGACATACCATGCTTTTACTCTTTCCCAGTAAATACGCTGGCTATGGTGCCCTTCAAAGCGGAACACGATAATGTTTTCACACTACCGCTTTGCGGTAAATAAGCACCGCGGTGGTACCGTCCCAGACGACAGCTGTAAAAACCTACCACCTCTAAAAAACTTACTTACAATGTTTCCTTTTTAAGAGTCTCATTCTAACTAACATATGTACATAACGTCTTTTCCTTAAAAACTACAATTAGCAATCTTCATTATCCTCATCCTGTGTTAGTCCACTGCTGGGCATAGGCCTCCCCTAATGCACGCCGTCTCCATTGGGGAGTTTGTGGACTGTATCCCACCACGTACGTCCAATACCGATTGATGGGTAGAATGTTGCAATTAGTAATAGCGAGTTATTATTGGTTGTTTCGTTTTATACCTTTCCAAATAAAGAATATCCTCATCGTGTTTTTAAAAAAATATCTTATTAATTTTATGTTGTTGTTACAGAAATGAAACCTTTTATATTTTTACCCTTACATTGTTGTTATGCAGTTAACAGAAAGTACGTTTTTCTGTCTTATAGGGATTAAAGATTTTCTGTGTTTTGTAGTCGCGTAACCATAATAATAAATAATAGAACGGATTTTATGAGGAAATATTGAGTTGTTTAGAAACGTCGCTTTTTGGCATACATCAACATCTGCTTTCAAACGCCCGAAACAATGTCACGCAATTAGATGCTAACAACAGTGAAATAATACTTTATATGGAGATGACGATTACTTGTACTTAAATTACATAATATTCTTTGAAAAATATTAACACTGTTACTTTAATAATAACATTAAAACTTTTCTATAGCGTTACGCGATGCCTAAGAAAAATAAAACACTTGATACTAGGAGTCTGCTATCATAAGATATGGGATATTACTTATCGTTTAACAATAAGCGGAACAAAGTAATGCTTGGCACACTTCTGTATCTATCTTATTCTGCTTTGCCCTATCCTGCATTCATGTAATGAACGTCATAATGAACGATAACAAACGTCTAAAATATAACTTACCCTTATAAATGCGGCACCAGCTACCGCGCCCACCGACTGCGAGACAATGTACAAGACGGCTTTCAGCAATTTCACATCCCCTGAGACGAATAGTCCGCAGGTCACGGCGGGGTTGATGTGGCCACCGGAAACGTGTGCGATTGCCTGAAAAGAACAAAATATATTAGGGACATAAATATACTTGTAAAATGAAAGGTTGCTCTTTTCCTAGTAATTGTTATAAGTTTTCAAAATAGTTTTTGTTATAACGGTATGTTGACTAAATAAAAGAAAATTTTAATGTGCAATGGCAACTACTCTAGTAGGTATTATACATACAAATAATAAACACTACTATTATTTTATAATCTTCCTAAGATTTCGTAATTGTGTGATTTTTTTCCTAAAAATAAAAAGTCCAGTCCTAAAATGCTGATATTAGCCTGAACAAAGACTCAGTCAGACAGATTTGTTATATGAAACGGTTACATATCACAATGTACTAATTCAAAAACGGTTAATTTAATCTTATGAACAGACAATAAAATTGTATTTACTTGTATAGATTAACAAAAAATTCACAGCAATCATTGATTACGATATTCCCGATGAAATAATCGAATCGTGACTCAGACGTTATCGGAACGAGTGAACTTCGAACTATTCAGTTGGAGCTCAGTCTTGTAGGATTATTTATGTTATAGTCGTTGATGTAATTGAATTTCACAAAAATATTAATATTGTTATGATAGATAACGAATAGTACCAACTATTTTGTTTTCAACTAATTGCGATCGAAAGAGTAAACATTTAATGATCTGCATATTTGTACCATTATAATAAACATATTTTGAAGAAAACAGTTCTTCTTTATTATCAAATTTCAGCTCTTGAACGGCGTTTATCGCTTTTAAGTACTTATTTATGTAATGCTTTATTTCAAACGACTCCTTTTCAATCATACGGACAAATATATCTTACAATAAGTTTGCTTCGAAACATTGTCATCATATATGTTTATTACTATCAAATATTAGATCACCGTTATATAATTTACAATTTGGTTTTATAATAATTATAAATTCAAGATCAAAAGCGTCGTTAAGTTTAAATACGTACAATATTTTTTAATTACCAGCGAAATGTGATTCGGAAATGACGGTCCATCAAGATTGGTTTCAATATGTTTGATGTTTAACATTATTATGTTCAATTAATTATTATAAACATTGACCTGTCACGTGGGATTTAAAGTTAAACATTATAAGAATTTATATTGTAACCTAATTTGGAAGTTTAGATTATTAAAAGCTTTGGCAATTCTTTTCGTTAATTGATATTGAACTGTGCTAGCGCTTATTTATCTGATGTAGATAGAATAAATATCACAAAGACTATGATTAACTGCAAGATGTAAATATAAATGATAATACGTTACAAAACTTTTAAGTATTTATTACTTTAATCGTGTGTGTAATGAGTCCAAAAATAAAATATGGATGAAAGGATAATTTGCAAACATCTAGATTGTAAAATTTGAAGTGTCCAATTTTATCTAAGATTAAAAAAACAGTTATATGCTACTTGAATATTGTTTATTTATTATTTATTGGTATAGACTTTTTTAACTTCATTTTTGCTTCATGTCAACGGCATTCGTTTTAATGATTAAAGAAATGTATCAAATATGTTTTCTTTGCAAGCTGAAGTTACGAAATATTATTTTAACTTTATTGCTGCTGTAGCGCTTATCGTTACTATATGAGAATGTTTTGTGATTTACCTTAATGAATTAAGTAATAACATTATAATATCTTTTGGCGTGGACTCAGTTTTTGACTGTTGCATAGGTTTTAATTTTTTTTCTCGCTCTATCTATTGCTGAAAACTACGCTAAAATCCGTTACGCAACAAATCTGCGGAAATATTCCAAGTTTCAAAGCGCTGTAAGAATTTTTGTTCTTTTCGGATGTAATAATCTTCAGAATCAATATGTGTAACTTATTTTTCAATATTTTTTTGTTGTTTTGTTATTATAGAAAGAAACGAAAGTCAATCATAGATAACAAATGATTCGTCCTAAGTAGACTTCAAGGATTTCAGCGTACCACTTAACATTTGACACCGGAAACTGCACCTCTTGTTATCTGTCACACATTAATGAACTTGTTTCACATACCGCTAAGTACCCTATATGTATTCGAATAAAATATCAATAGAACAAATAGTAAGTAAATTTAAAGTTATTATATCTTAAACTCACAAAATGTTACTTTTGTGAGTATGCGATGTGTTAAGGCTCCAATAAGTTTATTATATAAAATATCCGTTTAGATTTATTAGTGGAATTTATTATCGATTAAATAAAAAATATACATCGAAGAAATTGTATTTTTGAAAGTCAAGTTTAAATATTTATCCAATATTAAATATTAACATGGTTGGTATCGATTTTTTAATAGCAGAAACGGCGACATTGGGTTTTTTCTTTATATTCTTTTGAGATATATTTTTAATTTAAATGCTATTTGAAATTTAAAAAAATATGTAGGCAATATCTACGTACATAATCTAGTATTTTTTCTTATTCTATAGATACATTATTTCATCTAGTTTAACTCCTTTAAAAATATTCGTGGTTGACCCTGCAGTAATAGATTTTTGGTTTTTAAATTACATTATTTACATTATTTCTAAATATGTTGGTCACATAACGCAACCCAGGTATTTCTACGAGCTTAACATATATGCACGAAAATCGTTCAAATGTCGTGTCGTGTACTCTATTGGACGGCATAATACACGATCGCTCCACGCATTGCATTAATGTGAAATGCCATAAGTTTTGGTATAACACGCACGGCGACATGTGTGTGCCCCGCGGTCACCGTACGACCAAGGGCGCCTACAATCCCTGACAGAGCTGCGTGGCCCAAGTTACGAGCGACATGAAAATAAAATTATGCTGCATAAAACGTGCGTGGGATGCGAAGAACTGATGATTACCTACGTTCTGCTGTTGTAAATGTGATATACGTCTCGTTTTATATCAAATTACTCTCGGATTTGATCACAATAGGGTACTTCACTACGAGTTAATCCATTGACATGGATAAGCAACTTTAAAATAATATAAAATTTAATTATGTTACGTCACATTGCACATTAAACACGATTAGATATTCAACTTATAAACGCTGATGCAAAAATACATAAATGTTTCAAAAAAACTTGAAAACCTACAATAGGACGTTTACAAAATTAAACATTGTTCACAAAAATAACATCATAACTGTAAAAAAAATGTCAAGTATAGAACAAAAACTAAATAGAAGCTTATATTGCAATAACGTTACTATAACTTGTACCACAACAATACGGTTACACACATCTTATGTACTTTTAAGCGCTGACCTGGACCGGATATATTAATCCATTTAAAGCTGTACACGTATCGAGCGAGCAAACGGTTATTTATGTTATATGATTATATAATTGTATAATATATCACAATTTAATTACTAATTATTCTCCGTAAAGTTAGTTCGTAACTTGGATAGTTCCTTTTTATTCAAAAATGTAAAGATATTTGTGCTTTGTACTAAAATGTTTCCAAATCTCTTAACAGTTTTTAATTATTTTTTCTTTTAATAACATTTTTATGCCTATTTTTATTAAATGCTTATGACCTGCACCTAAATAAAATAATGTCGTGGTTAGTAAAATATATAATAAGAAGGGCGAAGTTGATTCACTCTAGAAAAAAAGCTATCCTAGTCTTCTAGGTTTGAAGGTTTTCGATACGCTGTGGCGTGGTCTTTACGGTACATGAATATATCGATTTCCATCAAAACAATAGGAAAAAATTGGGTGTGTGTACTTACACGCGTTATTAGTTATAATTCTTCGGCGTAAATTTTTATCTTTCGACTTATTCCACGTTTGTAGAAATAAATATTGTGAATACAGCTTTTAGTTGACTATAAGTAATATCAGGGTGTCGGTTTTTCGTGGCTTTGAGCGCTTGCATAGCAAAATTTTAATCTCATAATTTTTCCTTAACGCGATGGAGCAATTTTAAGTTTAACAAAAAGTTTTACGTAGTATTTTAAGTAATTATATGTTAATAAATAATATTTATTAACTCCATAAAACATTATGTTTTTTAGGGACAATATTAGTTTTATATACACAAACTTTATATTGATGATTCGTAAAAATTTTTTTTAGCTAATCTAAACTCATATAAATAGGGAAGATTTGTATCTATGTATATACCGAATCAAGTCGAAAACAGAATCGATTTCAAGAATTATTTTACTACAATATCATCTAGTGGTATGAGTGTGTGCTTTAGAAACCGGAGGTCGTGGTTTCGAATCCTACGGGGACTCAACAATGTTGTTTCCTAGTTGGTTAGGGCAATTTGGGCCGATCACCCAATTGTCTGAAAAATATGATGATCTATGCGGCGGATGGGCATGTAAAAAGTCGGTCAACCCACCAACCCGCATTGGACCAGCGTAGTGGGATACGGCCCAAAACCCCCTATAGATATATATACACCGTATTAGGGGAGGTCTGTGTGTGAATAGCTAAAAGATGTCCTTATTTTTATGCACTGCACCAAATAATAATAAAAAATAAAAGCTCATAACATTTTTCAAACCATTTCAACTATTTTTTTCATGATTTAGTAGCATATTGACGTTTTCATTAACATACTTGCATGGTTAATTATTCTTATAAATCAGAAGGTGTTTAAAAAAAACTCTACCCTCAATATCAAATCCGCTTATTTACGGATTTTTCGCGTTACTTAAATATATTTATTCCCGACGTTTCGGATTCATGGATGCTGAAAAGAATCCGAATAAGAGAAGAAGAATAAGTGGATTTGATATGTATAATCGCGTAAATAAAAGAAATAATTTTCTACCCTCAAGGTTTTAATAATCCAACGGTATTTATAAGCGATGTAACTTTAGTATTTTCACGTTGAAATTAAGTTATATACGTTATTGCCAATGCAATTAAGCAGATATGTTGAGATTTATCTGTACAATATAAAGTGCTGCACAAAATATTTCAAGTCGCACGACACAAAAGGTCATGTTTATTTAATTAAATTACTGTTATTGAATATTCTACATAAAAATTGAATCTATTTCGATCGAAGCCACCCAAGTTCTTAATAAAATTCAATGTAAAACGATTTTAAGGTTCTGTTGAAAATACGAAATTCAAACATTTATGTTTCAATATGATAATTATTCCATATACTTTAATAAATAAAGTTTAATGGCGTTTTTAATTGAAATTTTAAAACAGTTTATGTTACACACCTTCGTAACATAGTGAACATTGCTGTATCTAAAGCCATTTAATAAACATGCTCCGTTTGGACATAAAGTATTCGAGTGCAACCAATGTGCGTTCGCCTCTCACGAATGATAATGCATTCTTGCCCATATTTATTGCCATTAATGAATATAAATTTTAGTTAATGACGTAAAGAGCATTATGGCTTACGGGAAAATGGCTACACGCGTTGTTTGAATCAAGATTATAATGTCAAATGGTTGGAATTAAATGATTCGTAACAAGCTTTAGTGCCTACGACGTTCTAAGGCTGTTGACAGCAATTCACAGTTAGAACGCAGCTCGTGAGTAACGTTTATTACATATAGTTTAGTATATGACCCGTGCTACTTCGCCTGTCTTGCGACTTCGTAAATATTTTTACTTAGATCAGGGAAATTATTTAATGTTTTTACTCCTTTTTTTTCATTAAATTTACGAAAGGTAAAAATGTAATTTTAATGTGATACTTTAACGTCACAAGATGAAATTTTATTAACCCGATTCGGAATAACAAATTATGGTCTGGCCATTACGTTTACACTCTAATAACTCTAAATATGTAATTTGGTACACGTTAAGTTATTTAAGTAAATGCATAATTAAACAACAATAAAATAGGTTTGTCGCATTAAACTATTTTATTAAACGAACAGATAAACATACCGTTCAATGAATACATTCATTAACACGCTCGCAACCTATCAAACGTAATCAATTATGGTACAATTTCATAAGCTAACATTATAGAGCCGTCAGCGGAGTCGGTCTGCGAAATCTACTTAATCATTCTCGAGAGGGCAATCCACTTAGTTAACTTAGTACATATAAACACTGTCCAATACCCAGAGCACGCTTCATTGTCACAGTGCGATTTAAATGAACTTCGTGCGAGCACAGAAATGTCGTAATAAATTAGACGCGACCGGTACGAGAGCTTTGGCGTACGGTCCAAGTTATGAGCGTATTTGCATATAATACAGAGCGAGTACTAATTTTTAATCTTATTTACTTTTGTATCATGCCGTACAAACGTAAAGTTATATCTGTTGTAAGTTTTTGAGAGTATATCAAATAGATTACGGATTATAAAAACATTTTGATAGTGTGATCAGAGTAAAATATGAGAGTGCAGAGAAAAAAATAATTTATAACCTCCAAGTTATCATCAAAACAGCTTTAATGCCGCTTGTCTTACAGAAAAAGCAATGTTTAGGCTTTGATGGACTACAAACCTTAAGGTAAGATGGCATATTTTAACGATATCAATCGTTATCACGACTAGTCCGACGCTCAACACAATAACTAAATCAGTTTTTACTGTAAGGTTCGATAAAATGACCACTAGTAAGTTTAACGGTTCTGTACCACAGAGCTATGCAGATAGTTATTAATATTGGATAGTTGAAAATATATTCAATTGTATATATAAATAGTATTGAACTTATATTTGTAATAAATAATACATGAATAAAAATATTTAATATAATAGATCTAGACAAAGCTCTACATTTAAACTTTTGCACTGATTCCGACTACAATACTAACGGTGCTTGCCAACGCTTTCCGCTTCCAAAGTGTTTTATTTCTATAATAAAACAAACGTTTAACAAATGGTCGTGCGTGTAAATATAAACATAAAGTATACAAAACACCTACGATTCAAATGGTAAGATGGGAAAAAACTTTGTCACGTGTTTTTGCAATAAACTAAACGTATAATAAATTAAAATTGGAAATACTGATAATCTTTCTTAATTTGATAATTAATTCACTAGACTACAGCCATCCTTATATTAACATCGGGAGTCTCGTTTGAAAAGAAACAAGCTTTTTTCGCTCCTAGGTTTAAAATGCATAATAGTAAATAATGTATCTGTTATAGACTGCAATATGTTACTACAATTAGGTGCTGAAATATCCCATGACAATGTCTGATCTATAACCAGCTATCGCAGTTGCAAAAGGTTAGATGGAGAATGTCATCTTCATATTTCTAATTATTAATTGTTCGTCACCTGCAAGTATTTTAAAAGCAATTAAATAAATTAGTATTTAAGATGGAACGATTGAAAGTAGTTTCACAATCTGAATGTACTTTTAAAGGTCAATTGAAGTATTAATGTATCTAAACAGCGTAATAAAAGCTCTCATAATACTGGCACTAGCAAGGAATGTTTAACTTCAAAGTAACATGCGTCAAGTGTAACGGAGGTAGAGCAATGAAGACGTGGACCGCTCTCTCTTCAACGTCTCGGGTCACTTTATCGCGGTTAGTGTTTCACCGAGAATGTAAAAGCGTCTTTTTATTCGTGGAAACTGGATAAGGGGTCTGCGATCACATCCTTTTTGCTAGAATAATTATAAGTTCCTAAGAATACATATCTGATTATATCTAGACATCCAATCTGTTAGGGTTCCTCAATATAGTTTTTAAGATATGCCATAGCTTTTATTGCGGGCTTCGAATGCGGCGACCGAATCAAGAAATTCCGTAACGAAAATAGAACGCTCGAACGAAGGCACTTACTTGGAGACACCCAAACTGTCTACGAATGATCGTGTATTAATTGAATGATATTTTTATATCAATTAATATGGAACTTTATTGTTTGGTATCAATGTATAGGTACTGAAGGTGAGAGAGCTTGATAAAGACGGACTTTTCCGACGAAATTAATAATTATTATTGCATAACACCCACTAACCCGCATTGGACCAGCGTGGTAGGATACGGTCCAAAAACCCCCTAATGGGGAGGCCTTAATCCAGCAGTGGAATAACACATGATGGACTCAACGCGCATTTAACTCTTTCTGTGTTTGTCAAATCTCACTAAAGGGTAAACTTTTGCGTAACTACAAACCATAGTTTAATAACGGGTTAACATCAATTGCATTAACGTTTAACGCTATGTTAAACTTCGTAAATTCGACGCCTCCAGACCTTGAAACCGGTTTTCACTGCTGATATATCACAGACGAAATCAATCATTACGCCTCCATACAGCTGTCAAAACATCTTTAAATGTTAGTTATTTAGAGTCCGACCGAAACTGTTTTTCCGGCCGAAACCGAAACCGAAACCGAAAGTTCGGCCGTGGCTTCAGTTTCGGCCGAAACCGAAACCGAAACCGAAACTCACGTGATCAAGTATAAAAATTCTTAAAATACTAAAATATGGGGCTTTTATGCCTATTATTTTGCTTTATTTGACTCATGGACTGGAGACAGTATATTAAACGTGTGGTTATCGTTTATTTCAGTTGCTAATAATATTTTTATGTAACAGTTGCTAATAATGTTTTTTTTTTCAAATAAATTTCTTATAGCAGTATGAGTTATTAATAAATTAATTAATAATTGTGACTGTTGCATTAAAAACTAAGTATTGGTATTTTGAAATCTTACTAATTAAAACTTTGGTTTGTATTTGTAGTTCCGAGGGGGGATCAAAAAGTAAAAATGAGATAGAATATAATGAATATGATAGCTTAATTATTTATTTTTCTACATAATCTCCGAGTACACCTACACACCGAGTCCAGCGTTCTAAGTTTCCAATGCTTCATTTCCTTTTAAAAAAAGGATTGTCTTGGTCCTGCAAAAAGGTCACCACGGCATTGTTGACTTTTTATATATAGTTTTAACACATATTTCCTCTTAAGTATTGTATCAATTTGGAGAAAAGATGAAAAATAGCTAGGCGCCAGATCTGGTGAATAGGGGGATGCTCAACCAATTGTACGCTAGCATGCTGAACGGTGGCCATCGCTAATGCCAACCTATGCGCCGGTACGTTGTCAAGATGAAACTGCTTGCTCGTTCAAAGTTTGCCTCTTTTTTATCATTGACAGCATTTCTCAACCTCGGTATTAAAGCTGCATAATCTGTAATGATGGTTCCATGCTCAAGGTAATCAAACAACAATATCACTTCTGAGTCCCAAAATATTGAGGCCATACCCCGGCCAGGCCATATACTACGGCCACAGCATGAAGATCCTTCGGGATAAATCCGTGTTTCGTCCACTGCTACAAAACTAGATTTACAGTTATTAGAATCTTCTTAAAACTTGTCGATCGAAGATCGAAATCGATGTTGTTTCTGATTCTCGGCACTCATCTTGCGGAGACTTTTCTCATATTCAAAATTTGTGTCAATATGCGTTGAGTACCTCTATATGAATTGCTCGTTTCTTGGATTAGGTATCAGATGGTAATTCTTTAATCGCTAAAGACAGTTTTGTCGAATATGGCAGCATATTCTTATTGTTTCTTGTTGATTACTGGCTTCGATGGATGTCTGCAACCATGTTCGTCTTCCGTGTACGTTCTCCCTACTCGAAATTAAGAAGCCCACTTTGCCACAATTGATTATGACAGAGCAGTCTCTTCTCATGTTGCCTTTGAGCCGCAGTAAATCTCTAGCGTTGTAAACTTTTTATAACAGTGGTTTTTAATGACAAGGTCGCACTTGGGTTTTTTCTTTTTTCGAGAACATTTCGCCACATATAGCAAACAAATGACTACATTCAGAAAAAAAGTAAAGAGACTAGAAAATTAACACAACAAATATCCGAGCTACACTTTCCAGTATTATTTGTATTTATTTTTTGGTTAGCAAGGAGTATATATTTTGTTCTCACTACTATTTGTTCCTCCTCGTCTTTCTAGAAGAATCATCAATTTCTTTGTCAAACTTGGAATGTTTGTCTGAACTAAAATCGACTGATCTGAGCTCGATTGTAGCAATGATACATTTAACTTTCGCTACTATTTTGAAAATGAAAACACTTCTCAAACCAGTTTCGGTTTCGGCAAAGTTTCAGCCAAATTTGGCCGAAACCGAAACTCTGACCGAAACTGATTTTTGGCGAAACTCGCGAAACCGAAACCGAAACCGAAAGTTCGGTCGGACACTGTTATTATAGTTCGCTAACATCCGAACGGTTGTTGCAAAATGTGCATTTAAAAATCAATCCGATCTAATAGGCACTCTGAAATAATCAATTTTAGTCTATTTACAATCAAAGTCGCAGAAAAAAGGAATTACCAATCGTATTATCATACAGTATTTATTTATTTAATACAAAATTAAATTTCATAACACACTAATGTTAATATAATTTTGCCGTCGAATGAATTTCATCAATGAACGTTTAGCGTACGTTCAATATCAATAATATTTGTATTTCGCAACGTTATATTCGATTATAAATGGAGTTATCGAATCGTCTCACGAATATCCCATCACGCTTCTACTACTCACAATGTGGAAGCGATTGAAAACAAACAGAGCACAAACGCAAAAAGTAATCAATCAATCAATCGAATACGAGACCACCGCGGCAGAAATGACGTTGCATATAAATGTAATTTTTAATGTGTCTATTGTGCGAGATTAACAATTGTTCAATTTAAATAATTGCGGTAGATCATCCGAACTGTTCAAAATAAATATCAAAGTTATATAATTTTATTATTTAAGCTACATATATTTATTTAAAAGGAAATAACGCCCTATTTTATGTCATAATAAAATCACCTTGTTATAAAGGTTCTAAACGCTTTACGAAGCTTTACGAAGTCATTAATTACTTTCTTGATAAAGTAATTAATGACTTCGTAAAGCTAATTCTTCTTAAAACTAAAACTTCGTGAATCAAAATGTAAAAATCTGTCATTGTAAGTAGCACCTATTGACGTTACCAATTAATAATTGTGTATCAAAATTCATTTTGAGCAATATAAAGATTAAAATCCCAACTCAAATGACATGAACAAAATCAGGCGTATTTGAACTCGATTATAGATAAAATAAACATCAATAGCTTTTAACAGTTTTAACGCTTATAAGCAATATTTTAAGACTTCTTAATGAGAATTGCACATTCTTTTTAAATAACAAAAATAATTTGAGCTTTTCATTTATTTTATCTTTACAATATTCCCGAAAGTACACGATTTGTGAGTATTATGGAATGTTTATATTAGTATTATATGCATGCATAACCACTGTGCTTACATTTGCCTAAAAGCAATAATGTCCCAACGCTGTGCTATTGCGTTCAGTTTGGTTTAGCATTGTAACTTAAAATAGGATAAACAGTCATTTTATTATCTAACGGCATAATGCATACATATTACATGGCGTCAAGTGGGATTTGCGAGTAGTAGAATTTGCCGCGGACAGGGCGCATCGGTCACCAAGAGGTCAACGTTCTGCACGTCTCGCAGCTTTCTTTATAAAACAAACGATAACGATTTCCGATGACTCAGGTGCCGTTATGGATTGTGATTGTATATTGTGAACCTATTAAAATTCACCTCGACACCGGCGAGACGAAAGTGTATGGAGGAAAAACGAAATAAACCTGTTTCGCGGGTCGTCCGACTTAGAGAAAGTGTAACGATCTCTTGCTTATTACTTTCACTGCATCGATGGCATTAATATCGTTTGATAATAAAATAAGGTGTATTTAGGGGTCATAAAAGGACAGGAAGAGTTCCGTTTGGTCGGACCGGTCCAATGTAGGCCAAGTGCACACTAAGCTCTGCGGCCGCCGCTCCGGGGTTGTTACATAATATGCACTCGCCTTTATCGGAATAACTGTTTTAGAAGTATTTAATTTTAAAATTTTATCGACTCCTAATCGTAAGAAATATTCTTGACGTAATAAAAAATAAAAGTTTTTTTTCAATTTACCAGTATATTTTACATTAAAATAAGCTTGATAAATTTCATAAACCATTTTCCACGTGATAAATTGATTCTTGTAGTGATCATTTTTATTGTTTTGAACATCAAACATTGCATAAACATACGCTCTGTAAATTCCATATAAAAAAATTATCCCCTTTTGAATATAACCAATCCGATATGTTTTAGAAATACAAGTTTAATTTAAAAATTACAAGATTTTAACTAAGTTATTGCTAACGTTTAAATTTAAATTTCTAATTACTAAACCATAATTCAGTTATTTCGTCAGTTAAGCTAGCGGTTTCAATAGCCGCTGTAGTAAACTTTAAAATAACACCACTCGTATGATGCGTATAACAAACTGTGTTTTCCTAAGTAAAGTGCATGTAAATATTAAACCCACGACGCAGAGCAACAACGCCTCGCTAAGAGACTGCGACCACTTATCTGCCATCGTTTGTCAGACATCGATATGATAAATACTCCAAGTATTGATGGGATAGGTTTGTCAACCTTTAAAGTACTCTGGTAACCTACAACATCGTCGAAGACCAAGTTGCATGGGCAAATAAAGAATTCCTAAAATTTTTGATGACGTTATCATAGGATTGAGTTGAGATGTTATATCGACTGGTGTGTATAACGATGAGTAATGTAGGACCAAATAGTAGTAATTACACTATTATGTTCTAATTCAAAGGGCAATGTAGAGTAAATTTGTACGGGCCGTCTGCTAACTTGTTGCTTCTTATGATGCATTTCTGATAATTAAAATTATAAGACGCATTGTTAAATAACAGGTGATCATACTGCTCCATTGCTTCCAAACGCTAGTGGCAAGTGCTGAACGAATCGTGAATTGAACCTGGAGATCAATAAATTTTCATTGTTGTTTTCCTAGTTGGTTAGGGCAATTTGGGCCGATCACCAATTGAGTGAAAAGTAAGATGATCCATGCGTCGGTTGGGCATGTAATAAGTCGGTCCTAACTAACACAGGCTGATAACGATAACACTGCTTCTCTTGAGGCTACATACAATATACAATTAATATAATACGATATTATAGTCTCAACTTTTAAAGCATATACAAAAATATCTTAAGACATTTGATGAGAATTATGTGTGTTAATATTAATGTTAATGAAAAATATAGTATTCAGTAAAACCGTACGTAGGGGTTTCATCGAATCAGATGAATAAAATAAACAATTATTGAAGTGAAAAGAATAAGTACCTGAACTTGTAAAAATTCGTAAAAAGCAACTATTCTTTAAACTGTATAGATTAATTAATTTTTTTACACATTTAACCATTTACTGTTATTCAAATTATTTATTGTGCAGATGCCGAACTTTTTGCAAACCCTGACGACTTCTAAAGTCAATCACATCTCGAAGGCAGACCGTTCAAAGCTGCCTATTGCATAAGCCTTCAGCAAACACGCTTAAAGCCCATCGTATATTTCGCAACGTGCCCCATTGTCAATGGAGCCCCGAGGCGGTCCATTGAGCTTGTTATTAAAACATCAATAACATACTGCCTTAATACACAGACAAACCGCCGCTACGAGGTCGCGTACATCATATGACCTGCAATATTTCTGAGATTAATTTTTTAATTGGACCGAGCGATTTGAGGGTCGAATAAGCGCAGTTTTAAACGATCGCGAAATGTTAATTAGAGACGAGATTTACGATTTTGATGGATGGGCCGATGCTTGACCTCAACTGTATAGCTAGTATATATTCGATCTAGTATATATTCTTAGAGCTAAATTTCATCTCTACATTATGATAAAAACTGCCTAGTCGTATGTTGTTGCGCTTTAGAAATCGGAGAACAACTTTTCAATGCTGTTTCCTAATTGGTTAAGGCAATTCGGACTGATCACCCTACTTGCCTGTAAAGGAAGATGATTCAAGCGTCGGTTGGACATCTACAACATTACAAATATTCGACATTATTATTATAAATGCTGTTGTTTAATTGACTCGTATACGGATAATAGTTGATTGTCCTTCTTCATTTTTGAAAGTTTTACTGCTAGTGATTAATATACCATGTGAACACAGAAGAATAGGTATAGATGCGCTCACCGCTTTGGGACTTTATTCATAAATTACAAAATTTACGATGGCTTATAAACCTGGTTACGGCTTTGTTTATAGTACAATAAACATTTTAAAGCTAAAATCAAAATCATTTGATCTAAATCATAGTAATTCCGTGAATGAGGATTCATAAAAAATATGGGTTAATTAAACTTACATATAATATTTTCTTGATTTTACGCAAATACTATACATGATTAAAATTAGACTGCGGAATTTATGATGTTTAAATAGTTTTGATTCATGGTCTAGACGTGACCACGCATCCTGTAAAGTATCTGAAACGTCATGGATATTGTAAAACTTACTGAACGCGGTAAAATCAGTAAATTCTGTTATTAAATATTCTTATGAAGTTAATATCAGCAATGTTTAAATTAATCATCAATTAAACCATATGTATCCTAGTCAATAAACTTTAGGTTGATATTCTTCAAACAACTTACTAAATAGTGACCTGGCGTATGTTTTTAACGTATGTATCGCACACAAGCTTTACGACCGGCCCACAGTTCCTAATTTCCAACAACTCACGCTCGTGTGAACGGTAAAATATGAAATATTATCACTGTACATTGTTGCGTTGCTGTCAGTGTAAAATGAATAGGCATTTCGTCCGCACGAGACAATAATGAAAGTCAGGGTTGCCACCTTCGGGCGCCTTACTGTCAACGAGGTGTAAAAAGAAGCGTAACACAAGCCAATAATTAGTAATAGAGTGGCAACCGAGCGTTGAATGCCGTGATTAATGTATCTTCTTACAGCTCTTGTCATATACGTGGCCCTTGCAATTGTTTTCGTAATTATACAACAATACACTTAATTTTAGGATTAAAAACAGTGCGTGTGTTTAGTTTAAAGTAAAAGTTAACAATTTTAATTGTATACAGAATACTTTGTTATTTATACGCCTCTGGTGTCATTTTTTAACTATGTCCCTTCCTCTATTTGTTACTTTCTTATATCGTTCACAATTTTGGCATTTCGTATCTCTGTTTGATCTATGCATGTGCATTTGAAAAAAAGCGATGTAAAGCCACTGGGCTTCGTGTTTTTATCTATCTATGATATTGTTAAGTCTTTATTTCACAACAAATTGATGAAGCTTTATCGAATCAATTTCGAATTTGGTCTTTCGTTTTAATTCTATAGACAGGTAGTAAAACCAGTAAAAGGACTAAGAAAACTAGATAAATTGGACCTGTTACGAGAGAAATTGGAAAATATTTAGCACACTTTTTCATGCTTTACAGAGCCGTAAAAAATCATGAAAAGCGGAATTCTGAAAAGTAACATAAAATAAATTATATCGACATCTCTTTGTAAGTGAAAGAAAACCAAAATATTAGAATGGGCGTCGCGTTCTGAGAAGAAATTATTTCCAGTTTACGAATCTATTGTCGTATCAACTACTCAATGCATAAATTGACTGAATACTTGGCACAAAAACCCCATTTGCGTTGTAGTAAAATCTCAGTAAATGGAACCCAAATGAAACTGTCGCATAACTCGAGTTTAACAATGCAGATCGACGGAGATGACCGTAAAACAACACTAAAGAGCAAATAAAGTTTTTGTCGGTCCGTTTAAATGTTGTTTGATAATAATAGATGCTATCTTTTGCGTTATGTTAACATAATATAACATTAATAGCATAAGGATTTAATTTATAGGGGAAAACCCTTACCCGTACGAAGACAGAGGGTAGAAACTAATCAGCAATATCAGCCCATGTTAGTCCACTGCTGGACTTAGGCCTCCCCTAATGCACGCCTACTCCATTAGGGGGTTTTCGGACCGTATCCCACGCTAGTCCAATACGGGTTGGTAAGTGGACCGACTTTTTACATGCCTATCCGACGCGTGGATCATCTTACTTTTCAGACAATAATAGCGGTTGGTAACTAGTAACTTCGCGTAGTAAGTGCCGTCAGCCATAAAACCACGAGAGGTATTATTTTTGACAAATCATTTAACAAATTACTAACAAATAATATTTTATCTATTATTACTGCTGTCGTAGAACTATATGTCAACTAAAATGAAACCCATTTTAATTCTATTAAAAGTTAAATATAAACCATATATATTAGGTAAGCAAATATTTTTCTCGTAACGTAAAATTGATTTTGCGACTGTTATGTTTTACTTTATTAATAATAGTAACAAAAAAAAGGATTTAGTTCTATATCGTAATTGTTCAATTTATACATTTAATTATGGGTTATTACTAAACCTGTGTTGACTAATTGTCATTTAAAAGATGTAATTTATTATAATTGTCCAATAAGAATAACACATGCCAGTTATAGACAATAGGAGGAAAACTCTCACGTATTATTGTAGCTGTGGCCTCGTTGGATTTATCGAGAAGTGTTTTGTGACCACTACTTACAGTTCTTTAATTAAGAGTTAATACATTGTTCATGTCATAGCTATTTAACGTTTAACAGTAAAAAGGATACTATTATTTAAGCTTAAACTCTTTTATAGAACTAATAGCTTTAACTCAAACGGTCATTACAAGCCTGTTACAATTAATTTTGCGGTCAATTAATTGCGTTAAAATTTTGAATATAAAAACCGGCAAAATGTGAACATTTTTATTTATTAAATAAACGATCAGGTGAGCAGAATAAGGACGCCTGCTTATAAGTTATGCAGCGACTGTCAACTGATATTTTGTCTGTTTTGTTAATTTCAATAGGTACTGTGCTCTAAAACCAGAACATACATGTCTTATAAGAGTAACCGCTTTGCAATAAAGGTAGTGGATTGTTCTTGTACTTATGGTGTACCTTATAAGGCGTGAAACATGTATGTATACCATTTATTCAAAGGAGTAACTTTGTTCTTCGAAGATTTTGATATGACGTACTATTTAATTCGAGTCGAGCTCAAATAATCACGCTACTGGACAAATAGTCTGTGGGAGCGTTTTAATTTTTGTAATCTTTTCGAAGGGACTTTTGCGAAACTCGTGAAAAATGTCACGGTCGGTGTATCAAAGCTATTCGGTCAACGCGAAAGGGCATTTTCTTTTAATCGTGTCAATGCGTTCGGCCGATTTATTGGTTACCAGTCGAAACGTAAAGCGGCAGTAATAAAATGTCAAATTTATTCCACGAAAGTATTTCGCGCCTTTTTTTGACATATTAACACTTTCGCTGTGCCATTATTCTGGGGCTTAATTTTTAAATATAAACGTCGAGTGTGTTGTACTTATTATGTGGATATGGTAAATGTTTATTTCTTAATTTAAAGTAAGTTATGCGTGCATTTAAACAGTTACTTGAATAACAGGCTATACTTTGCGAGATAAAGCTTTACCGACGCCAAAAGTCGACGATGGTCAAATATTCTGCTAATTTTGTCTTATTTTTCTTTTAGGGTTCTATTTTAATTATTACCAATAACTAATTATTACATAAGGATATCTTACTTAGTGCTTATAATTAAAGTATTCATTATAAGCACTATTTAGAAGTAAAAAATAATTCTAAAATTTATATTAACTTCGATCAGGTATTCTTATCTTCGTTTGAGTAGAACACTCGAGTAACAAAGACTATAACAAAGACTAACCAGAGCAAAACTAGGATACAAAAAAGGATATTTATGTAAACAAACAATAATTAAAAGTGTATTAGCGCCAGACGATAGCCGCTTTTATTGATAGAACATCTCTTAGAGTTGCGTAGAAAGGCAGTCCAACAATCATCTCATTTTGGCTTGAGTATATTAAATATTGTAATGGCACAGAGACCCATATATTCAGTTCAAGGAATGTTATAAATCTCCACACGACTTAATTATCAGCGTTTAAACAAAAAAGAACGTGGCAAGTTCATAAAACAAGCGTTCCGAAATAATTAAGCGTAATCATAAATGTCCGCTTAATAAGTAAAATGTAATGTTAATTACATGTTAAATGTAACATTAAATCGTTGTGTGTATGTTCTTGTAAAGAGCGGTCGACCGTGAACGTTGGGCAATGCGCTGAAAGGCTCCAAACAGTCTGCCATCGTTCTGTATGGACTTTGACGAATTGATATTAGCATTAATTAAACATTATTAATGATTGTTGCTGAGAATGGGCTTTGTGATAATCGTGCTGTCTTAAACTAACCGTATTATGATTTGGTAAAAATTAAAACCATACTGCCATTTTAAACTTACGAAAAAAATTTATAACCATAGATTGTTAATGCGAAGTCTTAAGTCGTATTGACAATACATAAGTTAATAACATTTTTAGTACGATTGGCTTTCTAACAGTTTATGATGACTTTTGTTTAAAAAACACAACAATACAAGCTTCCAAACATAATTATTAGTAACTTGAATTAAGCCTTTCATGTATGTATTACTATTAAAGCTTAAAACCAATCATGGTTCTGATTATCCTATTTGAAAATAAACATGACTACGATAAAACGAAAGCTACGACCTGTTTGTGTGGCACACTCTAATACCACTAGGGCACAGATGCATTATAGTTCCTATTTATTGATGTACATGTCATACCTAATGATGAGCACTTCTTCAGAAGACCTTGAAAATTTCCAGAGGCTCTTTGGTGTTAATTATTAATGCTTGATATTTATGTTTCGATCTGTTTCCTTGATGATTATCTTTCTTTCTTAAGTTATTACCCCAAGTTACCATTAGCTCGGCTTCTAATCTATCCAGGTTTACCTGAATAACAGGTTTACGTAGAGTGACTGTCATCTGACCACCACAACCCAAAGGGTAAACTGCGTTCTAAGGATGAATTATTTGTCAATAAATTTGAAGGCACTGAGTTCCTATAACGACTACCAAAGATGGTCTTGACAATTGGGACAGAACTTTGTACATGACCATGCGAAGCAGGAATCATCTTGCTTTTCAGGCCAATGGGTGATCAGCCCATATTATTCTAACCAACCAGAAAACAACGATAACAATTATATTACGTAATTATTATTTGGTGATTTGAACCCATGACCTCTGGTTTATAAAGCTAGGGCTAATACTGCTAGGCCACGGAGGCGGTTAATATGTATAATTCTTACATTATCCAATGTTTAAGATTTTTCCCAATTCTTTGAGACATTTGAATTCATATTTACAGATATCTACTTTATGTCCATGATTCGTTAAATAAAACTGTAGGTACTTGTAACTCATAACCAATATCTATTACAATATAAAATTGAGTTCGTGGTGTAAATTAATCCGTATTCTTATTTGACATTCAAATAACACATCGTTAAACTTACAATGACCAAATAATTTGTATAAAAACGAAATCAAAATAAAAAATCTTAAAATGTTAATTTGGACCTAATTGTTCTTTAGCCTTGATCTTGCGGCCTTCTAACATTGGTACAAATGCGGGTAGAAGGTAAATTCATATCTGTACGCCTGATGTTTATTGTAATCTCTGGGCCTATATGAATTCTTTTCGAAGGATTCATAAAATTGGATAAAATACTTATATTAATATATTCTTGGTATAAATATTAAAATAGTATAGGTACTACTAAAGAGGTAATACTATCTTCTTCTTCTTTTAATTAAAATGGCTCCACCAAGGATATTTTGGCGACTCTGCCAATGTCAAGAGAGAAAGAGAAATAGGTGAAGGTTTAAAAAAGTGGTTAGTTACAATGACCATTGTACGGTAAAGAGAACTATTACACTTAATCTGCCGAAATACCTAAGATCACCAATAAATTAGTGAAAATTAGTTACACATTATGTGGGACAAACAAATGGTGACATATACTTTTTATGTTCAGTATTTACAAGACAGGGATCATTAAGGGTTAAAAGAAAAGGTATGTTAACAGATGGGGTATTACCATATTCAGAGCTAAATATAACAAAACCAAGATTCTTTAATTTTTTCCCGCGCGACGTGTTACAGGCAAAATGCGGGTGCACATTTCAGACTGCAAGTAGGACATTCAGTGTTCCGTTTATGTAAATAACATTTAACCTTTGAATATTTAGCGGACCGGTTGCGGGTGCGGATTTCTCAAATGGCTTTTTTGAATTCGTGCCGCCCAAAAGGTCCACAATTAGTGGGGATTGATACGCAAAGGTCGTTTATTGATCGAGAGCCGTTCGTTTAATTGAAACACGGTTAACGTATCGGTGAGACAAGTGTTTAATTACGATGCCGGCATATACTTAACAAATAATGCAATATAATATATAAGTTCGTAGCAATTTCCACTTAATAGCATATGTATTAAGGGCGAAAACGGTTTGTGCAATCAATGCAGTGCTGTTGAATTGACATCTGACAGCGACCGTTAGTAGCCTTTCTGTGGCCGATAAATGCTTTAGAGAAAATGTTTCATTAACTGACAACACTGCACTGTCAATGCGATAAGTGTAGTACTTTAAAGTTACCTTTATATACGTTTATACGGCGTATGTAACGATTATTTCAATATAAATATATCCATGCATTACATAGATGCATTTTATCCCAATTAAAACAGATACTCTTTGATGTAATTTTAAAAATTATTAAAAAAATCTTTTTCAGTTTCAAAAATGTTCATTATGAAAGGTACGAAACTTACAAAGAAATTATTGTTAATAAAAAGAGTTTTGCCAATTCATTTGCTGGTCGGGAAAAACAACTTTAGGTAGCAAAACATCGACTAATCTACTAAACTTTAAATGAGTTCATGCTTTTTATTGTCTGAAAATAATGGACTGAATTAATTATCATCAACATCTTCCAGAAAGCCTAGGTTTTACCAATTTTAGTTTCAATATCAGTAAAGGAGGCATGCAAAAGTTAATCATATGCACTCATATTCTAGAAACTAAATTCTCGCATAAGGTTTATTAATAGTGTTAAAATATATTAATATATCCCCTGGTACAACCGTTAATAATGAGACTGTAAAAAAAATGTCACGCAGAGTTTCTTACGGTGTTTCATCCCAGGTCAGTGGCTCCTTTTTTTATAAGCAATGTTAACATTTACCACTCTGGCAATCAATAATGAAGTGTAAGTTTCACATATATATTAAAAGACATTCAATTTATAACCAATTGAATGGTTAAAGTTGATTTGATACTACTTAGATGTGATATTATGCTTCTAAACTGATTTTTATCTAGCATCTTGTGACGGCCGATTACATTTTTTATATAAAGTCCTGTACCACGATAATCGTGACCGTAATATTACATCGTCATTCGTGGACACGGAATGTTCATAATTTGAAGCACTTTAGAGCTAAGCTGACCGCATCTGAATTGCCTCAATTTGTCATGATTAGTTTATAATCAACTAGGAACCATGTTGGAAAATTTACGAATACAAATAAGCTAGTTTACTTGGTTGATTAACTGCAATCGCGGTTAAAATCATTCAAAATCATCATCATGTTATTTTCTTGTTTTCAGATCGCTAAGTTACTTTAAAGTTAAATGATTTATCTAGTGGTTCGACTATTACGTAACCCTTACATTGGAAGTCTAGGTCGTTTACAAAAGTTTTTCTATCACGGTAATGTTTATTGCTACAGAAAAATTATCTACGAAGTACCTGTAAAAAAAAACATTTTATCAAACTAAGTTTGCGTTTTACGCTATCAATAATACACATTTGGCTAAACATTTAAAATCCGTGTAACGAGCGAATCTATTTATTTATTAAATACAACTTATTGTAAAACTTGAATACGAGTTTTGTTTTGAATAAATAGTTTTACATTTTATTTCAATTAGTTATCATTCAAACCACGAACAAGGCACTATACAAACCTCCTGGTATTCAAGGTTAACGAAACAAAATTAAATTGGCATTGAAAATTAGGACTAAGAAAGCGTGTGGTCAAAGTTGTTTAATGCATGAAGCTTTAATTTTATCTTTTAGATGTTTCTATATATAGTTAAGTAAAATTAAAATTAAAGCGCATAGAATCATCATATCGCATAGAAAGATCAGCGTCGAAGCGCAATAATATACATTTGGCTTCGAAGCTGATCCTATGATAAGTTGTAAATTCATTGATAATTACACACATCTCTTGTGGAGTCAAGTTGAAACATCTTTCAGTTGATATGTACTTGAGCAAAAAGTAAAGTGTTAATAAGAAAAGTTATCTCAGAAGCGTCAAGCGAAAGCTCGATGGCAACGACTAGCCGATAAACAGAGTTAATAAGCAGGTTGGTTTTTTACGATGCACTTATGTACACGGGTACATGACCGAGGCTTCTGGAGTCATTTGCCCAAGTACCGTTAGGCGATAACGTACTTTGAGATCGTAGCGTGCTTTATAATGTTGGCCGTTGCAAAAACGATAAATGCTGTAATGGAATCGAATTTTGATAAATCAGAAAAAGACACTCGGTACAAAACACTGATTTAGGTTCTGGTAATAGAAAATCTATTCCGGATAAGTTTATGCATTCAAATAACACTATTTACCTACGAAACAATACGATACAGTGACAAAAGTTACTAAAGCTAACTTTGTGATGGTGTCGTGTTATCGTCGTCTCTATAAACAAAAAAAATCTTTTGGAAAGAAAAACATATTAACATTCCCATAAAAAACCAGACACAATTAAAACGCACTATACATGATTCAATATTTCTGTTTTATTAGGAATAGAATAGAACTGAGATCTTCATGCGCAGCAGTCACAGTCACATACCACTACACCAAGTGGGTGAGACATTGCCGAGAAAATGCGATGAGGTTTTTTAAAAAGGGTATTTTAATATATACACTATTATAATTATTTACATCACAATTTAAAGTTATAAGAAACTTCCAGACAGGCATTATTCAGTGGAAGCAATATTTAAGGTATTTAGCATCATAAAACAAAACCTCTTAAACGAAGGTTTGTGTGAGCAACGAATGGCAGGGTAAGCAAACATAGAAATACCTGGTAAAGTTTTATTCGCTAAAAGCCAAGTTTAACGACTGAAGTACACAGATGGCTACATTCTGAGTAACTGGTTAATGTTTGAGTTATGCAATTCATTCATTCAATTTAATAGTTTAAATGTTTTTTACACGCGGTCGGTTGTTATAATAAAATTAACGCGTACACAAAATTAAATTAATGTTATAAGTGCGAATAAAAAGAAGTCGGCGTCCCGGTTCGTAAACCGATCGTCAACGATCCTTAGGAGACATAAACAAATGCCTAACCCACGTATCTTCAGTACGTGTGGCCCTCATTTTTAGCAAAATGTTGGCCACCTAGTTCGTGGGGACGGAAGATTCCCGCGAACTCTGTTTTAGATGAAGCTTATCAAAGACAAGAGTCTGAAAGCATAACATCCGAGTCAAAAAAAAATGTTTACAGTTTTTGATGCAGTCTTTTTCAACATACCCTTCATAAGAATAACATTCATTTTGTTTTTTTGTAGATGGCATAAAATTGCAACTTTATCCAACACACCAAAACCTTCGGATGCTACTAACATTCTACCTAGTAATTGTACTACTTGAAGTGGAAAACACACTCTTGTATTTAGCAGCAGTAATAAGCAGTCCCGGTCCCGTGAAAAACGAATCTGGCACATATTGAAACTGAATACAGAAAGTAATCTACTCTTGTACACTTTAAAATTCTAAAACTCATTGTGGCGTATCATATATAGAAGAAATGCTAATTGCCAATATGACATTGAGTCCGTGCGTGAGACAAGTCGAGAACTAGCGCGACATTCAAGCCATTGTTCTATTGTGGTGTTAATCCATGATTGACAGCTGATCATATTGCACAGGGACCGTTTGGTGACGCGTTCGGTATTGTTTCATGGACGCAATTGATTGCGTAACTCATAATTCAATACGTCAACATTGTTAGGCATCGTTTGATACTGTATTCAGTAACAATAATCACACGAGATAGTTCATAAATTTTAACTATAATGGACCAAAAAGAAATATTTTTATTTTATACAATAGAAGAAATAAATGTATGCAATGTAAATTCTCAAAAAATCAAAAATTTATAGACAACTTTTACTTTATTTTAAATTTACTCTTTACTTTAACTTTATTTCCCTCTCCTCACACTCTAATTCATTTTCTATATCGATATATAACTTTTTTAAAATAAACAAACTTTAAATAACAATTGTAGTAAAGAGTGAATAGAAAAAAAATAGTGAGACATAGCAAAAATATTTTCTTCTAGCGACCCAATAAACCAACATAACAGCAATTCGATCCATGTTATCAAAACATCTGTGCTCACCAGACCGTTTCACAATTAAAAGTAGCAGTTGTATGTTATCTGTTATCAAAATGGCCGCCGTATAAACGCTTGACAGGTCTTAATTTGTCAATTTATCGATTGCCTATTGTGTGAATGTTTAATTTTATCTTGTTAATTCTTGCCCAATACTGATAGATGGATACAACTGACAATCAATATTGCATTATAAATTGCATTATTGCGTATTGCATTATTAAGTATCTATACTAATATCTTTCTTTTACAATACCCTACCGGTAGTAGGTCCCCTATTTCTATCGCAAAGCAGTAGCGTGAAAACACTACTGTGTTTCGGTTTGAAGGGCACCGTAGCCAGCATATTTACTGGGTAAACAAGACTTAACATCCTATGTCTCACGGTAGTCAGCGCGTTGGTGATACCAGTATTGCCAATGTTTATGAGCGTCGGTGACCACTTTCCATCAGGTGGCCCCTATTGCTAGTCTGCCTGCGTATGCAATAAAAAAACCATACGGCTTAGAACCATTTAAACATGTTTTTTATTCACTGCAAGAAGTAAAAGTATAATATAGTCACATAAAATTTGGGTAACATAAAAATTAATAAACGAATACCACTTTACCAAGAATATATTGCATACTGCCTCCGTGGTCTAGCGGTATTGGCCCGTGTTTTATAAACCGAAGGTCGTGGGATCGAAACCCGCGGGGAAACAACTTTGCGTTATTGTTGTTTAGGACAATTTGAGTGGACCACCCAATTATATGAAAAGTAAGATGATCCATGCGTCGGATGGGTCATCTTACTTTTCATATAATTGGGTGTTCCATGTAAAAGTCAGTCAACCCACCAACCTGCATTGGGCCAGCGTGATGGGATACGGTCTTAAACCCCCTAATAGAGAAGACGTGCATTAGGGGAGGCCTATGTCCAGGAGTGAACTGAAACAGGCTGATGATGATATCTCCTTCTACGCTTTTGAATTGTTCGAAGAACAACGATCATGCAGGTACAATACAACAACACTAACGGCGACAAAAATCAAAACAAAATACGGGTTTCTATCACAATTTCAATTTATATTAAAAGAGACAGTATTAATTTAAAGTAATCATTCTGAATCTGCTTGTTGCATATGTACGTTAACATTGATTGACGTATTCTTAATTAATAATAGGAACTAATAACAATTTTAACACTTTAAATAAATTAAGAAACGAAACGGCCATTCATGCGTTATAGATCAATATTCTATGTAACACAGATTTGCGTAGCTTAAATTGTTTGGTTAAAAGCTTAATTAATTTTGCAATTTATTTGTAACTAGCGACCCGCCCCTGCTTCCCACTATAGAAGCTATGCTGATAGAAAATATACCTACAATATTAAGCATGTGTTATACATATACACATACTTAATGTTAATACCTCTTCAATCATTCTATCTAAAATAAAACAGCATCGAGATCCGTTGCGATATAGGGACAGAGAAAGCGACTTTGTTTTATACTTAGAAGTGACATGAGCTCGAGAGACTGTTTTGGTAGTCTGCCCGTGATGTTGAATGCTGAAAAAATCCGAAGCATCCGGAATAAATATAAAAAAATTAAGGCCAAAGATCCGTAAAAGTGGACTTAAAGGTATGTTCAAATTCGAATTAAAGTCGTGTATTTGCTAGTCTGTTTATCACAAAAAACGTATTAGTAATAAAAGTTGTTTCAAAAGGTCAGCCGGTTAATTATGACGATAAAAAGGTCATATGTATAGCCGTTCATTAATTGCGTTTTGAGGATTCTCAGTACACTTACAAGCAATTAGTTTAAATAACTGAATCGATTAAAAATAACTTTAAATGGGTTCGTTTTATTTATTATCAATGCTATTTTTAATGCCAATCGATCATATTTTTATAACCTATTATCAAAAATAATTGAGTGAAACCTTGTCAATAACTGAAAATGGAAACTGGTGTCAATTATGTCTGAATGATAATAATGTTTATGTCACTTATTTTAACGTTCCACAATATTTTTAAGTTTACTAAAACCAATTGGTATGTGGAATTTATATAAATAATCTCTTATGTCAAACTCGAAAGGGGCCCGAACATATATTGAACCAATACCAAAGCAATACTTATAATATTAACTTTGATACTAAACTTTATAGAAACATATTTATTAATTTGGTAGTAATTAATCCAATTAATAGTTTTAAGATATGAGTAATATTCAGTATAACGTAAAAGATTTGAAAATACCTTTTTTTTCCTTACCATAGTATTAAAAACAAAATTTGCAAATGCGTTTAAAAATCCGTGCCTTCTAACTGCAAATTAGTTTTGAAAGCTTTTATCGATACCTCTGGTTCTCAAATTACAGTGTTTAAGAAAGATTTTGAACAAATTACAGCAATACATTATGTTTTATATTTCAAATTTTACGTATCTGAACGGCTAATAAGCTGATTTAAAATGCAGCTGTTATTCTATATTTAGATACGTTATATTTAAATTGATTATGCGCTAGTATATTATAATTATGTTGTCGATATATCAAATGTTCAATCAATTTGCGCAATGTCCATGGCTAAGCGTGACATGCTGTTACCATATTCGTGACCTCTCCACTTACTCTTACGCTATACGCCGTTTTGGCTTATTAAAATCAAACACTTTAAATTAACATGAACACAAATTTTGTCTTTTTCTTAGAATATACAATTTTTAAAGCTTATGCTTAATTTTTGATTTACCTCACCTATTAAAAACTTTAAACTATGTAGTTTGCAATCATTCTAAATAAAATGAAATCAAGTTTGCTTTTAGGTGTTATATTCGCTAAAAATACTAAAAGGTAAGTGAATATAAAATAAATGAAAATGATTTATTATGAATATAAACATTACCTTCTACTCACCACAATTTTCCGCGTCTACAAATAATGTAATAAATTATAATAATTAATGTTTAATAAACAAATGCAAATACGAACAAGAAAGGATCGCTCATCATACGTAGGTCAAGGTTTATTTGAGTTCCGTTTTGCATACTGACCGCTTAATGCTATACGAAATGCAAATACGCCGTCCGAGCGTATGTCAATAGTTTACGCGTGAGTGGTTAGGTTCGCGACCGCGTGGGAAAAATCCGACACTAGCCCAGTTGCCCTATTTTCCGCTATTGTACGCGACATTGTATTCTCTCATAGTACACTAGCTATCTGTCCCCGGCTCTGCCTGTGGTATATATAGATTTTTTCATCATCATCATCAGTCTGTAACAGTCCACTGCTTGACATAAGCCTCCCCTAATACCTAATAGATAGGGGGTTTTTGGACCGTATTCCACCACGCTGGATCTTACTTTTCAGACAATTGGGTGATCGGCCCAAATTGCCCTAACCAACAATTAAAATTTGTTGAGTCCCCGCAGGATTCGAACCCACGACCTCCGGTTTCTAAAGCACACGCCCATACCACTACGCTACGTAGGCAGTTAGATTTCTTAGACTGAATTTATTGTCGTAAGAGGTAGCCTATGTTAAGTCTAGTATAACTTTCAAGTAATGAAATAATATTTCAAATTGGCGCGGTAGTTTTTAATCTATTAACTACAAACATACAAAACTTACTCTTCCTTTTTATGATATTGGTATAGATATATTTAGAGCATTCGCAAAAGTGAAGGAACACAGGTCGATTGTATGTTTTAAACACAGTTATTGGCTTTACTAGGCTTAAAATTTTCTTTTTGTTATAGTTCTGTATGGGCCGCGTAAGCTAGATTTTGAAACATGCTGCAAGATCTTAACCTAGGTCAAACCAAAATTTCTTAGCTATTGGCGTTAGCACAAATAGCTTTAACATTGGTAAAGGATTACAGTAACTGAAGTTTGATAAGTAAAACCATGTCGTTTTTTAAGTCTGACGTAAACTTTGCTTATAAAAGTCCAGGTTATTAAACAATTCAAACTTTCGTGAGATATTGCACTGAAAATATGTTTCACAAAACGGTTGAAATTACGTAAAATCGGATTGGTGCCGACTTGTTTCGTACCTATCGGAGGTCATTCCTCAGGACGAGTGGCACAGTTATCCCATTGCGTACAATATATTTGCGGTCCAGGTCATATTTGTAACATATATTTATCTTACCTTCAGAGTTAAGTTTCTAAAATAGCATCAATATATGTACATAAAATATAATTGAGAATGTGTTTAGCATATTATTGGTTTTCAACTTCAAAACGCCATTACTAGTGTTACTACTGAGCACTAAGCAACGTATAACATTATGTTATAGAACGTCGCTTTCCTTTAAATTAATTTTGTAGGTTAATCTGACCATAAATATATTCGTTTAATAAAATATATTGGCTATGTATACGCTGAACTTTAAGCATATATTATATTTATATTGAACAACGTCTAAACGTTTACTGCTCAAAGTATCATAACACATTTAAAGTAATAATAATACAAGTGAGTAAAATAAAAAAAATTTTTCTCAATTCTCAGTTTTTGTTTATGAGTTTTTTTATCGCATACATTAAAATATTTCTAAATGACAAGTACATCAGCTGTTATTTTTGCTTTTCTTTTACATATGACTTTGGTTTATTACAAAGCTTGACTATTTTTTCAGCCGTCTATGTTTATAAACTGTTTTGATGTTAAATAATAAATTATTATTTTAATATACTATCAATGTTTTTAATAAATATAATGTATTACACGTAAGGTTTTTAAAATACAGCCAACAAAGAAACTAACAAAGTTTATGATTAATTGCATTAGCTTTTCTAGTAGACCTAAACGCGAAATTGTACACATACAAAATACTCTGTTTGTAATTAAAAAACTATGATTGCATAAAATAAACTATAAAGCAAAAACAGTATCGAAGGAAGGTCCCACTTAATGTTTGAGATTACTTTAAGAAATTTGCAATTAATGTTTATGGTTAATTAAGAGCTATTTACAGGATTTGAACTCCGGATTCTTGAGTTCACCGATTCGAAAGAGAAAGTTATTTAATTATATTGAGAAGAGAAAGATAATTATATAGTTTAATTATACGTAACTATTTTACCCGTTTATTTTATAGGACGTTAAGGCACTTCTACATACCGTATTATTAAAATTAAAAAACTGTTAAAAAGCGAAACCTTTTTAAAACTTGGAAACTTGTAACATTTAATAGATTATGTATTAATTTAGTAGTACAATGATTTAAAACACACTTTATCTCTATCTTTTACGGTTTGGCAACGTTTATAATTTAATCGCACGACATTGTGATTTTTGGTGCCGTGATTTTTTTTTCTCAAATATCTATTAAACTACTTATCACGAAATTAAAAAAAAAATGGGACCAATGCGAAGCTAATATCTATATTTAAAAAAAAGAATGAACAAAATTAGAGCGCTAAAAGCAGAAAGGCCCCTGCGCTAGAAAACTTCTTATTTAGGCTACAATTTTTTTTATGTACGATAACACAAATGTATGAAGCCTTACCTGGACAATAGAGGCAACAAGAAGACCGAAGCAGAGAGCAATGCTAGTGACATGTGGGGCGTTGGACTCTGTGATGGCGATACAGGAGGCGACACCTATGGATGTCAGGAGGAAGGTTCCCACCAACTCGGCCACCACCTGCCTCCATATCAGCTTGTTCTCAGTCACGTCGGAGAGTCCGACGATGGAGGTAGTCCCTGAAAGAATAAAATTGTATTAAAAATTTATTATCGATTAGATATCATTATGTAAAATAAGTAAAAGGGCATGCAATGTGTGTGCATAAGCAATTAAAGGAGAAAAAAATCTTATATTCGCATATATTTGATAACCCGCTTGGTGCAGTGGTTAGTGACCCTAACTGTTGAGCCAAAGGGTGTGGGTTCGATTCCCACCTGGGCAAAAATATTGTGTGTTGAATATATTGTTTTTCTCGTTTCTGGGTGTTTGTATGTATATAATATTTATTTATTCACAAAAGAAAAGTAAGTTTACGTATTTATCATTTTTCTAGTTTCCATAGTACAAGCTTTGCTGATTTGGGAGTAGAAGATGGTGTGTTCAGAAATATTATTATTATTATTTAAATAACGGGTGTACTATTGCAGCATCGAATTTAATATGTTGATATAATATTGAGCCTGCATAATTTTTACTTCGCTTAAGACATTAGTGGTTTTATATTTGTTACTGATATTAATGATACTATTTTTCATATATATATCCATGTTTATTTTGCTACAGCGTAGAACGAAGAACTTTCAGTAACAAAATGAGCAGGATATACAATTGTGTGTTAAATAAACGCAGCAATGCATTAAGTGATGAGTCAATCGAGTAATAATAACAATACTCAGTTGATTTTATTAACCTGTTAATGTCTCTGTATCAATTACGATATAACATTATCCCATCACAGACAAGGCATAAATGTTATGTAACCTTTTGAGGAGCTTTAATGGCAATATCTTGTATAGCACTTACATTCCCGTTTGACTTAAATGGTGTCATAAATAATTACTGCGTTCATATAGAGCGAATAATAAGTATAGAGTCATCTACGACACACACAATCTATTAGAAGTATTAATTGTTTTCTGAAACGGTTAACGTGTATTGTTTAATTTACTTGAGTTAAAAATAAATTTAAATTCGAAGGAAAATTTTATATTTCATTAAATATCAGAACGTTATATATCAATCAGTATTCTATAATATTAAGTACTTTTTTGACTAGCGCAAGTTTGTGTACATAACATAATAATTTTATTGCTATTTTTTGTGCATCGCTCTTTTTGGTTGTAGGTATCGTGTAGAAATATATTTTAAAGCTTTTTTTATTATAGTAATGTCAGATCAGATTATTTTACTATTCAAAAATTTAAGCTTTACTTATTTTGACAGAGGCAATAGACAGTTTCTTTATCCCGTTACTTGATCGATATTGGTAGTAAGTACATTTATATACGTATTTTTTTTCTTGTAACGCATATCGCTGCTAAATGTGTATATTAAAACGATTGTAAGTTGATGTAGAAGAAGGAGTCTTCTTCTTCCTTTTTATTTCTAGTATTTACGCAATTACATTTAAAAAATCATATATTCAAGACACATTTAATCAGTTAGAAAGGAATTCATTTTTTGCCTTTATAAAAAGACAAAGTCCTTTATTCATTCTCGACGCCTTAAAACGACAACTAAGTCTTATAAACAGTAAGAAAGTAATAGGATTGAAAGCCACTAAGAGCCATCCTAAAAATAACACTAACAGTCTATAAACCACCAATTTATAAATGATGTTATAACATTTTAAATGTTATTACTTATAACGAGTGTAATATATAAGTTACAATTTTTAATCTAATCTATTTTGTTATTTCTCCTATATTGTATATTTAATGCACGATTCGTCTTAAATAATATGATCTAATCAATCCGGTATTATGTCAGAAGATATAAGTAATAACAAGGCATTTAATTATGCACAGAAACTGCTGTAAACCGCTAAATTGGCACAATCGTGATTTATATCAAGTACCAACGCTACCTGCATAGTAAACTAAATCAGAGAATAATACGTAATGCAAAAAACCCACGTATGCGTCATCAAAAGTTTAGTCTTGGCGTTTTGTTTTATTTTATTCAATAATTATATTTATTGGACCGACGTGTTCAAGTCATACAATCCAGCAATACGCCGTTTTTTGCTTACGAACAACCTAATACGTAACTTTTGGTCTTTCGTATCTTAAAGAAGTTTAGAAAAAAGTCTTTGTCATTACACATAAACCTTTTTTAAGAACTCAATGGATGAAGAAATTATTTATCAAGAATTACACAAAAAAACTTTGCACAAAGTTTTTTGGTTATTTTTTTGTCAAAAAACGCTATTAACATCAAAAATTTTATATGAAAGTAGATAAATGTAAAAGAAATTACTTTTACAGGTTTTGGTACATGAACAGAGTCTATTATTTATGAAAATCCCTGTGTGTATACTTATATCGTTTAAAAAAGATTTTAACTTCATCGAGTGATAAAAAAATTCAAGATGCAATGTGAAGTATTTGATGTTTAATATTTGCATTGCTCCACCAGCTAGTTTTTGTCCCACATTGATTGCGTATGTAAACAAATCGTTGTACAATCGTAAACGGTATAAAATGTGAGTGTAACCATAGCCTGCTATTTTCTCGCTGTATTCTAATCTCTTTGTTCTATTTTTTTAATCTAAATAGATAACTTAGTAGTTTTAATTTTTATGTAAATTGCATTCTGCCTTAATTATTTTGCGGACGTTATGTGTCTAATTGTTTTATTATAAAAAAATCTTAAATTTATATTTAAGATTATTATAATAAATTACGTTACTAGATTAAATTTATATGAATTATTATTAACTTTGTGTGTTTAATAATCTAATCAGCAAGAAAGTCTTTCACGTCTTAGGTGTTTATTACAGTTAGATATTACAAGAAATACTGCTTTGAAAGTAAAAAAAATCCAATTTGTATCTGTCTCATTAATGTTCTTACCGTCAATCTGACATAAAATTTGAGTAACGACGAAAGTAACGTTTAACAGATTAATTTTTAAAACATCAGAAATACAATATAACTTTTATTTATTTACATGCATAAAAACATGTTTAATTTTATTTATGGTTATCTAAAATCCTATTCCGTTTCCGCTCACTACGAATCGTAATCCGATGGAATATTGTGGTTTCGCACTTACTCTTCTGCATCTCATCCATCGCGTAATCCGTTTTCATTTTTCGACAACAATCGTACACTTTCTATTCGATCCTAGCAAGCCCCGACCGCAACGATCGAAATTAAATCACGCGAAAGTGCTCCGATACGAACGCACAATGCGGCCGTGCAACGCGAGATGAGGCGTGCGTGTTCGTTCTGTGACACCGCTTTTCTGTCTGGCAACACACCTGAACGTGAGATCGCTCGTGGGGGATGACGGGCAGAGAGTGCACCGGACGACCGCCGCCATGTTTACAAATCACCCGCCAATTTGATATTCATTCGGCGCGAAAAGACACCAGGCGGAGGCGCGCGGAATTCGCTAAACGGCCACACGATACATTGTTGCTGAATAGTGATGAGTTTTGGCTATTGTTGGAGGCTTTGCTGTATACCGTTTAGGTTTATCACGGAATGATTAGTGACGATGTGTTGAATGTAAATACGTTGTTTTAGTTATCTGTGCTACATCTAGACATTACACGCGACATCCTTTAAAAATGATTCTATTTAAACCTGTTAGGTGTAATTTTGAATTGAGGCACTAGACGGTAGGAAGTAACAGTTCTGTCTCATACCAAAATACAAAAGTCAAAAGAATGTGCTGAAACCGATAAAATTATCATAAGCATTTAAATAAATAAAAATATGCACATATAAACTGGCTTATTACGTTATAATTATGTGTCTGTTTTCCTTTTTATAATGTAGTATGAAACATTTTATGCTATTACAATTAAAATTTTAAGAATGTACAGAATGAAAGTTTCTGTTACAGTTGACTATTTAATTTGTCTGTTGTTTGCACATGTGTTCTAACGAATGTGTAAATTAAACAAGTTCGTATGCATTAGTGTAATCCTAGAAACCGATTTTTTTTTAATAAGTGTTCATGGTAAAGTAACATCTATTATTATTCAGGCGGATGACACTCAAGGATTGTTTTTTAAAACAATGGGAGGTAATTTTATTGAAAGTTTCACTTCACGCATTTGTGTCGTGTCGATTTAAATGACATGTTTTAGATGTGTAAATTATATTGTTGTCTTAAAAAGATTATATAGAAATTTATATATAAATAAACTTTTTGTAGTTTGATCGCCTCCGTGGCCTAGCGGTATTGGGGCTTGCTTTGTAAACTGGCGGTCGTAGGTTCGAATCCCACGGGAAAAAAATGTTTTATCTTTGTATTCTGGGTGGTTATGTCAATATGGACCGATCACCCAATTGTCAGAAAAGTAAGATGATTCTTGGCATCGGATGGGCATGTTAAGAGTCGGTCCTGGTTGTTAAGACAATGTTTGGCAGTCGTTGAAGGATGTCAGATTCTTCAAGTATACCGACAATTAATTTATACTAAGAATGCAGTTTTCTCTTTGAGTTGTGGGGATCACATGCCAGTCACTCTGCGTAAAAACTGTTTTTCGGGTAAATCTGGATGTATTGTATCTGGACTCCTGAACTTGGGAAAATAGATAGATGAAAGAAATACATTTAGAAGTATCATACACATTATGTAATAAACCTATTTCGCACTTTATATAGAATTTATCTATTGAAATTCTGTTAACTATAAATTATAACAGTTTGATTTTACTAATAGAAATTTGTCCTTAACAATTTAAACTGATATCATAAAACACATGCTTAATATATGCTGTAAATTGACAAAGCAATAAAAATAACCATTTTATTTCAATTACTTGCTACTACGGATTTTATTTTAATTTTTAATTTTTACAGAGCTATTTTCGTGTAAATAATACAGGCTGAATTAAAAAATAAATAACCATAATATCGTTAATCGGAGTTGCGTTAAATATTTACAATCACAATTGTGTCAAGTTTCCTACGCTAACGTTTATGACGTCGTAAAACTAGGCTACTTTATTTATACGCGTTATCAGCTATAAAAATCAGTGGCGTGTGTTGCCAGTGTTTGTCTGATAAGAGCGTTGCCGTGTTCGCCACCCGCTTAGATATTAAGAAAATATTATGTTTACTCGTTACACTTCTTGTCTTTATTAATTATTACGATAATGCCACAAGGTTAATGCGTAAAGGCAACAGCCGCGTTTGATACTGAGAACTATTATCTGGAACTTTCCCATAAATCTGTAAGACTGGCCGTTAACTAGAAAAACAAACAGTACTTTTTTAAATTTTAGTAATAAAATTGTTATAAGACGATTGTACTTGTTCTTTTAAGAAGGAACTGAGATATTTAGGAGATCTAGGTAAAAAAGGGATTACATCAACTATTATATACAGGTTTAATTTATTATAAAACAAGATATATATTTATAAGTAATATCGAATAACAAAACTATGTATTCTAAAGCTTGTAAGTTATAAAAACTATGTGACTGTTAGCATAACATATCATAAGAACGATGCTGAGAATATTATCATTCAATTAAAAGAAACTATAATATTATCTGAACAAATCACTTAAGAATTGTTTTATTAATATTATGTCGGCTTTGATATAAAACTGCACTTACTTTATAAATAAAAAATACATTTCATACATGAAACAAGAATTCTTTGGCAACTTACGAGTTCATTTGTTGGTGCACAAGAATAACAATGTCCACAGAATGATGAGTTTATTACTTGCAATGATGATATTATTAATAAGTTATTTCTTTCATTCTCATTTACGATTAGATAAAGAATCCTCACAAACAATAAATCGTTACTTAGTTTACCGATTCGTTGTTCATCGAGTTTATGCAATTTGGGTTAAAGTTAAAAACGTTTGGGTTTTCGCCCACTGTATAAAACTCGGTTAATGATTATTCTACTAGTGCTCGATTCGCCACCGAGCCTAAAATGTGGGCCTTTTAAGAGCTTATCGATAACATATATTTGTTTTGCTTTACACGATAAAACTGTCGAAAAATATCAACCAAGTATTCTTTTATATTATAACTTTTTTAACAGACAACAAATTTTATAAACAAATTTATATTTCCAGATAGTATAAAGGTACAACGAGCGGAAATTTACAAACGAGCGTCCAGACAAACAATGTATCGAATAACAGAGATGTCCGTTTGGAACGCCTTTACGAAAGAAAATAAAGTTTTAGTTTGTCGCATTACTATTTAAAATGTAATTTGCCATCTAAATATAACTATTATTTTCTTAGTAAAAAGGATCCAGTGTTTAAATTATTCTGACCGTCCTTTTGGCTACTTTTTTTTTAATTTGAAGATTTGTAACGTTCAATAGACCATATAGAGCCTGATCCCTTTACATTATATATAAGTGATTGTTCAAAATCTATTATTAACGAAATGAGAAAGTTGTATTTGGACTAAAACTATTGTAATAACCTTTAATTCCACTTTAACCAACAACGGTTACCGGACATCAAAAAGAATTATAAGACAAGAGGAACATAAACCGAGCGGGTCATTCACCTCATTGCAATCAACAATCACTGGCAGAGAGAGTTTTACTTTCATCGCACAAAATTGTTTAATAGTTTATAGAACAAAAGCAAATCATTAAACGTTTATAAACTATAATTATTATACTTTCTGTTGTTTGCACAAATTCTAAAGGTGATAAAAATACAGTTTTACGGTTGTTATCGCGTTTAATTACTTTACAATATAAAAAATTATACCCGACGGTTTAATTTCTTCCCAGAGACCATTTTGCAGTGAGAACTGTATTATTATTGTAGTATTAATTATCAAACAAAGATGGAGCGACGATATAGAGGAAGTAGCTGGAACCCTATGGGCACGAGTGGCTCAAGACAGATCTTGTTGGAGCGGCTTGGAGGAGGCTTTTACCGCTCTAGGCAGCCCTTACAATTAACTTAACACTAACACAATTTAATTAGATATAAGTAATACTAACTATACTAATAAATCGAATAAAAATTTTGTCACTGTCAAATGTATAAGGGAAAAATAAAGCTTTATTATTATATTATTATTATTATTATTAATTATCAAATATAACTATGACAGTTTTGTTACCGTTTGTATAAACAGTAAGTATTTCCTGTGAGGATTATAAAAAGAAAGGGTCTGTAACGTCAAAAACATTATACATATAGTTGTCAACGGAATGTAAACCTGATGTAACTTTATTTCAACCACGAATAGCTTTCAATTAACTCTCGTAATATTAGATAATACCATTGTACAATAAAGGCGACCTGATTGAAATCGCAATTGAGATTAATTGGTATTTTTTCTGTTTTCAGACGACCGACAAGGAAAGTACAAACTTCTTTCGTCACTGAGCTACATTGTGCAAACACTTCTCTTCAAAGACTGTAACTAGTGAAGTAACTGATCAAGTTGCAAGTAGATTCGAGGGATATTACCAAAATATTCCTAATAATACTCACAAATTGAACGCAATAACTTCATTTCGTTGGAAAAAAAAATTGTTGAGCTAATGGCTCATACTGATCTGATGTAAGTAAGGACTGACTTGATGTCTAATGCTGGATTTTAATTGCGCGAGCATAACCGCCAAATTGGATACTACTTTAGTTATAAAGAGTTGCTGGTATATGCAATGTAATTTTTCGTTTATTACGAAGCATATAAAGCAAACAAGAGTTTCACTTCAAAATATAGTATACGAAAATTCAAATTCAAATAGACGTGGTAAAAATACAAGCGTGTACTATTGTCTCAGCGAAAATATTGACTGTGTTTTGGAACAAGAGTTAATCTAATGTAAAAATCAGTTCATTGGAATATGTTACTGATTCTAAAGAAATAACTTTCAGTTTTGTACTATACGAAAAACCACCCGGATATATGTATAGCGTCATACAGTACAAAATTCATTTATTAAAAAATTCATCACATTTTTCTGGCTTTAATATAACTTCCCTATATCTTAATTGTTTTTGTTAAATTCAGTTTCGTTAAATTTTTATTATGAATATATTTGTACGAAAACTGTAGATAATATGAGAATTTTCATAAAACTATTTATTACAGCACTAATAAAAATAACCGTATAAGCTTATCTTCATCAATAACTTTTACTATGACTCCGTTGCGTAATATCTACTAGGAAGTATTTTATGTTACATTTATGACTGGCGATAAAACTAAAAAGCGGATTATTTCTTAAATCGCATATAAATTTTATACATTAATAACATTTTGAAACATACTTATGTACAAAACTACCTCGTTTCTTCATTGAAATGAGCTTTTCTAAGAAAGTAGCATATAGAAGTGTAGCATATAAAACGATATTATATACAAACAATTTTTTTTAAATATACTATCTCTATTATATATATATATATATATATTCACTTTTTGGAACAAGGTATATACCTGGCCGTCCTAGTTACAGGTAATAAAAACGTTAATAAATTAAGCATTAAAAATCCACTCGAACAAAGTCAACTAGATTACACTAAAAATGACACAAAATGTAACATGATTTGTGAATCACTTTTTTAACTTATGCTCCTAAATTGTTGCAAATGTCTGTAACCCCTATAATTATTTGAAATACAATTGGACGTATAAAAACAGTGTAATTTTGGTAACTATCATTACGCTATTACTAATTTCAAATCAAACTAACTCGAAATAACAATTACTGGCCATTATCAATGTGTGAAAACTGTTTTTACTACTTCAACAACACAATAGGAGGTAACAAAATTAAACACAAGTTTTTTGTTTTTAATTTGAATTGATTGTACATGTACATAAAAACCATTTTTGTTCTGTTAAAAAACAAAAACAAAGTTAAAGTATATTCAACGATACATATAGTGTTCTGCAGGAAAACAATTAAATAATTGTATTCCGCTTTTAACAAAGTAATATATATAGTTTTATGCTGTTATTTAGAATAGGCAAAGGTTAACATACCTCAATAAAATCAAAGCAGTCTAAGTAATCGTAAAGAAGCTCAAAACAAAAGTTAACATTAAACTATTTTGGCTACAGAAAGGCTATATTGAAACCAATCATAATCAACAACAATAATTTATTACGAATAAACATATTTTAGTTTAATTAAAAATAAATGTTGAGAGGTTAACAGAGTCATCGATCATTTTGTTGTGCACACATTTATTATGTCGCAACTGAATTTAATAAGTTTATCACACCTACGTAAAACGAACATTTCTTAAGCAGTACCTAAATTATTGCACTAACCGACATAATCATTTTTATATATTTTATGAGAGAAAGGCAAATTAATATTAAATATTTTAGGCATTGATGTTGTATTTTATGGACATAAATATAAGAAAAGACCAATAACTTAAAAATTGAAATGCACAACGCATTTCAATTTTGAAGGAATTAAATGAAGATGAAGAAAATATTAGAGGAACACGCAATATCGAGTAAAATTTGCTGGTTATTTAACAATAAGAGTAAATAACTTTGCTTATATAGAATTCAAATCAATATTAAATAGAATTCAGATCCAATTTCGCTCATGCGACAATATCAGAATAATTATTTCTTTCATTTACGCGATTACTACTACTTTATTTTCTAGCATCCATGATCACGAACCATCACGATAATCACGTATCATTGAAACTGGAAAGAGTCCTAATATATATTAAAATAAATCTATGAAATACCGAATATCGAACTGAAAACTTTTTGTTCAATTTCTATTTGTATTCAAGTTAATAAATGCTATGCCCACATTGGTACTGCTTTCATAATAATAATTATTATGAAATAATAAAATGTTTAAAGTTTGTGATATCTTTATTTACCAATTCTTTACATCATTTAACAATTCTTTACAGTACCTATATGTACTATAAACTGAATTTCGTTTTTCCTGCTCTGAGCTAACCGCAAGCGTTGATATTAAAATGACTAATACGGAAATTATTAGCAAATTCTAGTAAAATCAATTTAACAATCTGATTTGAAAGGATAGTGACGTCAAAACCGACGCTATTGGAAAGCCAGCTAGGATATAAGGTGTTTAAAAAAGAACAAGTTGTATAACCTTTCGTTAACTTCCTAGCCCTTTTTATGCATTAGTCATTGTTAAAAGATATTTTTTCCATCTTATACTAAATAGCAGATTAATATTAGATATTTTAGAAAATTCTTACTTAACAGTAAGCTAGTTTTTATCTATGCAATAAAAAACAATAACATTTCAATTATACATTTTGTTTCTTATATTCATCAATTATTTAAAAATGCAACTAATTTTACGATACCTATTTCATTAATTTTAATTTGATTTCCGATGTTTTGATGCATCACATCATGATATATTCATTTATATGACCATAACATAAAAATGATAATAAAAAAAAACTTTATGTAGTGTTCTGCGCATGTAACTTCTGAATCTGAAAGTGTGACGAAAGACGGAGGATTTCGTTATCGTGTTCACTCTGCTGTATTCAATGTCATAATATGTTATTATAAAAGCATTTGTCAATGAAAGCAAATAGGTAACGCAACGTAGTGTGTTTCTACTGCTTACTATTTAAATAGCAAGTTAGAATGTCCTTGAAGTAGTCATATTTTACGAAAGTATATTAAATTGAACCGTTAAAGTTTCCAGTTTAATTACATTCAAAAGAATTATTACAATATTAAACGACAAGTTCAAGATTATTTTAAGTTTCCACAGAAAATACGTAATATTAAAATATTTTATATAACATTATCGACTAAAACTCTTCCTTATTGAACACGTGATAGGCAATCTATAAATAAGGATCCGAGTTAATCCGAGTGCGATATAATCTAAATGCTTAAACATTTTTAGTTCCAGTATTTTAGAAGATCTTTAATTTACTAGGATAGGTTACCTAGAAGAAACGATTAACCTCAATCGATATATATCCCAAATACCATGAAGCGTTGAACGATCAAAAAAAATATCCACAGATAAAATAAATTTAACACAGCTCATTTCCTTGAGATTTTGTAATATATTTACTGAAATGTTTCGCACAATTTGCCCGACCAATTTGGTATTATCACGCTCGAAGTAAACCGTCTCGAAAAGTAATAACTATAGCAAATAAGCTACGGAAAATTATCTTCGACCGTGACAATGGCAGTGGCTGGGATGCTGAATTGCTAAATTATTGGCCATACAACAATGTAAGCAACAATTGTCTGGCATCTAACAATCTAGCCAAGTTATCTGTCAAGGTTACCGGGGCTAAGTATTATTATGCATTACTCTTTCGTATCAGAGCTGATTTAATTTTGTTTTTAGACATTATAAAGTATGTTTTAGTTCAAGACAATTAACTAATTCTATGTATTTACAGTTTGAAAAATCCGTTTTAAGCCTTTATTTGATTATGAAATTATCCCTACCTAATTCAGGTCTTGGTGTCTTACAATTACAGGGATATTGTTATGAGCCAGTGTATAGATTGATATATGTAAAAAGAAATTTCTGAAATTCAAAGATGCTTTTTTTAAGATAAAAAATAGTTTTGTCTCTTACAGGCTTGATTGGTAAAAAATGTTGTAAAAAAGTTTAAACCTTGTTTAAACTACTAAAAGTTTAAAACTTTAAACCTTGCAATGAAAACCGTTTGCAATAATTTGTTACACATATAACGCATAAATGTAGGAATAATCCTATCCATTACATTCAGAACTAACGTTGAAATAAGCAACTAGCTCTTATTTATTAAATAATACGGTCAATATTAGATACGTAAATTTACAGTTGAGATCGGTTTCGTTTGCGTAATTACTTAAAATACAATGTATTACAGTTAGCGTTAGTTATGTAATTGGAAAATATACTGTAACTATGTCGTGCTATCGAGCATATTATGAAATATGTATAAACAATTTTATTTTCATTATTCTATAGATTTTGTTTTCTCGACACAAATAATAACCTTACATATGTACCGAAAAGTATTTCTTTAACATGCGCGAGCACCGTTTGTTCAACGTTTGTCAAAAGGTCTTTCATTTTATTTAAAAAGAATAACGCAAGTTGCATTCATTTTGGTGATATTAAATTTGTTTTAAATAAACTTTAATGTCGTTTCTCCATTTTTTAGGTAACATAGTGTAACTATGCAATTATTAAATGAGTATCGAAAGTACATCATCATCATCAGTCTGTGTTAGCCCACTACTCGACATAGACCTCCCCTAATGCACCCCTTCTCCGTTAGGGGGTTCTTGGACCGTATCCCACCTCGCTGGTCCAATGCGGGTTGGTTGGTAGACCGACTTTTTTACATGCCCATTCGACGCCAGGATCACCTTACTTTTTAGGCAAATTGTCCTAACCAACTAGTATGATAACACATAGTTGTTACGCGGTATTCGAACCTACGAAATTCAGTTTATAAAGCAAGAGCCAATAGAGCGAGACTACGAAGGTTGTGTAAGGTACGTAAATGATTTTTTTTTTTTCTTAAACAGTTTATAATATAAATTAAGTAATAACACTATTTGCAATTATTACAAAATAATAATAGAGTAGAATAATTTATTAGACGTTCAATTATTACAATACAATTCGCAAAAGTACTTGAAACGATACAATGTCACTTGAGGTGTACAATCCGTCGGCCATGACAATGAACGCGGCGCCACAAACGTTTTCCGGGCAAGGACTAAGTATTCTAATTGAATTAGATATAATAGTCGAATTTGAATATTTACAGGCAACATATGCGGAAAAATGTGTCTCAGAAACAAACGTGAGAAGAAAAACTACCTCAATTTACATGTACCAAATGAGGCAGTCTCAGATTGACGTGACGTGACAAAATTATGTGCAACTCGTCATTTTAAAAAAATGGTAACGATTTCCGTCAGGAAACCTATGGAACGGCGCCAATAGGGAGTATACAAAATAGCAATAATATTTGTTCTTGTTTTAATACACAAAGCTACAACAAATGGGCTATATCGCTTTTATTTACATTTAAAAAAATACTTTAGCACTCGATATTTTGTTTTATGTATGCATGTTCCTTGTTGACGCCACTAAATAATTAATTTGCTCGAAAATCTCTTAATATATTTAAATTATTTTAAAAGTAACAGCGTCAATTCTCTAGTGCACTTAACGTAAAATGTTTAAATTTCTTTAATATTAAAATTATTTTCATTAACCCCGTTAACACTACGGCGCTAAATATAAATACGGAATTATCCTGTCTGGTTCTTAGACCTAAACTGTTGGCAATGTTTCATGTGCTGGATAACAGATTTGATGAACCATCAAGGAAAACATAACCTTCCTGTACTTGAGTGCCGAGGTAGCAGGCAAAATGATCACTTTATGCTTCCGGTTTGCCAAATTGATTTTTTATATAAATTTACGTACTGTACTGTGTTTAATTTCGTAGCAACGCTTGCATAGGGCTTGCTTTTATCTCTAAGCTTTATAGTGCAACCCAAGTTTTAATTCCGACCCCGAATAGTTATTTAAAAAAATATTATTTCAACGAGCAAGGTAATGAAGTAAAGTGTCACGAGTAACCTACCCAATAAATTTTAGAAAATGACTTATCGAAATACCATATAAAAGTATTATAGCCATTTATATACCTTTTTATTTAATATAAAAAAAGTAAATTGGCATGTTTTACAATTCCAGTTTAACGATATAGGTTTATTATTACATTTCAACAATCACAACTATAACATTTATTTTATATAATGTCGAAGCGAGTAAACACTTTCACGAAAAATTAGAACAATTATTATCGAATTCATTTAATTTTTAATTTATATACCTTTTTTTAATATAAAAAAAGGAAATTGGCATGTTTTACAATTCCAGTTTAACGATATAGGTTTATTATTACATTTCAACAATCACAACTATAACATTTATTTTATATACATAATCGAAGCGAGAAAAACACTTTTTCACGAAACAATAACATCATTGTTGGTCACATTTCATTTACTATTTTTATTGTAAACCTTCACGGTTGGTTGTGACAGTGCGTATCAAACGCGTTACAAGGTGGCCTTGTAAAATGTATTTGACACAGAGTACAAGGCATCGGTGATAGCGTTTTGGTTTCTGTTAAATTATTGCTTTTGATATAACTAACTAGCAAACTCGAAACCTCCTTCGTGGGTGGAATGTCGTAAAATCCGTTCATAGCTTACCTCTACTCGGCGAAAAGAATATTCCTACCAAATATCAAGTTGCTACGCCTTATGGTTCCACAGATATCGTGATGAGTCAATATATAGGTGAGAATCTCTTTTATTTATATAGATTTTATTATGACTCTTTAAATTGTAATAAACAGGCTAAGAAATGTAATGTAAACGGCAAACAATCGATCGAAATAAATGTCACATATTTTAGAATTTTAGATGCAAATTATAGAAATTATAGATGGAATAAAAATCTTACAAAATATAATCAAATTAAGCTTTGTGCCGTAATCCAACAGCCTATCTTTCAACTATATGTTTAGTAAATCTTTTTATGACATACAGATTAAATGATTGTCATAAATTTCATACTAATTAGATTACTAACAGTAGAATTCGTCAAACAGCAATGTTTTTCTTAATCTATAAGACCTACTTCTATTTTGTATCGATTAATGCTTTTAGTAAATCCCTAAAAATATTTCTGTTATCGTTGGATAAAATTTGTTCGATTCGCTGTCACTTATTCTTTACAACCTAACCGTGAGAAAATTTAGCTCTTCTCCTATGGAACAATATTAGTTACAAAGACAATTGTGCTCTCGGCATACTAATACAGGGTATGCTTCCAGACTCAATTGTTGATATGTCTGAGCAGGACGAATTTCTTATACGAAAAGCAAGAAACTAGACAGGCTGTCGTTCTACGTTAAACAGGTTTACATATCTGCGCATTATCTTGAGTTTTTGTTGTATTGTTGATATAATTGTCTATTCAATTCTCTTACGTATTATCATCATCATTGTAAGGCCAATGTTTAGATCAAGTTTGTCTGACGATGTAATTCAGATACATTATTCTAATCCGCCTCCGTGGCCTAGCGATATTGGTCCTTACTTTATAAACGGGTGGTGGGTTCGAATCCCGCGGGGAAACAACTTTGCGTTATCGTTGTTTTCTGGTTAGTTAGGACAATTTGAACCGATCACCCAATACTGTGAAAAATATAAGGATCCATGCGTCGGATGGGCATGTAAAAAGTCGGTCCACCCACCAACCTGCATTGGTCTAGCGTGGTGGGATACGGTCCAAAACCTCTTACCTATTAAAAAAACGTGGCTTAGGGGAGGCCTATGTCTAGCAGTGGACTAACACAGGCTGACGATGAAATCTAAATCAACTGTCATTGAATGTTTCAACTGAGAAAATTATCGAATGTTTTTTTCGATAATTTTCTCTTCTATATAAAAAATGTATAATTAGAATAGTCATAAAAAATAATGGCTATATTCTTTATAACATCATATCTTTTAACTTATTTTGGAGGATAAGTTTTAAATTGATCACATTAACCAATGGACATTTACATTTCAAGATAAACGATGCCGTCTGATCGATCGAAATAAGCCCATGAGCCATTCCCTAACACGCAGTAACCGGCACCTAATACATTTATTAAGATTACCATATTATTATCATTATCGTTTGACGCTAGAAAATGAGTGAGCCACGGAAGTAATATTTTATGGCGTGCAATGCTTCTTGATTGCATACAGTAAATCAGTTAATATTAAAGTTATTACAGGCTATGACTTTACGCAATATAAAATGTATTGTTTTACCCGCCAACCTGCATTGGACCAGCGTGGTGGGATACGGTCCAAAACCCCCTAATGGATAGGGATGTATTAGGGGAGGCCTATATCCAGCAGTGGACTTTCAAAAGCTGATGATGATGATGATGATACTGATTGTTTTAACAATAGTATATTTTCAATTTTCAAAACTTTCGTATTGGTTGATACGTTACTAGAATAGCTACTAATGAAAAATATTTTATTGCATTTTACGGTAAGCAGCGCGTATGAAATTATTATTTATATGAATAGAAATCGAATAACGAACAAAGAAATACAAATTATTATAACAATACGCATTCGTCAACCCAATCAATTTTTATGTAAAACATTTATTTTATAGTAATTTATAATCCTGAATGTAGTAACGACACACCAATTGGTATTGCTCTATCTACGTTTACTTTGTTTTAAACTAAAATAATAACTTCGTATGCAATTGGAGGTTTACCGATTTTTTTTTTATGGCTTACGCAGGCAGACGAGCAGTCGGGCCACCTGATGGAAAGTGGTCACCGACACCCATAGACATTGGCAATACCAGTGGTATCACCAACGCGCTGCCTACCATGAGACATAGGGTGTTAAGTCTCGTTTACCCAGTAAATACGCTGGCTACGGTGCCCTTCAAACCGGAACACAGCAGTGTTTTCACACTACTGCTTCGCGGCAGAAATAGGCACCGCGGTGGTACCCACCCAGACGGTCTCCTGTAAACAGGGGACCTACCACCGGTTTACGCACAATATTTGACCGGGCGCAGACACAAGAAAGTACATTGCCCTTATCTTTTACTCTCATGTCCTATTGACATGACGAATAAGTTGATCTCGATGCAAGTTTAGCAATGATCCTTTGCCTCTTTCAATTTGATAATCAGCCTTTAGTGCCCTAATCAAAAAGGAAATAACAGCAAGTTGTCGAGCAGGATTTTAACTCATGATCGTACATTAATCGAGGACCAATATGATATCTCACGGAGGCACCGCAATAACTATGTCCTTTTAGTTATATCACGATCCAGACAACCCAACTATCGAAAAGATATTTCAGTGTAACTCATACTCTCCCTTATTTATAGACTATTAAGGCTAACTAACAAAACCAGCAAGAATAATTTTAAAAACATTGTAGTCGATCCATCCTTTACATTGTTTGTGGATAAAGTGATAAACTTTTTATACACAGTTTATACGTAACCTTCGTGGTTTCAAATGAATCCAGATCTCTGGTAAAACATCTGTGACATTCTGCCCTCAAATGTTACGACATAATTTCTGCGAAATCTTACGCCGTGCCTTAAAATTAAACGACATATTGTGTGCCAACAATATCACGGGAGTAAAACAGCAGAGGAATAACATCGGTATATTAGAAATGAGGTAAAAATTTTGAGTTATACCAGGTATTTTATACCTTTAGTTCGAATTTCTACTGATCGTATAAAGTAAGTCAAACTAACAAATGTAAAATATTAATTTGTAATTTTCATTCTGAAGAACATTTTTAAAAACAGTCAATTAAAAGCATAAAAGAAATATCTATAAATAATAACAATATCTTTGACATAAAGGAAAACGATGAAATAAAGAGGGGAAAATACTATTTTAAAAACATTATGGAAACCGAAAGTAACACAAAAACAAGACGACTTACTTTTTTCTGCGCAGTGTCAAAAGAATTTCTTTCACTTTTTAACTAACCTCAAAGACTTTATCTAACGTGCGATCACTATTTTTTCGAAACAGTTGCGTACTTTAAAGGTTTGCCCTAGTATCGATTTAATGATTTTGATGATATACCTACGCATCCAAGACGCCCACTAGAGGGCAATGGCCTAGTTTTTGTGGTTTCTTGTTCGTTAAAATTAACTTACCGAATTGAACACCGCGAATTACACGTTGCAAGCGTTAAATTATGGCACCATTTTATTTTATTCTGCAATCACAGCGCAAATATTATATTGTATAAAATTTCCTTTACGAAATCTCTTCGCTAATGTATTTCATCTTTAAGATATGAAAATTTCTAACCGAAAAATATAATGATTTTGTTAACATATAATGTTAGGTCTAAATATCACAAGTCTTTTATCACTGTTCTTGCTCAAATTTCAAAAGTAAAGTTCTAGAAAATTAACCCTTAAAAATGACGTATCTACTGTGTCATAAAATGTACACAGTCGTTGGTGTATGCTGCTTTATAGTTTGAACTTTAACTGGGGGCACAATTTTACCGAGAAATGGAAGTGCGCCGTCTCGCTCGTGACAATAATACGTGATTGGTGTACACATCCTTATCATATGTCGACAAATAAAATTATACCTATGCCGAGCAGGATGTTGAGTACTTAGTAAAAAAGAGACCATTCACGCCAAAACGTATAGAATTCGTATTGGAACATAATCAAGCGGTTTTCAACCAATAAAACATCACGATAGGTACTGATCGCCACCCTAGAAGGGATACGAGATATTTACCTTGTAATTACAAAATAAACAAGGCCAAATCCACTAATTTACGGATTTAAATTAAAAAATATCCAAATTTTAATAGAGAGGATGGTTGGTCATTGCCACCTTCCTGGGATCCAATCATTTCAAAAATTAAACACAGAGTATAAAAACTTTTTGTGAAACCAACATCAAAATTAAGAAAACGAACGATATGTCAATTTTTAAATAATAACTCTGACGGTTATTCGAAACATTGAAATACAGACATATACCAACTTAGTCTGCCCGTGATCATGGATGCTGGAAAGAATCCGAAACGTCGGGAATAAATTTATTTTTAAGTAACGCGAAAAATCCGTAAATTAGTGGATTTGATATGTATAATAATCGCGTAAATAAAAGAAATAATTATAAACAAGGCCATCAAACACACATGGTCGTTTAATATTAGTCTGCATACTGCATCTGTTTTGAAATTTCAAAGCCAATATTTGTTATTACCAGGATGAGACAAGCGGGGACTAACTTTAATAGCGACAAATAGTAATGGTCGAAACGTAAAGTTCTCTCATAATATCGCCATCCGAGCTACATCATTTTGTTGTTATAGGTTACATTGTTTACATGAAATCTATAAGAACATTATTAACCCATATTTGATAAGGTTGTGCTATAAATAACCAGTGGTATGCGACACTCGTGAAATGTAACATATGTTTAAAGTGCAATAAAACATTTTTGCCCCTTCTTCTTTACTTTTGCATCATTATTATTTTGCTTTTAACAACATAACAATGATGTTAAAAGTTGTAATAGTACAATGGAGTAAATATTTCAAGTACCCGATTTAATTGTAAAAAGACTCTTGTTGGTACAATTAACTCGCTGTCTTATATCACAGCATTACGCAATATTACGATTGTGTAATCTTTAAATGCCAGGCGCGTTTTTTTTTATAAAAAAAATCATTACTTCTATTGCGGACCTACCGAATTTATTGACGGCACTAACATATTTATTTAATAAATAACTAATTATTTCTTTTATTTACGCGATTATTATACATATCAATCCACTAATTTACGGATTTTTCGCGTTACTTAAAATATATTTATTCCCGACGTTTCGGATTCTTTCCACATCATCAGAAGCAATCGAAATTAAAAATATCCAAATTTTAATAGAGAGGATGGTTGGTCATTGCCACCTTCCTGGGATCCAATCATTTCAAAAATTAAACACAGAGTATAAAAACTTTTGTGAAACCAACATTAAAATTAAGAAAACGAACGATATGTCAATTTTTAAATAATAACTCTGACGGTTATTCGAAACATTGAAATACAGACATATACCAACTTAGTCTGCCCGTGATCATGGATGCTGGAAAGAATCCGAGACGTCGGGAATAAATATATTTTAAGTAACGCGAAAAATCCGTAAATTAGTGGATTTGATATAATAAATAACTCTTTAATATTCGGATACAGGTGTCGGAGATAAAACAGTATAATCTGTAAGAAGTTACCTATATTTGAGTAATGTTTTTTATATTGTTAAAATCGTTTTAAATCTATTGAATAAATCCTAATGATACTACAAACACAAAAAATTGATTGAATATTTGTGCCTATATAACTCAAATTGTGATATATATATATATATATATATATATATATATATATATATATATATATTGATGCAACTTCACAGTAATATCGCCAAAAGGAACAATATAATAATAGATAAATTTACGTGTTAAGCCAGTGGTTAAAAGCTAGTGTAACTTAAATCTTTTATTTATAATTATGGTTATTATACTTAGTTATCGAATGTAATTAGCTAGATAAAGAAATGTTCTTACACAAGTTTAACGCGTAAAGGTAATATAATTACAGACTTGGGGAAAGGGAACGCGCGCTTTCTCGGATCAAATGATTGTCCTTTCACTGCAGCAGCACTCGGATTTCTAACTGGCTGCTTCCTATTGGAGCTGGTTAGAAAATTGTTCTTTTATTTCTATGACCGTTTTTTAACCCAGCTACGCTTTGATTTAAATTAAATAAACCATAGTGCTGTTTGCTTTTAATATCTTGAAATAGTAATGTCATTAAAAGATTTTAGAGCGATCTTTTTCTTAGAAAACTTTTATAATTTTCCGTAATATTCTTTTGGCCCGTGTTATTGTTTATCTGTTAGATCTTACTTCTATTACTAATTTGTGATTTGACTTTTTTTTAAATTATGGTCTATGTTTTATACGTTTAGTGTTTCGGCAAAAAATATAATGTCAATCTGAAATAGATGTCAGACATCCAAAGGTATGAGCAGCTGTCAAAGTTAGACTCAATGTTTAGTCGACGCAACGGGTAGAAATCGAATACACAATCGACTTTTGATGTACAATCCGATTATCATGTGGCTATCCGATAATCGGAATATTGTACATTACATGCTTTATAAAATCATCAAATTCTAAAGAATGGCGTTCAGTTTTTCAAGTGGGAGTACAAACCCATTCGTAACGAATAGGTACTTAAATTATTCCGATACTAATATATTACAGCAAAGTTTTAAAAATCTTACTCATAATTGTATTTTCCTTTAAAATTCAATTAGATACTTTCAGTTATTATAGCATTTTTATAACTATACGTGAGAAATTAAAATAATGCCCCAAACGCTAGACGGACGAAAAAGATGTTCATTATCGAACAAAGGAATTTAACTTGTACGCATTTCATTAACATATTAATCATAACTTAATGAATACTTTCTAAAATTTAGCAAGTATAAAGAACGTTTTACAGCCAAATAACCGCGTTCGCATAATCTAATGTAATTCTACATATACATAAAACATATTTCATAATCTTAAGTGATATTATTTAGTTCAATAGTGTTTATGGAATACTCAAAGAATCATTTTTAAACTTGATTTTAAAATTGTATTGTGTTTCAAAATAAATATAAAAAAATAAATAAATACGTAAAAGTTTTCAAAATCTCCTTACTGCGATACACTTATGTTCTTTCACGGGCATGGAAGCTAGGAGAAACATAGCTAGCCTTAGGACTAAGGCCGGTCGTCAAACATCGTTGAGCGGGCTGAAGAAGCCAGCTATGAACGTGAACTGGAGGGTGCGGGAGTGGTTTATACCGCCTTCTCTCTTCTACGCACCTAAGGTAGAGTTAAGGGAAAGAAGTGTGTCGGTATTTAGAAGGCCGCTCGCTGCCTCAATTACTCAGCAGAACCATACCACTAATGCGTTGTGGAAAGGACGTGGGAGGAAGAGGCTTTTGACATGGTGTTACCGATCTCTCTTTCTCCGGCGGCCGAAATTGGGCTAACGGTGGTGCCTATCTCCGTTGCCGCTAAAGTCTTGTTTTCGTACGACCATGTATTTCCTGGTCCCTGAGTAACGTATTCGGGGAAATGTGCTGCCCAAGTATAGACAACAATAGGGCATGCTAGTTAAGCGGCGTCCAGGAGAGGAATACCGTTGGCTCGAGACGAGTCGTCTTCGATGCTTGTGGGCTCTGATAAGATTGTGTAAATATTCCTGTGACCTTTCCAGATAAAAAGAATGTTGCCATCCGACATAGCCGCCTTTATCATTGCGACGATAGGAAGGGATTGATAGGCTTGATTAATAGCAATAAATCAACTATATTAACGATATAATTTTCTAACTTGTGAATATTAGAAAAATTATACGAAACTATGCATCATGCATAGAATTTAATAATTATACTACCTATTAGTTCGGTGCATTAGGGGAGGCCTATGTCTCGCAGTGGACTGACACAGGCTGATGATGATGATGATGATGACGATTACCTATTGTTTTGGTTACATCTTTAATCTGTATCAACGTCATCTACCGATGAAGCGCAGTTGCACTATTATCTAAGCCAGCGCTTGTTGCGCAAATTGCGCGCATAACAAAGAACCCGTTCATTTAAATTCAGCCCAGTTTCTGTAAATTACGCCGCATAGTCAAAACATCGTATTAATGACGTTGTATTTATAAGCTCGATGACTAGACGATGCTATATTGTGCCACTGAGATGTTTTAACGTGGGCCTATCGTTACTTATTTTTATATAGTTATATTTAACTTAATATGTAGATGAAATCACACACAGAATCTCCTTACTTTTTAATGTGATAGAATTAATAATTGTGAATGAAATAATAAAGAAAAGATGCCCGAGTCTTAACAGATATATTCAATCAAAAACTTTTTTGGCGCCAAAACGTAGATATTATCGTTTAACATTAGTCTTTTTATACCTGATACTATAAGATAACTCGCTATTTCTTTCATATCAGATATATCTAGCAATGTTCCAATAGATATATAACTACTGCTATATAAAATTTTCAACATATTGTTATTTCTCTGACTGTTAGTGGAATAATGTATTATTGTTAGTGGAATTTTAGAGAAATTGTAGCAAACCTAAAATAAGCGAATGTTGGATATTATATTCAAGAACATAATTCCGTACTAATAAAAATCTTTATAATTAGTTAAGCTGGATATTTGTGTATTTCTAGCATTATAGCATGCATCGTAACGTGTACATCGGCCTTTAAAGTTTTTATAGCGATTCGAACTGGCGTTTACACGCATGCAATATGAACGATTCGTGCATGCAAAGTGTGTGATATAAGCCGAGTCGTTGATTGTACAATAGAACAATTTAAAATTTAAGTCGAGATCGAACAGGGAATGTTTAATAAGAATCCTTTTAAGATGTATCTTCATAAAATTATTTAGTTAAATAATGTTTCTGTGATCAAATATATTTATGTAAATATAGGCTATAAAATAGTTTTTGTGTTTGTCGTATTATTTTAAAAAATTGTTGTATAACGTTACTACAAAAATAGCATTGTAATAATAATAATAATATGGCCTTAAACTGTAATTGCATGCTTATTTACAATCCTAATTACACTTGTTTTGTGTATTTATACCTAACAGGACTGTAGGATAAATTGAAATTTTAAGTTTTTCAACATGCAATTCTTTCGTAAGGTTTAAAATTAGTATTGTCTTAACTTTTGAATGATGTCCTAATGGTTATCTTTTAACTATTAGGACATCATTCAAAAGTTCTATGCAAAATTATCTAAAGACACAAAGATAGTGCGTGATTTATAGGCGTGCTCGTGACGTCATATGGTATATGACCATGCCATGCTTGGCTTACCAAGCACTGGGAGACGCGACGCCTTCGGTGTTTCACCCTCCTGGGTAGCATTGCCAACCTCTACATCTGCAACCACCAGTATTCATTAAAAACATATCGTTATCATCTATCTTCGAGAAAACCAAAAACATAAAAAACCAATACAAAAGATCGGTTCCCATAAGGTATACTCATGTTATTGTCAAAGCATATGTCACCTAGCTTTGTTGTATCAAAAATATTAAAATTGAGTCTGTGTAGCAACGTGTTTGAGTAACTTTATTATTGATAAAAATACTTTTTCTCAATTGATTTTTTTTTCATTCACAATAAACGCAATAAAGTGAAGGGATTATTTTAATTATTACATAAAAGCATCTTTATTCTGAGCAGGAGTCGTCTCCAAATTATTAGGAAACAAGAATGACCAATGACTTCTTCAGCGTTTATCAACTGTACGCTGTAAAAGTCAATTCTCACTCAGAGTCAGACCCATTATACATAATACGACACTCAGTAAAGTATTTAAAGAAAAGGATATAATTGTATTGGAAAATGCATAAATAAAGTAACATAAACGTAATCACTATTAAAAGGTCTAAATCCTTATTTAGTGGAATGGATGAAAGTTAATTTAATACATACATATTTTTATTCGTACGTTATTCAATTGTTTTATTATGATGCAGACTCCTCTTTACACGTGTTCTGCTGTAACACTATATAATACAATTATTAGTAAACTTTTCCTTATTTCATACAATCACAATCAATAAGAATTAGTTAAATAGTAATAATAATATTCAAATATGACACGGTAAATAATTGTTGCGCAATAACTGTCAATAAGTTGAACTGAATCCATTATCATGTACATATCCTGTAAAGTAATTCTTATTATATAAGCACTTTTATATGTCGATAGGATTGTACGCATTTAAATATCACAAATAACAAAATAAATTGTGTTCAACAATTTTAAAAAGTCGCCTATAGTAACCTCAGATTTTAGTAACGGAAAGCAGAAAGTTTTTAAATAAGTCTTTTTTAATAGCTTCATACGTACATTAGTATAAAACGAAATCTTAAAACATGATTTTGACCCCCTTCAAAATGTAGGATTAACTCAAATTTTGGCATTATTAATATAACATAATTAAAATAAAAATAGTAAAAAAAGATTTCTATAAAAACCCACTAAAAATAGAAAATAAACATTAATAAATTTAAGTTAAAATAGCGTGAGAAAAGCGAATTTTTTACTGTTTTTTAAGATATTTTTTGATAGGATTTTAACAATTGTTGTTGAAAGGTAACACCTTATGCAAAGCTTTAGCTTTATTTGGATAGTTTTATTACAAGTGTCATTTGATTATATAACACATGAAATATATATTTTATGGAATATGCGTTTAATATTTCTTTTATTTACGCGATTATTATACATATCAATGCCACTAATTTACGGATTTTTCGCGTAACTTAAATATATTTATTCCCGACGATATATATATAGAGATACAGACATATACCAACTTAGTTTGCCCGTGATCATGGATGCTGAAAAGAATCCGAAACGTCGGGAAAAAATATATTTAAGTAACTGATTTGATATGAATATGCGTTTGTTAAAACACATAACTATATTTTTGGAAATATGTATTCGTTATAAAGGTGTATTGGTCGTATTCTAAAAGTAAACAACAAAATCAAAAGCCTTTTACGACTGCCAATTCGTTTTACAATCTTGAAAGTTACTCTACTGATTCTAGCGGATGCATTAAAATGTGCCTCGTACCGCGGATGTGCGCGAATTCCCTTTGATCATAATACATTTTGTATCTGTTAACCGTACGTCTCATTTTGTTTTAGTTTAAAATAAATGTGTTAAAGTGCTTTTGCCGATGTCTTACAGAAATACGTGTGTGGAGATTTAATCCTAAAATTATTCTAAAATTACATTATAAAAAATGAGTTAAAAAAATTGCATGCCATACTATACAATATTATATTAAAGTTAATATTGTACGGTCCTATTTAGACCAGAAACGAAAATTCAAAAACACACGACTAATATATTAATATTCAACATATTAGTTTGTTTACATTCAACCTCCGTAGAGTTCGCGATGATTGCTATAATTATATACGGGGAGATCCACAGAGTCATTGATGTTTAATAGTGTTTTTTTCTTCAGGAATAATGACCGTCGGCTACGGTCAAATTCGCAGAAACAATTGTCCGAATAACCACCGCTTCGCTGGGAAAAAACTATGGAGCGCAATTAAAACACTCGAATCAATTGAAAACAATAGCTCTTATCAAAAGACCGAATCTCAAATGGTTTAGGTTTTATTGGTTGAACATTTAAAAATTATACAAGAATAGCTATGTCGATTGTCTTTTCGCTTCAATAAATTGAATGATTTGTGTTATCGGTAACGTTATCAACTGTGTTTTCATCATCATCATCAGTAAGTCCACTGCTGGAATTAGGCCTCCCCTAATACACCCCTATCGAATAGGGGGTTTTGGACCGTATCCTACCACGCTGGTGCAATGCGGGTTGGTGGGTAGACCCACTTTTTACATGCCCATCCGACGCATGGATCATCTTACTTTTCAGAAAATTGAATGATCGGCCCAAATTACCGTAACCAACTAGGAAATTACAACGAAAATTTGTTGAGTCCCCGCAGGATTTAAACCCACGACCTCCGGTTTCTAAATAACACTAATACCACTAGGCTACGGAGGCAGTTGAAGTATGTTTTAAGTTTTTATAATTATTTACGACACATACATTAAACAATTTTCAGTAAATCATTGTTTATTAGCTTTAATAGTTTATTAATTATTTTGAGGAATTCTTGGTACACGGAATAGAATTAATTATTCATTTTTAAATTTATTGGTAGAGATTCTTTTACACTTAAAATAAGTTTTATGTTACGAAAAATATGACTAATAATCTAATGTTTGTGGAAACAAAGAGAAATTAACCTTTAAGGCTTTTGGTGTATCATTACAGAAACGTTTAATTTATTTTGAATCTACATAGGATTCGTACAGTTTACATAAATATGTTGTGCAGATTTCATTAAAATAACGGCACATGGTTGGGTCGTTACAAACAATTGTGTAAAAGACAAAATGTTTTTTAAATTTTTAAAATGTCTTTTAAAACATTGAAATGGATCTTTGATTGAAGCCTATCATGCGTGAACTCAACCAACACTCGCTTATAATTTCAGTTCATATATAACGTTTTTTTTTATTAAATAATTTCTTGAACTTTATGTTTTAAATTCAAAATTATTTCAGTACATATTAATTAGCATGTTTATAACCGTCTCCGTAGCTAGCTAGTATCTATCTCATCTATCGTATCAAAAATTGCTTTTCGGTAAGTTAGGCTAATATGAATTAATCACCTATTTTTTTTTTTTAATTAACCATTAAATCTTTTTACGTACAGAAAATATTAGATTTAAAAACTAACTACAAATAAGTATTAAAGTGTCAAACTAATGTTTCATAATCTTAAATCCTTCATAATCAACTTATATTTCAAATCATACAAAAAGGTTAAATGTAATTAAGTAAACATTCTATGTTATCTTCGATTTCCTAAACAAAATAAAGAAGAATATTAGAACGGTGAGCGTTACTATAGTAATGCCACAAGCGTTGATTTCCAAATACATTTAAAAAGCGACATAACATCTTTTAAATTGTGTATAAATTTACGTTGAGTTTAAGAAAACAAGAATAGGCGATGATAAACCAAGATTCGTATTGAATACTAATTCAGTTAATCTTTGTTTATGTATCAACTCATGCATTATTAACAAATAATGTTCGCGTGCTCCGTGAACAGTCTAGAAATTTTTGCTGCGTATATTGGAAATAAACCATGCGGCCTTAAATATTACAAAATCAATATTTTTCAATGTCTGTACTTCATGAAATTTTAAATATAAATACAGGTACCCAAAAATTTTCCAGAAGTATAAACACATTATCGCAGATAAAATAGCAACGCAAGAGAACCAACCCGAATCCATAACATTTCTATAATTTTATTTTTGCAATATACCACTTTTGTTTATGTATTAAATGTCTAATGTTGGATATTACTTAGCCTATTTGCGTTTTCATCTTTTAACGGGAATGATTTAAAATATTATGTTATGTTTCAATCTATAGTCCTATTTTAAGATCTACTCTAGATCTGAAGTGAATAAAAACAATGAGTACATAACTATATCGACTTTGTTACGACACTGGAACTACTTTTAACATTTTTAATTATTTTACATGCATGTCACATTTTATACTTTCTATATCCGATATGTTTTGGCATATATGATATTTGTGTTAAAGTTTTGTACCATATATTAAATATTTTTTTTCAGTACGCGAATAAATTATTTAATATATCCCAAATGTTTTTACATGCTTATCTCATCATGCTATATTCTTTAAAAATCTCCGAGACGTACCAACACTTGAATGAAATGGAGCAATATGGTTCTCATCGTCTACCATAGGAATGCCGCTTGAAATGGATCCGCCATCTTGCGTAAGGAACGTTCCGTATGATACATTAATTGGTGAAACTGGAAATTGAATTTTTTTACAAATTAAAAATTATGTTTTAGACCTAAATAGTTCCCTTATTAACTCGTATACCCCATAAACTACTAATCTAACTAAATAAAAAGTAATTTAACAGTGTATACCTATAGCGCTAGTTCAATTTAATTTTCAAGATTACCCGCTTTCGACTTCGCATCTAGTCTAGTAAATCCAATAACTTAAAGGAATTACATAATTATTTAATGTCTTTTATAAATATACAATTTTTTTTTGCTAACCATGAATAGGATCGTATGTATACAGGACTAATAATAATAAACATTTGCAATACTGATAAAAATAAAGTCCAAATCCATTGAGCATATTTTCATTATCATATTAAATTATATTTTCAGATGTTTAAGAAACGGCGCAAATCCTGCATCAAGAATATCTGACCTTACATTTTTAAATTTATCCGGGAAAATACACTTTGCAATTGTAATCTTTGAGAACTTCTTTAGAATATTATTTGCGTAATTAGGCAAATTTAAATGATTAAATTAAAACATTTATAAGAAATCGTGCTCTTCGTTATTCATGTTTGTCTACTAAGTAATGTGTGAGTCCATAGTTTATCCGACGACACAGCAAAAACCAAATTAAAGAGCGTTTACTGTATATGCCATGTTTTAATCCTTTTTCTTTAATTATGTAATTACTACATGATTTATTTGCTTTACACTATGTCCACTTTAAAAAAATTGCATGTATATTATTATCTTATGTACTTTGATCAATAACTAGCTAATACACATCATATTATCAACGACAACACTTTGCACACAAATAGTAGCATTTATTACAAACATCTAAATCTTCGAGAGTTTTCAGAACTGCAAAAGAATTACTAAAGGATAACTCGTTTTATTAAAAAAACAAAACTTCAGCGTTACATAATGTATAATGCTAACGTTTGTCTGTTGTATACATTAATTAATTAAGATTATTTTGTTCCTTGACTTAGGACTAAAAAATTAATACCCGAAGTAATCCGATACCTTGAGCACTATATTTAAATCTAACTCTCGAGTCAGCATGCAAGTTTCGTCAATCTGACACAACAACAACTCTCGAGTCAGCATGCAGTTTTCGTCAATCTGACGGTTAAGTATGTTGATGGGAAGAAATTGACCAAGGTCTGTGTACAAGATAAGACATACAGAAGTTAAATCGAATGCCCTGTGCGAGTGATTCCATTAGTATTCATGACGGACAGCAGAACATTAAGTTTTGCCGGTACGTGATAACGCGCTAGCCAAGTGATTAGGCGGACACTAACAAATTGTTTATTTAATGTAGATTATAAATAGTTTATCAGCTCTTAGAACGAACGGATGAACGGATATTGATTCCGGGAACGTATAGGCAGGGAGGAGTATCAAAATAATGATTCTCCTTTAAGGTACCATTTTCTGTGCCTTACGCGAATATGGATTATGTGTTTAGTGTAACTATCGCGTTTAATCACTTTGCAGTTATTATAAATTAAAAGTATACTCGACGGTTCAGACTTTTTCCAGAGTTATAGAAAATAATGATTTTCATCATTATTTATCTTCTTCGATAATTAAGCACAATAGAAGACTCACATCGTTTTTCGACGTTATCACTATTATTAGTAGACCGGTAGTTTTATTACTAAAAAGAGCTTGATTTTTTTGTATTAATTCAAAGTCGTTCAATTTAACTCACATAAATTATCAGTTTATCAAGAAAAATACCCAAAAAGATTTATACAAGAATTCTTGTAAGTTAAAATCAAAAATGACGCTAATACTTTATAACCTTAGAATATTTGACGTGTAGCGTGTTGTGAGTTACCAATTTTAATGGTACCTTTATAAAATATTATAGGTCTTCAAAAGGCTATGCATTTTTTTGGTTAAAAATACGAGACGAGTAACGACGTTTTCTTGAAAGTTATAAGAATCGAAGCGTATGTCGCTACAAACCACTACACCTTGAGACATGGGATATCACGTCTCTATTATCCAGTAACTAGCTCTTAAGTCGCGGATACTTTGCGCATGTGCCAATCCGGAGTGAGCATTCCATTACCAGAGTATGTAAATAATTAAAAAGTCATTTACATTGTAATAACCTTTAACTCAGAAACGTCCCTTGAAAACTTTTTTAAATTTATTAAAGGTTAAGCTTTAAATGTTTTCTGGGATTTTGTAGTAAAAGCGAATACACTGTCCTATAAAAGATTTTAATATTATTCACAGTCTAGTTGCTGGAAGAATTAGTCTATGCTTGTTTCTAGTATTTATATTCTGTGCATTACAATGCGCTAAAAATTGTTTCTGTTCTTCTGCACATACATTAAATTTTCAGAAACATATCCAGAACTAACGGTATTTTTAATAGACTAAGGAGCTCGTAAGTGATTCTTTAGTATTTGCGTATACAACAACATATTCCACAACGGATTTAGTTATCCCCGTTGTTAAGGTAAAAGAATAGATACCTAAGACCTGTCACATATAAGAATACTTAACAAAGAGAACAAATAACAAGGACCAAGCGCAATGTATAACCAAAAAGCGGTTTTTAGAATGCTACTTGTTTTATCTGAAAACACAAATATTTTTTTATATCCATATTTATATGTATGTATAACATTCTTATTTAATTTACATGCTTCAAACTTCTACAAAGGCCGTCTTGCTCACTACAAATTCTGATGACTTTGTCTCATAGTTAATCTTTGTGAGATGAAGAGGTTACAAGGTTGGTGCAACAAAATAAGCAAAATAATGGTAATAAGAATGCATATTAAAGTAATAAAGAAAATTCAAAATGGTTTTTACCTTAATTAAGAATTGGAACATATTAAAATATCATTCGCTTTTTCCAATATTTTTTTAACTGATACAGCGAAGCATAGGGACTAAATTAGTAAAAATTAAACAAAAAAATATTTACTGTTCTATCTAGTTCACTAGAGTTAAATCTAAGGTTTATTCCGAGCTAATAAATCACTAATCATTATGAAATAACCGTAAATGTGATTTATGTTCATATTATAAACATAAATATTTTTTTAAATGTCCAATATTTTAACCGTGAGTACGCAAATGCTATTGTACTAATAAAGCAAAATTGTTTGTGTGAATTCCACCCAAATGCGTTGAATATATACTCAACAATTATTTAGATTTCTTTACATTTTCTTGCTTATTTATTCCAAAACTTTACTAACTTATTTTGTTGAAATTATGTATTTCAAGTCCGTATAACACGTCTTTTACATGAAATGTACTATCTTCCATATTAAATGCGCCAGTTTTATCGAACAAAAAGGTTATGTTTATAATTAACTTGTCAGTCATTGTATCTATACGCTGCTATTAAAACTCTTTCTTTGTTTGCTTATTTTTAATGTCTTATCTACATAACAAACAAGTATAAAGGTTAACAGTCAAGAACGTCCATATATTTTTTTTTATCGTAAAACCCCCACTTTTATGCTTGTCAGATACATCGTATAAGTATGGCAAGAAATTAATTAAGTAATGAACGTTAGTGACTTTTTGACAATTTCACTAAACCTAAACCGATATCAATTTTATATCAAATTATAAAACATCTTTATAAAATAATATAGAAAAACATAGATGCTCCTTAAATAGCCTTTGACAGTACTCATTACTCTTTATTTTTAAAAATCTGTGTTTCTCCTTATTAAAAGAGTCTAAAAATTTTAATAGATGCAACATATTATTAATTAAAAAAATATAAGTAAAATGACATACTGTGTCACATAATATATTAACTTTTTTATTATGAAACTGGTTGTATTCCGCTACGTTTAGAAAATTCTAAATCCTAAAACAAAAAACCATTAATAAATGCTAGCTACAGTGTAGATTATATATTACTTCGAAAAATAATAATGTAACTGGAAAGTATTAAATCATAAAGTTTTGACTGAATTATTAGTTAACTTCCTTTAAAATATAAGAATAAAATTTAAACAAAAGTGCAATACAACCGAGTTGTGAAACTAGTCGGAAAGAAAACAGTTAGTATATAAACGGTATTCAAATGATGTGTCTGTTAATTTAAAAATCAATAAAATAAAGCCGGCAGAAATACGTATGAGGTGTGCAGAATACAATATAGCATGTATGCATTGGCTACTGACTGATCTAACGACGATGTGTTCATATCACATATCATTTAAAATTTGCTATTTCAAAAATTAATTCTCAGATCTAGACCTTATGTTAACATGAAATTTTACAGTTTTAACAAAGTAACAATCTGTTTTACTACCATGACCGTACCGTTTAAATAATACTATATTTTGTATTATGTAAACGGTGCGGTCGGAATTGTATTTAGTTATATTATATTTTGTATAGTAACCATTGATCAGTTGAATGGTTGTATCAAATAATTTTAGATAAACGTTAAATGAAAACAGTGGTATTTTTTTTACAGAATAATAAGATGTTCTTCATAACGCCATAATGAGTCTTTATAAACATGCATAAAATACACTTGCGTTTATAGTTTTGTCACACTACCACTGCATAAAAATCATTGACTGATTTTACAGAATTGGAAGTCAGAATATAAATAAATAATAAACGCAGTAAAATCCATAAAAGTAATTTTATCAAAGTAGTTAAAGGCTTCTTTAAACAGGTAATTTTATTGTAAATTTTTTCTATATGAATTTAAGGACACAGTGAAGTAGCAATTCAATATTTATGTTAATCCGTTACAGATAACCAAAGATATAACATTCCTAATCAATAAGAAAATATATAGTTGATATATCAGAGTGCTGATAAGTAGTTTTAACAATGATGCTTCTTGCAAGTACTAATACATAACAGGTGGTGTTAAATTTGCAAATAATAAATATTTTTTATTAAATAACAATATAAATTTTATTGTTAAACTAATAATTATACATACAATAAAGTACGAATGTATGTAATGTTATTTTTTGTTATAACTGTATAAAATAATGCACTCTATATTGATATAATAAGCGTTTTTTCTTAAATGCGTCAATTCAATTTATTTTCGGCATATTTTAATTTACAACGGTTTAAGACGTTGAAAATTACTTTATACACAAATTCATCGATGGACTTAAATAATTAAAAAGTAACCGTATTTCCATTCATATGGGCTATTTTAATACAATAATTGTGGCATAAATTGTAATAATTTTGTTGTTGGGACTTGCAGCTCTCTGCTTTAATTGGTTATCAAACAGCCGCTACGGTTGTATCTGAATATCTATAGTCAAAATTTATAATGGGTTTTAGTCACAATATTTTATTAGATGACACGTATCTTTAAAGAAAACATTATCAAATAGATTGGCCTAGATACATTACTTACATGTAACTCTTTTCATTTGTTATCAAATTTGACATTTTAATCCGGAAATTCAGCCTATTTATCAGATACGCTACGAACGATACGCAATTATTGTAGAATAATTAATAATTCATCAGTTATTTATTTGAAATAAAGTGTAAATGATACTAAAAATATTTTTCTGTAAATTACCCACCTATTAGTTAACAAGGGTTTTCGAACTCGAGTTGAGAGAATTTAAGAGTTAACTCGAAATCGGTTTGACCATCACTAGTAGTGATTGACATTTGGCAACTGTTCACTAAAATTAAAATTTAAAATTTTTTACACAGTCTTTGATTTTAGATCTTTAGCAGTGAAAATTTTGTTATTACAACTAACCGATTCAAACAGCTAGAAAAAGACGTTAGCTTAAAATTTGTGTATCCATTTATTATATACTATATATATTTGTGTATAAAGGTTATATTCCTCTAATGTAAAAAAATTAAACTAACGTCACTAATTTTTTTTTTATGTTACAGGCAGATGCGTACAGTCAGGCCACCTGATGGAAAGTGGTCACGACATCCATAGACATTGAATACCAGTGGTATCGCCAACGCGCTGCCACCGTGAGACATATGGTGTTAAGTCTCGTTTACCCAGTAACATGGCTACGGTGCCCTTCAAACCGGAACACAGCAGTGTTTTCACACTACTGCTTTGCGGCAGAAATAGCCACCTTTTATTAATAATTTTCTTACAGTTTTCATACGCGAGAAACGATTGCTCAATTATTTTTAATTATCTAAACACAATTAATATATTCATTACCATCATTCGTCTACAACCATTTTACCATTAATTTATTATTTTAAAATGAAGCGAACCATGAAGAAGCAATTATTTTTTAAATCGTAACAATAGCTATAAAATTTTTGCAACATTATATATATATAATAATTTTTTGTCGTACATTCTTAGATAATTGTATTTGTAAAAACGAAACTAATTATTGCGTCACGAATATATGATATATATATATAGATATTCCTCGAGAAAAACTGCACATGACTAAAAAGTTAAATATATTTTCTTCAAATTACTCTTTTTAACAGATTTCTAATCATTACACTAATTACAAGTTATGTTTCTGATAAGATCTGAAATTGACATAATTATCAAAATTCATTATCAACGCGTTTGATAAACTGTATTAGTTTTATTCATTTCCTCTCTTTTTACGATTACGCTACGTCAATCCAACGCATAATAAATCATATTTTAAACATAACTATTGGTAATTTTATACTAATATTGTATTATACATAACGAACGACAAAAAATAGGAAATACACATTTTGTTTTAGTAAAGCGAGATTCCTGTGAACGATTCAATTAAATTAAGACAATAACGAAAATTCTCAGCATTATCATTAAGTACACCAGACATTAACTTAATAATGTGATAAGTTCCAAAAACATATCCTTAAACAATGATTCAATACTATACTTTATATAGTTCGTTGCGTCTGCTTGTAATATTTCTTTTGGTACGCGAGTCCTGTTTATTATAGCTTAAAGTAATTTTTTCATGGATTTTTTGCGTTTAGTACCTTTTTCGTGACATTCTTTTGCAATGTTCATTATTTCAAGCTACACTGAATTAAATTCCTCTACATGTCATAGTTAGTTCTTGTGTTTTTACTCTATTTATGATAGATCTATATAGTATCGATTTTAACTAAGATAGTTCCGTTTTAAAGATTTTAAATCGTCCATAATAAAAAGTCTATTTGTAATAATAATTAAATATTGCTTTTTATTCTTTTGTAACAGAATGCTGAATGCATTTTGCTAATACAGAATTTTATATTTCATGTAAAAGATTAGCAATTTATGTTTTTTTACATTTATTTGCATAAGAAGAAACAAGAGAATTTTATTTAAGAATAAATAAACACTAATCTTACATTAAAGTCTTATTTTTAAATTTATTCTAAACAATTAATTTGAAGGTAAATTTTTTGAATAGTATCAAAATACGCTAAACTACTACCACACTACTAGACTAGACTAGAGCAATAATTTAATCGAGAAAAAATTCGACCTTCACGCTCGAAAACACGAATTTAAAAAATAAAAAATGGATTCCAATTCAAAATATCAAAAAAAGTAAACTACTCACTCTGCACATCTTTGCTTGCCATGGCTGCTTCTGTTAGTATCACAAAAAGGAACGCAGTATCGAATCCGTTGGACGAGCGCACTGTCTCGTAGGCGACTGCTACGTGCCTTCTACGACTCCCGCGCCTATTATTAGCCGAATTATTATCGAGGCTTATTAACACGTATTGTAACGCGTGCGTTGCGCGCAATGTACCGACTGTGAGTGACACTGGTCCCGGATTACTTTTATAAATCGGGCCAGGCCGCAAGTGGTAAATTGTTGGTCAAACAACGACAATCGTCCTCGGACCACGATTAAGTCATTTACGGGAATAATTTAAGCGTGACAACAACAGCTACGCTTGGAAGACGCCTGCAATACACGCGGCTGTTTACGATATATTTCGAGTTTGTGTAAACGTATTACTCGACATAAAACACGTTTAATATATCCATTTGTCTACTGATTTTGCATAAAATTATATATTATTATATATTGTACAGCTTGAATTGGAGACGGATTATTACAGCGGCGCTAATCACTCGATAAGAAAACATTTCGTGGGTAAGATAAAGTAAAGATAAGCAATGGGCTACATTACACGTTCATTTAGAATGGTCTTTATGATTGATACAATTTATAAATTGAAAATAACTCGTTATCAGTATCGACATATAGTATGAAATATTTATAAATAATGGCATGTAGATTATGTACTATTTGAGATATTATGTTACAAGTTCATTTGTTCTTGCAAGCGTTTTATAAATAAAAATGCATGGGTATCAGCATGTAGAATACAGTAGTAGGTTTACAGGGTAGCAAGTGTTAGATATTACAGAGTAAACGACATACCAACCGTGATTCTTCACTTAGCTACTTCATTTAAAAAATTGAATATATATTATTCGTGATAATGACTGTCTTCAAATACAAACATCTGTAACCAAAAGAAAATTTTCCAAATTACTTATGTTACTTACAATGAAATTACATAGTAGAATATGGCATGCCATGCCGCGGGGCAGGATTTGTCAATAAATCAGTTAAGATATCAAGACCTACCTTTGTTCTTTGGAAATATAATAACATGAACCAACATTATGGTATATAATTATTACGTTTATTTTTTCATGAGCAAACGTTTAAAATGGTATTTAGCATGTATGGTAATGGAAAAAATATAATATAAGTTTACAAGAACGAACATAAATATTAATGGTGGTGATTAATAAATTATTATGGTCACAGATGTCAGATGTCACCCATCTATAACAAGAAAAGTACGTCGTTTCATCTACGTTTTTCAATTATTCGTATCCTAAGTCTTGCAGGAGTTCCTTCCGTTAACAGCTTCATAGGAGTTACGGTCGTAGTCTCTTTTACAGGGACCGTCTGCTTGAGTAACTCCGCGGTGCCGATTTCTGAACACCTGTTGTGCTCCGGTTTGAATGGCACCGTAGCCAGCGTATTTACTGGGTGGACGAGACTTAAAACCCTATGTCTCACGGTAGGTTGCGGGTTGGTGACACCACTAGTAATGCCAAAGTCCATGGGCGTCGGTGACTTCCTATCAAGTAGCCCGACTGCTCGTCTGCCTGCGTTAAAAAAAGTTATTGCACGAGATATTCTCCAAAAAATATAGCATGACACTACTTTGTCCCAGCCAAATAATAGATACAATTTCCATGAATAAAGTATTATATTAAACTAAGCTGGTGTGAAAATTTCGTTATTAGTTAAACATTGCGAGTGCATTAAACACGGCGGCAGCTTACCACCAAAAGAAGTCTTCGCTTTTGTTTAAACTTGTGTACATTGATGTCATTTATAAACTTTGTCACGAACAGTTAATATTATCAGTAACAAAAACTCTGTTTAATAAAATGATAATTTCATAATTATTTTCGGTGGTACAAGCTAAACAGGTAACATATTCAGATCAGGTGAACAACTCTAGCTAATCGAATGGAAAATCCGCAAACGGAAATAAAAAAGCACGCTATTCTTCGTAACCTAAAATTAGCCTCGGAACGTTTTTTTGTGCAGCTACAATTTTACGTGCATCAAATTAAGTATGAGTCTTCGGAGCATTCTGGAAGATTCTTTTTTGAGTAATACATTAGGAAGTCAATGTTTTTGTGTTTGTATTTGTATCATTTTACTACTCATCGTGGAAGCTGTTAAATGAAGAATATGAAATGTGATTATTATATATTATCGGCAGAAATCGGCACCACGGAGTTACCAACCCAGACGGTCCCCTGTAAAAAAGAGACCTACCACCAGTAACTCCTATAAAGCTGTTAACGGAAGGAACTCCTGCAAGACTTAGGATACCGAATAGTTGAAAAAACGTAGATGAAACGGCGTACTTTTCTATTGTTATAAATGGTGACATCTGACATCTGTGACCATAAATAACTTATTAATTACCACCAATAATAATGTTGCACGTATGACGCCATTTTGTTTATAAAATTTCTGTGTGCTCTTTGACTGTACAATTATGTTGTTAACAGACCTAATTTATTTCCAATTTTCCATCACATCATACACATCATCGTTTTCCTTTGTCAAACCTTTTTAACATCATTGATGTTCATGGGCCACACATTTTTAAAAACTATATCAGTAGATGAATCCTTACATTGTTTATTTACCATTTTAAAATATGACATATCAGAAAAAAAATATCACGTTCATCATTACTAAGAAAAAATCGGGTTTTTTGTTCTTTAACTTTAGAATAGTAAAGGTTTATGCTGAAAAAGGCATTTTCATTATCTTGTTTTTTACATTTAGACGAAAATCAAAAATATGCATACCTTAATATTATGATTTATTTAAAGGACAGGTATTTTAAAAACTATGCGAAGGGCGTCTTAAATATAAAACTGTACAAAGCGAAGGAAATTTCAGTTTAAACACATTTGAATTTAAACTGGGTATAATCCCACTCGTTTTGTCATTGCCTTCAGGTACGAAACGTTTTTTTTTATCTTGTTTATTTTAATATCTTAATTCATTATTAAACAGTATATTTACGAGTGGACATTATATAATCATATTTTTTTTATACAACTTCATTTTAAAATGTTATTACACTTTAAAAAAAATTAAACAATTTATAGAAAATTAGCTGCTATGATTTATCATCAATATGTTGATAACATCGATGCCATTATAATCTGGAAGGAATTATAACATCCGAAATGGTTGTACTCAGATGTGAGAGTCATGTTGAGTTTTTGTTCGCTAATAAAAAATGTCAGAGGAAGGTGAGAACTCGGCGTACTAAATATAAAGGACGGAAACAATAATTATTTAAAACAACGATAAGATCTACAGACACAACAAAACATCACTAATAAAACTACTGACACACAAAAAGGGTTTTAAATAAGTAAAAAGTTGACGTCATTTCGTCGAAGACTTTCCAATTTAATTACTCTGATTTACTTAATTTCCGTTGCATTACCTATATGGCATTCAATTGTTTTTTATTTGTAATTGTTTTTTTTTTTAGTATTAATTCACTTTCGCGTAACCGATATCGAATAACCGTCAAAGAACTAAAGTCACCGACAACTTTCAAAGGTTTAGCTTGTTGAAGTGACAGTGGGCCGGTTATGTGGTCAGAAGAACGATCGATGGGCCAATAAGGTTCTGGAGTGAAGACCGCCTTCGGGGCGACAAAGCGTTAGTCGGCCCTCGACGAGTAAAATGTCGATCTTCGTGCTGGTTCAAGTTGGAAGCGAACAAGTGATCGGCCGTCTTGGCGTTCAGCTGATTACGGAGGTCTTTAAACCGAACAGGTCGCGGACAACAGATAGTATGTAATATTTTGTTATGAACGTATATATTAATTACTTTGTTTATTGCGATAAAATTAAACTGGGTAATTTTAGGCAATATCCTTTTTTGAACGACTTTTCAAAAGAAAAAGTTACCTTGACTTAATGATTAATTTCAAAATGTCTCTATTCATAAAAATTACGCACAAACGACAAAGTCCGAAATAGTCTTATCATAGGACAGTATCTTTAAATTTGCACGTTACTTACGTATCTCAAAAATTATCAGTACAAATTATCGTTAATTCGCGAATTCCTTTTATATGATACCGGCTCGTCACGTATCCATTCTATTCTACAAATATTATTTCACTAGCTTCGCCCCGCGATTCCACCTGCGTGGTATACACGTGACATTTTTTATTATGTTTTAAATAATTCACAATATAACCTTGTAAATTGTAGTCTATCGGTTACTCTGATGTTTATTATATTTGAATTCTCATTAAAATGCATCGAGAACTTTATTGGTGAAGAGCAAAAAGCATAAATTTGTTATCTGCTAAGTTACATGTTCTGAAATAATTTTAGTATGTCCTAGTAACAGTCTTGCTTTTTAGCTATTTTTCGTTTAACTAGGGATATCTCCCCTCAGCATATATTTTTGCTCTCACTTTAAATTAATAAAGTATAGTATAATAGGTATATGTTGTAAACACTATTCAGTGGCAGAACAGATCACGACTTAAAAATTAATGGTACTGAAAAAACATAGTGATCTTTTTCCCTTGTCGATTACAAATACAGTATATGATAAAAGTAAAAATTTGGTTGCCAAAGATGGATCTATAGTAGTTATTAAGGGACAGAGTCGTGTTGAAAAGCAGGTCGTTTACCTGATGTGTGATATACGCCCTGCTTATGTGAAATGCATGTTTGCTACAGCGAGAGATGGTTTGTCATTTTCACCCGGTAATAATGCAACACTGCCCTTCAAACTGGAAACTAGTAAATGCTTTCAAACTACTACTTAATGATAGAATTACCATATCGGTGTTGTATTTCCTCTTTAAATAAGGATCTACCATCAGCAGAATAGCCGAACAGGACAAACTGACACAGGCTGATGATGATGATGATAAACAGAATATTGTATATAGGTATAACTGTAAATTTTAGGGCTAATATGCGAAACTTATAATTTATTTTATTCCTAATACTTGTCGTTTACGCGTATATGTCACATATAAAAAGAGCTGGATTAAAACGAAAATTGTTTTATTCAAGAATCAATCCAAAATCGTCACATCGGGGACGTAGTCAACTCTTTGCAACGTTATAAATATAACATGATCTTAAGGTCATGCAGCCATCAACATAAATCTTGTAAATGAGGCAAATAAAAAATATCTAAATTTACTATGTAATGAGTCTACGTCATTGTTATCTAAAGCAACCACACACTATGGTTCAGCGTAATAACGGTATGGTTTATGCTCCATACAATCAGATTAAAGTTATAAATTCTGACTGATATTTTCATGTCGTTGATCTCCATCTACGTCGAGGAAAATTCAAGAAGTTTTAAGATCTCTTTTATTGTTATCAGTTTTTCCTTAAGGATGGCTAAATTCTGTGATTTTAACAGTTTTGATTTTAATAGGCACCTAATCTCCACTCTAGCAGATTATGGCTAAATTGTACTCACACAAAATTACCACAATGTTCCTTGGTGTCAGACCAATAGTAACCGCCTTAAACAATACATAATAAGAAAATTAAAACTATTATAAATATGCTTCTTTTAAATACTAGTGTTATTAATCACACATTGATCACGTTACCAAAGAAGCTTCTTACTCATTTGACTGCTAAATATGTCTGTTAACTAATAATAATATAAATACATAAGTAACCTAAACTGAACTATTTTTATTATCGTGAGCAAGAATGTTTCGGTTAATTTAATCTTATTTGGCATGCATTCACGTGGGAGTAATTGTAAAGAATGATGCTCTCATATCCTCATAATATTAAACTCCTACGTCTTGTTGTACGAGCACATTATTTACTATCATCCGTTTTGACTACAATCACTACATCCTTTTAATGTTACTCAAATATTTAATCTGTGGTTGGGTTTACATTTACATGTGCCAATTATTTTAGTTATAAATTTTATATGCTATTGTATAACCGAATTAGTCAGTGAATTGAATAATAAAATAAACTCTTATGTCAAAAACTAACAGGGCTGGAAGCGTTTTTATTGGTTAACCTCGGCCATGTTTTATCCACGAGTGTTGTTTTACCAATTGGTACACCCCATTTCTTTGCGCTAATTGTGTTTGATGTCAGACTTTGTACACTTATATTCTATCTATAAATTAGCTAAACCATAGTACAATTAACTGCATATTGTTAACCGACCTAACATGGCATTTAAATGAAGTAGTTTTAATAAATAGCCGTAGCAATAATTGCTGCGTAACATAGATCATACAAGTTATATTACTATCATATGTAATGACTTCAAGTACTTTTATTATTTATTTTATTTATCTTTTTGTATTTACATTATTTGATTCCATCATTTGATTAATCATGTTTACATAAATGCGCCCAAAGAGTTTTAAAAAATGTCATTTGTGTTTAATAATTAGCCAAATAACATATCAATTAAAATGGCACTGAAATATATATAGCAATCAAATATAAGATGTATGTGAAAAATTGTGACAATAAGCAACGGTAAATAAAATAAAATTGTTGTTAGATTTTCGCCGTTTTGTCGATATTTTTAATTATAGACTTCATTCTCAGACCTTCGATTCTTTTTTAGTCAATTTTAAATTTAAATACAAGGAAATAAATAAAAGGTAAAGCAAAATATGTACCAAGTAGGTACATACAACAGTTATAACGTGCGTACACCTCACACATAGAAAGTGACCACAAGAGATCATGTCTTAACCAAATCAAAGTGTTATTGGTAACATACTGCAAGAAGGTTTACCTTTACTAGCCTTTCTTGACACACACGTAGATAATCAAATGCTATAAGAAAAAGTTTTACAATCAAACCTGAAATTTTCTGAAGTACATTCAACGAAAGAATCTTACTTCTTTTGAACTAAAATTTATAGAGAAATATACATGTTGAATTGAGTCGTCTATTTCTCATTCAAATATATAGTAGTGTGTACGCTTTATCTTAACATATTTTCAGAGTCCAGCATTTGTTAAATTAGCATTTTAATTCGCAATAACTATTTCGTTTACCATATTAACTACATGTTTATATAACTAGACACAATGTTACTAGTTAAGTATACGTCTATTTGATAGAAAATGAAACATACAGAACGATAAGATAAAGTTACGCCGAAATATATGACATGTAAATATAAAGAAAAATAGAAAAGTAAAAGCGACCGATGTGACAGTACCGTTTAAAACGATCTCTTTTATTGTTAAAACTGAAATTATATAAGTCATCCCATTCACGTGCGTTGCGCAATTTTCGTGATGATATTTTTAACGCTTCACGATTCCGAGTTACGTGTAGAAGACGTACTTAGGTTTAAAACGAAGATTTTATCTTTTATTCGGTGTTTATTAAAATACACAAATTATTATTCTGTTATAATTATATGAAAGCGAATGGAGTCTAAGTACTATTATTATACGTTAGTTTGTGCAATTGCAAATAATCAAATGGATTGTTATTTAAATATCCCTAGTTGTGTAATTAGAATGGTCATACAGTTTAAAAGATATCATATTTATCGAAATTCAATATTAAAATAAAAAACCTAAAGAATAACTTAACGCAAACTAATATACATAGTAAAAATCAATGAATACGTTAAGTGTTTAAGATACGTAAATTAAGTTTACTTATTATAATGTAGGATGTAAAGTCGATAACCAACACCAACCAGCATGGGACCAGCGTGGTGGGATACGGTCCATAAATCCATTAACGGAGAAGGTGATTAGGAGCCTTGTTCCAGCAGTCGACTTACACACTTTACTGATGATGAAATAACCGTTTAAGCCTCCTGCTATAATATTCTCCAGAAATACGAAAGAAAAACTGCACATAACTAAGATAAAACAAAAAAACCCAATTTCATGTTACCATAATCAGTAGGATGCCAAACCGTAACCAATTCTCGACGAAAACCAGCACTGGTAACTTGTCTATGAACAAAACTGGAGTAAGATAATTGTTAGCATACACGCAATATTACGTAAAGACTTAAATGAAAGTTGGAGACTAACATATAACGCAGCATTACATATAAATTGTTGTAAAACATGACATTTATATTAAGATGTCTATAACATTTATCAGATTACATTAATTTGTCTATATTCTGTTCATGTTTATTCCCTAATTCCCTATCGTTAACCTAATGAAATGAAAAAAAAATATTTTTTTTTTATGTGCAGTAAGGGGTAGGTGACAAAACAACAATCTAATATTAATTAAAACTTCTATATCTTTCCAATCCTCTCCATAGACACGGGACTATGGATGCTTAAAAGGATCTTAAAATCCATAAATAAAGAGTTTTAAACACGATAACTCTTTAAAGGTAGATTTAATTTCCGATTTATAGTATCGTATAATATAAAAAAATAAGTGCAATACTGTGGACTGAAAAGACTTGTTTTGCTATCTACTAAGAATCTTTAAGTTTTTATTTTCAAAAATTTCCAGTTTATAAAAACTGCAAATTGTAGAATTTCCGATGTCCAAAGGAAAGGTAATAATTTCCTCAAGTTCGTTTTTCAACCACGGGGTCTAACGTACACACGAGCCCTATCTGTCAATTGTTGTCCTAATAGCTTAAAGACACATTATTTTAAATTAAAATTAAAAAGCAATTTAGGTACGCTCATCACGGAAACGTTTTTCTAAATAACTTGAGATGACTACATGCAAAGCGGTTTTTATTATACACGATGATATCTTGATGGGAAAATTACTTCTTGTTATTATACTTTAATCAATTGTGGTTTGTAAATCCAGTAATAAATCATCGCATAGCTTCGATGAATGGTCGCAGGAGTATTTTAACTTATTATTACGACAGTTAAAATTCCAAAATAAATATTACGTCATCTTATTTTTGTTAAACAAAAATATAGAGAAGTTTTCCCATCCATAGTAATTACATAAGATCCAGTTAACGCAGGTGGACACCATTAAATAAGCATGATAAGGCAACAAAAAATCCAGAAAATTCACTTTTCTTCATATCTTCTCAACTGAAAACAAAGTAGCGCAATTACAATTGTATTTTGAATCTTCTCTTCGAATCTTATTTATTTATTTAAACTTTATGTTCAAATGAAATAAAAAATAGTTACAAAGGCGGCTAAATGCCGGAGGCATTCTTTCCCAGACAACCTTTGGGTGGCGTAGAAAATTTTAAGTTCGAATCTTCGTTAACATCGTTTTTATATAATCTTGGGATTAAATATTTAACCGTAAATACTTTTATTATGTCTGTGACAGCAATGGAGCTCTGTGATCTTAGGAAATCGTTTCGGTGGATACTGAAGCATTTAAATACTATTACTTTTTCATATAGCACAGTATTTCTTTTCTATATATCAAAACGAAGCAGCGTTGTATATATTCTCCGAAAAAAACCTAAAAATAAACTATAAAAATTTTCTCGAGCATCATTGAGATAACGTTGCCATTAACGTACATTGTCATTAACGTACGACGAACTTCAGAGGCAGTAAATGTGATAAAACCTGATGCCAGCTGTTTTCATACGTCACGTACCAGTTTACGATACCTTTCAGGCCACAGATAAAAAATCGTACAACTCACTTTTACGTGTTATCTATCTTTTAAAAATTAGGTATAAGACAAAGGAATCTTATGAATTCTTTTCTATCACTATTTGTGTCATTACAGTCAGAAACATTTTAATTGTGCATTTGTTTCTCCCAACAATAAGGTAAAAAACTCTAAAGTTACTGGGGTTATATACACTTATATGTGTTATATATAGCTTACCACAAACAAGAGTCTGTGAGCATAACTTCATAGTTAACAAAAAAGGAGGTTAAGATCGGTATACCGATTAAAAAACCAACGGTTCATCCTTTCTTATGTAGTTTTGGCTGGTGACATAACCACTATAGCATCTTTTCATCTGCTGGCATCAAGAGACAAGTGCTCAAGAGTTCACTTTACCTTAACTTATTTTTATGTTTGTTTTGTCAAATCATGTTAGGATATAATATAAAAATGACCTACATTTCACCACAACGTAACTAATAGCAATGTAACAAAATTTTACAAATTTAAATCTCCTATCCATCTTAGATAATCATCAAACTGTCAATCACTGAATGGCAATTGATATACATGAAAGACATTGTTTTAAAATGGATTAAACTGTTTATAAAAATTTTTAAAACATAATATACTCATATCAGACATAAAAAGTTCCTTGAAATTAATAACATTATAAAAGAGTTATGTCACCTAAAGAAATGTTAACACAAGCTAATTCTCAGTACAAAAACACTGGCCAGCGTAACTAATCATTGTGAAAACATACCACCGTTATCACAATATAAGCAAAGCCTTTAAAGTAAGCAGCCGGTTACATGGCACGGGGTGAAAGTGATAACGATAAGGTGAATCTGGCCGTGATACTATGTGTTCAATGATAAAGGCGGTACTATTGTTGTATGTTAGTTTTGCTAATATTTCTCTAACGTCCGCACAAGGTCGCTTCTGTTGAGAGAGATGTTTTATTTTATATAGTTTAACATAAGAGCAATTTGACGCGGACGTTGAATAATCGGTTTTGCATTTATCGTAACAATATCCTTAGATTGTTCATTTTGTTTAGGACACGATAAGTTGTGTTGCCTAAGATTTACATTTTTTTGTTTTACATTTATATACAATTTAAATTATAACCAATTATAGGACTGTTCAAAAATATTTAGATTAGACTATTCTAAACAGTACGTATGTACCAATATTTAAAAAGCAGCTGGAAATATGTTTTAACGGAAAAAGCTAAACTAAGCAGCTAATATTGCACCAATATTATTAAAGAATATGAAATATATGTTATAAATAATGCAGGGCAAAATTTTAAGCGAAAACAGTATGTTATATTTATTTTAAAGTGAAAATAGTTGACGATGCAAACAACAAAGTCAAAAATGCCATCCAAATACTTATTCAAAGAAAATATATATTTTTATCGAAATAATAGTGGATATATTGCCAATTCTCGGTAACGGGTATGATATGGTTATAAGAACTTTTAATGAAGGCAATTCAGAGGAAATCTGAAGCTCGCTATGTCGCCTTCCGAGAATTATGATTAGTATATAACAGTGAAATAAGAAAATATTAAGGATAAAGAGAATAACGTTTATCGCCAATGGACATGGAAGTGGTTTCATGCTTGAATAACTTGTTTTGAAAGAGCAATAAGAAGATATTACAGAAACTCGACTAGATTGACTAACATAACATTTAGAACTAATAAATTGTAGTTGAAAATCACAAAAATTAAGCATTTTCCGTAAGAAAATGATGTTAATCCAAAACTAGCAATAAAAGACTAATATTTGATTATAAATTGAATAAGTACATATTTGCGTATCGTACATATTTTGGCGTGTGAGGGAAAAATTACATTTACGATGCGCACGTAAAACTTTCTAAATATTTTTGCATTTTTGCTATTGTTAGTCGTTTTTTCTACAAACGTAGAATAAGATAAAAAAAACTTTGCTTCTATTTATCAGACTAATATAAAAGTAACAACTTTAATAATACTACAGAGAATTTCTATCACTTAACTGCTATAAGTTCCTTTGTTTACATCCAATCGAGACTAATTTAGCTAAATAGTTAGCTTATTAATTAACCAACTGCAAGTCTTAACGTCTTAGAATTTTAAACTTAATACTTAATAGATGCAGTTTTATTTGATACTGAGGTACGTTAGGAAGTAACAATGAAATCCCAACAGTAGGGCTCGGAGCGAAGGCTCCGCGACTCGGAAGAAGAGCGAATTATTTCATTGTAATGCAAGTTATGTGCGTACCGCGGGGCCGTAAGTACGTGCACGCGTATTGAATTTGTCGCAATCACCTTGGCTCCATCCAGGTGGTAATGAGCTATTTAATTATGATTAGCTGACGATTAATCTTCAGAAATGATCTTATTTTGATCACAATGTCGCGTACTTTAGTTTTTTTGGCTACATTTGAAGAGAGGACGGTAATATTAAACGGAGATATGTTTTTAAGTAACGGATTTCTGAAGAGACATAACAATACCCAAACTCTTTTGTAAAAAGCGTTCGCTTAATTTTAAATAATTTATTTTGTCATAATCTTTAATATAAAGTTACGCAAAAACTATTCGCATACGGTGGATTAAATTCTGTTGACCGACTTCCAAAAGAGGGAGGTACTCAATTCGGAGCCTATGATTTTTTTATATATATGTTACCTCGTTGCTCCGCTACTAATACTTCGATTTTGTTCGTTATTTTTTTTAACGATGAGATATTAGCTTCCTATTAGTCCCATTTTTTTAAATTATTTTGTAATAAGTAGTTAATAGATATTTGAGAAATAAAAATTACTCGTGCGATTAATTTACAAACGCTCCCAAAATCGTAATAGACAGATATAAAGTGTGTTTTACATAATTGTGATACCTAAATTGGTGTACAATAAATTTCGCGATAGCATATATCTATGTTCTAAGAATAAAGCACAATAAGCATTGTAATGTGAACATTTTTAAAAACAGACACATTAAAAGCTTATTTAAGATAACACAGTTTAAATTCACATAAAAGTTATTGTATTAAAGAAAATCTTTACTCTTAAGTACATAAAACGTGTTATAGACCACATTTTAATGTAATTTATGCCTTAAAAGTTATCAGATATTAAAAATGCGGTAGCATTTTCGTATGAAGAGCACTTACATTGTGTCTTATAGTTACGCGCTATTAGAAGTCGGATATATATTTTTGTTTAACAATTTTATAACTATTTCATTTACTTTTGCTTTATTTTCATTTATTATTTGGTTAACGCATAATTTGATAAAATATTCCTGTTAAAATATCTTACAATCATTAATTACGTCAAACACCCACAAAAGGTACTTCACCTGTCAAGGTGTCATCTGTTTTTTGTTTGTTGACTTAACAATGGATTCTTCCGAGAGCACTCCATTGTAACCTAAGGCATTAGTGGACAATGTAATTATCGATACGAAAGGTTATTTGTGTAATGTGTTATTAAAAAAAAACTTTTTTCAGTAATGCATTACTATTAATAAATACTCCTAATAATTATTTTGTATGAATATTTATTTCATGCAACATATATCAACGAGTCGCTTATTTCAAATTACACAGCTGCCTTATTGTGTATTTATATTGTTATTATCCATCAATCAACCTGAGGCTTGTGTTCTGAAACCATTTTCCTTGTAAATACGAACGCGTGCGGTTTAACTGGGGTCAACCAATAAATTACTAATTGTAATAAACAACCACACACAGCCATTAAAATAAAACTAGTTTATTTTCTCAATAATCTGTAAAATGTAAGTATAGTAGTTTTTTGTGTCATAGAGGTGTTTTACAATAAAATTTAGCACATTTGTCAGTACTTCAAAAAAATAGATCGTTAAAGAAAAAAACGTTCTTTTTGATAATTCGAATTATAATAAATCACTTGTAAATTGGTACAAATGGTACGAATAAAATGCGCAGAGCAAGAGCTGATATACGAGAAATCATATTATTTTTTGACGCAGGCAGTGGAGCTGTTACGATTAGTTGAATACAATTGTACAATTTAATAATGTTACCTATAAGTAATAGTGAGATTATCTAATATTTCGCTTTGATATTATAACCACAATTTAAATGAATTTGTAAACGATAACAGAGCTTGATAATTAAATGCCCGCTCCAGGTTTCGTTTCATATTACAAAAATCTCAGAACCGCGAGCAGATCTGTGATGTCTTACGCTGCGACTGGCAGCTGCAGGCAGTGTGTATCACTTCCATCAATTACAAAAGATCTAGAAAGATCTGGATCTAGATCTGATCTATGGATCAATGTCTAAATTGAACATCTAATGGTGTCGATAAGTACGACGCTCATAGATGTCAAACATCATTCATTAGTGGATGTTCATCAGTGATTACCATGCAGATAACTTTAAATATGCTACAGTATTAAAAATAAAAAAAGGCAATGAAATAATTACAACCATTGCATAATTGATTTTAATAATTATTTAAAGTTTATAGTTAACTTTTTTTTATTTCTGACGATCACATATAACTAAGTAGTAATTATTAAATAAAGCAATTTTTAGATAAACAGAGTAGACCCTGATAATAAAACACAACTAAACCCACAATAGTTAAGTAGTTTTATAAAGAATTTTTAATTAAAAAAATGGATGTTTATTTATTGGTTATGATATTAAATTTGTCATCAAAATCAGCAAAAATTACGTATTCATAACTAAATTATGTAAAATAATGTAATTTATTTGTATAGTATTTAATTGTGTTTAATCACTATTGCCCCATTATTACCCATGTTTTATAAATAACTTCTGTTTAGTTATATGAGATTGTCGAAAAGTAATTAAAGGTAAATATAAACTTGAAATAATTATTACAATCAATTATTATTTCACTACCTTTAAAATTTTATAAAAATTTTGGTATTGCAACATTTATTAATGTTTCTGCTTTGTTATCGGCAAACATCGAATACTCATGACATCTATACCGTCGTATTTATTGACACCATTACATATTTACTTGGGACTTTAATGCATAGATTCCAGATTTTACGGAATTGAAGAAAGTGATAAACCCTGACCCATAGAGTATCCGCGTAAGACGTCACAGATCCGTGGCCCTGAAAGTCAACATGCTACGTCTCATTAATAAATAAAAAGGACTTTTATTACGTTTTTTACATTTTTTTATTTCATTTATTTACATTTTTTAATTACCGAACACTTTACGGCGGCCGTGATCATGGGACAGAACGCGATAAAAACCGTTAAAAGTCTTTTATTCGATAATATGTAGTATTCGCGTAAAAGAAAATAAATAATTATATTACTTCTTATTTACCCAGCAATCAATTCGGCTACTACGCCATTAAAACAAACAGACAAAAGTGTTTCTACATTCCTGCGGCAGAAATATGCACCGCGATGGTACGAACTCCTGTATAAAGATGTAATAGCAATTTCTCTTCGTCTCTAGAAAACAATTATTGTTGCACATAAATAAATAAAGTGCTATCATTAATTTGCTCAGTAGTTATTATACTACAATAAGCTACAATACCCTATAATTTGGAGCACAGAAGTATTCTTCATAGCTAGGAGTCAACTAATTACTTAACTATTACACCATAGTGTTAACTAAATGAATTGTAAAATTTGCCACATTGTTCAGATCATGTTTAGAAGATTCTTCGGACAGAATTGGCGAAGAGTAATTCCAAAACCATTTTATATATTCACTTGGATGTAGGTCTTTCAGTAGCTGATTGGGCCATCACTGTACTCTTCCGCAAAACTATTTGCGATGGCTACTAAGCCAGAAAAAGGCAACACCGTGATATTTATGCCTCAAATTTCTATTGTTATTATTACTCCACTCCAGATTATCAGTACAAAACCCAAGCGAGTTTAACTTTTAATAAGTTTTCCAATAGATGAATAGGAAGAAACAACAACATCAATTTGAATATAAAATTGCACGTACGTATCAACAACATAATGCGATCAGCACTGACACAAAACTTATTATAACACACAATAAGACTACCTACTTTTAAATAGCATCGGATATGATTAACCAGCGCAATCATGAAATTGCTTCGCTTCTGCGCAAATAAAATCTATTACACTTGTCACGACTTAGCAAAACGACTCGTGGCGACCGGTAATTGTTAATACTCAATGGGTGTGGAATAACAAGCGGCCTAACAAGTCATCACAACTTATACCATTAGGTTTGAATAATTCCCAACACGGTTCCAATGAAATATTTATGATATGTGCCACCTTTTATGGCGAATCGTTACAATAAGATCGTGTAAAAGAACGTTTAATGATGTAGAAAAAGAGTCTAGGTAAATACGAAGTAATCTATTAACGACAAGAGAGTAAGACCAATACTCAAAGATTGTTTTGTGTTATTGTATGTTACGAGATAAACTATACAGTCACCTTATGGTTTATGCAAAAAACCTGCCTATAATATAAAAATCACACTAATCCGCTTACATCATAATTGCAGTATGTGGCGTTAGTGCAGTTATTAGGTCGTCTAGGTTGCCCTTTAAACCAGCACGCAGTTGTATTTTCACATTAATCTCGTGACAGAAACAAGCATTAGAGGAATACTTTCACATTCGGTTCGCAAACAGCAAACCTGCCATATTTTCATGAGCGAACATCTTATATTTTAAAACTACTTGAGTTAATCTAATAATAATTTTATTAAGTTCACATTATACGTATGTATACAAATACATCGGTTATTAGATAATTTAAGGAGGTATTTACAAGGCTGGGTTAACGCCTCTTCTTCATAAAAGTTACAAGAAGGCACGTGCGTCAACGCCACTGCAAAATTTAAACTTTTCTTAGATTACAATATCTTTGTGACAAGTTAACAAATCAGATAAGTGTTTGGAACTTCTTTTAATTTCATTTTGGTTACAACATTTGAAGCGCTTCAGGTCCTTTGCAAAATTTCTTATCACTACATAGAATTATGATACCATTGACAGTTGTTCTGTGGATAATCATATATACCACATTGATATTTATAAAGATCATTCCTATTAAATTCAATTTGTATCAAAGTAAACTAGTAGTAGAAGCTTAAATAAACACAGAAGCGTAGGAAAGTTTGTTATCTCGATTAGCGTAAAGATTTTCTGGAAAGATCTACTGTACAAAAATGTAATGTTGTTACTTTGACGTAGTACGATCAAGGACGAACATTTACCTAAAGATCTTCTGTCCGACCATTTTTTACCACTATCAAAGTTTGTAGGGTAACTGTATTTATTATTAATTTAAACTGATAATATTATTAGTAATAATAAATGATACTATCTAATGTTTTATACTTTTAGTAATTATTTCAGTTCTAAAATACACAACAATCTAATGTTTGCAAATGAAGAAAAATAAAATTATACCATCAAACAGTCATTTTGTATCATCATTCATTCATCATTATCAGCCTTTGATAGTCCACTGCTGGACATGGGCCTCCCCTAATACACCCTGGGGGTTTAGGACCGTATCCCACCACGCTGGTCCAAGTCGGGTTGGTGGGTAGACCGCCTTTTTACATGCCCATCCGATGCATGGATCATCTTACTTTTTAGTCAAACTGTCCTAACCAACTAGGAAACAACAATGAAAATTTGTTGAGTCCCCGCAGGATTCTTACCTTACCTTATTTGATAAACTGTTTTAACTATCTTCAAAAATTACAACGCATTTTTATAATTCAAAGAGCCTTAATTTTATGCGGAAAAGTAATAATTCGTAAGTTATTATTTATTAAAATAATGAATTTTTCTTTGCGATTTCTCACTCGTGGTTTCCTAGTTCTAGAAGTTGTCTTTCGAGAAATCCACGGATCGCTGCCTGCGACCTTGGCAAATTTCTAAGTATTCAGGCGGGAATTGTGCACAATGACTCAGTACGAACGGTACACTGAGAATTAAGGTTGTATTCTTGCTTTGATGCCATAAAAAGTACCTACATACTAAATAGCTATAAGTTACTATTTGTTCTGGCTTTCAATATTACTCTCTTTCGAATACTTCATTAAACCATTGTTCAGTTGAGTTTCATATTTAATAGCGTTTAATATTATAATATTATTTATTATTGATACCTACAGCCGCTATAGATTAAATAACCAACATAATATAAAATAATTTTATAGAAATCTTGTAATTTTGACGCACTTAGAAAAAATCTTTGGCTCCTAAACGCTTTAACGAAATAAAGTTCCTTTTAACACTTAAACAGCTACTCGTATAAAATGGTCCATTGACTAATTATTTGCACCAAAAAAGTGTTATTTATAAACGAGTAATATATATAACTTATTGCAATTTAGGCTTTAGATAGTGTAGTGATTCAATACATAGTCAGTTTTAAAAAAATACTATTAAAATATTTAATAATTTTAACGTGACAACGTGTTATAAATTGGCTCAAGATAGGGAGGCACTCTTAAAAACTCTGTCACAGCGCCGCTCATGTAACACTCTCCATAAGCAACCATAACAGAAAGTGAGAGGCCGGCGTATCTCTTACTGATGCGCAGTAGGCCTTATTTATTAAGTGAAAGACAATCAGAGAGAAAGAGAAAGCGAGTTGATCCTTCTTCCTACTATACGAATTAATATGCACATTACAATCATTCTACCACTAAAAGACGTTGTCACGTATAAATTTCGCTCGCATACTGATTTTACAGTCAACATAATTTTAATGAAAAAAAAATACAGTGCCTAACAAATTTTTAATATCTTTCATAAACTTGTATACTGCGGGCAATCATAAAGTCCCTGAACTTCAAAATCTATCTCGGAAACAATTAAGACACAAATAGTAACTTGTTCCATTAAAGCTTTATTGAATAAAAGGACTTTTTATGGATTATATCGCGTTTATTTTACATTTAAATTTCTTGACGTTTTGAACACTTCTCCAGTGGCGTGGTCACGGGGTAGATACGGGGTAGATATTTATTCAATAATGTGTAGTATTCGCGTAAACAAAAGATCTAATTATAATAAAAGCGTATTAAAAAAATGTACGTTTGCGATACCATCGTCCATAATGTACATCTTCAATGACTTGATACGACTTAATAATGCCTTAGTCATAATAGTATTCAGGTATATTATCTATACAAGGTGTCCTAGTTCCTCGGAAAACTTAACTAACAACATATCCATAGAAGGTGTTCTAGAATCCATTACGGTTGTTACTTCGTATATGACTAAGGATTTTTTGCGGGCTGAGATCACCGCATTACGATTGCAGTTATTAAGTAATAACTAAAGAATTACCGTCCGGTCAAAGACAATGCACCATGGTATTGTTCTTCGTGTAGATTTGATCGCCAGCGTGGTCGCTTTCCGGGTTATTCGATTGTTTTGTTTTTTAATCGTGGCAACAAAAACTTGAGTTGCGTTTTACTTCTTTGTCATTAATTAAACGATAATTTTTAAGGAAAGGTACTGCAACGCCATCTAGTGTTTTAATTAGTAAACGTTTTTCTATGAAATAACGTATAGATATGCGTTTAACAAATTTGTTAAAAATATAAAAAAGAACGGTTTTCATCTGCAATAATCGAAATATTTTACATTGCAGAAATTGAACAGGCTTAAGGGTCAATGACACTGTCCACTTAGCGAAACATATCTTTGGTAAACATCCTAAATAGGTATTATTAATTAGATTTGAAGCCATATACGGTCTAGACCTGAGTGGAATTTTTTAACAGGGGTCACATCAACTGGTAAACTAAGCCGCAAAGTCAAAGTCAAAGTCAAAATCATTCATTAAATTTAGGCTCTACTGAGCACTTATGAACGTCAAAAATTATCCATTTACCACCGGTTCAAAAAACCCAGACCCGTCCAGAGACGAAACCGGCAAGAAACTCTGCGGTGTTTTTTCTTTAAATATTAGTATTTACAAAATCTGACCAACACATTTTTTTTAAGTTACCAGGGGATTTGCAAGCGTAGAATATAAACTACTTCCACACATCTTCATCCTCAATATAATTTATAACAGAATAGTAGGCTTTTTCTATAAGCGTTGTTTTAACAACTTTACGAAAGCTCGAATCATTCAGTTGCGTTTGGCAGGCATTTAATTTATTATACATTCTTATATTATTATACATGAAAAATTTTGGTTTGGGTCAGTCTAAATCTGAGTAGCTCTAGAGGCTCAATACAACCCTGCGCGCCAAATATCTTTTTTAGAAAACATATGAATATATTGACGCGCGTACATAATATTTTCAAAATATGTATAGCGAGGGTAAAGATAAATTTCAGTTTTATTAAAACATTACGTAAAGATTCCCGTGAACCCAGATTGTAGATTGCCCTAACAGCCTGTTTTTGTAGTAGAAAATAGTATTGTTTATTATAGCGTTAACAGAAATATACGGGGAATACAAGCTGACTTAATAGACGGACATCAAAGTTGACGTGAAAAAGTATATCCACCATAAGGAAGCCTAATAAGGCCGTTCATGCTGATATATAAAAATGTCCTGCAGACTTAAGCCGGTGTCAATTTATACTTGTAACACATATTAATTAAACCTAAAAATACTAAAAATAATAAAACTTGACATTGTTCTCACCATTAAATCTCACTGTTGTTTGATCTTTCGTTTACAAGTCTTTTTCCAGTTAGTATAGGGTCGATACTAATGCATCCAGATTTACCTGAATAATTTTTTACACACAACGACTGGCATCTGACCTCCACAACCCAAAGGGTAAACTGCATTCGTCAGTAAATTTATTATATTTTACTGACTTTCTATAATGAGTGCCAAACAACTTTGGCCAAACGTCTTGACAACCGCGATCTACTTTTTACATGCCCATCCGACGCATGAATCATCTTACTTTTCAGACAATTAGGTGATCGGTCCATATTTTCCTAACCAACTAGAAAACAACGCTAACAAGTATATTAGATATTTATTAAATAAATCAAACATTTTAACATTACTTCCCCGCGGAATTCGAACTAACGACCTCCGGTTTATAAAGCAAGGGCCAATACCGCTAGACCACGGAGGCGGTAGTAAGTTGGATCATAAGACATGAAATATACAGAAAGTTTTTTAAGATATTATTCTTATTTATATCTGTCTGGAGAACAGACCAGAACTGGAAGTTGATTATTGGCATCATTATAATTAATAAACTAAGGATCTTTATCTTCTATTTTATTGCCTAGAACACTCAGATATTTAATTAAAAACCCTTGCAAGATTTGGCACTTATGCAATTTATTAAATTTTGCACAAAACCTATTATTATTATGTTTCACTTTCAACATAAGATTCTTAACCTAGGCTCGCTAATTTATAATAGTAATATTTCTGGACTAATTATGCAACATCATTTTGTCCCAAGCTAAGCAAAGCTAATACTGTGCAAACTGGAAGACTGATAAAAACATAGACTTATTTTTCTTTTGTGAATACATTCATATTATACAGATATTTTCACAACCACCTTGACACTTTAAAATAACTATGTTCATCCCAAAATGTCATTCCCGTGTTGGAAATTGAAGCTTTGGCACAACAGGCAGGGTCACTAACCACTACGCCAAGGGGGCGTTAATTGCGTACGTGTACCGTTACTACTCTTCCTTGTATGAAATTACAATCGGCTTTATACATTCTCGCAAACAGCTCAGATAACCTAAGTCTCAGAGATGATACAAATCTAGTCAATGCAACTTTCGCGATATAATCATGCTAATGCACTTGTTTGTTGGCTATTAATAAACTGTTAGCCAGAATAGTATAGTTCAAAGTAAATTAAAACCACATATCATAGATATATTCTACCACGGCAGCTAATCCTACACAGGTTAACCAACTGTCTACTCGAGGTTTTATAAATTCATGAAAAACGTATGCAAATATCTTAATATTCAATAGGGTTGTGTGCTTAACATTAAAAGCTAGAATTGTTCTTAAATCTAATTACACCGGAGGGTCAAAAAAATACCAACGAGTAGTTTTTCTGACTACTTCCTTTGGAGGTGGTATAATAACATAAGTGTGGTTATTGACATAAGCATTCTTCTCTTATTGTAATAGCTTAGTTAATCGTCTTAAATAACCTACACGCCCATAGAGGAAGTGAGAAATACCGAAAACTCCAGTTTACGGAACTCAAATAATATATATAAAGAATCAAATAATTAAAATATACTCTACAGATTTTCCAGAGTTGAGAAACAGTGATAACATTTTTGACTACCGTTACGTAACCTGACGTTCGTCATGGGTATGCGGAGCCACGTAGGACGTCATTAAAGATAGATACCGTCCAAAGACGTGGCAAAATACTATTTCTTTTGAGGCCAACAACCACCTTAAAAGATTTCACATGAGGGAAGAAGGTTGCGCTCGTGCGCTATTGCACCCTGTTCTACATCGACGAATGACCGGACCACTAGCAGTCTCTCTGGCTCATCTGGAGCTTCAAAGTCAGTGACGGCCCATAACCAATCGCTTATTACCAAGCTACCAACAACAGCGGCATCTCGAGCCGCCGATTGTCCGCTCGCATTGCGGCTGGACTTAGGTCAAACACTCCCCCAGCATGTACTAGGCCGACCCTTCAGCCTTCAAAAAGTGGACCAGAAAGATAACTTTCATTTTAAACAGTGCCTAGGTTATCATTAAATGTTAATGTTTTAATAACACGTTTTATGGCCTTAGAAACCTAACTACTAACTTTAATGTACATGTAATGTAAATACTCCATTATTAAGTTACAATACATTCAATAAAACACCACATGTCTTACATCTTATAGATACTAAAATTAACGACACAAGTATTGCGGAAGCGTAGATAAATTTTTGTAAAACTAATGTAGATGTATGTAAATAAAACTTTCTATCGAAAAATATTTATTCAAATAAGAAAAAAAAACAGAGAGAGAGTAAAATAGTCAAAAAAATTAAAAACATACAATAAATAATAAATTAAAAACAATGGGAAAACAAGTCTTGTTTCAATATTATTTGTTTAATCAGTTAGAGCTATTGTCATCTGGCAATATACATATATATATATGTCTCAAATTAAATTAGGGACTAGGTCATAATTACCAAGTAAACACTTCGTCTACTAAAACGATTTTATTGCGACACTCGAATTACATCATTTTTATTTATACCTGGACAATTACTTATATTTTTCTGTTCATTATGAACATGCATTGAAATAATGTTTTGTTTGTAATAACTACGAGGAAAAATCTTATAAGATGCCTGAATTAGTGGATGCGTATTTGTAATATCTATTTTTCTTCACCAGAACATAAAAAAGCCTTAACTATAGAGGTAAATTATATACAATTAAAATTAACCATGATATATATTTCAATGCCATAGATACAATGATTGTAATGTTGTACTAATTATGAATAACACTAAAACAAGCGGTGCCGTACAGACTGAAGCGATGAACGAATCGTGGTGCGTTTACAAAAATAGAAATACTAAAGAATCTTCACCGGTCGCTAGCGAGCTTTCTCGCTCTCACGCGCTTAACCTCAAATTAATTTCCTCTTGATAATTCTCTCATCAAAAGACATATAAAGCAATAAAATTATTGAAACTTTATTTAATCAAGTGTCTATATCATACATTCGCGAATCCAAAGCTGAAACAACCATGTCGGACGGTGAACAATTCTTCAAGAAATTCCACGAGACAGTCAACAACAGTCTGGACGATGTATTAAGAAACAATTTTGCCAATTTGGAGTCAAATTCGAAGCGTGTATCGTATTTGTGCAGCTTGTCCGCCATCAAATCTTACGATCTGTCTGTTGATATCGAGAAATGTCAGATAGGTGGTGATTTTCCCGTGAAAAAGGATTTAGAAAAAGCGCGCCAATTGAAAGATGAAGGAAATAAGGCAGTGCAGAAAGGCGATTGGGCAAAAGCTTTGCAATATTACAGCCAAGGAATGGTATTTATGCCGGAAAAAGAAAGTAAGTCTTAAATACAATCATGCAACTTTTTTGATCAGCCCTACTCATGTCCCACTTAAGCGAAGTATAAGAAATTTTAGGCTTAATAATCTTGAGATCTTGGAAAAATATGATCGTAAGAGATTTTCTCTTTCAACTTTAGGAGAAATAAATGCTTAGGTTTCAGGAACACACGCTTTAATGCAATGCTATTATCCATCTAGCATAAATTGTTAATTGCTTACATATTATCAGTGATCTAATAAAATGTACATATTTTATAATAAAGTATTCTTCTCATTCATTTTTCTTAAAACCACGTTAACGGAAAAAAGATACGTCTTAGAAATATTTTCATTCGTGTCCCTGAATAGTATTTAAAATGTTAACTGTTGTTGTAATTTTAAAAAGTTTGTAAACTTTGCAGCTGAAGAACTGGCGATACTTTTCGCTAATCGATCGGCAGCTCTTAATCATCTGGAACAATACGAAGATACGCTATCAGATATTAAACGATGCCTCGCTTTGGGTTATCCACGGCATTTGAGGTACAAAGTGTACGAACGGAGAGCTCGCACTTTGCTAGTTCTTAAAAGGAATAAAGAGGCTATTGTTGCGTTTCAGTAAGTAAAAAGTTTCCCTTATATGTTAGATGGGTTAACGTGAGAAACATAGCAAATTCACTTATTTACTGAGTGTTCTGGCATTGAGTACTTAGTTTTATAAAAAATGTATGTCTTAGTTTTACGCATCCTGTTTGTTATAAATTAAGAGGTGTCTCTATAAAAACTGTTCTTTATAACTAAACATAATAAATAAGACAGTAGATTGAAATATTTAGACCTTTAAATGGCGATTGTAAAGATAACAAGCTTAAAGTTCAATAATAAGTTAGTCCATAATACGCCTCCGGTGTTTGTTGAAACACTCTAAACTGTCGAAATCAACAACAAAATTAAACAACATAACTCCTCATTAACATAACTCTTTCGCATTTATAACATATCTCCACTGTGTACTCCGGGCTTTCCATTCTTTGCTATAAAGCTTGGATAGCTCGAATTCACGTTTAGAGAATTATTTTAACATTAATCACAAAATGAACTTTTGTTACCAGGGACACAATTTCTTCGCTAGACGAAGCTAACAGTTTAAACAAGGAGAAGCGGCAAAAGATGCGCACAGACTCTAAATTAATGTTGGAGATTCTAAACAAGGGTCTAACGCTGGCCGGCAATCCAAATGACCCAGAACCAGTAAAGAGAACACCGCCGAAGCCAAAATTGCCCGGCAAAAATAACCCGCAATATCCAGCGGCGTCTGAAGCAATACAGATTGATTACGATGAAGCTAAAGGTAGATTTGCTACCGCGACCAGAGACATACAGGCTGGAGAAACTCTGTTGATAGAGAAACCTTTCAGCGGAGTGTTACTCGGGGAGTATTCAAAGACGCATTGTCAAAACTGTTTCACAAGGCAAGTGCTGCTTTATTTATAAGCTTTTATGTCCTGAAGCTTCTAAAAGCCTGCTTTTGCTTTGACCTTACGTATCTTGATTATATTACTGAATACTAATAAACGTTACGTACTTAGCTGCATATATATTGATTTATAAATACTTGGAACTAGGCCCGCGTGCAATCTATTAAATTGCACGATTCGTTAAAGAAATGTTTATTACGCGTCTTAAAATAGTAGCTAGTAAATCGAAGTCACCGTGAATATTTTTGCAAAACTTCGAAATTTAATGCCTTAGACTATCTGTCTGCTTAATTTGTATGAGTATATTTTTAAGTTAACTGTATCATTTTAAAAAATATTGTATTTTATTTCTTTGTAATAACATCCATATATTTTTGGTGTTTTAATTTTGAAATACATACAGAAATTCCACTAACTTCTTACCTGATAGCTAACTTAATATTGACATCGTTCCGTTATTTTAGTAATGTTATATTAAATACTTTCATATTTTTTAAGTGTCCGAAAATGAGAATGTTTAATTTTTCAGATGTGTAGTCCCATTGCCATGTCCGAAGTGCCCTAACGTAATATTCTGCAGCGATAAGTGTTCCGAGGCCGCCATAAAATCTTACCACGGCTACGAATGTCAAATACTACCAGTTCTGTGGAAATCTGGCTGTTCGGTGACATGCCATATTGCACTACGAATGATCACACAAACCAACAAAGAATACTTCCAAGAAGTCGCAGCAACAATTGCTGAAAAACCAAACGGCGTGTATAAGACGAGTGATTACAAGAACATCTATCATTTGGTATCGCACGAAGAGAAGAGGACGAAACAGGACTTCCTTCACAGAACCCAGATGGCGGCGTTCCTAGTAAAGCTACTAGAGATAAGCGGTTATTTCGATGGGAAACCGAGGGACAGGCCGGTGCAGCTCGAAGAATTAAAGTCGATGGGTGTGGATGAGAAGTACAAAGAAGACGTGGCCCTAATCGGAGGGTTAATATTGAAAAACTTACAAGTACTCCAGTTCAATGCGCACGAAGTTTTTGAGTTGCAATGCCCTAAGCCAAAGGTCGGAACAAATATAGTGAAACATAATGGCAAGTCTGTCTTCTTGGCGGGAGCTGTGTTTCCGACTCTTGCCTTGTTTAATCATTCATGTGATCCAGGTGTGGTGAGGTAATGAGCTTCATATATTTATATTTTTTTAAATATTTAATATTATGGCCACCAATGTATAGAACTATATAATTATTTCAAAGATTACAATTTACAACAAAATTTAAAAATATATCTGACTTTTTTATAATTAAAAAAAAATTACAAGTTGTTAACGACTAGTTTAAACTTTTATTTTTGCTAGCAGAAGTAACTAGGCGTATCAGATTATGGTAGTGCAACTACCATATAAAAATTTAAATCAAATTTGAATAAAATAATCAAATTATAAATTTACGTAAATAACCTACAAAAATAAATAACGTTTTCTCATACGAATAATATTACTCAGTTCAAATTTTAAAAAAAGTGCATTGAAACGTATTAATTGCGAATTGAAACTATTACAAAAACACCAGGCGCTTTATTGCATATAAAGCATTTTTTGTATCATAACTGTAATGATTTTTGTATTATATGCTAACCATAATGGTGTTTTTTTTTTGCATTAGATACTTCTGCGGACCGTTCATCGTCGTTAGGGCTGTCAAAAATATAAAGAAGGGCGAAGAAGTAGCAGAGAACTACGGGCCCATTTTCACCAACGTGCCAAAGCAAAAGCGTCAGGCGGATTTGAAGGAACAGTACTGGTTCGATTGCTCTTGTATCCCGTGCCAACAGAACTGGCCGCGCTACGAGGAGATGACAGAAAACTATATGCGGTTCAAGTAAGTAATTGATTAAGCGACCACGACGTTTATGACAGTAAGCCGACGGATAATAAAATAAAAGTAAATAAACCTACTAGCCACCGTGAAATATTGGTTATGTATATTACTGAGTACTTATATTGGCTTAGAGTCCTTATAACCGGAACGCAGTGATATGTCCAACTACATTAGGTATAGCCGTTTATATACCATTCATCATCATCAGCCTGTGATATCACACTGCTCGACATAGGCCTCCCCTTATACACCCCTATCCATTAGCGGTTTTCTAAAAGTCTCACCAAATAATCCACTAATTCCTACTATATATATATATTCTTAGATATATACAGATATATGACAGCATAACGGGGAGAAATCGATTTTTTTTATATTACGTCTTCTATTTCGAGTGTTCACCGCTAAATAAGATTTTTGTCAGAACTGTTTTTTACTAATAAAAAAACAAAGCAATCATCACGTTTTAAATTTCAGATGCGATTCGGATAATCCATGTCCCAACGTGATCGCAGTGCCTTATGACAGCCAAGAGTTCATGGTCAAATGCGGCTTCTGCGAACAGTATACCAACATTTTAAAAGGGCTAAAATCGTTGCAGGTAAGAGAAAAAATATTTTAAAGGAAAAAGTAGACGTCGAATATTTAAAAACATTTTATATTGATTTGTACCTATTTTCCATACGAATTACTTTCGTATCAGTTGGCTAATTGCATTAATTAAACAAGCCACTACATATTTGGCTGAGATATTTCTACGAAAGCTTTACAGATACGTGAAATTTAGTAACGTTTTCGCGTGTATGACGATTTGTTAGTGAATTATTGCATTGCTCTCAAATATGCATAACGATGTTTCCACAAAATGATTACTTTTCTTTTATTTGAAGTCAACGATTTAAACAAGGCCTTATTTCATATGTTTTCACTATCTTTAAATCAGTAATAACGTATTTAGAAAGGATGACTGCTCTAGTTGTTATTACTGTTCCAACTAATAGACAAAATATTCCGTAAATCGAAAATTTTCGCTTTGTGCTCATGTTTCTACTAGCGGTCCGTCAACGACTTGCCCGTGGTACTTTTTTAATAATTGAAATAATAATTAATAAATAAAAGTTCTAGGACAAGAAAGAAGCCTGTGTTAATCAAGGATAATAAATATTACTAAACAGCTTTATTATATAAAGCGAAAGAAAATATTAAAACGGCTATTTAGTTTAGAAAGGAACCAATGATTTCATTCCCATTTATATATAAGTTAAATGAAGTAGATAATAAACTATTACTATAGCAGACCCAAAAAAGGCTAAAATTTGTGTATACAAAGTCTAGTGGCGCCAAAACTTATCATCACCTGTAAAAGTATTCATCATCATCAGCCTGTGAAAGTCCACTGCTGGACATAGGCCTCCCCTAATACACCCCTATCCATTAGAGGGTTTTGGACCGTATCCCACCACGCTGGTCCAATGCGGGTTGGTGGGTGGGTAAAAATATTACACTCGCTTATTGATCGTCAAATAATCTACCCGAGAAGAACCGGTGAAAGAAACTCAGCGGGCATTTCCGGTCTATAGTGGACGATTCACCAACGTTGATGCGACAAAATTATAACATTAATTTGACATCACCAACATCATCATGCCCTCACAGTCCTTCGTCTTGCACACATGCGCCTTCAACGTTTTTTGAAATATAATTTTTTAAAAAGGTCAGTTAGTGGCTATGTTGATTTGTATTTACGTATTTGGGCATATAAAGTAATAAGAATTTATTGTTTATCATCAAACACATACATTACAATTAGTACATATACACGCCATAAACAACAGTGTAACAGAACATAGAATCATTTCTGAACAAGTCGTCCACATAGTCATCAGTCTCTGGGTCCCATATACACCGCTGGCCGCACTTCACCCCCGCCCCTTTCATTTCAATGATCGTTGATTGGACTAAAACTTTGTACCTGAAACCAAAACCATGAACCTTTTTGTTGAAAATAGAAAAATAATCTTACAAAGTATTTTCCCAATCTGTTGGTAGGAATTTTAACAGGGGACTAAATCGACCGAAATAATAATGCTGTTATGAAGTTGCTAACTCAGAAGACAGTAGTAGTTATACACTAACTTCTTTTTTAAAAAGACCATAGCCAGCATAATTATTAGGTTAACTGACAATAATTTCCCATGTATTAAGATAACAAGCGGATTTGCGGTGACATACGCCGCATTTCTTATAGGCACGGTATATCACCATCACTTAACTTTATCATTTGATCACTATAATATAGATAAAAAATGTGTACGCATTCTATGAAATAGGACATACTGAATGCTAAGCCTAACTTAACCAACAGTTACACAGCTCATTAGTTCAGTAAGCTTATAAGCTGCAAATACTAAAACACAATAAAGTGTGCACAATCAACTGCTTTGCAGCAAATACTGTTCTAATAAGTTTGTTCTTCTAATAAACAGGATCACTAACAGCAAAAATTCTAGTCAATCCATTTATAATATACTGTCTGCAAATATGGGATAGGGATATTGCTATATTAAACTGAACCGCAATAACTTAATTTTATAAGTAATTACCTCTTCATATTGAGCTCTTGAACCCTTTGACGTACCGCATTGGCAATCAGCTTGGCCCATTTAGGTGCTTGATCTGGCTGATACTGGCGCCCAATCAGTTGCTCTTTCATTGTCTGGCCAATAATATCTCTCACGTTTTGAGACTGAAATCTATAGAACAATTTGATCCAACAACTTGTTCACTTCGTATATCTAGTACATTTCATATACCTCGAACTAATACGAAATTTTCAAAAAACTATATTAATATTGAAGATATTAATTTGAAATTTAGCACTAATTATGTTAGCTGCAATAATTTTGTATTACACATAAAATAGTATAATTTAAGCACTTGGGAATAAAAAAAAAATTTACCATAAATTTGTTTTAATTGTTTATATGTTTTATCTCAACATTATTATTATAAAAATAACATAATGGTAAAATAATTATAACATAGGATTTAACTTTGAAATTATCAAATCTTTATGATTTAATTTATTTAATCTGAAAATCTCTTATTTGAGAAGAAAAGTCTGTATTTACTTACTTTTCACCTAGCCCAGGGCGTACTTCATATTTTGGTGGCTCTAATGGTTTTTCCGCCTCTACTGGACTTAATTCATTTGCACTACCAACATCTTCAATTACAACTCCTTCTGTCTCATCCACAACTGCAACGCATAAACCAATTAAAATATAATAACAGGCTTTATAGATTTTATCACATTACTTTTGTTAACAATTTTCCAAATGTTTTTCATCCTTTACAGGTTTCATGGTGAAAAGGATAGATTTAAGCTATTAAGTTTGTGTAGCATTTCTTATTTTATGTATAAATGCAAGAAACTATTGTGTGAGCAGATAAATGAACCAAATGTTCTTTTCTAAAAAAATAAATTAAATGATAATGATAATAAGAATATAAATCTTGCCTTCATCATCATCTGCCATTATAGTCCACAAAAAGCATTTGTAGAATTATACCACAGAAAGCCTGAAAATAAGATTTTTTTTATTTTTATTATGTTTAATTATATTTGTATTAAAAATGGAATTCACTATGTCATTTTTTGTAAAGTAAAATTTTCAACTTGCTCTAAAACTTTTATGTTTATTGTATGTATTGAACAATATTTTTTTAGGACACAGATATGATGTACAAGTTAGGTCGAGCCGCAATGGAGGAAGGAAAATATGGTGATGCAATCAAAAAATATGTTGAAATGTTAAAATTATATGATGCCACGCTCACTCCACCATACAAATCTTATTATGATTGCATGCAAGACCTAAGGCGCTGTATGCTTGCAATGGGAAATTATACTATCGCTTAATGAAACTGAAGAAGATGGATTGATTTGGTTTTTAATGAATAACTGTTGAAAATAAAATTTATTAAACAAAACATTTTACAGTTTTTTTATTTGACAAAACACAAAGCATTAGCCTGGTACTTAATGATATGAGGAATGTGTAATATATATATGGCTTCGTGCATTTTCTGCTTAGCCGTAATAAAAACCAAGTTTGTGCATCACTGTACGAACGCTTTACTAGTAAAATCCTAGTGAAAACAACCCAACGTTAAAAGAACCCAACTAGAAAGTTGTCACGTTACTATATAAGTTACGTACACGAATTATAAATATTTATTAACAGTTTGTTTATTTAAAGTATATGAATACGTAAGAGGAAAAATATCAATATAAATAGTATCTTACAAATTGTCATAAGAGTCTACAGAGAGTTTACAGACACTACAGCCTCTCTTCATTTCTGTAATACAGATAGATGAATAATAATAATTAGTTTCTAATAACCTATAAGAAAAATATCTTAGAGTTAAATATTGTATTACACAATTTAACCTTTTCAGTCTTTTTTTATATGTCAATAATATATATTGAACCAGTGTCAATGTTTACCATAACAAAATGCACAGATAATAACAACGAATATACTAATAGTGTAGAAGAATATAAGTAATACATATAATAAAGACAGTACCATCGAAAAAATGCGTTTTAAAAAGACTATGTATCTTTTTAAGCATTTCTTAATCGAACCAATAGTTTCAAAAATTAGGATTTTTTCTAAACAAAAATAAACCATTATCTTATGGTAGTAGTAATGGTCAATTATCTACAGAAATTATTTTATCGTACAGAAGAATAATGTTAATAAAAATGGGAGGCCAAACAACTACTGCCTCCGCAGCCTCATGGTATAGGCGAGTGCTTTAGAAACCGGAGGTCGTGGAAATTCTACGGGGACTCAACAAATTTTCATTAATATTTCCTAGTTGGTTAGGGCAATTTGGGCGATCACCAATAGTTTCAAAAATAAGATAATTTATGCGTCTGATGTGCATGTATTTGACCCGCATTGGAACAGCGTGGTGGTAAGGTCCAAAACCCCCTAATGGATAGGGGTTTCTTAGGGGAGGACTATGTCCAGCAGTGGACTAACACAGGCTGATGATGATGATGATGATAAGGCCAATAATACACATCCTTTATTACGACGCTATACCTAGTAAATCAAAATATTAGATAAAACCATATTAGAAAGGAGCTTTGCTAGAGTTTCTGGCACCACTTCTCCCAGCGCCTACATTTTAAGAAGTCTGACTAAATGATATCTGAAGCTCTGCAAGCTATCACCCTGTGAGGTATAAGGTTTTCGAGCACAAGGGCAGGAGCCTCACGTCCGCCTACGCTCGCTAAGTCTGTTCCTCAGAGTTCGATATCTTGACAAAAAAACTTTTGTTTTTAAAGGGAAGAACTGCGGTCACGATTCCTTTTTCTTGTTTTGCGTTTAGAATCATTTAAACTTTTTTGATCTACTGACGTACTACTTAACATTTTATTACATGTATTTAAATTATCGTCTTTTAACTAATGGTAACTACCCTTATTATTATTAAGAAATTCGATATTTTTACGTTTTCAAGATTTTGGTTAAGGTTGTATACAGCCTAACCAAAAATTCACTATCTCTACATCTCTACTATACACAGCACATGAGTACACAGATAAAAATTTGTTTGGAATAACTTTGACATGTGTATAATTTCTGAGTGTCTGACTGAATACTGAATATCAAATAACGAAAACATTAGCTTAAAAAAGAATTAAATATAAGATTTTCTGTTTATTACATGTAGTATTAAACATGGCGACATATGATAATAAAATATGGCTTCTAAAAAATATTAGGGAAGCATTTATAGCCACTGATGATACTGGTTTATGTGATATCGTGATGGCAGGTGAAGATTTTTCAAAAATTTTTCAAAACAAAGCTATTGAAGAGAAAAAAAAACTAAAAGAAGGCGTTGTGTACCAACCAAGTACCAGTAAATTTAAGGAACTTAGTTCGGAAATAAGTGATGATCGTGAATTTGTGACACAGTTTGATCCTTATCCTGATATGGAAGATAGTGAAGAGGATGATCTTGTGTGTGGTAGTTATATTCGCCATGAAGATTTTTTGCCTCATAGGTAATTTATGGTCTAAATATATCTTCTTACTTTGAACACCTTGCAAAGTTTGCTAAAAAATAATAATATTTGTAAAAAAGAAATGTTAGTTATATGGAGTGCCACTATATTTACGAATCTTACAAAAATAAAAAAAATCTAAAAACATTATAAGCAGCACTTTCATTTGAAATTGTTAAAGTTGTCAAAAATACATTTTGATTTGTTATCATGTCAATATAAAAATTTCTGTTTTTTACACATACACATTGTATTGCTTATAGGCAGCGATCAAACACTACACTGTGGTTGGATAAAAAAGAACAAGCATTAAAAAAAGCAGCAAAAATAAAAGTTATAAAATGGGAAGATGCTCCAAAACTAACAGCAGAGCAAATGGCAGAGGTTTTTACTAAAATGGAGGTTCCAAAAGTAGAAAAGAAAAAGTCTTTGCTCGCCGAGCAATTAGAACAATGTCCAGACCTCCCTCATCGTCAATATCTGGAATATGCAAAGTTTGATGGAACAGCACAACTTGGATTGCCAATTAAGTCCTTTAAAATCTTTATGACAATGCTTTCTGAAAAGCATCAGAACTATCCATTAGTTGTGTGTGTTATTGCCAGTGCCAAAATCAAGGATTTGATAGGTTTTACCTGTTATAAATACAGGTAATAATAAAACATTATTTTATGTAATAATTTTTGTTAGTAAATTTTTTAAAGTGGTGCTGAAAGTACTTGCATCTATCTTAAATATAAATAATATACCTCTGAGTAACACTAACCTTTTTCAGATATAAGCTTAAAACACTTACATTCAATATAAATAAGCTCATGAAACCTTTGATACAGTCTTTGTTTTTCAATATTATCGATATCATCATTGTGTCCACTGCTGGACTTAGGCCTCCCCTAATGTATGCCTTCATTATTAGGGGGTTTTTGGACCATATCCCACCACACTGGTCCAATGCAAGTTGGTGGGTGGACTGACTTTTTACATGCCTATCAGAAACAAAGATCATCTTACTTTTCAGACAATTAGGAGACTGGCACCAACCAGAAAACAACAATAGCACAAAGTTGAATTTATAATGCAAGGGCCAATACTGCTAGGCCACGGAGGCCATTTTTTTAAAATATTTTCAATTATTCTTTGGTAATTAATTGATGCAATATAAATTATGTTTTCAGCATTGAACATCCAGAAATAACACTTGGGTCTGTGCATGACTATGGGCTTTGTATAGCAGAGGATGATGGGGAAGTTGATCTGGCATTCCCCTGCTTAGATGCTAATGAGCCCTGCTCCAAATTTGGTTTTACATGTCTCGGTCTTATAGACTTAAAGAGCAAAATCAGTTTTGATAGAATAACAAGTTCAATTCCAGATTACTCAGTACTAAGTGGTGCTTTCCATGTGTTCCCAAAAGCCTCTGATTCTGGTCAAAGTCACCATAACACATCTAGGCACAATACTGGAGGCAGCTCCACTTCTGAGGCGGTCAGGAGCGCAATTAAAGCTGTCAATGAAGGTATTCTTTTGATAGTATAAATATTTTTTAACATAACTCTTATTGTATCTTATTTATAGTGATACAACCTAAAAATTAGCAATACAATATTTCTTGCTTCTAAAGACAGTATATTATTATTGATACTCACCTTTATTATCAACTTGGAGGCGTGATCCCTAAGCAAAACTGACACAGACTTATTTTTATGGTTATGACAAAATAGAATGCACACACATATGTTAATGTTACACGTTTTAATAGACTATATTGACAAAGTGTTATTGTTAAAATGCTTCTTAAATGTTTAAATCAGTAATTAACAAAATGGTATTACAAATAGGTAATACTAGTCACTAGCCAAAAACTGAAAATCCACTTATATTGAAATTTATGAGTATAACAAATAATTAAGTTAGGTTTTTTTTTTTTTTAGAAAAAAGAGCTGCAGGAATTAGTTTAGAAAAGTCACATATAATTGCAACTGAAGCTCCCCAATGTAAAGCATACAGAGTGCATCTTTTAAGAAAAGTGAGAACAAATACATTAGTACAATTAGTGATTTCACTAGATAGAATTGAAGTGGAGCCACTTGTTACGCACAAGCATGCATTCTGGGTAAGGAATAACTTTTCATGAACTTGTCAAATTGGAATTTCCTTAAATAAATGTCAATTTTGTCTTTTTAAGTTATGATTTTTTAAATATTTTATATTATTTTTTTCATGTTTTTTGCCATTTATCAAAGAAGCCTTACTTATTTAAACGAAGGTCTAATATAAAAGGCAAATTTTACTAAATTTCCTAAAGCCCCAGCTAAAAAAACGCACAAAAAACATAATCAAAATTTAAATATTTTATATTATTTTTTCTATGTTTTTGCCATTTATCAAGAAGCCTTACTTATTTAAAAGAAGGTCTAATATAAAAGGCAAATTTTACTAAATTTCTTAAAGCCCCAGCTAAAAAAACGCACAAAAAACATAATCAAAATTTATAATGTTTTGTTTGTAGTTTTTGTTGTAATATAAAAATACCGATTTTTATTGTATATCATAAATTGTTATTGTATAATTTTTACAGTCAAGATCAAAATATTTTCTTCATAGCATAGACTCAGTTGCATGGTGTCAAATATTAGAGTCAAAAGCCAATAAAACCACATTCAGGATAGTCTATTCACCTGGCCATAATAGTTCGTACAATGACAGAAACACAGGTGAGTATCTAGTTTCCATTTATTTTAGGTGTACTTAGTAATTATTATCAATCATGACATTTGGATAATGAATTTATTTATATTGCATATTATTTCAATATGAATATTTTGATGTATTTATAAAGAATAATTTTATATATATGACTTGCAGGTAATTCAAACTTTTTCCATCCGAACTCAACTTTTAAGTGTCACGACTTTGAATGTGACCATGATATGGCAAAGGAAATAGTGGAAAAAATAAACACAATCCTAGACCTTAGGAATAGCCCGTGCCGTAGAGAATACAAGACTGCAAAAGACAAAAAACTACAAATAAGAAGAAGCTTTCACACGAAACAAACAAGTTGAATTGTATGTTACTATTTAATGATTATGAGATTTGAAGTTCCTGAACTGTAATCCGATGATTTCAAAATGACTGAAGTGTTTGCAACAATACAGCACACAATAATAACATACTGCCATAAAACAACTAGATTCCTCTGCTTTTTTCCTAATTTTATAATGAAATGTCTTTCGATAGAACGACCTAATATATATTTATAATAATTGATTTACTACAGTGAATAGTTACTGCATTATTTAAGGTATTCAACATGCATTCAGAGCCATGTAGTAGAAGATATTGGTCATAATTTTGGGTATTATTTAACATATAATAAATTCATAGCTTAATGCGGAATAAAGTTTTGTGTTAGTATTATTTCATTTAATTTGTTGTTAAATATTTCTATAAGCTTAATATAAGAATAGATGTTGCATTACTGTTAAATGTTTATACATTATCTATTTCCATGTAAATTGTATTTATTTTAAACAAAAATCATATATTGTTCATGTACCCGTGGGTACTGTTTTTTAAAAGTATTTTTCATAGACACTACTAATATTCATTGGGATAAGCTGATATTATTGTTGAATACTGACTTCTGCCATTTAATTTTTAGCTAATTTATTCATTATTTTTAATCTCAGATAAAAATGTTTGCTTTTTACCACTTTTTTTATATAATCCTGAAATATTTGAAGCTACCTAATAATTAAAGGAACTTAATTCAATGATTTTATGAAATTGTAATTTAATATGTGAATTGTAAATTATAATGAAATATTTAAATAAATTGTTATTACTGATTTATTTCCTACATAGTTTCATTGTACCTTAAAATAAAAAAAACATAGTTATTCATTAGTTTATTTAAATATTTACAACGAATATATGTACAAAGTACATAAATAAAAGTGTTAATAAGTTATGTACATATTATAATATTACTATATTTCATCTTCAACATGATTTATAGACTTTAACCTAAGTTAATTTACCAGCTTGTCTCCTGAGCACAACATGCAATTGAAAATTAATCATTTACAAAATCCATGGCACATAATTCAAAAACTTTCCTTCAAATTGCAATTAAAAAGTGAATTTTGTGTCACAGAGCTTTGAACCTTTATACATATTTAAAAAATTACAAAACTATACATGTACAGTTAATCAGACAATTACTTTTTTATCTTATTTGTATTATGTCTCTACTGTGCTGTTCTCTAATATGTGATCTGTTAATTTTTTGACTTTGTCCTCACTGTAACTGAGAATAACGTCATCTAACTCCAGTGCTCTTTTAAATAATGCATGTGTCTCCTTCACCGACTTGTGCAGTCTCATTTGGCTATCAACCAGTTTTGTTATACCAACTTTCCCTTTCAGAAATTCTATATCTTCGTTTGACAATGATGAATATGATATCCTAGATCTGCTCGGAGCTTTTGCTGCAATTTGATACTGTCTGAAATGATGAATACATTCCATAAGAGTAAATTACAAAGCAGAAGTAATATAATCCTGAAATTGTTTATTATTTTTGTAATAAGTTATCAGTCTATGTCTTACTGTCTTAAGTCATGGTATTTATTCCTTCTATTGTTAACTTCTTTTTTCCACTGTTCTTTTTCGCTTACAAGATTACTATAATATCTGAAAATATCCATAAACGAATATATAAAACACAATCTGTAATTGTATTTCTAAGCAAATTTCTTATTTCAACAGCTACAGTACCTTTCAAGTTCTTGTGTACGTTTTTCTTTGAAATCTTTGACTTCTTTATCTATATTTGTTTCAAGACATTCTGAGAACGGAACTGTAAACAAGAGTACTTTGTTTATTTTTAATTTTACATGTTTAAAAAAACAGTCGTTTAAAATATTTACACAAACGCCAATTTAAATCACAATGTTTATTTGTACACACCAATAGAATCCCGTCTTTCAAAAAACGTTGATCGCCTTCTTCGTGGGGGTGACCGAAAGGTCTGAAGCGCATCCTGATCTGATGTGGACTTATCCATATTGGAAATATCAATACTTTTTAAATTTACTCAATATATTTAAGCAAAATTGAATCTAAAATTCAAATTCAATACAATATGACATTTAAACGTAACAAGAAACGGACGCGTCGTATAGGGTTGTCATTTGCAAAAGAGAACTCTGCAAGTGATCGCTAGATAAAAATTAAAATCGATTTTTGTCCTTGCATCTGGCTAAAAGGTTATTGCTAATAACTACTTTTGTAGTAGTTCATAAATACTATTAGATACTTCGTATAGATTATATATAGGTATATTATTATTAGTTACTACGCAAATTAAGATCAGGGGGCCTGAATATGTTTCTGATATTAAAAAATTAAAACTTTAAAGTTATTTTTTGTTGTAAAAAAGCCACTATTTTCCACTTATTTGTGTTTAATTTAAGCTCGGAAGTCTTCGAACAATAGACAAAAAAATCAATTCAGTTTTACTAATCTCAAGCAATCAAGTCATCTAGGGATTTAAACTGTAGTAACATTTTAAATATTCTTGAAGGTTCTTCAGGGACTATACTGTAGATAGTCAACTAAGATTCGGTTTGGTGTCATCAATTACTCTGGCTTTGGAGAACGTTCCTTTTAAGGGGAATAGGCATCCCCGATCTATCTATCTTTATCTTACTTTGTGGGCGATACAGAAAACTGAGTATTGATGCAATTATCCAAAATCAGTTCTTGCTCCCTTGATATTTGTAAAATGTTTATAAAATCCCGACATAAAAAAATTACATATCTTTTATGTAAATAATTGAAAAATAATATATAATTTAGAATGTGATTATTTAATTTGAAAATATATATGCCTTTAAATCCAATTATTAAAAGTTGTAACGAAACGTTGTTGAGAATTGACGTTGCTTTGACGTTTCTTTTCACCATCAATCCGACAACTATCGGTAAATATATAAGTACATCTATCTACCGCATTTAGATTTATTCGAATTTACTTTTATTTTTTGCTATTTCAACCTCTTCGTTGTCGACAAATGTCTTGTTCTCGTAAGAGAACCTAATTATCAATGGGTAAGAAGTAATTGCGTTGCTTCGTTTATTTTTTGTATTGCTACATTAGTTGCTGGGCATTGAAGTGTTTGGTATTACTATACAAATGTATTCCAACAGCAAACAGTGATGGAGTTCAATGAATGTCGCACAAATGAGGTATTGGACCCGGTTGATGTAGAGTTTTGTTTGGGAAGATCTCGTACACCGAGCCCGACCCCTGTTCTTACTACAAATGTTTGCTGCGATTTGGAAGACATATTAAGCGACGTACGAATATTAATTTGTTTTACATATGCACCTTGTATTATATTTAGCTGATGAATTTTATTACTATTGCAATAAATACCGAAAACTGCACTATTACTAGTAAAATACCAAATGCCTTTTGTATGTCTTTTAAAAAAAAAGTATTTTTTTATTAATTACTTAACATATCTTTGTTTTTAGTACTATTTTAAAATAAATACATGTTTTTATTTTAGGCGATATCAGAGTCTCTCTCAGGGTCACTCAGAGTTAGTAGGAGCCAGTTAATAAACCAAGAACTTACAATAAGACCAGAGGCAAATATAGAATCAAACGTTCCAGAGGGGCTTGATCTCTACAAAGTTATTTTCGAAGTAGAAAGTGATACAGAAGCCAGGATGGGTGACTTGGATGGTGCCACAGCTGCTAAAGATGACAGTTCCAAAAATCAGGTGACAATTTGATAAAACACTCTATAAACTATAATGAAAACATTTACATTTAACTTAAAAGAAAAGATAGCAAGTGCACATTAGTACAAAATATTTCCTCCAGTACATAACAAACACTTTGTTATTAATTTTTACTTGTTATCTAATAATAAAAGTGTATTCTAAATGCAGTTTTGCTACATAAAAAGTACTATAAAAAATAAAATAGATATGCATTTTCAATCTAAATGTTCCTAGGTCGGATAAACAGAGACACTCTAAGCTTTTTATTTACAAATAGAAATATCTTGACCTTGATTTCTCAATTTGCAGTAATAATCATATTTGAATCTTATATGATTACTAATAAGTTATTCTGCTATTTTATTAGTAATCATTTTTGTTTGTTTTTATTAATATCTACATTATTTTGCAACACATTACATTTATGACATTACTGCTATATTATGAGACTTGTGAACCCAAGACCTAGTTGCCCAACTGTGAAATAAACAAGTAATTTAAGCAAGTAAGTACTTGTTAGGTTGCTTCTATATATAAAGTGAAGTGGTAAATATTCTTTTTTTAACTTTTTGTGTATTTGGTCGTAATTCTGGCTTTACATTGACATTTTTTTTATTTAAATATTTTGATATATTTTTGGGAACACCTGTGTACACTTATAGGTATAGTGTATTTTATTTAACAAAGGTTTTCCCAGAGGCAAAAATTCAAATTAATAAAAAAATAATTACATAAATTATAGTCTATCGCTAAAATCTTTAGTATATCTAAGTATAGACCAATTTCCCTTTTGAGCTGTGTTTATGTCTTGTTCTCAAGAGTCATCTTTTAAAATTATCTGGCTTTTATACAAGACAACTTCCAGCCACCCATGCTTGTCTCCGAACAGGCTTTGGTACCATAGACCACATATTTACACTGTGGCAGATATACGGAAGACTGAGGACTATAACCTGCCTTTATGCTTGTTGTTTGGGGACTGCAAAGTGTTTGACTCAGTTGAAATTTGAGCCGTAATGCAGGCCTTGCCAAATTGATAGTGCTAAGGTATTTGTAAAGCTTTAATGTCCATCCAAGTACAATCTAGCAGTACAAAGCCTATTCAAATTAACGACGACACAGTCATCACGCCGGAGTCGCTGTAGAACCTAAATGCTGTGCTCAATGACTAGAACAGTGTGTCCCAACACATGTTACGATATGACAATGATAAGGCTAACGCTCATGTCACGCTTACGCTGGTGGTAGTTGGTACATTGATTTTTAAAATTTACTGTGGGGAAATGCTTACGCATGTGAAAATCCAACAATAAGGTTATGTCGGACTCACACCGACTTAGACCACCTCGTTGTTCCTTCCTGACAGACTTTAGTGGGGTCACGGGAACGGTTTTACATTCTTTTGCGACCCTACCGGCGCTGGCCGCCGAGGCAGCCCCGACCGTTTCGGCCGCAGAACGAGGAGAGATCAACTACACAATGCTGAATGTGAAACCACGCTTCTCCCATGGCCCCTCTACACCGTATCAGCGGTGCGGCCACGCTGGGTTGCGGAGGATAGGGAGGGCGGCCCACGGAATACCAACGTTCCTCTTCCCCCGCAACTTCTCCTTGGCTTCAGAGGACAGCAATAATAGCGCGTCTACCGCTTATTCCCAGTCTGCTGCTCCTCCTAGACGAATCCGAAGCTGGCTTTCCAGACAGCTTGGTGCAGTCCTCTTCACAGCTAGCCTTACTTCTTAGGCCGGCCAGGTTCCTCTTAGCTTTTCCGCGGCTGGATCAAGCCGCAGGTGCTGAGCCGTGTACGCTACGACAAAGCGAGAACCTGTTCGGGGACGGATATATTTACCTAGGACAAATAGTCTAGTCATGTAAGTCGGACTTCCACAGAGAGGTCAATCGACGACCCCAATTTGGAAGGGCATCGTTCGGGAAGCTCCGACATATCCTCGCGTCGAAATCACTCATGTGCTGAAGACTAAAGTCTTCTACTACTAAGACTACAAAAATGTGTTGCCAGTGATGACCAATGGTCATTTAATACTTGACGTACGAGAAAGCTGCAATTGCTCAGCTTAGTCGCTAAGTCAGCTATGGACCGGGCTATGCTCGGTATTTCTCTGGAGATAAAGTGCGTAAGCAGACATCAACCGAAAGACTATATTAACAACACGGCTAGCAGAACTTGTAGAACCTATAACCGTTAGGAAAGAAAGGTTCTCGATTGTCAGCTTCGTACTGGCAGTTGCAATGACCGGATGATCCCCTAAGAGATAGAGTGACAACCTGTGCAAATGTGCAGCAAGTCGGTGGATGCAGGTGAAACAGGATTGTTCCACCGGCGGCTCGTAGGCGAGGCCTATGTCCAGCTGTGGACTTGGTTGGGCTGATATGATGACGATGATCGCAAAAAAAACTTTTAAAGGTTTTTCTTAGAGGATGCTTGTTTTTTTAAATAATGTTTTCTGTTACATGATTTTTATAATTGGACTTGATTGTTTTTTATTTTCAATACGCATAGTGATAACATATACACTTTTTTTGATTGGCTATTATTTTTTTTATAGCTTTAATGATTCCCATTGCTGTGTTGACTGTTTTTGCATAACTTTTTGTTTAAGTTTTCAAAACTTTATATTAGATTATGAAATTTTCGGTATATTAGATAAATTTTAATTTTTAGTAAATTCAACACAGTTTTAATGCCATGTAATTACGAATATTAGACATAACTTTTTTTTGTGTTGTTTAAGTTCACGGAGTTGTATGGGCGCTTATATAATCAAGAGCATTAAAGCATATTTACCATATAAATATGGCGCAAATATGCTATTGATATTAGCCGCTTATAATAGTTATACAAATTTTAAAATACTTCTAACGTGAACAGGTACGGAACCCTCGGAGTGCGATTTAGACTCGCACTTACCGAGTTTTATAATGTGAAGGTATATAAAGATAAGACAAAAATAAATCGAATCATGCAATTGAATTTTAAAATCTTTTGATTGCAAACTTATATGTTTTTTGAGCAAATAACGTAATAAAATGATATATAGTGAAATTAATGGAATAATTACTTTATTGCATAAATGAGTAAATATATATCAATAATATAATAATTTTATGCTTGTAATTGTTTGTTTATTGTTTAAATTTTATTATAAAAGATGCCAAAAAAAAGACCTGCTGAGTTTCTTTCGCCGGTTCTTCTCAGGTCAGAGGCGTCCTTTTCCGAACCGGTGGTAGATTTTTGACAATCAATATATGAGTGTATTGCTTCTATGTTGAATAAAGGTATTTGAATATGAATATGAAGTAAGTCAATAATTTTAATGTTTGTTGCGGTTTATTATCAGTGTATGCTTGTGTCAAAACATAAACTTAACTGAATTCCTTTAAAATTCTCTTTGTGACATAATGACGTAATCGGAGTTACGATAAAGGTATTTTCTTAAGCAATAATCGACTTACCTTAACGGACACGTTATATTACTTATGTTAAATTTATTACAAGCGCGATAGCGTTGGGAAAATAAGATTATCGGAGTTATACGCAAGTGAGGTGTTCTTATGTCTACACCTTTTTTATATTTCATTACTTATTCAGCGTTATCGAGTGCATGTACTTCATTTTGTTGATGTTTTAGTCTATTATAAATGTGTTTTTAACATATCAGTGTCCGATTTGTGTGTGACTTTGGGACGTCGGGAAGTTTTGTTTTGTTTTGAGTCCATTGTGTGTGCGCGTGTTGTGTGCGTCAGAATCGTTCCGCGAATGTCATCGGATGCTATCGTGTTGCGAATCGAATATTTCAGTATAATCTTCGGATCTTAATATTATTTTGTGATTATGTAATGCCTCATGAGATTTCAATACAACAATTTTATATTTAACCCTTTGGATACATTTAACGAGAGAGATATAAAGTTTCACACTGATCGATATTGTTTGAAATGTGATTGATGTTTGTTTATCTAATCTCGAAATCATTTTCTTGTTTTCTAAAAATAACTTTATGTTTATGTTGAATGTATTCGTCATGTTATTGTAGTTAAATTAAATGTGTTAAAAAGATTTAAATAAATGCAGACTATTGTGACTGTTTTTATTGCGCAATTGGTGTTTTAATATACAGTTAAAATAGTGCCGACATTGCGTGTGAGTTCGGAACAATGTTAATTGCCGTTGTCCTTCGTGCTATTGACCTCAAATGATGTGATTATTCGAGATACCGAGACCATTCCGTAATAAGTGATGAACATAGTAGTTGTCCGCGGGGAGGTAAATATGTTTTGCAATTCCGGTTTATGGAACTCGTTTCGTTATTGAATATGTGACTGGTTAAAAATATTCAAATGCACAAATGCATCTCGCTATACTTGTTGGAAACGAATATCTGGTAATATTATTAATATCAAATATGATCGCTTGTTACGCATACCTTAATTTATTTTTAAAGTTTTGTAAATGTTATTTATTTGTGTGATGAAAAGAAGGGGTGATGAATACAATTTTATAAATTGTCGACACAGCTGACAGTGCGTTGTCTGAATGTCTTTTAATATCCTGGTTTTGTTTTTAAGTTTCCGCATGCCAATTTGTTCTTTGTGTATAGTATCTCTGATCCGTTGACGTTTCTATTAAAATATGTCAATAAATTGATCTGTCAAGCTTTAATGTTGTGATGAATTGGACGTAAATAAGTAATGGCACAATTTTGAATGCCCCGCCTAACGCACTTTGATAGCAGTCTTGTGGGCAGCGCATGATTCATTAAACGATGCGTTATTCTGCCTTCAGTTCTTTATTGGTGTCCTTGTGAGGCACACGTCCTGTGGAATACTAACTAGTCATGTGCATTTAAATAGTTTATTTCAAGCTTAGTCCTTAATAATTTATGTGATTTGTAATATATTTGTTTTGTTTATTTTCGACGGTAAAGTCACTATGACGTTTAGAGAGTCACAGATAATACGAAAGGTGAATTGTAAATATTATGGTGATTTGGTAATCTGATTGATTTTTGTTATTACCAGTGTGCTATAACAATTATTGTTATTTACTAACGCGATGGAATAAACTCAAATCTGATAAAAAACGCTGCTCAAAACACGGCCAAGAAATTATTTTATAAAACGACGATTTTTAACTATTTGTCTTTTTCTTCGATTTATAAACAAATTATTATAGGTTATAATGTAATACTTAAATTTTGTACGTAAAAAAAAATGTTAGCATTTTATTATAATAATTAGAGTAATTTTTTTGACACAATACATCTTTATTATATTATAAACGAGCAGCCAACAGTTTTATTCTATTTCTCCAGGAAAATCCAATCTATTTAGAATGGATTTTCCTAGAGTAAAAGTAACCTATTTTGAATAACTCGAGGATAATATAGCACTATAGTATTGAAACAATATATGAAATCGGTTCAGTCATTTCGAAGCCTATTCAAAAGTAATAAACAATTATTTTCTTTTCTTAATATTCTCGTTATGTTGTTGATATAGATAAGTTTTTTCTCACCTTTTACATATATTTTTGGGTCAGGTACAGTTTATTTATTATCTACAAAAATTGTGTTTTGTTACATCACTCAGATTCTATTGAATACTCTCTTTTCCTCCTACGAGACTGGTTACCAGTAAGAGATGTACAGGATATCTATAATACGAAATGACAAAGGAATGTGGTGTGCTAATGCAAATGCTAGGAAAGTGTCGATCGTGAACTTAACAAAGTAATAATTATTTCTTTTATTTACGCTATTATTATACATCGGATTCTTTCCAGCATCCATGATCACGGCAGACTAACTTGGTATATCATATATATAATCAGAAACGTCGGGAATAAATATATTTAAGTAACGTGAAACGTTAACTATTGGATATTTTAACAAAGTAATGTTAATTCAATAGCGAATTTTCTGTTCAGGACTCGTGCCGCCTGGTCGGCGGCTCGAAGTTCTACGAGCTGACGGATGGGTCGCAGGCTGCTGATACCTCGACCCCCTCGCCGACCGAAAAACACGATCATATGAAGCCTATTGAGAGCGACGATGAAGGTAATTAAGTAAACCAATGTATGTTTTTTGACTGGATCTCTTGCTCTATGGAGTAAACCTAGGCCCTAGATGGGGAGCCCAAGGGCCCTAGATAGGGAGCCTCGGCTTGGGCCGTCACTTTATTAATGTATGTCTTGAAAAGTATTATGGAACGATAACACAACACAATCTAATCATTAAAGTGATGAATGGAAAGCTTGTTAATACAAAAATGTACTTTTGCTTTGGAAATGATTACACGTTTAAAGAAACTATAGTCTACACAATATATTTTTACTGTGGAGGGAATCGAATCCACGACCTGTAAAGCGAGGATTAGGATTACTAAACACTACACGAAGCAGGTCATTCATCGGTAGAAAGCCAATTGAAAATAATACAGTTTTAACATAATCAATGTGTAAAAGCACTTACTAGCCTTGATAAGGGCACAATGCTTTGATTACATATACTGAAATACCTACTTTTTTGTTTGCTCAATCGATAATTCTATTTATCTTATTTACCTTTAATATTCACAGATACAGTCTTCTTTGCAAATTCATCGGTTTCAAATTTTGATTTTTATCTTAAAGGTAAATGATCGTCTCAGTTGCATGACGCTGTTTAATATCCCATATTATTCAGAAATCAAATAATTTTAAATTGTTTATTCTTTATTATGTATTGACGCCTGCACAATATTAATAGCAACGATTTCACTTAAACGCATATTGCTATTAAATTACGTTGTATTTTTTTTAATTTGGGAACATTTCGTAAGGATGTATCGTTTGTTATAGTTTCCGACGTGGATCAGGACTGCACAGTGTTCTGCGGTGTGAGCTATTTGGGTGCACAGAACATAGCCGATCCAAAATCAGAAACTGACATCCAACGCATCATGAAGGAGCTTAGCTCTATGCCGGAGAATAGGGATGGGATCGCGGTGTCGATATCGATACCCGTCTGCTCGCAGGGATTGGTCGTGTGAGTAATTTATTTTTAACGTATTTACAGACAAAATGATCATTTTCATACTACGGATTATATAGTTAGTAAATGGTAAAGAAAGTTTAAATATTGTAGATATACATATAAGGTAACCGATCATTGCTCTGTAATGTCATTTGGACTTCGACAACCATGAGACTGTCGGGTAATTAGTATGCTGTACTTCCACAGCTGTGTAGTTCCTTTGGATTTTATTATATTTATTGTTGTTTCCCAGTTGGTTAATATTATGTGGGCCGATCAGCCGATTTCCTGTGTAGTAAGATGCCCATGCGTTCCAGTGCCAGTCCTATCTTGATCTTCACCCAGTCGTGTCGGTTTTTCGTCCCATCTGACTATGCAAGTGAAGGAATAAGGAGTGTGTGTCACTTGTTCATTTTAATATCTCCTGCATGCTGATCTCTGATATAGATCGGCCACCGTAGTCAAAATCGAAGTGATTTTTTTAAGTACAAAAACAACGGGCCAATTTCGCCATATTACTAGATACGGGTAGAGAAACGACAATTGGGGAGGGAAGGTGCAGAATTTTGTGTCGTCCTTATGTACACTATATATAAATATGAGTCAAAGGTGATAATTATTGTTTCGCAGACTGTACCAGGCGGACACCAACAGCGTGATGACCCGCTACGCCGTCAACCGCATCTCTTTCTACGCGAGAGGGGCCGCTGGCTCCCCGGTGGCGTCCTGCTTCGCCTTCACCTGGTCCCACGGGGAGACTAAGGAATCCGCCGTGTACAGGTGTCACGTGTTCCGCTGCCACATCGCCGAGGCCGTCAATCAGGTGTCAAGTGAGTGTGGTCCCTTCTTTAGTCTAGCAAAATATGAGATGGAATTGACGTACACAAATGACGAACACTAATTATAATAGAACCGCCTACGTGGTCTAGCAGGAGTGGCCCATGCTTATTAAACCGGAGTTCATGAGTTTGAATTCTGCGGGGAAACAACTTTAAGTTATTGTTATTTTATGGTTGGTTAGGACAATTTGAGTTGATCACCCAACTGTCTGAAAGTAAAATGTCGGTCCACCCACTATTCCGCATTGGACCAGCGTGGTGGGATACTAAAACCCCCTAATGGAGAAGGCGTGCATTGTAGGACGCCTATGTCCAGACGTGGACTAACACAAGCTGATGATGATGAACAATAATAGTGTCCTTTGAGTCGATTTTCACTATCGTTTTGGTATATTTATTATTTACTGCCTCCCTATCCTAGTGGCACGGGCGTGTGCTTTAGAAACTGGAGGTCGCGGGTTCGAATTCTGCGGGTACTCAACTAATTTTCGTTGTTGTTTCCTAGTTGGTTAGGGCAATTTGGGCCGATCACCCAATTGTCTAAAAAATAAGATGATCCATGCGTCGAACGGGCATGTAAAAAGTCGGTCCATCCACCAACCCGCATTGCACCAGCGTGGTGGGTTACGGTCCTAAACCCCCTAATGGATAGCGGTGTATTAGGGGAGACTTATGTCATGTAGTAGACTATCACAGGCTGATGATGATGATGATTTGGTATATTTAAGAGATAACTAATCTGCGTCGAAGATATTATAGAACACAAGATGCGTAAAACCAGGTGCAGATCTTTTAGTCTTATCGACCTATGGGGCGAAAAACCGACTCGACGCAGAGAGCTTAGATGTATGACCGATTTTACAGGCCCATCTATCGTGTGGATGATCGGGTAATCAGCTCGTATCGCACTAGTAATTAATAGGAAACAACGATAAAAATATGATAAATCTATGACCTCCTGTTTCTAAAGCCCATACCGCTTGCCTACGAAGGCGGTAAGTCTGTTTCCCAAAATTAAGATGCTAAAAGCAAACGCGTTTTTATTGATTCAACCCCGCCGTGTTTGATTTTTATGAGAACGTAAATGAAAGCGCAATTGACTTTGACGTTCATCTTTTATTATGTTAATTCCCGCTTATTTGGTCATGATGTTTTTAAAATATCCATAAATGCCGTCGTTGTGTGTTATTAGTAATGCTATATACACTAATAAAAGAAGGATCTTCATCATCATCATCACCATCATCAGCCTGTGTGAGTCCAATGCTGGACTTAGGCCTCCCCTTCTCCATTAGGGGGTTTTGGATATCGTTATCCCACCACGCTGTTTCAATGCGGGCTGGTGGGTGGACCGACATTTTACATGCCCATCCGACGCATGGATCATCTTACATTCATCAATGGATTATCTTCTCAAAAGAAATATATATACAGTCATTTTTAGATTTTTACTAATAAAAGAATACTGTCATTTTTAGATTTTCAAATACACGATTCAAAATAGCGACGTAGCTTAGATCAAAAGAATGTTTGCGCAATCGCTTACGATAAATTAGCACAATCGTTTCAATCATAGCGTATAAGTGGGAATTCATGAAATGTTGCCAGTCGCCTTTCAGCCATCTTTTAGCGCGAAGGTTTTACTCCAACCCTCTAAAATAAACAAGAAATATCGTGAAAATCAAGCATTTAAACGTGAAATAAGGTATAGTATGTTGAAATTTATATTCAGACAATTCTATTTATGCGTCGTTGCCTAAAGTTAAACATTTTAAAGATTGATTAAAATTTAAACATTCAAACGACTAGTGGTATTTAAAAATTTAATAAAAATAATAACCACTGAATTCCTTTTTATCTCATTTATACTACACTAGTATTTAAATAAAAAATGCTCAGTTTTATTATATATTAGTTTTTCAATAATGACGGAACGACGCGATTCATTTCTTTTCGCGTTTCACTATAGAAAAAATGTCGTGAATTGTGTCTGTTCTTAAACTAAGAAAGATGTACAGTAGTTGCACTATAATTAGTTAAAAAAAAGTTATTGCATATAACAATAACAATAGATCTGTACAGTCCACAACTGGACATAGGCCTTTTTTAATGAGCGCCGAGCACTTTTCAACAACAATATAATAGTAAAGTATAGTTAAAAGAAAGAATACAGATAAAAAAAATACGTTTACGTTCTATATATCACTTTCCTGAGGCCAACGAGCGCTTTAATGATGAATATTTAATATGGCTGCCGGGGTATTTTGTGACTTCTAATTCATGAAGGTTATTATAATGAGTGCACGTTCCGCGTCATTCCATTGCTCATTGATAAATAGAACACATCACTTTGTTATAGGCATGAAAGAGAGCAGAATTTCGTCATGATTTTTGTAATAAGTTACATAGACGTTATAACGCTTGAAACGTTGAATGTTTTTCTGATTGACAACTATAAAATGAATTGAATAACTTTCACCGGTTTTGTTAAAATATATTATGTATGTGTATTATACAGTCATTGATCAATAAGAAGTATGCTTAACTAGCTTTGCTCCGTGGTTTCACTTGCGTGGTAATTTGTGATAATGATGATAACACATTTGATGTATTTGTAAGTGTAAAGGTTTTTGTGGTATATTACGCAATAGCTCGTGCATGTCAGATTTTTTTGACACTTTTAATTATACATATTATAACTTTAGAAATTGTAGCCTACAGTTGCTTATAAGCTATGACATATAAGCTATGTTATTCGGAACTTTCATTTAAATTTATCAAGTACTTCCTTACATTCTTACAAACTTCCGCATCAATAAATGAGTTGTAATAAGAATCTGCTAATTATAGACTATCATTCAGTTGAAAACAATGTCATAATGTAAATTATGTGTTATTAGTTCTTGTTAGATCTAACACACTTTAGTAAAACTTTAGTACGACATTAAAGATTAACGTCAACAGTACAAGGTCGATCCTAAACTGTCCGTAAACAAAGAATGAAACTAATTTGAAGGGATCGATACAGGGCGTCATTGTTGGGATTGCCCAAATGCCACACCATTGCCGTCACAGCCGCCACCCCCGGCTTTGACCCACTGAACTTTTTTCTCCTGCGCCGAGGGCCGAAACATCGCTCTGTGCATAATTATGATTCGTTTTTAAACGAGCATTACGCTAATTAGAATTATACTAATTATGTAAACTGCATTGCTATACAAATATTTTTCTCTTTCATTTTCGACAGCTGATAGAATATCATTAATAATTCAATCGAAGTCATTATGAACGTTTTATTATTACTTGAATATTTTGGGTATCCATGAATATTATATCCTTCTATGTAAATTTAAAAGGCGACTTATTAACAAGATTAAATTAATGGGGACTAAGAATGACAGATTAATCTTGACTTACTTAATTTCGTTAATTAACTCATACTTAAATCGTCCTATATTTATTCTTAGTGATGCGATGGAACCGGAGGGTGATTCTCATACAAGGGCTGTATAAGATACTGAATTTGTGCAAAACGAAGACAAATGTCTATACGTCTTCCGTATTGGTCAATTATAGCGTTTCGTTTTTATTAGATATTGACAAAAATTTTTGTCATATGAATAAATATAAATCGCCTATTTCATATTTATGTATACGGAGCGTCTAATATTTTATACTTGATACCTTTCTTGATAATAATTTCTAAATGCCAGATTAAATAAAAAAAAAACACGTGAAAACGGATAAATATCAAAACTTTTTGCAAAAGCAGATTACGAAGTCTCTACTCTATGTCCGGTATCAGAATTCACTTGTTCGAAAACTTAATGTACAGTCTAAAAATAATATCACTCTAACGATGCTATCTCGAAGCCAGTGCGATAAAATCTAAAATAACAAGCAATTTTACAAGTAAACAATCGAGAGATAAGCGATCGAAAAGCGTTGCAGCCCAATGACAATCACCAGAATAAGGGTCATTAGGGCGCTTATCGCTTTGCGTTCGTTTCGACGTTTTTCATTTTTCGCTGTGGCTCTGTGCGTTACTGTACTAGAGTGTGTTTTAAAGCGGAGTTTTTCTTTCTTTTCAAACAGTAAAGTGATTTTAGTGTTGGTGGGTGTGACTGTTTGTGATTTATTTTGTCTGTGGTAAAGTGTAGAAAATATTTTAGTGTCTGTCAAGGTATTACAGTAATACAAAAGAATTATGGTATTACTTCTATTATTCTATCTGAAAAATTGTTTAGCGCGTTAGATTAGAACGGTTTTTCTATTTTCTGTCAGTTAACAGGATAAGTTTTATTTATTTTATGGTCAAATATATTGTGCGCTCCTATATTATAAATACAAATATTATTAATATATAAATATTGATATAAATATAATTAATATTATAAATATAAATTTTACACATAATTTAAAATCTTTAATCACTATTTTATTTTACTTTATTAGGTTTTTATTTACTTTTGAAACGTCCTGCTTTAATTTTTTTTGTTGTTTAAATCGGTTTTTGTTCTCTAGAAAATATGTTATAAGTTAATGTTGTGTTTGCCTTTAATTTAAATATGTACATAAACTGTAACAGTTTTATTATATCCATTATTTGTAAAGACTTGTATGTATTTAGTTGGTAAGCCTTATTAAATAAATAAATATCTTACGTGTAATAATCTTTAAAAAAAACGTTAATGCATGTTAAAAATTAGGCACAAACAAAGTGAAATGTATATTTGTTTTTTGTTTCTCTAGTTGTTCTTTAACTATCTTGTTGACTTTTTAAGGCAATAACGTCGCGAACATTTGAATGTCAGGATACTATACGCCCACAAATTGTTATCTTTTTGGACTGTTATATGAAATAGTGATCGTTACACTTCTGTGGCAATGGTGCGGTTATAGTATAATTTTTCATAAGCACCTTGACAAATGCTGAATTAATTGAAGTAAAAAGACATTTATATTCATTACATTCAATACATATTATTGAATTTAATGAATATAAATGTTTTTCTTTTTGCGGTATAATAATTATATAATTGTATATAATTGGAATATTTATTTCGCCGATCGTTTTATATATTCATGAAAATAATGTAGTTGTTCAAATTTAAAAATATGTAATGGTAGAACTTAAAAAGAACTTTGAAATAGTATCCTTACAGACCTCACTAGCTTAGTTTTTTTTGGGTCGTGTCTTCTTTGACGAATGAGTGCCAATGTCAGGTAGATAGAATATCGGTAAACGTAACTACTTGATACTGCAATGTTCCGACACTCCGCGAGCACTTTAAAAGTTAACTCGCAAACACATAGATAAAGTAGTCAACCACAGCAACCCTCTGCTGGTAAAGCAGCAACGTATACGAGCCGATCCAAACGCATCTAGCCAAAAGCGTCGACCACGAAACGTTCTTCTCGACCCGGACGAGGAAGGGTCGCCGAGACTCCGGACCCAACGGGGTCCCTACATCAGACCCTACACACCACACGAGTAGGGATAGCACACACTCACCTGTGGTTCGCCCTCGCTTACGAGCACAGCGACACACACACCGCGTATACTAGATACACTCAGGTTCCGGGCGGTTCTCACCGCCCCAGCAATCGAATAATAGTCGCCAGACCGTCGGCGTCCCGGTCCATAAACCGATCGTCGACGATCCTTAGGAGACATAAACTAATACCTAACTGACGTACCTTCTGTACGTGTGGTCTCCATTTTAGCAAAAATGGGGCCACCTAGTTCGTGGGGACGGAGCTTCTCGCGAACTCTGTGTTAGATGAAGCTTACTAAAGACATGAGTCTGGAAGCATAACTTCAAGGATAAAAAAAAAAACTACTTGATAGCACACGTTAAAGTGAAAACGGAAAGAAATTTGTAAATATTTTTAACTGTTTAATGTTATTGCGGGATATAAATTATGCTGACACGTTTACAATTTTAGGATCACGGAATGTTCAGAGATGGTTCGTATCAACCTAGAACGGGATGTTAGTATTACTTAGTTGTTAGTTAGAAAACAATATATATGAGACATAAATTATTAAGACCACATTCCAGAAAGATATGATGTACCGTTAGATTTACCACAATTACACATAGGAAAAGGTGTAATTTTAGCTTAAATATGAATTGTGTTGGGCGAAAGTGACCCAAACTACCTCCGTAGACTAATGCTGGGTTCGAAACCTGCGGGGACTCCACAAATTTTTAGGAGATTTAGCCGATCACCCAAGTGTCTGAAAAATAAGATGATCCATGCGTCGGATGGTCATTTAAAAAGTCGGTCCACCCACCAACCTGCATTGGGACAGCGTGGTTGGTACGGTCCAAACCCCCTTAATGGGATACACCCCTATATTAGGGGAGGCCTATGTCCAGCAGTGGACTAACACAGGCTGATGATGTGTGTATGTATGTAAAGTGACCCAATCGAAGCCTAATAAGTACACTAGTTATTTGCTTGTTGAATTTTTTTAACTTATAAAACGACGGTTTTATAAAGGCAATAGGATTTATTTTAGAATATTGATATTTGTAGGTCTCCCATTGCTTTAGCTAGTCTGATTCGAGATTAATATTTTTTATGTAAACGTACACTTTTACAACAAAAAAAAAATTTTGTACTGTGTTTTTAGACCTATTTCTGCAATTCTTTTGCTCTATTTTAGCGGCCATTTTGCTGTTATATTAATCTATTGTCATGAGACACTTCCTGGCTCACCCGCATTTGAAACTTCCCTCTATGCAATGTTGCCGTCCTATTTTTTGCTGGTCTAATTAGTCGAAGCATATATAATTTAATGTTCTTTCCATATGTTCAGTTGATGTACATGTCATTACTACTGTTTATTATTATTAGAAAAAATACTTCCTATATTTGGATTACATATTATCCTTATATTAACTTGTTTGTTATAGGCAAAAAAATTAAAAAAATTATTTTATCTACACAAAAACTAAATGAGATTTCAAATATTTTAAAGCTATCTCATGAAAGTTACAAAAATAGAAACGTTATTTGAAGTAGATCGCTGTGAAACATCTTTAGTTTTTGAACCGTAAATTCCTTTCATTGGTTATGTTTCAGATGTTTTCTCTGACATGTAATTATCTAAGTTATAAACAATTTACCTCCACATTCTTCTGCTCATTTCGATAAAACTCCTTCTAGCCATTTTTCTATGTACATCGAGTCAGCTTATCCACCCCGTGTCACCTGAACAACATTTATAATCGTAGCGAACATGCATTTGGCCACATAACAATAAGACCGCATTTGATCGATAGATTGGATATTCTAATCGTCTCAACATAACTACATTATTTTAAGCTATAGTTTAATCAAGATGGACATGGAATTTGCAGTCAACGTTTGAGGATTAGACATGGCCACGTTTCCCCAATTAACTTTAATTCTTTATCTAAACTTTAACTAATAGGCGGAATTACATTATTTTGCTTAAAATAAAACGGCAGTATTCAGTCAACACGAATTATCTTTAATTTTACGCTTTTTTTTATGCAATATTATGTCAGTCAAAATTTTTTTTATTGTTTATTGCAGATTAATAATAATTGATTTATATTATTTTACGATAATCCCTCGTACGCAATAGAACACGCAGAATAAAAGTGAAACCCCAGTTTCACTAACTCGGACCAATTTATATTAGTAACAAAGTGTCTGTTTAAAATAAATTACCATTTTTAAATGAGTACATCATGATACATAACCGGTACATACAACAAAACCACATTTTTTTATTTTTTTTTCTGCCTATCAGTTTGTTCAGGCTAATCTGGAATAGCCGGTCCAATTTTGACAGGACTCGAACTAAAAGTTTGCTAAAAGATAGCTAATGTAAATAGAAGTAACTAAGGCGTTTTAGATTTTTTTATTAAAAATCTTTTTTTTTAAATATTACCACCCAGACGAAGTCGCGGACTTCAGCTAGTAATAATATAAATTTAATTCACATTGACTGTAGAATATTTTCGAATTCTCCAGGTTGTTTCGCGAAGGCCTTCGAGCGGATCCCCCGCTCCATGGCGTCCTCGCTGGTGGGCGAGTTGAGCGCAGCGCCCTCTATGACCGGCTCGCTGACCGAGGCCGCAGGGCCGGCCGCGCCGCCGATGCAGCTCATGCACGTGCTGGAGTGCACGCTGGACATCAAGGAGACAGATGCTAAGGTTTGTGCAATTTGTATGCCACCAACCCGCATTGGACCAGCGTGGTGGCATACGGTCCAAAACCCCCTAATGGAGAAGATTGCATGCATTAGAGGAGGCATATGTCCAGCCGTGGACTAACACCGGCTGACGATGATGAATTTGGTTGCCATTAAGGTTGGGTCGGTTGTCCGTCCGGCTTTAAGAATATAAAGGAATAGGGAGTGAAGTATATCATCTACTGCGAAATTAGCTGATGTCTAATATAGATCGGCCGCCGTAAGCGTTGTCATTTATTAAGGACGATTATGTAACTTGTATGCCATAAAGCATGATTGGCGATTCGTCGGTCGATCGTTAATTTACTGTTATTACTGGGAATGTGGATTGCCTCTTTCGTGAAGCGATGATGAAAACACAACTCTGTGCCAATTTAAAGGGAGCTTAACCAGTGCAATTTTTGGGTAAACGGTAAAAGTTTCCTGTGCAAGGGGCGTGTCATGTACCAGAAGACAAACTGATGTATCCTTATAGCAACAAAAATATGTCGTACCGAACAGCTTTGCTAATGACGCATTATCTGACCCTGATTGATCGACGACTTTGTAATAATCTATCAATACGGTACGGAAAAGTAAACGCTTGACACCACATTGTTTGTTGTCTCTTACGAATCAATAATTCACAAATAATGACGATTTCTGAGGGACGTTACAACTATACCACTATTATATCAATACGAACTAATATAGATTCTGGCTCGTTTATTTTAAGATTTTTCCAAAAAGGTTTTTTATGGAATTTTTACAAAAACTTGAGACTTTATTTAAAATATATACAACGCTAAATAAAACCTTTATAAACAGCGGATCTTACTTTTTAGGGTACATACAGCCACGTGCCGAAAGAGCGTCTCGGGTTCAAACTCCGCGGCGGCATAGACAAGCAGGTCACCATTAACGTGCAGCAGGTCACAAACAATGTGCAAGCAGAGATGGAGGACTCTCAGGTTCGGTAATTTTTTTAGTTATTTGATTAATATTATAAAGTGGAGTATCTAACACTGTAGAAAAATATTAAACATGCTCACGTTTAAAATTAATAGTGGAAAAAATATCTTCGGGGTATTTTAACAACGCCATCTATTACAATATAATAAAAGCTTGTGCTTATGTAAGCTGATGGCTGTTACGCACCTAAAATAATTTTTCTTTTGTAAATAAATGTTGTTGCAGCATAATATCCCATAGAAAAAATCACACCTTTTTTTGCAATAATATGCTTATATTATGTTTAAATTACTGTTTCGCTTCATGAATTATCAATTAAACATAACAATTAAAAATGTTAGGAGGATTGGGAGAATATGGGGGACACAAGAAAACAACTTGAATTATACATGATCCACGATAAAGAACCAATTATTAATTAATAGATGCCTTTACTAAGTAAGTTGTTATATTTTTTAAATACCCAGGTTTCTTACACCGGAGGTGGACTGTACATTGAGCGATGCTTTGGAATACTGCTCGCTCCCGGTCGCAGCGTGAAGCACTCCGACATGAGATTGCTCGAAATGGTACGTTATTTGTATAGCTATTATCTCTTGGTTTAAACACCCATAACAATTCTCTTAGCAAAACACGCGTGTATGTATACAAGTACCAAATTAGATGGACAATTGATGTAATCAATTGTATCCGTAGAAAGGTAATGCCGTCCTATGTTTACCGTTCTTATTTAAGAATTGTCACTAAGATGATGTTTAAAGTTTTTTTTTTAATATTAATCAGAACAGCGATAAGATAAACAATGCATAATGAAAGTATGGAATTGGCCTTTCCTGTACAGTTCTTGTATCTTATAAAACTATTTTAGGTATGACTCTTCAACACTATTTAACTAAAAATATAATACCACTGGCTTCTAAATATTATGCAATAACTTGTTAATTTTTTAATTGTCAATATTTATTTTTGTTGGTTGCTTTACAGGTCAGCGGTGCCTCCGGTGGTTCCGGCTGTTCTGTATGTGCTTTATGGAATGCCGGGGAGTCAGCATTGGCGGCCTTCAATGTAGCTAGTGGGGACGGTGCCCCAGCTTACATGTCGCTCGCCTTGGACCTCGTCATTAGGGGCATTAGAGACCCGCTTAGGTTTGTTTTATTTTTAAGTATACACTTACAACAATATAGACAATATATTTATATCTAGTATGAAGGTAAAGCTAACCTGTACTACGGAGTACAATTTCTATGAATCAAAGCATTCGCCTAATTGCGGCCAGTGGTAAACGAACGAGCATCGGTACTGCTGCCTCACGCTAACTTTATTATGTAAATAATAATAGTTTTAAAAAATATTCAAAAGGAAGGGATAATAGAAGAGTTGAATTAAGTTAAATCAAAGTTCGATATTATGACGTGTTAAACTTTATGCGTGCTTAACGATTAGTTTTATATCCCTCTTACCTTTCCAGATTGATCATCGAGACTCCGGTGAAGGTGTATCCACCGACCGAGAGGTTTTGGTATTACTCAAAGCGCCCCCTGGTGCAACAATTCTACATCAATCTTAAAGAGGTAATTTTAAACAATAACTGCTAAATTTATGTTGTTGAGGTTGGAGATCTATTTTAACATTGTATCTGTTAATAATCACTCTGACCATCCGAATTCTGGATCATCGTACTTTTCAGACTATTAGTTGATCGGCCAAACAAACAATACGCAAAGTTGTTTCCCCGCAGGATTCGAACCCACGGCCTCCGGTTCATAAAGCAAGGGCCAATACCACGAGGCCGCGGAGGCGGAGAACATAGATCTTATTAAACTAAGGTATAGACTTTCATGTTAACATACAGCCTATAAATATTTCGGGGCAATAACACAACACCATCCAGCCTAGATCTACATAAACAGAAAAAAGTTTTTATTTATCATCAATTACACTTCTGTTTTGTAAAGAAAACATATTATATAGATAATAATACCCAGACACGAGAAAAACTCTACGATTATCACAATATTGGTTTCGGCGATACGAATCGAACCCATTCAACGTCCCCGCAGCTACTAAGCCAAAGGGTTCATTAAATAATAATCTAAATAACCCTTTATTCGTTCAGTCTCTGGACGCACTGGGTCAGTTGCAGTACGAAGTGGCGAGCGTAGAGACTTCGGGCGAGTTGGATCGTTCCCGGCTTAATTTGCCTCTCTCCTTATCCAGCCTATTGCCTTCTCCCCTCTCCAGTGCTCCGGCACCACCGTCGCCCTCTGAGCCGGATTCAGGTAACAATTTAAGAGCCATAGTTTTATTCTATTTTGACTAGAAATTTATTAAAACAATGATGTTAAATAAAAATAAAAATGTTACTAGGTTTACGTTAGTTCCGTATTTATTTAGACCGTTTATAAAGATTTTTCTACAAAAATAAACAATATCTAGTATTTGTGTTTCTATGGTATGATGGTAATTTCTCTCCCTGCAGATGGTGATGAACCATTGCTGGTTGCTACTGGCGTCATCAGGACTGCGTGCTTGATGTACTGAGCTTGGAGCGATTCAGTAGAATGCTTGTCAATTCCATTCGATTATAATTTGTACAGATATTAAAAAACGTTTAATACATAACGTTTTGTATCTTTACTTTCTGTCGACGTACAAAAACTGCTGTAATGTATCCTAAAATTTCGATGTGATGAAGCTATGATGATTAAAATATAACTGTATTATATATTCGGGTCAACATATTGCTGTAATTAAATTTTAATTTCATTTAAATATAGATCTAGTTTATGCTTTAGATTCGATTCGGATCGACTGCGCATTGTAAGTGGTCCGCGTCGAGTCCAGGCATTGCGTAGGCAGGTAGCTAGCATGGCCGTGTCGACCAGAACGCAACGACCAAAAACCGCTTATAAGATCCAAAAGTGTGTAATGATTAGTTGACGTTAAATAAATAATGTCTTACAATAAAAAATAATGATGTCAAGTCCATAGAAACTCACATAATTTAATTCATAAATTTGTTAAATTTGTAAAAAGTTAATAATGTACCCTACTTTTAATAAAACATTATAGGTAGCGTGTTTGTCTGTAGGTATGCATGTTTTATTCTTTTAAAAACAGTTTTTTTGACCAAAGACAGTGAGTAATTACCGACGTAATAGGACAGCTTTTCATTCTTATATATATGCTGAAATTTCTGAAATTCCGTAAGAATAGAAGGTTACTTAAAAGTAAACGGCTTGATATCAAATATTATTGGCGTTGAAACATCGCGTGGCGATTACGTACTACGGTCCACCAACAAGTACTCATTTATTGTTTGGCTTTGTATTTCACACGATTCTCACGTCATTGCTTGTTCTATACCTGTATTGTTTATTGAACGAGCAGGACTGCCCGTTCGAGGCGGTGATCCAGCGCGACATAGCGCGCACGTTCCCCGCGCACGACTTCTTCCGCGAGGCGGGCGGGCTCGGGCAGGACTCGCTGCTGCGCATGGCGCGCGCCTACGCCGTCTACGACCACGAGGTCGGCTACTGCCAGGGGCTCAGCTTCCTGGCGGCCACGCTGCTCTTGCACGTCAGTTACATTCATGTTTACTAGGTCAAATGAGATCTGGAATCTATGTATGCTATCTATCCTCGGTACGAAGAAGAGATGGAATTAATGATATGACATGTCGTATGTCTTGCGTTATTATTGACAAATAATTACCGAAATATCAGTTACTGAACGACAGACTTTATATCAAGTTCGTCTTTTCTTGGTTTTCGATATATTCATGAATTATTATAAATATTTTAACTTATCAAATCCACTAATGTACGGATTTTTCGCGTTACTTAAATATATTTATTCCCGACGTTTCGGATTCTTTTTAGCACCAACCAACTTTTCATTACCTACTTAGTCTGCTCGTGATCATGGATGCTGAAAAGAATCAGAAACGTCGGAATAATATATTTAAGTAACGGAAAATCCGAAATTAGTAGATTTGATATGTATAATAATCGCTGCAAGTAAAAGAAATAATTATATTTTAACTTAGTTATATAAATTCTAAATCATATTTTGCTCTAAAGTATGTTTAGTTTTTACTTAACCTAACAAAAATCTACGTTCTGAGCACTGTGAAACCAAAATAAACGTGTAATACTTAGAACCATTCACGTTTATCACAAAATGTTTAAACGAAACGTCGTTCACTTGATAATAGTTACATATACTTTTACTTTTAGATGCCTGAAGAACAAGCGTTCTGTCTGTTGGTGCGTCTGATGTACGGCTATGGTCTCCGCGAGTTGTACAAGGATGGCTTCGAAGCTCTCTATATGAGGTTGCATCAATTGGACAGGCTGATGGAGGTAAACATTTTTTTAATAATTTAAGTTTCACTAACTACTAATTGCATCACAATTATTATCATTTTTTATTGAATATGCAGGCAGACGAGCGATCGGGGCCACCTGATGGAAAGTGGTCACCGACGCCCATAGACATTGGCAATACTGGTATCACCAACGCGCTGCCTACCATGAGACATAGGATGTTAAGTCTCGTTTACCCAGTAAATACGCTGGCTAAGGTGCCCTTCAAACCGGAACGCAGTTGTGTTATCACATTACTGCTTTGCGGTTGAAATAGGCACCGCGGTGGTACCCACCCAGACGGTCTCCTGTAAACAGGGGACCTACCACCGGTAATTAATAGGACGTTGCAATATAATGTTTATGAATTAGAGAAAAAAACGTGAAATATTTTGTAACAGCTATTACAATTCAAAAACATATCAGATTTTTAAGAGACAACGCATACGCTATCACAAGAAAATTCCAGAAAATGATCATAAATAAATTAACATAAAAAAAATATTGAAATATTTATTGTACAATATAATCGCGACAAAATATGTAAATTTCTCTATTTTAAATAAAAGGGATTTATATAATTTTTGGCTTAGTATGATATGTTAAAGTCGTTAACTGTTTACGTGTTTTCAGGAGCAATTGAACGATCTGCGTGTACACTTCCAAGAGCTGGGCGTGGAACCTCACATGTTCGCTTCGCAGTGGTTCTTGACCGTTTACACTGCGAGATTCCCTTTGCCCCTCGTGAGTATTTAAAATTATTTTACGAATGTCGAGACAGATTGCACTTAATTAAATATTTTTTTGCTTGGGTTATTATACTGCGATGCTTTTTTACTCCAAAATTGTATCGATCTATATCTGCCTGATGATATCTGGAATTTTATTGCTCGAGCAAAATATACATGGGTTATGGATGGAATGAATTATGTTGAATACTAAAAATATTTTTATTTAACTTTATGCTTATTACGAGTTTTTAAATTTTTATATGTTTTTTATGGTAAAATTAAGTAGTTATTGCTTTACACGTTATTGCATTGTATACCTTGCTGCATTATTTTATGAACGTAATGAGTTATGGAAATTTATGACAGTCCCCAGTTAAAATTCTAGTTGGTTATCTATTTTTAATACTTTGTCCGTAGGTGTACCACATTCTGGACGTGTTCCTGCTGCAAGGAATGGACACTCTGTTCCAAGTGGCGTTGGCCCTGCTCTCTCGCTCCAGGAAGGATCTGCTTCAACACGATTTCGAGGGTGTCCTCAAATACTTCAGGTGAGACTACCAAAAATTTTATATCATGCAAAATTGAAATAAAAGCTTTTTATAAACCTTTTTTAGCTTCTCAATTTCTGTTCTGTTTTATATTTGTGCAAGGGTCTATAGAGTTTTTTTTTTTTATTAAATATGTTAACAATAATAAAATACTTAGTAATATGTGACTAATACAGAAGGGTCTAACATTCAATCTGTCTTTCGTAGATAATACTAAAAATATTTACTGTTTAATTTTGCTTCTTTCGCCTAATTAAAATCAGATTCATCGTGCATTGTTACATTAATAGTATATAAATATACTATATTTTAGTTATTTTCACAGTATAATGCCTTATGGCATTCTACTGTGGGAAACGCTGCTGATATTAATACTATTTTTATAATTCAAAAAGAGCGATTCGAGCAGTCTATAACCTGGGCCCCAAAGGATCGCTGAGAAAAATGTTTACAGAAATCAATGTAATGACTTTTTTCTCAATACATATTTGAAAATATTATGTATGTTCATAAAAATAAAAATGATTTTGTAAAACATTGTGACACATAATATAAATACTTAGGAATAAGCATAATTATGTTCTTCCAAAACTAGGCTCCGAAGAACAATGAAATCTTTCATGGGACAATGTATACTCTTCTCAATAAAATATCAGAAAACGTTCAGCTTTTATCTTTAAATAAATTTAAAAGTTGTAAAGGAACGTTTGTGTGTTAAAGGATATTATTGTTGTATGTTGTATGACTACTTGATAGATAACACACCCTGGTAATGAACTGTTCGCTCCAGGCTATTTTAAAGTAGTAAAATAAGGTTTATGTAAAGTTTTGAAAATTTATTAAAGAAAAGGAAAAGGACAAGTCCCGCTGAGTTTTTTACGCCGGTTCTTCTCAGGTCAGAGGCTTCATTTCCGAACCGGTGGTAGATTATTTGACAATCAATAAAAAGTGTAATACTTCCATATTGAATAAAGATATTTGACTTTGACTTTGACTTCGAAATTACATATAATATATAAGTATTACATTATTTTAAGAGTAACCCTGCCAAAGAAGTGTCGTGCAGAAGAGTCGTCCCGTCAACTCGTCAAGCTCGCTTGTAGCATCAAAGTCAAGCGGCTGCACAAGTACCAGCTTGAATACGAGAAGTTCATCAAAGGTATATTCATAACTCTTGAGTTTTGTATCCATTATGTAATTCTACATTGTCTTAAAGGCCTGTTAGGTTTAAGTTGAATTTAAGGCAATTATTAAATACTAATCAGTTCTGGATATGGGGAACCATAGCAAGTGTAATAACAAAATTGTTTTCTATATGTATCGGTAATATATGACAATGTACTCATTTAAAAACGGTTATTTTAATGTTACAAACCGACTCTCCAAATGTTCTATGTTCAATGTGATATATTATTCAGAGTCCGCCGAGAAGGAGAAAATCAACGTGGAATTGGAACGTCTCAAAGTGAGCAGTAATCAATTGCAACAAGAGAAGGAGGCGCTCGAATCACAATTGGCCCAAGTATGTTCCTTATTTCATAGCAATAATTATGTATTTAAATTCCAACACTGTATCGTCACTGATATTTCATATTAACTATCCGTCACTGTCAATCTTCAAGAAAAAACATTATTGTAGAGAACGAATTAATTAAAAGTAGTGTTTTAGTTTGAAATTATAAAATATATGCCTAGTGTACTTTGCATGTCTAAATGATATATATACTGTTTTAAACAATTTGAGCAGTAGCAACGTCACTGTGTCGGACGATCGCCATTCGCTGTGTATTATATTCATGGGAATATTATATGGCATACAGACATTATATGGATAATGTCTAGCAGTTCATACAAATTACGAAATATAATAATGTTTTGCGGGTAAGCCCAGAATTGAATTTAATTTCTGCGATACATATATCCCTATTAATAAACATTTTCTTTCTATCTACAATGTTATACCATTATACATTCCGTACAGTTAACCATTATCATAATTGAGTATCTTTCCTCTATCCATGCTATTTGTAGTTAAATAAATATATGAATAATTATCATACAGAATGAAAGTAAATATGTTCATTTCAGACCCGCACAGCGCTGGAGGAAGCTCAAAAGGAGTCTGTCCATTATGCGGCGGTCGCGCGCGACTACCGCGAGATATGCGCCCGTCTCGATAAACAAGTGCATCAGATGCAGGTAATATTCATCATCATACATCATCAGCCTGTTTTAGTCCACTGCTGGACATAGGCCTCCCCTAATACACCCCTATCGATTAGAGGGTTTGGACCGTATCTTACCACGCTGGTCCAATGCGGGTTGGTGGGTGGACCGACTTTTTACATGCCCATCCGACGCATCTTCTTACTTTTCAGACAATTGGATGATCGGCCCAAATTGCCCTAACCAGCTAGGAAACAACAATGAAAATTTGTTGCGTCCCCGCAGGATTCGAACCCACGACCTCCGGTTTCTAAAGCACACGCCCATACCACTAGGCTACGGAGGCAGTTGCAGGTAATATAGAAGATAAAATTACTAGTTACTTTATCTAAACGTTCTATGAATCCCTTGAAGGAATGCAGTGTAAACACAACGCAATTTGTCTCCTTCAGATAAGGATTTTGGTTTGTAAAATAACATTGGCATTGGATGTGATATTTGATTGGATGTAAGATTATGGCGTTATGTATAAAATTATTACAAAACTAAATTGGAAACACCAATATTTCAAATATACATGGGAGAGTTATAAATAGAAAAACTCTATTTAATATTTAAATGTGCTTTTAACTAACAATTAACATTGGTGATTTTATTTAATAGGAAAATGTTTGATCTGTACAATATGAATATAACTTGCATTTTTATCTGATTTTGAATCTCATTCTACAGGAATACGCTAAAAATTGCGCCAACTGCAGCCTGAAACTTGCACAGAAAGACAATAAAGAAGGTAAGGCTCTATATTATCTATCTTTTTTTGATCTTTCTTATTGGATATTTCTTTTATGTTTACATCGTCTTTTTCTTTTTTTTTTGTTAACTGCTACACATTTATATGTTCAGACTTGTGTAAAACCCTGTTTTGTTTTTCTTTATTTATTTTTCTTAATTACGGTTTTATAGTGTTTTTTCATTCTTTATTTTATCTTTAGAATAATTCCGTTTTCATATATTATGTTGGTATGTGTTTTTTAAGTTTTATCTTGTGTGCTGGATTGATTAAATGAGTATTATTATTATTATTATATATTTTATAACGTTTAGAATTGAAACACGAAGAAAACTATATAGCTTTATTCTATTTTATTTATATAATCTGCCTGGTTTCAGCTTCATTTGGCATTCAGAACCTCGAAGGCTACACACCAAAAGAAAAATTCAAAAGTGTTTCCTACTTCATTGCTGAATATTAAATTAAACTAAACTATTGTAATAAGCTTCTAATGTCTTAAATAACTCTTGCCTTAGCATGCGAAAGATCCTTAAACGAATTTAAACTTTATTACCGTATGTTTAAAGCCAATTTGGTTTGCCAGAGAACGAGCCGAAGGGCGACGACAAGGAGGAGGGGTCGAGCGACACGGAGGCCCGTCTCAGGCAGCGCGTGCGAGACCTCGAGCTGGAGCTGGCCCAAGTCAAGTTGGCCCACGTCCAGGCGCAGTGCAGCAACCAGGTAATGCTCCCGCTGCATACTGGACCTGAAGGAGAGGTGGTGGACGTAACCCATAGAAACGGGTCCTTAATTGTATATTGATGTTGTCCTTACCTCACCCACCAACCACCACCGTATTGGACCAGCGTGGTGTGATACGGTCCAAACCCCCTAATGGATAGGGGTGTATTAGGGGAGGCCTATGTCCAGCAGTGGACTAAAACAAGCTGATGATGTATGTATGATGATGTATGTATGATGATGATGTTTGACCTTATGACAAGTAACTTGGGTATGTAATTGAGTAAAGGTTAAAAAACTTGTGTAATACTATGAATGGAAATGTAAAAATGAAATAGTGGTAAAATTTAGAAGATAGCTCAGCAAGAAATAGAAGTGTAATAAGTCTACATTGAACTGTGAACTGTGAATCGGAATAATGTAAAAAAGCCAAATTAGAGTTATTATTGTTGTAATAAAGAGTAAGCAAAATTGTAAAGGAAAGGTGCATCCAATAATTAATGTGTAAATTGTATAAAATGTAACGGACATAATCACAAAAGAACATACACAAAAGAGCGCAATAAGGTCCCTGATCCACTATATCATGGGAACAAGGTAAACCACATAACAACGAAAGACGTCTAATAATAATAAGAATAAGACATTTATTTGTAAAAACATCTAATATCTAACGTCCAAGTTTTATTTTCATATTATCATCAGCCGGTGATAGTCGACTGCTGGACATAGGCCTCCCCTAATACACCCCTATCCATTAGGGGGTTTTTGGACCGAATCCCACCACGCTGGTCCAATGCGGGTTGATAGGTGGACCGACTATTTACATGCCCATCCAACGCATGGATCATCTTACTTTTCAGTTGTCACAACACAACAAATTGTCCTAACCAACCAGAAAATAACGATAACACAAAGTTGTTTTTTCCATGGGTCAAATCCAGGCCCTACGTTTTATAAAGCAAGGTCTAATGCCGTTATATCACGGAGGCGGTTTTATCACGTACTATGCATTATTTCACATATGATAGATAGTCTTGACGGAATGTACTTTGGGAATCCTCGAATTAAGGTATTTCTTAATCATCCTGTACATTTACGATTTAATATGAATTTCAGGAGCTCAGCCATCAACTGAACGCCGCCCTCAACGAGATGCAGATGAACCAGAAACAGACCGTGACTCCGTGGCTGGTGCGCACTCTCGGTAAATAAACAATATTGAGTTAGTGCTAATATGCAAGAAACAATTTTAACGTGCAGAGCCTATCCTGTAAATCCTGTCTAACAATAATGAAAATAATTTTAAGTGTAATTACTATCAATAATTAATAATTGTCAGTCAAGAAGAAAGATTCTTAAGCTTAAATTAAGGCTTTTATTTAATTGTACTTTTCGGTAAATGGAGATTTAAAGCGACATTAATAAATTAGCAGAAGTACACTTGTGTACAGAATTTTAAGATCTGTACCAGGTGAGGGACGCCCGCAAAAATCGGAACGACCAGTAAAATAAAACAAAATATTATGTTCCTCTTAATCGGTTAAATCGCACAATTAGACGTTTTTTTGTAACAAAAGTATATGAATATTTATATAAGTAACATTTAGACATTTTTACAACGACAAATGTATGCTGCGCTCTTTTTGTGAGCTCATGAAAAAATTGAAAATAATAGTTTACAAAACTTTTTGAGCCTTGAATGCTAATAAAAATCACGTTTATATTGATATATTAAATGTTTATATTGGTACGTAATTTAGTATGCGATATAATTACTCGAATAACAAAATGTAATTATTGTTTATATAATAAAAACTATTTCCATACATCTCAATTTAAGACATCTTTCGCATGGTCATTTGAGTATAATACACAAACATATTTTTAATTTTGTATGATTTTTTTGCCTACCTGTATTAGTCGCTTCTTCCTAGCATTTTTCTCAAGTTATCAGGGCGGTCTATAATCGACCCAGTGTCTTCTAATAACAGATTGTTAGACCAAGTGATCGACATCTGACCCCCACAACTCAAAGAGGAACGCATTTGTTGATTCGATTAAATGGCAAAATATGTATTTATACCAAAGACTTTACATTGAGGTAAAGTAAGTTTTAATTGATAATATTATTAATTATTACAATGGATTGCGAAAAACACAATAAACATTTTCTTTTTGGATCGGTCATTCTATCCTGCCTTGCACTGCAACAGTGTTCGTAGGTACGAATCCATTCGTGTAACAATCTTGTGTTGATGCAGTTTCCTGGGATTGGATTGAGTAAAGCAATATGAGCCTATGATAACTCAATTGCCCTAAAAGTAAAATAACCCATGTCTAGTGGTCATGTTTAAAGATAACAAGACCATTTTTTTTTCGCTAAAACAACCGTATGATAACTTGAAAAAAAAATTGGGCTTTGGTAGATTATAATACGTCGTATATTGTATATCATATTTGTTCAAGAGAAGGAAGAATAAAAGTATACCGTTTATTCCATTGTAGGTCATTAACCAGACGATCGATATCACCAGAGGCGAGGTGAATGCGTTGCGTTTCTATATTTGTTGTTTTGTCTAATGCCTGTATATAGAACATTATTGCTAATCTATATCAGTCACATACAAAACGGTCAATAGATAGTTACATTTACTTGTTACTTCATTTATAAATCAAATTCTGATATTAAGTGCTACCAGGAAAATGGCAGACAAATTTTATATATTTAGTACATTTTTTATAATTTGTCATAGTTAGTATTTTGTATGTATGTCTATTGTTATGGTAATTTTTGTCTGTTCTAATGACTATTCTGTATACATTTATAATATTTTTGCACAGTAATGCTTTGGCGGGAAAACAAATTATTTAATTTAATAGTTGTTCTTCATTCCGTTTGTGAACGAGAAAATTACTTTTTTTGGATTTGTTGTCATATCCCTTTCCTGGTAGCTCATTTATTATAACTTCAAATATTACTGCAAACCTTGTCTGGGTTTGGAACTCATTACCTGCATGAGCATATTTCATTTAAGTTATTCCTAGTTTGTCTCCTACTTAATATGGTGTTGGAGTTTATTTATTATATTGTTGTAGAAAAGATATTTTCATAACTCTTATCATACTTCACTAAACGAACATGTTGGATTAGGTATTTAAACAGATGGATAGTGGTTGGTGTTTGGTGGCTGAACATTGGTTTTAACCAGGATTATTAAATAATACAGTTACGTTACATAAAATGTAACTGTTAGTTATAATAAATAAGCAGTTATAAACCTGCAAATACATTTAACAATCATAGAACTTGTCTGATTTGTTTATAGCTTAATATGCCAAATTTGTTACTAGTCCCATTCAAATTTAAAGTTACAATAATTCTTGTTTCATATCTCTTACAAACGAATAACTAAATTTTAGTAACAAAGGGACAAACAGTTGCCATGGCTTTATATCCGTGGTCTTTTAAAACGCTACACCAACAGCGTCATTTCACCGCTATGCGTTACATTTTCATAGATTCCTAACATCGTTTTTCTCATGTGTATAATCTGTTTCAATAATGTATTATTGTTTCAAGGGTCCATAATGGAGGCAGCGCAGAATCGTCCGTCTTTCCAGACCTATTTGCCGACCAACAACCAAGAGGCACCGCTTCAAAGGCAGGGCTCCCTGACTAATGTCCAAAGCCATACTAACTTAGACAGGCGCGTCTCAGAACCATACAGTCCAGACGTTGTGAGACGGAAGAAGGACCTGAACTCGAAACGCCACTCGATGCTCGTCGAATCAAACATCAGCAAAGAGGCAAAGGAACTCAATCGACGGAGCCACGACGTTGCCATCGTCAAAAATCTCTCGCTGGGTTGACAGAGCCCAGGTAACGTATCGTTTTAATTATGGTGTTGCCTGTGTTTAGGCGGGTCGCTTGTCGGTGTTGCCAGGTAGTCGTGTATTAAACTAGGTGTTTGGGTTCCGTGAATTTATTGTAATATCTATATTGTAATGACAATTATACTAGTCCTAATTTTATTTATTACACTCGCCACCTTGAGCAAGTCCATAACTGGCAATACCGTTTCGATAGTATGTAAAGGCAAAGTATGTATATTCAAATATATTGTGAAAATTATTATATATATTAATTTAATAATACCATTCGAATAAATATGTGCATGTAAGGTTACCGCTAGTCAATATTACTAAAGTTTTGGTTTTTGTTTGAAATGGCCCTTTATTTTTTTTTTGTAATTTGACACCTTAATTCTACTTGTTTATACTTTTTAATATAAATTTTGCATGTAAAAAAACTCCGGTAAAGTTTAATTTTGTTTTTATTAAACAACAGAAGAAAATAATACAAATTTGTTTTAATAATTGGCTGTTTAAAAAACGAGCAAAGAAAAATCGATTAATTTAAATAAAAACCTTATCAAATGGAAACATCAGGAGTGCCTTGAAACCAGTATGATAAAATTTAAAATTAGCCCTTACTTTTTTGGTTTTACTATGCATTTTTTTCCTAATGATTTAAAACTTTATTCTTTAAAAGTTATATAATAATTATGGCCAATTATATGATATATTGCTGATATTAAAGAACATTAGGTATTTTTTAATTTATAATATATAATTCATTATATTAAACGGCAAAAGTAATAATTATACTATACCAAATTGATATTTAAAATAACAATATGTACAAAAGTTATGGCGTTTTAATTGAAATATACTTTAGTATTGATATTTCACTTAACAGATATTATTTTATTCGAGTATACTTTTATGGTTTTATCATGTTATAAAAATACTCACTGCCCCAAAAGGAAGCAAAATTAAATTAAGGTTAGTGTACATTGACTGCGGCTTTTAAAATGATGGCGTTTTCAAATATGTTTTCTCAAAATCATTTTTTTTTATTTTAGTTGATATGTATTCTTGGCACTTTTAATATGTACCCAATACAACTTTTTTTTTCATGATCCTAAATAATTATAATTGTTTTCTTTTATTACACTAAATTTTGTGTCAACAAACTTGTAATCTACTTTCAATTGTTTGTTGACATCTTACAGGTTAAAGGATTATATTTGTTTATTTTTTTTACTTTTTAACACACTCAACAGCTTAAAAATAATAATTCACGCGTAAAGCCATTGAGAAAAGAAGTAGGAGGTTAATTAATTATTTAATGCTGTTTGTTTACTAAAATATTCTACTTATGATTTTATTAGTTGTGAAATAACTTGGTATAAAAAATCTCACTATCTCCATTTTACAATATTGTGCAGACATTTAGTAATTATCTCTTTTTTTTACTAAGTTATAATGTCCATATTTCACATGTTCTAATAAACGCAAAATGTTGGTCGTTTATATGAAAAATATTATTAGCTTGACATATCGCACGCCTTTCGAATATAGTAATAGTGTATTGTATGTAAATATATAATTCGCATTTAAGTGTGTTGCATAGGAATTTTGTGCATTATTAAATTATTCCACTCTTAAATTAAATGGAACAATCTCAAATTAATTAAAGCTATTTCTATATTTTCGGTAGAATTTATTTCATTTTTATGCTCTTTTAGAGATACAATCAAATAATTACATTACATTGCAATAATTGATTTGAATATTTCTTCCTCCCTAAAAGTTATTATTCATTTTTTTTTATTAGAGATTTAAGATTTGATTTGGCCCCAATAATGTTAGCATAAATTTATCCTTCACCTAAAAGTGTTATTAGAGCTTAATGTGATACTTGTATGTTTATATAATAATATAATAAGACATATAATTTATCACAAGCACCAGCTTATGAATTCCATATCGTAGTTTGTGTTACTATTAATTAATGTTTACTCAAGCTATGTATAAGACTAAATTTGAATGTATCACATTTGAATATCATTTCACGGACAATAATCTTTCTTGTTCAATATCAGTATAAAAATATATGCCATTATTAGTAGGAGTAATTCATGGTTAGTGGCAGTTTGTTTATTGTTTAAATACAATTATTTCTTTAATCTTTTGCTGTGCACAGGAACATATTATAATAACTTGATAACCCATTGTTTAATAAAAAACATGTGTATTTATTTTGGAGAAAAAAGTATTATGTTATGATATAAAAACTATGTTTTTATGATCTCTGTAAATATTTATCATTACATAAACTTTATTATGTTTCTTTTAATTAATTAATTGATGAAGATTTGTGTTTATTTGTTTTATTTGTGTTTTATTTTTGATCTATATGATTATTTTATGTAAATGATTAAATTTAATCATTGGTTCTGACTATTATGCTGTAATGCACTAAAATATATTAAGGAGTGTTTATTTGAGGTTACTAGAAAAATAAAGATTGGCTGAATTGATCAATAAAATGTTTAAAACTAAGTCAGTACAGAAAATGTAGTTAATTAGTTTTATATGTAAAATTGCTATAAGAGATGGAGTTTAAATGTTTCAGGCCTTCAGAGATATTATGTAATAAATGTATGGATATTTAGCCTCGTACCATGTACAGCTTTATAAATAATGCTGATCACATATTGTTAGATTATAATTTGAAATGTGTTTAGAGTGAATTTGTTCGCTGCCGATGTGTTGTTTTAGTCTCAGTATTGAAAATAAACATTTTACAAATGATCTGATGCATGAGTTTGATTTAGTTCCCAATATCAACTTTTGTTAAAAAATTAAAATCTATATTAGCGAAGCTGTGTTGTAAACATAAAAATTACAAAAGTATACGTGTTTTTCTTATATATCAGCCACGATTTATACGAGATTTTTTGTAATACAATTTTGTGTATTACTTAGTTAAAAGCGACATCTAGTAGCGAGTAGTTGTAACAACTATTAAAAAAATTGTGGCGGATAGCGTAGATATACTGTGTACAGTTTAATCAAATTAAGAGTGTTTTAATTTAAATCCTAACACACGGTAAAGACACGGACATCGAACTTATTTCATATAAAATAGACAATCGTAATATTTTGAAATGGTCGTCGAACAGGTGGCTAAAGCAGTGCGGTTATTCTGAAATCGCATTTATATTATAATTTTAAAGAACTTATTATTTTTAGTGTTTCACATGTTAATTAATTAAATATTATATTTACATATGTCATACCATTTATTTTGCAATTAATGAGGTACAGGACATCATACATGACCATAGAGCAACAAAAAAGATAATATGTGTTATAATCCCTAATAATTATTAACAAGATGAAACAAAAACTACGTAGTAAAGCTTCTATTTAGTAACTTGATTAAAAAAACTTCTCCAACAAGAATTTCAGATTAAACATTCTAGAAAGGCGAACTTATTCGTGTCACAGTAAACGTGCAGAATGCAATAGATCATTACCCTGAACTGCAACTAATAAAAGAATGTTACAATACAATAATAAGCGAGCGTGATGCGGCATCGGCGGGGGGCGCGGCTAAGGGCACGACAGACGCGAATCGTGATTCCGTGACGCAAATCCAATGACAATAAACAGGTGGTTGTTATTTTGAGACGAACCGACACCAACAGGGCCGTGTTTATTTTAATTGAACGCACTTTATTAGAGCTCTCATTATTGTTTTTGTATGTCATATTATTATTGAAAACACCAGTGATTGAACTCGCTAAAAACAGTGTAGGTATCTAAATTACAATAACATATTAATTATTAATACATTTAACCTATAATTTATTGTAATTTAGATACACCGTTCTTTTTATTTATAAATGTTCATCTTTAATGTAGTTAATGTATAAGTAGTTTAGAACTGAAATATTTTAACATTTGTACCTATATCCTTAAGAAAACTTTTAAAATACGTTATAAGCATGTAAAACCCCAATTAGTTAGAGTATCTTTACCTTTTATGGGGCAAGCGTTTAGGGCACGACCCTTCCGTATTCAACTATGTGAACGGAAGTGAAGTCAGTCATGGGAAGTCATGTCACATAAAAAACAAGGAGTTATTGCTCCCCTGACGAAACACGTTTACTACACATGCTGCTCGCTCATTCAAATTGGTTATGCGATAAAATTGCCTATTACGTATATTTCCAATACGAAAAATAGATGATGATGATCAGCTACAGTTTGATGTTTTTAAAAAAAAATTATAAAAGTATCAAATATATTTTATGAGTAGTTAAAGTTTACAGAACAGAAACAACTACATGCACATAAATACACGATTTCATATCTAGATAGTATTTGCAAAATCATCTTGGTTGTACCGTCATTACCCGAAATAAACCAATAGATTCTGAGAGAACCTTTTTTACCAAATTTAAAAAATGTTTATGCACTCTGGTTTTAACTAGGATGATCAGATACCGCCGCGTTAAAATTTTACAGAAAAATAATCCTTTATTTACTTCCGTTATGGAAAAATATTAAAATACGCTTTATAATTTAATTACTTTATAATTTAGATTCGCGAAATTAATAGATACTGTGCTCAATATTTAAGATTCCATAGTGTAATTGTACAATAATGCGTAAGTTTTTTCAATCGTAAATAGAAAGGCAAAGTCGGAATCTGTTTTCGTAACGCGTTTCGATACTTCAATTAATATAACAATGGCTGTCATAATTTGATTTTGTGTCTTACTTCGTACAATTATTGTAATAACAACTGCTGGAATGCAATAAAACTTTCACTTTGCATAACGAATAATTAATCTGTCGGTAAATCATAGAAACGAATTGTGTCAATTTTAATGATTATGATACAATAAATTCATAGACTTCGCAACATTTATAAGGTTTAATATTGTTAGGATAGCTTACAGCCCTTACTTCAGGAGTACAATAAACGAAAGGAACTTAAGATTACCCTTACGCTGTTGCTGTTAGAAGCAAGGCCACCGCACAAAAGTTTAAGAAACCAAGAAAATATTTGACGTACACTAGTGCTAAGTAGAATTTTGAACTATTTCCATGATATTTTTTAGTGTACTATTTCATTTAGTTTAACACTTCACGTTATTATTAATGACAACTTTTTATGTTGAATTTTACGAAAATCTCAATCAGAAACATTATTAGCAGCAAGATACTGTTATCTTAAGATCGGAAGTATTCTGTCGACAACTTTCCCGCTTTCGTTATCTGATGCAGCACTTATCCTCTAAAACCGGAAATTAGTTCCGATTGGAACGATCGTTTATACCGACAAGTGTTTGCAAGTTGCATGATTGCTTCCGGTTTCCTCTTAATGTGCTGCGGTAACATATCGCTTAAATCGCGTTGAAAATATCTTCTGACATCTAAAAACCCTAATGATACATAGACGTAATTTCTACAGAGCATAGACGATGAAGCTAGGCTGTGTTTTTGTATAATCTTAGTGAAACGAAAATGAAAGTTAACAAAAAAAATCTATAGTGTTAACTAAATCGAATAACTACATTTTTTGATGCGCTTAACTATCAATTCATTCCTATATAAAGCTTCATGTATTATTACATTATTTTTATTTTAAAGTATAATTTCTAAAGTAGAAAAATAGTGATATAAAATATACTAGGTGACAACAAGTCCATAAGGTAAATAAAATAAAATGTTACTACATATCAATCTGGTCAATTCTGGCCAGTTACAATGTTAGTGAAAACCATAGACACAAGTTGTCAGTGTCAGCTTTCCCGCCATTTCGCTCCCACCAACGCTATGGTGAAAACGTCTTTTGTTTCTTAACATTTGCATTTGAGATGATTCAACGCTTGCCGTGAAGAACATGTTCCCATGTCAATTGCAACAATATTGCATATGAAATTATGAAAGATTTATGTATGAAACCTTTGTTATAAGATGAGAGAATTGTTATGTTCTCTGTACAATAAACTATATTAATTGTTTATAGCTGTAGTGTTGTTCTATTTTTCATAAAATTCTAACTGCTATTTTACTATATTATTTTTGAGTTGTATAATGTATGAGTTGAGGGTTGAAATATAAAGCGTTTTTATAGTTATGCATTTTAAATGCACAATTTCCAACGAAAGTTAACTATGGTTTAAATATTACATAACAAATTAAAATTATTTTTTTAAAATACTTTCTAAACCATCCTATGCTTTTTTAAATATACTTTAAAATCATCACAACGAGATTTTAACTATAATTTAAAGGAATATAACAATTTCAAAATTCCTAATAAGAACACGGACGTCAAATCCGAAAAAATAACCTCCAAAATGATAGATTTTTTAATATATACCAAAACCATAGGTTATCACAATAGCTATTTGCCATAAAAATATATTTTAGTACCAGTTAAACCTATTTTTATCTACTCAGCTTAGCAATACCAAACAAAAGACGATTGACGGGAAATAAGCATTCGTTATGAAGCACAGTCTCGCAGATTGTCTGTGTTAAATCTCACTCGTACTGATCTTGACTCAGTCGGTTTAGGTTTGATCTCCAAATAGCACATGCGACCATTGCATATTGCTCCTTTTTCACGTCTCTTGGCGCTTCGTAAATACTTTGGCGCCCATTCATCTGCAAGTAAAATGTACTCGCATAATTATAAGGGCTTGGAGACTTGTTGCTATGCTGGACTGTTTATTACTTGATTTTGTATAAAAAAATTGAAGTCTATTGATTCTCTATAATATCTTAGTGGGTGTTTAAAGGTTTTGTATTTTCTTAAGCAAATATTTTAAATATTTTAAAATTGGTTTTTCTCTTCTTAACCATTTTTATTTTGGGTTACAACTTATCTACATCACCTAAATGATGTCCGATTTTCACGGATTTGAATTCACGGTCAATGAATTTGTAGGCACTAACATCCTAAAATGCCGGCCGGATGAACTGGACAATATAGTCCGACTTTTTACATGACAACATCTTGTTTATCAGGCAAAAGAGCTATTAGCCTATATTGCCTATAAACTTATAAAACAGATAAGGGCAAATGGCACTATATTTAGGCTGCGGACGCGGTGTTAAAGAATATATTTCTTTAATTGAGCTTAATACAGTTATAAAAAGAATATAATGTTTTTAGAAGTCCTATCTAAACAAAAAGTGTAATGAGTGATAATTTCTCTAAAAATATATTAGCAGCAAAATGTTTAGGTCAATATTTAGACCGACTTAAAAGACTATGTCAGAAAGCTATAAAATATTATTCATTTTACTAATCTATGCCTCTTTTTACACATAATCTATTATCTATAGTATTACCTTTTTACAATGTAAATTGTTGCAACAATAAGAATGTATTTAATTTCAGTATTTCTTTATTATTAATTATATATATGCTATCCAACCAGGAGAGTAATTACAATTAGTCGGTTATCTACACAAGCAAAGACGCGGTATCAATAATTTATAAAACTCGTTAACCAACTAGCAACGCTATAACCGAGTGTAGTCGTGTGGGCTGCAATTACCCTCATTGCAGCTAAGTGACCATCCTCCAACTGACCGACTTTTGTAGCCAATTAGTTCATCATATAATCCGAATCGGGAAGAGAGAAAGAGCTGGTTATTTATCGACAAAACGGTACAAGCATATATATCATAGGAGTTTCTACCGTAAATTTATCACTCTTTTTTATTTTAGAACTAGATTTCTATTCATTTATAAGGTGTGAAGATTTAATTGATTTTATTATACTAAATGTAGATAGCATGCAAGACAATACGATAACATTAAGTTGGATTTTAAAGATTGTACAAATTAGATCGATTGACAATCAACTTAAAATTAATCAGGTTTTTGTGAAATAAAAACGTCTTAAATATTCGGCGTAATTTATAAATCTTTTCATACGCTACAATTTTATTCTACGCCGGAAAGAAACTTAAAATAGCCCTTCTTACAGACGACTAACTGAAGAAGTACCAACGCCATTTAAAACGGCGTTATCTATTATGTGGAGATAGGCTTATAATATGTAAAATCACATTATAGTATAGCGTATACACATTATAGTATTAAATATCAGTTAGCCTTTTTTTGGCAAAGATACTTACAGAGGACTTAATATTACGTTTGTAATTTTGCTTTGAGACGTACGAAACTATCAATTATACGGAAATTAAATTGACAAAAATTTGTAAATGCTATTATTTTTTTTAATAGAATAATCGCTGATGTTTTGAATAACCGGTGATTTAACGTTGTAATTTCAAAGTTTTGATCAATCTATACAATGTTGTTTTAAAAAAACTGCCGCGTATCTTGACTGTATTGTTGTGCGAGATTACTCAATTTCTTACGTAAGGAGTTTATAATAGTTTCGAGTTCATCTCGATACCGTCCTGCCGTACTTTCGTAAGTTTCAAATTGAAAAATTGTAACATCAATGAAGGCGAAAACGAATTCGTTTCCTAACACCAGGAAGGCAATTTGCGATTATTATCTTTAATGAAATTAGATAGTCCAATTGTCTGAGATTTTAAGGACAATCCTTTTAACAGCATTTTTTTATATTTATAAAATACGTATGTACTAAATTTTAAATAAACATGTTTCTTGAAAATAGCGAAAGCTGTAATTTTTTTGTTGATTTTAATAAATATGATTAATTTTCGATATAACATATATTTTTGAGGTCAGAAATTTAAAACAATTTAGCATACTTTGTAAGTAAGTATAATTTACCTGTCTATATCAAGGATTGTAATTACCCACCAAGCCTTTGTTTATTACTACTTTCTATTTAATTTGTACATATATGCACATGTATTTTGTATATTAAATTATTTACCATTATAAAAAATTTCGTAAGGACTCATATAAAAAAGAACGGGAAATATTAAATAACATAAAATAAAATTATACGAAACAAAGTAGGAATTTTGATTAAATAAACACATGTATCAGTTCAACATTCGCAGAAAAACACCTAATTTGTTTCTATCGGACAGTCAACTAGCCTTAATATTAACAAAGCGTTAATGGAAGTGAGATGCGACTTGAATTCAAGATTCCTTGGACCGTTAGTCGCAAAATCGTTGCTCTCCTATCTAAGTCTATCATTTACTAGATCGAATCCTAGATAGATCGATCTAAAAACGGTAATCTGACGCGATTGCGGCACTCGGATGCTCAGCGGGCGGTGTTGGATAACAACGGATTGGACGGAAGTCTTCTTTACTTGGTATCGTAACGGAATCATCTGGCGACTTCATAATTTTATAGAGAAAGTGACTTCCAACAAGCGTCGTGAAATAACAGTTTATTAATCGTTTAACATGTTGTTATCAGTTTGGTAAAAGGAAACTAAAACCTTATAAGTACCGCCGTAGACAACACAGCATGATTTTTTTTTAATCTCACTTGAAATTTTTTCGTAACTTGACTAAAAATTGTATCTATTTAAATCAATTTCCACAGCAGTTTGTTAGTACTTTTGATTAAAATACCTTATAGGTATTTTTTTTAATTATATAAATATACACTTAATCACATACAATCGAAACATACGTTTTATTAATAAAAAATTCGTAAGACCGTCATCAGGAACGATTTATGTTTGCAACTTCTGATATACACATCACAACACATCATCAGCCTTTGTTAGTCCACTGCTAGACATAGGCTCCCTAATACACCTATCCATCTAGGGTTGACGTATCCCACCACGCTGATCCAATGCGGTTGGTGGTGGACGACTTTTTTACATGCCCATTCGACGCATGGATCATCTTACTTTTCAGACAATTGGGTGATCGCCCAAATTGCCCTAACCAACTAGAAAACAACAATGAATATTTGTTGCGTCCCGCAGGATTCGATCCCACGACCTCCGGTTTCTAAAGCATACGCCCATACCATAGGCTGGAGGCAGTACTGATATAAATTGGTTTAATATTAAAATCTTAAGTATTTACTTTAGCATATTCGTTATTTATGTATTTTGTTTTTAACTTTCCCAACATTGGGTCCACCTCAGTTCTCGTAAACAGCAACACTTCGAAGAAACAAACCGCAACAAAGGCGTATCTCATGTCACGACAGTCGACGGTTTTATGAGAAAAATTTACCTTTGTTTTGAAAAAGAGAACGAGTGTACTTTCACTTGTCCACTATTAATTAAATAAGAATAACAATGATCTATAAATAATAATGTTTTCACGTCTTTAGTTAATTAGTTACTTAGTAAGTAAAAATAAAGTAAGTCAAGTAAGGTAATAAAGGTAGCACAATGAAATGAGTAGAGATATTGTTAACATAGACTTTTACTATGAAGTGTATGCAAGTTGTATATGATTAAATTAATAATTTAATATTTATTTAATCATTATAATTATCATTTCGTTTGTTCAGCTAGTGTTTTAATTTTAAATAAATCCTTGATGCCGTATTTACTATCAGTGTGAATTCGGAGAGCTCTTGAATAATGACAACATTAAGCTACCAATACCCTTTTTTATACAAAAGCATACAATATGCGTTAAAGTAGCAAGATATGATATGAAGTAGAGAAAAAGAAATTAATAAAAAAAACTCATCTATAACTGAGCGGAGAAAATGTAGATCAATCTGGTGCCAGAAAACGTAAAGAAATATGGGTATATTTCTTTACGTTTACCAATAAGCACAATAGTTGTAAAACATCTCAGCTCTTATTTCATTCAAGTATAATTTCCTGCATAGTAACGACTACTATCCTTAAATGTAGGTAAAACACTGTCGACCACAGGTATTCCGAAATTCTATGAAATCGAGGACGGAAATCGGAACAATCGTAACGTAACCAATCGCACAATGAAGAAAGGTCGATAATTAAGATGGCGTCCATTGTTTCGGCCGATCGGAGTGAAATTTACTTTCATTATTGACGATACCGTTCGCCTTTTAGTGTTCACAGGGTTTTATCGCTCTGGCAACACTTACGATTCCCACGGCGTAAAATAAGATTGCTAGTTAGCTTAAAAGGTAAAATGTTCTAAACATTTGTTAGCAAATCATTTTGTGCCTAAATTTGTAAAGGGACTCATGAGTATAGACCAAATATGTAGATCTTTGGTAACTAATTAAATAAAAATTAAGAACATTTAATCTTTCTAAGTTTACATATAGTGGACAGTAAAATGATTAAAATAAACATACTTTTACTTCTTTTTATTCTTAGTAAGAATAATATTATTACGATTTTCTTATATTTTTAAATATCTTCCTATAAACAATCTAAATGCCGCTTCGGCGGGTAAATCGCCATTGCATATTTTTATAAATTTAAACCTAGTGTACACGATTTCTGGTTTTCTAATTATTATTAGACTATCAATATCCTAAACTGCCTTCGTAGCCTAGTGGTATGTGCGTGTCTTTGAAACCGGAGGTCGTGGGTTCCAATCCTGCGGGGACTCAACAAATTTTCATTGTTGTTTCCTAGTTGGTTAGGGCAATTTGGGCCGATCACCTAATTGTCTGAAAAGTAAGATGATCCATGCGTCGGATGGGCATGTAAAAGTTGGTCCACCCACCAACCCGCATTGGACCAGCGTGGTGGGATACGGTCCAAAAACCCCCTAATGGATAGGGGTGTATTAGGGGAGGCCTATGTCCAGCAGTGGACTATCAAAGGCTGATGATGACATCAATATCCTGTCAGAAATAAGTGCTGACAGGGTATTGTTATAAAGAATTGTAGTAATCGGAAGAATAGGTAAAATAAATAGAACTTAACGTGAAAAATATACTTTCTTTAGTTTACGCAATTTATTTATAACGCGATACAAGTTCCAAATAGTTTGCAAATTATGCTTTTCCTTATAATATCTATCCTAGAAACATCAATAATTAATGTATTAATGATAACTGATGTCCTTAAATGATATACTATCACAGGGTTAATGATATTTGAGACGAAGGAAGCCGTAGTCGATGTTGCATCCAACCTGAAACATTATACATGAAGGTTCATAGATTGCATTACAGAACAAATTACATAAAATAATAAATATTTTGGTTATACATGTATATTTTTATATTGTTTAATCAAATGAGTCTCAGCATTAATGCATAAGTAAAAAAGTAAGAATCTATCGTACAGTAATAGTTATACATCTAACTTAATATTGATGAATTGGGACTTATATTTCCAGGAATGGGTGTAGTCGACTAATATTTTTATTATTCGACTGTCACCCGGTGTACAAAATGAGTTCATTTCAGTTAAACTACAGGAGTAATATTTTTGGCAAATCTTTTTTGTTGCGAAATTGTATAATGTACGATAAGATATTTAAAAACATGTAACGTATTTTAATGCAGTTTTTGTATAGATTCAAGAGAAAGGTTTGTATGCATAAAACAAGTATAACATAGAAGAGAAATATTGGTTTATATAAAGGTTTATATTGAGCCCTAAGATGTAGATCAAAGTTATATTCTACAGATTTATGGAGCTTAAGGTCTTCAAAAACGACTTTCAAGATTAATCTCTAAAGAAAAATATGTATAAATGTAAAATGAAAACTTCATTAATTAGACAATAATAAAAAAACTGTGAATGTAGTGTATACTGAGTATTTTATAGAGAATATTTCAGAAATCTCTACTTGGAATATTTCAGCACTGGACTCAAGCGAAGCCCGAAGGGGTCGATAGTATCTATATGATAAATTTTCTAGTAAGGCGCCTTTGGTCTGGCAAGATATACCTTATTTCACCTTTTACCTCTGTCACGACGTTATGACAGCCATAAACACGTCCAGACTTTCAATGGTTCTCACAAAAAGAGGTTCCATAAGGAATTTTTCTATTTTATAACCTTATGTTTTACAAGGTGGATTTTATTTTAGATGTGGTAAGTCCCCTTTTAACAGTGGGCCGTCTAGGGCGGTACCTCTACGGAGCCTGTTTCTGCCGCAAAGCGGTAGTGTGAAAACACAACCGTGTTCTGGTTTGAAGATCACCGTAGCCAGTGTATTTACTGGTAACAAGACTTAACACCCTAAGACATTGGGTGTTAAATCTTAGTCGGTAGACAGCTCGAAGGTGATACCCCTGGTATTGCCAATGTCAATGGGCGTTCGTGATTTCGTTTCTTCAGGTGGCCTGACTGCTCTTCCGACTTCGTATGCAAATAAAAAAAAATATGTCACTTTAATTATAAGACATGAATAGTGAGAAATTTTAGACGATTATCATAAAAGACCCAAGAAGAAGTTTCAAAAGTTGTGTATTTTATGGTAAAGAACATCGAACAAGCACTCCACTTTCTTCTCTGTTCTAGATTTTTCTTAAATCGCCGTTCAATCCAACCAGTAATACCTGACGTTACTAAGTTACAAGTCCTGTCAATGATCTCGCTCCGGTGGTGTCGGTTATTCGTTCCATCGGGATCTGATAATTTTTGTGCCGACAATTGTACACTATGATATCTCCTAAGTAGATGGCAGATTCTAATATAGATCGGTCGCCGTTGTTGAAATCGACGCGGAGGACATTGATGCAAATTACGTTTGATTTAGGATTTGATTGGATGCATTAAATGTCAGAAGCGCTGACATTTTACGATTGTCACGGCTTTTATAAAACTAACTAAAACTACTCCTTGTATGTTCATTAGACGCATAAAACATTTAATTTAAGGCAATCAATATGTTGCACAAATTAAATAGAAAAATAAATTATGTTGTGAGATTAAAACTCAAAGACTCTTTTGCACACCGAATATAGTATACTCTATTGAGGCCGTAGAACAACAAAATTATTAGTGTAATATTTCACTTATAAATCAGTGGAGGTAAGTGTGGAAATAGCTGATAAATATATCAAGTTAGCTCCGCTGCAGTTAAGACTACAATGTTTATTAGCAGAACGTATCGCTTAGATGAGCATTACAAGTCTCTTCACTTTCTGCAACAAATACCACAATTATCCCGTCCGCCGAAGCATCCCGCAATAATGATAGAAGCAACCCTGACACTCAATGCACGCTAGATAAGCACGCGCGTAACCAATCGCTGATTGACAGCTAAAGCGAAACAATTATTAATTAAATATATATTTTTATAGCAAGAATTTTACGTCTTGTCTTATATAACACTAGCTGTTACCCGCGACTTCATCCGCGTGGAATAACAGAAATTATAATATTATACTGTATAGCATAATAAAAATTAGGTGTTATTATTGTAAAACCCTATCATTAGACGTAAAGTTTTATGGTTTTGCTTCTTCGATGACGAATTTCCATATTGACCCCTCGTTCATCCCCATACAGTTTTAAATCACAAAATTGCTAGAAAAACACCACTTATCATTCACCTCTTTTCGAGTTTCTAGACACAAAATTTCATCGTTTTATGTTCAACAGAGACGACTTCCATATAAACTTTTAACCCCTATTTCAGCACTTTCAAGCATTTTGATGGCTATAAATAAAAGCCTATGTCCTTTCTTGAAATGTGTTCTGAGTATGTACTAAAATTCATCAAAATCGGTTCCGATACAGACAGAAAGACAGACATGTATCCAATCAAAAACACACGACTGGTAGCATTCTTTGTGCTGCTTACGGCGAAAATAGATCCATTCAATTCCCTAAAAACACAAAACCAATTATTGAAATCAAATGTTCTTCTTTTCCTCGATAAGTAGTGTCTTTATAAAACAAGCAGCGTCAGATGAATATTAAAGTACAATCGATAAATAATATTACCTTAAATCTTCTCTCAAAGGAAACCTAAATAAGTCAAGTAATTTTAACCGTCTCCGAAACCTGTTGTGTCCAATTTTGGTGAGAAACGATTTTGTATTATTTTGGGTTTGTGGTAAGTCGAAGAACATAAGCATATACTCAAATTTTAATACAATCCTTTCTTTACGAAAATCAGTCCCAGTTGTTAACATTATATTTAGTATTCGACTTGGTTCATAGGACATTTGTATCCTAATCCAAACTATGAAATAAAATACGGTTTCCAAAGTGCAAACCTATACGACTAGGCAATAGAGGCAGTTTAAACGACATATCCGGCCACCAATACCGTGTGGATCATTAATATGACATTAACGTGAAAAACTGTATCACGCTGTCAAACGCTCACCGTGACAGATTATAAAATACGAGGTCAACGAACTGTACAATGCATCCGATGCGTTAACGTCACGAAATAATAGCGGATCGCGTTACAGGCAACAAATCGATTCCATGTTAAGCGAATAGGTTCTTGCGAGGCGTCATGTGTGCGATCGTGCATATTGTACATTTCCAAGAAGAAGACGCAACGCTTCGGATAGGCGTGTATTTGAAATATGAATAGTTTTCGCTAATTTATATAAATGTTATATACGCTGCCTCCGTAGCCTCGTGGTATAGGCGTGTGCTTTAGAAACCGGAGGTCGTGGGTTCGAATCCTGTGGGACTCAACAAACTTTCGTTGTTGTTTCCCAGTTGGTTAGGGCAATTTAGGCCGATTACCCAAATGTCTGAAAAGTAAGATGATCCATGCGTCGGATGGGCATGTAAAAAGTCGGTCCACCCACCAACCCGCACTGGACCAGCGTGGTGGGATACGGTCCAAAACCCCCTAATGGATAGGGGTGTATTAGGGGAGGCTTATGCCCAGCAGTGGACTATCACAGACTGATGATGATGATGATATAAATGTTATATGTACAATTCAAAAATCATATATAATTTGGCTTTAACTGAGACTGCATTTTTAATCAAAAGTCAGTGCAAAATTATAAAATTTAAATAAATGTAATTCAATCAACTTGCATAGCCATTTAAGCGCCAATAGACTTTATTATAGACATAAGTATTAGATCATACAAAATCAAGGTCTCATTTTGCCCTGATGTAGAAAACATAAATATTTTAGCAAAATGCAAGTTATTTGTATATTTAAACATATAAACGGAACATTATCATGAGTTGCTTTTCTTGTTGCCATTTCTTTCCATTTGAATTGTCAACTGTTTATAAAATAACTGCATTTAAAGCATATAAAGCTTACTTTAAAGTCTATAAATGCATGGCTTTGTATTATACATTGTTTTGAAAGGACATTTTTTTGAATTGACATATTTTCGTTTAAACAACTTTCACAATTACACAAAATTTGCCTTTAGTTTATATATAAAAAGGTAATGCTTAAACGACAATAACAATAATAAAAACTGTAAGTACCAGGAGCGCAGACAATGGACAGAGGTTGCGCGACGATCGCCGCTCCTTCCTGCGTGAACGGGAACAATGGCTATTGTGGTCATTACTACCGACTGTTATCATTTCACCGCCAATATCATATATCGATCCCCTTTATATATATGCCACAATAGTCGAATTTTGATCGTTAAAAATACTCCCACTTTCAACTGTTTTTGATTTTAAAAGGTAACGTTTGTTTTAAGTATCGATATATTTCAAAACAAAGATAAAGTTCAGAATATAGGCAGAATATGTAAAGTAATTTTTTTTATATATAGTTAATAGTATTGATTTTGCTCTGGCTTTCCATAGAGACCTATGCTCAATATATAACGCCAAAGAGAAAGGTGTAGTAGACAACACTTGCGAACTTTTCGAACGTTAAAAGTTATTTACACTGACCCGCGAAGTTACCAGGCGAACAGAACAATGGTGGCAGTTGTGTTTTCTCTTCACACAATTCTAATTAACGTGTGCAAATGTACAACCTCGCCCATTGTGCTGTTCCTCTGATCGTTAACAATATGAAGTTAATTTTTATGAGACATTTTTAACGTTACGTCATAATAATAAAATAAAACTGTCACCCTTCTCTGCTTACTTATTAATACCAAAAAACAAGAATTAATTAGTAGTCGCTTGAATAATTAAAAAAGGAGGAAATGTACTTATTTTATTCAGGACCATGTTACATGCAACCCACCGAAATCGAAGTGCACATGCTGTTATTTTCAAAAGTGTTATTTATAAATTTAAGGCGTATTTAAAAGCGTATTTTGTCCTGAAAACTATAGGATTTAAAACGTACATGCACACCGTCATTATTATCATAATCAGCCTTTGTTAGTCCACTGCTGCACATAGGCCTCGCCTAATTCACACCGTCTCCATTAGGGGGGTTTTGGACCGAATCCCACCACTCTGGTCCAATGCGGATTGGTGGGTGGACTGACTTAACCGGTTAGTCCCAACAAACCAGAAAACGACGATAGCACAAAGTTGTATTTCCCGAGGGATTCGAACCCATGACCTCCGGTTTATAACGCAAGGGCCAATTCCGCTAGACCACGGAGGCAAGCACACCATAATAAAAAAAATTATAATGCTAAAGAGTTTGTTTCTACTATCGATGTTCTAAGTACTGGTACGATTTTTAATTTCTATCAGTGAATTAACACTAATTTATAGTTAAAAGTTAAACTGTAGGCCTTAGTTCTGATATAATATAATAACATTATATAATATAAATAATTATAAAAAGGGCGAGTATTTCATCTACGTAAGTTTGTATATACTAAATACTGATATGACGTATTATTTCATGACGCAACACTTCAAGCTGAAGCTAAGTGGACCGGGACATCTCCTACACCCAAATCGGTCAGTACAGGGCGCGGTCCCCGTCCTAAATTGCTTGGGAGCGACATATATATTGCCGGGCTCATTGGAAAAGTGTCACAGAGTTCAATGACCGGTAATTTTTTGACCATAACGACTCCTTTTCGGATTACTTCACGGCAACAATTGCGCGGAAGTTTATGTACGGTTTAAGGCAATATTCACGCAACGTTCGTGACCAATATTATGGGTGGCGATTGGTACTGCAATACTTGTACAGTGTCCAAGCGATATTACAATGATTTTTTATAATGAATACAAACGGCATATTAATGGCTAATGTGTTGTTGAGGCAGTGTCATAACATGCTTCCGTATTTGATATCCCTTGAATACGGATTTATACCATTTCTCTGTAAGGATTTCGCAGATTTATATGTCGATCAGTGTAAACTTGATGAAAAAATTTAATATGATTTAAGAAGCTATTTATAACCATGAAATTGTTAAAATACGTACAATGGTGTATATTTACAATGATAAAAAGATAGGTATATCTTCTTATGTTGTTTCTCTTACAATTTTCGTGCACGAAAATATATTAATGCCGCCGACCGTAATACGCTACTGACTGATACGATTGACGGTCACCTTGAATTATGAACTCCCCATCTTAAATCGCCCAATTGTTTCTCCGTTGGTTCCTTTTTTAACCATTTCAATTTCTCGACAAGATGACACGCGATCCATGAGTTGCACAGATTATACAACGCTGATTTTCTTTTAGCGAATCCATAATGGTTTACTCAGAACTAGATTTCCCGCGCTTGCTAGCGTAAAATTATTGCTTGCTGATACACTGTTAAGTTTAAAATCAACAGACTAATTCCTTATTTCAAACATGACTTATTTTGTTCATAAAAAAAATTACACATTAACATAGAGAATATATTTTTTTTCTCCATTTCTAAGTAGGTACGTACGTACGTAGGTACTTTATAAAAACTGTTACAAAAATTATGCAACCTATAGAAACACTACAATCTGCGAGTTATATTATAATTAATTTAGACTTGAAATGTTCTCCAACGTAGTTTAACTCTTATTATTTAAAATACAAATATAAAGTTTTTAGTTCATAATGTTCTAAACTAAGTTATTTATGCTGCCGTTCCCAATTCCTTCTGAAATGCGCGTTGCGTTAGATTCAACTTGAGATGTATAATTTATAAGTAACCGTATTGTACACGTAAGTGAGATATAAACACAGTATGCATTATTCATTTCGCGTAAGTGAGAGCATCGACAAAAGTAACATGTTACGATTTGATATGAATTGTACTAAATCTCTTGACGATTGAATTAGATAAGCTCGATGCAGCGACTATCGAAATATGGATTACTAAATGATATGGAAGTGATAGTAAATAATTCCTGTAAACGTAGATCAATATTATTTTATACTTAATTTTAAAATTCTTACTTAATTATAAAGTTATAACTTTTTTCACCTATCAACAAATGAATATCCGCCGTTTGGCAGAATCATTATAGAATAAAAAAGGTGATTTTTATACCTGATAGAAAAGGTTACAAACGACGCTATACTTACATACCAACTTAATAAATTTTAAAGTGTTCGTAATTCAACACGGAAAATTCGGTAAATTCATATAAATATAAACATGAAGCCAGATATCTGTTAAAATTTGAATTTTTTTGGTTTCTATTTTGATGAAACATACCTTTAATAACAATTTGATTGCTTTAATAGGCTATATGTTGCAGAAAACTAAAGACTTCGGGACTATCAAAAATTGTAGAACCTCTAAAGTGCAAACTATAGGTTTATCTTTTGAAGTCAGTATGTGAAACATCATTACATTTACACATCATTTACATTTTCATAATTTTAGAAATTTTGGTAGAAGTTGTCGAAAAATCATTAGAAAAAACCACCGTGGGTTACATGGATAAATGACCAAGGCGACGCTTACTTTCCAGTCATCGCTTATCAAGATTAGTAACGTCTTTGAGTCGTCTTTTGTCAGCGACTATATCATGACAGCTGTCGCATTGACGAAGATAAAAAAATACTTCGAACTTTGCATTTCTATTTGGTGTTTTGGTCGGGACGAAAGATTGTGGCTGCTGATCTACGGACCGTGGTTATTATATGAACTTTGTATAGACCTCCATGGTTTAGCGGTATTGGCCATTGCTTTATAAACATCGTATTGTGGATTCGAACCCCCAGGGGGAAATAACTTTGCATTATCGTTGTATTTAATTTGGGCACATCATCCAATTGTCTGAAAAGTAAGATGATCCATGCTTCGGGTGGGCATGTAAAATGTAGATCCACCCACCAACCCGCATTGGACCAGCGTCGTGGGATACGGTCCAAAAACCCCCTAATTGAGTTCGTGCTGTAAAGGAGGGCTAGGTCTAAAACATGCTGGTGATGTATACCATTATGTTACGTTGATGGCTAAAAATATTTAAAGGACTGAAGTAATAAATAAAATCTTCTTATAATCAAGTAATGCAACGTAAGGTATTAATTTAAATAACAACTTGTATGGCATTTAAGAGTACAAATGTGGACAAGCAAAGTACGTGTCTAAATAGGTAGTTGTTATAATTTAACACTGTTAGCAGAAAATAATAATAGTTTTTGGCTTCTTATTCAAGGAAACACTTAATGAAATACTATCGCGTTGCTTATTTCCGCTTCAATGCTCCAGTGTAAATCATCGTCACCTGGTTGGAAGACCTCCGTGGCTAGCATGACTTCGGACTCGTGGCGGGCGTATCACTTTCCACTAAGTGAAACTCCTGATAGCTCCATTAAAAGAAAAATAGTCAGTCAAACTGACTCTACGAGTGTGAGTTAAATTTTCACTACAAGTAAATTTATGATATTTACGGGAAAAAAGTATCCGACCAAGTAGTTGTTATAGTATAAACTTCGCTACGTTTGGGTCATTATAGTTTTGTTTAACGACATTGAAGAATGAATAAATTTTGCCGTCACCTCACATCACATCACATCACATCATCAGCCTTTGTTAGTCCACTGCTGGACATAGGCCTCCCTAATACACCCTATCCATTAGGGGTTTGGACTATCCCACCACGCATGTCCAATGCGGGTTGGTGGTGGACTGACTATTTTACATGCCTATCCGACGCATGGATCATCTTACTTTTCAGACAATTGGGTGATCGGCCCAAATTGCCCTAACCAACTAGGAAACAACAATGAAAATTTGTTGCGTTGCCGTCACCTCACGTACATCGTAAATAAAAACTTACCAGTAAATGTAACATTAATGTTTCAAAGCGCGACCAGCCATACGATATATAGACCATATATATACGACGACATAGACCATAGCAGCACTAAACCCCTCCTTGCTGATCAAGATTGCACCAACATGGCCACTGGGTCGCACGCCTGTCACAGACAATACGTGGAATTTGCTAAGCCTCAGCTATCAACACCCGCGTTTCGTGTCACGCCGTGAAAGTGTGATACAAACGGTTGCGCTCGTCGGCCATTGCTTGGCCGTTAATGATTCAACACCTCTACATCTCACTATTACGTTTGGTACTATGCTGTCAAAAATGTGAAGTATATGTGAACAAACATTGGAAAAGTTTTAGATGATTTTTTAGTATGACTTTATGGTTATGGTTTTTTTCAATTACTTTTACTTTGCACAAGCTGAAAAAACTTTTGATAATAATTTTAAGTTTATCAAACTCTGTTGTCAGTTTCTTAATCTTTCAGTTGGTACTTCATAGGTTTCCCATGGTACTATTTGGAAAATTAACATCGAAGAGGCTATTTATGCAACAAGAAGAAGCGTTTGCACTGCTACTGTGTTTCGGGTAGTTGTAATGAAGGAAGAAGAAGGATTTGTTTCATGCATTTTTATATTTAGAGAAATTATACTTTTTAAAAAAGATCTTCGAGACAATATCATAGGTTGCCTTTTTAAAATTTCCTTTACCACATCACATGTTTCAGCTAAACATTAGCTCAAAAGGGTTATAATGTACTCGTATCTCGCAACTTTTTCGCCTTCTGATTGCAATCTCGACAATTTTACACAAAATATGAAAATTTGCTGAACATATGTATGTTGTTTTAACGTATGTTATTAGCTTTTTTAGTATTACTTGTATATATGATTTGTTTATGATATAAGTGATTAGAGTAAACTAAGCGTTTATCCGTTTAAGAAAATAGAAACTTAAATTATAATTAGATGAGTAATATTAAGCAAAGCCCCAAATTAAATCGATTTGAAATTAGAATTGTTATAATTTTAACCACTGGTACATACCAGTGGTTAAAATTACTACACTAGTTACTTAAAGTACTTAGGTAAGAAATAAATTTTTATTATTTTATTTTAAAGTACCTAACACTTTCAAATAAAATAATCAAAATTAGATTTATTATAAAACAAAAGCAGATACATGCGCATTTCAAAGTATTGCCTTCATTTCTTTGCGTTAGATACAAAAGTTGTAGTTACTACAAACAACCCATATTTGTTACTCTTAAAATTTTTACTATGTCGTACTTGTTATAGAAAATTAAAGTAGTTTCAAATCCTCTTTTACACAGAAAAGCATCTTGTTTTTTTATCGATCATTCGGGAATCTTGCCATTTCGAACGATCACGGCAAGAGACTTATTCCTTTTACTTCAAAACGATATTGATTCGGTATCTCTTAAAGTTAATAGCAATATGCGCTCCAAAAGGTGGTTATTTTTTAAGAAAAATAGTTTGCTATTTTTAGTAAAAATAAGTTTATGTATTAAAGATATAATAATAACAAAGTTTACAAATGTAAAAATAAAAAAACAAAGATTAACAAAACGGGAAAATAAATGAAATAGGAAATACTATATAACTAATCAAGTCAGCTTCTCATATATCTTATTGTATCTATCGTAAACATTAAGTACAACTATAAGATAGAATTATCATTTCTTTCCAATAAAACAGAATTTTTTAAATCTTTATTTTTCAATGGGTCTCCTTTAATTCTTTCTATATTTTTGCGATCTAGCTAACACTCCGGCCAATTTATACATAAGCGAACTAAATCATCCGCCACTTTTATTTATTTATTTATTAAAGCTTAATGCACAAGTAAGTACAATGGCGGACTTAATGCCTAAAGGCATTATCTACCAGTCAACCTTTGGGTGGTACAGAGAAAATTAGGTAGGTGCTTTTACGCATTATTAATAAACATTTTCTATCTACAGTTAGCGAATGTAGATAACTTCACGAGAACGTTACGTCTGTCCAGAATATACGCGACTTTCTCGCGCGTATGCAGACCACAGCATTTCTAAGCTCCAAAGCACCGGCCGCATATTTCTTGAGCTCCTTTCGCAGTCGGATTCTTGCGTACCTTCCTAACCAAACTGAGTCGCAAATATGTTGCATATGCAGGAAATATCAACGTGGACCATCTACGTGGACTTTTGAGAAATAAATGAGGAAATTGAAAGAATTTCACCCTTTACTTACATTAAAGCTATCTTTGTTTTTCTAAACGTTTTTATGTTCAAGTAATATTCGTATTCACTGAGGAGGGTTTCGTAAAACAAATAATGTAATTCTGGTGCCTCCGTGGTCTAGCGGTATTGGCCCTTGCTCTCTAAACCGGTGGTCGTGGGTTCGAGTCCCGCGGGTAAAACAACTTTGTGTTATCGTTGTTTTCTAGTTAGTTAGGATAATTTAGGCCCATCACCCAATTGTCTGAAAAGTAAGACGATCCATACGCCGGATGGGCTTGAGAAAAGTCGGTCCACCCATCAAACCGCATTGGACAATCGTGGTGAGATACGGTCCAAAAACCGCCTAATGAAGATGGCGAGCATTAGGGGAAGCCTTTGTCCAGCAGTGGACTCATCATCATCAGCCTTTGATAGTCCACTGCTGGACATAGGCCTCCTAATCACCTATCCATAAGGAGGTTTTGGACCGTATCCCACCACGCTGGTCCAATGCGGGTTGGTGGGTGGTCAACTTACTTTTCAGACAAATGGGTGATCGGCCCAAATTGCCCTAACCAACTAGGAAACGACAATGAAAATTTGTTGAGTCCCGCAGGTTCGAACCCACGACCTCCGAATTCTAAAGCACACGCCTATACCACTAGGCTACGGAGCGCAGTGGACTAACACAGGCTAATGATGACGATGATGAATTCTGGTGCACCCAGGAAAAAAAGTTATTAATATAGAACCAAAAGGTTTTACGTTTTATAATACACAGTTATTACATAATAAATATATACAAATTATATCAAATCCACTCTATCTCACACAGAAAATATATTTTAATTCTCATTTAATAATACGGATAAGTGCGGAACTGAGCTGTGCGCTAGTTGAACTCAAAAAAAACAACTATACAACACTTGTAACAATCTAATCTTTTCCATACTGTGCTTCAAGGATACCGAAAAAGTTCCTGCCGCCAACAAAGAATGCGAAGTTTCAAATGAACGCGAATCGTGAACAATGCAATGGACGGTGCCAACTCGCTACGTGACGACACGGATTCTCTTGTAACGGGCATTCAGCGAACGTTTTACATCTTCCGTTATATCGTCGACAGATTTATTGAATAACATTTCCGCCTTGAATCACTAAGCTTATGACCCTGACTTATATATTTGTTTGTCAAATGTTGTCCGCGAATTCGTCCGAGTGGCCATATTAAAAAATATATATATTATGTTTTATTTTTAAATAGTAGCCTAAGTTACTAACTCCCAGTTATAACAGTTATCTTCACGAGAAAGTCCCGTCAAAATCGGAGCAGCCATTCCAGAGATGAATCGAAACAAAGAGACAGATATAAAAAAATATATTATGTTATATGTATAGACGGTATATACAACAAAGTTATCAATTCAAAACGGTTAGGTTTTGTTGTTGTTACAAGAAGACACTCTAATTTTATTTATATATGTTGTCTATTTTGTATAGTTATTAGATGTGCAGGAACCTTGGTATGTAAGCGTTGTGCTGTACCTCTCTCTACTCTACCACACTTTGAAGTCTTACCATGTTGTCGTTCTAATCAACGCAATTAATCAGAAATTTTAATCTTTGGCCGTTTTACCTTGATCTTGAGAGGGTAAAGATTTTTCTTTTTCACCCTTTACATCAAAGGCTTATGCAACTGAACGTAATTTGTATACAAATTATAGATACTTAAATTTACTAACAATGTTCTTCAGCATCATAATTAAAGTAAAAAATGTTAGATGTTATATCATAAAAAAATATTAGCAATATATTCAATTGATTACCAAAAAATAATCGATACATTGAAAAAGAAAAAGATAACGGGGACTCCGTTGGGCTAAATATATTATTTGATATAAAATTAAGTTGCTCTGATATTGTTGCATGATACGACATGTGAGAAAATCACACATGTTCTCTTAATTTACTTTACATGTTTGATAAAGAAATGAAAAACTGTTAAACATAAAGTGACAAAATTATACTAATGTTCCTTAAACTATACTGCTTTTATGTTAGTTAATCCATTGATTAAAAATATATGAAATTTGCTTAAAAAAGTTAAAAAGATACTGATCAGTATCTTTTTAAGTTTTTAACTATACACTACCAGTAACAGTTGTAATTAAGGTCTTCCAGAAATTTAGCGTCGGTGTTGAATATACCCATACAATTGTTTGTCAATATCTGCTTATTTTGAATAATTAATCCATTTTTAAGCTACGTGTTGTATTCGTAAAAATCTCCAACTGCACGAGTGCTAAAAAAATATGTGCGTAAAATACTTGTTTCGTCTACTGTCACAACGCCAGTTTCGTATGCTTGTGGCTGCCAGTTTGCGTGTAGTTCATGCAGAGCAATTATGTTATGAAAACTAGATAGTAGATACCGGTGATTTGTAAAACAGTTGGCGGGCCTATGCCTAACGATCGGTCGACGTTGGCGACCCGCCAATCTCCGCTTCGTATGTTTACGTCAAACGAATACGCGATACTTTTTAATTTTACGGCCAGTTTCGTGCGGTTTACTGTATGCCAGATACAAAAATGTTTTATTATGATAAATATTTCATTTCTTTGTTTCCGAATCTAAATTTCAATTTCGAATCATGGTCGAAAACATTGTTAATCCACTGTTACAATTAGGTTTTTTAATAAAATATTGTGGTCAAAATATACATTCTATTAAATTCGACATTTTATGATTATTTCTACAAAAACGAATATCTGTTTTAAGATTGAATTTAATTGAAGAGCTTAATTAAATAATCAATTAACTAATCTCAGTATTTTATTATGTCATTAATAAACACATTTACAATTTTATTAATGTGAGAGTATGTATATACGTATATTTAACGTTCAAGGCTAATTTAACAATTGGATTTAGAGTCTTTTGTTTTAAAATAACTCCTAAATTATACATATATTAGTAATAAAATACCTTTTCGTTCCGTGTGTACATGTTTGCAAAGCTGTTACAAACATTCTATGATCATCGCAACGATATAACCTTGACGTTGACTAAAAATAATTAAATCAATTGTGTTATGCATATTGGTATTTGTTTTAATAATGCCTATAGGTTTTAATAATTACTTAACAATTATTAATAAAAAATGGGCTTTGCATTTTATTGCGGTAAATAATTTCTGACTTCTTTTACTAGATATTGGCACATTTTTATGCCCCGTGAATAACGAGGCTAAAAAGAATGAGATATTAGTAAAAAAACTAAAATAAATGCGTTAAAATATTATATCTTAGGTTTAATAAATGATGCAGTATGCGTAAACAAAATATAAAATTATTCACACCAAACTTTACATTTGTATAATAAGTTCACAAAAGGTTAGACAGTAAGACAAGTAAACTGATGCGAATTGCTGCAATTTTATTTCTCCTTAAACAAATCGTTTCACCTTAAAAAGGTCAAAGATTGTTGACGTAGCGCTTTATCAAATTATGGACATTAGCCGAGTGCAGCACGCGATGGCCATTGGTACCGAATTAACTTTCACTTTGAAATGATATGGCAGCCATGTTGGAATTTGCATGTTTCACGTGTGCCTGAGATAATTTCTGCTTTTTTTTTTGTCGAAGTCACTGAGTTTTACAGAGTAAGAAAACTAAAATAATATTTTAAGGAAAGTGTAGACGAGATTTTAATTGCAAAACATTAGAACAATGTATTTTTTTATTTATTGTGATATATGTGATGTTCTCTTTTAGGTATTTTAAAGAACTTTTTATAACTCACAAGTGTACTGATTCACTCTTTGTGTACTCCCAAGTACAGAATACATGGGACAAGGGGACAGTGCATTTGACTTTTTATTTTACGTTTCCGTTCAAGACAATAAAAAATTAATTGAATTAATAAGCAAATATTCTTACTTTAAGTACAATCAGGTGGTGCTTTTATTACTTTAATAAACTAAACACTGGACACTGGTGATTGTAAAGGACATGCCTGCCTACGGAGCTACCTAGGTTACTTAGATCCGTCTTCAGAGCTAAATTAATACGGTCAACTCTGAAGAGGAATCAAAACGGATCGGAGGAATGCTCCGTGCATCTCTTTACTGTTTACCTAAAATATCAGTCAAGAGCGGTTGATTTGGTGTTAATTCTTTATGGATAATAACGTAATATCGACAAGCTGATATGCAACCAAAGTCAAGCAGCACATCGCTAAAAATATTTTATCACTTCCTGACAATACTATATGACTCAGGTTAAGCCTCCGATAAATTAACCAAACGGTTCCTAAAACCACAACAATGCTCATCCGTTCGATAACGTTTCACAATATATTCGAACATTCTCACGGAAGATGATTGTTTGTTTCGAAACGTTGTAACATGTCATCGGGTCAATAACAATACACAAAACATCAGAAATTGGAAATCAGGATGGCTAAAAACGTCTTCCAGTTTAAAAGAAAAGTGCGTAAACATTTACTGGAAGAAGAATCGGCGAAGCAACTGACTTTGTAATTATGTATTTATAATCATATTTGTGTATATGTATATATTGATATATATTATATTATATATGTATGCAAAAGTAAGCATATATTTATATATACATATTTATACATATTTATGTATGCCTATAGTGTATTTATCGTTATTTATTAAAAATATATTTGCTACCTTGTACTAAAATTTTATCTCGAATTTACACCTATTTTTGATTCTTTGTTATTCTCATATTGTACCTTAAGAGCACCCACGCTAAATTTATCATAACCTCCCTAAGGTTGGCTGTTAGATAATGCCTAAGGCATTAAGCCCGCCTTTGTATATGTAATTGTGCAAAAAGAATAAATAAATAAATAAAAACATGTAAATGGCAATCAAACATAGGGGTTATAATTAGATAGTAAAGTTGTTTCTTACGAGTCGCCTAAACTGAAAGAACCATTTTTGACTTTAACTTTAAATTGTGTAATACTAAATTATTTACAACCTATTGGGCTTTTGCTAATACTGCAATAATTTGTGTCAAAAATTCCAATAGCATTCTTGCGAAAATTTTGACATTTTGCAAAAGTAACATCATGTTGTTGTTGGTTCAGTTTCAAAACATGTTTCTAGTACAAACTTTTAGACGTGAACCGCGCGGCGTGCACTTTCCAGTAATTACCTACTGCCACGAAAGTTTTGTAACATCAACGTTACTGTGATGATCGTGATCATTTATGTGGCAAATGATTAACTCGTTCGGCCCCTTATATGGAGAGATCGTGTGATATGTTATGCTGTGGCGCTTCTCATGCTATTGCTAAACATTTGCTTAACTCCATGATTATTGCTGCTTTTTTATTTTGTATAGTGAACACTAAATTATACACCATAACATAGTAAGATATGGAATTTAACATGTTTTTTTTAATTGGTTAAAGCGATGAGACCAGCTGATAGTCGCTGCCAATAAGAAAACAAGCGTAGTACGCCAAAAATCCGATTGCCGCCTAGAGACATTAGATGTTAACAGATGCTACCATTTTTTCCAGTATTTACGCTGGCTACGGCGCCTTTCAAACTGGCACTGACTAGACGATAGTGTTAACACACTACTCCTTTAGGGCAGAAATAGGCGCCATGATTATTCTACCTTAGACGGTCCCTTGTAGAAAAGGAACGAATAACCTTAATTTTTAAAGAATGACTTTAATTTGGCTAAAATGGTGACGTTATTCAGTCCTGACTGGTATAGGTTTTCACATAATTATTGAACACGCATTGCTAACAAGCTAATATAATAGTAATTTTTATACTTAAAAATTGCTGTTTTTTCATATAGACATTTAGTTAAAACAGAGTATAAATATATATTCATCATATGTTTATTAAAGCTATTATTATTTCATACGACCATTTTCTTTAATATGAAAGAAAAAACCTTTATTATTGATAAGAAAGCTCTGCACAGAGCATTGCATCGCAATGATAAAGCTTAGCGCGTCCGTTTAGCGCGTTCTGGTGTTTTTGTGCGCGGGCAACATCCCGCCGACAAACGGCGCGAGTCGCCGTGGCGTACTCTTGATTGTTACCAAATTCGTCCGTGCGCCGGTAACAGGTTCGGAGCTCGTAAATCTAGTTTCTCGGCTGTCTCGAGTTCCGCTCAGGCCAGAAGGCAAGAGTAAAGCCGTGGGGGTGGTGCATAAGTGTTTTTGCCGCAGGTACTAAGCCCGTTGTGATGATTTACTCTACAACCGATCGATAGTGACGCGCCACCACTTTCCGTTTGGCTTCGATTCAATCGGCTATTATGCATTTTTTTAATTTTATAGGGCATCGTGTTAGTATTTTTCAAGTGCCAGGTAAAGTTTCTCATCGACTGTTGACATAAAACTCACTTCTACATTACGCACAGCTGATGCGATCAAAATGCATTACATAAATGAAAATTACAATTCTTTTGACGGTTTTATTTAATAAAAAACATATTGTTGGAGTATAAATTAATGTATATTAATGAGCAAGAGTAAGTTAAACACACAGAATTTAATCGGCGAAAAGAGAATTGTTATAATCACAACACTAAGTGACTTAACTCTCGCCCGTTCTCGTGTCGTACTTTCGCGTCGCGGCACGTGCGGATTCCAGGCTCAGGCGGTTTATGAGTATGACATCATAAGTGATGTCTCCTTTATGTACGGGCTAACGAAGCACCGCTGGCAGCTTATAAAAACCTTAAAATGACTGAAAAAGTTTTTGCGCGACGGGCGACGCGGGAAAGAAGCGGGGCTAGCGGCGCGCGCGCCATTCGGCCGGCGTCAGTCAATCGCCGCTCCCCGCCGCGCGCGCACGTCTCGCGAACCGCGCACGCTTCGATCACACCATACACCGTTATCGTCCCAAATGACGCCCTAATGGACGAACGGAAAGGTATTATATGCATGCTTGTGTCTGTGTGAACTCTTGGTGGAGTGCAGTGTTGTGTTCATGTTGATATGGAGGAGGTCCGCATATCGGACTGGCCCGAGCCGCCTGGCTCGCATGCATGGTTGCCTGCTTATGGTTTCCAGCATGATTTATTGGACAAAGATGACTATTTCGGCTCCAACGGTGAGTTTTAGGTCGTTGGAGAAGCAACTTGACTTTGAGACCATTCGAGTCGATCTTTTAGGATAGTACATTGATTCAAACAAGCTACATTAACCCGTTTTTGATCTAAAACTATCACATGGCACGTAATTATTCACTACTTTTCTAGTTATTAACTAATAAAATTACTTAACACAAAATCTTATCAAATCCCTTTTGTTATTTTCGCGTTGGTTTACACGATATTACAATGTTTTGTTGTAGATCGTTCAAACAAAAAGATGAGATAAGGAACATTTCGTTGGCCACCTTAATGCCTATACTTAAAATTTAAACAATGGTGTGCAGATTTAGCATGTTTTTTTTATTTGTGTTCATAATACCTATATCGTTAACATTTGTTCAATTTCAAGTGTTAGCACGTGGAATGTAAACAACTAAATTACCTTACTCGCATTTTAGAAACTTAATCATTAAACTTTGTAACGGTTAAGTTGCTTTGTTTTATTAGCACAAAAATACGAAACTCCTGCTCTATGAATGCATTGCTTTATATGTGTCTTTTCCTATGTCATATTTCACTTATCTATCTATTATAACTACTTACCATTGAAACAGTAAATAAAAAGATAAAAAAAAACGATGTCAATCTTTCGTTCTGGAGAAAATTCTCTTTGGAAAGTGATCAATTATACGCGGTAAGTTACGCTAGTCTATCGTTTTTTTTTTTTATATTTTCTCTAGAGACTATTATTCTGCATTTAAATAATTTAAAATGTTTACATTTTTAGAATGTACATAAAACTTGAAGGTGTTTAATTTCCACGTATAGTGATTAAATTTACGTCATAACAACTATTTAAACTATTAGACCAAACATTATTATTCAGATTCATCATTAAAGTTTTTAAGTTTTAGAGTAAACCTATGGGAAAAGCAGGAACTAGAAAGGCCTTGTTGACTTCATCCCCGCAAATGGTTACCAGATGCGCGATGTATTTTTGGGTATTCCCAAAATTTGTGATTTTTACATTTTGATTACAACAAAAAATATCAAAGCAAACCAAAAATACAATTTCGTATGTGTTTTTCGTTATTAAACGTCAACCATGTTGAAAGAAATTTAATAACGAAAGAAATTATATAAGAAAGCATATAATATTAAAATACAATTTTATAGATACCTTTATCCAGAGCTACAATATATTATATTGTTATTATGGTATATATAAGATAACCCTTTGCATTGAATTGACGCGATATTAATTTTATTGTTAATGGAACACAGAAAAGTTTTAAGCTTAATCGTCATTTACGTCTAGAATAATACTAAGCTAACTAAATTATAGATATATCTAACTATATCCAAACCAAAACATAGATGCAATAATATAAACATTGTTCGTGGGTAACCCATAGCCACTATACATATTTTCCTAAATTATAAGTTTAATGGCGGTCGTTTCAATTGGTCAATTTACGATTAATGACGTCATCGATTAATCATTAGGAATAACAACTTATTTGTTATAGATTACATTGTTTACTTTATTTATGTTTTTTTAAGCTTTAAAACAGTGAAACTTATCTTCTCTTCACAAATAAAATTGTATATACTTCTAAAGTTTTATTGACAATATGGCCATCCTAACAACACGCCAGGTGACCGGGCATCACCACCTTTGCGTTGCACAAACATTTGCGCCTGCCAGAGTCGCGTACATTGTCGTGGAGCGTGTGAAAATTTTCGCTTCCATTCTATTTACTTATTAACATTATTATTTTTGTACTAAATTAATTATATAAAATATATTTACCGGTTGTCCAAACTGTAGGCGACCAAAAGTGGATGTGTACCACAGTCGTGCCCATATATCATTAGTTAAAAAAACATTTCGTTGTCCACCAACAATCACCATAACCTTAAAGAATATGTTCAAGGCCAGATGTTATAAAAAAATCATGATTGTTATAATGAAATACAATATGTTTTTTTTAAACAATCATAACTGTTTTAAAAATCTACCAACTTTTATGTGACATTAATTACGTAAACCGCGTCGCGACTGAGCGAAAATTAAAAACGAAAACGAGAACCGTACTGAATGGGCCCTCCGGCGTCCGCGAGCGTTCGTTATAAATTCCACGGCACGCGGCGGGGGGAAGCATGCAGTCAAACCAGTCGGCCCTAAAGGTCACACCTTATCCGTGGGCGAGTCGCGCCTCCATGTGCTTTGGAAAGGCTCCACGGGAGATGCGTCCAAGGCTTCGGTTCATACAGTACTCTATAACTATATTGTGCGAATTGCATCGTGTCATTATTCACGACGCGCGTTGAAAGTTCATCGGCGCTCGATCCGAATTTGAAAATGGAATGCGTTCTGTTAGGTTTTTTCACTATATCACATGACTCGTTTATTTTATCATCATCACCTTCAGCCTGTGCTAGTCCTCTGCTGGACATGGCCTCCCCTAATAAACGCCCTCCCCATTTGGGGGTTATCTGCTCATAAATGATAAAAATAGACTGATAGATTTTTATATCAGCGTATCCATAGGTATTTTTGCTGTTTTTGACGGTAAATATGTTAGTAAATTATTGCACTTATTTCCGTTGTAAAAATAAACATAAAAGTGATAATCAAAATACGTGTAACATGGTAGAATGATTATAGCATACTTTCCAGCGGCCGTGGCCACAGTCTACCCCGTAAACTAAACGCGATAAAATACGTAAAAACTCCTTTTATTCAATAATGTGTAGCATTCTCGTAAACAAAAGAATTCATTTAGTATAAATAAGATAGTTTTTTTAAATAAATAACGGAAATGGAGAATTTTAGTAAAGTGTTTGTTTCGGGGCGACCTTCATGTGTCTAAATGGAGATAAAGATAACGATTACCATCGGTCTAGATGTACCTGTAACTAAAAACGTTGATAAAATATCAGTGCACGTTATCATATTTAAGAAATACAAATAGACAATAGTAACCATTTTATTGTGCACATAATGCTGCTAAATAAAAATGCCAAATCTTTAGAACTACTCCGTATACGGTTACGCTCTTCGTCTTTGCTTTTTGAAATAACTACTTTATAATGATTTTGTTATGTCTTATTAATATTTAGATGGCCAAATACAGCTTTTTTTTACACATTTGTATTTTGTAAGTCATTACAATAAAGGACAGTTATTTGAGCTATTGCCGTTGTAATGAATTTTGCTTAAAATTTAGTGAGTATGTTCGTAAAATATATTACTTTATGTTTATAGCTCTATAGTTCTTTTTAGTTATATATTTGACCGATTGGATATCCTATGTATAAGTTTAAAGAAAATAAGTCATGCACCTACACTTCACGCTCTTCATAAGAATGCGTGACAAATCGTAACAAAAAGTGGTACCATAAAAATTGGTATGCACAATAGAACTTATATCTCAGTATAGAGCAAAGCTTTAAAGATATGCTTGTTATTTCAATGTATTATTATAATGTCTCACGATCTGCTGCTAGATACATCTGTGCAAATTCACTAATTTTCTTTTTTAAAAACATCTATTACCATACATATTTTCCTAAATTATAAGTATAATAATAATTTTCTTATATATAGCCATTTTGTTGTATATTTTATCTTATATACACATGAGAAAAACCACCTGTGTACGCAAAACTACTGGAATCTGACCTCAAAGGGATTAACTGCACTTGATAGATGGATGCACGCACGCTACATGCCTCGGAGGCAGTCAAATGGGTGTTGTGATATAACCTATTAGACCATATTATGTACCTAATATATGCAGTGGTCAGTGACCTTTACTCTAACCATTCAAGGTTCGATTCGTGTGGCAAAATTATTTTCTTCTATTAAAACAAAAAACAACAGCAAGCAACCAAGCATAAACATTTCCTTTCAACTCTAATAGTAATGGTATGAGCAATGTGTGATGTCGAATACCGTTAAGGCATTTCCAATATTCACTATTAGAATGTACAATTAATTGGAACAATAAAACTCCACGCCGAAACGGTGTCGCACGCTAAGGAATTAGTTACCGTCACTCGGTCCGAACTATGTAGGACAGATTGTTAGCGCGTTCAAATCGCCATTATTTCGGTCCGCGATCGGAAATCAATTGCCTTCCTTCATTGAACCCTACGGTGTTGCGGTTAGTAAGTTTGGCATTTGTGATGCGAATGTAGACTCGAATCTTAATACGGAAAAACGTTTAATATAATACCTAAGTTTGTACTGGTTCTACACCAACATATATTAGTCAGTCCACGCTGGCTGTCGCAGTGGACACCTAGACATAGCCTTCCGTAATGCACGTCCACCGCTTCCTATCTTCGGCTATTTTTATCCACCCCACACCGGTCACTTTGCGAATGTCTTCTCTATATTGCCGCAGGACGTCCAGCATTACGATTGCCTAATCTCGGTTTTCAATCTAGAACTTTCCGACTCCAGCGGTCGTCAATTCTACGGCTTATGTGACCGGCCCATTGCCACTTCAGCTTCATAATCCGGTAGGCTATATCGGTGACTATGGTTCTCTGACGGATAACATCATTTCTGAGGTGGCCCTTCAGGGCACTCCAAGCATAGCCTTCTCCATAGATTGCTGAGCTAGTTTAAATTTGTGCACCAGTCGAAACGTAAGTGTCCAAGTCTCGGCACCGTATGTAGGCTGAAGGCTTTCGATTTGTGGCACAAAATTATGGCCCTGCACTGATCTCTCTCATATCATTTCGATTATACATTCCATTGAGTTATGAGATTAAATGAATAGAGTTGCACCTTTGTAAGCGTACACTGCACTATAATATCTCTAGCCCAAGTCTAATGAAGATCGGCGCCCGTAGGCCCCCCAAACCGGCTAGAAGAACGTTTATATTATATTTAAAAGAATAATTTTTTACCATAATCGTGTAGTACATTCTACAAGTCCCCTTTGTTTATTTAACAAATATAATATATGTTGAGAAATAATATTACCCGTATATAATATATACAGAAAGCTATAACTAGTACAAGTACTAAAGATCTTTATCTCTACGTCTTTATAATTCAACCTTAAACTGTAGATAAATTGAATAGTGAGCAGATTTTTACATGATTTTAAATTTAAACAAAATAAAACATCATCATCATCATCTCCATTGCTCTCATCGTCTATTGCTGGACATAGGCCTTTTTAAGTGAACGCCAAGACGGCCGATCCCCTGCTACTCGCTGCTAACTTGAACCGGCTACTGCACGGAGATCGCCATTCCACCTGGTCGGGGGTCGACCAACACTCCGTTTCCTAAACGTGGCCTCCACTCCAGAACCTTATGGGCCCATCGGCCATCCGTTCTTCGGACCACGTGACCGGCCCACTGCCACTTCAACGAGCTAATCCGTTGCGCTATGTCGGTAACTTTCGTTCTCTGTCGGATGAATTCATTACGAATCTTATCCGACAGAGAGACTCCGAGCATAGCGCGTTCCATAGCACGTTGAGCTACGGCAAACTTGTGGACCAGTCCGATAGTCAGAGGCCACGTTTCGCCCCGTAGGTCATGACGGGGAGTACGCATTGGTTAAAGACTTTTGTCTTTAAAATTTGCGGTATAGGTGACGTGAAAATGTGGTGTAGCTTCCTGAAGGCTGTCAAGCCCAACTGAATCCTCTTGTTGGCTTCTCTCTCGAAGCTGTGTCTTCCCAACTGCAATATGTGCCCGAGGTAGACATATTCATCGACAACTTCGAGAGTAACACCATCGACATTGACCGGACTCGGGAGAACGTGTTCGTTGAACATGACTTTCGTCTTGTCCAAGTTCATCCTTAGTCCGATACGTCGGGACGATTCATTTAGCCGTGCAACATTTCCTGCAAGCACTCCAACGGCTCGGCCAATATTACGATATCGTCAGCGAAACGAAGTGTGAAAGGTACTCGCCGTTAATGTTTATGCCACGTCCAGTCCAGTCTAGGGTCTTAAAGATGTATTCCAATGCATTAGTAAACAGTTTCGGTTATATTACATCCCCTGACATAAACGCAACGCTATACAGACCTTTCAACACCTCGACGTATCGATAATCGACCTGAGATCGTTGAAGAGCTTCCAGAACAGCCCAGGTTTCTACAGAATCAAAAGCTTTCTCATAGTCCTCAAAGGCACGGCACAGTGACTGATTGTACTCATAGGTATTTTGTACGACTTCACTTATGGTGAAAATGTGGTCTATGGAGCTAAATCCTCTGCGAAACCCAGCCTGCTCCGGTGGCTGGAATCCATCAGCTTGTTGGTAAGGCGATTCGTCATGACTCTGGAGAACAGCGTGTATACGTGGCTTAAAAGTGAGATCGGTCAGTAATTTTAAGCAGGGTATTGTCGCCCTTCTTAAAAACATAACGACCTCACTTTCAAGCCACGCCTTAGGAGAATTACCTGTTGAAGAACGAGTCGAATAACTTCCGTAACTCACCTAAAACGGGGTTACCCTTCTTTAAGGAGCTCGTAGTAACTCCATCCTTTCTAGGAGCTCTTCCCTTGAGCTGCTTAAGAGCCAGACTAACCCCATCAATGCTGACTGTAGGAAGCTCACCGGAAGATGCCGAGTCAGACTGACACGTGGATCGTTACCCCGGTAATCAGGTTGAGGAGCCGTGACGCGTACATTGCATAGAAATCCTCGATCTCAGATGAGATCTCAGACTTAGAAGAAACAATCGAACCAGAACAGTTCCTAAGCTTCGACAGATGGCTTCTCCGAGCTTCTCCACAAAAACCTTCGACCTCTATTCTGCTCAATCGCTTCAGTTATCCTTTGCGTATTTGAGCAGCGAAGGTCTCGGCGTATCAATTTGCGGATCCGCTTCGAAAGAAGTTTCACATCTGTCGAAGTGGTGTCCTCATAGTTTCGACGTTCCTCCATAAGACCAAGCGTCTCATCGGAGAGTTTGGATTTCCTGCCAGTACGCTTACTCCTGCAAAACCCTTTACCCACGTCACGTATGCAGTCCACTACGGCATCGAGTGCCTCATCAACTGCCATTGTGGTTTCCGATGTGTTAAGGGCATCGAATCGGTTTTTTAATTGCAGTTGGAATTTTTCAGAGCCCATCACGTTTTGTCGGAAGTTAGGTCGGAGAGTAGAAATGAAACATGCGAATTGTATTTTATATTATTCGGAATACTTATTCCGAATTTAATTAAATAAGTCGGTCGTTCAAACAATGAAGAGGTTTAATACGCCAATTTAACCTGTTCACTGATTGAACGACTGGCAATGCGGAGCTAAACTTTCTATAGATTCTGCTTAGTTAAGCTTGTACATTAAAAAATCAGTTGACAGACAAAGTAACTACAAATATGGTAATAAAAGTTTTTACTTAACTGAAAGTTACAAAACGTTTTACTATTATGTTTGTTTACATTGAAAAATTGGTAATTGTTACTCCCGTATAGTAGCACGGGACGCAGCTTTCCAATGGCAGCAATAGCAATCACATTTTAATAATAAAAAAGTGCATGAGCGATAACGTGTAAAACATGCGGATCGAATACGGAAATAACTTTCAATTTAATAGCATAATAGTTGTTTACTCTATAATTAAAAAAACTTTGACGAAAGAAAGTAGCTTAACGCGTCTATAATTACGTATTATGGCATAAATGCTGAAATTACAGTTTATTACATAGATAGTATGATAAAAACAATGTTTTTAACGATCGACATGGCGTCTGCACATGTTACGTGAACGATGCAGTTCAAATTTCTTGATAACAGGCATAACGTTGCGACCTTGAAGTGTCGCACAAATAAACTGCGCTGATAACATAATTGCGAAATACTTAGGCGTACTGAACGCTATTCGGTATGAATTAATTGGCTTTTGAAGTTTTCTAAATTACTTACATATTTTTGGAAAGTTATTTTATGTAACAGGGACTGAGTATAAGTTATTTTCTTTTGACTAAGCAGTCAGTTATTTTGATTTTGTATCGTCTTGAGCATAAATTAGGCACAAAAATTTTGTTTGGTTAGCATTTAAAGCTTGTTCATTGTTCATTATTTTTTTAAACGATAGGCATTACCCGTCATTTGGTCCACTTTATATCGCAATCTCGTGTATTTAAATTGCAAACGCTACCAAAACCGTATTAGATAGACTTACAGTATGTTCCACCTAATTTGTCTTAACATAATGCTCTACGACGGAGTGCGCGGAGTATATATCTATGTTCTAAGAATAACCGAAAATAAGCATTTTAATGTCAACATTTTCAAAAACTGCAATGATCACATTTAAAGTTGATTTACACTAATATAGTGTACATTTATATAAAAGTTAATGCATTTAAAAAAATTCTTCATTTTATGTGCATAAAACGTGTCATACGTGACATTTTCATTGAATGCATTCCTTAAAAGAAATAGATGCTGTGATGGAAATCGCGACGTAGTTTCTTGCAGAGGGCTCGTTTTCCCTGCTTATATTGGTCAAACATTATTGTATACTATTTGAAGCCGGTCATATTTTTTGGTTAAAATTTGACTTTCTAAGTTAACAACCTCACTTAAGCCTTAAGCATTGCCAATCTTCCCATCTACTATAACTTTCATATCGTCCATTTGACGTTGATTAAATAATGATCGGCAAAAAAAACTGAAAACTCACTTTTTGCCGGCAAGTATCGCTCATCGGGCTAAATACCTAATAGTTGAACAACTTCCTTTTAATGATTGTATGCCTTGTGTTAGCTGTGATGAATTACTTGGCTTTATAACTTTGCGAGGATTTATGTATAGGCATGGAGTAGTTTGTTGTAACAATAGCCAGTAAAAACAAATAGATAAGTATTAAATGTGCGACACTGCAAAAACAAATTATACTAGTAAGGCAAAAAAAAGTTTTCAAATTAACTATTAATAATATTTCTTTAATGTGCCTATTATGTTGATTTGTATACAAACCTATTGTGGTAAAACATTTGCATAGATTTTGCAAAGAAATTTCATATCATAGATATAAAGTTATAAATTTCAAAAGCAAATACTAGACTTACCACCGACCAATAACAAACTTTCTTACTCTAGATCAGCCACATTTCCAAGAAGCATTCATCTACTGACACTTAAAAGGCTATTGGATTCCAGCTAGTGGTGGACCACAAGAAGTGCTATTTACATTACCATTTACTCCAACAGACAGCTCTAATCGGCACAAAACGTCTTCATAACCATATCTGTCCTTCTCGATGCATCACTCGTTGACAGATCTAGAGAAGTGTAACTCTTGAAAATGGGCACAAGAGATTTATCTTGTTTATCGAGATTCTTTGTTTTTTTTTTGTTTCACTGTTATGAAGGTCAATAGAGATTATGCTTGTCCGTTTAACTTCGTTGTAATTTCAGCTAATTGTTTATTAGTTATTGTAAGCTATTATATAATATTTAAACATTGTCTTGTATAATTGAGTATTATACCTTGAATACAACCAAATTTTTAAAAATCTATCAACCATCGCGAATAATTAGTCGAAAATACTTTAGGTTTATGAAATGTAGTCATTTATTCAATTTGTATCGTATTGTTATTGCATTTTTTTGGTTACGAATAAAATTTTTGATATTTTTTTTGGTTTTAACATTTTTTTTATCGCTAACGAAGGTAGCCGGGGTCGGCCACCTAATGGTAGTAGCCAATGACACCTATAGACATTAGCAACACCAGAGGTATCACTAACGTCTCGTTTACTCAGTAAATACGTTTAACTACGTTGCCCTTCATATTCTAGTAGCCTTAAATCTGTAATCATTCTATGGAACGGATAGGTATTAAACTTACCTGGCACTAGTTACTATATTGCGGAAAATTATATTCTTCAAGAATATTTAGAATTTTATGCATTTCATTATTTTATATTTATTATTTGACTATTTCGACATGAGCGGTAACTATACTAGTAGAAAAATTAATTAAAAAATTCCCATATTCTATAAAAGTATGATATTTATTATTATAATATGGTTATAACAATTTTAAAGCTTTTCGCAATTTCGCTCTCATATTTGACGCAACGCTGACGGAGCTATTTAAAGTTGCTTAAGAGTTATTGTTCAACTATATCTGCCGAGATCTATATAAGTGCTTTTATGTTCACAGTGTCGTTATTGAAGTCACGGTTAAATTATTGTTTATTTTTATATTTGTTATACTTAATTTTCTTAGTTTCGTTAAAGAGTATGAACAGACTTTCGCTGATTTTTGCGTTAATAATGACAGGTACATTTTGAATAACAAATAGTCACTCAGAACGATGCAGTCGAAATTGTAGTATGGTTGTATGAACACACACTTACTTTCTCTATCCGCGAATTTATGCAACGTAATGACGTTTCTATCTCATAGTTATTTTATATATATCTTCTATATATATATATATTAAAGAGATTCCCACCTATATATTGACTCATTACGATATATCTGGAACCGTAAAGCTTAGCGACTTGAAATTGGGTAGGAATATTCCTTTCGCCGAGTAGAGGTCAGCTTAGAACGAATTTTACGAATTCCACTCACAAGGGGGGTTGGGGGATTGCTAGTATATATATATATATATATAGTCTTATATGTGTATATAAAAATATGTTGGTGTGTTTTAATATTTGGAAATATAAATATTTTGTATATATAAATGAATATTTTAGGCACTTACTTTTTTAGGCTGTCCCTGTGCACAGACATTATTTATGCATACCCAAAAGTTGACTGATAAACAATGCCATTGGCATTAAGTTCGCCTTTGTACATTATTTGTGAATAAAGAATAAAATGAATAAATAAATAGTTACGGTTCTACGCTTACAGTTAACTCTTACCAAATTAATGCAGGCCATTTTTCGGTGTTTAACCGTTGCCCAATATGTGCGCACACGGGCCGCGTGTCAAATCATAATGAGTCACGGCAGCATTGAGATTTTAAAACAAACCAGTATAAGCGAAGGTCCCTTGGGGTTCAGATACAGTACCGTATATCAACTGGAATGTGTGAGCAAATGTAGTAATAGCCTTAAATGTAACGCGTTGCTATTGGTTAACCGTCGTCAAACGTCGACCATCACGCGTTGTTCCACCAATTAAAGCGCTGTATTTTTGTTTCCATTAGGTGTTCGGGTTATGTTTAATCTATTGTTATCAGTCGTTAGTATGGCCGAGCCAAAAAGGAGCAGGAATTTATGTAAACAAAAATTTTAAGAGCCTAAACGTTTGGCACAAATATCGTGTGTTAAACATTTTGCCGTTGAAACCAGTCAGCTGAGGCATCGCTTCTAAGAGAGTTCAATATTAGACTTTTTGTCTGTATGTCCAGGTTAGAATTGTGTGAACACAGCTCAAGAGTTGGTCGTATTTTCGCTATATTTTTTCTAGTACATTTAAGCACTTCATTAGTGGCTTATTTAGCTGGTGTGGCCGCACCTTTAGGGCTGTCAACGGCACTCGTGAAAGCACACGTGGGAACGGCTTTCGTTCACGGCAACTCTAGCCGAGTTTTTGGGTCAAGCGTCACTATGCACGCAAAGGTCTCGCGTTCCGAGCGAAATCTTAAATGGGTATATATTTAAGACTAAAAAAAATAACTAACGCCGACATTCACCATCCGCCTATATAGTCCACTGCTGGCCATAGGCCTCCCCTAATACACCCCTAATTATTCGGGGCTTTTTGGACCGGTTCCCACCGCGTTGGTCCACTGCGGGTTGGTGGGTGGACCGACTTTTTACAAGCCCATCCGACGCATAGGTCGTCTTCCTTTTCAGACAGTTGGGTGATCGGCCCAAATTGTCCTAACCAATCCGCAAACTACGATAACACAAAGTTGTTACCCCGCAGGATTCGAACCCACGACCTCCGCAACAAATTACGTTAATTGCCCCCGAATGAACACTGGCCCGGTTTTTTAATTAAACTATTTCAAACTGAACAATACGTATTTTAATATTCATTGCGTATTGTTTGCAGAAATTGTTACGAGTACTACATACGTTTACGCTCTACTGGCTCATAACCGGAAAGTACTTTGGGCGGAGAAATGCAAATGCGGGTATTGTTTATACATTGAAAGCGACCTAAAGACTTATATAATGAGAACATAAAGGACCATTTACTCTTCGTTTGCTTATTTTGGCTTTAACTAAAAATATATTCTGAGTAATCCTTTGCACGGACAATTATTTTCTACATACTACATATATTTACGCTTATATCTTTGTAAATTATAGCCTAAAAGTTGCTGGATATAGTTCATTGTGAGGTTTCAATAAAATTATTTTAATAGGTTTTGCGTAAAAGAATAACAAACATACTTACATAACTTATTACAATGTTATGATATTAATTAAAATACAATAACTATTGCTCATAGGCTGTAAGCATTTTTTTTTATATGTATAGGCTGTTTGATATAAAAAAAAATAACTTAAATTAAAGAAAAACAAAAGAAATGAGTTATTAAAATAAAAGTAAATTATGTGCCCTTTTAACCAACTTTATAACAGCTTAATAAATATATTTGATATATTGTTTATAAAGTATCGGAAACATAGAAACGCCAAAATAACAAATATTACCATTTTCCAATCTTGCTCATGTCATCATCATCATATCAGCCTATGAAAGTCCACTGCTGGGCATAGGCTTCCCCCATGAGCCGCCAAGAAGTACGATCCTGCGCCACTTGTTTTTTTGTATTATTTTTATATACGCCATGTTGCTCATGTCAGCAAAAGGAAATGTAAATGCTTCATAATTTTAGTTTTTGCCAAAATATTTCGTCTATATTTAAACCTAAGAATATGTGGAAATGGAAATGACATATCACGTAACTAACCAGGCTGAAGTTTACGAAACTAATGCATTTTTGTCGCCATTTATTCAAATGTACTTTATTTAAGGTTTAGATTCAGGTTTTTTAGATAACTCTTCATCTTTAGTCACCGAACGACGTCAAGCATCGTGTGTCAATACCAATTTCCATTAACCGTTCGTGTACGATCTCCATTGTCATGATTAGCATTTAATGAACCGCTTCGATGGACGTTAGTCTTCTTTGTGTAGTTGATTGATCATAATGGCAAGAATGAGCCTATTTGTATGATGAATATCACATAGATGATTGAAAGCCGTTTTTCCTATAGTACTGCAGTGACTTATTGGTTGACGGTTAAGTAAGTAATTTAAGACGAACTTAAAGAAAACGTTGGATAAATGAATAGATGTCATTTAGTAATGTTTGTGGTTATAAGACAAATGACAGGAGCGTCTGCCGTATTATGAAGAACGCCAAGAACGTTAAAATAAAACCGTTACATTGAATAAAGTGTAAATAGAAGATATAAGTAATGAAATTAATAAATCCTACTTTGTATATCCTATAACATTCTCAATATAATTGTAATGTGATCGCTGCAGATGCACGTTATTTAAGAGACGATCTTAATTTTTATCTTAACATGTTACAGTTTAGGCTTAAGGCGTAGCCGCTTGGATCAAGGAACTAAATTACTAGCTTTGACACGTCCAATGTTTTGTTATATAGAACAAATTAAAAGTTTATTTACAAACTACATGTATCATGTTCTGGAAATATTTTATAAAATATTGTTTTGTTCTTCCGATGTTTCTGTCTACAGCCGGGAAAGTTGTTTTGAAGTCTTAATTGACATATATGTCAATCTCTTTTATTAACTGCGTGGCGTGGTTACGAGTAAATGTAATCAACTTATCAAATGTAAACTGCAAGTGTAAGGAATGTATAATATACGTAATAACTGTTACATAATTAATGTTACGTAAGTTCTAAAAAGTTGCCATACAATTTATCAAATTACTCGGTTTGTTTTAGACTTGAATCCCGTATATAAATATTTCGCGAAAGACATTTAGAAAGTAAAGCAATGCTAATTAGCACACGCGCGCATTATTATGGGATGTACTAATTGGATGTTATGCGTGTTATTGTTGGTTCGTGTTATTTTCTATTAATATAATTCAATAGTAATTTACGTTATGAAGTAGAAGTATTTTTGAATAATAATAATAAAAGCACAATTATTTGTGAAAACGTGGAAATAATAGAATTGAGGTGAAATCACTAACATTTTTAGACCTACATGTTTTTGCTTCACGGAGCGTACAAATATAATAAGAGTGTTAAAAAAAATATTATATAATTTAATGTAAAGGTTACAAAGATAGATAGTTACTAAGTTTACATGATGAGGTTACAAAATAATATTCAAGTCATGTACTAAGATATGATTTTTACATAAGAAATAAAAAAAATGTTGCTTTTGAAATAAGAATTGGTTTAAATCTGTACGTTCCTTCGATATCTTGTTGAAAATAATAATAATAATTATTATTATTGCGTTCGAGACGTTCTAGCTCTTCTTATGCATAATACATAGAATAAACCGGGTTTTGTTTGTTTTTATCATTACTACTATACTTAATGCATTGCCGTTTATAAATTAATTCATCATCATCAGCCTGTGTTAGTCCACTGCTGGACATAGGTCTCCCCTAATGCACGCCACCGCTTCCGATCTTCGGCAATTCTCATCCAGCCCACACCGGCCATAAATCCACAAGATATAAATAATGATGTTATTATTTTATCGTGTCATGGTTTAGCAAAATTGAGTATTATAATTAATTCATTTTTGACTGTAAAAACGGAATTTTATGTTAAATACGAGTGACGAAAATATTGCGAATTAAAATACATCTACTTATAAATGCAAAACTTTCTTTTCTTTGTATATCCGTTACATGTATAAAAATGTTAGTTTTCACTTTTATAGAATAGAAGTTATATAATTATGCATGCAAATAAATTAATAAATACGTATGATACAGGGCATCACGGGTCTATCAAATAACTTTCTTTTTATTTTTAGTCTGTATAATATTTATCCATTTATAATAGCTATTCATCTATTATTGTTTTTTCATTTTCGACACTTATTACATTTTTATTTTAATTATCGTATTAAGATTTTCAATTTTAAGCGTTGTAACTAAGGGAAGCCAACTTTTTTTTATAGAAAATAAAGTATATTCAGGTCTATATAGAATATTTCACTCCACGTCACCTACCAACCCATATTAGATCAGCGTGGTGGGATACGGTCCAAAACCCCCCAATGGATAGTATGATGGGGAGGCCTATGTCCAGCAGTGAACTATTACAGGCTGATGATGATGATGATGAAATATTTATAATATTTAACAGTAGTTTAGATAAATGAACAGTATTTTATTTATTTATTATTTTCAATACATATTGTTAGAGCCTCTGCTAAAATACAAATTAATCAATTTGTTTTATTAAGCGTCTATTATAGCACACATGATAATATTAACGTTTGTACTTTGATGCTTAAAACAGTATTTTGTACACTTTATTTTCGTTCGTGTAAAAAATATAATTTAGATGTAAAACGGTATAGTTGGACAACCCTAGTTGTAACAAGTGCATCCGTAATTTTGTCACTATGTCGGTAATTACGAGGCGATCACACATTATTAGCAAAGACAGTTTGAGAATGTAACCGCTTTCGTTATATAGTTACCACTTTGTTGGTGATAAATGTCAAAAAAAGACTGGTTGAAAACGATTCCTTAAAATATCATAGTTTACAGTGTAAACAGAAATTTGAATGCTTTATCTAGTATGTTATGGGTTACTTTAGATATTGTTTTTATAATCATGTTATTAATTGTATAATAGCATATTAAAACAGTGACAAAGTTAAAAGTAAAAAAAAAAATAATCACATATTTGTTCATTTTGTTAGTTATTAAGAATTTAGCGCTTAATTGCCGATATTGAATGTTTTCAAAAATAAATTTACGATTTTTAGCTTAATCTGTTTTTCTTTCTCATCACTTTAAGTATATTTATACAAATTAGTAATTTTTTTATATATATAATAAACCGCATATTCGATATATGTTACATAAAGGTGATAGCATTTATCATTCCATAACAGAAATGAATAGGTACATTTGTATAGCAGGAAAGAGCCTCACACCGGTAATGGCAGCTGCGTTACTATCTGCTTATACGAAGTAGACTTATTTATGCAAATTTGAATTGTATCTATTTGAATTAGATAGTTTTAATGAAATCTGTCAAGTAAGTTTATTATTTCAATACGGAGGATAATCATCATCATCATCATAATCAGTCCACTGCTGGAGATGGCCTTTTTGAATAAACGCCAAGACAGCCGATCCCCTGCTACTCACTGCCTACTTAAACCGGCTGCTGTACGGAGATCGCCATCCCACCTAGAATAATAATGTTGTTCAGTCGATTATGACTACGGCGGCCGATCTATATTAGAGATCAGCCAACTACGCAGGAGATATTATGATATGCAAACACAGGGGCACTCCCTGTTCCTTTATACTGTCATAGCCCGATGGGACGGATAACCGTCACGACCGGAGAGAGTAAGGCGCAGGACTGACTTTTACATGCCCGTCCGTCTCATGGATCTTATTACTTTTCGGACAATTGGGTGATCAGACCAAATTACCCTAACCAACTAGGAAACAACAATAAAAATTTGTTGTGTCCCCGTACGATTCGAAACCCACGACCTCCGATTTCTTAAGCCTTAGCACTAGGCTACGGAGGCAGTTACCTGAAATAATTATGCATATTTCTTGGCAGTTTTTAGCTGTTACTAAGTGATGATGAAGCGTTATGTAATTTTTATATTAAAATTGCGTAATTATTTAATTAATTCTAATTTTACTTAATATACATTCTCGAAATTGTAAAATTGCAAGGTATCAATTGAATGTACTACATGTTTCATAGCGCAGAGATTATTGGATATATGTAGGTATACCTACTCGTGAAGATTAAAAAGATAGTAAAATACTAAAAGCTATAAAGGTGCTTTAAAACTTACAGTTTTTATAGCTATAATAATGAAAAACTTGATTTGGGTTTGAAATTATCCTTTACTCGAATTTATATTTCAAAAAAGACATTAAGGGTAACCGAGCTTTGTAAATGCCATGTCGATTTATATATGTTGGTCATTATTTTATCGGTCTCATTAATATTGTAAAACCGATAAAAGGACTACAAAAGTAGTCGTAACGTAACTATTAAGACACGAAAGTCAAAATTAAGGATATTTTTATTATTGTATTCCGATTGCCTCCATCATTATATATGAGGTGGTGTGATAAAAAAATGTAAAAAAATGTGTATTGGACTGTATCATACGAATTGGAAGTGTACGTGGGTTTCAATCTTGCAGGAAAATCACTTTGTATTATCGTTGTATGTTTGGTTATTCAGGGCAGTATGATCACCCCACATTCTGACAATCAGAGATGTCAGGACAATCTTTGAGAGTCGTTTTTTGACGTCAGAGCGTTTAAGTTTCATTCACATCATCATTATCAGCCTGTGTCAGTCAACTGCTGGACATAGGCCTCCCCTAATACATGCCACCGCTTCCGATCCTCGGCTATTCTCATCCAGCCCACACCGGCCACTTTGCGTTCAAGTTTGCTGACATTTTTGCTATTTATTAAATGCAGTTTCCGTTCGACTTTTGTGGAGACCTTTTGCCTGTATATCATCATAATTACGGTATAATTGTTGACTGTTAAGAAAACTTTTATGTCAATCTTTGAAGAAATTTTTGTCTTGTTTAATACCAAAATCGTGTTATAAATACTTTCAAAGCTGTGAGACTATTTTGTGTTAAATCAAGTCATCACGTTTAAAGATGACTATAATATTTGAAACCATTCTAATAAAAGTTCAATAGTGTTTTTTAAATTAAAATTAGGACAGCCTTAAGAACTAATCATCAGCTATTGAATTTACCCCAAATTGTAATTTAAAAACAATTATTTCGTAATTTAAATAGCACAATTACCATGCAAATATGTGTACTACGCAAAGATAAAACTTGATTCATTTTATGTTCTAATCACAGTTATTCCAGCCAACTTTCCATTACGACCGTACGCAGCGTAGACTCTAAGCGACTAGTAAAACCAGTTCCGCCGGCGCTTCCGAAAAATGCCACATTTATGTGACCGGTGCGGATCAAACGGCCCGTGAACGTATTATGCTAGACAAATACGACCAGCTTTCGAACAATTACATGTAATATGCTACCAAATGATATGCTGTTTCTTTTATTATTCTTTTTATTGCCTATGGTGTAGGTACTACTGCTGGGCGAAGGCCTCTTACAACGCTTTCGATTCTTGCATGTTTAGTGCCAATCGCAGCTTTTCGAGTCCATCTTTCTATCTCCAGCCACGTAGCCTCTTCCGAAAGAGTTGAAATACCTGTTATTTTAAAAATTTAAACTTGGAATTACACTTCCTGCTGATATTGACAAAATTCCGTGGCCTTTTATTTCGCAATAATAGTTAAAACAGTGATTATACTCTATACGGAAAATTAAATACAACCTGTAATCTATGTTTCTAATATAGAACTATAAGCGCCAAAACTTAAAGCGCTCCTATTACTATTCGCCTTGAATCAAAACAATAGTTGGTCCATTAGAGTTTTTTTTTTTACTTTATTTATATGAATTATGCATTATGCAGCTTTCTTTTTCTTCCTTGCGTATTGATCACAAAATACATAGAGATAGGCTATCTATATAGTTGAGGCCTAGAATTCGGCAACGCTAATTGCATTGTTTGCGGCAGTCATTGGGTCCTACCAACCTATACAGCTTTAATAAGGTTATAGTCAGCATACGGAATATGCTGACTATTATTTGCATTCAACAGAATAATTAAATTTTTAAAACCTCCATTAGATTTTGCGTAGTGTCGGTGCAGAATGTGCTCAGTCTGCACTTTGATTATCCACAAAAAGTATTTTTTATTCATAGACAGCACAGTTCTAAATTTAATTTGCTGAAGTACGATCACAATCCAAACCCGGATTTAGGTTTACGCCTAACTTTATCATCCCCCGAAGCAAGGGCTGCCAACTTGCCCACCGCAGATATTATAATACTTGATGAAAGAAAAAGAACTCAATATAGCTTTAATTCTGTTCATATATTAAATGTATATAAAATCAATCGTATACAGTTTACTTGTAAAATGTAATAGTTTGTCCCTCCTTATTTGTACCGTATCGGTTTCTTATATGGTGCTAACTAAAAATATTTGTACCTTTTACATATTGTGTGGAGGCCTATGAGTTCCGAGTTACTTAAGAACGTGATATCACACAGATTGATTAAAAATATTATATGGGCACGCTTTTAATTTGTCAGCGAATTTGAAATTAAATGTGTAAACTATTATAAAATGTACGGAAGACATCATACTTCTTTTGAGTAATAATGTCTGACAGCGAATGTATTTCTAGCCATGTACGAAAAAAGGTGTACAAATTATATAATGTAAATGCGTAAAGAATCAAATATGTATCTATCGCCGTCATTGCTATTAAACATCCTGTGATTGAGGTTTAAACGTTAATTAAAACGTCAATCAAAAGTTAATGTACCAACATTAAGTACAAAATATTATTATTGATTATATTGAAAATTGTTAATGTTAACATAAGGGCTAGACTTTAAATGCCACAAAAGTGAACAAGTTAGTAGTAATTAAAAATTGCAAAATATATCGAAAGTTGTATCACGATTTTGTAACAATAAAAGGAAAACTGTTACAAAAATTATAACGAGATCGCGCCTATTGCCGGCGTTAGTGACCGACAGTTACATTTTCATAAGTTTACGTAACCGAAATTGAACTAGTTAAGATTGCTCCGCACTTCCTTAAGATATTAACTGTGAAGCCGGAAGTTACCAGTTAGCGGTAACTGTATCATTCAACGTAATTTTTGATGAAATTTGAAGTTGAGTAAACAATATGAACATCTGTCGTAATCCGCTTTATGTATGTGTTACTTTAAAAATTTAATTTTCTAGCGGGAACTTATTTTTGATTGACTAAGCTTTTTATAATATGGATAGAAATTGTAACTCGATGATAAGAAACACAATTATTTCTAAATTTGCTGATTACGTTTAGATTCGTCCCTTTTCGTTCACTAATGTAATTATTCAATTGATTTAATTTAATTTAATTTAATGACTGTCTCTATTTATAACAGGAACGATTCTAATATGCAAGGCGCTTTTTCAAAAGTTGTTTGTCTCCTTAAATATTTGTTGTTATTGGCTTGTTATACTCTACTTTATTTCATAATTTTATACAGAACACATACGTCATATAACGTAGTGTACATTTCTATATCGTTTTTAGATTTTGCATTTTTTACCTCACATGACATTTGCGGCTTGAGTAACGAAAACTTTATTTTATTTAACATGCGCCACGGACAAAAAATGTTACACAATGTGAAAGCGTTGGATAACTGTTACAAGACAAAATAATGACAATAATGTTCGCTGCGAATTGTTGCAGTGTGTTATTAATTTTTATGAATCATTTCACAACACAATGTTTGATTGTCGTAGATAAAATATTAGCAATATTCATCGATATTTACGATGTATGATCACAAAATATGATGTGAAGTTTTTTTTTTCATATGTGACTCTAAGTCTGTAAGTTGAATAAACTAGAGAACTAATAAATGTTTTGTATAATATTGTTTTGTTGCAATATTAGTCACAGTTTTCTTACGAACTAGTATTGAAGGTCCGATAGGTTATCGGATTCACGGTGGGGCCCGGTCCCCACCGCTACGGCCACAACCTGCGACCTGGTCAGCCACGGGGAAGGTGCCAGATAAAACAACGTGATGGTTTTTATTAGCGTGAGTCAGAGATAAACAGTCCCAGTCCTAGGGGCATGGCATGCGTAGGCATTTCCCCACGTAAAAGAAAGTATGGAAGAAAAAGCTAGCCCTGCAATAAAGAGCCGGTATATCCAGCTCTATGATCAGCCCTCTGTCTCATCTTAGCCTTCTATCAATACATTTCCTGAGTGGGAGCTTATGCTTAACGATACTCACTTGGCTTATACCACGGGAGACTTTGCATAATCTTACCTTGTTTTTTTGTGTGTTATAATCATTATGCACCTGCGATCACAATTGCAATGTCCGGTTCTTATTACATGAGTCATATAGTTAGTCATCGCAATTTTGTTTTCATGTCTCAGTTAGCTTCTGTTTGTAATCTATTATCGCTTTTAACTGTGTAAAGCTTTGATTTAAACTTTTATTACGGTTGACTTTAATAATCGGAATAAATAGTCACAAAGTAATATAAATTTATTGCACCAACAATTATTCAGTGCTCTATTGTTATTTAAGAGATCTATGTGGACCTTTCTTACTTCTTGGTCCAATTTTCTTTTAAGCTAATTGTTAAACATTTTTCATTTGCCGTTGTTATAACTATCTTATGTTTAAAGTAATCATTAACTTATATTTGTCAGTTATAAAAAATAGAGGAAACTTTTAATGAATCGGTTCACCAATTTTTAATTCCTTATCGTTTTCGTCATTGCAAACATGAAACGATTAAATCTAAGGATATTTTTAAGCCGCTGTAGACCCTTATCTTCCTAAAGTCTTCTTTCTACGCTATCTTTTATCAGTGATATCGCTCGCGGAAAGTGTTAACGTCATTTATTTATCCTGAAAACATTTCCACTTCTACCTTGGCTTTGAAGTTTACATTTAGTTTAAGGATTTTATTTTCTTTTTGTTAATTATTGTCTAAATTTGTATCATCGTCGTCTTTTATCATCGTCTTTTACCATATGTTTCAATAAAAAATAGTCAACCGTGCAAATTATTTGTAATTTTATTCAGCTCCAAAACTAATCGAATCTAAAATGATAAAATCCACATTTTATCTGTTTTTACTATTGCTCCAAGAATAACTGTAAGACTTTTAACTTGAAAGCGCGATGTGTGAAAATGGTTCGTTTAATAATATTCTGTTCATTAAAAGCATTACCTTCAGCTTTATAGCTGTGATAATTTTTTTGTTCAATTGCTCTCGGGTGTCGATGTAGTTCTTCTGCTATAAGTTAAATTTCATAAATTTCAAGAACGGTATGTTATTCATTGTTAATTAACCCGCACCGTAACCGTAGATAATAGGATCTAATCGAATCTTCGAGATATTTTATTAAAATCGAATGCTATAAAAACCCATGAAATAATTACGCGTAATAACGCGCACCAACTTCTGTTATGAATACAAGAAATCGTTACATTCCACGGCATCACAAATTGTCGGGCATTCAGAAGCGCGCTATGAAATCGTTTTTCTCCGCCGTCCATCGCTTTTCGCTCGGCCAGCTGAGTTATTTTTTAATTGCCTATTTCACTCGGTTGCCGGTTCGAATTTGTTTGGTTAGAAGAAAAAAGTTAAACCATCGATTTACCGTTTGCCGCGAAAAAAGCATCCAATGGCTCGTCGCAGCTTCCGCTATTGGTTCGTCGCTTTTTTTGTCGTCGACGAAAACTGCTATATTAACACGTCGTTGGAATCGATCGGTGCGGTGAAGCGTTACGAATTAAAACGTTTCCTTAATTCCTCCATTATATAACATTACGCATGGTATTTAAGTATTTTGTAGTCCAAATGAAATATGGAATATTTTTTTATTAATGAATTTGTATTGTTGTATTTAGTATGCAGAAGTTTGATGCACGATAACAATTTCATAGTAATATTAGATATCGGCTTCAGAGGAACGTAAAAATGTTTAATTTTTCTCAATATTACTTATTGAATTTAATAATCTCTAGCTTTGTTCGGAGTATGACCTACGGTGCCGAGACTTGGACGTTTACGATTCGACTGGTCCACAAACTTAAAGTTATATGTAGTAATGAAAAGGGCTATTCTCGGAGTATCTCTGAAGGACCGCATCAAAGAAATGATGTGATCCGTCAGAGAGCCATAGTCACCGATATAGCCTACCGGATTAGTAAGCTGAAGTGGCAGTGGGCCAGTCACATAAGCCGTAGAACTGACGACCGCTGAAGTCGTAAAGTTCTAGTTTGAAGACCGAAGCTCGGCAAACGTAGCGTGGGACGCCCTGCGGCAAGATGAAGTGACGACAATCGCTAAGTGGCTGATGTGGGCTGGATGAGAATAGCCGAAGATCGAAACCGGTGGTGTGCCTTAGGGGAGGTCTATGTCCAGTAGTGGACTGGACATAGGCTGATGATGATGTTGAAAAGATATACACTTAAGCTTCTTGTTGCTGCCATTACTAGAAATGTTAGTTCAATTTTCAATCCTTGTTACGTAAAGTGGGATGGATAAATTTTTAAGTATGCTCTTTAAAATTTGCAGTCGATATCTATATTTTGTAAAAAAAGTATAGTCAGCCACTTGATCTGTCGGCAATACCCACTGTAGCGTGACGTTAAGTTACTTTCTCCTTAATTTTTTGAGTACTGCATGAAATACAGAAAAAAAGCAAAAGTTTAAAAATGATAAACTTATATTACAAAATAAATTACCTATATCACATTATTCTAAAAAAAACCTTTTATTCTTAGAAATACCGTTCCTACTTTAAGGAACGATAGTCTCTTTTCAATTCTAAGAACAATCAGTAGTATTTTTTTTTTAAATAACAAAATATCATATAAACATTAATGTATGTTGTTAAAAGTTTTCTTGTGAAATTACTAACGCCATCTAGTAATGAGAGGGTGACACCATGCATTATCGAACGACAAAACAAAGTAAATGTACAACAAGTAGTGCGTTGACCCCTAAGATCGAGAGTAAAGTTGTCGCATAGCACACCTTTCGAAATTTTCAAGAACAAAAAAGACTTTAAAGGATGGCCAAGGACAATAAGTTCTGTTATTAACATATTGAGTCACTATTATATTATATTAAAAATAAAGATAAAAAACAACAACAGAGATATATCATTATCAGCCTGTGTTAGTCCAGTGCTGGACATAGGCTCCCCCCTGCTGCTTGCATTAGGGAGTTTCTTAACCGTTTCCCAACAGGCTGGTCCAATGTGGGTTGATGGGTGGACCGACTTTTTACATGCCCACCCGACGCATCTTACTTTATCTATTATCCATCTTACTTTTCAGACAATTGGGTGATCCGCCCAAATTGCCCAACTAGGAAACAACAATGAAAATTTGTTGAATCCCCGCAGGATTCGAACCCATGACCTTCGGTTTCTAAAGCACATGCCTTTACCAATAGGCTACGAAGGCAGATATATATATATATATATATATATATATATATATATATATATATATATATATATATATATATATATATATATATATATATGTATGATATATTTGATTATCATTTGATGGTCGTAAGTTCTTAATATAGCTTTTCCAAGCCAACCATACGTTTCAAAACTAGTTAACCTTCAATTACGATCACCATTGATCTAGTTGGTTATTTAATAATTAAAAATTTGTTGTTCATAGTAATTGTTGCTAAATAAACGATATTGTTAAAGATATATTTTTTAATTTTCTCTCACTCTCAACTCTCTTTTTAAAGACAATACACGGTGAAGGGAGTTACTTGTATGTGAAACAGCAAATTACACCATACAATTATATGAACGACGAAACGCAAGGAGGTGTACCGCTAAGTCTATATAAAGTCATAAAAGTATGTTACAGCTCACCTTTATTATACTTACTGTCATTATATTAAAAAAAATTAAATAACATTTTTGCATTCTCTTCTATAATAAATAGTCTCCATAACCTTGCATGAACGCGTTTTATTATTATAATGGTAACTACTTAAGTAAGTTCATTAAAAAAGTATAATCGTAAAGATTGTTGGATCATATACCAAAAAAAAAAAAATCATTCGCCTAACAATGTATTATACAAAAATATCACCAAATATATAGAACCGTTAACATTTCGCTCAAATGCCAATCGCAAACGTTTCGACCGTGTCAATGTCTCAAGTAGACGTTATTCGTATTACGTTACTTTCATATAACATCGCGGAGAAAGCTTTTGAATGTATATTTGACTTTTCTTAAATGCGAATAACGACCAAAGCTATTAAACTATCAGGAACAAATTGTATTCATGGCTTATCCTTAAAGCTTTGTGTAAAGCACGCAGATAAGATATTGACGTTAAGCTTCACATAAAACCGTTCAATATTCGTACATTTTGCATTGTGTTAAAGTTCAAAATCGCTTGCGTTGTACAATATTAAATAATAGTAAAATCAAGCTACCAGCGATCCACAATCGCATTCCGAATGGGATGACGTCTAGAGCTAGGAATGCAGTACCTCACGAGTTTGTGTAGTAAGGTACGTAGTGCGAGTTCCACAAATCTATTAAGTGATTGTACGTACATTATATAAGCTGTTTAATTAGTCGACTTCCGTTATGCGTAAGCGTTGCTTTATTTGCATTTCTTTGTTTTTATCCTTATTCCTTTGCCGCGTCGAACGTATATGAAGATTTGAAGTACAACTTATAAAGTTTAAGCTGCTATGAACAAAGACATAATGAATATATAACTTTTATATAGTTCTAACAGTCAAAAAGCTCGTAATATTTTTGTCTGTTGCGAAGTTGTTACGATTCTTTTTTAGTCACAATTTATTACACTTCAAGGCAGATTTATAACAGAAAATCAAAGTTTGCACCCTTCAAAATCACACAAACTATAACAAAGTTTTTGCTTCGACTAACAGCGCGGGCGTTCTTAGCGTAAGTAAATAATAACAGTGCGTGGCTTAGACGCGCATAGACATCCTCGCTCTTGACACCCGGTCACTTGCCACGCATAATAATAGATTGAAATGATTCACATCACTCCGTACGAGTTACTTAGTGGCTCGGACGATATGGCTACGAACGCTCGCATCTCGTTCTCTATACGAGAATATGTTTTGAAAATGGAACGCGGCAATGGATTAAAAACAAAAGTGTGTTGCGCCAGTGTTTCGTGACCGTCGGTCAGATGCCTTCCCGCCGATTCCGTGGTAGGTACCGCACGTTATTTTGTTATCTGTGTTGTATAAAACAATTCAAACGTCATAAAGTAGATTATTTATCTCTCGTAATAGTTTAACTTTTGTATTATATCGAGGTTTGATATCAATTTCAAAATCTGCGTCGTAAAAATGCTATAAAGCTTATAATGTGTAAGCTCGGAGCGTATCTAGGAATGCAGTGTCATTGTCTACTTATCAATTCTATCTTCAAAGCGGCCTGCAGGACCGCATTCCTTGCGCACTTTTTGGACTGTTTTTTTATTTTTTATTACATAATGCACCCAAAACCGGTCTAACTAGCCAGTTGACATTTGCCTGTAAATATTAAAAATAACTGTTTATTCTTCATCGTTAATATTGATTCACATTTTATAAAATAAACCATTTTTGTTAATGAACTGAAAGGCTTTAATTTAGTCTAAAATATAATACGTCGTTAGTTATCCTTACATTTTCCTTACCGTTATATTGTTTATATTGTATTTAATCATCGAAAACGTGACGTATGCTATACTCACTTGATAAGACAAGGAATATATGCAAACAAAGTCTAATGTCAAAGGTTTAAAAGCTCAAAAGTAAACTAGTTTTTATAGGTCGATCGCCGCTATATTTATTGCTAACGTAATGTTTTATCAATAAGAACATCGCCATGTAAAAGTCTTAAGTTTTACATTATCCTTTGCTTAAACTCTTTGTTTATTTTTGGACAGATTCGGTTGTTACAGTGTCTTGTGTCTATTACACTAGATGGCGTTAATAATAAGTGAGATACTATTAAGACTTATTCTTTTTATTTTTACCGCCAAATCGTTATTGTTTAAATATCGCGCGATTAAATATTGCGGAAGTCCACAACTAGAGCGCTGTACTCTTTTCTTACGTAATTTTCATACTTTATTTGGCTCTAGAAAATAAATTTAATATCATCGACGCTCAGGGTGTGTTCGATGAACTGGCAAAAGGCAATCGTTGACGCGCGACGTGATAAATTATTCAAAAGCGCGCGATTTCTCGACGAATTCCTGAACGCAGCCGCAACCGTCACCCTCCATTGGTCGCGTTCGTTTAAACCGCTACCTTTGATATCGCTGGCCGTCGGAATGTTCCCTTTTGCGTTATATTTTTTAAAATTCCAAAGTTTGGTTTTTGGAAGATTGAGTAAAAGTATAATATGAGGTATATCGTCTCATCATCATCATCATCAGCATCAGCCCTTATCCGTCCACTGCTGGACGTAGGCCTTTTTCTATAAACTCCAAGACAGCTGATGCGATCGAGCTACTGCACGGACATCGACATCCCACATGGTCGGGGGTCGACCGTAGCTCCGTCCTCCAAACGTGGTCTCCACTCCAGAACCTTATTGGCCCATCGGCCGAGTTCTTCACACTATATTACCGACCCACTGCCACTTCAACGAACTAATCTTTAGTCGGTGACTTTAATTCTTTGACGGGTGAATTTATCACGGATTTTATCCAACAAGGAAACTCTGAGCATGGCGCGCTCCATCCACAGTCGTATCGTCTGCAAAACGATCTATATAAATATTTAATAAAATCGTTTCTGTTGGTCTACTTTCATTCTTTTATTAGTATTAGTTAATAGCGAATTATTTAACTTGCTACTTTTCGGGTAAAAAAAAATGTGAGTTAATTCGATTGAACCAATATCATCGTTATGATAGTAAAAGTTTTGACATTTGTAAACTGATTGATTTGGATACAAAGAATGATAATTATAATACTACTTATAGAAAAATTTTACTCCTTAGTAATTTTTAGCATATACTATACGAACTTCATATGTAGCTTGTATTCTCCCAAAGTGCACTCAACAAAAAAAATACTATTGATCCGGTTCCAATACTAACAAGGTTAAAGCATTAATAGTAGTCGATCAAAAGATAAATGATATGACAAGGTGTAACATGAGCGTGCATAAGAAGTACATAACACGCTTCCGTATGCTATTAACTCGATATTTATTGATTGCGCTTGTATAGTGCAATTTAACGAGGATTTTTTAATGTCAGCACAGCCAATAAACATGCTAAGTATTTGTTTAGATTTGGTGTAACAGCTTATAGCGAAAACACTAAATATAATTTATGATTAATCCCTTAATATTAGGTACTCTTTTAGACGAATTAAAACAACTTTTATTTAGGGTAAACCAATTCATCGTAATTCCGGTACCATTACCCTTGGGAGGTCCCCTTTTTACAGAGGAACGTCTGGGTGGGTACCACCGCGGTGCCTATTTCTACCGCAAACCAGTACTGTTAAAACACTACTGTGTTCCGGTTTGAAGGGTACCGTCTCACGGAAGGCGGCGCGTTGATGATACCAGTATTGCCAATGTCTATGGGTGTCGGTGACCACTTTCCATCAGGTGGGCCTACTGCTCGTCTTGCTGCGTTGCCTACGCAGGCAATAAAAAAATATATTTTTATTTTTTCGTAAAATTTAAAATAATTTAAATCCGTGTCTGAGTAATGAGTGTCAAGTGCTCATGTTCTAGAGCCGAGACTATTAATCTATTTAAATGACAAAATTATGCTGAGACACTGATGATATTAAAAGACTAAGATCCTGATTAAATCTGCATAAACGTATTGACAAATGCTTTTATTCTGATTTGGATCATCAAAATTAGTATTGTAGTACATTGATGAGATATAATTAAAAAAAGAGATCTGACTATAATTAATACTACTTCATTAAATCAGCATTGACAAATAGTTTTATGCATGCGTAGAAGTTCGAATCATTGCTGCAAATTTAATATTAGTTATTTAATCTTGAGAATAGTACATTCTTGCATAGTATAACAAAAGATCTGCCTAAATTCAATAGTAAATTACTTATTTAAATCACGTAATGCTCAGCTATTGAGTTCATGCGTCATGAAGTTAATAGTTGGTGGGTCGAATTGTTCAACGTATTTAATACTCGACATATTATGACTGAGTACCGAACCCGATTATTGATCTCAAGTTGAAAAGTTGTCGTACACGGAAATATTCTCTATTTATAGCATCGTTATATCGACTTAACAGCCTAGTGACGTTTCTGATAACAATATATGTGACTGATAAAAAATGTAGTTTGACGTGAGATGAAATCTGAACAAGCTATTGAAAACTACTCATTACATGTTATGTAAAAGGATATTTAACATGCGCGATTTAAAAAATTATCCAAGTTTGAGTTAGGTTTACTTACTGACCCGGAAATATCTCTAGTAATTATACCTTTAGGCAGTCGTGTATATCGAAAATTTAAACTAGTATCATATTCGTTTCTGATAACATATAAATATGTCTGTGGATAAAAATATGTAGGTTTTTGTACGTATGAGATGTAATCCGAGAGCAATGCCATACAATACCAAACATATATACAAATCGTTGGCTAAAAGGAATATGTTAAATCTATGCGCGTTTAAAAACAAATGATCACATATTTTCTGTTTTCTTTACATCTTTAAATCCAATGATATTTATATTGGTTAGTCAACAGATTTTAAGTGAATACTTTATTGTACTTTTATGAATATGTGCCTTTTATCCCTAGGTGTCGCTTTCGTTATTATATATCTTAACTTTAGATTGCAATCATACTACATATACTTATTACAGTTCTTGTTTAAGACCTTGGCGTGCTATTACCACAATGCTGGTTATAATACAAGAAATAAGTAAAAATTGATAATGACATACAAATAAAGTTATATTTATTAAAATCTCTATATATACTGTAATGCAAAGTATATGTATTAAATTAGTATTTAAGATATTAGATTATTCATTCAAAACAATGATCTAGGTCATTGTGTTGTCGAGCTAATCGATTCAGTCTGTATTCGTGGCATTAATCTGAGCTATACATCTTTATAACCCTTTTTATTTTAAACTTTAAAACATTTGTTTAAGCTGGCCGGTGTGGGCTTGATGGGGATAGCCTGTGGCGTGCATTAGGGGAGGCCTATGTCCAGCAGTGGACTGACTAAAGCTGATGGTGATAATATAAACAATAAACGCTCTTTATTGGAATTTTTTTTTCAAACTCATGTGTAAAATTAAAAACACAGATGAAGAAATCCTCATCCTACAGTAATCACTATGAAAATGCTTATATTTAAAGTTTGTAAAAGTAAGCTAAAATAATTAAAACAAAACTTTATTTGTTTTTTCTGCAAATTACTTAAATGTAATATGCTGTATATTATATTTAAGTCATTTTTATTTAATTTGTAAATATAACAATATACAGTTAACGTTTCACTTCGTATACATTATAAAGCTTTACGATTTTTAATTTACATTCGGGCAGTAACCAAATGTAATTGTGATAATTTAATATTTCTTTACAATTCGAGAAGTTTTTAAGAAGTGCCATCGTGTAGAGTACGGTGCATCAGCCTCCTCATGACATGCGAATGCAATATTCATTATCAATTATAAACAATAGCTTTGACAAGCGCATTCATTTAAATCATTGAGTCTCATGTGTGGCTGTTTAATACAAGACCGCCTTCCAAGGTTGTTTATACAATAAAAAATTAAACTCTTAACTAAATCGTGATATAGGTCTTACGAATTCGTTATCACGACTGAGCAATAATCTTTTAATTTTTTTAAACATGATTTTTAGGTTTGTTGGTTTCCTTATGGTGAAATTCAGAGTGACTACGGCAATTACTTCTGCCCTAAAAGCGTAGTCTACATACAAATACAATATACATAAAATTACAATAGGTAATAATCACAATGTAGTAATCATTTTAGGTACATTACCCACCCATCAACCCGGTATATTTATATATATATATATATATATATATATATAAGAAGCGTGTGTCTTTAACACTTATCTTTCGATATCTCACATTTACTATTTTTATAAAAAGAAAATTGTATCACACTGTACCAGCTTATTTTTAGTAATATCTTATGCTATCCACCAGATACATAACTAACATTGATCCTACTAGTTGTAACGATACTTTACCTAAATTTTTAAAGTAACATTAAAATACATGGATCATCTTACTTTTCAGACAATTGGGTGATCGGCCCAAATTGTCCTAACCAACTAGGAAACAACAATGAAAATTTGTTGAGTGTCCGCAGGATTCGAACCCACTACCTACGGTTTCTAAAGCAAACGCCTATACCACTAGGCTACGGAGGCAGTAAATTTATCGCGTATGGCGTTCATTTATATGATATTAAATACTCATCTCTTTTGCCAATATAAAAGTTCGCTCATTTATATACAAATACATAATAAAGCTACGAGTAAAACTAAATCTAATTCGACCTCGTATTTACAATAAACAAAAATATCATGTAAAAAGTCTTAAAAGTTGTATAGTTATCCTCGTCAAAGACATAAATCACCGAACAGCAGTAACAGAACCTATCATAAAATCAAGGGCACAGTGTACGTATATCATACGTATTTTACACATCATTTTAAATGGCATCTCGTTTACATTCCTTTTGTTACTAATAAGCAAGTTATCTTCTACTAAGTTGCTACTAGGTATACATTAGAAGTTCATTCATATACTTGTAAATTTTAGGTCAGTAACAATTTTAGTGAATAGATATATCAAAACCATAAAGTATTAGAACGAAATTAAATACTAAAGTATACTATGCTACTCTCTATATTACTAAAGTATACTGTCGAGAAAATCGTTTTATATCTTGCAGCATGTTCTTACGTCATAAATATTAATGATTATAAATATTAGAAACGCATAGGAAACAGTAGGTTATTGTACTTATTACACTTTTTAAAAACGAGTATTTTAATACCGACATAACTTAGTAATTATTTTATACGAAACAAGTATAAAGGGACATGCAAAAACACATAGCGTGAGGCTGATGGAGCGTATAGAATTGCACAAACAAATCAATTTCTCCACATTGCACACAATCGCACTGTCATTGGAATATAGCGTTGGGTTGGTCAATCGTAATTTGCTGCCATTTATAATTTTTTTACTATGTGGCCTTCAGCTTTAGAAACTGTGCTAGCGCCAAATAACAGCTTTAATTATAGATTATGTATTAATATGGATCTGTTGCACTTCCGTTTTGATCGTTTGTAGTCCTTTCCACCCGTTTGGAATAGGACGCATCTAACCGCCGATCAGATGCGAAGGAAACTAACTGGCAAATTACTTTAATAACAAAGTCTAATTTCTCATTTATAAAATTGTAGGTCTCTTTTTACAAAAAACTATGGGGTAGTATAATTGCGGTGCTTATTACTCCCACACATAAATAGTGTTAAACAGTACTGTCTTCCGATTGAAAAAGATTAAGGGCGTTTTACTATGCTTTTATAATGGGCAGGATGTATCACTTACCGTTAGATGAACGTCCACCTCTTAACTAATAATAATAATTTAAAAAAAATTCGGCCAGCGCCAGTACGTTAAACGCTCTGACCTTATTGGATTTTGACACGAGACTTTTTTTTTATTAAATGGGTACATAAAGAGGCTTATAATTGGTCAGAGAGAGCCCCGTGTGTCAGTTATTAAGGAAGTTGAAATACTTTTTGCTTGGAGCTTTATGTAAAGATGTCCTGCGGCCACAAACCTTGTACATATGTTCTACGCTTTAAACGTGTTCTAGAAACTAGGTGTTCTGAATAAAAGTTTTTAATTTTAATAATTATCATTAAAATCTGACGAAATGTTGTATTCTCTTACAAAAAGTTTTGTTAGTTGAATACACTTTACTTTAACAAATACATTTACAAAACTAATTAACTTAACTTTTTTGACCTTTACAAGAAAAAGTTCGATAAACTGAAAAAGATTACGTTCCGAACGTCAAGCTTGAAACTTTTCGAATAGGTTTACTGCAGGTTACCGCAGACCGCAAGCCACTCCGCGGACCGTGACGGGGTAGCGGTGGTTCTCCGCTCCGCCTGGCAAAAACAACTACCTGCATTAAGGGGCAGCCTTAACCGAAGGCCTTCGGGTTTTTTCATTATTGTGTTTTAAATCAGCTAAACAATCAATCCAGCCAGCGCTATATCGAATTGTATCAAAATACGTGGCATAATTGAAATTTTAGGCGGTTAAATAAAAAAAAGATATATGACCGTTTCGTGCATGCTATTTTGTTGAATTGATGCTTTAATAACTTTTCTATCATATCCCTGAGCCTCAAACAATGGTGAACAATAAAAAATTCGTTTTCGCGCAGATTTTAAAATGTATAAATAAACAGTTATTGGACAATGCTCCTACCTTCTAGATACATATTGATTTATCAAATAATACGGAACTAATGTAATCACAACTGTTTTTTTCACTGTTTTTGCTAGCTAATTTTACTATTTATGTACCATGTTTTTTATTCATTCATTAAACAGAAGTAAACGACTAAATGCTGCCACATTTAGAACGTTACATTTCTAGTTTTATCTTTATATAAATATATGAGTAGTTGTACTACTAGTTGTTTCCCCCGACTTCTACCGCGTATATTTATACTCGTAACCGTCGTTGGGAAAGCTGATTATTCCAAGCACGCACCAGAAATTCTTAAAAAGCAAACATTTTTGCAGTGCTTTAATAAAATTACGCTGCCATAAGTGCTTCGCTCCTATGGCAGCGTTAATTTATAAAGCATTAAAATATTTTGGCACATTAATCAGAATTTCCTTAGATCAGCGCGTTCGACCAGACGTACAAACAAACTCCTCAGCTTTATAATATTAATAAATATTGTTGTATTAAATCTAGGGCACACTGGGAGGTTATCAGCAAGGCACGGTTCGCAATAACATTTCAAAGGTATCCAGAACGTGTGAAGGTTGCAATAGATTAATAGTGTTTAATTAACCCGCTGGTCGCATTATATCTCGTTTATTTCATCGAAATATGTTCAATATTCTACGACCATGAATTGGCTAAGAATATGACTTATAAATGGCGGTTAACCGTTTTGTTACATCCTTTCGTATATGCGAACAATTATACAAAAAAATAATGTCCTGCAAAATTGTATCTCTGGGTATATTTTCAACAATCTGTAGATAGAAATAGATTTCGGTATTTGACTGCTAACCTCCAATAATGGGAGAGGCACTGAAATAAGAAGGAGGGTTTCTTCAATATCTGGATAAATTTTTATAACTTTACACTGAATAATTATACACACTTAATCTAAGCAAAAGTTTTAAAACGAAGCAATACCTTACGATAAGTCACCAATTTTATGTTTTGCAAATAGCGTGGACCTGTCAGTCAAATTTTCTTTTACATTTCCAAAATATGTCAGGTGACATGAAATACTTAAACTGATTAACAATATTTATCATGTATTCAATTAACTCAAGAACCCTACCAGGGTCTTATGCTGGTTCTTCTAGAGTTTTCCTTAAGAATAGAGGATTTAATTTGATACAAATAAATAAAATTTGAGTGTCTGTTAAACATCAAAATAAACTTTTCAAACGCAATATATATGTGTAATGATTTCATTTGAAAAAATATTTTAAGCTTGCGCCAATGGCCTTCGATCATCCACTTCATGATGTCTTGCCAGGTATTTTTTTTATGAGACATTTTTAATCTTTTTTATTTTTTAATCTCCCAACGAGTTTTTATATATTTAATTGCATCAATTCCTACCTTTTTCTCTCTTTTGTGTCGGAGCTTCTCCTTAAGCATTTTTACGGATACATCACATGGGTAATGTTCGGCACTGTTATAACTTTCGGTTTTGCATTTAAGACGCGTGATACAGTCGTAACGCAAAGTGAGCGGGCTAACAGTACATTCGACAAATCACCACGATTCGTGGTAATGAGAAAGTAATCACAGTTATATTATTTATGCATGAAAACTCACCGAAATGTCTGTCTAACTAAAGTATTAAGGAATCGCAGGACTTAGGTATTGTTAACATAAAACCGATTCAATAAAGAATGGAGCATGGATTACTTCTAAACATCTTTGGAATAACAATCTATGTGCTGTTATTTTACCTACCAACCCGCAATGGACCAGCGTGGTGGGATACGGTCCAATACTACCCGATGCAGAAGGCTTGCATTAGACATGTAATACTTTAATTATTACTATTATGTTATTTTGTGTAAGTGTATATTTTAAATATCAAATCCACTAATTTACGGATTTTTCGCGTTACTTAAATATATTTATTCCCGACGTTTCGGATTCTTTTCAGCATCCATGATCACGGGCAGACTAAGTTGGTATATGTCGGTATCTATGTTTTCGAATAACCGTCAGTTTTTATTTAAAAAATTGACATATCTTTCGATTTCTTAATTTTTAATGTTGGTTTGACAAAAAAGTATTTATGTTGTTCTTCGGTTTTGTAGTTTTTTATACTCTGCTTTTAATTTTTGAAATTATTGGATCCCAGGTGGTGACCAACCATCTTCTCTATTCAAATTTCGATATTTTTTAATTTCTATTGCTTCCCGAATCAATAATCATAATCTGAATTAATAATCGCGTAAATAAAAGAAATAATTATGTATATTTTAAGGCAAACCAAAACCACAATAAACAAAATTCAAAATTTAATTAAAGTGCTTAACTTTTTGGCGCCAATAGACTTTGACACTAGATTGTTTACATAAACCTTTTGGTTTGAGTGCAGTAAAATGTACACATACTGAGACTAGTGGAGGTAAACAACAAAAATATCGGTTCAAGTATTTCCTTACCAACTCACCAAACACGAAATATTTAAACCAAAACACGAGCGTTAATAAGCGATCCCAATCCCCGCATTCCTCTAAGAAGGGTTTAGTATAGTGCAGGAAGTGCGTTATAAAGAATTCGTGCTGGCCCCTTACCTAAAAATAACTATAGAGAACAGATTTCGTAATAATACTCTTGTGTCTAATCGTAACGGTTAAGTTGCGTGTTTTGTCACGGCAAAAAAAATGGAACATCGATGTTTTAAAATCGCCTATCAATCTTCTAGTTGCTCGGAAGTATTTAGTGGTTCAAAGTAACTGCAAAGTTGTACAGAGGATTTGATGTATTCTCTATAAAATTATTGTAACAAAACTATTTTACGAGCTTTATTTCTTATTGTATTAGTAATTAATTTCTGCTCATAAAATAAATAACGAATTACGCGTATAGTCCTTATTAAATTATAACCAAGTACAAATTCGCATAGAGTTTTAGTATTCTAAACGTGATTTATGAGTCCACATTATTGTCTAAACAATTAATTGCTTGGCAATTATTGATATCCTACGAGGTAGGTATCTACTAGACGATTTCATGGATAAACTAAATAAACGGACAATATAATGGTTCTATTTTTTAGTCTAATATGTTTAAAATTAATTTGTTTTTCTTTTTAATTTTTATTGATTTATGATGATATTATAAAATTTTACGAGTGTATGATTATCTTTTAATATTTGATTCTTAGTTAAGCAATATGATCGTCGGAAATTGCTTTGTACAAACATGTTATGTGGCTGCTAAATTAACTTTATTGGATTACCAATAGTTTTTCTCTATAGTACATTTAGGTTTCAATTGTTGATTTTTTGAAACTTGGTACGTTTTTACAACTTGTAATTGCGAATTCGTTTGAATCTGCTATCGCCATACTATCTGATTGTGTACTGTTAAATACCTTTAAGTTACCGAATACTTTCATTTGTGAATATATTGCATACCCATATATTGCATCATCTCTCCCTCCACTTTCCTTCAATGCCTTTCACCACTAAACTTGGGTTGTAAGGGTTGGGTTGGTAGAGTTGGTATGGTATATAGGTACGTCACATTATATACGTCATTTGATATTATATGTATAGTAGTAGTAGTATGTAAATGTGTAACCTAACTAACCTAACCTAAGATAGATAGATAGATAGATCGTGACGTCATATGGACTTGTAAATTTTCACGAATTTTAATACAGTGAATTTGATAGATAGATAGAGTGAATTCACTATGAATGAATGATGCAATATATGGGTATATAAGAAAGAGCAATACACGAATGACTCATTAATGGCTCAACTACTACAGGTAATTCACTCTATCTATCTATCAAGTTCACTGTATTAAAATTCGTGAAAAATTTACAAGTCCATATGACGTCACGATCTATCTATCTATCTATCTTAGGTTAGGTTAGGTTAGGTTACACATTTACTACTACTACTACTACTACATATACATATAATATCAAAATGACGTATATAATATGTGACGTACCTTATACCATACCCTAACCTACCAACCCAACCCTACAACCCAAGTTTAGTGGTGAAAGACATTGAAGGAAAGTGGAGGGAGAAATGATGCAATATATGGGTATATAAGAAAGAGCAATACACGAATGACTCATTAATGGCTCAACTACTACAGGTAATTCACTCTATCTATCTATCAAATTCACTGTATTAAAATTCGTGAAAAATTTAAAAGTCTATATGACGTCACGATCTATCTATCTATCTTAGGTTAGGTTAGGTTAGGTTACATTTACTACTACTACTACTACTACTACATATACATATAATATCAAAATGACGTATATAATATGTGACGTACCTTATACCATACATAATATTAATACAAATCCTTAACAATATAAGTTCAACCCAGACGAGAAAAACACTATGTTCACCGCACAATATTTTTTCTGTGGTGGGAATCGAACCTCACCCCCATTAGCGCAATAGTTAGGTTAACTAACCACTGAACCAAGCGGGACGTCGTAAAAATCGATGCAGAACTTTATTAAAGTTATAAAATTCTACACTTTATTTTTTAAATTCCAAATTTTATATAATTAAAATTATTTACAAATTTTTCATACATACATACATCATCAGCCTGTGTTAGTCCGCTGCTGGACAGGGCTCCCCTAAAGCACGTCTCCCCCATTAGGGGGTTTTTGGTCCGTATCCCACCACGCTGGTCTAATGCTGGTTAGTGGGTGGACCTACTTTTTACATGACCATCCGAGGCATGCGTCATCTTACTTTTCAGACAATTGGGTGATCGGCCCAAATTGCTCTAAACAACTAGGGAACAACAATGAAAATTTGTTTAGTCCCCGCAGGATTCAAACCCACGTCCTCCGGTCTTTAAAGCACAGGTTCTATCCACTAGGCTACGGAGGCAGCTGCAGAAAGTTAATGAAGAACTTTATTAAATTTATAAAACTATTACACTTTGCTCGCTATTAAAAATAATTTACAATTTTTACTTGTGACTAATATTAGACAAAGTCTTAAAGAACATTGTCGACTTAGTTTGACGGACACGAGTCTAATTTAACTTACAAATCAACGTTATCCAAATTAACTAAACTCTGCCTAAACATGTTCAATTACCCAACAGTGCGATTACGTGTCAACCAAATGACACGATTACGTTTGAAGTATGCCAATAGCTTTTTTAATCGATCGACTACAGAGTACTATGCGGGTGGGAACGTTTAACCAGCTGTTTGCGTCATTCAAATTAGCATATTAACTACTCATCTTTGTAAGCGAACGCTTTACAAAGATGAGCTACATTCAAATACTCTAAAAGATGCTCCTTTTTTTTTCAAAGTTATAATTTAAATTTTTACCGGTGGTAGGTCCCCTTTTTACAAGGGACCGTCTGGGTACCACGGTTCCTATTTCTATCGCAAAGCAGTTGTGTGAAAACACTTCTGTGTTCCGGTTTGAAGGACACCGTAGCCAGCGTAATTACTGGGTAAACGAGACTTAACATCCCATGTCTCACGGTAGCGCGCTGGCTGATACCTGATGCATCGTCTGGCGTCGTGACCACTTTCCATCGGGCGACTGTCGTCGTGCATGCAATAAAAATTGAAAATATATAGAAACTATCAAACTCAAACTGACGATTGTTGAAATTATATTGAATTGGTATTTAAGATTAAAAAGATTAAATAAACGAAAAAATCCGTAATAGTACCTTTGATTCATAATGTAACAATAATTGGGACGATCATTAACAATTGCAATATGCATGGCATGGCCTTATGTGAAATATGATGTAACAATTGAAAAATATTGCATGATTGGATTAAAAATACTAAGTCATCTTTACCCGCCAATTGTTATGTTAAACAAAGACTTTTGCGGCATTGTATTAGTTCATAAAAATTCTGAGAAAGCTTTACCACGTTTATCGCTCGTGCGTTTTCGTAATTATTCCCATCTCTTGATGGCTCCTTTTAATAAAGATAAAATAATTCATACTTTTATTGTTAAATTTATATTTCATTGTAATATAATTCTGGGCATTGCAACTATACATTTCTCTTCATACCAGACTGAACCTAGTGAAACAGCATAGCTGCAGCTTTGACTTGGGAAGTAGCTTCTTATTTACCTAATAATCTTTTAAACAAAGAAGAAATTGCTAATATAGGAGTATTTGCTTCATAAACGACAAGGATAGGAAATAGGCAACTGCCTATATTTAGTCCTCCCAAGCCCCAGTCAGGTAAAGCTTTTAAATTATTATTTCAATCAATCGAAAACGTAGTGATAGCACTATTTGCACTGAGTTTCGAGATAATATAATTGTATTTACCTAGTTAAATTTATTTCCTTTAATCTTAGTAAGTACGGCACTTAACCAGAGCATATATTCGCATCGTTACCATGGTACATAATACTTAAGTGAGAGTATTAGACGGCCTGCAGATTTCTCTTTACTCTTGTACTCAGTAGAAAGTAATGAAAAAAGGTATATTTTGTAATGCTATGAACAAAATCGAATGCAATTTTCGTTGGTAAACTGCGGACGGCCACTTTTACTTTTAAAAACGGCTCTCTACGCGGGAAACCGACGAACTGCGAGTTCGTTTAACGACGCAATCTAATCTGAAACGTTTCGGTGAAGCGTAACTTAACCTGTTCTATAGGGCTTGGCGCCATTACAACATGGCGTCGGGTTCAATGAGCTCAGTAATTTATTTCGTCAAGGATCAACATATTGTAAATTGTCTATTAGTATTTATTCCACAATCTGACTTCAATCTGAGCTTCACACAGTAAGAGCTTGATTTTACAATATGATGTCCTTTATAACCTTTTTCCCCTAAGTGTGCTACCTAATGCATAAATAATTTGCATATTCTTTTAAAAACAGTCTTAACGCAGAACGATAGATATCTAGACCTATAGGATCATAAGTTTCAATATAGTTCAAACGTGATAAGTTTGAACTGTATTCGATGGAAATTAGGTGTCTAGACATTTGTAGGCCTTTATAAATTGACCTTTGGATTAGACCTTGACGATGACGGGCATCGAAGTCTAACCTGTCTTATGAATTATATTTATATTTAGCCAATCAGATGATTAACCCATAGTTTGACAAAAAGCTAAAACAACACAAATTATTCATTTTGTAGGATTTGAACCGAAAGTCGTTAAAAGATGAGTCGGAAAGACTACCAATGCAATTGCGATTTAGTCAAAGAACGCATTCATGATTACAGCATAATGTTGCTATAAAATTAGCATTCTAATTTTTTCTTTTTGTCACACCTAGTTAATTTTCTATGTCGCCTTTTAAGGTGCCTAGATTGAGTTCATCATACATACATCATCAGCTTTGATTGTCCACTGCTGGACATAGGCCTCCTCTAATGCACCCTTATTCATTAGGGGGTTTGGAACCGTATCCCAGATTTATTTTGAATGCGTTTCAAAAGTTTTTTATTCAAAGTTTTTACAATTGTAAGAATCGAATTTACATTCGTAACCATTTTCGTTAACCACTGCGCATATGGATCGTGACATATATGTACGTGTATGTAAAATGTTGGTTAACTTTCATAACACTTAAACGCTAACCGTTTTATTTGTTCTCTGTGAGATTTATGATTATTACATCCGAACGCGATAAAAACTTTCATTTACTTAATAGATTCGAACATTCCTACAGTAAAATATCAAAGTAACTCTTGCAATAAGTAATATAATGTTATAATGTAGAATTTATGCACCAACTCAAAATCCTAGGTGAGATTTAATAGAAAAAGCCACATTTGAAATACCTTTTGAAATATATATGAAATCTAAACACCATGATTAAATGCCACATACAGTCTAAAATATTAATCCTTTTCTTTCGCAATAAAAAGCAGTTGTAAAGCTCTTTACACTACAAACAATAATATAGTTTTTGATTCCCGAAGTTCCCGAGACGCCGAAGACCGCAATAAATAGAGGCGCATCGCGAGGGCGGATTGATAACTCTGTCAAGAGTGAACGACTTAGAGAGACGAGAGAAATATATCGATCGATTACTTCTCGATCGACTCACATATGATTCGATTTGATTAAAACTTCTCTTAATGACCTCGTGAGTTTCCAAAATATGTCGACGATATATTAAAAACGGACATATAGACCAACTTCTTTGCGAATCGTTTTAATAAAACTGCACATAGTACCTCAATGTTTATCACTCGTAAAAAAACGTAATAACCTAGTTACTTCTAACGCGGGGGTTCCACGCAAGTTCTATTCGTAGGTACATACATCAATTATTCGAGAACGTTCCTTATAAAGTGATTTGTATTTCGCCCGATGTAAAGTTAGCGGGCCGCACGGTATTTGAACGCCATTACCGTGTGTCAAATGCGCGCCTCGTACGACCCGGGGGTCGAACCCTGAATACGTATGACGACCGTTAGACCGACTTCGGAACAGGTGCGGTCCGTTTGACACGGTGTTGACGTGTTGTGGAGAAGTTGTTGTGAATTTTTATCAGGCCCTCCAAAGAGGTTTTATTGAACTCTGTTCTATAGAGGGTTTATTTGTTTTGTTTTTTTTTTTATATTGATTCTATCGTTCATAGCTTAGCCTGCCAGTTGTAGTTATACGTTAATGTTTTATTGGATGCAAAGTTGTAATCTTACGAAAAAATTCGGAATTTCAACTTCGACCATTATTAATGGAAATAATAGAGATCTTGTTTTCAAAACGTAATATTTAAAACCGGTATGATAGCATATGTTTATTTTTTATTATGTTACTTTTTTACGTACATCATTATTATCGTCAATGGAATACAAAAATCAAATGGTATATTTTTTAAATAAGTATCTACTCGACATAATGAAATAAAAAACACTTTCAATGTTATAAAAATAAATAAGAATATATAAAACGAGAAATATAGCTTAAAAAAGTCATTACCGATATACAGATGTCTAAACACTGATATTATTAAAAAGCATCTACTTGCTTATGTAACTTCGTGGAATGGTATTGTTGTTTTAACCCTTATAAGCCCACGTGTTATTTGAAAAAAAATCAATCACGATTTTCTTCAAGCGGTACTCCTCAAAACAGATACAACAAAGCGTTGAACTTACAAAGGCCCAATTAATCAATAGTACACCTTATACAAAAAGTATCGATAGATATATTTGCTACATGTCATTGAACTGTATACTACTTATTGCAAAATCGACCTTATTCTTATACAGTTAGGGTTTATCTCACTCTGTTAGTGATACAAATTTTCTTAGCAGCACGAGTAATGTATGAAATTACGTCACCCAGTGAGGCGGATCGGTGAAAGTGCCATTGTGCTCCAGCACCATAGATGTGATGACCATATTTGTTTGGACGAGTATCGTTTTAGGTTACGACAGTACAAACATTGCAAACCTATAAAGAGATTAACAGATAAATGGCATACATGTGATGAGCGCATACGTAAAAGCTTAATTTTATATCAATGGTATATGCAAATTATAGCTTGTAAGCTGCTAAAGTTAAAGTCAAATGTCTTTATTTATTATGGAAGCACTACACTCACTTAGTTGATTGTCAAATAAACTACCACCGGTTCGGAAATTGAAGAAACGGCGTAAGGAACTCGGTGGATAAAAATCTTTTATGTGCACGAACCTCTTTTTGGAAAGGAGTTTTCACTAAAATTTGTAATACGTAAGGAGTCATTGGTTGCCAAACGGAAATTCCATATATTAAAGACAAGACTATTTTGTTTAATTTAAACAAATATTACGGATTTTTGTCGCTTTTTTTAATCCTAATTTCAATGACCGTGATTTTCAAGTCCCGAGTTGTCCAGCTCGGCCTGTTCTTTCATTTCAATTATTTACATAAACTTAATAATACTATTAAAGTTATTAACTTAAAAAATCAAATATACGATGCCGAGTCATGTTCATATACTTAGGGTTTTATTTTTATTAAATAGGGACAGACAGCGTTTGCAGCATGCAACATTAAAACATTGCTTAAATTGCGGTATTTCTATCGGAAATAATGGTCTTAACTAAATAATTATTCTTTTCTTTACTTTTCTGTTTTAATATGTATAGCGTTATTTTTTTATTAAAAACAATAAATTTTATTTTGAAAAAATTTTACATTTATTTTCTTTTACATTTATATTCAATTAGGATATGATTGCTCTGTAATTCCGGTACGTATTAACAAATTTACAATTGCAAAAGAACAAAGTAGCGCCATCTGTTGACAAGTAGGAGTACTAGATTCAAAAGACATTTTATTTGTCCGCAGGTGACAGCGGCAGCACTCATGGCTTGTACCTCGAAACAATAGTCGAGGAGACAAGCGACGATTTACGTTCTGAACGATCCTCTGCGGCAACATGGCTCTCAGACTCGGATGCAGATTCTGTTATACACGTGCGTGGGGGAGCTGCTGGTAATAATATAAAATATATTTTATGCGCCATCTACTGGCACACGTGGGACATACCGCGTAGTGAGACAAGCGCTTTGGCGCGACAATTATATTGTTGTTTTATTTACACTATAGATGGCGATAACGAGTATTTTACTAACTTTTTCTGTGTTAAACTTTTAGGTATAGGTATAACGATTAATTAAATGGTTATCGTTTAAATATTTATTCTTTAGTTAGGTTAGCCTATCAATATTTATTTATTTCACTGGGATTAAAGTATTTTTCACAATGGCAAATAGTGAGTTGCTTTATTCCCGAATCCTCTTGGAACAGCTCCAAGACATGCGTTATAAACCCGCTTTGAAAAATTTGTGTCATTGTCATTACCGGACAGTATGGAGACGCGGCGTGTTCGATTCAGTTCATCGTCGTTCGTGTGTTTCTGAAGCGCTGTTGTTTATAACAATTTTAGCGGTTCCTTTGCCCGTAGGGTCGGAGTGCGACAGCGAATCCGAGCGCGAGTGGGCGTGCCCCGCCAAGCGGAGGCGCAGGGAGCGCGCCAACTCGCCCACCAGCACCGGCTCCCTGTCGCGCTCCTCGAGCCTCGCGCAGTTCGAGTCCCTGGAGCGCTCGTGCGCCGCGCCAGCCTCGCCCAGCCTTTCGCCGGACTCGCTCGAGTCCCCGCCAGCCTCACCGCCGCCCGCGCGCGCACCGCCGCCTCGCACCCACCTGTCCGCAGAGAACCTCAGCGAAGACAGTGGCTACAGTGAGCGCGCGCGCCGCCCGCCCCCGCCCGCGAGGCGCGCTACCGAAATAGCCCGCGGCGGGCCCGCACCCGCCGGCTCCGTGCCCTGTCTCGCGACCGCCTCTGGCGCACCAAGGCCCCCACGCGCCGCGCGAGCCCTCTCTCTTCCCGCGGAGCTAGACGTGTGCGCGGAGCCGCGCAGGCACGCGGCTGCGCACCGCGCGCGATTCCGTCAGACCTTCGAAGTTTCCGACTGCCTCACCGTCAGCGTGGCGGATCTCACGGCGCTCGATTACCGCGGCGGGAGCCGGCGACCGCGCCTCCCGCCGCCACCACCCCCGCCCAGGGCGCCGCGGCATCCGCCTCCACCACCGCCGACAGAAGCCGCCCCCCGACAACAACCTGCGCCTCAGCCACGGGAGCCTAGTGCCGACAGTGATTCCACCACAGAATCGGAACGGGCCTTCGCCAGAGAAATGGAGAGTACCGTCAGAAGGCTGGACGAAGATGCGATGCGAGCGCTCGCTGCAACCGGAGATTTCGACCGCGGCCTATCTGTTTTAACGGCAAAACGCTTACGCGATTCTTGGGGCGCCTGGGATGACGTGCTCGACGAGTTGCGCCGAAGAATGGAGCCCCCTTCCGTGACGCCGTCCCCGCCGCGGACACCGTCCCCAGATCCAGTACGGGAGCCGGCATTCGCATCGACTCCTCTTAGATCCTCATGTGACGCACGGGTCCGCTCCACGCCCGAGCTGAGAGCGCGGGCTCCAGCCCCGCGTGAGACCCCCGAGGAGCTGCGCGCATCGCTGCAGCTGGTAGCCCCGCCGCCGCCAGGAGCCGCACCGCCCGCACGATCCATCTCTGCGGGCTCCAAAGGCGTCACCTTCTCCCCCGTGGTGGCTGAGGTGAGCTGGCGAGAGGAAAGCGCGAGCGGCGCCTCCTCGTCTTCGTCAACGGAGGACGTCAGCGAGAGCGCGAGCGATGACGCGGCCGACGCGGAGGTAGTAGTGGTGCAGGCGGCGGAGGGGGGCGCCGAGGGAGCGCGCGCGCCGTGCTCGCGGTCAGAGCGCGCCGGCAATATGACGGAAGCGGGCGCGCGCGCGCCGCGCGGCCGGATCGCGGGCTTTCTATCGCGCTTCGCGAACTTCCGCTTCTCGGGGCGCAAGGAGAAAAAGCCGCGGAGCGCAGGCGCGGCGAATGGGCGGGCGGGCGGCGGCGGTGGCGGTGGCGGCTCGCCGGCAGACACGGGGCAGGGAGCGCGCGGTGCAGCCGCCGGGGCGCAGTACGTGCGCATACCGCTCAAGGAGGAGGGCGTGCCGCGCGCGGCGGCATCGCCCGTGGCGGGCGGCGTGGCGCACAAGCCGCCGCGGCCGCGCCCGCCGCCCGCACCGGCGCCGGGCGTGCTGGAGACGGACGTCGACACCCAGCGCACGGTGCTTCACGCGAGGTCGCTGCTGGCCCTCGCGCCGCCAGACCAGCGAGCGCCGAGGCCCCACAAGTCCATGGAGTTCCTGCTCGACAAGGAGAGCGCGCAAGCAATACAGGTGAGCGACCATTTTACATTTGTTCCACACCGTTACTTTCGCAATGTTAGCAAACAGCCCGATCGATCTTGGGTCAGCCGCATTGCGCTCCCGACACTTGATCCGCTTCGTAACGTACGCTACGATTATTTGCCTAAAACGTTTTATTCATTTACTTAATGAAACAGCGATAAATAATAGTGACAAAACGCTACAAGAAAATCATAATAATATCAATTTAAGAAGCACAATCGATTTATTGCTTCCTGTCACAACATTAACTTGGAACCGGCGTGTCGACGACGCTAATGAGCGACTAATAAACCCTCAGAGGACTCGCATAGCTTCAACAGAGCCATAATCGCGATCAAATTGTGCACGGCACGGGGCGAGGTGAAAGTGCAAAGGAAACAGCCGCACGTTCTCTAAACAAGGAGCCCACGCCTGCCGTTGTGCAACGGTGGGCGGAATTGTTTATCAAACAGTCTGCGTGCGCGATTGGCATTCCGAAATCCTATCCTGGTTCACTCAATAAGCCACTATCGCTCTTAAGCCATTCAAAATAAGAAAGGGTTCGCCGCGTAACGTCCACGAAGCAATAACACAAGCCAGACAGTGATTTATAAGCTCACGGGACTTAATAGCATCCAGATAAGATAACAAAGGGGATTGGCTAAGCATTAAAGGGAATGCCACCCTAAAGATAGCACAAAAGCGACTTATCAAACAGTCTTATTACCTTGACGAGATTTTTAGTTAAGGAATCGTTAATCTTGTAAAAGTTATTGGCAAACAAAAATTGGTTTCTAACCAAAATAAAACATTATAAATTTGTTAAATCAAAATAAGGTTCGGTAAACTTTTAAATATTGAATAATTACTAAAACGTAACCATTCCAACCTCTTATTAACTCGAAACAATACGAGTGGCCGGATCATAATGTCAACTTCATTACAAGGATCGCGTTCATTGTTTACAAAATCATTTATTCAAGAGCCAAGGTCCGCGAGCAAAATCTCACGACACAGGCTCACACATAACACGTACGACTTTGAAACTATTCACAATAACGGAGAATACAATAAAACGTATGGAAACAATACAAACGTCTTCAGTTGAAAGGAGCCGTTGTTTCCATGAAATTTGTATTTAATATAACGAATTAGACAACATGTTCAGATGCAATATTGAGAGAAAAAACAAACTTGAGTTTTTAACTGAGTACAACGCTTAAAAATCAATTAAACGCTTTAATATGTTATGTACAAATACGACAATAATCCTAATTGGAAGTTGTTTATTTACCATGTTGATGAAGTTGGCATATATATAGATATATTATTATTTTGTTATCGGTGCGGTTTTCCCAACGTTCATAACGTATAGTGCGCTAAAGAAACAATGAATTTTTAAATTTCATCTTTTAGTTCAGTCTTCAATCAAACTTAAACGCATAAAAGAAACCTAAACAGCTTTCTTTATTTCACTTATACACGGATACTAAATGCATTAGCATGCACTAGTCCAATGGGTCAGTGCAGTACGCGTCGAAACTGTTTTATGAACTGCACCCGACCTTATTGCATGCACGTACAAAGTGCTTAATGAAGCAAACATTGGCTTAGTGTTCGAGGCTCGCCTTACGGGCTTCCTGTCTTACTTTGCATCCGCTTATATCCGTTTCCAACGCGTGAATGTGATTATGTTAAGAATAACGTTATATCGAACGACGACAGATTAAGTTCTCGCTGCGTAGCGTAAGTTGAATATGTGCTAGTAAAGATAATACTTTGCTGTACACTGCATGTACTATGTGTAATGTAATTAAGTTACATCTTTTGGTATGCGTAGCCCCTCCGGTAGTAAGAGAAACCCGGTTTGCAATACATTATGCGTTCAGTTCAAAATTTCAAAGGAATTTTCCCCTATACTATGCGACTAAATAATATGCAAGAACCGAAAAAGTTTAAATAGATTTGTACTTTCGACTCTAGATTTATAATAATAATATTTTTTAAATTTAATAATAATAAATTTATATTTTTGCAATAACTGCACAAAAACAATCATTCTATTTAACCTAAAAGGAATTTATAGCAAAGATCGGACTGCTATAGAATACTTTTTTCCATCTAAGAAGAAACAAGACATCAAGAACTAAGAATAATGACTAAAATAATTATTCAAGAAAAGTATAAGAGGTATAGAAGAGTCAATACTATTTGAACACGTCCGTAAAACGAAGTGAGTATCTCGCCAAACGGCAGCCAGCGCCATAGTTTAATTACGTTTGATTGCTTTTATTTGGGCCAAAGGGCTCCCCCACTCGGAAACGTCCGATCCCAAATGACTTACGTCTTTCAACGCGTAAACGCACTAGGGAAGTAACGAGACGTTTTTATTGGTCGTTTCGTTATCGAAACGAACAAGCGACCAAAGTTACGCAAAGTTATATACAAGTATTTTATTATCTGTGGCTGTTTTCGTTTTCGGGCAAAAATTATAACGATAAAGAAAATATTATATTATTAAATGCAAAGAGCTGTTGTAAATATGAATCTAAGATAGGTAACACATAACATTAATTTGATTATGTATTGTAGAGTCACGTATCGTAGACCGCCTCCGTAACCCAGTGGATAAGGGCGTGTATTTTAGAAAACAGAGGTGGTGGTTTGAATCCTGCGGGGACTTAACAAATTTTCATTGTTGTTTCCTAGTTGGTTAGGGCAATTTGGGCCAATCACCCAATTGTCTGAAAAGCAAGATGATCCATGCGTCGGATGGGCATGTAAAAGTCGGTCCACCCACCAACCGCATTAAGAGCTTGTGGATCGGTCAAACCTAAAATGGAAGACGTCGTTAGTGCGCTATTTCCAGCTGCGAAATAATTCAGGCTGGTGATGATGATGAATCGTAATAATATTGTGTGTAAAAGTAAACCCACTGACCGGCAAGTAATATAAATTCATAGTAGTTGTCTCTAGTGAATCCAAAGTTTATGAAACACGAATTTGAAGAAACTTCGCAATAATGTTGCTGTTATTTAAAATTAAAAATCAATGAGACAGAATTTATAAAGGTTATTAGTAATTTGGCCATAAAATTAATGAAATCGCGGTCATAGTCGGGGGCCGCTGCTGGCACGTTATAAGGAAAACAATATTATTTAATTAAACAATGTTACAGAATAAACATTCTACAACTGAAAAACATTTGAACAGTATAATTTAAAAACTTAACGTTAACAGCGTTATTATTTTACTTAATAAAATGTTAGCTTAGTAATTTAATAAATTTATTGCGGAACAAATTGACTTTACTCATGTCGTAATTGACTTATTGAAATCCTTCACGGATTCCTCGTCTTACATCGAAACCCCAGTGTAACCCGCAAGGCACAAGTCTTTGCATTTGTCATGATTTATTTACTCGCCACAATTGTGTTCGCATCATAATATGTCAATCCGCTATTCCTGTCTCGCTGTACGCGTACCCACTATTATGTGCATAGTAAAGTCAACAATAAGAAAGACAAACGCTAGAACCGGTCGAAGTAAATCGTGTTAAAAGCGACCTTGTCGTGTATTCTATTCGCTTAAATCACTATGCGATGCGCTTACTGTCAGCTGATATGTGTATTTTTTATCTGTGGCATTGGTGATGTCATAAATTTTGACGGCCTATTAAAAAAATCAGAACTGATTACAGTTGTCATACTCACCATTCTCGTGATTAGGGGATATACTACTTTATTTTTATACTTATTTATACTAAACTAGCAGTTGCACGTGACTTCGTCCGCGTGGTGTTATAAAGAAATCTGCTGTTTGTTTTTTTGTAAAAAAAAGTAAGGTGGAGTTACTCCCGATTACATCAGTTGTCTTACAGTAAAAGTCCCTTCAAAATCGGACCATTCCAGAGATTAGGCAGAAGAAACAAACTTACAGATAGACAAAAATTTTGAATAAATGTTTTGTTATATGTATCGGTTGTTGTTATATGTATCACACAAAATGTTTTGTTATACAAATCACAATATAATCATTTAAAAACTGTTATTTTTACGTAACAAACTTACACTCGATATTATTAATTTGTTTAGATAACCAAAAAGGGTGTTTAATGCCAAAATCACACGCGAACCACAATACTTACTTACTTTTATTTAATAATTTTATCACCTAAGAAAGAAAGAAATTATGAAGAAATATAGGGAATATTTCTTCAAACTTTATTTCTCTGCTTTTTAGCATTTTTCTATTCAAGAAGTCGTAAAGAATACAATCCGGACGTGAAAGTTAAAAGCTTCAGATGAAGTACCATTTTTATTGCCTTTGGCGTTTTATATAGACTCAGTTTACGATGATAACATAATTCATATACTCGCCCAATACGAATAGTATTACGAGCAAGTCACGTGCAAAAGTACACTCAGCAACAAAAGTCATATATTTATATTTATGTAAGCAAATAAAAAAAATTAAGTGTCTGTTTGTAACATCAAATAACCCTTCTAAATTATTACATTGTAAAAAAAACCATACATATCACCCGCCTCAGTGGTCTAGCGGTTGTGGCTCTTGCCAACCGGAGGTTGTGGGTTCGAACGCCGCGGGGAAACAACTTAGTGTTATAGTTGTTTTCCGGTTGGTTAGGACAATTTAAGCCGATCACGCAGCTGTCTGAAAAATAAGATAATCCATGCGTCAGACGGGCATGTAAATAGTCGCTTCACTCACCAACCAGCATTGGACCAGCGTCGTGGGATACAGTCTAAAACCTCCATATGGAAAATGCGTGCATTAGGGGAGGCAGATGTTCAGCAGTGGACTATTACAGGCTGATGATGTATGATGATGACATAATAAAACATTTTTTTTTCTGTTTGCTGTGGTTAATCTCTGGAATTTTTTTAACTTCGATGTAACTGGAGTAAATTTTTTTTAGAAAAAGATTTTCTTTTTATATATTACTACGCTAACAAAGTCTATCCTACTATATAATATCTATAGTGAATTTAATTCTTGTTTAACATTAGTTTCTTAAGTGGCTAATGAAGTTTATCGGCGAAGACTTTAAACATTCTAAATATCGCAAATCAATATAGCACGTTGATGTTTTTTTGCTTTCAAGCTAGTAAAGTGACATAGTAAACTATTCACGTATTAGTCCCAGTAAAGACACGACAGAGAAAAGCAATATGAAAATGAATTTATAATAATTTTCGAGACCATTTTGTAGGCGACCGTCCACCGCAGACTGTTACTCATACCCCCGAACCGCAGGCCTTGCGCCATAAATTGATATTATCCAATTTCGAAATACAATTATCCTATCAAGCGTCTATTCGGCCTCCTTACCTTTGCATTGTGCGGCCATCCCGCAGGATGCGACCGGCTTATTGTGCTCCAGTGTTAATTCCGGTCACTAGGTACCAACCAATTTGATATCATTTTGTCGGTTATGAAGAATGATCTTAGTGTGCAGTAAAATACTAGACTTTAACTATTATGTTGTTGAGTATATAATGATAAAAACTGTTGCGGCAATGGGTGTCAGTTCAATTCTCACTACAAAAATAATACTTTATGATAAATATATAGTTTTTTCATATCTGGATAGTATCTATAAAATATTCATTAATTTACTAGAACAAATTAAGTTGATATATTTATCAGTCGCTTAGTTTTCATACGTTTTCTTAGTTCGAGACTGGATGGTGTTTTACTGCTTAGCAATATTTATTATTTTTATAATAAACATCTTAACGAGATTTTTATTCTTGTACGTGTGTAATTGTTAACAACTACTCCGGGAATAATAATAAATAACAATTTCTTAAAGGTGCCGAAATAATAACGATTATATTTAATATATTAGACTGACTTAGGTTCTATATATATTTTATCGTTGCTTAGTAACCTATAATGCACAACTATAATAACAAAATGAAGGCACGTTATGACGACAGCTTGACCTTATTAAAATCAGATGAAAAAACGGTGGAAAATGTCGGCCTCTATTTCTAGATATAGCACGGGTTTACCCGGTTCAGCTCTTTTATCCGGATATTATCCAGTGCGGCTTATCCGACAGCTCTTGACCGGTCGATGTTTTTATCCGATGTCTCAACAACGCGCTTGTTTCATCGGTTGGGTGTCTTGCAACATGCTCGAATGATACTCAATAATCTACGTAACTATAGTAATTCTAATACTCTTGTAATAATAATAATAATAACTTTATTAAATGCAGCACAGTCTTATCAACAGTATAAAACGATTTAACAGTCGCGCAAAGACATCGAAAAAAATTTTTTTTTATATAAAGTTTGGACGATGATATAGAAAAGTGAAACTCCTAAATTAAGTTAGAAAATGCTAGCTTAGTTACAAAGTTATTAATTTTTTAAGACTTAAATGTGGTAGTTTTTAGATAAATTGGAATCCGAAAGATTTGCGATAATGATGTAAATCTCGCCTTGTACATTCCGATAATTTTTGGTGCAAAAGTCGACCACGATACATGCCTTGAGTATTATTTTTTTAAATATAAAGTATTTAACTGTTCATTTATAAAATGTGCTACAATAATCCAACAAAATGTTATGATAGTCCTAATTTATGGATTTTCTTATTTTTTGTTCTCATTTATTTTTGAGACATCATATCGCTCTAAAATAATTTGCCATTATTCTTTATTTACTCATGCCCCTACCTATCTATTAACCACCCTAAGGTTATCTGGTAGATAACGCTTAAGGCATTAAGCTCGCCTTTGCATGTTTAATCTGTGCAGAAAGTTAATATAAATAAATAAAAAATAAACACACATAGTGTGTCGTACTGAGAGTATGACAGATAATATCATTAATTTTATCATTGACTCGACACTCGTTAAAATACCGTTCTAAAACGGCTAGTGATTTTATGCCATTATGCAATATCAGGCGTCCAACGTGATGGCCAATTTTCTATGGGGCCTATAACGGGACGTGAGACGCCATATTGAGCGGCGATTGGCGGAAGTGTGTTTTAAATATGGAATCCAACAACAGGCGATGAGCGCCGAATGCTAATGTCAGTTCAAAGCACAGATTAATAATAGACAAAACAACATTTTTTTTATGTTTACTTAACTTAAATTCTGAACCGAAAAAAGGTTTAGTATCAGTCTTTTTTTGCTAAAAGACGCAGTTATTATATTTTTTACTTTTTATTAGGAAAATACAAGTTTTCTATTAAATGCGTTTATCGCGTTTTGACGGCGTTTTGTCCAAAATTCTTCGTTTTGTAAAAAAAATATCATATTTATGACTAGTTAATAGTTGATTTATTCAAATATATTTGTACTTTTAGTATGTCATTTTGAAAATTTTAATATTAAATGTACAATCAAGTAAATAAACGATTAATCGTCGTAAAATCCTTATATAATTCAAGTAATACTATATTATACAAAAATTACGCAACAAATTATAGTTGATAACCCTTTCGAATCATAATTATTGTTGTCGCAAGGAGCTTTTAACAAAAAGCATCAGATATGTACATTTAATTAAATGAATGAATAAATATATATATTTTTAAATAAATTAACATTAAATGAAAACCACATGTCTTATGATGCAAGATTACCACTTGGCAGCTAAGATTGCGATGATCTTTGAATAACTGATTCTTTCTAACGAAAGGGACATACACTCCATGACCTTTCATACTTATTCTTTCTGTCTTCATTAATATTAAAGGCAAATTATTATTTTAACCTCTGCTTAAAAAAACAGTGCGGTTATTGTACCAATATAAGGTCTATCTTTCGAGCTGGTAATGATAATCGACGTTAATAAGGTTTTTATGGAGGCTTAACTAAAATTTATTGTTTTTGCTTTCACTTAATTTTTTTTATCTAAATAACTACGATATTCACCTGATAGTATTTATATAGGATAGGACTTAAGCAGGCTAAAAGCAATGCAACATAATTCCCCTCTGCTTCAAATGTGGTGACCCTTAAACCGGAGCAACAGTATCAAGGAACCTTTGAACCTATTCTTTTGCAACAGATAATTGAACTACTATTTCCTCGTAAAAGGCTCTACCACTTGGAACCTTTCTCGTAATATCTGCTTTTCATTATATATTAATACTAATATATAAAGAAGAATACAAGAATATACGATTTACATAACTTATCTCATACTCCTTGTATTAGTTGAGTTAATGCAGATATTGGCTCGTGACCAAATTGCGATCATTTGGAGGCGAAGTGTTGCAGTAAGCACGTGCCTCAAGAGACGTCCAATTTACGAGAATTGTTATAACGTAAACTGTTATAACGTTATAAACTTATTAATATTGAGCTTGTATACAAATATCAAGCTTTGACATCCGTATTAGCTCGAAGTTGAAAAATTAAATACGAAGAATCTTTAATAAGTAGAATAAAATGATAATTTTGTTTGCGATTAACTTAGTGAAATAATAAAATTACATTGGTCTCTGAATAGTCAAATGAATAAGTGTTACTGACATACTGTTTATTTTAAATACTTCTCATGGTTTCCACTTGACTATTGATTTTCCCTGAATGTTTTTTCCAGATTTTCATCTATGGCCATTAGCGTTGGAGATGTTGTAGTTATAACTTCCTAAGTTAAATTCGTTAAAAGGGCTCTTAAGCTTTATAGGTGAGTACAGACGTTATTCATTAAGTTTAAGTCAAAAGATAGTACAATATAATATAATACACACATGTATAAATTCCCTTTACATCGTCTCCGTCCTAATTCATAATTCCAAACGGTGCTAAAACTTATTACGTTCGCCAAAGGGTTAATATTTATTAATTAAAAAGTAACAAAGTTTGAGAAATAAAATATTTTTATATAGCTTCTTATTAATGTTGCTACAGCTTACATTTTAATTGAATAGTTTGTAAAACCAATAACTGAATTACTTCTTGAATACGTACCCTGTTATTGAAGCTAGAATAAGCAACTATTAATTTATAGTCTGTGCTCTATAATAAATAGAAATAAGTTTTTACGTGCAAAATTACCTAAATCTAAGTATTCACTTCTTTAAAAATAGAAACATTGTAATGTTTTATTTCAAATACCTTTCCCGCCATTAGCGCGACGGTTCCGTTTAAGGCATTCAAAAATCGACAGACTGAACGCTGGAGCGGCATCCATTTCCTCGTCCCGAAATAGTGGGCGACGGTCGCCGCATTCCGTCCATGCGTTGGGCTGCAGCGGTATTCGTGAATACTAGACATAAAGCTATTTATGGCAACATCGCATCTGCGAATTAAACTTTGACATACGAGCCATTAAACAGAAACAGTTGCCATATCTATACGTACGCCATGCTGTGCTAGCTGGCATTAGGCAAAACTGTATCACTTACATGGAATCGAGACAAAGTCAAATTAGATACCATTATATATTTTAATAAATATATAGCGTTATATAATTAAGTACTCCCGTAATGTTTGGTAATTTAAAGATTTGCTGTTTTGCGCTGTAAATCTTAATATACATAGAAATTATCCGGGACAAATATAACATGAAACTTTTGCAGATACACTATAGCAACAAATTAGCGCCAAAATGTGTAAAATGTAAAAAATGTACCATTTCAATTGGTGAATCACCACAAGTATAAAACAAAGTAGTTTCTCTGTCCCTATATCTCTATGTATGCTTAAATCTTTCAAACTAGGCGACGGATTTCGATGCGGTTTTTTTTAAAAGATAGAGTGATTGAAGAGAAAGGTTTATATGTATAACACATGCTTAATATTGTATATTTTTTATTTATTTATCAGCATCCTCCTGTGCGAAGCAGGGGCGGGTCGAAGTATAATATAAGATAGAACACGCTTGGCAGCGGTCCACCAATAAAAACGCTTAATACTTCAATACAATAATGGCCATTATGTTGTTGTCACTATAAATTTAAAATATCATTTTACTTAGATTGTCAGTTGGTATTTAATTATCATTGTTTATTCAAAATTATGATAATTAAATACCAACTATATTTTTTAGCATCACACGATGATTCGACACAACTTCGACCCCGTTCTGAATGGAAGCATGAATGGAGCCTTTTATGTACCAGATCGTGTTCCGAAACAGTACGCTCGATGCGCTATCGTTCAATCGAATTGTTCATACAACACATGCTATTGTCGGTCGAACAAATTACCAGACTTGTTTTGTTGCAACACCAACATGTTTATAAAAGTCACGGAAAAATGCATCATAACTCAATGTGATAAAGTTTAGTTTTAGTTACTAGTTTCAACGCAGACACGTGTTAAGTTGTAAAATTAGTATAGCGATGCTAACGGCTTATTAATATTCTCGTCTATTATGTACATTTAGATAAGAGGTATGCAAAGGTATGCCTGTGAAATACTGTTATTCTATCCAAATATGAGCGTCATTAGATATCTTTGAAATTTGAGATTCGAACATTATTTTTTACTAATAGCGCGTAGATTCTGTGGAGTAATGTAAAAGTAATGGAGTCCCAAAATGGTCACATATTTCAAGTGTGGATCGATTTGATTTTGTGTTTAAAAAAATTTTTTAGCATTGAACGTACATGTTGTATTTAGCCAGTTGTAGGAAATTGTAAATCAAATAAGAGTTATTTGAAACGCGTAACAATTAGAAAATAGGGATCAGGTGCCCTGACTTACTCGTAATTATGAGCTTAATCCGTAACCTCGCACCTAAAAAATTTTGAAATTCAAATTGAAGCCTCTTTATTATTTCAGATGTGTGTTGATTTATAATTATCGTAATGACTTTAGAAATGGTAAAATAATGCAATGCCGTCGATCGATTGATTTGTTATTGAAAAGAGTAAAATAGTTTTTTAAATGGATTGTTAATTTCCGTATGCAGCCAGTGTGAAGTAATTCGAAACAAAGCATTCGTGGATTATTCAGGACGCGTAGCAATTAGGAAGGGCCAGTGCCTGACTCTACGTGAATGTCCACATGCTGACGCCTTGATGTCCCGATGTCCAGTTGCCATGGTAACTGGGTCTTTATGCGCACCAGTTGTGTATAAGGAAGATCTTCTCGTGTCCTATGTCTTTGATGAATTATAATCGTTATGTCAAATCGGGGCTGATTTTAAAATAGACGTAAGATCATTGCGTAGTAAACAATCACTAATGTTAAAAGTAATCATATAAAATTCCTATTTTTATAGATTCATAACAGTTTACGTTATCATGTTATATTTGGTGATTTTATTAACGGAAAGCACAAAAAAATCTCTAATGCAATCCAAATATTAGCGTTAATTTCATGTTTTAAAAAAGGAAACTGTTACAAAGATGAAGTTGATTCAAGCAAGTATTTATTTAAATTTCATAATGTCTTACATTAAATAATTATGTTTATTTACATAATTTATATAATAACAAACCTTAATTATTACATTCCTTTACAAAGATAGAGTACTGACTATCCAAATAAATTCTGACGTAGACAAATAGTACTATGGCGCGGCGTCATAGACAATCGATTATCGATGATGGACGGAACATAAATAACATATCTGATTGGTTTTCCTGTCAATACGCCACTGGGCTTATTTACTTTTAAAAGGCATGTAAGTGTAAAGGCTGTATAAAGGCGTGTTGAGAGTTAAGCATGCTAATATTTTGTATGATTAAGTCTAATAATAGTACCATTTGATTAAAGAATTTTAGGTATCATCCATTTGCTAAAGTAAATTTTAGGTATGCGCTAAAAGGAGCTTAAGATATATTTTGAATAGTGTAATAATGAAAAGGTTACTCTTTAAAACAATTGTTGGAACAATATTGTATCAACTAGAAGTCGCTGGAAAAAATTATTTATTTAGATAGTGTCGACCGAACTTTTGTTTACGAGTTTCGGTTTTCGCCGAGTTTCGGCCAAAATCAAGTTTCGCAGGTTTCGGTTTCGCCAAATTTGGCCGAAACTTTTGCGAAACCGAAACTGTTTCAGAAGTGTTTTCAATTTCAACATAGTAGCGAAATTTAAATGTATCATTGCTAACAATCAGAGCTCAGATCAGTCGATTTTAGTTAAGGCAAACATTCCAAAGTTTAACAAAAGAAATTAGATGATTCTTCTAGAAAAACGAGGAGGAACAAATAGTAGTAAGAACAATAATATATACTCTATGGTAACAAAAATAAATGCTCATTAAAAACCACTGTTATAAAAAGTTAACAACCAAAGAGATTTACTGCGCTCAAAGGCAACGATGAAAGAGACTGCTCTTGCATGAATCAAGTTGTCCTAATGTGGGACTAGTAATTTCGAATAGCGGAGAACGTATACGGAAGACGAACATGGTTGCAGACTAATCCAGAAACGAGCATTTCAATAGAGGTATCTAACGCATATTGAACAATTTTGAATATGAGAAAGTCTCCAGCAAGATGGGTGCTGAGAATCAGAAACAAAATCGACTTCGAAAATATCAGTTGGACAAGTTTTAGAAGATTCTAAAAAACTTTAAATCTAATTTTGTGGCAGTGGATGAAACACGGGTTTATCCTGAAGGATCTTCATGCCGTGGCGTGGTATATGGCCTGGCGGGTATGCCTCAATATTTTCGGGACTCAAAGTGATATTGTTGTTTGATTACCTGGAGCATGGAACCGTCATTACAGATTATGCAGCTTTAATACCAAGGTTGAGAAATGCAGTCAATGATAAAGAGAGGAAACTTTGAACAGGCGAGCTGTTTTATCTTGACAACGTACCGGCGCATAGGTTGGCATTAGCGATGGCCACCGTTCAGCATGCTAGCGTACAATTGGTTGAGCATCCCCCTATTCACCAGATCTGGCGCCTAGCTATTTTCATCTTTCTCCAAATTGACTACAATACTTAAGAGGTCTGTGGAGTAATATAAAAAGTAATGGAGTCCCAAAATGGTCACATATTTCAAGTGTGGATCGATTTGATTTTGTGTTTAAAAAAAGGTATTTTTTAGCATTGAATGTACATGTTGTATTTAGCCAGTTTTAGGAAATTGTAAATCAAATAAGAGTTATTTGAAACGCGTAAGCAATTAGAAAAATGAGGGTCAGGTGCGCTGGACTTCACTCGTAATTATGAGCTTAATCCGTAACCTCCGCACCTAACAAAATTTTGAAATTCAAATTGAAGCCTATTTTATTTTTTCAGATGTGTGTTGATTTATAATTATCGTAATGACTTTAGAAATGGTAAAATAATGCAATGCCGTCGATCGATTCGATTTTGTTTTTGAAAGAGTAAAATAGTTTTTTTTTTTAAATGGATTGTTAATTTCCGTATGCAGCCAGTGTGAAGTAATTCGAAACAAAGCATTCGTGGATTATTCAGGACGCGTAAGCAATTAGGGAAGCGGGGGCCACGTGCCCTGGACTCTACCCGTGAAATTGTCCACACATGCGTAAAGCCGGCCCCTTTGATGTGCCCCGCGCGGATGTCCCACGGTTGCCATGGTAACTGGGTCTTTATGCGCACCAGTTGTGTATAAGGAAGATCTTCTCGTGTCCTATGTCTTTGATGAATTATAATCGTTATGTCAAATCGGGGCTGATTTTAAAATAGACGTAAGACCATTGCGTAGTAAACAATCACTAATGTTAAAAGTAATCATATAAAATTCCTATTTTTATAAATTCATAACAGTTTACGTTATCATGTTATATATGGTGATTTTATTAACGGAAACCACAAAAAAAACTCTAATGCAATCCAAATATTAGCGTTAATTTCATGTTTTAAAAAAGGAAACTGTTACAAAGATCAAGTTGATTCAAGCAAGTATTTATTTAAATTTCATTATGTCTTAATAAATAATTATGTTTATGTTACATAATTCATAATAATAACAAACCTTTAATTATTTCATTCCTTTACAAAGATAGGTACTGACTATCCAAATAAATTCTGACGTAGACAAATAGTACTATGGCCGCAGGCGTCATAGACAATCGATTATCGATGATGGACGGAACATAAATAACATATCTGATTGGGTTTAACGTGCAATTACGCCACGCCTGGGGCTTATTTTCTTTTTAAAATGGCGTGTAAGTGTAAAGGCTGTATAAAGGCGTGTTAGAGTTGAGCATGCTAATATTTTAGTATGATTAAGTCTAACATTAGTACCCATTCTGATTAAAGAATTTTAGGGTATCATCCATTTGCTAAAGTAGATTTTAGGTATCGGTAAAAAGGGCTTAATATATATTTGCAATATTGTAATAATGAAAAAGGATTACCTTTTTAAAACAATTGTTGGAACAATATTGTATCAACCTAGGGAAATCGGCGGGAACAAATTATTTTATTTGTAGTGTCGACCGAACTTTCAGTTTCAGTTTCGGTTTCGGCCGAGTTTCGGCCAAAAATCAAGTTTCGGCCCAGTTTCGGTTTCGGCCAAATTTGGCGAAACTTTTGCCGAAACCGAAACTGGTTTCAGAAGTGTTTTCAATTTCAACATAGTAGCGAAATTTAAATGTATCATTGCTACAATCGAGCTCAGATCAGTCGATTTTAGTTAAGGCAAACATTCCAAGTTTAACAAAAGAAATTGATGATTCTTCTAGAAAAACGAGGAGGAACAAATAGTAGTAAGAACAAAATATATACTCCTTGGTAACCAAAAAATAAATGTCATTAAAACCACTGTTATAAAAAGTTAACAACGCAAGAGATTTACTGCGGCTCAAAGGCAACATGAGAAGAGACTGCTCTGTCATAATCAGTTGTCGCAAAGTGGGCTTCTTAATTTCGAATAGGGAGAACGTACACGGAAGACGAACATGGTTGCAGACTAATCCAAGAAACGAGCATTTCATATAAAGGTACTCAACGCATATCGACACAAATTTTGAATATGAGAAAAGTCTCCGCAAGATGGGTGCCGAGAATCAGAAACAAAATCGACTTCGAAAATATCGTTAGACAAGTTTTAAGAAGATTCTAAAAACTTTAAATCTAATTTTGTGACAGTGGATGAAACACGGGTTTATCCCGAAGGATCTTCATGCCGTGGCCGTGGTATATGGCCTGGCCGGGGTATGGCCTCAATATTTTGGGACTCAGAAGTGATATTGTTGTTTGATTACCTGGAGCATGGAACCGTCATTACAGATTATGCAGCTTTAATACCGAGGTTGAGAAATGCCGTCAATGATAAAAAAGAGGCAAATTTTGAACAGGCGAGCTGTTTTATCTTCACAACGTACCGGCGCATAGGTTGGCATTAGCGATGGCCACCGTTCAGCATGCTAGCGTACAATTCGTTGAGCATCCCCCTATTCACCAGATCTGGCGCCTAGCTATTTTTCGTCTTTTCTCCAAATTGACACAATATTTAAGAGGAAACATGTTTAAAAACTATATATAACAAGTAAACGATGCCATGGTGACCTTTTGAGGACCAAGACAATCCTTTTTTAAAAGGAATTGAAGCATTGGAAACTTGGAATGCTGGACTTGTGTGTAGGTGGACTCGAGATTATGTTGAAAATAAATAATTAACCTATCATAGTCATTATATTCTATCTCATTTTTACTTTTGATCCCCTCGGAACTACAAATACAAACCAAAGTATAATTTAGTAAGATTTCAAAATACCAATACTTAGTCTTTAATGCAACAGTCACAATTATTAATTTATTTATTAATAACTCATACTATATAAGAAATTTTGTTATATAAAAATATTATTAGCAACTGAAATAAACGATTACCACACGTTTAATATACTGTCTCCATTCCATGACTAAAATAATAGGCATAAAGCTCCATATTTTAGTATTTTAAGAATTTTGTTCTTGATCACGTGAGTTTCGGTTTCGGTTTCGGTTTCGGCCGAAACTAAAGCCACAGGGCGTACTTTCGGTTTCGGTTTCGGCCGGAAAACAGTTTCGGTCGGACTCTATTTATTGTTATCTAAGGCGTCTTTGTCCGAAAGCTTTGCGGATAGTTAAAAAGAGACAATGCGCCATTATGAGTCGACATTTCAAATGAAGTTCCCTAAATTAATTATAGTCCGTATCATTTATTCTGTACGATGGAGTAAACAGCTGTATTGTTTTTTCAAATTTCATAACGATAAAATTTATAGTTGATAATAAATTGAGTTATTAAAGATAATTTGTATTTAGCCTCCGTTGCGTAGCAGTATTGGCCGTTGTTTTATAAACCGAACGTCGTTGGTTCTAATACCGCGAGAAAACAACTTTGTGTTTTCGTTGTTTTCTGGTTGCCTTCGACAATTTGGGCCTGTCACCCAATAGTCTGAAAAGTAAGATGATCCATGCGTCGGATGGGCAAAAGGTAAAAAGTCGATCCACGCGCCTGATTTTGATAACTTGCCACATATTTTATTTATATCCAAATGTTAGATGTTATCAACAAAGGAATATCACTATTTGCGTCACAATTAATAAGTAAAAAATAATAACGTATTATTAAATTTTACTTTTCTAATAAATTTTTCTTCAAAACGAATAAAAAACATTACTATGTGAAAATTTTTCAGTAGGACTTGTGTTTTATTTTTGTATCAGGCTCCGGCCACCTTGTTACTTATTGTTATTAAAATTGTTTTAATTAGATCCATCAGTTATGAGGCGAAACAAGACAAAACTCAAGCTACCAATTTTAGTTCGGCATACATCATCATCATCAGCCTGTGCTAGTCCACTTCTAGACATAGTCTGATGCACGCCTTCTCCATTAGAGGGTTTTTGGACCGTATCCCACCCACTGGTCAAATGCGGTTTGGTGGGTGAATACTTTAGCAAAACATTAAAAGATGCAGAGAAACATATATAACGAACATTCATTGGCAAGCGAAACAAATATGAAAAAGATATGAACATATGATATAGTTGAATCCGCTAACCATTGTATAGAATTAGACAAAGCAAGATAAGTAAAATGTGTAATATTATTCATTATGAAACGTAAACTGTACTAGATTATTAATTTGCTATCATTTATTATTCAAAATACGTACGTAATCTGAATCTAGAAACAGATTTATAAGCAAATTATTCTCAGTAATGTAACACAATGTATTCGTATGGTTAACGTTATGCATTTTGAGTGTAATTGTTTGTTTTGTTTCTATATTAATACGTGATGCAATAGCCTATTAATACCTCCAGAAGTTGCATGCGTTTTGAGTTTAATTTTTAGTTGAGTTTCATTCTGAACATTGCTTTGATATTAAAATACTGCCTGTTTTTACATTATATGCCATGTACATAATCAATCTAGAGTCACACAAGGCCACCTGCAACGAGACATACATCCTAAGCGTAGAATGTCTAGTAATTAAACTAGCAACGAAGCACTTCAAACCAAAACGCAATATTGTTTACATACTATTATTTTGTGGTAGAAGTAAGCACCGCGGAGGTATTGTCTCAATTTCTATAACAACAGATCACTTGTGCTCAAAGAATAAATTGAAAAATATTTATAATAAGGAGGTTTCCTATTATCTTAAAATTTGGCGTGGTTTTTATTTTTGAACGGACACACATAGTTATTTATTCATATCAATACGTACACTCGAAAGGGTTCACATCCTTTTGAACTCTGGATCGTAGCCAGCGATTGCAGGTATCGTCGATATATGTATCATTGTGAATAAATCGGGAAACTTTAGCTTGATATGAACGTGTACGTTTTCTATAACAAATTTAAATAAATCTTTGGGTTGTAAATTTTATTCCTTTCCTAAATCACTATTTTTAGTATATGTATTTCTAATGTTTTCTTTTGTTTATACGAAATAACTAAGATTACTAAAAATATTATGTAAACCAGTTTAGAGAATTCAGATTGCTTAGTCTTCTAGCTATGTCCGCGATGTCTACTAGATCTATACATTGCGTAGAAAAATATTAGCAGAAGAAAAAATGCGAATAACCCAATAAAATTACATTACAAGCATGATGAATTTTTCCCTTCCTTTCTTGTCGAGATTAAATTTAATGCGTTGGTATATGTTTGCTGCTTAAGGATAACCCAATAATTATTTTTATCCTTTACAATTTTCGAAAATTCTCTACATTTTTACGAACTGATTTTGAGCAATTTAACATTAATCCACACCCAATGCTTAAATACATTTTCCATTTATTTGCAATTGAAGCCGTACGAAGCCGGGGCGGGTGCTAGTTTATTTATAGTTACTTTATAGTACAAGCACACTTTATTATTTAGTGTTTCATGTGTATTTTGGTAGATAATGTACCTTTATATATCACATTTGACCTCGGCCTTCTTGTATACGTACATTGTTCGTTGTAAATTACGTAAATTTATTCCACTACAACACCATGTATTCTTGGAAGCAATATAAACAGTACTGATTCCGTATGTACTGAATAATAAATACTGTCGTAACATGTGGCATATCAAAGTCAGAGATCCCCTTTAGCGTTGTTTATCAAATAAATCTATGAGTCAGTGGAATGCGGGCTTATTCTGTACATGGAGGGCTGTGGATTGAAATTGTAAATCGAGTTTATAGGACGTAATGTTCTCATGCTGGTATCGATGACTTTGAAGACAAAAAATACAGTTTACAGTTAAAAAATAATGTTTTTTATCTTTCGTTATGATGGCTTATAAAAAGTTTTTCAAAAGATACACAAACCAATCAATAACTAATTCTATTACTTTGTTATTGTTTAAACATATACGAACTTATTATTATGTTCTGTGTGGTAGATTGCTAGTAGATTGCATGCTTTAAAACATAAAAGTCCTGGTTTCGAATCCCGCGGGAAAAAGCATGTTGTTTCATTGTCATTAGGGTAAAGAGCCCGAAAATTAAGAGGAATTATCCGTCGGATGGCCATGTAAAAAGTAGGTCCCAGCTTTTGGACCCTATCGAATTAGTTATGCTATTAAATGCATTCCCACATTAGTTTGGAAAATTCAATTCCCTTTGAGTTATAGAGGTCAAATGTCAATTAGCCTTCGTAAAAACTTTTATTCTTACTGTTTAGTTCCAAAAAAGATAATACTATGCTTAAACAAAAGTGTGCGATTCATTCCTTTTTTCAAGTGATATTTTTCATATATTGGGCCACGTTATAAAAATTGTTTTATGCTTATCAAGTCTGGAGCGCAATACTCAAGTTTTTTATCTGCCTGCTAAAAAAAATGTCTGATAAATGTGTGATGGCAGCTTGCCAATAATTTCATTATCGGGCTTCTTATAATTAATGATCATTATTTAAACTGCGATCAATTTTAAAAGCGATTTTAAATTATGTACATTTTTATTGTTACTCATAATAATAAATGAACTTTGAATGGCTTTTAGATATGCTATATGTATTGGTGATATGTGATACTCATAACTATAACTATAAAAATAACTGCCTGCGTAGCCTAGTGGTAAGGGCGTGTGCTTTAGAGCCGGAGGTAGTGGGTTCGAATCCTACGGAGACTCAACAAATTTTCATTGCTGTTTCATAGTCGGTTAGGGCAATATGGGATGATCACCCAATCGTTAGAGAAGTGAGATGATCTATGCGTCAGATGGGCATGTAAAATGGCGGTCCATCCACCAACCTTCATTGGACCAGTGTGGCGGAATAGGGTCCCAAAACCTCCCTAATGGAGAAGGCGTGCATTGGGAGGCCTATGCCCAGCTGTGGACTAACACATGCTGATAAGAGATAAGATACTCATATAAATTTTGAATCTATTCACTTTTTAACGGTAGAGCGAAATAGCCACTCACAAAACTAAATGTTGGCTAACGTTATTTAAAAAAGGTTTTAATTTTCATATTCGTCCAGCGCCGGTGCAATATTTTTTATGGCTTTTTGAGAACATATCTCGGAGGCTAAGCTTGCAGCTTTATTATTATTTTATGATTATATCTTTTAATGCGGCCGATGCTTTTTTCAAACTTAAATAGCATCTTTATATTGTTACGTGTTAAAAGAATATTAAATCGCTAATAAGTACTGAAGTCGTTTATATAACGACTAAGTTTAAGTTTCTATAGAAATTGTAACAAGGTGATCGGCTCACGGCTCAGTCTAATATAATTTTGTTCAAGTGTCGCGGTCATATTGCCGTAATGACAGTTCGCGCCATTATCTATGGCTTGGTGAAATAATTGTCTATTCTTAACACAACACATTATATTCTATGCTTTGTATGTCGTAATTATTGTATATATTTTTTTAGATTACAATTTTTCGTACATATTATTTACAGTACATTATAAATAACAAAATGACAATGTTTATTTCGATTTTATTGTATCTATCTTTGGTATAATAGTTTGTTGATTTTTTAATATTTTATAAAAAAACATAAAATATAAATCAGTATCAATATATGTATTTCAATTAAATTTAAAGCCTTTTTTTAAGGAATACATTATAGCTTTCTTTCACTCGTTTATACGTAAGAAAAAGGGTCACATTAGTATCATTACCACAACAACAACTGGTAGACATATCCTCCCCTAATGCCACCAACCACCACCACTTCGGATTTTCGGCTATTCTCATCGAGTCCAAGCCGCCCAATGCGAATGTCGACACTCCATTGCCTCGAGGCGTCCCAAACTATCCTCCCAAAATATATATACATATATAATATATGTTGCGTTTATACAAAATGTTTTTTTATGAAATAATTTTATTAAAGACGCTTGCCGTCAACGATTGCACATATTGTTACAAAATATACTTTTTACGAACCTAAAGACATCATGACCCATTGAGCGGGGTTATTGAGTGCAAATCACAAGGCGATTTTCTGCATTGAATAGCAATTTGGCCTCAAGGCAAACTCTGCTTAAGTGTGAATGCCATTTAAGTGATGCAATAATATGATGTAAGTTTCTCTACCTCAAGCTAAGTAAACACTTATACTTGTGCCTGCAATGGCATTTTGCAAAATATGATTGACAAATTGTCTTTTATATGTTTTTTTTACCTATAATAACATATAAATAACAAATTCTATGGTAATTTTTTATAAATTGTTATTTTGGTGTTACTGCTAGGTGTTCTTTGCAATCCAGTGGTCGTTGTTATCAATCCTGATCGAAGAATATTATTATGATGTACTTAGTTAAGGCAGTGGGACCTAACTAGACTTTTCCATGCCTAACTGACACACACATCGTGCGTCCCAATTCGTAAGAACATGTATGACATGACTGCTGATATACTGAGGTGACTTTAGCCGTTTTTAAAACCAACTTATTTCTGCTATAGCTTGGGAAAAGGTTAGCTGGAAGGTGATTGAGGCTTTTTTATCAACAATTACAAATTAGAGAATCGCTAATATAAATAATCATTGCCAGTATATTCTTAGTTTCGTTTTAAATTTTATTGTTTTTTTAATTATAGAAAAGTTTAGTGTATGTAAATAGATTAGAAGCCGACAACCTGATAACTGGAAAAAGGCTAGGGGAAAGAATAAAAGAAGTTCAGTGTTATATCAGGAATTAGTTTGCCCGACAATAACGTAAATAAACTTAGTAAATCGACCGGAAGTTGTCAATTTCGTTGCTCTTCCCCTTTGTTATGGGAACTATTGGATAAACGGGAAATATTTAGTTGTCCTCAACTCGATCACATGTATTGGAGGTGACTTGAGAACGCATGTGTTGTATTTGTTTACCAACCCAGAGCTATCCAGTGGAAAAAAATGCTATCGAATATTTTTTTGCTCAGGATTGTTATATAGACTTAATAGCTGCCTACCTCGGTCCCGCACATGTATTTTTATCAATATTTTGTATGTTTTGGTCCCGCACATGTATTTTTATCATTGTTAAAGAAAATATCGTACATAGCTCCTTCATACAGTCACCTAACACTTTTGTCACACGTGCAACGCCGCTCGAAGTGTATTTGTGTCTGCGACCGATCTTCAGTTTCCGGTTGTATTAAGTGGCTTCGTCCTATATACCGTACTTTCTAAGTATCTATCTAATATATGATTTAATATCCTGTTTAATTATTGTTAAAGTATCTAACCACTGTCTGAAAGAATCGAGTTTGAATTATTTGATATTAAAAAAAGTATCACATCACACTTTAGACTAAATTAACATGATATCATCAAACTATACTCGTACCTTCTTATCTTACTCCTATTTGAGCTTGAATTTTTCAGTTCTAAAAGTATCTTCAGTACATTTTGTATTTTTTTTATTGTTTCGAGATTATTCTTAGACTTTTTATTACATTATCTGTATCCAAGTCATAATGATTCTACTTTTAAACACAATTCCCGGTATTGCAATCTGCATTAAAGGCGCGTGCTAAGATGAGACTTAATGACAGAGGCCTGTTGTGGTGAGATCATCGCAACTGCAATTATGTGCGAGTAAGCTATTGCAATATTTATACCACAGACACGTGTATATAAAACGTGCATTGAAAATATAATTGATACATAAATAATTCGAACTCTACTATGGGCGACATATTTATTAATATATCTAGGGCTAAAGCGATTTATTACTTTTTTTCAAACTCGAAATTAGACCATTAATTGCTATTAAATTCGTTCATTTGCTATGTTTTCCTGTCAATTTGTTATGTCACAATTTCTCTGAAGCTATACAGTCGATGGGCTTGAAACTTGGTATCAATATTACTTTTGCCAAGTAGAGATCAGCTATGAACAGGTTTTACGAAATACCAACCTGGAAGTTGTTGTCCACACGGACGAAGTCGCGCGCACCAGCTAGTATAATATAATATACTAAAAAATATAGACAAATTTGTTATCCTCGAAAATGCATGTATGTCAATTTTCAAAGTTTTATGTAGCTAATTACAAGATAATAACTGTTATATATTTTTAGAACATAGCCTATAATTTAGTGTCATAATAGCAATAATTCATTATTAATATTTAACTACAAAAATTATAATTAATTAACTTACTAAAACTTAGAACGATCAATGATTAAACATGACGAAAACTCAACTATATTTACACAAGAGCTTTCAGCTTTTATTAAGAGCGTCTAATCTATTTCTGTGTCTCGCTAAACGGAAGCAACCCGTGACGTCACAGCCAATGCAACGACATATTACATAGGAATGTGTGAACCGGGTGGGGGGTCTAGTTCATGCAACTATTCCTAAGCCAAACGTGATCTTATAACTTTATTAACGCGAAGACGGTTCTTTGTTTTTATTGATCGACTGCTCCAATAGTTCAATGTCTACGTGAGGTTCCTTTTAACACTATATTTGCAGCGAATTGTTTATAATACATTAAATCTTGGTCATTTTTTAATATCATAGTAAATAACTATATTTACTTAGTTTAGTTTTATAAGAAAACTTAGCGTATTAATAATATTAAGACCTGTAAATTATTATTTTTCTTACATTTTATCGTAATTTGACTGTACCTTTAAAACTTGATAATTAAAGTTTATTGTCAAACTCAACTCATACTAGCTTCACCAAATAATATTAAATGAACATCGTATAAAAACAAATATGTAATGTTTTAATACAAAATGCTGCGTGTACTTCTATGTTAATCCAAATTCACAATTTAACAGTTCGTAAACATTTCAACATAAACGCAGACGCCTACTAAGAACACAATTATTCCTGCCTACGGACTCTGTAGCGCGAAGTTAAAGCCACCCACGATCAGGCTTACCATGCGATTCCAAATGACGTTAACTCCCTAAAGGACTTAAATCGACCATTACAAAAATGGTTATGCATGCCTATTCGCAAATATATATATAAAACGACGGTATGATAAAATTTAAATTCCATACTAATATTATAAATGCTAATGTAACTCTGTCCGTCCGTCCGCCTTTAACGTGCACCGATTTTGATAAAATTTGGTAAATCCTACATAGAATAGATTCTAAGAACGCGATAGGCTACTTATTAATGTAAAAATTGATTAAAAGGCTTGTAATGATAGATAAGGAAATTCTTCGTAGAAAACCGTAAAACTTTGTGTTTAATTCTTGACATGTGCATAAATATACGTTTACTGCACGTTATATTCCAATTCACCTAGCTATTCCAGACTATTTATACTATACTATAGCGATTTCTATAAAATTTACTAAAACTACATAGCCTATTTAACGAGAAACATTTGAATGTCACGCTGGGGGTACTAGGAGCGAGACCACATTAAAAAATTGCAAATACTGCGTTTTTGCTCTTAGACAGTTCTAACTTTATGCAAGGGCTATGACTTGCGCACAACGACATCTGTTGTTGCATTAAGTCAACTGTTTGCAGTGTGCCAATAGATGTCGCTGCAATGTACAATAAAACAAAAAATAATATAAATATTCGCTAATTAGTAACAAACCGGCTAGAAAAACTGTGCAGATGTCATAATATTAGATTTTAAACTGCTTAATGGCATTTAAAGCGAAAAGCATTAAACTTTTGAGCCCAAAACATAAATGTGTAATATAATTACTGGTAGTCGCTAAATACCTACCTAATATTACAATTCAACGTCGTCACGAATTTGTATTTTTATGAAGAAATTTATTCACGAACCTTATATAAAAAATTAGAATAGAATTTTCAATAAGCACTAAGCAAATGTTTAATCAGCCTATCTGCAAATAGGTTATGCGATTAATGCTTCAAACACTCGCTTTTTTCGCAATACTATCACCATTTGGAACAGCTATGTAGCAAAACATGAATTAATGTAATTAAAAATACAGGTCTATATTCGTACGTACTTAAATGTGCGTATTTCGAAGCAGTAATAATAATTCGGTTAAATCGAGTAATTACTTAAGTGTACACGAAAAATAATAAAAAATTAACTTACCTACCCACATACTTTAGTCATACAGATGGTTAGTTATATTTATGTTTATATATACACAACTTTTAAATGAAATAAACAACCATCTGTGTTAAATAAATCTATAAGATTAATCGGAATGAATGAATAAAAAGGAAACTATCTTCTATACTAATAATTAATATAAGTGTCAATTTGTAACATAGATAATAGTAAACATAAATTTTAAATGTGTACAACAAGGTAGGTATATAACCGGTAAATATATCAAACCGATATTTAAAAAAAAATTGTCTGCCCGTCTGTCTGTCTGTCTCTGGAATGACTAGCCCGATTTTGACGGGACTTTCACTACAAGCTGGCAGATGTACCTGGCAGTAACATTTTTCAAATTTTCTTTATAAATTACTACGCAGACGAAGTTGTAGGCTGCAGCTAGTTCTTAGTTCTATAAAGTGAATGTTACGCTTTTACTCGAGCTATTTTAAGCACGACTATTGTTGTTAGCAGCACAAAGAATCCCAGTCGGACGTGTGCCACCTGTGAAACCAACCCTACATGGATCGAAATAGATCCCAAGTGTAAGTTACATAATTCAATGGCAATCAAGTAACGTGTTATGCCGAGAGGCATAGTTGTTTACTGGAAAAATGCTAATTTAGTTTTTATGACACTATTTACAAAAAGAATATATAAGTTTTGTTACTAATAATATTTATTTTTAGAACAAAATCGTTTTTAACTATGAAATAATTATTTTTATATAAGGTGTATATATAAGGTGAACTTTGTCAGAAAATTTGAAGAAGCATTAAATTGCATTACACTTATATGCACTTATCAAAATCACTGAATAAATAATACAAGCTTTACAAAATTTTCAACTATTCAAAAAATTCTATTTCATTATTGATTTAAAATTATATTTTGAAACTAAAACAAGTTTTATACTTCAATATTAGAATTTGAAATTTGAATTAGTCGTTTCCGCCACCGACGCAAATCGTTACTAGTAATGGCTTAATTACAGACTTCGGCCATGTTGTATAATGCTCGGTGCGAAATGTAAAACAAAAACAGAACCAATTTCACAGTGAAACCTATAATGAAGCCCCGCGATTGCTTCCTTTTATGTTAGTAGAGAGAAAGTCAGTCGATCTCTAATCATTCGGAGCGTACTAAAGTTCCGACGGAAGTTATTGCATCTCAAATAATTACTTGCTCGGTTACACAGATACTATTGAAATAATTACTCACTAACCCGGCACGGTGTTTGTGAAAAAAGAAAAGTTTCATCAAAAAATATTAAGCTCTTTCATATTTCGCCGTGATATCTCGTAAATTCGACGCATTTTTAATGAAGTTTTTCATTTAAACGCGTCGGCAGGAAAAGTTAATTAGTAATATCCATTTAAATTCAGACAGTACTCGAGTGATTGAATCTTTATATGAAAATATTGAATTCATCTGAAATGCAAAAGCTGTTCTACTTATTTTATAAGCATTCCGAGTTTTGCAATCAGCAGTATATACATAGGGAAGAAGAATTTGTTTTTTGTTACTCGTTATTTATATTTTTCTAGTTATAAGTCAACCTTTTTAATACATGTCGTTTTAAAACGTGTTCAAACTCGACAATGAAGGAAGTAGAATATTAGAACTCATTAGGATCCATCTATGATTACTCTATTAATAGTTTAATAGACAAGTACGATGCTGTTCTGATGAACATCACCAACGATATACGTGAATTATAATTATTTAATACTAAATAAATATTTTTAGTACTTGAATTACAGGATTAAATTTAATTCTCATATCGCTTAGAATTTGACTAGGTTTGCTATTAATTTCTTCTTACTCACATACACTGCCATTATTACCAAGTTCTGGAAAGTTCATAAATATTCTACCTAAATTTTTTCATTGACATATTTTTTATAAATATCATACTTAATTAATATTTCAAAAAAACTCAAACACGCCTTATGCAGAAAATGACAAAAATCTACCAATTACACTAAGATTACGTGACAATTAAAGGTGAACAAAATCCTTAAACTTATAAGGATGATAACTATTTTATTACGTATAAGAACCGTGTTTTTAACATACAATATAATTTTTTTCATATACAATTTTGTATTACTTAATATTCTAAAGCAATCTTGGCCATGCGAGCTAACAATAACCTTACCGTTTCCTTGTTCCAGGTAAACTAAGCTCCTGAAATCCCGCCAAGACCCAGTTAAAATGGCGTCGGTTCATTTAAAATTCGAACGAGAATTACAGAGCAGCCAGTCGATCGCAAATTGAATTATCGCTTCGCTGAGTGCCCTTTAATTTAATTTGCAGCCTTACATTAATAACTGTGCCTGCGGTAAGTTCCTATGAGTGCGTTTTGTTATACTTCTACTCTTAAGTTATGCCTTAGTCGACAAATGTTAATTCATATTTCATTGATATTAGATATATATAAAACATATGAAAGGTAATGTATTAAGCCTAAACACGCGAAGGTTAAGCCTTTGTTAGAGTATTATATAAATTAAATTTATTTGTACAATACTTTCTTAAATATCTTAAAATTACCTTAAGATTACCCTTTTACTAGCTTTGTATGTAACGGATTTTCTAATGTACAGATATGATATTAATAGTTGATACGCCCAACTATGTCTATTACTTGAAATTACTACATTTTTAAATTCTCATTTATACTTTAAAATATAAAAAATTTAATAAGCTACTACTACCAATACTATCTTACAAGAATGTTTTTATTATCCGTTTTTCATTAGTTTTATTTTTAAAATTATTTTTGGTTGCTGCATTTTACGTTAGGAAAGAAAGAAAAATACTAGGAAATCATAAAACCGTTTGATGTGGCTATGACGTTAAAAGAGGTTCATTGACATTGTGAATCCTTGCCTCCATTCATACCAGGCGAGCATAAGCCATTCAGCTGCGTTCATTTCGAAAAGCTTTCAGCCAAAGGAAACCGTTGAAAGAACCGCACCAATCTCGCTTTAAGCCGCCTGTGTGGGCAAGATTAATTTCATGTTGGTTTACGAGATGCTAGCAAAAATATCTACGGTACAGTGTCCTTTGTAAGATTGCTTTTTATATCTGATTATGTTAATATATACCAGGGCTTAATGAAATACGAAGAGTTTAAAGCGTTAATTGAAAAAGGCCCAGTTTCAGCACTGGACTGATAAAGGCCGATAATGATGATGATGACAAACACTGTTATAAAATGTAATCAAAGGCTTTAATGTACTCAAAATCATTGACATTCAAGCAATTAATATATTTTTCAATGTTTTTCTAGGAAACTTGCGTACCTACTTAATTATCATCTTGTACTTAATAACGTTTACTTTTTTAACTAAAATAATTATTTTGTAACTGCGATATATTACCAGTAATTTATAGATCGTTATAACACACAGGAGCCTGAAATTGCAATCCATCTTACCTTTTAATGCAACAAGAAACATTTAAAATTAATAACGCAATAAACCAATCGCTTCACGTATACTGCAACGTAAACACGAGCAGAAACGGCCATTATATACAGATATATATATATTTCCTAAATTTAAACACAATGTTACCATCCATTTCCCCCGTTCCACGGTAATTTCCGCGGTGTGACGTGACGTAATTCCGTGATGGTCTCGTCCGACGTTCCTATCGGAACTGCTCGTTAAGATGTGGCTTCGTGTTTTGCCGCCCTTTTTTGAATTTCGAATGTGATATTTATTTATTTATTGTAGGTTGCTTTTTAAAACTGCATATGCAAATTTGTTTTTAAAACAAGATTAGTTTGATTTTTGTTACTATTAAATATATCGCTACATTTTTAAAGTTTCATATCGATTAGAAAGGACGAATTTGGGGGCAAACTTTCGTAAAATAAAATCGTTGTTCTTTATCTATTTAAAAGGTATTTAAATACAAACATTTTTTTATATATTTTTGGTATTAATTTGAAAAACGACCTATTAGTTCCCAATCGCTAGAATATCGCAGATGACTTACCAATAGAAAAGAAAATGTTTGGTCTAAAATCTCTGGTATTCGGGTAATTCTATCTAAATATTATGAAGTTGCTTATCAGTTTACGAGATAATGTTCATGTTCATTCTATAACAAAATTACATTGTCATTTTCAAATGTATTCCAATATTACAAATGGCGACCCAACGTAATAAATAAAATTGAACATGTTACTTTAGTAAATTAATCTTATTGAATTAAAATAATTAAATTATGACCCCGAACTTAATCCGGCTAGTGCTATCATTTCTAATATCAAATTTTGTAACTTATACAACAGTGACAGTTTGTAGGTCATTCGAATAGCAACGTATTGTGTATTAATCTATTATTTCACATTCAATTTAAGTAATAAATTCGTTACTGTTTTAACCTTAAAACACAACCGCATTATATAATGATATTCGTAAAATTTTATGAGCACTCTTTTAGTGCTAGTATTAAAGTTAAAAATCAGTCAGTAAAACTTGGCAGACATTTCATATCTTATAAAGAGGTCACGTTCCAATGCTGTAACGGTCACTAAAATAAGTACGTGTTCAAGATAAGTTTTGTTTAAAAAAATTGTGAAATCTGCTAGTAAAACTGAGTTTAATAAAAACGAACCGTTTGCTTAACAACTTTCTTGTTCGTCTAGGTATAACCAACATATAAATGTAAGCCTCTTCAGTACTTTTAGATAATCTCTATAAAGGACTCTAATCTGAACATGACATACCATATCTATGAACATTAAGCCCCCTCATGCAACAAGCTACTCAATGGATTAGTACAATTATCTGCATTACCAAAACTATTTCGTATTCAAAAAACTATATAAAGATAACAGTAACCCTTTAATCTTCGTAATTTTAGCTTGAGAAAAGAAAAAATGTTTGTTTGTTTCACGTTCTTTACGAAAAACGACCAAGTCCCGGTTATATACATATGTACAACTGCATCGTGTTTTTCTCGCCCTACCCTCCGGTCCATCAGTCATCGTTAGCGGTTCATCTTGCAGACGGTTCTATGGCCGTAAACGTTCAATTTAGTCCAATTTAGCGGTGCGCCCGGCTCGTCTAGATTAGCCGTTCGTGGATGCGTATGCTTCGAACGCTTATGCAGGCGATACGCGAACACGCGAACCCTTTGGAAGGACAACGTATGAATGCTTTGTATGCTTTTGTAGAGTGAAATAACTTTCATACGATCTCTATTGCGGTGGTATCCGTTTTTTTTTTATTTCCAGTAGGTTGCTGTTAAAATCTATTGCACAGTTTTAGGAAAACTGACGACTGAACGACGACAATAATGAAGCAAAAAACCAACCAATCTATCGTTGTTTGTAAAATGATTTTAAAATTAAAACAATACTAACGTGCTGTCATTTGTTAAATGCACATTCAACTATTGCAATGCTTAGAATATTGGTTGGTGTTCTAAAATTTTTACGGCAATTGCAGTGGTTTAAAAATTCTGTATTTAAGAGATCTTTATTATATAATATAAAACAAAGACTTTCGCATACTTTAAAAAACCGTTTTCTATCATTATCATAACATGGTATAAGTATTATGTACCTTAAAAGAAATAGTTACTTAAATGCATAAATGTTTATGATGATTTGCGCAAATTTATTAGCGCATAGCGTGTGATAAGGGAAAGACTGCCGCTCGGTTCCTTTCTAGATATGATCTGATAAACTTTGTATTCGCATTGCTAATTCGCCAATTCGCCATGCAATCCCTAAGTATTACGTCATCGGTTTACCCGCCCTTAGTATTTGTTTTTATGCATTAAAGTCATGTATTAAGTCCTGGCAGGTGAGGAAGGACTAGTTATTGTGTGAATGTGATCATAAATAATAAAGCCGTCAGATCTTCAACATATGTTATAATTAAATTAAATGTTTAAATTTTACTTACTGATGAATATTTCATTGCACTTGGGTTCTAAATGAAAACTGAAATTATACTGTATCACGTCACGAAAAGGGACTACGTTAGTACCGTCAAAGTATATTTGTTACCGAATAAGTGATCGTTAGAGTACATAATGTCTCGTAGTATAAAACTCCGTTCTTATCGTTGATATATAATCTATAGTTGCTGCTATAACCCCTTGTTAAAAACAACTAGCATAATATTATTAGTCGCGCCTTCAAAATTTTCTATAGCAAATTTATAAATATGTAAATAAGATATTTGCATAAGCACGTTGCACGTTGCGCATAAGATTTAAGGGCTTATGTCAGTATAGTATACGCTTTAATCTTTTGCGTAGTATGGTTCTTATTGCCCCAGGATTTTCCTATGTTACAAATGTAGCAAAGAGCAAAACAAAAACAAATTATGTTTCGCGTGGCTTAGAACCCACGACCGCCGGTTTTGATCCTATGCACCAATTCCACTAGCCTCGAAAAGTTTTAATTATATTATGTTTTAGTTATTAATAAAGTTGCGATTCAAGCAAGGAAACGACTAGCATTTCGCACGTTTGACGCACGAGGTCCATCAGCGCTTGAGGTGCTTTAGGCCAGATCGTCGGTTAAATAGGTCCATTTCCAGGAATAGAGCTTTACGATCCGCTGGCCCCCGTCCAATACGCGACGATGCACTCCGCTACACTTCGACTTTACAACAAATCTTCGCAGAAGTATGTTTGCTAACTCACTTTTGAAACATGTAATAACGCCGATGCTCATGTAATTAATTTTAATTGTGAGCGGAAATATAAATATCATTACATTATCTTTCAGTTACAAACATATAAATTGACATTAAAATATTATCAGTACAAACGCTGCCGTTACTAAGCTGTTTTTAGGCGTTGATATTTTTTTTATAATCTAATCCTCTGGGAAACCTTAGAACCTCGCCTATATTCCTGTGTAAAAACCTTGATAACATTAATTAAAAATACTAATTAATAACAAACAATTAGTTACTTATACCAACGCTGAAACACATATTTCTATACTCTATTTCACATTTTAACTCCGTTCTTTTTGAGGGGAATTTACCGTTACTCATTTCACACGGTGCATTAGTTCGAAACATTAACCACATCCAGTCATTGAGATCCGTTCAATCCATCGAAGCTTTACAATGACGGTTGTAATCAAGCGTCATTCGAGGCGGGAAACGGCGATTGAATTCCCTTTGACGCAATAGGGGATTATGCGAAATCACACGCGGGAGGGTTTTGCAAACACTGCTACTGCTACTGTCTCGAATGTCTATGGTTGCTTCATCAAACAGTTGAAGCGGGACTTGGTCTGTGAATATATTACGTCACTTATCAATGTGATATTAAGTTGCGACGATATTATGTATTACAATCAGTAGCGAGTGACCGGAGGTGATCGAACATTGAGAGCATTGCAGGGAAATATCTCATTGGCGCCCATATGTTATTATTGTATAAACAACACGTACTACAGTTTGCACAAAACCGCTGTGTTGACGTTCGGGAAAAATTAATGGTTTTTATTCTTTTTATAATATAGGTAACTTCTTAAAATTTTTAAATAATTGCCATAAAACTGCCTCCGTATCCTAGTGGTATAGTCGTGTGGTTAGAAACCGAATGTCTGAATCCTGACTGAACAAATTTGGGTCGATCACCCAATTGTTTGAAAAGTAAGATGATCCATACGTCGGTAGGGCATGTAAAAAGTCGGTTCACCCACCAACCGCATTGGACCAGCGTGGTGAGATACGGTCCCCTAATGGATAAGGGTGTATTAAGGGAGGCCTATGTCCAGCTGTGGACTTCCACAGGCTGACGATATAAGTGCTATAAAGCCTATGCAATGCTATACGCTTGCCTAGTTTTTCATAAGAATAATCCGCCTAAGTGACACACCATCACACTCGATTTTATAGAACACCAAGAAAAACAAATTTTACTTCCAAACATTTCATCATTATTATAATTTATTGTCTTACAAAATTATTTTATTGAAATATTAAATATTTTTGAAAGAAAACAACAAAAAACTACAAAAAATTGTTCTTTTCAAATCATTCTTTGATCTCGTAAATTAACATTAACAAGCATTGAACTTGTAATTAATGCTTCATTTCTTTTGATCTGAGACGTAAATCTAAATATTGTGCGTAAAATTATAAAATTAGATAGAAAATGTCAAAACAGCTTTCCAACAAATGATTCAGAATTACAAAGACAAATAACTTGTACAACTTTTATTCGAGACAATGTGAAAATTTTAATTTAAAGTCAGTTTAAACAAGTCCGATTAGTTACATGGCTTTTAATTTTTCTACTTTGGGAAATATATGCGTTTCACAAACCTTCTTAGTCAATCTTAAAGTCGAGGTTTAAAACTAGTGACTGACTTCTTCACTGGCTCTTTAATTTTTCACGTTTAGGATGATTGATAAATACATATGAACTCACCTAATAAATAAATAAGTGGTACGTATTTTAATCACCGATCGAGAGCTTTACAAAACTGATAACATTCGGTTTCTGCACATATGGACGCCAAGACACAGTTTTATTTTTCGGTATGAATAAAATACTATTACTCTACGTTATTTATTATATCAGAAATTGCTTATTTCTTTTATTATTCTAAGTTTCTATGTGTAAGTATTTATCTTAAAAATTTATTAATTGCTTTTTATGATAACTGTTTGCAACTTGTTTACGATTTGATAAAAGGCACATTTATAGCAGTAGAAGCAGTTACATTTGTTATACTTTAATATAGGCCGATGCTTAACCGCCTTACGTCGCTGTAATTAGATTGTTGTCTGTACGGAGACGGTGAAAGACATTTTTATACACCTCTCGTATACTAATATACAGCAGCCGACAGCATTTAATGAGAAAACAGGAATGCGTAAGATATTTAAATAGATACATTCGGAGAACAAAATTACCTCTTCGTGGACTTTTTATAACTAGAAGCTAATTACCTAAAGTTTGCTTGCAAAGGCACGTAATGGAACAAAATACTAAATTTACTAACTCCTAGGCTAAATTAAAAAAAAAATGTAAATACCAATTTTTCACAAGTTAAAAGGTCTTTTTTATTTTCTTTAGGTATTCGTGAATCTATTATACATTAATAGCTATGTTGCAAATGCAATGTTGTAAAATTATTAATTGATGGATATTAAACTCGAGTTTACATTCGACATGTTCGGAACACGTTAGCGTACAATTGCGTAATTGTTCCCAATCCTCTATTGCGTTACTTGCTCGTGTCAACAATGTCAATTTGCGACTTCCTCCGCTAACTCGTACGGCGTTAGATCTAATTAGGCAGTACATCTTAGACCTAGATGTGTCTATTACCTCATTAGCATTTCTCACGGTTGTTAGTAATTCATTCGGTTCGTTTTCTATTGCTATTTTGGGTAGACAATCGTTAACGAATATTTAATTATATTAAATCGATTTTTAGGTGGATTCTTTGTTTAGTGAATTGTTAGAAGGAAATGCCGTGAAAATAATTGCTATGATATTGTTTTATTTGAGTGATTTGTAATTTTTTTATGGCGTACGCAGGCAGAAGAGTCGTCGGGCCACCTGATGGGAAGTATCACCGACGCCTCATGAGACTTTGGCAAGTCTCGATTTAGCTCCAGTAAATACGCTGGTTACGGTGCCCTTCAAACTGGAACACAGCAGTGTTTTCACGCTACTGCTTCGGGAAGAACAGGCACCGTGGTAGTACCCACCCAGACGGTAAAAGGGACCTACCACCAGTAAAGGGTACCTACCACCGGTATTCAAAGTCAAAGCTCAAAATTATTTATTCAATTTTGGCTCTTCGAGCACTTTAGTGAACGTCAAAAATTGTCCATTTACCACCGGTTCACTAAACTCAGACCTGTCCAGAGATGAACCGGCAAGAAACTCTGGCCTTTATTTTTTTTTTAAATATAAGTATGTACAAAATTTGACCAATACATTTTTTTTTAAGTTACCAGGGATTTGTATGTGGTGTTAATTACGACTCTTGTTTTATTTATAATTTTGATAAATTATAAGCTAATTAAAACGCATTACCTAAAATATGTCTGTAATGAACGGTAACAATGCGGTGTTTGGACTTTACATTAGAGTTTTAAGTGTGATTCCGAGAAATGATATAGCCAGGATATCTCCATTATCATTTGTTTTCAGGTCATCATGTTTAAATACTAGCTGCCCTTAAATACGTTTGCGTTACATAACATATCTTAACTCAGTTTCTTATATTTAACACACTATTTGAGATTTTACCATAAAGTATAATTTTAAATCTTAACTAGCAACTACTAAGTTTAACAATTCCAATCGGACGGCTTTATAAGCATTATTGGAGACGTATGAGATTTGGGGACTGTGCTTGTGGGTCATTTTATTGGATAGAAACAGTTCAATTAAAGAGAGTTATCGTACATTAAACTCTTTACTTCCACTCTATCGTAACAACGCTTCGCCCAAGCCTTCAACTAGAACTGATAGTGACCTTTGACTGAAGTTAATAATCATACGGTAAAGTATATCAGCCTGTGTAGTTTACGTTTCAATTCTTGAAATAGTACGTTAATGGTGTACATACAACCTTAAGAATTGTAAATAAGTAAAGCCGTTTGGTTTACATCGTATAAGCGCCTTTGTAAACACTAAATTTAGCTTGTATATTGATTTTACGTACTAGATTTTCCGGACAATACACGGTAACACTTGTAATCCGGGTTGTTTGCAAAAACAACGTGATGGTTACTATACGTATAAATTAATATAAAATCTAAAGAACTTTTGGGCACAAGTTGTATATTTACGTACAATTATGCTGCACATCTTGCTCCTTAGATTCCTATGTAGTAATCTATTAGTATACAAATATCTTAACTAGTTTCGCCTCGCTGTTTAATCCGTGTGATGGTGGTTTTTTGATAGTGATCATTACGTATTATATATTTATAAGCTCAAAGCTAGTTTCTGCCGAAATAGATCGCCGATTTTATAACATACATGACGCTTTTGTTACATTTTGAATAAACTGCGTTACGCCCTTATTAATTATAGCCAATATTCCAATATTCTAATATAGTGGTTTTTAGTTCAACAGTAACAAACATCCATCCATCCTCATCATCTTTAGTGTTCATAATATTATATGAAGTTTAGTGCGATTGGTAAGGTAGTTTTTGTTAAAATGTACTATAATTATTGATAAAATTTCGCATTTTACATATCGGTACGCATAGATATAGATATTTAAACGGTCTTCATTAAAACGGGTTAAGGACGAGTCAAGGTGAAGTTATATGTACCTTGGATCTAACGGAACTCGTCGCTCCGTTCTGCCGGGAAGGCATTAGCACTTCTCGAATGATTGGCTAAATCCTGGAAGAACACAAGTGCATGTCGTTATCGAGCTTCAGTCGTTATAACTGCGTTTAAAATTGAAAACTTCTATGAAACTGAAGGCTAGAAGACATGCGGTCTTTGTTAAATGTAACCCAAAGCGATGTATTGAAAGAAAGAATGTAAGAAAATCTATGTTTTTTCTTTCCAAAGCGATATATTGGCGTCATATGGATGCTGTTCTTGTAGGTGGTGTTGGTTTACGGTTAAGTGAAAATCGTACGTAGAACGTAATTCTAACGAAGCATAAAATAGGTATAAGTTTTTTTATTTCTAAAAATGTATAAAGAAACAGTCATCACTACAATTTAATAAGTGTCCAATCAGCAATTGAACCTATCAGTGTATCTTTCAAGTTCGTAATGTAAAGAAAAGTTAAGTAGAAACATTACAGAGCATTAATCATTTCATTGACTTAACAAATATCTATTATCTTCTTGCACTCTATTTAGGTGTGATGTTTACTTAAAAAAGTATATAATAATGCATGATAGCTAACTTGCTTCCGTGCAGATCGTCGACTAATCTATATATCTTTCTGAATAAATTAAATTGGATTGTCTGTTTGTAACACCAAAAGAATTTTTTTTATTATTACATTGTAATTTATATCCGAAAGGTGTAACAATACAACATTTATAAAAATTGTTGTCTGTCTTTTTGTTTTGGCTAATGTATCTACAATATGGAGGTCTGATTTTGACGAAACTTTTACCGGACGATAGCTGATTTAACTGGTAGTAACTTAGGCTACTTGTTTCTTATAACAAAAACGAACAACAAAATATATCCTATTATTTGTTCACAAACTGTAATATACTACGTGTCACTGCAATAAAATTAAAAAAAAATTATCCGTCAGAACTTTAACGCAAAACTTATGTTTACACACCGATTTCCGAGTTACACTTTGAAATAGAAAAGTCGGGATACAAGCTAGCGGGGTACGACAGGAGACTCGTCATTTGTTCCTTTGTGAAGCAAAAGCTCCTTTCAGGACCCTTTTACGGACAATAACGCGGCAACTACTGAAAAACGCACACTTCTTGAAACAACGCGCCCATCCATTAGCCGGGAATAAAAATGCAACCTCACGGAAAAATAAACTGAATAAGATGAAGGAATGTTTATAAACTGCTTTTATTATTTTTTACACAAGTTAAAATTTCAACTATTACGCACCAATTTAATTACACAAACATACCATAATTCGATTGTCAGTTTGATATATTATATATATTATTCAGATTTATCTGCTCTATTACTGTAAAATACCATAGAATTATGCCTAGGAAGTTTTTTGTAAGAGCAATAATTAGTTACACTATTATAGCTTCGCATTTATTATAAATTAATTAAATGTGTAATATAGTCTAAAGAAGCAAAATTAAATAGTTTATCTTAATAAGTAATTACTTTTGCTTGATTTTCGTATATATTTCGACAAACACGTTGAATTATAAAAATAGTTATCAGTGGAATAAAACATAATTAAACGGTCGCACTTAAGATTATTTTTTTCTTACCTTAACTCAAACCTGTTGAAAGTGTTTCAGTTCGTTTTGCAGTTATTGTGCTGAGACTTTCGAAAGGCCTGCATTTTCAATGTCAAAGTTAACTTTTACGAAATTAAATTGTTACATTACTTTACAGTAGTTTTTTATTTTATATTTTTACATTTTTTATTTACGTATACGTATCACCGAGTCTTTTAGAGTCATGAATATTTAGAGAAGTACAAACCGCATTAGACAATATGGCGACATTATTTACCCTCCCCTACAAAAGTCACTTCTGCATATTCCGTATTATGCTCGGTGTCTCCAATTGGGTCACGGACTACATTTGAAGCGGCCTCTTACGTCACATCCCTTGAACCTGTGCCCTATAGGGTATGATCGGTTATATTAGCTATGCATCGGCTATCGGTATGTTAATTAGCTACTTGCGTATGACAGATATCTGATAAAGAAGCTAAGTATTTTGATAAGGGAACCAAAGGAGGAGGATAAAAAGCGTCAAGTGATGCCGTTGAAAATAATCAAGTACACGTTGTTGGTGTTGAATGATATCATTACTTAGAAGAGGCCAGCAGATAAGCTATAAATAAAATGGCAATAGCAAATTAATTGCATTGAAAATATGATACGAGTCTAGGATAATAGAGACGTAGATATTATTAAATACAAAGGCGATGATAAAGTCCATCAAGAAAATTGAGAGCATTTAAATGTGATTTGCTCTGTTCCCTTTGGATACGATACTCGAGGTCAATACGTCACGCAACGGCACGCCCTCGACAAACAGCTGACAGCCTGAGCAAACATCGATACCTGTATATTCGATTACACTTACGGAAATCAAACGGGCGACTGCTGATCGAATGGGACAAATAAAAAAAATCGCAATGTGAAAAACACAATCGGGATTTCCGACGTGAGAGGGAGTTCCGCTACGCGGTGTTTGTGCAAGGAGCATGCGCGCCGCCCAAGGACGTCGAGCGCGCCTCAGTCGAGCGAGAGGCAGCGCCGCGGCCGCCCGTCCAGCCAGTTCCTATGCACCACTTGTTACAACCCCGGGCGCATGAGCGACGCACGACGGAAGAACCACGACACCCGCTCCCTCCGATTCAGTCTCGTAATTCGCTTTTGACTTGCTTCGCTTGCTTTGGCCAGTTCAGCTTACGTCCGTTACATAATCGGACCGGTGCATCATGCGATAACTGAATCGCCACCCGGCCGTGGCCAGCGACGGACGCCTCGATATGACTTGCTGGGAAAGTGTAGGACTGCTAGGCCCTTGCGCCTTGCTAGCGCCCGCCGATGTCAGGGTGAGTCCACCGATGTGCCATGGCTGATTTTCAATTAGCGTTTCGATGTTAACCCCGTTCCATTTTCAAATTTGTCCGATCGCATTTAAATTATTAACGCAGTTTAAGTAAATATTATGAATAAAAATATTAACGCAGTTTAAGTAAATATTATGAACGGTTTTTTCCAAAATACGTTTCGACAAACAAAGTCATTACGGCTAGGTTGTTATCGACGTAATTTATTAATCACCCGTTGTTTTTAAATGAGAAATTTAAATGCAAACATTCATTTCATTTAATGCAACGACTGCCAAATTACTAACGGTTCATTTCATCCGTTCAGTCGATATACGGTATTCGGGTTGGGATCAGTGGAAATGGTGTCCGTGGTGTTACTGACAACGGAGGAGATCCTCCAGCGCAATTACTTCTGGTATTGTTTGGATACCACCTGGATCGCAGTTGAGATGGAGCCGTTCGAGGAAGTGAAACCTGAGCACATGTTCTCGAAGCCCCTCTCCAGGGACGTCTATTACACCAAATACCCGGATATACCGCGCAGCGAGTCGGAAGACGAGAACCCGCTGACCGTGACCGGGTTCAAAACCAAGCACGAGGAGTGGAAGTATAAGATACGAATAAGGAAGTTGGAATCGAGTAGGCGGCACTCGAGCCAATCGAACTACAGCATCAAATCAACGACCAGTAATCAGCCGTTACAAGATGATACAACAAAAAGAATCTCATCGCTGATGCAGAAAGATGATTCTGATCTAAATGCAAACAATGACGATAGTAGAGTACGCGCGTTCTTTAATCGTTTACTGCAAAGTGTACCACCGCCTCCGCTAGAGGAATTAACCACCAATAACAAAAGATGCTCAATAATAGCGCCACCGGAACAAGACAAGGATTTCGATTTTGTTAATCTTCCAGCCTATTCGGAATTTGAGAAGGACAAAATCCTTAATCCGACGCACGAGAAGAGCTTAGTGCCAAGCACTTCGACACTAAAGAGGAAACAACGCAGGGTCACTTTCAACACAGATTTAACACGCAGCGATTCGTGGTACGAGACGATCTTTGGTTATCAGATGTGATCGGCTCTCGTGATTCAATTCAGATGTCGTGCAGTGACGTTATGATATCACAGTCCGCAAGTAAAGAATCAAATGTGACTAAAACTAGTGATACTAAGACCTCGATATCATGGTCAGATTTATTAAGTCGTTGCGGAGTAAGTGGCTCCATATTGAACTGGGAAGAATCCTTAACTAGAGTGGATAATATCATCAGTCGTTCGCACTGTGTGAATGAGAAAATACAAGATGTCTCACTGGAAGACGACGAAGCGGCATACGCTGAGTTTGCTGTCTACAAAATCTGTCAGACATTGAAAATTGACGACGGCATTATTGACTCGTCATCGATGAACGACTTTAACAATCTCGAGCAGTTAAAGAATTACGCGTTGAAAGGCGATCCTTCGTTGCATAAATCACTGTACCGTTTAGCGACCATAGATATTGACGATTCGGAATGATTGTAATATAATAAAAAAGTATTTTAAGCTTTAAATAGTGTAGATTTATTAGATATGGACAATGTTTTGTTTTGCTACTTCTACTAGCAGCGCAATGTAGTGTACCGCTTTAGCCTAATTGGCGTAAGTAAAGCTTGTCTTTTGTGCGTATTTTATACTTAATGTTTTGTTAAGTTCTTTTTTGACCTCTGCTTTTGTTTCAGCCTCCTGAGAACGAGTTGCAGAAGAATTCGGATCGTGTTCTATCAGAGCACGAGTTGCGGGTTCAACGATCGCTTCAAAAGCTTAATGTACCCGAATGGTAAGATATTGTCACATTTTTTTTTTTAATTATCTCACTAGTTCATCACTCAACTTGTACTTTTAAGCTTAAATTTTCTCAACGTTTAGCTATGTTATACAAAAGTTCAATTTTATATATTGCATATTATTGCGAGGAATGTAACAGTTCATAGTTTGGAAAATTCTGACTAACTTTAATTATAAAAACAAGAATCTGTCATCGTTAACAACCAATAATTACGGGCCCTTTTTTGTATAAAAGTGAGTATAGCTGTCTCGAAACGACTGGTGGTCAAATAGGTTTGGATTCAATACTTTAGCAAGATAATGAACATTATTCCAAATAAATCATTTACTTAGGTCTCAAGTAACTGTGTATGTACTTTAACCGCCCTGTCGCGGTTGCATAGTCACGCGGCATATACATATAAATGTTCTACTGGACAATGTACTTAGTGCACACAAAGGTCAAGATATGTATATTTATTTACACATATATGTAAGTAGGATACTCTATAACACATACACTAGTTAGTATAATTACTTCTAGCTTGAATACTAATTTGAAGTCATAATCAATCACTATAAAGGCTTTAAATTTTTTTCTGTCTTTTCCAACTTGGTTTATAAACTGTAGATTTATAATTAAGAAATAGAGTTCTCAATTGCCGAATTGAGTCGAAATTAATTTTATGTTTTCTGAGGCATTATTATAAAACTTATAATAGCCGAAGAGTTAAATAATCTTAAGTAGACCAGACTATACCTATATTTTATGTCATACACACAATGTAGATTAAACAGGAGAGCCCTCGAGATGGCGCCACTTCCCGCGTTCGACTGTCAGCTCGCTGAACAGTGAGCTCTCTTGAGTGGAAATGCGAGAATGCTTCAATACTAAGCTCTTGTCCTTTGTTGATCCCTTAATCCCTCTACCTTCTAACCTATATTCCTTTTTAAGCGACTGAAGCATTTTCATCCCGTAAAATACCCTCAATAACGTCAAACACTCATATTTCAAGAACGCTTGGAAAATCGATTATGACATATAATCGAATAGATTGTATATTCCGATAAAATATGCGTTATCTAAGTGGAACAATCTAAAATGTGTTTTTCGGTAATGCAGAAAAAACTCCCCGCGTTAGTAGATATGATTTCACGCGATAAATAATGTTTCTGTTTAATATAGGTTATCGGCTCTAATCGCCTTTATTATAGCAATATTCTGGCATTGCTACGTTTACGTAATTTTAGTTTAAATTCCTGTTATAAATAATATTAATAATAAAGAAGTAAGGTTTGAAGTCAGTGTATTACATTGTAATATAAAAAAGTGTCTTTAATATCATATATTTAAAAAGATAAAATCATTTGATTTGTGATATACAGCCTACTCCTAGTTGACTCATGGCTCAAGCATTTTCCTCAAACGAACAACCTGTTACAATATATAATTTTGGTTAAAATTAACGCAAATGAAATGCGGAGATACGATAGTTTATCTCTTTTCACTAGATTAATAAAATTTTGAGCTTCATACTTACCAATTCACTCATTGTCATTCACTAACTAAACGGCAATTAGACCTCGTCGGGACTGAGCGGCATTGAAATACCTCGTCCAATCAGGCATTCATTAATCGCATATATCCACTGGATAAGAGGAACAGATACTTAGGGCAAGAACGTGATGTAGCTGTAAGGCTAATTTCAATAGTCCAGGAGATAAAGACTAATAGTTTATACAAATTGGAATTAAAATATTTATAAAGAAATAATTAATATCAACGACCCCTTCGTTTGTATTATATTGCGTTAATTTGATGCAATATCATAAGAGCCTCTGTCGATTTATAGATAATCATTTATTATTTATTAATCTGTACCACTTTGTATATCATTTTATTACAATTAATACTAAAGAAATGACACAAAATATATTTGATTTATTCAGCGTTCATATAAACTCATATACATATAAATGTGTTGTTACTGTTGCCTGATCAACGTTATTATCATAATGTAACATCTATTACGGAAAGCATGATAAATAAACGTTACAATATCTTTGACCCCTTACAGACCTTTGTTATTACTGTTTATAGCTCGTTGTTTACAAATCACTAATAAATAGTTATTACATTATTACTAATGTTGATGACGATAAACTGCTTGTTTACAATTTAAGGTATTTAGATTAAGTATTATATACTAAAAGGTTTTAAATGTGATTGTCAGTTTGAATATTGTATGAATTTTTGAACCTTAATCTCTATATTTAGTCTTTTGATTAAATATGTTTAATATCTAAATTGCTTGAATAGTTTGAATTGCTTGAAGATAAGGTATTATGGGTCACTGGCAAATCATTGTTATCGACTCAAATACTTTGGTGCGCCATATAACCCAAATTTTTATCCGGCCAAGCATTCGTGACCTTTTTGGCAAAAGACAGATTTTCTATTAACGCATACTTTACGGCAGAAATATAGGAGAATGCACACTTGTCAATAGCTTTTATAAAGGTGTAATAAGAAAAAGAAACATAGTTGTACCCTAAAAAGTTTCGCTTCGTCTGTAAGCAAGGAATTGAATTTTATATTACTGAATTCAGTACTGTAGCCCTTAATCTTATCCAAAAATATTTTTTTAACTCATAAAAGTACCACGAGAAATCGCCACAGTGCCTTTTGTTCTTAAAATGGTACCCTTGAGGTTAAAATTGCCATCCCCAATGAAGAAGTAAAGTTATTCATCTGTACATGTAGCTTTCCAGTTTTAATAGAGTTTTATGGTCTTTGTTACTAGCACCGTAATCTTATATATTAAGTTTAACAAGTTATTATATATAATAAAAGGTAACGAAACTCTTAATTATTTTAATAATATTAATTTAATTGAATAAACCGGCGTAGATATACGAATTGGAGCGAGACCAGAATCGCTGGTCCGAATTCAAAGAAAAATGCTATATTGTCTTATCGTTATTTTCAATCACTAAATTTTATAAAAAATATATATTGTACCTTGAATGAACACGTCTATCTTGAATGAAATGCACCTCGAGCTAGTCTTAATCGATGAAAACTGTTATTCAGGTACCACTAATTACATTGGAAAGCCAATTATATGATAACTACAAACATATCTAAGGAGATAAAGAGTTTAATTAAGAAACTTTTAAGGCACATGACAAGAAAATAGATACAATAATTCAATCGAGTTTTGCAATTTCAAGGTACAAGAACGCGCCCGCCCCCCGCGAGGGCTTCCTGCTCCGGAAGCGGCTCTCCGACGCATCATCAGCCGCCCGATGGGGGGGCCTCAACTCGAAGACCACCTCGCTGGGCAGCCTTGGTGCCAACGCGCAGCCACCGCCACCACAGCTGTCGCCGCACACCACCAGCTTTGGGAGATGGTCGACCAGCCGACTCAATTCGAACCAAGTAAGTGTAACCAAGTAACTTTTTCTCAAATAGAGCCAGCGAGTTCACTGAATGATATTTTTATATAATACGAGCAGTACGTCCACAGCAGTGCCTGTGTTATTTTCACATTTTGGAAATGGATTTTCCCTGCAGTACAAAATAGTCTACATAGTTGGACCTAGTTGAATACAGTAGACAAACAAATAAACATATTTCCTTTTTATAATGATAGTATAAGAAGGAGTGAGCAGAATCTTTACCTCCCCTAATGTACGCCTCCTCCGTTGGGGGGGGGGGGGGGTTGACCGTATTCTTCCACGCTGTTCCAATGCAGGCTGATGGGACCGACTTTTTACGAGCCCATCCGACACATGGATCATTTTACTTTCCAGACATTTGGATGATCGGCCCAAATTGTCCTAACCAACCAGAAAGTACTTTCTCCGCGGAATTCGAATCCACGACCTCCGGTTTATAAAGCAAGGGCCCATACCGCTACGCCACGGAGGCGAAACTATGCATACATTTTAATATATCTTCCCGCTGCCCTTACATATGGGCCGTTACGTCTTGTTTAGCCAGTAACCACGGTGCCCGTCTATCTAGAACACGGTAGAGTTTACGCGCTACTCCTTTGCGGCAAAAATAATTGTTTTTGGGTATGGTTTCCCAGTTGGCACCTTATAAAAACAACTTACACCTTAAATTTAACTAGAATTGTAAACGATCTTTATTTTATATGTGTTATTGATGGTTATGTCTTCTCCTTTCCACAATAAACGACCCTATCACTCAGACTTCAGCGTCAGGTCGCAGAAATGTTATTACTGCACCAACGGGCTCAGCGTTCACTAATTCTATTTTTTCTATTGAGTTATCGAGTTCCCAAGGTAAAATGAACGCTAGTTCACATTTTAGCGCTCAGTAACTCTCATAACTCCATATAAAGTTAAATACTTTAGTAACTAACACGACTTAACTCTTTAATATGCTAGATACTTGACGCACCAATATCTTTAATACATATTTAGGTCACTCAGCTTAGTAAATATACGTTTGAAGGTTGCAGTTTATCATGAAATTTGTCATCGATTATTATAACTAAACTTGATATTGTCTGTGATCGATAATTTTCACGTTAAACACCCATTTATTTATAAAAAAAGACACACATTATTAAAATATTACATTCTGCAATTAATAAAAATCGCGTGGCTTAAAAATGAATAGGGCTTTACAGCGGCGGACTAAGCCCGTCAGAGGCCCGGGGCGGCAAAGCTGAATGAGGCCCCAAGCTTTAAGCAAATGTATTTCTACAAGCTTTTTATTCAGTTCACATTTGTATGTATAAGTCATCATCATCATCATCAGCCTGTAATAGTCCACTGCTGGACATAGGCTCCTAATACACCCCTATCCATTAGAGGGTTTTTGGACCGTATCCCATGTATGTATAAGTATTTATGATTATTTCGTTAAAATCTGACAAGTTAAATTTAAATTCGGCTTAAATTATTTAAGCTTAATAAACATAGGTATGTACCTACAATCATCATTATCATCAGCCTGTGATAGTCCACAGCTGGACATAGGCCTCCCCTATTACACGCCCATCCATTAGGGGGTTTTTGGACCGTAACCCATCACGCTGGTCAAATCTGGCAGGTTAGTGGGCGGACCGAGATTTTACATGCCCATCGGACGCATGGATCATGTTACTTTTCAGACAATTGGGTGATCAGCCCAAATTGCCCCCGTTGAGACCCGCAGGTTTAGAACCCACGACCTACGGTTTTTTAAGCACACGCCCATACCACTAGGCACCGAAGGCAGTCGTACCTACAATATGAAATGAATATGGTGTAGGAAAATAAAATACGTAAATAGAATCGAACGACAAAAAAAATAACAATAAGAAAAAATAAATCAAAGGTAGTTTTTATTTTCAGTAGATAAGAAGTTAATTTTTATATGTGTTTTCATGCCTTCAATTTACTGAACTCTTCAATAACTTTTGTGAAATCAATTTCTTTTGAAATTTTTCTTTCAATTGAAAGCAGGGCTATATTAACCAGTCGCTCTTGACCCATTGTAGATCGAAGATAATTTTTAATTAGTTTAAGTTTCGAAAAACTTCTCTCGCATGATGCAACCGAGATGCAAGTGGTCAAGAAGTATTGAAGTATAAGCGATGTACAGGGTAATGATTCACTGAAATCCCATTTATTATAAATTGTAGGATTTCTTGGGTGTCCATTTGCAGCTAACACCATAGTCGTATCAGTTTGCTTTTACATGTCTGCGGTACCTTTTAATTTCTTCAAAAATTTGCTCCTTATCAAATGCACTATAAAGATTTATTAAATTATCAACTGCTATAGCCCGAGCGTCATCTGAAGCTTCTAGCATAAGCTTTGATTTAAAAATTTGGAAAATAATATTGATTTGCTTAATGGCCTCGTAACGTGTCGGCAATTCTTGTATAAATCGATCTATGCATTCAAACATTGACCATCTTATTACTTTTTGAATTGTTAATCCAACACCATGAGCTAATTCACTCAGCATCGTTCTTTTTACCTTCCTTCTCCCTCGTTTCTCTATGTCGATGTCCATATTATTGCATTTTTTTGTGCCAAAAGTAACAGCATTGTCTACAATGGTGTTTCGTTCTTTCACTAAATACTCATTCAAGGCTTTTACTTTAACGATTCCTATATCCAGAGTCATTTTGGGAGACTGCAAATATTGCTGAACTAAATTTACTTCCTCCAGGACAGAAAGCCAAAATTGTATATAGAGTTAAAGGTAAAATTACAAACAACCGGCATGAGAAAGCTTGCTCCTGATCTTGTATCTAGATTTGCCTTCGTTACATCTTGAAAATATTCAAACTACTTATAATTGTCTCTATGTTTTCTTTTACAACTTTTACTGACTTGTAAAGAGCACTCCAGCGAGTATCCGAAAACCGTTTTAAATTTTTTTCCAGTCTTCTCTTTCAGTAATTGCCATATCTGTGTAAATGATGAAAAAAATGAATACAATTTCTCTACTGTTCCAAAACACGTGACGCTAGAAGGAACGCATGCAAACACATGAACGCCACAAAGATTCAAGGAATGATTAGAACAGGGACTGAACAATGCTTTTGGATTTATTTCTCTGATTTTTCGTTGCACCCCTCCATGGACACCTGACATTGACGTGACATTGTCGTAACCTTGAGCCCTGCATAAGGCAATATCTAGTCCATCTTTTTTCAGCTGTTGCTGAATGTCTTTTGACATATCCTCAGCAGTTTTTCCAGATATCAAACAAAAACCCAGGAAAGATTCCCGTACTTCGACAATGTCATTTTCTATATGAACGAATCTAATGATTTGACTCATTTGGTCTGTTTTACTTTCGTCAGGAGTGCTGTCAAAAATGATTCCGTAATATTTAGCCTTTCTAAGATCTGCAATAATTTTTTGCCTTACATGTTCACCCAAACATAGAATAAATTAATTTTGTATGCCTTTTGACAAATACGATGGTACTCTCTTTGACCCACCAAGCGGCCTCTTCTAGGTTTAAGCTAATGCTCTTTGCAGCACCGGATCATATTTCGCTAACAATTGTACCTAATTCTAAAAAAAATCCCCTGTTTTCCGAAGAAATATCTTCACGGTGTCCCTCTGAAAGCAAAGATTTTGTTGGGCTAAGAATAACGTGACATCTAAAAGGCGATGTAAAATGTTTCTCCATTTCTTAGTTTTCATCGTTAATAATCTTCAAGTTATCTTTATCATAGTTTTATTAAGTTTTAAGCACTCTGTCCACGTTTTCCATTTTTCTAAGTTTGATAGATGTTCATGAGATGATTCATGCTGTGATATCCCTAGGATTTAATTTCCACCACTGACGAAAACCAGAGACAAATTTATTTGTGTGTTTATCAACCGCATATGTAAATAACGGCATGTTAGCAATATAATTTCTTTGTTGATGGTGAGTATAGCATCCATTTCCTTAAATATTTAGTCTCGTTTAAATGTGAGTAAAACCACTGCAAAGTTAAACAACGATGTGTTCCTTAGTGCTTTCACCTGGTCTTTCCACAGATTAAAAGGTCCGTCTTTATTTTGAAATACTTCACAACCCTTCTCGATAATGGAAATTCTGATGTGCTTTGGCACAGGTATTGCACAATGTTGACCATCGTTGGATGAGAAGACCTCTAACTTAGCTGACGTATTCTTCGGCTTCCGTCATGATTTTTTAATTTATTAGTTTTATCATTCTGTGTTTCAGTGTCGTCACATCGGATTTTGTATTAACATCATATTTAATAGACTTTTCAACTATGTTTGCTGTCTCTATATAAATGATTTGTACATTGCATCCCGATTTATCAGTTTGATTAACTTTTTTGGCAATGCAACTTTTCTTCTCATCAAAGTTTGTAAGGTATTTGGATAAAGATCCAGCAAGTGCATTTGCCGCTCCAGTCAGTTCAATTACTTATTAGGTTATAGGTACATTGTAATTTTTTTATTTATATGCGAAATCACAATTTTTTCTATGTATCTAGGTGTTTGTATCAATCTCTTTTAACGTGTATATAAAGGGATCTTAGTAACTAAAATAAAAATAACAAAATAATTCATTAAGTAAGTTTTCCTGTTTTAAAATGTACTGTGCTAGCAAAAGTTACGAGCACAACATTGCCTAATACAGAAATATAAAAACAAAAGAGAACCTTCAATTCTACAACAAAATGTGATGCTTACTATGCTAAAGTTTCATTTGAAAATACATAAGAAGCTTATTTATTCGAAACAGAAGCCAAGGCAATGTTGTGATTTATGTTACAACATTGCCTACACACTTCTGGTTAATGTAATTGGCGGTATACATATTTGTTGTATGAATTTAAACGTTATTTTAAATTTCTTAAAATATAATTTTTAAATAAAAAAATGGTATGTCTGTCACAGCTTAAACTTAAAAAATATAAAACAAAAACTCTAAAAATCAGGCAGAGTTGCAGCAGTTACCGGTACGAAACTTTTATGAAAGATAGCTGAATAGACTATAAAAAGTTGTTTGCATAAAAACAATATTTTTATATTGATTAAAAGAATTACTAACTTTTCCGAATACTCAGAAATGCACCAGCTCAACTCTAAAATAATTTACTTTTAAACTTTTATAACAACAAAAATTAATTTTTGATGAAATTAAAAGATCTTACGCTCTTATTTTAAGCGGTTAAGATTGTGTTTAATACTTAAGAATTTGCACTATTACATAAATACACTATTAATTACCAACGTAAAAAAAAATTACATATTTTAAATTTTTTCGACGTAAGTACAATGTAACTGTTGGCGGACAAAAGTGATTTATTCACACTTCCTTTATTCAGGGGAAGTTTCTGCTACAAAAACGGGAATACCCTCGGAGTATTGGACGCGTTCAGCATAAAAATTTATCAGTACTATAAAAAAACTTTCAAAGGCTGTAGTGGTTTAATCTTGATGAAGTCATGTCACATGAAATCATGAAATATTAAGCATATTTTTAAAGTATTATGAAAAATGCGAAAAACATTTGGGGGCCCCAAGACCTGAGGCCCGGGGCGAGCCGCCCCTTCCGCCCCCCTGTTAGTCCGCCACTGGGGCTTTAAGAAAAGATTTTTGAACTGACAATTAACAGCAATAATTTTGTTTCGCAGACGTCACCGTGTTCATCTACCCGCAGTAGTATCCGCGGGGGAAGTCCCTTATGCTCTCCCTCCGCCAGGTCCTCCTTCAGCGCGCGTCAACCCTACCTGGGCTGGAGGAGCCAAGAAAGGCTTAACAGCACCCCTAGGACACCGCATGAGAGGTAATTACTACATGATGCCTTATATAAACGGTTAATGAAATTTTCTTAGGAGCCAATAATAAAGGATACTTTTTTAATATACATCAATATACTTATATACCCAAAGTTATTGTTTACATTGAAATGAAAATATATTTTAGATTCACACAGTAATAATAAATCGAGAGAAATTAATCCAATATCAAAGTTTTGCCAAATTTTAAAAACGTTTCAAAATAATTGTTATTCCCAATCGTATTTTATTAAAAGAAATTCTAAATGCCGCTACAATAAAAAAACAATATGTGTTACAAGCTAAGCGTAATTTTTAGTTACTAGTCGATTCGTTACTGATAGTTTTTTGCCCAGTTGTCTATTCTTTATATTATTAACAGGGCCGGTTTTTTAAAAAATTCTATTATAATTTCGTGCAAACTGGGCCGTGCTGATTTTTAGCTTCACTTTATCTTGATTATCACAACATATTTTTATATTTCGACTCATAGTTTTCAACTAACTAAGTTGGACGTTTCTTTCAACGACGTATTTATTAAAAAGATATTATTTCTGTCACTTTCTTTACTATCTGCATGGTATAAATAACCATAGAGCCTATTTTATTAATTTTCTGCTTCGATTAACATTAATTTCAATCATTAGTATATATAGTCTATAATAGTAAAATTCCTCCATAGAGTTGTTTAAAATTTTCTTTATTTAACCAGTGATACCTAAACTAGTTTTATTCCGCGCTTTTCAGGCTAGCTTCGTCCCTCCTCCAACAGTCGAGCGCGTCAGCCAAGGCATCAGAGGAGATCCAGTCTTCGATCAAGGAAGTGACGTCAGCGATAGTCCATTACGTCTCGGGACTCGAACCCGCTAACGGTGATGTCGACCGGCAGCCGTCGCCTCGGTCCAGCCAGAAATTGTATTGGCTTGAAAGCTCGTTTGTTGGTGAGTAATATTTAACAATTTTCAATTGGCAAAGTCTACTTGATGAAAGTTTATTCGATTTTCTATGATACGTTATTCTTTGTAATATCACCAAACCTAAATTTACGTTTGTAAAACAAAGCTAGTATAGCTAGTGTTGCATAAATAAAAGCTTCAATGCATTGTCGTTTTCAATTATTTACGTAAAATTATATTATTTATCATGTTTACGACGAATCAAAAAAAAAATACAAAGATGTCTTTGACGCCTCACTACATATTTAAACATTACTTTTACACTCATTATTAATCAATCGATACCTTTTGAGCAATATTCAAACTTTAAACTCATTAATTTGATAAATATCGATTTAAATAGATATTAGAGATAAAATTATCATCATTATTACATCACCCATCATGTGTTCTTGCACTTGTAGATATTCAATGCATCTATACCTAAGCCGAAAAATAACTAGAACATTCACAAGACGAATATACCCAGAGCAACGTTACTCATATAGAAATCCTATTAAAGAAACGTAGCCAATTGGTAAATCAAATTCCTAGTAGAAAAACCACAAACCTTTTACAAGCATTAAAACGTTGCTATAGGTAATCTATACAGAGCCGAATTAAACATCAAATTAACGCGAACAAAGTCTGATGTCATACACTACTGGCGCGAAAGATTAACTCATTTTTATTGGAATTTTCGTAAAGTTTAATGACAAATATCAATGGCCTCAAAAAACGCCATGTTCCATTGCCACTCGATGCTCCAAAAAAACGCGCTACGTTTTGAAGTCAATCAAGTTCGACATTAGACCTCTTTATAACGTTGACAATGTCAGATGTCAAACTGAATTGGCGCCAAAAAATCGCGGTATAATGGGTTAAAAAACGCGTGGAAAGAAACGTCGGATCGTCAATAATCTCGCGTTCGCTTTTACCGCCATCGTTGACATCAGATTTGTGTGCATATATTTAGTGTTTAAATTAGTGAAACCATATATTCTTAAAGTAAAACACTGCGTAGACCTTAAAAATCCTGGTTTGTGGGAGCGGTTGCTTCCCACGAACTCTGTGTTAGATAAAGCTTACCATAGAAAAGAGTCTGGAGACATATCTTCCTAGTTAACAAAAAAAAAAGAGATTAAAATTGCCGCGCTTTACCAATATGGACGCGTTCGCTTTTAGCGCCATTGTTTGACATAAGATTTGTAAACATTGATATGAAGTCTAAATTGGCAATATAATAACTGTACATACACTTATAATCAATTCGGCTCTGGTGTTCATTAACTTCATTCGGTTCGGGTATGATGCAATAAAACGTACCGTTGTTATTTCAAGGCACGAAACCCTTAGATTCGCCGCAAACGCCGCTGGTCGTGAGCGAGCTGCCGCCCGCGCACCCGCGGCCCCCTTCCTCGCTGCGATTGGAGCACCGCGCCGCGCCCGGTGAGAGAGCGTGACCACGTACATTGCAGGTTTAGATCGGGCGAGCGTTCATACGGCCGTGTTAGAGAGGCAATGGATGTCGCCGTACTCTCGGGTAGGTCATACCGTCGGTTTGCATAGTAAAAGTAAATTGTGTTTGATTTTGTTGTGTTGACAGCGTTTGCAGTGTTCAATGTAAAATATGTTCGTTAATGTTTTCGCTTAAAAACTTTGTCTTGAATATCGAGACAGTCAAGTCTTTAGACACTAGATTTATAATTAACTTCACATGAACTGTGTACAAAATACATTTTGACTGTACATGGTAGCGTAACGCTTTTTCGTTACATTACGATTTAACTATTCCAATAATCGCCAATACTCACGCAAAGAAAACTGAGATTCTTATGTAAAATTACTCCACACCTGCCAATACGGTGGTTGAATAATTTAAACTAACCATTCCTTATTTTACAGTGCAAACCGACGGTGTATTATAAAATCGATTATACTAAACTTGTCACACTATATATTAAAGCAAAGCATTTAGTTTATAATCCGAACCTGCAGTGTGTACTCGTTATCTTTGTGTTGTTAACTCTCGAGTTTCTGTGCTGTTCGCCCATTTATTTTTATTGATAGAATCGAATCGAATTCAGTTTATTTTTCGGTAATTATTTAGCTTTATTGTCTGTATTTAATATTCAGGACCATTGACATGTAACGGTTGTTACTTTATGACATATATGCACCTTTGTGATTCAAGATATGTGTACACCTTAGCATTATTACGTGAGACAGCACTGGCTTGTAATGGCTTGAACTTTTATTATGTGGCTTGATATTTTATTCAGATCATTATTACGCTATACCAGAGTTAGATTAAACTGGAATTTATTTGAACAACGCCCACTGGTTAAATATCGCGTGCATTTTGACGTTTGACGATTTAAACCAATCACAGAGCTTCAGTTTTGACGCAATAAGAGTTCGTTAAATTCCAGATTTTGTTTAGTATTGGTATAGCACGTATTTCATGTTTTCTCTTCTATGACTTGAATGTTGCTAGTACAATGACGAGAGTGACATTACGAACCCGCCAAATCATTATTTTTTTTTTATAATGTTAATATAAATTTATTTAGATGTAATAGTTGAATGCAATTAAGTGATGCATTTCGCTTTCGAACAATATTGAAAAAGGTGTATGGAGTACATACATATCTCTTCTTACACATCATTATTTAATCAATCAGCTCGATATTATTATTATTTTTCTATAGAGATTGTTTTGCCATAATCTATTGGAAATCGACTAAAACAAGAACCAGTAAAATGTATAAGAGTTATTATTTTATCCGATTAATGTACAGTATAAGTTATTTTTTGTTTGTGTGTTTATTTTTAAAGCAAATCTGTAGCGTTTAGTTCGTATGCTAGTTAAATAATTAATAGATTTGTAAATAATTTATCACGTTGCTATATTTTATTTTAGGTGCTAATTGATCTGTTACCTACTTATATTACGATTCAATACAAAAGATTTTTTATGATTAATTAATTAAATGAAACCTGTTACAGTTTAATTGTAGACATTTGGAAATTGTCACAAATATTCTTTATTGCCAACAAATTCCTGAATTGTTTATTTACTAATGGCAACAGTTATCAGAACCATAGATAAAAAATGGTGGTGAGAAGTAACAGCCGGACTAGAGTTAAGTTTCTTCTACTTAAATCACCTCATAATTTATGTTGGACTTCATTCGGGTCCTAAGTAAATTATACAGGTTCTGATTAGGTTAGAATTTTTTTCTGTTTTAATTTGCAACATAAAAAAATCACCGCCGATTGATATAATCCGAATCCACGAAATTTTTTAACGATGCCAACGAATTGTTTTAATCTGTGACAATTCGTGAACAAGGGACTGGCTGGAAATTCGTTGATCGTTTATAAACGAAAAAAAAAAGGGTTAATCCCTTATGAGGCATGATTTTGACAGAAGATTGATGTTCTGCAATTTAATATCGTATTGTAGCTCTCTGAAATCTTTTAGTTATGCTACAGAAATAGCCGCTTGATGTTTGAATAGTGCCTAAAGTGTAATTTTACTTTTAGTTGATAGCATTATTTTTAGTGAATCTCGGTACCTTCATATGTAATTAGAACACGTGAGATGTTTATTATTTTATTATAATATTAACAGTGTCAATCATTCTACATTTTATTCGTAACAATTATTGAATATATTCAGTTTATTTTATATTTTTTGTTTTATTTTTTATTTCTGTGCCGTCTTCTTTTACTGTCCTTTATGAAACATCACGATATGTGTGCTAAATATTTCATTATTTGTCTGTGGTTATACCATGAAAGTAAAGGTGTGTGGCAATAGACATAATTAAGAATAATCTGAAAGAAATTGCTTAGGCTATACTAGCTACGAAATCACTTTAAAGGATTCCAGAGAATTAGTGTCATTTAGTTTGGCGTTTACTATGGACAATAAAAACGCCAACGTACGACACTACTTCTTCACCATGTTTTCAAGACATTTTTTATAGCTTGGCTCAATTATAAATCATTTAATTACAACTCCGTTTGTCGACTACAGTAATCGCTCAAAGATCATCATGTTGTGTCAATGTCATCGCTAAGGCGCAAAAAATCCTTTCTCAGAAATGTTAATATCTGACAAGGGATTTAATTTAACACCGCATATTAGGCTCTCCCATACCAGCACTCTGTTTCCACATTATGGTCTTCTAATTCAGCTTTGCAGCAATTCATCGCAAAGGCTCGAAAAGCAGTCCAAGGAGAGAGTATGCATCATTGCTTGACAAAAACGTTTTTTACTTAGTGAAAATTAAGGTAAGTACTTCGTTGTAATTGGTCCAGGAAAATTACAACAGGTTATTTTCGAAGAAACTAAATCGTTCACAGTTCGATGGAAATAAATAAAATAATCACGCAGAAAAATATATTTTTGAATTAAAGTCACTACTTTGTAAAAAACAATAGTATAAAATTTAAAAAAAAATTAGAGGAAAGAACAGTATTGTGTGGTGGTGTATTTTTAAAAATGTAACAGTAAAAATATTGTGCAATATTATTTTTTGCACATTGAAACCATCCGAAACTACTTACAGCTTAACAAATTGTTTAAAAACATCACAGTTTTAAGTTGGTAAAAAATATTTAATCTTGTATCAAAAAATTGTTACAATTAACTTTTACAAAACTTTAAAATAATATGAGTTTTCAAGAATTTCAAAATTATCTGTAATCTACTTTGATCAAAAATGCAAAGAAATGTTTAGTTACATAGTATTTAACTTTTATTTCAATTAGGTACAATATCTGCGCATCACAGTAGTAGAAAAATAATTAGCAGTTTAGTTAAATAAAATACAAAGCTTGAACCATAGAATTTAGCTTCCCTATTAGTTGCTTGGTAGATATCGGAACTATATGAGAAATATCCTTTTATGCATTCAATCATCCCTTATTATACTTCAATAAACTCCAGCATTGAAATTTGCAACGCATAAATTTCAATGTTTTCCATTCGATTTCGCGCCATTTTTAAAGATAAATGACATAATAAGTGGAGTAAATATTTGCAGACTGGCAAGAGCCACAGAGCTTGAACCTGGGACGGCCTTCGCCGGGCTCGACCACTCTCGAGGACGTTCTGGACTCCCTTTTGGGGCTACCTTCGCAACCCGCGCGAATACCCACTCCGCAGCCTAGTCCTAGGAAGAGTCCCTATTACTTTATGGGAGGGAAGGTAAACTGAAATCTCAAGCCCTTGCCATTGCTCCTTTGACCCCTTCAATTGTTCACTTTCAAGGCTAGAGTACACATGATGGAAACGATTAATGCTAAATTCCATTACGTTGAACTGTTCCTAAAGCTACCAGTTAAGCTCAAGGTAAGGCTTGTTGTAGAGGATTCGTCTAGTAACGCTTTGTTCCTCAGAGCCCGCGGTACGAACAGTTGGCTAGTAGTGGGCACAGCAGTGTATCACCGGCCTCTCGCTTCATCGGAACCCCTAGTGAGGAACCGAGCTCTATCACCGACCCAAGTCCCGACCACGATCGACAAGGTAGGAACGATATGTAAGTCCGAACCGTTCCAATTTTTTATATTCTATTCCTCCCTACATGCTTGAGCCTCCCCGAATACAACCTTTACTACCAAAAACTTACACATCAAAATTTTTGTATTCAGATTATATACGTTTTTCTACAATTATACAGTTTTTCTAACTTCTGCACAGTCCAAGGTAAGGTGCGCTATTTGATTGGCATTTAGCATGAGCGTCTTGTGAAATTAACCAAATCTCGTCAATGGTCCTGGGTTTAATATGATTCAGAAGAGCATCTCAATAAATCACAACAGCGGTGTGACATCAAATTTGTTTGCAGGCAAGGAAACAGTTGATAATTCTACCGCAATGCCAGAGTCGAGACGGTCGCGGTCAGCGCAGGGTGAGCACTCCCGTAGGAAGAGCGAACCTTTCGCTCACGCCAGCGCTTCCCTAGACCGCAGAACCAGCCTCGACGCCTCAGCCCTACGCGCCGCGGAGCCCCGCCTCACACACCATGATTCCAAAACCTCCCTTCTTTCTCTGCAAACAGAAAACAGCGCTGACGATGCTTTCGTCAAATGCAAATACCCGAAATGCACCTCACGTGCCCCCCTATCCGATGCCAAAAGACATTACAAGTCGTGCCACAATTGCTCCACGATGTACTGCTCAAAAGAGTGTCGAAGAGCGCATTGGGAAAAGCACAGAAAAGTATGCTTACACTCACGAGCTAGTACGCTCTGCAGACAGATCATATCCGCTGCCAAGGAAGATGCCAATTCTTTGCACCAGATAAGTACAATCGGTCATAAAGGTTATCTTGCCCAAGGAAGGGGTGTAGTCAAAATGTTTTTTACCAGTCCAGAGGCCGCTGAGAAATTTACGACGCACGGTTATCAGTATCTTAGCGACCCAGAGTACGTCAAATGGATATCACTGCAACCGAACGAAATGGGCGTGGAATTGTACACGGAGGTTGTTAAACTGTGTAAATCGTATAATCCAGAAACGAGGGTGATCCTTTACGTAGCTGTATGCATCTTAAGTGAAGTGCCGACGAAAGGGGCGGTGAAATGGGAGCGGCAGATGGTGTCTAGGTGCGCGAAACTTCGCTTGAGCAAAACCGTCACCACGTCAATACAGGAGCAGAACAGGAAGCGTAACAGGCGGGACAGCAAAACGACCCCTGACGACCGGGAAACGTTAATACTGACGTCAAAGCTTACCAATGCTGGAGAGAAGAACGCAGCTACCGCACACAAGTACAGAGAAATCTGCTTCAGGAACATCGTACAAGACTTAGAGAGCAGGGGTGTGGTCTTAAAGAAACACTTCCCCGAAGTGTATTCACGGCTAGCGGCGTACGTGGACGGTAGGACTGATAGATTCATCCCGATGACGATATATCCGAGGGATGCGACGAGTGGAAAGTCATTCGTGTGTGTGATTATGCCAGACAGTGATGTGGACAGTGGTACGCCGGTCGATGGGAAGGTTATGACAGTAGATGTTGGCTTGGACCGTTCGCAGCACCAGTTATCAACGCCCATGTGAATCGGCGTTGTCTAGTTTAGAGCTAGTAAAATATGCTTCGATATTATATCGTATAAGTGCAGTCGTACAATCGTGTGGAGAAATCTTACACAAATAAAAGATCACTTTGTAATTGTGTACGTTTCTAGAGCGTAATGGCGATCGCTTTGTTATTTCACAATTCTTATAATTCCCTAGTTAAATAAATATATTGCTTATATAATTATATTTCCTGAATCTTTGATAATGAATCTCCTTTAACATTTATTAAATCACGTCCTCGTGACCACTAATTTGTAGTGTAAGGGTTATACTTTATGTCTATAAAATTATAGAATATAATAATTATTCATTCCATTTAAATGTTTAATTTTATAAGACAGTTTAATATATGTTTCCATGATTTTATAGAATATATTTCAAAATGGTGTCAAGTAACTAAAATACCGTTTCTTATTTCACACTCACATTAGGTGTTATGGAATAAAGCATTCAAAAAACACATTGCATCAACAGACATTACTTAATTATAATAGTTTTAGTTTAGATAATTATACAAAGTTGTGATTTGCACATTGTTAAACCGCAGTCGATTTTATTGGAAAATTTTGTAATTTTTTATCTGCAAATTGAGCTTATGAAAATATTTGCATGAAACATATTGGGCTGACATAATTATTTATAATAAATTACATATTAATTATAATTATTTTCTATGTGATTAATCAGACATTAAATTGTACTGAAGTTGATGATTTTAATTAAAGCTCAAAGTGTGATGGGAATAAAAGATATCGGCTATTTGTATATGAGATAATTGAAATATTGTATATTTCGACAAATTTATTGACCCTAGCATGTTAAAAGTCAAACATTTGCATATGGAAACAATTAATTTAGATTTTATAAACAATGAACTTTCAATTTTCTAAGCTCTTGTTATAAATATTAAAACATCAATTCGAAACTTGATAATATGTAATATGTCACAAACTATTTTATTATATTTGCAGCTTTTGATGTTTTTTCGTTAATTCATTCCATTAATAATTATTTACATTATATAATTTTAACAAATGCAAAAATTATAAAATAATTCTAACCATAAAAAGTGCCAATGAAATTAATAAAATATATTGACCCCATGATCCTCCTGATCGTAATTTTTAGAAACGCTGTGCGACAATTTTGAATTTTTGACGTAAATTTTAATACTAAGACTCTTTGTTGTTAGATCAGTCATGATCAATCATAAAACGTGTTTACGTGCATTTTAATTGATGTACCTTTCAGGTTGTTATTGCATTTTATTAAAGGAACTATTTAAGACTTCAGCGCATTTCGTTTTACAGTTTACAGAAATATATTAAAAAGTTATTGTATCGTATAACTGATCATAGATATTGAAATGTTTTTATTTTATCTACAAATAAAGAAAGTGGATTAATTAAAAGTCAAACTTGATGACATTTGTCTTGTTATATAAAAAAAATTGTTATCGTTTATTTCATAGGTCATTTTAAATACCGGAAAAAAATAAAGAGTTATTTTACAGTTAAATGAAAATGTTAATTAGATTAAATATTTTAATTATTTTAACGATATCAATTATTATCGTTGTACTTATCCTATTAGATACTTATTAATAGATATTTACAGTGCATAAGTGCATAAATAATTGACATTTTATGGTAAAAATGTATTAATAATTGAAACATCAAATATATTTCATTTCTCATTATTCATAGTCTGTATGTACCATATATCATATCAATTGTTTGTCATAGCCTGGAATATGGATTTTTATCTAGTTATCCCTTATAATGAATTTCAAATAAAAGACCCGTGTATGAATCATGTCTTGTTATTTCTTGTTTAAAGCAAATGTTTCCATGCCTTATTTAATGTTTTTTCTAATCATACTAGATATTTAAATTTTCCGCCTGCGTGATCAAGTGGTATTGGGCCTTGCTTTTATGGCCTGGAGGTCGGGTTCTTTTAGAAACTAAGATTAAATCAAATTATATTTATATTTTACTAGAAGTTACCTGCGACTTCGTCTGCGTAGTATGCGAAGTAAAAGTCTACAGGATTTTACTTTCTAATAAAAGGTAGTCTATCAGCCATCATTTAGTGAAAGTCTTGTCAAAATCCTACAACCCATTCTAGAACGTAGGCAGGAGGCCCAACGAAAGGCAAACAAACATACAAGCCGAAAAACATCGAAAATATTGTTTTCACTTCAATATGTATATCAAATCAGTTACTAGGCGTTGTGTATTAGTAAAATTTAATAAATGTAATGCAGCAGGGATTGTTATATAAACTTTCGCAACAGAAAGCAAATTTTTACGTTACTATTTTGTGTCATAAATTATATATGTCGCCATCCAATACTAATAGCACAAGACCTCTGTCAGTTAATGTTACTTTGTTTACAAAGCTTCAAGATATAATTTTCAGTCTATACTTGACATAAATACATGCATATATAAACGAAAATTTATATAAATCAGATCGCCAAAACGTAAAACGTAAAGCGCACAAATCGTGCCATGTTCTTTCATGAAATTAGACATTTCACTTTCTTTTCGGATATTTCAAAGTTACGCTCTGTTCTGGTATGAGGAGTAGCTATTCTTGTGTTGCCAACAAACTTATTTTGTATTTGTACGTACTAAAGCGATAAGGTTATACTTTGTTACTCGAAAAATCATATTTTCAGTTACAATATAGTTAATTAACTTTTTATTAAATTATATAAATTTGTGTTCACTGAAATAACAATTTTGATATCTATTTGAACGAAACGACATTTTATTTGACATTCCAGAGTGCTGTCAACGAAACTGTCATTCGTAGTTTTGCTATTTGGTCTGGTCGAAGTACAGATTCAACTTTTTTCCTGTTGTTTTTGTTCTGTTACATGTTACGTACAGTTTTATATCTATAGTCATTAAGCGAAAAATTCGGAAAGATATCACATTATATAAAGACAATGATTTCCTCGCAAGCAATTTATGCAGCAGTTCCAATATCTGTTTTGGTCGCAATCGGTTTTATACGTAAGTGGAGGTCAAGAAACTGGGCAAAATGTTTAAGTGATACATGTTTGAGGGGCAAAACCTTTTTGATAACCGGTGCAAACAGCGGCATAGGCTTCGAAACAGCAAAATCTTTAGTTAAGCGAAAGGCGAGAGTTATTTTCGCATGCAGAGATATAGCTAAAGCTAAAGAAGCAATAAAAAAGATCCGGTTAGAACAACCTACCGGAGGTGAATTGGTAAGTTGTACTTAACATTTTTCCCAATTGCCCCATTATGTAGGTCTTGCCAAACTTTATAAAGACCATTAAATGTTGGGGTTCCCAATTCCATATGATACTATTTGCTATACTCCTTTAATGATTTTTATGTTAATATGTATTTTAAAGAAACAATGTTAAAGAATGAGATGAGTAAAGCAGTGACAAATGGCCTGATTGTCTAAATTTATTTTGTAATAAACTAAAAAATATATTGTGTTACTTTGTACATATGTAGATTTTATTATAGTCATATTTAGAATTTTTCTGCCGTGACTCTTTTGTAAAATATTACTAGAGGCTGTCTTGTAACATTTGATTTGTTTGTAAATCAACTTCATCTTTAGTGGTTTTATATTAATATGCTAATGCTATTATTTATTTAACAACTATACTACCTATTTTTCTTATAGATACCTATGCAGTTGGATTTAGCTTCGTTTGAGTCAATTGAGAATTTTGTGGAAGTAATCAAAGCAGGATTCCATAAGATTGATGTTCTCATAAATAATGCAGGAGTTGTGGTGCCATTGAGTTGTGATGAAAAAACCAAAGAAGGGTTTGAGATAAATATGGGAGTGAATCATTTAGGGCACTTCTATCTGACAAATTTACTGTTAGATCATCTGAAGAGAGCTTCACCGAGTAGGTAGGCAATAATTATCTATATGTAATAGCAAAAGTGTACTTATTATATTGTTTACAGGATGTATCATAAGTCGGAGGAGGTGTTCTTACTCCTGAGAAGTTATTTATTTTAAGTATAAAAGAATAGTAAGAAAGAAAATGTGTTTTATGTGTATAAATTTTCTGTTGTATATTAACCACATAAACCTTTGCAAAGTAAAGTTTTGATTCTTTTACATATTAAAAGTTATTTACCAATAACTGCTTTAGCTTAGTAATGAAGGGCATGTTAAGTCAATTCCATATATTACATAGCTTATGTAGAGTTGTTTTATTTTGTATTTTATAATAGTGTAATAAAAGATTATACATAATATGTTTTTGCATTGTTTGATATATTTTTTTTAGAATAGTTGTGGTCTCATCTACACTTCACGAAAGAGCGCAACTAAACTTTGATGACATCAACTTAAGAGAGGAAATTGAGAAAGCCAAAAAAGGCTTGACCAGCAATCGCAGAAATCTGGGCTATTGCAATTCAAAGCTTATGAATGTGTATTTTGTTAAGGGTTTGGCAGAAAAATTAAAAGACACTGGTGTTGATGTCAACGCCTGCTGCCCTGGATTCTGTTACACAAATCTATTCAGGTATTTAAAATTAGTTTACTTCTTTGTCGGACCTGTAAATAGAAAACGAGCCATATGACTTGTATGTAAACATGCTTTCCTTTTATAAAATAATACATGATAAAAAAATTAAAATACCAAAATTTTATAGACACTTTTTTCTTGGCACATTATTTTCCCTTTGTAATTGTAAAATGAATCTTTATGTATGGCCACTAACATTCAGGGTCTCTGATAAATATGTCAGTCAGCTATATATTTGCCTAATAAGTGTAATATTAAGTAATGCATTTCATTACAGGCATTCCGTGAAATGGTACCACTACCTCTTCATGGCGCCAATAGCCCTTATGTTCATGAGATCTGCCAAACAAGTAAGTACTAAAATTGTGAAATAATTTTTTGCTCTATAAAATAATCTCATTGTGTACATATGTTCAACTCACCTTTTTATAAAATATAAAATTATCATTGTTTTATTTAGCAACTTCAATGCTCTGTTTTTTGTTGTGCCATAATAAAATGTTATTTTACTGCGATACGTCAATACTAAACAAAATAGATGACAAATATACATTTAATTTGATAAGAGATATTAATGTTATGAGTTATCAATAAAATTGACATATTTCAAGGGCATTAAATAAGAAAGACAGTTCATGATAAAATAAATATGTCTGGCCATTGCTTTGTCACTCTTTGACTTTCTTCAGTTTGAATTGCACTTATTGTATTTTATTGCAGCCATATATTACATAAACAGGTTAAAAGATTTATCGCCTCACTAAATCTTTAATTTTTTAATTAATTATGTACATTTATATCCTAGTAGTCCTAGTAGTTTCAATCTCTTAATCATAAAATAAATAAAATAGTGATATCTCAGTTAATAAGAAATTTATATGTGCATTTAATTCTTTAAATGTAATCATGACTCTTTTAGTTTGAAGAAAGTTAAATGTTTAAGCAAATTAAACTTATCAAACATAAATAATATTTCTCAATACAAATAATATGAAGCAATTGAAGAGTCATTGATTGTAATGTTACTGACCTCTAGGCTATTTAAAGTGACACTCCAAGGTTATATGTTATTTTGCTTGCTAGTGCGTAAGCTGTGTTCGGAATATTAATTGACTGTCATACACGAATAAATTTAAATATGACTGTGTAATAATTTCTATCTTCTATTCAATTTAATTTATACATGATTAACGGAAAAATCTTTAAGGGTAACTAGATTAATTATTATCATTTATAAAAATACTATGTACATAATTTAAAGATTTATCTGCTTGTTAAATGTTTGATTATGTATTTTTAAGTTTAGTTAATGAAAACAACATTTTATTAAATTGAGTTCTTCAAACACTTAAAATGGCTATTACAAGCAATACAGTAGGGTTTACCTGGTAGTTTCGTAGGTTTAAAGTATGCTATAGTATACATATAATTAGGCAAATTGTGCTATAATAGACCCTTTCCAAAATTCGGTTGAAACTGCTTCTGAGTTAACTAATTTATTCTTTATGCTAATATTGCTTTTGTGTCTTATCACACATTTCTATTTAGCCTATTCAAGTGCAAACTACTCACTACTCCTTTATCTTATTAAAAGAATACTAGATTTTATCATACAAACAATACAATGATATTTGGCAATATTACCTTGATTTATATTAATTGCAGGAAACAAGTTTAAACTATTTAAATTATAATAAATGACAAAATCTCTGTTGTGTTTATTTTTGTCAAGAAATAACTGATAGCTTCAATATTATTAGAAATATCTATTAAAAATAATTAGGTACACAAGGTATTGATAGGAGCATGAGAAAAAATTATAAAAACATTTCTCATGTAGTTTAGACATTTTAATAACACGCAACTGTTTGTAACTAAAAAGTTTTCTTAGTCAATTAAATCGTAACACTTTTCAGGGTGCAGAAACAATTCTATACTGCGCAACGGAATACGGCGTTGAGGGTACAAGCGGAAAATTCTATCGCGACTGCGCCGTGTACGAATCGAAATATCCCTTCAATAAAGAGGAAGAGGCTAAATTGTGGGAAGTCAGCCAGGAGATGGTGAACGCAAGAAAACCCATATAAGTTATTCAGGTCATATAAATCAATGGCTGAAATTTATAAAGCATGGTCAAAGTATTGTCGAAATTAAACATTTAAAAGATGTTATTTTCAACAAAATGGCGTCATTCTAAATTTGGCGCCAAAACGTAACTCTTATTGGTCAAATATTGAGGTTACTTTTTTAAAGGCTTTGCTAATGCAAGCAGACATAGTCCTTACTGCCTCGTCTTTGTAATATTAACGTTAGGTTTCGTCAGGTTACTATATTTGAAACAAATTAACTTTTTACGTTTGCTGCATTAGAACTTGACAAGTTTGTTTTAGAATTTTAAATTCCTTATTGCCTTTTTAACCTAATATTTAAGAACTTGTTTTATGTTTGCATTTCCTTTGAATTGATTGTTGTATGTATAAAAATGTCTTGTTTTAAAGGTTTTTGTGATTATTGCACATTATATTGCATTGCTTTCTGTAAGAACGCGACATTTACGTAGCTAAAGATGCACTTAATCTCATTTAACGTATAATAGGTATGTTTTCTAAATTTTTGAGACATGCATGAACTTAATTAAGAAGTTGTCTCAATGCTTTATAAATTTGAGCCTTGGCCAATAACGCGGCGGCAATAGCGTTTCTACATGAAGTTGCTAAATTGCATGTTGTTTAACAAACATTGTCCTATATTCGAATTATTTTAATAACACGAAAGTAGAAAAAGTTTTAAATTGTCACAAAAGAATGTCAATTATTCTGATTCGAATACTAAAGATTTTATTTAAACCTAATTAATTTAACGAAAGCACAATATTGTTATTTTTATTATGTTGTTTAATACTGTTATGCATACAATATAATATACGTAAAGAAAATTTTGTCCTTTTTAAATGTCTATTTGGGTAAATGTTTAGTAGATTAGAGTAAAATAGTATTTTATGTTGTGTTATTGGGTTGATGGTGCCATTAATTTTCAATATAGTTCTTTGGTTGAACAATTTATGGAAAAATTCTATGTTAGTTAGAGCTTTTTAACATTTTTTATAATGTTATTATTTGTGATAGTTATTATCCAAAGACGTAGAAGAAATTGTAAAAATTCTAAAATAAAAATTGCGATAACAACTTTTGTTTATAAAATTATTTAATTTTGTGATTATCAATTTTTTTTTCATATATTATATAGAAACGTGGCACAAATAATAATATTTAATATATACATACATAATATAAATTGGTGAGGCCAAACACAATTCGCGCTTTGTTTTAAAAAAACTCAACGCTAGTAAGAATTTTCTACGAGTTTGAATAGATATTACTTCACATAGATTGTTGAAATATTATTACATAATGATATTAGTACGAATAAAATGAGAGCAGAGTTGTAAAATTTTTAAATGACGTTTTTTTTATATGAAAACAGTAGTCGATATACGTTACATCGAACGGCAGAACTTTAAGCTTCCTATATATTACTACTCTAATTATTTTTCTAATAAGATTATATTTATTTCTTTAGACGAATGAAAAATAAAAAACAAAGTCGTCCGGAAAAACCTTTATTTCAGTTAAAAAATATAAAGCTTTTCTAAAAACAAAACGTTTTATATACTATTTATTATGACATAAACGCAATATCACCTATTGAGGTACCATGAAGAGATTATATCGTAATTCTGGTCCCCAAAGCAGGTCACCTTAAAAATCACAGCGTATAGGTACATAGCAATACATGCAGGGTGCAAACGATCTACGGAGGTGCAGAGGCTCTGGAGATTAAATAAATAACTATGCAATACATGTTTTAATATTACAACTAAAATAAAACATTATCATCAACATCTCATCGACTACATTAAAAAGAAAAAAAAATTTTATCGCTTGTAAAGTCGCAAATAAAACACGCTATAGAATAGATCCGCTTTTAGGTTTATTAATATTAATAACAGGACTAAGCAAGATAAGAAATATAAGAAAATATGTATACAGGTACATTTAGTATTGCCTATTGTTGGTAAGAGAATAAACGAGTTGCTCAAAGAAATTTTGTTGCAATTTAAATTTTATAACAACTGGATTTCTCTCCCTAAAAGTTACCAGGCGAAAATTCCAGCTTATATGCATAGTGTGACTTATTAGGGCAACACAATTAGAGATAAATACCTTTTTCGTTAACATCTCAAGTCATCCGATGCCATACAAATGGCGATCAAATAATTAAAAAAAATACACAATTGTGTGATTGCTACATATCATAACCCCTTTGTCGAAAATAAAGTTAATCAGTTTTGTTAAAAAAAAATGAACACAAAGTAAATAATTTTACCGAAAACACGACTTTATTTTGTAATGATTGCTATTTATTTATTAACAACGTTCAACGTTTAGTTTTTTTTAACAATAAATCATCTTCTTAGTTAAAATTTGTACAAATAGCTCACAAACTTTTGTCAGCTAATTGTACAAATTTAATTCATATTATCCAAACATATCCAAAATTTAATTAATATTTTTTGTTAAAAATTTTTAACGGAACGAGATTCGCTGTTTTCGAGAATAAAGTTTATCAATCAATTTATTACCTACTTAGAAAGCAGGACGGTGGATGCGCATGGAAAATAATATCGGAATGTTAAAAAATGTGATTACATTATGTTTACTCACACAACATATACATTATGTAATACATCACATTAGAAATACTAGAAATATTTAAAAAACTCATTAAATTAAGAAGTCAAAGTATTTATTAGGTATGTCGCAAAAGAGTGTAAAACATTTATCCAATTTCAGTTCTGTACCTTATAATAACATTTCGCGTGAAAATCTGTAACCCGAACCAATATAAATTACATACGAAAAATAATTGTCACAACCAATTGTAATTACCACCAACAATAAATAATCATGCATAAAATTATTTTATAACATTTGTCAGCATTAATATAACGCATAAATTGTGATAAGCAAATATAAATTTACGATAGCTATGTATTTTTACAAGATAAAGAAATTCTCATAATGGTAACACCAAGACATAACGCTAAAATATTAAGACATATTTACGAACTTATATAAAACAAATACTGCAATATTAAAACAATAACATACATAATATAATTATTTATTAATAGAATAATTATAATAAAATGTTCTCAAATCAAGTACAAATTTTATTTGACTACTTCTAGCGTATTGTTAACGAAAAAATAATACCACTAAAACTATTTTAATGCCTACTAAGTTGTGTAAGTGTTAAATACGGTCAAAGTGCATTAAAAGGATATAGTATCTAAGGTGCTTGTTAAAAATAACTCTCAAATGTTTTCTAAGAAAATAAGTTTCTTTAAGTTATACCAGTTACACTAAACTTCATCCGTGATTAATTATCTGTGGTTTCTGATATTGACATTAAGCCGTTGCCATAGAGGACGGAAGCAGTAAATATTTCAAATCTTATATCTATATTTTTTGCATTACTGTCTGACAAAAACATGGAGTGCAGAGATAAGGAGTACGCTCTGATATTAAAAAGATAACGTCAACTTTAGAAGGGGATAAAACTTAAATGAAATAATGTTATGGAATGACGCTCGAGTAACAAAAGTGTGTGTAATATAAAACCAGTTTAAGTCAGTAATTACAATTAGATCGTAATAATAATCTTCAGTCAAAAGCCAAAATTTTAAATATGGCTAATATATATTTAAAATTACATGTTTGAAATAAATACCTATTATATAAAGACATAAAGAACCATACGCTGACAGTTTCGGTTCATTGTCACAACTCTTACTTATAATTTAAAGAACAAAAGTCAATCGGAATTTGAATAAGTATCTTATTTACCATTAATCTATTGTTCAACTATTCATACAACAGCTTATTTGTTATTTATAGGTTAATAAAACTTTGGCGTACGACCTGCAAATTATGTGCATTATTTTTTAATTAGTAATTACAATTAATTGCCTATAAACCCGCTTGCTACTTAGGCGCCCTCTACCGCTATCCGATGTAATATACTTGTTAATTCTTAAATCCAGACAGTACTCCTTAGTTCTACCCTCCACGTGAGAAACAAAACGATAAATATTAAATCAGGGCCGTAGCAAGGTTCGTACGTATACGTACCAACCCAAGAAAGAATTTACCCCTTCACCTGTTAGTTCTTCACTGCAGAAATAAGAATAATTATTTTTCACCCAATAATAACGAAACTATTTCACTTAACTTTTAACAAATACCATACATAATGGTAACTAAACATTATTAAACAATAGGCACTTCTGACGCATATAGCTACGACCCCGACAAGAACCGGAACAATCACACAGACAAACATTTGTCTACAAACATAGCCAACATCACATTCATACGCCCGTAAATCAAGGTAGTTCAAAACAACACCGCATTATAGTATTTCATACGTTGCTGAAACGGGAGCAACAAGTTGCACGGAATCCGGACACGGTGCTCGCTCCGTGTAAGGTCACCGTGTCAGGATGGTGAAGCATCCTCAACTCTTTCTCAGCCTTCTGCTCTAAATCCGCCCATCTATAATACCATAACAAGTAAGATTATAGCCCAGCCAAAGAAAAGATGGAATTAATGTTAATAATGTAGCAAAGCGGAGTCGTAGCGTTATTATAAGTTGATTGTTCAGTGATTGAATTCTTGTTGATAATCTATGAATAAGATCGTTCCTTTCGCATAGTTCAACTAATAAATTTACATATACTTAGAGCCTATTAAAGATTCCAATCAAAACACATTGGTGTAATCGTCGGCAATAAAAACAGATAGACAGACAGACATATGTTATGTAAACAAAAAGGCCAATAAAAACAAATATATTAGCAAAATACACATGACTTGGCTTGTATCGTTACTACAGTAAAGTTTGAAGGTTTTCGTTTACAAGGGGCGACTGGAATTTCAACTTTGCCTTTTATAACTATGCAATGTTTCTGTCAGCTAAAAGATATCATATTGATAAGTTTATGTTAAATGCTATTAATACTTAAAAATAACAATATTCATTTCAGACGGTAATTATAGGTAATATTTTAATATAATTCATAAATATTACTCTTATGCATGTCTTAATGAGCTAAAAGTCACGTCCACAACTGTAAACAATTGTGAAAGCTATGGTCTGACTCGGCCTTGTACAGCTCGGAGATAAGCTGCAAAGATTTGTAATATACATCATAATACTGATTTTTACTGAATTATTTATGCTCTTTTAGCTAATGTTACTGATTTACTAGTAATATTACCTCTGCACGCCATCGAGAACGCCTCCACCACGTTGCTGTCCGTCTTCGCAGACGTTTCTATGTATGTACCGATTTTGTTGTCCTCGCACCATTGTTTCAGCTGCTCGTGTGAGACCTCCCTGTCTTTTGAGGACACGTCTGACTGAAAATTAAATGGTCCCTTTTACAAATCACTGCATGCAATGAGAAATGATCTCTGAATAGTCTATATGATATAGTAAATCAAATCAGACAACACAATGAAGACTCTTACAAGAATCTGCTGTTATGTTTTGCACTATATATATTTTTATTGCCAACGCAGGGAGACGAGCAATCGAGCCACCTGATGGAAAGTGGTCACCGACACCCATAGACATTTGCAATACTGGTATCACCTACGCGCTGCCTACCGTGAGACATAGGATGTTTACCCAGTAAATACGCTGGCTACGGTGCCCTTTAAACCGGAACACAGTAGTTTTCTCACACTACTGCTTTGCGGTAGAAATAGGCACCGTAGTGGTACCCACCCAGACGGTCCCATGTGAAAAGGGGACCTACCACCGGTAGCCACCAATAATTCGCGTTGTAGGTTCATAATTGATCTATTCAAATGCATAGCCGGTGACTTATGAAATCTAACGTAGATCGCGATCCAAATGGTTGTAGCAGTATCATATATTTTAATTTAAAACAAAATATATAAGAAGACATTATTGCCGATCGGTACCGCCATTAAAGTTACGGTCGTATGTTTGAATCCTGCGGTGAGCATCTTTATGCTCCATCTTTATATTCCTGTAAAGAGAATATTTAGTCTGATAGGCATATCAAAATCCAGATGAAACAATAATATAATACTATTCTTAACCGTGAGCCGTTAAAGGACTTCAGCTATTAAATAAATGTATTTTCGAATTCAGACAACCCCTTGGAGATGTGAAGGTCAATTGTACCTTATGTAGTCCGGTCTACTAAATGGATACCCATTCTGCCTATAGTTGTATAGTTTGGGAACTATAAGATGGCTTATTAACATATACATTTACTCTTTTATCGAAAACACGTAAGCATTTGATAGTACCTTGTTACCAACGACAATGAACGGAAACTTCTCTATGCCGTTTTTCACACCTGCGTAGTGTAGGAATTCGTTAAGCCACATCTTTATATTGGTAAAGGAACTGCGGTCGTCGATCGCATAGGCCAATATACAAATATCCGTGCCCCTATAGAAAGGAGTGCGGAGGGATTTGAAACGCTCCTGGCCGGCAGTGTCCCATATCTGTAATCAAAGTAAATATCGGCCTAAATAAAGATAAGTTTAAATATCGGATCAAAGGAATCCAATTTGGGTAGCCAAACATATTCGGTCGTGTTTTACGTATTAGTCGATTTGCATAGTGGCCAGTGTCTTTGACTTTTGGATCGATTTTTACCGCAGAATATTTAACAATATGTAATATATAACAATTTTAGGTGCCTAAGAGATAATTTCTACATACACTCATCTAGAATCTGCGTTAACAAAGCAACTAATAGTGTGCAACATTTGTTGTTGTTTCATCGTACTGTACGTTCTAATATCAATAGTCATTTTGATTACTCTGGAGCTATATGCTTTTGTCTCTTTTTTTAATTATATAAAAGTTTCCGCGTTCTGGTCAAAAACACATGTTTCTAGATGGCAGTCGAAAACCCAATGTTTCATGGGTAATGCATATATCGTATGAAACAGAAAACGAAGCATTTGTCTTTCCTTTAAAATATTAAGAAATTCTGAGAGAATTTCTTTAGAATGAAAATTCTTCAGATAAAATGAATGAAATGAAAATAAAACATGAAATAAACGTGAACCAATACCAAATCCTAATAAAGCAATAATCAAACCAACCAACATTTTTAGATAACAAGGTATGATCTTATTGGTTAAAAATCGTATGACCATCGTCGTATACGATTCCTAGCGGTGCAAAAATAAGAACGCGTTCACCTTTAACGCGATTAGTGTTTGATACTGAATTTGTTTGGGTAAATTCTATCCATTGTTCAGCTCGCGTAAAGTGTATTAGTTGGTATATTTGCAAAATTTTCCAATTAGGCTATATGTAGAAAATACACGTGATGTAAACAATTAAAGCATGAGAATCTATAACAAATGTCTTTAAGTTTTTCAATTATCCTTTTATTTATTTTTTGGTGCCATTTCCTTACATTTTTGCACTACGATCGATATTCGTCAATGAGACATTTGCACTAGATGTTACTTAATTGTCAATAGTCATATGCAACCTTGACATGCTTTGAGTCGCAAAAAGAACTTGGCCAAGGTCTGTATGTCATTGCTTTAATGTGTGTCAAAAATAAATAAATAAGCAATGTCACTGAATATACAGTTTGCTTAACAAATTTGTATATGGGCAGTCTTACAATATAACGATATTGTAAAACAGCACAACTAAACCGCCTTGCGTGGCCTAGCGGTATTGACCCTCGCTTTACAAACCAGAGGTCGTGGGTTCAAATCCCGTTGGGTAAAAACTTTGTGATATCGTTGTTTTTTGGTTGGTTAAGAAAATTAGGGCTGATCACCCAATTGTCCGAACAGTAAGATGATCCATGCGTCGAATGGGCATATAAAAAGTCGGACCACCCACCAACCCGCATTGGACCAACGTGGAGGGATAAGGTCCAAAAACCCCCTAACGGAGAAAGCGTGCATTAGGGGAGGCCTTGGTCCAGCAGTGGACTAACACAGGCTGATGATGATGATGAAGCAGTTAGTCTAAAAATTAAAAAAAAACTTATGTCTATAATATTTCAAAAATAGACGAGCTAATAAGTAACTAAATATTTAATGTAAAATCTTGAAGAAAGTATGGTCAGAGAACTTCACTATTTCTTTTTTGTCTACATTGATTTTTATTATCAGATTCGAATATAAAACTATCAGCAGAACTATTTTAGATTAAAAACATCAACAGCAGCTCATTACAACTATGAGTCATCTTTTAAATAATCATTAAAACATAGCTGTACCCAGCCAAGCATAACCGTTACATAATTAACTTGCAAAAATATAAAATAATAAGAAAAGAATATCAAGTCACAACTGTTAATGACCAAGTAGAATAGTAACATGGCAATGTGATTAAGAATTTGCAAAGTTTTCTGCCAGTGTGCAAAACATAACACCTGACATATAAGAGAAAATACTTGAGCAGGCCAGTAACAAAATAATTATTTACCGCTGCAGGCTGCTTTAACAGAAACATATTTAAAAACAACTAGCCATAATGAAAACACAACATATTTTTTATATAACATATATACAACATATCTATATATTATAGCTTTTCTCATGAGCAGAAAGTCTTATGTAAAGATTTCTATCAAAATTTACAATGAAATACAACCATAGGAAAAGAATATCCGGTTTAAATGATCCAACAAGTTCTCATCTTAATATATATTTAGTATTATATCAAATTTAGGTTACTTGTTGAATTTTAACTGTGTCATCACAATAATGAGTTTACAAGAAATAGACTAACAGTACATGACACTTTTAAATAGGTCAAGTTTAAACATCTAGTTGACAACTGTTAAATGAATTCCAATTATAATAATTGGTAATTGCATTGTATTCTAATTAATAAACGATTTATTATTTCAACAATGATTGGTTAACAAATTAAGAAAAATAACATGAAACATGGGAAACAGACTTATCAATTTTATTAGAAGTCTGCAATCTTACGATCAATAGGTGCCCAAATAAAGATAACATATCTATAGAAATATTAGGTATGTTTGTTATGGATGAACCCATTAACTACAGCACTGATATCAAAAATTCTTTCATCATCAAAAAGCTACATTCACCTTGATAAACATAAATGCTTTTTACACCAGTGACATCCATTAAAAATCTAAAATTAACTAGACTGCCAGTTAAAACGATGACATTAATAAAAAAATATATAAAATTAGTAAAACATACACCAACCTTTATAGCATTTTAATAATACTATCAAAAGAGAAGTAGGTTATATATTCAACCTAAATCACTTTAAGTTGGTTTTGGAATCAATATACGCACATAATAGAAAATTATGCACTTAATATAATGTTAGTTTTTAAGAATTTAAACATTTATCGATAGTTAAAGCATTAAACATGTGCAAATTTTCTGTACATTGAAGACTAATAATACTAGCATGGTATTTATTGTTAATATAAGCAGAAAAAATACATATTATTTCGCTTTGTCTTAAATGATGTAAGCAGCAAAAATAACAGACCATAGTAAAAATAATCATTATTTCTTATCTTACTCTAACAAAAAATTACAGATATCTTATCTATAAGCAATCTTGCTAAGACCATTAATGAAGACGTGATGACCTTCAATAACTTCCTGCTACATTCTCTCCGACATCAGAGTACTAAAATTTATCAGTACTGGAAAGGTACTATATTTCAAAAAAACTCAGTATAAAAATTAGATAAATCTTGCTACAAATACTGTACATTAACAGGAAGAAAAGTGATATACTGCTTTGCAAAGTAACATGTGAAAGTGTGTAGTAATTTACTATAAAACTTTACTCATAATTGTTATTTGATTAGTATACCCCATACTGTCTGAATGCAAAAAAAAAGGTTCTCCAACTTAAAAAATAACCAAAATCATTATTTTGTTGTTATTTATGAATCCAGTTCTTGCTGTATTGACTGACTTTGGATAGCTTTAATTTATAGTTTCATGAAATAAATCTATTATTACTTACTTGCAATGTGTACTGAGTACCGTTTACTTCTGTCGTCTTATTCATAAATTCTACTCCAATGGTATGAAAGTTATGGTCATCAAAGTGATTAGATATAAATCGACTCATTAGACATGATTTTCCAACTCCTCCATCGCCCAAAATCACAATTTTTAAAAGAACGTTTTTATTGGAGTTCCGTCCGTAACAACGTTCATTATCCTCCACCATTATGTTTTGAGATTTACCATAATAGTTCGTTAATACTGTGATTATTGATACGGCCTTGTAAACGAATAAACTTACTCTAATTAATGTCTCATTTGACAGATAAAGATACGCAAGGCACAGTAATTCATTACACTATTTATTTATTCGCACACACAATACATCTGAACAATTTAGAAAGGTTAACTTTAATAGTAATACGTAACGAGGTCCGGGAAATATATTATAAATAAAACAAACAAATTGTATCAAACACAGCTGTTTCAGTCTTTGTGACAGCTTTTTGACAGAACTTTGACAATTTTACAAAAACCACAGGTTATAACAGATGTATAATGTAACTCTGACAATGTATACGTAACTATATATTGACATATTTTTAAAGTAATTTTTGTTAATAGTGTATAATAATAATTTTGAAAAATAATTAAAGATCAATTAATAATGTAGGACGACGAAGACTGATATTAATGTTTGATTCATCCGCTAGATGTCAATCATTGCTCTTTGGTTTAGCGGTTGTGACTCGCGAGATGTCAGTTTACTTCACAAAGTTGAGTTTATTTTATTCCGCTTTGTTTTGCGGAGGTGAGAGGACATGGTGCATTTGTTTTTCGTGTTCGCGCGTTGTGATCAATGTTTTTCTAGTTAAAAGGCATTTTTTGTGTGAACATTCGGTTTATACTGATTCATATGTGTTTCCTTGTACGAATTTTTGCAGTGCGCGTGTTTGGTACATTGGAAAATAGCAACTTTTGCACAATCGTTCGGGAGACTCGATGTCAATAAACTTGTCGGTGATATTTTATGGGAAAGGTGTGCCGCGTTGCCCGTATACCTGTTGGCGACGGGAGATTTTTTGAGGTCGGGACGATGGCGAAGGTCGGTGGCGCCTGAACGGGTGCCATGGTGTTGTGGACACAAAGAGGTGAGTGGCATTAGGAGGCGTTCTAGGTCGCGACGAAGCGGCGGGGCGGCGCGGGGGGGTACTAACAGCGCGGTCGGCGTGCATTCACCTCTGACCCGCGCGCGGGGCGAGCGCCGCTCAAGGTCGGTGCCTCGCCTGAAGGTCGCCGGTCACGTGACAAAGGGTGCTCACCCCCTCGCTCACGCCTCGCGCGTCTCACTCCGCGCCCCACGTTTGTTTGGGTCGACAATCGGGCACTCAAGTACTCGGATATTATCGCGCATTTTTGAGTTGTTTCACTACATCAAAATGTTTATTACTTTTTAAATATGTACTGCGGTCAATACTCTTGGTCAGTTTACGGGGAGACGTAGAAGAAATTATATTTCAATGCTTTTTTATCGTAATTTTTTAAAGATTTTTCTAGAAGAACTAAGTACATTGGTATCGGTAGTTTTTTCACAACGATTATACTTTTATATAGTTATAGTTAGTTTATAGGTTCAAACATATTTCTTTTAAAAATAATAATATAGCAATATAACATCTTTTATTTTTCGTAAAAAATATATTATACCTTTTTTAAATCTTTTGATAACAATTATGGTTTGGCAATATAATAACAACCGTCGAAACTTTGAATAAAATGTTAGTTTCACTTCACTTCTTGACTTTACCTATTTGATAATAAATTCACTAGTTTTAGGAATTTTCTTTATTTTCTAGTTATAGTATAGTTGCTGGAATCTTTGAATTCCATACAAACAATTATATTTTCTTCACGTAAATCTTCATTTTATGTAATTACCGTTATAACGAAAGTTATTATTAAGTATATTAGCTCGTACACATTACCCGTTACTAGAATAGACATGTTAATTTATTCGTAAGTCGGAACTTGTCATTATTCATGTGGGCGTTGATTGCAATACCGACCTGGGGCGAACTCTGTTAATGCAACATTAAAGTTCACCGAAACAACTGGATGTTACGCAGTTAACGTTTAATTTAATATTAGTTTATAAGAAGGATCAGATGTATGATATTGTTTAACAATAGACAAACTTAATGTCATTGATGTCTTGCTTAAATAGAGTATAACGAATTAATTCCTAGCTTCAATAGCAGCTTTCAATTATATTTTGATGTTTTACGTTTTTGCCATATGCAGATAAGTTATGAGCACTTTGAAGCGATTTAAAATGATTGAACTGTTAGATAATAATTTAGTTTCAGGGATTTGGCAACATTATGTTCGCTTATCGTAACTCAATCTTAGTATTTACGCGCACCGCGTTCGAGAACATTACTTGAGTTACAAAACGAGTGGCGAAATGGGTTCTTGGTCTCTTTGTTCATAGCCGGATGTAATTGATTAACTGCCAGGGTTTTAATTAAGTTTTAATTTAACAGTTAGCTTCTTAATTGAAATTACTTGGCAGCCAGTGTCGATCACGCAAATTATTTTATAGCTAAAATGTAGACGATAGTATAAGATGCATATTATGATTAATAAATTTTTAAACAGTTTGGATACGAATTGCACGTTTGAAATCCGCGCATGTATTATGATTCGCACCGATCCAATTGCGGATCACGTTCGTGCGACCTCGAATCCGATATAAGTCGTAACCGGCCCGTTTCGAAGGTCTTTTATCTAATACAAATCTGTTATTTAAATACCATCAAATCTCTATAAACATCACGATCCAGTTATTATCCGAGACCTATTGTAATAGTCATAATTATGTGTTATAATTACAAATATATAGGATACGATCCAAAAATTCCCCTAATATAGAAGTTCGAGGAAGGCCATTTTTGCAATATAATAATAATATTTCTGAACGAATAACACAACATCATCTAGTCCCAAACTAAGCAAGCTTGTACTATGTAAACTAGATAACTGATAAATAAAAAAAACTTATTAAATATGATTAACAAGTGCTCACTGACACTGTGGTGCGCGACTGTACTCTCACCACTTTCACGTCTGCCTGTGTGCGTGCGTGTGGCTGTGTGAGCGGCGGCCGGTGACCTTGCTATCAGGCGGAAGCGTGCGGCCGCGTGACTCAGCGGCGTGTCTGCCGCCGAGCTCGGGGGAGCAGGGACCCGCGTTGTCTATTCCCCGCTAGATTTTTCGATTTATTTGTTGTGTTTGCATCATAGTGTTATGACAATAATGATCATCATCATCGGCCTGTGTTAGCATCATGATGTTATGATAGCAATGATAATATAATGATCGTCGTCATCGGCCTGCGTTAGTCCACTGCTGGTCATAGGCCTCGTCTAATGCACGCCTTCTCCATTAGGGGGTTGGTTGACCGTATTCTACCATGGTACAATGCGGTTTGGTGGGTGGACCGACTTTTCAAGCCTGTGCGATGTATGTATCGTCTCACTTTTTAGATAATTGGGTGTTCGGCCCAAATTTTCATAACGAAGCAAAAAACAACGATAACACAAAGTTGTTTCCCCGCGGGATTCGAACCCACGACCACCGGTTTGTTAAGCAAGGGCCATAACCGCTTGGCCACGGAGGCGGTAAATAATAATATAATATTTAATGTTATGATTAATCGCATTTGTGATTCTCTCTTTTCCTGACCTGTAATTGACTGCTCCCCTTTCTATTTAAATTTGATTTCATTGCTTGTACATTCCTACTTCCATTTTGTATATAATTTGTTGTCATTTTGTCATATTATCTAATCATGTACATATTTAATTTTATTCTTATTTATGAAAATATTTTCGTATATCTTCCAACTTTCCTAATCTTTCCCTTCCGAACTCGTTTCTTTTTTTTTAATTACGTAGTGTCCCAACCTTTAAGCAATTCTGTGGCAAATGCGCATGCCGCGAGGTCCAATGATTAAAATAATATATTTAAATTAAAAAAAAAAAAAGTTGTTACTATACGCCATAGATAATAAACTCGTATTAACTATTACACGTGCAGCGGGAAAATCTATCTAACTGGCTGGCGACTATTTATAAATCGTTTCAAATTCAAATTTGAAAAATCCTTTGACCGTCTAAAGTTGCCCCTATTTTTAATATCGTTAAGAAATATGTGTAGTAGAAAATAAAGAAAATGAGAATGGTATACTAATAGAAAATGGAATAATGAATATACAAAGTGATTTTTTCTGATTAATCAAAAACAAAACGGTGCCACGAAATGTGAAATAGCTAATTAAGCGGTGAATTAAAAAATCTTGACGCTGGCGAATGCACGAACCGAAACCAATAGATGGATGAAGTAGAAGTTCGAATTTTATATCAATTAACTTTTAGGTTTTTTTTAAGTTTCCTCGTACGGCTGACGCCTTTCAGCCGTTGCTCACAAGTCGCATTGTGAATGTATTACAAAGCCTTTGTTCGACGTTTAAAATTTCTCTTTCGATCCCGTTTCACTGACGTCGCCGAGGTCATGTTTTTCTTTTAATCACTCGCGCAAAAGGATTCGTTCATTCGTTGTAATTGAATGCAAAATGAGTGAGTATTCATAATTTATATGCGATTTGAACGAACGAAAGTTTTTTAAGTCATTCTTTTTTAGGTTACAGATGATTGTACTTTTTTCGTAATTGGTATACTGGTACTTTATAAGCTGTATTTTGTACAAAATGTTGTATTGTCGGTGTGTTACGTGCTGTGTATTGCCTATTTATGGTTTGTTAGCACTCGTTATGCAGCGGACAGGCCGCCATTCAATAGTATGCAAATCGACATTTCTCGCTTCAACTGTGTTCACGTTTATTGGCATTCAGGTATAAGCGGCGAAGAAACTGCTTGGACTATTAAAAAATCTATGTGGTCTATACAAATTAATAAAATTAGGGTGTCTGTTTGAAACATCAAAAGAACCGCTTTAAATTATTACATTGTACGTAACATATTAATACTAATTACTATATAAAAATACCTACAATATTATAAATCTTTCGCTGCGTACAGACAAAGCGACTTTGTTTTTAGCTATGTACTGATATCGATTAGATATAACAAAGCAACATTTTATAAATTTTTTTTTTTTTGTCACTTTGTTTAAGCTTACCTTAGGAATGGCTGGTCTGATTTGGACGGGACTTGACACTGGAATATATCTGATGTAATTAGTAGTAACTTAATCTCCTTTGTATATTACCTTATATCATCCGTATTTTACTATATTTATATACATTATTACTATTATTCTCCTAATTATCTTAAAATATCCGAACATATCCTAACTTCATTTAGTTTGCACGAGGAGATTTGCGTTTACGATGATCCATTCTCACAAACTTTCACATTCATAATATGAGTTGGATAATAAAAGCGGTGTTCTGTTCAAGTTAATATTGACGTTTCAAAGAGATATCACTTAACTATTTTGTTTCATACTAACAGTAGAAGAGTGCACTTTCAAAATGTTTAAATAATAATATAGTTTTACGGATTTTATCTATTTTAATTACCATACATTTAAAAAAATACATTTGACGAATGGGCTGACCATAGACCATTAAGGAGGTTAATGGGTATGCATAACTTCAAAATGTTAAATATCTAACCGATCAAATCCATAAATGTGTACTTATTACTATGTTTGAGTCGCGTAAGTAATAGAAAGTATTGCGTTCGGTAAAGGCAATGTTTAGATCTATGCGCAATGCGGTGCAATTCACGTTCGAACGTTGGTAGCGCGGATGCTGCGTGTCACGTCACGTCAAGTCATGTCACGTCACGTCACGTCACGCCGCGTCACGGCGGCGTTTCAAGCGACCCTAGCGGGACGACGTGACACGGTTCCCGCACGCGACACGGATCCGCGATACCGCCTACCGTTATGCGATACGGCCTTATTATAATATGCTTGTGCGTGCTCATAACGGGTCCAGCTTCGATGGCCGATGCGATAGCACCACCCTTTTGTAGATTCTGAATTCGCTATTCACCAAAACGAAAAAAAAAGCGGGATTTCTACCAACTTTTACGTAGAAATCCAACTTTTTTTAAACTGTCCATCGCAACACATAAACGCAATGAAAACTAGGGTTTGCTATTAATTCAAAGAATAACTTTTGACCTTTTCTGATTTGAAAAATAGGCATTTCCCTATGATACTTTTTTTAAGTATGGAATACACTCAAATGTTATTGAAAAACAATAAACGCTGTTACAATCCAATTCGTTCAACTCTGCTCTAATAACATTTTGTTTGGCGGATAAGCATTATGCTTTAAGTTTAAACTATTATGTTACATAACAAAAAAAAATTAAATACTCGTAGTAGTTTAATAAGTAATATGTTCAGATCATTGATTTCGTATGTCAAATTAAGATGTTGTGACTGATATTCATTAACTTTTCCGCGTTGTTATCCTTAAAAATTGCGCAACTTTATTTTATTGATAGAAAGATTAGAAATATTTACTACGATTATATAAAGTAGGCACAATCAATTAAACAATCGTATGAACTTATTTACAAGTTTGAATGTAGTAATTAAAAGAGACGAAGTAAATAATTAGACAATAAGTAACTAAAACAGTAAAAATAAAAAAGTGAGCGCGATAACTGTATACAATAAATACTAATCCGTGTTTTAGTTATGTTTGTAGTTTTATTTGTAATTGTACTTTTTCGATGATTCTTGCTAATTCTAGATCTGATCTGGTATACCTTCACATTTAGCGTTTAAGTTGGCACCGATAGCGGCATAAAACGGCTTATTGTAACTGGCTTAAGGTTAAACGAGAGCCGTAAGGTCGAATCTTGCCCGCGGCAGTCACGACTGGCAATTTGCAAGTCCTCTGCATATCACCTGTCATGTGTAAACGATTCTAGCGCTTGTGAGCAAGTGTTGTGCACGTTTTCGATTGCCGCATTTGTATAAAAGAGATCGAAACGTAGTGAGTGAAATATTTACTGGGTTTTTAAAATACTCTTACATATATGTATAATTAATATATAGCTGAAGCCAATGCAAAATCTTTCCGATGCAGAAAATCCCAATTCAAGCATTATGTTTTAAAGGTTAATGTCTTTATGTATGAAATTTTAGAGTAATTACGTAGGATAGCGAGTAAAAACTGAAAACCATAAAAAAGGGCGACGATTGAATTTTTACTGTACAGGTTACGTAATGATAACTATTACATACTTATACCTTGTTATCATTAACCGTAATTGTTTAAAATGTGTTGTGCTAATTTAATATCGATTCCCTATCGATTTTACTGACCAGAAAAAAATCGATTCGCTCAGCCAGCGCTGGTCGGTCGCGATTTGACGTTTATAAAAAAAAAAGTGGTCGCTCGCAGCGCACCTGCCGTGGCGGGTAAACAATTACGAAACGTCGAGTTCGATGCACGGGTCAGGTGAAGGCGGCTAGCATTTGCTTTTCATCCGCTCACGGCGCGCTCTGACCCCGGCTTGCGACACGCGGCAAAAGTAAATGGCGCCCGCGGTTTATTTACGCGGGAGAATATTGAAGGCCTGCTGTCGGAAGCAAACATTTTGGCAATACATAAATATACTAATACATAAACTAATAAACGAAAATGTTATCACAAAATCCCATTGAAAATCCCTCAATGTACCAGGAGGCCTATGTTTAGCAGTGGACTGACACGGGTTGATTATGTTGATACATAAAAAAATACAATTCTGGTTGTTATGTCGTGTGATTTTTAATGTCACCAAATCTTAAATCTATTACAATGCTGATACCTGATTTGATTATAAACTACTTTGTTACGAGTGCTTATTATTTGGTGACATTGAAAATAATAAATGACCTGTGATTTGTAACCTGTGACTTCGATATTGCTTTTTGAATATCGTTCTGTTTTGAATAGTTCTAAAAATTCACATGTTCATAAAGTTTTTAAATTATAGCTTCAAACAACTATCTCCGTCAATACCTTTACGTTTTTTTAAGTATTAAGCCTTTAAAATATGTGTCATAATATACGATACTAATTATAAATTCACCAGCTGTTATAAAAGTTTACATAAAACAAAACTGTTTTAAAATATATATACATACGTAAAAAAATTAACAATAAAATGGTTGACTTCCCCTGACTTTACGTGTAACGACCAACATAGAGTCACGATATGCACATTTCTGGCGCCAGGAATTTGTCAACATGGCGCCGTGATACGATTCGACCGTTATTCAGAATTTGACTTAAAACGAGAGATCTTGTACATTTTATTTAAATTGGAAGCATCTAATATATAACAAAAATAAAACGAAGACGGCACGCCGATGGATTGTCATTTAAATAACCTTGAACTTTTTCTATGCTTAATTAAATGTTACATTATACGAATGACATTTTTGTGACGTCGGTTCTGAATGTGACTCATTCAACACGTTTTTTGGTTTGTAAAGATTTTAAGCACGTCTTTGAATGTTAACGATATTGTTATCTAAAATATTTAAATCGTAAATTATGTAGTACATGTATATTAATGCAATAAATCTGTTTATGTTTAAATATGCCAGGAATAAAATTATTACGAAATTATGTATTAAAAAACATAAAACTGAAAGTTCAAAGCGATATCATAAAATAGAAACTTTTTGTGGCAGAATACAGTGTGCAACTAACGATTTATTTAAAAAAAAATATAACTTATTAAAGTAATAACAGATGCTATCTTGTGTTATCTTTTTAATTTTGGCTATACCAAAAAGCCAAACGCGGCCAAATGAATGTCTTTTTAGTTTGATGTCATTAAGTATATTAAAAAAAAAAAGAAAGTTGTGCCAATTTTCAGCCGAAGAGCGTTCGCGATTTTATACTATGATTCACCTAGATCCTCCGTCCATCCAGTATGGGCATAAACAATCTGGTAACATTAACGCCTTATACGGCCCGTTATGGACGAAGAGCGTCAACGAAACTTGGCGGATAAGCATTATGCTTTAAGTTTAAACTATTATGTTACATAACAAAAAAAAATTAAATACTCGTAGTAGTTTAATACGTAATATGTTCACATCATTGATTTCGTATGTCAAATTGAGATGTTGTGACTGATATTCATTAACTTTTCCGCGTTGTTATTCTTAAAAATTGCGCAACTTTATTTTATTGATAGAAAGATTAGAAATATTCTGCGCTTGTATAAAGTAGGCACAATCAATTAAACAAAGGTATGAACTTATTTACAAGTTTGATTGTAATAATTAAAAGAGATGAAATAAATAATTAGACAATAGGTAACTAAGACAGTAAAAATAAAAAAGTGAGGGCGATAACTGTATACAATAAGTACTAATCCGTGTTTTAGTTATGTTTGTAGTTTTATTTGTAATTATACTTTTTCGATGATTCTTGCTAATTCTAGATCTGATCTCGTATACCTTCACATTTAGCGTTTAAGTTGGCAGCGATAGCGGCATAAAACGGCTTATTGTAACTGGCTTAAGGTTAAACGAGAGCCGTAAGGTCGAATCTTGCCCGCGGCAGTCACGACTGGCAATTTGCAAGTCCTCTGCATATCACCTGTCATGTGTAAACGATTCTAGCGCTTGTGAGCAAGTGTTATGCACGTTTTCGATTGCCGCATTTGTATAAAAGAGATCGAAACGTAGTGAGTGAAATATTTACTGGGTTTTTAAAATACTCTTAGATATATGTATACTTAATATATAACTGAAGCCAAGCAAAATCTTTCCGAAGCAGAAAATCCCAATTCAAGCATTATGTTTTAAAGTTTAATGTCTTTATGTATGAAATTTTAGAGTTATTACGTAGGATAGGGAGTAAAAACTTGAAAAACCATAAAAAAGGGCGACGATTGAATTTTTATTGTACAGGTTATGTACACGTTACGTAATGATAACTATTACATACTTGTTATCGTTAACCGTAATTGTTTAAAATTTGTTGTGCTAATTTAATATCGATTCCCTATCGATTTTACATATCGGAAAAAAAATCGATTCGCTCAGCCAGCGCTGGCCGGTCGCGATTTGACGTTTATAAATAAAAAGTGGTCGCTCGCAGCGCACCTGCCGTGGCGGGTAAACAATTACGAAACGTCGAGTTCGATGCACGGGTCAGGTGAAGGCGGCTAGCATTTGCTTTTCATCCGCTCACGGCGCGCTCTGACCCCGGCTTGCGACACGCGGCAAAAGTAAATGGCGCCCGCGGTTTATTTACGCGGGAGAATATTGAAGGCCGCGTCGAAAGCAACATTTTGGCAATACATAATATATACTAATACATACAATAAAACATAACAAAAGCGAAAATGTCATCACAAAAAATCCCATTGAAAATACCCTAATGTACCAGGAGGCCTATGTTCAGCCATGGACTGACACGGGCTGATTATGTTGATACATAAAAAAATACAATTCTGGTTGTTATGTCGTGTGATTTTTAATGTCACCAAATCTTAAATCTATTACAATGCTGATACCTGATTTGATTATAAACTACTTTGTTATGGTGCTTATTATTTGGTGACATCGTAAAATAATAAATGACCTGTGATTTGTAACCTGTGACTTCCGATATTGCTTTTTTGAATATCGGTAATGTATATAGTTCTAAGAATTCACGTTTTCATAAAGTTTTTAAATTATAGCTTCAAACAACTATCTCCGTCAATACCTTTACGTTTTTTTAAGTATTAAGCCTTTAAAATATGTGTCATAATATACGATACTAATTATAAATTCACCAGCTGTTATAAAAGTTTACATAAAACAAAACTGTTTTAAAATATATATACATACGTAAAAAAATTAACAATAAAATGGTTGACTTCCCTGACTTGACGTGTAACGACCAACATAGAGTCACGATATGCATTTCTGGCGCCAGGAATTTGTCAACATGGCGCCGTGAACGATCGACCGTTATTCAGAATTTGACTTAAAACGAGAGATCTTGTAATTCGAGTTAATTAATAACATTCTATTCAAATTGAAGCATCTAATATATAAAAAATAAAAAGAAGACGGCAGCAACGATGGATTGTCATTAAATAACCTTGAACTTTTTCTATGCTTAATTAAATGTTACATTATACGAATGACATTTTGTGACGTCGTTCTGAATGTGACTCATTCAACACGTTTTTGGTTTAAAGATTTTAAGCACGTCTTTGAATGTAAATGATATTATTATCTAAAAATTTAATTATCGTAAATTATGTAGTTCATGTATATTAATGCAATAAATCTGTTTATGTTTAAATATGCCAGGAATAAAATTATTACGAAATTATGTATTAAAAAACATAAAACTGAAAGTTCAAAGCGATATCATAAAATAGAAACTTTTTGTGGCAGAATACAGTGTGCAACTAACGATATTTATTTAAAAAAAAATATAACTTATTAAAGTAATAACAGATGCTATTTTGTGTTTTCTTTTAATCTTGGCTATTCCAAAAAGCCAAACGCGGCCAAATGAATGTCTTTTTAGTTTGATGTCATTAAGTATATTAAAAAAAAAAGAAAGTTGTGCCAATTTTCAGCCGAAGAGCGTTCGCGATTTTATACTATGATTCACCTAGATCCTCCGTCCATCCAGTATGGGCATAAACAATCTGGTAACATTAACGCCTTATACGGCCCGTTATGAGACGAAGAGCGTCGCAACGTAAACTTGTTTAATTAAGCAAAAGCCGTTTCAAATGGTCGTTCCACGTTGGTAACCTGGTCGCTTACCAATATGCTGCCGGTCGATATCTAGAAGTGAACGATTTTAATTGAAGTGCCTACCGTATTTCGATGCTGGCCCTAAATATGTTTCACAGATTATATAATTATTTGTGGAAACTCCCTATAATAAAGTATTACGAGTAATTGCTTCATATTTCTAATTTATTGAAATGTATAAATTAAATTTTGTTAACTTTAAAATATATAGGATTATATATTATATACATTATATACTAGTATGTCAAAGGTTTATGATTATTATATTTTGTTTTCATGGTATTATTTTATAAAATTTTCCTTTAAAATCCTATTACTACTGTGGTCAAGTCAAACTAAGCACGTTAAAAATGAATAACTATTTATTACATCCCATCGATTAACAACGGCAGTCTTTAGCGTAAAAGAAGAGAAATATTGAAGATTTTCTGCTTTTCACTTTCAAAGCAAAAGTATTTTATATACTTTAGGAATCCAACCTTTAATTAACGACAATTTTGGCACCGGTACGAAAATGTCGACCACACCACATTAAAGAGTTTATTGTTTTTTAAATACACGTCTGTTTAAGTGAATTTTCCTCATCATTGAAAACGTTTAAATATTTTAGAAGTACTACTCAAGTGTGACATCACGAAATTACATTAAAAATGACAAAAAAGTTTCCTACGCCGGTTCTTTTCAGGTTCAGAGGCGTCCTTTTCCAAACATTCTTAAAATTTAACAATCAATAATACTTGTGTGATGCTTTCATGTGAATTGATGATTTTGTATTAAATAATATGGTGTTAATCCATATGGCTGGTCGCGATTTGACGTTTATAAAAAAGTGGTCGCTCGCAGCGCACCTGCCGTGGCGGGTAAACAATTACGAAACGTCGAGTTCGATGCACGGGTCAGGTGAAGGCGGCTAGCATTTGCTTTTCATCCGCTCACGGCGCGCTCGACCCCGGCTTGCGACACGCGGCAAAGTAAATGGCGCCTCGCGGTTTATTTACCGGAGAATATTGAAGGCCGCGTCGGGGAAGCAACATTTTGGCAATACATAATATATACTAATACATACAATAATACATAACAAAAGCGAAAATGTCATCCCAAAAAATCCCATTGAAAATCCCCTAATGTACCAGGAGGCTTATGTTCAGCAGTGGACTGACACGGGCTGATTACGTTGATACATAAAAAAATACAATTCTGGTTGTTATGTCGTGTGATTTTAAATGTCACCAAATCTTAAATCTATTACAATGCTGATACCTGATTTGATTATAAACTACTTTGTTACGGTGCTTATTATTTGGTGACATCGAAAAATAATAAATGACCTGTGATTTTTAACCTGTGACTTCCGATATTGCTTTTTTGAATATCGGTAATGTATAGTTCTAAGAATTCACGTTTTCATAAAGTTTTTAAATTATAGCTTCAAACAACTATCTCTGTCAATACCTTTACGTTTTTTTAAGTATTAAGCCTTTAAAATATGTGTCATAATATTCGATACTAATTATAAATTCACCAACTGTTATAAAAGTTTATATAAAACAAAACTGTTTTAAAATATATACATACGCAAAAAATTAACAATAAAATGGTTGACTTCCCCTGACTTGACGTGTAACGACCAACATAGAGTCACGATATGCACATTTCTGGCGCCAGGAATTTGTCAACATGGCGCCGTGATACGATCCGACCGTTATTCAGAATTTGACTTAAAACGAGAGATCTTGTAATTCGAGTTAATTAATAACATTCTATTCAAATTGGAAGCATCTAATATATAACAAAAATAAAAAGAAGACGGCACAACGATGGATTGTCATTTAAATAGCCTTGAACTTTTTCTATGCTTAATTAAATGTTACATTATACGAATGACATTTTTGTGACGTCGGTTCTGAATGTGACTCATTCAACACGTTTTTGGTTTGCTAAAGATTTTAAGCACGTCTTTGAATGTATATGATATTATTATCTTAAAGATTTAATTTTATCGTAAATTTGTAGTTCATGTATATTAATGCAATAAATCTGTTTATGTTTAAATATGCCAGAATAAAATTATTACGAAATTATGTATAAAAACATAAAACTATAGTTAAAACTGAAAGTTCAAAGCGATATCATAAAAAAGAAACTTTTGTGGAGAATATATGTGCAACTAACGATATTTATTTAAAAAATATAACTTATTAATGTAATAACAGATGCTATCTTGTGTTATCTTTTTAATTTTGGCTATACCAAAAAGCCAAACGCGGCCAAATGAATGTCTTTTAGTTTGATGTCATTAATATTAAAAAAAAAGAAAGTTAGTCCTAATTTTTAGGCCGAAGAGCGTTCGCGATTTTATACTATGATTCACCTAGATCCTCCGTCCATCCAGTATGGGCATAAACAATCTGGTAACATTAACGCCTTATACGGCCCGTTATGAGACGAAGAGCGTCGCAACGAAACTTGTTTAATTAAGCAAAAGCCGTTTCCAAATGGTCGTTCCACGTTGGGTAACCTGGTCGCTTACCAATATGGCCGCCGGTCGATATCTAGAAGTGAACGATTTTAATTGAAGTGCCTACCGTATTTCGATGCTGGCCCTAAATATGTTCACAGATTATATAATTATTTGTGGGAAACTCCGCCTATAATAAAGTATTACGAGTAATTGCTTCATATTTCTAATTTATTGAAATGTATAAATTAAATTTTGTTAACTTTAAAATATATAGGATTTATATTATTTACATTATATACTAGTATTCAAAGGTTTATGATTATTATTTTTGCATGGTATTATTTTATAAATTTTCCTTTAAAATCCTTTACTACTGGTTAAGTCAAACTAAGCACGTTAAAAATGAATAACTATTTATTACATTCCATCGATTAACAACGGCAGTCTTTAGCGTAAAGAAAGAAATATTGAAGATTTTCTGACCTTCGAAGCAAATAGTATTTTATATACTTTGGACTTCAACCTTTAATTAACGACAATTTTGGCACCGGTACGAAAATGTCGACCACACAACATTAAAGAGTTTATTATATTTTAAATACACGTCTGTTTAAATGAATTTTCTTCATCATTGAAAATATTACATTAAAAATGACAAAAAAAGTTTCCTGCGCCGGTTCTTTTCAGGTTCAGAGGCTTCCTTTTCCAAACATTCTTAAAATTTAACAATCAGTAATACTTGTGTGATGCTTTCATGTGAATTGATGATTTTGTATTAATTAATATAGGTGTTAATCCATAAAATAATTAGAGCTTACAAGTCTACGTACCGTTAAGTGCATTGATATCAGGCATCGGATATGTTGCACTATTAATAGTTATGGATGACTGCTTGTTCAGATTAAATGATGCTTTCGATAAGATTGCAGTGGAGGATTGCGTTGTGTGAAGTTTACTGTCATTATGTTGTATTGTCCGCTGAAATATTATTTCAAAAGTAATGTAATTAAAAGTTTTAAGGTATAAAATCCGATCACAGTGATATTTAATCAATTTAATTATTAATTAAATCTGTTATAGTATTATAGTCAAAGTCAAAGTCAAATATCTTTATTCAATATGGAAGCATTACACTTTCTTATTGATTGTCAAATAATCTACCACCGGTTCGGAAATGAAGCCTCTGACCTGAGAAGAACCGGCGTAAACTTCAGCGGGACTTTTCTTTTCTTTTCTTCAATAAATTTTACAAAATTTTACATAAAACCTTACATTTTACTACTTTGAAATAGCCTGGAGCGAACAGTTCATTACCAGGGTGTGTTATCTATCAAGTAGTCATTAAACAATAATATCCTTTAACACAAAACGTTCCTTTACAACTTTTTAAATTTATTTACAGATAAAGCTGAACGTTTTCTGGTATTTTAGTGTAGAAGAGTATACATTGTCCATGAAGGATTTCATTGTTCTTGGACCTAGTTTTTGGAAGAACATAATTATGCTTATTCCTAGTATTTATATTATGTGTGCACAATGTTTTACAAAATATTTTTTATTTTTATGGGCATACATATTTTTCAAATATGTATTGAGAAAAACAGTCATTACATTAATTTCTGTAAACATTTTTCTAAGCGATTCTTTGGAGCCCAGGTTATAGACTGCTCAAATCGCTCTTTTTGAATTATAAAAATAAGTATTAATATCAGCGCGTTTCCCACGTAGAATGCCATAAGACATTATACTTGAAATAACTAAAATATACTAAACGGCTGTCTCAACATCAGTTAGTTGTCTAATTTTTCGACTGCATAAGCCCTAAACTAAGTTTACTCGCCAGTCTATGAATATGAGGCCATTGCGTTTAGAATCTATTGTAATTCGAGTTGATTAATAACATTCTATTCAAATTGGAAGCATCTAATATATAACAAAAATAAAACGAAGACGGCACGCCGATGGATTGTCATTTAAATAACCTTGAACTTTTTCTATGCTTAATTAAATGTTACATTATACGAATGACATTTTTGTGACGTCGGTTCTGAATGTGACTCATTCAACACGTTTTTTGGTTTGTAAAGATTTTAAGCACGTCTTTGAATGTATATGATATTATTATCTAAAAGATTTAATTTTATCGTAAATTATGTAGTTCATGTATATTAATGCAATAAATCTGCTTATGTTTAAATATGCCAGGAATAAAATTATTACGAAATTATGTATTAAAAAACATAAAACTATAGTGTAAAACTGAAAGTTCAAAGCGATATCATAAAAAGAAACTTTTGTGGCAGAATACAGTGTGCAACTAACGATATTTATTTAAAAAAAATATAACTTATTAAAGTAATAACAGATGCTATCTTGTGTTATCTTTTTAATTTTGCTATACCAAAAGCCAAACGCAGGCCAAATGAATGTCTTTTAGTTTGATGTCATTAAGTATTTAAAAAAAAAGAAAGTTGTCCAATTTTTAGGCCGAAGAGCGTTCGCGATTTTATACTATGATTCACCTAGATCCTCCGTCCATCCAGTATGGGCATAAACAATCTGGTAACATTAACGCCTTATACGGCCCGTTATGAGACGAAGAGCGTCGCAACGGAAACTTGTTTAATTAAGCAAAAGCCGTTTCCAAATGGTCGTTCCACGTTGGGTAACATGGTCGCTTACCAATATGGCCGCCGGTCGATATCTAGAAGTGAACGATTTTAATTGAAGTGCCTACCGTATTTCGATGCTGGCCCTAAATATGTTTCACAGATTATATAATTATTTGTGGTAAACTCCGCCTATAACAAAGTATTACGAGTGATTGCTTCATATTTCTAATTTATTGAAATGTATAAATAAAGTTTTGTTAACTTTAATAATATATAGGATTATATATTATATACATTATATACTAGTATGTCAAAGGTTTATGATTATTATATTTTGGCATGGTATTATTTTATAAACTTTTCTTTAAAAATTCTATTACTACTGTGGTCAAGTCAAACTAAGCACGTTAAAAATGAATAACTATTTATTACATTCCATCGATTAACAACGGCAGTCTTTAGCGTAAAAGAAGAGAAATATTGAAGATTTTCTGACCTTCGAAGCAAATAGTATTTTATATACTTTAGGCTTCCAACCTTTAATTAACGACAATTTTGGCACCGGTACGAAAATGTCGACCACACAACATTAAAGAGTTTATTGTTTTTAAATACACGTCTGTTTAAGTGAATTTTCCTCATCATTGAAAACGTTTAAATATTTTGAAGTACTACTCAAGTGTGAGATCACGATTTACATTAAAAATGAAAAAGGTTTCCTACGCCGGTTCTTTTCAGGTTCAGAGCGTCCTTTCCAAAAATTCTTAAAATTTAACAATCAGTAATACTTGTGTGATGCTTTCATGTGAATTGATGATTTTGTATTAATAATATAGGTGTTAATCCATAAAATAATTAGAGCTTACAAGTCTACGTACCGTTAAGTGCATTGATATCAGGCATCGGATATGTTGCACTATTAATAGTTATGGATGACTGCTTGTTCAGATTAAATGATGCTTTCGATAAGATTGCAGTGGAGGGGCGTTGTGTGAAGTTTACTGTCATTATGTTGTATTGTCTGCTGAAATATTCTTTCAAAAGTATTGTAATTAAAAGTTTTTAAGGTATAAAATCAGATCACACAATACTATTTAATCAATTTAATTATTAATTAAATCTGTTTTAGTATTATACACATATTAATAATTTATTATACAAAATATAAAAATGAAGCTAAAAATTATCGCGCTTTTATTGGTAAAACATCACCTTGAGATCAACGTTTGGTCTTATTCCACCATTCCGATATCAATTAACGATTTCACAAGTCATTAGTCATATTGTGCTCATTATTGTTGTGTACAATAACTTTTAATGAATGGATTAGTAGTAATTACATGATCATGCATGCTCTGAAGCTTGTGCTAGTATGAACTACTAGCAACCCGCAATTTCTTAAAATCCGTTCTTAGCTGACCTCTACTCGGCGAAATGAATATTCCTACCAAATTTCAAGTCCCTACGCCTTTTAGTTCCAGAGATATCGTGATGAGTCAATATATAGATAGAAACCTCTTATATATATATAGATGGATAATAACGCCTTCAGCGACGTATATACTGTATACATGTATATTGCATCATCGAATCCACGGCGATTCACACGACCCTGAAGAGGGTCCGGACCTCCGCCTCGGGTTTCGCAACGCTCCGCGGCGTTCGAAATTCGATTCCGAGAAACCAATGCGTGACTCACTGGACCGGTTGCACCGGTGGCGCCACTGGACTGCGCCGTGTCTATCCCCGAAAACGTATTCGGCTGGCTCGTCTGGCTCGGCTGGCCAGGCTAGGCTGGCTGGACTGGCTCTGCTGGCTCGACAGGAAGCCTTGCGTTGGCTACTCCCGTTTGTGACTTATTTGTAAATAACAAATAACGGAAGAACTCTGAGCCTGATTATACTATATTAAATGCCCTTATGTTACATCTATTTATATGTGGTGAGTGTGTATGTTGAGAATCATTTGTATTTTAAAAGTTTAATGCCAGTCGAATATGATTAATTTGAATAGCTTTCTTGTTGCAAAAGTTATCAATTAATTATAAGTATTTTTACTTATGTTCAACTGACTGTAATGTCCATTTTCTTGGTATCGGTTATAACTTAAACTTATTAGAAACTACATAAAGAAAATGTAAAGTAATTTTGTTTTGTTTATTATTATAATTTTCGAGTCCAACTGTAATTCGATCATTGTTATGACGTCAAGGAAACAAATCGAGTACATTGAATTTCGTCATTCTGTTTAATTGTAGGTATTGCTAATGCCCACGGCGAGTAATTTATATTTAGATAAGGAAAACTCGCTGTTATTTTATTGTTATCGTTAATGAACGCATCGAGTTCTCGATAACGCGATAGCATCGACTTTCATTTGCTATTAATAAGTTTATTTTCCTTCAACCGACTGCGGTTCAAAATCGTAACGTATTAAGAGGAATCGCACGCGAAATGTTAAATGTAAACATACCTGTATAACATCTTTACTCTTTCTAATAACACGTAACTATATATATTAAGTAAAATATATAGGTTGCCAAAGCTCTCTTATCCTATATATTTTATTATCATTCATCCACCGGTTCGTAAATAGAAGCCCCTGAGAAGAGGATCGGCGGAAGAAAGCTAGCGAGACTCTTTTGGAACAAATAAAAAAAAAGGTACGAGATATTTTCAGTAAAGCTAGAGGCAGAGCTTGCTTCTATTACTTAAATAACATAGAAATATATTTGATCTTTTATTCTGACGTATTTATATAGACAAGTATTTCCTCGTTCACTATACTTCATGTGAAAAAGCTTGATAGAATTCAAGTGCATAATACGCGGCAAAGTTATAGACATATACCTTCATAAATACCAATTTAACTTATTACCGGCGAGTTACTTATCATAAATATTTTAATTTATTGAAACTAGTTTTTTTTTTATGTTTGCGTTTTTATATCGCAATGTCACAACTCAGTCTGTTGATATCGAAATCCAACATGGCGCCCTTGAAACTGACGCATGACATTCCATCGCGACACGCGGTGTGTTTTCAAGTTGTTATTTTGCCTTGTATCGGAATCGTTAACACTGGAACAGTCGGTGCCTTTACTGTTCGAGGGGAAGAGAATGAGAACTTGGGGACGTGGGGACGGGGAGTGAAGGGGGGCAGGGTAAATGGGTCGCCACAACCGCATTCCGCGACGCTTGTCACAGCCTGACTTACGGCCGAACGTAAGATTCTACACGGCTTACTATGACGTTATGTTTCGCTTATTTGACAGAATAAATACACAACGAAGTTTGGTCATGTTTTTAATATTATATGTAATTACCAATAAGTTACTCACTTAAAAATTGATATTGTAAAAATGGGCATTAACTAAAGTGTCTCGAGGTTAACCATAGACATTGATGCTCATTTAGATCAAATTATATTTTTCTTTACATAATTTTACTTTTAATAATACTTTGTTATCAAACTGCCTCCGGAGCCAATTGCGTAGATTGTTGTTTCCTGTTGTTCCAGGGTGCATTAGGGAAGGCCTATGTCCAGCAGTGGACTAACAGAGGCTGATGAGGCTGAGGCTGAGGATTTAAGTGCTGAATTTAACGTTAACTTTCGCGTTACACTGTTGTTTTTATACACAACAGATATAATAATTATTCCGCTCCTTTATGTATCGCTAACATATAATTAGTAGCTAGAAGTCATAAAAAATAGATATAACCTATCTCCTAAAGTATATATATTTTGGATCTATAAGACAAACTGGTATTATCTCGACTTACTATCCGTAGACACGATACGCGCAATTATGAGTAATCCCGATGGAATGTGCAACTTGACCCTATAAAGCGATTAGCTCTCGGGACATTCACCTCTTCGTTTCAGATCAGTTCTTGTGTCACCTTTAGAAAACGAGAGATTGATAAAAAGAAATGAAAATGTATATAGATATAGTAGTAGTATGTAGTTATTAATACATAGAAAATCTTGAGCTTTCTCTATAATAGTATCTCTTGTTTAAGTTATTAAAAAAATTAATACTTATAACTCTTTGATGTTGACGACGAATCTTAATTTAATAGTGTTTCATGATATTCGTAAATAGGCTATTATACAATATCACTATGCTTTATTCTTTGTATTGTTTTTGGGAATTGATTGTATATCGGTTTCAGTATGGTATTTTTAACCTACGCTGTATGTATGTATATAGTTGCTTGCAAAATGTGGTGTAACATGTTACAGTTTTAGTTTTGCTGTTACAAATTGCTATCGGATATTTTATTTTTGTCCATATTGTCGACATTTTTAAATAAAATAATCTCAAGACTATAACCTGACTTAGCAGAAGTGGCAATACAAATAACTGTTTCTGTTTTAGATTCTTATAACTGTGTGTAATTGTTACTTGTTTGTCATCGAGAGCAATGAGGGCTTATCACTCAATTGGTCCGTCAGTGCTTTCGGATTAACTGAAACACTAGCGCTTCATTAAGCATAGTTTCTGAATGCTCTTTGGGTCAGCTGCTAGTTGCCAATATAAACTCTTATTTAAATATGCTGATTGTACTCTAAGCCGATTCTATGTTTATAAAAGACCGTTAAGCTAGCAAGTTGTTATAGGATCAGCCTTGATTAACTGCGATTTATTTTTAGTTTTACATAGAGTGATTTAAATCCTTACTCTAAAATATAAACTGTAAGTTGAACTCCGTGAATGGGTTAAATACAAATAAATATGAATTCACACGTTGAAACCACTTAAAAAGATGGTGTTAATGACTGGGATCGACTCTTTAGATGCCCACGTGACGCATGGATTATTTTACTTTCAAACGATTAGATTACAACTTGCATGATAATAATAAAAATACTCATTTAACCCACTGTACAACGATGAAGCAAATGTGTGTGACAGAACAATATCGCAACAACTTCCAAAAGACACCACTGACAGAAATGAAATACCCGATTCGAACTTTAACTAGATCTAGCATCTGTCTTAGACACCATTAGTGTCAATTCGAATAACATCTGACATTGACAGCTCGAAATGTCACAACATGTAGTAATAGTCTAGTAAAGTCAAAAGCACCGCGCACTACAGTCATGCGCGTTACACATGGTCATTTCAGTGAACCTCCTTAATAATAACTTTGACACAGTTTTGTCGGCGTATGCTAGGAATTTCCTCTCCCCGTTTTTGCGAATGACAAGGTCGGCAATGATTCATTGCTACAAACCAGGCCCCCGGTGAGGGCAGGAATACTTCGCTGCCGATTCAAGTCGATTTTCTGTGACTCATTGCTCCATCAGATACTGTATGAGTGTTTATTTAGAATAGCCATTGGAGAGTATAACAGTAATACTGAATGAAAATCATTTGTTTTTTACCCTTATCAGGCCAATTAAGACTCGAAATTGATGTGAACCCATGCAAACAAAGTGGCGTCATCTGGTTTTCTAATTGACTGAGTGTATAACTGTATGTCAATCACTATGACAGTCTTATGTATGACATATCACATACTTCGAACGGTAGCTTCTCGCGAACTCTTTGTTAGATGAAGCTTACCAAAGACATGTGTCTGGTAAAAAATGTTGCCATAGGTTATTTTGTTTGTATACAATTGTATTTACAATTTAATTGCTTAAACTATAACTCAAATATTATGTGGACTATTCGGCTTCCTACGAAGATAATGCCGGGAAAATTATGAAAACGATGTAAATAAGTTGCTTTGTTTTCATGATGTCGTCACATTATTTGCAGATATTCGCATCTTGTTATGTTACTCTATCAGATCTTCTGGAGTAAATTAGGTCTGATCGCTTTCCGTTGCGAAACCATTGTAGTTATAACGTTTCGTTTTGCGCAGTTACTAAAACGGTCGTTCTTTCGGATGTTAAACATTTACAATCCTTCCGTGTCGACGACCTTGCTCGCTTACCTTTGTCTGTTCTTATTGTGATCTAGATACTTTTCTTTTCATATGGAAATCGGGAAAAATATGCTATTTTGTGTCTCTGCTTAGTTAACATAGCTCAAAATAGATACATTGTTTTACTTTTTCCTGATACAATTGGTTATGTGAAATGATAAGAGCATTTTTTAGTGGATAAAACATATAATTTAAGTTGTTGCCTGCACATATTTAATTTTTACTTAATGATATATCGTTTTTGACATTCTACAGCTTGATCAAATGTGAGAAATTTTATCGTGGTATAGAAATTGTAAAATATTGCCAACATTTTTTGTTTAAACCAGAACCTTTGATTTATATAACTTATGTTTTATTAACACTTCCATAACTTTTATATGTTTTTCCCAATCGTTATAAATATGTATTCGCTTGTTATTTTTATATTATTTATAGGAATTGCTTTTTCTGTTAAAATATAGTTAAAGTTTTATATAAACCTAAGTCTCTTGTGTTAACCTGCAACAGACGATACATAGTCAAGATTTTTTTGTATTTAAGCCAAAATATGTTTTTACACGTAACACCAGAGATCCTAATTATTTCTTTATTTACGCGATTATTATACATATCAATTACACTAATTAACGGATTTTTCGCGTTAGTTATATATATTTATTATCGACGTTTCGACTCTTTCCAGCACCCATGATCACGTGCAGAATAAGGTGGTATATGGTATCTATTAACAATAGATCCTGTCAGTACATCTTCTGTTAATATAAGAGTAGCCCATAATCGCTGATTAGGTAAAAGATAAAGTAACTGTTTCCAGGGCGTTAAAACTCGATGTAGGTATGTCTGTATGACAAAATTGAAGTGTTGAACAAAATATCCTAAAAAGTTCTGCCCAAACGAACTACTTATGTAAAGTTTATCGTTGTTAGTTCTACATTTATATCTTTAAAATTGTATTAATGTATTAATATTAACTAACTGCCAACTGCCTCCGTAGCCTAGTGGTATGGCCGTGTGCTTTAGAAACCGGAGGTCGTGGGTTCGAATCCTGCGGGACTTAACAAATTTTCATTATTGTTTCCTAGTTGGTTACGGCAATTTGGGCCATGATGATCCATGCGTCGGATGGGCATGTAAAAAGGTGGTCCACTCACCAACCCGCAGTGGACCAGCGTGGTGGGATACGGTCCAAAACCCCCAGCATTGGACAATCACAGGGTGATGATGATGATGACGATGAACTACTAATAACACTAATATTATTATAACATGACAGTTTACAGCTCATACACGTAAATAAAACATAATTTTTATATATGAAGGTTTAGTATGTTAATTTGATTCTTTTTGTCATCATCCAGTCGCAGGCTGCAACCAGCCATTTATAAGCTATAATACTATGTTGCTATGCGTGGAGTGAAGGGACCACATTGACCCCTGCGTACTCATGACCCTTGCATCGTGTGCAATTAACAAATTGGTTTATCGATGTGCATGAATTTCGGACGGGACGTAAAACAAATATAACTGACAATCGATCCGTCTCGTATACTTGTTTAAATTAAAAGCTTTTACCTCTTAACTCTATACTATAAGGTTGATAATACCTTGTGCCGTTTGTGGTACAGTCGCGTCTAGACTATGTGAATTTTATTATTGAAGTTCACGTTTATTGCGCACTCAACTGTACTTGATGGTATCAAATGTCTGATCACAGATTGACGTCTGTATTGGTAGAACGTGTTAGTTGTCACAAGCCGAGTTTGTTTTGATTTTAAAAACTTTGTATTTTATTATCTTTGTATTCAATTGGCGTTATCTTCATAAGTATATCGTTAATAAAATACTTTAGATTTAATTTTTATAACTGCTGTTATTATATAAAATACAAGAAATATTTTTTAGTTCTATGGATTTAGTCTATTTAAGCGAGCAACTTATATATAATTAAAAATGTGACTTATTGCTAGATAAGTCATAAAGGCAATCTAAAATGAAATTTTACGTTAAAATTTCAATTGATCCAATTTTGATCATGATGTTACTGCACTATAATGGCGGAAATTATGTTACAATTCTTTTAAAACAACATGCTTGATAATAAGATCAGACTCGGTAGTGGCTTCTTGCTAAAACATTATTAGCAATGACTCATTCTCGATAATTAAAACGTAATAAACGGCACATAATTAACACTGTTATCAATATTGCTTCTATAAATCACGTTTAGAAATGTTTACCAAAGCTTTGACTTTTAAATATCACCTCAATTAGTTTCTACATCTTGGAAAGTTTCTATTATCTTTAATTAATGTAATACTAGACCGCTTTTCGATGACGTCATCATGATAAAGGCATATTTGTATAACGTCACCGTGTTCTTGTAATTCAAAGCGAACGAAGCTTATCTTAATGCTGGATCGTGGAATTTCTGAACGGATATCTGTTAATGATACTGCATTCTAATGTATTGATTAATATTCAACTACGAATTATGATCGCTGATATTTTAGTAAACAAAATCATTCTGTAGTATCTAGACTTAATTAGAATTCAATACAATACATACTAAATACTATTTTTAATGAACAATTTGCATCGTAAAAAAATATGTATTGACCCAGTACAAATTAATAGTGGTAGGTCCCCTTTTTACAGGGGACTGTCTGGGGCGGTACCATCGCAGTGCCTGTTTCTTCCGCAAAGGAGTGGTGTGAGAACACTACTATGTTCCGGTTTGAACGCTACCGTCATCATCATCATCATCATCAGCCTGTGATAGTCCACTGCTGGACATAGCCTCCCTAATACACCTCCATCCATTAGGGATTTTGGACTATATCCACCACGCTGGTCCAATGCGGTTGGTGGGTGGACCGACTTTTACATGCCCATCCGACACATGGATCATCTTACTTTTCAGACGATTGGGTGATCGGCCCAAATTGCCCTAACCGACTAGGAAACAACAATGAAAATTTGTTGAGTCCCGCAGGATTCGAACCCACGACCTCCAGTTTCTAAGGACACGCCTAGACCACTAGGCTACGGAGGCAGTAACGCTACCGTAGTTAGCGTAAATACTGGATAAACGAAACTTAACATCCTATGTCCATGGGCGTCGGGGACCACTTTCCATCAGGTGGCCTGACTGCTTGTCTGCCTGAGTAGACATTAAAAAATGCTTAGTACAATTTGTGTAATGCTTGTTATAATATTACAAAAAGTGCGCATTTCTGCTGTTCAGTTTCATGATACGATTGTTATGAAAACGGCATTTGATACATAAAGCCTCTGATGACCGACTGACCAGAAACATTATAAATATATAAGGTTGAATGTAACTGCTTCCGTAGCCTAGTGGTATGGGCGTGTGCTTTAGAAACCGGAGGTCGTGGGTTCGAATCCCGCGAGGACTCTACAAATTTTTATTGTTGTTTCCTAGTTGGTTAGGGCAATTTGGGCTGATCACCCAATTGTCTGAAAAGTAAGATGATCAATGCGTCGGATGGGCATGTAAAAAGTCGGTCCACCCACCAACCCGCATTGGACCAGCGTGGTGGGATACGGTCCTAAACCCCCCCTGATGGATAGGGGTGTATTAGGAGAGATATATGTCCAGCAGTAAACTATCACAGGCCGATGATGAAGGTTGAATCATTGCATAGGCGTAAACGAAACGCTCCGATGTTTTTGTCGGTTTTATTAGTCACAATTCTGGCGAGTTTTATTTAAATTCAGCTGACGATACCAAAAGGATGCCTTTAGCAGGAAACGTTACAATCATTTTGGTATATTTTTAAAGTTCGAACGGCCACCCGCGATTTTTTTGCGCCATTGCACATTCTGCTCGCGTACATATGATATTGCGACTGATTGTTTTTTTTTGTGCACATAAACTTTAAATGGTTTTGTTAGATTTTTTTTAAATAAAGTTCCGGTTTTTTCCATTAAATCAGGTTGTTTTAGATGGATATGTAAATATGAAGTATAAGTATACGTTTATAAAGTTTTGTACTTTATTAAGTTCAATTTAAGTTATGTGACAAATAACACAAAATATTCCTTTTAAATAAATTAAAACAGTATTCTATATTTTTTCATAATTCAAAAATGGAATTGGTTTCCAAGCTCCATGATTTTATTTAAGCTTCAAGTATTGTTACCCGTTATTTTCTTCTATGTTCTAAGCATTTTAAAGGCAATGAACGTTACTGAATTATTTTTGAACAACTTTTCAAAATTCATCAAATTATTAGAAACATTATTTAAATTCATAAGTATGTAGAGGAGATGTTCCTTCAAAGCAACTAGGATAACAGTTTTCTTGTTATTCTTTTGATTAGTAAAATTATTTAATAGACATTAAATTCTTATGATATTTGTCAATAAAATGACGCGTACAAGCGTTCGTCCCGATCTTTGTTAATAACTGAACCTTAGTTTTATTATTTCATTAAGGTTTTATTCTTTTTAATGTTATTGTTAAAATAATGTGACGTCACTTCATATATATAACGCGGAACATTTAAAGTTACGATTATTTGATACATTTTTCGCGCCTTCCGCAGTGCTATTTCAATTACCCGGACCGCAATTACAACCAGGATACGTAGCCGGTACTGCGCAAAAACGCTTTGGTTCACACATGAATAAACATGAACGTGTAAAATATAAGTCGACTAATCGCTTTCGGCTTCGTGACCTGTCGAGACGGGGACTTCGCGCGGATTCCATTAAAACCGACGTACAACACGTCGAAATAACGATTCTAAATCGTTTTACTAGATAAAGATTTGCGAATGCCGTCGCATTTACGAAAACGTGAAGTCGTTCGATGTAAAATGTTAAAGACGCGTTATAAAGCTACACAACGTTTGCATTCTATGAGGCAGGACTTAATAAAAGACGTGAAGGATTTGGTCGCGTTTAATTAAAAGGTTTACCAAATATATATGTACCTCGTTGCTCCGCTCCTGGTGCTCCGATTATGATCGTCCTTTTTTTAAACGGTAGGCATTAGCATGCACTTGGTCCAAATTTTTAAATAATTTTATAATGAGTGATACAATAGATATTTAAGAAATAATAGAAATTTTAGCGTCAAAAACCACGACCTTCGGCGATTAAATTGCAAACTTTTAATACGTAAAATATAGATTTTTAATATGTTTTACGTAATTTGTAGGTTTTTATTAGATCATGTGTAGTATTCGAGAGAGTATACTATACTAATATTCAAGAAAGTATACTATAAGGCAGATTAGATTTTTGTTTTATGAACATACATTGTCCTTGTCTTTCTTGTTCTGTGTAATATTTAACGTTAATTTGTGTGAATAAAAATATTTTATTGGTAGTTTTTTTAATAAATTCGATTAAAAACAAAAAAGTCATCATCATCACCTTGTGTCAGTCCGCTGCTGGACATAGGCCTCCTCTAATGCACCATTCCTTCTCCATTTAGGGGGTTTTTGGACCGTATCCTACCACGCCGGTCCTATGCGGGTCGGTGGGTGGACCGACTTTTACATGTCCATCCGACGTATGGATCATCTTATTTTCAGACAGTTGGGTGATCGGCCCAAATTATCCTAACCAACTATAAAAAACTGTTGAGTCCCCGCAGTATTCCAACCCACGACCTCCGGTTTCTGAAACACTCACCCTTACCACTAGGCTACGGAGGCAGAGTAAAAACAAAAAAGTATTATCGCAAAAATAATTAAAAAAAGGTAGTATAATGTATAGTAAATATAAGTAGTGTGCTAAGAATAAATAATTCACTATAAGCGCGTGCGTATTTCTCTTTTTCTATTTATTCAGTGATCTATAAAAAATTGCGCATACCAATCGGTCACCTAACCAAGGCGACATAAAAAACGTGGCACCTGTTACCGTTGTCTATAAATAAAATGAGATTGCAAATCTGTATGTTTTGCTAAACGTGCGGTCGTGCGTGATGTCGAATCAATTCGGTGTTGTGTCGAGATAAATAACGAGTTCGTTGCATATGGTGGCGTTATTACTGTAAAAGGATAAAGGAGTGTTGCACAACCGACCGAATTAGTCTTCTTTCAGTCGGTGCTGTCCATACCATTATGTTGCGAGTGAATTATTCTGCTTTACTTTATGTTTATGCGCTTACTTTTTATGCGTAAGTATATGGCGTCGGATGGTTTTAGTTTGACCGTTAAAGATAATTCGAGTTTTAAGTTAAATGTCATCGTTCATAGTATTTATAAGTTTAAAGTTGCCAATTAATTGTTTAATATGGTAATCATTTTGTTTCCAGTACTTTTCATCAAAATCTGAATCCATTATTAAAATGTTAAAAATTTGTACGGAGAAAGTCATAATAAATATGTGATCTTTTAAAAATAAAAGAATGTTGTCAATTATTTCGTGAAACTCTGGTACTTTTTATACATTGATAGAATTCTGTAAATTATTTTTATTTGATTATATAAAACGATTTAATGTAACACGAAGTAATCGGTCTCAATAGTCAGATCCTGGTACCACTCGAGACTCTTAAAATTATACCTAAAATTTTTTAAATGTTAAAAAATAACAATTCAAAATCAATCGCATTTTTGTAGTGTAGTTAAAATCTCAAGGTTTTAGACACTTTTATAGCAAAAGGTGGTCCGAGAGGCCGAGATTACCTCTTTTCTTATGGAAGGTTGCTGAAGAGTTATACTTACACACTTAATTGGACACAAATTATGTGACAAAATGTTTCTGTTGGGAGTATTGTTATAGAATACAATTACAAATTTATCTTATCGAATTTTATAAAATCATCGTAACTGCATTCTATTGATTATAGAGATCATAACATAATAATTTAGCAATCTCTGTTAAATGTCGCAAGAAAAATTCTATATAAATATCTTTCTATTGTTCCACACGATTGCAATTCGGCACCGAACGATTGTCATCATATGACGTACAACAATTTTATTATTACATACCAAATTAAACCAAATCACGACCTACCCCAATATCCATACATTCTCACAACACGGCCAATAATAAATAAACGGCAAACTCGGTCCAAACGTTGTGGAACGCGATCCCATTTCCCGCGGTCCAAGGTGTTCAACATTTCCTTGCGTCGACATTATAGTCGCATTAGGCGGCCGCTAATACATGCATTGAGCAAGCGCCGTCGGTAAAACTATTCGTGGCGACCGGTCTCCGACGGATTTACCGTAATCGTTAGCCGGCGAGGAGCGCGACTATGTTGACGGTGTCGATTGACGCGTTATGCAACACGATGTACCAGGAGTGCATAAGTTGTATGGATGTCATCTTGTGTATGTGTGTTTCGATTGGTTTTATATTGAGAGTTGTTTAATTCGTTTATGCCGTAGTATTACAGCAATCAACGTTTTAATTCTTCTACGTATAAAAAAAAATAAATAGCGTTAATTCAGATTTTTACGTTTTAATCATATCAAATGCTGTAATTTAGTTGGTTTAGCGTTTTGGAACGAGATATGTTCTTAGGTATTTTTTATAAATTGTATTTTATCTGTTTCAAATAGTTACATACATATATGAACCCTTTCCATTGAGTTGGTTATATTGCACATGTTTTATATGCTTTGGTAACTAAGTCGCACAAGCTGTACTAGGAGTACATAACTTATATACCTAGATAAATCAGCGTCCGAATATGACAATTTGTATAGCATTTTTTGGAACGATTTTTCCCCTTATTATGAATTAATAAATATAATGCGTACGATGTACAACAAAAATAATAAATTAAGTAAGATTAGGAAAACCTACATATATACTATGTAGTGAGAAATTAATTTCATCTGGAAAACTGATTTTTATAGGACACCCGAACTGTTAATAAATTATCGTATTAAATGAGTGACAATTTTATATCCATTAATATGAAACTTTATTGTTCAGTGTCAAATATCAAAATAAAATGTTATTGTTTAATAAAAAATTAAGGCTTTTTGAGAGAGCACGATGAATAGGAACTTTTCCGTAAAATTACGAAGGAGAATCTTTTCTTATTTCACATATACCTCAACTGAGGCATTGAAAAGGTTATTGCGATATCCATGTTTCATATTGGATTAAAATATTAAAGGTACGTAAAACATGTTTGTTTAAACAACTGAACCTATACTTCAACGCTTTATACATACAAGAAATGTGACGATATGTTAATTATAAATTTAAATGAAATATGACTTTTGACGTTTTTCTATAAATGACAGAAAATGTCATGCTTACCATAAATTTTCTTTTCGGGATATCACATAAATAGCTATACAGCATGTATTATAGAGATATTATTACATATTACATCAGAATCTTTCACAGCCGCCTTACGGACTGGTCCTTAACCTAAATGATAATAATGTCCAATATTATGTCCTATATTTTAACTCACATATTATAACCACAATGAAAATAATCTTTTCTTACACTCTTCAGTAGAATTTGCATAAAACTACCAAGTTTTCCGCTTGCAAAATCTGCCTCGCTCGAATTACTGCTTTGCGAAAATCCTACAGAATCCTTCACAGCTTTGCCGACTATTAATATAAATATATACGTTGGTAGTTTAAAACTCGAAGTGAAAGTTCGCGCCCGAAGGTAAGGCGCACCTTGAGAACGCTGTGAACGCGTTCACGGGTAGGCTTCGATTAATTTACGTGTTCAATTAAGAAGGCGATTAATTCGAATGTAGAAAAAAAACACGAGCGCCGATAACATTCTATAGGTGATTGGTGGTAATACTATATTATCAATACTTTCTTGTGTTTCAATTAAAGGCTATACGGATTTTGCAAAGTGACCATAATCCTGTAGTGTCTGATACGTCGGGAGAATTGTAAATAAAATTTAACGCGATAAAATATATAGTCTTTTATTAGATCATGTACATTATATCAATGCCAAATTGGTATTATATCAATTTTATTCAGTTGTATATAACTATTACAAGATTTAATAATCCATTACACTACTAACTTAATCGCGATTACTTTTGTTTACAAAGTCTCCCATGGTTTTACGTCTTGATAACCCTTATGACGCTGTTCAATTATAAGTTAGTTAAACTAGATATAATGTCAAATACCTATCAAACCCAACATAAGGATCGTCTGCTTGACTCCATTGGTGACATTATAGCTCAGCGACCTATCGGTTTTGGATCCGGCCCGAGATATTTAACCGCCATTTTAAATACTCCAATCTATTGTTATTAATTTATCTATCACGAGCGATCACCTCTAATACAAGTATATTCACTAAATGCTAACTCGATTCTAGTAGAATTTAATGCAAAAAGTTGTTTTCTTAGTCCAAGAACTTACTAGAATGTCAGAAGTTCTGTTTGAAGATATTTAAAAACATAATTTGTGTTATTTAAGTGTATATGAGTGCTTGAGACCATACTGAACTTGTAAATTTGTTGAAATATGTATAGTTACAACTGCCTTTTTTTTAAATAGTTTCAATATGCGTAAAACTATGATCTTTTCTATTCCTGCTCATCATCTGGATGGATGTTTGCTAGTATAAACACGGTTCTTTTTTAAATCGATTGTGATAAAACTGCACAAAAGCTTTAACCTATGCATAGGTTACAATTAACAGTAATATCAATTAATTTTATACGATTGTAAGCATGAAATAAAAGTGAGTATAGGAAACGTAATATGTTAAAAAAATCAACATATCTCGACGTATATAAGTATCATGTGCTTTTGCTTCATAAAACTGTAGCACATAATAGATGCGAGGCAATACCAAACCTTCGTACAGTCGTTAGCATTTACCAACAACCCCTATAGCTTATCATAAAGCATTAAGGTTCATATTCTTAAAGAGAAGCAGGAAATTGCACAAAGTACAGTCACCGCCAAAACGCAATACCGTCGGCGCCGTACAAGGCCCAATGTTACACAACGCAGCTGTCAGCCTCTAGTAACAAGCGGCAAGATATACCTGGCGTTTGTCATTTATGTACGAATTTATTGCCAGGTGCCTCGTTCAATTATAATCAATAGACAATCCTTAATGCCAATGCAATGTTTATTGTGTATATATTTTATAATAATGTACAGGTATTGTAAATAACGGATAGGTGCGCAGTTCGCTTATAATATTGTTCATGTAAGTATCAATAATACTTAGGTACATTCGATATGATTATTGTATTGTTTTTTATTCGATTATTTATATGTTTTATTTCTATATTGTTATTAGTAAAATAAATTATACAATATGTTATTACAGCCTGTTATTGTGTTCAAATAAGTAAGAAACACAAAAAAATATTAAAAAAATGACTTTTTTAACGCGATAAAATACGTAAAAACTCATTTTATTTAATAATTATAGTATTCGCGTAAACAAAAGAAATAATTATGAACACAAAGATGTTTATTTTTTAAGCACCTGTTTCATTTTCGTAACATTGAAGTTGGCAAATTTAAATTTTAACGCAACAAACGTATACAAACGATAAATTAAGCAGTCATAAAAGCCCACTCGTAAAGAACGAAATAAAAACTGTAAATACACTAAGTATATCGGCAATATGAATTAAACTGTTTTGTCGTTTATTTTCGGGTCTATTTGTGGTTTGGCGCGTAATAAAAGTCATGTTATCGCTGTTAACTGTTGCGAGAAGTGAACGATTGCAAATCTTTCTCTTCGACTTCATAATAAGCTGGAAACGTGTCTTAATTTCGGACACAATATTACTAGACGACAGCTGTTCAAACGGTCTGCGAAAACACGTGACGGTGACAGTCTGAATGTGTTTCAGTTAGCAATTAATGCTTGTTTTAGTTCGTCGAGGTTGAAACGGTTAACGGTTGAATTATTGTCGACGAATGGGCTTGTCATTGAAATATGACTGTATTGGTTATTGAGATGGAATGGGAGCCCAATATCCGGGCGCTACTCTAAATTCTGGTCAATTACGATTAGGACTTTCTGATTTTAAGCAAATTGATGAATAAAATTGAGTGTAAATTATAATCTGGTTCTCTAAGGAAATGTTATTACGGTGCCTATTTCTGCCGCAAAGCAATAGTGTATAAGATACTATTGTGTTCTAATTTGAAGGGCATCGTTACCAGTCTATTTACTGGGTAAGAGAGCATTGATGATACCCCTGGTTTTGCCGGTTTCCATGGGCGTCGGTGACCACTTTCCAACATTGGCCCGACTGTTCGTCTATCTTCTTTGGAAATGGATGTAATAGCCTTTTCAGAATATAAATGGATGAATTTACGTTCTGAAAAGCCTATTTACGAGGATTTGTTTAATGAAATAATGAAAAGCTTAGACTATTTTTCCGAAGCGATGGAGTAAGCTTTTTATTGGTGTGTTATTCAGAACGTAAGCAGTTTTTAAATACTTTAAAATACCGGTTTTTATTATTAAGATTTTTTTTTAATTATTGTAACTATAGTGATTACTGTTATTGTCTAAAATTATATGAAAGAAGAAAAATATTCGTGGGTCGTCTTTTGTATACAATCTATCAAACTGTTATAGAAATTATATTGTTCTATCACAGAACATAGAAGGCCTCCATTTTGAATTGTTCTAGGCTGCGTAATGTAGAGAAAGTAAATCGTACGGTACCACAGGCGAGGTTGAGTCATCAATCATTTGATCTATAGTTCCATTAGCTTTGCTATGTTTTTATGGATGACTTTTGTTGCTGTCTACATTTATTGTTGTCTCTTCATTCAATTATACAGATTGTATAAAGTAATTTGATTAAACCTTCGAAAGAGCGGTTAGAATTTGAATAAAATATATAATTATTTTCTCTTGAAATTTGTCGTATATTATTGTCTGTATTTATACAGAAAGAATTATACGAGACAGAATATGTATGTTATGTTTTAATTTCGTTTGAAATTTTCTTTGATTCTCAGGACCCTATCTATTCATACAGATGTAACGAACTAAAAAAAATATGTTTGAAGTTAAGTTTATATTCAAGTTATTAAATTAGTTAAGTAAGTAAAATTAGTGAAGGAAAACGTTGATATCTACGTTATGTTGGCGCATATGCTTATATTTTTTTTAATTATAATCATAATATGATACTATCATAAGAATAATACTATAAGTTTTAACATGTGTCCACATATGATTAGAGTTGACTGTACAGAATGTATCATAGGAATACTAGAGATTGTTAACCTCGTCTATTTTAGACGGGCGTAGGTGTCGGGGTGCGTCGCCCTAGGGGACGGACGACCTAGGACGCCATAGGTCAAGGACACGCGTCAGCTGCCATCTTAGTTCGTGTTAGACTGTTAGTTATAAGTTAATCTTTAGGGATTGGGACAATGTTTTGTGTACGCAATACAATTTTATTAAGGGACGTTTTCGTGTTTTCGGTAGTAGAATGCTGGCTCTAGAGTTTTTTAATAAAATGAAATATTTATTAAGAATATGTTCAAAAGATGACATATACAAGATAAAATATACCCTTGAGATACTTTTGCTGATGTTTTTTAGTTCAGAAGCTTCGTAGATCGAAGCGGTTGTGGTGATTTTGATACTTTATAAAGAGTTGCAAAACTCTTAAACTAACTGCCTCCGTAGCCTAGTGGCATGGGCGTGTGATTCAGAAACCGGAGGTCGTGGGTTCGAATCCTGCGGGGACGCAACAAATTTTCATTGTTGTTTCCTGGTTGGTTAGGGCAATTTGGGCTGATCACCCATTTGTCTGAAAAGTTAGATGATCCATGCGTCGGATGGGCATGTAAAAAGTCGGTTCATCTAATAACCCGCATTGGACCAGCGTGGTGGGATACGGTCCAAACCCCCTAATGGATAGTGGTGTATTAGGGGAGGCCTCTGTCCAGCAGTGGACTAACACAGGCTGATGGTGGTGGTGGTGTGTGTGGCAAAACTCTAATACTGAGTAAAGATATTTGAGTTCAATTTGAAGTCTGCACCAACATTATTTTTAAGAATTGTTAAAGCTGTATCGTTAGTTCTATTCCTCTATTGGTTTCGCTTAGACCTTACTACCTCTATTATTTGTCTTATTATTATCATCTTATTGTCACTATTATTTGCATTATTATTATTATCTATTATAGCTAATATTTGTTTTATTAACTCTATACGAAATTAGGGTAATGGCAATGTTTGCTACCAAACATTTGGCATTACTAAACGTCGTTTGTGAATGCTCTCGAGCAATAACACATAAAAAATATTTAAAACACTCAAATGTATGAGAATATTTTAAAACACTATAATATAAAGTAAACGTAAATCCGTAGTATTTATGACTCAGGTATAACATGATTTAAACATAGTTCTTAATTACTGACTTTAGCTACCGTACATCATGTCGGTGGCTAATCAATATTTTATAAACATTGCATTCGATATGCTGTTTCTAATCGACTCATACCGATAATAACTAAATAACTTACTAACACTGAATCATCGAATAAGTATACTTATAACTGGATATATAGAAAATCAATACTAATGTTATACATGCCAAAGTAACTGTCTGTCTGTCCGTCTTTACTGTCTTTACCATTAAACAGATTAATATGAAATTAGGCACATACTTAGCACAGATTTCGAGAAAGGACATGGGCTATTAATTTTTGCGATCAAGTGGTTGAAACGGTGTAAATAGAGGATGTAAGTTTATATAGAAATCGTCTCTGTTCAACAAAATGACGATAATATTTCGTGTCTAGATACTTTCGTGTCGAAACATGCAATAAGTGGTGTATTTCTAGCAATTTTGTAGTTTCAAACTGTACGGGGATGTACTAGGGGTTGGAATGGGATAAAAGTCAATTTGGTAATTTGTCATGGACGAAGCAAAACCTTGTGTTTACAATTTTACATGCAATAAAACACCTTATATTATACTATACAGAATATTTTAGTTCGCCTCTCAGAAATTTATCCTATTTCACGCGGACGAAGTCGCGGGTAACAGCTAGTAATCTTAACCTCAGTCAAGACTATATCATACCTCTATTATATGCGGTTTGAGCACTCTTAAAAAACTCAATTTAAATATAGTATCCATTTCCTAGGACACCGCAAGGTTATTGCAAATAGTGACCGACGTCACACGGGTCGTATAAAATATTCTACTTGTTAAAAATCTTTCCACAACCTTCGCTTTCAGCAGGAAAGTCGAGTCGAACGAGAAAAATTAATGAACGAGATAATCTCTCAAGATTTATTTAGCTGTCGTTTAAGCTCTGTGGACACTCGTAAAGATGTCAAAATGTAATATAGCTCCTAATGGATAAACGTAAAAAAGTTCAAAAGAAAGCGTCTCGTTTCAAGCGAAATACTGTCACGAAATCGTATCGTAATTTTTTTTCAATATTGTGTTAATGGTGTGTCATCGCCGGTGTCAAAGAAATCGAGCGTACATCCATGTAATATTTGTATTAGATTTCCTGTTTGCAAAATTAGGTACAAATTTATGCCGTAGAGCGAAAGGGCAAATATAAACTTTCTGGTTTGGAGGGCAATACGGAATATAAGAATTTACAATATTGTTTAAGAATATCAATATGTACGTCAGCCGTTAATACCTACTGTAATTGTTTACCTTGTTTATATTCATACAATTCATTGGGTTATAATTTATTTTTTAAATAAGTACTCAATTCATAAATTCTCATATTTACATAAATTTCAATAAAGGTTCATAAGACTAATATAACTCATTAACATCTAAGTTTTAAATGTTGGTCTAATTAAATAAGCACAATATCCTATTTTCAATACCTAGCTTAACTGCGCAGCACATTCCACTGAATGTATACAATACACCCAAAGCTTATTTATAGTGACCATATTTACGTTAAGTCAATATAATTATAGTTTTTAAAAACAGAAGGCGTGAATATCCTCATTTCAGTACTTATTTTTTTGACAATAATGTTACGCTTCCAGACTCTTGTCTTTGGTAAACTTCATCTAACACAGAGTTCGCGGGAAGCTCCCGTCCCCACGAGCTAGGTGTCAATACCTAGCTGAATATGCAATAATGTATGCAATAACCACCAAAGCTCATTGATCATCGCCATGTTCACGTTTCTTAAGGAAACACATAGACAATATATTTATACGTTTCAAAAAAGAAAGCGCGTCGCAGAAATAATGCACCTGTCCCCGCGGCGTCGCCACTATCACATGGCACGATGTGTACGTCACATTGATAGTGCTACGACCTCAAGATAATTATCGGTTGACGACTCGTCTCCGTCCTATCGGCTTGCAACGGCGCAAGGACATCCACAGCCGAGCCTATAAATGCCCCGCGTGGAATGCGCACGGCCCTTCGCCATTTTCCGTTCACAATTTTTTTTAAATTATGACATTTAATGGCCAGCATCGATTGCGGTTTAATATGCGTTATTTACTTAAGGCATAATACCGGTTGTTATGTATAATTAGACAATAGCATTGCCTAAGGACTATATATAATAATAAGTTTAGAATATTGACACCTTTTATTTATAAAGTTGATCGTGCCTAAATATGCATTGAAATCACTATATTAAATTTATGTAGAAACAGAAAAATCTTAAAAATGTGTTCTTTCTACGTTTATGTAGCATTACTTTATTGTACCAATATTTACGAAGAAAAGAAAGCATTAATACAATCCACCATTTGCGTTATGAAAACAAGTTTAATATAATTGATTGACGCGTCATAAACATTTCGTCCTCGAAAGGTCGTTTGCTTTTTATTTAGCGATAAACGTAATCATATGAAAATTTTCCATTTTATAATCCACGCAGCACGTTTTAGACAAAGGCAGTCGTCTGACGCTGACGTATCGTATAAATGACCGCTCGGCCTTGTCTAGGCCACGATGACGCCATCTTGCGTGCGGACGTACTCCTTTTATTGGGACTTCGAATTTATGTGCATCCCGTTCTAACAAAGCGATAATCCTACCGATAGAAAGAGACAACAGTCTCCGTGACGACTAGTCCCAGATAAAAGCGTGTGATACGTTTTATTCAAAAATATTTTAAGATTGCGTCTATTTATTTTGTTTTATTATAAAGCAACACTGAGAGCTGGCGGTAAGCTTTTTGTGAATTTTCCGTAATATGATCGAATAATAATATTTAAAATATTATTTATATATGTAATCTTGTGCAATTAATTAATAAATATTTTGGTATTTGCAATCTGTGCACTTTCTAACTTGGACTCTAACTCTTTAGTAAGCTACCAAGTAAACTCACTGCGTCTGGGGAGCAAGGGACTATTGAACTGCATAATTGGTTTGTCAGACGCTCGCCTCTTAACGTCTATTTCCTTTTATATCCATTCAATGTTCGAATCAATTACTAATTTATATGCATGTTCTTGTCAGATCAAACAGTTTACGATCAAATAAATTATTAAGTTATAATCTGTTGTCCATAATTCCGTTTAAATTATTTTTGATTTCGGAGAAAGCGTGCTATGTTTGTTACTGCAAGCTTAGGTCTGTAATCAATGATATTTATATGTGAAATCCTTGCTACTTCCGCTAATTTATACTAGAAGCACAGAGAAAGTAGTAGTTATTCCAAATATATTCCAGATAACTTTTCATTGCATTCTAGATAATTTTTGTTCAAAGCTTATTGCGGAGTGCTCTTTACGTTGGTTGCTCCCTTAAGTTATGCCGTTAAATAATCGAGAACAATATCACGGCGTTCTATAATGAGCTAATGGTCTTTGATTTTCATACGCAATTTATGTTAAAAGTTTATTGCGGAGAGCTCTTTCGATTGGTTGTCTGAAGCTATGCAGCTAGTTGTTCTAGAAGAATCTCACAGCGTACTATAATGAGCTAATGCTCTTTGCTTTTCATCCGCGCCAAGGCAATGGTCCCTCTTATTGGGAGCGGACAAGTCCGGCGCGCGAAAGGCGAAACGCTGGCGGCCGGGGCCGGTCGCGGCAACCGGCTCCGCGAAGGCCGCACAACGCCCCCCACTACACGAAGCGCTAGTGACGCCCGTTATCGATAATTAATTGTATCGCTAATGCCCCCCACGTTAAGTGTCCCCCCGCGATATCGTGAGGTCGTCCACCCCGTGAACAAAGAAAACTGTGTGACGGTGTTTTTCTGCTTAAGGTTGATTATATATGGTCGTTTCATTTATGTTTTTAAAGATCTGAGTAAACAAATTCACCAATAGCAAAGAAGTAAAACAAAAATAATAAATTCTTAATGGTGCTGTTAATTCACCGTGGTGCATGAATTTGTGCGACTATAACGTTGACTTTATTTATTGCTTACAAATTTTCAAATATAATTAGTTTCAAAATTAGTACAGCTGCACTATAAATGTATAGTGAAAGCATTTTATAAAAAAATGTGTGCTGTTCACAAAACAAGAGAATTAAAACTTCTTTAGCTTTTTTATATAAATATTTTATATATAACTAAACCAATAAAATAAATGCAATAATTATTACAATTATTAAATAGTAAATGATATAATAGATTTGCCAGCGTAAAGCCCAAGTCAAGCGAGCGGAAAGAAGTTTTCCTTTAAAAATGTTTCGTACTTTAATAATATACGAAGTATCGCTACAGGCAGAAACCAAAGCAGTATTCTCAATTTATTCCCTGAAATATAACCCCGTATTTTATTTAACACGAAGCGGCGCCGTTGCGCGTTATCGCAGCCGCGGCTCGGCCGTAAACAAAGTGCCAACGACACGAAGGTCGGGCGGTGTCGATACCGCTATCGCGCATCACTGGCCGGGTCGGCAAGGCCGCGGCGGGTACGTGTGTCGTCGCGCGTACGCGTACACAAACGCCGTCTCGATATGACGGCCGTGTTCCGATACGAATGTGAATCGCTTCGCTTGTGGGACTGTGCCCATTTTTTATAATAATACGCTCCGTTTTATCCGACCGTATTATCATCATCAGCCTGTATTAGTCTAATGCTGAACATAGGCCTCCCATAATGTACGTTTTTGACCTTATCCCACCACGCTGGTCCTCTGGCTGGCGGATGGACCTACTTTTACATGCCCATCCGACGCATCGATCATCTTACTTTTCATTGGTTGATTGTTCCAAATTGTCCTGACCGACCAGAAAAAAATGGTCACCATCATAATCATAAACCTATGTTAGTCTACTGCTGACCGACACTGACATAGACCTCCCCTTATGCAACGATAACACAAAGTTATTTCAACCCGCGGTATTAGAACCCACGACCTCTAGTATATAAAGCAGTACGGTCAATACCGCTCGACCACGAAGGCAGTTAGAAAATATAGAAATCAAAATTACAACGCGCCGTTCTAATTTCGAAATTCCGCTCGTCCACAGATCAACAAGATGCTGGATTCATCACACGAACGCTCGCAGTGTTTGTCGCATTTGAAAACACGAGAGACCAATGACATTTCGGCGCACGACAAGGGAGCATGTGCCTTCCAAACGCATCGAGACATCGCAAGACTGAATCCCACAGATGCCTTAAAAATCATCAGTGACGCAAGATGATCGGAGGAGAACAAGATATTTTTCTACGCGGACATTACCCTATAGAGAAATAGTTTTTGTATAGAGTTTTGCAAAAGTATTTTTGATATTTTTTATAAGACGCGCTTGTGAACGGTGCTTTATAGTATAGGGAGGTGCGAACACTTTCAGCGAACTGTCGATAATAGTGTATAGTGTTGTGAACTCGCAGGGATGAACAACGCGATGTCGAGCGAGGGCGTCAAAGTGGAGGGGGGGCACGTGTCCGTCACTACTATCAGCATGACTGGCGCGGAGACGAGCAATGGTGAGAAAAATTCTTATTAATAAGCTCATCACTATTTATTAGCAGTTTAATTAGGTTAAATTTATAATAGCTTTAGATAAAACTAGGAATGTGTCCCGCTATGAAAAAAATATCGCGTTTTTAACATATTATTTATTCATGGTTGTTTGTGTTTACATAATACGCTTACAAAAGAAAACAAAACAACTTTAAAATACCTGGATTTTATATTTTAATATTTGCATATTTTCTAATAAGGCGCGTAGCCATGTGAACCTACACCTTAATTATGGAATTTGCTTGTCAATAATATTAATAAATAATTACGATACATAAAGCGCTAGTTTGTACATATTTTCATTGCAAATATGCAAAGAGTTTTGCTTATTTGATCGAGCGCGCTAATCTGAGAAACTACTGGCCCTGCTAATATATACATATATATCAATCACGTGTCACGTTGTTTGTCCGCGATGGACTTCTCAACTACTTAACCGATTTTAAAATATAGTTGCCCACAATGTGCAGTTTAATTCAACTTGAAAGATAGATATGAATAGCTTGCTAAGGTGTCTAAATGTTTGCTACAAAAAGTATGTGATATATATATATATATATTTACCGCACATTTTATATCTCCATGTATGCGCATTGCTCAAATCAAAGACATAAATTATAAAAACGGGGTCAATTAACTTTTCTGTGGTAAACAAAGTTGCGCGGGTCAGATGTTGAATATAATTCACACAGATAAGTTATAATCAAAAGCGCAACACTATGACCGCCTTTAATTGGTATCTGCGGCGTGTTCCTGCAGTTTGTCTAGAAAGTTGAAATCCATAAATTAAAGTTCAGGGCGTACTATAAACCCGACACTAGGTTTCACTATTATCTTACTTTATCTGTGATATCAATTATGTTTGCGTTCATTTTTGACGTTATAATAATATCGATTTTATTAAAAAAAAACAATTTAGTTTCTTGTTTTTTGAGGATAAGGCACTGCGGTTAGTAAGTTTGCATAATGGTATTAAAATATAATATACTTAAGAATTGACTTTTCTATAATGCAGCGTGTACATCAGCCAACAATGATTGGAAATTGTTGTGAAGAAAGTAAGGCGTTACTCGGAATAAGCCTAACTTATTGGTTGACTAGCTGTTACGCGAAACTTCGTCCACGTCCCATCCCGCAATCCCTTTTAGGCGTGGAATTTTGTAAAACTCGTTCTTAGCTGATCTCTACTTGGCAAATGCTTATAATAAAAAAACCTCCCGTCCGTCTTTAATTACTTTAATAAAACCAAAGATTACGTTCAAATGAAGCTTACGCAAAAGGCATCATTTTATTACGTTTAAATCCCTAAATAGGAAATTCGTATTCTCCTAATCTTGATCACGATCTTTTAATACAAACAAATTATAGAAGCTGTAATGAGCCTTCGTAAAGTTAGTTTAGTCAACGGAAAAACCAAAGGTTTTAGTTAAAAAAATGTTATTTTTCGTTAGATTTGAGCAAAGATCGAATAATAAACAGTAAGAAGTCTCTTTTTATAAAAATTTACAGTTATTATTGAAGCTAGCAGACAATAAGTAGTAAAATTAAAACCACGACTGTACATTACTCAAGTCAAAGTAAACAAGCGCGTTCAAAGTGCGTCGTTCTTTAGAAAAATGTATTTATCGGGGCGTCCTCGTTTTAATAAAACTTGTGATAACAGTTATTTGTGTCAATTTGTGCATCTAAAACTATTTTAAGACGCAGAACTTTTGTAATCATCGTTTATTGTGCTTGTACATTTATCAGAAATGCCGTTTGGAAATGCCAATGGATGCAATTTAATAAACAGTAATGAAAATAATGAAAAAAAAAAACCCTCTAATGGATAGGGTGTATTAGGAGGCCTATGCCCAGCAGTGGACTATCACAGGCTGATGATGATGATGAAAATAATAGCGTGGTTATGAAGATAGTTTCGAAATGCGTTTAATAGTTTGCTTGCGAACTTTTCATACAAGTTGGATTAGGATAACACTTTGAAATCGGCCTCGCTTAACATTATTTTAAAACTATCTTTCGTTTAATAGTAAATACAAATGATTTTGATAGATTATAGATTATACAATGACTGGTAAATCCATATGAATGCACTGATGAAAAATTATGTAAGTAAGGTATTTGGTAGGTAGGGTGTGCAGTTATTAAACAACAGTACAATAAGAAAAAATACTTATTGGTATATCTCGGGCGATGTTTTTAAACGATGTGGCGAGACAAGCAGGTCGTTGATTTATTAGTAATTGATTCAGCCTTCGTATATTATTTGCACACCACTTTCATACTAAAACAGTTGTTTTGTTGTAGAAATAAGTACCGTGGTATAGCATATTTATAGTATTTGCCATTTTACACAATTAAAAGCTGTAGTGACTTTACAAAATGCCATTTCCGTCATTGCAGGTCAGTTTTCGTACAGTTCGAGTGGAGTCCGCATCAGCGTGTCCTCGGATCCCCACGACGAGGACTCGACTGACGCGGAGATATCCAAGATCGATTTCAGTCAACACCAATACGAGGTAATTCCTATTTAATTTATTAAAGCGACATGACAAGCTGGAGGTTCTATCTACGCCTTGCTCTCAAAGTCGCACCTCGCTTTGAGACTTGGGTCGTTACGTTTCTTTTACCTAGTAGTTGTGTTAGTCACTTCAGTCAATTCAGAGTTTAAAAACATTACGGTGTTGTGTGTCCTTTTAAATTAATGCTTTGTTGAAATAGTCATCGAGATGGTGCTCTCGTAGTCTGTCTCCATCTGATGTTTACGAAGATTCACGAGATGGAATTGGATTTCTTCTTCTTCTTTTAAACTTTATGGATCCAACAAGGGATTCTCGGTGATTCTGCCAGGAATTAGATTTGCTGTACCAATAATAAGTGTCATATAATTTGACAGTTGCGGTCTCCATTCTTCGAGTTCGAATGTTACGTTCCGTTTACCCAGCAGTTACACCGGTTACAGTAACTTACTACTGATGAAGAATTTTTCATCAATGTTTACTGACTCCGCACTCCGCACTGCGGTGGGTGGTCAGTCTTTATGCAGGTTCCAACTGAACCGTTAGGACGGGAAAAGTATCTAAAAGTGTTTTTTCTTTCATAGCTTTTAAAGAGTATTCTTAGCTGAAAATGTTTGCTTTACTATTGAAAATATAACCTATATTATTATAACCCAGCACTTACGCATCCTGCGCATAAAGTTCTAGTTTGTTGATATTGTGAGTTTGATTTTAAAAAAATATTTAATTAATTTACGCGTACATTTAAACATACGATGTGAAAATAAGCTAAAATATTAATAACATTGATTGCGATTATCGCTTCTAATACATTTTAGAAATTTTACACACAATTGTACCGGTATAACGACTAAGACAGCATTGGCGGGTCTGGCGAAAGTGGCTTTGCTAGAACTCGATGCGAAGAACTAACTTAAGCAGACTATTTGATATAGGCATTAAATGAAACAATACTTTACTGAGATTTAGGTATGCTAACAAACCTGGACACACTATTTAAGACACACTTTTTTGATTATATTTAAACAAAAACGGTTTAAATATCTGATCGTATGCGTGCATTATAAGAGTATTAAAAAGGTGTTTAAGAAAAAAATATACTTTAGCATTAAAAGTTAAAGCTGCAATAATAAAATTTTTGACATATTTGTCACCGGAAATTTTAATTTAGATTTATTGTACATCAAATAAATAAACATAAATTACAGGATTTCAATAAATATTGGATAAAAACCACTAAGGTTTGTGCAAATGCTAAAAACGAGTTCGATTGCCGGTACAATTTGTATAAACCCTTTATAAAGTCTCTTTCCATAGGCAATACTTTGCCTTCAACAGTTAATTTAACTTATCAAGTCTCTCCTGTGATTTCGATACTATAGTATATTCTGTAATCTATAAAATTAAACTAAGTTAATCTTAATATTAAGATTAAACGAAATCTGTAACGTATATTATATTCCTCAGGTTAACATGCGCAATAAGAAGAAGCGGTCTTCTGGTGGCGTGCATAATGAAGGACAAGGGACGGAAATCGAGCGACCGATGTCCTGGGAAGGGGAGCTGTCCGACTCCGAAATGGTCATAGACACCAGTGTTAATAATGGTAAGTTTTACAGTTATTTGGTTGACATTACATCATCAGGAATAAATACATTTTAAACTTTACACTTTGAAAGCCTCTGCGGGTTATATCGGCCCTTGCTTTTAGCAAAACTTCCAAATACGGAGGGGAAACAACTTTGTGTTATTGTTTTGTTTTCTAGTCAGTTAAGTCAATGTCGGCTGATCACCTAATTGCCTAAAAAGTTCGAGAATCTTGGTTAGGTCAGAGAGGCACTTAAGGACTGTCCCAGTCTCAGTGATGAGCTTCGGCAGCCGATGCGGCAACGACTTACGGATAATTTATTCGTCAATCGAGTGCAGTTTAATTTTTCGGTTGTGCACATCAAACAGATGTATGAGGAAACAGGTAAAAGATGTTATTTAGTTTGTGCTGAGTAGATTTCAATTTATAACCATCACTTAAAAACTTAGGAAAATTACTGGAAACCAAAACTTATACAAAATATTTAGTACCTTGAACAATACCTGATTTACAGACGAGAACAGCAGCTCGATCGACATGCAGTCGTCGAGAGATACCATAGACACGCTCCGTAACGTCACCATAAAGACGGAGCCCCTGAAGAGCGACTTCCAAAGCCTGGACGACCAGAGAGTCCTGGACCTTAAGTACTCAGCTCCTTTGCAACCGCACCAACGGAGTCTTAGCATGAACAGGGTAAGTAAATTATTTTTTAAATTTTATATATTATATATTAAATTAAAAAACATTAACTCTGCATAGGTTTTTTTAACAGGACGAGAACCCTATTATAACGATACTTTGTAGGGGATACTAACAGCCCCTTTTTACCAACAACATTTTCGCTAAAACAATGATTTTTATAAGAGACTTAAGATATTTTGTGGCACTTTTTCAAAGCCTAAAGTCAGTTTTACTCTGTAGTAAAAAATAACACTACAAAAACCCTAAACAAATTGTATTTTTTATTATTTTTAAGTGCGCATTACGCTTCTACGCTTGATCTTTTATTACTTGTTAATAATAAAGCGTTGCTATGGCAAAAGCGATTGCCTCCATAGCCTAGTGGTATGGGCGGCGCTTTAGAAACCGGAGGTCGTAGGTTCGAATCCTGCGGCGACTCAACAAATTTTCATGATTGTTTCCTAGTTGGTTAGGGCAATTTGGGCCGATCACCCAATTGTCTGAAAAGTAAGATGCGTCGGATGGGCATGTAAAAAGTCGGTCCACCCACCAACCCACATTCGACCAGCGTGGTGGGATACGGTCCAAAACCCCCTAATGAATAGGGGTGTATTAGGGGAGGCCTTTGTCCAGCAGTAGACTATCACAGGCTGATGATGATGATGGCAAAAGAGAAATAGAGAGAAATAATTTAATTAGTGAAAATTGGCATAGTATTTTTCGATTTATCTTACGTACAAAACAACTTTACTTATATGTGATAATTAGTAACATGAAATTGGTTAACGATTGTAATAAATTTTAAACTCTACTGAGCATTTCACGATAACTGCCTAAAATAAAAGATTTAAGACTTTGATTGTTTTGTAGAAAAAAAACTATTTCTATTATTTTAAACAACAAACATGTGGGCTTGAAGATGTAACATCATTGATGATTTATATATATTAAGAAATATATATATTTATGCACATAAAATATTTATGTTAGATATTTTTACTCAACTCTTTTAAGCCAAGTTTCGGGTTCCCTTATATATGAATGCCAAACATTTGGTACATAACTATAATGGCCCTATTGTTGTCATGTATAATTTCGTTTACTTATTAACATATATAATATAACAGGAAAATTATTTGTTCCAGATATCAGTGCTAACAGATAACACGTCTCTATCGCTTTCCCGACGACCCTCGTCTCCGACGCACAGCGCAAAGTCGCTGGGACTCGAACAGGGAAGTGGTCCCATGATGAGCTCGTCCATTGGCGAAGCGCAGAACCTCACCATAAAGAAAGAAACGCAGTTATCAGGTATTATTTAAAATTAACTATGTAAAATAATGTAATTCGAAACAGCGCCATCTATATAGATTAGGTCTCACCGGAGGATGTTTGGGGAGTTACGATCGTGGTGTCTATTTCTGCCACAAAGCAGTAGAGTATAAACATTACTGCCTTTCGGTATGAAGGGCACCGTAACCAGCGTATTTAGTGAGTAAACGAGACGTAACATCTCATGTTGGAGTCAATTCGGATCAAATCAATTCGGAGTCAAAGTTGACTCCAAATTGATGTAAACGGAGTGACCTGTTAGTAAATATCGTTAGAAAATAAATATACTTTAGAACGTATTGATTTTTTTGATAAAACATAGAAATTACTTTTCAAAACCGATTTTATGTACTAATTGTTTTGCTTGTTTCATTTTGACTGTGTCGTTGTTTCTGTTGTATTTCTTGTATATAATTTCTTCTCTAAATCTGAATTTTATATAAATACGTGAATTTTCAGAGCTAAAATGCGAAGCAGGGTCCGGCATGGAGAAGCTTCTAGGTCTGCACGGCTCGCCGTTACTAGGAAGATTGCCCAGGGTCCAATCCAGCGCTAGCACGGACTCCGCTGTACACTCTATGTATACACACAGGTAATGCTTACACATTTTCTTGAACTATCATCAGATGTTCACGACCTTTACAATACTATGTATTCGGAGTACGTCCGTCCGTCCTTCGGTCTTTCGTCTGTCACATCATTGTGTCATTCTGCCATTAACTAATTTAGTCCTTCCGTTAATACTTCTTTAGTTATTATGTTCTTTACAATGTGGAATCGCCCGTAATAGATGGTCTATTATTGTAGTTCGCCAATACTATTTTTACTATTCCGTTTCAATGTTTAAACGATTGAGTCATAAAAAAATAGTAACTTGCACAAATAACATTATCGATAACGGGGAGTCGTCGATTAATCTATAATCAAGTAGAAAATGTAATGATTAAATATTAAATGAAACACTTGAATTTAACGATCGAATTAAAAAAATGTTTAATAAATTTAGAATCGTCCTCTTGTCAACATCAATCTACTACAAGTTCGGAAGTTTGACCTGTCCAGACAGGAACTGGCAATAAACTCTACGCTTGTCATTTATTTTTATTCTATAATGTGACTACTGCCTCCGTAGCCTAGTGGTATGGGCGTTTGCTTTAGAAACCGGAGGTCGTGGGTTCGACGCGAGGACTCAACACATTTTCATTGTTGTTTCCTAGTTGGTTAGGGCAATTTTGGCCGATCACCCAACTGTCTGAAAAGTAACATGATCCATGCGTCGGATGGGCACGTAAAAAGTCGGTCCACCCACAAACCCGCATTAGACCAGCGTGATAGGATACGGGCCAAAACCCCCTAATAGATAGGGGTGTGTTAGGGGAGGCCTACGTCCAGCAGTGGGCTATTACAGGCTGATGATTACGTGATAAAGTGTATATAGATATCAAATAACTAACGTTAAATCTTCCACAGCGTGTACAGCAGTCCCTCAGCCAGTCCCCGACCGGCGCGTCACTACACGCCGTCTCTATCCAGGAACAACAGCGACGCCTCCCACTCCTCCTGTTACTCGTACAGCTCCGAGTTCTCGCCTACCCACTCGCCAGTACAGGTATTGCTGATTTCTTTATGAGAAATCGCTCTAAATTGGAAAAATCGCATATAAGTCAAAGTTAAAGTCAAATATCACTATTATATATGAAAGGTATGCCACTGGTTCGGCATAAAACATCAGCGGATATTTTTTTCCTTTATTTTTTGTAATAAATTCATTACAAAATAAAAAAAAGACAATACAATATATTTTTCAAATGAAATAGCCGAATGCATTACCATTGTGGTTATCATTAATGAAGTCGTCGTCGTCATCATCATCATCAGGCTGTGTTAGAATGAATAAAATGTTTATTCAATACGTAATAATAACAGTAATATTTACAAATTAAAAAACAATACATATAGTAATGCACCATCTAGGTTTTCACTTGGCATGATACCATGAAATTTTACACTTTATGAAAGCCGATTAAAGTTTACAGTTACATAGTGAGTGCAAAATCGCTAAACCATAGTTTAGGAGACAAACGTAGTAGGGAGCTACTGGTTGGAGTAACATTGTAATAAAAATATGCTATTATTTTTATGATATTAGATGTGATCCAAAATCTTCACCTTGTTGTTAATTTACATGTAAAGAATCACAATAAAAGTTCACCTCTTCAGCAGAGTCGTCAACCCCACTTGGTGTATCGAGATGCTTCCGCCGTGTACCCAGCATCACCAGCTCATGATGAAGACCCGGACGCGGCGGAAGACCGGCTGCACCATCATCAGGGCATCAGCCGGCAACAACTAATCAATAGGTTGGTTTAAAACGAACTAATTAGTATCAAAGTCGTCATTAACATTCACTTTCATCGTAGCGTCTTATCCATAATATTTTTTTTATGATAACTTTAGGAATTCATTTAATACAACATTTTAGATTAACACCAACATCGATATATCGTCATCAAATATTGATATCTGAATTACCTAAATCTCATTTCGATAATTAAATCATGTAAGAATATTGGACCAGAATACAGCTTTTAATGTATTCTCTTTTCTCTCTCTCTTCTCTTGCTATCTCCCTCTCTCTCCTATTCCTCCTTCCTCTTTATCTCTCTTGCCTAACTTCCCGTTGTATTAAAAAAGACTTTATTTAATGATTATTGCTAAGCAAGCAAATCGATCGCGATAAATCAATCGATATTATTTAAGCCAATGACTGCAATAAAAAAGTCGCCATTATGAAAAGTATCGTTTGATGTAAACGTTTTATTATAGCTCTAGTTAGCCCACTATATATGTGCCCGCTAAATATATTATCTCACTGTGTTAGTAAACTAAAGTTACTAATTATATATCGCAGCCCGTGTCCGATCTGCGGCGACAAGATAAGCGGTTTCCACTACGGCATATTCTCGTGCGAGTCGTGCAAAGGCTTCTTCAAGCGGACCGTTCAGAACAGGAAGAACTATATGTGTCTGCGCGGCGGGAATTGTCCTGTGACAGTGGCCACTAGGAAGAAATGTCCCGCCTGTAGATTCGACAAGTGCTTGGGATGCGGGATGAAGTTAGAAGGTAAGTTTAACTTTTGCTCTGTCTTGGTTGAATATTTTTGTTTTAACGCACCTACGATGTATGAGACAATTTGGATGAAGGAAACTTTTTGGATATATATTCGTCATAGGAATGTTGATTGCGCTGTTTTTGATTGAGCTTAATCAACCACACCTTATGTGAACTGCCTCCGTGGCCTAGTGGTATGGGAGTGTGCTTTTGAAACCGGAGGCCGTGGGTTCGAATTCGAATGGGACTCAACGAATTTTCATTGTTGTTTCCAAGTTGGTTAGGGCAATTTGGGGCTAAATTGACACAATGGTCTGAAAATTAAGATAATCCATGCGTCGGATGGGCATGTAAAAATTCGGTCCACCCACCAACCCGCATTGAACCAGCATGGTGGGATACGGTCCATAACCCCCTAATGGATAGAGGTGTTTTAGGGGAGGCCTATATCCAGCAGTGGACTAACACAAATGAATGAATTCTTGACCACGTAACCAAAGTGCACACATGACCAATTCTTTTTCTTTTTTTCTTTTTAGCCATTAGCCCCAGTTTTATATGATCGATTTAAAATTCACAGTATCACCTAAATAAATGTTTTACGCAGAGTAACCGGCCACCTGACCACCATTTGATGGACTAACTCTCAGTTACTGTCAAGGCTCATACTGCTTGGAATGTATACCATGGATAGTTTTGACAGAACCGCTGTACGTCAGATTTAAAGAACGGATGTTATAAATATGGGATATACATATTTAAATATTTGTCGATATTTATCATATCCAAGTTTAAACACATGCATATATTATATGTGTAAACGTTTATATCGATACACAAAGATGTTTAATTTTTACAAATTACATCTTATAAACTTTGTACTCTCTCTCTCTCTCTCTCTATCTCTCTCTCTCCCTCTCTCTCTCTCCCTCTCTCTCTCTCCCTCTCCCTCTCTCTCCCTCTCCCTCTCCCTCCCTCTCCCCCATTCTCCCCTACCGCCTTTCAGTCTATAGCAAACTTGTTTATTTTCCCATAACTCTTGACATGAATCTCTTTACAAACAGCCATACGCGAGGACCGCACCAGAGGCGGTCGCTCTACGTACCAGTGCTCGTACTCCCTCTCCGGCGCAGCGTCCACCGGTTCCCTACTGTCCGCTCACGTACCGCCACTACGTCACGCCTCCAGTCTTACTTGTGTAAGTATTGATATCAATAAAATTTGATATAATGCTATAATGTTTTGATATACTTCTACCATAGGCGTCCGTGCAGCTGGATGAGTGTTAGAACACTACTGTGTTCCGGTGAGAGGGGCGCCGTACCCTTCGTATTTATTGCGTAAACGACTTAAAATCCTTGTCTCAATTTAGGCAGCGCGTTGGCGATACCACTACTATTGCCAATGTCCGTGGTCGTCGTTGGCCACTTTCCATCAGGTGGCCCGACTGCTCGTCTGCCTTCGTAGCAAATAATAAAAATCGCAGGCCTTGTTTAATTTCCACGCGATGTTTAACCAGTAACAAAACTTTTATTGAATAACAGACATTTTAATCATTGTCAGAGAAATAAATGTAAGAGTTTGTTGAATGTATTTACAACAACAACAAACTCTTTCATGGTTATTCTTATACCGAGCTAAATGAGATTTGAAATCTAGTGGCTGACGTATCATTAAGCGATCAATCACTTTTTCTCGGTTTCTGTTATCGGAATCGTTCAGTACCTATGTAAATAATAATGTATTTCTTGTATTTTTTTGTACTTTACACACATTTAAAATGAAGATCTGTAAAAACGCATTAAAATCATATGTTTCCGGTTTCAGGTGAACGGTCCAGGTTCATACAGCAGTCGAGGGGAACCGAGCAACAGTCGGTTGACGCCTGACATTCCGCCATTATTACAGGTAATTTCATCATCATTATCATCAGCCTGTGATAGTCCACTGCTGGATATAGGCCTCCCCTAATACACCCCTATCCATCAGGGGTTTGGGACAGTATCCACCGCTGGTCCAAATGCGAATTGGGGGTGGAACCGACTTTTACATGCCCATCCGACGCATGGATCATCTTACTTTAAGACAATTGGGATCGGCCCAAGTTCCCCTAACCAACTAGGAAACAAAATCAAATTTGTTGGAGTCCCCGCTGGACTGGAACCCCGCCTCCGGCGCCCGCCCAACCATAGGCTACAGGCAGTTTTAGAGGCAGGTAATTTATTTATTTAATAACATGAAGCGATGTCACGTGCAGACATGACACTAACTGATACGCCTTGCCTATAAATAATTTAGCGTGAAACGGTACAAGTCTCCTTAAGGCCTCGTTTGTCCTGTTGCGATGGCAACCGTACCATTCAAACCGAAACACAGTATTGATTTATGGCAGAAATATGCACCGCGATGATACTTTTCCAAGCGGTTGTTAAAATTCTTAACTGTAATTTAGTAATGCCGTTACATATATCTTTCACATTACTTATACCTATTTATGTATTGTTTAATTGTTTTGTATTAGTAATACTGTTATAGTCATATCGTACGATTATTATAAGGCCAGGCAAATATTAAACCATGATATTTATATCATCATCATCATCACCATAAATAGCCTTTAGCTGTCCACTGCTAGTCATTTTTAGTAAACGCCGAGAGGATCTAGTTGGCGTCCATTAAAAATAGTTGCTCATAATTTTTACGCTGTGTAGGCGGATTGGCAATTAACTAATTGCACTTGCACTGCGGATCTGTCTTACTCTACTGTAAGGCAGATCCGCCGTCAAGTGGGCGATGGGGTCGTCACGTCCCTACGCCAAATATTTACATGCTATATGAAAATCACACCAAATCCGTATAATATTCGGCTTTTAAGTTGTTATTTTCATTATTTATTTTTTTCGGGTTTCCAGATTTTATGGTGTATAGGAGTTTTGGCTTTAACCAGATTTTTGTGTACTAGCAACCCCCCAACACTCCTTGTGGGTGGAATTTCGTAAAATTCTCTACTCGGGTGGTTACCTTCCTCCAGGTGGGAATCTCTTTTATATATATATTCCATACTTTTTTAGCTTTAACTGGATTTTTTGTGTGTAGGAGATAATGGATGTAGAGCACTTGTGGCAGTACAACGAGTCGGAGCTCAGTCGTTTGGGCAAGTCGACTGGCGCGAACCCCTTACTGGCGGCGAGCGGAATCACGCCCCATACTTCCAGCGCGGACTTGTTGGCAGACCTCTGTCATATCGCCGACCACAGACTGTACAAGATCGTGAAGTGGTGCAAGAGTCTGCCGCTGTTTAAGAATATATCGGTGAGTGGTTTTGTTTTGGTTCGGGTTTGATTCTGTGTAGGTAGATGTGACCTTATGGATAGTTATAGATTATAATTGGCTTTTCTACTTTATTCTAGATCGACGACCAGATCTGTCTGCTGATTAATAGCTGGTGCGAGCTGCTGGTGCTGTCCTGCTGTTATCGAGGAGTGAGCACTCCTGGGGAGGTGAGGGTCGGCGGAGGGAGGGGCATCACGCTACACCAGAGTGCCAAGTAAGTAACTAACTGCAGTTCAACCAGCGTTAGAATGTTTGTAAACAAACCACTTTATTCTAAAATTTTTAGTATAATTTAGTTGTGATACGCATGGTGTTTAAGTTTTGTTCGATGCAAATAAAACTAAATATTGGTACCTAAAAACAAAAGGCCTATTTGAGAACTTCAGTTCAATACATAAATCGAGCTAGTTTGTACTATTAATATGATACATTTATAAAATGTTTATAACAGATTGTTATGGATATTATACAAAAGTTGTATATTAAATTCACTTTTTATACATTTATCGCGTCTCATATATTTATTTTACGTATCACGTGAACACGGACGCTAGAAACAGTCCAAAGTTTTAGAAACAAAATTGATTCAATGGAATGAGTATATCATCATCATCATCATCATCATCATCAGCCTGTGATAGTCCACTGCTGGACATAGGCCTCCCCTAATAGACCCCTATTCATTAGGGGGTTATGGACCGTATCCCACCACGCTGGTTCAATGCGGGTTGGTGGGTGGACCGACTATTTACATGCCCATCCGACGCATGACACTTACTTTTCAGACAATTGGGTGATCGGCCCAAATTGCCCTAACCAACTAGGAAACAACTATGAAAATTTGTTGAGTCCCCGTGGGATTCGAACCCACGACCTCCGGTTTCAAAAGCAAATGCCCTTATCACAAGGCTACGGAGGCAGTTATTTAGAGTATATATCATAGTATATATATCACAGATTAATCATAGTATATGATATGTAGTAATGCAATAATTAATAGTTTCGTGTGTTCACCAGGTTTGGTTTGACGCCGTGCATAGAGCGCATGCTCAGCTTCACCGATCACCTGCGGAGGCTACGAGTGGACAGATACGAATACGTCGCTCTCAAAGTCATCGTACTTTGACTTCGGGTGAGTTCAATAATGTTCGGGATCAAAAATTAATCGCCTTTTAAAATATCGCCTATTAAAATTGTTGTTCAAGTTTTTTTTTATATTACTCATGTTTATATGTAACTATTGTTGGAGAACTAAATAAATAAATATAAACAATAAACAATTGGCGCAGTAGATGCACCTATCTTAAAATACCACAAAAAATGTATTTTCGTTGTGTCGGGTAATTCACTGACTCCGTAGCCTAGTCGTATGAGCTTGTGCGTTAACAGGCTGATGATGAATATCAACCCGCAACTAACTTATTAAGTTTCAATCGATATTAAGTAAGAATAATGCAGGTTATTAACCCGATTCATCATCTGCCTGTTTTAGTCCACTGCTGGACATGGGGTGTTTGGACCGTATCCCACCACACTGGTCCATACGATTTGGTGGTTGGAGCGACTTTTTACATGCCCATCCGACGCATGGATCACCTTACTTTTCAGATAATTGGGTGATAGCCCAAATTGTCGCAACCAATCAGGAAGCAACACAAAGTTGTCTTCCGCGGCATTCGAAACCGAGCTCCGGTTTATAAAGCAAGCGCCAATAGGTGGCGGATAACAAATACTACCAATATGTAAATATCATCATCATCATCATCAGCCTATTGATAGTCCACTGCTGGACATAGCCCTCCCTAATACACCCCTATCCATTAGGAGGTTTTGGACCGTATCCCACCACGCTGGTCCAATGCGGGTTGGTGGGCGGATCGACTTTTTATATATTCATCCGACGCATGGATCATCTTGATTTTCAGACAATAAGGTGATCGGCCCAAATTGCCCTAACCAACTAGAAAAAAACAATGAAAATTTGTTGAGTCCCCGCAGGATTCGAACCCATGACGTCCGGTTTCTAAATCACACGCCCAAACCACTAGGCTACGGAGGCAGTTAAATATAGTACAGTAAAATTATAAAACTGGTTATATTATAACTAGACGCGCCCGAGTTACGCGAGTCGGAGAAAGTGCGCGCGTCGCAGGAGAAGGCGCTTGCCGCGTTGCAGGCGTACACGGCGGCACACTCGCCCGACACGCCCGCCAAGTTCGGCGAGCTGCTGCTGCGCATACCGGAGCTGCAGCGCACCTGTCAGGTGAGTTGCGACCTTAATGTATAGTTTATACGGTCGGTTTTTGAACGGAATACGGATATAATTTTGTAGGTTAGTGTTAAAATGTGTTGAAAATTCGTTTTTGGTTTTCATTCTGATTTAAAATATTTAGAATATTTTAGTATTTAATATGCCGATGGACTTTTCATTTATAATTATTAGACAATATATCAGTTAGCTCCATTATATTAATTATTTCTTTTATTTACGCGATTATTATACATATCAAATCCACTAATTTACGGGCAGACTGTGATCATGGATGCTGAAAAGAATCCGAAACGTCGGGAATAAATATATTTAAGTAACGCGAAAAATCCGTAAATTAGTGAATCCATTATATTAGTTAAATATATTGGTATAGTGGTGTAATGGTTAAATTTTTATTTAAATCGTGTCTAATTCAACATTGATTCAACTCTGAAAAAAAATGTAATTATATTTGGATATAAATACTAAGATATGAACTAATTGATATTCAATATAGATTTTAAGATATTAAAATAAACACAAACGAGTAAAGACTACTAAATATATATATTAATTACGTATTCGTACAACTTGTAGTAAAGTACATGTTTATTACAGTTTTAAAGTTAATAACATTATTAAATTTCCTTTTAAGTATTTCTACTAAAAATACTATAGCTTTTCCATATTTAACATTGTTCGATACTGACCGATGTTGCATAATTAATATGACAATGCCCTTCTGGTTTAGATTATTAAAATTTATTCAACATATTTATCAAAAATTTCTATATATCTTTAATATATTAATGTAATTTCTTTTTCTTCAGTTCTTCATGCAGGTCGGCAAAGAAATGCTCAATCCTGCCAACAAAAACAAAGATGGCGACGGTCCGAGCTTCAACCTCCTTATGGAACTACTCAGAGGCGACCACTGAATGGAATGACTGTAATTATATAGTCGAATAATATTGCTCAAGATTTAAGAAGATTTCATAGCTAGCGAACATAATATACAGGCGTAATTTTACGATTTAAAAATATCGTAAAACTTATAGGAAACGCTATTGTTGCCAGTTTAAAAACTTCTTGCTTAACTATACACACAGATAAAGTATTTTTAAAATTTATTGTACAACTAGATGTATGGATCACAAGATCTTTTAGCTATTCAGGGGAATGATTCGTGAATATTAATATCCGATATTCAAAGTTATGTTTTAAAGAAGCTATTAAAGTATATTTAATGTTTATATAAACATTATATAATGTAATAATTATAAATAATAACGCCCCAATTATATATTGTATTGCCTTATATATAAAGACTGCTTAATAGATGTACATAATTTTCTTACACGCTTTATATACATTTTAATGATATTTTTGAACGGTGCCAATCGTAATCTAAACTGCCTTTTTGCATTTATATTTCTCTTTTAATAAGTAATTTTATTCGTTATATATTTCATATTTTTTTTATCATCCCTAATCTTTATCTAATGGAAAGACATGGGATCAATTAAAATATAATTTTTTATTATTATCCTCCTCTTAAAGTCATTTCTTATCTGTACTCAAAGAAAACGTCAGTGTTATCATATACGTATTTCAATAAAGTTTGTTCACATGTGTTTATATATATATATATATATATTAATTATGTATATATATATATTATTATATATTAATAGTTATGAATAAGTCATCATTAAGTGTTATATAGAAGGAACATACAAGAAAAATACTTTCAAAAATTTGCTGATATTATATGTTCGTGCTATTCAAAGTGTTATTTAATAGATTATTATTTTATGTCTGTAAGTTGTCGTTGTCGGATGACTCAATGCCCTATTAAAACATTTAGATTAATAATGTCAATTGCATTAACTTTACACAACACTAAAAACTGTACGAGGTGTGTGCAATCAAAATAGCTCTACTTAAATTGTAATCTGTAGTTTTTTTTTTAATTAAACTAACAGAACGTGAACCATGTATGTGAACCAAATCTGTCAAACTATTTATACAAATAATAGGCGCCAAAAGTCATGTAACGGAATTCAAAATGGCCGCGGGTCACCAAAAACGCGTTTGCGTCTGATGCCATCACTATTTATGAAAAGGCTTGTTTAATTTTAGCTGGAATCTGAATTGTTTAAACAATAAACATAAACGCCTGTTAATTAAGTGATAATTTGATATTTTCTTGTAATTATGCCTGTAACAATAAATTTTATTGTTATTGTATTATAGTTATTGTAGGCTTTTTGTGCAGATCCCATATGCATTGCCATTTATTTAGGTTATCTTAAGATGTAATTTTGATTTATTGTCTATAGTAGATTAGTTATTGAAGGTGAAACCTTCGGTTTAGTTACGGTTTTTATGAAAAACTCGACGTTTAATCAAATCTATTGCACCTTTTTAATTGTGTAATGCAAGATTTGGTATGTCGATAAACTTACTTTCTTTCGTAGATTTCTTATTTCCAATTTTTTCTTAAGTGTGTGTCATTGGATTATATTATATATAGCTGCTTTTCAAATTTTAATGAAATTTCAAATATTTGATATATTTTATATATTCAACATTTTCATTCCTAATATTTGTTAAACCTTAAATAAAAAATCCACAACAGTTATAAAAATATATTCCCTCAGTTCGGTAATACCGTATATTTTACGTTTATATATTTATATTTTTCGGTGCAATAGCAAGCATAAAGACATTATATTTATTTTGATTTATGCTATCTTGCATGTTATTTTTTTTTAGATAAGCTGTGCGCAATAACAGCTGTCAAAACCAGTTATTCACTGCCCTTCATTATTTATAAGTATATTGCTATGAGCAAATTCCAATATTTGTTGCAATAATTATTTTATGGTAACTCTTCTTAGTTTACGTTTAAGTACTTATATGTTTAGGTTTTATACGATTTTATATGAAGAAAGACTCAAATTTCAAAACGTTTTTTTTATATTATTTTATCGCATTTCGAAATATGATTTATTGAAGTACTAAAATAGATTTGTCAAAAAGAATTATTCTATTTTATATACTAGTATATATAGGAAGTAAATTTTACTTGAATATTTTTTTATGACATCTGCAAAAACCTTTTTCTTTTTTTTACTTTTGGCCTTGTTATTTGTCAATATTAAAACATAAAAGGTATGCTATAAAACCGTTATAATTACATAGATTACTTATATTTTATTATAATGGACGTGCACAAAATAAACATAGGTACATTTCCTTAATTTGTAATTAATTAAGGCTATTGTTTAAAATAATAAATAAATATGTACCTAAACTGGCGGGTACCAGAATAATGAATAGATTTTCATAAAATCATATTGTGTATGTAAATACAAGATATATGAACGCTCATATTTCAGTGTACTATTAAGATAATGCCAATTATTACATATACTGTCTAATCATATTCGAAAATATTTAAAACAGATTACATAGGTTGAGATAATTTTGTATTTTTATAATAGTAAGGGCACAAGTACTTCTTGAAAGGATTTTAGCTGGTAACTTGTCAGAGCTCATGTAATTTAAGATTTTAATGTTGTATTGATTCGTTTGAGTGAAGAACATCTAGTGCCACGGATAGAAAGTATTGTATGGCGTATAAAAGATTGTTATATTATCTACGGGGAAGAACGGAGACTTGTTTTATATAATATAAATATGGATAAACAGTGGCATCTATATAGTGTAACTCTATTGAACTGATATTGTAAGTATGTAGGCTTAAAATTATATTTTTGTATTAACGGAATGGAATTGATTCTTTCGTAATCAACTATGGCGATGACCTAACCTGAAGAAAAGCAAAACACATCAAAAGCGTAATGTGGTATTAATTTAAAGAAGTTTGTATGTTTGTTACTTTAACGATGACGTTTTGGCGGGAATAGATTTGACAATGGACTTCGTTAATTCCTTTTTAGTTTAGGATATTGAATCTTAACTCAGGCTTACGTATCAGATGTATGCAGGTCAAAGAAAGTTTATCTAATGCCATAGTTGGTTGTGAAGAATCATATAGCAGTATGATTGCCGCATAGAGTATGGACGAGCGTGAGAGCGGCCGAATAATTTTTATATTAAAAATTACAAGGAACGAGAGAATGGTTGGTTACACGTCCATTATTTTGTATTTTAAACGTTTTGTTATATTCTATAAGTATTATAACTGATATTCTATTCTTTATTATGTAGAGCTATGGAAATATTTTTATATATAGAGCGGAACAATAAATACAATTTTGAAATACGCAGTTGTGATTTTGTTTTATTTTATCGCAACGCCTTTAACGCAAGCTATAAAATATTCTTTCACCTGGCTACATCCATGTTTACATCGGGTCAACTTCTAATCCGATAAAATTTCCACCACCTTGGTGCCTGGTGTCTCACTACCGTGCGTTATACTCGCCACTTCCTGCCACGCGTGCGTCCTCTGGAACATATTGTCGCCAGCGGTGTTTCCGGACCGATATGACTTAAGGTCCTTCAAAAAAGAGCCCGCTCTTTATTAAAAGGCTGGCAACGCATTTACAGCTCCCCTGTGGTGTTGTGAATGTCCATGGGCAGCAGGAATCATGTACCATCAGGTTAGCCGCCTGCTGTCTTGCCTCCTTTCCTTAGCAAAAAAAATACTGGAATAACTATTTCACAGCAACTATTTACTTTACTGGTATGTAAACTTCAACTCAAAGGAAAGGAAAAACTGCATTTGATAGACTCATTAGTTGTCAATAGTTTTCAAGGTCCCATAACGACTGCCAAAGACGGCCTCGACAACTAGGAGCGAATTTTTATTTTCCATCCGATCCGGTCTCTTTATATATCTTCTAAACAGAAGATATCAGTCTATATTGCCAAAACGAAATAACGGTACTACAAAGTTGATCCCCAAATAAGAATCTTGACGACTAGGCCACGGTGGCGGTTATGGCCATTAAGGATTGTTGATACTATGCATACGTCATTAATACGAACACTAAAAATAATATCCTTCGCTCTCCAGTACTTTAACAATAAAAAAATAAAGTAGTAAATTAAACCGGTAGGCAGTGTTTTACCATAAATTAAAACCAGTAGTGTTTCTGAAATATAGCAGCACTATAAGAATTAAAAACTAAACGCTCAATACCTACCAAATCCGTAAATCCAAAATGATGATCAAAGATTACTCTTTTTGCATTATCCTTTTATCAGGTTTGTGATTTGTAAATCGTCGTTATCACCTAATTAAATAATCTTCGCATACAATCAAGGGGTTTATCTACCGATATTGCCATATAAATGCTCGAAAGGCACGTGTATGGAGCAGATTTGGTTAACGCAGAAGAATGTTGAAGCTTGGATTAGTCCTTGTGCTTGTGGCTGTGGCCATTGGCGGGCCTCCAGTTTCAAGGTCCAGGGCGGACATAGAATCCTTCAGGAACTTCTTGGAAAAGAGTCGTACAGGTACTTTTTCTTCTTAAAAATAGTTAATGGCAAATAAAAGGCTGATGGGTACAAGGAATTCCTTTTTGTCAAAACTTTTAAGGCCCACTTCGATACTGTTGTATTTTTAACTAAATTCTGTAGTAGGATTTCGTGTCCAAATTTTAACAACCAAATTTTACTCAATGTCGGTTACATTAAGTACAATGAAATAAAAATTTGAGTATGCTATAAATGTCAATATAGTATAAGATAATTGTAGTTTCGAAAAGAGAATGTTTAATTTTTATTTTATTTTATGAACTTACGTTTTAAATACTTTTCATACAAAATCTGGTCTAAGCAATTTGGACGGTAAAAATAATTTTTTAAAATGAAAAGTTTATTTTCATTATGCGGGATTGGAGGCGATTGTAAAGAAGCAAGTGTTTGAAACATACTTCTGCAATAGAATTTCTTAAATTTGGAGACATGCCTGACTCAAATTCATTAATTGTTTCGTGTCTACTCGAGTTTCGCATACTGCAAGACAATTTACTGTTTAATATGTATATAAATAAAATAGAAATCTGTATTATTGAAATAAATTCTATAATGTATGTTCTATAGTGGATCAATATTATTCGGTTATTACCCTTTTAGTTAGAGTAGACCTTATACCTAGACAAAACACACACTAGCAATTTAGGGCACGTTTTCTTATGATTTCATTATATCAATATTAATAATTGAAGCACCATTACTACATTTCACAAATACGGTTCTCAGGTAATGGAGTGCGTCTCTCCGAGCGCTTTCTGGAGAGCTCGCTGGCGAGCGCTTGGGAGAACAGCGGCAGGTTCGAAGGTGACATCGTCCTGGACGACTGGCAGGTCGAAGGTATGGTGCAGGAGTACGCGGCTGGCAGGAACGCGTACGTCTGGCCGAACACCAAATGGCCTGAAAACACGGTCGTGTATGAATTCGCCACGGGCCAAATGAGTAAGTCTGTTATATTATCACCCTTCATCAGGCTGTGTTAGTCCACAGCTGGACATGGGCCTCCCTAATGCACGCCTTTTCTATTAGGGGGGTTTTAGACGGTATCCCAACACGCTGGTCCAATGCGGGTTAGAAGCGGTCGACTTTTTACATGCCTATCCGAATGGATCATCTTAATATTCAGACCACTGAGTGATCGGTCCAAATAATCGTATCCAACCAGAAACCAACGATAACACCAAGTTATTTCCCCACAGGATTCGAACCCACGACCGTTGATTTATAAAGCTGAGGTAGTTATACTATCACTAGTGTTTGCCAAAAACCGAAACAAGAATCGAAATGATTCCCTTATATGGCTCTCAAACAAATGATATCTGATGTGATGATAGTTAATTCCAAACTATTTATAATTAGATGAGATTGTGACAGTGCTATGTGTAATTTAATATTTTACGTATATAATTATATATTAACTATACAATATAACTCTAAATACCAAACATGTCTAACCAAGCAATGCCCTGAAAAAGACAAATGTTCCTAATGCCTGCATAATGCAGAGAAAAAAAAATTCCCCCTGAAAAATAAGGTTTTGTTCAAAAGGAATTGTATAAAACTTTAAATGGTTTCATTTTTATTTAACTTGTGAAATTAATTCTAGCTGAAGAACAGCGAGAAGCTGTTATGGTGGCCATTAGGGATATCGAGAACAACTCCTGCGTCAGGTTCCGTAAAAGGAATCCTAGGGAGTTCAACTACGTCAGGATCACGGTAAAATATTTTACATTTTTTTATTGCTACCAGCCTAGAAGTCTAGATAATATTATAAAGAGAAAAGATTTGTTTGCTAGATTGTTTTGAATACTATAATAGGCTTTCACATCTAGAATGTTATTTAATCCTTTAGTAACATAGACTACTTCGTCCCCCAGGCAACTTCATTACCAAAATGTAAAAAAATACAGGCATAGCCGTGTACGATTGCTAGTGAAATAAAATTTCTTGTAGACGTTTTTTTAGCTTTTAAAGTTTAGCGTACAAACAAAAACATCTGTTTCCTCCAAATAAAATATAAAATTAAAATCATTGGTTAAATGTCCTATAGGAATGTCTGCGGTTCAACATTAAGAATGCGTTTATTTTTTATGCAATTAGAGCTTGTTTTGTTGTGAATTACGTAAGTTTGTTTACGTTAATTTCATGTGTTAATTTTATTTATTTTTACTTAATTTTTGTAGTTGTAGTTTATACAAAATTTTCGTAATTTTTTTTAAACTTTGTTTAGATAATTATAAACAACGGGATAAATAATAACATATTTTATAAGATCGGTTCTAAAGTTATGTGTTAACGTCTATATTCTTTATCGCTGATGAAAGCATATGGAAATAAGTTATCACTAATGACGGATATGTTAATATATTTCAAGGAATGTTGTTGTGGACAGAGATGAATCCGGTATTTAAGACATATCTGCTGATCTTACTTGATAAACAACTGAATGATCTGCCCGCATTGCCCTAACCAACTGGTAAGCAACAATGTCGTTGTTGAGTCCCCGCAGGATTCAGACCCACAACCTCCGGTTTTTAAGCGCAAACTCTTATTACTAGGCTACGTAGTCAATAAATAATAATAACACATTTACGTTTATATTGATAAAACTACGATAATGGCTCGAAAACTTAAAGCGATATATTTATATCTGCATAAATTGATTTGATTAAAATTTGTCGAATTATTACAAGGTGAGAATCGATAAATAGTGATGGGATTAAACATTTGAAGTTGATTGATGAAAATTGATTTCATACTTATCACAAATTATTGCTAATAATATCGGGCATCAATAAATATTTCATACAAATTATCACAATCCCGCGATAACACTTTAAACTAGGACTGAACATCACAGGAGACTAAACCTGGTTGACTTTTAGCATGAATTTGTTATTGTACAGCAGAAATTCCTATTAATTAAGAATTTCCAAGATTTTACTTCGATCTGATGCGAAAATGGTTTCCCTTATAAAAAGAATTTCTCTACTTAGCCTTAGAAATGATTTACTGCTTTCTTGAATTTATTTCTTTATATCTTCCCAAGATTGTATAAACTTAGTAAAAGGATGTAAACGTGAAATTATAATATATAGTAAACCTTAAGACGATGTTATTATTATATTACATGGCACCAACCGCGCACCGCCTGGACGCGGCGTCCACACGTTACCTCATTACGTCTCACAATTTTTCGAGTAGTTTGTTTATTTTTTACTTGCATTCGATAGAAAGTTGTCACGACGCCCATGTACGTCATGAGTATCACCAACGCGCTGCCTACCGTGAAACATACGATACGTCTCGTGGAAAAAACAACTTACGTTGGAGGTATCGATACATAAATATATCTTGCGCACATATATCCAGTTTTTGGTGTTAACTACAGAACGCGCCCGACGGTTGCTATGCCAACGTGGGCTACTGGTACATCAGGGGCCCGCATATTTACAATCTGGCCGATGGTTGCTTCCGCCACACTACCATCGTTCACGAGTGGCTCCACATCATTGGTTTCTTCCACATGCAGTCTACGTACAACCGAGACGACTACGTCCGTATAATGTGGGAGAACATTGTGCCAGGTATTATTAGTGTAAACGTAACTGATATATGTAACTTTTTGTTTTATGATTTTACCAGCCCTAAGCCTAATAAGCTCTGCATTTATGTGAATAAAGAAAGTTATAGAGCCAGTGCCAACTGCCTCCGTAGCCTAGCTGGTGGGATACGATCCAAAACTCCCTAATGGATACGGGGGTGTATTAGAGGATGCCTTTGTCCAGCAGTAGACTATCACAGGCTGATGATGTATAGAGTCAGCAAGTATAGCTATCTCACTAAGGAACTACCATTTTATGCTAATCATACGGTTATTGCTTCACGTGTCATGACTCACTTTTGCATATCCCATTATTTTACGAAATATTGGCCTAGAAAGTTAAATAATTATTTTTAAATAGTAAGGAAAGCTGACATATAGACAAAAACTACTTTTTGTTTAATTTTATATAAATATAGTTTTAAAAAAATATATATTTAAATTATATAGTTTTACAATATAACTTAAATCTAAAGGCTCCAATTATGTCGAAAAACAATATGTCATTTTGTTTAGGTATGGAGCACAACTTTGATCGTTACGAGACAAATATCGTTCAGAACCTGGCTCTGCCATACGAATACACAAGCTGCATGCACTACGGAGGCTACGGTTTCACTTCAAATGGCCTTCCCACAATGGTTGCAATACAGGTAACAATACAGCAGAAAAAAAATATTTTCCTTTCACCACGCTCAAGAGGCGTAAATTGAATTAATATCAAAGAAAAAACTTAAACTAACTTAAAAAAGATATTACATACATTAATAAATAATTACAATAGCATAAGTTGGCACAAGTTCTATGGCATTAGCTTTACCGGGTCAGTCCCCGAGTGCCACACGTGTTTTTTTATTGTAAGTAAATAAATTTATATAATAGTACTTTGAATAATTCGCACTATATCGATATAAATTACAGCATATATTTTCTCATGTATAGGCTATGTTATGGCACATTGAAAGACTGGCTGAATAAAGTATCGTGGCTCCTTTCATGCTGATAATATTTTGTCGTTTTCAGGACTTTGAAGGTGAGATGGGTCAGCAGGACTACGTGACATTCTATGATTATCTCAGGGTTAGGAGACATTACAACTGTCCTGGTGCCTGGAGTACTGACGTTACCGAGGGTTCTAGTGAAATGAAAGTAAACATTGTCGACGCATAAGAAGATTCAAATTAACATACATTTTTGTCGTCTGCAGACCAAAATGTTCTGTTTTCAGTTATAACTTTTGATACAGTCTGTGTACGATATATTAAATTAAAAAAGATACAAAAAGGTTGTTTTCATTTATTCAATATCGTCATTATTCTTAGCTTTTTAAAAATATCAACTTTATTACTAGCACTTAAGAAAGATTTTTCCCCGTATTTTTTATGATGATGCTTGTGTATTAATATTTGTAGCGTTAATCTTCCTAGATAAGAAGTTAATTTAATATTAAAATGCTCTGGTTATTAAATACAAAAAAAATATGAACAAAAGCCAGTCCCAGCTTTCCTTACCTGTAATCCCCAATTTATAGCTTGAATAAGTTACTCCGGAAAATACTTACGTTTGGCAAGATTAAGGGAATAACAAGCCTATTTCATTGTTGTGCCAGATTGATGTAATTAGGGTCGAGTTTTAATTCTCTGCTGTGACCATATCAACAATAGTCACCTCTGCGTACTCTTCTCAAAGGACAGTAACCCGCTCCTCCTCGTGAAAAAACATCTGACTGTAGAAGAAAGACTTAGCCTTTTTTTTGGTTGCAGAAGACAGCTTAATCAATGACATCTAGCAGAAATGCGCTTTACTGAATCTCTTTTTATTGCTGCGACTTTGCTTTGGCCTAAAACATTAGGACCGGTCGCATCATCATCACCAGCCTATGTTAGTCTATTGCTGGACATAGGGCTATATAGGAAATAAAGCACGCCTTCTCCATTAGTGGGTTTTTGGACGTTATCCCACCAAGCTGGTGCAATACGGGTTGGTGGGTGGACTGACTTTTTACATGCCCATCCGACACATGGATCATCTTACTTTTCAGGCAACAAGGAGACCGTCACAAAATGCCCTAACCAACTAAAAAACAACAATGAAAATATGTTGAGTCCACGCAGGATACGAACCCACAACATCCGGTATCTGAAGCAGATGCTACGGAAGCAATTGTAGACTGGTCGCATATCTACCTCCTTTTAGACTTCCTTCAGGGCGCATCTAGAGCTTTTTCTTGCCTTTTTATGGTACTTTTTATATCGCCAAGCTTCAATGCTCTGCCTCAGGAAAAGTTAAAGTTTGTAGATATACAATATGGACGTATAAAATGATCTGGTGTTATAATCCCATCACATAAGAACAGTAAAGTGACCGCGTAGTTTGGGGCGAATATGCTTTTTTACGTTCTCACGTTGTGTTGTTTTTTTCAATTGGAAGTTTATGTAAAAGTAAAATTGCGGAGTTTATGCTTTGACTTTCTGTACTTTCTATTGGATTGTTAAGATAATATTGAGTAGGTGCATTAAAATAACAAATTAAAGCGTTTTATAACACCTTCATAGTTATAAATGTTTTTACCGACAACATATAATAATAACACACATGCATTTACTACGAAACGTACAAATCATACATATAATTATATACACACATAAATACAAATATACAGGGTTACAGGAAAAGTCGTGCTAGATCCGTTAAGGGCGTGGAGTACTCATCATTTCTGACTCATTTCACTATGAAACACCTAACCTAAACTTAACCCTTTTCGAGATATTCGACTTTTAATTTTTTATTTAAAATTGCCGATTTTATCCTAATATTTTTTATTTTTTATTTGTGTGTCTTATGATTATTATTACATTTTACATGTGTAATAAGATGCTTGTGAACATCAAACATTAATATTGTACATAGGTTACTTAAATAGGCCGTAGTAGACAAGTGAAAGTTAAGAAATTAAAAAGATATTAGAAAGTTTATTTTCTCTAATGGATATCTAAAAAATTTATGGCAGTTGTTCGCAGATATGTTTTAAAATATCTACGTTTCATCAGCTATCTAACGAGGTATAACAATCAGGATTTGTATTACATTTCAAGAGAAAAAGTATTTGGGACGCTTCAGGTATTAATCCCAGTCCCAGGTAACGGTCCGAGCCTATTGTTCTTTAAGTTATGACGTAGGTACCGTATTATTTTTTTCGGCAAAATGGCGGTTTTTAGTTCTTTGGGGTTGACACTTATTGATTGTTTTGATTATCAGTCTGCTTTTGTGCTTCGTACATAGTAGATGTGATATCGTTTTGCTCTTTTTCTCGACTTGGCTGTAATACTGGACTGTTTCTTCTAATTTGTGACTACTGTGCTTGTGAACTGGACTCTGATTTGTACTTGTAATACGGAAGTGTTGAAGATGTCGGCCTACACACCTGAGGAATATGCTGATATGCTTATTTGTTACGGATACTGCGATTGTGTGTCTGCGCAAGCTCAACGAATACATAATTCGCTACCCCGATCGTCGAGTGCCGGATGTGGCTGTTTTTGACAGAGTTTATCGAAGACTTCGAAACTGGCTCCGTTTTGAGACGAAATACAGACATGGGAAGATCACGAATTAATGACGACGAAGAACAGGACAATGAGATAGTGCAACGCTTTCGAGCGGATCCTACAACTTCCACTAATGTTGTTGCCGTGATCTGGGACTTTCGCAATGGAGGTGTGGTTTACAGTACATACTGCTGGCCTATACCCGTACCATTACCTCAAACGGAGCCAGTTCTCGAAGTCTTCGATAAACTCTGTCAAAACAGCCACATCCGGCACTCGACGATCGGGTAGCGAATTATGTATTCGTTGCGAGCTTGCAGACACACAATCGCAGTATCCGTAACAAATAAGCATATCAGCATATTCCTCAGGTGTGAGGCGACATCTTCAAACTTCCGTATTACAAGTACAAATCAGAGTCCAGTTCACAAGCACAGTAGTCACAAATTAGAAGAAACAGTCCAGTATTACAGCCAAGTCGAGAAAAGAGCAAATCGATATCACATCTACTATGTACGAAGCACAAAACAGACTGATAATCAAAACAATCAATAAGTGTCAACCCCAAAGAACTAAAAACCGCCATTTTGCCGAAAAAAATAATACGGTACCTACGTCATAACTTAAAGAACAATAGGCTCGGGACCGTTACCTGGGACTGGGATTAATACCTGAAGCGTCCCAAATACTTTTTCTTTGAAATGTAATACAAATCCTAGATTGTTATACCTCGTTAGATAGCTGATGAAACGTAGATATTTTAAAACATATCTGCCGAACAACTGCCATAAATTTTTTTTAGATATCCATTAGAGAAAAATAAACTTTCTAATATCTTTTTTAATTTCTTAACTTTCACTTGTCTACTACGGCCTATTTAAGTAACCTATGTACAATATTAATGTTTGATGTTCAAGCATCTTATTACATGTAAAATGTAATAATAACAATCATAAGACACACAAATAAAAATAAAAAAATATTAGGATAAAATCGGCAATTTTAAATAAAAATTAAAAGTCGAATATCTCGAAAAGGGTTAAGTTTAGGTAGGGTGTTTCATAGTGAAATGAGTCAGAAATGATGGGTACTCACGCCCTTAACGGATCTAGCACGACTTTTCCTGTAACCCTGTATATGCGTACATAAATTAAAATGCGTAACACATACTGCTTAAAATATATCAGATTAAGAATAATTCTGATGTTGTGATTGACTTGTCTTTCACAAATTTTCATCCTGGTTTTCAAAGGTAACTTATTGAACAAGGATACCGGTCTTAGGAACAATAAAAAGGTAAAGTCGGAAAGTTAAACAGAACATTTACATATTAAATGAAAGACTATGTTTACGACTTCACAAAGGCACTGGAAATGCAAGGATATGTAAATCGGAATAAATAGTAAATTTAAAAAAGAGAAACAGTGGTAAAAGTCCACGAAGGGCGGCTTCGGCTAATAAGTAGTAACTGTAAATGAAATCCAATGCGGTTAGTTTTCGTTCAAATGCTTACCATTATGCACACATCAAACTCTGCACCATCATGGCCTTATTTGGGGAGGAAAGAATTATTACGCCCTGATTAAGTCAGGGCTAGTTAAATCCATTTTGTCCGACATTAAACTGACCAGAAAATTGTTTAACATTCCGATAGTTTTACAGCTAATTTGCAAATTTCATAGCAACAAAACTTTAGTTCATTTTATGAAAAGCATTATGAGGTAAAGAGAGGTAAAGTTAGACAAAATTAAAAGAGTTGATGAAAGCTACTTTCATATGCAGTCAACTTGACGGAGTATCATCCACAATTACAGTCTTATAGCGCTCAAATATATATAAATAACAAACCAAACAAATATATATATATATATAGAGGGATGTCATAAGGTTGTATCAGTTAGGCGGCACGAGATACGCCGATGATACCACCTTGCAAGATGTAGGGAAGGTCTGGAACATTTATTGATGCGCTTTGAAAGTACTAGTCATTAGTTTGAACTTGCTCCTAATAGACACAAGACGACAAACCGGATAAGATGTTAGCGACAAGTTCCAGATAGTTCGCTGCAAGGTTCAACAAAACTATATATATTAGGTCCACTATGTGCGAAAGATTTGAAGAAAGCAGAAAGATTTTTTTGAGACGCGGTGCTATCACTAGGTAAGCAGTAGAATGATTGGGAAGAACCTAGAAAGACGGACGGATAAGCAAGAATCAAAGGTTCAATTAATGAAATGTCTGGTATTTCCAATCCTTTTGTATGGTGATGAAACCTGGTCTCCTAACGTGCGAAATCGCCGAAAAATTGATACACAGGAGATGTGGTGATGGAGACGCGACGAGAACAAACAAGTCTACCCTCAAAGAGCTTTACGTAAAAGACAAGCTTTTGACCGTAGCTAATATAGGAATATTAAAATTCTTTGGGTATTTCTGCAGAAACGAGGCATCTTTACAGACACTCGTACTGCAAAGTCTCATTGAAGGCAAGATGTATCGAGGTCGCGCTCCAACTCGCAGGACTGCTTTTAGTACTTAAATTCCGCAGTCAACCTTAGTGCATTATGCTGAAAATCGCCACAAGTGGCATAAAATCGCATGTCATGCCGCTGCCTTGAGAGCCAACGATGCCGTCGACACGCAACCCTGTCCATCAACAGTCAAGGGAAACGAACGAACACACTGTCAAGGGTGCCTCTTAGTCGGGCGAAGAAGAAGAAAGAAGAAAAAATGCTACAATGTTATTACCGATTCAAATAACATAACAAATTGCGCATTGAAAATACACTCAATTATCAGGACATTTGCTTCGAATCTTGATAATAATAATTACGAAAGCACTCGTGTCTTTATCGTGATAATGCACAGTATATAACGATTTCGTCATGTAATTATCCTCAAAATCAACAATGCTTAGGACCGCGGTGTTGTTGTGCGCTATTGGTCTGGCGGTGGCCACACCGGCCGTTGTAAGGACAAGGGAGGAAATCCAGTCATTCAGACATTTCCTGGAGAGCACAAAGACCAGTGAGTGTAACTGTAATAAATAAGCAAAAACAAAAGGCAAAGTTTAATTATTTATGCATTGAAAGATGTGGTGCTATCAGGATATTATTATATGTATAATTCCCTGTACTGTTCTTATTTGTTGCATTCCTAAATCGAGCGAAAAAATACATGCCACTAAGGATTTGTTCTGTTGAATAGAACGCATCGCACTGCGTTAGAGGAAGTAAAGTTGTTCTCATTCTTCCTCCGATATAATGCTTTCCCAGTAATATATGTACAAGGTACTTTCATGTGCAGTATTTTGTTTACAATTCACGCCATTGATTATTTATTGTAGAATTATAAATCACAATCACTGAATTAGCAAATTTTTTTGCTTAAAATCTATTTCGTCAAATTAAATAACTTTTTATTATCTTAAAATATTTATTGTTTTTGTTTTTAATACAACCCGATTTGTCTTCGAAGTAAGATGGTCCATGCGTCGAATGGGCATGTAAAAAGTCGGTCCAACCCGGGTTGGCCGGTTGGTCGGTCCAAAAACCCCCTAATGGATAGGGGTGTATTAGGGGAGGCCTATGTCCAGCAGTGGACTATCACAGGCTGATGATATAATTTGTCTTTTAGGTGATGGCAGCCAGTTCATCGCTAGGACAAGGGCTTCACCGCTCGCTAACCCTGAGGAGAACAGCGGCAAGTACCAGGGTGACATAGTGTTGGACGACTTCATCATTGACTCTATGTTGAAAGAGTACGCCATGGGAAGGAACGCGTACATCTGGCCCGACACCAAATGGCCGGATAACACCGTGGTCTGGCAGTTCGGCGAAGGAGAATTCGGTAAGCTAATTTACTGTCAATTAGTCATCATTTGCAGTTTTAGTTTTCGTCATCTCTTTACCCTGACTGATTAAGGAAATTAAGGCGGAAATCCTGCAACAGATTAGTACAAGACGTATGCCAAGTCCATTTTCTTACCACCACATTTCATGTATTCTTCACGTTTCTATACATATAGAACCTAAAAAATATTAGGAATAATATTTGCATCCGGTTCCACCCATTGAAATTGCAGCAGTGTGTCTAGAAACCTACAAAAATACCTTCATAAAAGTTGTTAACAAAATATATTCAAGCAATACCGTAGTCAAATGTAGGTTAAGTCGTTTCAATTCAATCCTTGCCAAAAATTGTAATCGAACATTTAACAAAAATAATAAATAGTTGTGCACATAACAATAAGTTAACAATAATTAATATTTAATAGCATTTGTTTTTCAAGGTTATGTTTCTGTGAAAGTTCCGTTTATATAAAACAGATGGATGAACATTCAAATCGGTCAAGCCAGATCGAATATTTCGAACAATGGAAGCAGTATTTATACCTTTGTTGCATCATAAAATGCGCGTTTTTTAAAAACTAACAACCTTTCAATGAACTATAAGACTGACTAAATTTTAAGAAATTGTTTCTTATTTCTAAACAAGAAACAGCTAAATCAAATAAAAAATAAAAACGAAAATAAGAATAAATGAATGAGTAAGCGTTTTAAAATTTATAAACAATAAAATTCTGAAAATTAGTACGTACTAAGTAGAAGCATAATACATGTAAACGTCTATTGAATACCTCCGTTTCCTATAATAGAAATTGATCGTCGAAGGTTTAAAGCTCAAGGAAGCACAAGTTTTGTATCGACCACCGGATTAACCTAAAAATTAAGTTCAGTCATTAAGACCTAGATTTCACTTTATTTACAGTTATTATCTTTAAAATCATTAACAGATAGAAAACTTTTAACCACAATAACACAAACTCTACATGAAATCCTCTGGAAAGAAAAAACGCAAAAAAATCAAATCATAAGAAATCACTTGTAATCTTGCGTAACAATTTTAATTAGTTCAATATATACCTAATCGTTGATAACGATAAAATTCTTTTTAATTAATCTCAAGCGAATATTATATTGTAATCATCAATCATTGATAAAAATGTCTTATACTATATCTACATTTTGATATAAACAAAATTTCTTTAAGGATAATGTTCAAATATCGTTTTACAACTAAACTTATTTTAACAGATTCTGTTGCTATTATTGCCTTTTATCAAGTTTTGTCAAAGACTGGAAAGAATAAATATTGGTTAGAGTTATACATGAATAAAATAAATGAATAAATTTATAATAAGATGCTACGTACTAAAACTTGTCTTTAGCTCTACTATCAGGTATTCGTCACCATCATCATTATTATATAGTAGTCCACCATACGGTCCAAAAACCCCCAAATGGAGACGGTGTACATTAGGGGAGGCCTATATCCAGCAGTGGGATAACACAGGCGGAGTGGTGTGATGGTCCACTACTGGACATAGGCCACCCCTAATGCACGCCACTGCTTCAGATCTTCGGCTATTCTCATCGAGCCCACACTGGCCACTTTGCGAATTTCGTCACTCCATCTTGTTGCAGGGCGTCCCACGCATCAGAAAATTATCTTACTAATCATGCAAAAGAGGAAAAGTAATTTAAACGTGTCTCATGAAAAACAAAAGTGCTTTTAAAATAAAGATTAATGAGGATAAATAAAAATCAATACCTTAGACTTTTCTCAGTGTAATTGACATCACAGATTTAAAACTTAGACTGCAAAGAACCTGTTATGCCATCTTTTTATTATTAGTAATATAGATACAATTCTTCAGATTATTGCCCAATTCTTCAAATCCCTTAGATTGAATACATTTCCCGTCTTATAAAAAAAGTGTACTTCTTCTATAGGGCCACTGCAGCAGGCAGCTATTGAAGAAGGTATTAGAGACATCGAGGAGCACACTTGCATTAAGTTCCGTTACCGCGAACCCGAAGATAGAGTATTCGTAAACCTGACTGTGAGTATTTAATATGATACTAATAACACCTTTAATACTATCCAGACAATTAAGCTAGTAATTATTTCTATTGCTTGCATGCAATATTATACATTATTAAATAAAATTACTTTACGGATTTTATCGCGTTTTTCGAAACGTCGGAATTTAAATGTAAAATAAACGCGATAAAATCCGTAAAGTAATTTTATTTAATAATTAAGTAGTGGCAAAATTTACATCATGGTCATCATATACCTTAAAAGTGCTGTCAGATAGCCAAACAAGAGATGAATTTTACCTAATGATTTTTTAACAAAAGAGATGTTAAATTACGATATTAGAAGTAAACGCGTTCTTATTGGTGAACCATCAAAAAAATAACAAATAGGACCTTTTATAGATGACAGATCATCATGTTGCATTCGTTTCAATTCTCCAACTGCCGATACTTCTTGTAAAACAGTAACAATTTCAGATATCTTGTGTTTTCAATAGAGGACGGATGATCTTGTTGTGTATAACACGACCATCTGTCCTCTATTCAAGACAGCAATAGCAACAGCATAATTCTGCAATAGCCGATATACTACTGGAAGAGTTCTACCCTCTTATGTTTACGATCCTCCTACGTTGCCAGGGCGATTCCGGTGGGTGCTACGCCCACGTGGGCTACTGGTCCGACCGCGGTGTCCACACCCTGAACCTGGCCCGCAACTACCCAGGGGTTGGATGCTTCCGTCACGCGACCATCGTCCACGAGTGGATGCACATTCTCGGATTCCTGCATATGCAGTCTACCCACGACAGGGACGAATACGTCCGAATTGTCGAAGAGAACTTGAGACCAGGTTAGTGTTAACTATTATTGATAAAGAATGAAAAAATTAAACTACGTTTGTAAATAATCTGATATATGCTACTTAATTGGTGTGATAGAACAAAGCAAAATTGATAAATGACTTCATATAACTTGGTTCATGGTTAAAAGTATCAACACATACATACAACATTTTTAAATATGATTTTATCATATGACGTAAATTATGAGGGGAAATAAAGACTTTGTAAATCAAAATAACCGTTTTAAATTATTACATTGTGATATATAACCGAAATATATGTACAACGAAACAACATTTCTATCCGAATGGCTGGTCCGATTTTGACTAGAATTTTACTGGAACATAAGTGTTAGCTAATGTCTGCAACTGCCTCCGTAGCCTAGTGGTAGCCTTTTCTTACAAAAAAAAATACTTGGGTTTATTTTTATATTATCACGCGGACGAAGTCGCGCTCAACAGCTAGTATATAATAAAATTACCGTAAAACGTTTTGATATTAGTATAATGAGGAAATTCAACGGTAAACTCATAAATAAAATCTATGAATCTAGGTCTTTGCATTGCGTAACTTGGCCTTGCAATACTGAATGAAAAATATAGTTTCGCATCACAGAATAGAACTCAATAAAGAGAACCATCTTAATGTTTATAATTCTTCTGTAAGTTTGTTGACAGTGAACTCCTCGTAAACGGCTCGACTGACTTCAATGTCATTTTTATGTGTGTTTAAGTCGATTCGAGGATGTTTTAGATTCACAAATAAGCCTGGTAGATGGCGCTGTAATTTATATCTAGGTTATTTATCTATATTGCAAGTAAACTAAACTTTTATATCACTGTTTAACATCCTAATCGTGTTATGTGAATTATTATAATTTTATTTCTTATATTGCTATTTCCATAGGCACCGAACACAACTTCGATATTTACGACTCAACCCTTGTTGACAACTTGGGCATTGAGTACGACTACGTGAGCTGCCTGCACTACGGCCCGTACGCTTTTAGCGTGAACGGGGAGAAGACCATCATTGCACTACAGGTTTGTGCCGATGTATTTAGTTCTAGAGAAATATACATAAAAAAAATTAAGAAAAGAAACTTACTGATGGATTTAAAATTAAGGAAGCACCATAACATGTTTTAAAATTTTAACGAAATAAGATTTATTTACAAACAGTTATAGAAATACAAAATTATGTTTAGTATTGATAAGAAATAAGTATCTGAAGTGTATAAATCAAATTTTATTTAACATCCATTTACGATATAATAAGAAAGTATTGTTAGATCCAGAGAACAGTTAATCAGAGAATTTTAATATATTTTTCGTTATAAAATTTAAATTAAAGACATTAAGAGTGTATTCTGACCTATACTGACAAACTTAAAGTAAAGTATTTTTATAATGTACATAAATAAGGTAAAACATTTCGTGGAGAGACTTTGAAAGATACCTACATGTAACTTAAATTTAAACACCCAGAATTCAACTTGTAAGTAAAATAATTTATAAAATATAATCATCATCATCATCATCAGCCTGTGATAGTCCACTGCTGGACATAGGCCTCCCCTAATACAGCCCTATCCATTAGGGGGTTTTGAACCTAACCTACCACGCTGGTCCAATGCGGGTTGGTGTTAAGATATAATAAAAACATAATTAGTAAATAGCACCGTGTCTTGACTGGACTTCGCTCTTACTGCACAGGCTATTGGAAACGCGATTGCAGCACCTTGAAAAATGTTATTAAAACAAATGATAAGAAAACCTGCATATTAAAGAAATCATTACATTTCAAATATATCTTAAACTAGGAATTTTAAAAGAGGGTCCTAGACCTAGGGGTTTCAAAGAATAGTTCTCTGGCTCTAAAAAATATAACTAACTGTTTCCCTATACCAAAATCTTTTCAATTCTCCTGCAGTAGAGAACACGTTTTATTTTAATAGATTAATGTGTGACATTCTCATAAATAATTTTTATAATAACTTTATAAAACAACATATAATATAAAATAAGCTGAAAACTAAGGAATAAAAAGTAAAAGGTCTTACCATTAAAGTTTTATAATCTTAAGCTTAAGTCATACGATCTTCTGATTTTCTGCTTTCACTCTATATATCTTTGTGGTTTAGTTTAAAAGTAATAATATTTTATTTCAGGAACACGAAGGAGATATGGGACAACGTATTTACATCACAGACAAGGACTGGCTCCGCATCAACAGACATTACAACTGCCCTGGTGCATGGGATTGATCCATTTAAACCATCTTTTGACTCAATATAAGTTTTTTTTTTCAAAATAATGTACCAATTTTGTTACTGGAACGTATCCCTGATGTAGACAGATTATATCTGTTGAAAAATTGCTTTTAGTTCGATTGACGTTCGAAATTAGAAGACAACATGGTAATAAAAGGAACATTGGGTCATAAATATAGTAATCCATTGTTTTTTTATATCACGAAACTGTTTAAGTACATGTTGATATTTTAATGCTGTGCTAATAATAATAATCATATCAGCAGAATACTTATGAAATTCTATTTAGTAACATTCGTGTTTTAGTCTATTTAGTATTTACTATCAACCTTAAGCGAATTAAGCTTGGCATTATAAAATAACATTTTTAGTTAAAAAAATTAAAATAGTTTTACCGTGTTAAAAACAAAAAAAAACATAGTTTTTAATTTTACTAATTGCTTTACTCTATCTAAATCTTACTTTAGCAATTCAACATATTACAAATTAATTCTCATATTTCTTACGTCTATTTAAATTGATAAGTTCCAATTATGACTTACATTTGCGACAGACAGTTTCGCAAAAACTCTCACAAGAGCTTCTGTTTTGCGGCGTCTACAGACACGGATAAAGGGCCGAGCTAATAAAATATTATTTACAAAACACACAAGTTGTGTTTTTTCGTAAGGGCTCCCCAAGGAGCTATACGACCTCCTTGTTAGGGAGCCGACATGTGACGCGGCTGCCCGACTTAAGTGTACCATGCGCGGTGTGGACAAAAAAGATTTGAATTTTTTTTACAGACCAAATAAGTTTTTTAACATGTCAAAGGTTCAACTAGGCGCATAAAACTATGTTTGTAGTAATTTTGTCGTAGCACTGTGTGCGATTACGAATTATGATTTTGTTAATTATTGTTTATATTATGAGGAAAGTTTATTCGAAATCAAGTTTAGGTAAAGGAGTAAACAGGGTAAAAAAAGGGACTGCGTTTAAGAAATTTCCTAGTTTTTATTAATAATTTAGCTAAAAATTGAAAGAACACCTAAACTAGCTAAATAAACTTTGATTATTTCAATTTAAAGAAATACCCTTTATTGACTTATTTCAATTAAGCAGGATCTAGTTAGAGCATCAAATAATTTTTAATGATATTCTAACTTATTGTGCGGTTTATTAAATTGAAACAATTTCATTTTGCATTATTATTATAACTACTAGTTGTAGCGTGCGTTTTTCGTAATTCTATTATTTTTTTGTAAGAAAAAAGTAACCTTAGTACAAAGAATCCTATTAAAAGCTATTGTCCGCGTCTTGGTCCACGTTGTACCATATAAAAAAAATTAGATTAAAAAAAATATCCTAAGTCTAATCTTTCAGTGAAAGTCCTGCGAAAATCGGATCAGCCAATTCTGAGATTAGCCAGAACAAAGAGACGAACAAAATTTAAAAAAAAATGTATTGCTATATCTATCGGTTATATAACACAATGTAATCATTGAAAAACGGTTATTTTGAAGTTTCAAACAGATACTTTAATTTTATTTATCTGTAAAGAAGACAAACAATAAGTCAATTCAATTATAAAATCCGTAACGATAGCCAAAGTTTTAACATTCTCGCACTTCCCGTACGCTGTCCTGAATGTCGCGGCAGTGTGTTCACACTACGGTGTAGACATGCACCGCTTTGATCTTAACGAATCATGCCCCTCGTCGTCCACCATAAATATTGTCGGGACAAATTTCGACTGTTTGAAATCAACTCGGCCCGAGACTGGGCGCCGATTTAAATTCGATTTATTACGTTTAAACTGGCGGCAATGAATTGTGGGTGCTCCACGCGATTAGGTTGGCGTTTTGATCGTGCGCGCAATTGGTAGTGATCGTGAGATATGTCAAAATGCGTTTTATCGCGCGAGTTGGGGCGAATTCCGCGTTCTAAATTTGAATTGTTTTTTTTAATGTGATGATGAATGCAGCTATTGTGTATGAATGTTTTGAGTTTTTTTATTTATTATATTTAATGGCCTGGTAACAAGAGCCAAAATATTTCGAGTAGACAAATACGACGCTTTGTGAATTTGCATTTGGAGTGTAAAAGAATCTTCAATTATAAATAGTATTTATAGAAATGCATTCAGAAACACAATTCTATGAGTCAGTTCCAAATGTTTATCTTCTGATAGTTATATGTCGTTATTCATTTACCTACTCTACATTTAACTTAATTTCGATTCAGCATTACTGTTAGAGCTTACGCTGTAATTACTTTATCATTTAACAAGCAAACAATGTTTGCGTTTAATTAATTAAAACTATATTGCCAATTCGGCAGGTTAAGATACTGTTTTGTAATAAAAAAGGACTTGAAATTATTACAATTTTATTATTTAATTTTTTTTTCTCAAAACCTAGTCCTAAACTAGTCATAAATTTTTTACGATTGTTAAAAACGTATTGCCTGATTTTTAGCTCAAAAATAAAGATAATTTAGGTCTTATTTAATATTTAAAGTATTGGAAAAGAAATGTTTGTATGTATGGAACCGACATTTCGGACTAAATCGAAACACGAGACTATCGTGATGTAATTCGGCGAACTGTCATCGGCGGCGTCGGCCACCATGACACCGTATCGGTTACCGCGCGACGACTGTCAACGTACATTTGACATTTCAGCCGAGCGCGACCTTCCCCACTCATTTGGGTCGCGTTCGGATATTCGTCGCCTATTTATTATAAACGTCTTATGTGGTCCAGTCCAACATTGTTTTGTTTCATAATTCGCTTTACAATTTATGTGGTAGATTAGCATCACCGTCTCCGTGGCCTAGCTGTATTTGCCACTGCTTTATAAACCGGAGGTCGTGGTTGAATCCCACGGGGTAACAAATTTGTGTTATCGTTGTTTTGTGGTTGATTAGGACAGTATGGGCCGATCTCTCAATTGTCCGAAAAATAAGATGGTTGTAAAAACCGTCTTAAGTAGAAATTAAAGGATGTAAGCCTTCAAATTTATTGACAAGTAATTTATGCAATTGGCTCTGCGTAAAAGAAGTTACAGGTAAATCCGAATAGATAAGAAGCAGTTTCCATAATAACTTAAAAAATAGCTAGGTAAAAGATGAACGATATATTAAAAATCATTTTATGTGGGCCAGTCAAGTATAAAATAAGCCCAACGCTATATTTTGCAAGATCACCATATTGTTTTGTTTCCTAATTCATTGGGTCTTAGTTTAACGGTAAATGCGGCGGATTACTATGCAAAAAGTCAATTCCATATGTCTATTCCAAGCTAAATAAGAAATAGAATTGAAGCAAAGAAAATCAAAGAATTGACATTGTTATCAGTCGATTAGCGTGTACTGACATCTTACAGCCAGTCTATTTATAGGAAGGCAAAACGCATGAAACCACATTGTTACTTTAAGATACGTTGTTTAATTCCAAGTCTACGGTGTACTTATATTTTTAAGCGAAATTATAAATAATAAATTAAAACATGTTGCTAAAGTTTTAATGTTTTCATTTTTATTAGATAAAGTAGATGAATAAATATTAGTTTTTTTATTACTAAGAAATATTACTTTTTAAACGTAAAATTGCAAAACAACTCAGTTGGCGGACACCAAAGGAAACTATTCCTCAAGAAAAGAAATTAATATTAATTACACAATATTTTACCATAGTTACTTTCTTCTTATAATTTTTACACACAGATTATTTTACTCTTAACGAGACGTTAAGCGACATAATGCTGTTACTAAAAAGCACTTACGAGCTGCCAGCTACCAAATCGTCAACCTAAAAAGTTCAGTGTAAAAAAGTTAAGAGTGAACATTGACATGTCGAAAGCAAGGGTCTTGATTGGCGATCTCTAGGGGCACGTCAAATACTTAAACAGTAACGTGCAGTATCTTTCTGAAATCTTTTCAAAGTGCCGCCGTTGCAGTGCTAGCACCATATTGAAACGTGTCAAAATAACGATAGTGAACGCTCGTAAAAAGGTGTCAACTTTTAACTGTATTACGTTCGAAAAACTCATCTCCGTTCGGATTTATTTTCGGTTGACTGTTTTCAATTAAGACTACGGCCGCATTGCACAAATTGAAAATTTCCTGAGGAAGTGTCTGATTAAGATTTCATAGTCGACAATTTGTTAGTTTACGATCGCCGATGTATTTCTGATTCTTTTGAAGATAGCTTTATTTTTTGTATAAAAAAAGTTACCTCGTACTTTTCGTATTTTGGATGTTGATAAAATTATTTAAACTTTAAAGATTATATATAAAAGAAAGCAAAAATTTTGCATAATACTATAATTTACTTTCATTGGTATTTAATAAATGTTCCGGTGACTGAATTACAAAGTTCGATCACCATAACATCCAACAAATTTCTTTTAGAACTTTCTTGTTGTCTAGAGCTCTTCTATTTGTGCCAAAGTCATAAGATCTGATTATAATATAATCTGTACCTGCAGGTAATTTTAAAAATTGCAAAAACGAGAACATTTTGCTTAGCACAGTTTAATGACCTGTTTATTTTTTAAGTTTAAAAATCAATCTAAACAATACTTATAAATATATTTTTTTTGTTTTGGAGGCGCCAGTCTCGCGGGTGGCTGTTTCCTGCGCGCGTTCCGTTTTGCACGACTCGTTTACGCTAACTCCCGCCAATTTAAAGAAAACGTCAACACCGGAGTGCTTGGCGATGAGGGGGAACGCACGGAATGACGAATTGCTTGTGTGAATTATTGCATTTTTTCTCAGCGACCGGATGGGCCGACTTAATTAGTGCGAATTTGGTTATGTTTAGTATAATGGCAGTCGACATGCTGTATAGTAATAATTCTAAAGATTTTGTTTCACCAGTTTCTGTAATTATATGGTATTGCAGAACATGGTTTAATTTTATTTTAACTTTAAAATTAATATTTTGTATATTTTTTTCTATAGATTGTAAAATTGTTCGATGATCCAATTGTTCTAGACATTTTATGTTAGTTCACTGCTGGACATAAGTTTCCCCCCATGCGCGCCTTCTCAATTAGGTGGTGTTAGGACAATGCGGGTTGGTAGGTGGACCGACTTTTTACATGCCTAACCGAAGCATGGATCTTTTCAGACAATTGGGTGATCGGCCTAAATTGTCCTACCCAAAAAACAACGATAACACAAAGTTGTCTCCCCGCGGGATTCGAACCTATGAATTATAAATTCTTTCAATAATCAAATCCACGATATTTTTATTTAGGATTCTAAATTATAAAGTTATTTAACGTTTTGCATATTTTAATAACATGCGATTTTCACTCCTCAAGGTACCTTTGCAACACGAAAATATCAAAGAAAGGCAATTCCTTTTTTTTTCTTGAAAAACTTGAAATATTTTATCGTATTATTTTGCATAGGTTAATCATTCATTATTATTTCTTTTAAAAATTTAAAATTAGAAACACTTTCGTACGATCTTAAATTTGAATGTAGCGTTTTAAATATACACTTTAATTAGTCGTTCACGCGCATCGTTGCGTGGATGCGACGTGATCGATGGTTGCACTGAGTTGAGATAATTGCGAGGCGCGCGGCGGGCACCGCGTTTTTTGATTTATTCCAACAATGTCGTTGATTGCGGTGGCCATAGACTATAATCGTCGGGAAGCATTGGGATAGCATAGACAATATTAAAAATTTTTGTTCATGTAAAAGTAATGAATTATAAGTATTTAAAACAAATTAATTACAATTTTTGCATTTTATTTTAGGTCTTTACGTGCTTGTAAAATTATTAAGTAAAGTCGATATTTTGTGCAACGTATTTTATAGCGAGATTAATTTAAAAGGATTTTGATAAATTAAAAAATCTTAGACATTTCACTACCGTCGATTTAAACCTACATTGATGTTTATCCTTTTTCTTACGCGGAACCTAAATATTCACTAATTGAATGGTATAACTTTAAAAAATACTTTCAAATATTCTTTTAAAATTTTATAAAATACTTTCTTTTCTTTCTCTCTACCTTGTAGAAGTAGGATTATTACTATTATATATACTAAACTATATAAACTAACTAACTGCCTCCGTAGCCTAGTGGTATAGGCGTGGCTTAGAAACCGGAGGTCGTGGTTCGAATCCTGCAGGGACTCAACAAATTTTCGTTGTTGTTTTCTAGTTGGTAAGGGCAATTTGGGCCGATCACCCAACTGTCTGAAAAGTAAGATGATCCATGTGTCGGATGAGCATCTAAAAATTCGGTCAACCCACCAACCTAGATTGGACCAGCGTGGTGGGATACGGTCCAAAAACTCTAATGGATAGGGTGTATTAGGGAGGCCTATGTCCAGCAGTGGACTATCACAGGCTGATGATGATGATGATGATGATATACTAAACATCTGGACAAAACTGCAAGTGGTTAAAATCATAAATACTTCAATAATGCTATATTTCTAAACGCTTAGCTAAATTTTAATGCGCAAAAACTTGTTAAATTTTTATGAAATGTATTACTAAAAAATTTAATACAATAAACTCTTAGTGGAGTCACCCTACCGGATGATATTTTGACAAATGATTGTGTTCACGCATTATTGGCACTACATCCCTGTGAGATAAACCACTGCACTCCAAGCAGACCACACCGTAGCATAAATTCATTTTTCTGTCTATTTATGAGATTTATGGTTATTATTAAATATATCTGGCAATCTTCTTGTGGTCTGTGAGAATAACCTTAACAAATCGAGGGTCGAGTCAACAACGGGGTTAAACTTTTGTATTATGTGTTATTGCACTTGTCGTATTGTATGGTTGCCAGTTAATAATTAATGCATCGGATTGGTATGTGAAAAGTATGCCTCGGATGTTAAGACCTTTGCGTAGTATTTTAGGATAACATTGCCTTCAAATTTACTAACATATAACGAATATTATTCCGTTCGTCCAGTCATTCTGTTGCTCTTCGTAAACTCTGTTATTCAGATGTTACAGGGTGTTTAAAAACTTACATAATGATATCGCGAGAAATGGCTGCTGCTAAAACAGTATATTAAATTAACTGTAAGACAAGTTATCCATAATCTTCAATAAAATCTTAAATAAAAGCAATAATTACTTTATAGCCTATTGACACTGATGTAAGAAAGTAGTATACCTATCATAACGGTACGTTATGTTATCCATCGAGGTTTTCCACCTGTACATCAAGATCCTTTGTAATGATTAAGTGACAAGAAAACTTGTTAAGCAAACGTGTAAAACAAACAAGATGAGCTAATATGCCAATCAAGCATGTTAATTGGACATAATTATGATTACTGCATTTGGTATATATTAACTGACGTTATATTGTAGCAATGGAACATCGTCATCAGAATTCAATAGAAACGTCAAACTTGTTTAATAAAAAGGCCACCAATAAAGGCGGTGCGGAGAAGGGTCTGAAAGGTTTAAAGAAAACCATCTGTCTACGATGATTTTCAAAACGTTTGCTACCAATAAGAGATAGATAATTTTCAATATATAAATCTTTTAAAAATACACTGCGATAAGGCGTAAGAGGTAAATCGTTCCTATTAGACCCCCGTTTTATACTCTTTACACGCCTTTCAGCCAAGGTACAAATAATATCTTAACACTAGATAGATAATCATAGAATCAGTTATCAAATAGATAATTAATACCTAGTAGTGTAATGAAACTGAACGAAAGTTTTACTTATTAATTAGTTCGTCAATATACGATACATTACATATAACGATTACATTTATTATAGAAATCTTTAATTAATTCCGATTAAATAAAAGGTCATTTACAGATGTTTTACGAAGGCTCAAAAAAAGTATGTAACACACAAATTATTATATCAGAAAATAAATAAATAATACTCATAATAATTAAAAAAATTTAAGACTTATACTTAATAGACTTGAATACATATTGTATGTATTAAATAATTGAATCTAAATGTCCAAACCCCTCTAATGAAGAAGGCGTGCATAATAGGAGACCTATTATGTCCAGCTGTGGACTAACACAGGCTGATGATGATGATGATGATGAAGTCAAGTCGCAACTATTTTACCGGCAGCTTGCAACTTGAAGCATGAACAGCTAGGTACCGATGAAATAGATCTTGACACTGTATAAATAATATCACACAAACTTTAAAAAATTATATCCTCAAATTTACCAATTATTGTCGTTCAAAGTTATTGTCACAAATAGTATTTTGAGATCGAAACTGAATCTGTTCTCGTTACGCGCAGTCGCAAAACAAGATGCGCGGGACGTGGCGCGCCCCGCGTCCGGACGCCGTCAACTGTCACATGCAATTATGGCCGCCATGACACTTTCGCGCGTTTGCGTTTGTAAATACGATGTTCGACGAAAGGGAATCGTTAAGTTTGCTTTTATTGTTGACGATAAAACAAAATTAGATATAAAGATTTTTTTAAAAAACTGGACGCGTCATCGCCTTCGGGCATTATGCTTTTATTTCGAACATTACGGTGGTGCAGAAACTCCTAAGAATATTTTTTAAATTTTCTTATAATGTACATTGTATTAAACTAAAAAGTTATTTAAATACTGTCATCAGATAACACAAATCATGTATTGGTAACAATGCATAACCTAATTATCCTTGTTAAATAAATACATAAATCTAAAACACACAAGTTCGTGAGAAACACTGTCTATTTCATAATATTTTTTTCTGTGAAAGGAATTAAGCTCGTACCATATTTTCATAATCTTAATCAGTAACTTTTACCCTAAACATTTGGGTAAATGCAAAATTTTCGAACGCATCGAACACCTATATGGAATATGTTATCTAATTCTTTTAATTATTCTATAAAAATAATCTTTCAGCTTACGTTTGAGTTTTATTTTAGATCATCAAGTTTTCGTTTCGAACCATTTTCGGAGACTAAACGTTGTGTTCATTATCATTTCACTGGTGGTAGGTCCCCTTTCTACAGGGGACCGTCTGGGTTGGTATCACCGCGGTGCCTTTTTCTGCCGAAAAGCAGTAGTGTGGAGACACTATTGTGTTCCAGTTAGTCCATAACAAAAATATAGCACTTAAGAGGGCTACTTTTAACTCATATGTATAGCTCTAAGCTTTTTCTCTTTTTAATGAAATATAATCCCTAAACGTAACTCCCATATTCGCATTTTTTAACGATAAAACCTGATTAATATCAAAAAGGTGTGAGGTTCTGCCGCACATTGACTTTAATATAAGGTTTTATACAATAACGCCCTTTTCATTCATCAAATATAAGGAACAGAGTTTATTATTAAACTACTACGTTGAACAGCGCATACAGCACTTGGCGTTTTTCGTAATTCTACGCTAATTCGATGCGACACGTCTCGGTTCTATTCCCGGCTTGGCACATGCTGCATCGGTATTAAAAAGACTGTTATTTTGAATATTCCTGATGTCCAATTTAAATTACGAAGACGGCTTAATGTGGCGTAATGGTTATTTGTTGATTCCTTGTATTATATTAATAACTTTAAGATGATAATGAATATTATAATATAATAGAAAAGGTTTTTATTTTTGTATGTAAAGAATAAACGCAAAACAGGTACCGATTTAATCTTTTTTTAATACAATACTACATTATCACTCAGTAACAGAAGGTACATTTATTGCTAAAAAATAAATCTAAAGAAATCTCTGATAAAACAAGCTCACACATCACATCATAAGCCTGTGTTAGTCCACTGCTGGACATAGGCCTCCCCTAATGCATGACTTCTCTATAAGGGGGTTATAGGACCGTATCCCACCAGGCTGGTCCAATGCTGGTTGATGGGTGGACGAATTTTTACATGCCCATCCGACGCATGGATCATCTTACATTTCAGACAATTGGATGATCTGCCCAAATTGCCTGGACAACTAAAAAACAACAATGAAAATTTGTTGAGTCCTCGCAGGATTCGAACCCACGACCTCCAGTTTCTAAAGCACACGCCCAGACCTATGCTACAGAGCAGTCAAAAAAACAAGATCAATGTGCAAAAAAATAGCTATGATATATCTTTTAGGTTTTATAAATGACTTTATGTTTTAAAATTTAAAAATGAAGTGAAAAACCAGGACGGACTTCTAGACTGATATAAAGATTGTTAAAATATACACAATTATATATTTTTTAAATAAGCTTTGTTATACTACCTATTAAAAATAACAGCATAACTAATATTACATTCACCAGGGATTTTTAATTCCTTTATTAACTTTAAAGGTATTAATAATAAATTAATAGTATCATAAAAAAAGGTTATTTCTATAAAACTAGTGTCATTTTAAAGCACGACCTACACTAATTTGGTAATGTTTAATAGATAAATGTAAGTAATATAATTATAAATAATATGTAAAGTAATATTTCTAATAACTTCATACTTTAAATAACTTCAAGAATCGCTAGCCTTCCGGCTGTACCTAATATCTTCGCAATGAAAGCGGAACATAATCATAATGGACGTTTGGGCAAATAGAACAGCTTGTTAAATGTGGTCGCATTAAATTTTACTCATCTCTAACCGATAGAAATCTACACGAATATTCAAATTCGATTATCTATAACCTACTTGGTGAATTATACTGCAGTTTGTCTTTATCACAGTTATTTACAAAAATAAAGGAGCATCTTTAATTAAAAAAAATACCTCTTCAATGTTACTAGGTTTGGTGCAGATTATCTTCCGGATTTTGTAATTATAATTTTTTTAGAGTTGGATAAGCCTTTAGGTAAATATCAATATAGATAATTAACAATGTTTTTAAATGCTTTTAATTACTATTTAATGCTTAATAATTGAAAATTACTCCAGAGCGAGTTGTGCAGCTTTTATTCTTCATAAGATACAATTAATAAAAATTTAGATCTTGTCACAAACGTTGGTTATTGTAGCACAAATTGCAACTGATTCCAGCAGTGAATATTTCCATATTAGTTTTTTTAAACATATGATCAGAAACAGGTTAACTCTAGCAAAGAATCGAGGGCAAGACGTAGACACTTCATATAACCTGCAAAGATGGTCTTTATTCGCATTCGACGTACGGATGCACTGACTTTTCCGGCAATTAGGCGATAGGTACATATTGCCCTCATCATCATAATCACCATCAGCCTGTGATAGTGCACTGCTGGACATAGGCCTCCCCTGATGTACCGCCTTCTCTATAGGGTTTTTGGACCGTATCCCACCACGCTGGTCCGATGCGGGTTGGTGGGTATATTGCCCTAAGCGAGCACAAATCAATGATAACAGAAATTAATTCCCTTACTGGATTCGAACTCACAATTCCACGATTTGTAAAGCGAGGGCGAACACTACTACACATAATCCAAATGATCACATGTATAAATCTTGAATTAATTAAAATCCAACTTTTAAAACTACGTTTAAATATTGGATTAAATTCACTAATTTACGGATTTATCGCGTTACTTAAATATATTTATTCCCGACGTTTCAGATTCTTTTCAGCATCCATGATCACGGGCAGACTGCAATATTATTTAAGTAACGCGAAAAATCCGTAAATTAGTGGTTTTGATATGTATAATAATCGCGTAAATAAAAGAAATAATTATGGATTAAATTCCATTAAAAAGTATTCTGATAGAATTTATAAAACCCATTAAAAGAATAAAAAATTGTTTCCAACAACCCTTGGCGTTAGCTTGAGGAACTTGCCGTCAAATATCTAAACACGAGCGCTTCTTCAAAATAAACCTTTCAAAATCAATTACGCACATCGTTTATGTCAATTTGAGAAATAAATAATACATGTTGATGTGTCAATTATTGCCCACTCCGAACCGTTTCCCGGTAAAAATCGTCTTTCTTTTGCGCTCCCGGTATAGGGTGGGACACGCCTTGTCGCGTTTAAAATAGTGTCGAATGGGATTCGAACAGAACACCCATCGGAAATGACATCGAGTGAAAACAACCTGAGAAAACGAACCGCTAAAGCATCTATTCCCGCAACACGGATCTGTTTTATATCTATATGCGAGATTTACTCTTATTACTTTACATTTAAAGGCGATAATCCCGTTTGTTATTATGGATGGGTGTTCCCGAGATTTTCGTAAGACAGCTTCTTGTGGAGCACATGTTGCTTCGCCAGAACGGAGCGTGGACTCCATTAGTTCGCATTAGTATGAGTTAGTCGAATTATTTAATTAGGTAATTCAATAAACCACCGGATTAATATCAATTATTACGCCGATCGAAGTGAACCGTACGCCTTTATCTAAAACGAAAGTGACGTTACAGTTTTAAACTGAAGAGATTTTATTGAATAAACTGATTATTTTATTGGTATCGGTATTAGGAGTGACGGCAGTGCCAGCGGATTTTTATTCGCAATATGGAACACAGTAAAGGTAAGTGAGTGCGTTTTTAAAATTCAAAGCTTGGATATATTTATGACTGTTTTTTATATTTTGTACATATTAGAATTTGGTTATGACTCCATTTTGAAATAAGGCACACAGTTATTTTACCTGTAATTAATTGTTTATGATACGAAAGAAGTTTTTGTAATAAAAGTAAACAACAAGAATTCAAATACTAATACACGTATGTACCCAAACTGCTTCTAAAAAATTGGATTTAAACTTACATTTTATAAATTAGCATAAATCACAAAACTTATATTAGACACCTTAGTCTAATACAAGTTGTAAGTTCAGGTATTACATGTAATCTCACATCACGGGCTGACTTTATAATCACATAAAGTCTACCGTGACCATGGATCCTGTTTCAGGTTTCCTTGACGTTTTAGAAACTTTGTCTGAAACGTCGGTAAAATTGTTACCGGAATTAAACTCGATAAGATCCCTTAAGAATTTTCTTATATAATGTGTAATATCACATGAAACTGTAGGAATAACCTAGTACACAACATGCGTAGTTGAAGCCTTTGTTACAAGCTCATTGACCAGTATTGTTAAAATTGGTTACATAGATCGTGGGATTATAGAAATGAGTATTTTTCCCATTTGAATATTGAAAGATTCCATCGCATGCAACATTTTTAGGATACCAATGTATTGTATTATTTTGACCTTTATTTTCCTATCCTTATAAGTCTATATTGTAAACCAATTACTTATATTTATTATTTAAATTAGATAACAAGATACAAAATATACCCTATTTGTAATGTTAAAAATAATACTTCTATGCTACGTTGTGTTTGAAAAAACATTTTTTTTTTATTTTCTGTTAAAATGTATGCATCTACAATGTACATTATTATATAATATAATAAGATATAACACGACTTGTTATTTTCGGTAGTACGTAGTATTTTACATAACAGACTCGTTCTTTGATCTTGTAAAATATCTATGTTATTTTAATTAATATTTCTTAATATAACTTTTATAAGTGGTAGAAGTTGAGCCAGTTAAGTGCTTACGAATGTTAGGCGCTGATACAGAAAATGTGGCTTATAAGCAAGGACTTAACAATTGCAATAATATTTCCGTTGCGTTTTGTTTTGCCGTTAATATTCAAGGCTAGGATTGGTACTTTTCCTAGTAAACATAGTGTTTCCTTTAAGGGAAATTTTTCTATTCGGACGTTTTTGGTCATTCTCCTTAATGAACAAGGCGTTTTTTATCCAATTTAAATAACCTTACAAACATTTTACAGACCGACAGAGATCGACTGATATTAGATTTCCACAACCCAAATGCATTCCGTTTCGATTTTATTAAACTTTTATATAATGTAGAATATTTTGTAGCTTAGATACAAAACTTAATGTTGTTTACTTTAAATAACTTAATGTTGTTCACTAAGAAACAACGTTAAATTATATGGATCTAAAATACTTGTAATAACCAAAATGATGTAAAATTTAATTGTTTTAAGAATTAAATTTTACATCATTTTGAAAGAAGAAGTAAATAAAAGCAATTCAACTTCATTACAATGTAATATATATGAAACTACTATTGCTTCTATGTTCTTTGAGGTTTTTGTGATCTTGTAATATTTTTTAACATATATATATATATAACTAGTTTTACCCTACTGTTTCACTCGAATGGTTGCCGTGATTTGTGATTATAATTCTAGCATGTTATATATTTATAAGCAAAATAGTTTTTTTTAGTTCCGCACTATCATCATCATTATCAGCCTGTGTAAGTCCACTGCTGGACATAGGCCTACCCTTCTCTATGAGGGGGTTTATCCCCACTATATCTAATATAAATTCTGTTCTATATTTTATGCTGATATATAAGCTATATTATTGTAATGTTTCAATATATTCAATCGAGTTGTTTCTGACTGAAAGAGTAACATACATCCATTCTAAGCAAACTTATTAACACACTGAAAATAGATACAATATTTGTAAAATTTACGTATGCAAAAATGTCCAGTATCGTCGATAGAGTCGTTTAAAAATTTGGGTAAACTTTGGATATATTGTGTTATTGTGAATTTAAACACGATAAACCCATTTAATAGATATATTTATTAATTTTTTCTATTGGCGTAATTGTATAAAGCTATTATAGACACTTTATTAATAATGCGTTTCCTCTTACTTTATTGTCAAGTCTCTAAAATCTCAAGCTTTCAAGTTCCTGTCACCAAAGACGGTGTCTGAAAGCCTCGTTTTCTTGTTTCACAATTACTGTACTAATCTATAAATGTAAGAGATTCCCTAATTATATATTGACTCTTCACGATATCTCTGGAACCATAAGGCGTAGCAACTTGAATTTTGGTAGAAATATTCCTTTTGTCGAATAGAGGTCAGCTTACAACGGATCTTACGAAATTCTAACCACAAGGGGGGTTGGGGGGTTGCAGGTTAAGTATATGTATTCATATAGAATCTTTTCATGTACATGGAAGGAAAAATAAAAGACAGGACAAAGCATTGTATTATCTTAAATGAGGTTTGATTATGCCTCATTGCATTTTTTAATTATTTTTTTTATCAAAATGGTTACTGTAGGCTATTCTTGAAATAAAACATGCGCTCGTAGATTTTCATGTAGCCCAATTCCAGTAGTATGATTACGTACAACATAGTTTGAGTATATCTCTCAAGTTATAGCCGGCGTTTGCAATTCGCATAAAATAAAAATGAAAAATGGAATCACATAAGCTACTACCTGTTTAAAAAAATGTAAAAATCACAATGATAGGTGCGGAGCAACAAGGTAAAATATTTAAAAAAAACATACGCTCCGAATCGAGTACCTCCTTTATGGGAAGAGGGTAAATTAACGCATATGACAGAAGACGGCGAATAATTTGTTCAGTAGTAGTACGACTTGGCTTATAACAATTAAGAGAGACTGGGGAAAGGGTTATAAAAGTTAATTAATAGTTAGTCTTTATATAAACATTTTGAACTACTCACTCCTACTCATTCCTCTTTTAAAAATATTCATTTGTGTCGTTATTCTAACGCGCCTTAACGAGTTCCATAGATAACACATAAATGAAAAAAGTGGCTTGGACATTACCTACCGCAAACGTTCGAAAATCAAACGGGCGTAATAAACCGTTTACACGTGTCGTGTAACCGATAGGGCTGCCCTCGCCGTCAGGGCGCAATCAACAAAGACCTACAGAGATCGGCCGCCGATGCGTGCGAGGCATGACATATGCTCAAACGAACCATTGTTCGTAGAAATTATTATATCTATTAATAAAATTAAATTGTTAGTGGTCAACATTAGTATGTTTTCCCTATAGTTTGGCCAAACTAGACTTGTAAACAGTGTTACCATATCATACATAACCTCCTTATTGATGAATTTTCACCGAGATGAAATGGTAAAATTTACAAACGATTTCGGTCCAAATTTAAATGAGTGCAATCTTTACTAAATCCCTAATAGTTATTTAGTCTACAAATATTATTAACACTTGAAATTCTTTCAGATAACTCAAGTGCTACAAAACAGAGCATTCCAACAAAATTATACGATGCTAGAACACAGACTCAAATGAACTACAACGTTAGCTCCGGAAACTACACAGATAACAATCACAATCTTTTTCAAATGATTAAGTGTCATGAGGACAGTCTACTAAGGCTGCATCATTTGACAGCCGGGCGGCAAATGAACGGAAATTATGAGACGAACTATCAAAATGATTTGACATGGTACCCTAAGGAGTTGCCACGTCAATACATGAAGCCAGTAGACTATATAACTTATGAAGATGTCAGACGAAAATACGATGAAACAAAAGCCACTAAAGAAAAGGAAGTACAGAAGGAATCAGAAGAGGAGAGAGAGGGAAAAGTGGACGAGAGAAAGAAACCTAGACGGAATCGTACCACGTTTACGAGTCAACAGCTGGCCGCATTGGAGAAGGTTTTCGAAAAAACTCACTATCCGGACGCTTTCGTCCGAGAAGATTTAGCGGCACGTGTTAATCTTACAGAAGCGAGGGTGCAGGTATAAATTTATTTTCGAAATCAACGTTACAAAACAGAAAGACTGTTGAAGTAGACTGCTGCAGACTGTGAAAATTTTACCACAACAAATATCGCTATGTTAATATGCCTTAACTTTTACAAACAATGTTAATATAATTAGACTGTTTTGTGTCAATAAACGTGGTAGGTCTCTCTTTTACAAGGGACTGTCTGGTAAATCAGTAGTATATGAACACTACCCTCTTCCGCTTTGAAGGACACCGCAGCAAGTATGTACTGGTTAAACGTCATATACATAAGGGCGACAAGCGGATTTTTTGCGTTTTACGCTGCATTTCATATGCGCAAGGCGAACTTCTCATCTCGTGGTTTCAATCAATTAAAAAAATACTTAAAACCATATCAATCTTATAGCCCCGATGCAAACAAGGTTTCATTGCCTGTTTATTTTCTAAATGATGAACTATCTAATATTTAACCATTAAGGCTTTGTTTACATTCATTCCGGATCTTATTTTCCCTAGGTATTTATTTACCAGTTTTTAAATAATATTTATAAATCACTAAAAAGAGCGACAATGTACTGTAAATAGTGTCATGTATAAGATTTTATAATTCTATATTTTACAGGTTTGGTTTCAAAACAGACGGGCGAAATTTCGTCGCAACGAGCGGTCCGCGCTCTCATCGCATCGCAATTCCGCTAACCAGAGTTCACCGGAGCCAATTCCCGTGCCAATAGGGATCTCACACCAGGGCGAGCCGCGTCAGGAATTCGCTCGAAATCCTAAGGAACCCTGGCTTCACCACTTCCAAGCAAATAATCTAAATTTTAACCTTGGCCTGCCTATTGCTAATACGGACTTTACCAAAACGACTATTCTCTGATGATGCAGAATGTTGGAAATCGCCAATATATACCAAACTCTAATACGTTGATGTCACAAAATGTTTCATCTTATGGTGGATCTACGGAAAATGGCTATGGATCCTGTGCTTTAATAGGTGGTTACAGCAATCCATTGCAAACGTCACACCATAGTTCGTACAATTTAAATTTAAGACTACGCCCTCATGATTTTACAATTAATAATATAACCTTGTAAATAATATTTTTGTATGTAATATAAATTTCATTTTTAAAACGGAAAATATTTTTATTAATTACACCCATGACCTCTAGGTTCTCTTTTCCCCGTAAATTGTCAATACTAGCAATATGATTATGCGACATTTTGGGGCCCATACATTTTAGATAGGCGATTTACTTCACATAAGGCAGATTTTATTTAGATTGTTATTGGCGAGATTTTACGACAAATAACCTCGTTTTTGCGTAAAATTCGATATTAAATTTTAACGGCGTTTTTTCTGTAAAACTGTAATAGACAATATTATAATTTGAATCGGAACGAACGTCTTGTTTTGTTAGTGGTCTTTGATTCCTTTTAACAACGCAAGATTTAACAAAAGTAATATTTATTTGTTCACAAAAAGCTTGAATATAACAGAATACAAAACAGAACTACAGCTAAGTAAGGTCCAACATCACGCTTCTTCTTCTCTGCTCTGCCAGGTAGGGTTCGCACGAGAAGCGGTATAAGATAAATGGAGCGCTAAACGACGGGGTTGGTGGAAAAAAATTAAATGTTATTTAATATTTCGATTTTATACTTAATGCACAAAGCGTATCTGATTACCAATATGGTCGCCTCTTTATATCGTACTATGTGAAATAAATATGAATAGTAAAAATATTTTAATTATTTCATTGAAGTATTAAGTCACACAGGTATTAAGTAAACACAGTAAAATATTTGTATTGCTAACTACAAAAGTTTGTTTACACTCTTCGAACGTATTTTTGTTAAGGATAAAATAAAGAAAAATTTTAACTTAAAGTTTTATTTTGGAATTGTTTCTAAAAATTATCTTGCACTAAATTGAATATATATTTTAAAAAAAATTGTTTGGCTGATATTTGAATGTCAATGTCAATGTCACGTTTATTGTTAAAAGCTGTCATAACAGAAAATTATATTAGCGCCTACCTTTAATCATTATTATTTTAATTTATAGTGATGACGCTTTGTTGCTTTAGATAAATTATGGCAGATAAAAGTTATGTTGGAACTCTCTTAGCAATTATTTCGGTTACTACAGTCTCTACTTTAGTATACAATTACTTCAAAATAAGAAAGAGGCAAATTAAACCGAATCGAAGGGAATTTAACGAGGTTATTATGTTCTCGTACGGCGCGTGTGAACTGAAAAAGAGCAAATATTCTCGTTGCGTTATAACTCCTAGTATGGACCGACTGTTATATTTTTTAAATGCACCGCGGCATAATTTGGACATATGTATGTACGTGATAACAAATTCGGATGTCAGCAACGCTCTTATGAAGTTGCATTTCAAAGGTGTGCGAATACGCATAATAATCGATGCGGACATGGCTTATGCCAGTGGATCATGTGCCAGAAAGCTTGAAAAACAAGGAGTACCAGTTCGATGGATGAAGTCAACTAATTTGATGCATCACAAATTCTGTCTTATTGACACATTAGCTACTAATAAGGTAGCAACACCGTTTGTTATGATGGGGTCTTTAAATTGGACTAATCAAGCTTTAAATGGTAACTGGGAGGATGTGACAGTGACTTCGCAGAGAGACATAGTTCAGCAGTATAATGCTGAATTTGAAAGACTTTGGGCTTTGTTTAAACCAATTGTAAATTACACTTAACAATTATCTTTCTTTAATATTATTAAAATAACTGGACCAATCTGTGATCTGAAATAAAAAGAGATTTATAAATATGTACTCTGTGTTATCATAATTTACATTTTATTTTTAATATCAGTACCCTTATAACAACAATTTGATCTAACAATAAAAGCAAACAAATTTAAAAGTATAGATAACAGGGTTCAAAACATTATTACAGTACAAATAGAAATTCTATTCTAATTATAGCTAGTTACATGTGGATTATTTATCAACATTTACTTATGCACATTATTAAAGTAAATTGATCTGAATGTAAGCATGTTATTTTCTTTGAAAATCATTACTGATTCTAGTATATTTATGATCACAAAGTTAAATTAAACATGAACTTAAAATTTTATGTGTCCAGGCACAATTAGGTACAAACTTTACGGTGGTAGGTCCCTGTTTACAGGAGACCGTCTGGTGGATACCACCGCGGTGCCTATTTCTGCCGCGAAGCAGTAGTGTGTGAAAACACTTCTGTGTTCCGGTTTGAAGGGCACCGTAGCCAGCGTATTACTGGGTAAACGAGACTTAACACCATATGTCTCACGGTAGGCAGCGCGTTGGCGATACCACTGATATAGCCAATGTCTATGGGCGTCGGTGACCACTTCCCATCAGGTGGCCCTGACTGCTCGTCTGCCTCGTATGCTAAAAAAAAAAAAAAAAACTATATTTTATAACTTGTTTGATTTTTTTGTTTTTTAATAAGTCTTGTTTTTTCTGTCAAGCCCAATCAAAATAAGCACAATGTTAAGGCTTGCTATGATATGTATTGATCAAGACATGTCCAAACTCATCCATTACTTTGGGAGTAGTTGAACCCATATTGCTATTGCTACTTTGCTGTCTATACTCAGGCATTAATGTGTTTATGAAGTGTAGTTGATGCATTTGCTTGATGTATGATAACAAGTAATTTACCTTTAGAGTGGAAGTACATTCATTAAGGATTTTTGATGTATTTTCCAGTGTACTGGAAAATGCATTTTGAAGGATAGAAATGACATTACAATTGTGACCAACTTCTTATACTTATAATATTTCACCAATGTATTAACCATATTTCTTTACAAGCAGTAAGGTTATCAGACTTATTAATATATCATACTTAAAATCAACCATCAAATCAAAAAATTGTGTAGCCAAATAATAAAACAACTTTTCATAACGTCTTTTCTCCCTTTGCGTAAAAAACGGTTAAATAATTTAAATATTAGAGATAATATGCGGTTTTCATTAGGCCCCTCTTACTATCTTTTTTTTTAATGGCATTAATGTTTCTCTGGGGCTGCTGCTCTCCTTGCGTCTTCCCTGTTCCGAGTACATAATGTTATTAGAATTTGACCGACTTCCCAAAAAAAGGAGGTACTAAATTCGGAGCGTATTTTTTATATATGTTACCTCGTTGCTCCACTCCTAGCGTTCCGATTTTGTTCACTTTTTTAATAATTTTGTGATACAAACGCTGCCACAACCGTAAAAGATAGACACAAAGTATGTTTGACATAATTGGTCTAACATAAAGTCCGCGAATAGCATATATGTATGTTTTAAGAATAACGCACAGTTATCATTTTAATGTAAGCATTTATAAAAATTGCAATCAGGCTGTTTCAAAGCTTATTTAAGATAATACAGTTTAAATTCACATAAAAGTTATTGCATTATAAAATTTTTTATTCTATGTAAATAAACATGTCATAGACAATATTTCGATGAAATAAATATCTTAATATGTAAGTTATCAGAGATTTAAAATGCGTCGGCAGAAAACGCGACTCAATTTCGTACGGAAGCACGTTGTCACCTGCTAATATTGCGTAAAATAGTTATACGTTATAGAAGTCGGTCTTATTTTGTTTTTGTTTAAATTTCACTCTTTTAAATGAATAATTCCTTAGCAATCTCTACTAGAATCAACTCGGGTGCAATATTTTTGCTCAGCGATATTATGTATGATATATACCGGTACAGACCGCTGGTACATAATAAATGAAATACCAATAATGAAACAAGCTAACTAGGAGGTAATACGAAGCAGGTAGTTTATTATAATTAACTCTCTATAAAGTAAATGTCGTTTAGCGAATTACACGGATTTTGGCTGTAGTACAACCGCACTATAAAAGCTGACTGAAGAAAAGAGCCAAACTGGATGTAGAATATCTATAAACACAGGCGCATATCATACTTATTAAGTAAAAGTCGTTTTCTAAGTGAACATTGCATGGTTACTAATTAGAATCTAAACCCATTGACAACTTGAACAACCACTCGTTTCTTACTTTACTTCCATTTTAATCCTTTTTGTAATAGGACAAAGGCTTAAACTATTTTAATATAAGAAAAAACATATTTTTGTTATTTTAACATAAAATCTCAATGTTAGTAAATGTCAGTCGAACATCGGCTCAATGGCTACATTCAATTTACACATTGGGTAAAACGAGCTGAATTTTGACACAGCGCTGAACGATAGAACTATTGTCAGTGTCAAATGCCAAATATTATCCTAAATGCTAAATGTTCACATGGGTTTTGTTTACATTAAATTCTAATTCCTACAATATAGCTATTTTAAATCTATAAAAATAGGAAGGTAATATGGATTTTATCATTGATACAGTTGGCGACGACAACCTTCAAGTAAAGGCAGAGTTATTAGATGAAGGCGATCGACAGTTTGTAGGTTAGTATTGACATCGTCATTGTTGTAGAAAAGTTACAGTTATTAAATATTATGTTAGTTAAATGTGGATATTAGCGCAATTAATTAATAATATGAAGTGTTCGTAAAAAAAATATGCCACGAATCTTTTGGCGAACCTCATTTGGGAATAATTGATTTTACTTATTTATTGTCGACTATATTTTTTTGTAAAAACATATTCTGTTTTTCCATTTTACAGATGGAGCAACTAAAACTCAGGCTATATTAGATTTATTTGAAAGGAAAAAGGATGAACTTGACAAGGTGGAATTGGACAGAGAAGAAGTGCAAAACAAGTTGAAAGGATTAAAAATTGACCCCGCATTTGATGATTTTTGCAACGAAATGGGATGGAACAGCTCAATTTTAGTTAAAAAACAGAAAAATAAAAAACTATTCCATTTTGAACAATTAGACATTGAAACTGGAAATCTTAAATCCAAGTTAGGTACAGTTGATGTTGATAAGGAAATGGAAAAGTCTGTCCTCAAGCCAGGTATTGAAAAGAAAAACAGACTGCCTCAATATGATATAAGTGATAAAAGATTGAGAGCTCAAAGAAAGGTAAAATCAAAACTCAATGATTTAAATGTAAATTTATGAAAAAAAATAATTAGTCGCTATTAATTAAAATGTTAATTACTTCCTTAGTTAAATAAATTTAAAAATGTAAAATATTTGTTAAATTTACAGAAACAACGAGAGAAGACTAAAGGGCCTGGTTGGTTCAACATGAAGGCGCCACAAATGACTGAAGAATTGAAGAATGACTTGCATGTTCTCAAAATGAGATCTGTAATGGATCCAAAGCACTTTTACAAGAAGAATGATATGGAAGTGCTTCCTAAATATTTCCAGGTAATATATTATTATTTACAAAAAAGATATCAGTTTAATTCTAATATTGATATTGGTTACTATACTTTTGTTCACACTGTACCTGTATTACTAAAAAATTGTACTTTAAAAAAAGTAAAATATTTAAGTTTGTATATGTTACCCAGTTATTATAGTCTGCTTCATTCACTACAATATTCAAGGTAACTTAAAGAGCAGTGCTTTAATACATACACATTTTAATATGTTAATTTAAATGCAATAATTTGTTCTTTTTTGATCTTGTCATCCAGACATATTTTTTATTTGTGTCCTTTATGTCTGTTTAAAAAAGATGATAACCTAATAGTTTTTTATTGAGTACTTATGTAGGCTTTTTAAATACAAATCTTATCAGAAAATTACTTGATTTTCATTAAACTTGTAAATAATTACACTTCAACCTAAGTAGGTAATGAAAAGCATTGTGTTATGTCTTAAATATCCCATAGATAAATAGGCCTATTTAAAAATACATACTCATAAATCAAATTGTTCAAATTCTTCAGGTTGGTCGTATAGAAGATTCCGCATTAGATCATGTTAATGAGCGCTTAACAAAGAAGGACAGGAAGAGGACAATGGTGGATGAGTTATTAGCAGATGTAGAATTCCAAAAGTACAATAAGAAGAAATACAAAGAGATAATTGATGATAAGAGGAAAACTGAATATAGAACTTTCATGAAGGACAAGCGCCAGAAAAATAAGTCACAGTTGAAAAAGAATAAATTAAAAAACAAGTAAAAAGGACAGACTTAAAATAAAGCTATTGACTCAATAAATTATGTTGCTTTTTATTAATAATTTTTAAAATGTTTGTGTCATTAATCAGTCACAGGTATCGTAAATGGTTAGTTTCTTCAAATAAATTTTTGTTTTTTATCAGCAAAGCAAATATTAATTGTAGGGTAGCCCAAGTGGGGATTTTGGGATTTACCAAAGAGCGGCAGATTTATATACAGGGGGATACCTTGTACCCGGTTAAGTACCTCCACAAAACATGAGGCCCATATATAAGCCCGCCCGTAAAGGATACAGGATCATATTATTAAAAAAATTGTCGAGCGCGTCAGATTAAGGTAGGGTGAGTGAATTACATCCTAAAAAGTGTATATTCCACTAATCTGACAATTTGAGAGTGGCGTAGAAAAAGGGGAGGGCAACAAAGTTGTAAAAAAAAAAAAAGGTCATCTAGATATTCTCAAGCGTAGCAATTTTTTTTTTATTTTGAAGGAAATAATTCAAGAATAATGAAAAATATATAATTTGACGATTCAGTTCGTCCCCACTCTGGTTTCTGCTGCCATGTCGCCATCACAGTTATATATAAATGTTGAGAAATCTCAAAAAAAAAAAGTTTTTTTTAAGTAGTTTTTTTGGAATACCTTTTAACCAGCCTTATCGATTATCTTCAAAAACTAATCCGCCTCAGAGCTTAAAAAACACGTCGATCGACACCAAACTGGTCAAAATCGGTTGGTTTGTTCGAGAGATATTGTGACCATAAAAAGTTTTTTTACGGGATTACTCCGAAATTTGTTGCTCGATCAATTAAAATTGCAATTGAGAATTGAGGATGATAAACTGCGTCGAATGCCGCCAATCACGTAAATTTTACGTTAACCCATTCTTAAGTTATTGCGGTTCAAAAATTCCAAAATTACTGTTCTATGAAACTTTTATCAGGCTTACGAGCTAGAAGAGCTCAAATGCATAGAAATATTATTTCTTTGAACTTGAGCTCAAAATATCACATAAATTATATTTTGAGGTCAAAAGTACAATTTCAAGCGCCCAGAATGCAATTAGCGGGAAGTCGCAGGGAAGGCCTTTAACCCTTTCAGACCTACCGTGCGCAATTGAGGACATATAATTTTTGTGAAATTATCCTAATAAAATAAAATTCTACGTAACTAAAAACTGTTGTTACCGCTTGAGAACATTATAAATCTCTAAAACACATGACCCTAACGTTATCTTTTAGCACGTGTATGAAATAATTAGTCTGTTTCGATCAGTCACTGGCGAAAGTTTGAAGTGTGTAGGTAAGTGATTTATTTCCTTTATTATTTTCATGTTATTTACTTAGATATGTCTTGAAAAAAATATATATCGTAAAGTTATGTTACAAAGGCAAAGAACATTGTATTTTATTAACAATTATTCCGTTATTTGTATAATAAATAGCGAATATTCGTTATGTCTACAAACGTGGACAATAGGTTTTGCTTGGATATTTTTTTCCAAATATTCATAGACAGTTAGTGAATACCTAAAATTATATTTTTTCAGAAAGCGTACTATTTGATAAATGTATAATGCTAAATTTCGAATAGTGAAACGTTTTTACAGGCTTATTTACGATCAAATCATGTTCTCGAGGGACGCTTTAAAAGTTTTGGAAAATGGACACCTGTCGAACTTGGAGTTGTCTTCGGACGATGAGGAAGTACAAATAATATCCTATTTACGAGTCATGTTCGGTTGGGTGCTGATGTAATATTACAGAATCAAAGAGAGTACACCCACCGGACACCTTCCACGAACATCAAGATGAAAATGACGACGAAGGTAGATCAGCTTTCAATTTTGAGTGTGAAACCGAAGACCATAGGAACTGGCTATTGAAGAGGGTGAGTTAGAGCCAGCTACGTCTAATGGTGAGAATTTTGATTTTCTTACACCAAAACCAAACATAAGTGGAGGCACAGACAATAAATAACACTATACCGACGGATTTCCTGCCACCTATAGCACTTGATCCCATTGTGCAAGACCCTCTTGATTACTACTATAAATATGTCCCCAAACAGCTTTTTATACAGATGGCTGAAATGACAAATTTATATGCTGTACAGTCAGGAAAGCCAGGTATAAGCCTACATCCAGCAATGAAATAGAAATATATGGCTACCGGAATATTCAATTATCCAGTTTTGAAAATGTACTGGATAATAACATAAATCTTCCATTTTTATAAAAAATATGTAGAGATAGATTTTTGAACTCGTAACAATCTACATTTGGTGGATAATTTGAATAAACCCAAATTTAGGATGTATTTTACAAGTCGACCAATCTGACGATGAATTCGAATACCGTTGCTTAGAACTACCATTAGAGAGAACGTGTGTCGATGAACAAATAATTCCTTTACAGGGAAGCATTCTGCCAACAATGTAAAGGCAAACCTTGTCCATAATGTTAAAGCTGTTCTTTCTGTGTGGGAAGAATGGCCGAGCCTATGATTTTATAATATCAAACTCAATTCCAGAATTAGACAAGAATGATAAAAAGTTGGTTTTGGCGCATCGGTGAGTATTGCATCTAATAAAAGAGTCGGTGAGAATAGTGGCCAAGAGTTATACTGTGATAATTAGCTTCTCTTATAGAAGTTGAGAGGCCTGAAATAGTCAAAAAGTACAATCACGCATGGAGGTGTTGATCTACGATCAACTGATAGAGTTATTATAGGACGTTCATAAAGTCAAAAATTGGCTTTGCGAATGATTTTTCACGCTTCAGATCTGGCGTCGTTCAAACCTATCGTGAATATGACACAGATAACGATTTGCTCGAACACCTAAACAAAACGGCTTACACTTCTTCACTTTCCTCAGCATCTAGCTCAAAGTTTAGTTCTCCGAAATAAATTTCAGTTGCTAAAAGGGTCAGCCAATGGTTGCAATAGTCCTTTACCGGTAATTGTTCTAAGGAGACCAGGAGAACTGCGTCCGTCAACGAAATAGCTCGAGATGATGTTGGTACTTTCCAGCTCATGACGACGGTTCAGGAACGCGCTGCAAATTACCAAAATGCAAAGGAAAATCCCGCATCAAGTGCATAAAGTGCAATGTGCACTTGTGTCTAACCAAAGACAAAAATTGTTTCTTAAGTTTCCATACCTAAAGTTCCTAAAGTTTATTATTTGTTTTCTTTAGAAGATTTATTACGTTTTTCATTATTTTAGAAGATTAATTTTTTGTTTTAAAGAAGTTAAATTTAATTTTGTAATATTTTTTAATACTTTTCTAATAAAAACGTTATAAAATGATTATCTATTATTTATTTCATAGAGCTCTAACATTATTTGTTTTAATCACTTAGGCCGGATGTTCATTTGAGGACATAAAAAAACTCAATTTTCTCGGAAAATAATGAAAACATAACAGAATTTTCAATATTTCCATGCTCAATAATACGTAATATAACTTTAATAAAATCGGCTGTCACAAATTCTAAAAACAAAAATCAGGTCTGAAAGGGTTAGGTGAACCATTTTCTAATTATTTTTTGTCAGATTAGGCGAATCCTCTGAATAATCCTCAGATTATGAGACAGTACGTCTAAAACATAAACATGAACCATATATATCTTAATCTGACGCGCTTAGTAATTTCAAAATGGCGATATTTTGTGCAATTATAAAGATGGCCGCGAGTTTGCGGCCTATCGAAATCAGTGAATAAGAGAGTTTTTTGTGCACATAACGCAAAGAAAATCTGACGCGCTCGATTAACGTATTTTTTATATTTTCAACCCTCACCTATAACCACCCGCATCATGCAAACGATCAGATTAACATACGTACATTGTTAAAAACACGTAAGGCATTGATGCTATCACTATCTGACGCGCTCGAGAATATCTATGCGACAGTTTTTTTTTACGTATTTAAAAATCTATAGCCGCTTTCCCCACCGATGTAAAGGTATATATCATATAACATTTTTTTTCTTCTTATTATCTAAGCTTTGCAACCTAATAGGTCTCTACGAAGCTCGAGTAAATCCCCACTTAGCACCGTCGCCCTGCTATAAGATTAATTGTTTATTCTTAGTTTATGAAGGCAGATGAGTGAGACAACCCATTTCTGAAATAAACATAAAATATTCCAGTTGTTTTGTAAAAACATGCAATTGTTTTAGAATAAAATAAATTGATGCTTTGTTAAATAACTAGCTAAAATTAATTTTTAATAAAAATATTTCAAAAACAAAACTGAATTTGTTCTTATTAATGTACTTCAGTTTTTAAAATCCTTGAACAAAAGTATGTCAGTACTTTTGTATTATATATTGTTTTGTATTATAAAATATTTTTGGGCATCAAAAAATATTTTATTGATTTTTTATAAAAGTTGTTTAAAAACTGGAAAAATTAAATTATCAATGGTACACGGGTAAATTAAATTTTAAAATTACAACCAATTGGAATGCTCGTCAGGTCCTGTTTCAAATTGTAATAAATGTCCAATTATCAAAATGTTTTTATTTTTAAAAATGAATAAAAAACCCTTAGTTTTTTCGTTCTTCGGGTCCGTGGCGTCCTTTTCCGAACCGGTGGTGTGTGTTTGAAATCAGTACAAGTTAAACTTATATTGAATAAGATATTTGAATTAAACTTTATTGACCCTTGGTTCAAACCAGGTTTTCGTTTATATCTAAGATACAACGCTTAAGTTTTCTTGAATTTTCTAACATCCAATTGCCCAAATAAAGATGATTGTGGAAAGACAATTAAACGGTGTTGTTTTGTAAAATTATTTTGTAGTTGTTCAAAGATGTTGATTAAAATTTACGCATTTTTGAGCGTTTGCCTTTGAATTTTGAAGATAACATACCAGTGGCTTTGTCTTAAAAGGTTATTAAGGTAATGCTAGATGAATGAAATAGACCTTGCAGTAAGTTATGACAAGGGTAAAGGTGAGATGAATTATTTTTGTCTTTTGCCCAGAAAAAATGCTTTTTTTGTTTAATTTTTTTCTAATTTTTGGAATTTTTAAAATAAACACAAATTTTAAAAAAATTATATATTTCCAAGTTTGTCCCATGAAAATTAAAATATTTAAGTAACATGATTCAAAAATTATTCAATTTAATAGAAAATACTAATATAAAAATACAGATTTTTTTATAAACTTACATAGATTATTACGTAACCCTATTTATACCCTACATCATTATAATTAACAAGTACCCAAGTATAACCTAGAAAATCCTTAAAGTTAATAAGGCTAGAATCCACCAGTTATGTCTATTGTTGCCCCTGTAATGTATGAGCTCTTGTCAGAGCTAAGAAATGTGATGGCTTCCCCTATTTCTAAAAAAAAAAACACTGATGACATAACATTAAAAAGATACATGGTTTTATAAAAAAAACTTTTTACAAATAAGTACTGTAAAAGGGCACTTTATAATAATATAATAGGCACTTTTATAAATAAGTCCTATATTATTTAATATGACATTAAGATTATTTTATTTTTTCAATAATTATAAAATAAAATATGGATGTAAACAACATAATCTATAGCAACACATTGTTAATAGTGGAATTTTTCTAGAGCCCATTAATTAAAATGCTAGCCATATCATTGGTATAGTCTATAAAATCATCTATATTATTAACCCTTTGCTAAGAGTTATTTATATAACATTTTTCAGGTTTATTGCATAATTTAAGTTAGGTATGTACTTGTTGGTTAAATATGCTTACCAGAAACTCAATCTTCCTAATTACCATTTGAAACCTTTTTTACTTTTCAGGAACTTTTTAACCATCTTATCAATAAACCAGGTTATTACATTTTTAAAAATAAGATTGCTTCAAGTAATTTTTTTTTACTTTTTGCACAACATGATTTTTTTTGTATATGGCAAACCTGAAAGTATTTTGTTCTGAATCAGTAACAGATTCCAATGAACTGATTTTTAAACTAGGTTAACTTCTGTCTCTAAACTCGGTTAAAATATAAACAATATAATACAACAAATAAATTACATCATTAGCATGTAGTGAGCGACAACCATTATCACACAATAGCCTCTCCATTTTTTTTCAACTCTTGTTGCCCGAATGTGGGCCAGCTGGTCAAAACGATAGTGTGTGTTGCAATAATCAATAAATGCATGTTTCTAGTCAATTAATCATCTTGAAAGTGCAAAGCCTGAAAAGGGATAAAACAAATCCAACTGAAAGGGGATTATGATTATTACCATGGTTTGGGGATAGTAAACAAGGAAACGGTTGCTGTTGTCTGTAATAAATTAAATACGTACGGAACGAGTTTAGCGCGAAGGAAGACTATATTTTCGCTGAGACAAATTGTGCAATATATTTTGTAGAGAAACGCGTTTTTGCGTGTTTAGGCTTTTCTAAAAAAAAAAATTTAAATTAAAAGATTATTCCCATGGTCTGCGGGCCTACCATTGATTTTGTTGGGGTGTCCTAGAAAATCAACAAAGATTTGGAGGAACCAATTTCTTTTATTAAAATTTTTGCAACTAATTTTTATGTTATTTTACGAATAATATTTTGATAACATTAATTAATAGTTTGTGGCCTTCCCTAAATCAAAATAGTAATAAGTTTAAACGGAACTTTTTAAAAAACAAAAGTACCAAAATTTTTTGGCTTGCAATAATGAAAGTCAAACAAGCATGTTTGGTGTTTGGCTTGAGCCATAGATTTTATATTTTTCCCATTAATGTTTGGTTGTTTTATAAAATATTAACCATTAACAAACCTTATATTATACTTTCCTAGTTCTTTTGCCGCTGATTTTGTCAGTCCTATAACTCCAGCTTTACTAGCACTATAATTAGTCTGTCCTGAAAGTGAATAAATTATATGTTTTTATATATTAACCATATTACTATTTTTGTTTACTATATACATTTAAATGGAATTTTTATTTATTTATTATTATTTAAAATTGCAAACGGACATACCCATGTTTCCATACTTTCCGACAATACTTGATATGTTTACAATGGACCCTGGTAATGACGCGTCACTGAGTGCTTTAGCAAAAGTTTGCATTATAAGAAATGTGCCCTGTGATTATAAAGGGGAATGTTGTTTTACCAGTGTCTGTTAGAAATGGAGTATATTATGAAATTCTAACTCAATAAGTTATATCACAATGTGTATAACATAATGTGAAAGACTCTTCAAATAATAATTTGTACAGAGCTTAAAAGACTTTTTATTAATAGATTATATTTTAAGCCAAATTATTGAGAGGTAACTTAAGCAATGATTTAACATTCTATCTAGGTAGAGAATTGTATCTGTATTGTATAAAACAGTTTTAACGCTTATAAATTTTTCATTGAACATTATTTACCTTTAAATTGACATCTTGGACGACATTAAAATCATCTTCAGAGAGTTTTAACAACCAATTGTCTCTAGTAATACCTGCAGAGTTTATTATGATTGTTGGTGGTATTCTGAATTGCTTTTGCAATTTGGTGAGTAGCTCTGAGACAGACTTTGAACTTGATACATCCAGTTCTGCAGCACAATGATCACCAATAGCTGAAAATTACATTAATAACATTTATTATAAGAGACTTCTTAGTTAGGTTTAAAATACAATGAGTAACTATGGATTGATGTAAATAAAATAAGAATTCAATATAAATGTATATTATAATAACTTTATAATAACATTTTCTATATCTTTAAAAATTAACAAATAAGGCAATAATAATAAATTAAAATAATATAATAATAAATTTAAACATTATACCAGGTTTGACCTTTCAAATTTATGTGAAGCTGTGCCTTTTTATATTTTTAATATACTATTTACTTTATTGTGTTCAAAATTGTGTGTAGGGATATCCAATTATATAACCCTAAAAATGCAGTATTTTAGTACAAACAATTTTGTTTTCTTATCATATTACTGGATTTATATATTCATAAAATAATTCAATGTATGCCTACATATATAAAGATATGGTTTGATGGTCTATGGTTCTTAAACCTTCCTCATTTATTGTATAGCTTACTTGCTCATTGTTATTATGATATGAACAACTTAGTGCATTTTAGGGCCTAATTATATTTTTAAATTACCATTTGATCCTGAAGCTAACGCAGTATGTGTTTTTATTGTCTCTAAGGCTGCATTATAATCTTTATCAGCTGCTATAACTGTTGCACCTTCACGAGAAAGAACTTGACATGCTGCTCTTCCTATTCCAGACCCAGCGCCTACAATTATTTAAACGATGTGATTAACGAAATGCAAAATAAAAAATAATGTTAAAAAACTTAAAACAAACTATACATAGTCGATAAATAATTTATAATAATACAATAGCTTTTTAATTTAATTTCATTGTCAATATTATATGATTGGTTATTAATCAGGTGAAATACAAATTACAGTTTTACCTGTAACAAGGGCCAATCTTCCTGAAACAAGTCCAGACACCATTTCTTAAAATATTATTTTAATAATTTAAAATGTTATATTATATGTTGGGTGCTTAGTTTATTATGAATATTATGACACATAGAATAAAACTTTCTTGCTCATGACCCCACTATTTACAAGTATTTAACTTTGCCCCCAATGAACCAATGTAGTTGTTTTCTAATCATTGATAAGAAACGTCAATTAGAGAGGTCCGCATGTTGTACGGCCAGATAATCCATGTACAAGCTATGTTCGCACACGGAATACATAGCCGTACAAACGTGGCCGTACTATATTGATCTGATAATGCACGGTCACGTATCACACAGCCAATAATTGAAAGCAATCATGGAAGCTACTCCGTCTTTGTCAGAATACCACCTGCTAATTAATATTAACGAAGCTGAATTCATTCATAATAGAACATTGTCACAATCTATTGTCAAATAAGAGAGAGGGTGGAGCTCAGCTGCCAGGTGTGCATCATCACAGATCCTACCACCCGTCAAGTGCAATATTCCTCTACAAGATCCGGGTGTACAAGCTAGATTGTGATTGCGGCCTCTCTTATATTGGACAAACAAAGCGAGCAATAAAAACCCGCGTGAAGGAACATATAGATGACATTAAACATAAAAGATCCAACCAGTCGGCAGTTTGTGACCATACTTTAAATCACCCAAACCATTACATCAGATTTGATCGGCCACAAATCCTCGCTAAAGAACATTGATTCCTACCAAGGATGATCCGTGAGGCTATTGAGATTAGAAAATATCCAAATTTCAATAGAGAAGATGGTTGGGTTCTACCACCTGCTTGGGACCCCATAATTAATAAATTAAAATTAAAACCCATAATACCACTGCTGGTTCTAATGATAAAACCAGTTCATTTTGCATAGGTCGGAGTACAGTTAATTACAATTAAGATCTGGAAACCACCTTTCAGCACTGGCAACAAGACGCATGACATCTCAGTCTAACCCGTGACCACGGCCGCTGGAAAGTGTTCGAAACGTCGGATTCGAATTTTAAATGTAAAATAAACGCGATAAAATCCGTAAAGTCATTTTATTTAATAATACGTTTTCACGTTTATATTCATAATATTTGGCCGTGCGTTACTGGATCGTACATTATGATGGCCGTACAATACGCGTTCAATAAACTTGTCTCGGAACCGGACTCTTACGTTCTGATACAAACATACGTTCATACGTACATAATTGATACTGTAATTTCTATATCAGTTTCTATTATATTGAATAGTATCACATAAGTAATTTAAAAAAGTAGTCGGTGTCGTCAAAACGTCAAACGTCTAAGTGATATATGTTTTTAATAAAACTTATTTTATTAATACAGAAGGTTCATTGTTTGCTTAAAAGTTTAGTTTAGTAGAAGTATTTTAATGTATTGTTTGCCCCATTTGTTAAACAAAATAAACACTATTTATTATTTGCAATTTATGTTCATGAATGTATTGATATAAATAGGTTTTACTTTTACATGCACTATTGTAAAATACCTAAAACGGCTTAAAAAGTAGTTGTGTTCATTATTGTCATTTACTGAAACTTTAATATATGCTGCATTTAAGCATTTTCAGTTTAGCAGTTTTGCAGCATTTCATTATTATTTCAATGTATGATCACGTTTGTGTTGAACATTATTTTTGCAATGGAATTTAATTTGTTATGGTAATCTTTAATTTTTCTTATTATAAACGTAAGCGATAGTAATTTTTCAAGCGAATTTTTGAAAAACGGATGAAACTAGCGTTGATCATGATTTTATTAGCTGATCATGTGAGCTTGCAGCGCTTGTATTTTTTTACAAGCCTTTATTTCGGTTTACCTTTCCCGTTATGTGTCGGTCTGTTATCAAATTTTAAAAATTAAATTACATTCAATTTCCGGTTTCCGCTTAAGTTGAAATTTCGCATTCTCGTATAAATTGGATGACAATGCAAAGTTTCAATGACATAAAGCCGATCATGGAACTGGAAGATAGAATAGGTACTGCATAAACGACGAAATGCAAGTAGCTTAGGTTCAGTTGATTTCGAGTAGGTCCAAAACTATATATATACCAGGCTCTGATGGTAAAGGTGAAAGGACAGCTACCGGTTATTAACGACACAACACCATTGAGTTTGGGATCATTTAATTCATCTTGACAAGTACTCTTAAACTAAATGATAAGTAAAAATATTAAAAAGTAAAAAATGAAATGAAAGAAATATATATCTTTTTTCAAAACATGCTTTTATTAAAAGTTAATAAAACAAATTTAAAATGTTAAAATAAATTAATAAGTCGTCAATTAACAGTCCCAATTTAAAAAAATTAAATAAAAAGAAACATCTTTGTTAAAAACAAGCTTTTATTGGAAGGTTATAAATGAACTTAAAAGTTTAGAATAAATAAGAAAGTCAGATTAACAGTTACATTTTATAAATATAAGCTAGTTATATTATGAAGAAGAGGACAAAGAAGATGCTAAATGTTTTAATTATAAATCAAAACGTGAAAATGGAAATGTTTCCAAAAATTTGCTAAATAATGCCAGTTTTCATGCCATGAATCTTGGTAACAATGAGAGGACATGTAAAGTTGTACCAACCAGAAAACTATCACCGACTCAGGTACCCATCTCACATAAGATTTTACGTCATAAGATTCACGAGATACATCAGATTTTACGTCTCGTTTACTCAGCGTTTTCACACTGCTGCATTGCAGTAGAAAAAGTCAACATAGTTAATCTGCCCCTGCTATAAAAGGGGTCCTACAACCTTTAAAATGTAATATTTGAATTCTTTGTATTTATTATAGGTACCAGCGTTATAAAACACCAGAATGGAGCGCATCGTTATTTGTGAGTAGCGGCCATTTTGAATGCCGCGATGTTTAATCCATAATAAAATAATTCAATGTATGCCTACTCATATAAAGATATGGTTTGATGGTCCATGGGTCTTAAACCTTCCTCATTTATGTATAAGCTTACTTGCTCACTGTTATTATGATATGAACAACTTAGTGCATTTTAGGGCCTAATTATATTTTTAAATTACCATTTGATCCTGAAGCTAACGCAGTATGTGTTTTTATTGTCTCTAAGGCTGCATCATAATCTTTATCAGCTGCTATAACTGTTGCACCTTCACGAGAAAGAACTTGACATGCTGCTCTTCCTATTCCAGATCCAGCGCCTACAATTATTTAAACGATGTGATAAACGAAATGCAAAATAAAAAATAATGTTAAAAAACTTAAAACAAACTATACATAGTCGATAAATAATTTATAATAATACAATCATTTCTTAATTTAATTTCATGGACAATATTATATGATTGGTCATTAATCACAGTTACAGTTTTACCTGTAACAAGGGCCAATCTTCCTGAAACAAGTCCAGACACCATTTCTTAAAATATTATTTTAATAATGTAATATGTTATATTATATGTTGGGTGCTTCGTTTATTATGAATATTATGACACGTAGAATAAAACTTTCTTGCTCATGACCCACTATTTACAAGTATTTAACTTTGCCTCAATGAACCAATGTAGTTGTTTTCTAATCATTGATAAGAAACGTCAATTAGAGAGGTCCGCATGTTTGAGCCAGATAATCCATGTACAAGCTATGTTCACTTCCGGAATACATAGCCGTACAAACGTGGCTCTATATTGATCTGATAATGCACGGTCACGTATCACACGGCCAATAATTGAAAGCAATCATGGAAGCTACTCCGTCTTTGTCTGAATAACACCTGCTAATTAATATTAACGAGCTGAATTCATTCTAATAGAACAACCTATTGTCAAATAAGAGATGGTGTAGCTCAGCTACCAGTGTGTGCATCATCACAGATCCTACCACCTGTCAAGTGCAATATTCCTCTACAAGATCCGGGATGTACAAGCTGAGATTGTGACTGCAGCCTCTCTTATATTGGACAAACAAAGCGAGCAATAAGAACCCGCGTGAAGAGTACATATAGATGATATTAAACATAAAAGAGCCAACCAGTCGGCGTGTGTGACCATACTTTAAATCACCCAAACCACTACATCAGATTTGATCGGCCACAAATCCTCGCTAAAGAACATTGATTCCTACCAAGGATGATCCGTGAGGCTATTGAGATTAGAAAATATCCAAATTTCAATAGAGAAGATGGTTGGTTCTACCACCTGCTTGGGACCCCATAATTAATAAATTAAAATTAAAACCCATAATACCACTGCTGGTTCTAATGCATAAAACCAGTTCATTCTGCATGGTCGAGTACAGTTAATTACAATTAAGATCTGAAACCACCTTTCAGCACTAGCAACAAGACATGACATCTCAGTCTAACCCGTGAGCACGGCGCTGGAAAGTGTTCGAAACGTCGGATTCGAATTTTAAATGTAAAATAAACGCGATAAAATCCGTAAAGTCATTTTATTTAATAATACGTTTTCACGTTTATATTCATAATATTTGGCCGTGCGTTACTGGATCGTACATTATGATGGCCGTACTATACGCGTTCAATAAAACTTGTCTCGGAACCGGACTTTTACGTTCTGATACAAGTACATATTTGATACTGTAATTTCAATATCAGTATCTATTATATTGTATAACATAAGTAATTTAAAAAAGTAGTCGGTGTCGTCAAAACGAATCCTAAGAGTCTAAACGCGAAAAAGCTCCTTGTCTAAGTGATATATGTTTTTAATAAAACTTATTTTATTAATATAGAAGGTTCATTGTTTGCTTAAAAGTTTAGTAATATATTTTAATGTATTGTTTGTCCCATTTGTTAAACAAAATAAACACTATTTATCATTTGCAATTTATGTTCATGAATATATTGATATAAATAGATTTAACTTTTACATGCACTATTGTAAAATACCTAAAACGGCTTAAAAAAGTAGTTGTGTTCATTATTATATTTTCTGGAACTTCAATATATGCTGCATTTAAGCATTTTTAGTTTAGCAGTTGTGCAGCATTTCATTATTATTTCAATGTATGATCACGTCTGTGTCGAACATTATTTTTGCAATGGAATTTAATTTATTATGGTAATCTTTAATTTTTCTTATTATAAACGCAAGCGATAGTGAATTTTCAAAACGAATTTTTCAAAGACTAGCGTTGATCATAATTTTATTAGCTGATTATGTGAGCTTGCAGCGCTTGTATTTTTTTACAAGCCTTTATTTAGGTTTACCTTTCCCGTTATGTGTCGGTCTGTTATCAAGTTTTAAAAGTAAAATTACATTCATTTTCCGGTTTCCGCTTAAGTTGAAATTTTGCATTCTCGTATTAATTGGATGACAATGCAAAGTTTCAATGACATAAAGCCGATCATGGAACTGGTAGATAGAATAGGTACTGCATAAACGACGAAATGCAAGTAGCTTAGGTTCAGTTGATTTCGAGTAGGTCCAAAACTATATATATACCAGGGTCTGATGGTAAAGGTGAAAGGACAGCTACCGGTTATTAACGACACAACACCATTGAGTTTGGGATCATTTAATTCATCTTGACAAATACTCTTAAACTAAATGATAAGTAAAAATATTAAAAAGTAAAAATTGAAATTAAAGAAATATATATCTTTTTCAAAACATGCTTTTATTAAAAGTTAATAAAACAAATTTAAAAGGTTAACATAAATTAATAAGTCGTCAATTAACAGTCCCAATTAAAAAAAGATTAATTAAAAGAAACTTCTTTGTTAAAAACAAGCTTTTATTGGAAGGTTATAAATGAACTTAAAGGTTTAGAATAAATAAGAAAGTCAGATTAACAGTTAAATTTTATAATAAATATATAAGCTATTTATATTATGATAAAAAGAGGACAAACAAGATGCTAAATGTTTTAATTATAAATCAAAACGTGAAAATGGAAATGTTTCCAAATATTAGGTAAATAATGCCAGCTTTCATGCCATGAATCTTGGTAACAATGAGAGGACATGTAAAGTTGTACCAACCAGAAAACTATCACCGACTCAGGTACCCATCTCACATAAGATTTTACGTCATAAGATTCACGAGATACATCAGATTTTACGTCTCGTTTACTCAGCGTTTTCACACTGCTGCATTGCAGTAGAAAAAGTCAACATAGTTAATCTGCCCCTGCTATAAAAGGGGTCCTACAACCTTTAAAATGTAATATTTGAATTCTTTGTATTTATTATAGGTACCAGCGTTATAAAACACCAGAATGGAGCGCATCGTTATTTGTGAGTAGCGGCCATTTTGAATGCCCGCGCGATGTCTAATCCATAATAGTGCCCGAATTTTTGGAGCCAATTTATATTATACTTTGCTTACGTAAATTCCAACTCTAAATTGGCTTATCTATAAATAATAGACAATACAATCCGTAAAGTTTTTCAATTGATCAAATTGGCGTTGCGATTATTAAAAAAATCGCGATTTTAAGAGATTACAAATAAAATCTATCATAATCATCATCAGTCTTGAGTTAGTCCACTGCTGGACATGGGCCTCCTCTAATGCACCCCTTCTCCATTAAGGGGTTTGGACCGTATCCCACCGCTGGTTTAATGCCAGTTGGTGGGTGGACCGACTTTATATGCTCATCCGACGCATGGATCATCTTACTTTTCAGACAATTGGGTGACCAGCCCAAATTGCACTACCCTACTAGGAAACAACGATAACAATTTGTTGAGTCCCCGCAGGATTAGAGCGCACAACATCCAGTTTCTAAAGCAGTTAAGTAGCAGAGCGTGGTATAAAATCTATGTTTATAAATAATTAATTTTAGTTTAATGTAGAATCACATCATGTTGTGAATAAAAAGCCATTTAATTCCAACAAAATTAAAATTACCGTAGTCTATATTTACACTCGAAATTGCAAGCAGCCTACAGTGGATGATTGAGAGCTTAAGATTAATAAATTTCCCGTCGTTTTTCTGCTCTTTGGAAAAATGCTATATATATGCTATCGTTTTTTATTCAATAACGCGTTCACATAATTTACCGTAGACGTATCGAATGTAAAATATGGACCAAGGAACCTGCATCTAAGTGCATTGCTTTTATTTGAGTTCGACGAATCGCACCTGCACATTTCGCCATTCACAAAATTGGATACAGATTTCGCTGAGCGAGAAAATCCATTATAATAAATATTTTAAGGTGCAGTAATTTTTTTAAGTCTTGGAACGCAAAGGTATGTCTAACACTGTGTCTGATTCTGGTTTTGAATACCTATTGCAAGTGATTTTGAGACCAGCTTCTATTTTTTTTCTTGCATGTATTCTTAAATGTATTTACTTTATTTATTTCATAATCATATTACAGGAAAAATTTTAATTGATAAAATTACTTATAACGAACATTTTGGAATCGTTATAGTATGATATGAAGGGATTCTATTTCGAATTTGTTTCGATACCAACTATTTTTTAATTTTACTTAGTATCGTACTCGCATTTATGTACTTGAATCATAAACGTATAGAAATTCAAATATCTTTATTCCCCATAGGAGTCATACACTAACTTATTGATTGTCAAAACGCTACCACCGGTTCGGAAGTGGACCCCATTTACTTATAAAGAACCGGCGAAAGAAAGTCCTCGGGACGTTTCTTTTTAGTAGTTTACAATAAAATTAAATCAATAAACAAAATTTACATTTACAGGCATAAAATTTTCAACTTAATAAAAAAACATGGAGCGAGCATTCCATTACCAGAGTGTGCTATCATTTAAAAACTCATTTACATTATAATAAGCTTTTTTTTTAATTCATTAATAGTAAAACTTTGAACGTTTTCTGGGACTTTCTTGTAAAAGCGAATGTTCCATGAAAAATTTAGTAATTTTTCGCAGTCTAGTTGCTGTAAGAATAAGTCTATGTTCGTTCCTAGTATTTATATAATGTTCGTAAAATCATTTTTGTTCTTCTGCATACACAAAATTTTCAAATATAAATAACTAATAGCCATTATTTTTATTTGAGTAAAAAACTCTCTAAGCGATTTTTTAGGGCCCAGGTTATAGACTGCAGTATAACACTAGGAAAAACAAGTTAGTTTTAAAAACTGCCATTAATACTAAATTACCATCAAATACATCACGATATTCTTGAAGATATAAAAAATATAATAACAACTTACTACAATATCAACTGCAAAAAATTAAAAGATTAAATTCTATCACACCTAAAGGGTGTGTAAAGCTTTGTCTCAGTAGTTAAAGGCCTGTTCAAGAAAGTGTACATTTTCTTTTTTAGATTATTTCAAGACTTTCTTCTCCATAAAGGGCAATGGAGCGAGAAATTCAACATTATAGTAATTCGACGGTTAAATATGTGTCAGGTTTATGGACTTGCCGCGCCCGTATCGTCTAGACGTGGCGCAGTGAACTCAAAACTGAGCTAAAATTATCCACATACACTGAAAGTTGAAACAGTTTGTTTGTCTGTAGTTTGTTTTGTTTAATTTGTGAAACACTTATCTTTTCAACGCGTCTTTTATTTATTGTCTACATTCTCGTATCTTATTAAATGGTATTCCTTTGTTATAAACTGCCACAGTTAATCAAATAAGTGATAACTACGTTATGAAAATAAATAAATGTGATTAAATTATTGGACTATTATGACTAAAAAAACAATATATATTGATTGGAATAAAAATATGCATTAAATCAGTTAAAATAGATTTCAAATTATTATTTATAGTTAACGAGCAGAAATAATTCTCCACCGCCTGTTCATCATCATCATCATCATATCAGACTACGATAGTCCACTAATGGACATAGGCCTCCCCCATGAGCCGTTAGGTAAAGCGTGTTGTGTAAAGTTAAAGAAAATAATTAAATGCAATATTTATTTTTTAATTTTAATTGTCAACTATTTTAATCAAAACAAAATTTCCACTGGGATTTATTCGTTCTCTTAAAAATATATAATCTAAAAAACTATTAAAATAGAACAATAAGCAACTCCGCAGTTTAAGAACGTCTCGTTCAGACTCCAAAGGACTTATTACAATAATAAGGACGGGTCGTTGACTTAAAACTGCAGCTCCTAGTACCAATTTGCTCCCACACAACATTTTCTGGATACTTTAGTTTTGTTATTATAATTTGTTCTACAACGTTTAAAATATGTTGGTTTAGATAAAAGGAATAACAAAAATCTTCAAAAGAAAGATGGAGTGTACGAATGTACTTTAAACATTAAAATTTATTATAAACTAATGAAAGGCATGAAGTTAGTGCAAAATAATATTTCTGTTACTTTTATCTTTACTTTAAAATTTTCGCCACATTGTTACTGTCTAAGAATACTTGCCGTGCATTTTATGAACGTTTGGTTTATGTTCTCTTAGCTGATTTCAACTACGGCGGCCGATCTATGTTAGAGATCAGCCAACTACGCAGGAAATATTATAGTGCATAAGCGTAGGCGCAAATACAGATGCATTTTCTTGTCAAATTCGCCTTTCAAAGTCCGACGGGACGCATAACCGACAAGACCGGATGGACTGTTAGAAAACGGGTTGAGTCCCCGCAGGATTAAAACCTACAACCACTGGTTTCTAAAGCATAACTCTATGGCAGTTATGTGTCCGTCCGATTTAACAACTCTTGAATAAGATATAAAATAGTGAACTTAACAAAATAACAAAAGTACATGCATTTAACGTAATACTCAACACAAAGTAGTTGGCATAACAATGTGTGATTAACACGTAATACAAAAGAGTCACTCGAATGCTGATTAAAACACACTTCTTGATTAATTACAATCAAAAGCAAAGATAACTCGTTATATTATTTATTTTCACTTTATATGTCAATGTTGAATATTCGCTTCAATGATTTCAGTCAAGTGCTATTGAAAATATGGCGAATGCAGTAGAGATAAGACTCGAAAACTTCTGTTTAAATTTTTGCCTGAAAACCACAAATATTTGTTTTCTTAATGTAAGAAATGTATGCTAAATAAATGTAGAATACGATTGTATACGAAGTTTGGCGAAGGGCCTTTAACATAAATAATTATTTTGTATTTTCGTGAAAAATTGATTATTTCTTGTTGTAAAATTTGTTGTTTCACTTTTAGCCTAAACTTAAAAAAAATATTATTAAGAAGTAGCGTAGTAAAATTTAATAAGAAATAAGTGAGCAAATAGAAATATTGTGTATTTCTATACTTATATACTCGAAAGCAGAAAATTGCGAAGCAATTGCAATAAAATGTCTTTCCGTCACTAACGAACATTGCGAGATCATTTTTAAACATATCTTAAACGTTTTATATACACATCGCCAAATAATTTTTAGGTAGAAATGTTACAATGAATGCGCACGATAGGATAGACAGGACGAGACGCACAGCTTTGCCATCTTCGTCGCAGCCGCTGCATAACAAGAGAAGTAACCAGAGACCATAATATCCATAATTGTCTTGCATGAACAAATCTGAATACCATTGCGACCTTGAAAGGAGGAGAAGTCAATTACACTTCTCTAAATACTCTTTTTAAGGTCCTACAAATCGCATCTGCGCTAGGACAAGAAGAGCGGAATGGAATACTAACACACCTCCTTAACCGGCGACTCCAACATAGTTGCGGCCAGCGGAAATAGTACTAAGCCAGTACTCTCTATTCATACAATTTTTTTAGCGAAACATCATAGACTTTTCGCTTACCGATTGTTTAACAAAAGTTCCAGCATTGTAAATAGAAAGAACTTCAATAGCCAACCATATCACCTTGATGGCTAAATAATTATCGGCAATCGTTCGTGTCACAGGTCACATTTTACCACTTATTTTTTTAATTTTCTTGACACCAGCGGTATTTTCCGACCAGTACGTGTTTACAGCATCTCCAAAATCAGAACTGTTCTTAGGCAATGGTTTTCATTTTTTTTAGGTGAGTTATCCTCTAGTAACTAGAGTCTAGTCTGTCTCTTGCTTTTAAATGTAATAAAAAATATTAACATAATCTTTTAGTATCACTGATGTATTTAATTGATAAATGATTTTCGTAACCTATTATTTAATAACGTTACGAGTGTTTCAAAGTAATTCCCAGAACGTTTTTGCAGAGTACCTGCAATTTAGCAGATAATATCCCTCAAGTGGATACTCAAAAGTTTTATATGTTATAAAAAGAGAGGCCTGGAATTATTAGAGCACTGTTTATGGAATCGCAATCCATTACACAACTTAGTTTACTACTTGCGAAATAAAGTATGAACATGATCAAATTAATTACCTTCTTCATTCTCTGCATTACTTCAGGAATTCGCGGTAAGTACAAAATATGTTTGTCACTTATTTAATAAGATTTTTTTGTTCGGATGTATTATTAAATTAGGTTTAAAATAATTATCTGGATATTCATATCATAAGTACACAAAAAATTTGATATTATCTCCATAACTGCAAGTTTGTTTCATCTTGTTAATAGATGATTCTTACTAGGTTAGTAATTGTATATTAGAATAACCAATCCGAGTCTAATATTTTACGGTTTCTTATAATTAGTTATTCTTCATCAATTTAATGTTATTTTTATTTTCTTTCTTGATTCTCTAAAACTTCTTCTGTGCAGCTTTCATACTTCCTACCAATGACTTGTATCTGCCAAACCCAAGGATCGTTGGAGGTGTTAATGCTCCTGAGGGTGGAATACCATATCAAGCGTCGTTAAGGAGCTTAACCAATTCACACTTTTGCGGTGGTAGCATTTTAAACAATAGATGGATTCTTACAGCTGCCCACTGTACTGTAGCGTAAGTAGATACATACTTATATGTACGAAATACTAGACCGTTTTCGTCTAAGTTCAGCTATTACTGGCGCTAAAAAACTAAATACTGAATAAAACGCTTATATTTGTTAATCTCACCTTTCTTTCTACAGTTAATTTGTTTGGAAAAATCTGCGTAATGCAATTACTAAAGATTGATAATAACAAAAAGCTAAAGATACTTTTAGCCAAGAACAAGGAATAGTTCAATAAAAATTTCTAACGTGGGTGGAAGGGTAACATTTATTTTGCGTTAAAAAGACTTATGTTAAGTGGCTTGATAAATATTTTTTAATATATTAGTAGTTATCTTCATGGAAGTATTTTGAATACAAATAATTCCCTAATAACATTAAACCTGAGTATTTTTACAGGAAAACAAATCGAACAATGATCGTTGTAGTGGCACCAACAGTCTCCTAGCCGGCGGTACTCAGTATTCCGTTGAAGAAATTGTGGTTCATGAACAATATAATGGTATAATGATATATAACGATGTGAGCTTAGTGAAAGTCGCCACCGAAATCGAGTTTAATGAGCGCGTCCAACCAGTAGCGTTACCTGAGACGAACACTAAACCTGGAGCAGATCTCTTGCTTACCGGATGGGGAAGATTGTCGGTAAGTCTTCGTAACGATTCGAGGAAAAATTTAGTTAAGACGCATATCAAGTGGAACTAGTTTTAATAAATACTGTATCAAAGAAATCTCTACAATTATGTATACAAATGTCAAATGTGAAAGAATCAGGTTGGTAACCCAAGGGCCCAAAGGGCCTTTTGTTTTTTTATAGCTTGTTGTCTCTTTGACCAAAATCTTGGTGCCTTTAAGTTGACAATATTGATGTGAACCAGTTTAACAAGCTAACAAATTCGCATGCTACAGTGAAATCAGATGACACAACGAAAACCATTTCTATCATTTACTCTACGATGCTGGATTTCCGTAATAGTATTATTAGCAACTTTTTAGGGTATATTCGTAAAATCAGTGTACTAAACTATTTTATGTATCAGTCAATGGCATTAAAGATTTGGACATAATTGTGAAAATTAATTACGTATTAATTTTTTTTATTAGGATATTGTAGTAAGAACGCCTCTGTGTTTTAGGATCATATATTTGATAATACTTCACAGTTTGCCCGATAATATACCCTGCAAAAGTATAAAAGTGCTACTTGTGTCTTTTAAGCAAATTCTTGAAGAGGGTTGTTACCTGCGTCATATTGTGCTCGTGGAACTCGTATACGTTGTAAATTATGTCTACTAAAGACTTGCTACGCTGAATATTAAATATATATTCAAAACTGAGCGTTATAACAAATGTACTTATTGGTCAATTAACGTTTGCAGAATTAAAATAATGACAAGTCATATTCAGAAAAATTATTTAATAAAATGCATTCTATGTTTTATTTTAAATACCTTCCAATCGTTTTGTTATATATTTTAACGTTGGTTATAACTATGGTAATGGTAATACAAAAATTTAAATGCCACAGCATCAACTCATAAAATGTAGTTAAATACAATAAGCTTTAAATCGGTTGCAATCTTTTGTGTCACAGTTTTTTTAATAATAATTTTCAGTATCCTGGAGTCTTGCCAGTTCAATTACAAATGATCAATCTGGTGTCCTTGGCCGTTGACGACTGTCAGAGAATTTACGAGATCATAAACCCTGTATATGAAACGCAAATTTGCTCACTCACCAAGAAGGGTGAGGGCGCTTGCCATGTGAGTTGCGATTTTTATAATTTTTAACACAATAACTTAAGTTTTGCCTCGTTTTAATACTACTATTTCATATATTTATAATATGTATAAAAATTATTACTTGAAACTTTAGCACATTGTAGAGTAAGAATTGATTATTAATTCAATTATCAATTGCTCAAAAGTGTTCTTAGATTATAGTTAGACAAATATGTGTTTTTTGTGTACACTAATTAATGTGTATCATCACAAGCCTGTGTTAGTCCCTAGCTGGACATTTTCGACCAGTGGTTTTTTGTATTCCACCACGCTGGTTCAATGCAGGTCGGTGGGTGGACCGACTTTTTACATGCCGATCCGACGCATGGATCATCATGGCCCAAATTGCCCTAACCAACTACGAAACAACAATGAAAATTTATTGAGTCCCAGCAGGATTCGAGCCCACGACCTCCGTTTCTAAAGCACACGCCCTTGCCACTAGGCTACGGAGGTAGTCAATGTGTATAATAGACTGTATTCAGCCTTAAACCTGAATTATTCAAGAATTTCGATAGCTGTACCTATTAAACGTACCTAAGATAATTATAACGTTCAGTTTAGTCAGATAATATTCAGAATTTAATGTAAACATATTCAACATTCTTATTGATGATTGTCACCGGCTGACTGAAGGCTGAATAAACTTACAATGAGTTCGATTTTTTTAGGGCGATTCGGGTGGTCCTCTAGTGGAAGATGGAAAGGTGGTGGGAATCGTTTCATGGGGCATGCCTTGCGCCAGGGGCTATCCCGATGTGTACACTCGGGTCTACTCTTTCAAGGACTGGATCATTGACCACATCTCCGAAGAGCCCACCGGTGAACCTGACCAGCTCATTATTGTAAATTAAACTAACAAGCGGTATATGTTAAAGTTGACATTGTTCTAACCAATAATATTGCTTTAAGTGTGAAGAAAATAAACTATACTAAATTTGTTTCAAACCCTTGTTTTATTTCTAACTAGCAGTTTCCTTCGACTTCGTCCTTGTGGTAATATGTAAAAAATTAGCTTAAATTACTCCCAGTTATACAGCTATCTTAAAGAGAAAGTTCCATCAAATCAGACCAGACATTCCAGAGATTAGCCAGAACAAACAGTTAGACAACAATTAAGAAAATGCCGTTTTGTTAAATTTATCGGCTATATATCACAATGCAATCATTTAAAAACGGTTTTTTCAATTTTACAAACAAACAATCCATTTTTTTTATTTGTGTAGGGTATATACACACACACACACACACACACACACACACACACACACACTTATATATACAAATTTCTTTCCATTTTCAACAGTTAACGAGTTCTTAAGAAAATTAAAATCTACATTCAAAGATCGAATCACAAATATTCGATGATCTAGCAGGTCGTAGGTCGCGTACATTGAGCTATTCTAGTAACGATCGCGAATGTTGTTGTACGTCATGTGCAGGTGCCCGTGTCGAAATACATTCACTAGGACATCATTTTAAATACTTAAATCATAAGCTCCCAATTGATTTTTAATATGTATAATACTTTAATATAGGACTTAAAATAATTTTGTTAATTTACGTATTTATTAGGCTAAAAAATTCATACTATCCATTTACAAAATTCACAATTGTACGCAAATTGGAAACAACTGTAATTATAAATACTATTACCTAAACAAATTATTTAAATTCACCTTAGTTCGCAATTATAATTGTGGATCATTGGTTTACGACGGCACTAGTGAATATTAAATTATAAAATGCGGGATCCTCGACACCCGAGCACCTCGCGCCCGCGCCGTGTACCATCTATCTGCGGTTTCCTTTACTCACCGACCGCAAAAGCAAGACGCAACCTGACACCCGTTCGAAACAGTCTCCTTCTCTTTCTTTTGACATAAAAAAGAAAGTGAAAGTTGCGAGTTCGCGGTAGTTTATAAATAATGAAATGAAAGGGTGTAGTATTATTTTATAGGGTCAAAAACAATCGAATCTTTTCGAAATCTGGCACCCGCTCACTAGCATATAAGTTGCGATCAAATCAAAGTGATTTGTTCGATCGTGATCAACGCAATCCTTTTTCGAATACACTTTTTCCGATTTTGTGTTTTGAAAATGTATTAAAAAAAAAGAAAATGTTTATATTTTATTTTCCGTTAATTTAATATCATTTTGCTAAAAAGAACGGTTTTTTGTGCTATCATTTTGGTTCTGCTCTCACACAGGTTTTACAAAATAAATATAGCTGTTAATTTTACCAAAAACTCTTGGTATACTCTTTATAAATGTTTTTCAGAATGTTTTTAGATTATGTATTTATTTCTTTTATTTACGCGATTATTATACATATAAAATCCATAAATTTACGGATTTTTCGCGTTAATTATATATATTCATTTATTCCCGACGTTTAGGACTCTTTCCAGCATCCATGATCGCGGGCAGTCTAAGTTGGTATATGTCTTTATTTCAATGTTTTTGGAATAACTGTCAGAGTTTTTTTATTTAAAATTAATATAATCTTTCCATTTTTTCATTTTGAACATTTGTTTGATGAAAAGTACTTATGTTGTTCTAAGTAGTATGAAGTATCCTATGAAGGTGGCAAAGATACGACACATCAAAATCGGAAAAAGGACGTACGGACGACGTGCCAGAATTTTGTTCGTCCATTTTTAGGAAAGTCGGTTAGTTATCAAAATATAAAATATAATGACTGCAAGCTATTCATGTCGGTTTAATTGAAGGAATATATCTGGCTTTAAGAACAAAAAAAATTTAGTCTTTTTAAAGAATTAGCAATTCAATATACCAGCCATTTCATACATTAAATATAACTTTTCAATGTGCAAATATATTTTTATGTATTGTTAAGACAACGAGATAATAAACAGTAATTTATTATTATTCAATTAAATAACTTTTCGTTGCCAATTATAACAATATTGAACAACTTCTCAAGGGAATAATGTTAGCTGTTTTATTACTTCGTTCAGATGTCTACATATTATTAAGGGTGACGACCTCTTTACAAGGCGTCTGTTGACTTTCTTTATATAACTTGTTATGAGTTGTACTGCTTCAAGATGTTTCTTTAAAGCTTAATAAAGTATTAAACGTTATTACATTTAGGTATAGTACACTCTGTGATACGAAAAATAAAGTTGGTGTAACGGGTGGGCTACTGAGCCGCTTAGCTTCTAATTCAGTTTTAATATTATACATATACTACTATTAGGTAGAGTGTGCATAACTGAAAAAATATCACATCGGGGTAACAATTCATGATCTTTCATCATCATACGTACAACGCTACTTCGGTGCTTTGGGTTACTTGGTGTATTTATCTGCTTCTAGTTAAATTTAACTTATTGAATTATTAACTTTATTCGTTAGGCGGATGTCCTTTTTGGCTGACGAAGGTGATACTTAAGAGTATCTGACTTAAGTTTGTGTTTTATCTTATTAACACTAGGTATTGCTTGATTTGTAGGGCACTCTAGATTAATTCGTCTTTTATATTATCTGCAGCGTTTTCTTAACAACACCGATTTTGTTTTGCAGCGACAAGCAAGTTTTCAAATAAAATGGTATAGGACTATCCGTACAAAATTGGTTTTCTTGGCTTAATTTTTTAACAAACTATAAACGAAGGTTTCTTTAAGACTCTGTCTTATATAATAATTCTATTTTCATTTTGTTTCTACATTTCTTACCAATTCTAATCAAACATTTTTGTATTATAGCGATTCAAGTTCCAGTTCAGCGGTGAGTTAAGATTGTTGTGGCGTTAATAATCGAATCTGAAGTTCGGTGATTGATGTGAACGAGCGCGGTCAAAACAACATTACCGACAAAATAATTGGTGAAATAAAACACCTGTTCACTCTCAGCCGTATAGCGTAGGAAACATTTTCAGTGAAGGAAAAATAAATATCTTTTGTAATTTAATTAAAGACAAAAATCTATTGCATTAATCTTTGAGACTTGTATAACCTAAAATGAGCAACGATATATGGGCAGTACAAACAAAAATAAACAGTTGCTTAAAGAAAAAATACGTAGAATCAAATAAGATATGTAATGAATTATTTTAAACCTTGCATACATAAGGTTTTCAATGCCCCTAGTTTAAAAAAATTATGATATGGTAAATATTTTCCAACTATAATGTTATTTGAAATGTTAACGATGTTTAAAGCCACGTATTACTCACATTTTTAAAAATATCTTAATATAATGTTCTCCAGTCGATAACGACTACGGCGGCAGATCTATTTTAGAAATAAGCCAACTGCGCAGGAGATATTATAGTGCACAAGTGTACCCATAAACTTAGACTCCTTATTCCTTTATACTCGGATATATCGATGGGACGGATAACCGACACGACCGGAGAAATAAGGCGCAGGAACTACTTTGAACATGCCCATCCGACGCATGGATCATCTTATTTTATAGACAATCTGATGATCGGCCTAGAGAGAACTAGAAAACAACAATGAAAAGTTGTTGTGTCCCCGCAGAATTCGAACCCCCGACCTCTGGTTTTTAAAGCGTAAGCCCATACTACTAGGCTACGGAAGCAGTATATATTATAAACAGTATATTTATTATATTCAATGTATTGTAATATAAACTAGACAAATATTTTTTGAATTTCATTCACGGATTTTTTTGTAAAAAGCAATGAACACCAAATACCCAAAGGCTAACGAAGCAATTTGCGTGAATTGCTCTGCGTGCAATCCCAAAGGGATCAAAGACGGGTACATTTATTACATTTTAGTGTATGAGAACAAATAAAAAACAAGTTTTTTTTTACATTTTAAAATAAAACTAAGTTTACTAGTCTATTTCGTTTATTTAAAAATGTTTATTACATATGTTACAGTTCTGTTATTAAGGAGACCCGATTGACTGAGCTGTAGGTACCATGTGGTATATTTAAATTTGATAGATTTTAATTTATTGTAATTTGTTAAAAATATTTACAAATCTAAAGCAAATAAAAAAACTCTGATCAACTGAATAGCAATTTAAATCCAAAACACCATTTTTCTTACATTTGTATTTGCAATTAATACATGTACTATACTCAAAAACTTCAAGAACTTACCTACTTATAATTATAATCTTATATATGGTTTAAAATTATTATTTTGGATTTTAGCCGTTTGCTTACGATTGTAGAATATTATAATATGTTGATTTTGGTAACAGTCAATGTCTACATTCCTTAATTATCTTTGTGAGATTTATCTTGATTCACGTTGAAATAAATCTTAATATTGAAATTAACTTTATATTTAACAATATTCATTTTCGAAATCCTTAATACAATAAGGAAAAACTGTTTAAGTAATTAGACTTTTAAGGTATTTTCATACTTAATACATAATCCCTTATTGCAAGAATGACGCGCAAAAATAACAGAAATTGCTTCAGGCAATTAAACTTTCTCCCTATACGGTTCCCATTGATAAAAGACTGCCTTTAATGGGGTTCATGTTTTAGCCTCTAGCAGGGTTTATTTTTCAGGGATAGAATGTGTGTAGCATTCGCGTTAGCAACAGTAAGTCGTATGGGGTCATGACCCAAACAGCTACCAGAGACAAAGGTCTTCGTTTTTCACCTGGTTCGTGGGGACGGTAGCTTCCCGCGAACTCTGTGTAAGATGAAGCTAACCAAAGACCAGGGTCAGGAAGCATAAAATTATTGCTATAAAAAAGGTCTTGGTCTTTTTAAACAATTTGCACCGCCAAAGTAGTTAACGGGATGTTACTAGCAACTAATGACACACTACATAGGAGTCTAGTTTTTAACAAGATTATGATGTTACACTTTTCTTATTCCAATTACGCTGCAGAAAATATTAGTTGTAAATGTATCTTGATACATGTATTGACCGCGACAAATATAAATATGTCTTAAATTATTTAAAAGAAACTTCTTATGTATTGAGAAACAATGTTATGATGGCTTCATTTCTTTTGCTCGATCGGGAATAATTAACTAAGTCATCGCCTAGATTCTTCGACACAGGCCTCGTACTGATGTTACTTATTGAACAAAATTTTGTACTTAGCCTTTCCAGCTGCGTAACATTACACGTCAGAGAGACGACAGTCTCTTTTAGTTGAAGAGCATTATTTGAATGTACGGTTCAAATGGAGAAAAATTTTCTTCCTTCTGGTAGACCAATTTTTTCCATTCCTTTTTTTTGTTGATGCCTCTCATTTTTTTTAATTTATTGATATATATTTAGTGATATCAGAGAGATTTAAGAAATTAAGAAAACATAGAGTCTAAAATTTAACTATGTGCAATTAAATACGCTGCCTATTATTTTATCTCTTAATGGCCTCCGTAGTCCAATGGTAAGGGAGTTTGCTTAATAAACCGGATGCCATGGGTTTGAATTCTGCGGGGATTCAACAAATTACAATTGCGGTTTCCTAGTTGGTTAGCGCAATTCAGGCTAATTAACCAATAATCTGAAAAGTAAGATGATTCATGCGTCGTATGGACATGTAAAGTGACGGTCCACCCACAACCCGCTTTAGACCAGCGTGGTGGGATACAGTCCAAAAACCCCCTAATGAAGGAGGTAAGGCATTAGGGGAGGCCTAAGTCCAGGAGTATACTAACACAGGCTGATGATGATGAAGTATAAAACTATAAATATAACCTATTTAAATAGAATATTATAAATCTTGCATTGGATTTTCTTTTGCGTGATAAATTTTTTGTACTTTAATAAAAGTACGCTAAGCTACTCCTGGTTATACCGGCTATTTGCTATTAGAAGTCCCAGCAAAGTAATTATTTCAGAGACTATTCGAATCAAAAAGAAAGATATATAAAAATTATGAAATTAGTTATGTTGAGATATGTATTGTGAAAAACTGTTATTTTAATATTCCCATAATTTCTATTTTCTTCCTATGTATAATCAAATAAATTAGCAAAGCAAATAACCTTACTTTATTAGAAAGTAATATAATAATTTGATACGGTTATGTAAACCTGTTACTACATAATTTAAAAAAATGCTCTTCTAGTAAATTTCAAATAAAAGCATAAAAGACAGTTCTTCATCAAAAACTGTCAGATATTTAGTGTTGTACGTATTATTCCATGTCATTGCGGTACGAAACGAGTGTCACGGCGAAATTTCGCAGTAACGCATTCATAACGTTGTTTGTTTTGTTTCGGGTTGCACAATACGCTAATGAAAACATAAATGTCAAATGTCAATGTTTTCGTAGTGTCCATAGAGTAAAACAGGAACATTATAGTAGGTTTTAGCAAAATGTTATGTTTTATACAAAAGGATCAATAAAAAAACATATTAATACAAGTAGTGTATTTAAGGTTTATGAGAGCACAGTTAATTAGATACCAATAAATAAGGTAAAGGTAATTTCTTAAACAATACCTCTTACTGTAACTAAATATAATTCCATTAGCCATTTTGTCAAGTTATCATGAGTTCGGCTTTTTATCCATTCAGATTTACCTTATTTTATTTTGTTGTCATCTGATCGCTACGACCCATAGGACTTAACCGCATTCAAAAGATGAATTAGTTATTATTAAATTTAAAGGCACTGTTATACTATAACGCCTGCTAATGATGTTCTTGACGGGGCCGACTTATTACTCGCCCATCTGATACATGGATCGTCTTATTTTACAGTCAATTGGGTAAAAGATATATTGTCGTAACCAAACACAAAATAACGATGCTATAAAATTGTTCTCCCTGCAGGATGTAAACTTATGATCTCCGAACTTTTAAGCCACGGTAACTCTGTTCTGACAATGTGTTCGAGATCAAATCAAGAAATTTTGCTTTAAAAGTGTAGATAGGATTTGTGCCAGCCAAACATATGAATTATTAAGATTAGTCTTATATTTATTTTATCAAAAAAACTATTTGTTTACAAGCATTTAAATTCTACTAAACTTACTATAATACTATTCTGGAAAACTATCACGCATAGAACCTAATATAATTACCTACAAGTATGGCTCATGGTATTATTTATTATTAATGCCACTCACCATATCATTTATTTCCGTCAAGCGTAATCCGCAGGGAGGTTTCCATTCAAACTCGGTGGCGAAATTATAAATTAATCCCAGCTTTCCGTGGAAGTCCAAACAAGTTGTTGTTTTGTTTCGTTGACGTGTCTGTAATATATATTAATTATATTTTCCATTTGTGTATTCCTGTTGTTTACGTGTTTGTAGCTTTTTTAATACATAATTGAATGAAAGTTTTCGAATCGTTTAAAAGGAAAATAGAAATGGTTATATTTCATTTAATTTACTTGTTGATGGTACATTGAAACGTTATTAATACTATATACTATATATAAAATCTGTCCTTTATGTCCTTTCGATAATGTGTTTGGAATTGATATTTTTTATGTATTCTGATTTTTGCATTACACTTACGGAAATTAAGAAAGAATTTTGACCTTGTTTCTCTTAGGCTATCGATTACTCTATGCTTTACTTTTTTTTCTCTTTACGTTTAATACAGACATTTGGAACTAAAATCTGGCATTAAAAAATAAAGCGAAAGTACAGCATTTTAGTTCTCACAATCTAATAATAAGCGTTTTAGTATAAATTTATAGAAAAAGCTTAGCCGGAAGACATATTTACTAAAAAACGCCAGAGTTTAAGTTATTTATCGTATCAAAGACGAATATTTTATTGAAAATAAAATTTTTCTTAATAAGCACATTTAAAAAATTATTAATTATGAATCTTGTGTTAAGTTATGTTATTCATTTCTGTATTCTCTTGAAATCTTGAGTATTGCAAGAGATTTCTGCAGGCAGCATTTATCCAGAGGCACCATGTATTAACATATATATATTTACGAAAAATATGTCTAAAATAGCGCAGGGTGGGTCAAGGTTATACAAAATGAACGCCGCACAATATACGTGGAAAACATTATCCTATAATTAACCTTTTGGTATCGATAGTCACTTTAACAAGAATTGGTATTTGTCATGGAAACCATATACTAATTTATTTATCGCTAGCTATATAGTTTTAATTGTTTTGTATTTCTAGAAAACCCAGTTTAATAGTTTACCATTGTTTGTTGGTATTTCTAGTTTGCTCGATCCGGAATAATTAACTAAGTCATCGCCTAGTTTCTTCGACACGGGCCTCGTACTGATGTTACTTATTGAACAAAATTTTGCCATAGCCTTTCCAGCTGCGTAACATTACACGTTAAAGAGACAACAAATTCTTTTGGTTGAAGGACATTATATGAATGCTACGGTTCAAATGGAGAAAATCGTTGATGCCTCTCATTTTTTAATTTATTGATATATTTAGTGATATCAGAGATTTAGAAATTAAAAAACATAGAGACTAAAATTTAACCATGTGCAATTAAATACGCTGCAGTGGCGGACTAACAGGGGGGCGAAGGGCAGCTCGCCCCGGGCCTCAGGTCTTGAGGGGCCCCAAATGTTTTTCGCATTTTTCATAATACTTTAAAAATATGTATTTTCATGATTTCATGTGTCATGACTTCATCAAGATTAAACCACTTTAGCCATCGAAAGTTTTACATGGTACTAATAAACTTTTACGCTGAACCGTCAATACTCAGCAGGGATTCCCATCTTTTAGCTAGGTACTTCCCCTGAATGAAGGAAGTGTGAATAAATCACTTTTGTCCGCCTACGGTTACATTGTACTAATGTCGAAAAAATTTAAAATATATAATTTTTTTACGTTGGTAATTAATAGTGTATTTTTGTAATAGTGCAAATTCTTAAGTAATAAACACGATCTTAACCGCTTAAAATAAGAGCTTAAGATCTTTTAATTTCATTAAAAGTGTTTTTAATTTTTGTTGTTATATAAAGTTTAAAAGTTAATTATTTTAGAGTTGAGCTGGTGCATTTCTGAGTATTCGGAAAAGTAAGTAATTCTTTTAATCAATACAAAAATATTGTTTTTATGCAAACAACTTTTTTTAGTCTATTCAGCTATCTTTCATAAAAGTTTCTGCTGCTTCTGCTGCAACTCTGCCTGATTTTAGAGTTTTTGTTTTATATTTTTTAAGTTTAAGCTGTGACTGACACACCATTTTTTATTTAAAAATTATATTTTAAAATTTAAAATAACGTTTAAATTCATACAACAAATATGTATACCACATTACATTAACCAGAAGTGTGTAGGCAATGTTGTAACATAAATCACAACATTGCCTTGGCCTCTTTTCGAATAAATAAGCTTCGTATGTATTTTCAAATGAAACTATAGCTAGTAAGCATCACTTTTTGTTGTAGAATTAAAGATTCTCTTTTGTTTTTATATTCTTGTATTAGGCAATGTTGTGCTCATATCTTTTGCTAGCACAGTACATTTTAAAACAGGAAAACTTACTTAATGAATTATTTTGTTATTTTTATTTAAGTTACTAAAATCCTTTATATACACGTTAAAGATATTGGTACAAACACCAAGATACATAAGAAAAAAATATGATTTCCATATAAATAAAAAATTACAATGTGCCTATGAACTAACAAGTAACTGAACTGACTGAAGCGGCAAATGCACTTGCTGGATCTTTATCCAAATACCTTTCAAACTTTGATGAGAAGAAAAGTTGCGTTGCCAAAAGAAATTAGTTAAACTGATGAATCGGGATGCAATGTACAATTCATTGATATTGAGACAGCAAACTTAGTTGAAAAGTCTATTAAATGTGATGTTAATACAAAATCCGATGTGACTGACGCTGAAACACAGAATGATAAAACTAATAAATAAAAAAAAATACGGGAAAGAAAATCGTCCCAAAGTTAGGGTCTTCTCTCCTGGTGCTGCCCTTGGCAATACCGTGCCAGAGCAATCAAATTTCCATTATCGGAAGGGTGTAAATTTAAAATAAAGTGGTCCTTTTGGATCTGTGGAAAGACCAGGTAAACACTAAGGGAACAATCGTTGTTTAACTTTGCGTTTTCTCAATTTAAACAGACTAAATTTAAAATGGATTACTCACCATCAACAAAAAAATTATATTGCTTATAAACACACAATAAATTTGTCTCTGGTTTTCGTCAGTGGTCGAAATTAAATCCTAGGAATCCAGCATTAGTTCAAACGAAAAATGAAAACGTTGACAGTGAGCTTAAAACAAAAAACTATTATAAAGATACGAAAATTATTAACGTGGAAACTAAAAATGGAAACTTTTTACATCGCTTTTGTTTCCGTTATTCATAACAAAATCTTTTGCTTTCAGAGGCCACCTGAAGAAGCTTGGAAAACAAAATTTTTTTATGTCAATTTTTGGAATATGATCCGGTGCTGAAAGAGCATTGAAACCAAAGGAGGCCGCTGGTGGGTCAAAATCCATCGTATTTGTGAAAAAGGCACAAATGAATTTATTCATGTTTTGGGTGAACATGTAAAGGCAAAAATTTTTGCAGTTTTAAAAGGCTAAATATTACGGAATAATTTTTGACACACTCGCGAAAGTAAAACAGATCAAATGGTCAAATCATTGGATTTTCTATGAAAATGACACTGTGGAAGTATGATCTTTCCGGTTTTTGATATTTTTTTTAGGCAACCGGGCGACGGCGTCGGGCCACCCGGGGAAAGTGGTCACCACCCGGGCGTTAAATACCTGTGGTTCCCGGACGCGCTGCCTACCCTGAGACATAGGTGTTAAGTCTTTTTCCCGTAAATACGCTCACCGGTGCCCTTAAACCAAACCGTAATGTTTTCACGCTACTTTCGCGGCAGAAATACACCGCGTGGTACCACCAGACGGTCTCCTGAAACGGGGACCTACCCCTAATTGATATCTGGAAAAAGGGGATATGTCAAGCTTTTAACAGCTGAAAAGATGGACTAATTTGCGTTGTGCGGGGCTCAGGTTCACAATGCCCGGGCGTCAATTCGGCGTATGGAGGGTGCCGAAAATCCGGAAATAAATCCGCATTTTCGTCCCTGTTCAATCATTCCTGTCTTTGGCGTTCATGCGTTTGCTGCGTTCCTTCAAACGTCACGTGTTTTGGAACATGAAAATTGTATTGTTTTTTCATCATCTACGAGTGGCAATTACTGAAAGAAACTGGAATAAATTTCTTTTTGGTCTCCATACGGTGTAAAGTCTGAAAACAGAACAATTATAATATTTGGAACATTTTCAAAGATCCAACAAAGGCAAATCTAGATCAAGATCAGGACAACGCTCCTGCCGGCTTTGTAATTTTACCTTTTAACCTTTCAATTTTTGCTTTTTGCTGGGGAAGTAAATTTGCAACCAATTTTCGTCTCCAAAATATGAATATAGAATCGTTAAACTAAAAAAAAGCCTTGAATAGGTATTTGTGAAAGAACGAAACACCATTGTAGCAATGCTTTACTTTTTTGGACAAAAATGAAATGTGGACGCGAGAAAAGGGAAGAAGGAAGGTAAGAAGAACGATGCCGGGTGAATTAGCTCATGGTGTTGGATTAACAATTCAAAAGAAATAAGACGGTCAATGTTTGAATGCATAGATCGTTATACAAGAATTGTCGACACGTTACGAGGCCATGAACAAATCAATAATATTTTCCAAATTATTGAATCAAAGTTTATGCTAGAAGCTTCAGATGACGCTCTGGCTATAGCAGTTGATAATTTAATAAATCTTTATAGTGAATTCGATAAAGAGCAAGTGTTGGAAGAAATTAAAGGTTGCGTCCTTTTAATTTATATATATGTAAAAGCAACCGATACGACTATAGGTGTTGCTGCCAAATGGACACCAAGAAATCCTACAATTTATAATACTACAATTTATAATCCTACTATATATAAATAGGTTTCAGTGATCATTACCCCATACATCGCTTATACTTTAATACTTGACCATTTGCATCTCGGTTGCATCATGCGAGAGAAGTTTTCAAAACTAAACTAATTAAATTATCTTCGATCTACAATGGGTCAAGAGCGACTGGTTAATATAAGCCCTGCCTTCAATTGAAGAAAAATTTCAAAGGAATTTGATTTCACAAAAGTTATTGAAGAGTTCAGTAAATTGAAGGCACTGAAAACACATATAAAATTAACTTCATATCTACTAAAATAAAACTACTAAACTATTTTTCCTCCACCATATTCATTCCATATTTGCAGGTACGACTGCCTTCGTTGCCTAAGTGGTATGGGCGTGTGCTTAAAAACCCGTAGGTCGTGGGTTCTAGTCCTGCAGGGACTCACAGGAGCAATTCGGGCTGATCACCTAATTGTCTGAAAAGTAACATAATCCATGCGTCTGATGGGCATGTAAAAGTCAGTCCACCCACCAACCTGCCAGATTTGACCAGCGTGATGGGTTTGCGGTCCAAAAAACCCCTAATGGATGGGCGTGTAATAGGGAGCCTATGTCCAGCAGTGGACTATCACAGGCTGATGATGATGATGATGATAATTATATGTTTATTAAGCTTAAATAATTTAAGCAATTTAAATTTAACTTGTCAGATTTTAACGAAATTATCAAAAATACTTATACATACAAATGTGAACTGAATAAAAGCTGAAATACATTTGCTTAAAAGCTTGGGGGCCTCATTCAGCTTTGCCGCCCGGGCCTCTGACGAGGCAGTCCGCCGCTGATACGCTGCCTTTAAGTTGCACTATCTGCTTAATTGCCTCCGTAGTCCAATGGTAGGGCGTTTGCTTTATAGACCGGATGCAATGGTTCGAATCTGCGGGGAGTTCACAAATTACAATTGCGGTTTCCTGGTTGGTTAGAAGCAATTCGGGCTGATTAATAATCTGAAAAGTAAGATGATTCATGCGTCGGATGGACATGTAAAGTGTCGGTCCACCCACCACCCTTCTAGACCAGCGTGGTGGGATACGATCAAAACCCTAATGAAGGAGGTAAGGCATTAGGGGCCTAAATTCAGGTGCACTAACAGGGCTGATGATGAAACTATAAAACTATAACCTATTTAGGCAAGAATATTATTAAATCTGCATTCGATTTTCTTTTGCGAGATAAATTTTTTGTACTTTAATAAAAGTACGCTAAAGCTACTCCTGGTTATACCGGCCATTTGCTATTAGAAGTCCCAGCAAAGTAATTTTTCAGAGGCTATTCGAAACAAAAAGAAAGATATATTAAAATTATGAAATTAATTATGTTGAGATATGTATTGTGAAAAACTGTTATTCTAATATTACCATAATTTCTATTTTCTTTATATGTATAATCAAATAAATTATTAGAGTAAGCAAAAGAAAATAACCTTACTATATTAGAAAGTTATATAATAATTTGATACGATAATGTAAACCTATTATACTACATAATTAAAAATGGTCTTTTAGTAAAATACCAAATAAATGCATACCAGACAGTTCTTTGTCCAAAACTGTCAGATATTTAAGTGCTGTACGTATTATTCCATGTCATTGCGGTACAGAGCAGTGTCACAGTGAGAGTTTCAGCTGTAACGCATTCATAACGTTGTTTGTTTTATTTCAGGTTGCACAATACGCTAATCAAAACATAAATGTCAAATGTCAATGTTTTCGTAGTGTCCATAGAGTAAAACAGGAACATTATAGTAGGTTTTAGAAAATGTTATGTTTTATACAAAAGGATCAATAAAAAACATATTAATACAAGTAGTGTATTTAAGCTTTATGAGAGCACAGTTAATTAGATACAATAAATAATTAAGGTGAATTTCTTAAACAATACCTCTTACTCTAAATAAACATAATTCCATTGTCATTTTATCAAGTTATCATGAGTTCGGCTTTATCTATCTATCGGCTATCCATTCAGATAACCTTATTTTATTTTAATTTAATAACAGCTCTAACATAGGCGGTTGGCATCTGATCCTCTGACCCATAGGACTTAACCTATCCAAAAGATGAACTAGTTATTATTAAATTTAAAGGCACTGTCATACTATAACGCCTGCTAATGATGTTCTTGACGGCCAGACATTACTCGCCCATCTGATACATGGATCGTCTTATTTTACAGTCAATTGGGTAAAAGATATATTTCGTAACCAACCACAAAATAACGATCTATAAAATTGTTCTCCCTGCAGGATGTAAAACTTATGATCTCCGGACTTTTAAGCCACAGTAAGTCTGTTCTGACAATGTGTTCAAGATCAAATCAAAATTTTGCTTTAAAAAGTGTAGATAGGATTTGTGCCAGCCAAACATATGAATTATTAAGATTATCTTATATTTATTTTATCAAAAAAAACTATTTGTTTACAAGCATTTAAATTGTACTAAACTTACTATAATACTATTCTGGAAAACTATCACATATAGAACCTAATATAATTACCTACAAGTATGGCTCATGGTATTATTTATTATTAATACCCTCACCATATCATTTATTTCAGTCAAAGCGTAATCACGAGGAGGTTTCATTCAGACTCGGTGGCGAAATTATAAATTAATCCCAGCTTTCCGTGGAAGTCAAACAAGTTGTTGTTTTGTTTCGTTGACGTGTCTGTAATATATATTAATTATATTTTCCATTTGTGTATTCCTGTTGTTTACGTGTTTGTAGCTTTTTTAATACATTATTGAATGAAAGTTTTCGAATCGTTTAGAAGAAAAATAGAAATGGTTATTTTTTATTTAATTTACTTGTTGATGGTACATTGAAACGTTATTAATACTATATACTATAAATAAAATCTGTCCTTTATGTCCTTTCGATAATGTGTTTGGAATTGATATTTTTTATGTATTCTGATTTTTGCATTACACTTACGGAAACTAAGAAAGAATTTTGACCTTGCTTCTCTTAGGCTATCGATTACTCTATGCCTAATTTTTTTTTACTCTTTACGTTTAAGACAGACATTTGGAACTAAAATCTGGCATTAAAAAATAAAGCGAAAGTACAGCATTTTAGCTCTCACAATCGTGCTAATAAGCGTTTTAGTATAAATTTATAGAAAAAGCTTGGCCGGAAGACATATTTACTAAAAAACTCAGAGTTTAAGTTATTTACCGTATTAAGACAATATTTTATTGAAAATATAAATTTTTCTTAATAACACATTTAAAAATTATTAATTATGAGATCTTGAGTTATGTTAATCATTTCTGTATTCTCTTGAAATCTTGAGTATTACAAGAGATTTCTGCATCACAGCATTTATCCAGAGGCACCATGTATAAACATAAACATATTTACGTAAAATATTCTAAAATAAGCTGAGGGTGGGTCAAGGTTATACAAAATGAACGCCGCACAATATACGTGGAAAACATTATCCTATAATTAACCTTTTGGTATCGATAGTCACTTTAACAAGAATTGGTATTTGTCATGGAAACCATATACTAATTTATTTATCGCTAGCTATTTAGTTTTTATTCGTTTTGTATTTCTAGAAAACCCAGTTTTATAGTTTACCATTGTTTGTTGGTATTTCTAGTTTGATAGTTTCAAGGCTTGGTATAGCCTCTCGGCTCTAAATATATGAATAAAATTATACAAAACAGCACGAATGAAAAGACTGTCATAAAAACTAACGAAAACATTGTTATTTCGTAGCTGCTATAAATCATAATAATTCATAGTGAATTTTATAGTATCTGTGGCAGAACTCTATTATTTAAGAAAAGATAAGTTATACAATGTTATAACTAAGACAATTTCAATTTACTTTACCTATATCATTCAATTGTTATTCTTGGAAACACTGAAGGCAAAACATCACGCGGACGGGCACCAGCAGGATGGATAGACCACGTTAACGACTGGTCATCCTCCAATTTCTACCAGGTCATAAGAGAAGCAACGGATATAAACCGATGGAGGCTTCGCTAAGATCATCCGCTCGACTAGCAACTCTGATGCTGACCACGATCCTCAGATAGGAGGAAAGTACCAGAGAGAGAGAGATATAGGCATCTCTCTATCATATCTAATATAATTTCACCCCACTGTAGAGTCTCGGGCATGTCTACAAGTAAGTACATTAGATTCGATAATTTTGCAAATTTACACTCGGAATAATTGTAAACAAAGTATGGGTTACTTTTACAATTATTAAGCAACTAAACGGCATCGCACGAATGGTGTTGTTATAGTCGACCGACTCAGCGATTAATATCTCAATGACAATTCAATAATATTAACGCTAGATGTATGACGCCACATCGGTGCACAGTTTATTTTGCTTACATTCACACCTAGTCTAAATTGGTTTTATTATAATTTGTACTCGCTTCGGAGAGAAGCAGTTGACTTATTCATCATCATTATCATTAGCCTTTGTTAGTCCACTGTTGGACATAGACCTGCCGTAATGCACGCCGTCTCCATTAGGGGGTTTTTGAACCGTATCCCACCTCTCTGGTACATTGCGGGTTGGTGGATGGACCGACTTTCTACATGCCCGTCCGACGCATGGATCATTTTATTTTCCAGACAATTGGGTGATTGGCTTAAATTGTCTAAATCTATTATTGATTCATTTCTATGTTGATTCACAGAGTGATGTCAAAGTCAATGATGCGGTGGCGTGTTACGCCAAAGAACACACAATTTGCTTAGTGTTTTGGTATACGTCATCAAGAGCTAGGCCTATTTTATTATTAGTTAAAGCGATGAAACGAGCAAGATGTCCAACTGGTGGTTAAGTGATACCCGCCCTGGGCACAAAAAAGCAGCTTAAGAGGCAAAAAATCCGCTATCGCCCCGAGACATGAAATATTATGTCTCGTTTACTCTGCGTATTAATTGAAAAATAAAGCGTAAAATCTATTAGAAATTGTATCTTTATTTTTGAAATATACAGAAAGCTTTTACACAAATTTAATACAAAATATTACCAAAAAGCGGATTTACTTTCTTTTCTAAGATGTAAAAATGCGTATATCACATATACCAGTACCAAAATTCATGCTTAAAGTTTGAGCCAGGACTTTACATTATATAACCTTTGTTACGAGCTAGAAAAGGGCCTGATCTTGTATAATATTTAATTTGATTTAATTTTTAATTTCGCCTGTGGGCATACGCAAATATCACATGTTTATCCTTTTCACTTCATTTGTTAATATTGAAGATAAAATATTTAATTGAATATTATGTTTATGTCCGTGGGCATTTTTCGTCAAGTTTCGCTCTCATTTAACTTTAAAATAAAGTTTTACCTTTTTTATTAATAACAGTTAAAAAATTAAAATGTGTTTCCTTAAATTCGATGTTAAAATCGAGTCAAAAAAAATAATTTGTGTGGTGTGTGAGTGTGTAAGAGTGTAAGTGGCTGTGTCAAATTTTGATGATATTATAACTAAAACTGGTTGAAAAATATGTTAAGAAGAACGTCAATTTTAAATATATATTAAAGTTTAGCATATAGCATACAACAATATAGGCTTAGTTGTTACAAGGACTATTTCAAAACAATATTTACACAGTGATTTGTTTTTTTAAATCTTTGCTACGATAAATACATTAAGAAAGCCGATAACATTATTTTATATTTCTTTGTTGGTTCATTGGATTACTCATAGAATTTAATGCCATAGCACAAAACCGATTTTATTTTTGACCAGTTAGTTAGCCTGGTAATCGATATCACCGGCTAATATTAACATATAACACAGTACCTCAACTAAACAAAATCTCTACTTCGAATGAAATTAGTAACTTAATACTTGAAATTTTGAATAAGTTCTGATATATCATTTTTATATGAAGTCATTTATGAAAAATTAGTTACTTCGGAAACATTATTAGCGGCAGGCTTTTTTAAAAAATATTTCAACAAAAATTAAAACATAAGCTTTCAGACTATAGAAGCCGCACAAATCTTAGCAGTAACTTATACACGTCACCAATTACGATTTAATTTCTGTGAAATCAAACGCAAGAAACAATCCTTTGATATACTTTTATCACTCGGATTCCCGTTTTCGGGAACAATTTAATCAATGTAAATCTAAATTACGCCGAGCGTCTGGCATTTGATCTTTGCAATATAATATTAGTAAATTTATTTTTTAATAACTACTTTCAATGGACCATCATGACAACTGCAAACTGAATAACAGTTTCCATGCAAACCGCCTAGTATCCGATCTCCACAACACAAAGTGTATACTGCACTCTAAAGGTACTGACGTTTTAAAACAAAAGCCTAAGAAGATGTTGACCACCGGGGTCGACTTTATATATGTATATGTAAGACGTGGGCCTCGGTGAAATCGACATTTTACTTTTCAGCCTATTGGATGATAAGCCGATTTTACCTAACCAAGTAATAAACAACAATAACGCGAAGTTGTTATCCCACGGGATTTACACGCATATATTTAGGTTAGTAAACGCAATGATAAATACCACTATTAATTGCAATTAAAAGAGAACAATCAACTGTTATAACATCTTGCATAAAACTACCTGATTATGTTATCCATTTGAGCATTTGCTTTGTTTGGCTTACATATTTTCTTTTTGGTTGTATATTTATTTGATCCTTATTTCTAACTAGCGAGCATTTTCTTAATATTTAAATTTCATTTTGTGGCTCTTATGGCTTCATTGCTTGTACGAAATCACCAATGTAAAATGTCAAAGGATTGCACAAAAATAAATCAACCACTTCTTAACCTCTACTTCAAGGAAGTCAAGAATGAAACAACAGATTCTTCAGATGTTGAATGCAGTTTATAAAAATTTCTGCACTTTTTAAATATTGCATAGCCTTTGCATGAAATACCATTTTATAAAATACAAGCTGTGCCCCGTGGTGTTACCCGCGGTTTATTAGGGTAAATAAATTGTGTATTAAAAATAATAACAATTCAAATTTTGAGAAGAAAAATTTTTTTTTATCTCATTTTATTCATCAAGTACTTGAGATGTATAGAGTGCAATTGCACTCTATACATCTCAAATGCACTTACATATTTGACGACCCGCTGGGCTCATTGGTTAGTGTCACTGACAGTGCGCCAAATGGTGTGGCTTCAATTCCCACCCGGTGAAACAATACGTGAACATAGTGTTTTTTTCGTGCCTGGGTGTTTGTAAAATGTATTGATTTACAAAATAAAAGTAAGTTTATGTATCGCATTAGTTTCCATAGTACAAGCTTTGCTTAGTTTGGGACTAGATGAGGTTGTGTTATTCGTCCAGAAATACTTTTATTATTATAGAAAATGACTTATTATCGAATCAAAACTAATGCCTACACTTGATTGTTGTAAGCCTCAAGGATACAGCTACAACCGATGTCCTGACAAAAGCAGTCCATGTGTAGAAGTCATATTTTAATTACAATAAGTATATAATTGCGAAAAACATCGATGTTTTGAACCGATGTATCGGAAAACTTCGATGCACAGATTGGTCACGACAGGCAACTGGCCGCGCGTAGGTTTATGTTGAAATCTATACATGTCGACTGTTCTCTTGTGTATTGGTCAAAGGGTATATGTATACTTAAGTTTCATGTTTTAATTTTTTCTTCTTAAAACTATTTTTGAATAAGTTATGTACAAAGTTCTCCAAACATTTTTGGTTGCGCGGGCGCGTGGTCACTCAAGTTTTGTCAGCCAATATCATTGGACCAACTAGCTCGAGTGACGGCGATATGGTAGATTCTATTTAGGGCCCAGAAGCGAGGATGTGGTTCGAAGGACCATTTGCGTAATCCGGCTCGGACAACATGGTTATGAAGCCGGATTGGAAATACGATAATAGGAAGGATAAATACCTCGTATAATGGCGGCACAGCTACAGGCGTCTTCATTGATGCGGTTAGGGTCCGCGGTAAACTTAAAACTATAAGAACAGAGCGTTGGCCATTCGCGTCGCGTGACTTTAAAATATGATGCGTTGCGTAGGAACTCCCGAAGGCAATTGTCGACAGCGGTGGCGCTGGCCGCCAACCGCGTCACGAAGTATTCTCCTTTTACCCTCCTTTATTCGCGAAATGAGGAAAAATTAAAGGAAAAAGGAGGACAGTCGAAAGGAACGGTATATTAAGAAAGGCAAGGAAGATTATTGCGCAACCAATTTGCGGCTGTGTTAGGCGATATAGAAATGCGCGCGAATAATCATTATCGAATTCCTTTTCATCGATTTTCCTATGGGTATTAGATATTTTCCCGCAGTAAAACGAATACTATATTTTAATCCCGGACGTCAACTAACTCCATACCAAATTTTAATAAAGTCGCTGCCTCCGTTTGGACGTTAAGAAGTAACAAACATACACACTCACAAACTTTCGCCCTTATAATATTAGTATAGATAGGAAATATTAAATATTGGGAACCTTATATGTCAACATAAAACCAGTCTGTGTATGTGTCTGTCGTGGCATTTTATACGTGTTTTTAAAGTTATAGAGTGTTAATATAATTAAAGGGATGAAGTGTTGTTTGTCTTAAGCTCCAATCCTTATTGGCAAATAACCTTAATTTCTATCCGTTGAATTTCCTCCTCTATGTACATATAATTTAAATGCTTCAGGTCCTTATCGTACACGTAGGTATCGTAAATTATTAACTTTAGATCCATTCTGTAAGCGACCTCCTATTTTATTACATTACTTTAATCGATTTAAAGTTCGTTACGAACGTGTTAAGTTCACTTACTTTACATTTGAATATGTACGTGATAAATACATAAACAAATATCCAAAAAAACTTTACAGACCACATAAATGTAATAATACTAATAATAATGTATTATAACTTCAATGGTTAATGCTGTAAACAAAATGGGTATCATATCAAATGATAGCTGTTATCAAATTTAATTAAAAACAAATTGTGCATAAGTTATTACTTCAATCACATGTTTTATTGAGATAATTGACTAGTGGAATGATTATTGAATAAAAAGACATTAACGGATTTTATCGCTTTTACCTCATTATTACATAATACAGTATGTACATACTGTTATATTACAATAAACACTTTACAAAATATTTAGTTTACTATGTTAATAAGACATTTATTGCGTTTTTAAATTATCTTAGAAGTTGTTAAAATAAAGAGACTCACATCCGATCCATTTTGTTTGTATCTATTATAATAAAACATTTATGTTAAAAAGGTTGCAAGGTTGAAAAATACTACTCACTCTTTTATACAGGGTTAATGGGTGCTCTTTCAAGTTTAAAATTAAAGAGTGTTTAAGTCGAAAGAACGAGCAGAGGTTTGTCAAACTAGGTTAAGGACGCAGGAAGTGCTGCCGCGGCTAAAGTTATAGATGAAACCGTTACGGGCGAGATCCGGTGTAAGTGGAGCTTTGATTTTAAAGATAAATGGCCCCTTATGAAGATAATTATGAAATGTTTATCTTCTTTACATCATATTTTTGATTTTATCGCGTTTGATTACTTTACAATTATTTAAAATTATACCCGACGTTTCAAACCCTTCTCAGAGTCCTTCGAATCAAATTAAAATCACAAAATCATATGTCATATGAAAGAACTTGTGTGAATCAAAAACATTTTGACTGAATAATAATTGATTAGCAAAATTCGGGTAACTTAGGTTTCCATTTTTCAAATTCATATTTTTTTGTCTGAAACCAACAAATATGGATCCGTTTTATTTTTTAGTTTTATTCCACAGTAAATGCGCCAACTTTAGATGGCACTTGACTAGGCATTCTAGGAGGTTTTTTCAAAGCGGGCCTTTCCAGGTTGATAACGATTTTAAGTTTAAATACATTGTTTAACCAATTAGTCTTAATTCTAGGAAACTTGGGGCAGTTATTGAATTATGTTTCACTGGCATTCAAATATGTTTTTGGGGTTTTAGTTCCAAAGTTTAAACCAACAAAAATTATAAATATTAAAATAAAAATGCAAAATGGTCACAATTTGTCAAATTTCTAGATTTTTTAAATACCCATAATTTTCAAACTAGTCGTGATAGATTTTATCTGATTTTTCTCATGACGGTTACGATCCATCCTGTCAACCCCTTTTTGTTTTATAGTTGAGTTTCGGGACATCTTGAATATTTGTAGTCCCTACAATGTTTGCAGTATATAAGCAGCTTATCCATACATGAAACTTTTATTATTTTAAATAAAATGGAGTATATCTCTATATATTATAGCCAATAAGTTATTCTGATGTGAAAATATATTATTGTTTTGTTTAGGGTATGAGTAACATTCGTCCTCACTAACTTTTGCATTTATCGTATCAGTAGGAGGATTCTGTTCAAATTTACTTTTCGATCAAGTATCTTTCATAAGTACTCTTCTTATTATTTATCTTAAAAGTAATACGAAGACGTTTACTGAATAAGAAATAATCATATTTTTTAAAACATTGTTTATTATTTTAAAACAGAACTGTATTATTTTTATGGCCAAATATATTATTATTCCATTCACGTTTGCTCAATTTGGAGCGGACAAAAAGTTGTCTACAAAATATGTGCATATTTTATTAAAAAAGTTATTGTACTACGAATCCCGCAACCCTTCATGCAATATTCATAAAGTTTTTGTGTGTCTATTTTCATTTCAATTTGTTCTATCGTTCTTTGTAATTTATTAGATTTAACTTAAAGTAACTAAGAGACTTGTCTTTATAAAGTTACACCTTTAGTTTGAATACGAAAGACGAATGAACTCTTAGATTTTGAAGATGATTTGTTCTATACCAAAGTTTTGCCTTTATTTTGTTTTAGCTTTTGTTACAGATGGAACCATCTACCAAAATAAACATATTATTAGAAGAACGCAAAAATATAACAAATCTTTCTGAGACATTTTAACATTTAGGCAACTATTGAGCAAATTTATAATATGAAATACAATAATTTACAACAATTGCTAAAAAAATATAGACTTACGAACATAATTTTGTACTGATTATTACTACAAATTGCAGTAACCAAGCCGTCATGTGGACCACTAGCCATCAAGGTGGTATTTACGTGGTGAGTCTGTGGCGATGAAAAATTACAATGGGTATTATTCCGAACAAATTTTCCTTTTCTTTTACGGTGGTACAGTTGGTAAATGTGCACAGAGATGCAACGTCTCTGCAACGCCAAGAGATTGACAGGACCGGTAAGTGTCAATTAGACGAATTAGAATATAGAATTGCTCGACGTCGTATGCAGTCAGAGATGAGTACCGTACTCGATGTGTGGCCGAAGTTGAGTATTAAAAAGTAGTATAACATGTACTGGTAGCTAATACTGTCTTGATATACTAAAGACTCCTATGTTAATAGAAGTCAGTTAAGACTTAAATGATCCTGACTCTAGGTGACACTATATACCTATACCAAGAATACGATCTCACCTGTGACCTAGAGGTTTACCTACTTCAAACCGACCAGATGCGAAGAAATATGTTCAGTGAATATATTAATTTGTGCCGTTTGATTGTACAAAATTGAAAGGAATCTTAGTTTATCTCCACCAGGGATAGCTGAGCCGCAGATTTATCCAAAGTGCTGTTCTGCGGTACTGCCCCGGAGTCATCTTCTCTAAAAGAGGAGAGGAAAAACACAGGTTTGCTTCTGGATACTTATCCCCGAATAGATTTTGCCGAATTTGAGTATTATCTAGACCAACTGAGAACACTAATCTCTTGTTATGGTATATACTTAGTCGTGGTTGCGGGGGATAACAATGAATTACTACATGTGTTCAACATAAAAGTGTGTTTGTGTGTATGACAAATATAATAAACACAGAAGGATATTATTGACAGCATTTGTATTCGTTAGAAATATGAAATACTTTTCAAATTATTTTTAATGGAGTAATGGCATATGTCAATTACGGTTTTGATATTACATTTAAATTTTTAGAAAGTATCTTATAAGAAACACGAGCTTTTAAATTACCGACGTCGAAGTAAAAATAACAGTAAAGGTTAAGTGCCACTTTAGTGTGAGTGATGGTTTATTTTTTTTCTGTTTGGGTAATGTATTGAACTCAGCTCTTTTTGATTACAAGTCAATATCCGTTTTGATTACTTGTCAATTTTTTTATAAAATTGGTACGTATATATTTTTTCAAGATTTTTTCTCATGCTGAAAACGAGTTAACATCATACATTCATTTTAAAACGTAAATATAAAAATTGTCAATCAACATGTATCAATTTTTAAGTATTTTCTTTTTCGTAATATCTTTAGTACGAAAATATGGCGATGGATTTTGTTTAAGACTTTGGCTCTAAAGAAAGAAATGCCTACGCGTGTCTTGTAACAAAATTTTAAAATTGTTTAAGTGCATTGCATAGAATAGTAGATATATACTGTCAGGGTACAATTTGCCAGTTTTTTTTAAATACTTGTTAAAAACTTCTAATATATTAATGACAGGTAATAGATTACCTTAGACTTTGCGTTTTGCATAAACAAGGTTAAAGTAACTGTACCAAAAATTTCCTTGTTAAAGGTTGCATTTTTTTCAACCCTGCGGTAATTCATTATAGAATTATGTCTAAAGTAATAATTATCAATAAAGTACCAAAAAAGAAGATGTATCGTTTTGTAAAGAAGACAATATAAAAGGATTTTTTCCGTCCCCCGACTGGGGACTATGATACGATGTAATAAGGATAAACGTCAACATAATTTGAGCAGTTTGTGTTGTTCTTTGTTGACATTTTATCAAGCCAGACAATGGAATCTTTTTACAATTTGCACTTATTTACTTTCATATATATCAGTGAAAAGTAAATAGCTACATTTTAACCTCAACTTATTTTATAAATAATAGTTCCATAAATTTTAAACTTGTTAAATAAAAAATAATGTTTTAGAGATGTGTAAAGGTTTGGAACTCTTAAGTTCTTTATAAGCTCACTCAATTTTTGACGAAACATTATATATATTTTTTATTGTCATAAAATAAAAAAATCATTAGCCTATTGTGCCATTTTGTACAATGTTCTTGCAGCAATAAAAATACAATCAAAACCAAAATTTAAATCCAGACTATAACTGTATCATTTTTGTTGACTGCGTTAACATATAATACAAATATTAAATCCACTTTTTTACAGATTTTTCTCATTTACTGTATATATTTTACTCGGACTTTTACAGTCTGCTCCTGATAATGGACTGTGGACAGATTTAATAGGAAATGAATTACGTAAAAATAAATTATACGGTACCTAACGAACGTAAAATATAATAAGAATATATTTAGGTTATGCATTGAATAAAATAGCGTTACTGTACATCCGTAGTGTAGCACTAGTTCTGCGGCACCACGCATCCTTATTACTACAAATTTGGGGTAAAATGCTTCCGCTAGGCTGCGCTTCTGCGTATGTTTAGTTATATCTCAGCATGTTCAATTTAATAAAGAATAAAACAATATCTCGTTTTCCTTGTTTTTACAAAGCATTTAGTAAAGAGTGTATGCTTACATTCGAATACATAGTATATTATTGCTAATTTTCTACTTTTTATGCATATGTTGCTAAGTTTTTGTAATAATCAGTTCCCTAAAAACCCAATTACGAAAAGGCTCCATTCAAATATATCGTTTTAAACGCCTGAAAAATTAAATATTTTTCTTCTTGTTCCTTGCGATGCATTCGCCAAATACTCTTTATAGTCCATCTCTGATTAATCGTTTTTAGAGTTCAGTTGTTAGGATGCAATAATTAACGCGATTTTTTATATATTTTAATCGTTTGATTTCAGTTTTAATGTATTCGAATTCTGATTATTTTAAACTGCCAAATAAATATTTTGTAATTTATTACATCCATATGCTTTACAACCCGTTTTTTGATCTTTATTAAATGGACATCATAAAGACGTCTTGTTTAATAGTATAATACACAATAATGTATTAATATTGACCATTTCCAAACACATTTAATTTCTTATATTGTTAGGCCTAATATGGTTAGCTTTAAGCTTTTAAGATGCGCTGTTAAATATTTTTCAAGTCATTTTATTGGCTGTTGCATTTCAAATCTTATAATATATATCTCCAAAAATACTCATGATTAGTAGTTTTCGAAAACAAAGTAAATAATTTTAAAGTAAAGCAAAATAAGTTTTAGTAAAATAAATCATACCTGTAAGAGTCCATGGATAAAAATTGCATTAAAACAATTAAAAGAATAAAAACGTGAATAAAGCATCATGATTAAATATATAAAATTTGATGTTTACACAAATTTTAACGCAGATTGCGATAAATAGACCATCAAAGCTTTAATTTCAAAAAGTACAATTTTTTTTGCTTAGTAAGTTGGTCTGTTTATGCACAAGTGTTAAGATTCAACTTCTGATAAACGAGCTCAACAATTTGTAACATAAGACTTAAACTTTGTTATACTGAAGAATAATTTCTATCGTATTTTGACTCGGGCGAAGCAAAGACTTATTGCCACAAAAGAAAATTGCTTCTTAACTTTTTAAGAACGAAAATAAAATGGTCGACTGTTAATAAATTTTTAATCTTCTGCTACAAAAATGATGAACTTTCTCCCAAAATATATATTAATATTTCAAATACGTTTCTTCTCTTTATTACAATAACTATTGTAATAAGATGCTTACGATATGCAAATAAAGTCTAAAAAAGTAATATACATTGAAATAAATTATTATTTGTTAAGGACAAATAAATTTAATTTTAAAACATACTTGCTATCAGACAATCGCAACCAAATATATATATTTAGTTCTGTTTATTCATGAACGATAAGTTATTGATACACCCATGGAGAACAAAATTCGAAAGTAACACTGAATGAATTTTTAATCATTCTTAACAAAAAAAAGATTATTTGGATCGACGGATATGCTTCGTTAATCATTGAAGCTCCATAACCTAATAAGTGGACGTATCACACACAGCTGAGTCCATGCGTTGGTGATCACTTTTATGCCATCGAATGACATCTTACTTCAGCAATCGGGTGATAAGCCCACATTGTTCTAACAACAGAAACAAGAATGAAAATTGTTGGTCCCGCAAGCATTCGAACCAAGACCTCCGGTTTCTAAAAGCAAAGCCCATACCACTAGGCTACTGAGGACAGTCGTTTGTACGAATGATGTGTTCATATAAATTAGAAATAAATAATAGTGTAGACACTAAACAGGGCCTCATTCTAAATTAACTTTACTAGATATGGGTGTAGGCTTGCTCTAACGACAGGAAATCAGATAAGGATAGCTTGCTTTTCAGATTGAACACAGACACAGTGCTTCTGAATCCAAACCATATGGCTAAAGACATTACCTTTAAATAGTATGTCATAGAAATCTACAATCATGATTTGTAAGTTCATTAACTGTCGACGAAACTTACTTGTCGATATGTTACGTTTAATGACAACTAAGTACGTTAAGGAAATTTATTGATGAACTCCAATGATTCTATAAATTGCTATATGGTAGAGCTTAGAAAGCTATTTTAATCTGTATTACGAACTTGTGTCATTTGTTAAATAAGTTTAGATATTTTTGTAACTCAATATTCTATGTAATTGCGAGAGATGAAAAGTACGTCTTTTATTTTTTAACATTTTTATGTAGACAGATGAAGTTTTATTTCAGAATATCATACTTATGAAAATTGAATAGCCATATAACGTCTTTCATTAAAAAAGTATGAACAAAATCGGAGCTCTAGGAGTGGAGCAACGAGGTAACATATGTAAAAATAGGAAAAAAACATAAGTTCGGAATTGAGTCCCTCTTTCTTTTGAAAAGTCCGTCCAAAACTTCCCAAAAGAAGGAGTACTTTGTACAGAATTAAAGCCCAAATGGATATTTTATAAACTAGGTTAGGGGTGCAGAAAGTGTTTACCGCGGCCAAGGTTTCAAACAATGTCGTTAAGATTCAAGATCCGGTATAAGTGGGCCTTTTTAGAGCCACCACATTTATGTGAAAGATAAGAGAGAGGGTAGTTGTAATTTTACCGTACTATTAACATGCAATGGATTTATTTACTGCCTCCGTAGCCTAGTGGTATGGGCGTGTGCTTTAGAAACCGGAGGTCGTGGGTTCGAATCCTGCGGGGACTCAACAAATTTTCATTGTTGTTTCCTAGTTGGTTAGGGCAATTTGGGCCGATCACCCAATTGTCTGAAAAGTAAGATGATCCATGCGTCGGATGGGCATGTAAAAAAGTCGGTCCACCCACCAACCCGCATTGGACCAGCGTGGTGGGATACGGTCCAAACCTCCTAATGGATAGGGGTGTATTAGGGGAGGCCTATGTCCAGCAGTGGACTAACAAAGGCTGATGATGTGATGTGTGTGTGGATTTATTTATTTTCTTAGTATTTAATGCATTCACACTATGTTCGATAATGTCTCATTAAATTTCTATTCAAATCTAATGCCGAATTAAGGCCGATGAAAATTTTGAGCACATTTTCGCTTTGATAAGGTCAAAGCTAATAAACCTAAAATTCTCCGTGATCTCAGAAAATTTTAATATACACGTCTCGTGTATCTCTGTATATCTCTATATAAAAGTACATTGGGACGGGACAGTCATCGGGCCAACATACATAGCAAGAATTCTTTTTTCTACGGTCGTCTCTGAGAGTTTTGTAATTATCATGAAAACGATAATTTAATGCTCAATTAGTTATGTATAGAATGCTGCATTTATATAGTAAATTATTAAAAATTTGTAATGTTCCTATTTTTTTATTATAAAAAAATAACAGTAAGTGAAAAGACATTACTAATATATTAATTATATAAATACATTACTTTACATTAATAATATAAACCGCATATCTTTAATCATCAATCAAAATCATCACCACCCACCACTGCTGGACGTAGGCCTCCCCTAATGCACGCCTTCTCCATTAAGAGGGTTTTTAGACCGTATCCCACCACGCTGGTCCTATGCGGGTTTTTGGGTGGACCGACTTCTTACATGCCCATTGACATCAGCAGGGATAATCTTTCTATTTATAAAAATGGGTGATTAGCCCAAATTGTCCAAAACAAACAGAAAATAACGATAACACAAAGTTTTTTCCCTTCGGGATTCGAACCCACGATCTATGGTTTATAAAGCAAGGGCCAATACCGCTAGAATACGGAGGTGTCTTAAATAATACATCAAATTGACTATGAACAAAAAAAATGCAGAGAGTTGAATGCAATGTTTTCGTATCGAGGTCAGACGCCAGTGGATTTGTGTAAATCATTTATTTAGATAATACATCCGATGTAATCTTAAGTCAAAACGATGATAAATTATAACGGCTAGCAAAAACCATATCTATTAGTTAACCAATATTTATTGCTTAAGTTACCCGAGGTTTATGGTCGGATAAAACAATTTTAAGTACATATCAGTCTCATGATTAATTATTAACAGATAACAGTAGATATATGGCCTTACTCATCCACAACGAGAGTTTCAAATAAAATAATATCTCCATACGGGTACTTTATTTATTATGTATTTATTTACGTTGTTCATAACACAACACAGATTATTAATTAAGTTAGTGATGGTGAGTTAATAAACTGAATTCGTGTTAAACGAAAATTTATTTTACTAGTTACTAAATAAGCGTTAAAGGGTTGCTAGAAATGCAATTGTAATTTATAGAAAAACGCAGGTATGTAGTATGTTCACGAGACATGTCCAAAGTGTCGTCGAGGCCTCTTCGAGACAAGTCCCGGTGGAGGAAAACCCCCGCTGGGCCTTGCCAAACGACATCAAGGACCTCTTGCGACGCAAGAGAGCCGCGATTCGCACCCACGATTGGTATCCGACCGAGAGGAACAGTAGGGAACTACGCGCCCTTGAACATCAGTCCAAGACGCGCATAGCTGAATTCAGGAACGATCGGTGGGATAGCGATCTTAACAACCTGCATTCTTCCCATGTGGCCTTCTGGCGCATTCCTAAAAGCCTCAAAGGCGGCGGCAGCCATCCACCTATGCCGCCACTCATCCAACCCGACAAGCCCACAGCGTTTCTCGATGAGGAGAAAGCCGAATGTCTGGCCGACAGTCTCGAGGCTCAATGCTCGCCCAGCTCACAACCGGTGAGCGCCGCTCATCTCCGCAAGGTAGAGAGCGAGGTTGACCGGTTGACACACCTACCACCACGCGACGTACTCACACCCGTAACGGAAAGCGAAGTCAAGTCGATTGTCAAAAAGCTTAGACCACGGAAAGCCCCGGGCACCGATGGCATATCAAACCGCGTCATTAAGATTCTTCCGACTCACCTTATCAACCTCCTAGTCCTAATCTATAACGCAGCTCTTTCCAAGGCTTCCTCAAACCCGGTAAACCTCCTAACCAACCAACCTCCTATCGTCCCATTAGCCTCCTCAAAGGCTTTGGGAAAATTTATGAAAGATTAGTTCTGACCCGCTTACAAGACTTTATGCAGTCTAAGTGCCAATCCTGTCCAATTCGGCTTTCGGGCCAAACATTCATGCACAAATCAGGTGCACCGCATCACGGAGCCAACAGACAGGAGCGCTTTTCCTCGACGTGGCGAAGGCGTTCGACAAATTATGGCACGACGGGCTTATATACAAGTTATATTAGCTCGGCGTGCCAGACCGTCTCGTACTCATCATACGAGACTTTCTCTTGAAGCGAACGTTCCAATACCGCGCCGGGGGACCGAAATCACAACCACACCCGCTGCAAGCCGAAGTTCCACAAGGCTCTGTGTTAGGTCCTGTCCTATTTACCTTATACACCGATGACATCCCACATAATTACAAAATAAGCACCGCCTTGTTCGCAGACGATATTTGCATTTACTCATCCAGTATCTGTCCTTTTGTTATCCAAAGACGTCTACAAACCGTCGCCAAGAAATTCGGTGACTGGTTTCGGCGTTGGAGAATCGAAATAAACCCATCCAAGAGCGTGGCAGTCTTGTTTACACACAGAATGCCGACGATCCCTCCCAACAAAAGTTTTGCTTTCAGCTTCTCAACTGCACAGTTGAGAAAGCTGAAAGCTTCTAGAACATAATACATTCGTTCGAGATAAAACTTTTCTTTAAAACAGAAACGTATGCTTATAATAAAGGTACAATTTGGATATAATAGATTAACTGTTAAACTTCTTACAATGATACTATTATATCATCATCATCATCAAAGGCCTTTGCATCTTTACAGACGATTAAAGCATGTGCCTGATCAGAAGAACACCTCTTTTTGTGGTTATATAAGCCAATTCGGGAGCGACATTGTCTTCTACACCAGCGGCAGGAGAAATGTGAATTAGGCAGGGTGGTGCCGGTGTGTCTCTTATGTCTCCTATCCGCCAGTGATTGAAACCAGGCTGTATCGTGGTGAGCTGACCTTCCTTTACACTCTTACGCCATCCAATCCTATCCTCCGCGAGCTCCTCCCAGCGTTTATTGTCGATGTTAAATGTAGAATGTCGCGCTTGACACAGTCTTTGAATCGTACCAGCGGTCTCCAAACGTTTCTCTTGGCATTTGCTATAGTGCCAAGCAAAACACACCTCGGAAAACGAGTAGGTGGCATGCGATACACATGCCCCAGCCATCTCAACCGTTTCTGCTTGAGCAGTGCGGTGAGGCTGGGCAGCTGTGCGATTTCCAACACCTTTTCGTTTGCCGCTATGTCCGTCCACGTGAAGCATAGAATATTACGCAGATAGCGCACGTAGAAGGTGCTCGGTCGGCGTTCTTGCTTGGCATAAGATGTCCAGGTTTCCGCTCCGTACAGAAGTATGCTCAAAATGCATGTTTGGAACACTGTAATTTTGGTCTTTGTGGTCAGATGTTGGTTGGTCCAAACTCTTGTACGGAGCTTTCCGAACATTTCTGCCGCTTTGCCAATACGAACGTTGATCTCTGCATCAAGCGAGAGATTGTTCGACACGGTCGACCTAAGGTAGCAAAACTGCTCTACTATTTCCAGGGGCTTCCCACCCAGTAGAATCGCTGCTGGTGTGACACAACCCTCAACCAGTACAACAGTCTTCTTGGCGTTTATGCTTATAGAGAACAGAGTGCATGCATAAGAGAACTTGTCCATCATATGCTGGAGCTCGTGTGGAGAGGCAGAGACAAAGGCTGCGTCGTCAACGAACAAGAGACCGTCGACGTGCATGTCCTCGCGATACCGTTTAGGCTTGAGAAGGGTGGTGTTAAAAAGTCTCCCATTAGCCCTTGTGTAGAGATGGATACCCTAATAGCACTCGCTAAAAGGGTATCCATGGAGAAGCAAGAAGAAGATACCAAAAAGAGTAGGTATTATATCATCATTAATCGGCTTCAGTTCAGTTCTTTGGCTTGATGATTAATCGGCTTCCGAAAGATGGAGATATTCTATTTGAAGCATGTTTTTTTTTTAAATTTTATGTTACCCTGAGGAAAACAAATCCATCATTATATTTATTATTGTGAAAATTCAGGACCAATTAAGGCAGCCAATCATGTCATTATGTAATTAATGACATGATTGGCTGCCTTAAGAGTTAGAGTACACTAGTGCTACATAATTGTTACTCATGTAATCCATCAGTAAATGACCCATTTAACCGGATCAGCTATTACAAGATTAGATATATTCAGAGATTAGCCAGAACAAACGGCCAGACGGAAAAACAGATATATAAACTAAAATTTGAAAACAAGTTGTTTTGTTATACCTATATATCCGTTATCACAACGTCATTATTTTAGAACGGTTATTTAAATGTTACAAAGAGATATTTTAGTAGATTATACCTTATAACTTATTTAAGTTACGGAGGCAGACGATCTTAGACGGGTCTTACTCTGTTTCACAGTAAAATAAAACTCTTAAAATAGACTGCTTGAAAATACGTTTATTATTTATTTACAGTTGTGTAAAAGGTTAAAAGCCAGTCTCAAAAACTTCTCACCCAAAAGAGCTTATCGTATACAACTCCAAAGGTACAAAGTAGGTTTAGAATCTTAGTTATTTATAAAGCTGTAATATTTAAGCATTTTCCTCACGTTTTACATAATTCGCAGCGTATTTATTCATGTAAAAGTTTTCTTTACATGTTTACAATTAATGATCAAGCAATCACACGTTAAAAATATTTTATTACTTTTTTATCGTTTGAATGTTCAAATTGGATGTACATATATTTAGTACATATGTTATTGAGGAAACAATCATGCACATTAAACATATAGGCTTTTAGAACCAAAACATATAAATATAACAATATAAACATATAGACCATTAAAAAGTACGCAGCCATCCATCACATCCACAAACACAAAGACTAATGTGTGTCACTCAGTCGTGAATCAAGTGAGTGATAAAATAGTAGCTATTATTTATCTACATTTGGTATTTTTAGATAATTATGTAATTTTGTATGTTTTATAAAATTTTGAAAATATGAGGTTTTCGGCAAATATCCTTTGCAGTAGTTTAATTACATAAAAGTAACAGAGAACACGAAATCGTTTTAGCTAGCACATATTTTTAATATATTTAATATAGCAAAATATTGTCAGGGTTTCTTTTAAAGAATTATTCAAAACTTAAAATGCATCTTATAAACTTAATATTAAATAAAATTATATAAAAATTAAATCTAAAACAATTTTCGGTATTCTATATTTAATGAAACAATTCTACTAGTAATATCTTCTTTTCACTAAACTGATTGCGGATCTATTTTTGTCTCAAAACAGTTATCTTTCGTCAATTTACGTGATTTTCGGCTTGAAGGTACCGCATCCAGCGTAAATACTTGGATCATCATACATCTATATTTCATGGCGTCAAGCTGAGTTCCTATATGGATCCATAATATGCTGCATCTATAATTATTTAAAATATTGTTATAACGAGAAATTAATACTTTAATTAATCGCCAGCAAACTGGAACTAATGCCGATTTCAATATTTTACAAATGCTGTTAGAAAACACGTCAAAAACATTTGCTTTATTGATTCTCATTGTTCAAATTTTAATTTTTACACCAAATAAATGTGATCAGTATCATTGTGTGTGTTGCTCCAAAATTCTAGATTTATTACAAAAAGTAATTCAGAGGTTTAAGCTCGAAAAAGACTTAGTAATAAGGAATCTAGGCTGTATCTGTTAACCTAAGATTATTGTTTTTGTTTCTCTATCTATCATCTACTAGTGGCTGACCAATCAAGTGTTTTAGTCTTCGCTTATTAGAGCTTTTTGTGAAATATTTGATGTAATTAGTCGATGTGCCGGATTTCCTGTTCCACTACGTCAACAATCGGATAAAAAATATTAAAGGAAAGATATAAAACGTTTGTATTTTATTTCTCATCAACTTAATATAATTTTGCTAAAAGTAAAATATTTGTGCTCTCATTTCAAGTCGTACAAAATAAATATAGCAGTAAATTTTATCAAAAACTATTAGGATACACTTTATAAATGTTTATCAGACAACTTTTTAGATAATGTATTTATTTGAATATATACGTTATTAAAAAAAAAAACAAAAACAGAAACAATTGTAGATTGAAATAAATAAATTTAATTATATCTTTTTATAGTGTCGACTCAGAACCTTGATTTGCATGCATACCTTAAATGGACTTTAAATCTTTATAGACCCATTCCTGAGAAAACTTTCGGACTCCCTCGGGCAGACTAATGGAAAAACGGACAAGAAAGTGGGACCGTACAAGGGTTTCCATTAAATTTATGGGAAGGACGCCAGGTTTATAACATTAATTCATTAAACATGGACTTACGTTACAAATGCATGATTAATGCACTTACAAGGTAGACGATATGCAAAATTGTTTAATTTTTCATATAAAAATTTGATTGTCAAATTATATTGACCAAATTTATTAACAGCAGGAACATTTATCGTTCTTTTTAATATGCGGCTTAATTTATAATAATTTTTACTTTTCAAATATGTTTACACAATTTAATCTTTCATGCAGGCTAGTAACCAATTTCTAAAGAAAAATTCAATGAAGCCATCACGAGGTTCAGACATTACCGTTACCGAGCCGGCAGATTATTAATATTAGAACGCTTAGTTAGTCATATTCCATCCAATAATTTATTTACCTTCAAGCGACCTGCCCCTGCTTAGCACGGGACCTTTGCTAATAGAAAATATTCTACAATATTAAGCGTGTGATACACATATAAACCTTCATCTTCATTCACTCTATCTATTAAAAAATTGCATCGAAATCCGCAATAGTTTAGATGATTTAAGCATACAAAGGGATATAGGGACAGAGAAAGCGGCTTTGTTTTATACTATGTAGTGATTACATGGCCATTATTGTTCATTAAAACTTTAATTTTAAAGGGCGTTATGGTTAATTTTTTGATTTATATGTAACATCAAGCAAGTCTTTTTAAATTTGCAGTTTTTTATATTTATGCGTTATGTTCTTTTTATATATAAAAAACTTTAACTCCCGTTTAATACCCATCCAACTTTTTACTCAATCCCGCGGGAAAACATCTTTGTGATATCGTGATGTTTTCTGATTGATGACCCATGTGTCGGATGGGCATGTAAAATTTTCGTGTACTAAGACAGGCTAATGATGGTGATAATACTCGATGTATTAACTCTTTGGTCTAAAATATATAATTAATTATTTTTTATATATAATTAAAAATGTATTATTACACCTAAAAGTAATTTCAGTATATTTTTACATATAATTGATATGAATTATATACTGACCTGTTAATGGATATATATCCATCAACAATCCCGCAACAATCCATCGCATTGACGTTATTCATATTTTATTATAAAATAATAGTTAGTTTTACATATTTGTATTTCATAGACTTAGACATATTATTCTTAGTCTGCAATTTAGTAAAAGTCGGATATATTTAATGAATATAACCGACTTTAGAAGCAAAAAAATTAAAATGCTATTAAAGACAAGACATTCGCAAAGTTTGGTGAGGGCTGGATGTGTATACCGAAAATCGGAAGCGGTGGCGCGAGTTAGGGGAGGCCTATATCTAGCATTGGACTGACACAGGTTGATGGTGATGATAGTGATGATTAAAGATTTAGCAATTCAAAATACTATTAGCCCTGTTGTATATGAAATATCACATTTCATAGGACAAATAATTTTTATGTTTAACAATGTCAATGTAAAATAAACAGTTATTTAATATTATTAACTGCCTCCGTAGCCTAGTGGTATGGGCGTGTGCTTTAGAAACCGGAGGTCATGGGTTCGAATCCTGCGGGGACGCAACAAATTTTCATTGTTGTTTCCTAGTTGGTTAGGGCAATTTGGGCCGATCACCCAATTGTCTGAAAAGTAAGATGATCCATGCGTCGGATGGGCATGTAAAAGTCGGTCCACCCACCAACCCGCATTGGACCAGCGTGGTGGGATACGGTCCAAACCCCCTAATGGATAGGGGAGGCCTATGTCCAGCAGTGGACTAAAACAGGCTGATGATGTGATGTAATATTATTTAATTAAATAACTTTCTGATGCCAATTATAACAATATTAAACAACTTGCTCAAGGGGATAATATTAGCTCTTTTTTATTACTTTGCTTAGTGCTCGGCGATATCTACACACTATTAAGGGTCGACTCCTTTACAGCGCGTCTGTTGACTTCTTTTATACAACTTGTTAAGTGTTGTGTTTTTTCAACATGTTTCTCTAAAAGCTTCATTCGCACGTAGTTTGGAAACTTGTTCTGTAAACGTTGTTAGGTTTAAGTGTAGAGTACATTTTGTTGATACGGAAAATTAAGTTGGTGCCGCAAGTGGCCCAAGACTCGGCACGATTGTATTCTATGACCTAACCAAATTACTTTTAATATTTATCTAATATTTACTACAACTGCCTCCGCTAGCATAGTGGTACGGGTCGCGATTTAGAAACCGGAGGTCGTGGATTCAAATTCTGCGGGGACTAAACAACTTTTCATTGTTGCTTCGTAGTTAGTCGGTGCAATGCGGGCCGATCACCCTATTGGCTTTTAAAGTAAGATGATCCATGCTTCAGATTGGCATATAAAATGTCAGTCCTGTGCCTTACCTCTCTCCCGTCATGTTGGTTATCTGTTTGATCTGGCTTTGGGAGTATATAGTAATAGGGAATGCGCCTGCGTTTGCGCCTATAGCTGTGCACTATATTATGTCTTGGACATTTGGCTTTTCTCTAATATACATCGGCCGCCGTAATCGTAATCGACTTGGAGGACATAATTTTTACTTTGAGTTACTTAGTGCACATCTACTCTGATTGGCGTTTATATTTGTTTCTTGTCTTATAAATACCAGGTATTGCTTGAATCGTAGATACTCTAGATTATTTCATCTCTATTTCGTCTCACATCTGTGCATCGTTTTTGTTAACAACCTTGAAATGCTTTTTGTAGCAACAAGCAACTTTTCAAATAAAATTAAATAGGAGTATACGTACGAAATTGGTTTTCTTGGGCTTACTTTTTCACAAACTATAAACGGAGGTTCATTAAGACCCTGTCATATTATATCAATACACACTAAAGGAGGGAAAAACTATTTCTCTTTCAACCTCGCCGTTAGTAAAAACCAAAATGTTACGATTCATTTGACGTTTCGATAAAAGAACATTGGTAAGTACTTTTTAGAAGTGGCGAGGTAAATATCTCTACATGTATGTTATAAAAGACCTAAAACTATTTGGTTTAAGTAAACAGCTAGATCGCTAGAGCTTTTGTAAATACAGATATACTTTAAAAATTTACACACAGTTTTTATTAATGAATTATTTTTTCAGTCCTTTTAAACTTCTTAGATTACACGTAAAAAAGATCATAAAAGATGCATTATCGCTATATTTTTTCGTGGGCGCAGTACCAGTATCTTGTTCCAGCCGTGGATTAGTCAAGAGGAAACTGGCCAGCCTAAGGAGTAAGGCCGGCCGTAAAGGCCGTTCCTAGCGGGCTTAAAAAGTTCGCTGTAGAAGTTATTACATAGGTGCAGTAGAAGAATGTCCTCCGTGACTAATTTAGTATCACGAGATTCGGTATTTCGGCGACTTGGCCGTACCTCTGATGCGGTCAACTGGCGGGGATGTTCATTAAGGTATAATTGATATCTCTTCATCACACGGCCGAAACAGGGCTAGCAGCGGAGCCAGACGTTGAGGCCACCGCTGGGCTAGAATTTTTGTTCGTACATGGGCATGGATGTCTGGAGTTCCATGGCTCCATGTTGGTTGCTGATCTGTATACGATAGTATAGCAACTAAAAGTTGCGAAAGTTCTAACATACCCTAAGCTGGAGTGGGTCATATGCCAGAGACGGTGCTGTCTCGACAGCCAGCATTGGTGAGGTTACAGAAGAGTGCGAAAATGTCTCAGCAAGCCAAATTTAAATTTCTTTATTCCACAAATTATATTTTTCATAGAAAGTTACAGGTTTCAGAATAGCTTATAATATTAAAGGTCGCGTCCTATTGCTGAAACTACAGGAATGTAAAGATATAATATTTGTTAAAAATTTGTTATTCGCCAGAATAAAATAAATTAAAGACCAATATATGCTTTTTATAAGAAGAAAGCTTAAACTTTTGCCTTCTATTATTAAGTAAAGCCAAATAAACGATTAAACAATGGTTAACATCCTTATATTATAAAAGTACTGAAGATCTTCTCAATACACTGAGATAAACATGCATACATTTAAACACACACTCACACACACACATATATACACACACGCACACACAATAACAAACGCACGTACTCAAATTTTGTACTCGCCCAGTTGTTGTGTAATTTAAAGCAATTTATGTTAGTAGATGTTTAGAAAAATTTTCACCCATTTAACAACAATTTTAGTTATTATGTACTTATCTTTCCGGGAGGTGGGACCTGGTGGCCCAAGATACAGGCTTTGCTTAGTTTAGGCATAAGTCTTCCACAAATGCTTAATGTAAAATATTGCGTATTACCTAATTTTATTGTGCAATTATTTGTTTAATTATTTTGGTGAGAATAATAAATTATTATTATTATTATTAAGTTGGTTAGTTTTAATTGTAAATATTTATAACACCTAAAACACAATAAAATTATGTACAAAAATTTTAAATACAAATCTTTATTCTCATTATTTAGTTAAACACATTAAGACCATGATCTAAGAAGGAAAATTTGTTGTACATAATGCGTTTGTACTCACTGTTATAGATTTTAACATAATTAAGAATAAATTTTGAATTCATAAATAAATTTGTCATTAGCCTTATTTTAATTAAGTGGGGACGTAGACTATGGTCACATATTATACATATTTATTAATCGTCGAAAAATAGAGCATAATTTTATACTAATATAATTTATATAAAAGCTTTCCTTCTCATCTATCTCCCGCTTGGGGCAGGAAAACGATACTTTTAGGGACCCTCGTGACCTACTTTCGTGCAGTTTTTGTTAGCATTCTTATCATTAGATTACAACTGAAAACGCAATGTCTTTATTCCCTTATATATCTATTTTTACAACATAGAAACTATTAAATAGTTTTAATATAGGTAAATTTAATGTATTTATGTGAATTGACTTATAAAATTGACTTTGAATAACTTGGTTGGTTAGTTTCAAATATTGATGTTTCACTTCGTCCAAATACATGAAAAATTATAATTATGAAACATAAAACATTTAGAACTTATGTACAATTTGATAATTCACGTTAGGATAACTCCGAGGAATTCCTCGGAGTTATCCCGTACCTTCACGGAATTCAGGAATATATAAAATATTATTATATTTAGTTTTGCGGATTATTCGGGTTTTAATGATAACGCCACAAAACAATTAAAATGCCATATTAATTGATTTATATTGTTATGCGTTGAATGTAAATAAATAAACAGCTCATAACATTTTTGTAATTTACACATTAAAATAAAAGAGGTACTGTGCATCTTGACTGACATGTACTAATGATGATGTTTTAAACATTTGTTTTTTTTATTTCACTCAAGGATCCAAATTTATATTTAAAGTACTGATTAAAATAGCTACCTAAAATTAATCATGCTACTTTAACACTAGAATTTTATACTGCCATGAGACCCGAATATAATAAAAGCCTGACTAGCAGATCTGGATCGGAAATTGTAGAAAATCTAAATAAAAAACAAATAAGTGATGAGAAAACATTATTTTAGTAATTTCTTTCCTTATAAGAAAAAAACTTTATTTCGTCTCCTCTGGCTGGCTTTTATTTTTTGTATATCTTAATAAAGGCTTCGGCTAGATATGGACGTTAAATTTTCAATAAAAGTGTGCTGGCTTATGTAATGCAGTTCAGTTGATCAGCTGTATTATTCCTTCCGTTCTTAGATATTATCCTACAGAGTAACAATATAAAAGTCGTAATTATGATAGACTATAACCGATAACAACTTATCAACGTATTTTGGTAATTTCAAATAAAATAAAAATAAATTAAATGTGAGAATAAAGATTGGTCGTGACGCAGGCAGGATGAGCAGTCGGGCCACCTGGTGGAAAATGGTTACCGTCGCCCTACTAGACATCGGCACTACTAGTGGTTTTACTAACGCGCTGCCCACCGCGAGACATAAGATGTTAAGTCTCGTTTACCCAGTAAATACGCTGGCTACGGTGCCCTTCAAAGTTCAAACGGTACCCAGTAGTGTTTTCACACTACTGCTTTGCGACAGAAATAGACACCGCGGTACTAATTGGTACCACCAAGCCAGACGGTCCTCGTAAAAAGGGGACGTACTACCAGTAGGTATGAATATGAGCCCTACAGGTTTAGTAGCAAGTGCCGCAATAGTTAAGGACGATTTTACGAGGAATAGGAGAACGATTAAATCTTTACCAGGAAACAAAAAAACGTTGGCCAAGTCATCAGAGCACTATGCATAGAATTATGTTAAATGGCCTACTGGCCGTAAGTTCGGAAATATTTATTGTAAAATTATGGTATTAAAAAAGTGTATACAGCTTGTAAATACTAAATAATATTTCTTCTGACATTATATAAAATAATTTTTCCAAATGATTGTAGGCATTATGGCTTTTTTAACAGAATAATATATATTACGTTTTCTATATGAAAACATTTCATATTTTTAAACAGTCGAGCAATATGTGGTAATAATTCGTTCTTACTATAAAAATCTATTTATTTTCTATACATTAAATCAGAACTTTGATAGCTGCTATAATTTATGTTGAAATTATACTATAATTTTAAATGGTAATATAAATTTATAATCAAAATATTAATAAATAAACCGAAACAAAATAAAGGCGACATCGAACATACTTCGTATTTTACTATAACAAGAAGTCAAACATTTTATGTTTTTTCCTTATCAACATATTTTGACCTTTCACATGAGTATTATGTTATTGCGGGTCGTCAATATGTCACACACCATATTTTATTTTCCTTTTCTATTACCGGAAAAGGGATTTAAGAATATGTATGAGTCTATTTCAACATTATTCGTTTAAGGTAAAGAGTAAGAAAAGTATATTCCATTTTCAAATGAAATTACTGAAAATGTTTATCTCAATAGGGCAAATGATAAATTACCTTTTATTTTTTAAATATATAACCAGTTTGTGTCAATGTATCAAGGAAGTATTAATACCCAGCCAAAGAAAAGATTTACGTTTTACATTTTTAATGTTGCTGATTTTCTGAAAAATACAGTTTATAAAAACAAAAGATAAAAAGACAGCTGGTAGAGCTCTACTGAGGTTCTAAGAAATTCGTTTTAATTACGATGGTCAATCGGTTCTTTTTCTTTAAATTAGAAAAGATGTTTTTCAAAAACAGGAGAAAACGACGAAACTGATTAAAAGGAATCAAGATAAATCACACGTGTCATTTATTATGATCCTTTTTATACCTATTTTTTTTAATTAAAATTCAATTATCGTATCGTATTTAGTCAAAGAATGTCATCATCCATAACGAACTTCGTAATGGGGACGTGCTTCAATTCTACCCCAATCCTTCTTAACTTTGTTATCTCAAAATGACAGCGCAGAATAACTGTTTATTTAAATTATCCTAAACTTTATTTCATCATTTACATTTTCATTGTCTTATCTATGATTAGCTCAATTCAATTTTTCGTTGCCTTTAATAAAGTGTACCTAAGTCATTAAAGTGCAGTTTAACTTGAAAAGCTGCTTATAAATTTTTTATATGAAAATTATATAGTTTACCAGCTTATTATCCACTGATAGGGACTGGCCAGTAATGAATCTTACACTGAAATAGAAATATCTAAGGACCCTTTTTTTAACATAAATTGTACTAGGTGGTAGGTCTCCTATTTATAGGGGACCGTCTGAAAAAGTGTCACCACGATGCCTATTATTGCCACATAACATAATTGCATAAATACAGCTGTCTCCCGGTTTGAAGGGCACCTTACGAATAAACTTTAAATCATATAATTTTATACGCTATCGAATAATTCCAAGTGCTATCGAACCTGCCGCTGCTAACCAACTCAGGACCGTTCAAGTTATGAAACGAAATTCTCGCTAACATTTTACTTATATATACTTTAAATGAATATTGACGGCAAAGAGAAATTTAAGTTAAGTAGACGTTAAAAATGTCAAACGTGTTCCGCACGCGACTTAAAAAATATGTAAGACACATAATACCTTTTCATTACTTCACGAGCCGTTTCAAGATGCTTTTCAAGGGCTCTTTGCAGGTTGCGACACATTTCAATAACCCTCCAAAGGCATTGTGACGACTCAACATTAACGAAAGCATTGCAAGGTTAAGAACGATTGTTTCCTTGAAAGAACATGGAACTAACTTTGTTGACTTACGATTAACAGTCTGTTATGAAACGAAATAATTTTCAAATAAATATGAATTTATTGTCAATTTCTTACAAATCGGACCTGTATACTTAATAAATTGAACCTGATAAATTGGGACATTTTAATTAAAATTATGAATCAATGGAATATAAAAACCTATGTCTCAACGGCGTACTTTCCATTTTCACTAGTCTACGCTCTCAAAGTAATGCTTAAAAGTTTAAATTAGTTTTTCTTTTGTTTCAGTAGTAATTCGCTATATAAAACTTTAATTTTAGGACAACCGCAATAGTTAAGAAGAACCTGATGTTCAAGTTAGTATAATGTACTTTCACCATCAGCCTTGGATAGTCCATTGTTGGACATAGGCCTCCCCTAATACACCCCTATCCATTATGGGTTTTTGGATCGTATTCCACCACGCTGGTCCAATGCGGGTTGGTGGGTGGACCGACTTTTTACATGCCCATCCGACGCATGGATCATCTTTATTTTCAGACAATTGGATGATCGGCCCAAATTGCCCTAACCAACTCGAAACAACAATAAAAATTTGTTGAGTCCCCGCAGGATTCGAACCCACGACCACGCCTATACCATTAGGCTACGGAGGCAGTTAATGTACTTTAGTCTTGAATAATAAAATAAACATTCGACACTAACAAATAAGAATATAATCACCTTGCCTGCTTCAAAAGTAAATTACATTTGGTATCGACTATTTTCATCCGTTTCAGTCAGAAATTTATTGCCCGCACCCTTGACGACAATCCTACGTCGACATTAAACTATAACGACAAAATTTGACCAAAACAATTAGTAAACATTACTTTGAATTCTTTCATAAATTTGGTGTGCAACTAAGCCTTATGAACTGTAACGACCTTCATCAATTTTTATCATCCAAGATTTGCTGACACCGACACCAACGGTAACATATAGGTACCAATTATTACTATTAATTTTTTCGCCACAATAAAAGAAATAAGATTTCGTCATTATAATAATTTATATTTAATCGATACAACCAAAACCTTTTTTACCTGATGATAGGTGACTGTTTGGCTACAAGAATCGCAGCGTATGACGCCACAATTCCATTCATCGCCGTAACCAAGAGATGTTACGTCTCGTTTACCCAATGTTTGCAACAGCTATGATGCCCTTCGAACTGGAAAACATCAGTGTTTAATAAGTGCGTTATCGTCATGTATCCTTAATCAGAACATATGAAAAAGTCTCAAATGTGGTGCTATTAAAGATATCGCATATAAAGTGAGGAGTAAATGCTTATGACAACTATTACAACCGAAAGGTTTAATTATCTATACGTTAGGCCTGTTTGTGATCCGTATGGATCAAGATCGGAATGACAAGTCCTGAGTATTAAATCAACGAAGAAATATTAGAACAAGTGATGGATGTTATGGAGACTATTTCCTTACCAAAATAATGAGTCTAATGCTCATAGGACGTTGGTTTTACTTTGGTGCAAAATAGTCCTTGTGTTCAAGACCATATTTGGCGGCATTTTATTACAGGTTATATTTTACAGATTAGTGTTTTCTTTTTTTTAATTTTTTTTTATTGCCTACTAAGGCAGACGAGCAGTCGGGTCACCTGATGGAAAGTGGTTACCGACACCCATAGACATTGGTAAACTGGTATCACCAGCGCGCTGCCTGCCGTGAGACATAGGATGTTAGGTCTCGTTTACCCAGTAAATACGCTGGATACGGAGCCCTTCAAACCGGAACACAGTTGTGTTTTTACACTACTGCTTTGCGGTAGAAATACGCACCGCGGTGGTACCCACCCAGACCTACCAATATATCTTGGGAATATAGCAATGAAAAAAGACAATTTCTTTAAAAGGATAAGAAGTATAAAAAACTTATTCTAAAAGTTTTAAATCTAGCACAAAGTAATAACTAAATTGGAATAGCTGGAATGAAGTAGGTCAGCATCGTATTAATTGTTGCATAATATTTGGTACCCTAATTTGAGATCTTTATCGTATAGTAATAAAAAAAATCAATAAATCTAATTCGTTAAACGTAACAGTTTTTTTTAATAACGGTGTATTCTATTCGTATAAAACGCGAAAAAAGCCCCGCCTCGAGCGACTGCTAAAAAGCCATTTTATTATCTGACAGCGTAACAATCTCAATGAAATTAAAAATCCTTTGCATTATGGAGATGATTTTCCTTTTCGCCGGGGATTTATTTAGCTTTCTCTCTATAAATATTTTTAACAAACGACAATTACGTATAACGTATAACAATATTTACAATTTATTTTGAATAATGTATTAAAACATGTAAGTAATAAAACATGAGCTTTTACCAAAAACCGTAGGAAATTACATAAAACATACGTAATATGTTTATCACTGCATTTTTAAATCATATATTTATAGATATAACTTTTAATATTTAGCAAATTCCAACTATATTTTATGAATAGCGATAAATTTCTATGTGTAACTAGGTATGCTGTGTGCATTGAAATCAGGTCTCTGAAATAATAATTACATTTAGGATAATTCAGTATAGAATAAAATATATTATTTTATATTCGTTAAACATTTTGTTTTGCAAAAATGTATTCCATATAAAATTACACTTAGTTTATATGAATTAATACAATATTTAATAATCTCTAAGTTCAATTACAATGATATTATTTTCAAAGTTAAAATACTCGATTATTTTGAAAATTACACTAATATTTTTTGATCAGAATATAATTGTGATTTATTTGGCTTAGGCTTGGCTATTAGTGTTGCGTGATTTCATTACATATTTTATATCAATCGTGGTCGGCCTGAAAGCTAATATTTAACCAAAATACATTTTCCGTGCGAAGCCAAAAAATCAATTCTTTGCTATTCTTTTTTATTGATTTATTAATGTTTGTTTTAAGATGTTTAAATGTGAAAAATTATTGATATTATTTAAGAATTTATGCAATTATAACTACGTTGCCCATTGTATAATCTTATATTAACGGTTTTTGTAAGATATAATCTTAGAACATTACTTCTTCCTTCATTTAACTAAGTTTTTTGACTCATTTATAAATAATTGGTTTACGGTTATGTTTTATAAGTTTTTATTTTCTAGTATTCATTAAGTATTTTTAGACTTAACCATAACTAAATTGCGTAAATTTTATTTGTACACTTGTACATATTTTGATAGAGAGTTTTACGTAACGTTTTCTTTTACATTTATTATCATTATCAATCTCCAATTATCGGAATAAAGTATTAAATTATTATTGCACGAAAATTAACGAAAACATTTGGTTTACTTATATAAAAAAAATAAAAAAGGATACTTAATAAGAACTGCTTCTGAAAAAACAAACTTTTAGGTAGAATTAAAGAAAAATTAAAACTTTCCTTGCACAAGTCCAGTCAAGCTAATTAAAACGAAGGTGTATTTTAAGACGAGGTTAATATTTATACTGAAGCAATAAAGATTGCTCTCTTTATTGCTTCAGTATAAATATTAACCTTGTTATTTTCTCGGTATCTATCCTTTATAAGAATTTACGCGATTCATTACCCATATTAATTTTAATTATACTACTAAATACTTTTAGTGCATTATTTATTTACTTAATGTATTAAATTAAACTAATAATGTGCTAATTAAAAGATAAGATTTGTCTTTCTTTATTTCTTTCTTGTATTTAACAGCAAATTCTAAGCGTTTACTAAATAAACTTGCTCGCGACAAAAGGTATTCCAATATAAGATAATTTATGTTGAGTCTAGCATAATTTATAAAGAATTAGAATGTAAAAAACTAGAATTTTCACCTATGCTAAATGTCTGCAATATGAATGATTCTTGTGTAGGGGAAAATCAATCGTAGAAGAATAAAGTATTTGCCAATCATTACAATATACTTGTCCCTTCAAATAAATTGACATTTAATCTATCCCTCGAGTTCAGGTTATTATGATTTGTAGAGGATGTGCTTAATTTTAGGTGTAACATATGAGCTATAATATATAAGGATTGGAGTAGATGTAAACCCACGGCAAGTAGCGTCATACATCTTGGATTCTCCGTTGGATTCCTAAACTTTTGTTTCCTATGACGACTTTTGGAATGATTGTGTATTTAGTGGTGTAATTATTAATGCGTAATTCTTTGAACTCCTTGACTTTAGCGGAAATTCGAAATTCAAGAGTCAAAATATTGAAAGTATATGTAAAAGAAAAAGTACAAAAAATAACTTTTGAAATAGTTATATTATAGGAAGTTGTGGGTTTGAATCTTGCGTAGAAACAACTTTGTGTAATCTTTTTTTTATGGTTACGGAAAATTGGCTGATCATATAATAGACTGAATGATAAGATTGTCCATGCCTCGATTGAACAATAATAAATCCCGATAGTAAACACCGAAGCAAATCAATTAGGTTTACATTTAAACTTTTTCTAAGAGTTATTGGTTGCGCGGGCGCGTGGTCACTTAGGTTTCGTCAGCCAATTTTGATTGAACCAACTAGCTCGAGTGACGGCGATATGGTAGATCCTATTAAAGGATCAGAAACGAGGATACGTTCGAAAGACCATGTGCGTAATCCGGCTCGGACAACGTGGTTATAAAGCCGGATTGGAAATGCGATAAAAGAGGGATAAATACCTCGTCTGATGCGCATGCTGCAGCTCTTCGATGCGGTTGTTCGCGGTCTAAAACTATAAGAACGGCGTTGCCATTTGCGTCGCGTCGCGTGATATGATGCGCTGAGGAACTACGAAGATGTCAAAGCGGCGCGGCCGCAGCGTCGAAGTATTCTTACCTCCTTATTCGCGAGATGAGGAAAGAATTAAAGAAGGAGGGCAGATCGAAGGACTGTATATTAAGAAGGAAGGAGATTGCATAACAATTTGCGCTTTTGCGACAAAATACGAACAGTTATTTTTATTAATTAACAAATACATGCATTGTTAATTACACGATTTTGTAGAATATTGTTTTTGTGTATAAAGTTTCTTTCTATATCTGTAGTTCAGCCGGCGTTTTAATTGTATCGTATGAGGCTATGATTTTCAGAAACGTAACTTTTTATTTTAAATAGTACCATATGGCAAGTTACTAAAAGCATAGCAACAACGAAAACATCAACCACAGATTCATCAGATTTCTGGCAGATGTGAGGTTAAACAAAATTTAGCAATAACGTACAAGCGATTGTTTTTGCCCTTGGTCAACGATTTGTCTTTTTTATATTAAATATATTTTTCATTTCTTTGTTGAGTAATAGCATTTTTTTAATAAATATAATATAACATTTACCAACATTTATAAAGTTGCAGCCTGTCTCTAACCATTTTGCAGCTTAAGTAATAAACTAGGTTAAGTGCGGATCACAATTTGGCGCTAAAAGTAAAATGTACGAACATTGAATGTTTTTTAAAGGTCGCTTTGGTAACGATTTGAGACTCGTTAAATGCTTTCAATCTAATTATAAACGCCAGTTTAAATGTCTGCATTTGAATTATTGCATTGGATTGAATTATTTATTGGATTGGATGCTTTTGCTGTTCATTTAACATTTTCTTACGGATGTAATTACGAAAACATTTTATAGTAAATTTAAAAGTCGAATTACTTGTTATGTTTATTTTTATAAATTGATTACGTATAACAGAAAAGGAGAAACTTTTTTGTGGAAAATGCGAGATATATGCTTGTCTACTCATTTGATGGCGTAGCGACATTTTGAGGTGCAACTAATGCGCTTAATCTGATTTTAAGCCCTATGTCACCACTTCTTGCTATTCCATTCTTTCGTCCTTGGGTAAGCTCTTTTTTCCTCTATTACAACCAAAAGCACTTCTAGGAGACCTCTAGCTTTCAGGGTTACTCTAACCCTTACCTCGGTTTGACATCCTCTTGTGGCCACATAAAAGAAATTATTATGTGTGTGTAAAATTGCTTCCATTATTTCGTCCCTCGCTAGGGCTATCCTGATGTATAAACTAAGGTTTTTCTTTTCAGTTTTGAAAAGATCTGTAGACCATTTTTCTAAAGAGATCACTGATTATTATATTCTTATGGACGATTGACAATGGTTGGATGTTTGAGTTTTATTGCATTAATTTTAAATGATAGCAAACAAATATTGTGTATAAAGCTATAAATTAGTAATTGGTTTATAATTTGGTGTATCGCCAACGAATTGCACAAAGTTTTGCTAGCACACTCTTTAGTGGAAACATAATTGCACTTTTATAATTAATGATGATGCCGTTGTTAACGAACTTTTCCGCTTGTTTTTCATCTTTCAAAATGTGTTTGATTTTTAGATAACTTTATAGCCCAGCCTTTCTAATTTGGTCCATTCTTAATTGCAATCGTAATAAAGTTTTTACTTGTTTATCGAAGAAATTAAGTTTGTTACGTTACAAAGAAGCTTGTCATTATATAAATTTACTCTTTTAATAGTTAAAGTAACTTTATCAAAGGGCCCTGTAATTACGAAGCATTAGGGTAACGAATAGTTTTTTAAAGGTCTTATGAAACATCCTTCTTACACTACACTTACAATAATAATTATAATTTTTTTTTAATTTCTCTGACATCTCCAAAGTAACTTTAAACCGAGTACTTTTTTAACAAACTAAAAATTTAAAAAAAGAGCGGAGCAACGTCATATATTAAAAATATACTTCCTTCTTTCTGGAAATGTAACTAAAATAACTTTTGCACTGCAATTACAACGTATTTATAAGATTAATTTAGAATATATGATGATTTCAGTTTTTTAATATCAATGATCATCAGAATATATAATTTATAGCTTAATGGTATACACAAGACGTAAAAAGGATATTTATGGGCACACGCTGTATACTCTTTGGGCCAACAAGTGTATAAAACTGTTTAACCCTAGTTTAATGGCGATGTTTTAATGAAAATAAAATAAATGACGTAGCCAATTGAGAGCTCTGTCAGCGTAGTAGCAACAAGATGAATTGTCTCCAAAAAACATTTTTAACTATTTCAATGCCTTTTATATGAGCTTTAATTTGTTTCTTTTAGCCTTTGTCTCTTTTAACTTTAGCTTCAGACCTTACATTCTCTAAATGTTAAAATATCAGCAGTAATTTAATCTGCCTTAGAAATTACGATTTTCTTTGTTGTAAATTTGTTTTGCACTGGCGTGTACAATTAAATTTTATTTTTCTAATATCTTCAAAACAAATTTTATCAGTATTATTTACTACTTATGTTTTCATTACTTGCTTCGAAAAACTCTGAAAGATAATTTTATGGATTGACTTTTTTTTAAAAGGACATACGGTCTCAGTCGACCAATTTCAAATTGAATTTTATTTTCAAAGTATTGCTTGTCATACAGATTAATTTATACTGTTACTATTATATAACTTCTTACATTTTACTGCCTCCGTAGCCTAGTGGTATAGGCGTGTGCCTTAGAAACTGGAGGTCGTGGGTTCGAATCCTGCGGGGACTCAACAAATTTTCATTGTTGTTTCCTAGTTGGTTAGGGCAATTTGGGCCGATCACCCAACTGTCTGAAAGGTAAGATAATCCATGCGTCAGATGGGCATGTAAAAGTCGGTCCACCCACCAACCCGCATTGGACCAGTATCCCCTAATGGATGGAGGTGTATTAGGGAGGCCTATGTCCAGCAGTAGACTATCACAGGCTGATGATGATGATGATGACATGTTCAAATTTATGCATGAGGTAAACTGTACTTTATATAGATTATAATAATAAAATTGACGTCTCCGTGGTCTAACCGGAGGTCGTAGGTTCGAATCGAAGTTGACTTTTCGTAGAATTCGAAACCCCACCCTGCGGCTTAAAGCAAGAACCAAAAACCACTACAACATGGAGGCCATATTTCTGTCATTGTGTTAATAGTTCTCATACCAATTGCAATGTTTTATATTGTACAATAGTTTATACGCGTTTATTGCTACTGAAATTTAAAAAGATTGTGTTATCCGCAAAAGACTGGTAGAATATATATTCATTACTAAAATCTGGTCACAAGAAGTTACTAGCGGTTGTATTATGCGGCTCAGATAAGGATAAAGGATACTTCTAAAGGATCTTCACAAATATTGTCAACACATCCTTTGTGAAAAATATATTTGCTCTTTTATATAAAATATCTCACACCATTTCATGTCAAATATTTTTTAAAACAGAATTCTGTTTTTATACTTATGTTTTTATTGTAGACACGTCAAAGTTTCTTGTAACATTTAAAACCTAACCTCTAGAACTTTTAAACTCTAGAAAACCTAAACTAAAGGTCCTCCAAATTGTGAGTTAAAGCAGTGTTAATTTTTTTATAACTTTAGTTTTGCGTTTGCCTAATTACGAGTGCTACAATGACAAGCATAATATGCATTTTTTGTATATTTTAACAGTGAACTGATAATACTGCACAGATCGATATAGCAAAAACCTAATCATAACTTATGCCTAAGGTAAAGAATAATAAAATCCTATGTTGCGGAGCGACTAAAACAATGTAAATTTATAAGATGAAGTTTAAAACAATAATAGTTTCAATATAATCACTTTATTCGGTATTTAATTCACGTGAAATTTGAATAAATTAAGCTCAAATTAATGGAACACGAAAGTACTTAATTATAAACTGCTTGCTGAAAACATTGGTATCGCTCTAGATGAAATGATCAACATAGCATTAATTTGCAAAACAAAAAACCTTTGTTCGTTGCTCAGAAAATGAATCAATTGTTTAAAATTAAGGTAACAATTTGTAATTAGAGAAAAGTTTATTTACAACAATTTTTAAACGCCGAGAAAATTCATTTCTATCGTAAACTTCCGTCAGAATTGATGTTTCTTCTATTTTAATTTATTTATTTCTTACAAATAAATTAAACGATTTAGTTGTCTCCTTGTGTGAAAGGTAATGCTGGGGAACGTTCGGGAAGTACCACAGTGATGCTTATTTTTGCTGCAAAGTAGTAGTGTAACAGCACTTTTTTACCGGTGGTAGGTCCCCTTTTTATATGGGACCGTCTGGGTGCGGTGCCTATTTCTAGCGCAAAGCAGTAGTGTGAAAACACTACTGCGTTCCGGTTTGAAGGGCACCGTAGCCAGCGTAATTACTGGGTAAACGAGACTTAACATCCTATGTCTCACGGTAGGCAGCGCGTTGATGATACCAGTATAGCCAATGTCTATGGGCGTCGTTGACCACTTTCCATCAGGTGGGCCGACTGCTCGTCTGCTTGCGTTTGCAATAAAAAAAAACTTTAGTGAAATATAAATATAATATATAAAGGATATAGTCTTTCCGCTTAAAGGGCACTGAGTAAGCGTGACGTGGCGTTCTGTCTTGGGGTGACTAGTAGATTTATAGCATCTTACATCGTCGTCGTCAATATCGTCCCATCGCGTTAACGAATAAAATGACAAAACAAATGCCTATCAACATAGGGCTGGAGATGGCTATTGTACACAGTTTTGAAACAGTTCTACAGCTGTACTATGCTTCCGTATAGTAATAAGACCGTTTGCTAGTCCCATAAAAACAAGGATTATTGTGATGAAACCGGTTAAAACCAATACAATATTAGTTATCATATAATTTAACGAAATGTATATGATTTTATCGGCAAATTTTTTTAATAATTTTTAGCCTTACATTTGTTTTCGTTTCTGCTTATGTTTTAATAGATAAAGGGTTTTGTATAATTAACTTGAAATTAGGATGTGTGTAATGTATTGAACTGATAAGGTGGTAGTGGACTCGTGGTCAAAGTGGATAAAGTGGTATCAGTATGATTTAAATGAACGATTTTCTTTTGTTTTTTTTTGATCTAGTAGCATGCGTAATAGTTACTTCCCAAACATTCGTTATGGAGTAAAAATAATTTGATCGGTTATCAGCAAGCTTATGCAGCATATAATAAGTTATTCTATTTCCATTATTTTTCGTAATTTTAGAAACTAATCAACATTTTTTGACTAAGGAATAAATGTTCCAGTTCAGTGACGCGTTAAGATTGTTATGGCGTTAATAATCACCGAAGTTCGGATGATATATTGAATCAGCTGCTTTCAAAACAAAGTACTAGTCAAAAAATTTGCGAAATATAACACCTGCTCATTTTCAGCCATGCAGCATGAAACATTGTCAGTGAAGGAAAAATCTCGAAATCGGACAAATAAGTAAGTATGTACTATAGTATTATTTAATATCTATAGTACACTAGCGGACCCTGCCACGCGTAGCTGCGGCTATTATTTACTTGTTTTACATTGTAATAAACAATTTAAGGGCTCAAGATAAACGGAAAGAGAATATAAGTCATGGGACCACCATTTTTATTAGATAAATGTCATTTATAAAAAAACAAATAACTTGATGACGCTACCGTTACACCTAAAAACGTTGAAAAAATAACACTGGTATAAAAATCGATTGGATTAGTACATAACGTGGACAGATTTATCAAAATGTTTCTTCTGTTGATATCGTACAAAATTCTATACAAAAGAGTTTATTTTTAAAATGATTAATGTTTTTGTAATTCTAACTTTTCTATTAAATATGTTATAATTTGTATGGATACAGAGCACTACCACCAAAAGCATAATTTTAATGTTTTAGTTACATCGTTATTAAAAAACAAAGAACAAAAGTTGATTACATTCGTTGCAAGCATAAGGAAACAACTATCGCAAGAAATAATAAATAACGAATATACAGTATTTTCAATCGTATCCTCCGTTGAATATGTCAAAAAAATATTTTCTTTACATAGGATACAACATCGCCTTTATTAATTTTGCTCTGTAAAAATTCATTTCTAATTTTTACATTTTATATTGTTGGCGCATGTTAGGACGCTGCTATTATTATATTATTCATTACTTTTTTTAAATTGATGGCTTGGTATAAATAACGACGTTATGAAATTGCATTTTTGTTTTTAACAATAAATAAAAATTATTATAAAACTAACTTAGCAAAATTAATGAATTTTTAGCAATTACTTTTTATTGTACCAAATCTCCTATTATCAACGAAAGGTTTATAATATTAAACCGCGCCATCTATTGGCACACACACCGCAATCCATAGATATCGCCAACTGTCACAATCGTTTTGTAGCAAACATTTTGCATCAAATAATGATAGAAAAATAAATTGTTATAAAACATTATTGCAATTATAAATTAAGATGTAAGATTCTATCTTTTAAGTTGGATTAAACTGCACATGGTGGGCAACTATATTTTAAAATCGGTTAAGTATTTTAGAAGTTCACCCGGGCAAACATCGTGATCGTAATAGTATTTCATTTAGAAGATATCCTGTAATTTCAATGATAAACATTCCTGAATAACCTTTAATTATTAAATACATGTATTGTGAGATATTAAAAATATTTTAGATAATTTTAACTCCTCATTTAATCAATATCAGAAAAAATTTCCAAATTTTCTGGTCACCACGCTTAGGATGTATTAATAAAATGCTAGCAATAGCTTTACTCGACAGTTCCCGAGTGCCACACATTTTTTTCAATTTATATAAGTATAAAAACCTATATATATAGCCAATAAGAACTACGAAATATGCACCATACAAACAGAACTAAAAAATTGACTGCTTAAAGAAAAAATCCTAATAACATTAAGTAATAAGGAGTGTAATAAATTGTTTTAATCCTAGTTTTTACAAGGTTTTTAATGCTTCTATATTTAAAAAAAATATGATATGGTAAAATATTCTGACTCTACAACGTTATTTGACCTATTTCCTAAAATTATTTTCTAAATGTCAGAAACGGAATTAATTCCGGCTTGGTGAAGGCTCTTTTAATTTCAATTATGCCAGTATAAATTTATATAATATTTTATTGGTATTATTATTTAAAAAAAAATTCGAAGAAATAAAAGTTATCCATATTTAAAAAAACTTTTCCGATACTTAAAGAATCATTACAATTATTGGCTTACTGACTAACTTAATGAGTTTTTACAGCAAACATTAATATAAGCTTAAAAAATGTTAAATGCCCCGTAATGCTTACATTTTATTAAAAAAGTTCAAAAGATTATATTTAAACAAGATGGAACTTTTTTGAGCTACATTTACGTGTTTTGCATGAATAAGACTAGAGCACCAAATATCCAAAGGATAACGACAATTTGCAGTAAATTGCTCTACATGCAATCCAAAGGGATCATAGACGCTTACCATTTATCATTTATGTTAGTGAATGACTTTAAAAAGGATTTAGATTGTTTTTCCTTTTTAAATTAAAACTTATTTTACTGGTTTATCTCGTTTATTAAAAATATTGTAAAGTTATCACATGAGGTCGGCTTCTTTTCCACCAGATTTACCTGAATAACAATTTTTACGCAGAGCGACTGGCATCTGACCTCCACAACCCAAAGGGTAAACTGCATTCTAAGGATGAATTAGTTCAGTAAGTTTGAAGGCACTGGCATCCTTTAACTGCCAAAGATGGTCTTGACAACCGAGACCGACCTTTTTACATGCCCATCCATCGCATGAATCATCTCAACTTTTAAGACAATCAGGTGATCGGTCATATCTTCCTAATCAACCAGAAAACAACGATAAAAATAATATTATAAAATTATTAACACACAAAAAAATACTATATTTATTTGCAAGAAAACTAAAATGTATTCAAAGTTTTAAAAGTATTTACAAAATATTATAAGTATTTAACAATATATTATTAGACAAAATATTTCTTAATGGATATACTTTGAGCCCCTCGCGCCTCGAGAGGCAAGAGCATTGACAAGTCTCAAGCAGACGAACTCAACGTTGAGGGGCCCAGCAACTCCTGTGCACCATATTCGTTCAATAGATAACTCTATGAGGGACATAAATGTGGGATTACACTCTTTAATGATAGTAATTAGGTACGGAGAAAAATCCGAAAGCACTGACGATCCAGGCTGTACGGTCCTACCAGATCATCCCCGATCAAATCCCATACTGTGATAAGTATCACAACTGTGGCATACGCACCGAGGAGATGGCCTAGCATGCGCTGAATGAGTGCCTATCATAGGTTGAGCATCTCCGAGAGATGCGAATTATCAAAGGACATTCGCTTTCCGCTGTAGTGCGCAACACATGAGAGGGTTAGTGTGTTTTTACATGATGTCATAGCCTAAAAAGAAGAAGTGGAACGGGGCAGGAAGGCAAGTAGCGCCCCGGGTGCCCAGGTGTACCAAAAAAAGTGTCAAGACACCGGAAGATAGCTTACGCGCGGAATCTTCCCCCAATTCACTGATCGCCTGGAAAATCGATATGGGAGACTTCCACCGTCCAGAAAAAAGCTCCTGGGGAGGTACTGTGCTGTTAGGTAGTGTGCTTGGACACGGCTCTATCACCAAACATCTAAACTTTTAGTCCAGCACACCCAAAAAGAAGTCCGCAACCTTGACCAACCGCTAACGAAGACTGAAAAGACTGCCCTCGGACTCATCTGAACCGACATAAAAAAGGAGCAAACCATCGTTTCTTAGTGGGTACAGCTATCGTTTTACCATTACCATTGGTAAAACACAGCCTTAAATAGGATTCATGAATTAACACTGAGATTATGTCGCACAACAACTAAGTCGTTCCCGTGGCCATGGATCTTGAAAAGTGTAAAATGTCAGATATAATTTTCATCTGTTTTATTTTCGTATTCGTTTTAATATTCGTGTCATAGTAACAAAAGTATTAGGGCTAGGAATAATGACGCTCACGGATAACTGAGACGAAGGATTATGTCTTTTTGAAATTGATTAATTTTGAAAATAAACCAAAATATATATCTTGATTATTCGAAAAAGAAACATTTTCTGTTAATGTAAAAATTTAGTTTTCTTTCTTGTATATAGAACAATGTTATGATAGCCTCATTTCTTTTGCGCTCTTGGAAATAATTAACCAAGTCACCGCCTAGTTACTTTCACAGGCCTCATACTGATGTTACTTATTCAACAAGATTTTGCACTTAGCCTTTCCAGCTGCGTGACATATCACGTTCGCTTAGAGACGACAACTTTAAATAAGGAAACTATGGTTTACACAAAGAAATAAGTATGTAAAATATATTATCTTAATGATTTAATAATTAAGTAAATAGTACATATCAAATGATATTTTCAGAGCAGTATAGATGTATGTGACAAACACAAAACATACTTATAATTTACTTAAAGTTTATCTGTAGATTTTAATTATTTATTCCCTGACCATCTACACTTACTTTATTTTGTTACATCTACATTGTCGTAATAAGTAGTAAGAAGTTTTTTCTCTTTCTTCATTTGTAACCCTAAATTCGTAATAACTATCATCTTTTTCTAAATATTTTAAATTTTATTAATGATTACTTTCAATTCTTAATTCTACTAACTTTTATTAGATAAAACATTTGATTTATTAAAATCTCGTCGGAAACTTCGAGATAACAACATATCAAATAAGTAAGGATTGTTAAACTGTGTTAGTCCCTATCTTGATAAAATAAAATTAAGAGAAAATAAATGTTGGGCTTTAGTTAAATGCAAATTTTGTGTCGATCGATACCTCTGTCATTTGTCAACTTAAGCTATGGGTCATAAAAAAGTATTTAAAACTGTAAGAAGTTTCTTAATTCGCATGATATATTAATATAACTTTCCGGAAATTATGTATGGTCGTGTCATGGTCTGCCCATGACCATGAATCCTGCTAGATATTGGAAACGTAGGTGATATTGTAAACTATATTAAACGCGATAAAAACTGTACATCCTTGTATTTGCTTTTTATTTAAAGTACTTAAAATAAAACCTTATTCAGATCTGCTAATAAAAACACTATGATTTTAGGCAAGTAACAAGTGAACACACAATGAAGTTATCTATGGCAAAATAACAATTTTGTTAAAAGAACAAAGCATAAACTTGATTTTGTTTCACCAGCCGACACATAATAGTGAGAAGCATCATCATATCTCAGTTTGATGTAGTTTTTAGTTAATGATCAATTATTATTATTATTATTACCCTATGAGTACAATCAGCCACTGTGTCTTGCCTTTGTGGACTATAAGAAAGCTTTTGACTCTGTAGAAACCTAGGCTGTTCTGGAAGCTCTTCAACAATCTCAGGTCGATTATCGATACGTCGAGGTGTTGAAAGGTCTGTATAGCGCTGCGTTTATGTCCGTTCTGATTCCGGGGGGTCAAACGCGACCAATCCCATTGCATCGAGGAGTGAGACAGGGGGATGTTCACTAATGCATTGGAAGACGTCTTTAAGACCCTAGACTGGACTGGACGTGGCATAAACATTAACGACGAGTACCTTTCACACCTCCGTTTCGCTGACTATATCGTCATATTGGCCGAGTCGTTGGAGAGCTTGCAGGAAATGACTACGGTTTAAATGAATCTTCCGACGTATCGGACTAAGGATGAACTTGGACAAGACGAAAGTCATGTTCAATGACACGTTCTCCGAGTCCGGTCAATGTCGATGGTGTTACTCTCGAAGTTATCGATGAATATGTCTACCTCGGGCTCATATTGCAGTTGGGAAACACGGCTTCGAGAGGGAGCTGATAGGAGGATTCAGTTGGGCTGGGCAGCCTTCAGGAAGCTACACCACATGATTACGTCACGGATACCGCAGAGTTTAAAGACAAAAGTCTTTAACCAATGCGTACTCCCCGTGATGATTTACGGGGCAGAAACGTGGCCTCTGACTATCGGACTGGTCCACAAGTTTGCCGTAGCTCAACGTGCTATGGAACGCCCTATGCTCGGGGTCTCTCTATCAGATAAGATTCGTAATTAATTCATCCGATAGAGGACAAAAGTTACCGACATAGCGGAAAGGATTGGCTCTTTGAAGTGGCAATAGGCCGGTCAAGTGGTCCAAAGAACGGATGGCTGATGGACCCATAAGGTTCTGGAGTGGAGGTCACGTTTAGGGAATCGGAGTGTGGGTCGACCCCCGTCCCAGATGGGATGGCGATCTCCGTGCAGTAGCCGGTTCAAGTTGGCAGAGAGTAGCATTGGATCGGCCGTCTCGGCGTTCATTTAAAAAGGTCTATGTCCAGCAGTGGACTGATAGAGGCTGATTATAATGATAATGATGATGATAAATTATTTCATCATATTCCGTTTTTTTTTTTTTTATGGCATACGCAGGCCGACGAGCAGTTGGGCCACCTGATGGGAAGTGATCACCGACACCCATAGACGTTGACAATACCAGTGGTATCGCCGACGCGCTGCCTACCGTGAGACATAGGGTGTTAAGTCTTGTTTTCCCAGTAAATACGCTGACTACGGTGCCCTTCAAACCGGAACGCAGTAATGTTTTCACACTACTGCTTCGCGGCAGAAATAGGCACCGCGGAGGTACCCACCCAGACGGTCTCCGGTAAACAGGGGACCTACCACCGTTTCAATCCTTATTCAATTAATTCTCAATCCTTGTTATAGATTTTAGGTTAATTAAGGATGGATGATTAACTCAAAACGCCAAAAAACTAAATTATGTCATGATACCCTTTAGGTGACGATACAGAAGAGCTAAAAAAATAACACCTTTTGTTTTACTTACATCGTTCTGAGAGTTTTGATGTATAGATCTCAAACAATAATTATTGTATAGCCACGAGATGATGATACAAAAATACTGAATCAGGCCAATAGTCTTCGTCTAAATAGTTCACCCTTAAAATGTAAAGTTTTTAAATAACTCTTATTCTGTTCCAGTCAGTTAGGTGAAATGTGTGTGACCTGTACCATTACTCTGCCTTAAAACTAATTAAATCTTGACATAATGACGCTCTTTATCGTACTCTGTGCCGTTACTATGGACGCTGTAAAGGTCCGAAGTGACGTTAATAATTTAAAATAATTGTATTGCTAATTAAGGTAATGTATGTTTGCAAGTACGTAGCACAATTCACATCGTAAGAACGCAAAAGGTTTATATGAAATATGCATAAGGCTAAATCAGTTGGAATTTGTGCATTAATGATATCAAACAATACTTTATGAGTAAACCTAATATGATTTTATTGAAAAATCGCAGGTATATTATTGCAGTTGATGTAATTATTACTTATGTGTCTTGCCACTAACTGTCTCCGTAGCCTAGTGGTATAGGCGTGTGCTTTAGAAACCGGAGGTCGTGGGTTCGAATCCTGCGGAGACTCAACAAATTTTCGTTGTTGTTTCCTAGTTGGTTAGGGCAGTTTGGGCCGATCACCCAATTGTCTGAAAAGTGAGATGATCCATGCGTCGGATGGGCATGTAAAAAGTCGGTCCACCCACCAACCCGCATTGGACCATTGTGGTGGGATACGGTCCAAAACCCCCAAATGGATAGGGGTGTATTGGGGAGGCCTATGTCCAGCAGTGGACTATCACAGGCTGATGATGAATGATGATGAAATGCGTCTTGCCCTGGCATCGCACGGGTGCTATGCTAATACAAAATAAATCTGCCTACTACTACGCCGCACCGCGATGTCCCTACATTTTAATTCTGTAATATCCTTGGAAATATGAATTTAATTAACATGCTAAAGATTATTGCCACGTTTCGCAACTTCTTTAATTACTTTCAATATATCCATCTTGTTCAAAATTTTAAGTCATCTTTATTTAGCCATCATTTAGGAACGCCTTTGTGTAAACTAAATTCAAATAATATACACGTTTGGTAACAACAAAAAATGTAACGAATACTTAAATAAAACAGCAAATTATAATCTCGAATAGAATTCTTAAGTCTACCGTTGACAAAACTTATATTGTGATAATTGATTTAAATCTAATTTTAAAAAAATACCGTTTTAGGATTTGTTTGCTTTCAATTTTAAAATGTCCTTGTATTATAAGTCTCATTTAAATTATGATTAAGTTGAAAATTGTATGATTGTGTATACAGTATCTTTTGTTTTACAACTCGAAATAATTGTAATTTTTTTTTGTTTTAACTTTATAGAAAAAGATACTTCCTTGTTCATTAAATACATTTGCAAGCAAGTTTTTGTTTTTTGGTTAGGTTATAACAAAAACATGGGTGCAAAAATTTTATAACATACATATAAACACATTGTTTCTTATTTTAGGCAATTCATTTAGAGGGACATTATTTTTATTCATCTCGTAAGATACTGTTTTTTTAAATTAAAAAGTAACTTTTTTTATTATAACACTGCAAATAGATTTTTCCATTAGGTGCTTAGCAATATCAGTTTTTTTAAAAGTATTTTATGACAAAGTACTTTTATTTTTACTTTGCTTTTATTACTATTTTTACTACTCTTCATAAACATTTGTTCATTAACGTTTATTGTTTTTTAACTTTCCGTAGACACTAAAATTAGTAGTTAGCGTTAAAACATTGTTAGGATTATAAAACACTATCTATTTTTTTCCTTATATTTTATTCAAGTTCATATCCTATTTCGCTACGGTACTCTTCATGCTGGCTGAATTTTAAATCTGGTGTACCTCAAGGCGGTATTCTTTGTCCACTTTTGGTTTCCATATTTATTAACTTTTTCACTTTTGATCTTTAATGTGCGTATCATCTCTACGCCGATGACCTGCAGTTGTGTGCTCAGGAATCTACCAAAAACTTAGACGTAGTAGTAGACAAAATCAATAAGGACATAGCTTCAATAAAAAAATGGTGTGATAAATTTGATTTGGCAGTCAATCCATTGAAGTGCCAAACAATAGTAATCGGCAGTGCCCGCAATTTGAGTAACGTGGATCTGGCTGCGCTTCCACGCTTAATTTATGACAGAGATCAAATTCCGTTTAGTGTTAACGTAAAAAATCTAGGTCCCCAGATAGATAGAACACTAAATTGGAGTAGCCAAGTAGCAAACGTGGTCCAGGATGTTATAGGTATTCAGCAATGCTTTTACAGATTCAAGAAGTTCCATTCAGGCGAAATTGACACCTGTGCAGGCCCTGATTTTCCCTATTATCGACTATGGTGACTTGTGCTATTTTGACCTGAATGCAGATCACCTCAATAAACTTGACCGACTTCTAAAGAACTGCATTCGATTCGTTTTTAATCTTCGTAAATATGACCACATTTCTGCACAACGTTCTGAACTTTACTGGTTACCTATTCCAGAACCCTTACCACTCTATTTTCATTTCTTAATTATTCTATTACTCCGTCCTATATATCTTCCCAATTTCAATACTTATGTGATGTCAGTAACAAAATCTTCGTTCGAAGCATACGCGTCTACTCCAATGCCTTACTCACCGTGCTGCCATCATGCACTCCTCTTTTTTCGTTCAATCTGTCCTCTTAAGGCATGCGCTACCTCTAGAAATTACGATGGTGGGGAGTAAAATGGCTTTTAAGCGTAAAGTAAAGAGTATTCTTGCTAGAACAGTATGCCATGATTAATGAAATCGTCAGATGAACTTTTTATTATAATTTATATACACATTTGTAAATTTATATGTTTGTACGTTTATGTATATGTATTTATGTTACTTGTTTATTAATATATATTATATATAAACATAATATATATTTACTTTTTATTGGTATTCATGTGTAGTATTTTTAGGTTTATATTTATATCAAAAATTTAAATTTCTAAAACTCATATATTTGCACCTTCCCACTTTTTATCTCTGCATCACCCCAAGGTTGACTAGCAGAAAATGCCATCGGCGTTTAGTCCGCCTCTGTTCAATTTGTGCAAGAACTTTTAATAAATAAATAAATAAGTAAAACTAGCATTTTCCTTCCAGTCACCAGCATCTCGGGCCTGATTATATTCACGTTTTTTGCTAAATAAAGGCTCCAATTTGAATACGCGATTTGTCTATCGCCAGTGATCCCGTTGTGGTAACCATAAAATTTTATTCCTTTGAGCTTATCCTGTGCTTAAGTTAGAAAAGTTACTAACAAAATTACAAAGAGCAACACTTAATGAGTTCATGCTTTCGTGCTTCGATACATTTTAGTTACAAACTCAGACATCCTCGTATCTACAAAGGCAAGCACTAATTTAAATCTACCAACATATAGTTTGATAAGTATATTAAACTATATGTTCTCTGTATAAAATGATTTAAATAAAAATAGTTTTCAAAGACCTAAGAGCGAGTTTGTACAAATATTTAATTTCTTGTTACGAGCGGAAAATTAAATCTTATATTAGAAACATTTCTCCTAGAAAATTCAGACGATTTAACGATAAGCCCCTCTTCCATTCTTCCTGTCATTCCAAGAAATAAAAATACTTAGTATCGCTTCAAATACTCCGTGACTGTGGAACGTGCAAAGGATCTAAGCCGTAGGGAATATTGTCAACCAACTGCGAAATTGCAAATAACTATTAAGTATTGTTCAAGTCAGTGTAATCGTTGAGTTATTTTATCAGTTTTCACTTTACAGAATACATAGGCTTATAGTGTATGCATATGCAATTAATTTAGAAACAATTCTTTTTTACTGCTTTGTGGTAGAAACGTCGGTGAAATATCGTATGTTTTGGTTTGAAGGCAACCGTAGACAGCGAAATTACTTGATAAGCGAGACGTAAAATCCAATGTCGTCAACGTGATTTTTACGCTACATTATTTACGAGTAGAGCAATCTCTTACTATCATTCTGCTAAATCAATTGACAAAAGATAAAATTCATTGTATTACTTCGATCGCTTTTTCAATTACTTATCTTAAAAAGAGATAGAGAATACAACAGGGAGTTATTGTGTTCAGAACGTTTATATTGATTTCAACAGTCCTTGTAACTGTCACACAGGGCGTAATTGATTTACAGCAAATTAACTCGCAATATTAAGTTTTTAAGTAAACTATGTAATTACACTCTCATAATATAAAAAAAACATTAGTCTAAACAGTTTTAACTTACCATTTTTTTTATTTAAAAATGTAAAAAAATTAATAGATCCATATCGCTTATAAAGGTACATACATACATCTAAGAAACAGAAAAGGGGACCATCTTTAGCAGTCGTTACTAAATGTCACTGCGTTCGAATTGACCGTCAATTAATTCATCAACAGATTTATCAATACTACTTTAAGTTAATTATTGAGTATGTAATTGTGAGAGTTAACTTATTCAATGAGACATATGTTTCAGTCAGATTATGCATTTTTAAGACGATACTGACTAAGAGGGTATCCCTTCTTGCCGCAAAGCAGTGCTGTGCTAATATGTGTAATTACAGGCTTATCCATAATTATGATGATATGTGGAAGAGGAACAAACGAGCTTTTAATGTCTTGACTCTGTTCTTATGAGCAAAATATATCGCTTATCAGCACGTGAAGATTCTGATCGTAATACATAATTTAATAAAAACAATAGATTCCTTAACTTATTGGTGGCTGCTTTTAAAAAGCATTTTATTGAAATTTCTTCACAAGTTTAAATGCGAGTTTTAAAACATATAATTAATAAAGTTCTTACTTTTAAATATAGAATCATAAATTTAGAAATTTAAACAATTTATATGATAACTTATAAAATTATTTAATTATATTGCTTGCTGTATATGGCCGTTGATAATTATTTATTAGATATACAGGCAGACGAGCAGTCGGCCCACCTTATGGAAAGTAGTCATCGACGACCATAGCCATTGGCAATACCAGTGGTATCACCAACGTGTTGCCTACTGTGAGACATAGTATGTCAAGTCCCGTTTACGCAGTAAATACGCTGGCTACGGTGCCATTCAAGCCGAAACACGGTAATGTTTTCACACTACTGCTTTGCAGCAAAAATAGGCACCGCGGTGGTACCGCCCGTGGCGGTAAAAGTAAAAAGTTGACCTACCACCTGTAAAATATATTTAAATGGTAATATTTACAATATAGTAACAACGTGTTGTCTTTAATAAAAGATCTACCAAAATGTGTCCTAAACATTTGTTTCTACATCTGAAAAATCTTTAAATAAAGTTTAGTCTAGTAATACTATGTAAATATCAAAATAATTTAATATTTACCAAACTAAGTTTAGTGCATGTTATATGTACAAGCCCTTAGCAAATTGCAACTATGCAGCGTCATCTATTCATTGCAACATCGATTCACACGGTACAAATATGCTGCGTCAAACGAGTCGACACGAGGCAAATATGCTTCATCAACGGAACGGTTTCGACGAACCAAAGAAGGCCGCTGCCATCGACGCTGCACTTTACTGGGAAGTTTCCATCGTGTTGAATTACTTCATTACGATAATTTCAATGTACCTCGGTCATTCCATTTCTCGCATCGAAAGAGTCAGACTAGAGCTTAGCTTTAGCATAAGTTAAATTGTAATTTTCATATTTTATCTCAATTAAATTTATATCCAATAATTTTGAGTTTTTGGGTCCTCCGACGGCGACTACCATAATTGGCGCAGTCGGTAGGATACTAGGGTAAAGGGATCTAGAATAGATACTCGACGCGCCGGTATCCTGGAACCTGGAGTCCGTGCTGGAGGAAAAATCCGAAAATCGATCCCGAAGAACCAGAATGAAATCCATGTGAGTACACTAAGATTATCCTTGTGTGTTGCTCTCAATATCCTTATAAGTGTCCTTTTTAGTTTCCAAGATTTTTCATCCTAAGCACTACCCTAAAGGGCCTGCACGTGCACAAATTGCTCGTAAACCTTGGATAGCTATAGAAATATTAGTGTAGATTCAGATAAGACCGTAGATTCCTCGATAGACTCGATATTAAATCAGTCCTCGAGATGGCCGACGTAGACGCAATTTTTAAAAGCCCTACGCCTGGTACCCGATTTGACGGGAACCCGCATATATTACCTAGATTTATCCACTTATGTGACCAAATAGTAGCGGAATATGTTCAAATCCGGCAACGAAGCTAGCTAAGTTATGCCTGGTAAACGGTATACTTAATAAAATTACAGGTCAGCTGCAGATAATTAACTCAAATAGCATTTCTGAAAGTTGGGATAGCATAAAGAATACTCTAATTAATAATTTTTCGGACCAGAGAGATGAGACCGCTTTATATAACGACCTTATGTTGGCTACGCAGGGGAATAGTTCGCCGCAAGAATTTTACGATAAATGTTTAAATTTATTCAGTACCATTATGACATACGTCAGCCTACATGAGAGTGTCGATACCACTATGAAGCTAAACGTACTTTGTATAAAAGTTAACAATGCAGGCATTTGTGCGAGGTTTAAAAGAGCCCTTGGGCTCTCGTATCAGATGTATGCGTCCAGATAGTGCTGAAAAAGCCTTAGAGTTCGTGCAAGAGGAATTGAATGTTATGTACTTACAAAACCGTAATGATTCAATTTCGGAAAAGAAGTCACAAGGTTTTCAATTACCCAAACAAGTGCCAATAGTTCCTAATATCTTACCCGCGTTTAAACCATTCAATTCCGTTGCTCGACCACCACAATTGACCCAATTGGCAGCCCTCAAAAGACGTGGAAGCCTAATTTCCAGCAGCCTCTGCCATCTAGACCAATAAATAGCCTACGCGCACGCAACAAATGTTCCGTGCGCACCGCTTAACTATAATGCGCTGCAAAATAAATTCCAAATTGCCCTAGGTATATACCACAAAATCAAGGCCTAAGCCTATGAGTGGTGTCAGCCATTTCGTTACCGAGAAAGGCCTGCGGGTAACCAACACCGGTCATGATTGGCACAAATGGCAATCCCGCCTTCTAACTATTTTAAAACGAAAATGAATATTAATGAAGTTGATAACTATAGTGATCTCTATTACCCTGATTATTATATGTACGACCCCATGGTTATTATTTGTGTGATCCTTACAATGTTTATCCCACAGGAAGTGATTTTTATGATTGTGCAACCTCGAGTAATTATATCAGGCCCGGTTATGACGTGTTTGACGAGTGCCCTTCAGGTAACTCGAGTGAACCTCAGCCCTCTAGTAGTTCGGAGAGGAGCAGAATTTTCGGGATCGTACAAATTCGAACAGCAAAATAGAATTGAATTTGCAAACTCAGAGACAGCTTCCATACACACAATTTTGGCTCCACCTTAAAACTACTTATAGATACAGGCGCAAACCAATCATTTATCTGCCCTGGTGCTATCGAAATGTTCTATTCAATTTGCCGCTTAACTTTGACCCGTTCAAGTAACCAATGTTCATGCCACCTCAAGGAATAATTATTCTATTAATATTCCTTGTTTCTCAAGTTCAATGAAACGGACGACATAAAATTATATATTTATAAATTTCATAATTATTTCGACAGCCTTATCGGTTGGATTTATTAGAAAATTTGAAGCTAAAATCGACTTAAAGGACAAAGTGCTTATCACAGTAACTCGACCAATTCTATTTACATGTATAATTCATACACGTGAATTGGTACGAAGAAATTATCCGCAACTCATCTAAAATAGTTAGAATTCGATAAATTTACATGACGGTGAATGTTTAATTAACGAACAAACTATTTCTAATTTATTATAAGGTGTCTAACCACCGTATGCAATATCGCGATTTTAAATTACTAACCCGACGCAGCACGATTTAATATTTCCCTAGACCAACCAATTCAAGCCGGTCCACAACGTTCAATGTTCTCAAATCCGCCAGACTCGTCGCGAGCGGCCGATGTCCTATCTCGCTTACGCACGGATCATTTGAACGTAGAGGCGCGCTAACTTAGACGGTTGTGTCAAATTATGCTGATGTATTCTATATCGATGGTGAAAAGTTAAACCTTCACTAACAAAATTAAGCATAGCATTAAGACAACTGATGAGATACCGGTATACACAAAAGTTATCGGTACCCGATATACATAGAGATGAAGTTAGGGACCAGATAAGCAAGATGCTGAATCAAGGCATTATCCGACCATCGGAATCCACGTGGAGCTCACCTATATGGGTGGTTCCAAAAATCCAACGCATCCGGTAAACTAAATGGCGTGTCGTCATAGATTTTCACGCAAACTAAACGAGAAACTATTGACGATAAGTATCCGATACCTAACATAAACGACGTCCTAGATAAACTTGGTAACTGTCAGTATTTTCGACTTTGGACCTAGCTAGCGGTTCTATCAGGTTGAGATGAATCCGACGACATACCTAAGACAGCATTCAATGTCGAGAACGGTCACTACAATTTTACGCATGCCAATGGGATTAAAACTCTCCGTCCACCTTTCAGCGCGTAATGGACAATGTTCTCAAAGACCTACAAAACACTTTTGTCTAGTTTATTTAGATGATATTGTAGTTTTCGAGTACTTCTCTTCAGGAACATATGGTTAACCTGGAGAAGGTGTTCCAAAAGCTAAGAGATTCAAACTTTAAGATACAAATGGATAAGTCTGAATTTCTGAAACTTGAAACAGCCTATCTTGGGCATATAATTAGTAAAGATGGTATCAAACCTAACCCGGATAAGATTTCAGCAATTCAATAGCATCCACTACCTACTACACCCAAAGAAATAAAACAGTTTCTCGTTTAGTAGGTTATTACAGAAAATTTATTCCTGATTTCGCACACGTTACAAACCCTTAACGCAATGTTTAAAGAAAGGTAAGAAAATCGTAATTAACGCCGAGTATACAAGTTGTTTTGAAAATGCAAGCAGCTCTAATTAATGACCCGATTCTTCAATCCCAGATTTTCTAAAGATTTCATCCTACAACTGACGCATCTAACTGCAATGGCGCAGTATTATCACAAGGGCCTCTAGGTGCGGATAAGCCCGTATGCTACGCGTCGCGTACTTTAAACGATAGCGAAACTAACTATAGTACTATCGAAAAGGAACTTCTTGCTATTGTTTGGGCGACTAAATATTTCCGACCTTATTTACTTGGACGAAAATTTAAAATCGTAACGGACCATAAACCACTCCAGTGGGTTATGAATCTAAAGGAGCCTAACTCTCGTTTAACTCGTTGGAAACTTAAACTCTCGGAATACGATTTCTCTGTAGTATATAAAAAGGTAGTAGTAATTGTAATGCAGACGCTTTGTCTCGCATCCAAATTAATAACAGAAAATCAGTTCAGTTGTTGCAAACCCGTCAGAATGCCCACCTTCTGGGAAAATTCGTCTACAGCCTCGGCTCATACCAGTTTAGAAAATCCAATTTTAGAAGTCCCAATCGTTGCCGAACCATTAAATAAATTTCATGGCAGATATGTATTACAGTTGTCGCGATATCAAAAAGCGACCGACGGCTTCTAAACCCTTCGATACGCATACTAGGACATCCGTACAGGTGTCCAAGTCCAACAGAATCAGATGTAGTGAATGAAATTAAAGAATATGTCAATCAAAAGTAAAAACCGCGTTGCTTATTAAACCACCGCTTGCATTTTACGATATCATACCTATTATTCAAAATAAGTTTAAAAACTCCGCTATGAATTTAGTGTTATCAAAATTCGAAGTGGAAAATATAAAGAATACCTCAGGCAACAAGAAATAATAAAGCATTACCATGAGGTAAAACCAACCACCGCGGAATAAACGAGATGTCATCTCGCGTTATCCCGTCGATATTATTGGCCTAAGATGAAGGACGATATCACAAAATTTATTAATAGTTGTACGGTGTGCGGTCAAGCAAAATATGACCGTAATCCCATTAGACAACAGTTCAACATGATTCCCCGGCTGCGAAACCATTCGAAATTGTTCACATGGATCTGCTTTCAATTCAAAACGAGAAATATTTAACTATTGTCGACGTATTCTCTAAGTATGCTCAAGCATACCACATTCGCGACAAGTACAACAATACACTTACAAGCCTTACTTAAATTTTGTACATCACGGTTTACCGCTAACAATAGTATCAGATAACGGCACTGAATTTACGAACCAGTTGTTTGCGAATTCGTAACTCTGCATAAAATAAACCATCATAAAACTTTGCCACATAGTCCAAACGATAACGGGATCGTAGAGAGGTTTCACTCTACATTGCTGGAAAATCTTCGTATCCTAAAATTAACTCACAAAGATCAAGATATTTCTAATCTAGTCCCATACGGAATCTTAGCTTACAATAGTTCGATCCATTCGTTTACCAAGTGTAGACCGTTCGATATAATAACCGGCCACTTTGATCCGCGCGATCCTTTTGATATTGATATGTCTAAGCATTTAATGCAACAATACATGCAAAATCACCGAGATAGTATGAAAATTATATACAATACTATTAATGAGTCATCGTTACATAATCGCACTAATATCATAGAAAATTTAAATAAGGACCGCGAACCTATATGTATCATAGAAAATTTGGCAAACCGTCAAAAATTAGCGCCGCGATATAGTCAGGATAAAGTTCTTGCGAATCTACCTATACATAATTATACATCCAAAAACGTGGCCCCGTACGAAAAATCGATTAAAACGGTCCTAAAGTGCCCAATTGTTTGCAGGGTGCTACTGGTCCTGATTGCTCATTCGATAACGGCTCTGGATATCAATCAAGGGATAAGCTGAGAGTCTCGACGATGGCCCAGGATACTTCCTTTCGACTAGGAGCAACCAGGCTAATTACTCACTACCATGCATTTTTACAGTATATTGAACTTAAAGATATACGATAAAGCTCATATGTTGCAAATTCAATTATCAGTTTCAAAAGTCAGTTGCATAATCATACGTACATGCTATATGAACTCCAAATAGAATATTTATCGTCTAAATTTAATAAAGTTTATACTCATTTAAAAACATTAGAACCAATGCGAACAAAAAGAGGTCTCATTAATGGTTTAGGCTCATTAATTAAGACTATCACGGGCAACCTGGATTATTCAGATGCAGTACGATATGACAATGCTATCAAAATTCTTCAGAATAATGACAATGAAATTGCCAATCAAGTAAATGCACGCGTAAGTCTAAACACCGAATGGATGGCTCAGCATTCGAAAATTATAACTAAATTAGTAGAAAATCAATCCAAAATTAATGTAACCTTGCAGCTCATCCTAAATACCCAAGCTCAACGGGATTCAGAGTCTTATAAAATACATGAGATTTGCTCAACAGCTAAGTATAATTACGAAAATGTAGATGATATATTAGCCGAGTTAACAAGAATAGAGAATATTTTAGCGTTTATTCGTGCATCAAGCACACATCATTCTATTATAAGTATTGAGGTTTTAGGTTACATGGTTGAAATTAGAATCAATATATAAAAGCATCATATAGAACGTTAGACTTAGAACTAAGAGAATATTACGAAATAATTAAGCCAGGTATTATTTTTCGGGAGACAGAATAGTTATAATTTTTAAAATACCTATATTTTCCCGCAGCACGTTCGACTTATATAAACTGTCCGTCGCTCCCAATAAATACTGGCAGGCCCTCATCCTCCTTATCCATTGATAGCAACAAACAGGGATGGTTATATGTACATGGAGGCTGAATGCCTGAAGTACGGTAACTGGTACCTCTGCGGAGATAAGATGGACCATCAACTTCGGCATCAAGCGGACTGTACCACGCGCTCATAATTAACCAATCTTTTGGCGGAAGCTGCAGATGACCACCGTAACTCTATCAAGGATCGCCTTGGAGGAACTCGATCAGAAGCATTACGTCATATCATTCCCTAATATGACGAAGATACGTATCAATGCTCACGTGACAACAACGTCATCGGTACCTACCTGGTCACCATCCTGGCTAACTGTTACCTACATACGACGGATTTACCATCACCAACAGCAACGAACAAGTTGAAGGAACGCCTTTGAAGATCTGAGAATACCAGATGACACAACGAGCTACGTTAGACATCTTCTCATGTTCACCTGAAATCAATTGATCTCAAGAGGTTTGCAGGAAACTCAACATCATATTCTGGTGCAACCGGCTCTACAAGTCGAACAAATCTCGTCGAATTTCCTATACCATACGACGATACCATTGTATGTTATTGTGTCCATAAAGCTACTCATCATCCTGATCCAGCAACACTAAGACATTGTGGGATGTTGCGATGCTCTAAAAAGCCCTCTGAGTGCCAGCCGAGAGGACGTCTATTCGCACCTGCAAAACCTGGACCACATAAGACAGCAATACTTCCTCATCTCAAGTCTCAGAAGTAGTTGCTGTTCTCAGGGGGGAGGTGTTATATGTACAAGCCTATTCATTGCAACATCGATTCACACGGTACAAATATGCTGCGTCAAACGAGTCGACACGAGGCAAATATGCTTCATCAACGGGAACGGTTTCGACGAACCCAAAGAAGGCCGCTGCCATCCGACGCTGCACTTTACTGGGAAGTTTCCATCGTGTTGAATTACTTCATTACGATAATTTCAATGTACCTCGGTCGGAAAATTTTATCGTGATAAAATTGGTACTAAGTTAAAATAAATCATTCAACATTATGAGACCTTATTAGGAACACTTCATGAGCTTTTTGTTTTGCTATTGATATAGTACGTACGCTTTGCTATCACTTTTATGACCCAGGTTTTGATATTTTATTCTCAATGTTTCATTTCATTTAAGCTCTGACTTGAGGATTTTTTGTTTGTATTAATCGCAATAGTTTTTTTTGCGTTTTCATAAATGTTTATTACATTATTTGATCCAAAGACTCTTTTCAGACAAAGCTTTGACATACGTACCTGTTTATGTCACGAGGAGTAATATTATATACGTAAAAATTAACATATTTATTATAATATTTACAAATATTTCTCTCGCCAACTGTAGCACCTGTCATTAATATAAAAGCATTTCTGTCATAATTCGCGTGGGACGGAAATACGATACTTTTAAGGACTTTCGTGACCTACTTTCACGCAGTATGTTTTATTCATTGTTATCATTATTATAAGAACTGATCGCAGTACCTAAAATACTTGCCATACAAAACGTAGTTAATCTGTCATCAGTTTGACATAAAGATAAAACTATATACAGGGTTACAGGAAAAGTCGTGCTAGATCCGTTAAGGGCGTGGAGTACCCATCATTTCTGACTCATTTCACTATGAAACACCTACCCTAAACTTAACCCTTTTCGAGATATTCGACTTTTAATTTTTTATTTAAAATTGCCGATTTTTATCCTAATATTTTTTATTTTTATTTGTGTGTCTTATGATTGTTATTATTACATTTTACATGTGTAATAAGATGCTTTGAACATCAAACATTAATATTGTACATAGGTTACTTAAATAGAGCCGTAGTAGACAAGTGAAAGTTAAGAAATTAAAAGATATTAGAAAGTTTATTTTCTCTTATGGATATCTAAAAAAATTTATGCAGTTTTCGGCAGATATGTTTTAAAATATCTACGTTTCATCAGCTATCTAACGAGGTATAACAATCTAGGTTTGTATTACATTTCAAGAGAAAAAGTATTTGGGACCTTCAGGTATTAATCCCAGTCCCAGGTAACGGTCCCGAGCCTATTGTTCTTTAAGTTATGACGTAGGTACCGTATTATTTTTTCAGCAAAATGGCGGTTTTAGTTCTTTGGGGTTGACACTTATTGATTGTTTTGATTATCAGTCTGCTTTTGTGCTTCGTACATAGTAGATGTGATATCGTTTTGCTCTTTTCTCGACTTGGCTGTAATACTGGACTGTTTCTTCTAATTTGTGACTACTGTGCTGTGAACTGGACTCTGATTTGTACTTGTATGGAAGTGTTGAAGATGTCGGCCTACACACCTGAGGAATATGCTGATATGCTTATTTGTTACGGATACTGCGATTGTGTGTCTGCAAGCTCGCAACGAATACATAATTCGCTACCCGATCGTCGAGTGCCGGATGTGGCTGTTTTTGACAGAGTTTATCGAAGACTTCGAGAAACTGGCTCCGTTTGAGGATAATGGTACAGGTATAGGCCAGCAGTATGTACTGTAAACCACCCTCCATTGCGAAAGTCCCAGATCACGGCAACAACATTAGTGGAAGTTGTAGGATCCGCTCGAAAGCGTTGCACTATCTCATTGTATCACTGTTCTTCGTCGTCATTAATTCGTGATCTTCCCATGTCTGTATTCGTCTCCTTCATGTCCTTTTCCTAACCTCGAGAAGAAAGTGGGTATAAGGCGAATTTCCGCTGTCGACAATTGCTTTCGGGAGTTCCAACGCAACGCATCGTATTTTAAAGTCTCGCGACGCCAATGGCCAACGCTCCGTTAATAGTTTTAAGTTTACCACGAACCCCAACCGCATCACCGAAGACGCCTGCAGCTGTGCCGACGTCAGACGAGGTACTTTTCCTTCCTTTTTATCGCATTTCCAATCCGGCTTCATAGCCACGTTGCCCAAGCCGGATTACGCAAATGGTCCTTCGAACCGCATCCTCGCTTCTGGTCCTTAAATAGGATCTACCCTATCGCCGTCACTCGAGCTAGCTGGTCTAATCATAATTGGCTGACGAAACTTGAGTGTCCACGCGCCCGCGCAACCAAGTTATTTAATAATATTTCATTTAATAACTTTCTGATGCCAATTATAACAATATTAAACAAATTGCTCAAGGGGATAATATTATCTCTTTTTTATTACTTTGCTTATTGCTCAGCGATATGTACACACTATTAAGGGTGTCGACCTCTTTACAGTGCGTCTCTTGACTCCTTTTATGCAACTTGTCAGGAGTTGTTTTGCTTCAAGATGTTTCTCTAAAAGCTTCATTCGCACTCAGTTGGAAACTTGTTTTGTAAACGTTGTTACGTTTAAGTGTGGGGTACACTTCATTCATACGAAAAAAAAGTTGGTGCCGCAGGTGGGCCAAGACTCGGCACGGTTAGATTCTATGTCCTATCCAATTTAATTGTAATGCCTATCTTATATTAACTTCTATTTTGAAAAGCGTGATAAACTAAAGAAATGAACTGGGTTACGATTCGTGATCATTTAACGTACAACGCTACTTAGATTTTTAGGTTAGCATGCATCTACTCCGAGATAAATTTGACTAAATTGACTAAATATATACATATGACGGATGCTACCTTTCTGCTGGCGAAGACGATTTTAAGTATCTGAATTAATCTTGTTTTTCATCTTAGAAACCCTATTGCTTAATTTGTAGGACAATCTATATAGGTTCGTTTGATATATTATCTGAGTTTAAGAATGATAATTTTTTCGGGCGTTTCTCTTAACAACATTGAAATACCTTATTTAGCGACAAGCAAGTTTCTAAATGAAATGATTAGGATTATCCGCAAGAATTTGGTGTTCTTGGTTAAATTTTTCACAAACTATAAACGAAGGTCCATTGAGACCCCGTCATATTTTATCAATAGACACTGAGGGAAAGATATAAAGATAAAAAAAACAATAACAAAAACGATTTCTCTCAACACCTCGCCATTGGTAGCAATCAAAATGTCAAGATTCATTTGATGCTTCGATAAAAAGAACATCGGTAAGTATTTTTTAGAAGTGGCAGTACATATATATTATAGAGGAGCAAAATAACTGGTTTACCTTAAAAAAGAAATCTTTTCTACTAATAAAATTAGTATTGTTTTCAAATAATTAAATACATTAAGACCAAGATTTAAGAAGGAAAATTTGTTGTAAAGTATGGGTTTGTACTCACTATAATATATAATATATTTGATTAAGTGGGGAAGTAGACTATGGTCACATAACACACATTATACTTATAAATATTTATTATTCGTCGGAAAGTAGAGCATATTTTTATACTAATAGCATTAATATAAAAGTTTTCCATCTTTCTTCCGCTTGGAGCAAGAATACGATACTTTTATAGACTTTGGGGATCTACTTTATTATTCTTATCATTAGATTGCAACTGCAAACGCAATGTCTTTATATCTATTTTTTCAAAATAGAAACAAAAATTAAATATTAAATAGTTTTAATATAGGTAATTTTAATTTATTTAGCGTAGTTAACTGTAAAACTTATAAAACTGACTTTGAATAACTTGGTTCCAAAATCGATATAACGAGGCCAGTTTAAAATATTGATGTTTCACGTCGTCCAAATACATGAAAAATTATAATTATGAAACATAAAACATTTAGAACTTCTGTACAATTTGATAATTCTCGTCGGGATAGCTCCGAGGAATTTCGTATATACACGGAATTCAGAAATATATAAAATATTATTATATTTAGTTTTGCGGATTATTCGGGTTTTAATGATAACGTCACAAAATAATTAAAATGCAATATTAATTAATTTACCTTGTTATGTGTTGTATGTTATTAAGTGTAATATATACATTAAAATAAAATAGGTTCTGTGCATCTTGACTGACATGTACTATTATATTTTATAAAAATATATATAGAATAAAAATTTTCGTTTTGTTCTCATAAAAATCCGAATTTATATTTAAAGTACTGATTAAAATAGCTACCTGAAATTGATCACGCTACTGTAACACTGGAATTTCATATTGCCATGAAATCCGAATATAAAAAGCCTGACCACCTAGATCGGCAATTGTAAAAAATGTAAATGAGACAAATAAGTGATGAGCAAACATTATTTTAGTTAATTCCTTCCTTCCTTATATATATATATATATATACTAGCTGACCCGACAGACGTTGTCCTGTCTTAAAGATGGATACTTTGAATAGGTGTAATTAATAAAAAAACAAAGTCTGTTTATTATTTTAATGCTTTATTATACACAATATTTTTAGTTTTTTCTTTCTTGCTATAAATAGTTTTATTGGCGTTTCGAGATGGAAACAGGTGACATATAACTGGCCATGTGAAAAACGTGGATTTTCAAGATTGATGCCACAAACAGCGACAGCACAACGACTGAGATTTAAATATCGAAATTGAATGCTAGCCTCACTGAAAATTTGACCCTTCAAAGTCAAATGGCATGTCATTCGGAATCATAGAAAATCGTGGGATCAAAACATATTCGCCTTTGTACCTACCTTTAAAAATTGTGGCTTCAATGGCGTTGTCCATTAATTTTTACACCGCAAATCGGGTGCCAATACAGAGACGTGGCTGGTTTATATTCGACAATAATGACTACTGATCCGATTTTTATTAATTTTAAAATTTAAAAACTCACTTGGATAGTTGACGATTCGTTTGTCATTAATTCGCCTTGTTTTGAAAACTCATTTCATTGACATCAACGATTTTTGCAGCTAACTTTTTCGCTGAACCATACATGATCTTTGTGATTTTGGGAAATGGTTGAAATCTTCTCGATAGGTTCAGGCTTAGCTTTAAGGAAAGTGACAAAAAATGTTAGGAAATAATGTATCCAAATGATGAGGCATCAGGTATTTTGCCATTACCAATATCGATAATTTTGCGATCAAATCCACCACGCTGCCACATTCAATGATATTACAAACGTTTTCCAAGCGTCTAAGAAAAAAAATCGGTGAAAAATATTTGAAGGTAACCTGGAACTGGTTTTCCTTGTTTCCGTCGTTGAGATTTTTTAAACGATTAATTAGTAAAATATCGGGACATTTTGGAATAAAGCAGTGTTCCAGCAAAGTCATCATGCTGGCACATTTCAAAGAAGCTGGTCAATGTTGTCGAAGGTGGCTTCTTAACTCGTTGTAATAAGTTTTCATTGTAAAGTACACCCTTTGACCATATTCCAGATGTACGGCCAAGTAAACTATAATGGGATGTTTTTCATGTATTGGAAAAGAAAAAAAACCGCCACATCTCTTCGTTGCTACTAACATAGCGACGCGCGTAATTTTGAACACTTTCCATCAAGCATACACGGAGAATTTAGATTTAATATTCCACAGGGACCTTAAATCATATTTTTGTAATGACCTTATGTGACAATGGATATTTATCACCATCGGGAATTACCGCAGAAATCACATTCCCAATTTCATTCGGTTGTATCCTCTCTACCAACCAAATGAGGATGTGTGCATGTGACAATCCGCGCCTGTCGCCGAACACGCGATGCTTAACAATAAAGTTCGAGAGCGATTTTAACTTTCCTTTGTGGTAATGTTGTGGCGATCAATAGGTGATTGGCCAAGAAATAATTCTTGTCGAATTTCTGCCCACTGTGAATTGCATGTGAACGTATCATCTTTAGCGTATTCATGCATATGTCGCAGACTTTCGACGTATGTTGCTGGTAGAATAGTTGTTCTACTTGCATTCTGTGCATTTACATCTTTTAAGGTTGCATCCCGTATGAATATACTCTTCAGAACGCAGTTTTGCTTGATCCAACCTGATAAATGTCGATCGCTCAGTTTCAACTTTCATGTACATATTCACAGTATATTGGTGGAAGAGATGCCGCCATTTTAAGATATGATTGTCATCATTTTCCCGAACTAGTCCCAAACCAAAATCAGTTTGTATAACGCCTCCGTGGTCTAGCGATAAAAAAGTTAGTTTAAAGATTCTTAAAACTAATTTTTTGGTTACTTTTGGAACCCGTATCTGGATTTATTATCCTAACTGAAAAATTATATCCATCTTCACCTTGCCGAAATAATATGGGATATTATAGTAGCCAATCATATAATCGATTAGTTGCGAAAACGCGCTGTTGGTTGCTACGCCGATGTAAAACAATATCTTGGTTTTCTAAATTTTCACCCACTACAACAATAGCGACTTCGTCAATTGTGGCGCATTTAAACATCTCACGTGTTGTACTGTAGACGTCGTATCAGCTTTGATAACAATTATTTGATTATCAGACCGCAAAGCAGTCGTGAATAATGCAACCAATTCCCTATGTTGATGAAAAAACGTTTGGAGTTTTTCCACAATTGTTTTTTTTTTACCGAAATATTGTGTATAAAACACTGATAGACTTTTCTTGCTGAATCGCCTATAAAATAAAGCTGTAAGAATTTGTAGTCACTATTCGGCGTTGGCAAAAAGTAACTTGTTAAAAAATATATATATGACCCTGAATCTTGAATGTTGGCGAAAAATTTTCTTGAATAACTTTTGTTGCACCAAATGACGTTATATTAAAACAATTATTGTATTTATAAGTCAAAAAATGTTTAGAACCTGGCCCATTTGCAAAAAAACCAATGAGGTTATGGTTCTGGTGACGGTACCAATAGCATCAATTTGTCTTAACCGCTCGCAACACAGTCCAGGAGTTGCACTTTTAAACTAAAATGCCTTACAATATGGGCATACAACGTTCATTGGTCCAATAGCAACAATTTCTTTTGATTTGTACTCGATTTCTATGCATCTTGATACGGGTTAAACGCAACATTTACATGTTATTGATTTTGATTTTATCTATTCCATTCAACTTCACTCCACGCTTCGCGTTGCTTATCACTTTGACATGCTCTTGTATATCTTATACTCGCAGCATTGTGAGTTCTACGACTTATGTTAGGACGTCTAATGGCATTTTCAAAAACGCAAATTCAACTGTTAATCAAATAAACATACGTATGGTACCGATAACCAAGTAAACCAATTGATAAACAATGTTAGTAACATTCATATTACTCTATGCAAACTTGCCAAAACTCCGTATTAAATTGAACTTTCAATGTTAGATATGATTGCTCCGAAATTTCCGTAATGTAAACTAAGAAATTCAATATCTATCATCGTTTTTGAGGGAAATAACAAATTCATTATTTTACATGTATTTGCTACCAATAAAATGAATTCCTTCGAAGCATTTGTTTTAAACGTCAAATGTCATAATGTTACATTAAAAAGTTAAAATTGCCCAAAACGATTTCTTAAATTTCTCAAAAACCGAGAAAAAAAGTAACCTATGTGCTATTCCTGGTTCTAAGCTACCTCGTCACGCAATTTCAGCCAAATCTGTTCAGCGGTTCTTTAGTTATATATGGTGTAACTAACACGACTTTCTTTTATATATATAGATATTAAGTTTTCTATATGAAAACATGTCATATTTTTAAACAGTCGAGCAATATGTGTCAATGATTCGTTCTAACCATAAAAAACCATTTATTTTTTTATAAATTAAATCAGAACTTTGATAGCTGCTATAATTTTATTTATGTTACTTTTGTACTATAATTTTAAATGGTAATTTAAACATTAACTAACATACCGAAACGAAACAAAGGTGAAACCGATCAGTTATTAGTATTTTACTATACCAAGAAGTCAAACATTACATACTTTTTTCTTATCCACATATTTTGACCTTTTACATGTGTAAGTGTATGTTATTGCGGGATTTTCTTTCCCTTTTCTATTACCGGAAAATTTCAGAATATGTATGAGTCTATTTCGACATTATTCGTTTAAGGTAAAGAGTAAGAAAAATATATACCATTTTCAAATCATCATCATCATCATCATCATCATCAGCCCGTGATAGTCCACTGCTGGACATAGGCCTCCCCTAATACACCCCTATCCATTAGGGGGTTTTGGACCGTATCCCACCACGCTGGTCCAATGCGGGTTGGTGGCTGGACCGATTTATTACATGCCCATCCGACGCATGGATCATCTTACTTTTCAGACAATTGGGTGATCGGCCCACATTGCCCTAACCAACTAGATAACAACAATGAAAATTTGTTGAGTCTCCGCAGGATTCGAACCCACGACCTCCCGTTTCTAAAGCACACGCCCATACCACTAGGCTACGGAGGCAGTTCATTTTCAAATATTGAAAATGTTTAACTGAATAGAGCGAAAGATAAAAATACTTTAGAACATGTAATATAAACTTTAATTAAAAATCGTATCGTATATTTTTAAAATATATAACCAGTTTGTGTCAATGTATCAAGCTAGTATTAATTCCAAGGCAAAACAAAAGACTTACGTTTTACTTTTTAATATTGTTGCTCTTCAGAAATAAAACACAAGATAAAAAAACAGCTGGTAGAGCTCTACTGATATTATAAGAAATTCGTTTTAATTATGATGGTCAATTGATTCCTTTTCTTTAACTTCGAAAAGATGTTTTTCAAAAACAGGAGAAAACGACGAAACTGATATACTTTAAATGAATATTGACGGCAAAGACAAATTTAAATTAGTAGACATTAGAAATGTCAAACGTGCTCCGCACGCGACTTAAAAATATATAAGCCACATAATACCCTTTGATTACTTCACGAGCCGTTCCAAGATGCTTTTCAAGGGCTCTTTGTGACACATTTCAATAACCCTCCAAAGGCATTGTGACGACTCAACATTAACGAAAGCATTGCAAGGTCAAGAACGATTGTTTCCTTGAAGGAACATGGAATTAACTTTGTTGACTTACGATTAATAGACTGTTATGGAACGAAATAAATCTGAATTTAATTGTCAATTTCTTACAAATCAGACCCGGACACTTAATAAATTGAATCTGATAAATTTAGACATTTTAATAAAAATTATAAATCGACGGAATAATAAACCTATTTCTTAACGGCGTACTTTTCATTTTCACTAGGCGATGCTCTCAAACTAATGCTAATTACTTCTTATTTTGTTTCAGTAGTAATACGCTATAAAAAAACTTTTATTCTAGGGTAACCGCAATAACTACGAAGAACCTGATATAAATGAAGTTAGTATAATGTATAATTATTTCTATTGTTTACGCGAACATTATACATTATTAAATAAAATGAAATTACGGATTTTATCGCGTTTATTTTACATTTTTAAATTCCCGACGTTTCGAACACTTTCCAGCGGCCGTGGTCACGGGGTAGACTGAGATGTCATGCATCTTGTTGCCAGTGCTGAAGCGGGGTTTCCAGATCTTAATTTTAATTAATTACTTTAGTTTGTTTGTTTTAATGCCCGTGCACCCTTGACGACAAACCTATGTCGACATCAAAGTATGACGACAAAATTTGACCAAAATAATTAGTAAGCATTACTTTAAATTCTTTTATAATTTTGGTGTGCAACTAAGCCTTATGAACTGTAACGACCCTCATCAATTTTTATCATCCAAGATTTACTGACACCGACACCAACAGTAACATATACCATTTATTACTAGTAATTGTTCCGCCACAATAGAAAGAAATAAGATTTTGCCATTATAATAATTTATATTTAATCGATACAACCAGAATGTTCACCTGATGACGCAGGTCACCGTTTGCCTATAAGAATCGCAGCGTCATCATCATCATCATTAGCCAGTGTTAGTCAACTGCTGGACAAAGGCCTCGCCTAATACCCTCTGTCCCTTACCGTATCCCACCACGCTGGTCCAATGCGGGTTGGTGGGTGGACCGACTTTTTACATGCCCATCCGACTCATGGATCATCCTACTTTTCAGACAATTGGGTTATCGGCCCAAATTGCCCCAACCAACTAGGAAACAACTATGAAAATTTGTTGAGTCCCCGGATTCGAACCAACGACCTCCGGTTTCTAAAGCACACGCCCATACCACTAGGCTACGGAGGCAGTTCGCAATCGCGTATGACGCCACAATTCCATTCGTCGCCGTAACCATGTGATGTTACGTCTCGTTTACCCAATGATTGCAACGGCTATGATGCCCTTCGAACTGGAAAACATAAGTGTTTACTCTACTATGTTAGTTTACTGTAGGTAAACAACTGTGCGTAATCGTCATGTATCCCTAGTCAGAACTTATAAAAAGTATCAAATGTGATGCTATTAAAGCTTTCGCGTATAAAGTGAGAAGTAAATGCTTACGACAACTCTTAAAACCAAAAGGTTTAATTATCTATACATAAGGCCTTTTTGTGTGTTTTAGTGTAAGTATCAAGATCGGAATGACAAGTCCCGAGGATTAAATCAACGACGAAATATTAGAATAAGCAATGGATGTTATGGAGACTATTTCCCTACAAAAATAATGAGTCTAGTGCTCATCGGACGTTGGTTTTACTTTGGTGCAATATAGTCCTTGCGTTCAAGACCATATTTGGCGACATTTTTTTACAGGTTAGTGTTTTAAGTTTTGGCATGTATGGCAATGTAATAAATCTGGGTAAATTAACCGAATATCTTGGAAATATAGCTATGAAAAAAATAATTTCTTTAAAAGGATAAGGAAAGTAAAGAACTTATCCTAAACTTTTAAATCTAGCACAGAGCAATAACTAGATTGGAAAAGCTAGAATGAAGTAGGTCAGCATCGTATTAATTTTTGTATAATATTTGATACACAAATTTAAGATTTTTATCAAATATTAATACAAAATTTCAATAAATCTAATTCGTTAAATGTAACAGTTTTTTTATATTCAAAAACGATGTATTCTATTCGTATAAAACGCGAAAAAAGCCCCGCCTTGTGCGACTGCTAAAAAGCCTTATCTGTATATTATCTTATACCTATTATCTGACAGCGTAACAATCTCAATGAAATTAAAAATCCTTTGCATTATGAAGATGATTTTCCTTTTTCCTGCGCAAATTTAACGTTAATATAGTCGGGGACTTATTTAGCTTTCTCTCTATAAATATTTTTAACAAAACGACAATTATACAAGTAAGTAAGTAAATATAACAATAATGACAATTTATTTTTACTAAATTTAAGAACTTTTACCAAAAACCGTAGAAAATTACACACAACATAAGTAATATGTTAATCACCACGTTTTTAATCATATATTTATAGACATAATTTTTGTATTTAACAAATACCAACAATATTTTATGAATAGTGATAAATTTCTATGTGTATCTTGGAAAATGCTGTGTGCATTAAAATCTGAAATAATAATAACATTTAGGATAATTCAATATGGAATAAAATATATTATTTTATATTCGTTAAACATTTTATGAGTTGCAAAAATGTTTTCCATTAGAATTACAGTTTAGTTAATACACTAATATAATGTAATAATAGAATATAATTTATTTGAATTTACCGATCCTCTGTAGTTCAATTACAATGATAATATTTTTTAAAACCATCGAGTGTTTTGAAAAATTACAGTGATTTTTTTAAATTAGAATGTAATTGTAATTTATTTGGCTTAGGCTTGGCCATTCGTGTTGCGTGATTCCATTACATATTTTATATCAATCGTGGTCGGCCTGAAATCAAATATTTAACCAAAATACAGTTTTCCGTGCGAAGCCCAAAAAATTAATTCTTTGCAAATGTTTGTTTTAGATGTTTAAATGTGAAAAATTATAACCGCTGATATTATTTAGGAATTTATGCAATTATAACTACGTTGCCTGTTTTCTACATTTATGTTTTATTTATATCTTAGAAAATTACTTCTTTCTTCATTTACTTTAAGTTTTTTGAATCATTTATAAATAATTAATATACGGTTATGTTTTAAAAGTTTTTATTTTCGAGGATTCATTAATCCGTTTTAGACTTTAACCAATGGAATGTTTTGTAAAATTTTATTTGTTCCCTTATACATATTTAGAATGGGGGTTATATGTAACGTTTTCTCTGACATTTATTTTTATCAATGTCCAATTATAAAAATAAAATATAAAATTATTATTGCATGAAAATTGACAAAAAAATTTGGTTTACTTATTTAAAAAAAATATATAAATAAGAGAGATACTAAATAAAAACTGCTTCTTGCAAAACAAACTTTTAGAAAAGTCCAGTCAAGCTAATTAAAACGAAGGTGTACTTTAAGACACGGTTAATATTTATACTGAAGCAATAAAGAGAGTAATATTTTCGCGGAATGTTTCCTTTATAAGAATTTACGCGATTCATTAACCATATTATTTTTAATTATACTACTAAATATTTTTTTAGTGCTTTATTTATTTACTTAGTATATTAAATTAAGCTAATAAAGTACTAATAAAAGATAACAATTCTTTTTCTTGATTTCTTTCGTGTATTTAACAAGAAATGCAAAACGTTCACTAAATAAATTAGCTCGCGACATAGGTATTATTATATAAAATAATTCATGTTAAGTATCTCATAAAATTCATAGAGAATTAGGATTTAAAAAATCTTGATTTTTTATCCTATGCATGTGAAATGGATGAAAATTGCCTGCATTATTAAACGATTATTGTGTAGAGTGAGTACGAGAAAAGTCGATCGTAGAAGTACAAAGTATTTGCCAGTCATTACAATATACTGGTCCCTACAAATATACTGACATTTAATGTATCCGTAGAGTAGAGGTTACTATAATTTGTAGAGGACGCATTCTGTGTACTCAAGTATAGCAATAACATATGAGTAATAATATATTAGGTTTAGAGTAGATGTAAACCCACGGCAACAAAGTAGCGTCATACAACTTGCATTCTCCGTTGGATTCCTAAATTTACTACAATTAATTTTGTTTTGTTTAGTGGTAAAGTTATTATTGCGCAATCCTTTAAACTCCTTGACTCTAGCGTAAATTCGGAATATCAATGGGATATAAGAGTCAAATCATTGAAAGTATATGTAAAACAAAATGTACAAAAAGTTGCTTTGTTCAAATGTTGCAAACAACTAATTTGAATCTTGCGGAGAAACAACTATGTGTAATCGCTGATTTATTGACGGTTACGGCAAATTGGCTGATCACTTAATAGACTGAAAATTAATATGCTTCATGCATCGATTGGACAAAAATTACAGGTTAGTCAAGACCGAGGCAAATTGGTTTACTTGACACTATCTTTTAGGTTGGATAATTTAAAATTACAGGATTTTGTAGAATATTGTTTTTGTCTATAAAATTTCTTTCTATATCTATAGTTCGGTCAGCGTTGTAATTTCATCGTATAAGGTTATTATTCTCGGAAACGTAACTTTTTATTTTAAATGGCAACCATATGTCAAGTTACTAAAAGCGGAGCAGCAACGATAAGATCGAACAAGCGAATTGTTTGTTTTTTCCCTTAGTTATAATTAGTCTCTTTTATATTAGATATATTTTTCATATCTTTATTCTGTTATAGCAAATTTATTAAAATGTATATCATTTAACATTCACCATCATTTATAAATTTATAGAATATTAAACATATTTCATTACCTGTTACAATTGCACCCTGTCTCTAGAAATTTTGCAGCGAAAGTAATAAACTAGGTACTAAGTGCTGATCACAATTTGGCGCTAAAAGTGAAATGTACGAACATTGAATGTTTTTTAAAGTTCGCTTCGGGAACGAAGCTCGTTAAAAGCTTTCGATCTAATTATAATAGGCAGTTTGAATGTCTGTATTTGAATTATGACATTAGATTGAATTATTTATTGTATTGAATGATTTTGCTGCTCACTTAACAACTTGTTACGGATGAAATTACGAAAACATTTTATATCAGTGTCATTATGAAATTTAATTTTCATTATTATGAAGTTATGAAAGTCGATTTACTTGTTATGTTTATTTTTTATAAATTGACTACGGATAACAGAAACCAGAGAAACGTTGGTTTTGAAAAATGCGAGATTTATCCTTTGTCTGCTCATTTGATGGCGTAGCCACATTTCGTTATGCAACTAGTGCCCTAAATCCGATTTTAAGCCCTATTTCACCACTTCTATAAAATGGCACCTTGGGATATTGATTGCCCACCATTTTTCTAAAGAGGTCATGGATTATTATATTATTATTGACGATTGACAAAGGTTGAATGTTTAAGTATATTTTGTTGCATTAATTTAAGTAGGCTTATATTTTAAATGATAGAAAAAAATATTGTATATCTAACTATTAATTAGCTATTCGGGTTTATGATTTAGTGTATCGCCAACGAATTGCACAAGTGTTGTTAGCACAATCTTTGTGGAAAACATAATTCCACTTTTATAATGAATGATGACGCCCGCTGACGAATTTGTAAGCTTGTTTTTTTATCTTGCAAAATTTGTTTGGCTTTTCTTAAAAACTTTATACCTCAGCCTTTCTAATTTGGTCCATTCTTAATTACAATCGTAATAAAATTTTTACTTGTTTATCGAAGAAATTATGTTTGTTACATTACAAAGAATTTTGTCATTATATAAATATACTCTTTTAATAGTAACTTTATCAAAGGGCAATTTAATTTCAAAGTATTCGGGTAACGAATAGTTTTTCAAAGGTCTTATGAAACAACGTTCTTACAATAATAATAACATATTTTTTCTCTGACATCTCCAACCCAACTATTAACCTAGTACTCTGTTAACAAACAAAAATTTAAAAAGCGTGGAGCAACGTGAAAACAAATATTAAAAAAAAAATGTCTCCTTGTTTCGGGAAATGTAACTAAAATAATTTATGCACTGTAATTACAACGTATTTATTAGATTTCTTTAGAATATATGACATTTTCAGATCTCTTATCATTATTAAAAAGTTTCAATGTATATAATTAAAGCCTTAATGGTATACACAAGGCGTAAAAAGGATGTTTATGGGCACACGCGGTATACTCTTTGGGCAAACAAGTATGAAACTGTTTTAACAATAGTTTAATGGGGATGTTTTAATGAAAATAAAATAAGTGACGTAGCGAATTGAGAGCTATGTCCAGCGTTTTAGCAACAAGAAAATTTGTCTGCAACGAATGAACGTTTTTGACTATTTAACCTTTAATATGAGATTTTTATTTAGTTGTTTTAGTCATTGTCTCTTGTAATTTTAGCGTCAGACCTTAAATTCTCTAAATGTTTAAAATATCAGCAGTATTCTAATCTGCTTTAGAAATTATGGTTTTCTTTAGTATAAGCGTAATTTGCACTGGCGTGAACAAAAAGATTATTTATCTAATATCTTGAAAACAAATTTTAGGTCAATATTTATTCCTAGCTTCGGTCTCAGTAGACCAATTTCGAAAATTCATTTTTATTTTCAAACTAATGCTTCTCATATAGTTTAATTTATATTATACTATTATATAACTTCTTACATGTTCAAATTTATTGCATGAGGTAAACTGCACTTTATATAGATTCTACTAATAAAATTAACGTCTTCGTGGTCTAGCGGTATTGGCCCTTGCTCCATAAACCGGAGGTCGTGGGTTCGAATCAAAGTTGACTTCTCGTAGAATTTGAACCCCCAACATCCGGCTTAAAGCAAGAACCAAAAACCACTACAACATGGAGGCCGTATTACTGTCATTTTGTTAATAGTTCTCATACCAATTGAAATGTTTAATATTGTAAAATTGTGTTATCTGCAAAAGCCTAGTGGAATATATATTCATAACTAAAAATCTGGTTACAAGAAGTTACTAGCGGTTGTATTATGCGGGTCAGATAAAGATAAAGGGTACTTCTAAAGGATCTTTACAAATTTTGTCAACACATTCTTTGCGCAAAAATATATTTGCTCTTTCAAATAAAATATCTCACACCCTTTTATGACAAATATTTTTTTTAAAACAGAAATCTGTTTTTATAGTTACGATTTTATTGCGGACACGTCAAAGTTTCTTGTAGTTTGTGCCTCTAGAAATTTTTGAAACTTAAACTACTGGTCCTTCAACCTGTGAGTTAATGCAATGACGGGCATATTATGCATTGTTCATATATTTTTAGCGTTAATTTTGTATAACAAAAGACCTTTGTTTGTTGCTCAGAAAATGAGTTAATTGTTATCGTTCGAAATTAAGGTAACAATTTGTAATTGTAGAAAAATTTATTTACATTAATTTTATTTAAATCTCATCACAATTTAGGCGGAAGTGAAGATTTCTTTCAATTAAATAGAATTGATTTTCTTATGTTTTAACCAGAAAAAAAATTGTTTTTCACTTTAAAAAAAATTGTTCCTTATAAATTGCGTCGCTGAAAATGAAAATGTAATTTTTTCTGCAACCGTTTTTTTGGTTAAGATTTTGATGAGTCCACATGACATATGATGTACCGAATGCGATATTACGTTACTAACTAAGCTAGTTCGAGCGCCCATTGAAAGAGAAGACTGTAGTGTTTGCTCATTTTTGCAATTAGCCGAATTAGATTTTACCGTTGTTAGTCAAGACCGAGGCAAATTGGTTTACTTGATACTATCTATTAGGTTGGATAATTTAAAATTACAGGATTTTGTAGAATATTTTTTATGTCTATAAAATTTCTTTCTATATCTATAGTTCGGTCAGCGTTGTAATTTCATCGTATAAGGTTATGATTCTCCGAAACGTAACTTTTTATTTTAAATGGCAACCATATGTCAAGTTACTAAAAGCGGAGCAGCAACGATAAGATCGAACAAGTGAATTGTTTGTTTTTGCCCTTAGTCAAAATTTGTCTCTTTTATATTAAATATATTTTTCATTTCTTTGTTTTGTTATAACAAATTTATTAAAATGTATATCATTTAACATTCACCAACTTTTATAAGTTTATAAAAAATTCAACATATTTCATTACCTGTTACATGCACCCTGTCTCAGAATTTTGCAGCGAAAGTAATAAACTAGGTTAAGTGCTGATCACAATTTGACGCTAAAAGTGGAAATGTACGAACATTGAATGTTTTCAAAGTTCGCTTCGGAACGAAGCTCGTTAAAAGCTTTCGATCTAATAATAATAGGCAGTTTGAATCTGTATTTGAATTATGACATTAGATTGAATTATTTATTGTATTGAATGATTTTGCTGCTCATTTAACAACTTGTTACCGGATGAAATGACGAAAACATTTTTATATCAGTGTCATTATAAAATTTAATTTTATTATTATGAAGTTATGAAAGTCGATTGACTTTGTTATGTTCATTTTTATAATTGACTACGGATAACAGAAACCAGAGAAACGTTGGTTTTGAAAAATGCAATTATCCTTTGTCTGCTCATTTGATGGCGTAACACATTTCGTTATGCAACTAGTGCCCTAAATCCGATTTTAAGCCCTATTTCACCACTTCTATAAATGGCACCTTGGATATTGATTGCCCACATTTTCTAAAGGGGTCCTGGACTATTATATTCTTATTGACGATTGACAAAGGTTGAATGTTTAAGATATTTTTTGCTTTAATTTAAGTACGATATATTTTGAATGATAGAAAAAAAATATTGTATATCTAGCTATTAATTAGCAATTCCGTTTATGATTAAGTGTACCGCCAACAATTGCACAAGTGTTATTAGAAAATCTTTGTAAAACATAATTCCACTTTTATAATGAATGATGATGACGCCGCGAGAACTTTTAAAATTTTTTTATCTTGCAAAATTTGTTTCCTTTTCTTAAAAACTTTTAGACCTCAGCCTTTCTAATTTGGTCCATTCTTAATTACAATCTAATAAAATTTTTACTTGTTTATCGAAGAAATTTGTTTGTTACATTACAAATAATTTTGTCATTATATAAATGTACTCTTTAATAGTAACTTTATCAAAGGGCATTTTAATTTCAAAGTATTCGGATAACAACTAGTTTTCAAAGGTCTTATGAAACAACGTTCTTACAATATACATATTATTTTTCTGAATCTCCGAAACCAACTATTAACCTGGTACTCTGTTAACAAACAAAAATTTAATAAGCGTGGAAACGGAAAACATGTTTTAAAAAAAATATTCTCCTTGTTTCGGAAATGTAACTAAAATAATGTATGCACTTAATTACAACTATTTATTAAATTTCTTTAGAATATTGACATATTCAGATCTCTTTTCATTATTAAAAGTTTCAAAGTATATAATTAAAGCAATGGTATACACAAGGCGTAAGGATGTTTTAGGGCACACGTTATACTCTTTGGGCAAACAAGTATAAACTGTTTTAACAATAGTTTAATGGGGATGTTTTAATGAAAATAAAATAAGTGACAGCGAATTGAGGCTATGTCCAGCGATTTACAAAAAAGAAAATTTGTCTGCAACGAATGAACGTTTTGGACTTTTTAACCTTTAATATAGATTTTATTGTTCTTTTAGTCATTGTCTCTTGTAATTTTAGCGTCGGACCTTAAATTCTTAAATGCTTAAAATATCAGGTATTCTAATCTGCTTTAGAAATTTTGGTTTTCTTTATTATAAGCAAATTTGACTGGCGTGAACAAAAAGATTATTTATATAATATCTTGAAAACAAATTTTAGGTCAATTTTATTTCTAGCTTCGGTCTTAGTAGACCAATTTCAAAATTCATTTTTATTTTCAAACTAATGCTTCTAATATAGTTTAATTTCTATTATACTTTATATAACTTCTTACATTTAAATTTATTGCATGAGGTAAACTGCACTTTATATAGATTCTACTAATAAATTAACGTCTTCGTGGTCTGGGTATTGGCCTTGCTTATAAACCCGAGGTCGTGGGTTCGAATCAGGTTGACTTCTGTGAATTTGAACCCCAACATCCGCAAAGCAGAACCAAAAACCACTACAACATGGAGGCCGTATTACTGACATTTTGTTAATAGTTCTCATACCAATTGAAATGTTTAATATTGTAAAATTATTATATAAGCGTTTATACTATATTTATTGTGTTATCTGCAAAAGCCTAGTGGAATATATATTCATAACTAAAAATCTGGTTACAAGAGTTACTAGCGGGTGTATTATGCGGTCCATAAGATAAAGGGTCTTCTAAAGGATCTTTACAAATTTTGTCAACACATTCTTTTGCTAAAATATATTTGCTCTGTCAAATAAATATCTCACACCCTTTTGAAAATATTTTTTTAAAACGAAATCTATTTTTATAGTTACGATTTTATTGCGGACAGTCAAAGTTTCTTTTAGTTTTGCCTCTAGAAATTTTTGAAATTTAAACTCGGGTCCTTCAACCGGAGTTAATGCAATGACAAAAGCATATTATGCATTGTTCATATATTTTAGCGTTAATTTTGAACAACTAAAGACTTGTTTGTTGCTCAGAAAATGAGGTCAATTGTTATCGTTCGAATAATAAATAAAAAAAAAAATTCTATAATTACAAAATTAAATATTCTATAATTAAAAATTAAAATATATATATATAAAATAAAATTTGTGGAAAGAGATGTGTTTTTATTAGTTGGGTTCCCATTGCTTCTTCGACTTGGAGAGAAAGCTGCGCAATGCGACGTAGTAAAGACACAGGGTGAAGGGTAGAAGGGTATGTTATTGTGGTGCGTTAGTTACACATTGTTATTTTGACAATCTAATAAGCATTTTTTATGGTTAGTCAAATTTACAGTCTTAAATTCGCTCCCTCCGGTTTGTAACTTATGCAGTTAAGAATATAATTCATGTAAAATATTATCCAAGTTTTAAACCATTAGATTACAGATTGCATATGCAGTACCTCTACGCCATTTAATTGTTGATGCACAATTGATAAAAAATATCTCGTCTAAAATAATTAAACAACATTACTATGCTGTTGATCGTCCTAAACAAATAATTTAACAATACATAGGATAAACTTTCGTTTAGTCCTTAACTCCGATCGATCTGAATTTTGGTACACATCTGGATTTTGACCTGCAGATGAAGAATATCTTCATAATAAGAATATTTTCATAATAAGTTCAAGCAGGACGTAATCATGATATTTCTCATATCACGTACCTCGCTCATAAATAAACATAAAATATCTATCTCAATTGTCTCTCTCCCATATTCTTATTGAATTATGAGTCGCAAATGGCAATGTTGCGGAAAATGTTTGGTGACATATTCCGCATTCGTTACTCCGTTGTTACATATTTACGACAGTTTTGTACTTCGCTTACCAGTCACATATATTAACTTGTCTGCTTAATTGTTCAGTATGGCACGTTATTTTGAGTCAGAAAAATATTTTACGCATTTTCTATACCTTTTATGAATGCAATTCCTATATATTTCTAAATAGATACTATATACAGTTTTCAAACAAAAAACATTTTAAGGAAAAAGGACAACAAAATAAATGTCGATAAATCACCAATAACAAACAAATGCAAGAAAAGTGTGTTCAAAAATAAAAAATGGAAATTATGAAAAATAAAAAAATTTAAAATAGAAATCTGGTAGATAAAACCTTTCTATCTAAATATTATTAGGCTAACAATCGTTTACTATAAATTCGGGTCACCTGGAGCCCTTTTAATGACCTACAACGTAATTGGCCAGACCTCTATTCTATATTATTACAACATAACTGTGACAATTAATTCTAATCGCACCAATCCCAAGCTAAGGAGGATAAATTTTGCAACATTGCGACAATATAAAATGTAAATGTTCAAATTTAAAAATACTGATACGTTCACTTTGACCGTAAAATATATATTTTTATTATGAATATCTTAAATCTTAAAATTAAAATCGGAAACCTAAAATATTATGAATATCAAAGGAATCCTGCTTTTGTAATAACGTTTATAATGTAATAGTATTCTATATAGCTTTTCTGACACGTATCAATTATGACATCTATTGATAGATCTTTTCCATCAACCTCTCACAATATTGTTTTTTTTCTGTAAAGTATGTTGTTCTCTTGTTGTATAACGGACGACCCGCTTGGCGCAGTGGTCAGTGATCCTGACTGTTGCGTCAAAGGGTGTGGATTCGATTTCCACCTGGGGAAAAATATTGTGTATTGTGAATAAAGTGTTTTTCTCGTGTCTGATAGTTTGTACCTATATAATATGTATTTATTTACAAAAGAAAAGTAAGTTTATGTATTTATCAGTTATCCAGTTTCCGTAGCACAAGCTTTGCCAAGTTTTGGATTAGATGATGTTGTTTTATTCGTCCAGAAGTATTGTATTATATAACATTAAATTAAACGACGAACATAGACAAATAAAACAACCGACTAAAAAATTCAACAAGATAGTTACCCTAAAATGTTAAATTAATATCAAAATATTTCATCTCAAAGTTTTTATTCATAAAAGGTATGTTCCCTTTTCAGATAAACGGCAAGATTATATTTTTCAACGCCTAGAAAATACATTACTATCGAACAGTTCGGTCCAAATACATTATATGTTTTGTAATAGAATTGATGTTTCTTCTATTTTCGTTTGTTTATTTATTACAAACGAATTTAACCATTTGTTGTCTCCTATGTGTATTTTTTTGTAGTTGTGTTGGCAGGTCTTTTTGCTTTTGTACTTTTTTTGGGGAACGTTGGGGAAGTACCGCAGTGATTCTTATTTTTGCTGCAGCGCAGTATGGTAAAAACATAATAGTATTGCTATTAATGTAGTCTTTAGGCTTAAAGGGCACTGTAGATTTCTCAATTACTGAGTAAACGTGACGTGTCGTTTTGTCCCAGGGTGACTATTGGATTAATAGTATCTTACATCGTCTGTCGTCAAACTCGTCCCTTAGGTTTAGCCAATCAAATGAAAAAGATATACCTATTAACATAGGGCTGGAGATGGCTGTTGTACACAGTTTTGAAACAGTTCTACAACTGTACTATGCTTCCGCACGTAATAAGACTGTTTGCCAGTCCCATAAAACAAGGATTATCGTATTATATTTTTACAGGGGACCGTCTGGGTGGGTACCACTAGGATGCCTATTTCTACCGCAAAGCAGTAGTGTGAAAACACACCTATGTTCCGGTTTGAAAGGCACCGTAGCCAGCGTAATTACTGGGTAAACGAGACGTAACATCCTATGTCTCACGGTAGGTAGAGCGTAGGTGATATCAGTGTTGCCAATGTCTATGGGCATCGGCGACCACTTTCCATCAGGTGGCCCGACTATTCGTCTGCCTGCGCTGGCAATAAAAAATACTTATGTACGCGCGTGAGAAGTTATACTTCTTTGGCATCATTAAAAATAGTTTTAATTGCATGCAAATAATTAATTACAATACAATAAATAATACATACGGATAGTTAACCTCAATTATATTGGAGCACTTGAAAAGTATATAAGCATAATTTTTTCACTAATAGTAAAGTAATATCAATCAAAAATAATTAAGATAATTAAAGATGATAGATTTACAAGAACTAATCATAAATAATTCGATTAAAATTTATGGATTCACAAGACGTACTTTGATATATCATATAACTGGTAGTTCAGCGCCATCTGTTTGCTTACAAATGTAGAATTCCTAAGAGATGTTGGCTTACTTGTACAGCGGTACTATAAATAAGAAGCTTTGATTATGTGTGACTAAATGGCGCTTATCTAAAACGTATTACATAGATAAATCACAATGTTGATATATTAAATGAATAAAAATATTACCATTATATCAAGTTGAATAAACATCATTACAAAAATTAATATATTTATATAATAATATATTTAATATAAATTTAAATAATATAAAATATATTATTAATAATATATATATATATATATATATATATATATATATATATATATACAAAAACGAACCTTAATCCTAACTCATAGAGCACATTATGTAACAACTATCGCAAATAAAAACGACAACTCCATTATCACTATACAAAAATCAACCTTATCACTTGTAATAAGGTCCATTTCACCAGTTTTCATTATAAACTTTTAATTTTGTGTCACAGGTGCGCAGCATCTTAAAATTTCCTCTCATCATTTTTCATAACGCGCCTAAAGATATAACTTCAAAAAGTTGTGGTGAAATCAGTTAAAATCAATACAATATTAGATATCATATAATTTTACCTAAATGTATATGATTATCTCGGCACAAAGCTTTTTTATAATAACTTTGAATGCCTTACATTTGTTTTCGCTTTTGCTTTGTGTTGAACAAAGAGTTTTTATATTTTTGATGATATGACTCTTGATAAGGGGACTGTTCAATGGGTTAAAGCGGTATCAGTATGATTTAAATGAACATTTTTCTTTTGTTCTATTTATGATCTATAAGCACTACGTAACATTACGTATAAACATTGTTATGACTATAATAAAATAATTTATTGTTTTCACGCACTTATTAGAGAAATAATTATTCTATTTCCATTTTATTTTCCGCAAGTCTTAGTAACACTAATAAAGCATTTTTAAACGCAAGTTCCTGTTTAGTGGCGTATTAAGATCGTTATGGCGTTAATAATCGAATCTGAAGTTCGGTGATTGATCTGAACGAGCGCGGTCAAAACAACATTACCGACAAAATAATTGGCGAATTAAAACACCTATTCATTCTCAGCCGTACAGCGTAGGAAACTTTTTCAGTAATGGAAAAATCTAAAAATCGGACGAATGAGTAAGTGTGTACTATAGTAGTATTTAATACCTATAGAACATTAATAGTATGTGATTTAGAAGATATCCTATAATTGCAATGATATTTCAATGATTCCTGAATGTGATTTGTACCTCACAATACATGTAGGTTACATGTAATTAAAAATATTTTAGATAATTTTAACTCCTCATTTAATCAATAAAAGAAAAAAAATGTCAAAACTTTCGGGTCACCACGCTCAGGAAGTATTAATACAAATTCTATACAATAGCTTTACTTTGGCAGTTCCCGAGTGCCACACGTTATTTCAAATTTATTTAAGTATAAAAACTATATATATATATAGCCAACAAGAACTACGAAATATGCACCATACAAACAGAACTAACTGCTAAAATAAAAAATTCCTAATACCATTAAGTAATAAGGCGTGTAATGAATTGTTTTAAACCTAGTATTTACAAGTTTTTCAATGCTTCTTTATTTAAAAAACATGATATGGTAAAATTTTCTGACTCTACAACGTTATTTGACCTATTTCCTAAAATTATTTTCTAAAATTCAGAAACAGAATCAATTACGGCTTGGTGAAGGCTCTTTTAATTTCAATTATTCCAGTATAAATTTATATAATATTTTATTTGCATTATTATTTAACAATTAATTCTAAGAAGTAAAATTTATCCATATTTTAATTAAAAGCTTTTCCGATACTTAAAGAAACATGACAATTATTGGCTGACTAACTTAATGAGTTTTTACAGCAAACATTAATTCAAGCTTAAAAAATGTTAAATGCCCCGTAATTGCTTACATTTTATTAAAAAAGTTCAAAAGATTGTAATATAAACAAGATGGACCTTTTTGAGCTACATTTACGTGTTTTGTATGAATAGGAATGAGCACCAAATATCCAAAGGCTAACGAAGCAATTTGCGTAAATTGCTATGCGTGCAATCCCAAAGGGATCATAGACGCTTACATTTATCATTTATGTTAGCGAATGACTTTAAAAAGGATTTAGATTATTTTTTCTTTTTAAATTAAAACTTATTTTACTGGTTTATCTCGTTTATTAAAAAAATGTTTAGCAAGTTATCATGGGGTCGGCTTCTTTTCCATCCAGATTTACCTGAATAACAATTTTTACGCAGAGCGACTGGCATCTGATCGCCACAACCCAACCAAAAGGGTGAACTGCATTCTAAGGATGAATTAGTTGTCAGTAAATTTAAAAGCACTGGCAACCTACGAGATGTGTTCAAAATTATTGCGTGCAATTTCGTGTTTTTTAAAAAATATTTATTTATGAATATGAAACTGAATATCTATTTTTGTCCCCTTCAAAGTAATCCCCGTGAGATATTATACACTTGTGCCAACGGTTTTCCCAATCTTCGAAGCCCTTCAAAAACCATTTTTTTTATCTTGTTTAGCTCCTCCTTCGATGCCGTCTTTATCTCGTTAAGCGTAGCGTAACGGTGTCCTTTCAAGGACCTCTTCAATTTAGGGAACAAGAAAAAGTCACAGGGGGCCAGATCTGGGGAAAATGTTGGATGCGGCATCATTTGTGTGTTGTTTTTGGCCAAAAAGTCACGCACAAGCAACGATGTGTAAGCAGGGGCGATATCTTGGTGCAAAAGCAAAATTTTGTTCTTCCATATATTTTGCGCATTGCTTGCAGGTAATATTCCTTATTGACCGTTCTTCCCTGTGGCATGAACTCGTAATACACCACGGACTTGCAATCGAAGAAAACTGTCAGCAAAACTTTCACATTCGACCGAACTTGTCAACATTTGGAATGAATCCGTGCACTTAATTTCGTTTTTCCCACAAAATATGATACAGGTTCTTTGATCCATTTTTGAATAGGTAAAAATAGAAGACGATCGAAACCAGGTGCAAGCAAAGTAGCTGCAAACAATGAAGTAAACATTCAAAATAGCCGAGCATGTCGGCGTAAGTGCGAGACATGAGTACCAACATAAGGCCAAAAAAAAATCAAAGTTCGAATATACGTAACCCGCGCGGAGCTTCCACCGTCCAGAAAAATGCTCTTGGAGAGGTACTGTGCTGTTTGCTCGGACACGGCACTATCACCAAATATCTAAACTTTTAGTCTAGCACACCCAAAAAAGAAGTCCACAACTCTGACCAACCGCTAACGAAGACTGAAAAGACTGCCCTCGGCCTCGGCTGGACCGACATAAAAAGGAACAAAACGTCGTTTCTTAGTGGGTACACCTACCGTTTCATCTTGGCTGGGGAGCCCCATACGTACTAGCTGATCCGTCTATTTGGCGATGGGAAAACGTTAACTAGATTTTGCAACGGCAAATAAAAAGCTCTCATCGTGTAAAAGTGTTTAGATAATCACATTTTTAGTGATTTTTTTTGATTAATCCATCCTGTTGCATGAACGAAGCGCAAAAGTATCCTTTCATTACATGCTGCTGCTTTGTAAGTTTTAATGAAACTTTATAAACTTTGACTGAACTGATGTTGAAGCTTGCAAAGATTTGCTCCCAAACTCACGTAAAACTTTTGGGAAACAACAAGGGTAGTGCTTCAAGCAATTAAACTTTATTCCCTCTGCGGTTCCCATTGGTAAAACACAGCCTTTAATAGGATTCATGAATTAACACTGAGATTATGACGCACAACAACTAAGTCGTTCCCGTGGACATGGATCCTGAAAAGTGTGAAACGTCAGATATAATTTTTCATCTGTTTTACTTATCATGTGTAATATTCGTGTAAGTAACATAAAGTACTAGGGCTAGGAATAATGACCGCTACGGCTAACCTAACTGAGACGAAGGATTATGTCTTTTTCCCACAATTTGAACCGCAGAAATAGGTAACTGGACGTTCTTAACAAGATTATAATATTACAGTTTTTTTTATTAAAACTATATATCAGAAAATAAGAGTTGGATTTATCTTGATAAATGTAATGACTACGAAAATAAATCAAAATATATATCTTGAATAATCGAAAAAGAACCATTTTCTGTTAATGTAAAAATTTAATTTTGTTTCTTGTATGTAGAACAATGTTGAAATAGCCTCATTTCTTTTGCGCTCTCGGAAATAATTAACCAAGTCACCGCCTAGTTTCTTTGATACAGGCCTCATACTGATGTTACTTATTCAACAAGATTTTGCACTTAGCCTTTCCAGCTGCGTGACATATCACGTTCGCTTAGAGACGACAACTTTCTTTGATACAAAAAGCATACGTTAAATAAGGAAACTACGGTTTACACAAATTAATAAGTATGTAAAATATATTATCTTAATGATTTAATAATTAAGTAAATAGTACATATCAAATGATATTTTCAGAGCACTATAGATGTATGTGACAAATACAAAACATACTTATAATTTACTTAAAGTTTATCTGTACATTTTAATCATTTATTCCCTGGCCATCGATACTTCTTCTCTTCTTATTTTGTTACATCTACATTGTCGTAATAAGTAGTAAGAAGTTTTTTCTCTTTGTTCATTTGTAATCCTAAATTCGTAATAACTATCATCTTTTTCTAAATATTTTAAATTTCATTAATGATTACTTTCAATTCCTAATTCTACTAACTTTTATAGAAAGAAAGAAGAAAGAAAAAAGGTTTATTTGGTACATAAGTTCATACATTAACAATAAAAATATAACAGTAATACAAAATATACAAATGCACCAAAAAAGGTGTCCACTCAGCGTAACATCACGAAGTTTTTAAGCTTCGCGATTGCTGGTTTTCAGTGGAACCTGATAAACGTTTGATAGATGGCGATATTTGAAATAACAAAATTTTACATCAATACAAATAATAAATAGTAATAAAACAACAACATAAAAAAAAACAATAAAATAACATAAATATCAAGAAACATCTTAAGTAGCTGCCTGTTTTAAGAAAACTTGTGTGCAGTGTTTTTGTAACTTTGGAATGATCGTATCGGCCATTAAAGGACAAGGATTTTAAGTGCCGGATTTTTGTATTAAAAGTAAATGCGCTTTCAATTTTAACTTAAATGTGTTAAAAGATTCAGAGCTTCTTATAGGAGGTGGAGATTATTCCAGCACTTTGAGGCTGCGTAACGAAAACTACCTCGAAAAGCAAATGTACGGGACTGTGGATAAGCTAGTCGAGGTGCCTTCCTAACCGGTCGCAGAGAAAACTGTAACTTATCGTATAAATATGCTGGTTTCTTTTTATTCAAAATACCAAAAAGTAAAGTCGCAAAGTGAAGTGTTCTTCGAGAGGACATATTTAGTAGATCGCGTCGGTTTAAAAACGGAGTCACATGTGAACGTTTTGGAATGGGAAAACAGAACCGAGCACATCGTTTTGAATTCTTTGTATAAGTTTTGGGTCCGTCTATATAAACATTGACCGAATACAGTGTCTGCGTATGACAGTTTTGAAAGTACAAGTGTTTCACATAGCCGAATGCGCATATCCACTGTAGGTACTCACGAATACGGTATAATACTTTTAGCCTGTAGAAATAAAACATTTGATTTATTGAAATCTCGTCGGAAACTTCGAGATAACAACATATCAAATAAGTAAGGAATGTTAAACTGTGTTAGTCCCTACCTTGATAAAATAAAATTGACAAAAAATAAAAGTTGGGCTTTAGTTAAATGCAAATTTTGTGTCGATCGATACCTCTATCATTTGTCAACTTAAACTATGGGTCGTAAAAAAGTATTTAAAACTGTAAGAAGTTTCTTAATTCGCATGATATATTAACATTCCGGAAATTATGTATGGTCGTGTCAGGATCTGCCCATGACCATGAATCCTGCTAGATATTGGTAACGTAGGTGATATTGTAAATTGTATTAAACGCGATAAAAACTGTAAATTCTTTTATTTTCTTTTTATTCAAAGTACTTAAAATAAAACCTTATTCAGATCTGCTAATAAAAACACTAAGATTTTAGGCAAGTAACAAATGAACACACAATGAAGTTATCTATGGCAAAATAACAATTTTGCTAAAAGAAACAAAGCATAAACTTGATTTTGTATCACCAGCAGACACATAATAATGAGAAGCATAATCATATCTCAGTTTGATGTAGCTTTTAGTTAATGATCAATTATTATTATTATTATTACCAGTATGTTATTATGAGTACAATCAGCCACTGTGTCTTGCCTTTACGGACTATAAGAAAGCTTTTGACTCTGTAGAAACCTTGGCTGTTCTGGAAGCTCTTCAACGATCTCAGGTCGATTATCGATACGTCGAGGTGATGAAAGGTATGTATAGCACTGCGTTTATGTCCGTTCTGATTCCGGGGGGTCCTATTGCATCGAGGAGTGAGACAGGGGGATGTTCACTAATGCATTTGAAGACGTCTTTAAGACCCTAGACTGGACTGGACGTGGCATAAACATTAACGGCGAGTACCTTTCACACCTCCGTTTCACTGAAGATATCTTCATATTGGCCGAGTCGTTGGAGTGCCTGCAGGAAATGTTGCACGTCTTAAATGAATCGTCCCAACGTATCAGACTAAGGATGAACTTGGACAAGACGAAAGTCATGTTCAACGAACACGTTCTCCCGAGTCCGGTCAATGTCGATGGTGTTACTCTCGAAATTGTCGATAAATATGTCGGGCATAAATCACCGTTAGGAAACACAGCTTCGAGAGGGAAGCCGATAGGAGGATTCAGTTGGGCTGGGTAGCATTCAGGAAGCTACACCACATTCTCACGTCACCGATACCGCAGAGTTTAAAGTCAAAAGTCTTTAACCAATGCGTACTCCCCGTGATGACTACGGGGCAGAAACGTGGCCTCTGACTATCGGACTGGTCCACAAGTTTGCCGTAGCTCAACGTGCTATGGAACGCGCTATGCTCGGAGTCTCTCTATCAGATAAGATTCGTAATTAATTCATCCGATAGAGGATGAAAGTTACAGACATAGCGCAAAGGATTAGCTCTTTGAAGTGGAAATGGGCCGGTCAAGTGGTCCAAAGAACGGATGGCTGATGGGCCCGTAAGGTTCTGGAGTGGAGGTCACGTTTAGGGAAACGGAGTGTGGGTCGACCCCCGTCCAGGTGGGATGGCGATCTCCGTTCAGTAGCCGGTTCAAGTTGGCAGCGAGTAGCAGGGGATCGGCCGTCTTGGCGTTCATTTAAAAAGGCCTATGTCCAGCAGTGGACTGATAGAGGCTGATTATGATGATGATGATGATGATAAATTATTTCATCATATTCCGTTTCAATCCTTATTTAATTAATTCTCAATCCTTGTTATAGATTTTAGGTTAATTGAGGATGGATGATTGACTCAAAACACCAAACAACTGAGATATGTCATGACACCCTTTAGGTGACGATACAAAAGAGCTAAAAAAATAACCCTTTTGTTTTACCTACATCGTTCTGAGAGTTTTGATGTATAGATCTCAAACAATAATTATTGTATAGCCACGAGATGATGATACAAAAAAGACTGAATCAGGCCAGTAGCCTTCGTCTAAATAGTTCACCCTTAAAATGTAAAGTTCTTAAATAACTCTTATTCTGTTCTAGTCAGTTAGGAGAAATGTGTGTGACCTGTACCAGTACTTAACTCTGCCTTAAAACTAAATAAATTCTGACATAATGACGCTCTTTATCGTACTCTGTGCCGTAACTATGGACGCTGTAAAGGTCCGAAACGACGGTAATAATTTAAAATAATTGTATTGCTAATTAAGGTAATGTATGTTTGCAAGTACGTAGCACAATTCACATCGCAAAAACGCAAAACGTTTATATGAAATATGCATAAGGCTAAATCAGTTGGAATTTGTGCATTAATGTTATCAAACAATGCTTAATGAGTAAACCTAATATGATTTTATTGAAAAATCGCAGGTATATTATAGCAGTTGATTTTATTATTACATATGTGTCTTGCCCTGGCATCGCACGGGTGCTATGCTGATACAAAATAAATCTACCTACTACTACGCCGCACCACGATGTTCCTACATTTTAATTCTATAATATCCTTGGAAATATTAATTTAAATAACATTCTAAAGATTATTGCCACGTTCCGCAACTTCTTTAATTACTTTCAATCTATCCATCTTGTTCAAAATGTAATCCATCTTTATTTAGCGGTCATTTAGGAACGCCTTTGTGTAAACTTAATTCAAATAATATACACGTTTGGTAACAACAAAAAATGTAACGAATACTTCAATAAAACGGCATATAAAAAATTATAATCTTGAATGAAATTCTTATGTCTACCGTTGACAAAGCTAATATTGTAATAACTGATTTAAATCTAATTTAAAAAAAATGCCGTTTTAGGATTTGTTTGCTTTCAATTTTTAAATGTCCATGTATTGTAAGTCTCATTAAAATTATGATTAAGTTACAAATTGTATGATTATGTATACAGTATCTTTTATTTTACAACTTGAAATAATTGTAATTTTTTTTGTTTTAACTTTATAGAAAAAAATAATTCTTTGTTAATAAAATACATTTGCGTGCAAGTTATTGTTTTTTGTTTTAGTAATAAGAATAACATGGGTGCAAAAATTTTATAGCGTACATATAAACACATTGTTACTTATTTTAGGCAATTCATTTAGAGCGACATTATTTTTATTCATCTCGTAAGATAGTGTTATATAAAAATATAAAAGTGACTTTTTTATTATAACACTGCAAATTGATTTTTCCCTTAGGTGCTTAACAACATCTGTTTTTTTTAAAGTATTTTATGACAATGTACTTTTATTTTTACTTTGCTTTTATTACTATTTTTACTGCTCTTTATAAACACTTGTTCATTAACTTATATTGTTTTTTAACTTTCCGTAGACACTAACAATAGTATTTAGTGTTAAATTATTGTAAGGATTATAAAACACTATCCATTTTATTCCTTATATTTTATTCAAGCTCATATCCTATTTCTCTACCACTTCTACTTCTCGCCAGGCGACATGTTACACTATTTCCTATTTAAATGGGTTGTCGCGGCATTCCATTTAAACGTTTAAATCTTCTCCAGTTACTTTCGATAATATCAAAAAAGCTATGCTTTCTATAAAATCAGATGCAGTCGGATGTGACAAAATAGGCCAAAGAATGATTGTTCCTATTCTAGATATCCTGCTCACAACGCTTGCCCACGTTTTCAATTTTTCTTTACGATCAGGATCATTTCCATGTTCCTGGCGTAATGCCCTTGTCCGTCCACTTCCTAAATGCTCCAACCCTGTGCTTCTCACAAATTATCGACCTATCTCTATTTCGCCCTTCCTATTTAAGGTACTAGAGTTATGTGTTCATAAACAAGTTTCTGGCTTGATATTCAGTAACAAACTGATTAGTCTATTACAATCATTCAGGCCCACACATTATACTACTACTGCCCTTCTTAAAGTGACTAGCGATATAAAGGTGGGCATGGATAAAACCATGGTCAAAGTTCTGGTGCTTATTGACTCTTCTAATGCCTTCAATACCGTCAGTCACGGCTTTCTTCTAGCAGTCCTCTCCCATTTTATGATTTCAGAGGAAGTAGTGGAATGGTTTTTTTCTTATCTTCGAGGGCGCCAGCAATCAGTTATTGTCGATGCTCTTCATGCTGGTTGAATCTTAAGTCTAGTGTACCTCAAGGCGGCATTCTTTCTCCACTTTTGTTCTCCATATTTATTAACTTTATCAAGGAATCTAACAAAAACTTAGACGTGGTAGTAGACAAAATCAATAAGGACTTGGCTTCAATAAAAAAATGGTGTGATAAATTTGGTTTGGCAGTGTATCCATTGTAGTGCCAAGCAATAATAATCGGCAGTGTTCGCAATGTGAGTGACGTGGATCTGGCTGCGCTTCCATGCTTAATTTATGACAGAGATCAAATTCCGTTTAGTCTCAACGTAAAAAATATAGGTCCCCAGGTAGATAGAACACTAATTTGGATTAGCCAAAAAGCAAACGTGGTCCAGAAAGTTATAGGTATTCAGCAATGCTTTTACAGATTCAAGAAGTTTTCGCCCATGCAGATGTATTTGACGCTTGTGCAGGCCCTGATTTTCCCTATTATCGACTATAGTGACGTGTGCTATCTTGACCTGAATGCAGATCACCTCAATAAGCTTGACCGACTTCTAAAGAACTGCATTCGATTCGTTTTTAATCTTCGTAAATTTGACCACGTTTCTGCACAACGTTCTGAACTTAAATGGTTCCTAAACCTATTCGACAGCGACGCTTCGAACCCTTACCACTCCATTTTCATTTCTTAATTATCCTAGTACTCCGTCCTATATATCTTCCCAATTTCAATACTTATGTGAAGTAAGTAACAAAAATCTTCGTTCGACGCATACGCGTCTAGTCCAATGCCTTACTCACCGTGCTGCCATCATGCACTCCTCTTTTTTCGTTCAATCTGTCCTCTTATGGAATGCGCTACCTCTCGAAATTAAGATGGTGGGGAGTAAAATGACTTTTAAGCGTAAAGTAAAAGAGTACTTGCTTAAGAACGTATCGCCAGATTAATGAAATCGTCAGATAAACTTTTTATTATAATGTATATACACATATGTACATTTATATGTATGTACGTTTATGTATATGTATTTATGTTTCTTGTTTATTAATATATATTATATATAAATATAATATATATTTACTTTTTATTAGTATACATGTGTAGCATTTTTATTTTTATATTTATATCAAAAAATTTTATTTCTAAAACTCATATATTTGCATCACCCCAAGGTTGACTAGCAGAAAATGCCATCGGCATTAGGTCCGCCTCTGTACAATTTGTGCAAGAAGTTTTAAAAATAAATAAATAAGTAAAACTAGGATTTTCACCCCAGTCACAAGCATCTCGGGCTTGGTAATATTCACGTTTTTTGCTAATTAAAGGCTCCAATTTGAAGTCGCGATTTGTCCATCGCCAGTGATCCCGTTGTGGTAACCATAAAATTTAATTCCTTTGAGCTTATCCTGTGTTTAAGTTAGGAAAGTTACTAACAAAGTTACAAAGAGCAACACTTAATGAGTTCATGCTTTCGTGCTTCGATACACTTTAGTTACAAACTCAGACATCCTCGTATCTACTAAGGCAAGCACTAATTTAAATCCACCAACATATAGTTTTTTTTAATTAAACGTTGAGATATAAATAAAATATTATAACATTTTATAGAGTATATTAAATTTCTGTACAAAATGAATGAAAAATTCTACTAGATGTTTAGAGTCACCGATATAGCCCACTGGATTAGTGAGCTGAAGTGGCAGTGGGCCGGTCATATAAGCTGCAGAACTGATGACCGCTGTAGTAAGAAAGTTCTGGAGTGGAGACCAAGGTGCGGCAAACATAGTGTAGGACACCCTGCGTAAATACTTTTTGATATTTTCTTTTACAACAAAACAAGTTCTTCAAAATTTAAATTATTTTTATAGCGCTAGCAGTTCTTAAAATAAATAAAAATAACGTTTCAAGACCAACTAATATTTTAATTAAATAATTTATTAACTGAGGAACAGATTTTTAGAAATAGTTCTTAGTGTTCCATTTTAATTTTTTTATTTTATCAATTTATAACAAAATTAAATGAATTTATCGATGTTAGTTATATGTCAGCTAAAAATAAAATACTTATTGCAGAAATAGTTTTCAAACCCGAGGTAGCGGCACGAAACATTTACAGTTCAGTACATTTTTCGAACGTAAAGGCGATAATGAAAAGCATTTGTTAATCCTTTCTAGCCTTTAATCATTTAAGACTCCTTAAAAAGTTATTATTATATTACAAAAAAAACATTTAATAACTATAATTTTAAAAGTAGCTTTCAGGAACTTTCTAAGAACGAGTAAAATTTTACCAAAAAACAAAATGACCGACTTCAAAATAAGCAGGTTTCAACAGGCCTTCGACACGAAACTCCGACACCCACGCAGTAGTCATACACACCCTACACACATGACCTTACCAATGAGGTCAAACATACACACCCTATCCTATATGACACTGTAGGTTAACACCGCATTAGATAGGAGTGTATGGTAACGGAAACCACAAAGTGACGGCCCAAGCCGAAACTCCCCTTCTAGTCCTTGGTGCATTAAGTCACTCCGTGGGGAGACACGTCTGTGGCAACGGGCCGCCCGCACCATTTCATTTTATAATCGGTATATTACAGAGAGCAGCGAATCACGTTAAATAAACCACAAAACTGCTCCGCGTATTCATTTAATCAAAATTATATGTTTTCACTTTTATGTAAACTTACACCGTATAACATTAAATAAGATTCATTGCAATTATTAAAAAATAGTTATTGTCGGCTGTTCTTAAAGATATATATGCTATCGCACCTTATATGCATAGCGCAATTCAAAAACTCCATCTATGTACGACATAATTTAAGTCTTTCGTTTAAGGTTGAGCCACCGTTTGTAATTTAATCGCACGAGGTTGTGATGTTTGATGTCGTATTTTTTTTAATTTTTTCAAATGTCTATTAAAGTATTAATGAAAAAAATATAAAACAATGGGACTATATGACAGCTACTACAACTGAAAAAAAAAAATGAACAAAACACTAAGAGCTACGAGGCGATGTATTACTAAAAGCATCCGCTAGGAACTAAGTACCTCCTTCTTTTAGGAAGTCAGTCAAAATGGTTTATTTCAGGTGATGTTTGAATGCCACCAATTTTCGAAAACGCCGTTTTTTTGATAATAATAAAGTAATTATTTAAATTTAGTACACATTGCATTGTCCCTAGTTTTTAAATCAAATAAAAAAAATTAATAATGCTTCTATTAGAATGCACACGTAAAGCATGTAACCTCTTTGACGAGTAACCGCGAGTCAATATTTCCTATTACTATAAGGTACTTAAATAATTAAGTTTAAACTTAACTCTTGTAAAGTTTAATAACTTGAGGAATCAGGACAAGGTTTATTGTTTTCTTGTCTGTGCTTAAGTATGCGGGCACACAAACAACTTCAAGAACGGCTTTAATTAATTTGGTAACAATCAAAAAGTTTTAATTTCACTCAGAAATTTCAACGTAATCACTAATGACGTTATATAAATTGGATAAACAATTTCTGTAAGACACCTTTAACAAGTTTCTTTCTAACAATTTATATCGATTAAGTTTCTGAAAAGTGATTTATAAAGAAATAAAAAAGATTCTTGTACTTATCTCAACAAACGTAACCATAAAGATATAGGCGCTATTACAAATGTCATTTTAAAATACTGTTATGCTTGATTCATCCTAAATATTTATTAACCTATACTTTTGAGAATAAGCTTTTATCATAAAATAATACGTTCATTAAATAAAGAAGCGGACTTAACAGACGGCGTTAAGACACTTTGTACAACAATCACAGGTGATTTCTATTAGAAATCGATTAGAATATAAAACTTTTAGGTTTTAATTTTAAAAAAATGTTTATTTTAAACATGTAGGTAACTAAATGACAACCCTTTTCCGCTGATCTTAATTCCCCAAATCTCTGAGGATATCTTCTATATGGACACATTGTAAATGGCTATTTTATATCAAATATGGATGAATATATTTTATATTAATGTTTATAAAAATCTATTCTGTTATATGTGCTGCATAAAACCATAGCATTTTTATACAAATTTGTGTACATATAAATCGTTAATAAATGTTCTTGATATCAATCAAAATGTCATGTTTCATTTCACGTCTAATAAAAAACTTCTATTTAATAGTAATAAACATCGACTTTAATCTTATTGTAATTTATTTAAGACATAAAGATAAATCCATAAGTAAAATGAATATACTTTTATATTAATGGAACTAATGTAATCGCCCCATCCATCTTCCCTGTGGGAAGGGAACACCATACATTTAAGGACCTTCATGACCTACTTTCACGCAGATTGTGTTTTTGAGTGTTATTATTGCAGTATACTCTTAATAATATTTCCTTTTACTGTATATTATATCGATGTGTCCTTTTCAATAAAGGGAATACAACATAAAATAAGGATGGCAATCTATGTACATTAATTAGCGAAAGTTATTTAAAACTAATATTTATTTCTTGATTGTACTGCAGGTTACACAAAAAATAATGACACCCTATGCCGTTTAACTTCGTAAAAACAGTTTTTAAGCAAAGGTGTCATTGATTTGTACTTTACGGCTCAAGGATCAGGATTAATTGATTTGGGATCTTAGCAAATTGTACGATTATAATTAATTTTCATATTGACAAGAAAGTTCGATGCAATTTTAGAAAGCTTAAAAGATGTGTTTAAGATGTAAAATAAATCATACCTTACACTGCAATTTCATTTATTTGTGTATCACCTGAGAAAAATTTTAATAATTTATTCGGGGAATTAAATAATAAATGCACCAATATTGTGAGAACAATACAGAAGAAATAAATTAGATCTGACAAAAATGACAACATAAAATCAACTTATATATACAAATCTATGTAATTTTTTATATTTAATTAAAAATATTTTTTTATAGTCTTCGTTCCTACTATCATATAAATATTTCATAAATTTTTACATGGGTTCACTGTGTTCAATCAAATTTATAAATTTTTGTTTAATAGTCACATATTAATATTGTAGATGATCAAATATAAGAAATGTGTAGCGATTAAAAATTTAATAAAATTAAAAATATATTGTTTAATGTCTAAATTTTACAACTAATTAATAATCTAGTCTCTTGCTAAAATCCTGCAATTGATACAGTATTTAACATACAACAACGTTTACAATTTTTGTTTATACTGATTACGCATGAAGAATATTTAAGATAGTCAGACTTATAAAAAATAATTCTCAAAGACATAAGAGCGAGTCTGCACAAATATTTTATTTCTTGATTTGAGCGGAAAATGAAATCTTATATAGGAAAACATTTCTCCTGGAAAGTTCAGATGATTTTAACGATAAGCTCCTATTCCACTCTTTCTGTCATTCCAAGAAATAAAAATATTTAGTAGCATTTCAAATATTCATGCAAAGGATCTAAATCGTCGGGAATATTGCAAACCAAAATTCTAAAACGGAAATAACTATTAAGTATTGTTCAAGTCATTGTAATCGTTGAATTATTTTATAAATTTCCACTTTACAGAACACTTAGGCATACTGCATATGCATTTAATTTACAAACATAACATTTTTTCTACAGCTTTGTGGTAGAAACGTCGGTTAAATATGTCGTACGTTCCGGTTTGAAGTTCACCGTAGATAGCGAAATTACTAGATAAATGAGATGTAAAATCCAATGTCATAAGGCAGCGAGCGGATGTTGTGATGTTTTACGCTACATTATTTACGGGCAGAACAATCACTTACTTTCATTCTGCAAAAACAATTGAAAAAAAATTAAAATGTATGCTATTACTTCGATCGATATTTCAATTACTTACCTTAAAACAGATAGAGAATAAAACACATTGGGAGTTATTGTGTTCAGAACGTTTATATTGACTTTTATTATTTACGAACGTTTACTATTGAAAAGGGGCGCATCTTTAGCAGTCGTTACTGAATGTCAGTGCCTTTGAATTTACCGTCAACTATTTATAAATTGCCATCGATCCATTTATCAATTTTACTTTATGTAAAATATGTGATTTTTTAAATTTATTAATTATTTGTGGGAGTTAACTTATTCAATTGAATTGATATTGTATTCAAATTATGCGTTGTTTTAGACGGTATTAACTAAGGGGTTACCTCTTCCCGCCGCAAAGCAATGCTGTGCCAACATTATTGTATTTCTGTTATTGGCTTATCAATATGCAATATGATATGTGGCAGAGCAACAAGCGAGCTTTTAATGTCTTGAGTCTGTTCTTATCGGTAAAACATATCCACCACCAACAACCGCTTCGGAATATTTACTACTTAAAGAGACATTACATTTTATTTAAATTATTGTTGAGGAACGTTTGATTATTCTCTTATATTAATGTACCAAAACTAATTGCAATTGAAAATGTTTAATATATATTCCTTTTTGGATAACCTAAAGACAGTTATCATATGATTCGTAGTTAAATTGCAAAAATAAATCATTCACCATTGAGGGCCTTTACTTGTTCATAAATTGAACGCTTTGCATTTGCAACTTTTACTCATTTGAGCCAGATTTTGTTTTTTTATTCTCTCTTGTCCATATTCATTTAAGGTCCAAATTGAGGATTCTTGCTGTTTATTTTTATATTCATAGGCTGTGTATTAAAGTATTTGTTCCATAGACTTCTTTCAGACAAAGCTTTTACGTACGTATGAATTTATGACATGAATAGTAATATAATTTACGTAAAAATTAACACATTTATTGAGTTGCGGAGATTGTCAATGTTGCTAATTATAACATTCACCGATATTTCTCTCGCAAACGGAACACGTTTCACTAATATAAAAGCATTTCTTTCATCATTCGCGTGGGATGGAAATACGATACTTTTAAGGACCTTCGTGACCTACTTTCACGCAGTTTGTGTTATTCATTGTTATCATTATAATAAGAACTGATGTCTGTTACTAAGATACCTAATGAATCTGTAATCATAAAAGTTTTTAACATTTAATTATCAACTTTGACATTAAGTTAAAGCTATATTTATTGAATTAGTAACATTAAGATATTTTAACTTTTTTAATGTTTGCCTTGCCATATTTAGTTTTCCAAAATGACGTGTATAAATAAATCAAAATTTTCTTTTTAAACATATTAAATATGGTATTATGATGATGATGAAATATATGATATTTAATTTTATATTCATATTAAATATGTTTTATCGCATTTAACGCGTTTTTTGTAATTATTCTTATATATATTTCTTACTACTTACGTAAAAATCTCTTATGAGGAAAGATTATTAAACCTAAAAACGTTATTATTTATGATATAATATTAACCTAAAATCAATGATCGTTTATTATAAACGTAAATATACTTATCAAATCCACTTTTTCACGGATGTTCGCGTTAATTCGTTATATTTATTCCTGACGTTTCGGACTCTGTTTAGCATCCATGATCACAGGCACACTAAGATGGGATATAGACACATATATATATTTTTATTCCCTACGCAGGCAGACGAGCGTTCGGGCCATTTGAGTGGAAGTGGTCACCGACGCCCATAGACATCGCAATACTGGCTTCACCAACGCGCTGCCTACTGTGAGACATAGGATGTTAATTCTCTTTTACCCAGTAAATAAGCAGGCTACGGTGCCCTTCAAACCGGAACACAGTAGCGTTTTCACATTACTGTTTTACGGCAGAAATAGGCACCGCGGTGGTACCAACCCAGACAATCCCCAGTAAAAAAGGGACCTACCACCAGTAACATATTCGATACGTATAATAATCACGTAAATAAAAAAATATTATGGAACTATACTTATCTACATCGAACAGTATAATTACAGTTTGAAATTTATCAATCGTTTAAACAGTAATAATTCGATTTGAAGTTTTTTACGTTTTGCAATACACGTAAACGAGATAATCCACCGAAAACGGTAGATTAAGCGAAAGCAGGCATTAAAATGTTACATTCAAATGCATTACTCTGTTACCACTTAAGATTACCTCGCTGACAGAGATAGGAAAAGTAGTATAAAATATTGAGTTACAGTTTGAAATCTCTACAATAATATATCTTGTTTTAACTCGTATTTAAATGCTAAAAGGGAATTTTATATCGTTCTCATTAAATGTCGTGAGATATGTTATATTTTAATACTAAAGTGTTTTATAAATTGTTGTCTCGTAAAATTTAATTTTAGTTTAATAAATAAACATACGTAATATTATAGTTGAGCCAAATTACACTTTGAATAGATGTTAACAAAGTAACCCATAGCAACAACAGTGTCAAAATCACACTCGCCATTTGGCTTTTGTTTTCCAGCATTTAATTTTAATATATAATGCCTTCGCAGCCTACTGGTATGGGCGTGCGCTTTAGAAACTGGAGGTCATGGGTTCACTCAACTCAACAAATTTTCATTTTTGTTTCCTAATTGGGTAGGGCAATTTGAACCGATCACCCAAGTTTCTGGAAAGTAAGATGAACAGCGTGGTGGGATACGGTCCAAAACCTCCCAATGGATAGGAATGTATCAGGGGAGGCCAATGTCCAGCAGTGGACTATCACACGCTGATGATGTATGATGTTACAGCTACAATTAGTTTAACAGAACTACTTACTAACATAAATGTATTTTTTTAACTAGACTTATCAACGAGATGATTAACCTTCTTCCGACCAGTGGAAATAGACCGTCAGACGCAATGTTTGCCTTTGTACCTAAATATGGCATTGACAGTTTAAGATTTTTCCTCACATTTACCTAGATATTGTACTATGTAGGCCATTAATAAAAAAACTATTTCCACAACTGTTCTGTACAAAAAACTAGCACAACAGTAAAACCGTATATTCTAATCAACCACCATCAAATAGCTTAGGTTGGAAGAGTTAAAATCCTTTATATAATCCTTAAATTTTATTACCCAAGGTGTAAATAATGTCACGTGCTATTCAACCAAATTGAAGTAAGAATTTCAGGGGACGTACGTTTAAGGAATATTTGTAATTCCTTAGAGACATTCTCTTTATCGCAATGCGAGTTCATTCACTTCAGCTTTGAATATTTTAAGTCGTAGAACATTTTACAATTGTATTTGGTAATATTTGTTTTTATAACAACTTTTTAATTTTTGTATATAAGCAGTGGTATCACATAAGCAGTAATGATGGTAATTCCTTCCCTTTTGCACGCCACCGCTTCCTATCTTCGGCTATTCTCATTCAGCTCACGACGGCCACTTTGCGAATGTCATCACTCCATCTTAAGTTAATAAACAAGTAAAATTTTGACAAAAAATATGACCGACCTCAAGCAACATGTAACTATTATAATTAAACTATATGTTTTCTGTTCGCATTTCCACGGAAACGCAATATGCGGAAACGTGTTGCTTTTGCAATGGAGCGGTGCCAAGCGGAAATGCACCAACGTTGAAACATAGCAAAGAGGAACAATAGTGTTTCCTTGGAGCTATTGATAAAGCAAAGATCTTTTTTAATGAAATAATAACTGGAAATCTTGGTTAGAAGCATTATTTAAATTATTGTGACTTAAAGACGTTATTCTAGTATTATTAAGCATATAACCATTTTCCTTTTATTTTAAGAAGTCACAAAAATGTACAATGTAACCGTATATCTTATCATACTAATATTTTAATGAGAAAATATTTTGTTTGTTGAAACTCCGAAACTACTGAGCCGATTAGAAATATTCTTTCTCTACTAGGAAGCTATATTATCCTCGAGTGACATAGGAAATTTTTACCGTAGGAAAATCATTTCTTAAAATCTAAAAATAACTCGGGCAAAGCCGTGAACGGATTTCTAGTATATAAAAGAATAAAAACATGCACAGCAAGGACAGAAAGAAGCTACCTTAAGATAAAACTAAAAGCGAACATTAAAATACCGCTATAAGAGACTAGAAGTAAGAGAGACTACAAGTAAGATTTTCAAACAAATTATGAAATTAAAGTGAAAATGGGCAGGTAATCTATAAAAAGTAACAAATAACAGATCGGTCCCAACGAGTAGAAATGCAAAATAATTGTGAAACGGCATAAAAGAACTAGATGGACCACTATTAACACGACTGGCTGAGGACCGAGTTTATTGAAATAGTTTGCAAGAGGTTGTTAACACCTAGACGGCTCTTAAAACTAACCGGACATTTACGCTATTTAATAGTTGAATAGGTTAAAATGACTACACCAATAAATGCCATTAATTGTGTCATTGTTACACCTAAAACGATAAATAAAGCTTTATTATTATATTTAATATATCATTTGAAAGGATGAGCCAAGTAAATTGTAAATGATACTAAAATAATTAGAATGTAGGCCAGCATAAGTTTTGCTAAAGACCTAGTATACACTGAATAATAATTTGATTTAATCTAACGCTTGACACAAACTCATTAGTAAAATAAAATACAGATTTATATTTTAGCTATAATTATACAGCCACAGAACTAAGCACCGAAACGCGCTAAAACTAAACAATAACATAGCCTTTATATTGAAATAATAAAATATAAGTTTGAATTAAATACAAGCTTTAATATTAATAGAACAAAGACATAAAAATATCATAAAACGTGATATGTATGTAGATAAAAATATTTGCACCTCCAAGCTATTCCCATAACAGTACATAATATATAATTATAATCATCTCGCATGTATTATCACTGCAACAATCTAGTTATGAACATCACCGACAAATCACCGAAACAGCCTCATGTATTCATACACAAAGTTATAATCAGAAATTTAAACGTATTTATGACAATGATTAATACCAAGTACAATTGTGATACATTCTAAGACTAAGATTAAAGTGTTCAAAAGCTAATGAATACGCGCTGCGATAAAGACAATGTCTCTACGGAATTACAAATATATTCTCTTAGTATACCTTGTGCAATTCTAAACTTAATTTGTTTGAATAGTATATAATATCAATTAGACCTTGGGTTTCTAGTTCCCAATAAGAAGTAATATAGTAAAACATATATGATTTTTATTAAAATATTCTTAAAAAAAATATAAAACTCTTTTGTTTTCTATTATATTTAGAAAAACGAACGTAAGAGGCACTGTGATTCCCTGAGCACTCAATAAAAGCTCTCGCTCAGTCCCATTCGCGGAATCTAGTGTTCGCAGCACAAACGGTATCGTTTTTTTATGTATTATATGCATTACTTTGAGAGATTTTCCTTTTATTGTGTATTACTATAGTTTGTATCACTACAGACGATTTGATTTATTTGTCTCTCTCTTCTCGGGCTATTTAATATGTATGTAGTAAACATGTATGACTGCCTCCGTAGCCTAGTGCTATGGGCGTGTGCTTTAGAAACCGGAGGTCGTGGGTTCGAATCCTGCGGGGACGCAACAAATTTTCATTGTTGTTTCCTGGTTGGTTAGGGCAATTTGGGCCGATCACCCAATTGTCTGAAAAGTAAGATGATCCATGCGTCGGATGGGCATGTAAAATAGTCGGTCCACCCACCAACCCGCATTGGGCCAGCGTGGTGGGATACGGTCCAAACCCCCTAATGAATAGGGGTGTATTAGGGAAGGCCTATGTCCAGCAGTGGACTAACAAAGGCTGATGATGTGATGATGTGAAACAACCGTGTTAAGTTCACGCCAATGATTCCGCCAGTGGGATCAAGATTCAGTTAGAGACGGTGCAAGCGCACCGCGATGTCCCAAATATCTGCTCGAAAGCGTATTTTATCACACATTCGCGCTCCCGGAAGAGCGCGTCCTTCGGACAGTGGTCAAAGGGCTGCCGAAGGAACTTCCAACTCAAGAAATCTTCGACTTCATCAAGTCGGAGAATATCCCTATCTATTCCGCACAAAGGCTGTTCCATCCGCGGACAAAAAGGCCTTATAATGTCGTCCTTCTGACGCTCGAACGCTCTGTTGAGGGCAAGAAAATTTACGATCTTAAGCACATTTGCGACATTGGTCGCATCTCTTTTAACGCGCCGCATTCAAACGGCCTCCCAGGGCAGTGCCACAACTGCCAATTATTCGGACACACGGCCCGCAATTGCCACGCACGACCCCGTTGCGTAAAGTGCCTCGGAGACCATGGCACCCCAGACTGTCCTCGACCTCGGGACCGCGAAGTATTAGCGACATACGAACCGCCGGCATGCGTCAACTGCCAAAGTACTGGCCACACGGCCAATTACCTAGGGTGCCCCAAGGCGCCCAAGCGGAGACCACCTCCACCATCCACCATCCCTAGGCGCCCACCGGTGCCATCCCTCACCTCCTTCCCGCCCCTCCGGCCTGCCCCGGCGTGGCAAATTCCCAGCGCTCCGCGTAGCGCCCCCATGCCAGCGTGGCAACAACCGACCCCGCAACCTGCGCCGAGCGCTCCGCGTAGCGCCGCACCGCGCGCCGCACCTACAAGCGCTCCGCGAAGCGCTCCCCAGCAAGCTAGCCATAGCAATGGCAGCTCTGGGACTAACACTGATGTGTTGTTAATACGGTAGACTTCGCGAAGTCGATAGGCTCACCGCCGAGTTAGATGCCACCGTTGGCAACTTCACCGCCGCTTAGCTGTACTCCGTAAGTACAGAAATCTAATCGAACTTATTCGTAGGAACTAAATGGCTAGCTACACCAACTTTTAGAAACAACAGCCCGGGCCGCGTAAAGCCACGCGCATTCAACTTAGTCTTTTTAACGCAAACGGTCTCATGAAACAAACGACCGAAGTCAAAGAATTCCTTCGCGAAAACGCGTAGACATTCTACTGGTGCAGGAGACATTCCTAAAGCCCGGAAGAGGAGATCCGAAGATAGCTAATTTTAATATCATAAGAAATGACAGGACCGGCGCTTCCACGGCGGCACTCTCATTACTATAAAAGTCACTGCACTGCGTAGAATCGACACGCCGTCGAATCTAAAGCATTTAGAAGCCTCGATCTGTGGTTAGCCATGTCAGGTCACGCGCCGATTACAATAGCTTCGGTATACCTACCATGCAGAACACCGCATGCATCACTCAATCCGATTTCGAGACGCTATTATCCTTAGGAGACGCCGTCATCCTCGCCGGCGATTTCAATGCAAGCACACCGATGGAACTCATACACTACAAATCCGCGGGGTCTAGCATTGACGAATTATCTGACCAACTCAATTTCAGTGTGGTTGCGCCGTTGATGCAAACACTTCCCACACGTAGTGGGACAACGACCGGATGTGCTTGATATTGCTATCGTAAAAACGTCAATCTCGCTCTTAGAAGCATAGGGTCATCGATGACCTAACCTCAGACCACCGTCCCGTGCTCTTAAAGCTAGGACCCGCAAATCACCAAAACACAGTTCTTAGAACTAAAGTCGACTGGCATAAGCTCAAGTCACAGCTAGACTCTACTAGCTCACCTCACCTGAACACCATCCCCAATACACTTAAACTCCGCTCACGACGTGAATCTCGCCGCTCATGCGTTCCAAGTCATGTCCAAAGTGTCGTCGAGGTCTCCTCGAGGCAAATCCCGTGGAGGAAAACCCCGCTGGGCCTTGCCAAACGACATCAAGGACCTCTTGCGACGCAAGAGAGCCGCGATTCGCGCCCACGGTTGGTATCCAACCGAGCGAAACCGAAGGCAGCTACGCGCCCTTGAACATCAGTCCAAGATGCGCATAGCTGAATTCAGGAACGATCGGTGGGATCACGATCTGAGCAACCTGCATCCCTCACATGTGGCCTTCTGGCGCATCCTAAAAGCCTCAAAGGCGGCGGCAGCCATCCATCTATGCCGCCACTCATCCAACCGACAAACCCAGCGTTTCTCGATGAGGAAAAAGCCGAATGTCTGGCCGACAGTCTCGAGGCTCAATGCTCGCCCAGCTCACAACCGGTGAGCGCCGCTCATCTCCGCAAGGTAGAGAGCGAGGTTGACCGGTTGACGCATCTACCCCCACGCGACGTACTCACACCCGTAACGGAAAGCGAAGTCGAATCGATAATCAAAAGCTAAACCACGGAAAGCCCGGGCACCGATGGCATATCAAACCGCGTCATAAAGATTCTTCCGACTCATCTCATCAACCTCCTAGTCCTAATCTATAACGCAGCCTCTCCAAGGGTATTTTCCAAACACTTGGAAGGATGCTGAAGTTATAGGCTTCCTCAAACCGGAAAACCTCCCAACCAACCTCCTCCTATCGCCCCATTAGCCTGCTAAAGGCTTCGGAGAAAATCTATGAAAGACTAGTTTTGACCCGCCTACAGGACTTTATGCAGGCTAATGGAGCTTCAATCAGTCCAGTTTGGCTTTCGGGCCAAACACTCCTGTACATCATCAGGTGCACCGCATCACGGAGCACATTAAATCCCGCATGACACAGGGCCAACACACGGAGCGCTCTTCCTCGACGTGGCGAAGGCGTTCGACAAAGTATGGCACGACGGGCTTATATACAAGTTATATAAGCTCGGCGTGCTGACCTCTCGTACTCATCATACGAGACTTTCTCTGGAAGCGAACGTTCAGATACCGCGTCGAGGGAACAAAATCCAACCTCACCCGCTACTGCCGGAGTACCACAAGGCTCAGTGTTGAGCCCGTCCTATTCACCCTCACACCAACGACATCCCTCGAAACTATAAAGTTAGCACCGCCTTGTTCGCAGACGACACTTGCATTTTTCATCCGGCATATGTCCATATCCATCCAACGACGTCTCCAAGTCGCAGCCAGACGCTTCGGTGACTGGTTTCGACGTTGGAGAATCGAAATAAACCTTCAAAAGCGCGGCAGTCTTGTTTACACAGAATGCCGACGATCCCATCCATGATCCGACTCCTAGACCACCCAATTCCATGGGTAAATAAAGTCAAATACCTCGAGGGTAACCCTCGATAAATCCCTCAGCTTCGGCCCGACATCAAGCAGGTCAAAACAAGGCGGCCTACGTCCTGGGTCGCCTATTCCCTAATCAATCCCAAAAGCAAGCTGTCACTACGCAACAAAGGTGTTGCTATACAAAACAGTTATCCGTCCAATCCATGACTTACGCCAGTCCGGTGTTCGCTCATGCATCCCAATCCAATATCCACAAACTCCAAGCCCTGCAAAACAGGTTCATACGCAGGGCCACGGGTGTGCACTGGTGCGTGCGCAACCTTGACCTGCATGTGGACCTGGAATGCCCTCCATTCACAACTTTTAAAACAAGCATCTATCAAATTTTTCGACTCGGCTTCGCAACATCCGAATGAGCTGGTACGTAACGCCGCCGATTACGTACCACGCAAATTAGTTCATCCTAAACATAGGAAACACGTCGATATAGGCGACCGCGCCATATGCTCTACAGATCCGGACGACGATATAACGATCGTGCAAGCACGTGTTAAATCGTACTATCGAAACCCTATTGCCCTCGCCGCCGAGGGCAAACGCATCCCTGTACAACAGATTTCGGCACGTACCAGGCCGATTCTCACCAACTAGATAGAGCGGTTTTGGCTTAAAATTAACATGTCCTAAAGCGACTGATCGAGGCGAGGTTCGGCCACCGGGCGCCCTCGATACATGTTGCTAACGGTTAGAAAGGATCAAAAGCGACTAACCGAGCCGAGGTTCGGCCTCCTGGGCACCCTCGATTAGATCGCTGACGGTTTAAAAATAGTGGCAGCCGGCCGAGGTCTCCCTCTGGGGACCCTCGAGCTAAGCCAACAAATTAAGAGGTGAAGCCTGTGCACGCTTAAAGTTGCACAGCCCTCGACTCCGCCGGGTTGTAATGGTTTACTCCACCAACGGAAGCCATCAAATAAACGATGATGTGAAACATGTATGTGTTTACTATAAAGAAAAATTGTATGCCAAAATTTTACATTAAAAAATTTAAAACAATAAAAGGGGAACATTGATTGTTAATTTGGAAGTTGTTAGCATTTTACCTGTAATATGCTGGTGAAATATGTGAAAAAAATTATATATTAATTCGCATTGACTGTGGATTAACTTGCCTAGTTTTGGATTACGGATTACGATTATAAAATGCTGACTTTTTTATGTTATGTGTATATATAAATACACATAACAAGGGTTTACTGGTATAAAAGTTTTTAAAGATTGCTTTGTTCGTAAAACATGAACAGAAGGGCCTTTTATTTATAACCAAATAGCCGGTCTCGAAAGTTACTAGCGGTTAGATTATGCGGGTCGAATAGGGATTAGGGATGATGCCAACGGATCGCTACTAATTTTGTCAACACATTTTTTGTGGAAAACATATTTTTGTTCGTTACCCTAAATTTCCTTAACCTTTTTATGTTGAATAAAAAAATAAAAAACATGATGTCGAATAAATAATATCTCACTATGGTTCATATTAACGTCTAACTAGTAATTAAACTATAAATTAATAATAAAATTTAACGTAACATTAAAATAACAGTTTTTAAATGAGTACAGTATGATATATATAAGGCAAATATACAAAACTATTTTTTTTATTTGTCTATTTGTCTGTTGAATAGTTGGTCTGATTTTGAAAGGTCTTTTAGTAAAAGATAGCTGATGTAACTGGGAGTAAATTAGGCTACGTACCTTTAATTTTTTAAAGATTATTTATATATATATTAACACACGGTCGAAGACGCGGGCTACAGCTAGCATAATAAAATATTATATAAGTTTTTTAAAAGTAAAACAATATAAAAATAGAGCATGACGCTCACCTGATAGTAAATGATACGCCTAGCCTATAAAAACTAAGGCGTAAGTCGCCACAAGTCCACTCGACGCCTTAAGACATCAGATATTAATTATTACTTGCCTAGTTATTACTTTGAATATGGTGCCCCGAACGGAACAAAGTAACCAAAAATTTGACACTACTGCTTTGTAGCAGAAATAGGCCTTGCTGTGGTACTTACTTACTTCATTGGGTAGTTGCGAAATTAAAATGTATACTGGAAACCACACGCGACAACTATGTTATTTATTTAATTTATCGTAACAAGATTCTAAAACAAATATCGTGGACAAGACAAAGATTGGTCAACTGATTTCAAATTGACATAAATGACAAAGGAGTAATGAAATGTTTACGATATTGAAAACATTGTTAAAGTTTGGAATAAGAGGACCAAGAAAACGTTTCGCATAACGGAAATTATTTAATTCCTCGCTTTCAAGTTGTTCTGTTTTCACATTCAATTGTTCCGTTTTAAATTCAGCTAAAGGCGCTCCACAATTTGGTATTCGGGAAGAAAAGTTTGTTATACAAGAATTTTTATTACATTTAATTACAATAAGGCGAGAGGAAGATTTATTTAAATAAAAGAAAACAGAAACAAAAGAAAACAGTTCTTGGCTTTCTCTCATACTTTCTAAGTATCTTTTTAAGTAGATCTTAAACTTTATATTTGTCAACTATTCTATATTTATTAAGATCATAGAAAATTATTCTAAATAATTTTCTATAATATAAATAAAGGCACAACAACAATTTGGTGATCTTTTGAAAAGGTAACAATCGACACCTAAAGATATGGCAGTTAGCCTAAATTAAACAAATACATGTTAAATCCAATGTAAATAAAGCTGTAAGATTTTCAATTAATTCTCAACAAAACATATATATCCTTAAAATTTGGTTATATCTAGGACTTGTGTACATATTTGCTTAACCTAACAATGTGAATATAATAATGTATAAATAGAATAAAAACCATATAGGTATAACATGGAGTAAATATATTTGAAAGTTCTTTAGGCTTTGCTATATAAAGAAATATTACTTATGTACGTTAATTATAATAATACGATTTTATTATAAATTATTTTGTAAATGCATAGGATATGATATTAGTAACATATTCACGAATACGGCAAACAATATCAATATAGATATAAACGCGACATATTTCCGATGATTTTGAACAGCGGATACATACTGAAATTGGGTCACTGAAACCACCTTTCTGTCAAGGCCGCTACGAGCTTTCAAGGGCGCAGGCTAAGGTCGTTCTATAGTGATAATTTACACTAAGTTTATTTAACTTTTCTGGCATCGGTGTCGTCATAACTTTGGAATATGATTTCTATATGTTATGCTTATATTTTAGGAGTACTTACTTTTGTTTTGTTGTATCTTGCAGAAAATACAGCGTATTTATATCCATTGATATTAAATTACAGATAATATGTAAATGTTTTATGCCAAAACTTTATATATATTTATATACAACCTGCTATAACAATTTTCATCATTTATTTAGTAAAAACCTTTTGACCAAAGTAGAATTCAATGAAAATAATAAAGTAATTAAAAAAGATCCTCCTATTTTTGTCAATGCTTAGATGACTTCACTGTTAAAAATATTTGGAATTATGGCATAATTATTAATTATTTATTTAACGAGAATGGAGACTCCGATCGGGATGTTTCAAGGTACTTAACCTTGCAATGCTTTCGTTGATGTTGAGTCGTCACGATGTCTTTGGAGGGTCATTGAAATGTATTACGATTTACAATGGGCCCTCGGAGACTATCTTGAAGTAATGAAAAGATATCATTACATATAACTTTCACATTTTGGACCGACTTCGCAAGAGGAGGAGAGTATTCAAGTCGAAGCTTATGTTTTCAATATTTTTTTAAGTATTTTATGAGTGTGAAATCGTTTTGTGGAAGCTTTAATTATAATTCAGATCGTCTGTAGATTATCTTATATCTATCTATCTTTTATAAGTGCTGGCGTTTTCATCACCATGTATTGAATAATTAAATATTAACAGTTGGGGTACAAATAAACATAGTATAAATTAAATATTTTTTACGAAATTGTGTACAAAGCCAGGTATGTAACATTTCTTGCATTAAATATTTCATTCTCTTCATTAACCCCTATGGCGTAATGTTAGGAATAATATAAAGTTCTATGGCCCAGGTAGAAGATAAAAATTATGATGTGTTCCTACGTCATAGTAAGCATGTGGAATGTCAAAGGTTCTCCGATGCGGTACATTAAAATAATAGCAATATTTTTACGGTAACATAACAATTAAAAAAATAAAACTTAACAGTGACACATACATACATCATCAGCCTGTGATAGTTCACTGCTGGACATAGGCCTCCCCTAATACACCGCTATCCATTAAGGGGTTTGGACCGTATCCCACCACGCTGGTCCAATGCGGGTTGGTGGGTGGACCGATTTTTTACATGCCCATCCGACGCATGGATCATCTTACTTTTCAGACAATTGGGTGATCAGCCCAAATTGCCCTAACCAACTAGGAAACAACAATGAAAATTTGTTGAGTCCCCGCACGATTCGAACCCACGACCTCCGGTTTCTAAAGCAAACGCCCATACCACTATGCTACGGAGGCGGTTAACAGTGACAATATCAATGAAAATTAAAGATTTTTAACAAAATTGTATACGATTTTAACGCTAGTAAACATTCTTTGTGATTTCTGAATAAACTCTCATCATACGTTTGAAATATGTCAGCCCAATGGCATCCAATTTTATCGAACTGGTGCGACTCAGTAGGAGGGGACCCAGTCGGCTTAAGGAAGAAGACTTTGTGAAGTCTTTTGCGCATCTTAAGGAGTCGACGACGACGCGACGAAGGGCCCTAGGTTTGAGATAGAGCTGCTTCGACGGTCAGCAGCGTTAGAGAGGTTAGAGAGAAGCTCGAAAGCGAAATCGTAAACCGTAAAAGCTAGGATGGAACGACGTGTTGGTTTTATCTCGTACCAGTCCATCATAACCCATCTGAATCTCTAGACGGACGGTATATACATAGAATTTGAGATTGGACTTATTTAATGTTTTTAAAAATTATCATTCGTGAACAATATATAAGTTAAAATTTTGATAAAACCCACGATAATTGAATTGGGGGCCTTCTGTTACTGTATTAAGACGAAAACGATGTTAAGAAGGGTCGAAAATGAGGCCAAGTTTAAATGAAATATTCACGACGCAGCGATAAAAACCGCTGCGTCCGTTTAAAACAAACGAATGATTAAGTCATTGAGATTTAATAACATCAATGTATTTGTAATTTGTTATCAACAATTTACTTCGGTACAAAAATAGTAGGGGAATTTTAACTGAAGAAAGGGTTTTCGGAGATGATTTCTTTTACTTTTTGTTTAGAACTGCTTTAACAATGTATAAACCTAAGGTAGCTGTTAGATAAAATTAAAAATATAAAATAGTTAAGAGAGAAGAGACGATTTCCTACAAAGATTTTTTAAAATAATCATAATCATAAAAATATGTAAGTGTAAGTGAGTGTAAAAATGCCATAGAAAAATAATAAAAAACGAATCAAAACAGTATTAAAATAACATAAGTTCATTAATTATTGCAATAAAAGAATAAAATTTTAAACAGATAATTTACATTTCAACAAAACTAACTTCCCAACTTTCGTATTATACTTCACTACCTGTCTCTGTAGCCTAGAGGTATGGGCTTGCGCTTAGCTGGAGGACATGGTTCGAATATTGCAAGGACGCAATATTTTTTCATTGTTCCTAGTTGGTTAGGGTAATGCAGGATTGATGACCCGATTGTCTGTAAAGTAAGATGGTCCATGTGTTGGATGGGCATGTAAAGGTCGACCCTGCGTCCGAAATTTTTATGCCGTTTCAGCTATTCGTCACATCGGACTATAAGAGAAAATGAATAGAGAGTGCACCTGTGTCTGCAGTTACACTTGTGCACAGTTGGCTGGTCTCTAATATAGACCAGCCGCTTCGGAATCGACTTCATCATCAGCCTGTGATAGTCCACTGCTGGACATAGGCCTCCCCTAATACACCTCCATCCATTAGGGGATTTTGGACCGTATCCCACCACGCTGGTCCAATGCAGATTGGTGGGTGGACCGACTTTTTAGATGCCCATCCGACGCATGGATCATCTTACTTTTCAGACAATAGGATGATCGGCCTAAATTGCCCTAACCAACTAGGAAACAACAATGAAAATTTGTTGAGTCCTCGCAGGATTCGAACCCACGACCTCCAGTTTCTAAGGCACACGCCTATACCACTAGGCTACGGAGGCAGTCGGAATCGACTTACATGTCACTATTACATTTTAAGTTAAAAGTTTAAGCAAATAGTTTAATTTTATTTAATAGAACCGTCTAAGTGTTTTATTAGATCCCAATTTACAGACTACACTAGAAGCTCTTTATAAAAGATGAAGATAATATTAATGTTACATGTAAAGGCGTCCAGCCGTGTAGCGTAGAATTCAGTCTACCCATTTCTGCCCGCGGGTATCGTAAGAGGCGACTAAGGGAAATGTTTAATTGAAGACCATCCACTGGCAGCCGGTAGATGGCAGCATAACCATCTCCATCCTCACAAGCCAAATTGCTGAGACTATCAACCTACCACCTAAATTAAAGAGCTACTTTTGGCCCCACTGTTATTAATCGTCCAATGTAATGGCAAGACTGCATTGAACATTGTCTAACGAACCAGCAGACGAACTGTATTTATTTTTAAATATGTATTATCATTAGGAAGTTTACCATAAATATTTCCTGTTGCAAAACTTCCTTAACATTACATCAACTCTATTGTTCTCAGAGCTGTTAGATTATTTCTAGCATAGACTCGTTTTATGAATCAAAAAATGTCGTAAGACGTTTAATAAGTCCAAGGTGTAATTGCTCATTAACAATAGTATAAATATTTCATGGTTGAAGAATGGTTATCGAGTCCGTTCAAGACAGAGCAGTGTTAAATCAAAAGATTTGTTAAAACGTAAGTAATAAATGTATACATTTATAAATACTGAATAAAGGTTTATAATTTGTCGCTTTTAAAGTTATGATTATCAATTCCAAATTTGATTTGTATCATTGATGACATGTGTATAAGAAGTTATGGTTATGTAAACTTGATTTGCTTCTAATAGAATTTTTCGAATAATCGGCTATAGACGCAATTTAAAATACTTAGTACAAAAAGTATTGTTTGCGGGTAACCATTGCCAGTACTTTTTTCGTTTAAATATATTTAATAAAATTGTAAAAACACGTAGAATATTTTGCATGTTAACTGATCCTAAGTACAATCATTAACGGTTTAATAGATCAATACATTGCTTATGAACATCAGTACCCATTATGAGGATATTTTTTTGTTGTTCAAAAAAGTTTTTGGCCGTTATGACGATAGGAATAGAAAGTAAGAGATAATCTGTAATTCTTGGTTTTCCAATTGTAAAAACACTCCAAAACACTAGTAATAAACTTACACTGTGTTAATTAAATCTATTTTACTTTTAAAAAGACATCAGCAACACGACAAGGTAATTGAAATTGACGTTTTAAATATTTTTAACATATATTTTAAATTTGTTTTCTGTTTTCAGTGTACCGATGAAATTAATCATCGCAATTTCGCTGCTATGCCTTGCGGCTGTCTCATGGGGAAAGCCAGCCTCAACTTATACCGATAAATGGGACAACATTAATCTAGATGAGATCTTACAATCTCAACGTATACTAAAGGGATATGTGGATTGTCTGATGGATAGAGGGCGCTGTACGGCCGATGGAAAGACCCTAAAAGAAACTATGCCAGAGGCCCTCGAGAATGAATGTGCTAAGTGCACAGCAAAACAAAAAGAAGGCGCTGATAAGGTTATCAAGCATTTAGTGAACAAAACTCCGGATTTGTGGAAGGATCTTTCTATTAAATACGACCCTAAAAACGTTTACCAACAAAGATACAAGGATAAACTAGAGGCAGTCAAAGGAAAAAATTAAATGTCATTGAAAAAAAATTAATGAAAAATAAATTCATATTGTGTTTGCAATAAATAAAGAATGTGTATTTAAACTTGAAATTTCAATTGTGTAGTTGTGCAACTTTCTTAATCCATGAAAATAAAATAATTGCGGGTTAACAAATACACTTTACAGTATAACGATATTACTGTGAATTGTACTAAAATTTTTGTATTTAAACATTAAAATTTGAATAAGATAAGATCACCTTAGTGCAAAATAAAGGCACATCTAATTTAGATTTCCATATAATACAAAAAATATATGTTAGAGCTTCGCTTACTATATACGTACAATATGCGATATTTGGCAGATTTTTAAATGACATAAGTTTATACAATTTTTCAGATATAGTAAAGAAAAACTTCTTGTAAACTTATAAGTCATGAAGAGTATTCTATTTGCGTATATATTAAAGTGCTATAAACTAATTTTTTAAGGTTGTAGTCTATAACTGAAAACACTCTGTTTTCAGTTATAGCTATTATTAACGTTATCATATTAATATCAACAATATAAAAGCATTTCAACATCCAATTATCCAACTTCCGCTTAGGACGGCAATACGATATTTTCACGCGTTATTTATTGTTATATTCATTATTAGCTCTGATCTTTTAAACAAAAGTACATTACAAAATTTTCGAATGAAGTGACACCATTAGAAGTACACCGACTAACCCTTTATTAAATTCACTTTCCGTAATATTAGACATATAATTAGGAATTAACTCTGTGCCTTTTTAGGAATACTAAATATGTATTTACATACAAGTATTCTACACTTGTAATACAGTACCTAACTTTAACCAGCTTCTTGTGTATAGTATATAACCATCATCAAATAATACACGTAAGCTAGGGAAGAGTTAAGATCCTATCAAAATCTTCACTTCTTCATAGTAAAACTTATTACGGTCTACACGTCGATATTATTTTACGTTCTATTCAAACAAATTCAATTTAGAATTGCACATAGTACATTCAAAAAGTGCATTTGTAATTATTAAGAGACATTGTCTTTATCGGGCGCTAGTTCATTCGCTTCAGCTATTGAATATTTTAGAGCCCAGTATAATAAGCAATTGTAATTGGTATTGTAAATATAAAAAATAAATTATTATTTTCATACAAACGTTTACATTTTTGTATATTTTGTACATAATTAATTATAAATAAATACAAAACTATATTATTAATTATTCAGTCACTGTTACCACGGTGATCATGGCACCGCTAGGATAAAGATGATTACACAATGTATACTTGTTATTTTGCGATGAATGTTGGAATAGATAGCACTTAATCTTATATGTATTTATATATTTGTAAACTTTTAAAAACTAGTGTAAATATTAGATCAATTACTAAACAAAAGTGCATACCACAACCCATCAAAGAGTAAATGAAATCAGGAGACATTTGAACGTCGTATAGTCCTTGTAAGTTACTTTACCTTTTAAACTTCGTCATAAAATGTAGAAAGCATGTGATGAAATTCTAGGTCGAATCGTGCCAGTCAAGGCTAATGACTGTAGGGTTTTATAACCCATAACATTGGTCGCTAAGAAAAGTAAAGTACATACAAATGTTTCCGTATAGAACTTAGAGAAGTTTTTTTATGGCATACGCAGGCAGACGAGCAGTCGGGCCACCTGATGGGAAGTGGTCACCGATGCCCATAGACATTAACAATACCAGTGGTATCGCAAACGCGCTGCCTACCGTGAGACGTAGGGTGTAAGTCTCGTTTACCCAGTAAATAGCAGTAGTGTTTTCACACTACTGCTTCGCGGCAGAAATAGGCACCGTGGTGGTACCCACCTAGACGGTCTCCTGTGAACAGGGGACCTACCACCGATAAATCATTTCTATATAAATTTAATATTTGTAATTCCAGTAAATGTCTGTGCGTAATTTTTAGTAGCACTCAGCAGAGGTAAAGGAAATCTTTGATTTCTGTTCTTTTATTTGTAGCTGGGCTTTGTTTACATAACTTTGTCTGAAAGCAGTAATTGAAACAAATAGAAAAAATGAACATAAAATAATGCTGCTTTAAAAATCAACAGAGATTTATCAGGATTTAAAGATCATCGATTTGAACAGCTTGTTTGAATATGGACAGAAGAAAATAAGCGAATCGAATCCAAAGTCATAGGAAGGAAAATTGCAAAAATAAAAAGTTTAAATTAGTACAGAAACATCTATACAAATACCAAAGTTCAAAGCTTGTGAGGAGTTTCTAATTAAGGCCTCTTCACACACACATACACATCATCAGCCTTTGTTAGTCCACTGCTGGACATAGGCCTCCCTAATCACACCCCTATCCATTAGGGGTTTGGACCATATCCCACCACGCTGGTCCAATGCGGGTTGGTGGGTGGACCGACTTTTACATGCCCATCCGACGCATGGATCATCTTACTTTTCAGACAATTGGGTGATCGGCCCAAATTGCCTAACCAACTAGGAAACAACAATGAAAATTTGTTGCGTCCCCGCAGGATTCGAACCCACGACCTCCGGTTTCTAAAGCACACGCCCATACCACTAGGCTACGGAGGCTCTCTTCATTTAAGTTAAGATAAGCTTAGCACCTACTACGAACGTATGGCACCTCTGTTTAGATTAAGCCACTAAAAATTAATCAAGCCTCCTAATTGTACTTTTAATAATAAAATTGAATACAAATAATAAACGTATGATCTCTAAAAATACCACAAAACACTCATATAAATTCATTAACAGCGTTACGTTATAAATATTACAAATAAAGCATAACTCTTGCTAATAAATAGATTTTCTTCTAAAATAAAAATCATGCTTATTTTGAATACCGGACATCAGATAAAATACATACAGAACTTTTAACAACACAAATGTAGGTATTGTATTGTTCTATTGCCGATGTGAAGCGACACGGAAACGCGGAAACGTTCTACCGGAAATTAGCAGTAACAAGGAAGTGAGCCCATATTATATACAAATCCAAATTTATAAAACCGACATGTTACATAAAACGTTATGTAACATGTCGGCAATTCTATTAAAGGTTAGTTTTCTTAATTCACACAGTTTGGACAAGACTTGGTTTTTTTAAAACTTAAGTATGTAGTACGTAAGTTCGGGTCATGGTGTTTTGATTTTTTATTAGAGCACCAAGTTATCAAACAAAACATAAACATAATTAAAAATAAAAGAATGCGAAATAAAGTGACTTACTGTCGTATGTCGTATGACTATTATGGTGTGGAGGAATGAAATTTAAATGGGACAGTCTATCATAATTATGACTTTTTTGAATTTCGTAATGTTGTTAAAAAGTTATATTTCAAGATATTTTTAATAACCTGCAAAACTGCGAAACAGTCTATGGGCAGTAGCCCTCGTGGAAATAAAACAGATATAGATATGCACTTAATACAATTTTTTACAATTTTCTTATTATAAAAATATAACCGTATAATTGTAATTACTAAATAATTGATTTGATTTGATTAGATAAATACCACGTAAGTAATTTATAATAAAAAAACACTAGATGAAAGAATTTCTTAACATTATTTAGACTGTTTAGGAGATAAAGGTAAGTGATATTAAACATGCTTTGAACATAAGCTAAATCAGTGTTTTTGCAATTTACTTCAAAAATTTTTTTTTCAAGACATAATACATTTTTTCAGATATCTTTAGGACGTTCGTTGATAGTGCTGGACGTACATCGCCGTTCTCGTTTACCGTAATAACTTTTAACTTTTGGAACAACTAAATTAAAAATTTTTTGATGACTGGATTGGATATGTAAACAACGCTTTATTTTTTTTAATTTGCTTACATTAATATGTTCAATTATTATAGCACGTTTAACTTTTTATTTAAAAGGTAATATTCCACATATTTTAAATACATAGTTTTCCATATGCATGTCGTATTTATTTGTAGTTTCTTTATTTTGTTTATGTGAACTGGAAAAGTTAGGCCATACACATTCAACCCGTACGAGATTATTGATTCTGCTAACGCATAATATAACATATACAAAATAGTTTTTGGTACAGAGTAGTGTCCGTACTCTAACTTACAATATATCGATCTTAAATTATTGCATATTTAATTGCCATTAATGGTTCAGGCAAAATGGTTGTCAACAATTAACCCTAAATACTTATTTGAGGTAACAAACTATAAATTTGGGCAAACACTCCTATCTATATTCTTTTGCAGGCAGTCGTCCTGTCCTTTTATAATTACGGATACTTTTTTATTTTAGTTGTAGAAGGACTCTATGCACATGCATTTCAAGTTATATATAATGCCACCTTTATTACTATCAGTAATGTACGTGGTAATATAATTATGGGATTCCATGCAGATAGCAAAGACCAACGATACTCTTCTTTGAAATCGTTAATTTTTAATTGCGGTGACTTTCTGAATCATCCATGGTCTATATAAATCGATGATATTTCGCATGGATTATTGGTTTATAAAATCTATAGTGTTTGCTTAGAAAATGGTTGCTAAGTGCAGATTTCTTTTGTTGTCGGTGCTTAACATTAGCAAAATATTCGACGACTCCTGTCCTTATTTTTCTTTTTGTTTGGCCCATGTAAGAGAGACCACAAATCACAGTCTAGTTTGTATACTACTGGTGCCTGCAGAGGAAAAGTAAGACAGCAGGCTTTCTTTCGACTGTAACTGCCTTCAAATAGCGATGCAGACGTAGTATTTTGAGTTTGTTGTCAAGCAGCACCTGCTTGACATTCTGCAGCTCCATAGATTTTATTCACAATTCAAGGAGTAGAGTGCATTCAATGAATGAGTTAGTTATCGTTAATTTTTTCGAGTGGCAAAGATGGTCGGCAACAAACTTCCTTACGGCGGTCGAAAACGGGTCTTTTAAAAAAAGTTAAAGAGAAGAATAAGTAACTTATTTAGTATCAAATCGCTGACTTTATAAAAAGTTCCAGTAATAAAATTGACTCTTGACAACTTTATGAATTATTAATGAAATGGAAAACATTGTTAATGTTTGCAATAATAGGATCATGGAAACGTTTTGAATAACAGAAAACATTTTATACCTTGGTTTCAAGTTGTTCTGTTTTCACATTTATGTTACGATTTAAATTTAGATTCAACAATTTGGAAAGTACGTTCTTTATTGCTTTGTTATACAAGAATTTCATTTACATTTCGCATTACCTATGTTAATTATATACGTTAAAGGATTAGGACGTATACAGAATATACATTTACATGACATATTAATCGAAAAATGTGCTATTATATACATTATCTATGTACGATATATATGATATGTATGATATGTACATTTTTAATACAATTAATCTATCGATTATACGAACTTGAAGGTATGTATTTAATAAATATTTCATAAATACAATAAACATAAACACAAACGTGTTGTGATGATTTTGAACACCGAATACATATTGAAATAGGGTCACTGGAACAACCTTTCTGTCACGGCCACTGCGAGCTATCAAGGCCCCCGCTAAGGTCATTCTCTGGTAATAACTTAGGCTTAGTTTCTTTAGGTTCATCGTCATATCATTGATAAATGATCAATATAAGTTACACGCATATTTTTAGGTTTCACATTTGTCGCAGAGTCCATTATTTTGAAAGAGTAATAATTTTTTTTGCCATAAATATAGATAGATTATTACGGTAACAATCAATGTTAATTAAGAGAAAAGATGTAAATGCGATGTGCCCAAAGTAACGTCTAGTAAATCGCGAAGAGTCAGCTTAAGTTAATATTTATTATTTACCTACTAAAACGTTTTACCCAACCTAGAATTAAATTAAAACTAATAAAAGTAGATCCTACTATTTTCAATGCTCAAATTACCCCACTGTAAAAACTATTTGAAATTTTTACATAATTGTTATATATTTTAAAATGAGAATGAAGACACAGTTCCGGGTTGAATCAAGTTCCTAACCTTGCAATGCTTTTGATGATGTTAGCGCCTCACAATGTCTTTCGAGAGTTATTGAAATGTGCTATGATTTACAAAGGGCCCTTAGAGAGCATCTTGAAAAAGGTCGTGTAGTAATCAAAAGATATGATTACATATAGCTTTCATATTTGTGACCGAATTTTATGATTTGCTTGTTGTATTTGGTAAGATACTATATACGTTTCGAATAAAAGAAGGTATGCTGTAGAAAACAGATATTTTTTTTATTTCAGGCAGACAAGCAGTCGGCCCAGCTGATGGGAAGTGGTCGCCGACAACCATAGACATCGGCAATACTAGTGGTGCAACCAACACGCTACGTGACACATAGGGTGTTAAGTCTCATTTACCCAGTAAATACGCTGGCTACAGTGCCCTTCAAACCGAAATGTAGCAGTGCTTCACAAAATATTCAAATATTTGAATAACTTCATATTTTTAAAAAATTATATAAAAATCACTCTGTTACATACACTGAAGACGAACTTTGAAGGCACTGTAATTCCCTGAGCGCTTAATAAAAGGTCACGCTAGGTCCCATTTGCAGAATTCAATATTCACAGTAGAAACGGTATTGATGTTTCATGCATTATACGCGTTGCTTTGAGAGATTTGCCTTTAGTGTTTATTACTATTGTCTGTTTTGGTGCTGACGATTTAATTTATTTGTCTTTCTCATGTCGTGTTATTATATATTATACATGTTACATATATAAGTGTGCAAAAAGGGGAATCGTTTAAAAATAACAATAGAATTAATTTAAAATATTTAATTTATTACTATTTTACTCCTAAAATGTCTCTCACACCTTCATATTGATGTCTCAGCAAATCTTCAATTTTAAGTTAAGTAAGATCTTTGATAATCAGTATGAATGACTTTATGCACCGGTTTATATTATAATTTACTTTAACTGTAAACCATGTTGACTACTGTTTGTGAATTTTATTGTGTTTTTCGATAATGGTACAAAATAATAACGAGGCTGTCCACCTACGCCACAAAAGCACGAGGGTTGCTAAAAATTCTCCGTTGCGGTACATTTAAATGTTAGCAGTTATATTAGGATTTGCAGTAGGTATTTTTTATATACCTTAACAGAAAACATAAATACTAGCTATGACCCACGACTTTATCCGCGTGGAATGGAAGAAATGCCCCCAAGGTGTATAAAAATTTACTGTATAAATGAGGTGTTATATTTGTATGTGTCTTTCGTAAGACACAAAACTTCCCAGCTTTAGCTATCAGAATACAGTCCAAAGCCCCCTAATGGATAGGGGTGTATTAGGGGAGGCCTTGTCTAGCAGTGGGCAAACATAGGCTGATATTGAATGATTAGCTATCAGACCATATTAAGGAAGAAAACTCGACCCAGTCGGTTGCCGATGTGAAGGAGCAGTGACGAAAGGGTTAGTTATGGAACAGGCCAACGAAGGGGCGTCTCATACAGCGCTGTTGGGTTTATAGAGAAATGTGTTTCTTTAAATCTAATTTAGAAGCCATTAATGACCTACGATGTGGTTTCAGTAAGTGCAAGATTGACATAGCCCGTCTTAGTGGCCAGTATGCGTTTGCACTTTTGTGTTTATTTATAAAGCGTGTTTAGTTGAAAGCCGTTGCATCGGAGCCATTTAAAACTAGCAATATTTTTTGGCTATTAAAACTTAATCACGTAATAATACATATGATTTGAAATAGAACTCATATAATGTCTTAAATAAATAAATGGTCAGTCGTAAACAACGTAAATGTTCAAATTAAATAACATTATTGATAATTCGGGGCTGCCTTTCACTGTTGCGAGAAGATAACGAAGTTAAGAAGGGTCGAATGTGAAGTCAAGTTAAAATGAGAATTTCACATCACAGCGCTAAAAACACTGTATTCGTTGTAAAAAAAACGATGATATAATAGAGATTTAGTAAGGTCAATGCTTTTGCGTTTTGGAAACATTTTTTTATGAATTGGGATCACATGACAGCTAATACCTATCACCAATAACAAAAACATACGCTTTCGAATTCGAAATTCAGTACTCAATTGAGTATCTCCTTTTTCTGGGAAGTCGGTCAAAAAAAAACCAACGGGCTAACTGTATTCGTTATTAAACTTGGTTTTGTCGAAGGAAGCTTACAGTAATTATTTGCGGAAGCAAAACTTCCTCAACACTTCTTCAATACTATTGTCCACAGAGTTTTCACAATATTTCTAGGAAAGACTAGTTTTATAAGCCAATGAGTGTTGCAAGACTTTTGATAATTGCAAAGCGTAATATCTAATTAACATTAGTATAAAGAGCCCATTTGAGGAATGGTCTTCACAGTCCGTTAAAAAGACATAAGTGTTGTGTCAAAAGATTAATACAGTCGTAAGTAAATTATTGTACATTTGTTAATATAATTATAAAATAAATAAAATATGAACATATGCATGTATCATTTTAATTTGTTTTTACTTGATATTATTCCCGATATTATGCCCGTTAAAATTTTGTTTTTACTTGATTTTATTCCTCTTACATTTTTTTTAAATAATAGATACGTGGTAACTCTTTACAACTAATTGTTTCCTTGTTTACTTGCATTCACTGAAATATTAATATTTTATAGAATATAGTTTGTACGTTAAATGACATTTAAATAAATATCACGTCCTAGTAATGTTTGTAAAGCATGGATTGCGCTCTACAATTATTACCATAATAGGTACAGATTATGAGGAATTTTTTTCTTGACTGCATTCGTGCCCCGGTACAAAACATAGCATCATTATCATAAAGGCACAGCCAGTAGATAATCAGAAATTATAAGAATGACGGCGAGCATAATAATTTTGTATCCGTTAAAAAGTTTACTCATGTTTATTTTAATAAAAGAATGGTGAATGTGTCTATTCTTAAGAAGATCTACTACGATCTTTCGTTCTTAATAAATACAAACTTACAAACAATCATATTTCATATTGTTAATTGAATTAAAATACACTAAATATCATTTTATGTAATAGTGGTTTCTCAAGCTTAACTTCAGCTCATACTGGAAGATTTATTTGCTTACAAAAATTCGTGCATTATATTAAAAATTAATTTAATTTTCATAATGTCTAGATCCAATAAATTTTTGTAGACTTTATTTATATACGACTCATATCTGTTTAAAGTGTAACTATATTAATCATCTTACTTTAGGTGCTATACCTTCGGTTCAATTCTAAATTTGTACTAGAAGTATATATAATATTTGTATTCAAAAAAAAATTCAACTGCAACTTGCATTGTTTTTGTTGTTCTTGCTTTTAGGAATATTTTTGTAGTTGCTGATCAATATTTCATATTTACGACTTGTTTCCTGTTTTCAGTGTAACAATGAAATTAACGATCGCAATTTCGCTGCTTTGCTTTGCGGCTGTCTCATGGGGAAAGCCAGCCTCAACTTACACTGACAAATGGGACAACATTAATCTAGATGAGATTTTACAATCTCAACGTATCCTAAAGGGATATGTGGATTGTCTCATGGATAGAGGGCGCTGCACGGCGGATGGAAAGATCCTAAAGGAAACTATGCCAGAGGCCCTCGAGAATGAATGTGCTAAGTGCACAGCAAAACAAAAAGAGGGTGCCGATAAGGTTATCAGGCATTTAGTGAACAAAACTCCGGATCTGTGGAAGGATCTTTCTACTAAATACGACCCTAAAAACGTTTACCAACAAAGATACAAGGATAAACTAGAGGCAGTCAAAGGAAAAAATTAAATGTCATTGAAAAAAAATTAATGAAAAATAAATTCGTGTTGTGTTTGCAATAAATAAAGAATATGTATTAAAACTTGAAATTTTACTTGTGTAGTTGTGTAATTTTCTTAATCCATGAAAATAAAATAATCGTGGGTTAACAAATAAAATTTACAGTATAACAATATTACTGTGAATTTTACTAAAATTTCTGTATTAAGACATTAATATGTGAACAAGATAAGATCTACTTAGTGCAAATTAATGGCACATGTAATTTAGATTTCCATATAATACAAAAAATATATGTTTTTTTAGCTTTGCTTACTATATACGTACAATATGCGATATTTGGCAAATTTTTAAATGACGTAAGTTTTTAACAATTTTTTCAGATATAGTATAAAAGAAAAACTTCTTGTAAACTTATAAGTCATGAAGAGTATGTTAATGTGCTATAAACCATTTTTTTAGGGTTGTAGAGATGCACACTCTGTTTCCAGTTATAGATTTTATTAACGTTTTCATATTAATATCAACAATACAAAAGCATTTCAACATCCAATTATCCAACTTCCGCTTAGGACGGCAATACAATATTTTCACAAATTTTGCGTAATTTATTGTTATTGGCACTGATTTTTTAAACAAAAGTACATTACAAAAGATAGTGAATATGTTACATAAGAATTGTATGCGTTTAATAATGCTCATAGTAGTATATTTTGTAGTTTGTTAAAATAACACTTTTATACCTGTAAAAGAAAGACATATAAAACACATTTAACGGTTTAGAAAGCTTTTTGCGTAATAAAACACTGAGCATAGTTTATAGAGACATTGTAAAATAAAATAGAAAAGATTCTTTAATTGATAAATATCAATTACAAAAACTTGTCCCGTTTTTGAAAATTATTGGTAATATTTTATATCTAAAGTTTCAAACGCTCTTCTGCATCTGTGATCACAGGATGGATTATAGTGGAATACATTGGGATCACTTTGTATATTACAAATATTTTATCTGAACCCTATTTGTCAACAGTGGATTAAAGATTATTATGATTATTATTTCTAAGACTTATGAAGATATCCTTAAGGGATAACTAATTTGATATTATTTTTGCATTTCCCTTTTTCTATACTAAATAATTATTTCTAGATTTTTACCAACCATGATTACTTTTCAAATAAAATGATACCATTAGAAGTACACCAACCAACCCTTTATTTAGATCACTGTCCTGTTATATACGACGTATAATTAGGGAATTAACTCTGTGCCTTTTTAAGAATACTAAAAATGTATTTACATACAAGTATTCTACACTTGACTGCCTCCGTAGCCTAGTGGTATGGGCGTGTGCTTTGGAAACCGAAAAGGTCGTGGGTTCGAATCCTGCGGGGACTCAACATTGTTGTTTCCTAGTTGGTTAGGGCAATTTGGGCCGATCACCCAATTGTCTGAAAAGTAAGATGATCCACGCGTCGGATGGGCATGTAAAAAGTCGGTCCACCCACCAACCCGCATTGGACCAGCGTTGTGGGATACGGTCCAAAAACCGCCTAATGGATAGGGGTGTATTAGGGGAAGTCTATGTCCAGCAGTGGACTATCACAGACTGATGATAATAAAAAAAAATTCTATACGTGTAATACAGTACCTAACTTTAACCAGCGTCTTGTCTATAGTATAAAACCTCCATCAAATAATACACGTAAGCTAGGGAAGAGTTAAGATCCTATCAAAATCTTCACTTCTTCATAGCAAAACTTATTATTTGATCTACACGTCGATATTATATTACGTTTTCTTCAAACAAATTCAGTTTAGAATTGCACATAATACAGTCAAAAGTGCATTTGTAATTATTTAGAGACATTGTCTTTATCGGGCGCTAGTTCATTCGCTTCAGCTATTGAATATTTTAGAGCCCGAGTATAATAAACAATTGTAATTGGTATTGTAAATATAAAAAGTAAATTATTATTTTCATACAAACGTTTACATTTTTGTATATTTTGTACATAATTAATTATAAATAAATACAAAACTATATTATTAACCCTCACCTCGGTGATCATGGCACCGCTAGGATAAAGATGATTACACAATGTATACTTGTTATTTTGCGATGAATGTTGGAATAGATAGCACTTAATTTTATATTAATTATATATTTGTAAACTTTTAAAAAACTAGTGTAAATATTAGATCTATTACTAAACAAAAGTCCATACCACAACCCATCAAAGAGTAAATGGAATTAGTAGACATTTGAACGTCGTATAGTCCTTGTAAGTTACTTTACCTTTTAAACTTCGTCATAAAATGTAAAAGCATGTGATGAAATTCTAGGTCGAATCATGCCATGTCAAGGCTAATGACTGTAGGGTTTTATAACCCATAACATTGGTCGCTAAGAAAAGTAAAGTACATGCAAATGTTTCCGTATGGAACTTAGAGAAGTTTTTATGGCATACGCGAAGCAGACGAGCAGTCGGCCACCTGATGGAAGTGGTCACCGATGCTCATGAGACATTAACAATACCAGTGGTATCACAAACGTGCTGCCTACCGTGAGACGTAGAGTGTAAGTCTCGTTTACCATTAAATACAGTAGTGTTTTCACACTACTGCTTCGCGGCAGAAATAGGCACCGTGGTGGTACCCACCTAGATGGTCTCCTGTGAACAGGGGACCTACCACCGATAAATCATTTCTATATAAATTTAATATTTGTCAATCCAGTAAATGTCTGTGCGTAATTTTTAGTAGCACTCAGCAGAGGTAAAGGAAATCTTTGATTTCTGTTCTTTTATATGTAGCTGGGCTTTGTTTACATAACTTTGTCTGAAAGCAATATTTGAATGAAATTGAAAAAATGAACATAAAATAATGCTGCTTTAAAAATCAACAGACATTTATCAGGATTTAAAGACTATCGATTTGAACAGCTTGTTTGAATATGGACGGAAGAAAATAAGCGAATCAAATCCAAAGTCATAGGAAGGAAAATTGCAAAAGTAAAAAGTTTAAATTAAGTACAGAAACATCTATACAAATACCAAAGTTCAAAGCTCGTGAGGAGTTTCTAATTAAGGCTCTCTTCATTTAAGTTAAGATAAGCTTAGCACCTACTACGAACGTATGGCACCTCTGTTTAGATTAAGCCACTAAAAGTTATTCAAACCTCCTAATTGTACTTTTAATAATAAAATTGAATACAAATAATAAACGTATGACCTCTAAACATACCACAAAACTGTCCATATAAATTCATTAACAGCGTTACGTTACAAATATTACAAATAAAGCATAACTCTTGCTAATAAATAGATTTTCTTCTAAAATAAAATCATGGTTATTTTGAATACCGGACATCAGATAAAATACATTACAGAACTTTTAACAACACAAATGTAGGTATTGTTCATTTTGCCGATGTGAAGCGACACGGAAACGCGAACGCTACCTGGAAATTAGCCAGTAACAAAGTAGAGCCCATATTATAACAAATCCAAATTTATAAAACCTGACATATTACATAAAACGTTCATGTAAACATGTTGTATCTAATAAAGTTAGTTTTCTTAATTCACACTGTTTGGACAAGACTTGGTTTTTTTAAAGACTTAAGTATTGTAGTACAGTAAGTTCAGGTCATGGTGTTTTGATTTTTTTATTAGAGCACCAAGTTATCAAACAAAACATAAATATAATTAAAAATAAAAGAATGCGAAATAAATGCCTTACTGTCGTAGACTATTTTGGTGTAGAGGAATGAAATTTAAATGGGACAGATTCTATCACAATTATGACTTTTTTGAATTTCGTAATGTTGTTAAAAAGTTATATTTCAAGATATTTTTAATAACCTGCAAAACTGCGAAACAGTCTATGGGCAGTGCCCTTGTGGAAATAAAACAGATATAGATATGCACTAATACAATTTTTACAATTTTCTTATTATAAAAATATAACTGATATATTGTAATTACTAAATAATTGATTTGATTTGATTAGATAAATACCACGTAAAGTAATTTATAATAAAAACACTAGATGAAAGAATTTCTATACATTATTTAGACTGTTTGGGAGATAGAGAGTAAGTGATATTAAACTTTGCTTGGACATAGCTAAAACTATTATAATATACATAAGCTTGAAATATTTTTTTCAAGACTATAATACATTTTCAGATATCTTTAGGACGTTCTTAACAATGCTTGCGTAATCTATCACGTTTCGTTTACCATAATAACTTTTAACTTTGGAATAACTAAATTAAAATTTTTTTGATGACTTGATTGGATATGTAAACAACGCTTTCTTTTGTTAAATTTGTTTACATTAAACTGTTTAATTATAGCACGTTCAACTTTTAACTTAAAAGGTTTTATTCCACATATTTTAAATACATAGATTTCCATATTCATGTCGTATTTATTTGTAGTTTCTTTATTTTGTTTATGTGAACTGGAAAAGTTAGGCCATACACATTCAACCCGTACGAGATTATTGATTCTGCTAAAGCATAATATAACATATACAAAATAGTTTTTGGTACAGAGTAGTGTCCGTACTCTAAATTACAATATATCGTTCTTAAATTATTGCATATTTTATAGCCATTAATGGTTCAGGCTAAATGGTTGTCAAAAATTAATCCTAAATACTTATTTGAGGTAACAAACTATAAATTTGGGCACGCACTGCTATCTGCATTCTTTTGCAGGCAGTCGTCCTGTCCTTTTATAATTACGGATACTTTTTTAATTTAGTTGTAGAAGGACTCTATGCACATGCATTTCAAGTTATATATAATGACACCTTTATTACTATCTGTAATGCACGTGGTAGTATAGCTATGGGATTCCATGCAGATAGTAAAGACCAACAATACTCTTCTTTGAAATCGTTAATTTTTAATTTCTGTGACTTTCTGAATCATCCATGGTCTATATAAATCGATGATATTTTGCATGGATTTTTGGTTTATCAAATCTATAGTGTTTGCCTAGAAAATGGTAGCTAAGTGCAGATTTCTTTTGTTGTCAGTGCTTAACATAAGGAAAATATTCGATGACTCCTGTCTTTATTTTTCTTTTTGTTTCCCCATGTAAGAGAGACCACAAATCACAGTCTAGTTTGTATACTGCCTGCAGAGGAAAAGTAAGACAGCAGGCACTCTTTCGACTGTAACTGGCTTCAAATAGCGATGCAGACGTAGTATTTTGAGTTTGTTGTCAAGCAGCACCTGCTTGACATTCTGCAGCTCCAGTAGATTTTGTTCTCAGTACATCAACTGGCATCGAACCTTCACAATTCAAGGAGTAGAGTGCATTCAATGAATGAGTAAGTTATCGTTAATTTTTCGAGTGGCAAAGATGGTCGGCAACAAACTTCCTTACGGCAGTCAAAAACGGGTCTTTTAACAAAAAAAGTTAAAGAGAAGAATAAGTAACTTATTTAGTATCAAATCGCTGACTTTATAAAAAGTTCCAGTAATAAAATTGACCCTTGACAACTTTATGAATTATTGATGAAATGGAAAACATTGTTAATGTTTGCAATAATAGGATCATGGAAACGTTTTGAATAACAGAAAACATTTTGTACCTTGGTTTCAAGTTGTTCTGTTTTCACATTTATGTTACGATTTTAATTTAGATTCTACAATTTGGAAAGTACGTTACGTTCTTTATAACTTTGTTATACAAGAATTTTATTTACATTTCAATACAATTTAGGTGGAACAAAGGTCAAACGATCTTTGTGATATAATGAAAATCGAAAATTTTTCTTTAATTCATCACATTAATTTTTCACCTAAAAAAACTGATTTATTAAAATTTAAATTTGGCATTACCAGTTGATTATATACGTTTAAGGATTAGGACGTATACAGAAAATACATTTACATGACATATTAATCGAAAAATGTGCTATTATATACATTATCTATCGATATGTACATTTTTAATACATTATTAATCTATCGATAATACGAACTTGAAGGTATGTATTTAAAAATATTTCATAAATGCAATAAACATAAACACAAACGTGTTGTGATGATTTTGAACACCGGATACATATTGAAATAGGGTCACTGGAACAACCTTTCTGTCACGGCCACTGCGAGCTATCAAGGCCCCCGCTAAGGTCATTCTCTGGTAATAACTTATGCTTAGTTTCTTTAGCTTTATCGTCATATCATTGAAATATAATTACTATAAGTTACACACATATTTTTAGGTGCTTATTCTTTTATCTTTGACAGCACATTTGACGCAGAGTCCAATCTTTTGAAAAAGTAATAATTTTTTTTGCCATAAATATAGATAAGATTATTACGGTAACAATAAATGTTAATTAAGAGATAAGATGTAAATGCGATGTGCCCAAAGTAACGTCTAGTAAATCGCGAAGAGTCAGCTTAAGTTAATATTTATTATTTACCTACAAAAACGTTTTACCCAACCTAGAATTAAATTAAAACTAATGAAAGTAGATCCTACTATTTTCAATGCTCAAATTACCCTACTGTAAAAACTATTTGAAATTTTTACATAATTGTTATATATTTTAAAATGAGAATGAAGACACAGTTCCGGGTTGAATCAAGGAGATACATTTTCCTAACCTTGCAATGCTTTGATGATGTTAGGGCTTCACAATGTCTTACAAGGGTTATTGAAATGCGCTACTGATTTACAAAGGGCCTTTAGAGACATCTTGGAAAAGGTCGTGTAGTAATCAAAGATATGATTACATATAGCTTTCATATTTGTGACCGAATTTTATGATTTGCTTGTTGTACTTGGTAAGATACTATATACGTTTCAAATAAAAGAAGGTATGCTGTAGAAAACAGATATTGTTTTTATTTCAGGCAGACAAGCAGTCGGCCCAGCTGATGGGAAGTGGTCGCCGACAACCATAGACATCGGCAATACTAGTGGTGCAACCAACACGCTACGTGACACATAGGGTGTTAAGTCTCATTTACTCCAGTAAATACTGCTAGTTACAGCGTTGCCCTTGAAGCCGAAATATAGCAGTGCTTCACAAAATATTTAAATATTTGAATAACTTCATATTTGAAAAAAAATATATAAAAATCACTCAGTTACATACACTGAAGACGAACTTTGAAGGCACTGTAATTCCCTGAGCGCTTAATAAAAGGTCACTAGGTCCCATTTGCAGAATTCAATATTCACAATAGAAACAGTATTGATGTTCATGCATTATACGCGTTGCTTTGAGAGATTGCCTTTAGTATTTATTACTATTGTCTGTTTTGGTGCTGACATTTAATTTATTTGTCTTTCTCATGTCGTGTTTATATATTATACATGTTACTATATAAATGTGCAAAAGGCGAATCGTGTAAAAATAACAATAGAATTAATTAAAAATATTTAATTTATATATAAAATATTTTACTGCTAAAACGATTCTCACACCTTCATATATTGATACCATATATTGATGTCTCAGCAAATCTTCAATTTTAAGTTAAGTAAGATCTTTGATAATCAGTATGAATGACTTTATGCACTGGTTTAAATTATAATTTACTTTAACTGTAAACCACGTTGTCTACTGTTTGTGAATTTTATTGTGTTTTTCGATAAAGGTACAAAATAAAAGCTAACGAGGCTGTCCACCTACGCCACAAAAGCACGAGGCTTGCTAAAGATTCTCCGTTGCGGTACATTAAAATATTAGCAGTTATATTAGAATTTGCAGTAGGTATTTTTTATTTACCTTAACAGAAAACATAAATACTAGCTATGACCCACGACTTTATCCGCGTGGAATGGAAGAAATGCCCCCAAGGTGTATAAAAATTTACTGTATAAATGAGGTGTTATATTTGTATGTGTCATTCGTAAGACACAAAACTTCCCAGCTTTAGCTATCAGAATACAGTCCAAAGCCCCCTAATGGATAGGGGTGTATTAGGGGAGGCCTTGTCTAGCAGTGGGCAAACATAGGCTGATATTGAATGATTAGCTATCAGACCATATTAAGGAAGAAAACTCGACCCAGTCGGTTGCCGATGTGAAGGAGCAGTGACGAAAGGGTTAGTAATGGAACAGGCCAACCAAGGGGCGTCTCATACAGCGTTGTTGGGTTTATGAGAATGTGTTCTTTCAATCTAATTTAGAAGCCATTAATGACCTACGATGTGGTTTCAGTAGGTGCGAGATTGACATAGCCCGTCTTAGTGGCCAGTATGCGTTGGCATTTTTGTGTTTATTTATAAAGCGTGTTTAGTTCAACCTGGCAAAATAGCTGACATCCGTTGCATCGAGAACCATTTAAAACTCAGCAATGTTTTTTGGTACCTTAATCACGTAATAATACATATGATTCGAAAAGGACTCATATAAAAGATAATGGTCAGTCGTAAACAACGTAAATGTTCAAATTAAATAACATTATCGATAATTTAATTCGGGGGCTGCCTTTCACTGTTGCGAGAAGATAACGAAGTTAAGAAGGGTCGAATGTGAAGTCAAGTTAAAATGAGAATTTCACATCACAGCGCTAAAAACACTGTATTCGTTGTAAAAGAAACGATGATATAATTGACATTTAGTAAGGTCAATGCTTTTGCGTTTTGGCAACATTTTTTTATGAATTGGGATCACATGACAGCTAATACCTATCACTAATAACAAAAACATACGCTTTCGAATTGAGTTCCTCCTTTTTCTGGGAAGTCGGTCAAAAACAAGCCAACAGGCCAACTGTATTCGTTATTAAATTTGATTTGTCGTAAGGAAGCTTACAGTAATTATTTGCGGAAGCAAAACTTCCTTAACACTTCTTCAATACTATTGTCCACAGAGTTTTCACAATATTTCTAGGAAAGACTAGTTTTATAAGCCAATGAGTGTTGCAAGACTTTTGATAATTGCAAAGCGTAATATCTAATTAACACTAGTATAAAGAGCCCAGTTGAGGAATGGTCTTCACAGTCCGTTAAAAGACCTAAGTGTTGTGTCAAAAGATTAATACAGTCGTAAGTAAATTATTGTACATTTGTTAATATAATTATAAAATAAATAAAATATGAACATATGCATGTATCATTTTAAGGGGCCCGTTAAAATTTTGTTTTTACTTGATTTTATTCCACTTACATTTTTTAAATAATAGATACGTGGTAACTCTTTACAACTAATTGTTTCCTTGTTTACTTGCATTCACTGAAATATTAATATTTTATAGAATATAGTTTGTACGTTAAATGACATTTAAATAAATATTACTTTAGATTTACGTCCTACTAATGTTTGTAAGGCTTGAATTGCGTTCTACAATTATTACCATAATCGGTACCGATTGTGAGGAAATTTTTCTGCACTGCATTCATAGCCGGTTCAAATCATGGCATCATTATCATAATTGCATAGCCGTAGATAATTAAAAATTATATGAATAACGGCAGGTATAATAATTTTGTATCCGTTAAAAAGTTTACTTATGTTTATTTTAATAAAAGAATGGTGAATGTGTCTATTCTTAAGAAGATCTACTACGATCTTTCGTTCTTAATAAATACAAACTTACAAACAATCATATTTGATATTATTAATTGAATTAAAAAAGACACTAAATGTCATTTTATGTAATAGTGGTTTCTCAAGCTTAATTTCAGCTCATACTGGAAGATTTATTTACTTACAAAAAATTCGTGCATTATATTAAAAATTAAATAAATTAATTTAATTTTCATCAATGTCTAGATCCAATAAATTTTTGTAGACTATATTTATATACGACTCATTTCTGTTTACAGTGTAACTAACTTATTAATCATCTTACTTTAGCTGCTATGCCTTCGGTTCAATGCTAAATTTGTACTAGAAGTATATTAAATATTTGTATTCAAAAAAAATTTTAACTGCAACTTGCATTGTTTTTGTTGTTCTTGCTTTTAGGAATATTTTTTTAGTTGCTGATCAATATTTCATATTTACGACTTGTTTCCTGTTTTCAGTGTAACAATGAAATTAACCATCGCAATTTCGCTGCTTTGCTTTGCGGCTGTCTCATGGGGAAAGCCAGCCTCAACTTACACTGACAAATGGGACAACATTAATCTAGATGAGATTTTACAATCGCAACGTATACTAAAGGGATATGTGGATTGTCTGATGGATAGAGGGCGCTGCACGGCGGATGGAAAGATCCTAAAGGAAACTTTGCCAGAGGCCCTCGAGAATGAATGTGCTAAGTGTACAGCAAAACAAAAAGAAGGTGCCGATAAGGTTATCATGCATTTAGTGACACAAACTTCGGATCTGTGGAAGGATCTTTCTAAATACGACCCTAAAATCGTTTACCAACAAAGATACAAGGATAAACTAGAGGCAGTCAAAGGAAAAAATTAAACATCAGCGAAAAAAACTAATGTTAAATAATTTTATGTTGTATTGCAATAAATATAAAAATATGTATTGAAAACTTGTAATTTTTATTGTGTATGGGTACCACTAACAATTATTGTCAGAGTAACTTACAAGGACTACACGACGCTTAAAGGTCTCCGAAGGGCAACGTTATTTGCTTTTTGACTGACTTCCCAAAGATAGAGCACTTTCTTCTCGGAGCGTTTTTACATGTTACCTGCTCTGCCTCTCTCTCTCCTGGTGGTCTGATTTCTGAATTGTTTTTTTTTTAAATGGTAGGTTTTAAAATATTTTGTGATAATTAGTTTAATAGATATTTAAGAAATAAAGAAAATTTCAGCGTCAACAATTACAATCTCGCGCCATTAAATTCCAAAAGTTGGCTCAACTATAAGAAATATACATAAACTATGTTTTACATAATTGTACTACTTGAATCGGCCTACAATAAAGTCTGCGAGAGCATATATCTTTGTTTTAAAGATAACACTCAATAAGCATTTTAATGAAACCGTTTTTTTTAAATCAGGTATATTTAATGCTCATTAAGATAATAGAGTTATCTTAACATAAAAGTTATTGCTTAGCAAAAATTCTTCACTCTGTATACATAAAACGTTTCATGGACGACATTACGTTGTAGGGTAAAGGAGATATTGGTGATATAAGTAATTTGGTGATAGTTTTAAAACACTTTTGTATGACCGCGTTAGCGAATTGCTTTGTTCGCCAAACGCTGAGACAAATTACCGGAGCAGTGAAAAGGTTTTATACCGTTTACACTTGTAACAATTCGCTAACTGCGAGTCATACAAAAGTGTTTTAAAACATATCGCCAAATTACTTATATCACCAATATTCTCCCTTTACCCTATATTAAAAGATATGAGAGATTTAAAATAACAGGGCAGTTACGGGCAGAGAGCACGTTGTTATCAATTAATATTGCGTAAAATGGTTTGCGCTGTTAAAAGTCGGGCAAATTTTGGATAATATGTCACTTGTTGCTATATTGCGTTATAGCTATACTTTTGTTTGGTAATTAATAGCACATTAAATTTCAATTATTACATATACCTAGACTTGAAATTTGTTGCTGCTAATATGAGCCGACGAATATTTTATACTCGATATATCTATGTTTTTGGAATAACGCACATCAAGCATTTTAATATTGCGATCGGGCACATTCAAAGTTTATTTAAGATAATACAGTTATTGAATTTTAAAAAATCTTTATTCTATGTACATAAAAAGTGTCATCGACGACATTTTGATAAAATGAATACTTTAAAAATTTAAAAGTGCGGTGGCAGAAAAGGCGTCGCATTATCGTACAGAGTGTTCGTTGTTACCTGCTTATATTGCCTAAAATAGTTATACGCTGTTGGAAGTCGGTCATATTTGTTGTTAAAATTCTCTTGTCATCTTTTATTTGAAAGTCTGTTAAAGTAGGTTTAGGGCAGTTCTATTGTGAAATGTTTTAAATCTGATGAAATCTATCATAATTAAACTAGAAAATCTCTTTCCTTCTATGTTTCAGTCTAGATCGATTAAGAAAAGCAGTCGAGTATGGCTTGGCTTTTAATTAAAATGGAATGAACACTAAAATATAAATAATGGTAAGAATATTTAACTGATGTTTTATTGTCATCGATATGTAACAAATTATTTCAGTTTATATATGTTTTATAATTATTCAAATTACTTTACCGACAATCAATTTCTAGAAATTAGCTAGTCTTGCGAACTTAGCAATAAAAATTATAAAATTCATGGTTTTAAAACAATGCGGGCAGCATAACTCCTAGGATCGTAAACCTATATGATTATAGATTATTCTTCAGATTGACATCTACGTAAGCAAGTAAAACTGTAATAAAAAAAAATCTAACTTTAAACTAGGCGTGAGCGTTATTTCACGTCATCAGTTATATTATAACTGATGACGTGAAACAACTGACGATGTAACTCTTTACGCGATATCAAAACGCAATAACCGTTTCAGTGTCAAATTAAAGTAGTTATTTTTGTAATACACGGGCGAACTCGGCCGTCGTCAGTCTTCGTTCGTCAGTCGAGTGAGCGTAAAGCGATATATTTCTTTCGCATCTTGCCTACCGACGGGCCTTGCGGAGAGATGGCAGATCGAGACTTCCGAGTAAGCGAGCCGATAAATGCGGTCACTCGCTGTGAGTGATGCATTTAGTTTTCATAGGTATGACTAATACACATAGATACCACATTCGAGTGACCCTTTCGGCAAATAATGCCTTGCGATTCCGGGAAACCAATAGTTATTTAAATCAAAAGTAAAATAAAACAAAACAAAGATTTTTATTTTGTTTTATTTTCCTTTTGATTTAAAACTGAACGGTGTATATAAGAGTGAATGATAGTAAAAATAAAGTCGTTTAAAAGTGTAAACACAACAAAACTGAAAATAAACAGTAAATATTAATCATCGTCATTGCAAAATAAAACTTAATTTTAAAGACGCCAGTAGTTATATTTTTTTTGAAATCACAGTTTTGTAGTAAACAATAATCAATCAATAAAACATTTTATAATTGTAAACCGGAGTAAAGTATGCAGAAAAGTAAATATATTGATTTAACTATTAGGGCATCAAACACGAAACCGTTATTTTCGTTTCTGTATGTAACACGTATAGTTGAGAAACGTACGTAACCGTATAGTTGTGAAACTATGTATGCAAGTAGACAGGATGAAAGTAGCTAGTTATAAAAATAACTAGTATTAAAACAAGCGACACCGTCCACGTAACCGGTTACGTTTCGTTTCTTAAAAGTGACGTAACGACCTACGTCTACTTTAAACAGTATATAACTTTTTTGCGCAATGAAGCATTTAACAACGGGCTTTCTACACGAAACTGATCCACGATTTCTGCCACCGTATTTCATTTATTCGCTCTGATATCTTTTAAGTTATTCGTTTGATTAAAATATTAATGCATATAGAATGAAGATTTTTCTTTAATGCATTAACTTTTAAAACATGTACTTATTTTTTTAATTAAGAAAATAATATAGATACACAAGGTAAATTACAAGTTCTTAAAACAATTTTTTTTATTAAAAGCAATCACATTTTGAATTTATATTTCACTTAGTTTTTCTCTCTGACATTTAGTTTTTTCCTTTGACCGCCTCTAGTTTATTTTTATACCTTTGCTGGTAAATGTTCTTAGGGTCGTATTTTGTAGATAGATCCTTCCACAGATCCGGGGTTTTGTTGACCAAATGCCTGATAACCTTATCAGCACCTTCTTTTTGTTTTGCTGTGCACTTAGCACATTCATTCTCGAGGGCCTCTGGCATAGTTTCCTTAAGGGTATTTCCATCGGCCGTGCAGCGCCCTCTATCCATCAGACAATCCACATATCCCTTTAGTATACGTTGAGATTGTAAGATCTCATCGAGATTAATGTTGTCCCATTTATCGGTGTAAGTTGAGGCTGGCTTTCCCCATGAGGCAACCGCAAGGCATAGTAGCGATAGTACAATGGTTAATTTCATAGTTACACTGAAAACAGGAAAAAGATGTTAATATAAGTTAAAAATCTTTCAGGTGTCCATATAAATTACTTTTTCTTGTTGCTATTGTATTAAATAACTTTTTCACGTGCCCTTTAAATTAGGTATACATGTATATTTTTTAAATTAATTGTCATTACTTTAACAGCGGCTAAGATTTTCTTTCACCTAGCCATTTTCGCAATATATCATAGGGTCGTTACGCAGAACGACTGAAATCTCGTGTCCTCAATCTATAGTGTAAAAATAGAACTAAGTTTATTCTAAAGATGAATTAGTTTGTCAGTAAATTTAAATTCCTTATAGATCCTATAATGACTGCCAAAGGTCTGACTTTGTATATGCCATCCGACGCATCATCTTTCTTTTCAGATAATTAGGTGATCGACCTACATTGTCCTAATCAACCAGAAAACAACGACAACACGAAGTTGTTTGACTCGGGATTCGAACCCACGACCTCTGCTTTATAAAGCAATTGCCAATAGCTTGCCAGAAAACAGGGACAAATTATTAATCTTTATTCTTAATTATAAATTTATTACTTACGTTGGAACTAATCCTTTGATGCAACGCTTCTGTTTGTCTTGAACGAACTTGGATGACCATTCTTCAATCGTGAAATATTTATACTAGTCTTAGTGAGCTATTACACCCTGCATTTATTAAAAGTCTTACGACATTTATTGGCTCATAAAACTAATCTATACTAAAGATAATCCGACTACTCTTAGAACAATAGAGTTGATAAAAACGTTAAGGAAGTTGTACTCCCGGAAATGTTTATGGTCAACTTGCTAATAATAATATTTATTTAAAAATAAATACAGTTTACCTGCTGGTTTGTTAGACCATCTTTTAACTTTGTCATTACATTGAACGCAGAATAACATGTGGGCCCCCTTATTTACGGGCTAGCGAATAAAAGTAACATCATCGTAATATTAGTTTAATGGAGTCCACTGTTGCCTCTACCTTATCATCGGAGTGTGTCGATGTCGGTGCATATACCTGTATGACCTTCGGTGCGGAACCCTTAACTACACACTATCGATTTTAGCATTGTTGCTAATGATAGATTTGTGGACGACACAAATAAAACACTAACACGAAGTGAAAATAAATCACTTACACGAGTGTATTAAATTAAATGAAACTATTTGTTCTTTTAATCCACTTGAAATATAACACAAGTTGTGACGTAATTTTTTTTAAATATAACTCAACTGTTAAAGTGTTATTATTATCAGTAAAATAATATAATAGACTTTCAAAATTCGTGATAGGTTTTATAAAATTATTTTCTGCGGGATCTTTATAAACTTTTTTAAAAGATTTTTAGATTGTACCTTTAATAATAACCTTTGTTGGACCTCACTTAGCTCTTTTAACATTTTTTTAAAGTGAAGGGGGTTCATGAGCCTGTGGGTCACCTGACGGTAAGTGTTACCGCTGGTTATGTACATTCGCAACACCAGAGGAGCTGCAAAAGCGTTGCCGGCGTTATGGGAATGAGTTTGTTAAAAGATTCTTATTCTTGAAGGAACTTAAGTCATATGGGTCCGGAAATACCAATGGCGACATTGAAAATGAGTTAAAATTCCACTTTTATTCGTAATTTTGTACAGAAGTAAATGATTTCCAAACAAATTACAAACACATTGACGTTATATATAACAATGTGTTTGTAATTAATTTTATCATAAGTTTGTTTTAAACTAACGCAGCGGCTTTAATCGGTGTCAGGAATATTTCATTTTAACTTGGCTTCATTTCCGACCCTTCTTAATTTCGTTATCTCCTCGCACCAGTAAAAGGCAGCCCCCGAATCAAATTATCAATTATTTTGTCCAGTTTTAACTGATTTGTATGAGCTTGTCTTTATTATAGCAAATGCGTAAATTTACATTGTTAATTATAAATTATCAAAAAAAATTGGTAATTCTTAGGAATTAAGGAATAAAATATTAATAGCGTAGTATTTCAGCTTGTATGCTCATAAATTCGATTGTTTACAAAGTGCTCATAGCTATATGTTTGTACTCTATGTTCTCTAAATATTTAACTAGTAGATAACATGTTTGAATTTTTTTCCGAATGTTTGCTATACGGATTTTTTTTTAAATTTAGAATTCGACAAAAAATTTTAAATTTCACCTTTTTTAATATAAGGATTACTTTTCATATTTTTTAACAAATTAATAAATATATATAGTAAAGTTTATTTTTAAAGTTTGTTGCGGAGTTATAAACTTTAAATATATATTAAAAGTTTATAACTCCGCAACAAAGAATCTCACGGAAAATAAATCTGTGTACACATCCACGTCTACTAGAAGTATAACTGACCAGAATATAAACAAAATTTACAACCTCATATTTTTTTGGTTGTCTGCTTGACGTGGAATGCCCCATATGCTATGTTTATTTGTATCGAAACTGTTAGGATTTATATATTCAATACATGCTGATTAAAAATGTCAGCATTTATAAACGTATTCCATAACCCAACACTAGGCAAGTTAATCCGCAGCAGATACGAATTAGTATTGAAGCTTGCATAAAGCCTCACTTGCAAATGAACTTTAACAACATAATACATGAAGGTTAGGTACTAAAAGCTTGTAAATAAACAATTAATGTTCGCCTTACTAAGTAATTTAATATTTGAAAATGTATTTTTGTATACACAATGTTTTTATAGTAAACATGTATGATATTAAATAGCCCGAGAAGAGAGAAAAATAAATAAAATCGTTTGTTTCGGTATATAGACAATAGTAATAAACAACAAAAGGGAAACCTCTCAAAGCAATACATATAATACATGCAACATCAATACAGTTGGTACTGCGAATATTGCTCAGGGAATTCCAGTGCCTCTAACGTTCGTTTTTACTAAATATTATATAAAACAAAAGAGTTTTATATATTTTTTTTCCAGAATATCATAATAAAATTGGATTATTTTACTAAAATTATATCTTTTTTCTACGATGTAACTTCTAAAGTAACTTTCTAAGATGATATCATATACTATTCAAACAAATTAAGTTTAGAATTGCACATAGAACAGTCTGAGAGTATATTTGTAATTCCGTAGAGACATTGTCTTTATCGCAGCGCGTATTCATTCCCTTTAGCTTTTGAACATTTTAAGTCTTAGAATAGTTCACACTTGTATTTGGTATAATTATTTTCATAAAAACGTTTAAATTTCGTAAAAACTTTGTAATTTTCATAAAAACGTTTAAAAACATAAAGTTGTTTAAAGACGGAGGTAATCATAACTAGATTGTCGCAGCGATATCACCCGCGTGATGATGATAATTCATAATAACGATGATTGGTTGCGCGGGCGCGTGGTCACTCAAGTTTCGTCAGCCAATTTGATTGGACCAACTAGCTCGAGTGACGGCGATATGGTGGATCCTATTAAAGGACCAGAAGCGAGGATGAGGTTTGAAGGACCATATGCGTAATACGGCTCGGATAACGTGGTTATGAAGCCGGATTGGAAATGCGATAAAAGGAACGATAAATATCTCGTCTGATGGCCGCACAGCTGCAGGCGTCTTCGGCGATGCGATTGGGGTTCGTGGTAAACTTAAAACTATTAGAACGGAGCGTTGGCCATACGCATCGCGTGGCTTTAAAATATGATGCGTTGCGTAGGAACAGCAGGCAAATTGTTGACAGCGGCGGCGCTGGCCGCCGACTGCGACACGGAGTATTCTCCTTTTACTCTCCTTTCTTCGCGAGATGAGGAAAAATTAAAGGAAAAAGGAGGGCAGGCGAAAGAAACGGAACGGTATAGTAAGAAAGGGAAGGAAGATTATTGCGTAATTAATTTGCGGCTGTGTTAGGCGACATAGAAATGCGCGCGAACAATGATTATATATTAGGTAGATTGCAGGTAGAAATTTATTTATCTTCATATATTCCATGTTTTATTACATTTTAATTATTTGCACTATAAAAGTTATAGCTAATATGTTATATTCCTATAAAGGTTATTGTTATTGTTTAGTTCTAGCACGTTTCAAAACATTTTCTCATTAAAATATTAGTATGATAAGATATACGGTTGCATTGTACATTTTTATGACTTCTAAAAATAAATGTTATATGCTTAAAAAAGCTGAATTAATGTTGTTAAGTCACAACAATTGCACACAATGCTTCTAAGCAAGATTTCCAGTTATTACTTCATTAACATAGATCTTTCCTTTATCAATAGCTACAAGGAAACACTATTGTTCCTCGTTGCCATGTTTTAAAGTTGTTTCATATCCGCTTAGCCCTGCGCAATTGTAAAAGCAAAACAAAATCTAACAGAATACTTGTAGTTTTATCAAAGTAGTTATAAGTTGTTTGAAGTTGGTGTTATTTTTTTGTTAAAATTTTACTTGTTTATTAACTTAAGATGGAGGGACGATATTCGCAAAGTGGCCGTCGTGGGCTGGATGAAAATAGCCGAAGATAGAAGCGATGGTGTGCATTAGGGGAGGCCTATGTCCAGTAGCAGCAGTAGACCGACAGAGGCTCGTGATGATGATAATGATGATGATGATGTTGTTGACTATTAACTTAAGATCTTTATGGACTGCCCATATTTTTATTAACTTACACAGTAATAATAAAAGCGCGTATTGAAATTTTGCTTATTTTAAGCAAACAGTGACAAGAAACAGTCTTGATTTATTTTCTCATTTAGCAAACCAAAAAAATTGTAAAAAATGTTTCATATTAATAATCTTTTATGTGTTGGCCGTTGATCAAGTTTTGAAATTGTTACAAGAATATGATCCGTAAATAACCTGGAGACTTAGATAGTATGCAACACTCTCTTACCTCTTGAATACTAATGAAAATATCTACAGAAATAGAGGATAAGCATCCTCAGATGCTGTATTCCTATTCCTCACTTATTTCCTATCACTCGTCTCTGGGTTCGTATTTACATAAAATTGGCCTTATGTATTGTTATGCATTAAAGTCATTAAAGTCTAAAGAAATTTTTATGTTAAAAAACGCTAAACATTTTTACCTACTCAAAGAAGTAAAAAAATCAGATCAACAAAACTTTCGTATTGTAATCAAATAAAATATCGTCTAAATCAAATTTATCGCAGCATTTTTGAAATTTACATTTATGAACATTTTTTGATATCCAAAAATATTAACAAAAAAATATGACCAACTTTAAAAAGTACAGAACCATTTTACGCAATACTAGCGGGTTTCAAAGTGAAATGGCCCCGTGATTTCTGCCCCCGCATTTTAAATCTTTCGATATCGTATAAGATATTCATTTGATCAAAATATCGTGTATGTTTTATGCTAATAGAATGAAGAATTTTTAAATTTATCAACTTTTATGTGAACTTACACTATATTAACTTAAATAAGCATGCCTTTTTGCAATAAAAAAATATTGTTAAAAAATATCATAAAACGTAAGTGTCAGTTTCTAAAAACGGGATAATGATATTTAATGCAATTTCGATTATTTTATTTAATTATTTAAAATTGTATAAAAGTGTGACCGACTTCTAACAGCGTATAACTATTCTACGCAATATAAGAACGTGCTCTCGGTACGAAATTGCGTTGCGTTTTCTGCTACCGCAATTTGAATATGTTACCATACATAACGTATACCATACATAATAATATATTTTTTATAATAGTTTTAAACACTATATATTAATTTTTTACCAATATATGTTGTTTAAGCGAAGATGAAACGAGTATTATTATTCAAAATTTAAATATTGTTTATACCGCTACTAGTTCTTAAAATAAAAATATAAAAAAGTAACCAGTTCATATTTTAATCATTTTTTATTTATTAAAGAATAATAACTATTTTCAAGGAGTAGTCCTTTGTGTTCATTTCTTAATCGTTTCATTATTTCATCAGTTTATTCTAAAAATAATCGTAACGATTAAAATTAAATGCAGGCCAGAGATATTTTTCAAAGCCGAGGTAACGGCCCGAAACATTACGGTACACTACGTTTTTCGTACGTAGCGGCCATAATGTGAAGTGTTTTTTTATCCTTTCTTGCCTTTAGTCATCACTTTTTACTAAAATATTAAATAAGTAAAATTTTAAAAGTAAGGTTTTTCTCATTTCTGAATACATTATTATTAAAATATTAATAATAATAAATTTATTACCAAAATTTTGTTTATACTTGAGTTATCCCTAGTTTTAAAATCAAATAAAAAACTTAAGAAAATGCAATAAGCATACACACGTATATCATATGTAACCTCTTTAAGTGACCTTGACGACTAATCTTTGCTTATACAATTAAATACTTCAATAATTTAGTTTAAACTTAACTTTAATAACTTGAGGAATCAAGTTAAGGTTTATTGTTCTCTTGTCTGTACTTAAGTATGCGGGAACACAAATAACTTCAAGAACGAGTTTAATTAATTTGGTAACAATCAAAAAGTTTTGATTTCAGAAATTTCAACGTAATCACTAATGACTTGTTATACAAATTGGATAAAACAATTTATGTAAGACACATTTAGAAGTTTCTTTGAGATAATTTATGTTGATTGAGTATATGAAGGGTGAATATTTCTTTTATTTCTTATTTCAGTAAAAAAAAAAATATATATCGTTACAGTTAAGATCTGGAAGTCCCACTTTAGCACTGGAAACAAGACGCATGACATCTCAGTCTAACCCGGAGAACACGACCGCTGGAAAGTGTTCGAGACGTCGGGAATTTAAAACGTAAAATAAAGTCGATGAAATTCGTAAAAAGTCTTTCTATTTCATAATGTGTAGTATTCGTGAAAACAAAACAAAAGAAAGTAATTATATATTTTAAACTTATAAGTAATGTAACTAATTGACATGCAATACCCACTTCTAGTAGTCTTAATACCGTTAATTTAAGAATGTCTATTATTTGGAAAAACTAGAAAATAGTTCCTTTGCATGAAAATAAATGTAATAAGATTAATAATTCTGATATAATCTTTTCTGTTATCTTCAAATTAGCACCGTATGAAACCACAATTTTTTGTAACCCATTTCTATTAAAAACAAATGATGTTTTCCAGTCCCTTGATATCATGTAATTAAGTTCTTACCAAAAAATACTGATATATTTTTTTAATACTCCCAGAACGATTTCAAGAATGACTCGATTATTGCACTGTATTAAACTACAGATAATCGGTAAGTTCAAATAAATTATCGGTCGATTCATATTATATTAGTAATAATTGTAAAATATTTAACAAAAATGGAATAAAATATTTTGCCGAATTTTAAATGTTCTTAATTATTGCTATTTAACAGAAACATAAACCTGATTTTAATTATACGTTTTTATGTGTGAATAAGATAATTCACACAAACACTATCCATGAAACATCTAGCTATTATATTCAGCTATTTTATAAGTTTCAGAACATGAAAAGTATATCTTTTTAAAAACATATCATTTTCTTTTTCATAGCCATATTCCCAAGTTATCTTGGGTAAGACTGTACTTTACCCAGTACCTGAATTAATACAGAGCTACTGCCAAAACTTAAAAGGTTGGTCGATCTCATTAAATTTTAAAACACTAAACTGTCATTGCCGTTATTTTTGAATCACTGGACGTCGCAGTTTTGGACACCCCAGCTCGAGATGGAATGACGACCTGTGAAAATGTGCAGGAGTCGGTCGGGATGCTGATCGCACAGGATCGTGTCTCTTGGTGACTTATGGGGGAGGATAGGCCTCCCCTATAAGTCGGAGCTCAGCCGTGGGCTCGGAAAGGCTGAAACGATGACGACGACGAAGACGAAGTCGACGTAGGATCTTTGGATTTTGAATATCGCCATAATCAAAATATACTATGCCTGTCATAAATGTAGGGTGAAAATACAAATACTCACAATATTTATATCACGTTTTGAGCAGTTCTATCTGCACGCCACTGATTTAACGCAACATCACCTGCAGCTTAGCACTTTTAGACGGTGCGTAGTCAACACGATATCTACAACCTTAACAAATCTGTGTAGCTCATATTTAATAACTTGATACATGCCTAAATAAAGTTTTGCAAAGAGGTATTACAATTAAACATTGAATTTTGATCGGTCTTAGTCGACGCGGTTATTATTTATCGGTCATGACTTTTATTATTCCGTTGATTCATAATTTTAATGAAAATGTCTAAATTTATCGGTTCAATTCATTAAGTACCCGGGTCCTGTTTGTAAGAAAATAACAATAAAATTTGGCTTTATTAAAAATTATTTCGTTCTATAACAGACTGTTAATCATAAGTGAAAATAGTTAGTTCCATGTTTCTTCAAAGACACAACCGTTCTTGACCTTGCAAGGTTTTCGTTAATGTTGAGTCATCACAATGGGTTATTGAAATGTGTCGCAACCTGCAAAGAGCCCTTGAAAAGCATCTTGAAAGGGCTCGAGAGGAAATCAGGTTATTATGTGGCTTATTCATTTTTTTAAGTCACATGCGCAACATGTTTAAGATTTTTAATGCCTACTTAATTTAAATTTCTCTGTACCGTCAATTTTGTGGCTTAATCATGAATTTATTTTTAATAATATTAAAATATACGTTTACAATATACTAGCGCAAGTTTCGATTTATAATTTGAACTGAAATTAAATTTGAAAGTAATACTTCATCGTGACATTGTTTTTTATATGATGTGACATGACAAGTAGAGGTTGGACACACCTATGTCAAAATATTTTCTTTTTCCCTAACATCATGTAGCAGTGTAAATCCCCAAGCACTTAAAAGTTCAAGCTCGTACGAAGCTCTCACTGCGTTGCGAAATTCAATATTCGCATTATGCAAACTCCAACGATGTTTATGTATTATTTCCACTGTTTTGAAAGATTTTCCTTTGGCTGTTTGTTACTATCTCCTTCGTCGGAATATATCCATATACTAGTGATAACCTGCGACCTTGCGGTTAAACAGAAAAATTGTGAAGGGAAATGATATTTGGTCCTGAGTTAGCAGCGGCAGATTTGCTATAACTTGGAAATTTAAATGATTCAAAGTTTGTTTTTAACTGGCTTATTCTTAATGGTGCCCTTCTAACCGGAAGATAACAGTGTTTATGCAATTACAGCTTGTGGCAAAATAGGCATCAAGGAAACACTTTCCCATGAGACCTATAAATAGGAGAACTACCTCCTTATGCAGTCTTTTTTATTACTTACCAGTACCTTTGAGTGCGTGATCAACCAGTAAAATGTATAATTTTCATTTTAAAATATCAAAAGTAGCTTTTCAAATTAAAGTGCACTTTACCAACTTATACTTTGTCAAAAGCAATGAAGACTTGAATTGAGCTAATCAGAGATAAGAAAAAGTGAATGTAAAAGATGAAATAAGGTTTACGATAATTCAGTTCAACAGTTACCGTATGCAGTCATGTTAAGATAACAAAGTTAAGCAGGATTGGGATAAAATTGAAGCACCTTGTGCAGATGGGTGTTCCTCAAGGATCAATTTTGGGACCTTTTCTGTTCCTGGTCTATGTAAATGACTTGCCTTTGGTAGTGGAAAGGCTGTCCGAAGTTGTCCTTTTTACAGATGACACTTCTCTACTGCTAAAAGTAAAAAGAAAGGACCATAACGTTGAGATACCAAATAGGACATTGATATAATGTCAAACTGGTTTGCGTCCAATAATTTGGTACTTAACGCGAACCAAACCAAATGCTTACGTTTTACTCTTTGTAAGTTGCCGGATATTCAAAATATTAAAATTGACGATGAGGTGATTCCTTACGAAAGCTCTATTGCATTTCTTGGATTTTGTATTGATTCCAAGATGCAGTGGGGAGCAAATATTGACAAACTATCTAAGAAATTATGTAACGCAATCTTTGCCATACCCAACATTAGGCAGCTGACTGACGAGGCAACTGCAAAACTTGTTTATTACTCGTACTTTCACAGCCTTATGTCCTAAGGATTATTGTTATGGAGATCTGCAGCCGGTTTGAACACAATATTTATACTACAAAAACAGCTGTTAGGGCAATCTACAATCTGGGTTCACAGGAATCTTTACGTAATGTTTTTAACATACCTAAAATTTTAACATTACCGTCGCTATACATATTTGAAAATATTATGTACGCGCGTCAAAATGTTGTCATGTATTTTAAAAAAGATCGTAGGCCGCGCAGGGGTTGAATTGAGCCCTTAGAGCTACCCAGATTTAGACTGACCCGAACCAAAAATCTTTCATGTATAAGGATGTATAAAAATTAAATGACTGTCAAATTAAATGACTGCCAAACGCCACTGAATGATTCGAGCATTCGTTAAGTTAAAACAACGCTTATAGAAAAAGCCTACTATTCTGTTATAAATTATATTGCAGAGTTTCTTGGCGGTTCTTCTCTGGACGGGTCTGCGTTTGTAAACCGTTGGTAAATGGTAAATGGAAATTTTTTGACGTTCATAAGTGCTCAGTTGAGCCTAAATTAAACAAATAATTTTGTCTTTGACTTTGACTTTGAGAGGCAGAAGCTTGCGGATCCTCCCGGACGCATTATACCGCTAATTTGGAGGAATAAGGATGCGTGGCACCGCATAGCTGTAGCACTACGGAAATACAGTAACGCTGTTGCATGTATTCTAGGATATACTCATTATTTATTATATTATCATAACATTTTGATTACATAAATATATATAGTTTAATATTTGTATGATATGTTTATAACGATTAGCAATCGTAATTTTTTAAGTGAAATGCACAAGTTTAATCGATCCACTAATAGTCTGGAATCCGTTTTTGTTTTGATGGCATGGTTTCAGTATATGTTCCACTAAAATCTTTATTGGGGAATATAGCTAAATACTTCGATGTCTATTAGGAACTTGAATGAGAACGTTTTGTTAGCACTAAAATACTATTGGTAAGATATGATGATTTTACGGCGAAAGTATGAACCGCTAGCTCCATTAAAGCATTTTTCACACAACCTTTTCATTAAAACGTGTACAGTTCTAATAAATAATGAAAATGCTTTCAATCCAATTGTTGGAACAGGCATATTGTTTAAAATAAGCGTATGTTCGCAAAAGTCCAGGTTTGTTACGAACTTTAGGCAGCGTAAAAAATACTCGAGAATTCAAAATCATTACTCATGTTAAAACATCGTGTTTTAACTATTTACTTACATATAAAGTAAATGTTAATAAAAAATTCTTACGTTGCCATATTGCTATTTACTATTCACCGATATGGAATTAATGAGGACAAATGAGGTGTAACTTGAATCAAGATTCCATTATCTGGCTTGATATATAGACAATAAAGAAAAACACAAACTGCGCGAATTCAAAAAAAATATTTAAAAACTTACGTCATTAAAAATTGCTTCGTTTTTAAACTATATATAATAAATATATATATATGGTTAGATAATCTGGTAATCATAATAAAATATAGTTGTATTTCTTTGTTTTTATTTATTTCGTACGTAGTTAATTTTATCTTAGTCACATTTTGTGTTAATAAAAATCTTTCTAATACAATGCCCACTAAAACAATATTATTAATTCCAAAGTGAACAGAAGGGTTATTACTTTTTTATTAATAATAATAATAAATCTTATCCATATTCATCAAAGTTAAATAAAGAGAAACTAAATTAAACTAAACTACAATGAATAGGTAGATATAAAAATGAATGTTTTCTACACGTTTAGATTGTATGAACACACACACCCCATTACATTTTAGGCAGCCATATCATCTATCGTTTATACATTTTGTTTGTATCAATCTTCTGCCAGACTCCTATGATAACATTATCACACGAGTCGGCCAGACAAGTTGAGGTATTCTTCTCGAAGTTTTCTTTGAGGGTCTTTCCCATACAGCGCCTCTACCCATGAGACAATCCATATCCTTTAGTATGGTTGAGATTGTAAATCTCACTAGATTAATTTATCCCATTATCGGTTGTTGAGGTTTGCTTTCCTAATTTTTTTTTTCCTTTTAGACAGCCCAAGGCATATCAGCGAAATTGCGATGATTGATTTCATAGTCACTCTGAAAACATTAGTATATAAGTTTAAACTACAAATATTCCATGGGTCAAGACGATACTAAAATTAAATTAACTCAACAAATTGTTATTTCATTTTCTAATATAATATACGGCATGTAAATAAATCTTCCGAGATGCAGCTAAGGTAATTAAGAAGACACATATTTTATCAAAAATTTAAAAAAAGTGTGTGTTTATTAAAAACGGAATAAACGCATAACAGTACGTAGGTAAAAATCTTTTTTAAGTATAGACGCATTCATCATTCCTTTATTAGAAACATCAGAAAACTTTTTTAACGGATACAAAACAATTTTTCTCGCCATTATTTATATATTTTACTGATTATCTACGGCAGTGCAGTTATGATAATGATGCTATGCTGTGTACCGTTCACGAATTGTGCAGAAAAATTTCCTCATAATTGGTACTGATTATGGTAATGATTGTAAGGGGCCATCATGCCTTACAAACATTACTAAGACGTAAATCAAAAATGATGTTTTTTGAAACGTTATTTAACGTGCAAAATATATTTTATAAAATATTTATATTTCCTTGAAAGCAACTAAAAAAAGTAACAATAAGTAATTACTAGTTTTTAATTATTATCTAATACTGCTTTTTATATGTTGTTGTATAAGTTAAAACAAAAAGTTAAAATCAACAACAAAAAGTACAATCACTAAAACTTTAATGCGTTCCATAAAATGCTAATAATTTCCTAAATATTTTTATTTTATTTTATATTTTTTTACTTACGGCTGAATTAATCTTTGACTTAACACCAGGTCTTTTAACTGATAGTGAAGACGTCTCTTCTGTGAAGATTCTTCTACCATTGTCTCTATATACTGTTTATTAAATATTACAATGGTACTGAAGAAATGTTAAGGAAGTTTTGCTTCCGCAAATAATTAAAATTGAAATTTAATTTAAAATTGTTTTGAAATCTGTAGACTGTTATGTTACAGCCACAAATAGATTTGTGGACAACCCGCAAAAACATTGATCTTAGTAAATCTCAATTAAATCATCGTTCTTTTTTTAAACGAACACTGTGGCTTTAGCGCTGTGCCATGAAATTCTCATTTTAACTTGGCTTGTTTTCGACCCTTCATAACTTCGTTATCTTCTCGTTACAGTGAAAGGCAGCCAAAGAATCAGATTATGAATGATCTTATTTAATTTTACTATACGGATACGGGATACGTCCCAAACCCCGTTATTGATAGGGGTTAGGGGAGGCCTATGTCCAACAGTGGACTATTACGGGCTGAAAACGATGACATCATTTAATTTTAACATTTACGACTGACCATTTTATTTAAGACATTACATAAGTTCCATAGATTAAGGTTTAATAGCCAAATATTTGGCTAGCGTAAATAGCTCCGATGTAATGGCTGTCAGCTATTTTGTGAGGTCGAACTAAAAACGCTTATTAAATAATTACAAAAATGCCAACGCATACTAGCAACTAAGACGGGCTATGTCAATCTCGCACCTATTGAAACCACATCGTAGCTCCTCAATGGCTTTTAAATTAGATTTAAAGAAACTCATTTCTCTGTAAACCCAACAGCGCTAGGTGAGACGCCCCTGGGCCCAAATCCGTAACTAACCCTTTCGTTACTGCTCCTCTACACCGGCAACAGACTGCCAGAGTTTTCTTCCATAATATGACCAGATAGCGAAAGCTGTAAATATAATACCTCAATTATATTGTACTATACAGTAAATTTTAATACACCTCGAGGACGTTTCTTCGATTCCACGACAAAATCGCGGGCCACAGCTAGTTTACAATATTTTCTGTTAAGGTAAATATACCTACTGAAACTACTAATATAACGGCTAATATTTTAATGTACCAAAGAAAACCTTTGGCAACCTCCAAGCTTGTATGGCGGGTGGTCAGCCTCATCCGCTAATATTTACTACCTAGTTATATCGCCTCAACCGCATTCCCGTTCGTTATTCGTTGCGACATCTACGTAATCAGTTCACACCTAGTGGAATTTCGTATGAATAAAGTAGCCATATGATACGTTAATGCCATTGTTTTATATCGAGACTTTTATTACTAACATTAAAATAAGCCATCATTCTGTTCTAACCACGCTCGAGACAAAGATTAAAATTAAGTTAAAACATTTTAATTGTTTTTTTAAAAAGTCTTTCGAGGTCCGTCGAAATTTAAGTGGCGCAGCCAGTGGAGGATATCCTTGTGTATATCTCGTCTCATACTAACGTCCATCGGATCCCCAAATAGATTCGTGTATTAGTACAGTAGCCGAGTTGGATATCCACGAACCAAATAAATAACTTCCGCGACGCGCATCGGTGCAGCATCCATCGAGAGGACGCGCAAGACCTCAACGTCACGACGTGGGCAGAATCACCCTGAAGGACATGAGGTTGAGCAGACTGTGAGTAAAACTTTTCCTTCCTGTTTCCATATATCTTGTTCTTCCTTATTAATCGAACTCATATCGTCGAATTTAATTTTAAGATACGTTATCTGATTTTGTTAGCTCAAAAATAGAAGCAACAAATTCGTCCGTATTATTTCTAATTCCAATTAATTAATTCTAATTGCTTAATTTTAAATAATATACCAAAATGTCGGTTACAATAATACCAAAAGACATTTTAGATTTAATTCCTAGATATGACGGGGACGAAAAATTATTAAACTTATTCATATCTAAATGCGAATATGTGTTAAGTACAACAGGAGGTATATAATATCAACAAAATCTGTACCAATTTCACGCATTAAGTAGCAAACTTATAGGTAAAGCAACTCTTTATTAAGTGACAATCCGGACGATTAAAACGTGGGAAGGTTTAAAAATATTTTGACCGCAACATTTTGGCGACCCCGCTCTGAAGAGATGTATAGCAATCGAACTTGAATCACTTAAAATCAATAATGGAGAATCATATCCTCCTTTGCAGTAGAATTCAAAATATAAAGAAGCTCATTATTTGCTAAAGTTCAAGATTAAGAGATGAAGAATTAAGGCGCAGAAATTAATAATTTATAATAACTACAGCGTTGAACGTGTTTTATACAACCTTCCTGAGGACTTAATTAGAATCGTAAGGCAAAGGCACCTCTGCTTTAGAGGACGCGTTGGCTATAGTAACCGAAGAACTTAACTTCTTGACCCAGTACAATGCAGAAATAATAGGTCTAAATCTATCAATCTTCTCACAACTTGCAACAAAATTTGTGAAACCAATTTCCTTTAATTCGCCACTAAACCAATTTAAGTTTGGAACTCCATCAAACCAAAGTGGACAAAAGTTATTGCAACTTCCGAATGTGCAACAAGGTTTACCGTTTTGGAGGACCACCGAATATGGCTTTCCGTTCCAACCAACCACAAAAACTGAACGCCGTTTCAAAGTGGTGGGTTTAGATTTAGTATACCCCAACAACAGAGACACCCAGGATTTGGCATGACACCACCAACAACCTAACCAAAACAAGTTTGGTTTCCCATCAACCACCCCAATTTAAATACGGCATTCAGCCTAACCCAATAAGGCATGGTTTCAACACAGAATAACCAATTTAAATTCGGCATTCCACCAACAGTCAACAGCAAGGTTTACTGATACAGATGTGTCAATGCGCACCGCGCCTATTAGACAAAACTATGTTGACCAATGACGTATTTTACAATGAAAGAACCATCGGCGTCATACGAAGAGACAAACTAATATACGGCTATTATCAAGATTACTACGAGCCTGTTCCTGAAAATTACCATGTAGAACATCCAGAGGAACAGATAACCTGAAACGGATAATCAACGCATGAAAATTTTCAAAATGCAACCTTCGACGGACGGTGAAATAATTCACCTCATTATTCTGACAGTATTTTAAAACTCCCGCACATCATGATTCCGGAAATAAATTCAAAATTCCTTATTGACACTGGCAGTAGTCGGTCGTTTATAAGCCCCGACAAAGCCAATGAATATTTTAAAAGGTACAAGTATCGTGAACCATTCACGGTAGTAAGTACGCATGCACAGGTATTCATGATGAAGTTATCTAATACCACTTTTAAAAACATTTAAAGTCAAACTACCGCATAAATTCTACATTTATGAAGTAGATGGCCGATACGACGGACTTATCGGCTCGGACCTCTTAAAAATTGGCTGCTAATGTGACATGAACCACCAGATATTGCGAACACCTAACACCGAAATTCAATTATTTACAACCCGCAACATGAAGTTAATTTAGAACCCCGATCTGAGACAGCTCAAAATCCCGACAGAATCTTCAGAAAGGCGATGCAATAGTCAATTTCACACGGTTCAGTAAGGACATACGCATGCCGTGCGCTTTGAGTTAAATGCGAAAACTTCTTTGCCGAAACTGTTATCCAAAATGTTTCAAATGAAAAAGCGACTATCAAATTTGTAGAAACCTTTTAATGTTACTCCTTTTGAAATTCACTTGCATAATAAATACAACAATGTCGGAATGTGAGATCGATGAAATTCTCAAGAAAATTTACACAAACTTCGTCTAGATCATACTAACGAAAGAAGAACGCAAGCAATTACCAAACTATGTTACGAATACCGTGATATATTTTACAGTGAAAATTCCACTTTCATTCAAACCAAGTTCAACACAATAAGAACAGGTAAATGAAGATCCGATATACATTAGACCTATAGACATCCGCCCTTACAGAATGAGAAATACAAAACAAGTGAAATGACATGCTTGAGAACGATGTTATTCAAATTCTCACTCACCTTGAGTGCACCTGTACCTAGGTACCGAAAAGGTAGATGCGTCTGGACAGCAGAAATTTAGAATGGTAATAGACTATCGACGCCTTAACAACATAACAATAGACGACAAATATCCTTTGCCTAATATAACGGATCTCTTTTATAAACTTGGTAAATCAACATATTTTAGCACTTAGATCTAGCAAGCGGATACCACAAATTGAAGTGAATGAAAAAGATCGACCAAAGACAGCTTTTACTACCAGTCAGGACATTACGAATTCAAACGTATGCCGTTCGGTTTGCACTAGCACCAGCTACGTTCAACGCGCTATGGATAACGTCCTTCGTGGTCTACAGGGTCTACATTCCTCGTTTATCTGGATGACTAATTGTCTATTCATCAAGCCTACAGGAGCATATCGACAAATTGCGGATATATTTAAACGCCTACGAAACTAATCTAAAAATAACGCTAGACAAGTGCGAATTTTTTGAGAAAAGATGTGTATTTAGGCCATACAATTACCAAAGGGGTTTGAAGCCCAATAACGATAAAATACAAGCCATATTAAAATTTCCTTACCTCGAACATCAACCGAGATTAAAAGGTTTCCTTGGACTCGTAGGATTTATAGAAAATTTATAAAGGACTTCGCTAAACGTGCACACTCACTTCTGTCTTAAAAAGAAAATAAAATCAGAAATCACTAAGGAATACCATAAATGCTTTCGAAAGATGTAAGAACTACTCACAAACGCACCGCTATTACAGTATCCTGATTTCTCTCGACCTTTTGTTTTGACCACAGACGCGTCAAACTTTGCTCTGGGTGCAGTTCTGTCTGAGTACTGTGGGCAGTGATAAACCAGTCGCCTTTGCTAGTCAGACCTTAAATGATGCTGAGACCAGGTACAGCACGATTGAAAAGAATTACTAGCAATGTGTGGGCCGTTAAACATTTCCGACCCTACCTATCAGCAAGAAATTTACCATCTCCACAGACCACCGACCATTGGCTTGGTTAGAATTCTATAAAAGAGCCTAATAGTAAATTAACCAGATGGAAGTTACGCCTTGCAGAATTTGACTACGAAATCATTTACAAAATGGAAAACAAAATAGCAATGCCGATGCATTATCAGAATAAGAATAAATGCTCTGAGCGAAAAATGATGATGCATCTTTGAAAGTTAATATAGACGAAAAGAACAAAAGCTCAAAAATATTTAGACGACGTGGTAACTGAAATTGAACAATTGTGTAAACAGGAAAAATCAGGACACCGATAACTATCTCATCCGATACAGAAACAGCAAGCATCCCTCTCTAAATGAAAAAAGAACCAGTGTCTTTTACCAGTCTCCAAATAGTAGCACTATCACCGCATCTGAAGGCCGAAATAGCATAGGCACAATACATTCTGCAGAAGACATAGACACATCAGGTATTGTAATTCTCCAAGGGCAATCGATACGAAACCAAACCAAATACTCGTACATACCTGGAACAGAAATGAATGTTCAGTTAAGGATATTTCCAGAGACAAACAAAAGGTTCTAGAAGTTCATTTACCTCTAGATAACTTAGATCTAGTGAAAATTTCCTCAAAAGTTATATCAGACCCAAGATTAAATACTCTTTTATTTCGAGGACATTCAACATCGTAATCAGTTTTCGAAAGTCACGATACAACTATTTCAAAAGGTAGTGTCAGACTATATGAATGTACTAAACTGTATATATCGTAGAAGATGAAAAGGAACAACGAGAAATAGTCCTCCAATATCATACAGGAAAGAGTTGCCACAGAGGTATAAAAACCACAAAACACATAAAAGGACATTCTATTGGAACAACATGGATCAAACTATAGCAAGCATCATAAATTCATGTGAGGTGTGCAAAAAGATGAAATACGACCGTAAACCCTTCAAACCCGGAAATTCAGTTAACTCAAACGCAGTATAAACCATTTGAAGAGATATTCATAGACACATTCTCTATAGAAGGAAGTATTTCCTAACCATCATCGATGCATTCAACAAACTAGGACAAGCCATTGAAATCAACAGCCGATCAACCCCTGAAGTCATAAGGCACTTATAAAGTATTTTTCTTTTACGGAACTCCGACCAGGATTAGCTCAGATCCCGGTATGGATTCAATAACGTTCTTATGAAGGAAATGCTAGACCTCTACAAAGTTACTCTACACATTGGTACCCCCATAATCCCAATTCTATGGGATTGATCGAAAAGGTTCCACTCAACTATCACCGAAATCTACCTGTCTTCAAAATACCAGCATAGATCACAGACGCAGCATCTGTAATGACTTACGCTGTTATGTCATACTAACCACAATTCACTCAACTACCGGACTTACTCCATTTGAAGTAGTTTTTTGCACCTGAATCCAACAATGCTTTCTCCATGAATTTTAACAAACACTATACTCAACAGTTGTTAAGAACACCTACACAGAACCAAGTATCTATACAGTACCTGACAGATAAGATAATTGAGAAGAAAATGTCTGTAAAAATAAAAGACCAGGTGAATCACAATTCGATTTGGACATAGGAGATACAATTTACATAAAAGGCGTTAATACAAGACGGAGTAAAGATAAACCACGCTATCAGAAGGCTCACATTACAGGATCTGTCAATGAAATGTGGTTTCCGTCGAAACTAACAAACGTAATACTGACGTACCTATTAAAGATATTAAACGCCCTCCACAGGTTAATGCTCGTGGCGATCCAGATGATGAGAACCCAGGCTCTTCAAGTACTCCGGATTGACAAGAATCCGGGATTGTTATCCGGTCAACGAAGGCGAGCCTTGGTCAGCTATGACAATTGGGTAGTTGTTAAGATATTAGATTTAAAATTAATTTCAAGAATTAGAAAACACTATAGATAGATTTAGATTACTTAAAAAGCACGTTCAAAGTTATATCGATGTTAAAATATTGATTCCAGATTTTATAAATGCGGAGAAAACAAACCGATTACACTATGAACATAACTGTTAATAAATTTAAACAATTAATTCCGTCAATTCGAATCAAACGAGGACTATTAAATCCACTAGGCTCTTATTAAAAGCCATCACAGGAACCTAGACAATAATGACGCTGCAGTATGCAAGCTTTTAGAGAAGTACGACACAACAGGATGCTATTAAAAGTAAAGTCACTATAATATCCGAAATAGTCGGTTCCTTCACAAATATTACAAATTCGACTAAAAGTAATTTTATACAATTAGAAGGAAGTATTCAAAGTATACATAAAGCGTTAAATGAATCGAACCTCCACCAGACAAGTACTAGACTCGTTCACATCTATAACATTTTCCTTAACCATTTTCAAAATTTATACACTCATTTAAATGAAATTGAGACGGCAATTGCTTTTAGTAAAAATAGGGTATTACATCAGTCAATATTGATACAGAGGAACTTATGTTGTTTTAAAACAGATAGAAAAATCCAAAACTAGCATTTCCAGTAACCTACGATAACATTTTAAAATTAGAACAATGCATAGTTAAAAGCCTATATTAAACAAAATCAGATAAAATTTATTATGAGTATCCCACTAATAAGAAATGGATCTTCACCTATTATAAACTAATTCCCTTACCTATTCTTAATAATGGCCGAACAACTTATCCTTCCTAAAACCCATCCTGATAGTGAAAGGTTTGAAAGCAACCCTCGATTGCTCAACCATGCATGGAGATAGACGAGCTCCGATTCCTCTGCTACGAAAACAGCTTACACCGTTTATTAATGATAAATGTATCACCGATATCATGGAATTTCGTACTAACATCTCCAGCTGCCACCCAATAACTTCACCTTGGAAAAATTCATGGTCTATCGTATACAAGCAGAACCGTTGGATCATTTACTCATATGATGAAACCACTATAAACCAATTTTGTAACAATGAAGTCACTCAGAGCTGTACAGGGAACCTACCATTCTAACTATCGAAGATAACTGTGAGCAGAGATCAAAGGACCACATACTGAAGAGACATCAAACCCAGGAAAAAAATAGCCTACCTGGAAGCAGCCGATTATCCACTTACCAAGATAATAACCGGGCCGTCAATTGAGAGCTAAAACCAATAAATCTTGTTGGAGCCAACTTAGCCGATATCCAGTCTCTAAATTTAATACTACAGAAGAGTAAAAAGTGAAATTATAAGTGAAAATGACTTGCATAACAGTTATATGAATAGTATTGTTTTCAAAAGCCTAGTTTAATTAATATTATAATTGTATTACTAGTATTACTAATTTTCCTTGTAATATTTGAGACTAAGATAATACAAATTTGTCAACATGTAAAAAACGAGATGATCCTGCGGATAATCTCGAACTTACGGAGGGAAGAGTTATATCGCCTCTAACCGCATTCTCGTTCGTTATTCGTTTGCGACATCTACGTAATCCAGTTCACACGCTAGTGGAATTTCGTATGAATAAGTAGCCATATGATACGTTAATGCCATTGTTTTATATCAGAGACTTTTTACTAACATTAAAATAAGCCATCATTCTGTTCTAACCACGCTCAGAGACAAGATTAAAATTAAGTTAAAACATTTTAATTGTTTTTTAAAAAGTCTTTCGAGGTCCGTCGAAATTCTAAAGTACACTTCGACGAAAAACAGAATACGATTCACAAACAGTAAACAACTTGGGTTATAGTTAAAGTATATTGTATTTTATGTATTATATATCACCTGGTCTACAAAGTCTTTCTTCTGATGATCTTACTCAACAGTAAAAAAATGCTGAGAAATCATTATAAAGTTGTGGCAAACATGTTAATAGTAAAATACTAATAAATGATATATTTCCAATTTAATTTATTTTAATTTATAAAGGATTCCAGTTTTTATTTGATATATTTTTATATTTGACACATGTATGATATACAATAGCACGACAGGAGAAAAACAAAAAAATTAAATCGTCTGAACCAAAACAGGCAATAGTAAGAAACAACAAACGGTAAATCTCTCAAAGCAACGCATATAATGCATGAAATAGCAATACCCTTTTTTCTGCAAATATTGGATTCTGCAAATGGAACCTAGCCAAAGCTTTTATTAAGCGCTCAGGGAGTTACGGTGCTTTTAAATTTCGTCTTTACTGTATGTATCAGAGTATAAAATATTCAAAAAAACATAAGGTCCGTAGCTCTTTCTATTGGGAAGTCGGTCAAAAATGAAAGTTATGTGTAATGATATCTTTTGATTACTACACGATCATTTTCAAGATACTCTCCAAAAGCCCTTTGTAAATCGTAGCACATTTCAATAACCCTCCAAAGGCATTGAGAGGCCCCAACATCATCAAAAGCATTGCAAGGTTAAGAAAATTTGTGTCCTTGAAACAACCCGGATCTGAGTCTGCATTCTCATCTTAAAATATTTATTAATCACTTGAAAATCTTAAATAATTTTTACAGTGGGCTGTGGGAGTAAGCATTGAAAATAGTAGGATCTATTTTCATTGGTTTTAATTTAATTCTAGGTTGGGAAAATAATAAATATTCACTTAAACTGACTCTTCGCATTTTACTAGACGTTACTTTGGGCATATCGCATTTGCATCTTTTCCATAATTTAACATCCATTGATACTGTTATTATCTATTTATATTTGTGCCAAAAATTTAATTATTTTATCAATAGAATGGACTCGGTGACAAATGTGTTACAAATGCACTGTTAATAAAATAGAATAAGCTCTCCTAAAAATCTCAAAGAGATTTTCAAAATAAAACGATGACAACAACTGAAAGTCTCTAATACTATAATACCATTACTATCAAACTCATACGGACGAGTCGATACATAACACAACTCAACACACTAACACTATCACAGATGCACAACACCGGGGTGGTACTGCAACTAAATTCAAATCGTAGCATGAATGTGAAAACAGAACAAGAAAAAAATTAACGATAAGTAACTCATCCATACAATGCTGTCTACCCCTTGAATTGTGGAGTTTCGATGCCAGTTGATGCACTGAGAATAACATCTGCATCGTTATGTGAAGCCAGTTACAGTCGAAGAGTGCCTGCTTTCTTACTTTAAGTCTGAAGTATTTGAGTTACTTATTGACATCTGTCAAATATAACATTCCTCTGCAGGCACTCTCTGGTCTCTCTTACATGGGGCAAACAAAAAAACAAATAAGGAAAAGAGTCATCGAATATATTGTTTATGTTAGAACTGACTGGAAATAAATCTGCAGTTAGCGATCATATTCTAGACAAACTCAATTGATTTGATAATCCAAAAATCCATGCGTACGGTCATAGATTTAAACAGACCATGAATGATTTGGAATGTCATAGCAATAAAAATTTACGATTTCAAAGAGTTATGGTTGGTCTTTACTATCTGCATGGGATCCCATAATTTCAAAAACTAAATTCAGCCATATAAAAACTATAAGGTGACATTTTAAGTACTTTTTGCCAAAACAAAATTTTAAATGCCAAAGATAGTAGCTATACAACCACGTGCATACTGATAGTAATGCAGGTGGCATTATATATAACTTGAAATATATGTGCAAAGAGTCCACCTACAAACAAAATAACAAAGTATCTGTAAATATTAAAGGACATACGTATGACTGCCTGCACAAGGATACAGATAGCCGTGTTTGCCCAAATTAAGAGTCTGTTACCTCAAATAAGTATTTAGGATTAATTGTTGACAAACATTTTGGCTGGAACATTCAATAAAATATAGAATATTTTAAGATCGATATATTGTAAGTTACACTACTCTGTACCAAAAACTATTTCAAATGCGTTATATTATGCTTTGACTGCCTCCGTAGCCTAGTGGCATGGGCGTGTGCTTTAGAAACCGGTGGTCGTGGGTTCAATCCTGCAGGGACTCAAAAATTTAATTGCTGTTTCAAGTTCGTTAGGGCAATTGGGCCGATCACCCAATTGTCTGAAAAGTAAGATGATCCGTGCGACTGATGGGCATGTCGGTCAACCCTGTACATTGGACCAGCGTGGTGGGATACAGTCAAAACCCCTAATGGATAGGGGTGTATGGGGAGACCTATTCTAGCAGTGGACTAACAAGGGCTGTTGATGTGATGTGATGTATGTGGGATGCTTTAGCAGACTCAATAATCTCATAAAAACACACTCTCGTAAAACACATGTCCTGGACATAAGTGTGTCAAAAAGTATTTAAAGAAAGCATTGTCTAGTCTAAACTGTGTGAAATTATGTAATTAAATTTTAGTACAATTCCCCACATGTTTCATAAACGGGTTTGTATGTAATATGGTAGCACTTCCTTGTTACTACTAATTTGCGGTACAACGTTTCCGCGGTTCTACGCATCCGCAATAGACTAATACTATACCTACACTTGTATTGTTAGAAGTTCAGAATCGTATGTTTTCTAATATCCGGTATCCGAAATGGGCACAATTTTTATTTTCAATTATAATCTATTTATTATTACTATTGTTTATAATTAACAGTTACGCATTATTTGTAATATTTGTTATTAACGTAAAGCTGGGAATTAATTTATTTGCATTGTTTTTGTGGTATTTTTAATAATCATGCTTTTATTATTTTTATTCAATTTTATTTTTTAAAGTTCAGTTAGTAGGTTTGAATATATTTTAATGAATATCTTAGTCTAAACAGATTTACTAAACGATCGTAGTTTAAAATGGCTAACTTAAATGAAGAGAGCCTTAATGAGAAACTTCTTACGAGCTTTAAACTTTGCTATTTGTGTAGATGTTCTTATACTTAATTTTAACTCTTTACTATTGCAATTTTACTTTCTATGACTTTGGATTAGATTCAAAAATCTCATTTATTTTCTTCTGTCCATACTCAATCAAGCTGTTCAAATCAATGATCCCTTAATCCTGATAAACCTCTGTTAATTTTTAAGCAGCATTTTTTTCTTATTTAATTCGAATATTTTTTCAAAAACCAGCTTTCAGAAAAAGTTGTTATAACACTAAAGCCCATTTACAAATTAAAGATCCGGAAAAAACATTTCTTTTACTTCTTCTGAGTGCTGCTAAAAGTTATTCATAGACTTTTACTACTAGAATTACAAATATTAAACATTTTAATTTACTTCACTTTTCTTAGCGACCAATGCCATGGGCTATTAAAGCCTGTAGTCATTTGCCGTAACTGGCACGATTTGACCTAGAATTTCAACAATGGTTTCATTTTGGAAGTTTAAAGGTGAAGAACAAAAGGACTATACGGCTTAAATTCTCCGAAAGAATATTTCCTTTAATGTATTGGTTTAGCTACGCTTATGTTTAGTAATTAATCTAATATTCACACTAGATTTTTTAAATTTTATCTTTTTTAAACCCATTCGCAAAATCCTGCCCGGTTTATTTAAGTATAATTTATAGTCATTTTCACGTTTAATTCCATTGTGGTAACTTGGGCCAAAAGATGAATATAGTATCAAAGGTGAAAAAGATCCGTACAGCCTTAATATAAAATTTATACGTTTGTATGAAAATAATTATTGAATTTTTATATATTTACAATACAAATTACAATTTTTTAATACTCAGACTCCAAAATATTCAATAACCAAACGAATAAAACTCGCACTCAATAAAGACAATGTCTCTAAGGAATTATAAATACGCTCTCAGACTGTACCATGTGCAATTCCTAAAACTCAATTTTTTGGGAAATGGAACGTGCCAATAATTTAGACATGTAGTTCAAGATATTAAGTTTTACTAAAAAGAAGTGAAGATTTTGATAGGATCTTAACTCAGCCCTAGCTAATCTGTATTATTTGATGGTGGTTTGATGTCTATCAAAAGGAAAGGGCTGGTTAAAGTTAACTGTTTTACAAATGCAGTATACTTGTAATTTAATACTTCTTTACTTTTGATAAATAATAACATTGGTTTCCCTTTAAGTTCTTTCTGTCCCGGCCTTGCAGGTGCCCTCCCCATCAGACAATCCACATTCCCCTTTAGTATACCTGAGGTTGTAGATCTCATCTACATTCATGTTGTCTTTTATGGTTTATAAGTTGAAGCTTCTCCCCAAGGACAAACCCGAAAAAAAACAGCAAAATTTGGATGGTTAATTTCATTAACACCAAAACGAAAACCACTATTACCTAATCTTTAAATTGACCCTATTAGATCATATTTTAACTTAATTAAAAATCTTTAACCTAATAAAAGTGTTGCTAATAAATTTTTAAAGTAAATCAAGATAAATAAATGTTTTTTACTAGTGTGTTTTACAAGTTGGAAAAAAAAATCAAGCTATTATTTTTTTTTGAAGATTCCGTTGCTTTATACCGGTGGTCCTAATGGTAAATTTTTTCAAAAAAAAAAAATTCTTATAATCCAAATTCTGATTTGATTTAAGCGATTAATTAATCTTACGTTAATAATTGTGATAATTTCCCAGGATCCGTTAACAAGCAAAATATTCTACGTGATATTACAATTTTATTAAATATATAAACCAAAAAAAAGCACTGACAATAGTTACCTAAAAAAATGCCTCGTCTATAACCGATTAATAATAAATAACCTACACATACAAATTATTTCTACACATGCTATTAATGATAAGTATGTATATATATTTTTGGGTTTGGTAAGCATTTTACTTTAAAAGCGACCAAATTTAAACTTTTAAAGTACTAATAAATATATACATTTTATAACACGTTTAAACTAATGTTTTGATGTAATACTGCTCAGTCTTGAACAGACTCGATAACCATTCTTCAACCATAGAATATTTATACTATTCTTAACGAGCAATTACACTATGCATTTATTAAAAGTCTCACGACATTTTTTGCCTCATAAAGCTAGCTTATGCCAGAAACAATCTGAGAGCTCCGAGAACAATAGAGTTGATGTAATGTTAAGGAAGTTTTGCTACCGGAAATATTTATGGTAAACCCCTAGATAACCATATTTAAAAAATAAATATTTTCGTTTGCCTGATGGTTTGTTAACCAATTTTTGATCTTGTGTCTTTTCGCATTACATTTGGACCTTAAAGACCAACAGGAGGGAAAGTAAACTCTTTAATAGTTTACTCAAGGGTGGTAGAATCCCCACCAGGGCCATCTGGGGCCACTACAGTGGTGCCCTATTTTTCCGGCGGAATATGAAAACACTATCGTGTTCCGGTTTAAAGAGCACTGTAGCTAGCGTATTTACTGCGTAAACGAGGTGTTACATCTTATGTCTCACGGTAGGCAGCGCGTAGGTATTTATCCTTGGTATAACCTATGTCAATGGTTGTTGGTGACCACTTTTTATCAGGTGCTCGATTGCCCGTCTACCGCGTATGCTGTTAAAAATATGTATACCTTTTAGTGAATGTCGTTTGGATACTTTGAGCATAAGTTAAACAACCCTTGACGACACTATTAATTTTAATTACTAATTCTTTTTTTTTTTTAATAACATTAAATAAATTCCATTCTCAAGTTTTAAGTATAAATATGTACAAGAGCCAAATAATAATAAATTTTAATAAGTACATCTCTTCTGATTGACTTAAACCCAAAGACAAATTAAGATAGCACTTTTGGTCTGAAATATCGTTTGTCTTAGATGAATTAGAACCCTTGACTATTAACTATTTTTTGAGTTTAACTCCTTTTTTCGGGTGGGAGGGCCAATGGTAAAGGCACCCCGTCCTTCTAAATTCAGATGGGTTATGTTGGACTGGTTCTGAATAAAACCAACACGTTGCTCCGTCCTTGCTTATACGGTTTACGATTCCGCTTTTGAGGTTCTAGTGACCGTCGCGTTGTCCCCGACTCCTTAAGATGGGCAAAAGACTTCACCGAGTCTTCTTCCTTAAGCCGACTGGGTAACCTCCTACTGAGCCACACCAGTTCGATAAAGTTAAAACTTTGGGCTTTTATGTTATAAACTTGGATATAAACTTGATTTTTCTGTTACCTTAAAATATTATTATTATTTAAATGTACCGCAACGGAGAACCTTTATCATTCCACATGCTAATATGACGTAGGTGGCCAACACGTCTTAATTTTTTATTTCCTACCTGGGCCATAAAACTCAAAATTATTCAGTAACTATTTCGCCATAGTGGTTAATGAAGAGATTGAAATGTTTATAAAAGAAATGTTACATACCTTGCTTTGAACGCAATTTCGTAAAATTTAATTTATACTATGTATATTTGTACCCCAACTGTTAAAATTTAATTATTCAATACGTAGTGATTAAAACGTCAGCATTTATAATCGTAATACCTATCCCAACACTAGGCAAGTTAATCCACAGATGATCTGAATTATAATTAAAGCTTGCATAAAATGATTTCAAACAAGCTTAAATTCTTATCGTGAAGACATGCCTCACCAACAGCTTATAGGTAAAATACTAATAACTAGTAAATAAACAAATAATGTTCGGCTTCAATTGTTTTCAACGTCTTCTCTGTTAAGAGGTTTTTGGACCGTATTCCACCACACTGCAGTGTGGTGGAATATGGAATCCGTCCACCCCCAACAACTTCAGTGCCGGGTTTGGTGGTGGACCGACCAAAATCATCTTAACCCAGACAATTGGGTGATCGGTTGGGAAATTTTTTCGGGATTCCGAACCCCGATCTCCGGTTTGATAAAGGGCCAAATAGAACAGGGAAGATTGAATTCCGGGGTAAATGTGCATATAAACAAAATAACATACTTAAAAAATAATTGAATAACCAAACTTAGAACTTGAATCCTCCCCCTCCTTTTTGGAGTCGGTCCAAAAAATGAACGTGATATTAATTATTATTTTTTATTTACCAACACAAACCTTTTTAAGATACTCTCCGAGGGCCCTTTGCAAATCGTAACACTTTTCAATGACCCTCTAAAAACATGACGTTTTGAGTAATCGACTCGTGATGACTCAACATCAACGAAAGCATTGCAAGGTTGACCTTCACCAAGTACCTTGAACCTACCCGGATCTGGTTCTCCATTCTCGTTAAAAAAATAATTAATGATTATTCCAAAATTGCAATTATTTTTAACAGTAGAGTCATCTAAGCATTGACAAAAAATAGGAGGATCTTTTTTAATTACTTTATTATTTTTAATTGAATTCTACGTTGGTCAAAAAGTTTTACTAAGTAAATGAAGAAAATTGTTTTACCAGGTTCTTTGCATTAGGTGCTTTAACTTTGGGCACAGCGCATTTCCATATTATCTCATTATCTTAATATTAATTGATTTTAAATAATCTCTCTAAAAAAGAACAGTCGACTATTACGTCTATTGATTATTTGTGGTGAAAATTTTAATTGCTTTTAAAAGAATGAACGCTGTGAAAAAATTTTATGAATGCCGCTGTTTCTGAAAGATACAAATAAAATAAAAATACTTCTTAAATATGGTCATAACATTTATAAACCATATTCCAAAGATAAAACGACACCGATGCCAGAAAAGTTAAATGAACTCAGCGTAAATTATCACTAGAGAACGACCTTAGCCTTGAAAGGTCGTAGCGGCCCTGACAGAAAGGTGGTTTCAGTGACCCAATTTCTTTATGTACCCACTGTTGAAAATGATCACAAATACATTGCGTTTATTTTTATATTTATATTGTTTTCCGTATTCGTGAATATGTTACTAATATCATATCCTATGCATAAATAAAATAATTAACAACTAGAAATATTACTGATGTACATTAGTAATAGTTCTTACTTTTGTATTTTAGTAATATTTCTTCGAATAGCAAAGCTTTTAAAACTTTCAAATATATTTGCTATTATTATGTTACACCTATATGGTTTGTATTCTATTTATACATATAATACATATATATTCACATTGTTAGTTTAGGCAAATATGTACACAAGTCCTAGATATAGCTAAATTTTAAGGATTTATATGTTTTGTTGAGAATTTATCGAAAATTGTACAGCTTTATTTACATTGAATTTAACATGTATTTGTTTAACTAAGGCTAACTGCCATATCTTTAGGTGTCGATTGGTACCTTTTCAGTAGATCATCAGATTGTTGTGCCTTTTTTACTTACTTAATTAAATCATAGAAATTGATTTAATGTATACTTAAAAAGAATGTAGAAATTATGTTGGAACAAAAAAGATTCCTTGAATACCTAAAAACTTGAGATGTAAAGCTAATAAGTTTTTTTTGTGTACCTGTTTTCTTTTATTAAAATTAATATTCCTCCCGCCTTATTCTAATAAAATGTAAATGAAATTCTTGTGTAATAAACTTTTTTTCCCGAATAACGAATTGTTGAGCGCCTTTAGGTAAATTTAAAACGGAACAATTGAATGTGAAAACAGAACAACTTGAAAGTAAGGAATTAAATTACTTCCGTGATGCGAAACGTTTTTTTGATCCTCATAATCCAAACGTTCACAATGTTTTCAATTCCGTAAACATTCAATGACTCCTTTGTCATTTATTTAAATTTGTAAATCAGTTGACCAATCTTTGTATTACTTTTTCAAGGTATTTGTTATCAGAACCTTATTATTAATATACATAGAAGTCGTATGTAGTTTGCAGTATACATTTTAGTTTCGAAACTATCAAAAAACGTAACTATGTAACGCGGCAGGGCCAATTCTGTCCTAAGCAGTAGCGTCAAATCACTGGTTCCTGTTCCGACCGTTGTTCAGACTGTTATGATAAACTTTATTCGACATCATGCTTTTATTTTTTTAACATTACAAGGATAAAGACAATTTATGGTAACGAACAAAAATATATTCTCCACAAAGAAATTGTTGACAAAATTAGTAGCGATCCGTTGGCATCATCCCTAATCCCTATTCGACCCGCATAATGAAACCGCTAGTAACTTTCCGAGACCAGCTATTTGGTTATAAATACAAGGCCAATTCTGTTCATGTCTAAGAATTGGCCTTCGTAAATTTACGAACAAACAATCTTTAAGGACTTTTATTCCAGTATATCCTAGTTATGCATATATATATTTATATAAAAATGTTTCACACCTGACATTGTAAACAATTACGTAAATAACATTTGATTATATACTATTACTACTTATTTGTACATGGTGGTTAAAAACTGCCTCCATAGCCGAGTGGCATGAGCGTGTGCTTTAGAAACCGGAGGTCGGGTTCGAATCCTGAGGGGATTCATCAAATTTTCATTGCTGTTTACTAATTGGCTAGGTCAATTTGCGCCGATCACCCAATTGTCTGAAAAGTAAGACAATCCATGCGTTGGATAGGCATGTAAAAAGTCGGTCCACCCACCAACCAGGACCAGCGTGGATACGGTCCAAAAACCCCCTAATGGATAGTAGTTTATTAGGCGAGGCCTTTTTCCAGCTGTGGACTATCATAGGCTGATGATGATGATTATGGTTAAAAACATCGGCAGCATTTTATCGTAATATGTAACCCAAAAGTAGCCAAGTTAACCCACAGTCGATGCGAATTATGATAAAAGCTTCCGTAAAGCCTCACTTATTCACCATTTTTTCACATATAGGTAAAATACTAATAACTTGCAAATAAATAATCAATTTTCCCCTTTAATTGATTTAAATTATTTAATATTTTATTTGGGCATACAATTTTGTTTTATAGTAAACACACACATGTTTTCTATAAGCATAATAAATAGCCCGAGAAGATAGAGACAAATGAATAAAATCGTCTGTACTGATACAAACAATAGTAATAAACAACAAAGGGACATCTCTCAAAGCAATGCATATAATACATGAAACATCAATTCTGTTCGTACTGCGAATATTGGATTCTGCGAATGGGGCTGAGCAAGAGCTTTTATTGAGTGCTCAGGGAATCACAGTGCCTTTAGCGTTCGTTTTTACTAAATATAATAGAAAACAAAAGAGTTTTATTTATTTTTTGATTTAGATGAAAAAAACTTGTGAGGATTTCATAACCATCGGTGAAGCCGTTTCGGGGGAGTATGGGAGCCAACATTGTGACACGGTAATTTTATATATTAGCTCTTATAAGGTTCAGCAAAGTAAATCATAAATTATACTGGAGTTATTTAAATTTATGCTAGCAACATTTTTTTTAAATCCTAGAGTATACAAAACGCTACCACCAGTTTGGTAAACCATTTCTTCAAGGTAATATTTTAATTCTTGAGATATTTCAAGAGATTGCAGTTTTGCGATAGCACAAATATTACAAATTATATAAGAATTATCCTACTTCCTTTAACATTATACTTTTATAAATGCGAGAGTTCGGGACTATGTCTGTTATTCTTTTACATAGTAACTACGAACCGTCACGCACTAAAAATACAAAATAACATAGCCTTTATATCACAATCACTTATGGGCTATAATTTGAATAGTCTAGATAATTTAAAATATAAGAAAACGTGCAATGTATGCAGATAAAATATTGCCATCTGCTAGCTATTCCGGCTTTAAACGCAGTAAATTATGTACATATATCATTATAACAAATTACCATTATTATTGCGCGAGTGATACCACTGATTATATACAGAAATTAAAACGTTTTCATAAAACAAATGTTACCAAATACAATTGTGAAATATTCTACGACTTAAAATATTCAAAGCTGAAGTGAATGAACTCGCATTGCGATAAAGACAATGTCTGTAAGGTATTACAAATACTCCTTTAGATTGTACAATACAATTTGGTTGAATAGCACGTGATATCACTTAATACAATAAAATTTCATAATTGTATTAATTCTAATAATTTTAGATGTAAAAAACGATATAGGATTTTAAGGATACCAACCTGAGCTATTTGATGATTTATATATTTCATTAGGATATAGTAATGTTTTACTGTCGTGTGAGTTTTTTGTGGAGAACAGTTGTGGAAATGCTTTATTTATTAATGTTTACAATACACATAGTACAATAACATATTTAGGTACTAAGAAAAATAAAGCGTCTGACGGTCTATTTTCTATGGCTGCAGATAAAAAAGGCTAATCATCTCGTTGATTACTCTAATCTTGGTAATTAATGCCAAACTTGGTAATTAAATATCAAAAACTTTCCGATAACAGATTCACTACGTTTCGTATGGTAGGTATTTTGTTACTGCAATAAGTTCTTATAATAATGATAACAATGAATAACACAAACTGCGTGAAAATAGGTCACGAAGGTCCTTAAAAGTATCGTATTTCTGTCCCACGCGGAAGATGAAAGAAATGCTTTTACATTAATGATATTAATAGAGAAACGCTCTAGATTGCGAGAGAAATATTGATGAATATTATAGTTGACAGCACTGTATCTCCGCAACTTAATAAATGTGTTAATTTTCACGCAAATAAATATTACTCCTTGTGACATAAATACGAACTTACGTAAAATTTTTGTCTGAAAGTGAAGTTCGTTGAAACAAATATAGTATGAAACAATCTATGAGTATAAATAAAAACTGATGCTAAAAATATATTCAGGAAGAATCCTTTAATCGGAGCTTAAATGAATATGGACGAGAAAGAATAAAAATGAAAACCTGGTTCATGAGTGTAAAAGTTGCAAAAGGTAAGCGCTTAAATTACAAATGGCTCTTAATGGAGTTTATTCAATGCATACGATTTGTGTATAGTTTAAAACTCATAAAATTAATAATTGATAAACATAGTTAATAATCTGTTTTTGTACTTTACATAAGCCTCTAACTTTTCTATTTTTTTTATTGTTTTTAAAATTGATTGGTCTTCGACTTGTAAGAAATAATCATATGTCTATTTCTTCAGTCTTTCTCTCACTCTATTATTATAACTTTTATTAAATGTGTGATAACACACATACATACAGTATACTCAAGGCCGAGTAATGAGGCTTGTTTTATGGAACAAGAGTTCACGAGGACAAAGTTTTGGCTGGCAGCGGCTGCCATGGCGCTAATATATCCTGAGCAACTGCATTTTATTTAAGTACGGTTATTGAAATAATTAGCAACTTAACTATAATTAAAATGGCAACACACTTGAGGTTATTCAAAAAATCAATTAAACATTAAATTTAAAACTAACTAAATTTTTTCAATTTAAATCTTCCACCGTCGTCGTAGTCGTAAGTCGTAGGTAAATATTAGAAGTAGTACTTAGCCTTTTATAATAAATTTGTTTTCATCAATAGGTAAAATTTATATTTTATCCTATTTTGGATACCGGATATTAGATAACCTACCGACTAATCCCCATAGAAGGGTACCTACGCTGACGCGAAAGCGTAGAGCCGCGGAAACGTATCGCAATTTCGTAGTAAGTGTGCCATTATGTCTGCAGGAATTCTGTTAAAATTTTGTTCTGTAAACGTTAAATTATTTCAATATTTACAAAGTAAACTAAACTAGGATTTATTTAAAAAACTTTTATGAGTACAAACAAATGCTTAGGAAATGTTGGTTGATCCTTTATTAAAGACAATACGCAATTACTATATTATAAATATGAGAACTATATTTGGCAGTTAGTATGTCCCAATTTTACAAAGGACTGTCTGGAGCGGTACCACCGCGGTGCATAGTTTTGCCGTAAAGCAGTAGTGTGAAAACACTACTGTGTTCTGGCTTGAAAGGCATCGTAGCTAGCGTATTTACTGGGTAAAAGAGATTTAATATCCTATGTCTCACGATAGGCGGCGCGTAGGTGATAGCCTAGACTGAAATATAAATCCTATTGAATAAGTTAACTCTAACAATTACATAATGATCAATTAAAAACTATCGCATATTTTACATAAAGTAATATTGATAAATCGATTAATGAATTAGTTGACGGTAAATCCAAAGGCGTACATTCAGTAGAAACTGCTAAAGACGGCCCCCTTCTTTATTTTTAGATGTATGCATGAATCTTCAAAACAATATGGATCTATTCACTTCTTTACAGTAGACAATAAAAATATTAGAACTGTTTAGACTAATTTTTATTTTAGTATCATGAGAGTGTAATTATATAGTTAACGTAAAACAAAGGATTGTAAGTTAATTTGCTGTAAATAAATTACGCAAATGTCTGTCTGCAACAACGATGCCTGCACGTTTATGTTAGTGTATTGTTCATTAGGCTCGGAGTAACAGAAACAAAGGCTATTAAAGTCAAATTAAATGTTTTGAACATAATAACGCTCGATGTGTTTTATTATGTATCACTTTTGAGGTAAGTAATTGAAAATCGATCTAAGTAATATTTTATCATTTTATCTCTTGTCATTTGCTTTGGCAGAATGATGGTAAGTGACTACTCGCTCGTAAATAATGTAGCGTAAAACACCATGTCAACGTCCTCTCGCTGAAATCTCGCCTTATGATTTTTTTTTGGATGTTACGTTTCGTTTATCTAGTAATTTCGCTGTCTACGGTGGCCTTCAAACGGAACCTATGATATTTAACCGATATTCCTACCAAAAAAAATATGTTTTAAATTAAATGCATATGCATACACAGTAAGGCTAAGTAATCTGTAAAGTGAAAACGGGTATAATAATTCAACGATAACACTGAAATGAACAATTTTTTGATTTACAATATTCCCGACGTTTTAGATCCTTTGCACGTTTTTTTAATGGCATACTCAGGCAGACGAGCAGTCGGGTGATGGGAAGTGGTCACCGACGCCCATAGACATTGGCAATACCAGTGGTATCACCAACGCGCTGCCTACCGAGAAACGAGTAAATACGCTGACTACGGTGCCCTTCAAACCGCAACACAGCAGCGTTTTCACACTACTGCTTCGCGGCATAAATAGGCGCCGTGGTGGTACCCACCCAGACGGTCTCTGAATTTAGACATTTTGTTGGTGATAAATTTCAAACGCTAAACAATAAATAATAAATGTATTAACAATAAATTAATTTTATTCTTTTAATCGCTACATATTTCTTACCTTTAATAGTTTTTTAAATTAATATGTCATTATTAAATAAAGTTTTGAATATTTTAAAAACCACAATATTCGCACATAAATAATAACCAAATATATATTTGAATGATCTTTTTACCAAATGATTATTAATCCCTGGGTCTGTAGTTTGTTAAAAACTGATGAATTACTTATCTCATTTTGCCTTCCTTGATATTTATTTACAAAAGATATTTTTTCAAAAGAATAAGATGAAATAAAATGGAAATATTAATATGATAGTATATAATAAGATAATATAAAATAATTTTTAATGAAATATTAAAAAATTACATAAGCTTTGAATAAAACCATTAATTTTTATGTTGTCAATTTACTTATATATACTTTATTTTTTTGTATATATTTTATGTATGTATCTGCTTGATTTTGTATTGTTCTAAAAATATTGGCTGCATATTTTTTCTGATTCCCCGAATAAATTAATAAAACCTTTCTCAAGGCTTTAAGTTTAACCATAAAAGAAAAATATGTAATTAATTTCAGTAAATTACTTATCAATACCAATAAATAAAATAGGAGTGTGAGATATGATTTATTTTACATATCTTTAAGGCTTTCTAAAATTGCATCGAACTTTCTTATCAATAAATATCAAAATAAATTATGATCATTCAGTTTGCTAAAATCTCATATCAATTATTACTGTTCCTTGAGTCGTATAGTACAAATGAATAATTATCTTTGTTTCAAAACTGTATTTACGACGTTAAACGGTATAGGGTTTTATTATTTTGAGGGTAACCTGCAGCACAATCTAGAATTAAATATTCGTTAAATTTAACTTTAGGTCCGTACCGTACGTAGATTTTCATGGCCTTTCTTTATGTTTTATTTCCTCTATTTAAAATGGAACATTGAGATAATATACAGAAAAAAGAAATATCATTGTGAGAATAATGAAATAATAACAATAAAAAACACAATCTGCGTGAAAGTAGGTCATGAAGGTTCTTAAATGTATTTTATTCCCTTCCCACAGGGAAGATGGATGGGGCGATTATATTAATTCCAGATAAAAACATGTTCCTCTTTCTTCAGGATTCTACTTAACGTCTCAAATTAATTACAATAAATTTAACGTCTATTTTTATTACTTTTTAACAGCAGCCTTTCATTGAACGTGAAATTAAACATGACATTTTGGTTGATATCAAGAATTCATGGTATCAAGGAACATCATTTGTTTCTATAGAAATGGCTTACAAACAATTTGGTGATTTCACTTTGATACCCGCTAGTTTTGCGTAAAATGGTTCTTTACTTTTTTAAGTTGGTCAAATTTTTTTTGTTAATAATATTGGATATCAAAAAATGTTCATAAATCTAAATGTTTATATAAATATTATTAACCTATTGCATAGCTTCTATCGCGGGCCTTGAGCGAGGTGACCGAAACCAGAAATTCCGTAACGAAAAAACCTCACGCTCCCCACTTCGACGGGCAAGGAGGTGTGGCTTGAAGACCGTGCATCGTCTAACGTCGTTTTAGTTCGGCAGTTTTCGACACGGCGTTGTGTGCGATTAAACGTATTGTACGACTCTACGAAACTCGCATGATTGAGACGAGCTGCTCTGAAATCGTGCGAATACATAAGCAGCTGTTTATGAAAGTATATCTTAATATATATAAATCTCGTGTCACGATGTTTGCCGGATGAACTCCTAAAATGATTAACTGATTTTAAAATATAGATGCCCACCATGTGCCGTTTAATCCAACTAAAAGAGAGAATAGCTTACATCATAATTTATAATCGCAATAATGTACTAAAACAATTTATTTTTTATTATTATTTGATGCAAAATGTTTGCTACAAAACGATTGTGACAGTTGGCGATATCTATGGATTGCGTTGTGTGTGTCAATAGATGGCGCGGTTTAATATTATAAACTTTTCATTGATAATAGGAGAATTGGTACAATAAACAGTAATTGCTAAAAATTTATTAATTTTGATAAGTTAATTTTATAATAATTTTTATTTATTGTTAAAAACAAAAATGCAATTTCATAACGCCGTTATTTTATACCAAGCCATCAATTAAAAAAAGTAATGAATAATATAATAATAGTAGCGTCCTAACATGCGCCAACAATATAAAATGTTAAAATTAGAAATGAATTTTACAGAGCAAAATTAATAAAAGCGATGTTGTATCCTATATAAAGGAAATATTTTATGACATATTCAACGGCGGATACGATTGAAAGTACTGTATATTCGTTATTTATTATTTCTTCCGATAGTTGTTTCCTTACGCTTGCAACGAATGTAATCAACTGAACAAATCATGTAACTAAAACATTAAAATTATGCTTTTGGTGGTAGTGCTCCGTATCCATACAAATTATAACATATTTAATAGAAAAGTAAGAATTAAAAAAACATTAATAATTTTTAAAATTAACTCTTTTGTATAGAATTTTGCACGATATCAACAGAAGAAACATTTTGATTAATCGTCTTCAGTCTAGCCGCTAAATACCAATCCAATCGATTTTATTTTTGAATGTTTTAGGTGTAACGGTAGCATCATCGAGTGTTACTGTTTTTTTACAAATGACATTTGCATCATGCAACATCAGCCTTTGAGAGTCCACTGCTGGACATAGGCTCCCTAATACACCCTTTCCATTGGGGGTTTGGACCGTATCCCACCACGCTGGTCCAATGCGGGTTGGTGGGTGGACCGACTTTTTGGCATGTCCATCCGACGCATGGATCATCTTACTTTTCAGACAACTGGGTGATCGGCTCAAATTGCCCTAACTAACTAGGAAACAACAATGAAAATTTGTTGTGTCCCCGAACGATTCGAACCCCCGACCTCCAGGTTTCTAAAGCACACGTCCATACCTCTCGGCTACGGGCAGTTTATAAAATGGTGGTCCTCATGACTTATATTCTCTTTTGGTTTATCTTCAGCCCTCAAATTGTTTATTACAATGTAAAATAAGTGAATCCTAGCCGCAGTAACGCGTGGCAGGGTCCACTGGTAGGTGTGTAGGTATTTATGTACAACAGTGAATAGCTGTACTTGTAAAATTTGTGTATAAAGTGTTTTGAAAATATAAATCAGAGCGGTTGACAACTTTTCTATCAAAAAAATTGAATTTGAAAATGAATAATGATCCACAAGAGTCCACAACAAAATATGGGACCACCATTGACGTGGTATTTTCTAGGTATTTAAAGGATATTAAGTTGCAAACTTATGTTTATTATTTCAGTTATCGTAAACCTATAGTTAATAAAAATATTTTAAACAATATTAACTTTTTTTATTTATTTATTTAATAATAGAAAAAATTGTTTTCTTTTCGGTCACCATGCTCAAAAATTGTAACTTGAATTAATATCAAAGAAAAAGAAATACTGCATGAATAAAATAAATAAATAAAATTATAATTGCATAAGTTGATACAAAATGCTGTGCAATAGCTTTACCGCGGCAGTTCTCGAGTGCCACACTTCTTTTTTTTAAGAATATTTAATTAATATGCTTTATGAGAAATATAGAATAACGATTTCATTTCTAAAACATTTACGGAAATCTTACGTTTTTATTCAAATTCAAATATCTTTATTCAATATAGAAGTGTAACACTCGCTTATTGATTGTCAAGGACGCTACCACCGGTTCGGAATAGGACGCCTCCGACCTGAGAAGAACCGGCGAAAGAAACTCAGCGGGCCTATTTTGTCATCTTTTAAAATAATCAAATATATACATATAAATTTTCTTATGAGCTACATACAGTACTAACATATTTATATTTAGATATATGACACGTGTGTTTCGGTTTCATTGACTAGCGAAGATTGGTATAGCGTTAATAATTGTATCAGAAGTTTCTTCATTATCGTAAATGAACACGGCTAAAACATATTTCTGATTAGAAACTAGTACATCTGTTTCTACATAGTAAATTAATACGTATTCAATTCAAAACTATTAAATTTTAATAATCAATTTAGTAGTTTCAGACAGCTGCTTTTCGACGAGTAAATTGTTCAGTGTAATGCTAGCATAGATTCCGATAAGGTGCGGTAACCAGTCTTGTGGTGCTTTAAAACTTAGTTTGTAGTAAGTATTTGTAGATGTAGGATTTAAGGTCATATCACAATACAAACTGGTGTAAGATAATGTGATTAAACTTTAAAGTAATGTGTTATTTTCAGTTAAACTGCGTGAACTTAAAATAAACGTAGTTCAATCAAAGTTTTAAAGAACTTCTTATGTTACATGAAATTCAGTTTTAAGTATTTTTCTTTATGGCTTAGTTAATAGCGTTTATATTTTGATGAAACTTTTTATTTATTTTTTAATTCGGTTTACCTTTGTGCGAATAAATCGTAAATTATAGCTAAAACTTAAAACACATGATATATACTAAAACAATGATCTACATAGTTCTCCAATGAAGCCTTTTATCTATATGTTGAGTAGCACAGTAAAATTTAAAGCTAAACGTAGTCAAGAAATGCAATGAGGCACATTCAAGGTGTCATCTAAGACACTCTAGTATATACTTTATGGTTATAATAAAATTCAACATTTTATTCGAATAAAATTTGTCATAGACGACATTTTGATAAAAAGAAAATCTTAGATCATATCAGCCATTTAAAATGGGCTGGTACGAATCCCAGGACAGTATTGAGCAAAAGTTATGTTATCCGTTTACATTACCAAAGGGGGCTTAAACTTTAAAAATCAGATGAAAATAACGTATTATGGAATGCTATTTCTTAAGTATATGTATAAAATATACTGTACTAACAAAATTTTCTTAGTTTTATTTATATATAACGACGTAATTAGAGGCGACGTGAGTTGAGGAGGTGAAATAGCAACGAATACACCTCACAGCGCGCAGTTTGTGAATTAAAATTAGTGCTTGCGTTAGTCGATACGAAAGTGTCCGAGTTTGTAAATAGAGTGCTTCGAAGCACGAAAGCATGAGCTCATTAAGTTACCTTACCTTCTCCTGTGTTGAACACACAGCCTAAAGGAATTAAATTTTATTGTTAACACAACGGAATCACTCGCGATGCACAAAGCGCGGCTTTTAAATTAGTTTTTGGGTGAGCCTTTATTTAGCCAAAATACGTTAATGTTATTAAGCCTGAGATGCTGATGACTTGGGTCAAAATAATAGTTTTTTCAGTTTTCGAACTCAGGTAAAAATTTATATCCTGAGCATTTGAATTTTATTCCTTTATTTCTGCACATTGTTACGATAAAAAATACCTAATGAGAGAACTTTGGGGTTTAAATGTTTTTCTTGCAATGTTTTGCGAAAGCGAAAAAAATCAAATTGATAATATGATATGAAATTAATACATTTTAAGAAATCGTTAACTATTGACAATATATTTCATTTCCTATTTTTTTTCTAATTAAACAAAAATAAAACAATTTCCTTTACGTTATTCCTTATCCTTATTTAGCTTAATATATTATTCGTTAAAGGAAGGTACGTGAACGAATCTCTTACTTCGTTGGTCAAAGTGGGATATATTCTTAATGGTAATGTAAATATTAAATATTCAACAGGTGTAAGAATAGTATACGAGCTTGAATAAAATAAAAGGTAAAAAAATGGATAGTGTCTTATAACCTTAACAATGTTTTAACACTAGATACTTTGTTGGTGTCTACGGTACATAAAAAAACAATGAGTTGCGTTAAGGTAGGAATGATAAAAATAATAAATAATAATAAAAAAAAAAATAAAGCTACTTTGCAATTAAAGAGAAAAATAATATCTGATATTTGCAGTGTTGTAAAATTAAAAATATAATACATTTGTATTCATATTTAACACGATCTTACAAGATGAATAAACGTTATATGGCAGAGTATGAGTTGTCTAAAATAAGTAAAAAGGTGTTATATGCATTTTATTAAATTTTATTGTACCCGTATTAATCTTATAAGTAAAACAAAGAATAACTTTTGAAGCAATTTTTATTAACTGGTATTTAACCGTTTGATATCTTTGCAAACAATGAAAGATAACAAATAAGTATTCCCTTATAAAATTAAAACAAAAGAAAAGTTCAAAAACAGAATCGTTTAAAGTGGCAATACACTTATAAACTGCATATTCAAATCCTAAATGAGAATTGAAAATTAAAAAAAGGGAGCAATCAAAGCCTACATCGGCTACGAGTCAGCACCAATTATTAAAATTATAATACATGATTCAAATTCATTGATAACAATTGATGAAAACTTTGGCAATGATGGGCACAAGAAGACCTATCGATATTATAATAAAAATTTCGATTACAACTTTTTTATTTATTATTTCTTTTAGTTATATTTTTGTCTTCAAATTTTACTTTTTTGGTATTAACAATCGTGTATTTTCTTCGGATTTAGTGTACAAAAAGGCGGTCCTAAATTACCACCAAACTAAGATGAATTGCTTTAGGACAATATGGAAAGATCGTATGTATTTGGAGAGACAGCGAAACGTGGGTAAAAACCGATGCACTTAGTGGACAGAATCATTTTTATTCTTAATAAAGCCACGGAGATTATATTGATAATTGAGTTAGGATACAGATGTAAATTGCATAGAAATATATTATAATTCATTATAATATATACATACATTGAGAGTACGTACAAAATAATACACATAAGCTTGTTTCATATTTTTGACCGAAGTTACAGAATCAAATAAATTATCTAATGCTGTATGAATGTATGAATTTCTACATTTTAAATGATGTATAATAATATAATCTTATACACATTTCCATTTTATTCGCTAGGCATAAGTATTTTGAGGTTTTACGATGAATTTAATATAGATATGAAAGATAAGAATTAATTATACAATTATTTTAAGTTATTGCGACGTTTTAGACCCTTCCAGCGCCCATAGTTACGTTACAGGGTATGATGTACAGCGTCATTTAGTTTTAAGGCAGATTTAAGTACTGGTACAGGCCACAAAGAACTCACCAAACTGAATAGAACAAAATAGAGTTATTTAGTAAAGTTTTAAGGGTGACCTATTTAGACGAAGGCTACTGACCTTATTCCGCCCGAATAAACATTGTTTTACCACGAGATCTATACATCAAAACTGTCAGGACAATGTGGATAAAACAAAAAGTGGAACCATGACATTTCACAGTTTTCTTGCCGTTTTAATCATCCATCCTAATTACAATAAAATTTAGAATAAGGATAGATGATGAACTGAAAATGTATAAAATTGAGATATGTCACGACGAAACAAAAGCAAGGTTATATTATTGATTTCTTTAAGTAAAATGGTCTTTTTTAATGAACAACTTTAGTATTTGTTCACTCGTTACTCATTTAGTTTCTTAGTGTTTTTGTTAGCAAGTCACGCAGCTAGAAAGGGTAGGTGCAAAATCTTGTTGCGTAAGTAACATCTGTATGGGGCCTCTGTCAAAGAATGTAGGCGTTGACTTAGTTAATTATTCCTGAGCGAGCACAAGAAATGGGGCTATCATTATATCTACTATTATCATATTGTTTTATGAACAAGATTTTTTTTACATTTACAGAAAAAAACCTTTTTTAATCATTTAACTGCCTCCGTAGCCTAGTGGTATGGGCGTGTGCTTTAGAAACCGGAGGTCGTGGGTTTGAATCCTGCGGGGACTCAACAAAAAATTTTCATTGTTGTTTCCTAGTTAGTTAGGGCAATTTGGGCCGATCACCCAATTGTCTGAAAAGTAAGATGATGCATGCGTCGGATGGGCATGTAAAAAGTCAGTCCACGGAGTCTAAATGTCAGTGTTGATTTGTTATATGTACCGGTTATATACCAAATATATCATTAAAAGTCGGTTTTTTAAGGTAACAAACGGGCACTTCAATATTATTATGTATACTGATTCTTTCCAAGTTGGGAAATGGATCCTTGGTAGCTGGCTTGGCGCGATTAGAGTTATATTGTTATAGTTATGTGGTAATTACATTAAATGGAGGTCTGGCCAGTTACATTGTATGTCACTAAAAGGTCTTCAGGTCACCTTGGCTTATACTAACCTATTTTAAATTTAATATTATTAAGAATAAAGGTTTTATATACCAATTTTCAAACCAAATTTAATTTTTAAAAAGTACATTCCATTCATAATTTCCAATTTTCATTTTTGCGCACTCTTATGTTGTATTTTTGTTTGATATTGGAGTTTTGTTATTTTCATTTATTTTGTAGCTTTTTTTTCTTTAAAATATATTTATCTTGAAAACTGTACATGCTATGTATTTAGATGATAATTATACAATGTATAAGATGATATATACTAGCTTCACTCGTAACACCTATATACAACGCTTAAAAGCTTTTTGAATTCGAACTCGTTTGTATGACTTAAATTACTAAAAATTATAAGTAAAGGTTAATATTAACTTTTAATTATTTACTTCATGTTTGCTCTTGGTATAAATAATGAATTACGAAATAATGATAATTGTTCTATAATTATTTTAATAACTTAAAATAGATCAATCAGCAATGTTATCAATAATATCTGGTCGAAGATGTACAAGGTACAAAATAAAAAATATGTTGATTTTAACAATTAAATGGATAAGAAAATATGTAACTGCTAAAAATTGCGCATATATATATACGAAGATGTGAATGCTGAATATGTCACTAAACATTTTCCGCAACACGGTCTCTTGAGACCCATAATTCAATGAGAATATGGGAAGCAGACATTAAAAATAGATATTTTATCTTTATTTATGAGCATAGTACGTGATATGAGAATTTTTATGCACGCGAGTCCTGCTATAACTTAATACGAAAGTAAATATCATATTATCCTTAGTGGCCTAGTGATATGAAGAATGCTTTAGTATAAATTACACGTTGTACAATTAGTTTTAAATCAAATATTTATTTCTTTCAATCGTGCATCAAAAAGGATTGTCCGCAAGTTAAATTTGAATGAAGTGAAACGTAAAGAATATAGAAATCGGTACAATATTTAATAACATTATGTAAATGAATATCAATGGAGAAAACAAAATAGTTGTCAACCTATATTCATAAAGAAAAAATATATCTAAGATTCGTACATGAAAATTACTAGCACGAAGGAAAAATCGTGGGTTAAGTTTCTGTTATAAATATCATCTAAATGGGCATTAAACTTGGGCAGTCAAAATTTTACCTAAAAGAATAACTTAAGTATGCAAGCAAAAAATAGAAAATTATAAATTGATCTAAAACGGCGTATTTATGAAGATATTTATATAAGCTCGAGGAGGTACATTGAAAAGTTGATTGTGGTTTTAGTTTACTCAAGCACAAGATCCAGTCAAAAAGTTGGATCTTTTGATAAATGTTTATTAACCTTTTAACGGTTTTGTTATACAACTTTAATATTTTCGTTCTTTCGTTTTTCTTTCTTCTACTCTTCATTTCTTCTTTCTTATGTATAGTGTAACTATACTATTCTTAAATTTATAGTATCTGTTATCCATATAGTTATATTATAAGAATGGGTATTATTCACAGGTTATAATAAGAATAACTATACAGCACGTATTTGATTTAGTCTCAAAAGGATGTGGATAGTTGCTAATTTAATGGGATTATCACTAGGTGATTGTTAAATTAACCCACACGAACTAATTTAAACATTAAATTAGTACAAAGTAACGTAATGGCATCTCTTCAAAATTTTACATTTCTTGTGGATAACTAGAAACAAAGGTGGTGTGTTACATTACAGCCCATTTAAGATAGTAAGTCCAGATTTACATTTTACAGGGGGACGCTCAGGGTGGTAACACCGCAGGGCTTATTTGTCAAAACAGTGGATGAAATCAATGTGTTCCGGTTTTAAGGACGTAGGGGTATTTACTTTAGTAAACAAGACGTAACATCAATGTCTCACGGTAGGATCGGTTATGATATCCTGGTATTTATTAATGAGCGTCAGTACCAATCCTTCAGGTGGCTTGGTTGTTCAACTGCCTTCGTAAGCGGTAAAAAAACAGCCATTAAAGTTTCGCATAGACTTTTTTCAAAATTTAGAAAATAAGTAAATAAAGTAATCATTTTAATACAACATTTAAACTGTAAATACATTGAATTCTCCCATATAGCTTAAATGGGCTATGAGTGATTCGATAGCGCAAAATGTTCCTCCGGCATCATGCCTTTTATTAATCAATTAACTGAGATCAAAAATGGAACCAAAAAGAAGAAACACTTTTTTTCTGGCGTCTAAAAATGTGTAACTATATACCGAGTCTACCGTTCTTTGTGACTTTTTTTTTTTTTTAATAATTTAGGCAAGTAATTTGTTTTTATTTGTATTATGAATCATATGTTTATTGGCCTGGTAAGATATCACTATGGAGTTTAGTAACATGTGGTTAAAAGAATATTTCTTTACTAGTTAAAGCGATAAGACGAGGAAGAGGTTCACCTGGCGGTAATTGCCCTGCCCAAAAGAAAAGCAGCGTAAGACGCCAACAATCCGCTTACCACCCTGCGATATATAATATTACGACTCATTTACTCAGTATTTGTACTGAGAACGGTGCTGGAATTACTAATTTGCTGTAGAAAAAGAGACGGTGGAGGTACTACTACTTGTATGTATGATAAAAAATCACAAAGAATATTTGAATCATAATAATAACAAACATGTATCTGTCAAGATGTCAAGGTACAACGTAAAATAGTTTTAAAACTTGTATAGTTAACGAACAAGGCCTTATTTATATTTTTTAAGAAAACGAAAAATATGTAAATTCACAATTTGTTTCCGCATATTTCATTCACTAATTGTCTAGTAAAAATATAAATATGATAGTATGATGTGGAACAACGGTGATATCAGCAAAAATGAGCAAACACTACAGTCTTCCTTTTCACTGGTTGCTTAGTTATGGGTAAGCGTAATATGTAGGATCGAATTCAATTCGTCATTTGTGTTGTATAAGGTGTCTTCAAAATTTTTTGCAAAAATAAAAGTTGTACAAGAAATGTATTTCTGGTAATAAAAAAAACAACTATATTTTATCTGAAATTTATATCTTCGCTTCCGCCCAGATCATAAAGAGCTTTGAATGAAACTCTTCTAAATTTTTTATCCAATTTCAAGGTGTTTAGTTTAATTACCTGAATTTAAGAATTGAAAGATAGCAATTGAATGCAAAATTAACGCCTTAATGATCCTTTCAATCTGTGCGATAACATTTTTTAGTAAACAATTAATAACTTAGTCATTTCATGTATTTATATCAATTTGAACTAATTTTTTTAAAACTTCACTTCACTTCACTTCTACATAATTATGTTCATACTGATTAAATCCATCAAATAGAGAACAGGTTGGTTTGTTGCGGTTTCAAGTAATGAATAATAATACTTAACATACGTATATAAGACTCGTTTTTATAGTCCGTTGTTATCTGTACTCATAAACTCATCATTGACTATCATGTTGAAGGAAAAACAAATAAATATCTTTAACCGTAATATATTTATAATTGGTTTAGTCACCATGCGATATACTATTTTATTATTCTTCACCTGAGGCCTAAGATATGATTAGGTTATTGGTACGCCCATCACCGTTGTATTGCCAGTGCACTGCTTGTTGGATTCTGACTAAGCAACCGCAAAAAAAAAGTTAACAATTTGTGAAAAACAGAACAATAAAGAAGAAGTTTAGTTTGTAGGACCCATCATTTAAAATTTTCTAAAGTTTAAATTGGAAGTTACGTTTTAGTATGTCCGTGTTTAAAAAATAACTATAAAAACCGATTCTGTTTAAAAAATATATAGTACAAAAGGCTTGTAGATATTTTATGTGAATGTGCAAATATATTGGTCCACAAACAAAATGGTACCAAAATTTATAAAGATAGTTATAAGGGTACCCTGTGCCTACATATATCTGGCCCGCATAATACAACCGTTAGTAACTTCTCATGCGCAAATTCTGACTTCGAACACATTCTTCACTTTTTGGTCTTGCAAGATGACAAGCTTTTAAATTTCAGTAATAACTATACCTTCATATTTAATAAGTATAAAATATTTCTATAGGTGAGATGAATATTAACACAATGACAGTAGTAATGACTACTCAGGTGTAGTGGATTTGGTTCTTGCTTAACAAAACAGAAATATGTGAGTTCGAATTCTACGGAAGACAGCTATGTGTTAATAAATATTTTGATTGGCAAGGAAAATGTGCACCGATCACACGGTCGACTTCAAAGTAAGATATTCAATGCGGTCCAGCATTGGCAATAGTTGTAAGCCGCGAGGGCTGTAAAATATACTGAAAATCATTTCATCTATCAAAGTTTAGAATTTTTGTTGTGGAGGTGAACTGCCAGTCACTTAGTCTAAAAACTATTACTGAGATAAATTTTAATGGCTTACAAACATTCTTAATTTTAAATTTTTTGTTACTCCTAAGATATTTCATAAAGTTATATTGTTAATTCCAGCTTCAAAAGAACTGCATTCGTTATGTATTCATCGAATCGACTACTATTTATTTGGCTGCCTATTCCACAACGACCAGCGCTATGGGCTGTAATCTTTTTATCTCAATTCTCCTCCATCTTACATGTGTTCGTATTTCCAAAATCTCAGTGTTTAAAGTCTTAAAGATCTTCGTAGGATAATAACCGTCTTTTCTTCTCTTCGTCTACAAAAATTGATTTTGTTATATTTCCCGAAAAAAGGAAGTATATATTTTTTATTTATAGTACCTTGTGGCTCCCGCTCTTTTTTCAGCATCATCATTAATCATAAAAGTGGAATCATGTTTGCCAAAAAGATTGTACTTACAATATTTTTGCGATTCGTTGGTAGAGTTACACCGGACCATAATTATAAATGGCCAATTTTATAGCTATATGCATTCAATAAAAATTTTTATAATTATTCAGAATATAACCGTATTTAAATTAATGCAATAAAATATAACTAAACATTCAACCCTTGTCAAACGGAAACAAGAATATAAGCACAATGACAGAACCAATAATCCGTGAAATCTTTAGAAAATTGTCAACAAATCAAATTTTAGGAAGAAAACCCCTTATACATCAGTAGAGACGAAATAACGGTATCAATTATACACATAACAATTTTTTTTAGGTAGCTAAAGGAACAAACCTCGCAATCGTGTGAGATTACCCGCGAACGGAGAAGGAGGTAAGAGTAGTTACCTTCAGAGTAGAGGAATCTCCTCAGAAATACTTACTAGTTGCTTTGTATTTAGCCTTCAAGAGGTGCCTTTTACATATGTGCATCATAGGTCTCAAAATCGTTCATCTTATGTACTAGTTGCATCTCGAAATTGAAAAAAGTGGCTACGCCATCAATTGAGCAGACAAAGAATATTGCATTTTCCATAAGTAACTTTTCTCCCTTCATTGTTATCCGGAATCAATTTATAAAAATAAACATACAAGTAATTTGACTTTCATGACTTTATAGCTATGAAAACTTAATTTCATAATGATACTGATTTAAATTTTTTCGTAATTTCATCCGTAATTAGTTGTTAAATGTACAGCAAAATCATGCAATCCAATTAATAATTTAATCCAATGCAATAATTCAAATGCAGACATTCAAACTGGCGTTTATGATGAGATTGAAAGCTTTTTTTACCGAAACAAACTTTAAAAAACATCCAATGTTCGTACATTTTCCTATTTAGCGCCAAATTGTGATCCGCGCTTAACCTAGTTTAATGCTTACGCTGCAAAATGGTTAGAGACAGGGTGCGATTGTAATAGGAAATGAAATATTTAATTTTCGTAACTTATATAATGTTTGTATTTCCAGAAATTATTTATATTTAAGATTTTAATAAAACTTTTTGCTTCTACAGTTAAAAATATGATTTATATATTTAACAATAAAAGTACTAAAAGTTTTGATAAAGTGCAAAAACAAGTAATTCTCTTGTTCAGTATATTATTAAATGGGATTATTTTAACAAGTTATTATAAGCTTACGATCGTTTTAAATTAATTGCCATAATGGCCACCATGTTGTAAATAAAAGTTATCTTTCTGAAAATTAATGAATCTTAAATTAATGCATAAAATATAATATAACCTGGTCAACGAACTATAGAAAGAAGTTTACAGATAAATGCCAATTCCACATAAATCATGTGAAATTTTAAATTGATCTACATCAAATTTTAGTAATGAAGGCAATATTATACATAGTTAGACAAATAACAATCATTACAGAAAATGTTGTAAACAATGAAAAACCTCAACTTGATTTGCCTCGGTGTTAAATATAGAGTCATATTTAAGAGTCAATCGTGGCATGGACCATTCTGTAATATTTCAGTTCTATTACCGTGATGCTAGCTAATATCAACTAAAGTGTAAGCTATCAAAAACAGGATTTAGCTACTAAGTTGTTATCACGCAAGATTCAAAACCGTCACATCCTCTATTTGAGTAAGACAATTGAACATTTTTTTTACAAGTACTTTCATATGTTATGAGCAATTATATGATAAATAAATATATAAGTAATATTATTCATTGGACTTAATAATGACAAAATCGAATCTTAATTCAGTCCGAAAACCAAGCAAAATTAGCTTGTACTAATGGAACGCAAATAACTGATAATATATCAATAAAGCTTACTATTTCTTTTGTAATTCAAATACTATTATATAGAATGAATTTTACCGAGACACAGAGAAAAACACATATCATCACACGATATTTTTTCCGGGTGATGAACCTAAATCGGATCGTCAAACTTACCTATTATATATTTATTTTAAAACAGCTTATGAGTCAAGGAGCTTGAAAGGAATAGTGCGCAGTGTAATATCTATTATAAATTAACAAGACATTCCAAAAGTCAAACTATTAAGAAACAAAATTAAATTGTAGTGAGTTATAAGAATCAAAGAATTCATGGTATATGACAGTCTTAACTTTATTGCCGTGGGTTTTCGTCTACTCCATATTCATATAAATTAAAAATATCTATGAAATCATAATGTTATAACGTAAACATTATGCTGTGCTTGGTAAAGTAAGCATTCTTAAAATCATATATACCTGTAAATTGATGGATTAAAGATCTAACATATGTCAGTATATATGCAAGGACCAGTATAATGTAATAACTGCATAAGTTTTAATAACTTTGCTTACGATCGACTGTTTCTAGTATGTATAATTTACTCAATCTCATGAATAATTTAATATTGCAGACTGATTAAGCTTCAACTAGTGAACTCAAAACGCATACAAATCTAATTTTTTACATTCTAAGATTTCCTAAACAATTATTTGAAGATACTCAATATGAATTATATTATATAGATAATGTCAGTAAGCCGATTTATATGATAGATGAACGTTATAATAATTGTCGCTGGTACGACCAGCATCTCTACTTCGCAACTGGTAATGAAATATACCTACAACATGTGTTATACATATAAACCGTTCTTCAACCGCTCTATCGATTAAACAAAACCGTATAAATCCGTTGTGTAGATTCAAAGATTTAAGCATACATAGGGATAAAGGGACAGAGAAAGCGTCCTTGTTTTATACTTTGTAGTGAAGAAAGGAGAAGCCTGTCTTTTTATTAGTACTTTATTAGCTTAATTTAATATATTAAGTAAATAAAGTACTAATAAAAAGATACATTCATAGTTAAATTAAAATAAGTAGAATTATTTAATAAAATTATAGTAAATGAATCGCGTAAATTCTTATAAAGGAAAGATACCAAGAAAATATTACTCCCTTTATTGCTTCAAAATAAGTATTAACCTCGTCTTAAAGTACTCCTTCAGTTTTAATTAGCTTGACTGACCTTTGGTGTTGGGTAGGTTTTTAATATTTCATAATACTACCTGAAAGTTTATTTATTCAGAAGCGTTACGCCTTTTTATTTATTTACCATAAATAAAATATCTCCATTAGTTCTTTTTTTTGTAATAATCTAAATGTTTTATACCTTAAATCATTATTTATTTAATATAAATAAATGTAATAGAAAAAGTTACATCAAACTTCATATCTAAATATGTGCAAAGGTAATAATAAAATTTAACAAAACTTTCCATTGGGTAGAGTCCAAAATAAAAATTAGAAATTAAAAATTTAAAACAAAGTTGTCGCCTATTTATAAGTGACTCAAAAAACTATATATGAAAATACGTTTTTATAAAAAATAGGCACCGTAGCTGTAATTGCATAAGTTCTTGAATAATATCGGAGGATATATTTTTACATTTGAATGTTTAAAAAAAACATCAATAAATCAAAAACATAAAAAATAGCAAAGAAACGATTTTTTAGGTTCGCACGGAAAATGTATTTTGGTTAAATATTTGCCTTTAGGACAGTTACGATTGACATAAAATATGTAATGAAATCACGCAACACGAATGGCCAAGCCTAAGCCTAATTACATTGGGATCAAAAAATATTGGTGTAATTTTTCAAAATACCCTATTATTTTTTAAATATTATCATTGTGTTTGAACAACAGAGGATCATACATTTTATTAGTATATGTACTGAAATGTTAAAAATTATATGTAATAAATTTTTGCAACTTATAAAATCTTAATCGAATATAGAATACACTTTTCATAAAATATAGTTGGAATTTGCTTAATACAAATGCGGATTATATCTATAAATATATGATTAAAAATGCGGTGATTAACATATGATATGTGTTAAATAAAACTGCTATTGTTTCCGGTAGTTTCTAGATTTTTTTTACGTAAACTGTAGTAGACTTTACGTTATAGATAATTGTGGTTTTGTTAAAAATGTTATTAGAGACAGAGCTTAATAAGTCCCTGATGGTATAAAGAGACGAATTTGCGAAAGAAAAAGGATAATCGTCTTCATATTGCGAAGGATTTTTAATTTCATTGGGATTGTTAAGCCGTCGCTCGAGGTTGATCCTTGCTTTGTGGTTCATGCGAATGAAACACAATGTTTTAAATTAAAAACAAGGCAAACACTAATTTTGGTGATTAATTGAAAATTTTCATTTGCATATTTATAAAATTACCTTTGCTAATCTTAAACTGGTTGTTATGAACAATAGACAAGATAAAATTTGATATGATTGGGACTTGATTCATCCGAGCTGTGCCTAGGTAGCTATTATATTGAGTTTTATAAGTTTAAGAACATGAAAAGTATATCCTTTTAAATAGATTATCTTTTTTTCATAGCAATATTCCCAAGCTATCTTGGGTTAGGTTATAGTTTACCCAGTATCAGATTTAATACAGAGCAAATGCCAAACTTAAAAGGTTGGTCGCTGTGATTAAATTTTAAAACACTGGTCGCCGCAGCGTTGGACGACCCAGCACGAGATGCAGTAACGACCTGTGCAAATGTGCTAAGCGAGGTGGTTGATGGCTTGTGGCAGGCATGTCAGCATCTTGGCAATATGTACGGGAGGCTATGCTCGAGCAGCTGGGTCTGATCGGACTGGAAACGGACTCGCCATGACAAGATGCCTTGCCTTTAAATGAGTGTGTATTCTTATACAACGTTTGATTTAGTGTCCGCTTTAAGAAATGAATCCTAACCTTTAATTATTTTAATTATTTCGTTGCATAACAGACTGTTAATTGTAAGTCAACAAAGTTAGTTCCGTGTTTCTTTAAAGATACGACCGTTCTGGACCTTGCAATGCTTTTTAATGTTGAGTCGTCACAATGCTTTTGGAGGGTTATTGAACTGTGTCGCAACCTGCAAAGAGCCCTTGAAAAGCATCTTGAAACGGCTCGTGAAGTAATCAAAAGGTATTATGTGGCTTATATATTTTTTTTAAGTCGCATGCGGATCACGTTTAACATTTTTAATGCCTACTCAATTTATATTTCTCTTTGTCGTCAATTTTGTGGCGTAAATTAAGTATTTATTTTTTAAAATATTGAAATATATGTGTAATATGTTAGCGAGGATTTCTTCTTTGACTCAAATTTACAAAATTTGAAAGTAATAATTCTACGTGACATTGTTTACTAAATGATGTGACATGATAAGTAAAGGTTGGCACACCCAAGTTAAAATTATTTTCTTATTGCTCCCAAATAATCGCGAGATTGACTTTGTAATTAGCGCGTAGTCAAGTTTAAAATCCAAAGCGCTTAAAAGAAGCTGTCACTGCGTAGCGAAATTCAATATTTGCATTATGCAAACTCCAACGATGTCTATGTATTATTTCCACTGTTTTGAAAGATTTTCCATTCGTTGTTTTTTACTATCTCCTTCGTCGGAACATATTCATACACTATTACTATTGATAACCTGCGACTTTGCTAAACAGAAAAATTGTCAAGTGAAATGATATTTAGTCCTGAGTTGGTAAGTAGCGGCAGGTTCACTACACTATCTCAGAAGACCAGCCCTATTCAGTGGGCGATTATCTAGTAAAATCTATAATTTTCAAATTAAAAAATAAAAGTAGCTTTTCTAGTTAAACCTCGCTGTTCCAACTTACACTTTGTTAAAAGCAACGAAGAATTGAATAGAACTAATCAGATATAAGACAATGAGAATGTAATAATGAAATAAAGTTTATTTTATATTAGTCTTATTAAGATAAGGAAGTTAAGGATTGGGATAGAATTAAAGCACGTCCCCATTACGAAGATCGTAATAGATGATGACATTCTTTAACTTGGGTTCTATTAAATACAATACGATAATTGAATTTCTAGCTGCAAAAAATTTAAATTAAAAAAATAAGAGAGAAATAAATGACACTTGCTAATTATCTTGATTCCTTTCAAACTGTTTGCGTCGTTACCTTCTGTTTTTTAAACATATTTTTTCATAGTTAAAGATAAAGAACCAATTGACCATGTGCAATGGCATCAATCCTTAGAATCAAATTACGTCAAAAATGCATTAAAAATAATAAAAGAAAGACGCAAATCTCTCGTTTTTCCTTTAAAATTAAAACACTCGCTTGATATCTTAACACAATCTGGTTGAATATTTTATATGTTTGATTATTATTTAAGGTTTATATAATATATTCTAATGTAATTTATCTTTTGTTCTATTCAGTTAAACTTTATCAATAATCATTTAAAAATGGAATACACTTCTCTGTATGAATAATATCTAAATAGGCTCATACATTTTCTTAAATCCTATTTTCGGTAATAGAAATATAAAGGACAATATGCTGTATAAAATATTGACAACCCAAATAACATATTATTATTTCTATTATAAATTTAAGTTGCTATTTAAAATTATAGTATAAAACGAACAGGAACTAAATTAAAACAGCTATTAAAGTTTAATTTATGAAACTTATTAGATTTTTTTAAAGAAATAACGAGTTATTACAACATTCTTCTCGACTGTTTATAAAATTTTAGATGTTTCTTATGAAAATCATACAACGTTTAGGTAAGTATTATTTTTAAGAGCCAAAATGACAATAACTATCTGTATGAGATCATCATCATTATCATCATCATCACCTCTGATAGTCTACTGCTGGACATAAGCCTCACCTGATACACCCCTATCCATTAGGGGGTTTTGGACCGTATCCCACCACGCTGGTCTATTGCGGGTAGGTGGGTGGACCGACTTTTTTACATGCCGATCCGACGTATGAATCATCTTACTTTTCAGACAATTGGGTGATCGCCCAAATTGAAAATTGAAAACAACAATGAAAATTTGTTAAGTCCCCGCAGGATTCGAACTCACGACCTCCGGTTTCTAAGTCACACACCCATACCACTAGGCTACGGAGGTGAGAAATATTTTCCTGTATTTTGTTTCAATATCTTATAATGCAATGAGCTGTAAACACTATTGCATTGCATTGCATGCAGCTTTTTGAAGTAGTATTTCAAACAATTTCTCGTAAACAAGACAGACTGCAGTTACAAGATTATGATGAAATATTTATTTTAATATTCAACTCATTTTTATGCACTAAGTTAATCCTAACTCTCGTCGCTTGAAAAGCATTTAAAATAATTTTGTCCGTAGTGCTATGCTGTCAAAGCCAGCGTTTTTTATCGTGTATTTTTTCCTCTTACGTTTTTTCTGCTTTTATTTGTTCTTAAACCAGTCACAATTTAAATAGTAGATGGATATTATGACCCTCCTTTATAACGGGACCAACCTTTGTTTTCACTTTTAACTAACTTAAGTTTTTATGAAATTATCTAAGAACTTCGAATAGTTTTATTGGTTATGATTGTGTCTTAACCACGAATCTTTTATTGTTACTGTTTCCGAAAATATTTAAAAATGGAAGGAAGAATCCAGATGTCCAGCTAAGTTTCATTATCAAACTTCGCGAAAATTATAGAAGTTAGACAGCCACATCTTGCCAAAGCATTTATTAAGACATAAAAAAACACCGGCCAGTGGAGATACATAAAGTTTTTATCTTATAAGGTTTAGCAAAATGAACTAAAATATAATAAGCAGACTGTTTTTCATCTAGCCAGACTTTTTAATTTTTGGGTGCCATTGTACTATAAAATTCTAATCTTAAAGTAACATGATAAATTAGAGGTAGCTATTTAAGTAAGTGCTTTAACTATAAATCGAATCCATATTTTATAAAAAAAGAAGGAATTTAAAAGATCATTAGTACATGTCAATCTGCTCAAAATGATGGACAGGATCAATTTAACCTTAATGTACGTATTTGTCTAATATCAGTTAGTATAGTTTAATTATATTTATGTTGATTCAAATATTACATTTTTATTTTATACATCAATAATCCTATTTTGATATGTAAAAGAAATAGTTATTTAATTAAAAACTATAAAAACTACATGCGTCTGATATCACTACACATTTTTTGTTGAAATATTTTTTTTTATAAATAAAACGTATTTTTAACTTTACTCCGAAGCGTAAAATATAGAAATACTTTAGATATTTTTGAACAGGAATCCGTGGGTAGGCGAAATTCCTTGAAGTCCCGGATTGTACAAAAGTCTTAAATGCTTTTATTTCATAGATAAGCATAATTTATTATGGGGACCTCATTACATCGTTTTTGAACTTAAGTTTTTTAAAGTCAATGTTTTATTAGTTGATATTCACATAAATCATATGACCCATATTAAAATGGTTACATTAAAACTAACTAATGTTTAATTGTTTATATGTTTAAGTTGATATAAGGAAATAAAGACATTTCGTCATCAGTTGTAAGTTAATTATAAGAATAAATAACAAAAACTGCACGAAAGTGGGTCACGAAGGTCCTAAAAGTATCGTGTTCCTGGCCCAAGCAGAAGATAGATGGAAAGCTTTTATATTGATGATATTAGTAAAAATATGCTCTTCTTTCCGACTAGAAATAAATACACATAATAATAATGTTTAAACATAATCTACTTCCCCACTTAATTAAAATAAGGCTGATGAAAATTTATTTATGAATTCAAAATTTTATTTTTATTACTGCCTTACTGCTTAGGCTGGCCAGGTTCCTCTTGACTAACCTACGGCTGGACCGGGATACAGGTACTGCGCCCAACCAATAAAAAAGGGAACCTATTCCTGGGTTGATAAAAACTATACATACCTAAAAAATAAAAGTAGTGGTTGTAAAACTTTTTAGATCGTTTTTTACAGGTAATCTAAAGAAGTTTACTCACTTCATCCGTGAAAAAATAAGTTATTACCAAAATTTTCATAGCTAGCGATTTAGCAGTTTACTTAAACCAATTTTTCGCTCTTCTATTACATACATGTAAAAATATTTATCCCGCCATTTCTAAAAAGTACTTACCGATGTTCCTTTATCGAAGCGTCAAATGAATCTTGACATTTTGATTGCTACCAACGGCGAGGTTGTGCGAGAAATTGCTTTTGCCTTCCCTTAGTATCTATTGATGAAATATTACAGGGACTTAATGAACACCTTTTTTATAGTTTGTGAAAAATTTAAGCCAAGAAAACTAATTTCTTGCGGATACTCCTGTTCATTTAATTTGGAAACTTACTTGTCGCTAAATAAGGTATTTCAATGTTGTTAAGGGAATGGCCCAAAAATTATCACGCTTAAACTCGGATTATACGGTATATCTAGAGAGTCCTACTAATTAAGCAATAGTGTTTATAAAATAAAAAACAAAATTCAGTAGAAAAGTAGCAGCCGCAAAATGCATATTGTTAGTAAATTTGGTCAAATTTAACTCGAAGTAGTTGTATGATAAGAGTAACCTAGAGCAATGAAGTAGCGTTGTACGTACAGTAGGCGATCCCACCATAGTACGACCATCACCCATCGTAATACGGGATAAAAGTAATAATTAAATAAAATTTATTATATTAAAATATTAATTTCGAGGAGGTTGGCTGAACATTTTGATGCTAAGTGATCATCAGCCTAAAGATATTTTAGTCCACTCTGACAGCTAGGCTCCTAAATAACGTCCTATCCATATAGGGGTTTGTGACTATCCACCACGCTGGTCCAATGCTTCGGTGTTTAGGTGGTAAATTGACATAGGACTTTAATGCCATATCGCGATAACGCTATATCAGATACTACTTATTACGAGAAAATATATCATGGTGAAAACTTGTCTAACCGCTGGAAACAACAATGAAAAATTGTTGGTCCTGCAGATTCGAACCCACGACCTCGGTTATCGTAAAGCAACGCCCATCGCTTACTAAAGGCATACGGAGGCATGATTGTAAGTGTAATATTTCATTAATTAAAAATGCACTTTTAATTTGTTAGAATTAATCACTCTCTTACGAATAAATCATGTATAAGTAATCGAAGTATATGGTCCTATAGAATATACAAACACTGGAGTTGTCTGCTTTTATCCGTGCATTTAGTACGTCATCCGCATATACAGGTAAATTTGGACAATAGTGATTTGCAACACATCTACCTTTAGCGATAAACCTTATATCAAAATAAATGATTTATATTTTATTACGAGTATAGATATACGGTTGGTGCAAAAAATGTGCTGAATCGTCGATTTTTAAAAATGAAATATTCGTGTGGTGAATACAGTTGGTGATCTTTCTGTTAACGTATCCAGTGCTACAGAAACAGGATTTTCAGAAATGCCTCCTACCAACGAAAGAAGAGAGCGCATGCTTGTTTAGCAAAAATTTTATAAAAATTAAGAAAATATATAGATTAGTGTTATTAGTAGTGCAGATGCAATTGAAAATTTAGGACATAATGCATTCATTGTAAATTTCGTTTACAAAAAATATACGTAATAGAACATTAATTATAAAATATTTTAATTCAAAGAATAATATGTCCATCTGAGTTAACCTATGAGTTCTTACCTTAAAAAATATTTAAAGAAATATTAATATCTTTACAATTACTTTAAACGATGACTCTTAATCCAGCAATTAGATAAGAAACTTTATTGGTATGGTGAATTGATCTATTCATAATCGATCATTACAATTTAATCATCCTATATAACAAAGATTTGACTGTATATTTGTGTTAAGTTATATATTATGTAGACAGAAGATAATCCCAAAAGCTTCTCTTAACATATAAAAAGGAGTATACTTGGATATAACATTGGTAGTTATCTTTTGATATACGTAACCAACCATTACGTTTTCTAGGAAAAAATGCCTTAACACGACAAAAACTGAATAAGAACTCAATTTTTTTGTTACAAGAAATATGGTTTAAATCTTGAAAGCTACTGAATAAATTTTATTATTTTATTTAAGCAGTTGATATTTAAAAGATGTAAAGGAAATTGTTGTTAACAAGTAATTTACGTATTCATCATTTTTCCTTTTTAATAATTACGATGCTTATACTCAAATAAATTACTAATTTTGTAATTACAATGTTATTATCTATTTTATAATATAAGATAATTGATGTTTATTGATAAATCACTATTTATGATAATTTTAGAAAATACAGTTATTTTTTTTATAAAGACAATACAATCTTGGTAGGCAAGAGCAATAAATATAATTAATTCTTGACAATGTATTATCTCGAATAGATTAACGATTAAATCAATTAGATTTTAGTAACGTTTATTCTAGATCCGTAACCACATTGCTCCTGTAGAGTTGAGTCTATATATCGGTAATCAATTTAAAATTTCATTTGAGTTAGTACAATCTGCAAAGATACAATTAAACAGTGATAGAATCTAGTAACATTGTTTTGACATTATGATTATTATTATTTCTAATATAGTGAATCAGAAAGATGCAATCTTAGACGATGTATATAATATGTGAGTTAAAAGGCAAACGTACATAACTCTAGTGAGTTTATTTATATAATCGAACTCAATATGATTAAAAGACGGTATATTGCGGTAAAACAGCAATTACGTAATTAATGTTACTGTAACACTTCTACGCAATTTGTGTTGAACATTCATTTGGCTGGTGTCTGTTACAGGAACCATTAGTGGCGTTAAATTTTGGCATATTCTGACTGTTAGTACGTAAATCAATTTCCCAAATGTATTAATCACGTTATCCAAGTAGCCTTGGTAGTGAGATATCACTATATTAGTGGAAGGTTAACAACGATTGCTTATTTAACATGGCTACCTCTGTACTTGTTGTAGAAATTGTACTTGTACTTGTAGTAAAAATTGGTACATTTTTCTTTCTGTTTCTTACATATTTATTGAACATTATAAATTAACATCTTTTAAACAGGATTTAGAAACCATAATAAACTCACATCAGATTTGATAATCTATAAGTCTATCTTACTTGGATCTTTACTGTACCTACATTTGGAATACCAGACTATTTTACTGTCACGTTATAAAACAATTCTGAGCTATAAATAGGGACTTGAAAGGTATTTCATTGTTTGGAGTTATATAATGATAGCAAAGAACAAAATAAACAGCGAGAACGTACGTCAAAGTAGGTTTTTAAGCATCAAATTACTGAAGGTGTCTTTGTACAATTAAAATTTAAATTCTAATATAAAGATGATATGAATTAATAGTTAATTGTATACCTTTCATATATGTATAAAACAAGAACAATGTCTACTTCTTGTTTAATTGTTTGATTTAGTTATAACGAAGTATTTAGTTTTGTTATTAACTCCATTTCGGCATAATTAAATCGTAGCTATGTAAATAGTATTACTAGTTTTTTAATACGAAATTATGCGATGACTTACATTATGAAATTATGTATCTTATAGAGTGAAACTTAGTGAATGTTAATATTTCCAAATATACAGTTATTCAAAGTTTCAGTGACTTCTTACATATAAATAAATCGCCTGTTCCCGCTAAATTGAGTAGAATAGAGATCACTGTGTTCTATTAATAAGGCACGCTTGGTCAGAGTTGAAACTATTAAATTAGTGGAAGGTTATATTCTATATAAGAGGTGGAAAGAATTTTGTAATTGTTTACGCTTCAAGATTTAATAAAGACAGCTTTGTTAAACACTTATTCAATAAAAAAAAATATTATTCTATGTTGTTTCATAAAAGTTTAATTTGCTGTTTTGGCACATATTTCTTTTTCTGAATGAAGACCTAAACAGAAGTTGATTAGTTTATATTAATTTGAAATCTTGTTCAACAAGTAGTAAATGAAGTCAGTTTTAAAGTCTGGTGCTTCATACTTTACTGGTATGTGTCAACCATGGTAGGTCTCTTTTACAGGGGACCAAATGTCAAAATGGGTATAGATTACATCCATTTCAAGGTGCTATTTCAAATTGTCGACAAAACAGAGTAATATAACACTATCTGTGATTTATCTACCACTGTGATTTAAAAGGCATTACGCCAAGTGTTTACTTGTAAACGAGTACTATTAACATCCTATTATCTTCGTAAGCAGCGTTATGAAATAACTAGTATTGCCATCGTACAAAGGGCGTCGGTAAATCACTTTCCATAAGAGTGCTAATGCTCGTCTGTGGCAATAAAAAATATTCTGTATTTTGATCAAAATCAAAAAAAGTTTAATTTAATGAGTGTACTTGATATTCTAACTATTAACAAAACTTTTCTAGTTTTATAATAGGTGACATTTTGTCTTGTTTTATTTTGTTATTATATTCTATAAAACTTTTAAATGCAGTGAGTTTGTTCCGGCACTAGTAGGAATAATTACATATGTATTATTTTTAATAAAATTCTTAATACATAAAAATCAAAGCCGTGCGAAGATCTTACAATCTTTGAGATTTACCTACTGTGAAGCAAGATAAAAACAAAACATTATGATAACAATTATAGTTTTTAAGTTAACAATAATGGTTGTAACGGTAAAAATTATAGAGACAGATTCGCTTATACTGATCAGATATTTAATATTAGATTAATCTGCAGAGCTATAAGGAATCGTATTTTCAGTTCTTTTTAAGACGGTGAATGTCTACGCAGCGTTTAGGTGGCTTAATTGAATATTTCTTTTGGAATTGTTAACTGGCCTGTATAAAGGATTAAAATGGCAGCAGTTCTGTGTAAACACATTCGGAAAGTAAATATTATCATGATATGTTTTGTATTATAAATTAAACAGCGTATTAAAAATAAACAATAATAGTTCCGTTTCTTAATTGGCTGTTAATCTTGAATTATGTATAATTTCACAATACAATATTTTGAGTTAATAATTCAGAATAAACTTTTGATGTAATAACGATTAGGTTCATGTTTAATGCAGTCATGTTATAAATCTGGTGTTTAATACCTTAATTTGAATGGAAACTCTTGTAAGAAGATCACCTATGTAACTTTTATTCTGTTGAGAGGGCTCTTTTACAAAATGTTATTTAGAAATGGTATATGTGAGATGAAAAGTCCACTTACAGGTATACAATCAAAGTTCTGAAGTGACACTATAGAAAATATCATTGAAATTTGATTTGATTTGACTTGTGAATGTTTTCTTTTCAAGGATATACGTAACAAGTGTTTCATAATTAAATACGTCGTTATAATAGACTTTTTAGTACTGTAATAAAATAAATTATATATTAGTCATTAAAAGTTGTTCATCATCAAATTATTTATAAAGCATATTAACTTTTTGGTAAATAACTACTATTTAGAATAGTTTTGCTTCAAACGAAGAAGATATATTGCATCAAAAGTCGTGATATTTTAAAAAAATATATTAACTTTATTAACAGAAATAGAATGTTAGCAAACAGTTATTACTTGTTATAATCTTTTTTAATTAACCGTTTTATGTCCCAGTTGAACCGGCTACTTGCAACGTAATACCAACATAGATTCATACGTCGGGTAGCAACAACTAGCTTTTAACTCTACATCAGAACCTCCCTACAGGCAATCAGATTCACGAAAGAGCCGGAAGTGATGTAGTTTCATGATTTATTCATCATCCACAAAATACGCTAGATGCGTCAGTAGATGAGGCAAATAATATTTTGGTTAACTTAAGCGTTAATTAGTCTTTTCAAGTTCAATACAAGTAGTTTTTGGTAAAAATATAGCGTCATTGTTCAACGTTAATCAAGTGCATTCATACTGATTCAGATATATTTATGTTATTAAGCATATATACGTATTAAATGAGTCAAGAAAGAATTATTATTCAGTTTTAGAAACTAAGCAGAAACTGATAGTGAATTCTTTGCTTCGTACAAGCGTTTATGTAGTTTCATTCTATTAAACCATTTAGATTACGAAACAACTTAAGAAGTTCAAGTAAATAGTAGGTCAGATTTAATCAGATTTAGCGTATAAATTGTATCATATCCAATCATTTGAAGTGTGTTTGAAGCATTTCAAACAGACATTCTATTAAATATTAAACGCTTGTTCCAGCTTTGCTGTGGGATCAAGGCCGTTAATTATGAGATTATCGATGAATTTCTCGTTATGTACTATCTTCTTAATAAGTTATAGAGTGCAGCATATAGGAGTCCGCTTTGAACCTCCCTGAGTAACACATAGGTATTAGCAGTCTCCCTTCCTAGCAAGCTATTTACGCTGGCTGTAAGAAATTACACAAAGTGACAAAAAATAACTGTTTTCCTCGCAGGAGAAACTTCTGTTATCGGCTTTCCTGCAAATAAGAAAGATTACTGACTCAAGGTCAATAGTTGTCATATACTGATGTAGAATGCAATTAAACTATTTACAAATTATGTTCATATTTTTTATATGTAGGCATCTGAAAGACGGAATTTCATTAACCATTTACTACAGTAACATATAGAAATTTTAGTAATATTTATGTAAATTTGAATTTGATGACTTAAAAATATTATTCAAAGAAGTGTAATAAAGACAGATCTTGATGTAAAGTACTTCTTTGAATTCTCAATGAGGGTTAATCTATATAGACTTATGCGAATTGTTAATAAGTCATGCGTAATATACAAAAGAAATCGACACATATAATATCGTAATCTCTTGTTTACACTATATATATGGTTAAGCATACAATTTATCATATTATTGTTCGCTTCATAGTAGGCAAATGATGGTATTTATAATAAATAATCAAACATCCGTTTGAACGATAAAAATACGTTGAGCTAACCGTAATTCCAAGTAAGTGATAACAAGAAGATTATTAATTTGCCTGTAAACAATATACTAGTGCTTTAGAGACTATGTAATTAGAAAGAAACACTAAACTAATTACACTTTATTAAAACTGTTAGTACATACATTATTTAGTTGTCTGTTAAATTAGATTAACTATACTAAACTTGACACGGCTACTCGAACTAAAGTGTCGATGACGAGGATCACCATTCCCATCTGTCAGGGGTCGAACGAACACTCCGCTTATACCTAAATAGTGCCCTCTACACTTAAAACACTTCCAAAAGCCCATAAAGCAATCATGTTCTTTAAGTGATTACGAGTATCGCACGCTGTGTCGTCTTTGCCGATGAATTTATGTAAGTTTTGTCCTATACAGAAATTACACGCTGAATATCATGACGCGCATTCCGCAGCTAGTACTTAAGAGCACAAGATCATTGCTTGAGTTCAGCCAAGATAGTCTAGCAGAGCTGCTAGCTTTTATGCGTTAGATAATGTCACATAATGTTTACATGAAATTAATAGTGTCATTGTATCAATGTCTATATTACACTAATCCTATCTATACAAATTGACATTTATATTATAAGTATACGTCTTCTATCTTAATGAAAAGGAGTATTGCAGTGAGAAATGTGCGCTTACCCTTCATGAATCGTTTGGAACCAAGTGTAGGACTCGGAGTACTTAAGTCGTTGGTTTGCAAAGCGGCAATCTACGATTTTACAACCGTACACTCTACTTTTCCGGATCTCCAAAAAACAGAAAGATAGAAAACTGCACGCTGATAACGTTTGAAGCTGGTCCGTAGAGTGCATGTTGAGATTTAAATAGTGTCGTCAGCCTGTTCCTCCTTCTGTACCAAACGATTGCTAGGCGGAGCTTAACATGCTAGCCGACTCATCTGCAGCCTGGAGTCACGTTGCTGGACGTCGGCTGGATAACTCTGGCTCCATTTGACCGATCAAGCTATCACACGTAGTTAACAGACTTCACCACCTACATGGACACTATGGCATTGTTTGATGGCGCAAATGCGATCTCTAAGGCGCCGTAGGAACATAACGCGTGGTTTAGTGCGCTGCAGATTCGACATAGCCACGATCTTTTCCGCAAGGATATAAGGGATGTGAGGCATTATCACTGTATATTAAATAAAAAAGATTGAGACTAATAGAAATGGCTCGTATACATTTGTTACGTCGAACAGAAAGAAGGTATCAATCTTGATATAATCTTGTTTATCATTGACTTTATACTGCGTTTCGTACAAAATGACTACTGGAAATTTATTAACCCTTTAAACCTTATTTAGTAACGTTCTATAGTAAATTTTCGTTTAACATGAATTCGGTTATTTAACGCACCATTGCTAACTTAATAAATTATCTATAGCGGTAAAAATGTTATTAAATACTAATAAATAAAATACCCGTTATGGAGATATTACTTCATTTGAATTCTCTGTTTTGTGATGGTAATATATTTAACAGTTATCTATGTTAAAATTAACTATGACTAATATTTACTTAAAATTGTTTTATCCAAGTTACAAAACCTGTAACTTAAGCTTAAATATTAGGATTAACTATACTATATGGAGTTTTTATCAAACGTTTATCTTATCATTGTTTCGACTTCAAGTTACATCGATGGGTCTTCTCAAAGTATATTACAAAATCTTCTGCGTTTGACCTCGATAAGAAAAACGTTGAACAACTCTTAATCTCTTTGTGTCCAAAGTAAGTTTGATATATCATTGTAGATATGCAGTTATTATTATTAAAAGTTTCTAGTTTTAGTAAAACAATACCGCTAATTAAAGCTTAAGAGATACAATTATAAAAATTGCTAGCTTATTGTAGGTCTTGAACTGTAAGCCGGTCAAAGAGAATTAAATTTTTAACAAACGTTGTACGTACATTATATTTAATTAAGTGTGTGTTAAATTATGTATTTCTTAATAATAACAAAATTATCACAGAGAACCGAGTAAAAAAAGTTAGTTTCTTTCAAGTCTTACTTTGTATGTCTGTCCGATGACTGAGGAACACTATACATTCTTCTTAGTGAACTAACTCTGCAATGTTCTGTTAATGACACGTGTGTCTCTGTATATTTAAAACACACTAAAATTATAAAAAAGAATCATTTGTTTACTTTTATAAGGTCGATTAAAATGTGTTAAAGGCGTACGAATGTGACAATCCCATCGCCCACTAGTCATTAGCCAATGCGCTTGCTTTGCGTGGCAGCTATGAGTGGTTCTTTTTAATGGACGCCAAAGAGATCCACCGTTTTGGCATTCATTAAAAGGCCTATGTCTAGCGGTGGACTGCTTAAGGCCGTTTGTGGTGGTAATGATGATGTCGAAAATGTTTACAATTAAATTTAATCTGTACAGCGAAAGTATCATCATAGTCGGTATATTAACTATTAAGAAATAAAAACACATTAACTCCATAATATCACATGTTAACAGTAATGTTACGACTACCCTATCTTATCTTGCTCAAGATAACTTGCTTAATCAAGATAACAGAAATGTCCACTGACGCCGGTTCTTGAATCTTAATGGTATTGTTTGAAACTTTGGCCGCGGTAAACATTTTCTGCGTCCTTAACGTCCACTTGGGCTTTTGAAAAAAGCAATTACATTTTATAACTTCGTAGAAAGTAAACCTTCTAAAACCTTATTTCTACTGACTTCCTAAAAAAAAGAAGAGCTCAAAAAAAAACACACGCTCCGTTTGTTGATTCTTTTTATAAATGATAGGTTTTACCTGCCATTTAATCCCATTTTTCAAATAATTTTGTAATAAGTAGTTTATTATGTATTAAATTAACAAAACATAGGCTATAGAAATCAGAAACTCGATATACATAATTGTAAAAACATATTGTTAAAATAATGGTCTATGATAAAGTCTATAATATTTTGGGAAAAACTTCATAATGTTTGTAGCAGAAATTAAGACTTATTAACAGTCAACCTTTGTATATTCTTTCTTAAAAATTTAAGAAGCAATTTTCTTTTCTCGAAATAAGTCTTTTCGCCTTAATCGAAATACGATAGAAATGATTCTTTAGTATAAGAAAGTTTATTTCACAAGTTGTCAAATTCGTTAGCGTTAACAACAAACTTTTTTTTTGTGGACTCGTTATTTCACAAACTTACTTTGTTATTTTTTAAATGCTAATCATAAGTATTTTTGGAGATATAATCATATCTTACAGGGTTAAAAATGCAACAGTAAAAATGATGAGTGAATATATTTCATTAAGTGTTTCAGTTTTAAAAGCTTTAGTTAACCATACTAAATTCCTTTAAAACTATTGGAGAGGATCTCCTTAAAATATTACCAAAACGGCTAAACAGGAAATTATTAGTGCCGACTGTTTCGAACTATCGGAGGTCCTTCATCGACAGGATAACTTCACGGTCCTTCCCATTTTGAAACATAAAGCCTACATCCAAAATGAAAACATCTTAAATAATTAAAAATAAAAAAAACATTAACGCATTGTACCGCAAATTTGTAGTAATAAGGACGCGCGTGTACAGTAACGCTGTTGCGTAGCATGTATTCAATCCAATATTATTATTATAATAGTAATAAGAATAATATATTCTTTTTATAGCATTTGTATTGTATTTGGATCTAATAATTGTATCATTTGTTAAACGCAGTCAACAAAAAAATGATCTAGTTATAGTCTGGACTTCAATTTTGTTACAATTGCATTTTATTGCCAATTGCCGCATCAAGCGTATTGTACAAAATCACAGCAATAGGCCATACCAACGACTTCCTAAATTTATGACAACAAAAAAATATATAGTGTTTTTCATGAAATTGAGTGAGCGTATAAATTACTCAGGAATTCTAAATCTTTACTCATCTTAAAATCAACGTATTTTATAAAGTTTAATTTTTTATTCAGATGTTATTTATAAAAAAATGCTTGCGTTGAAATGTAGCTATTTACTATTCACCGAAATAAAATTAATGAGGGTAAATAAGGTGCGAATAGTAGAAAGATTCTATGGTCTGGCGTGACAACAAAGAATAACACGAACTGCCCGAACTAGGTCGACGTGGATCCTTAATACATCGTATTATAGTCCCCAGTCGAGAGATGGAAAGAATGCTTTTATATTAATGTCTCTTTTACGAAACGATACATCTTATTTTTGTTAGTGTATTAATAATTATTACACAAGACATAATTCTATAACATTATGTTATCTTCGTGTTATTCCATAAACACAAATAGAAGGTAGGTTACACCTTGGAAAAGGGTAAATTAATAAGTTTATATAATACACATTTTCACAATGCGATTGTTGCGAACATATAACTAAATTATAAAATATAAGTAACGTAAGAATTAACCCTTTTGGCCAAACAACATATTATGTATTCTGTCTATCTGACGACGATCTATAATATTCTCCTGATGCCTCACAACGTGTAGATCAAAAATTGTCTACCGATCTTAATATAGTGAGAATAATGCCATTATTCTTAGTTACTATTATGAACCGTTCTCTTCAATCAACACGGAGTCGCGGGGATAGAGGAAAGCTATATAGCTTATCTTTTAATACAAAACTGTGATTAACATTGAGAAAGGAAATAAATTACACCGTCAATTAAATCAAATATTTTATTCAAGTAAAATTTTTGCATTACTTATTTTTTCCTTTTACTTTTATTATTATGCTTCACGTGAATGATAAATTATAGAAGTTTGTTTTTGAGAAGTTGTTTCTTCTCTTCTCTTCTTAGTCTTTTCACTCTTGTCAGAGTGGTCGTTGTTATCAAGCTCCAGCGTTTTGGGCAGTAGACACTACCCGCCCCACGACTTCTTCTTCTTCTTTGGCTGCTGTTCATCAATCGCCGCATTCATGTACGGGATCGCCCACCGCAGCCTTTATGGCATCCGTCCTATTTTCCTTTTTTAAGTCGTCATTTTATATTAAATATATATCGCCGTATATTAAACACTTTATAGATATAAAATATGCAGGCAGAAATCGCGAGGTAGTTTTAAGGAGAGAGCACGTTGTTATCGAGCTTATATTGCGCTAAATGGTTATGTTCTTTTCGAAGTCGGTCATATTTTATTGTTAAAATTTAACTTGTCCGAATAGAATATCTGCAAAAAAATGCCTAAAAGGTACGGACATAAAACAAGAACAGCTATTAGCAGCAATTTTACATGATTAATAACTTAAAACGTAACAACATTCCAAACCCGGTTTTAGCACCAAAGCAATGACTTGAACAATAAAGCAACCTAGAAAGGTGATGGTTACTGGTTGGTGTTCTAATACCAGTGTAATTCATTACAGTTTCTTGCAAAATGACATGAGCATTACACTAGGTGGGTTGAGTTAAAAAAGTTATTTATGCAGAAGCAATACGATCGAAAAGTCAGCTTTGATCCATTAGTTTGTCTTAGCTACTCCTTTACGTCATCAAACGATGCCAAAACTGGCAGTGGAGACTGTCGGAATCAAGAAGTGGGGTTACCAGCTTCTTTCGCCCACAAATAAATTTCAAACAAAAAAAATAAAACTAAGAAAGAAATGTTTGAAAAACTTTTTCTTTCTTTAATCTTCTTCATTTTCTTGAGCCTATTTTATACAAAATGGCAAAGTCAAACGTCTAGTACCTGTCAACAATATATTAATTAAACGTGTTTAAGGCGTTCCTCTTATTGGAGCTAAAGGTTTAAAAAATGCATCAACATGTTTTCGTACTACAAATATTACGACTATTTTATTATAAAGAAACATAGGTTCATTGTCAATTATCAAGTACATTGTAAATTTTGGTATTTCTGTATTTAAATAAATGTGGCGTTAACTCGCTTTTAGCATGAGCACAAATGTTATAATAATGTATACGTTTCTAATTCATAAAATTTTTTGACATGTAATCAAAAAGAGATGAGTTCAATACATTGCGAACCAATAAAAAAATAAACCACCCATCACGCTGTAAGTGGCACTTAATATTTAATGTTATTTTTACTTCGACGTCAGTAATTTGAAAACTCATATTTCTTATAAGATCATATCATGTGAAAATTTAAATGGAATATCAAAAATATAATTGACATCCGTTCATCATCGTTACTCCATTAAATTAATTTTGAGAAGTATTTTAAGGTTTTCTAACAAATACCTACGCTCTCAATAAAATTATTTGTGATTGTAATATCTGTCATGCACATTTTTATGGTTTGCATATTTATAACTAAACCTCTACGTCACAGGTGATATCATATCTTGGTGTAGGCATATACAGTGACGTCTAGTGCCACGGCCATTTGAAGCCAAACTGCCTCATATTCTTAACCTAAGGATCTTCAGTAGATCAACACAGTATTAGCTACCAGTACATGTTTAATAAGTTTTTCCTCATACTCATCGCTGACTCCATGCAACGTCGAAGAATTCAAATTGTGAACGTTCAAACTATTACCAGTCCTGTCGATCTCTTGGCGTTGCAGATATGTTGCATCTCCGTGCACATTTAATTAATTGTACAATCATAAAGGATAAAGAAGAGTTATTTGGAATAATACGCATTGCAATTTTTCATCGCAACAGACTCAGCACGAGAACACTACCTTGGTGGCTAGTGGTCGACGATCGGCCGTGTTTCTTGGTCATAAAAACCATACAGTTCAGTTTTAAAATAATAAACAGTAAGTAATCATATTTTTGACGATACTGGTGAACATCTCATATTAAGATACTAAGGGTGCTTACATGGGAAACTAAATTTAAACAGAATACTCCTAATACGATTAATGCAAAAGTTTGTGAGGACGGATGAATGTTACTCATACATTCAAAAACCTTTTCTAGGTGCCTATTTCTGCTGCGAAGAAGAAGAAGAAAGAAAGAAGAAAGTTTGCTAATTAAAGTATGAATTTTCCGTTATAACATTACCTTAAAAATCATAGATGTAAAATGTTATAAATGTGACTGACATGTACTGAAAACATAGAACTCTGTTGATCGCCCTGAAACATGGGATGTTACGTCTCGTTTCGTTTACGCTGGCTGTGGTACCCTTTAAGCCGAAAATCACAAATTGACAACATATCACTGTTTTCCGACAAAACTCTGTGTTCAGTCGCCTGATAATAAGATATTATATATGGGATTATTTTATTTCGATATAGAATGCCAGGAACTATTTTATATTGTATGTTTATATTTTTTTAATGTAAGGAAATACGGGATTCCATACCTAATACACAAAGCTTAAAGAGAAAGTTTAATGTGTTCGTAAATTTGAATTTTATGAATTTTACTTGCTCATACGATGCATAATATTTTAAAAGCAATTGGATCTATGTTGCTCTAGTCAACTACAAATAACGTACATACATTTGTTTACTCGAGGGTTAAATTATGTGTATTTAACATTAAACATGATATTGATAACCAACAATGTCTCATAGCAAAAATTGTATTAATGTAAATTGTAAGAATTTTTCAACCTTACAGTGTTAGAAAACAAAGATATGCGAAGTTTCTTGGCCTGTCGTGGCAAAAACAAAGATATGACATTAATACATAATCTATTCAAATATAACTTAAATTGTATTCTCATAATATGCAATTATAATATTATATAATACAATAATTCAATGCTGTAAGGAAAAAAAATATTTTTAACAATTGCAAAGTAACAAGAAGATATGACTGCCTCCGTAACCTAGTAGTATGGGCGTGTGCTTTAAAAGCCGGAGGTCGTGTGTTCGAATTCTGCGGGGACTCAACAAAATTCCATGGTTGTTTCCTAGTTGATTAGGGAAATTTGGGCTGATCATCCATGCGTCGGATGAGCATGTAAAAGTCGGTCCACCCACCAACCCGCATTGGACCAGCGTGGTAAGATACGGTCCAAAAACCCTCAATAGATGAGGGTGGACTATAGGACTATCACAGGCTGATGATGAAGAAGAAGATATTACTTTTGCTGCTCAATAACAGTGCTTGAAGACTATGTTTGAAAGAAACACTAAGCTATATTATACTTTATTGAACATATTAAAATAAACGTAGTAGCCAAAAAGATGTAGTTTTCTTTTATGTATAAAAAAATTGTCAAAAGAAATCAACTAAAAAGTCTTTTTAAGGAATAAATTATAATTTTATAAAATGTAAAATGACATAATCGTCATCTATTTAGAAATATCAAATGTAGAAAAGTAACTGCTATTATTTCATCAGTCACTTCATTCACGACTGAGTGACATGCATTAGTCTCTGTGTTTGTGGATGTGATGGATGACTGCGTACTTTTCAATGGTTATTCGATATTAGATATCATTTATTACTTATGTATATATTATTAAAGTCACAAATCTTTGTTCCAAAGGCAAGGTATTTCATGTGCATGATAGAGTGTTACATGAAACTGTTGGTACACTTCTTTATTAACGTATAGTATAAATATATGCACAGTCCATTTGGAGAAAAGGCCAACGATGATAATAAAGTAATGAAATATTGTTAATACGTGAGTGCCTTATCGAAATGAAAAATCTTTACATAAATGAATACGCTTCTAAAACGCTTGAACGTAATAAAAATTATTTTCAAATCTACTTTGTGCCTTTGGAGTTGTGTACGATAAGCTGTTTTCTTTAAGAAGTTTTAGAGACTGACTTTTAACCTTTTGTACAACTATAAATTAATAATAAATGTATTTTTCAGCACTCTATTTTAAGTATTTCAATGTTGCCTATGAAGTAGAGTAAACCCGTCTGCCTCCGTAACTTAAATTAGTTATATGCTATAATGTGAAATTGGAGTGTCTCTTTGTAACATTGAAATAACCGTTAATTAGATAATTACATTGCAATCTATAACCTGTATATATAACAATGCGACTTTATTTTTAATTTTTGGCTATGTGTCTGTCCGTCTGTCTGGCTATTTGTTCTGGCTAATCTCGGGAATTGTTGACTTGGTTTAACCCTAAATTTGTTGAAAGATTAGATGAATTGCAATTATGTAATTGAACACTCTTTTAGTCCAAGTCTTAAATCAGCGAATCATCACATTAACTGAATGAGTTCGTAATTTTTAACAATAATAAAGTATAAGTGTATATTCAAGTTGATCACAAAATTAAAAAAAAAATGCTTCTCTTAGAATATCTCCTTTTAGTATTCAAGTCATTAATAATATACATAATAGAAACAGACAAGTCATATTAAGATGTTTAACAGTTAATCTATTTATCCAAAATGTATCTTCGTTATTTAGTATAGACTTTGATGTTAAAGAAAATGTTCGTCTCTTAGCGAAAGTATTATGTTACGCAGTTGAGATAGCTAAGAGCAGAAACGTGTTGAACAAGTAACGTTGGTATAAGGCTGTGACCAAGAAAGTGCTAGGGGACTTCCTAAATTGTTGGCACACACGTAAGAGACTATCATATCTTTGAACAAACAAGATTATTGCTGAAAATATTGCTGTAATCATTAATTTAGTCAACTTTGTTTGTCATTACATAATATATACTTGTTTTTTTCTATAAATTACAATTGCATTTTATTAACCCTTTAACACTTATTTAGCAACGCGTAAAGGTAAATTTTTAGTTAACATGAATTCAGTTAATTAACCCACCATTGCTAACTTAATTAGTTATTAATTGTGTTATGAAAAACGTAAATAAATACATATTAAATAAAATATCCGTACAGACATTATTTTATTTTAATCTTTCGTTGTGAATGAGGAAGGCTATATATCTACTGTTATCTGTTAATAATTAATAATTAGTCTGACATTTACTTATATATGTTGTATCTGACCATAAACTACGGGTAACTTAAGCTATAAATATTGGTTAACTGAGAGATAAGTTTTTTGCTTAAATGCAATTTCTTTTGTTTAAATTAATAGCTAATTTCAGAGCATAATTTTTTCACATATTGTATTTTGGGTTCAAGAAACTCTTTCTGACTCTTGCAGTAAAATAATAAACAATAGTTGAGCCTTAGGATTTAGACTAAAAAAATGTGCTAACTATTTGTAGATCTTGAACTATACCTCCTTTAGAAAAGTCTATGAAAGAGATTGAAAATCTTTTAATACGTATAGATATAAAAGCAGCCAAGAAGTTTGTTTAACGTTGATTTAAAAAATAAAGGCCCAAAAGTTTTAAATAAAATTTCTTGAGTTAGCTTATCTTATTAAAGTTACTTAATTTTTCCATGTCGTTAAGTGCCTTAGTACCATAAAATATCTTTTTATCGACTGTTATTTTTTTATAATGAAAACCTAAGAACATTACAAGTTTTCAATAATTTACTATTTAAATGCAGCATCCTATACATAATAACTTGTGTATTAAATTGTTGTTTACTTGATAATTACAAAACTCTCACAGATGACCGTCGAAAACGGGTTGTAGCTATGTATGTTTGTCCGATGACTGAGGAACACTAAACATTCTTCTTAGTAAACTAACGCCGCAATGTACCGTTATACACAGAGATATACAGAGATACACGAGACGTGTATAATAAAATTCTCTGAGATCACAGAGTTTTAGGATTTTTAGCTTTCATGAGGCAGATGAAAATGTTTTCAAAATTTTCATTAGTTTTTATTCAGCATTAAATTTTAATTGAAATTTAATGCAAAAATTTCGAACATAGTGTGAATGTATTAACTACAATGAAAATAAAAAAACATAAATTCCATATCGCATGTTAATAGCACGGTAATATTATAACTTCTTTTCTTTTACATAAATGTGTTGACTCTAAAAAGGTCCACTTATACCGGATCTTGAATCTTAACGACATTGTTTGAAACCATGGCCGTGGTAAACACTTTCTGCATCCTTAACCTAGTTCCTTAACTTTCTAGTAAGTAGTCCTTCTTTTGGAATGTTTTGACCGACTTCCCAAAAGAAAGAGGTACTCAATTCGGAACGTATGTTTTTTCCTCTTTTTTAAATATGTTTCCTCTTTGCTCCACTCCTAGATCTTCGATTTTGTTTATTCTTTTTTAATGAAAGATATTATTTTGTACTATTTTTATATAATTTTCTGATAAATAGTGTGTACATAAAACTTGTTAAAAAGAGTCAAACAAGACGCTTTACTTTCTTTTACCTTTCCGTACAATTTGAAACTAAAAATAAATTTTTCGTAAACTTATTGTGTGAAATGAAACTATTGTGAAATGAACACATTCCTCGAAAATACACAGATATAAAACACTATAAGCTATTTAGCCACTATATTTAAGGATTTAGGGGCACTGTTGCCACTAAGTCTTATAAAGCGAAAGCTATCCTTGAAACGTGACTTTTACAATTATTTAACCAATTTGAAACACAAATCTATACATAACAATCTTTTGTTGTTAGGAATGATGAAAAATAAATTCAGTGTTTCTTTCAAATTTTTCTTCTCCATAGGTGTATCAATAACTTATCGTTCATCAATAAACAGAACTAAATAAATATATTTCGTTGCGGTTGTCTGAGCAAGTAAGGTTATAAAATAAAATCTATTTATAAATAAATCTATAACAAACAATAATTTATCTCAATGGATATTATTTTGTTACACTTTAATTTCGTAATGTAAGCATCTTATTTAAATTAATTATTGTAATAAAAAGAAAAAGGTATTGGAAATATAAATATATATTTTGGGTAAAAGTTTATAATGTTTGTAGCGGAAATGAAGATTTATTAACAGTCAACCATTTTATTTTCGTCCTTAAAAAGTTAAGAAGCAATTTCTTTTCTCAAAATAAATACTTCGTTTCGCCCGAGTCGAAATACGATAGAAATGATTCTTCAGTATAAAAGTTTATTTCTCATGTTACAAATTGTTGAGCTCGTTTATTAGAAGTTTAATCTTAACAAATGGGGTATAAATAGAACAACTTTCCTAACAACAAAATATTTTCTGTTTTGCGAAATTAATGCTTTGATGGTCTACTTATCGCAAACTGCGATAAGATTTGTGTAAACAAAAATTGTATGAACATTTTTTTACATAATTTTTTCCCCTTTTTATTCTTTGAATACCTATTTATTTTTTCCTGGACTCTTACTTATTTGTTTTTTATCCTGAAACTTATTTTGCTTTATTTTAAAGATATTTATTTTATTTCTAAAAAGTACTAATCTTGAGTATTTTTGGAGATATATATATATAACTTTAAAATGCAACAGCTGAAATGGGATCATTACTGGGACTTGGGTCATTTAGTGAGAATTACCACCTTATGTCTCACGGTAGGCAGCACGTTGGTGATACCACTAGTTTGCCTATCGCCAATGTCTATGGGCGTCGGTCACCACCACGGTGTCCGGACTGCTCGTCTGCGTGCGTAGGCAATAAAAATTATAAATAAAGTACTATAGAAGCGATTACGTGGAACAAGGAAAAAAGTAAGCCTGTTTACAAGGCGTAGACCAAATATTTAAAATCACACGCGTTTAAAGGATATTTTTAAAAAGGAGCGTTTCGAACTTGGGTTTTTAGGGATTATAAAAATATAAGCAATAAGATAGCAATATATGCATAACAAGGTAAAAATATAAATTATATAATAATTTTACATGTATTTCAATTTAAATATTCTCTATTTAGTAAATACGTTGTAAAAACAAGAAAAAAGAGATTTTTTATTCTTTCTTAAATTGAACATGCTGACTTATAACTAAACATACGCACAAGCTCGGCCTTGCGGAAGCATTGTACCGCAAATTTGTAGTAATAAAGATGCGTGGAACCGCATAACTATCCGTAGAGCTACACTACGGATGTAGATGGACAGTAATGCTATTGCGTCGCATGTATTCAATACATAAACTAAATGTATTGTTATTACAGCATTCGCATCATATCATATATTTTTGCGTGATCACTTTTTGTATTAAATCCGTCCAGCGTCCATTATCAGGAGAAGTCTGAAAAAGTCCTAAACGTCGGAAATAATCACGTCCATAGTCCATACGAAGTACTTTTTTCATTTTATGACAGCAAAAAATATAATTTTTTGTCATGAAATTGGGTTAGCGTATAAAGGTGCTCAAGAATTCTAAATATTTACTCATCGTAAAAACATTGTATTTTTAACTATTATCTATCGCGCGAACTAGTTCTAGGAGATGGAATGTAGAGGGTCAGTAACATCTGTGCTTTTATATTAATATCTCCTTTACGAAACAATATGTCTTATTTTTTGGTAGTTGAATGGTATTTATTACACAAGACATAATTCTATACCATTATGATCTCCGCATCCTATAAATAGAAATATAAAGAAAATTATAGCTCGGAAAAAGGTAAATTAATTAATTTATATACACATTTGCACAACGTGATAGTTGCAGATATAAAAATAAAGCAAAAATATAACTAAACCATAAAATAACTTAATCTTATTTGCTAAACAACATATTATGTACTCCGTCCATCAGACGACGATTTCCAATAATTTTAGACGCCTCATAAAGTGTACATCAAAAATTATCAACTAATCTTAACATGTTGAATTTATTGCCACTACTTTTGTTGCTCAAAACGTCCTGAAGAAATTTAAAGGGTGTGCTATTCTATTCCATCTTTTTGGAGCCACAGTCTTAAACAAAATCCATCTCCATATTTTCGTACTAAAGATATTACAAAAAAAAATTAATGTTGATTGTCAATTTTGATATTTATGTTTTAAAATTAATGTATGATGTTAACTCGTTTTTAGCATGAGAACAAATCCTTAAAAAAATATGTACTTACGAATTTTATAAAAAAAATTGACAAGTAATCAAAACGGATATTGACTTGTAATCAAAAATAGCCGAGTTCAATACATTACCGAAACAGAAGAAAAATAAACCATCAATCACACTGTAAGTGGCACTTCAGTAATTTAAAAGCTCATGTTTGGTAAAAGATACTTTCTAAAAATTTAAATGGAATATCAAAACCGTAATTGACATATGCCATTACTGCATTAAAAATAATTTGAGAAGTATTTCATATTTCTAACGAATACTAATACTCTTCTGTGTTTATTGTATTTGTCATAAACACAAGCACACTTTTATGTTGAATGCATGTTGTAATTCATTTTTATCCCCCGCAACCAGGACTAAGTATATACCATAACAACAGATCAGCATTCTCAGTCGGCTTAGATAGTACTCAAATTCGGCAAAAGTCTATTCGGGGATAAGTATCCAGAAGCAAACCTGTGTCTTTTCTCTCTTGTATAAGAGAAGATGACTCCAGGGCAGTACCGCAGATTAGCACAACTGCTTTGGATAAATCCACGGCACAGCTGTCCCTGGTGGAGGTAAACTATGGTTCCTATCAATTTTGTACAATTAAAACGTTAGAAGGTACAAATTAGCACAATCACTTGCCACTTTTCTTCGTATCACGCCGGTTTTAAGATAGGTAAACACTAGGTCACAGGTAAGATCGTATTCTTGGTCTAGGTATTTGAGCCATACTGATTTCTATTAACCTAGGAGTGTTTAGTGGATCAAGACAGTGTTAACTACCAGTACATGTTTTACTGCTTGTTGATATTCAAATGTGGCGAGCCATCGAGTACGGTTCTCATTTCTGACTGCAACAACAACAACGTCACACATACACACATCATCAGCCTGTGATAGTCCACTGCTGGACATAGGCCTCCCCTAATACACCCCTATCCATTAGGGTGTTTGGACCGTATCCCACCACGCTGGTCCAATGCGGGTTGGTGGGTGGACCGACTTTTTTACATGCCCATCCGATGCATGGATCATCTTACTTTTCAGACAATTGGGTGATCGGCCCAAATTGCCCTAACCAACTAGGAAACAACAATGAAAATTTGTTGCGTCCCCGCAGGATTCGAACCCACGACCTCCGGTTTCTAAAGCACACGTCCATACCACTAGGCTACGGTGGCAGTTGAGTATTTATTGCAATATAAATAGTACATTCTGTATTGTAGGGAGATGAGGGAAAGGCGATAAAATCTCTTAAAAGTATTTTTATTCAATAATAATTCTACTGGTCAATTTTCTCATTAAAACACGTGTTTGAAGTAATAACTAATGCGCAATTTATTGTTTATTGAAATTTGATAATAGCTATCATTTAAAACAATAACACATTATGCTTTTAGCATGAACCATTATAGTAAAGTTATTATTACATTTATGGGGTCATACACAATATTAAAATTTTAAGTAAATGAACTTAATACGTACTTAACGTATGTTAAATAGAGTGAAGTAATGTATATGAAATTTTGACAAAAAATATGGACCTGCTTATATTTTACGCAATATAAGCAGGTCCAAAGTGCTCTCCGTACGAAATTGCGTCGAGTTTTCTGCCATCGCATTTTAAATTTCTAATTCTCGAAATCTCTCTAATTTTCGAAAGAAGGAGGTACATTTTCTTCACCGTAATATACCGCAAAATTTACTTAAATTCTTCAATAAAAACAAAAACTTTATAAGGATTGTAATTAAGAAAGGGCCAAATTAGAAGGGCTAAGACAAAAAGTTATTTGAAAGGCAAACAAATTTTTAAACATGAAAAAACAAGCGTAAAAGTTCTAAAACAATGGCATCATCATTAATTATTAAAGCGGCATTATGTTTCACCAAGATTGTGCTAAAAAAATTGCGATTCGTTGGGAGAAGGACACCAAATCACAGTCACAAATTGCCAATTTTTACGTTTAAAATATAAGCGTATTAAAATTAATGCTCATACTTACACTTTCAACTCTTGTCAATCGGTGACACGAATATAAGCCAAGAAAGTTGACAAACCAGCTTCTAAAAAGATGAACTCTTGTTCATACATTAGGATAGTTCTAGCATGGGACGATCTAGCGGAAGCAGTTGTCACCACCATACCGTATACCTACCCACAATATTTCTTTTAGCCAGCCAGACCACAAGAGCATTTGGAACCTCGTGTCCGTGTTACATTTAAGATAATTTGTAAACGGAATAGGTGAGCGTGAAAGTAACTCGGAGAGCTACAGGTCTCCAAGAAGTGCTTCTGGTTTTAAAAGAGACGAAAAAAGCTTTCAGTTGCCTTCCCAAGGTGCCTTGTTATAAGTATATATAGGGGCCATAGGTCTTATATACGAATTCAGTGCACTAGTTACATTTCGAAAAGCAGCTGTGCCTACTGCTGGCCCTGGACTAATTTTACTTTCATCATTTTATAATTTTTTTGTTAATATACCCGTAATAAGTTGTTAAATGAACAATTAAATCATGCAATGCAATTTAAATGTCTTCTTGCTTGTGTAAAAACATGGAGAACTATTTGAATAAACTTTTTTGTGTAATGCAATGATTTAAATATATATTCAAACCTGCGCTTATTATTAGATTGAAAGCTTTTAACGAGTTCCAAATCGTTATCAAAGCAATTTTTTAAAAACGTTCAATGTTCGTTTATTTTACTTTAAGTGCAAAACTGTGATTCGCACTTAACCCAATTAATTACTTCTCTGCATAATGTTTGATGATGCAATTGTAGGAGACAACTAAATTTTCAATTTTATGCGTAAATAGCTGTTCAAAGATTAAAATATTTGTAATTGATTGATTTCAAGTTAATTTATAAATATTGTTACACTACGTTTATTCCTATGCAACATTTTTTTTATACATTTGCATCGAAACGAAAAATATTTTTATGAAAAAAAAAACAGAAACAGAACCTTCTGGCAAAAGCATAACCTGAAATCTTATCCGATTCTGTGTTGACGTTTTAACATAACAATTTTCTTGTTCATGGGTGTCAAATTTTACACGTAATGAATTACTGGTGAAATTGTAATCAAAAAATATTACCGACTACAAGCAGTCTTCAACCATTTTGCGCAATATAAGCATTGATAGCGTGCTCTGCAGAAACTACGATGATTTCTGTCACTGCATTTCTAAATCTAGTATATCTTTGAGTATTCATTTCATCAAAAGTTGTTCATGACAGCCTTTTGCTAGAAACAGATCAAATAATTTTAATGCAATTGTTTTTTCTGAACTTAAACAGTATAATCTCAAATGAGCTTTGATTGGGTCTGATTTCAACTTATAAAAATGTTAAATTAAAATCTGTGTTATCTTAAAGCATAGTTATCCACAATGTAGATTTCATTGTAGACAATTCAAGAACACATATATTGCACATCTATCTTTAGTTTTAGCTAGGATTGTAATTTATTCGCTAGGATTGTGATTTTGATGCCATCACTTTTTTTATTTTTCTTATTCTATCAAACTTCTTATCACAAAATTATTAAAATAGGACCAAAAGGAAGGTAATATCTTCTATTTTAAAAAAGAATAAACAGATTCTCTCTGTACAAAACTGCTTCATGATTTGTGACACCGCATTTTAAATCTCTGATATCTTTTCAGGTATTCATTTTATCAAAATGTCAAATGTTAGCCCAAGAGTAAAAGATTTTTTATTTATATTAGATTGTTTTTATTTAAATTGAATAACTTTTTATATTAACATACTCATATAATTAACAATGATTTGGATCGTGTTATTTTACTTTTAAATCTCTGACGTTTGGAACATTTCCAGCGGCCTGTAAATGAGGTAGACGTCGGAATTTAAAATGAAAAATAGACCGATAAATCCGTAAAGTAATTTTTTAATATGTATAATTCATGAAAACAATAGAAATATTATACACTATATTACCTTAAAAAACTGCCTCTAGAAGTGTGTAGTAAAGGCGTGCCTAAGAAGCGGTTTCTAGCAAACACCTGAACTGAGATTTAACAATTTCTATTGTTGTTCCAATTGGTTAGGCAACTTTGGGCTGATCACCCAATTGTCAGAAAAGTGAGATGATCCTGGATGCTTCAAAAAGTCAGCACTCAGCAACCCGCATGGACCAGGTGGTGGACACAGTCCAAAACCCTAATTGAGAGGGAGCACTAGTCTAGCAGTGAATAACATAGGCGATGATGATAATGATATTCGAAATGAGGGTTTAAATATCTTTAAATTTTAACATTATTTTACATTAAAGGCTACTAGGTAGTTATTCATAAAAGATACGCCTTGCAACTATATTATAAAAGCGTTTCAAGAAGTACAATGTAGAACATAGTTTAGGTTCATCTTATCTGTCGGTAGGTGCTAGCAATTTAATCCATATGAGTTTTTTGTTTTATTTTAGCATGTTCTAATTTTAATATCTGTTAACTCTGATTACAAAATTATTAAAGAAAGGGCTAAATGACAGCTAAGACTATTTAAAAAGGATGAATGAAATCGGGGCACTAGGAGCGTAGCAATGAGGCAACATGTTTGTAAAAAAAACGCTCTGAACTGGAAAGTTGGTCGGCTTGGTACGTTATGCTGTTACAAGGAAAGCTTTTCTTTAAACCTCATTGTTTAAAATAATTTTATACATTTTGTTTCACACAATCACTTAATGTTACGATGCTTTTGTCTTCCGCTAGAATCAAAAAGTTTAAAAAATAATTCGACCATTGAATACACAAGCTATCCGGGAAGTCATCATATAAAACATAATTAAGTATAAACAAAATTTATCAAGATACATAGTTGACATCGGTGTACAACTGTCCAAACTCATATATATTAAACTTAAGCATCTAGTAAATCATAGTAACTGCCTCTCGACAGATATATAAATGTCAGTCATTTAGGTACGATATTGTAATAACTGGCAAATATCATATACTTTTATATATATTTACACTTCCACGACCGACTTTTCTTGTACTTACCCTTCACAAGAATCATTCAATATTAGACAATATGGTATAGTAGAGAAATTAATAACACGAATAGCTACATGACAAATAAATTCATAATTACATTTTGATCAAAAATATTAGAGTGATTTTTCAAAACACTCGATTATTTTGTTAATATTTTAATTGAAGTACAGAGGATCGGTAAGTTTGATTAAATTATAGTCTATTATTTCATTAACATATACTAGTATATAAACTAAAGTGTAATTTTATATGGAATAAATTTTTGCAACTCATAAAATGTTTATCGAATATAGAATAATAATTTTTATCCCATATTGAATTGTCCTGATTGTTATTATGACCTGATTTTACTGATAAATTTCTATGTGTAACTAAGAAAATATACAAAATCACTATTGATAAAATATAGCTGGAATTTGCTAAATATGAATTTTGATTATAACTATAAATATATGATTAAAAAATGAGCTGATTGACATATGACATGTCTTAAATAAAATTGCCTATTGTTTCCGGTTGATTCTAGATTTTTTTAAAATAAACTCTAATAGAATTTACATTATAAACAATTGTCGTTTTGTTAAAATAAGTCCCCGATGGTATTTTAACAGCCGCTTAAGATGAGGCTTGCGTCGTGTTTCATGTGAATAGAACACAAAATTTCTAAATTAAAAAGGTAATAAATAAAAAACGGGGAAAACAGTAAGATTGATTATTAATTTTTATTTGTATATTTATAAAATTATCCTTGCTAAAAATTTTTAATTGGTTGTTACGAACAATAGACATAATAAAATATAATTTGATATGGATTTCCTCCTTCATTCTAGCTGTTCCTATCTAGCTATTATATTGAGCTAGTTTTAAAAGTTTAAGAACATGAAAAGTAAATTATTTTAAAGAAATTGTCTTTTTTTAAGCTATATTCCCAAGTTATCTTGGATTGGGTTATAATTTACCCAGTACCAGATTTAATAAAGAGCGACGGCCAAAACTTAAAAGGTGGGTCGATATGATTAATTTTAAAACACTGGCCGTCGCAGCTTTGGACGACCCAGCACAAGATGGACAACCTGTGCAAATACCAGTGGTAGGTCCCCTTTATATACGAGACCGTCTGGGTGAGTACCACCGCAGTGCCTATTTCTGCCGCGAAACAGAAGTGTGAAAACATTGCTGTATTTCGATTAGAAGGGCACCGTAGCCAGCGTAATTACTGGGGAAACGAGACTTAACATCCTATGTCTCACGGTAGGCAGCGCTATGGCGATACCACTATTAGTATTGCCATTGTCTATCGGCGTCGGCGTCGGTGACTACTTCCCATCAGGTGGCCTGACTGCTCGTCTGCCTGGGTATGCCATAAAAAAATGAGTAGGGGGTCGGTGGAAGGTAGAAGATACAAATACACTCAACATTCATGTCACGTTTTGCACAGTGCTTTCTGCATGCTACTGTTTTTTCGCAAAATAATTCCCTGTAGCGTATCACTTTTAGACGATTCGTAGTCAATATAACATCTACAACCTTAACAAATCTGTAGACTAATATTTGACAACTTGATACATGCCTGTATAAAGTTTTGCAAAGATGTCATCATCGTCATCATCATCATCAGCCTGTATTAGTCCACTGCTGGACATAGGCCTCTCCTACTGCACGCCTTCTCCATTAGGGGGTTTCTGGACCGTGTCCCACCATGCTGGTCTAATGCGGGTTGGTACGTGGTTTTAGTTGCAAAGATGTATCACAATTAATCAGTTTTAGTCGACGCATTTTATTAATCGGACTTTTATTATTCCGTTAATTTATCAGTTTCAATGTATTACGTATCCGGGTCCGAATTATAAGAAATTAATTACAAAATTTAGATTTACTCCCAATTATTTTGTTCCATAACAGATTGTGAATCGTTAGTTAGTTCCACGGTCTTTCAAAGAGAACCGTTCTTGACCTTGCAATGCTTTTTTTAATGTTGAATCGTCACAATGCCTTCGGAGGGTTATTGAATTGTGTCGCAACCTGAAAAGAGCCCTTGTAATGCATCTTGAAACGGCTCGTGAAGTAATCAAAAGATATTACGTGGCTTTAATAATAAATTTTTGTTATTTGAGTCGCATGCGGAACACGTAATACTTTTGAATGCCTAGTTAATTTATGTTTCTGTATGTCAACAATTTTGTACTTTATGCTTTAAGTATTTATTTTTTAAATAACTTAAAGTATAAGTGTGCGTTATATTAGCGAGAATTTCGTTTCGTAACTTGAACTGAAATTTACTAAATAAGTAGTCCATATTTGCATGATACAGACTATATCGATGTTTCATGTATTACTTGCACTGTTTTGAAAGATGTTCCTTTTGTTGTTTGTTACTATCGCGTTTGTCGGAACATATTCTTATGCTAGTGGTTACCCGCGGCTTCGTCCGCATGATCTTAAACAGAAAAGATGTCGTTGTGTGACTGTGTGTGAAATCATATTTGGTCCGGAGATGGTAAGCAGTGGCATTTTCCCTAGTACTTTAAAATATATATGATTTAAAGTTTGTTTTTAACTGGCTTATTCTTAACGGTGCTCTTCAAACCGGGAGATAGCAGTGTTTATGCAATTACAATTTCTGGCAAAAATAGGCATCGTGGCGACACTTTCTCAGGCGGTCCCCTATAAATATAAGACCTAATACAGCTTATGTAAGTTTCATTACTTATCAGTCTCTTGCAATGGATAATTAACTATTAAAATTTATAATTTTCAAAAAATAAATAAAAATAGCTTTTCAAGTTTAACTGCATTTTATTGACTTTCACCATTTTAAAAGCAACGAAGAATTAAATTGAGCTAATCAGAGTTAAGACAATGTGAATATAAATGATGAAATAAAGTTTACGATAATTTAATTCAACAGTTACCCTGCGTTTTCGTATTAAGATAACGAAGTTAAGAAGGCTTGGGATAGAATGAAGCACGTGCCCATTACGAAGTTCGTTATGGATGATGCCATTTTTTAACTTGGGTTCTATCAAATACAATACGATAATTGAATTTCAAGCTGCAAAAACTAGAAATAAAAAAACATTAATTATCTTGATTCCTTTTAATTTGTTTGCATCGTTATCTTCTGTTTCTAAAACATATTTATTCATAATGAAAGAAAAAGAACCAATTGACCATGTGCAATGGCATCAATTCTATGAATCGAATCACGTAAGAAATGCATTAAATATAATAAAAGAAAAATTTCTTGTTTTCCCTTTAAAATAAAATACTTGCTTGATCTCTTAACACAATCTAGTTGTATATTTTATATACGGCATGACTATTATTTAAAATTTACTAAAGTCATTAATCTTTTGTCTTATTCAGTCAAACTTTGTCAATAATTTCATTTGAAAATAGAATATACTTTTCTGTCTGAATAACGTATAAGTAGGCTCATACATTCCTTAAATCCTATTTCCGGCAATAGAGATATAAATATATTTCATGCAATATGCTGTATAAAATATTGTCGACTTGAAAAACATGTTTGATATGTCAAGGGCCAATATACGGTATGGTAAAATACTGGTAACTAATATTCACCTTTGCTTCATTTCGGTATATTTATTAATATATGAATTATAAATTTAAGTTGCTATTTAATACTATAGTATAAAATCAACATAAATTAAATTATAACAGCTATCAAAGTTCTGATTGAATTTATGAAAATTAATAGAGTTTTAAAGAAATAACGAATTATTACAACAAACTGCTCGACTGTTTATAAAATTTCAGATATTTTAAGACTAATGCCACTAACTATCTGTATAAAATATTTTATGTAATATAAGAAGAAATATTTTCCTGTATTTTGTTTCGATGTCTTATGATGCAATGAGCTGTAAACACTATAACCATGGCAGTGGCTTTTAAGTAGTATTTCAAACGATTCTGAAATAAGACAGATCTGCAGCTACAAGATAAAATATATGACGAAATATTTACTTAATATTCAACTTAATTTTATGAACTAAGTTAATCCAAACTCACGTCGCCTGTTAGACATTTACATAATTTCTATCCGTGGTGTACGTTGTAAAAGCTGTTCTTTTTATCAGTATTTTTGTTCCTGGTACGTTTTCTGCATTTTTTCGTTCTCTAATCCTTGAATCGTCGCGTATTTGAATACATATAGAGGGGCAATTGTGACCTTCCTTTATAATGGGCACAACCAAGTTCTCACTTTTAACTAAGCCGTTATTTTGAAATTAGCAGAAAACTTTGGATCTTTTATTAAGGATGTGCAAAACCACGAATCGTTTATTAGTTACTGTTTATGAAAATTATAACTCGAAACACCGAAACTTAAAATATAGAAATATTCTAGATATTTTGAGGAATCCGAGTACGATATTCCTGAAGTCCTGAGTTGTATAGAAGTCCTTAATGTTTTGTTTACAGATAGTATAATTCATTAAGTGGACATCGTTATATCGATTTTGTACCAATTTTTAAGTTAACGTTTATAAGTTGATATTTCATAAATCATATGACCTACATTGAAATAGTTAATTAAAAACAAATTAATGTTTGATTGTTTCTGTGTAATAAGGGAATAAAGACATTCCGTCATCAGTTGTAATCTAATGATAATAACAAAAATTGCAGATAGTAGGTCAGAAGTCTTAAAATTGGGTATTCTCTTTTATAATAATGATATTAGTATTAAATAATTAAAATTTAACAAAACAAACGACTTCAAATCGATTGACTACATTGAGCTATCAATTGCTCTATTGTTGAGCATAATCGTAAACTTCAGACTTATTTAGTTTTATGGATTCACTGTCAGAATTGGACAAAATTTATAGGACCAAACAGGAAAGTCAAATAGTCAAAAAAAAACATCCAAATCGTTTTCCCATGAAAGTTCTGAGGTAACAAACATAAAAAATACAGACGAATTGGGAACCTCCTCCGTTTCTCGAAGTCGGCTAAATATACCTCTTTCCAACAATCTGTCCCAACAACAAGCTATCGTCCGCACTCATCTAAGCACTTCTAAGCTGACTTAAAGAGCCGCTAGAGCAGCTATGTGGCGACTTACCTCAGGCTGGCTAGGGCTAACCTAACCTACGGCCAGGCAAAAGTGTGAATCTATTCGAGGTTGATAAAAACTATGCAGTAACAAGAAATAAAAGCAATTACGTAATTTAAATCTTATTGAATAAAAGAACTTCTTACGATTTTATCATGTTTATTCTACATATTCAATTTCAATTATAATCATGGAAAAATTATTGATTACTGAAAACTTTGGTAAATGTATTAAAAAGCTGTAGTGACCTAGTCATTCACTTATACCAGTTATTTTAGCTCTTTTATAACATACAGTGGAAATATTTACCTCGCCTTTTCTAAAAAGTACTTACTGATGTTATTTTATCGAAGCGTCAATGAATCTTGACATTTTGTTTGCTACCAACGCAAGGTCGTGAGAGAAATCGATTTTCATTCCTTTAGTGTTATTGATGAAATATGACAGGGTCTTTAATGAAGTTTCGCTTATAGTTGAAAAACTGCCTCCGTAGCCTAGATCCTTTGCTTTAGAAACCGGAGGTCATGGTTTCGAATCAGTGGAACGCAACAGATTTTCATTGTTATTTTTTTCGGTTAGAAATTGGCCGATCATCCAGTTGTCTGAAAAGAAAGAAGATCCATGCGTCGGATGGGCATGTAAAAGTCTATCCTCCCACCAAACCCGTATTGGATCAGGGCGGTGGGATACGGTCAAAACCACCTAATGATGAAGGCGTGCATTAGAGGAGGCCTATGTCTAGCAGTGGTACACAGGCTAATTATGTTGATGATGTTGTTGAAAATGAAGCACAGAAATTTTGTTACAATCGTCCAATTTTTACGGATACCCTATTTCATTTTATTTACAAACTTGTTTGCCGCTCGACAAATTATTTCTAATGTTAAGAAAACCGCTGCGCAGATAAATGAGACGAACTAATGTAGAGTCCCACGAATCAAGCAATCCTAGGGTTAATAAGATAAAAACAAACTTAAGTCAGATGCTTAAGATCACCTTCGTCATCCTAAATGGACGCATCCGCCAAACGAATTAATAATTTAGGCGATGCACGATAGAGCCTCGCGAGTGAGTATCGAAAGATCCTATACGTTCAGCGCACCCTGGCGCAGTTGGCAAATCGAAGATGACTGGCCGATTCCTTAGTCACGATGACAAGAACAATACTTAATCATCGATACGCTAAGAATAAGAAAAGTAATAAAGTCAAATTTAACTAACTAACTAGTAACCCATAGAATCGAAATAGCGTCGTACGTTAATGTTGAATGATCAGTGAATCGTCACCCAGATGTATTTTTTTTCAGTTAGGCACGCATTACGCTATAATAGTACATATTAAAGATAGATATTAAAACTAAATTGATAGGTCAACAAGCTGATCGGGCCAAGTGTTGTCCACTGCTACACCAACTTATTTTCCGTATCAACAAAGTGAACTCTATACTTAAACGTCACAACGTTTAGAGAAAAGTTTCAAAACTAAGTGTCGAATGAAGCTTTTAAGAAACATCTTGAAGTTGTACAATTCTTAACAGTTATATAAAGAGTCAACAGACGCGCTGTAAAGTTGATACTCTTAATACTGTGTAGACATCGCTGAGCAAACTAATGAAAACTAACATTGTCCCTTGACAAGTTGTTTAATATTGTCAAATTGTCAATGTTATTTAAATTGATAATATTAAACAACCTTTATTTTTTCATTGTTTTTATACATAAAATTATTGGTCCCATGAAGTGATATTTCATATATGACAGGACCGCCAGTATTTTGAATTGCTAAATCTTTAGTCATCATTATCATCACCATCAACTGTGTCAGTCCAATGCTGGGCATAGCCTACCCTTATTCAAGCCACCGCTTCCGATCTTCGCTGATCTCATTCCCTTCACCAGCCACTTGGCAGAATATCTTTAATCTTTAATATCATTACGATTGTTTTACTTCTAAAGTTCGGTTTGTTTATTAAACATAACCAACTTGTACAGGTATGTTTGAGGCAAAGAATGTATGTCATCACATACAAATATGTTAAGTGAACTATTATTTTCTAATGAAATATTCATTACTTAAATGCGGTGTATTGTGGCGGAAACTAAATTAATTATATATAAATATGTTACTTTTAGGTGTAATAATACATTTTGTATTTGGATAGCAATGTATAATTAATAATTAATTATAAATCTATTTATACCAAAGAATTTATACATCGAGTAAACCCGTCTGAAAATATATCTTAAAAAATTATTCTATGTTCCAAGAAAGCAATACTTTATTAGTAAGTGAAGATATTTTCATGCTTATATTAAAAAGATTTGCATTTATGTATTTTGTTGAGTTATATATATGTCACAAAAATCCCAAAAGTTCTAATAAATAAAAATAATATTGTTAGAAAAACCTATATGATCGTTTAGAATACAAAAAAACTTTGAAATCATTAAAAATACTAGCTTAAAACAACCAAGGCGCAAAAATACCTTGAACTGTATGCAGTCGTCAAGTTCTAATAAAAATAACGGTTTATATTATTTATAGACTGCCTTCGTAGCCTAGTAGGTATAGCGGTGTTAGAAACCGGAGGTCATGGGTTCGAATCTATGGGGACTCAACAAATTTTCATTGTTGTTTCTGTTGGTTAGACATTTGGGCCGATCACCCAATGGTCTGAAAAGCAAGATGATCCTCGTCGATGGCTAAAGTCGGTCCACCCACTAACCCGCATTGGACCAGCGGGTGGGATACGGTCCAAAAACCCTAATGGATAGGGTGTATAGGGAGGCCTATGTCCAGCATGGACTATCACAGCTGATGATGATGATGATGATTATTTATAGCAATCGTTTTTTTTTGCAACAAGTGAATAAATTAAACAAAGAAAGAAACTTTTATTAGGTTAAACATTGTTTAAGAATTGAATACTTCTGAAAAATTTACATTTTTTTGGTGCAAGGTTTTGATCTTGTTCTCGGAAAAAATACTGAAACAATTATGGTGTTTTTAACAATTGAACATGTTCAAATTGCTTACTAGATATTTTACGATTTGATTTTGACGAAGTATAGAAAGATATTTTTTTCGCATTGCAGTAATTTTAGTTTGGTGTATCTGTTTTAATAAACCGTACAATATTTTTTGAGAAAAAATGCCTTAATACGACTAAAACGAAAGAACTCATTTTCAAATATGCATAAAAGTCTGTATTCTGTGGTAAACAGCAATTGAATTAAGCTCCTGCAACATGATCCACACACACGTTTGGCTAGAACATTGTCCATTTGGCCTCGGGTGTCTGTTACAAGAGCCATTATGGCGCTTAGAGCTCCATTTTAGTTTAGTACTAACAATTGTGATGTGTTTCTGTTTTCCATGAGTGCAATAGATATTAAATAGATATCACAGCGGGAACATTGTTTTATACACAATTTAACGTAAATTACTTAACCTAAAATCAATTTTTAGCAGAAAGTATATATACAAAACACTTTCTGGTACGTATAGTGCTTTGATGTTATACCAAACATGGCAATTAATTCTGTTTCAGGTACAAATTTAAGGTATACACTTGTTCACTTTTACTATTATTTTAAATAGTACCTAGGGTTTTAACATTTATTATGATGCAATGCCATGATAATTGATGATGTTGCTATAGAAAATATTTTATTATGCTATTTTATATGTTTATTATATTACGTAATGCTAATTAGCCAGCTATTATATTATTTTAAAGTTTCAATCGACCCAATAAGCGCAATAGAATAAAAGGCAAATTCATCATCGGCCACTTGAGATATCTTTATATAAGAATTAGAAACAATACCAAAGTCACTTTCAGATTTATAATTTTGTATCTTTACACTGTAATTTTATATACATTTGAAATTATTACTGTTAACCGTTGTGCACATTTTGAGATAAAATAGGTGTAGAGCACTCAAAGGTTTCTTGTTGTAACACAATGACTGCAAAGAACAAAACAAACTGCGTGAATGTAGGTTAAAGTGGTTTTGAGTATCATATTAGTGAAGGGTGCTTTTACATTATTTTTTCTAATAGAAGAATCCATACCGCATATTGATTGATTAATAATATAATATATCTCTGCTGGATTCTTGATATAGTTACAACAGTATTACTCTGTTATTAAATGCTTTATTATTATGTTATACAATGTACATCTAAATGTTTCTTAATTCCAAATTATGCTATGACTTGCGGGTATCTTATCCGAGTAAGGTTTATATTTTTCAATTCTGTTTAATACAAGCAATGAGTCAAGTAACATCATTAAAACTGTTACGCTGCATTTTTATTTTGTTTTGTAAATAAAATTGCCTCTTTTTGACCGCATAAATAGGTGTGTAATCACAGTTCCCATTTAAAGGCATTAGTTGTGAAACTACTAGAGCGACGTAGTTGTTCAACATATGAGGGTTGCGTTCTTTCAATAAAATGCATGTTACGTTTCATTTAATCAAAAGTTATTGTTGCAATTGTTGAAAAAATATAAATTTGATATTTTTTCTTTAGTTATTCAAGTTTTATTATTTTTTTCTTTGATTTGAATCTCTGTTGGCAGAGTAGTAGAAAAAGAACTGAGTTGAAAGTCTCATAAAAAGTTGTATGTCTTAATTAAAGTTTAATTTAAATAGGTTCTGCTACATACTGAAGAACAAGACACCAGCCCTATATGTCGTTTAAGTAATCGTTTTTTATTTTAAAGTTTTATTTTATTCTGACGAGTGCTGCGTTATCCGGTTTTGAAATAAAAATTAAGGCATATTGCTCTGTTTTAATATTGTAAATAACAACTGTGTATTAAATGGAGTTAAAGTAATTTTTTCTATCTAAAAAGGTGATCGTAAAAATATAAAAGGCAAATCTAAATAAACTTGCTGAATGTTATCATATGAAAACAAAATTAACAGTAACGCGTATAAATGTATAGTTTGAATTAACATTAATGGTTAGTAACAGTTAAATAACTATTAAATGAATATGCCTCTACTATGGTTCCAATATGAATAATCAACGGGCTCGGTTCGTTTTGTTCTCTCTTGAAACGGTGATGTCACCTTTGTAGCTTTATTGAAATTTCTTTGAAATTGGTTACTTAACTGATGAAGGATTAAAATGGCAGCAGTTCTGTCTCAATTTATCCGGAAAGTAAAATTATTATAATGTTGTATTATACATTAGCCGCTTACTAAAAAGAACGATAAAATGTTACAAATCAACTTACCGTTTGCAATTGGCTGTTAATTAATTTCAGTCGATATAATTTGACAGTCAAATTTTTGTTTGCTAATCAATTTTGCAAATTATGTGTCTGTAAGTGCATTAATCATGCATTTATTACGTAAGTACATGTGTTATGCACTTATGTTGAAAATCATGTTCTCACTTTAAAAGGTTAAATGAAGCCCATGAACACCACTTTGTAGTTATTGTTTCCTGGTTGGTTAAGAAAATTTGGGCCTATCACCCAATTGGCTGAGAAGTAAGATGATCCATGTCGGATGGCATGTAAAGAGTTCCACTTACCAACCAAACCGCATTAGGATACGGTCCAAAACCCTCAATGGAGAAGGTTTCAGTCTATACAACGAAAAAGATATGATTTAATTTATTTATATGATTCCAAAGTTATATCTCATCTCTGTTTTTATGGTTATGCAAAATATATGTAACAATGTTTAATGGTTAAAACACAATATTATATTTTTTTCTGAATTATTTAAAAGTATATTTAATACTATTAAAAAGTTTTCTAATAAACATTTATAGAGCATTCTAATAGTTTCTGTAAAATATACAGCTATTATATATTTACTTTGCTAAAATCATTCTTTTCATCAAAAATAATTTTAAGTTACGAGAACATAATATATAAACATTGTATATCTGTTTATATAAATATTTTTCCGATCCTTGTCCAGTGGAATTCGCCCATCGATTAATTAAAACTGCTTATGTTTATTTATTTAAATGAAAAAGTTTTGTGAAGCTCGAATAGCAAAGTTGAAGAATTTGATTGATCACCTACTAGTAGATGAGTGGTGATAGATGGACAAAAAACAATATTTTAGGTTAACAAATACAGCCTAGATTAGTAATAAACTAAGTCTTTTCTGAGCTCAAACAACTTTATTTATGGTAAAAATCTAAATTTTTATGCAAGATATGGAATTATACTGATCAGATATATTTATTAAATTGATTAAAATTTAAACATTAGGGTCAATAGCAAACATTATTGCTCCTTTAATAACTAAAAGACAATAGTGATAATTTTTACTTCGTTTATATATAAAACCATTTAATTACGAAACAATTAAAATAGTATTTTGAATATATTTAGTAATAAATTGTACCTCCGCTCTGTATTAAACCTGAGACTCCGGTAGACGTCATAAAATATAATTATGTAGGATGTTTCAAAGTATTTACGCTGGTGCTGAGTACTCTTCAGCTGGAAATCACATAAACTGACCATAGATATGCTTTAGGACAAAAATAGATAGAGCGATCGTTTAATAAAGAGGAGGCACTACTTGTAAATTGTTTCATTGAATATAGGATACGAAATTGTTTTAGATTTTATATTTTTAAACGGAGAATCATAATACATCCTAAATATTTAAAGGTTACGCTGTTCGTAAATTTAAATGTTTAGACAATATATAACAACTGAATAAATTCCTTTAAGTCAATTGGGCCTTTGTTGTCCTAGCCATACAGGAATAACATGCATTTGTTATCGTAGGTTATATAATATTTATTTAACATTAAACATTTATAACCAACAATATCTGATAGACTATTCAATAAAATTTTGTGTTAAAAGTTATAAAAGAAATTCCAAAAGTTTACTTATTGTGTTAAATCACAATAAAGGCATACAATTTTTAAACATTAAAGCAATATCTGTTAATATTGATTTAAATTTCTTTAAACATCGTCACTACTAAGGTATTATCTATATGTAATATTAAAAATATAAGTTACATTTTAGTTTAAATAATTAAAAGAAAAACGAAATAATTTACCAGCCAACTGACAGCGTTTAAAGACGATGTTTAGAAAAAACCCTAATAATGTTTCCAAATTATATTTATCAAAAATGTGTCGTAGCTAAAAGATTTAGTTGTCTCTGTTGATATTAAACTACTGAAAGGAGACTTTCCTAAAACCTTATATTTGATACATAAATAAAAATTTATAAACATTCAAAATTACATAATTATCGATATTTAAAATACCAAACATAGAAAATAGTAGCTACTTTTTATGAATCACTTACGAACAAATGTATGTAAGATTTGTGTTCAGTAGAAATTAAGAAAAATGGTTCTTAGAATATCCCCATCTTTGGGCAGCGATTAATAATATATACATATATAACAGAAATATACGTATCATTCTAAGATGTTTAACGTTAATCTATTTATCCAAATTGCACCTTTATTATGAGCATACACTTCTATCTTAAAGAAAATTTCGTCTCCTGAACGAATGTATTATGTTACTAATTAGGAGAAGCTAAGACAGACACGTGTGAATAAGTAATGTTGGTATGAGGCTGAGACAAAGAAAGTGCTAGGGATTTCCTTGATTGTGTTCACACTCGTAACAGGCTATCCTATTTTTGCATTATAAAGATCCAAGAAATAAAATTGTTGTTATTATTATTTTGGTTAACTTTGTTTGTCATATACATAATATATATCTGTACTTGTTTATTTTCATTTAATATGAATTAGGTTAATTAACATATTATTGGTTACTTAATTAATTTTCTATTGTCTTATGAATTACGTAAATAAAAATATATATTAAATAAAAACCGAGATATCAATTTATTTTAATTTCGCGTTGTGGATGAGTAAGGGCATATATTTACTGGTATTATACTAATAATTACTCATCAGTCTGACATGTACTTGTAATTGTTTTATCCAACCATAAACCTCTCATAACTTAAGCAGTAAATATGGGTTAACTGAAAGATATGGTTTTGCTAGCCTATTTAATTTATCATCGTTTCGATTTTAAGTTACATCGGATGTACTGTCTGAATAAATGATTTATACAATCCACTGGCGTTTGACCTCGATACGAAAACATTGCATTAAAATCTGTTAATCTATTGGTCCAAGTCAATTTAATGTATTATTTGAGATCATCATCAGCCTGTGATAGTCCACTGCTGGACATAGGCCTCCCCTAATACACCCATCCATTAGGGTTTTGGACCTATCCACCACGCTGGTCCAATGCGGGTTGGTGGGTGGACCGACTTTTACATGCCCATCCGACGCATGGATCATCTTACTTTTCAGACCATTGGGTGATCGGCCCAAATTGCCCTAACCAACTAGAAACAACAATGAAAATCTGTTGCGTCCCCGCAGGATTCGAAACCATGACCTCCGGTTTCTAAGCCACCGCCTATACCACTAGGCTACGAAGGCAGTCTATAAATAATATAAACCGTTATTTTTTTATTAGAACTCTCACGACTGCATACGGTTCAAGGTATTTTTGCCGCCTTGGGTTGTGTTAGCTAGTATTTTTAATGATTTCAAAGTTTTTTTGTGTATTCTGAGCGATCACATAGTTTTCTAACAATGTTATTTTTATTTATTAAGAAGCTTTTGGGATTTTTCGTGACATATATATAACTCAACAAAAATATATAAATGCAAATCTTTGTAATATAAGGATGAAAAGGTAGATATCTTTACCATACCTAATAAAGTATTGCTTTCTTAGGAACACAAAATCATTTTTTTAAGATATATTTTCAGTCCATGGGTTTACTCGATGTATAAATTCTTTGGTATAAATAGATTTATAATTAATTATTAATTATACATTGCTATCCAAATACAAAATGTATTATTACACCTAAAAGTAACATAATTTTATATATAATTAATTTAGTTTCCGCGACAATACACCGCATTGAAGTAATGCATATTTCATTAGAAAATAATAGTTCACTTAACATATTTGTATGTGATAGACATACATTCTTTGCCTGCAAACATACCTAGTACAAGTTGGTTATGTTTAATAAATATAACCGACTTTAGAAGCAAAACAATCGTAATGATATTAAAGATTAAAGATATTCGCCAAGTGGCTGGTGAGAGCAGGGTGAGACTAGCCGAAGATCGGAAGCGGTGGCTTGAATAAGGGTAGGCCTATGCCCAGCATTGGACTGACACAGGTTGATGGTGATGATAATGTTGACTAAAGATTTAGCAATTCAAAATACTAGCGGTCCTGTCACATATGAAATATCACTTTTCATGGGACCAATAATTTTATGTATAACAAACACAATGAAAAAATAAAGAGTTGTTTAATATTATCAATTTAAATAACTTTCTGATGCCAATTTTGACAATATTAAACAACTTGCTCAAGGGGACAATGTTAGTTCTTTTCTAATAGTTTGCTCAGCGATGTCTACACAGTATTAAGAGTATCAACCTTTTTACAGCGCGTCTGTTGACTCTTTTTATATAACTTCTTAAGAATTGTACAACTTCAAGATGTTTCTTTAAAAGCTTCATTCGAACTCAGTTTTGAAACTTTTTCTCTAAACGTTGTTACGTTTAAGTATAGAGTACACATTGTTGATACGGAAAATAAAGTTGGTGTAGCAGGTGGACAAAGACTTGGCCCGATCAGCTTCTATGACCTTTCCAATTTAGTTTTAATATCTATCTTATATATGTACTATTATAGCGTAATGCGTGCTTAACTGAAAAAAAATCACATCTGGGTGACGATTCATGATCATTCAACATTAACGTACGACGCTATTTCGATTCTATGGGTTACTTAGTTACATAGCTAGTTAAATTTGACTTAATTTACTTTTCTTATTCTTAGCGTATCGATGATTAAGTATTGTTCTTGTTATCGTGACGAAGGAATCGGCCAGTCATCTTTAGGATTTGCCGACTGCTGCCCAGGGTGCGCTGAACGTATGGGTTCTTTTGATACTTCACTCGCGGAGGCTCCTATCGTGCACCGCCTTAAATTATTTATTCGTTTGGCGGATACGTCCATTTAGGATGACGAAGGTGATCTTAAGCATCTGACTTAAGTTTGTTTTATCTTATTAACCCTAGGGATTGCTTGATTCGTAGGGCACTCTACATTAGTTCGTCTCACATTTTATCTGCGCAGCGGTTTTCTTAACAGCATTGAAATAATTTGTCGAGCGGCAAACAAGTTTGTAAATAAAATGAAATAGGAGTATCCGTACAAAATTGGACGATTGTAACAAAATTTTCTTGGCTTCATTTTTTCAACAACATCATCAACATAATTAGCCTGTGTACCACTGCTAGACATAGGCCTCCTCTAATGCACGCCTTCATCATTAGGTGGTTTTGACCGTATCCCACCGCCCTGATCCAATACGGGTTTGGTGGGTGGATAGACTTTTACATGCCCATCCGACGCATGGATCTTCTTTCTTTTCAGACAACTGGATGATCGGCCCAAATTTCCTTAACCGACAAGGAAATAACAATGAAAATCTGTTGCGTCCCCGCAGGATTCGAAACCATGACCTCCGGTTTCTAAAGCAAAGGATCTAGGCTACGGAGGCAATTTTTTCACAAACTATAAGCGAAACTTCATTAAGGCCCTGTCATATTTCATCAATAGACACTAAAGGAATGAAAATCGATTTCTCTCACAACCTTTCCGTTGGTAGCAAACAAAATGTCAAGATCCATTTGACGCTTCGATAAAATAACATCAGTAAGTACTTTTTAGAAGAGGCGAGGTAAATATTTCTACATGTATGTTATAAAAGAGCTAAAAATAACTGGTTTAAGTGAACGGCTAGGTCGCTACAGCTTTTATACATATTTACCTAAAGTTTTCAGTAATCAATTATTTTTCCGTGATTGTAAATTGAAATTGAATATGTAAAATAAACGCGATAAAATTCGTAAGAAGTTCATTTATTCAATAAGATTTAAAAAGTTACGTAATTGCTTCTTTTATTTCTTAGTTACTGCATAGTTTTTATCAACCCTCGAATAGATTCACACTTTTGCCTGGCCGTAGGTTAGGTTAGCCCTGGCCAGCCTAAGGAGTAAGTCCGGCCGTGAAAGCTGCTCCTAGCGGGCTCTTTAAGTCCGCTGTAGAAGTGCTTAGATAGGTGCGGACGATAGCTTGTTGTTAGGACAGATTGCTGGAAAGAAGAGTATATTTAACCGACTTCGAGAAACGGAGGAGGTTCCCAATTCGTTTGTATTTTTTTATGTTTGTTACCTCAGAACTTTCGCCAGGGGAAAACGATTTGGATGTTTTTTTTTTATTTGAAAGCTGTTACTTCCCGTTTGGTCCAATAGCAATTTGGTCCAATTCTGACAGTGGCATCCATGAAAAAACTAAATAAGTCTGAAGTTTACATTAACTATGTGCTCAACAAATGGACAATTGATAGCTCAATAGTGAGCCAATCGATTTGAAGTCGGTTTGGTTTTTGTTAAAATTTTAAATATTTAATAATAATGTTATTGTTATAAAAGTTAATACCCAATTTTAAGGACCTTCGTGACCTACTATCTGCAGTTTTTGTTATTTATTGTTATCATTAGATTACAACTGATGACGGAATATCTTTATTCCCTTATTAACACAGAAACAATCAAACATTAATTTGTTTTAATATAACTATTTCAATGTAGGTCATATGATTTATGTAAATATCAACTTATAAAACGTTAACTTAGAGAAATTGGTAGAAAAACGATATAACGAGGTCCACTTAATGAATTATGCTTATCTATGAAACAAAAACATTAAGGACTTCTATACAATTCAGGCCTTCCAGGAATTTCGTCTACCCCCGGATTCCTCAAAATATCTAGAATATTTCTATATTTTAACTATAAGTTTCGGGTGTTTCGAGTTATAAAGTTAACGATGAGATTAATTTTTAAAAAATTGTTTTCACTGTCTTAGATTGAATGACGTAAATATTAACAAAAAATTGTTATTTTTTTCATAAATTCTTGGTTGCTTATGCTCGATAACAATACACAATTTAAATTGGAGTATTGATGTATAAAATGAACAATGTAAATATGAGTTGACTTTACTAACTGATATTAGACAAATTCGTACATTAAGGTTAAATGGGTAAGGCACATTTTTTTTGTAAGTTTGACATGTACTCATTATAATTTTAATTATTTCTTCTTTATAAAATAAGAATCAGAATTTGTATTTAATGTACTGACTAAAATAGCAACGTATAATTTATTATGTTACTTTAATATTAGAATTTCATAGTGGGATGCAAATAATAAAAAGTCTGGCTAGATGTCAAAGCAGTCTGCTTATTTTTTTATTAGCCAATTCTACTATACCTTTTAAGGTAAAAACTTAATTTATCTCCACTGGCCGGTATATTTTTGTCTGAATAAATACTTCGGCAAAATGTGCCGTCAAACTTTTAACAAGTCTTCGAAGTTTTATAATAAAGCTCAGTTGGAGATCTGGGTTCTTCCTTCCATTCTTTAATATTTTTATAAACAGTAACAATAAACGATTCGTGGTTTTGACACAATCCATAACCAATAAAAGTATTTCAAGTTTTCTGCTAATTTAAAAATAACTTGACTTAGTTAAAAGTGAGAACGTTGGTTGTGGCCCATTATAAGGGAAGGGTCACACAATATCTGCCCTTTTTATGTATTCAAATACGCGACGATGTGCAAGGGATTAGAGAACGAAAAAATGCAGAGAAAACGTACCAGGAAACGGAAAATACACGATAAAAGAAAACTGGCTTTTACAACGTAGCACCACGGATAAAATTATCTTAAATGTCTAACTGAGTGAGTTAGGATTAACTTAGTGCATAAAATTAAGTTGAATATTGAAGTAAATATTTCGTCATAATATTTTATCTTGTAGCTGCAGTCTGTTTTCTTTCAAGGAATTGTTTGAAATGCTACTTTAAAAGGCCGCATGCCATGGTTATAGTGTTTACAGCTCATTGCATCAGAAGACATCGAAACAAAATAAAGAAAAAAATTTCTTCTTATATTACCTAGCCTACTAGTATAGGCGTTTAGGTAGTTAGTTTAGTTTAGGTAGCCTAGTGGTATAGGCGTGTGCCTTAGAAACCGGAGGTTGTGGGTTCGAATCCTGCGGGGAATCAACAAATTTTCATTGTTGTTTCCTAGTTGGTTAGGGCAATTTCGGCCTATCACCCAATTGTCTGAAAAGTAAGATGATCCATGCGTCGGATGGGCATGTAAAAGTCGGTCCACCCACCAACCCGCATTGTACCAGCGTGGTGGGATAGTGGTAGCTCTGTATTAGACCCGAGACTCCGGTAGACGTCATAAAATATAATTATGTAGGATGTTTACAAAGTATTTACGCTGGCTGCTGCTGGTACTCTTCAGCGGAAATCATAAACTGACCATAGATAGCTGCTTTATGACAAAAATAGATAGGCGATCAGTTTAATAAAGAGGAGGCACTACTTGTGGAATTGTTTCATTAAATATAGGATACCGGAAATTGTTTTAGATTTTATATTTTTTAAACGGAGAATGTCAATAATACATCCCAAATATTTAAAGGTTACGCTGTTCGTAAATTTAAATGTTACGACAATATATAACAACTGCCAAAGTCAATACTTTTAAGTCAATTGGGCCTTTGTTGCCTAGCCATATAGAAATAACATGCATTTGTTCTCCTGTAGGGTTATATAACATTTAATTAACATTAAACATTTATAACCAACAATATCTGATAGACTATTCAATAAAATTTTGTGTTAAAAGTTATTAAAAGAAATTCTGAAAGTCTACCTTATTGTGTTAAATCATACAAAGGCATACGAATTTTTTAAACATTAAAGCATAATATCTGTTAATATTGATTTAAATTTTCTTTAAACATCGTCACTACTAAGGTATTATCGTATTATGTAATATTAAAAATATAAGTTACATTTTTAGTTTTAAATAATTAAGAAAGAAAAACGAAATAATTTACTAGCCAACTGACAGCGTTTAAAGACGATGTTTAGAAGAAACCCTAACAATATTTCGCTATATTAAATATATCAAAGATGTGTCGTATTTAAAACGATTTAGTTGTCTCTGTTGCTTTGATGATATTAAACTACTGAAACGAGACTTTTCCAAAACCTTATATTTGATACATAAATAAAAGAATTATGAAACATACAAAATTACATAATTATCTGATATTTAAAAATACCAAATTTAGGAAAATAGTAGGTACTTTTTTATGAATCACTTACGAACAAATATAATGTAAGATTTGTGTTCAGGAAGAAAATTAAGAAAAAAAGGTTCTTATAGATTATGTCCATCTTTTGGGCAGCCGATTAATAATAGTATACATATATAACAGAAATATACGTATCTTTCCAAGATGTTTAACCGTTAATCTATTTATCCAAATTGCACCTTTATTATGAGCATACACTTCTATCTTAAAGAAAATTTTCGTCTCCGAACGAAAGTATTATGTTACACAGCTGAGAAAGCTAAGAGCAGAAACGTGTTGAATAAGTAATGTTGGTATGAGGCTGAGACAAAGAAAGTACTACGGGATTTCCTTGATTGTTGTCACACACGTAACAGTCTATCCTATTTTTGCATTATAAAGATCCAAGAAATAAAATTGTTGTTATTATTATTATTTTGGTTAACTTTGTTTGTCATATACATACTATATATCTGTACTTGTTTATTTTCATTTAATATGAATTAGGTTAATTAACATATTATTGGTTATTTAATTAATTTTCTATTGTCTTTTGACTAACGTAAATAAATATATATATTAAATAAAAACCGAGATATTAATTTATTTTAATTTCGCGTTGTGTATGAGTAAGGGCATATATTTACTGTTATTATACTAATAATTGATCATCAGTCTGACATGTACTTGAAATTGTTTTACTCAACCATAAACCTCTCGTAACTTAAGCAGTAAATATTGGTTAACGGAAAGATATGGTTTTTGCTAGCCGATTTAATTTATCATTATTTCGATTTTAAGTTACATCGGATGTACTGTCTGAATAAATGATTTACACAAATCCACTGGCGTTTGACCTCGATACGAAATCAACGCATTAAATTCTGTTTATCTATGTGGTCCAAGTCAATTTAATGAATTATTTGAGATAATCGGTTTATATTATTAAAGAAGAAAAAATCTTAAATCTGAAAACTCAAAAATAACTTTTGTTTAAATTGATAACTGAGTTTAGAATATAAATTTGTTAAAAAAATTGCATTCAGTGTCGAAGAACTCACGCCAACAAGATTGTCTGTCCGTCCAAGATCTACCGTCTTGGCGTTCGTTAAAAAAGCCTATGTCCAGCAGTGGACTGCTAAAGGCTGTTTATGATGAAAATGTTACCAATTAAATTTAACCTGTTAGGCGAAAGCATCATCATAGTCGGTATATTAACTACTAAGAAATAATAACAAATGAATTCCAAAATATCACACGTTAACAGTAATGTTACAACTACCCTATCTCTTATCTTTCACATCAAAGTGATGACTTTTATGTGCAAGATTGTAAAAAAATTGCAATATTGTGTGGGCATATTCACACCTTTTTTCCTGTTGGAAAAATTCATGTTACGGATTCCCCGCCGCTGGAGTGCGGGCAGCAGGGATATGTGGGCTCCCCGGGCCATGATGGAGCGGTCGGTATACTCACTAAAAACCAACGGTTGCTCCTTTCTCATGTCGCTGTAACCAGGGCCGCGGATATTGATGATGTCTTCGGCGACCCCGGCGCGAAGTGGCAGTCGCGAGCCTTTTCTCTCCGGGGGCATATTCAAATATCGTTTAATATAGCGTAAATTACCATAAGATTTAATACATTTTAAAAATTTTCTTTCTACGTGCATACCTCGTGTTATTCATAAGAATTTGAATAAATCAATACCTTAAAAGAATTTAAAGCAGTTTAAAACGCAGAGGCGGATATCGCGCTGTAGTTTCTTGCAGAGGGCAACTTCGCCCCGCTTGTATTACGCAAAATGGTTATATTCAGTTTGTAGTCGGTTATATTTTTTGGTTAAAATTTCCCTTGTTATATTAACAGAAAGATAACTAAATATACATAAATACATTTATTTGTTTTCTAAGCGACAAGACGAGTAGAACGTTCATCTAATGGCAAGCAATACATAAAAGCCAGCCAGACCATAAAAAATTTAGTGTAAGACACTACAATTCTACCACCACTCTAGAATACAAGCCACCCTGAGATTTAGGATGTAACGCCCCTTTTTTTCATTAATTGCGTTTACTACTGTACACTTTGTAAGTATATCAACTAGAACAGAATACAAAATAATATAAAGTAAATGCTACATAGGTAAGTATCCAGTGGGCGCAGTACTTAATTATAAATTTATTTAAAAAAAAAATGGTGTTAATATAGATTCATAACTGTAAAAAAACTGAAACTGCCTCCGTAGCCTAGTAGTATGGGCGTGTGCTTTAGAAACCGGAGGTCGTGGGTTCGAATCCTGCGGGGACTCAACAAATTTTCGTTGTTGTTTCCCTAGTTGGTTAGGCAATTGAGCCGATCACCCAATTGTCTGAAAAGTAAGATGATCCATGCGTCGGATGGGCATGTAAAAAAGTCGGTTCACTCACCAACCCGCATTGGACCAGCATGGTGGGATAAGGTCCAAACCCCCTAATGGATAGGGGTGTATTAGGGGAGGCCTATGTCCAGCAGTGGACTAACAAAGGCTGATGATGTGTATGTGTAATATAGATTGGTTGATATCACATTTTGCGTTTCGTACATCACTGTCAGTTACTAAATTTTTACCAATTAAAAAACTAACAATTATCTTGCAAAAAATGCCATTATAACTATGTAAGTAGGATTTTATTATTTTATTATTCATTGTATGTATGTATTCTTAGGAAAGTTAAACGTATTGCTTTACTTTCTTTTAATTAACCTAACAATTGAATAAGATATTGAAAAAGATCACAGAAATATCTCGTAAATTTATTATGTAACTTGTAAAACTAACAATGAACATATCAAAATCATGAAGGTTTATATTACGTAGGAAATATACAGAGATAAAAAAGACAAGATTTTCTTAAAGCTTAGAAGTATTATATAGCACCTATATTTAAGGATATCGCGGCACTGTTGCCAGAAAGCCATAAAAAGCGTGAGCTGACCTTAGACGTGACTTAAGCCTCTACCATTAAAACTCGTAGCAGTCATGTCACAAAAGTTATTTTAGTGACCCAGTTTAGATATACTACAACTATTCAAGTTTATTGTAGATTTATATGACATGTCTATTTAAAATACTGCCTCCGTAGCCTATAGCCCTATTATGGGCTTGCGGGGACACAACAATTTTTCATTCTTGTTTCCTACTTGTTAGAGCAATGTGGGCTTATCACCCGATTACTTGCAAAGTTAGATGATCCATCCGTAGAATGGGCACTTAAAAAGTCGGTCCTTTGCCTTATTTCTCTCCGGTCGTGTCGCCTGTCAGTCCCATCCCAAAATAAAAAACCTTTCAGTGTCATTTTCGAATTTTTGATGCCCATGGGTGTATCAATAACATATCAGTCATGAATAAACAGAACTAAATAATATGTTTATTTATTACGATTTGTTGCGATTGTCGGATAGCAAGTAAGTTTTAATATTAAATTTATTAGTCCTTAACAAACAATAATTTAATTCAATGCATATTATTTTGTTAGACTTTTATTTCCGTATTGTAAACGTCTTATTTAAATTAATTATTGTATTAAAAATTAAAAAGTTTTTGAAATATTAATATATATTTTGGGAAAAAGTTCTTAAGTTATGTAGCAGAAATGAAAATTTATTAACAGTCAACCATTTTATTTTCGTTCTTAAAAAGTCAAGAAGCAATTTTCTTTTCTCGAAATAAGTCTTTGCTCCGCCTGAGTGAAAATACGACAGAAATGATTTTTTAGTATAAGAAAGTTTATTTCTCTAGTTACAAATTGTTAAGTTCGTTCATCAGAAGTTTAATATTAATAATTTGTGTATAAACAGAATAACTTTCTAAGCAACGAAATATTTTCTGTTTTACAAAATTAATGCTTTGATGGTCTATTTACCGCAACCTGTGTTAAAATTTGTGTTAACAACATTTTATTTAATGTTTTGTCTGGTTATTTCACTTAAACTTACTTTGCTTTTTTTAAATACTAATCATAAGTATATTCAAATTCAAATTGCTTTATTCAATATAGAAGGTATAACACTCGCTTATTGATTGTCAAGGACGCTACCACTGGTTCGGAATAGGACGCCTCCTGACCTGAGAAGAACCGGCGAAAGAAACTCAGCGGCCTATTTTGTCATCTTTAAAATAATCAAATATATACATATAAATTTCCTTATGAGCTACATACAGTACTATCATACGTATATTATACTTGAAAAAGCCTGGAGCGAGCATTCCATTACCAGGCTGTAGTTATCATTTATAAATTCATTTATGTCATAATAACCTTTAACACATAAACGTTCCTTTACTACTTTTTAAATTTATTAACAGTTAAATTCTGAACGTTTACTGGGATTTTGTGTAAAGCGTATACATTGTCCCACAAAGATTTACTTATTCTTCGCAGTCTAGTTGCTGAAGAATTAAATTATATTTGTTTCCAGTATTTATGTTATGTGCATCACAATGTCTAAGAAAATAATTTCTATTTTTTGCACATACATTAGGTTTTCGAAAATATATTGAGAAGTAACGGTTAGTATTTTAATCTCTGGGAACAATTTTCTCAGGATTCCTTAGGCCCAGGTTATAAAACCGCTCGAATAGCTCGTTTTTGAGGACAAAGATCGTATAAGTATCCGCTCGCACTTCCCCACAGTAGAATGCCATAAGACATTACACTGTGGAAATAGCTTAAGTATACTAACCGAGCCGTTCCCACGTCAGTTAATTGTCTGATTTTCTTGACAGCATATACTGCAGAGCTGAGTTTATTCGACAGTCTATTAATATGAGGCCCACTGCAATCTGGTATCTATTGTTATTCCAGAAACACGGTTGACTCAACAACGTCTATCTCTTCCTCATCTATAAACACTTCACATTTACTCGGTCTTACATTCGAGTCATAAATTTAATACTTTTGTCTTCTTCTGGTTCAGTAGCAGATTATTGACACTAAACCAGTGCGCCACTCTAGAGAGTATTATTTACATCGTCATTTATTGATATGTGTCGTTTAACTTTAAAAATTAAGGAAGAATCATCAGCAAATAATACTATCTCTTCGTTTTTATTAATAACATATAGTAAATCATTTATATAGATGAGATAGAGAAAAGGCCGAAGAATAGACCCTTGTGGGACCCCCATATTTACCAGGGCCCTGGAGATCTTATACCATTCACGTCAACCCTCTGAGTTCAGTGGCTCAAGTACGAAGACAGAAGATTGAGTGCGCGTTTCTTACACCATGGTGACGTAATTTCCTGGCCAGAGTTTCATGCTGTGCGCAATCAAAAGCTTTTTGAGATCGCAAAAATGCCTAAGGCATCCTGCGACCTTCAAGCCTCAAAGATGCTCTTAATGAGCATAACGCCAGCATCAATCGTGGAGCGACCCTAGTGAAAGCCAGTACTGTTTGTTATTAATGAGACAGTTACTGTTAAAATGTTTCATTAATTGGTTTAATAATAGTTTTCAAATATTTTACTAAAAGTAGGCTAAATAGATATAGGTCTAAAATTATTTGGGTCCATATTACACCCTGCTTTAAAACCAGTATAACTCTACTGTGCTTCATTAGGTCAGGAAACCTCGCCTCTCTGGATGCTTACATTAAATATTGTTGCTAGATGAGGTGATATTACATCAATAATCGAATTTATCACCTTAACAGAGATTCCCAAAGGTCTGCGGTTTTTTAATATCTAATTGTCTACATGCACTTATAATGTCCTTCTACATACATCAGTAAAATTAAACATTTTGTACATTCAATAACATTATCTTTTAATAGTGATTCGAAAACTGTTGGAGAAGACAAAAGTGACTTGGTAGTCGAAACCGGAATGTCCGAAAAACCCTTGAAATAGGTAGCAACATCTATGTCAGCTTCAATTGTATGGTTATCAACATTTAAAGTTATTTTAGAGCTGCTCCTTGCGGCCCTTTCGGTTTCCTATTAATAATATTCCAAGTCATTTTCACTTTATCTGATAATTTTTAATTTTATTTTTAAAGTATAAACATTTAGCCAGATAACACACTTTTTTAAATATTTTAGAATAGGCGCTAACATGTGCAACAAAGTTATTGTTATGGTTATATGTTCTTTGACTATAAAGCTCATATAATCTCCGCCTGCTTTTATGGATTCCGACTGTTGCCCACTCACTAAACACTGCAGAACCTTTAGATTTAACCGTTTTAGAAGTAAATATAGTATTAAATTCTTTTCTTATTAAAGTGAATAATGCGCTAAAAATACATGTGATTTTCATCATAATGTAAATAATTAACTTTTGCAATATATTACTTCTAAACTTCTCAATACCTTTTTATACATAGGAACAAACATTCTTGTTTCTTGAACTTTTGTTATATAACATTTTATCTATTTGAAAGGAGGCAAATTGACCACAATGGTCAGAAGTTAACATTTTAATAATTGACTTATTTAATGGTTGACAATTAGTATATATATTATGTATACATGTTGCAAAAGTCTCAGTAATTCTTGTTGGTTCAATAAATAAATTTAAAAGGTTATATGAACTTAACAATGATCTGAATCTAATTGTGGTGTTGCAATTATCTAATAAAATAATGTTAAAGTCACCAAAATTATAATATACTTATTAGATTCAGATAGTTTTACCAATGTTTCTTCTAGAACAACTTCAAAGGTTCATATAACGCTGTGGGAGGTCTGTACACACATACAACAATGAAATGCTCAAGCTCTGCAGAGGCTATCTCAATAGTCCGTTCAACAGAGAGGCTCACAATATCTTTACGATTTTAAATTTTAAAGTACTATTAATAATTATTAAAGAGCCACCGCGTATAGCTTTATCTCTACTGAACAGGTTAGAACCAGTGACATCCAAGATTTAACATTAACTGATATTCTTGTAGCCAGTGCTCAGTAATACATAATATATCAATTTTACAACTATTCAAGAAGAGTTCAATTTCAAGTTCTTTACTGGCTATTCCTGAATATTTTGATGTACCAGGTTCATACATCTGTGTGCTTTTATTATAAAATTTATTTTTAATAACATTATTGTTTGATAATAATAAAGTATTCTTTAATATGCAAGAGATTTTCCGTTGTCTTAATATTTAATTTAAATTATTGCTTTGGAACGGATTCCAAATTATTAGATGTCACAATTTGTTCCTGTTCAATAGAAGCAGGAGTTAAGTTAGCCAAACATTTGGCTGAAATATTGAAATACAAAATATAGTATACAAACTAATTTATTTCTAAAAAAATTGATAGGTGCAACCTACCATATGTCAAATGAAAATTGTTACAATTAATCATATTATTAATGTCAATAATATCAATTTTGTTATGATATTTGTGGTTAAATGTTTACAATTATTATTGTATAACATATACAAATAGTTATTTAACTTATATCTATGTTGGTTTTCCTGTGGCAACCTCTAATGTAGGGAAATGTGAACAAAATAACCTTTGTATATTTGAGATATATATATTACAGGATTAAAAATGCAACAGCAAAAATGATGACATGAATATATTTCATAAAGTGTTTCAGTTTTAAAAGCTTAAGGTTAACCATATTAAGCATTCAAACTATTAAAACAATTAAAATTATCGTGAGATACCGCACTTAAAATATGTACGGCTGAACTTACATGAAATCGGTATTTGTGCCGACTAGATTCAGACCTATCGGAGGTCCTTCATCAGGACGAGTGGGATAACTTCATGGTCGCTTCCCATCTCGCACACTAAAGCCTTACAACATCAAAAATGAATAACTTCTTCACATAACTTACAACTTAAGAAATGGCAACTAAACATTAACACATTGTTTTTTATTATGCGATTAATTAGGATATGTATTTACGAAGTCCATTGAATAAAGATCAAAGAAGGTGGAAGAAGTATTATTTAATGGATCTATATGTTGTAAAGAATATAGATCGACTAAATTATAAAATATTAATCTAGCGGACGGACCAATTTAAAAAATTATAATTAAAATTCACTTAAAGAGAAATCGAAGGATCAAAAGATGAAAAAATTCGCTTACTGTATTTATTGTGGATGCTAGATGTAAGAAGTTACAACAAAAAACGATAAATCAGAAACAGACTGTGAAGAGTACTTTGGTGAAATGATCACACCTTAACAACGTAAAAATTAATAATAATGTAACATGTATTTAAATGTAAATATTTTCTATTAAGTAAATACATTGTAAAATCAAAAAAAACGAGATATTTTTTATTCTTTCTTTAATTCAACATGCAAAAATATTACTAAACATACGCAGAAGCTCAGCCTAGCGGAAGTATTGTACCGTAATTTTGTAGTAATAATGACACGTGGTAGGCAGAACTATCAATAATGCTACACTACGGATGTTCAGTAACGCTGTTGCGTAGCATGTATTCAATCCTATATACTAAAAATATTCTTATTATAGCATTTGTATAATATAATATTTTTTTACGAAATCATTTTTATATTAAACCCGTCTGGTGCCCATTATCAGGAGCAGACGAAAAAGTCCGAAGCGTCGGGAATAAAACACCAAAAATCTGTAAAAAAATGGATCTAATAATTGAATCATTTGTTAAACGCAGTCACCAAAAAAAATTGATCTAGTTATTATTTTTTTTTCAATTGTATTTTATTGCCAATTGCTGCATCAAGCATATTATGCAAAGTCACATCAATAGGCCATACTAATGACTTCCTTAATTTATGACAACATAACAAAAACATTATGTTTTGTTATGAAATTGAGTGAGCGAATAAATTACTCAAAAATTTTTACTCATCTTAAAAACATCGTATTTATAAATGTAGCTACGTACTATAAAATTAATGAGGATAAATGAGGTGCGAATTGTATAAAAATTCCATGGTCTGGCTTGATACAATGACAACAAAGCATGACACAAACTGTGCGAACTAGGTTGACGTGGATCCTCATTACTATCGTATTATAGTCCCCAGTCGGGACATGGAAAGAATGCTTTTATATTAATGTCTCCTTTACAGAACAATACATCTTATCTTTATTAGTATATCAATAATTATTACACAAGACATAATTCTATAACATTATGTTATCTTCATGTTATTTCATAAACACAAATAGAAGGTAAGTTATGCCTCGGAAAAAGGTAAATTAATAAGTTCATATTTTACACGTTTTCACAACGCGATTGTTGTGAATATATTACTTAATTAATAATATAAGTAAACCAATGTAATAAATGGATATACAACTTAATCCTCTTGGCTAAACAACATACTATGTACTCTGTCTATCAGACGATGATATATAATATATTCGTATACATACTATATATAATGCCAGTATTGTTTGTTAGTTTTGCTGCCTAAACGGCCTGTACAAATTTAAAAGGTGTGGACTGCTCTCTTCAATCAACACGAAGTCACGGGGATAGAGAAAGTCATACAGCTTATCTTTTATCTTCTGCGGTAGTAGGAAAATCGTTTTACTGTTGTAGCTCTTAATAAATGATGGCTTTGGATCCCTGGGAGATAGACTCAGATTGACTTGTAGGTATTCATGCTGAGACCAAGGCCGCGTCTGTTGGAACGGGTTGGAAGGTGAAGTAATGAACTGACCTGAGAGTAAAAAATGCAGCACTTAAAACTATATTAAATTTTCTATATAGAGCGCTTAAATATTTACAAGGAAACTATACTATATACCTAACTTACTTTTGAATCTAAAATTAATTTTAATGTTTATATTTTTTATTATTATTTGCCTTTAATAACTATATTCTATACTAACGATACTAACGATATTCCATGGTTAAAGTTTCAAAAGGTCAATTATAAAATACAAAATTAAGAAAAAGTTATCCGTTAACATTGAGACATGAAATAGAAAACGTTAATTATGCTGTCATGATTTTTATTAAATATGTTTGATCTGGAATAACTTATTCTTTATTTTTATATTTATGCTTCAATTTAATGTATGTGAAGGGCTTGTTTGAAATGTTGTTTATTTAAATTTTCTCTCTATCTAAGTCGATTTTAACTTTTAAGTGTTCTGATACAAGCTAGCAGTTTTGGCAGTAGACACACGGCGCACAAAATTCGTACCATTAAGTCAATTTTAATCAAATCCCCAGCATTTATGAGGACGTTACCATGTAGACTTATGGCATTCCATCCTTTTTTCCTTTTATCTTATTTTATATTAATATATTGCCTATTAACCTTTTATGATATTAATGCTAGATAATCGTGAGGTAGTTTCTAAGGAAGTGCATTTTTTCGCTTTATTTAATGCTAATTGATGTTCTTTTCGTAGTCGGTCTATTTTTTGTTACAATTTCACTGTCAAATAGAATATCTGCAAAAAAATGCCTGAAGCTACCTGGACATAAGCAAGAACAACTAGGCGCATATTTACATGCACTTATTAACCTTTAAAACGACGAACCTTTTCAAACTCGGTTTTATTCTATTAATGAATGACCTGACAATAAATGCAACCTAGAAGGTATAAGTTGTGGTTGAGTGTTTTATTACGAGTAGTGTAATTCTTACTCACTCTAGCCTAAGGTATGGTATGGACGTGTCTTTTGAAACGAGGTCGTGGGTTCAATCCGTGAGGGACCAACAAATTTTCATTAATGTTTCAGTTGTTAGAACAATTTGGACACCAGTTGTCTGAAAGTAAGATGATCACATGCGTCGGATGGGTAAAAAGTCATCGCCCACCAACCGTCATTGGACCAGCGTGGTGGATACGGTCCAAACCCTCAATGGAAGTGTATATAGGAGGCCTATGTCAGCAGTGACTATAGTGCTGATGATGCATGATGCAATTCATTACAGTTTCTTGCAAAATGACATAAGCATTACACTAGGTGGGTTGAATTAAAATTAGATAGTTATGTAGAAGCATGACGATCTGAAAATCAGCTTTGATCCATTGATTGTCATTGTTAAAACCAGACAGTCTCCAGGAAGCAAGAAGAAGTGGGGTTATAAACTTCCACAGCCCACAAATGAATATCAAACTGAATTTAAAAATTAAGAAAGAAATGTTTGAAAAAATACTTCAATCTATTTTATACAAAATGGCAAAGTCAAAGGTCTATTATCTGTAATTAATATATTAATTAGACGTGTTTAGGCCTTCCTTTTTTTGAAGCTGAATTCTTAAATAAAATGCATCATCATGTTTCCGTAATAAAAATATTACGATTTTTTTATTATAAATAAATATAGTTAATAGTTAATTTTCGAGTATTTTGTAATTTTTTGTATTAAAATAAATATGGATTTAACTGGTTTTTAGCATGAGTACAAATTTATACGTACCAAGTTTATAAAAAATTTTGACATGTAATCAAAAACATTTGAGATCCATACATTACCGAAACAGAAAAAAAATAAACCATCTATCATGCTGTAAGCGGCACTTAACCTTTAAAGTTATTTTTACTTCGACGGTAGAAATTTAAAAGCTCATATCTGTTATAAGATAAATTCTGAAAATTTAAATAAAATATCAAAAATAGCTGTCGTTCTTCATTAAATATAATTTTGAGAACTACTTAATAGTTTTCTAACAAATACCTATGCTCTTAATAACGTTCTTTTGTTTTTATAATATCTCTCATGCACACTTTTATGGTGTGCATGTTTAAAACTAAACCTCTTACGTCACAGGTGAGATCTTATTTTTGGAGTAGACATATAGAGTGACGTCTAGTGTCACGGGTCGTTTGAAGCCAAACTGACTTATATTATTAACCAAAGAGTCTTCAGTAGATCAAGGCAGTATTAACTAACCAGTGCATGTTTATTAACTTTGTTAATACTTATCGCTGACTGCATACGTTACAACGTAGAGAAAATTGAATTGTGAACGTTCAAGCTCTTACCAGTCCTATCGATCTCTTGGCGTTGCAGATATGTTTCACCTCTGTGCACATTTCATTAACTGTACAATTGTGAAGGAAAGAAGAGTTATTCGGAATAATACCCATTGAGATTTTTCATCGCGACAGGCTCACCACGAGAATACGACCTTGATGGCTAATGGTACCACGACTGTCCGTTTTTTTGGTGATACTAATGAAAACATGTTTAAAAAACATTTTCTTTTAATAGATTCAACACGTCGCACATACTTGTTAAAGGATTGGCTTGAATAGAGGTATCTGATATTACCTCTACCCTAAGTTTAATTGTTGAGTTAAGAAGATAAACACAATTAATTTAAATAAATGACTGTCTGGATTTTATATGCTTTCATTGTAACGCCATTACTATTAAAACCATGTCATTCTCGGCTTTTCTGTTTCATCAATACTGCTTAGTGAGTGTAATTAATGTCAATATTTATTACACATTATAAGTTCAGAAGTCAATTTACTCTGAGAAATTGTAGTATAGTGTCTCAGAAAAGTTTGTAATGTTTATGCAATCTTTAAATAATATTTTAATATTTATTTGGGCTGATGGTTGCGTATCTAAAATTAAATAAAATTAAGCAAACCTCTTTATAAAAAAACGTACTTTTAATGTTATAAGAATTCATTCCTCTTTCGTCTTTCGCACCCAACCGAAAGATGTAACTTATTAAATACAAGTCTCTTAGTCATTTTAAGTTAAATCTAATAAATTAAGAAGAACGATAGAATGAATTGAAATGAAAATAAACACACAAATTCTTTATGAATGATGAAGGGTTGTGGGATTCGTAGTACAATAACTTTTTTAATATGCACTTATTTTGTAGACAACTTTTTGTTCGCTCCAATTTAGCATACGTGTATGGAATAATAATATATATGCTCATACAAACAATACAGTGCTGATTTAAAATAATAAACAGCATTTTAAAATACATGATTTTTTATTATTTGGTAAGTAATCATATTTTTTAACGATACTCGTGAACGTCTTGGATTTAAGATAAATAATATGAAGAGCACTTATTTAAGGTACCACATGGGAAACTAAATTTAAACAGAACCCTATTACCGATACGATTAATGCTAAAGTTTGCGATGACGTATGTATGTAACTCATACATTCAAAAACCTTTTGATAGATAATCAATTCTTTTGTTTACGCGAATACTACACATTGTTGAACAAAAATACTTTTTACAGATTACTTTAAATCACCAAAACCATTATATCAGATTTTATCGACCACAAAGCCTCGCTAAAGAACACCGATCCCGACCAAAAATGATCCGTGAGGCTATTGAGGTAAGAAAACATACAAATTTCAATAGAAAAGACCCCATAGTTTATAAACTTAAACCCAATCATAATACCACTGCCGGCTGTAATGATAAAAAGTGCATTTTTCATAATCGGAGTACAGACGAAAAATATTTAATTACAATTAAGATCGGGTAATCCCGCTTCAGCACTGGCAACAAGACGTATGAATCACAGTCTACCCTTTGACCACGGCCGCTGGAAAGTGTCCGAAACGTCGGAAATTTAAAATATAAAATATACGCGATAAAAATCGTAAAAAGTCATTTTATTCAATCACTTGATGGATTCACTTAACTTTACAATAATACAGCTTACACATCAAAATAACTTATAGGCTTCAATGTATAAGGATATAGTCCAGTTTATTTAAAATATAATAAAAAGTGTCATATCACATATGTATGAAAGTTACTGAGTGACAGAGTAACAAACATACCTACACATTAAATGACGAACTAAGCGGTCATGCGTGAGGAGATTCTAGATTTTTGTTTGCAGATTGTAGAATATATTATGTTACGTATTTTATAAAATAAAGCACCTCTGCTTTAAAAAAGCTCTTAATAAATTAAAAAGCAAAACTTTTAAGAGTCAATCAAGAGAAATCTAAATCACTGCTTCATAAAATCTAAGTTCTAAGTAATTTTTTGGTTGAACTTATTATCCTCTTAAGCAAATTCATAAAAAGCAACTATTATTAAGGAAATCAGATGGTGGACATATGTTTACCAAAGTATATCGAGACCTGAGCATTTGCTTTTAAAGTACGAACCAGTTCATTTAGTTCTTAGTAGATCGTTATAATAAAGAAAAATTTCACTCACCAATCAAAACTAATATATAAACACCTAATAACTAGTCAATATTTAAAAATATAATGTATATAAAAAAAACATTTTATACTTCTCTTAATTAAGGTGTAATCCAATTACAAGATAAAAATCTCAGTTCTACGTAGTTTTTTAGGACAAACAGAACAGAAAGCGAGAGGATTATTATTCTCTTATACTAATTCATTAAAAGCAACTATTAATAGATAATCAGATAGTGGCCTTATGTGTACCAAAGTATGTCGGCACCAGAGCATCTGCTTTTAAAGGTATGGGCCAGTTCATTTAGTTCTTAGCAGATCGTTTTAATAAATAAATCTTCACTAATCAATTAAAATTAATACATAAACACCTAATAACTAGTTAATATTTGAAAATATGATGTTAATAAAAAAAATTTTTACTTACGTTTAATTCGTTTTATCTTTAAAATAAAAGTGATGATTCTAAAAGCTCCACTTACACCGGATCTTGCCTTTAACGGTTTCATCTATAACCTTGGCCGCGGTAAGCACTTCCTGCGTCCTTAACCTAGTTTGACAAGCCTCTGCCCCTTATTCCGATATAAGCGCATTTAAAATTTACAACTTGAAAGAACCCTCTATAAAAGAGTGAATAGTTTTCTTCACCCTTGAAGTTGCAACCTTTTTAACATAAGTATTTTATTATAATAGATACATACAAAATGGATCGTCTCTCAAGTCTCTCCATATTTATAGCAACACTTCTAAAATAAAATATTTTATTAACTGGATAAATTAAATACTAAGGAAGTTATATAATATAATAGTATGCACTGTATTGTGTAGTGATGAGAGAGACAGATACATAGAAAAAATCCATTAAAAGTCCTTTCGTTCAATAATTATTACAATATTCAATAATTATTATACTATTACAATGTTTATCTCAATAAAACACGTGATTGAAGTAATAACTTACGCATGATTTGTTGTTTAATTAAATTTGATAACAGCTATTACTCGATACGATACGCATTATGTTAACAGCATTAGCCATTGAAGTAAAAATATTATTACATCTATGCGATTTGCAAAATGCTTTTGTACATTTGTATATATAATCAACACGTAATACAGAATATTCAATTATAAAGTAAATGAATTTAACATGTTCGTAACGTATTTTAAATCGAATGAAGTATTGTAATAAAATAGGAGACGATATCCACGTGTCACGTTAAGGACCGTAGTATAAGGAGTATAAGTATAAGAAGTATTTACATTGTATGTACATAGAGGAGGAAATTCAATTAATATGAATTAAGGTAATTTGCCATTAAGAAATGAAGCTTAAAACAAACGACACTTCATTCTTTCATTTATATTAAAACATTTGTTATTACACTCTATAACTTTAAAAACACGTATAAAATGCCTCGACACACACATACTGTTTTTATGTTGACATATAAGGTTCCCATTGTTTAATATTTCATATTGATACTAATGTTTGTATGTTTGTTCCTTCTTGCCGACCAAACGGGGGCAGCGATTTTAATAAAATTTGGTAAATGTGTATGAGTTAGCATACATTCAGGATCGACATATTATGCTACGTTTTATTGCGGGAAAATATCCAATACCTTTAGGAAATCCGATTAAAAGGAATTCTATAATGATGCACCGAGAACTTTGTACATAACTTTTACAAAATATAGTTTTCAAATGCCTGCCTCCTGCTGCCTGACTGTTTCGTAGCCTAGTGGTATGGGCGTGTGCTTTAAAAACCGAGCTCGGTCGTGGGATCGAATCCTGCCGTGATTCAACTAATTTTTATTGTTGTTTCCTAGTTGGTTAGGGCAATTTAGGCCGATCACCCAACTGTCTGAAAAGTAATCCCAAGCCGACTTTTACATGCCATCCGACGCATGATGATCCATGCGTCGCATGGGCATGTAAAAAGTCGGTCAACCCACCAACCCGCATTGGACCAGCGTGTTCCTATGGGACTCATGGGGTGTAGGAGACCTATGCCCAGTATTGGACTATCACAGGCTGATGATGTATGTATGTATGAAGTGCTTTAAATAGAAAATTAAAACATGATACTTATGGATACGTACATTCTTTGACTAATACTCAAGAGTTTTGTTTTTTTACTAAAACAGTTTTGTTGTTTGACTAACACTCAAAACATGTATTGATTTCAACATAAACCTACGCGCGGCCAGTGCCTATCGTGGCCAGTCTATGCATCGATGCATCGGTTTAAAACATCGATGGTTTTCACAATTAAACACTTATTAATCAAAATATGACCTCTACACATGTTCTGCTATTTTCAGGACTTCTATGGTAGCTGTATGCTTAAGATTATCAATTTTACAACAATCAAAGGAAGGCATTTTTTTTAATAAACAATTTATTTACCCTAATACACGCACAGCTAGCATTTTATAAAATGGTATTTCACGCAACGGCTATGCAATATTTTATTGCAGAAATTATTTATAAACTGTTTGTAACATCTGAAGAATCTTTTAACTTATGAATCCAGAGTTATATAGCAGATTAATTTTGTTTCATTGGCGACTTCCTGGAAGTAGAGGTTAAGATGTGGCAGATTTATTTTAATGCAATCCTTTGAAATTTCACCTTAATGAATTCGTACAAATAATGAGGATATTAGAGCCACAAAATTAAAATCAAATGTTAAGAAAAATGCTTGATAGTTAGAAGTAAGGATCAAATAAATATACAACCACAAAGAAAATTTGTAAGTCAAACAAAGCGAATGCTCATATGGATAACATAACCAGGTAGTTTTATATGCAATCAAATAGTGGTATTATAATACTTTTACAAACACAATTGTTTTTTAGTTGGTTAGGCCAATATCGGCTCAATCATCCACCGGTGGTAGGTCCCCTTTTTACAGGAGACCGTCTGGGTGGGTACCACCGCGGTGCCTATTTCTGCGCAAGTGAACAGTGTGTGTGAAACACTGCTGTGTTTACTGGCTAACGAGACTTAACAACCTAGTCTCACGGTAGGCGCGCGTTGGCGATACCACTGGTATTGCCTTCATGGGCGACGGGACCACTTCCATCAGGTGGCCCGACTGCTCGTCTGTCTGCCTATGCCATAAAAAAAAGGGCTGAAAAGTAAAATGTCGATTTCACCGAGGCCCACGTTTTACATATACATATATAAAGTCGGCCTCGGTGGTCAAAATCATCTTAGGGTAAGGTTTTAAATCTTCAGTGCCTTTAGATTTTAGATTAAGGGCAGTTTACAATTTGTCTTGTGGAGGTCAGATACGAGTCGCTTTGCGTGAAAACTGTTATTCAGTTTCAGGGAAAACGGGAATCCGAGTTATAAAGTATATCAAAGGATTTGTTATAGCGTATGATTTCACAGAAATTAAATCGTAATTGGTGACGTGTATAAGTTACTGCTAAGATTTTGTGCGGCTTCTATAATCTTAAGGGATTTGTTTAATTTTTGTTCAAATTATTTGTTAGAAAAGGCCACCGCTGATATTGTCTCCGAAGTAACTGTTTTCGATTAATTACTTCATTTAAGTATTACGTTTCTGATTTCGTGCTGAGTTGAGACTTTTTTCTTTGCTCTGAGGCTACTGAGGGATTAAATATCAGCTTTGACATCAGTTGAGGTACTGTGTGATATTATTGTGACATATAGCCGGTGAGATCGATTACCAAGCGAAGTAACTGGTCAAAAATAAAATCGTTTTTGTGCTATGTGTGTGTGGCATTAAGTTCTATAAGTAATAAATGAAAAACAAAGTAATAGAATATAATGGTATCAGCTTTCTCAATGTATTATAGTAGCAAAATATAAAAATATATAACTGTGTAAATATTGAGGATGTTTTGAAATAGTGCTTTCCCTGTTCCACGGTAACTGATAGGCCCAAATTATGAATGATTGTGTTTAACTTTATTTATATTAAAAAATATTGACCGCTGAATTTTATTACCGGTTCTTTTTTACATATTTTTCAACCAGTTTTGTTATTTTATCAGATAATCATATAACTGATTGTATATATATTTTTAACGTTCATAAAGTTTACACAACCTTGCTCTCTTACATACTCACCTCACATACCACAAAAGATATTTTTTTTTTTGATTCAATCAAAACATCGAATGTATCAACATATGCATCACTTTTTTAGTTTTCTAATGTTATGAAGAAAAACTTAAAATAACTTTGAAAAAGGTTAAACTTTATTGTAAAGTTAAATAAAAGCAAAACTTTTATTCTGTATTAAAAATTTCCATGGACAGAAAAATTATATTTTCTTCAATACAAAATAAAGAGAGAAAAATATGTAAAATTTGCGTATGCCTAAAGGCTAACATCCTATTTGAATATTATACAAGATCAGGCGGTTTTCTAGCTCGTAACAAAGGTTATATAATGTAAAGTCCTGTCTCATATTATAGGCATGAATATTATTACTGTTATTTGTGATATGCGCCTTTTTACATCTTAGAATAGAAAGAAAATCTGCTTTTTTGTAACATTTCGTATCAAATTTGTGTAAAATCTTTCCTTATATTTCAAAAATAAAAATACAATTTTAAATAAATCTCACTCTTTGTTTTTCAGAAAATGTGCTGGGTAAACGAGACATAATATCTCCTGTCTCAGGGGCCAAGGGCAGGTATCACTTACCAACAGGTGAACGTGCTTTTCGTCTTGTCACTTGTAACTAATAATACATTAACACTAGCCATTGATGACGTATACCAAAACTCTAAGCTACCCGTGTGTATTTTAGCGTAGCACGTCACCGCATCATTGACTTTAACATCACGCAACACATGAAAATGAATCAATAAATTATTAAGACAAGTTGAGCCAATCACCCAATTGTCTGGGAAATTTGATGATCCATGCGTAAATCGGGCATGTAAAAAGTAATAGTTTTCGATAGCCTATGAGAAGCAAGGTCAAAATTCTATCTAAGTTTCTGAAAGCTTAATATAAAAATCAGAATAAATATAAAAATATCAATTCAAACACATCATCGAAAGGACATATATAAAAGACAGATTTTATCGCGTTCATTTACATAGCCTGTATGTTTATTTGGATTGATTTAACTATTAACTTTGATGTTTTAATATATTTTACAATGTAACATCTGAGTGAATTTATTGATACATAACTTTTATTTTGCTATTCGCTATAAAAGACAGTGTTCCGGACTGACAACATAAGTAATTTATATTTGAAGACACGTCAACGAACATAAACAACAACTTGTTTGACTTCGAAACTTGATTAATTTATAATTTCGCCACGAGTTTGAATGAAACACCTTGGATTCCATGACTGGATAATTATATGCTAAGAGACATTAATAATAATATACCTGGATAGCTTGAGGTAATAAATGATATATTAGGGTATAATTACTAGCCAGCAGTGATTAATTACAGTTGGATAATTCAGAATAATGTTGTTGCCAAAGTAGAATTTAAATGTAAGGAAACAGGTAGTTGTAGTATGGGATATTCGTAGTGATTTACATTTCTTCATTCCATTTACACTTAATTTTAATTAACTTCTGTATAATAAAAAATATTTTTATGATTTTATGTACTTCAATCAACATAAATTTTTAAATAGCACATATAATAAACAGCCACCGTGCCTTACAAGCCGGAGATCGTGTGTTTGATTCCTGCAGGGAAACAACTTAATGATAGTGTTATTTTCTTGGTTACAAAAATATATTCCTATTACCTGTGAAGTAAGACGATTGATACGTATAATGAGCGTGTAAAAAGTCAGCCCCGGTGTCAATAACATCACTAGCAGGAGTTGTAAGACAACATGCCTTGTAAATTTAATATTCTTGTTTTTTTCTATGAACACTACGAAAACTTTGACATTTGAAATTTATGTTTGCATTAACAAATTATGAAACCCGAAACAAAACAAACAACGTTATGAATATGCGTTACCTGGAAATTTCGCCGTGACACTTGTTTCGTACTACAATAACATGAAATGATACGTACAGCATTAAATATCTTAAAGTTTTTAAAAAGAAGTGTCTGAGAGTTCAATTTTTAAATTATGAAGAATAATTTTTACATGATAGGTTTACACTATCATGTAAAAATTATTATATAATTTTATAAAATGTTGTTGTAGTTTACTTTGCGTAATCGGATAATTAATTTGTTTATACATATAAAGAAAATAGAAATTATTGTAATGTTAGAATAACAGATTTTTACAGTACGTATCCTAACACAACTAATTTTATAATTTTTGTATATCTTTCATTTTGTCTTAAATAATCTCTGAAACGGCTATTTTGATGGGACTTGTACTAGCAAATAGCTGATATAACATGGAGTAGACTAACCTACTAACTTGGTACAAAAAATTAATCACACAGAAAATAAACCAAAAACTTCTCTAAAACCAGTTTCCATATATTAATAAAAATAAATTTATAACGAACACATGACAGGCATTAAAGTCCCTTTGAAACAAAAATTGTGGTAAATAAATTTTTGTTTCAAAGGCAAAATTTAGTAAAAGGTAAAATCGATCTACCAGAAAAGAGGGAACTAGGGAATCGTCATAAAAAACGTACGATTAGAATCTAGTGTCACGTTATTTTCTTTATGTCGGTAAAAAATCATTTTAGAAGTAGTACAGCTTCATAATGAAATTCTAATTCAAAAATTCCAGACTAGTTCCGAATACTACGCCTTCGGGACGTGTAAAACCAGCGATAGAAACTCAAACTATTTTTTTTTTATATTTTAAGGATACATATCTCTTTGAACAATGTACTCTCTGCCGCCGTAGCCTAGTAGTATTGGCGTGTCCTTTAGAAACCGGAGGTCGTAGGTTCGAATCCAGCGGGGACTCAACAAATTCATTGTTGTATAGCAATTACGGCTACCCTTAAAAAATTATTCTTGGTTAAATTTTGAAGTTTTGCTTAAATTTTGTAGAAGTGTACACATTGTACAAGTTACATATTTTCTGCAGTCTTATTGTTTAAAAATTATTAATTTTTATTCCTTGTACTTATAATGACATTAATTTACATTAAAGAGTCTTAAGATTTTTTTCTACACATAGATTAATGTATCGATTACAAATATTCACTAGTGGTAGTTCGAGTACTAACGGAAAATATTTGATTTCTGCAAAACAAATTACTAAAAATGTAATAATTTTTGGTGTATTTAATAAAGCAATAATTTCAAAAGGATAAATAAATCTTAACCCAGAGCTTGACTTATTAATGTTTGTGACATTTATAGAAGCCAAAAATAAACGTCGTCGCACGTCGACAGGAAGCTTGACCTATATCTCGCCTTTTCATATCCGCAAACTGTTGCTCCTAAACTTGCAAACACTTTAATATAATATATTAGCTGTACATTATTAAAACTTACTTGCTAATATGTCATGAAATTGTCGTCTTTTTACATGGTTCTATCTCGGATCTTTAACTAAAATTACTTTTAGAACATTTTTACTTGCACTTCTTGTGACAAGCTAATAAAAACATAATAAACATTCAATACATTAAATATTCTCTCAACAACATAATAAAAAACACAATATTTAATTTAATATTGATATGAAATGTGTGTAAATGGACTATCTATTTCACGTTAGTAAAACTTAGATATCGACTGTCAAAAGATAGTTTCAAACATTTAAAATTTCTCTATAATTCTAGAAATGGATTAAAAGTGAAAAATAAATATAATTAGGGGAGGCCAATGTCCCGCAGTGGAATGACAGAAGCTGATGATAATTATGATGATGAAAGAAATAAATCAAATAAAAAAAATAGCTATTTACATAGGTTTGAGACAAAAATTATTTTTATTGACATTGGTTTAATTAAAAGTTGAGTTTGTGACAATGTGGAAAATCTCTAATAGAAAAAGGTTGAACACAAAAGAAGTCATTGATATAAGTGTATTAAAGAAAATAAGCGAAGACGTGTGACAGTACGCAACTACTTAAGTAAAGTTTATGCAGTCTTTAATTAATTAGTAAGAACGTAAATACGATCTTATTGAGATTTATGAAAGTTCCGTTGTTTAAATATATAATACTAATAAAAGAACTTGTTATTATAATAAAATTATATAATGTTATTGTGAAAAATGTAACAAATTACGAAACTATTAAAAAATAACCTAAAGCACGATTATATATATATGTTAAATAATTATCAACACGTCAAAGTAAACCTTATTTTATAGATAAAGCAAAGTGTATTACTTATTTAATTATATAAGTTTCTTGACGACCTTGTTTTTTATCACTGATGTTATGTTTAAAGACTCATGTCTTTGGTAAGCTTCGTCTCACACAGAGTTCGCAAGCAGCTACCTTCCCCGCCAACTAGGTGGCCGACTATTTTTGCTAAAAGCGAAAGCCACACGTACAGAAGGTTCTTAAGTTAGGCATTTGCTATATCTCCTAGGGATCTTCAGCGATCAGTGTACGGACCGGAACGCCGATGGTCCGGCGACTGTGTTTACCGATGGCTGTGGGCGGTAAAAACCGCCCCAGAACGCGGGTGTTTCTATTGCAGCGTCGTCACATGGGTTCTATTCCCACTACGGATAAAATATTGTGAGACAAACATAGTATTTTTCTTGTGTCTGCGTGTTTGTAATTAAATTATATGTATTTATTTACAGAACAAAACTAAGTTTATGTCTTTATAAGTCCCCTGATTGTCATAGTACATGCTTAAGTCCGTAGATATTTACTAATTATTAATAGACTTACATTTCCTAATAAGAATGGAAGTTTAATTAAATCGCTCATTAAACTGTATCTAACTTCAATTATCATATCATTCTTAAAAAATCGTGGACAGTTGCCAAGAACTTAGAGCGTGTTTTATTTTTAATTTTCCTATCGTATTTGTCTGTTCTTATTTTAGATCGAGAATTTTATTAACATTCATTCAATATTTATGCGCTAATTTGATCTTACCATTTGCTAATAAGGTGTTTGACGGTATAAGTGTACGTGTGTAACCTTGTTGTAAACAATTATTAAACAACCAACCGAGCTTTCGAAATAAGATATATTTTTATTTAATTACCGACACAAAATTTTAAAACTACGCTTACTTTATAAAGTAATTCTTAAATACTAACACTTAATTTTAATTTACATAAAACGTAGGAGAAGCTTAGGTTCTTTATATAATATGTTATTTGTCATAATCATATGTAATTTGAGCAAGATTCTTTCAGATTTTAATGTTTTATCAGTCTGACAATGATTTTTTATGGGTTGTCATAATAACCTATAAAATATTTTACAATTTCCTTTGTGTTTGACGTCAATCGTGAAGTAATTATTTATGTAGTTTACCGCGTGAGTATTTAAATAACAAACTGGGATGCACATTATTTAATTGGATTACCATATATAAAATATAAACACAAAAAATTTTAAAAGTTATATTAGTTACCTTGCGTGCGGTACTTGTTCTATTGAGTGTGAGAGTGAGAGAGTTATATTGGCAAAACAGCGTTTTGTGACTACCTTTCGCTAATGATTACACAATAAACAAGTGAAATTTTATCAAAAAATATTACCGACATCTAACAGCGTATAACTATTTTACGCAATCTACGAAGGTAACAACGTGCTCTCCGTACGAAATTACGTCGCGTTTTCTGCCACTGTATATTATATCTCTGATAACATTTAGAGATATTCTTTCAATTAAAATGTCTTTTATGACACGTTTTATGTACGTATGATTTTTAAAACTGTTTACATTAAAATGCTTATTGTGCGTACTTAGTAATTCAACTAATCCTGTAATTTACGAGGTTGTGATTTTTGATGCCTATTTTTTGTTCTCAAATATCTATTAAATCTAATACAAAATTATGTTAAAAAATAGGAACAATGGAAAACTAATACCTATCATTTATTAAAAGAATGAACAAAATCGGAGCAACGAGGTATAAAAAAAAACTTACGCTCCGAATTTAGTATCTCCTACATCACTGTAACAATATTTTAGTATATCAAATCAAATATAAGTAATTGTCTCATTTTATGGATATTTTTACTACATATATACATCAACCTGTGCTAGGCCACAGCTGGACATAGGCCTCCCGAAATGCACGCCACTTCTGTTAGGTGTCAACCTGTCAGTGTGCGGAAAAGGACGCCTGACCTGAGAACCTGAAAAGAACTCAGTGGAATGAATTTTCAAACAGTACACATATTTATATCGTGTACCCGGTTAATAAGTCTAATAGTAACGTAGGCTATTACAATAAAATCTTATTTTATAGTTAAATAAACAAGCTTAGTTAAGCCAAGTGACACATCGAACCCTATGTCTGAAATCTGAATTTGTTTTAATCCTATGTCCTGCTATTACTTTAACGAAAAGTTCTTGCAACGCTAAACACGTTCACATCCATTCATAAAAATATTGTGAAATAACTCCAACTCAATTATGTCACCACGCCTGAATTTAGATAAGACACTTAGCTGATAACAATTTAGGCATTACATTGTTTTACGACAAGGATTAGGGTAAGCCGTTTAGCAATGTCATTTACCGTAATATTGTTCGATACAGCTTTTCTTGTTGAAATTATGTTGTTTTATTTTGAAACCAACCAACCACTAGCAGTTTTACTCTAAACAGATATTTAAGATATAAAAGTAATTTTAATCAATAAAAATTAAAATTAAAAATTTCCCAAATAAAAAGAAATAAATATGAATGATCTTTTAAGAAATCATCCAGAAATATATCGTTTTTCTCATACTGGTGGACCGATTTAGAGGTGATTTTTTTATTTCATATTTTCTGTCTTTTAAACAGTTTTATTTTAATTTGATTTACTATACACACATATTTTCTGTAAAATTTAAAAGCTAAAATATAAAATTGTATAATCATTATAATTCCAACCGACCGAAGAGAGATAAGGCGCAGAGCTGACTTTTTACATGCCCATCAAAGCATGAATCATTACACTTTACAGGCAATCTGATGATCAGCCTGCATTGCCGTAACAACAAGGAAACAACAATGAAAAGTTGTTGAGTCCCGTAGGATTCGAACCCACGACCTCCGACTTCTAAAGCTCACGCCTTTACTATTAAGCTACGGAGGCAGATCATAAGGTAAAGTAAGGTAATTAGTATTATATTTCTTAAAAAAAAAATAATACTGGTTACACAAATTCTGTCCAAAATAAAAAATACAGTTTGCCTATGTGCACTGACAAATCTGTCAATAGGCCCTGGAATTTATTTTTTAATTAATTTATTAAGGCGATAAAATCCGTAAAATTGTATTTTTATCATATACTATTCAGGTATCATTAACGACTATAATATAAATTTAGCATAAAGAGGCCTGTACTCAAAAGTGGGAAAAAATCAGTTTGTGGAGTAAGATATATGTATGTTATACATTAGCACTTTTTATGAAAGCATTCGGCGTTTGGTTAATACAATGTCGTATAAAAAAGAAAAGTATTTTAAATTTATGTCCACTGATATTAAATAGATATTAATGTCAGTGCACCGTTTGGTTTAAGAGTCGGACATAACTTTTATTGAAAATTTTACGCAATTTTATTTCTTGAAGTTTAGCCATTGTTTTAGCGTGATGCATGAACTACATGTGATTTTCAACGACGAAACTTGTGTGTACTTATCACGAAATGAAAAATATAAGACGACATGACACGCATTATCGAAAAAAAAATAATTTCACGTTCATGGGAGTTGGTCAAAAAAAAAACTTAAAACATAGGTTGTTGTGGCGATTGACGTATAGAGTAGAAAAGCTAAGTAAATTTTTAATTTTTAATTTACAGTTATTTACAACAGATAATTACAATTACAATCAGTTATACCAATTTTAAGTAACATCAAATAATTCAAATTATATAAACATACTCTAGCAAGAGCTTTGCATATATAGTATTTTGAAACTGAAGTATTTTGTTTATTGTTTGATAATATTTGTTTGTAGGACTTAAAATTTGATACATTTTTTTTCAAAACTAACACAGATGCAAAAGCCCTAATTGACATGAATAATTGTGCTTTTTATATATATTCAGATGATAAAACAGGAATTTCTCAACATAGAAATCTTTATTTTACATATATCTATATTCTTTCACAATTATATATTGGTACCCTACATATGCATAACAAAATTATGACTTATTTTTTAAAAATGTGTACTCTAAATATTAAACAACAAATTACATTGCACAAACACTGTTCTATTAAAATACAGAATATTTTATATTATGTATATAAGCCATTAAAGATAAATGTTATTCAAACAATTTACCAAATAAGGTAACCCGGAAAGAATTGGTACCTACAAAATGCCTATCCATTTAATGTGTATCTAATTTTAAACACATACAAGTGCTAGTTTTTATATTACATGCTTTCAAAAGTATCTATAATTAGGCTCAAAATATATTTAACAGTGCCGGAGCAATTTAAAATAATCAATAATTAGAATGTAGTTTCTACAAGGTTAAAATAATGTATTGTTAACTTATTGAATAGTTTTAACATTGAATATAATTAATAAGCGTAACCATTCAGGCTTTTAATCTGTTACCGCTTAGGCAGTAAACAGCAAGTCTTATTATGATTAAAGTACATAGTAATTACAATATAACTAGTTCTATAATATGTGACTAGATTTCTCTTTGATATAAAATTATTTGAGAAATATGTTTATCAAAATATTTCACATAGGAAAGTACTAAAGGTAATGGAACATTAAAATTTTTGGCAAAAATTTAACTTCAAACACGTTTTGATATTTTTAAGGTGTAACTACGTAGTTACGGTGAATAATCAAAAAGATTAAGCATAAATAAGTTTTTTTATTTTAATGTTATATAATAAAAATATACTTTATGATAATGAAGCAACTTTTAGCTAACATTGACTTTATTTTTAATACTAAATGTGCAGATTAAAAATAATGATTACCACAGAATTTGAAAGCCGACAACTTGGTATGCCAGTTGCTATTGTTTAAGTTATATATATTAATGATAATTGTACATTTTAGATAAAAGAGTTAAATTAAAATATTTATGCTATAAAACATTCAAAAAGTTTTTATACATACATACATCATGTAGAATACATGATACAGTTACGTTAGAACATTTTAATCTACAATTGTTATTAAAAATTTCGTACAAAAGCACAAATGTTTAGCATGTTTGATAGAAAAATATTTCATTAACTTTGAACTTGAGGGCTAAGTTAAGTTCTTTGAATACAATTTCAATCTTTTTTTTAGACCAGTCATATTTAAAATAGGAAGTTATCGAAACTTTTTTACAACATCTTTAAAGCTTTATTTTAATTTTTTTAATAAAATTTCATAGAGATATTAAAAGGAATCGTTATTAATTATGAAATTTTAAAAACGTAATTGATAACTTATTGATAGGTGTTTTTTATGCAAGATAATAAAACTACGATTGTCGTCTGCGATCTATGCAACAAACGGCCCTTTTTAAATTTTCAGCAAAACCAGTTTTATGAATTTGGACCTCGTTTTTACATTCATTCACATAATTTGTTGCATTACCTTCGTTTGACAGATCAGTCTTTTTATCTTGTCTGGCATTATCTATATCGGTATCGGATCACGTGTCTGAACAAGGATATTTTACGATCACATCTAATTCCTCCTGATTGGGTTTGGTATTACGTACTTCAGTCTCCCCTTCGAACTTTTTCGGTTTATCACTCCGTTGATTCTCAACATTAACTAGTACATCGGCAACGCATTTGTGATCGTCAGGAGATTTTAACTCAGCGTCATCGCTAAATGCACTCTCTTGATTAGCATTATCGCGTTCGTTATTGTTCTGCTTATCTTTTTCCGTTTCTCCTTTGCTGTCTTCTTCTGCACTGTTCTCATTCCCCTCTAAAATCATTTTGTGAGTTGCTTCTTCTATTACACTGTCCGTTGGTGCTTCGTTAATACACGAATGGGTTAAGGTGAAAGGAAGTTTCAGCGACAATTCTCCACCCATAGCGCTAAGAGTCAACTTAACTTTGACATAATAAGAAACGTATATTGCAAACACATTTCGATCTTCAAGTGAGTTTGAGTTGCACAAGACTGTTGACGCTAAGCTCGCGCCTGATTTTGAGTATGAGTCTTCTAAGGCAATCCAATTTTTGGTTACACCTGAAAAATGCTTTTGTTATAAATTTTCTAAACAGCTACTATGACTTCAAAGTGAACGCAATATTGTTTATTTTTTCTTACCTCTGTGAGGAGTGAGAGTATATGTATCGGTCAGTGTCTGGCCGGGCATAACTGGTGTGCCAGTTCCACGCACTAAAGCCACGACGTTTTTAAACTTCCCATTTGAGAACATGCACACGTCTACATGCTGAATCACGAGAGTCTAAAAATGATATATTCTTTTTGATTAATTATTCAATAATACTAAACATTTATTATTAAACGTATAGAATATTATATTATATACAAAAATCAGTTAAGATATTCTGTTTTATCCTTTTTAATCCGGAATTATTGAGCGGTAACGATTATTAAGCAAATTGCTTGAGGCTCCTTTCCTTATTTATTAAAAATGAAATTTTCTATAGGGACGTTTTTATACATAAACTATAGGGACTATAGAGTTCAAGTGTTTTTTTTTTTGGTTGACCCTCATTATTTTGGATTTCACTTTTATTTTGTTTTATTTTTGAATATAAGAATTTTTATCGTTTGCTATTGTCTATCAAACATTCGTAAATGAAGTTATATACTGACATTATTTCACTTGTTAGAAACGATAAACATCATGAAAGGGGTCAGTTATGTATAGTGTTTGTTCGAAAGTTAGCAATAAACTAAAGTAATATTGATGAAAATGTTAAAATACATAAAAAGCAAAGTTTGACATGTAGTGATTCTTTTAATATTTAAAAAAATTAAAGTGCGATCATTTATGTTTTCATCGTTTTTTATAATCCCTCACAGTGGAACTTAAATAAGTTCTTTGTACTACTAATATTTGGATAATAAACGTGGTTAACTCACTACTGAACAGTTTTAATAATGTATAGTTACAACTACATTTTTTTAATATAAACATACTTTTTTTTATTAATTTAATATTTATGTATTGTCTGACTTTGGATGGCTATATTTAATGTTTAGAAATTAATTTCTACACAACGTGAAAGTTCACACTAAAAAATAATAATATTTTATATATGTTGCGTTTTCAGTAACTTTTCAGTTACTATTTATCACACCATTGGCACCTGTCGACTGAGTAACTAATAAAAGAACACCAATTTTATAGCAATAAAAAACTGATTTCTCTGGTATTGAGGCAATATTTTAATAAAACCAAGGCCTCAACACCGCCCGCTTTACGGCTATAAAATCGATAAAACAAAGGTACAGAAATAACTTTGTATAAAGAGAAACCTAAAATGCTTTTTTTAATTAGACGTTTATTAAAGTACTTAAATAAAAATGTTGATCGTAATTTACGCATACCTTGATCCGTCTTACAGTTTTAGATGAATGATTGCCTACAACGATGCTGACGTTAATCGATTCGCCGTGAGAGTAAGTCGCTTTATCCAGCCACCCTTCAAGCTCCACCCTATCATAAAAAAATATTATTAGTCTTAGTTAACTTAACAAACAGTTCTTTAAATAAATCACATATTTTTTATACGGTCCCTTTTAGAACGTTTTTATGTCTTAAAAATATGTTTTCACTTAAAATATCTTAGCCGATATGTAAGTTATAAACACAAGTTTTAAAGTTTAAAAGCGTTAAGCCCCAAGTCGCCATAAAATTTTATGATTTACAAAGTTCAATCAGAGAATCAGCAATCGATCGTCGATTCGTTATAATTACATTTAACAAAACCTAAAAAACGTCACTGTTAAACCCTATACGATTAAAGTACCGTTTTGAACATGTAATAGTTTTGTATTAGACCTTATTATATTTTATTTTAATAAATGCATAAACCACCGCAGGCATAAAATAGTTTTAAATATAATTTAAAAATGTAATGCTCACCTGCCGTCAGATAATAAAAAGGGCTTTTCAACAGTTGCCCGAGGTGGGGCTTGCTCCACGTTTTCTACGAACAGAATACACAGCGTTTAAAATAAAAGTTAACTAATTTAAAAATAAACAAAGTGCTGTTTTCGACTTAAGATCAATACAAATTTTAATTTGTTACTTATATTTGTAGCGAAAAGCAAATAAAATAGCTATAAACACATGTTTTAATTATCAGACAAAAAAGTTTTATAAATTTTGATTTGCGTGCTATAAAACCAAAAATTCCAATTATGTGTTTTACCATTTTCATGTTTTCTACCCCGACAGATTTCATCTGGATCCAATTTTGCCTTATTTTTTAATCTGCAAGAAAATTAAGTAGCGTGAAATAACACGTATAACCTACATTAAAAAAATATATTTTATAGAAACATTCCGCAAAAATAATTTGTACTAATAAAGAATTCAGCAAAACTACATTGATGAATTTTCATACCAATTGCAGTAAAATCAAACCATTGTTATGCAAGAAAAAGAAAAGATTTTTTCTAAAATCTCTCTGGTTTGAAATTATTTATCATTTTACTAAATGGAATATACTATGTTTTAATGATACAGAGCTATGATTAGTTAAAGAAATGTGGTTCACCTAAGCATATTATGATGTGCTAGTGCGCTCAGAGTATGGTGGGGAGAGTGCGGCAACACTGCTGGTGGTATATGCTTCCCGGGACCTTGCAACACTCTGATACCCATTCGAACTGTGTTCCGGCGAGAGACCTTCTCATCAGCCCGCTCAGCTACAATAAATAATAGATAAATTCACATATAACATTAAAATAAATTTGTATTTTATTTTTTGAGATATTCTTATTATTAAATTAATGTCATGAAAGAGATATTAAATATATATTATATTATACGTTGGGAATTTCTCTTACTGGATAAACTTTATCCATGGGGGGTTACAAAAATAAACATATATAGTAATGTTAATATATGCAACGCAACATGTATGATGATTAAACCTACTTGGTTTACAAATTTTGAGTTTTACTTACCAAACTTAAAATAATTTTAAGTGAAATATTTTTATGTGCCCTTTAGAATAATAATCTTATACATTTACCAATATATGCTCGAACGTCATACGATGTTCCTATCGGGGCCCCATGATACTGCTTTGCGGGCACCAGCTGAACACTAGGTGGGGCCAATGGCGTCAGTTCTAGGTGGAACGGGAATGCATTTGCACCCAAACGCTTGATTAGGGCATCCTAAAACATGTTTCAATTAAATAATAAAAAACATCTACCCCTTGAACTGTTATTTGAAATATTTACAAAGCTAGAAGATAATTTATATTTTAACGGACAAAAAAAAACGTTTCTTTATTACGTATAGGTTCTATTTTAATTTATCATATTTGGTTCTATGTATTCATTTGAACTCAGAACTAAATTATGTATTAAATAAATTTGCGTATGTACCTGCAATGGAGTGTTTGGTTCCTTATCATGGTTGCAATGAACTGGCCATATTTGTGCAAGGCTCATTATTGCCTCATTGCAAAATTTAAGTCCCATAACCTCTTCATCTTCTCTACCATACCTGTTTTGTAAAAGTTCTTCATTTGAATTTATTATTTATTCATAATTAATTAAATAACATTAAAATTAAGCTTTACAGTAGGCGGACTGAATGCTGTTGGGTATTCTGTCCCAGTCAGATCGTGGTAAAAGATTAATTTATGTGCAATCATCAAAATTAAAAAATAGCTAAATACAGTAAATAACTAAATATAATAATATGCTAAAACAATGAAAAGTTAATTTAATAAAAATAAAGAAATAAATATCAAAGATACAAACAAATTATATGGAAAGTAAAACACTATCAATAAGTTACCGGTAGTGTCTTATAGTCAAAATTTAAGTTTTTCATTCGTACGATTAGACAATCGTATTGTGGTGAAGAAAATCTTCTCTACAATTTAATAAATTTTTTATGAAATTATCGAAGACGCCAGCGTATTAAAAGATGATTTTTTTTAGAACCATCCAGCGATTATTATAAACAAAACTCATTAATTTTTTCTCCCGGACAGGAATTCATGTAAATATACTAGCGTTCACCAACTAATTTTACTATAATACAACAAGTACAATTTTAATATTATTTTGCTCTACACCATTCCTGTTTATCCTACTTACTTAATGATCTCAATATACCTCATAATTTCGGATTTAAACAAAAAACTTTAATTTATCTGACTGTGATTGATTATCGCGGAGTCACGAAAGCTATATTTAGATAAAATATAAAAATATACGAGATAGATTTTCTTACTATAGTGTTTGTAAAGTAAGTACGAACCTAAGAATAATTAACGATTTCCTAACAATCCACACAGTAGTAACTGGTCGTACACATTACGAAACATTTTCCTAAATTTTCCTTACAATTTCATACATTCTTACACTCTTGCTATTACTCTTGCTACAACAATATTTTCATTCATACATCTCTTAACAAGGATTTTCCACAGTCCTCATAACGTAAGTAATTTGCCTACATAATTGTCTTTGTTATTAATTACTGCATTAAGATTTTTTATATGTTGACATATTGTAGTTGTATTATTTTGTATACGATATAAGTGTATCAATTTCGCCACCGGGTATAGTATATGTATAAGAATGTAAAAATATATAACTATAATGTCCTACACAAATGCTGATGTCTTACATGAATAAAATGAAAATTAATATCCAAAAGACATCGTATCGTATAGTTTCAGAGTATAAAAATAAAACACACTTACCTAAAAGTTAGAGTAACTTGTCCAAAAAGCTTTTTGTTCTCCAGATATTCGGGTTCAACATGGAGAACTCCTTGAATTCTGTCAATGTAACCATTCTCGACTATAAGATCTCTCGACGCCAGATACAATGTCAATTTGTTGTTTGGTGATGACTTTTTAAACACGCTGTTAGTCAGACAAAAGAGAAATGAATTAAAACTTTGGAGCATTTGTCCGACAGAGTCGCTTTAATGGAAATGTCAAACATACCGTTGAGAATTGAGTGCGTTGTCCGAGGTCATGACTGCGACAGAATGTGTCTGCAACAAAATATTGTCCATAAGGATTTGAATGCATTTTTAACTTCGTTTTAAATGAATTTGTAATGTTTCAAAACATTAAGCAATGCGTATTATATTAAATCCAGTGATTATGGGATTGCCCTTGAGAAGCCGGAGGTCGTGGGTTCAAATCGTGCGGGGATTCAACTACACAGCAATATCAATTTTTATACTGTCTTTGCGTTGGCTATAGCTATCCAAGCTGATCATCCGATTACCTGTAAAATAAGATGAAGCATATTTCAAATGAGCGTGTAAAACGTTCTCTGATATCACTTCAAGCGGATGTTATCCGTCAGACCTAATTTTGAGAGTTAAGGAATAGAGAATACACATGTATCCACGTATACACTGCTGGTCTATAACAGATGAATCTTTAATACAGATCGGCCGCCGTACTCGAATGTACTTTATAAATGTCTTTTAAGTGATAATTTTGTTTGCAAAAGTTTTCTTCTTGGTAATAAAGATGCGAGCAAGGAAATTGTAATTTGGTTTTATGATATCTTCTAGTTTCTTTGAAAAAAATTACCATGCCATATATATTTTTTATTTAGAAAATCCATAAAAAAACAAAATGAAAAATGAAAAAAGTAAATATTTCCAGTCATTGCATCTATTAGGAAATGTAAATGAAAAAGTTTTACACACAGTTTATGTGTGTACTTTGTCTTGTAAAAACTATCAAATTGATAATCACCAGTAAAATAATGTCATGGACATAACATTTTATTTATACATTGATAAATAATCAGTATGACTTACATTTTTCATAAACGAATAGTTACAGATTTATAATTCATTTTGAGTTTTTTATTTGCATTACTACGTTGTTGTATTCCTAAATGAATTATTTACATGATACATAGTTATAGGTAAATGTGGTCAAAGACCGGGCATAGGAAAAATATGTATCAATCTATGTATGTTTATTAAAAGCTTATCTAAACGTTTAACTATTACATTTAATATCCTTCAAATGGTGACAGTTTGTTTTTGACTCTTAAAACAATTCAATTTGACTCGACAACTATACTCTATATGATTAATAAATCTAATAAAACTAATTACAGTCAACATACAAAATTATCAGTAGTTTTACATATGTAAACTAAACATAGTAAAAGATCGTTTCATAAATGCAAAGAAAGTTTTTAAATATGTATTTAAAGTTATTATTTCTCGCTAACGACATAAACGATAATTATAAACATAAAAAACATACATAAAGTGCCGATTTCACCGTAACTAAGTCTTCACACATTTTATGTTGTTACAAAATCACTAGAACAATACAAAAGCTGTACATAACATATTAATTATAATGTAACAAGCTGTAAATAAATGTCATACGCAGACTGGCCACTCGCCAGCGGCGATATCCAAACAAATTCGTTCCGAACTCCGATCGCAAATTGGAACAAGAGCGGAAACTTTACGAGTACGTTACACTTTTTTATGGGATCGTAACAATTTTAACATCCTCTATGTGTTTTTCATGCGGTCCATTCGCCGTTGATTTACTTTTAGATACGCTGAAAATATAAAGTTGAACTTACATTGGGAATTTCGTTAGAGTTTTTACGCTTTTGAAGGTTGCTTTATCCAGTCTGCTCGGAGAAATCAGACAACCTTGAGAAGCAGATAGTTAAGATTAATGGTTAACGAAGACGCTACTATGTTTCAATGCGATAGCCGACCACCAACCAGCACTGGATCAGCGTGGTGCGATACGATCCAAAAACCCACAATTGGAGAAGACGTGTATTAGAGGAGTCCTGTGTCCAGCAGTGGACTAACACAGGCTGATGATGATGATGAGACGGACGAAATCAATGCAGATCGTTAATAATATGATCATGACGCGTGACTGGAAAGTAAGAGAAAAATGTACTTTTTAGTGTAGATGCACGTTTAAATTATGAGTTGACATATATGACACGGGGTTTTTGTAAAGAACTGTCGTTTAATGACTGTGGGCTCTATGATAGAAGATTGGTAAGACCATATATATTGATGCTAAAGGTGCCATTTTTCAGATACGCGATGGTCAAATTAATAATTAGCCAAGATTTAGTTTAGTAATCAGGCAGGCACCATATTTTGGATTTTTTCTCATTGTCTATCCTACATTAGGACCTGAACGAACTGCATTTGATCATCAGTAACAGAAAGATACATAAAATTGTTTCAGAATCTATTTGAAGATGATATCCTCATAGCTGATTCTGGAAAACAGCGGCCGATCTATATTAGAGATGAACCAACAACGCATTAATCTATATTTATACCACACGACGCTCGCATATAAAAATTATTCTTAAATAATTTAGAAACTACACGGTTATTTTTTTTTCAGATGTGGTTTTATACTTTATAAGAAACCTATTAAAACTATTGAATAAATATTAGTAATACTTTTAGAATTATTTTTTAAAATTGATTGCACCACAAATTACTAAAAGCAGAATCTATGGCGTACCTCTAGGAAATATCTCGCTCATTCGTCGTGGCTTCCAAAAGTCGTATTTGCTAAACAAACAAAATATACACTACGTTCATTTGAACGAAAACCGAACGTGTTAGAAAAAACACGAATGGGAAATTCGTTGTTTTGTATAAACAAATTCTACTTTTAAATATACATATAGATTTAGATTTTTACGTGCGTGCCTATTGGTGGATCATCGAAGTGTTGTTTCAATGGATCTAAAAAACGTATACACTGGTAACCAATACGTGTTTGGTATAATAAACAGCCAGAAACGCCAATTTATTACCCGTGACTGCGAATCACAACTTTAAAAATAAATAATAGTATTTGTACAGTCTACATTTAGTTGGTTAGTTTTAAACTCTTTTATATATATATAAAAGAGATTAAAACTAATCAACTATATATATATATTACACTACACCGATTCCAATTATTATAACATAGTTTTTATAACAGTAACTATTTTGTATACACCGTCGAAGTGACTAGGCAAACAAGCAGGTCATTCACCTTATGGTTATAAGCTCTACTTATAAAAAAGTCGTAGCGTCACAAGCCGCTCAACGCCCTGAGATTGGAATATAAAAGAGAACAATAATGATATTAAATGGAAACTTTTGTATTAGTTTAATTAATTAATAATGATTGTTCACTACTGTTTGCGAAATAAGCACAAACACCGCAATGATCTACTTCTAAGTCTGGTTTCAGAAAAAGAAACCGACTCACATTAAAGTTTAACAATTAACATGTCCATTGGCTCGCATTTATTTATGTTTACTTTTAAAATGACTCGACTGCTGACATATTTACTATCTCTACAAAAACTTTACACCGCAATAAATCAACCAGCTTTTAAAGATATTACGTCATACGTACAACTGTAGATTTCTTAGAGAATTCTTTAACGTATTTCTTGTGTAATCGTAGTTTAAACGTACTCTAACGAAACTATCAACAAGTACATATATGAATGTATTTTAAACGAACATATTTTCATATGTTTACATTTTTATATACCCTATATTAAAATAATTTTTAAAAATTTCAAATGTTTAATATTGTATTTTATATGCAGTTTAATCTATATAATCTATACAGTATATATATTTTGTATATCGTAGCATGTTAAAAAGTGATTTTAATAAAAACTCATTTCCCCACTAAGTCTACGAAGATTTCGGTCTTTTTAAAATTTTCTTAATATTTTTTGTAATTGCTTATATTATAATATTTTAATCAACTTTTTTAATTAGGCTCTACTGTTAGTGATTAAACTGTCATCGAGAATGGGATTTAAGTTACAAACTTATACCGAAGCCAGTGAGCTTAAATCTATAAAAAGTATAATCCGATACTATTAAATGTCAGCATATAATTAAAAAAAGTAAATTATAATTATTTAAGTTTATTAACTTTTTAATAGACATTATACATTAACTATTTAAAGGTTTAATGAATAATAAAGAAGCTTATTGCTTTAAGCTTTCGTATTTTATTCTATTATATTAAGATAAATTTGTTAACAGAGCGTGAAAGTCATAAAAATTCGTTTTCTCAAAACTAGTGCGACTTTTTATTATGACCCTCTTCGAATATACACTCTTCTACATATACATTTTTCACAATCCAAAAATAACACGCTACTACAAAACTTTAAATCTTTCGACCCTCAATAATCCAGTAGTGTACCATCACTGTCAATGATGATTTAAATAATAAATCTTACAAAATTTACAGCAATTTTCTTAAATAAATTTCGTCGTTCGTAGAAGCTCTTGCTGTTTTTTCTTTGGTTTATTGAAAATTAGTGCTTATCTATTACCTTCTTTATGTTTTTTGAGCATAAGTAAATCTAAATGTATAACTGTTATTAAATGAGTTTAGATGCTAGCTATTTTCGAGTAAACTAATTAAAACGTCAGGTTGGACGAAACTTCTTGTGTAACGCTGTTAAAGGAATTAGTTGTGATTAAATTTTTATCACACTATTAAAAGGATTTGTAACCTGCATTTATTGTAATAAATTTAATAATTGTATTGAAGTTAGTATTTTTATTTAAAGGAGGCGTGCCAAGCCTATTGTGTTTGAAACGGTCGTCGCTAACGCGATGTGCTAATGATGCAAAATATTTTTGTAATAGCAGTGACCATTTCTTTTAGATTTTAACTGAGTTTTGGGTAAAGTTAAAATGTTACTCATTCTGAACAAACTACCTTTAGGTTTGTACTGTACGAAAAGTCACCCTATATAGCTGCTACCGTACATAAAATAAGTAGTATAAATGCTAAAATAAATAATGATTGCTAATAATTGGTCGAAAAGCTATTTCTTGTGAAACACTCAGACTATGTTCGTGACTAAACTACGTTACTCATATTAATATTTTCGCTTTAATTAAGGCCAAGAACAATACAAATAATAAATAGTAATAATAATCATTACTTCAATTATAGTTACCCAAAATCACGCATTTATGTGGTCTGTGCACGTAAATATATATAATTTATATAAATATACATATGTATATTTATATAATTTATATATATATGTATACTATATAGTACTAACACCACCACTTTACTACCCGTCTAGTAAAGGCTATACGAGACGAGTAATAAAGTAGACATGTGTCCATTAAATATATACGATAATAGACTACAGATCTTAATCAAACAATTGCGCAGCGCTCATTGCAATTAAAGAATATTAAATATAAATTGGTAATGGCGTGGTCTATACGATTCTATAAACGATATATTTTTATGGATATAAATCTATAGATATAAAAGAGATTCCCACCTATATATTGACTCATCACGATATCTCTGGAACCATAAGGCGTAGCGACTTGAAAATTGGTAGGAATATTCTTTTCGCCGAGTAGAGGTCAGCTAAAAACGGATTTTACGAAATTCCACCCCCAGGGGGGGTTGCCGGGTTGCTAGTATACACATATATGCTTATTACACTATACCCTACTAATGATGAAGTGTTTTTTAGATGAATTAATTTTTTTTGTAAAACAAATAGCTCCTAAATATACATAAATGTTGTCTGTTCATTAGCATAAGGAATCTTCAGTCTATTTGTAAACAAATCGTATAAATACTTTGAATAGACTTCTTTGAGTGATACGCATTTAGCATTACACATCATCAGCCTGTGATAGTCCACTGCTGGACATAGGCCTCCCCTAATTCACTCTTATCCATTAGAGTAGAAGTAAGAGAGACGCGTGCCTCTCACTTTCTCTTATGGTTGCTTATGGAGAGCGTTACGTGAGCGGCGTTGTAACACAGTTTTCTAGAGTGTCTGCCTGTCTAAAACCAATTTATAAGTTGACGTTGTCACGTCAAAATATCCTAATTTCAACAGAGGAGATGATGATTTTAATAGATAAAATGGGTGGAAACCTCCGCGTGAAATTCAATTATTCACATAATTAAACAGTTTAGTAGACCTTAAGTAGACCTCTTGATACCATAATCTCGGTATCCTTAAAAGGATAAAAAATAAAATACGGAAATGACAGCCGGGAAAAAAACTTTGAAAGATAAACAATATTCACCGTTGGTAGGTCCCCTTTTTACAGGAGACCGTCTTGGTGGGTACCACGGTGCCTATTTCTGCCATGAAGCAGTAGTGTGTGCTGCACTGCTGTGCTTCGGTTGGAAGTGCACCGTAGCCAGCGTATTTACTGGGTAAACGAGACTTAACACCATATGTCTCATGGTACGCAGCGCGTTGGCGATACCACTGATATTGCTAATGTCTATGGGCGCCGGTGACCACTTCCCGTCAGATGGCCCGACTGCTCGTCTGCCTGCGTATGCCATTAAAAAAATTCAATCTGAAACGTTGGGAAAATTGCAAACCAAATTAAATCCATAGTCTTTGGTCTGTATTTCCTGAATTATTTGTTGTAATTTTTGCTTTTAAAATGATTAAGAACTCATCATTAGATATATCGTTACTTAACACTGGTGAAATGCAATAAACTCGCGGATGAACAAGATAAATTAGCCATCAAAGTCGGAACGAATGTATAACGTTGAAAATGAAAAGATCTCAGCCGTCACATAACTCCATCTCTTAATTTGGGCGCCACTTGGCGCAGACAGGAGTTATGTAAATAATTTCCGTTCCGTTGAAACATTACATTTACACTGAATGAGAGTTTTAAGCAATTTCTTTACAAGTTATTTACAATAAATCTATACATCCGATGATCTAACAATCTCGGCTTCTGGGGCAATGAAGATTTAGTTTATTGAGATGGAATAAAAGACAAATTGTTACTATACTGTTGCTTTTTTTTTAAACTTAAATTCTTTCTTTTAGATAAGATTGCTTTGACTTTGAATTTAAACTAAACAACCGTTGACTGTTTGTTGCATTGTGCATGTAATTGTTGGATGGATTATTTCACAGCAAATTTAACATACAAATCCACGTGGATGAAACTTTCTTCTAGATGATCAAGTAATTAGACCGCATTGTCCTAATCAACCAGGTAACGTCGATAACAAAAGTAACTTTATTGAATCAAATGACTTTTTACAGATTTTATCGCGTTAATTTTACAATTTAAATTCCCGACGTTTCGAACATTTTCCAGTAACCGTGGTCACGGGGTAGACCGAGATGTCATGCGTCTTGTTGTCAGTGCTGGAGTGGGGTGTCCAGATTTTAAATGTTTTTTAGTCTGTACTCCAGCCTGTGCAAAATATACTTATTTTAATTTTAAAATCGGTTAATTTTGCATAGGTTTGTGCATAGGTTAAACTCAAATAGCTTAAAAAATTAAGAGAGATGGAGTTATGCGACGGCTGAGTTCTTTTAATTTTCAACGTTATACGGTTCTAACATTGATGGCAAATTTATCTTATTCATTCACGACTTTATTGCATTTCACCAATATTAAGTAACGGATATACTAAATTAGTAATCATCAATTATTTTAATAGTAAGTATTACAAAATATAATACAAGATGTACATTTTTTTTGGCGTATATTTCTTGTTATTTTACTTTGTGTTTTGATAGACCAGACCCGTCAACAGCAATTGTATCATCTAATGACATGTTACACAACGATGCATTAGATTTTAAATTCATATTATTGTAGCAGTGAAATAAGGATCTAATTAGATTTTTTTTGGTACCATACTAAATGGTTATTAATGTTACCCAGATAATTTAACAGAACACCATGCACTGTTAATCATTCTTTATGGTTAAATTTTCAGTAAAGGCCTCGGGAAAACAATCTACCGTGTCTAATGCGAGAGCTTAAATTTTCATTTCACTGAGTAATTACGCTACAATGGTCGGTATAAAATTCCCTTTTCGTGGACTCATTTCTTTTACACAACGGGACGCTATTAATGATAGTATGTATACTAGAACATGACTTTAAATTTATGTTACCTTTAAATTTATTTATAATTATTTTTATTGTTTACGCGAATATTATACATTATTATATAAAATGACTTTAGCCTACCGTCATTCAGTCTACCCCGTGACCACGGCCGCTGTGAAGTGTTCGAAACGTCGGGAATTTAAAAATGTAAAATAAACGCGATAAAATCCGTTAAGTCATTTTATTTAATAAGGCATATTATAGACAATAAATAAAGAAAAATTAAGTAAATTACACATAAGACACAATAGACTGACCATGGGAAACAAAAAACGAAATGATATGCATTTTATTAGACTTATATCAGAAAGTTATATAAGCATTCAATGCGGCATGCCAAAAAGATATTTATTTTCAATGCTAAATGCGTAACACTCAAAGGAGTCTATTCAAAGTATTTATACTTTTGTTTACAAATAGGCCAAAGATGCCTATGCCAACAAACAGACAACGTTTGTATATATTAAGAGGCTATTTTGTTTAACGGAAAAAGTTGAATTCAAAACACTTCAAAATAAATAGGTTAAAGTCATAAAGAGCATATATGTGTATATTATATCCATAAAAACATATTGTTTTTAAAATATTGTTAAATATTTTTATTACTATGAGCGTTCTACTGTGCAATTGTTTGGCAAGAGCTGCATCTTTTATTGTTCGTTAAAATGTTTAATGAATACATGTCCACTTTACTACCCATCTTGTATGTAAAACAACTGTCTTTACGTATTATGTATATATATATATATTTTCATGGTGGTGTCGCTGGTAGAACTCGACAACATCCGAGCTTATTTGGATAATTTTGTCTAAAGGAGAGGTAAAATGTTGGGTGAATATAAAAAATGGTAAATACTTCGGCATTTTTTTAATTTCTAATATAAAGACTTTATCTTTCCCACCAAAAAAAATTGCACCCATGCGGAGCCAGAAAGAGCATCTAACGTTCAATAAGAAACGTTTCACGGTGTGAATACGATATAATATACGCAGTTTACACTTATTAAATAAAAATATCGTTCGTTATTGATATAAATCGTAACAAAATATCGTTTTATGGCGATCACAACACACATAACGTAGCCAAATCATATTGGCTTGTCTAATTATGGGAGCTCGGAGCACATATTTGGGGCGGCCCCAATCTGCAGCGAACATTAATTGCCCCCATGACAGCGTTGCCGAGTAAAACTGAACCGTACGCCGAGATCGTTTTATGTGACACAAATCATGCGACACACGTCCAACTAGAATAATGTCCGCCATTAATGTTTCGTGTTACTGCCCGTTACTTAAGGCGTGACACATGACCGCTTATATCGGTTAGTGTACAAAAGGAACAGTCGTAATTCGACGCTACGTATATTTCTGTGTACTGAAATAGCATGTGTACAGATAGACAATATATTGTGACCATGATATGACAGATGTATACATGAAAGATAATAACATTCTATTAGGTACAGTTTAGGTAGTTTGTAGGAAGTAAATTCATTCAGTTTTTCAATCAGAATATGTGAATATAAACCGTCGGTTTTACTTAAACAATTAACTCTTTAGTTTTAGTTTCAAGCTGACTTGAAGATTGAAAAGTGCTACTTACTGGAGTTATTCACTTACTGGATGTTGTCCGCGACTTTGTCCGAGTGATAATTCTCTATTGTTAACGCCTTCGCAAAAACTTTTTATTTTGTAAAACCTGTTTTAACCTGATCTCTACTTGGCAAAAGAAATATTCATAGCAAATTTTCAGCCAATGGTCTTATAGCTTCAAAGATATCGCAATCAGTGAGTTCAAAAACGGATGTAGATTAAGGTAAACTCAACTGACAACATTTATAATCACTGTTTTCCAATGTCTTGCCCCCATGGATCGGAATCGGCCAAAAACAATTTTGTGTAATATTATTATTCTTTAATTGCCTAAGATATTTAACTAACAATAATAACGTACAAGTTTAAATTCAGCTTATCTAGTTACTTTAACGGTAAAGAGAGATGAGTGCTTTCTTTTCAAATCCTTGTCCCGGTTATCACGATCATCCTTTACGGTCAATATATGATATCAAAAACGACGCATTATTCAGCATTATCGTCTGATTCAATCATCCAGTCACATTTTTATACATTATTGAATTTTTAAAATTAGATTTCAGTGACGCTATGGAAAAACGGTTATTAAGGTCATATAAATCAGATTAAATCTTTTCAATAAGAATTTGTAAAAAATTGGCTAGGAAAAGTATAATACCGACGCTCAAATCCAATATTCAAATTATGACTCTCTAGAGTTTGCCCGCAACTTTTGCCGCAGGGATATTGCAATTTTCATAAAACATATCCAAATTGCAGTCGATAAATTTTATTAGAAAGTTTATAAAGGACTTATTAAATATATGCAACCTCTCGTTTATACAAACACATACAATTTCAGACACATAAAATTAATGTAATGACTCACAGGATTAATATACAGAATTCTTTTATTATGGATATAGATTTCATTGAGACAACTCTTTCCAAGATATCTATAGTCATCGGATAATAATAGACTACCTTGTATAGATCACATGATATGTGTTTATTAATATTGATGTTTCATAACTTCTAAATGTTCTCGGAACACTATAACTACATATTACAATTACATAATACGGGCTATGTATAGTAAAATGTAGTTATTGCCGTACAGCCGCAGAGACCGATATGCGTAAGGATTATTGTCGACTATTTTAACAGTTTATTTAGTATTTCAATATTTTATACCGTTAAAATTTTGTTTCTTAATTATCGTTTTAACTTTTTGATTTAGTTCATCAAATTTTAATACTAATGTTAGAAAAAACGTAAAATACATATAAGTTAATTGATCATAATAATTTTCCTGATTCACATTATTAAAAAAATATTTCTAGTACTAATATTACTTAATATTGATTTTAGTACTCATAATTGTTACTTTTTGAATACCTTACCCTATGTATATATTACGGTATTAGTTTTATGCTAGTTTATTGTTAAACAAAACAGGTTAGATCTAAATATTCATACCTGTACCGAAACTAATTCAAGAGTGAATTTTAAGAGACTGATTAATAAGCACTATGGATATGGACCTATGCAAAATACTTGAACAACAATGGATCCTCGCTATGTCTGGAATATTAATTTTAGTTTATTACTAAAATGGCTAAAACTTGGGCATAACGACATAAATACTGCCATTATTGGTGTGTCAAATTATTAAACTTTAATCTAGGAAGTCTTGAAGCAGACCCCTTGCAATGAATAGAAGTTCTTATTAGTTTAACAATAGGTAATCTGTGACGCAAAATATTTTAAATCTTTGATGGCTATAGCACAAGATTTTTTTTCGAAATTTAGATTTGTTTTAACCGTAACAAAGCGATAGTCAAAATCACATCTACACACATAATATAAACTGTACTTTATTTAAAAATAAATATTTTTTTTTAATCCAATAAATATTGTTATTGCATTCACGTCTCTGTAATGTGTAATGTTACAGTAAATTTCTGTTTACGAATTCCACCAAAGACTGAAACTTGAAATTTTAATGACTAATTTGATGCGAGGTATACAACAGGCGTAATTAAGAACGGCCATTTATGTTTCCACCTAAATAACTACGTTAGTACGAACACAAAGGAGTAATACATAATAAACTTATTAAGTATTATGACAAATCATATGTAACGACTATTCTATTAGATAAGAAAGAAGTCTGAGACTTGGTACGTCACGTGTCGTTTACTTAGAAGTTGCTCAGACTACGGCCACTCTAAGTAGACACGAGTAGTGCTTTTAAGCTTTTGCTTTATGGCAGAAATTACGAGAAACTTGGTTCATCTATAAGAATATATCAAAACACAACGCATGAAATAGAAAATGTATTTACAGATTATATTCAATTTGCAACAAAATCATCATAAACGAGGTGCGGAAAAATTTACAAATATAGGTACTAGTAACATGAATATTAGTAATTAAGTATTAGTTAATTGAACACTGTAAAGTAGGAGTAAAGCACCTCATTGGTTAAATAACTTTTAAGATGTTAAAAACTAGTTGTTTGGTTCTAAACTATTAAACAGATGATTAAATAAGAGACTTAATGGATTTAATCACGTTTAATGTGTCATATTATGCTTTTATTATGGTCAATACAATCAATTTGTAGATATTTGCTTATTTTTTATTGAAACTTTACGCCGCCTCTGCGTAAAATCCGCCTTATTGCCGATGCCATTTTATGCCAGTCAATCTTGGGGATGTAGAGATAAAAAATGGAGATTACTCTAATTAAAAAAAATATTGTTTTTTTAATTTTTATTATAGTTTTAAAAATATATAGTTCAGAGTATATCTCCTTTCCTGTTATGGATGAGTATTGTAGTATGGCTGCTTTACCTTCAATTATTTCTATTTACCTCCGTAGCCTAGTGGTATGGCGTGTGTATAGATATCGAAGGTCGTGGATTCAAATCCTGCGGGACTTAAATATTTTCTTGTTTTTTCTAATTTATTAGTTTATTATTATTTGAGACGATCAACCAATTGTCTGAAAAATGATTCATGCGACGGATGGCCATGTCAAAAGTCGGTCTACCCACCAACCCGCATTGGACCAGCGTGGTGGGATACGGTCAAAAAACCTATGACCAGCAGTGGACTTTCACAGGCTGATGATGTATGTATTTTTATATTTTATATTGCTGTATTTTAACTATATGTGGACACTGTTGCTTTATACTTGAAAGCATGATTATGGTATGCATAATAGCCCAATCTGTAATAACGGAAAACTGTCCTATCAAGGACCCTGAAGATAACATTTTAGGTCACGTTTATTCACTAAAGGACCTGCTCGATTGCCTTCATTAAAAACACACTAATACTTGTCGGCGGAAATAGAAATAATAGACTACGCGATATTAATATTCTGGTCCCCCAGTAAACAGGAAATATGACAACACATGACAGCATATTTGTATTCTATACATGTAAAGTGTATAAAGAATAAATCATAGATATTCATATAACATCCATTTTTTACTGTATACATTTTATTCCCGATGTTTTGGACTTTGTTCAGACTCTATGGTCACAGGAAGTAAATAATGGGATATGTCTGTAGTGCATTTCTGTATGTCTGTATTACGAATAATCGAGAGTTTTTCTGCTTTTGACTACTTATTGTCAAAATTGTATTAAATATTACGATAATAGTAAGAACTATCAGATTTCGAATGATACATTTGTCAATACAGGCGTACAGAATCACTATCACTGCTTTTATCATTCTGATGAATCGTTTCATAAATCATTATCAGATCGTAATTAGACCTCAGTATAATCATTATTTCCTTATCTTTTATTACCGTTTTTGTGTTGAACTAGAGAACACACAATTGATATTGCATTCAATGTAATGCTATAATTTGCTTAATATACAAAACGTTATATAGTATTCTCTATAGAAATCAGATGCCAAAGACACTAAAGTAGATTAAATCAATAAGATAGCTGCAATTGCCAAAGCGAAACCACTGAGACTCGCTATACAAGCGCGAAGTTTGTCGTAAATTTGTCATCAATATTTTAGTCGGAGACTGTGTTCGTTATTCGTCTGAGGCAGCCAGTTGTAAACGTACCACGAAACCTAATTGACGTTTGACATTTAAATTAATTACAAAGGGAAATAGGAAACGGTTAAAGGTCAAGAGCTTATTTAAATACAATAGTGTATATTAGAATATTAATTATTTGCAAAGCGCGCTACATCTTTTGGCTTTGTTCGCACATGAAGGGTTAACTAACTAGTAACTTAATTTTTTGCTGTACTAAATATAATTTATGTATCATTTTCATAGGTGGATGTTAATTGAAATGTAAATAGTACATGTCTATCTGGTTATTTTAGGTAAAACAATAAAAATATAAGCCTTTGAATTATTTTTTGTATTTTTACTACTTAACGCTTACAGTACCGAAATTTTTAATTGTTATCATGTGTAAAAGCATTGATTTATAAACACAAATTCTTTTCAAATTAAACTAAATACTAAATATAATAGACATAAAACATTTAATTAAAAAATAATAAACAGACTCATATATGGTCACAAATCTTCCGGGGCCTGCTAATCAATGATATCTTCCATATCCACAGAAATGTAACTTATAGCAGCAACATTATGAGTATTTGTGTTTATTTAGCTAATCGAAATGTTTGTTTAAAATGAACAGACAATTGGTATCAAATTATCCATCACAGCTAACATTTGCACATCCGCAATCAAAACTGTCGATCTGAAATGCATTTGTAATCTTCAATTCATTTTCAAAGTGTAAAACCTTCTATTCAATTCAGTCTACAAGTATCATGCGCTAATGAACTCAATGAATTTAAACTACACCTAGCAAGACCTGACCTCTTTGCGCTGATACAATGAACGCCACTTAAATAGTAATACTGAACAGAAAAGTTAACATTCAATTTAACGCCTAATATTTTTATTTAATGGGACGATATCAATAATTATTTTATACACACTTCAAAACTGTTTGTTTCTAAAGGAAACTGTTTTAACTATATCAATTTTGAATGTACATAATACATCATTAATTTTAATAATTTCCTGTTAAGTACTTTTAAAGTATCGATATTTTATATGTAACTAATAAACTATAGTGTACGTAGTTGATCGATTTCCAAAATTCTAATTGCCTTAGTTACATTTGACTACTACGAAAAAGTAAAAATCGTTTAATATATTTCTAAACTATAATTACTAAAAAAAAATTATATAAAATATTCGGAAAATTCACCTAAAATGCTATTCGAAGCAAGGATAGAACGATTAAGATTTTTTTTTAATCATAAAGTTCATTATTCTTTCCAATACTGAATACATCATCTATTTTAAATAAAAAATAGAAAAATACGCTTCCATGAAAACGTTTTAAAGCAAACTATTTTAAATCTATATTTAAGCCAAGAAAATAAATAACACGGAGGTCATTAATTTCGGAAGCCCATTTAGCATCGTGTAATATATTTTGCTCGTTTGAAAGCTGTCAACTCACACATAAATCACAACCTTTAATTCATAACGCTCGTTAATCACTCACCTGATAGTTAAAATTCTTTATTGATGAATTTGAAATATTAAACGTTTTTACACTACACTAACACGTAATAGTCACACTAAAAACCCAATTTATTAAACTATAATCCAAATATTTATAAGCGAAACAATTTTTTAAACAATAATCAATCAACTTTGTCTATGATGTAAATCTCAAAAAAACTTTTGACATCGATCATCATAAAACAAAACAAAAATTAGTTTACTAAACTTAAAGATACGTATTTATATCTCTTCTATTTATCACGTCGCGTGTCTGATGTTTTATTCTTAACTCCGGGCACCCTACTGGCACGTCCGCTTCGTAACGAGACCAAAGCTCGACTGAGGCCGATTCCTGAAGCCTGAAGGCTGAAAGTTTGTTTGTACGCGATACGTGCAACAAGTACAAACACGTATAGTCGAAATGGCGTTATAAAATCATTCGGTGCGCGCTAGTTTCGCTATCAAAGGAATAATCAGCGGACAGAAATTCCAAGTCATTAATGCGTATGTGACACTCGGCGAATAATTTCAACAGTTTTGAACGTGATTACTGATTAATTACTTATTATTAAATGTTTTCGGATATAATTGAGGTTTTATAATGGTCATGCAAAATCAAATAATTCTCAAATAATTCAACTTGTTTACTAAGTAATTATGTAGTTTAAATGTACTGAATAAGATAATTTGTGTAGCCAACATTGGCTTACATTTTTAGACGCAAAAGTTTTTATTTATGATAATCGTTCTATAGGTACACTACATTGATCATAAGAAAGAAAAACACTTGAAAGAAAAGCCATTATACTAATACATAGTGCTAATAGAAGTTAATGGAACATACTTTCTGAATAAACAAGATGAAAGCTGCTGCTTTGAAGCACGTCTCCAAACTTAAGTAGTTTTCGGATGAGTAATATAGTTTTCCTAGAAACCGTTCATTTCAATATTTTGTATTCTGTATTAACCTTTATTCGTAAAGTTCCGAGTTGAAATCCATAAACCTAAATAAATAATATGATAGCAATTTATTTATTTTCTTTAGAAAAATTGTGGACATATTTATCAAATCCACTATTTTACGGATTTTTCGCGTTACTTATGTATAATTATATGATCATGGATGCTGGAAAGATTGTGGATTCACACTCCGGTTGCTCTATATTTTAAAACGTTAAACATTAATGAGCTTACATGTAATAACAAATTGGTGTGGAATAACAAATCGACTTGTTTGATCTTGTCAGAAACTAGAGTTACTTTGCCACCTTAATCAAAAAAAAATATCACAATAAATGTAGTAAAATAAGGTCAATACATTGACGTCAAATGTCTAAAGGTCACGTTGTTACACTCACCTATGCTAATATATAATATCAAGCAATATTATTAGAAACTAAGCAAAGAGGTCCAATGCGAGTTGGTGGGTGGAACGACTTTTTACATGCCCATTCGACTATCATCTTACTTTTCAGACAATTGGGTGATCGGTACATATTTTCTTAACCAACCAGAAACCAACACAAAGTTGTTTTCCTCCGTCTGCGGAAATACCACCGTGGTAACTATTACTCACTTTGAAGCTCTAGCGTAAACACTACTGCCTTCCAGTTTGAAGTACACCGCAGTCAGCTTAATTTTTGGGTAATCTAGACTTACCATCTCATATCTTAGGGTGGTGAGAGAGTTTGTTGTGACTTACGCTACAATGCTGTGGGTATCACTTGCCATCAGGTAAATGGATTACGCGTATCGTCGTTTTATACCATTTAAAACAAACAATTTAAATTAAAATTGCACAGTATACAGGTTTCGATACTAAAACGAAATATAAATAGAAGCTAAGCGTGTACAGTGTACTTCAACTTGTTACGGCCTGGAAATGTCACGATGTTTTCATTCACAAACAAATTAATAGCGGTATCCAGGTTCCTAGGGGAATTGTTTGACCGAGCGTGGGAAGTGCACGTGCCATGTTATTACTTGTCTGAATGATGCGATCTATTCGTAACCTGGATGAACTATTATGAAATATCAAATGAAACTATTGTAATAAATTGAAGTCAAACGTTGTAACGTTTTACTTTTACGAAAAAATTGTTTTTTTATCAAATTCAAATAGAGATTTCATTTCATATGGAAATATTAAATGATATTGAGTTTTGTTTTTACGAAATAAGAGTGCGTTCATATAGATTAATCATTATTAATGTGGCGTATATTTTTTTTGATTATTATTATCCTGTAGTTTTATATACTTTTAGCCTCAGTCGAAAAGGATTGACCTTTTTGACTGAGGCATAAAAAATATAATTTTACTATCTGTTATATATTCAAGTGTAGTAATATTTGTGTCTTCAATTAGACACAAAGAATCATGGTTAAATGTTGTAACCCTATATCAATGAAGATTTTTTCTATAAACTTTCATCCCCCATTTCAACCTTTTTAACCACTTTTTCGCCTTATGTAGCGACTATATCCCTTTCTGGAAACTATTTAACGTGTTTACCAAGTTTTAATAAAATCGGTTTGGTGGTTTAGACGGCAACAACGGACAGAGGGAGAGAGTTACTTGCGAATTTATAATATTTGTATGAATTATTGTTAAGTACTTACTAATAGTGGATTGTAAAGGATTATTTGATGTACTTTATACATTATATTTGTATGTAATTAATATCTATAAAGAAAAATTAGACTTTGTAAAATTGTTACATTTTACTAAGAGCAGTGTTTGCGTAAATGAAATTATTTTAGTATGATGTATATAATTATATATTGGAGAGATTAATTTATGAAACCTTTCCAAAGGATACTTTATGTATTAATTAATTTCGTAATATATTTAGATCAAAGTATTAAAGCAATTAATTAAACCGCTTTGAGCTAACGTAAAATTGTTAATTATAGGCAAATTACCTGTACCTTCAGTAGCGTAATGTTTCTTGTAAAGAAACTAGGTCATACGTTTAGATGATAACGTAAGCGATGCGGTTACGAATAGCTTTTATGTTTAACGATTCCCATGAAACAAATTCAACTTTTAACAAACACCCGTACCTTCATAAATTGCCCAACGCAACCACCGAATCCAGGTTAATGTCTCACTACTACATTGCTTAGCATAAGCATTTTGTACATGTGTTTTACGAATCACGATTTGTTTTCGTCGTCCCGTGAGTGGGTGTAATAAATAACCGCAGCGTATTTTACCGTTAATGTATTATACTTTTCTGTTCATTAAGATGAAATGATACATTAATAATATATATATCTAAAATTATTCTTTTTAAGAACGATGTTTTAGACTGACTCCTTAAAGTTGGTTTAAAAGTTTGTTATAAATTCGGAGCGTATATAATTTTTTATTTCTTATATGGAATAGTTTGTTTTTTATTTGTTTCATAGGTAATACTTGTTATGTATTGACTTCTTGTGCTAAGCGGTACTTTATAAATTTGAATATTATGCAATAATAATTAATTTTTCAGAAACCTAATTTGTGCGATTAATTCAAATCGCACGCTAAACCATTAGAGATAGATGGAAATAATCATCTACAGAATCGTAAGTCTTGAATTGTTTTCTAATAAAGTTAGTGCAGGGAGGCCTGCACTATCTGTGTGTAAATAAAATTTTGAACAAAACTGTATTTTTTTAGACCTTATTGAAAATTATTTAGCGTTAATCTCTTATTCTATGAATTGATTTAATTTTTATGTTTATCAAACGTGTTTGGGAGCGAAGCAAATTGAAAAAACTATGTTCTTACCGTATATTGGAATTGGTTAACAAACCTTGCCAGATAGGTCAAAAGTATCATAGAAGTTATAAGAAAATTAAGTAACGATTGCAGACTAGATAAGAGCAGACATATTTTGTATCATTTTTTTTTGTTTAGGTTACGGTATATATTTCATTCGATAATAATTTAATATATACAGGTGATGTTCATTAAGTCCTTTCGAAAAATAATTTGTGAAACCTCTTTTTGGTAAACGGCAGCATCAATCTTTTAAATTTAAACTATCAATAACTCTAATTGAACTTTTTATATCACTAAAATGGTTACTGTAATATTAATTCGCTTACGAAGATAACTAAATTAAAACAATATCGCGATGTTCATTTTACATAGGTCACAACTTCAGTTTACAGGTATAATTATAACTATTTAAGTAGTAAAAGAAATTTGAGGTAAAGGAGCCCAAGGCGAAAAATATTTAATATGCTTGACGCTTGCCGTTTGATGCTACAAAAATCAGTAATCCTAATCGAAATTTAAAAATATAATGTCTGGTTTTCATAAATTTTTAGTACATTTTATGTAATTTATACGATCTAATTTTGATAAATAAAATGTATTTTTGTTAATTTATTTTATACTATAATGGCGGCTTAGGCCCTTATTTAAAGTTTGGATTTCAAATTTAGCGATGCCTTCTGTTGAACATTATAGGTTAATGCCTTATGAGTAGGACGCAGCTTTTATGGAACGAAAGTAAATTATATTTCATTTTAAACTGTACGGGAACATTGAGGTCAAAAGCTATCGATTGGGCTCACATACCCCAATATACGATTTCTATAATTTAGAGCGTAATACATTAAACAGCAATGAACTCGATAAATTATATTAATCTACAACGTTTGCGAATAAAACTCACATATATATTTGCACCAACTGAAATGAATTTTCCTGAGTAAAAAAATGAATTTAACTGACAGGCCGTCAGTAAAATAATTTGAAGGAAAACAAAAATACATTACCAGTTATTGAATTTTATAAATGTTTTCTGACATTCGAATAGCAAGTTAAGAATAATATTATTATATTGATTTTATTCATCATAACACAGAGAATAAACTCTTGAAAGTTTTATATGTTTGGCTAAAGAAATTAAAATTTTGGGATCAATTTATCATATCTATAACTGCAGAAGATTGATTAAAATGTAAACTGATTTAATCTTAGTTTTTTTTATATATACTGAACAAATCGCGCTCTTATAGGTTTTTTGTATAATTTTTATTAATTGAGTAAATGCTCCAAAAATATATTTATTACATGTGACCACCGTATATCGGGACAACGAGTGAACGCAATATAGTATGCGCGTTGTGAAAACTCGACAAAGCTTATGAAAAGCTGCCCAACCCAGTCGCCTCTTCTGTTTTTCTGTCTTCTGGCCTTTCTCCCAAAGTGTGTACTATAAAACTGTTTCGAAGAAGATGCCATAGATGCGATCTGTCCTGGATTAACGTTATTCATGACCTTGGTTTTACCCAAGTTAATTCGGAAACTAATGGCGTGTCGGGAGCATCTCGATATATTGTTTAAAATACACAACTAATTTAAACACAATAAAACAGATAGGAGGACCATCAAACCTTACGTGTCCTAAGTTCCTCTTTGAGTAATATAACAATAAAAGATACCACATTAATAAATATATTTCTTGAAATATAATAAATACCTGTTTAAGTTATAGGTTGTATAGTCAGTTATAAGTTTTTGTCACAGTAGTGACGTGACTAGTGTCCATTTTGCATTGAAAGGAAGTTAATGAAGCGCGAACTAAATGTTCAAACGAATTAATTCAGGTATCCAAATGTTCGTGAAAGGGAAATGTTGGACCGAAGCGTGTTCAAGTGCATGCGTGACCTACGTGTCAAACTTTACAGCGTTATTGTTGTTTTACCTGAAGCATAAAAAGAAGATTTATATTATTTGGTCTCTATGACATTTACGTGATATTAACTCAAAGCTTTTTGAGTATAAAAACACACTTGTTTATTATGAAATAAATGTGCATATTATAAAAGCTAATATTATATTTATATCACATTAAACGACTGTTTTTCTATTACATTTATTATTTGTAAGCAAATTTTATATAGTGGTATAAATAGCTTGGCTATTAATATTAATCCACCTTTTTTCCATGTTTTTTTTTATATATAAAATACATAGAACAAGTTTGAAAACAATTAAAGGCAAAAACCGAGAAAAATGTTTACATGTGGAGTATATTCATTCATTGCTTAAGAAATATATTGCAAAAAAATTACAGGCTTATTAATAAAGCATAACCTTGATTGAAATATCTAGTTTATCAAAGTTTTTAGTAATATAACCAGTTACGGAAACTGAAACCTAACTTTTGAAACTTTTATAAAAACAATTAGCACGGTTGCCTTAATAATAATATTTTAAACACTACCAAGTTTTTGGCTATCAAGACATTTTCTTCTATTTAGCCAAAAAATAGTGTAACATGCTATGTTTTGGAATATGTTCTAAATATTTGAAACTAAATTCTAAGACAACAGACACAGTCTCTAAATAAATTAAATATTAATATTTATATAGCAATTAAAGACAATAGATTAGAAAAAAATATTACAAAATAAAAATAAAAACTATTGCATTAGCCTAGTACATCAAAACATCCCGGGAATATCCCGGTAAGGAAGTAAAGGATGAACTTTTTTAAAAACAATTGTTATTTAACATATATTACAGAACACTGGTTATATAATTATCAGGTAATTGTTAACCTTATATGTTACCAACGTATCCAATAATGAAAAAGCTATTCGAGTACGAGGTGGGTCAGCCATATTTGTAAAGTTGCATCTGACAAAATGAAAATTACTTATAAAATAACTGATGAGGAGGCAATCAAATACATAAAAATATTAATAATAAAAAAATATTTCCGATCTATGTAGCATCCTATTTCAAAAAAAAATAAACTATCGATTACCAGTATCACATACTTCTTGCTCAACCTTATCCTTATATACAAATACATCAAAATTAAGGAATGCTTGGTTGACGATTTTGCTCCAAAAATCAAGATCTGTTTGTTGATGCTTAATAATCCATTGTTATTGTGAATTCTTAGCAGTCTTTTTCGACGCAGCTAGTGCTGGCCGCCAGAGGATACGATATCTCAACCCTATGAGGACAAGTGTCCCAGCTCTCAGCGATAGCTTAGATTTTATAGGCTTTATCGCCAGCATCATATCGGCCGCAGAAGGAGAGGAGATCGACAACACCAACACCGCTCCACCCGACCGCATTAGCGGTGCGGTCCTACCGAGTCGCGGAAGATAGGGAAACGGAGTATAAACTACCAACATTCCTCTTCCCATGTGCCTCCACCTTGGTTGCGAAGGATGCATGAAGGGCGGCACGCCTTCCACATTCAAGCCGTCCCCCGCACCCTACATGGTGCATCCAAAGCTTGATAATGTCAGCTTGGAGCAGCCTCCTCGCCAGTCGGCCTTACACCACAGGACTTTCTTATTACATCATGTTCCTCTAAGCTTCGCCGGGGCTGACCATGCAGCGGATACGGAACCCCACTGGTAAGTAAAAGCGAGATCCTATCGGGGGAAACTAATCTGACCAAAGATTTGACGACCTTGCATAACATGAAACTTTGGTAAGAAAATTTAACCTCTACTAAAGACCCACCGCTGGTCCAATGCGGGTTGGTGGGTGGACCGACGTTTTACATGCCCATCCGACGCATGGATCATCTTACTTTTCAGACAAATGGGTGATCGGCCCAAATTGCCCTAACCAACTAGGAAACAACAATGAAAATTTGTTGAGTCCCGCAGGATTCGAACCACGACCTCCGATTCTAAAGCACACGCCTATACCACTAGGCTACGGAGCAGGCGATAATGCAAATAATATCATATAATCCTGTTAATGACATGATTTTATTTTTTCTAATCAAATATATTTGTGAAAAATATTAATAGTCTGTATTTATAAAAATTTCAACAAATCATATTGCAAAGCCAATGATTATTAGTATATGATTGCCCTTAAGGCAGAGAAGCGGTCATCTAACTAGATAATAAAAAAATAACACAATATTGTTTCTCAAACCAACCTACACACTCCAGTCATATAGGGGGAGCGTCTTAATTAGTAAAGAATTTTAAACACGTTAATACCTGATAGAAAATAAGCCATGCTGCAAAGCCTCTAAATATAGCAACCTACATATAAAGTAACCACAGACAACATAAACCCGCCAGTTAATGTATGTGAAACTTTGAACAAATTTCAAAGGGTTCAAAAACATCAAAGCGATTTGTAACCGCATCTGTTAAGTTATCGTCTATTAACATGTTATCAAAAGAACACAGAATTGGCTTGTTATAACAGCAATTTGACCTTTATACTAAGCAGACCGCTTAATTACCTTAACGATAACGGTTATTATTTTTTGTCTATATTTAACACATAATATAGAAATTTAGCTTTTAGAAACTAGAAGCAGAAGATACATTAATATTTTTGTATGTTCTTAAAATTTAATTTGAAGAAGATTATGTACAAATGAAATAAATTCTTGTAGTGCCCATTGCTACCTATCTATGTCCGTTTGCAACATTAAAATTACAGTTTCAAAAGTAAGCCAATTGTGATTTATAACCAAATAACAAGACAATGTATTTTTTTTGTCTGTCCGTCTGTTTGTTCTAGCTTATTCCAGGAAAAGCCGGTCCGGTGGCATTGAAGCAACTTTTACTGGAACATAGGTGATGAAAGTGAAAGTAACTTAAGATACTTTTTAAGGTAAAGAAAACACATTTTTTATATGTTAGCACGTAAACGAAGTCATAAGCAAAAGCTAGTTTAGTAATAAAAAAGACTTAAAAATTGATGATTAGTTTGATTAGTTTTATCGAACATTTTGGCAATTAAAAATTAGTAGGCACTTGTTTTGGTACCAGTTTTGTTTAATAGGTGTTAGTCATACCCTATTAAACAATACCTATATATAATACAAGATATAAGCCCTTTTAAAAGTGACTGACGATGTTAGAAAAGGTATGGAGAGTACTAAACTTACCTTACTAGTTTTAATAAATTTCTCAAATGCTTTTAATACCGTCAGTCACGAGATCCTCCTTCTATCCTGTACATTTTATGCTTTCTGATGAAGTGCTGAAATAGTTCTCTTCTTATCTTTGGGGCGTCAGCAGTCTGTAGTTGTTGATGGCTCGACATCGAGCTGGTTGCATGTAAAAAATGGCGTCCCTCAAGGCGGTATTCTCTCCCCTCTCTTATTTTCTGTCTTTATTAACCTTATTACCAATGATATTCAGAGTGCGTATCATCTGTACGCTGATGATCTGCAGCTATACGCCCAAGCGGATGCTGGTAGCTTACCAGATGCCTTTTTTAAAATAAACCAGGATTTGGCTGCTATTAAAAGCTGGTCTGATCGGTTTGGATTGGCTGTTAATCCATCTAAATGTCAGGCTATCGTGCTAGGCAGCTCAAGAATGTTAGCAAATATAAATTATGCCAATCTACCTGAGGCTATTTTTGTCATCTAATACCGATCAGTCAAAGCGTTAAAAATCTTGGTCTGAACATTGATCACCTAAACTGGAAGACACAAATTGCTTGCGTTAGTCAGAAGGTTACTGGTGTCATGCGGTATCTGTATAAATTGAAAACTTTCTGCCTTCACCAATGAAGGCAATGCTTGCTGAGACTTTGGTTTTCCTCTGATCGACAATGGTGACGTTTGTTACCTTGACCTGAATGCAGATCAACTCAATAAGCTTGACAGACTTCTAAATAACTGCATTCGGTTCGTTTTCAATCTCCGTAAATTTGACCACGTGTCGGCCTATCGTGCTGAATTGCGAGTGGCTACCCGTACGTCAAAGACGCTCCTAAGGACGCTCACAACTCTCTATTCTTTTTAGATTCACCTGTTACTCCAACCTACTTATCCTCGAAATTTCAATATCTATGTAAAGTCAGCAACAAAACCTTCGCTCAAAAATAATCGTTTACTTCAATGTCCTATTCACCGTTCCGACTTTACCCACTCGTCATTCCATATAAAATCGCAACGACTTTAAGCGTAAAATTCGTGAACATCTGTCTAGTCTTTATAACATTAAGAGCTAAACTTATCATTTGGAATTTGTATTTATTTATATTTAGTATATAGTATTGTTATATGTTTGATGTTTATGGTATAGGTATGTGTATTATTTATTATAATATACTGTTGTACATACATTTAGAAACTTGATTTAATAATATTATTCCCCTTTTTTTATTTAGCACCTACTTAACTGTCTCTAAACCTTCCAATGGTTGACTGGCAGAGGATGCCATTGGCATTAAGTCCGCCATTGTACTGTTATTGTACATATAGTGTTAATAAATAAATAACTACGCAGAATCTTATTTCTATAAAATCAGCTCGATTGAAAACATGGTATACTAAGATGGTGAAGTGACAGATACAAAATTATAGCAAAGTTTATCTAACCTCTGACATTTTGACTTGAAATAACATTATTATTTACATTTATATTGCTAAATATATCACTATTAAAATCGTGATTAGAAACGAAAAGCGGTGGGTGGTGCAGAAAAGTTTATAAGATATCAAACGAAGTTCAAAGTTCAAAGTTCCTTTGGAGTCAAGTCGTAGATAAAATCACTCACAAATGTTTATTTAGGGAACGTTAAATATCCGAAAGCTTTCAAATAAAAAATTAAACATTGAATAAATTTCTTTCGGCATTTATTATATATTTAATACATTGATTATTTTTAGTATAATGTGTTGTAAATTGGATAAGATTTCTTTCTAATGTAATTAATTTACTTTTGTGTCATAAAATAATATATTTATGAAAGTATTTCCTTGTGTCACATAACTAATCATGAAAGTATAATAAAAACAACACCTGATTTGTATTTACCTTTTCAATGATTATTAGCAACTTTACAAAAATATAGTTTTACCGCAAATACCTTTTTTGTTACTATGAAGGTATGCTTCCAGACTCTTGTTTACGGTAAGCTTCATCTAACACAGAGGCAGGAGAAAGCTAACGTTTCCTTAAACTAGGCTATATAATACTGAGTACGATTACGGCGGCTGGTCTATATTAGATATCAGCCAACTGCGCAAGAGATATCTTTGTCCACAAATGTACGCGCTAACATAGTACAATCCCTATTCCTGTCCTCTCTAGTGATGTGAACCACGGACCTGAGAGGTCAGATGGGACCATTTTTGTCCGCAGATTCAACACCGCCCTTGCCACTACGCTACGGACGCAGTTAGCTCAAATCATTATCTAGATGTTTATAACGCGTACATAAAAATGTTATAGGATGCTGTTAAGCATACTATTTAAATAAAATTATAAAAAAGAAGTAGGAAATCAAAGTAAAAATGTCATATTTTTCAACTTTGCTAGTGATGCATATACATTTTGATAACAAACAGTAGTAATAATCTTAAATAATTAATTCTTTAAATTAATCTCAATTCTTTATTCAATATACGAAGGTAACACTAATCAAATTACATATTGGATAACTATCATCCTAAAACGTCTGTAAGTTTAGTTTAAAAGTTTTAAAATAGGATCCAACCACCGATGGAATTAAATATAACACAGAATAATATATTGTTTCACTTACAACAGAAAGCATCTTATTTGTTAAAGTCTTTTAAAGAAAATAAATGAATTTGAAGTTTTTGGAATTCCTTTTTGTCGTTTCTTTTTTAAATCCATATCTACGAGACTAGTTTTGCTTAAAGAATTTAAGGCGTAATAAAGTTATCTTTATAAATATTTCGTATATAATAAATATTAGACATAAATATCGATAACAAAAACTTTTTCGTCAAGAAACTCTAGACCTCTTATTATCTACAACTCCACGTATTTATACGTAGAGTTGACGATTAGCAAATATATATTATATAATGAAGACATATCTAATATGTAATGTATAATATTATTAAAGAAGGGTCTAAGGTTAAATACTTTATTGTGTCATTGTCAGAGGGAACACGTTGGTTGGTTCAATAACTGAAAAAGCTAAAGAATATCCTGCTTTATATGGCAAAAGCATTACGAAATAGTCCCTTCAATATCGTAATCTTAATAGAATCAAGAACATTCAAGTGAATCTTTTCAACCGAGTCCCTGATAAGTCATTGAATAGGTTTCATTGATAGTAACTCCAGGTAAGTTACTCCCAAATAATCTAAGAAAGTTACAAAGGAAAATAGTTTTACATTCCGTAGTTTCTTTTGAAAAATGTTAAATGTAAACAATCTGTTATAATACATACGACAAACATGTTTCACTTTTTTTTAATTTCTAACATATTCTAACGTATTTAAGATTTCAGGTTTACATCTAAAAGTGAATAAAATAATTATAGTGCCGTGCCCACGTGTGAAACGAAGCCTATCTTCTAACCACATGCCAGTTTTAGAATTATCTAAATAGTAATAGTATATGTTTATGAGGAGCTCTTTAGCGCTAAAATTGGAAGACAAAGTAAGAAACACAAAAATTCGCAGCAAAACAACAATAATAGATGTATTAAATTATTCGTTAAAAAGAAAATGGTGATGGGCAGGACACGTAGCTAGACATAAACAAGACAGATGGACCAAAAGGATAATAGTATGGTGTGGACCACGGGGTACAAGAGCGAGAGGTCGGCCACATGCTAGATGGGCGGATGACATAGCAGCAGTAGCGGGTCAAAAATGGTTGAACTAGGCAGAAGACAGAGAAAAGTGGAATTCTTTGGAGGAGGCTTTTACCCATTTCATACACACTTATGTTTTTCTCAGTAAATAGTTGTGTCATTTATGTATTTTTTTATAGTGTGTATGAAATTAAATAAAACTTAATTATTATTATTATTATTATTATATATTTATAGCAATATAGCGAGATGGAGTGATTCGCAAAGTGGCCGGTGTGGGCTGGATGAGAATAGCTGAAGATCGAAAGCGGTGGCGTGCATAAGGGGAGGCCTATCTTAAACAGTGGACTGACACAGGCTGATGATAATGATGATGATGAGTGTGAATATTACTTATTAAATGGTTTCCATTCATGACTATAACCTAAAATTACAGAACGATGAATAATATTTAAGGGACAAATGAAAGCACATTCTAATGATAATGTACAATCGAAAAATATTTAAATTGCAAAAACGCTAATTATAAGGATTTATCATTCATTACAATGTGAACCTATACTTTGTAAATTATATTGAAGTCCTTCCAATCAAGCTTTTAAGTCAAAAGTCAAACATTTCCGTTCCGTCCTACACTCGGTCAAACATTTCCGTCTCACTGGGGAAATAGACAACATAATTAGTTCGTTTGTACATAAAAACATAATGACATTTATGTTCGCATTAAAATGAGCTTTAAAAATTTCGACTTACTCCTCTACTATTCAATACGTTTAATAAACATTGCAACGAAACTCAGACAATTTAAGGAGGAGTTAGTCTTTACGTAATAAGGTAAATTGTTATATAGCTGAGATTCTTTAAACTTTATGTGTATTTATCAAACTATAATTCAATAATAGTTTTTTCTAGAAAAGACTTTCTAATGGAGAGTCTATTTAATTCTGTATTCCAGAAAACGAGCTTAAATTATTTAATGTTCATGTTAATTCATCTTGAAAAGATGATAACCAGAGAAAGAATAAAAGAAAGGCAATGTAACCAGAGGAAAACTTATAGTTTTTCTCTAGTTATATTGGTTTTCAAGAGAATTATTAAATTTTTCTTAAAAATTAAGCCATAAAAAATATTATTAACCGTTCACTATTTCGGGGAGTATCGTGAGTTTATGTTACGTAAAGGTATGGTAGATAAAAAATAATTCCCGTGACATTTTTTCATTTCTTTCCTAACAAATTGATAACGAAGTGTGTCGACAGTAATTACAGCTCCATTTATTACAGGCTTACAAATGAAGCCTGGGTTTTATGGAATTATCTCTTCCATCAAAGTGTTATGTTTCACGAACCTTTATATTTAAACAGTAATTAATATTCATTTATGTTTTAGTGTTTTGTTCTGATAATTGGAGTAGGGCAACATAATTTAATTCAAATCTACAGGCTGCCTTGAACTAAATTTGTAAAAATTAGCCTGTATTGGTATTATGCTTAAGTTCTAGACTGTGAGACGGCTATAGATTATACTGTTTTGATTGTTGCTCTTTGCTGACTCAATATTTTGTTCATTACTATAATATAATAAAACCGAATATACATATAAAAACAATTGACAAAACTATTGTAAATTACTCCATTGCTGATTTCATTAAATAGGTAACTTTCTATCCTTATTAAAGTATAGGAAAAATTCAGATGTTATTTTATTATTCATGTAAATGTCACAAGTGGCACACATAGTGTAATAACCATAAAAACGAAGAGATTTTTGGCTTTTTCTTATAAAGGTGTAACGTTGAAGTAGTAGTCCTTCCAATTTATTTATCTTAACACAATCTAATACGTTCAGGTAAGTCTGTCAACTGAAAGCTTTGTGACGTCGTTCAATAGATTTTATTGAATGTAACGTGACTAAAGGCGAACATGCGCCAATAAAATTTAACGAAGTTACCTAAAAAAGGCGTTGAACCCTGATACTCTTTCGATATTTTTCCAAAGTATAAATAACTTGATGATTACCCGTAATATTCTATTAATAAATGGGTTTTTTTTTCACGTATTTATCTTCGTACTGTAGTTTATTTCGAAATCATATGATTATCTATCAATTTTAATAATCCAACAAAATAAACCATTGCTTATTTTGTTTCTATTGGTTAGTTGAATGTTTTATTTTCATATTTAAACGACTTTCTAAAAACGAATGTTACTTTTTGCAAATAATTTTACAATTTTCTGAATAGAATTATGTTTTTTCATTTATGCAAATACTACACAATAATTTAGACAGAATTATGTTGCTGAGACTTATCTAAGTGATTTGCATCGTGGAGAAAATATTTTCACATATTTTTTTTATAAGCGCCTTAAGATATATATCTGCAGAAAAGCCGCGGCGCAATTCTTTGCGATCAAATGAACCTATATGTAAATATATGATTTTAAAGTTTTTTTTTTTTACATTAAATAATTTTTCAATATAATAACTAAATAACAGCAGTAATGTTTTAATAAATAAAGTTGAAGGGTATTTTTAATACTGGCTGGATCTGCTGCTTTGTGGAATAAACATATTTGAACTTTACCGGATGTGGGTAGTTCCTCTCGCTCTGATGAAGGACCTCCGATGGGTCCGAAACTAGTCGGCACAGTACCGATTTCACGTTAGTTTAGGCGTTTTGTATAATTTTTCAGTGCAATGTCCCACGGAAGTTTTATTTTGTTTTCGTTTATAAACAATTCTTAAAAATCCCACTTTTATTTCCTATTTTTAATTGATTCACATAGACCGAGGCCAAAACACATACATATATACATGATTCCAAGGACGACGTAATAATTATTAACTACTAAGTAGTTATTTAAAATTGACCTTAATTAATAATCGTAGTAAAATATGTTAATTACCTCTCGTTTATTTTCCTATATTAACGCAAGAATCAATTTTATTGTTATTTGTTACAGTTCGTAAACATAAATGATTTGTTTCGTTACTAAAAATAAATGTTTGATTGAAGAGGGTGCGACGTTTCTGATGTTTATTGTGTCACGTATAAAACGTGTCCTGATTATCTTGATAGGTGGGTTTCTTTGTTGCTTATAGTTTCATTTGTATTTTTAAACTTTGTTAATTTCTGGTTATATGTTAAGTTATGTTACAGAAGGTTGTCTTTTTATAGGGGCGTCTGTGGCGGTACCACCATGGATACTAAAATTTAAAAATATATTGTCTGGTTCTTATAATTTTCGTAAAATTATAACGGTATTTATACATTCGGAGTTTTGATATCGAAAATCTGCTTTAAATTACTGATGTTAAAATATAACCTTGTAATATCATTAAAAGTCTGTGCGTCAAATTAAGCGATGCGTTATGTTAAAAATTATATTTTAATAACTTACTATTAGCCCGCAGCTTTTATGGAACAAAAGTAAAATATATTTTATTTTAAACTGTACGGGAACATTGAGGTCAAAAGCTATCGATGGACCTTACATATCCTAATACACGTTTTCTATAACTTATAGCGTAATACATTAAACAGCAACGTACTCAATAAATCATGTTAATCTACAACGTTTGCAAATAAAACTCGCAAATATTTGCTCCATCTGAGATAAATTTTCGGGAGTAATTTAACTGACAGGGCATTAGTAAATAATTTGAAAGATAAAACAAATATACGTTATAAGTCATTAAATTTTATAAATGTATTCTGAAATTCAAATAGAACTGCATTATTAAATTAATTTTGTTCATCATAACACAGAGATTAAACTCTTGCAGTTGAAAGGTTTATATGTTTGACATTGAGTAAATGCTACGAAGAGAGATTTATTACATGTGATTTGCTTTACTTATAAACAAAACCTCTCTCGATTTTCTAAATCTAAAAAACTATAGTTATTCAAAGTAAAACAGTTTCTATGGCACGTTTGGTGGGCCTCAGACTCCACTCCAAAAGACTTCGACTTCAGTGATATTCAGCTCTGCAGTTAATGTACTCTAAAACCATTTCGAAGGAGGTGCCATCGTTTGAGTCCGGTCCTGGATACACGTTAGACATGCCCTTGGTTTTACCCAAGTTAATTCGGTGACTGATACGTGCAGAAGATTCAGCTTCATTTTGGGCCATTTCCTGTATGCATTTTGGGGCGAAGACATTACGAGTAGTAGTCCCTTCAATATCGTAATCTTAATAGAATCAAGTACATTCAAGAAATTCTTTTCAACTGAGTCCCTGAAATGTCATTCAATAGGTTTTATTGATTGTATCTCCAGGTAATTTACAAAAGTTATTTTTTTTTTAATATGTATATTGCCAGTACTTACTTTTAAATGCATAACATTTGTTTCCGATTTATTTTATTAATTTTTTATAAATTTTTAGTTACTACATTTTTAGAATTTTGACTTAGACTCGGATTTTGTCGCAGTAGTTATATTTTTTTAACCGTCTCCATAACCTTTAGTTAAGGGAAAGCTCTTTAGAAACCGGAGGTCGTAAGTTCGAATGTTACAGAAACCAAACAACATTATTGCTTCCCAGTTGCTTCGAGCAATGCGTTCGTTCGTTCGTACCATTGTATTTAATTATGTTTATCAAGATGAAGATGTGGCAAGATGGAGTAACGACATTCGCAAAGTGTCCGGTGTGGGCTAGATGAGAAAAGCCGGAGATCGGAAGTGGCGGCCTGTATTAGGGGAGGTATATGTCCAGCAGTGGATTGAGATAGGCTGATAATTATTTTTATTTTTTTAAAGTAAAAGTCAAATTCAAATTTAAATATCTTTATTCAATATAGAAATTTACACTTGCTTATTAATTGTCAAACACGCTACCATCGGCTCAGAAAAGAACACCTCAGACCTAAGAAGAACCAGCGAAAGAAACTTAGCGGGCTATTGTTTATGTCATCTTTTGAAAAAAATAAAAAACAGTTGAAGGCATATTATGCAATATTGAAACAAAACCTGGAGCGAGCATTCCATTACCAGGCTACGTTATCATTTAAAAAATCATTATTATTGTAATAACCTTTAACACATAAACGTTCCTTTTATGTTATTTATTAATAGTTATATTGTGGGATTTTGTTGTATAAACGTATCCATCGTCCCATAAAAGTCTTTGTAGTCTAGTTGCTGGAAGAATTAAAATATGTTTGTTACTTGTCCATGTAATTTTTTTTTATTATTACATACGCAGGCAGACGAGCAGTCGGGGCCACCTGATGGAAAGTGGTCACCGACTCCCATTGGCAATACAGGTATCACAAACGCGCTGCCTACCGTGAGACACACGATGTTAAGTATCGATTACCCAGTAAATACGCTGGCTACGGTGCCCTTCAAACCAGAAGACAGTAGTGTTTTCACACTCCTGCTTTGCGGTTGAAATAGGCACCGCGGTGGTACCCACCCAGACGGTCCTGTAAAAAGGGGACCTACTACCGGTCCATCACAATGTCTTAGGAAATTATGACAATTTTTTTTGTTCAATTTATAACTATAATTGTAAATGACAGAGCTTATGTACCGGTACAGAACGAATAAAGTACATTCTTATAATGATGTATATAAATATACTACACAAAATGCCATTCTGAGTTAATATATATTTATTAGAAAAGAACATCGTTAATGTGCGCACTTTAAATTTCTATCATAACCTTATTTCTCTCATTATGATAAATTGTACCTAATTTTTAAATAGCTTTCAAAGTATTAATACAGTACAGATTCATCAGTAACTATGAATAGTTTATCCGGGAAACTGAGAATGGATAAAGCGAAACAATGAAACAAGCTCTGGCACGGACGTGTATTTCCTATGCTTGGTTCAACATTTCGCTCACACTTGGAATATGGACAACATAATTAGTTCGTTTCTACATGGAAATATTATGACATTTAAGTTCACATTAAAATTAGCTTTTAAAATATCAGCCTTCTCTACCATACAATACGTTGAATAAACATTGCGAAACTCAGGCAATTAAAATTTCAAATTAATCTGTATTTTTTCATATAATTGCTTACTTCTTAAACTGCCTCCGTAGCCTTTTTGTATGGACATGCGCTAAGGAAATAAAGATTTCAATCCTACGGGGACTCAATTGTTCATTGCTTTCCAGTTGTTTTGTACAATGTGGGTCTACTACCCGATTGTCTATGAAGTAGGATGTTCCACGCATCGGATGGGCATGTTAAAGTCGGTCCTTTACTTAATCTCTTTTCAGTCGTGTCCGTGCCACTCATATTTTAAAAAGGGGCATATTCATCGTTAATATATTATTGTAATTATAACAATTAAATTTCTATTTAAAAATAGACATTACAATCATAACAGTTTTTTCTAGAATAGACTTTCTAATAGGAATGGACCTCATTTTAAACTTTATTTCAGATAATTTATAATAAATAGATAAAGATAAAACAACTGATGTAATTTAAATTCAAAAAATGAAATACAACAATTTTTTTTTGAAAATAAATGTCGTATTATTGACTGTTTACTATTACAGGGAGTAACGTGAGTTTATGTCACGTGGAGAAATGGTAGATGAAAAACAATTTCCATAACATTTTTTAATTTTGTCCCAAACAAATTGAGAGCAAGGTGCGTCAACTGTAATTACAGCTCCATTTATTACAAGCTTATAAATGAAGCCTGGGTTTTATTGAATCATCTCTTCCATCAAAGTGCTATGTTTCCATGGACCTTTATATTCAAACAGTAATTAATATTCATTTACGTTTCAGTGTTTTGTTCTGATGATTTGACTAGGGGTAACATTGTTTAATTCAAATTTACAGACTTCCTCAATCAATTACTTCAATTTATAGAATTCAAATAAATCTGTTACCTGTTTCTTGAACATACATAGAGTGGAGTGAGCCGTCTTACTTTGAATAACTAAAAATTTGTTATATACATTTTGTTCATTACTCACAATATCGAAAAAATCGTATACACGTAAGAAAGCAATTAACAAAGTAGTATTTAAATAGCCTGCTAGCAATTTCACTAAAATGTCAACTTCCGACCCGTATGTAAAGGAAATTAAAAAACTTATTCATGTAAATGTCAAATGTGAGACATAAAGTGTAATAGCCATAAAAGCGAAGGGATTTCCGGCTTTGTCATATAAAGGTGTTATGTTGAAGTTGTAGTCCTTTCAATTTATTTATCTTAACACAATCCAGTACGTTCAGGAAAGTCTATTCAACTGAGAGCTTTGTGATGTCGTTCAATAGATTTTATTGAACGTAACGTGACTAAAGGCGAACAAACGCCTATAAAATTTAACGAAGTTACCTTAACAAAAGCGTTGAACTTTAACTTTGTTTTGTTATTTTTCCGGAGTATGTATTACGTGATGATTACCTGATATAAAGAAACGAGCCTCTTTAAGTTTTAATTTTACTTTATTTCCGATGCATATTCTATATCTATTACTTTTAACAATATAACTAAATAAGTAACGAACTTAAACATTGTTCATTTTGTTTGGATTGGTTAGTTGGAATATTTTGTTTTCGTCTTATAACAACTGTGAAAGTTTTAAACTTTTTTTTAATAACTGTGCAATTTTCTTAATATAATTATTTAAATATGCTCTATTTATTAATATAATTACGCAAATACGAAACATAATAAAAGGATGTACTGGCTTTATGTTACTAAAACTTATCTGAATAATTTGAATCGTGTAAAAATATTGTCATATATTTAATTTTATTAGCGTCTTAAAATGTATATCCGCAGAATAGCCGCGGCCCAATGTTTTGCGATCTTCTTGCGAGCGAGATGTACCTATATTAAAATATATGATTTTAAATTTTATTTTAACACTAAATAATTTTTGATACTAATAACAGAAGTAGTATAGAAATAAATAAAGTTGAAGGGTCTTTTTTATTATTGACTGGATCTGCTGCTTTGAGGAATACATCTATTAGAATTTCACTCGTCCAGATGACTGACCCCCAATAGGTCGGAAACTAGTCGGCACCAATACTGATTTCACGTGAGTTCAGTCGTTTTTTAGAATATATTTTCAGTGCGTTGTCTCACAATAGTTTTAATATTTTTTTAATATTATCGTTTATAAACAATTCCATAAAAATCCCACTTTTGTTTTCTATTTTTAATTGATTCATTCAGACCGTGGCCTAACATTACAATTAATCTATATCCTTATTTAATTATGTTAAAACATATACTTGATTCCAAGGACGGCTTAAGTAATTATTTAAAAATTGACTTTATTTAATAATCGTAGTAAAATATGTTATTTACATCAATTTTTTTATATTAACTCAAGAATCAATTTTAGTCTTATTTCGTTACAGATCGTGAACATGAATTATTTGTTTTGGTACTGAAAATAAATGTTTGATTGACGAGGGTGTGACGGTTCGATGTTTATTGTGTCTCGTAAAAAAAGATAATCAATCTTGACAGGTGAGTTTATTTGTTACTTAAAGCTTTATTTTTATTATTTTTAAACGTTATTCATTTCTGGTTAAGGAAGCGAAGGTAGTACGGGCCACTTTAGGGAAAATCGATGTCAAATAAATGATGTAAAAAAATAATATCTTTATTTTTAATTATTTGTTATTATATAATTGAGTATTTATTAATTTAACTTATTGTTAAAGAACTATTGAATCAAATCACCGAAACATAAGATATTGGGTGATTTCCAAAACCCCGCTTTGGTCCATTTTGCCTACACGTACAGGTAAAACGAACCAGACATAAAGGCAAAATGGGCCTATAGCGACGTAATACCAAACTTCAATCTCCTCACTGGACCCAGCCTTTAGGTGATTTATAAAGTAAATGGGAGCAATAGAAACATCGTATGTCTTTATCATATTCGCTAGATGAGTTTTTTTCTGTTATTGTATTCCTATTGCTTTCCTATTCTTTCCAGTGAAAAAAATCTGTTTTACCTTCTTTGTGTTTTTTTACTATCCTGTGCTTTTTAAGTAAACTCTAATTCTTTCCGATACAGTGACGATGTTATTTCGACTGTCTTAATGTTAGGTCTAGCCCGTTTTGAAGTTCATCCCTAGGCGTGATATCCTTTGGAGCAATAGTAAAATATAGTACTAACTCGTAGATGGCTGTTGTTCAACATGAATACATATTTATAATGGGTAATCCTCTGATTACTTAATGTTGATGGCGGTATTCCAATTGTGTTCCAATCAATACCATTTACGAATAACAATGGTTCAGTGACACCTTCATTGCTCGAGCCAGGTTTTTTCTCGTCACTGACTAGTGTGGGGTCATATTTATTTGAATAACTGCGTGATCGTTAGTTACTGATAAAACAAGTTCGTCAATTGAAGGCACTTCTTCCGGTTGAATCATTAGTCCTCCTATCCTAATGAATAAAGTTACTATAATTTAGAACATTAAATGTGGCAGCCGTTTTGTTAAGCCGCAATTTGCGTAGTTACTTTTTTAATGGTATTTTTCATGACCTCCTCACGCCAAGCTTGACGGCCCGACTTTATTTTGTAGTTTTAACCTTAAACGAAATTCGGACCGACAGTCTTGGTCTATTACTTAAATATCAAACTGCATTAAAGGTAAAACGGACCACAAGGTTCATTTTGCCCGTCCCCTTTTTACTTTTCGGTAGGCATGTAAACAATAAAATATTTTGAGGTTAATATTAAAGAGAAGCATGCCTACTTATCGTTAAAACTAAGTAATATAAAACAATATCCCAAACAAAATCATTAAATCCCCGATATCTTGAACGTAATATAACTGGAGGCGATTTCAATTGCTCTTTTTACATCAAAACTTGCAAAAATAAACTTTCCTTGACAAAAGCGTGTGCCGCTGCATGAGCGCTTTAAAGACACTAACCAACTCTGAGTGGAAGGTGACTGTCAAGTTGAAGCAAGTTGGTAATAGATAGCACTAACAGTATTAAAGTTATTAGTCCGGTTTGTTTTACCTACAGGGTCCGTTATACCTTCCTTTCCTCTACATGTAAAGTTATGTACAGAAGGTTGTAGATCCTCTTTTTACAGGGCGTCTGGGGCGGTACCAACATGGTGCCTATTTCCGCCGCAAAGCGACATTGAGAGCACACTATCGTGTTCAGGTTAGAAGCGCACCGTAGCTAGCATATTTACCGGGCAAGCGAGGCGTAACATCCTATGTTTCACGAAAAGCAGTGCGTAGGTGATATCCCTGTTATTGCGGCTGTCAATGGGCATTGGTAACTTTCTATGAGTTGCCCAACTGCTCGTCTACCTTCGTATGCAAATAATAAAAAAATAATAAACTGGTTTTAGGTTATTGTAATAAACTTCAGAATGGGCATAATTCTATCATCAGCCTGTGTCAGTCCACAGCTGGACATAGGCCTCCCCTTTGGGGAGTTATAGGTCCGAAATCCACCAAAGTCCTAGTAAAAGTGAAATATCTTTATTTAATATGGAAGCATGACACCTTCTTATTGATTGCCACCGGTCCGGAAATGGAAGCCTCTGACCTGAGAAGAACCGTCGTAAAGAACTCAGCGGGACTTTTTTTTCAATAAGTTTTACAAAATTATTACATAATACATTTTATTACTTTGAAATAGCCTGGAGCGAACAGTTCAATACCAAGGTATGTTATCTATCAAGTACAATATTTGTATCCTTCAAAATCCTTTACAATTCTTTGAAATTTCTTTACAGATAATAGCTGAACGTTTTCTATGATTTTATTGTAGAAGATTATACATTGTCCCATGAAAGATTTCGTTGTTCTTCGGAGCCTCGTTTTTGGAAGAACAAAATTATGCTTATTCCTAATATTTATATGATGAGTGTCATAATTTTTATGTTTATGAACATACATAATATTTTCAAATATGTATTAAAAAAAAACAGTCATTACATTGATTTCAGTAAATTTTTTCCTAGGGATTCTTTGGGGCCCAGGTTATAGACTGCTTAAATCGCTCCACCACGCTAGTCTAATAAGGATTAGGGGGTGAACCGACGCATGGATCATCTTTATTTTCAGACAATTGGGTGATCGGCCCAAATTGCCCTAACCAACTAGGAAACAACAATGAAAATTTGTTGACTCCCCTCAGAATTCGAACCCACGACCTCCAGTTTCTAAAGCACACCCTTACCACTAGGCTACGGAAGCAGTTAGTAGGAGGCATAATTTTATATCAGATGTAAATAAGATTTGGAACTCAAGTTATCATTGTTAGCATAATAGCAACGTCCTGAGGTCATACATTTATTATCATAAAGATATAAATTGGGCAAAAAATGCCAAACAAACAACGCCAAACTGTGTTCCTGTATTTAAAATGTGTTCCATTTTTTTTATTACTTCCTGTACAAATATCAATACACGTTTCACGTTTGCCAGTGAATAAAAGCGACGATGTGAATTTTTTTGAGCATTTTTACTACATCAAAGGTTTCTTAAGTTATTCTTTAAAAGTATGGTGCAATGGAAATATTTAATATTTAAGTTTTACTGATTAGTTTAATCCTTAAGCAATATTTTAATTCTAACGTATTCTATCGTATTTAAGATTTCAGGTTTGCATCTGAACCTGAAAAAAGTAACTACTACGTAGTGCCCACGTGTAAAACGAAGCATACTTTCGCTATCTACCGACCAGCTTTAGAATTATCCAAATATTATATATTTATGAGAATAGTGATGATTAAAGGTGGTTAAATTTATATTTATAATTGTAAATTACAGAACGATGAATAATCGTTAAGCAACAAATGAAAGCACGGTCTAATGATGATGTGTTATTAAAAAATATATAAGCATATCAACAAATAAATTCTTTGTAATCTATATATAATGGCAGTCTGATCATTGAGGTTAATATTTTTATTTGGAAAAGCACTTTATAAATGTACGTAGTTTACAATTTCTATCAAAGCTTCATTTCTCTCGTCGTGTTAAAGTTGAGTTTAATATTTGAATAGGTTTCAAATAAAACAGAACAGATTGATCAGAAGCTATCAATAATTTAACCGGTAACTAAGAAAGCATAAAGCAAAGCATTCAAACAAGTTGTGACACGGACGTGGACGGGAACATTTCCTACGCTCGGTCCAACATTTCCCTGTCACTGGGGAAATGGACAACATAATTAGTTCGTTTGTACATGATAACATTATGAGATTAAAGATCGCCTGAAAATTAGCTATCAAATATCTGCTTTTTCCTCTACTATGCAATACGTTTAATAAACTCGTTTTTAGAAACAAGAAGCAGAATTAACGTTAGTAATTTTTAATGAAATTTTAAGAAGATAATTCAACGAATGTTCTCTTGCCTTTTGTATGAGTTTTGCTCATTGCTTCTATCTGTCTCGTCTGTTTATTCTGGCTAATCTCTGGAATAGCTGGTGGTTTTGGACGGGAATTTTACTTGAAGGTAGGTGATGTGACTGGGAGTAACATATGCTGCTTTATTTAACATAAAAATCTAACATTTTTTTTATATGTTACCATGCTGACAAATCACTGGCAGCAGCTAGTTTAATACTTAAAAAGACAAAAAAGTGATAATTGGTTTCATTATTTTATCCGAACATAATGATAGTAAACCTTTAGTAGACACATGTTTTGGTTCATTTTGTTTACAATAGGGTGTTACTAATAAGGGGAATCTCTTATTTTTATAAAGAAAACTGTTTTGAAAACATAATATACGGAGGTGGTAATATGACAAATGGAATATAATAGCAACTTTATTCTAACCTGTAACTTTTTGTCGAGCGTCAAAATGAAAATCATTAAATAAGTTTATAATTTACACTTATATTGCTAAATATATCACCATTAAAATAATTAATTAACTTAATTTGTAACTAAAAGTGGTGGGTGGTGCAGAAAATTTTATTAGATATCATCTGAAGTTCAAAGTTCAATATACCTTTAAAGTCAAGACGTAAGTGAAATCACTCCGAAATGTTTATTTAGGAAAAGTTAAATATTCGATAGCTTTCAAATAAACAGAAAAGAATTTTAATTTGCCATGTTTATTTATATTTAATATCAAGAATATTTTTAATATAGTGTGTCATACAATGATGTAAATGTTGTTTTTCTAATGTCACTTATTTATTTATTAAAATTGTCCCACGGTTATTTTACTTTTGTTTCTTAAAGTTATAATTATGGACGCATTTCCTTATGAATTAAGAACCTCATTTAATAATCTATCAAGTATTTATGTCATCTAAAGAACAATAAAAGCCAATACCAGATTTGTATTTGTATCTTTCATAAATTGTTATTAAAACTTTACAGAAATACAGATACACCTCAAACACCGTTTTTTTATAACTATGAAGTAATGCTTCCAGACTTATTTCGATGGTAGCTCGAAGGATAGTAACGTTCTCTAGAACTAGGTTTTATAATTTAAACTACAATCTAGATGCTTATAAAGCGCACCGAAAAATATTTTAAGGAAGCAGTTAAGCACTATTCAATCAAATAGAAGAAATAAAAATAATAGTATATTATTATTTAACTTGCTAGTGAAGCATGTAAGTTTTGAAATTACGACGGCCTAGCAAAAACTTTAAGTGTGTGAGTATATTTTTAAATTTAACAGCAATTTTATTAATATAAAACGTATTACACTTAATTACCTGTCATCCTGTTACGTCCATTAAAACGTCTGAAGTCATCATTAAACCGGTCAGTTCAGTTTAAAAGAAAGAAACAGTAATGAAGTCATTTCATCAATATTTCGCATATAATAAAATATTTCATTAGACATAAATATCGAAAACAAAACTTCTTTTTCATTTAGAAACTCTAGACCTCTTATTAACGTCAACTCTGCATATTAATTCCTAGTTAAATCATATTAATAACGATAAAAGTCTTGTGTAAAATATTTTAGTGTTATTGTTAGTGGGAACACGTTGGTTCTTTCAATAACGGAAAACGCAAAAGAATATACAATCTCAAAATCTTCATTTTCTTTATCTTAATAGAATACAGTATATTTAAGAGATTCTTTTCAACTGAGTCCCTAAAATGTTTTATTGATTGTAACTTCAGGTAAGCTACTTCTATATAATTTATGATAAGAAGAAAGGAAAATTGTCAATAATCTCATGAATAAAATGTAAAATATTAGCAGAACTGACTTTTGAATGCACAATGACATTAACAATGCACAATGTTTCCGATTTATTTTATTATTATTACTCAATTCCAGATAATATTGCGTAAATAATCGACTAGGACGTAATTTTATAGAACAATACTGTGTAAATACATTAAATCATGTCAATTATCAGTTTAGTAAATAGTTTGGTATCTAGTACTTCTAGTCTTGAATATAATGATTATTGCATAAATATTTACAAACAATGATATTCAAATCTATTTATTAAGTTCTATATGCTATTTGTTATAACTGTAGTAGTTTTATGTAATAAATAAAAAATTATTTTCAGTGTTATCGTTAGTTTAATACTTCTTAGTCTTGAAATAAATCGGTTTCTTAAACCTACTAACTTCTCTTTGAACCTACCAAAACCAATGGTTGATTGAGAGAATCTTGTGATTAAGTCCAGTCTTGACTGTTTAACTGATAACCATTGTAATTAAGATATAAATAAAAATTCAAACATTATTTTCTAGTATACATGTTTTTTAAAAAGACTTAATTGGATTAGTCACATGTGATGTCTATTTTTGTAAATCTTGAACTAATCTATAACCTCTGGTAATAGGTCTTTATTATAAAACCTGTAGGAGATCTTAGGTAAATTGTCTGCCTTTTACAAACAGTTGGCTTGAAGCAACTCAGTGTAAACAGCATACAACCATTGATAATTGAAGTATGTATTCAAGTTAAACGCCATTCAACGATAATGTATACTATATAGTTATTTAAGTTGCAAAAATACTAATTATAAGGATTTATCACTCATTAGAATGTGACCCTATATTTTGTAAAATATGTTGAAACCCTAACATCATCATCAATCTTTTCTGGTCAAAAGTTTATTATTTTGATGAAAATTGAGTAGGAGAAGTGGGTCAAGATTTGCCCGGCCCTATCTAACAAAATCAAGTTTGAGGCCTCTGATAGCAACCAGGGGATCAAACTACAGCTAGCCACACCCGATAAGTATCGGAAAGTCACCTCTCCAGTTATACGGTCACGCTTCACGTAACTGTTCGCCTGCCCTTGTTGTGTTACATTCTTCGGGGATCATGGCACTACCGATTGTTACACACCCAAAAACAAAGAAGTCATCTTCAGAAAGCAATCCCGGCCACACGCCCTCAGCTGTCCTAAAGCGCCAAAACACAGAGTTACTACAAGCCCAAGGAAAGTCACTCTTCCAGGTGACCACCACCCAACCCATCCTCTAGCACCACATTCCCACCCATTGGCAGTTCCGCCCCGCGTGGCAACAGTCCGCGCCGGAGCCGACTCCGACAGCGGCCTGCCACCACCTTAATCGCTCATCATGCTAGCCATAGCAATTGCTGCACTGAAGAGGATGCTTCACTTTTATTGAAGTCGCTGGATCTTTTTGATCTAGACGACCTTAATAATGCTGCGACTAAATTCGCTGCCGCAGGTTATGTGGTGACTATGCTTCTAGTATTCATGTTACAAACAACAAATTAGTCAACGCCCTCAACGCCCTTAAGGCAAAATAGGGGGCGACACCCACGCAGTAGTCACACACACCCTACACTTAGTAGTGTAGGACAACTCACACACTCATGACAACGGCCCTAACGATGAGATTGAACTTACAGACCCTTTGCTTTATGACACTTTAGCTTAACACCAAATTAGATAGGAGCGTTTCTGAAGTTTCTTGCGCCACTTTTCTACCAGCGTAGACGTACGCTGGTAGAAGGAAGCGCTGGTAATGTTATTTAGAGAACGTCAAGCTATACAAATTATCCTTAAGAAAACGTCTGAATCGAGCAAAGGACTCGGCTCACCTGGACAGCCCTAGATTCAACATGCTAATGGGAACAATAAAGTGTTGGCCTAAGCCGAGGCTCCCCATCTTGGTGCAGTTAAGTCACTCGGTGGGGCGACACGCCTGTAGCAACGGGCCAACAACCTCCGGTATGTTCTTTTAGATTTCCTCCACAGAGCACGAAATCCAGGCTGTGTCAGTCGATCATTTCTTACAACTCGGGTCGAGCATAACCCGTCAGCTAGACAATCGAATGTTTGTGATTCGATTTAGGTCGAAAGTCGTGTGCGGCATCGAGTTACTTTGTGCTAGTCAACGATCGTGGGTGTTATTGTAATTCACCTGGGGTTCGTGTCACGATACATTCACATGCACATCATTTTAAAATACTCAAATTATAAGCTCAAAAATTGATTTTTATTAGGTACAATAGTTCAATGTAATGTTTAAAATAATTTTGTCTGTTTAAATATTTATTAACCTAATGCATAAATATTATCAATTCACACATCACATACACATCATCAGCCTGTGTTAGTCCACTGCTGGACATAGGCCTCCCCTAATACACCCCGATCCATTAAGGGGTTTGGACCGTATCCCACCACGCTGGTCCAATGCGGGTTAGTGGGTGGACCGACTTTTTACATGCCTATCCGACGCATGGATCATCTTACTTTTCAGACAAATGGGTGATCGGCCCAAATTGCCCTAACCAACTAGGAAACAACAATAAAAATTTGTTGCGTCCCCGCAGGATTCGAACCCACGACCTCCAGTTTCTAAAGCACACACCCATACCACTAGGCTATGGAGGCAGCTTATCAATTCACCTAATTCTTAATATTATGGAAATTGTAAACTACTGTAATTATAAATACTATTGCTAAAGGCAAATTACGGAGAACTTTACGTAATAACCAAATTATGTATCGCAATTATAGCTGTGGATTATTGGGTAACGACCACGCTACTAAAAATAAATTCATAAATGCGCGAGCTTCAACACTCGCGTAACTCGCGTCTGGTCTGCGGCTTACTATACCCGGCACTCTATCACTCAGTCTGTCTCTTTCTTTCGCCATAAAAAAGAACGAGAAAGGTACTTTTGACGCTGACACGGTCACAAGTCAGAATACTCTGAATTCATTTGCGCCCCGGAATTTCTTTTCAAATTAGCTTTTCTTTCTGGCTTATTTCAGCATTTAAATATCTTGAATAAAAGTCTTTAAGGGCGAAATGAAAATGTCATCACTGCAAAAGACAAAATACATGGCTTTACGAAAAAAAATGACTTGTGGTCGTCGTCCATAAATCAAAATAACTTCGATTCATTTTCGTCGACACAATCTTTTACTGAAGAAGTCGGATGTGAGATGATGTGACTTGGCCTGCTGTAAATATATTAAAAGTTCAGCATGAAGTTCTATAACTCTTGCCAGTACTTTACCTTTTGACAACCACGTAACCTCTGTATGGTAGAGTAAATTTTGGTGGAGTGCCCCCATATCTTCACAAATAATCCGAAACAATCGTGGCTTTTCCTTTAAAAGAATTTAAAATCTTTATAATAATATTTAGAACTTGGCTGTATTCCTGTGGCAAGACTTTGGCCGCAAGAGCTTGGCGATGGAGAAAGCAATGCACCCAACAAGCGTTTGGCATCTGTTATTTCAGCCTAGCAATAAATCCACTCTTCGCACCAGTCATCGCTTTTGCTCCGTCGCTGCAAAAAGCAATGCATTTATTTGCCCAATCGATATTCATATCTTGCGTAGCTTCAAGGAACATGTTATGCAAACACTGACCTGTAGTATTTGTGGGAAGCGCTCTGCAAAATAGTATTTCTTCCATTAATTTATCACAGGATTCAAAACGCACAAAAGCTACAAACTGCGCACATCCCGCAATATCCGTGGATTCATCAAATTGCAAAGATACAAAAGTGCTTTCCTTTATTTTTTCTATGACTTGATCACGAACGTCAGTAGCCATATCGCTTATCCTGCGTTGAACGGTATTGTCAGAGAGAGGTATACTTTTGAGTTTTTCGACCTCTTGTTTCCCAAACATAATATCTGCTATATCTAATATAGCTGGTAAAATCAAATTTTCGGCAATAGTGTGAGGTTTTCCTGCTTTAGCCACACGAAAAGCTACTCGATAACTAGCAGCAACGCTTTCTCATTTAGGTTGGGCATTTGCACTATACCAGTTTTTTGATGTTGAAGAGCTTGCAATTTTCTCTCAAAAAATTCCACTGGCTTATTTTTTTCATTTGGATGTTTTGTGTTAAGGTGGCGTGTTAATTTCGACGGCTTCATGCTTTCTCTTGATAATGTTTCAAAGCAAATAACGCACTGTGGTTTATTGTCAATCACAGTAAACCCGAATTTCAAATAATTGTCGTCATAAAGACGTTTTTTTTTGTCGTCGTATGGAACGAATATTTGTAACGCTGTAACATACACGTACATATATGATAATAAAACGAAGGGTCGGGGGGTCGCGAAATGTTTTTTCATACCAAGGGGGTCGCATCATCAAAAAGGTTGAAAAACACTGTTATTGACAATCGATTCTTAAGTGTTGTATCGAGTTTAAATAATTTCGTCTATTTATTTGCGATTACCCTCTAACAATATCTTAATACAGACTAATAATAATAATTAAATCTTAGCAAGTTAACACCGTTTAACTATAGAGTTAATAGTTGGCAATACTTGCGCCGACATATATAATAATTTTCTTATCTTAAGACATAGCTGTCTGCTCGACGACAACATATACTATTATATGCATTGAATCAACAAACTAACTCTTTGTATAATACACAAATTGGAAGTCTAAGCACTGAGGTTAATTTATTTTTTTGGGGAAGAACATTATAGGTACAAGTATTTAAAATTTTCTGTCTAAGCCTTATTTCTCTCAATCTGATAAATTCGACTTAAATTTTTAATATGCTTTGAAAGTCATAAAACGGAACAGACTGATCAGTTATGAATAGTTTATCCGGGTAATTGAGTATAAATAAAGCAAAAATAAATTAATGAATAAAGAAACATTCAAACTAGTTTTGGCACGGACGTGCATTTCGATGCTCTCACTGGGGAAATGGACAACATTATTACTCCGTTTGTACATGAAAACATTAATTTAAGTTCCCATTTAAATGAGCTTTCGAAATGTCGGCTTACTCCTATGCTATACAATAACTTTAATAAACATTGCGAAATTCAGGAAATTGAAGGGACTAGTCTTTACGATATCAGAAAAATTATTAGATAACTGAGCTCCTTTAAAGTATATGTGTATTGAACAAACTATAGTTCAGTGATTGTTTTTTCTAGGATAGACCTTTGGAGACTTCTTGGAGGGTCTCATTTAAACTTCATTCTAGAAGACAGGGTAAAATAATTTAAAATGTTAATTTCATCTCGAAAATGCAATACGAACGATAAGGAAAATGCATAATACAGAATTTTTAATTTTCTCTTAAAAACCCATTTTAAATAAATACTGTCTCATCAATCATTAACTTTTCACTATTTTAGGGAGTATCGTGAGTTTATGTGACGTTAAGAAATGGTAGATGTAAAATAATTCCCGTGACATTTTTTCATTTCGTTCCTAACAAATTGAAAGCGAGGTGTGTCGACTGTAATTACAGCTCCATTTATTACAGGCTTATAAACAAAGCCTGGGTTTTATTTAATTATCTCTTCCATCAAGGTGTTATGTTTACACGGACCTTTATATTTAAACAGTAATTAATTTTCATTTATGTTTCAGTGTTTTGTTTCGGTGATTTGACTAGGGGTAACGTAGTTTAATCCAAATTTACAGACTTCCTCAATCAATCCCTACAATTTAAAGAATTCAAGAAAATCTGTCAACCTGTATCTTGAACATACATTGAGTTGACAGTGAGCCATCTCACTGTAAATTACTAAAGATTTACTATATTTATTTTGTTTGTGACTTACAAAATCAAATATACGTAACAAAGCAATTAAAAAAATAGTATTTAGATAGTCTGTTACCAATTTAACTAAAAGTTACCTTCCAACCTGGTATGTAAAGTAAAAGTAAAAATCCAAAGCTATTTCATTCTTCATGTAGGTAAATGTCAGAAGTGGCACATAGGGTGTAATAACCATAAAGGTGACGGGATTTCCGGCTTTGTCATGTAAAGGTGTTATGTTGAAGTTGTAGTCCTTTCGGTGATCGGTCCTCCTTGCCCTAACCATCTAGGAACAAAACAATAAAAATTTGTTGAGTTCCCGCAGGATTCGAACCCACGATCTCCGGTTTCTTAAGCACACGCCCATACCACTAGGCTACGGAGGCAGTAAGCCTAGCTAGTTCTTAGGATTGGTTAGGTAAATATTTTGATTTTGTTTACAAACGACTTTCCAAAAATATGAAACTTTTTTTATATAAATAATTTCTTAATATCATTTTTTTTTTTTATTAACGCAAATATTACTCTCATTAAAAAATATATACAGACCTTATTTGGCTAAAATTCATCTGAAGAATTTGTATCGCGGAAAAATATTGTAATATAAAGTATATTATAAGCGCCTTAATATGTATATCCGCAGAAAAGCCGCGGCACAATATTTCCGCTCAAATGCACCTATTTGAAAATAAATGATAAAGTTTTTTTACCACATAATTTTGTTTGCTATATAAGAACATTAATCAATGGTATGAAAATGTAACTCCATTATAAACTGCTCCATTTTGCTTTGCAAATAAATAATGTCTGTGTGTCGTTTGTATCATTAAAGTAACACTTTTAAAAAAAATTCAACTGGTACATATAACAAAACTATTTCTTTAAATTTGTCTGTGTTTATTCTAAATGGCTCGCTCGATTTTGACGGGATTTCAATAGAAGACAGGCGATGATGATTCAATAGAGCTGGGAGTAACTTATTAGTGACTTGTTAGTAATGATAAGCCTCGGGAAACAGCAACTTGACTATAAAATAGTGATTATTAAGACAGACTGTTAATATTTGTGTTATTTTAATATTTTAAGATAAATAGTACAGCGACTACCGGTCGCGGGATAATACAGTTTATGAACATTGCTCTAAAGTTTTGGAGTCCTATAGAATATTTGTTTAGATAATTTCCTTATTAAGTCCATTATGTTAATGTGCGTAATTTAAAGCGTTTTCATGCAGATTCAGTTTTAAAATACTTTAATAATGTTATAAACAGTATTAATGTATATTTGTAATAATATATTCTATATACAAAAACCTTAATAAACAAACAATTAATACGTCGAAAACTAACATTAACTGCGTTTAGCCTGATTACAGCCTTGAAGGGATTGAAAGCACACCTCTTTTATTTTATTCTACCTGTTTATTCCACATGTTTGTTATTTTATTCGCGTATTTAATGAACTTTTAGATTTTACCGTTGTATACATTTTTGACCGACTCTCCAAAAGAGGGAGGTACTCGATTCGGATTTTTTAATGTATGTTACCTCATTGCTCCGCTCCTACTGCTACGATTATAAGCATTCTTTTTTAAATGATAATTTTTTTAATGATGTTGACTTGTATTATGACCGAGGCCTACCATTATAATGTCTAATATCTTTATTATATTATGTTAGAACATATACACAACGGCTTAGGTAAATATTAAAGAATTTGACCTTTAATTATTAATAAAGGTCAATTTTTAGTTAAATAGTAAAATAATTTAATGCTAATAAAATATTTTAATTATATCTCATTAATCGTTCTACATTGATTCAAGAATTAGTTTATTCTTATTTCGTTGAACGTGAATTATTTGTTTTATTACTGAAAAGGAAAACAAATGTTTGATTGACGAGGGTGCGACGTTTTGTTTAGTTATTTTAAAATTTGTTAATTTCTGATTACATCTAAAGTTATGTAACGTAAATCAGGTTGTAAGTTATTGTAATAAACTTTAGAATGGGCATTATTCTATATCGGATCTAAATAAGATTTAGTACTCATATTATCATTTTTAGCATAATAGCAACGTCGTGATGTCATAGATTTATTATCACAAAGATATAAGAGTAAGAAAATGCCAAACAAACGACGCGAAGTCGTTTCTGCAGACAAAGTTTATTCCAAGTTATTTTTGCTATTACGTACTAGGTGGCTTTACTAACTAATACTTTAGAAAACGTGGGTTCGAATCCTGGGTGGGCTTATCAAATGTTCTTTCTTGTTTCCTAGTAGGTTGGAGCAATTTGGCCAGATCACCCAATTGTCCGAAAAGTAAAATGATCCATGCGTCGGAAAGGGCATGTAAAAAGTCAGTCCTACGCCTAATCTGTGTCGGTTATCCGTCCCATCGGGCTTTAAGAGTATAAAGGTACAGGGAGTGCACCTGCGCATTACATACAATATGCGCATACACTTGTGCACTATAATATCTCCTGCGTACTTGGCTCATCTGTAATATAGATCGGCTGCCGTACGCACTTGTAGCTATGTAAACATCTCCATATTGCAAGTTAAACATCAGAAAGCTCTAGAAGTCTCGCAGGGTGGGTTATCGACCTTAATGATTGAAGATTGCCTAAAAACGGTATACATTAAAATTTCTAACAGTTCACGAACCAATCTCTCTGTGAAGGAATATCTTTGACACCTCGTTTATCAGCGCCTTTTAGAATGATTACTTCGGTTTTTTAAATTTAAGTTATTCAATGTCAACATCGGAATTTAAGGCATATTTATAATACGGGTTTCTTTCGTGATATTAAGAAATATTCTTAACATGTAAGGATATAAGTTTTACTTTCGTCAAAAATCAATATCTTTGCAGCCACTAAGATTTCGTGTTAACCACACTTAGTTCTTTAATATATACCAGCCAATAAAAATATGTATTAAAATGAAAAAGGATATACATATTTCTAAATAAAATAAAACGATGACATATTATCAAAAAAATGTAAGTCATAATAAATGTTGGTCCTGCGTTTAAAATATATTCAAACATCCGCTTATTTTTATTTATTTATATTCATCCCTGTTTTCAATTTAAATTTTCATTTATAAATAAATCTAAATAAATATAGGGAATATACTTAAATACTATATGTTTATAGTATACATTAATTCGTCTTGCTTTCAATATCTACATTAGATCTCGAGATATGTAAAAGCTCTAATAATTACCGTTAAATGTAATGTTCAAACCTATTCTGAAATGGAAACAAACTCTTTACAGACCTTTCAAAGTCAATAATCATCCAATATTACAGGTAATAAGGATGATTGCGCAATAAATAAACAGAAATGTACATAACGGAGTTGTTCCTTCGTCTTGACCGTAGCTACAACCTGTGGATTGTTAAAGTGCAGTAATCAACAATATTGTATGAAACATGCATATAATTAAATATGCCTTTATACATTCATTTAAGATATCGAAACATTTTATAACGTGAATTCAGATTACAGTAATAATAAAAGTTAGTGGTAGGGGAGTCTTAAAACCTGTTTAAATTTATAAACTTAAACAGTTAAATTAATTAATTTCCTAGCGCCTATAATGATAAATATTTAAAAAAATTCTCATCATAATTATTATTATCCTGTGTCAGTTCACCACTGGATATAGATATTGGACATACGATTATTACTATTTAACATCAAACTTATATATTCATCAAAAAACTACAACCGATACATATAGAACGGAACCTACATGGCCAAATTAGCATTCCGTGTGAACAAATATAGGCGCGTTTAACATTTGAATTTGTTTTGATATTAACCGGCGACTTTCAAAATGCCCTAGTTTTGGGTGCGGGCTGGTCCATGAAGGTCCAAGGTTTATATCCGTTCCCTCCTTTCTAAATGTTAGCGTTATAGCGCATCGCAAGGTCAAACCGGACCTCATTACTGGATGTACAGAGGTCGTAACAATTTGAGAAAACGAGCTTGACCTGGAAGTAAAACAAATATTTCACAATACGAACAATTTTCTTGCATATCTTTTGTATGTTTCATTTACTTTACTTTTTAACCACTGTGGTAATTTTTTTTTTTTTTTACGGGTGACTCCGTTGGGTGAGTTAACCAAACCCATCGGGTTCGAGGGCTTGCAACTTAATGTGCCAAGACTTCACCTCTATTCTGGACTTAGCTCTGAGGGGACCCTGAAGGGACCTCAGCTCAAGCTGCCACTTTAATCCCGTGAGCGGGCTTATCGAGGGTGCCAGGGGCGAGTCTCGGCTCGATCAGCCGCTGGTCAGGTCCATGCACCTATCCCGTTCCAACACTTGGGCATTTCGGGCATGGCGCATCCAAAGCGGCGTTCAGCCCGCTTTGGATCCCTAAAAGTCGAGGGACAGGTTGCGGGAGGTAGACGTGCCGCCCTTCCTCTCTGCACCAGGTGGAGTCGGGAAAGGGGTGTCCCGGTATTCCGGCCGCTCTCCCTATCCTCCGCGACTCGGCGGGGCCACACCGCTGATGCGGTGTGGAGAGCCGTGGGAGGAGGGACTTCGGCATGGTGTCCGATCTCTCCTCCTTCTACGGCCGAAATGAGCTAGCGGGAGCTAACATCCGGGCCGCCGCTGGGGGCTGGGAGTATCGTCCCTGTGTGGATTGGAAACTCCTGGTCCCATGGCTGGTAACGGGACAGACTCCGGGAGTCTGTTACCTAAACTATGGGGCCGAGACAGAGCCGCCTTGGTTCCGACGCGCCGGGAGCAGATGGCCGTAAGGCCGAGATAGAGCTTCTTCGGCGCCAGCGCTGGTAGGGTTGCGATGGTGCAAACGTTCCTGTGCCCCACCTAAAGCTCGGAAGGAACAACTGGTAGGTTTTAGAGGACCCCGAGGACGGGTATGCGTGAGCATTTCCCACGGTAAAAAATTGTGGAAAAAAAGAACATTGTGGAAAGTTAATAACCGCCCTATCTAGCTGGTGAGAATCGGCCAGGTGCGTGCCAATATCTATTGTACGGTGTATTTCTTTGCCCTCGACGGCGAGGACAAGATGTGTTGCGTCTCTGTGAGTTAAAACGTGCTTGCACGATATTATTCATCGTCTGGATCTGTAATCGCGTTTTCGCGCTCTTCGGTGGATGTCGTTTTTAGCGATTGAAATTGTTGGTTCGTAAGCGGCCTCGAACTAGTTCGTTTGGGTGTTGCGAAGCCGGTCGAGCCGGATAGATGCTTGTTTAAGTACTTGAATGGACAATTTCAGATCCAGGTGCGGTCAATGTTCGCAGGTAATACGGTGCACAGTGGTCCTGCGCATGAATCTGTTTGCAGGACTTGAAGCTTTTCAATGTGTGTTCGTTTTGCATGTGCAAATACGGACTCGCATATGTTAGTATGGGATGTATGACTGCTTGTATAGCAACGTTGTGCAGAGATAAGGTTGCTTTTTGGATTGATTAATGGAAAGATCGACCTAAGACGTAGGCCGCTCTGTTTCTGACCCGCGTAATGTGCGGGCGGAATGTTGGATTTATCTAGATTACGCCGAGGTATTTGGTCTGTTTGACCAAGGGATAGGAGCAATCTAGGAGTCGGACATTGGAAGGAAGCTACAGTCTTCGTCTCGTGAACAGAATGGCCGCGCTTTGGAAGATTGATTTCTATTCTCCATTTTCAGAACCATTCCTAGGACATTGCACAGTGATTGGAGTCTTTGACTAACAAGGACAGGGCATCTACTGGTAGAATAATGCAGTATCATCTGCGAATAGCGTGGCTACAAGACGAGTGCTGGGATATCGATTGGTATAGGAGTTAACAGGATTGGGCTAATATGGAGCTTGAGGTACGCCGGCACGGACCGGTCGAGGTAGTGATTTAGTTCCTTCTACGCGGTGTCGGAACGTTTGATTCCGAGGAAGTCTCGTATGATGAGTACGAGACGGTCGGCACGTCGTCTTATATAACTTGTTTATAAGCCCTTCGATGCTATACTTTATCGAAAGCGTTCGCCACGTCGAGGAAAAGCGCTCCCGTGTGAGGCCTGGTATTAAGCTGACTTTAATTTTCTCCGTGATACAGTGAATTTGGTTTGTGCAAGGTGCTTAGCTCGAAAGCCGAATTGAATGGGGTAGGAGCCTTTAGATTTCTAAAATGTAATAAGCGGCTAATCGCAAGTCGATTTCGGTTTCCGGTTAGGTTAAATCGCGAGGAGGAAGTTGGGTCAATCACTCGACCTCACTCTCCACCTTTGAGTTGAGTGCTTGCCGTGCATTGGGCCTCTAGGCTGTCGGCCAGACATTCAGTTTTTCTCTTCATTGAGAAACGCTAAAGGAGCATCAGGAAGGTTAGGATGGGATGAGGTGGCATCGGAGGATTCCAATTCCGCCCTTCAGACTTTTAGAAGTTGCCAGAAGGCCTGATGGGATGGGTCCATATTGCTTAGATCTGCATCCACCGATCGTTCCTGAATTCAGCTATGCGCGTTTTGGACTGATGTTCAGGGCGCGCAGCTGTCTCCAGTTCCGTTCGGTTGGATACCAATCGTAGGCACGAATCGCAGCCCTCTTGCATCGCAAGAGGTCCTTTATGTTGTTTGGCAAGGCCCGCGGGTGTTTTCCTCCACGGGACTTGCTTCGAGGAACCTCGACGACACTTTGGACATGTCTTGTGAGCGCATGAGCAGCGATATTCGCGTCATCAGCACTGTGCAGGACTTTAGGAATGGCATCAAGGTGTGGTGAGCTAGTGCAATCTAGCTGTGATTTGACTTTGCGCCATTCAACTATGGTTTTGGATATGATATTTTGGGAGTCAGGTGATTCTAATTTAAGGATGATTGAGCGATGATCGAGAGTTAAATCTTCTATGACCTCTATACCTCTAAAAGCGAGATTGACGTTTTAGGAGGGCAATATCAAGCACACCGATCTGTGGCTCTACCATGTGCGTAGTGCGTATGCTTAAGCGGTGCAACGACATTGAAGTTAAGTAATTCTGATAGTGCATCTAGTGCTGCATCTCGCGAGCTGATTTTGTAGCTGTTCCATCGGTGTGCTTGCTTTTTGAAGTTGCCTGCCAGAATGACGGCGCCTCCTAGGAGAATAGCGTCTTGAAGTCGGATTCAGTTATCTCGGATGAGTTTTACACGTTAAATAGACCGAGGCTATGGTAATTGGTGCGTGTGCTGTCATGGCTAGCGAGCAGACCGAGGCTTCTAGATGCGTTAGCGTCGACGGCGTGTCGATTGCCACAGTGCAGGGACTTTTATAGTAAATGGGCGTGGTGCCGTGGAAGCGCTGGTCCGATAATTTCTTATAATGTTGTAATTAGCGATTTTCGGATCGCCTCTGCCGGGTTTTAGGAATGTCTCCTGCACTAGTAGAATGTCGACGTCGTTTCCGCGAAGGAAAACTGAAATTTCGGTCCTTTGATCCGCGAGACCGTTTGCGTTATAAAATGAAGTATTTACTGCGCGTGGCTTTATACGGCCCGGGCCGTTCTCTCTATTTAATATGGGCGTATATTAATGTTGTCCCGTAATTAAGTCGACTAGTGGCCTATAAGATGGGCTCCGAAGTTACTGACGACGGCGTCGAATTCCGCGGTAAGGCGATCGAGCTCTGCGAAGTCGATCTGTCCGGCTAACGTTTCCAAGTTGCTGCCATTGCTATGGCTAGCAAACTGTGGGGCGCTACGCGGAGCGCTTGTTTGTGGTGCGGCGCCACGCGGGGCGCTCGGTGCTACCTGCGGTGGTGGTTGTTGCCACGCGGCTTGTCTGAGTTTGCCACGCCGGAATAGGTCAGTGGGGCGGAAGGATGTAAGGAGGCACCTGGGGCGCCTTGGGATGGATGAAGGTGGTGGTGCCTGCGCTTGGGCGCTTTGGGGCAGCCTAGGTAATTAGCCGTGTGGCGGTGCTTTGGCATGCGTCAAGCATGCCGGCGGTTCGTGTGGTGAGTACTTCCCTATCTCTGGTCTAGGGCAGTCAGGAGTGCCGTGGTCACAGAGGCACTTAACGCAGCGAGGGCGTGGTGACAGTTCCGGCCAGTGCCCGTACAATTGCGAGTTATGACACTGCGCTGGAAGGCCATTAGAATGTGGCGCAGGTCGTACACCTTTTGCCCTCAGTAGAGCGTTAAAGGGTCAGAAGGACCACATTTAATGGTTTTTGCTTTTGAATGTGTAAGGCGGAAGGCCGAGTAGATTGGGATGTTTTGTCCCTTTATGAAGTTGTAGATGTCCTCTGTGGGCATCTCCTTCTGCAGTCCTTTGACGACTTTTTTTTTTTTTTTATTGCTTACGCAGGCAGACGAGCAGTCGGGCCACCTGATGGAAAGTGGTCACCGACACCATAGACATTGGCAATACCAGCTGTATCGCCCCGCGCTGCCTACCGTGAGACATAGGGTGTTAAGTCTCGTTTACCCAGTAATGCTGGCTACGGTGCTCTTCAAACCGGAACACAGCAGTGCTTCACACACTGCTTCGCGGCAGAAATAGGCACCGCGGTGGTACCACCCAGACGGTCTCCTGTAAACAGGGACCACCACCGTACTGTCCGAAGTACGCGCTCTTCCGGGAGTGCGTATGTGTGATAATAATACTCGTTCTTAAGAAGATACGTAGTTACTTGACGAAGAGCGTCACTATTGTCTAACTGGAGTTTTATCCCCTGGTTTGAGTCAGCTGCGGTGAATTTACATTTGTTGGACAGCGCGGACCGAAGCTCTGCCCATTTCTCCTTTGACCGAATATTAATCGGCGCAGGTTTCTTATCCCTAGGTGGGATTGTTGATTGCTGTGAAGCAGTTGATTGCTGTGAAGCAGCAGGAGTTTGCTGTGAAGCAGCGGTTTGCCTTGATGAGGCCGATGTTGTTGGCCGTGAGGCAGCCTGAATGGTTTGCCGGAGCGGCTTGGTGGTATCTGTGGCGATGTTGATGGCCCAGGGCGATAATATCTCCGCCGACGCTTTTGGCGCCTTAGTTGACGGAGAGGTGCGGTAGCAGGGAGGCCCTGCTCAGGGCCACGGTGGCCGAGCGGACGGCGCAGGTAGCAGGAAGGATCGAGCGGCTTGTCCGGTCGATCCAAGAGCAGATGCGCACTGTTTTTTGTTTTGGATTTTCATGGTATCATCTAAGTATATATATTAGTATATTAGTAGTATTTGTAACCTATGAACGAATAGTTTATGTAGTGCGCCTCCGTGGTCTCGCGGTATTGGCCCTTGCTTTATAAATTGAAGGTCGTGTGTTCGGATCCCGCGGGAAACAACTTTGTGTTATCGTTGTTTTCTGATGATGATATATAATATGCTTGGACAAAAATAAATGATAACAAAGAATGCTAACCATGATAACGTACGTTTTATAAGTATTAAATGTTAAAATAACGTGAAATTTCACGAAATATATTATTATATAGTGATTTCTGTGTTTTCTTCATGTTGGCTGTAACTATTAGTTAAAAGTTAAAGACCTTATTATTTCCTCACCAATACCAATTAGCTATCGTTGCAGTTGGTTTTGTTATATTTCCCTATGCTTCAATAAAAACTCTAGTTTTATTCTTTTATTAATACTAACAAGAGCCATAATAATACTTTAAATCAGATAGTAATTATTAAAATTAAAATAAATAAAACCCCCCATTGGAGAAGGGGAGGCCTATGTCCAGCAGAGTATTAACACAGGCAGGATGATGATGACGATGATGAAATAAAAAATTTACTTACGTGAATAATTTCAAAGCGTATCAAATATACATTGTTTTTTATGTCATAATTTATTCTATTATGAGACAATACTTAAATATTGTTAATACATTTATAGCTCAATAATTTTTAATTGACATTTGCATAAATTTGTCTGTCTTTTTCTCTTGCATTTAACAGAAAAAGTATGCGCAGAGGTAACTTGTCCTAAATTTGTTAATTGATCAAACTGGTAATATCTCCACCAATTAGGTCAAATTCAGGTTATAATGTTTATTACATTAAATAATATAAAATTTTATATAATTTTTAAATAAGTAAACTAGGATTTCATTTGTAAATGAATATTCTCTTTAAAAAAGCAACTTATAGGAGTACCCAACATATAAAATGTTATTACGTCGTCTAAAACTAAAAGCCTTTATCGTACATCATTATAGTCAATTAAAACCTAAAATTTCTACGCTTTTATAATAGTAATTAATGTAATATTCTAATATTTAAACGACGTATCTAAAAATCTTTAACAAGCTTTGAATGTTTCATCTCGGTTCATCTTACCCTAAAATTTTCTTAGAATGTTTTAGAGTACATTTAAAAGATAAAATTTATGAAGTGTTATGTATTGATTAATATTATTCTTACTGGTTGTAGGTACCACTGCGGTGCCTCTTTCTGCCGCATAGCAGTAATTTGAAAACACTGTTGTGTTCCGGTTGGAGCGACAACGTAGCCAGCGTATTTACTGGGTAAAGGAAACTCAATACCCTGAGTTGGTGATACGGCTAATATTGCCGATGTCTATGAGCACCCGTGACTACTTCCAATCAGGTGGCCCGACTGCTCGTCTGCCATCGTAGGCAATAAAAAAAATGGAAATGTATTATGTTAATAGAAAGGTATCATTGTCAATCTTATAAGGTTAAGTTAGCGCTCAATATATAAGCAGATACAATATAAAATAATTATTAACTCGATTTCGATTCTTTAAAAACACTTTTTTCAAATTAAATGTATAATTTGGGCAATGCACAAATTTTAATGTAACTAAAAATAAAAACCGTAAATGTAAACATTATCACATTAAAGATAACTATGGTCTTGTGCTTTACACCATGACAACTAACACACTAATGTTTAAACCGTTTGGCTGAGAGATTCCCACAACTTCTGCAGGATAAAGTCATTGATGCAGCTGCAACTGTGACTATGAGTGTAACATTTTAAATTTATTATTATATTTGGTTAAAACTTTAGATTATGATGACACGTTATATCATTTTTAGTTACTCTTATACACTAAGTATAATGCATTACAAATTCAACCACTGTGATTCCAGAAGTATATAATTCCTAATAATTTTTTAATAGGCCGAAACTAACAGAAATCTCAACTATAGGCCATCTAACTCTCGTTGACGTCCCTTTTACGTGCTTGAGCTATTAAGAATTGTCACTCAAAGGCAAGCTAAAGTTCGTCCCTACAGATACCTATCTATTAAATAGGCTTAACAAAAAACAAAACGGAATATTTCTGGTAAATGAAAATTATACGAAACATATCTTGAAGAACCAAAGCTACCAACACTGGAGTATCCGTCGACACAGAAAAGATATAATAGAGCCGTACAAAATACTTACACAAAAATACAACTGTGCATAATGTTATTGATCTTTCAACTTAGATCTACACCCAGGGCTGGAGTCCAGAACAATATGAACTTCAAATATGCTAAGTCAAAGAAAATCGTCGGGTTAAACACAATGAACAACATATTATTAACTACATGGTATGCTATGCCTCAACATCTCAGCTGTAAATATCTTTACAAACTAATATGAGAAATGAACCACTCCCAATAGCGAAAAATCTAGTGATTTTTCGTATACATGTGGAAATATCAGCCATTACTTGCCTGTTCATTATTTATAATAATAATAATAAATAATTTTAGAACATTATAAGATAAATCCAACTATCATACAATTTTTACAGCATTCTATGTATAACTGGGCTACCAAAATAAATTTAAACCAATCTGAATCAGGCTTCATAAAAATTCGTAGAGGTATTTTTCAGGGAGATTCCCTTAGTCCATTATGGTTCTGCCTAGCTTTAAATCCTCTTTCAGATTTACTCAACAATAGTAATGTTGGTTACAAAATCACTCAGGGCAATACGCACTTCACAATAACACACTTACTATACATGGATGATATTAAACTATATGGCACAAGTTTAACAGAAATCAACACTTTAGCTAACATTGCCGAAACATTTTCAAATGATATAAAAATGTCATTTGGTATAGAGAAATGTGGCATTCAGTCAATTAATAAAGGAAAACTAGTTAATAATTCATTACAACTAGCTACAGGTGAATATATAGAACCAATAGACGATATAGAAGGCTATAAATATTTAGGATTTTACCAATCACGTCAGATACATGAAAAAACTACAAAAACAACACTTACAAATAAATTTAAAACAAGATTGCACAAAATATTAAATTCACACCTTAACTCCAAAAACACTATTAAAGCTATTAATACTTACGCTATACCTACCCTCACCTACTCTTTCGGAATCATTCACTGGTCTCAAACTGACCTGAAAAAACATCAACGAACTATCAACACTCACATGACTAAATACAGAAAACACCATCCAAAATCTTGCCAGCAACGTCTGACTCTCCCGAGAAAAGAGGGAGGACGAGGTATCATCGATATCCAAAACCTCCACAACAAGCAGATAACAACACTTCGTACACATTTCTATTGTTCATTCAGACGCAAAATACACCCCACTTAATCTCCGAGACAATTTAAAACAACGAAATCTAATGAACGAAAAATAATGTTTTCATTACACACCAAAAATCGCTCCACGGCAGACATCGCCAAGACCTCAACAACTCTAACGTCGATAAAATAGCGTCGAACGCATGGTTGAAAAGGGCGAATTGTTTCCGAGACTGAGGGATTTATGTTGGCTATTCAGGACCAGGTCATAAATACAAAACTATCAGAAATATATTATGCGTCACCCTAACCTCAAATCTGATCTCTGCTGACACTGTCACAGTGCTTCCGAGACAATACAACATATTACCGGAGCTTGCAGATCAATATCTCAAACAGATTATAAACACAGACACGACCAAAATGCAGCAATCATTCATCAATACCTAGCTTTCAAACACGAATTAATTACAGAAAAATAGCCTACTATAAGTACACCCCACAAAAATACTAGACAATAAACAATTTAAAATCTACTGGATAGAACAATAATTACAGACAAAACGATCCACTATAATAGACCTGGACATAACACTTTACGATAAAAACAATAGCACAGTTTATCTTATCGACATAGCTGTACCGAATACCCACAACCTTACATCAACACACACCGAAAAACTTGGAAGTATACAGATCTGGCAATTGAAATAAAAACTCAATGGCGTGTAGATACAGTTAAAACTATACCAATCATTATTTCAACCACTGAGTCGTTCCCATAACCCTGCACAAAAGTCTCAAAATCTTCAAATTCATCCTCTTACCTACCTTCTGCTTCAAAAGCTGCCATATTAAATACCTGCAGAATCGTTAGGAAATTTCTTTCTATAGATTAAGTTTTTCTATTTAAAATATTTTTACTTGGCCAAAAGCCCGTAAAATATTAAGACCCCTGAAAAGGGTGAAAAATAAAAGTTGTAAAATGTAAATAATAATAATGATAATAATAATATTTTTCTTAGAGCCAGCGAGATATTTGAAATGTTGGGTTCCTCTTAGTTTGGCTTTTACACACGTTTGTTAAAGAATACAGCAAAATACATAACTAATAACCAAACATTGTATACGTAATGTAGGAATTTTAAAATTTTAACCAGAGAATATGACCGACTTCAAAGTCAAATTATGTGTTCTCACTACTTTGATGTCGTACTGCGATTTCTACCCTTTTTTAAATAACTAATATCTTTTAAACTATACACTGAGTCAAAATACCGTCTAAGCAATTTTTAAAGTGATGATCTTTTGTTAGTTGACCGACATCCGCATGGGACCACATGATTTAATCAAATTGGATTTTATCGTACGCCTTATATAAGGCGTATGATAGAAAGGCGCTTTATATACGCTCCGAATTGAGTATCTCCTTCTTTTGTAAAAGTGCTCAAAATATCGATGCAACGCAATAACAAATACATAAAAAAAATCTTCATAATATATTCATAATATACTTCATCGTCAAAATATGGGACAGCATGTTAACATACATTTTATCACAAAGTAAAGAGTAATTGTCATTACTTTTGTTATATTTTGTAAATTATTTAATATATAAAAAGTAAAGCAATTCATTTTGAAGATAATAATAAATTTATGATTGGGCAATAACTGTTTTTCATGTGAAACATTTAATTTACTCTTACATGGTAGGCAAATTCAGTAATGATAAGAATACCTTTAGCGTCAGGTTTCACTTTTTATTAAATCTCAAACAATACAAAATTTTATCGTTTTTTTATTTTACTGTTATGGTATACCATATACTAAATTTTAAATTCAATGCATTATTTCAGTAAACAAACAAAAAACACCAAAAACTCTTTCCTCTGTAATTTTTTTTTTATTAGAAAAATCCATACTTTCTTGATTTCCCGCTATCTCGTTCGCGTGGTAATATAAGGGAAAAAATTAAATCGGGCTAAAAATCAGCTATTTTCCGGCAAAAACACCATAAAAATCGGACCAGCTATAAGCCAGAGACTAGCCAGAAATAATCAGATAGATATGTATGCTATTTGATATTTTTAAATACTTTTCTTGTTTGCGTTTACGATTTATAAGACAAAAAAGTAGGCAATACATTTTATACCTATACAACACGAGAAATTACCCGGTGGCAATATAGAATACGTATATAGTATACAAATAGGCACCTTACTTACTTTGTAAACACCAATCATCTGTATCTATAAAAGAGACGTAAAAGCTGTACTACAACATTTGAGATGAGCATGAAGAAATATATATATACGTAATGACAAGTTAATATTGAAGAACAAAGACGTGAACGTCTCACAAGCTGTCGTCAGCTATAACATTCGTTTTACACTTTCACATTACTGTGGAAGATTTTACTTGAAATTATCTGTTAATTTTCACGTAACATGACGAACAAATTCACTCTCGTAATCTACAGTGAACAGCAAACTATAGTTATAGTTCTGTTATTAGTTAATCGTAAGAAATATATGTGCTATAATTATTATATATAGCGTTATCATAATACGTAAAAATAAAAAGTAGAGTTGTAAAATTTTGGAATAGCCTTTGGTTGAATAGCTAACATCCTATAAGTATTGTTGAAGAGTTAGTTCTTTGATTGAACGTTTTTGTTCTGATATAAGAAATGCTTCAATCCTTAATCAGCAGTCAGAGTAAATCAAAGTACTATTAAGACTTCTCTCTCACTTCTCTTCTAAGTTCCACTTATTCTAGTCTTCTCCTCTTAGTTTCTCTTCTTTTGATAGGTGAAGAAGACCTCCCTTCTACAGGGGGCCACCAGGGGTGGTACCACCGCGGTGTCGCAAAGCAGCAGTGAGAAAACACTACTGTGCTCCGGTGTCGAGGGCATCGTAGCCAGTGTAATTACGGGGCAAAAAGACTCGTAACATCCAATGTTTCGCGGTAGACGGCGCTTTGGTGATCTCCTTGATATTGCCTGTGTATATGAGCGTCGGTAACCACTTTACATCAGGTGATCCGATTACTCGTCTTCGTAGCCAATAAAAAAACTCAAGTACTAATAAGTAAAGTCTATATAAAGAAGAACTATTTAATTGTTTTGAATAGCCTCCAATTATGCTACCGACTTGAAATATTGTTTCACTACTGGAATCCTTCTATATCATCCTTGAATAGCATTGGTTTGCTTTTTAGCTTAGATAAATCCATTCCAAAAATCTGAAACTAACACTATTGGAGCTGTGGATACTCTACTAGTAATGCTTTCTGTTACACGAATACATGATAAATAATGCATTTTTACGAAAAAGGGTCCATGGTCAGTCAATCGGTCCTGTGACCATGGACATAGGAAGGGTTTGAAACGTCGTATACAATTTTATATAAATGTAAAGTAATTAAACGCGATAAAATCCGTAAAAATGTATTATCAAACTATAAAGAAATATATAATCAAAAGCGTGAATATGAATCGTGAAGTTTTTTTTAAATTATCTTAGCTATTTAATAAGTTGAAATATGGCATAAGTAGATGTTCAAGCGCGTAGTCCATGATTCAGTAGTTACTCGCAAATGTTACATTCTGCAGGATAAAGTCATTGATGCAGCTGCAACTGTGACTATGAGTGTAACATTTATATTTATTATTATATATAGTTAAAACTTTAGATTATGATGATACGTTATATCATTTTAGTTACTCTTATCTTATACACTAACTATAATGCTTTACAAATTCAACCACTGTGATGCCAGAAGTAGATAATTCCTAATAATTTTTTAATAGGCAGAAACTAACAGAAATCTCAACTATAGGCCATCTAACTCTCGTTGACGTCCCTTTTACGTGCTTGAGCTATTAAGAATTGTCACTCAAAGGCAAGCTAAAGTTCGTCCCTACAGATACCTATCTATTAAATAGGCTTAACACGTAACAAAACGGAATAGTTCTGGTAAATGAAAATTATACGAAACATATCTTGAAGAACCAAAGCTACCAACACTTGAGTATCCGTCGACACAGAGAAGATATAATAGAGCCGTACAAAATACTTACACAAAAAATACAACTGTGCATAATGTTATTGATCTTTCAACTTAGATCTACACCCTGGGTGTAGCTGGAGTCCAAAACAATATGAACTTCAAATATGCTAAGTCAAAGAAAATCGTCGGGTTAAACACAATGAACAACATATTATTAACTACATGGTATGCTATGCCTCAACATCTCAGCTGTAAATATCTTTACAAACTAATATGAGAAATGAACCACTCCCAATAGCGAAAAATCTAGTGATTTTTCGTATACATGTGGAAATATCAGCCATTACTTGCCTGTTCATTATTTATAATAATAATAATATTTTTTCTTAGAGCCAGCGAGATATTTGAAATGTTGGGTCCCTCTTAGTTTGGCTTTTACACACGTTTGTTAAAGAATATAGCAAAATACAGAACTAATAACCAAACATTGTATACGTAATTCAGGAATTTTAAAATTTTACCAAGAGAATATGACCGACTTCAAAGTCAAATTATGTGTTCTCACTGCTTTGATGTCGTACTGCAATTTCTACCGCCTTTTTCAAATAACTAATATCTTTTAAACTATACACTGAGTCAAAATACCGTCTAAGCAATTTTTAAAGTGATGATCTTTTGTTAGTTGACCGACATCCGCATGGGACCACATGATTTAATCAAATTGGATTTTTATCGTACGCCTTATATAAGTATATAATAGAAAGAATAAGCGTATGATAGAAAGGCGCTTTATATACGCTCCGAATTGAGTACCTCCTTCTTTTGTAAAAGTGCTCAAAGTATCGATGCAACGCAATAACAAATACATAAAAAAACTTCATACATTGCGAATTCGGTAAAAATGGGACAGCATTTTCACATACATTTTATCACAAAGTAAAGAGTAATTGTCATTACTTTTGTTATATTTTGTAAATTATATAATATATAAAAAGTAAAACACGATTATGTTACGTATTAATTAGAGATTAGAGTTCATTAAATTTAGTTTATATTTTATGCTTTTTGACCTAACTCGAGTGCTAGTATCGTGTAATAGAGCTATGAATAATTACGGTAATTTAACGTTAACGTGTGTAAGGGGTGATAAATTTAATGTTTCAAAATAATTGCAGTTAATTATACAGAAAACATGAGCGTATAAGCTGAAGATATTACGTTATACGATATAGCGTGGTTTGAAATAACCTTCGTAATTTTAGTGGATAATCTTGTTAGTGAGTAATGGATAGTTGTCTTAGTTTAATTATTGGAATAAACTTGTAACATATGTTTAGTACAAAAGTTATTTGTTCTATAAACTGGATCCAAGTACAAGTTGTGTATAACAACATTTATAAAGGATCTATATTTTTATTTAAAACATTCTTTATAATTATATTAAATGGATGAGGTCTATTGTTGTATATTAGAAATGCTGTATTGAGTTTGTTTGTAGATATTTTTTTGTGCTAGCTTTACCAACCGGAGAGAAATCCTGCAGGGAAATCTTTGTTTTGTGTGATTAGGACAAAATATGCCGATCGCCAAATTCTTAGAAAAAATATCTAGAATAAAATATCGGGGTGTGAAGTTCAGAAACCAGTCGCTAGAAGCCACCCATTGAAAAATTGCTAGGAGAAAGAAAAAAATATGGATTCGTCCTATATTTGCTGTTTTAGTATAACATGCATTAGAGCATACACTATTTACTGTGTTAAATAGATTGGTATCACCAAATTTTACGAAACATTATCATTACAATATTCACATAGATAAACAAATCTATCGCAGTACCAACCTAAGACTATAACCACGTATTACATATGTAGTCGATCTTAATAAATCATCTATTAACTTCTCATATTATTAACTCATCTAAACAGTGGCAACCTAACATGGTTCACTAAAATACCCGCCGGTGAAGCGTTAACTTATAAAATTTCGACATTGGAATAATTTACTTTTGCCCAGCACATTAACATTGTGACCGGAATAGCATTAAAATAAAACTCGTTGACCAAGCAGACACCGGTCAACCTTGGGCTGGCAGATTCTTGGAGACGTTTCGTCCGGGCGTAACCACGAGTTAAATAAAAAGACAAAACGCAGTATATTTGTTGCCGTTGCATTTATGAACATAGTTTAGTCAATTTAGGCTGGAAACATATGTGAACAAAGTGACCTAATGAAATAGGAACGGCGTCGTACGATTTTGTAGTTATCAGTCTTATTTGTGATTGACATCCAGGTGACAATTTATCAAAGAGTCTTTAAATTATCCAATTTTTTTTTTTAATATAAAATGTCTTTATATATTTGAATGATATGCTTTATCTTTTTAAAAACAGAATAAATGAAATATCAAAATTGAAAAATTGCAATGATTATCAAACGAAGATTTGTTGTTGATGACATAAAAACATTATGTGCAATGAAAATATTCAATAATGATAATAATGTATTAGAGCCTCATAAATCATACAATTATTTGATTATATTATATCTTACATCAAAGATATTCTTCAAATGGTAAAAAAACATCCATTAGTTCCGAAATTCCTCATTCATAAACACGTATAAGTGATCGAAGTCGCAAGGCATTAAATGGGTTGCTATTAATTCTAAATACGGCATTGCCGTTTGACAAGGAGGCCGACGGAATAAAATCTATCGATATTCAACAATTCGTCCTTTAGTTGACAATGAAAAAAAAACGCCAGCTATGACAAAGTAGAACACGCGCTGCATGAAAATGTAGGAGGCGTCGGACGAGACACGAATGACAATCGTCCATTCAAATACACCGCAAAGTTCAATGCACACCGGCCGTACACACCTGCCGATTTGAGAAGACTTGCCTGCTGTACTAGACGTAAGCAATTCAAGGTAAATACGAATATGCGGCTAGCTTGAACAAGAACAGAGTGGTAATTGACGCTCACATTCACCTGCGCCAGCGACGATCCCCCAGTCTTACTTCGTATACCGCGAACGCCGCTCCCGTTGTCGATCGAGATTTTTTTTACTCTACGTGCGTTTGCGTGCTGCCAGTAGCCGCTGGGAATTCCATTGGTGAGTTCCAATTATGTTTTCTCGTCTGTTATTAATTGTTTCCAGCCAGCTTTCTCTTTTAAAATATATTTAAAATCGATTTAATTAGATATTTTAATTTTATAAATTCATGTGTATTGAAAACAAATTTTGTGTGACTTTATTAAAATATTACATTGGAAAATTGTTAATTTATTACTTACGTTTAATGCAATTTGACAATACAGAGCTTTGTGCTTCATAAAACGTGTTCTATAAGGACATAGTTACATTTTATACATAACACATTATGTCATACGTTCGTAAGCGCATAGATAGTGAAAGTCGTACAGTGGCTTTGAAGCCCGCTGAGAAAAGATGTCAGAATCCAGTTAGAACCGTTTTCGATATACGTAAAGTTTTATTTTTAGATCGACTAGATCATAGAAAACATCTTTTTACGACATATAAACAAAAACCTATCGATTGGAAGTTATATTAAATACACTTTATGCTTTATATTTTGTCTATGATAAAGTCTAAAAAGTAGATACTGATTGAAGCAGATATTGATTACTGATGTATGCAAATAATAAGTCATCACTTGCTCTTTTTTCAAAATTATTGGAAAGTAACAGTTTTTCACACTTTCGTCATTTGGTGTTAGAAATTCAAATTATTGTGTTTGGTTAAATTAATATCATACAAAAAAAAATCTCATATTGTGGCAGTTTCGGTTGGCAAAACAAAATTACTGATTGGTAAATGTGAAATAATTATTTTTAACTATAAACAGTTTCACAGTATTTTTCATTTACACATTAAAGTTTTATCTCCTAATTAATGTTTGATCCGAATTAATATTAAAGCTCTTTACTCACTTAATTTATTTAAATATTACTCTCTTGAATACTACGCCTCTCTAATTCATATTAAGAATATTTCTTACTTTTCCTGTTATGTTAAATCTTCATATAAAACACAAATGCATTGTAATTCTTCCTAAATATATACTTTGTCCTGTTATCCTTTTCGTTAAGCATCAATACGAGTCAGTTCATTTAAAAGAAAATAGCATTGTCCGTTTTTGTCAACAAGAATGTAAATTAAAACTACGATTAAAGTACTCGACCTTGAATAACATGTACATCGTAGTATCCAAGGTTAACTTGACCGAATGTCAACTCTTTTATTTCACGAAAACAAATATTTATGTTTACATACGCTCGAAATACATAGCAATTGTCATTCAGAAAGATAACTTAATAATAGTTCTGAAGTATCAAGAATGCTGGTAAATTTTATGTCTTTGAATATTAACAACATTGTACCGGTTTATAAACAACTGTTAATGAGATGTTTGTGGAACACTTGAGATCTCGGATCGAGAGATTTGATCTCGACATGCACTGTAAAATTTACCGCTATAACTACGAATCATTAGTATTATTACAGGTATTAGGCATACAATTCAGTTATGTTAAAACTGAATGACCCTTTGAATGTTTAAGTGAAATCATTTATTAAGCGGTTTTTTTTTGTATTTTCTCATCTAGTTAAGGCAAATATTTATAACAATAGATAAAATATTACATATATACGTAAAATTAAAAATTAATTGTACAATAAACCATGATTATTTAGATACATTCCAGTCAGATGGATTCCCTTGGTAGGTAAGATAAGACGGCCGAGTTGTTAGCTTCATGTTTTCATCAGCCTGTGTAAGTCCACTGCTGGACATAGGTCTCCCCATCAGGGGGTTTTTGGACTGAAACCCAGCACGATGGTCTTATGCGGGTTGGTGGGTGAACCAACTTTTTACATGCCTATCCGACGCATTGATCATCTTACTTTCTAGACAACTGGGTATCGTCCCAAATTGCCCTAACCAACTAGGAAACAACAATGAAAATTTGTCGAGTCCCCGCAGGAGTCAAACCCACAATCTCCAGTTTCTAAAGTATATACCCTGACCACTAGGCTACGGAGGCAGTTTAGGTTGCTAGTTAAACCTGATTCCATGTAGTTACATATTTATATCATGCAAATGTCAGGTGATATTATATAAAGAGTAACGTGCACAGTTCATAATATCTTCCATAAAAAACTGCACAATAGTTCACAATGAACATGAAAAATAGTAACCAATCGCAATATCCATACTGAAACAAACAACATTGTCGAATGAACAAGCCGATCGAACATTTATGGCAACCGATAAACCCTCATAAAAGCGGAAAGTAATCCGCTGGCATTCCACCCTCCTCCATCGCGGTTTTACGCGAAAGTAAAACACCCATTTATATTTATGAACACGCGAACGCAGCGTATGTTATAAGATTACAAATTATCATATTCGTACAAGCTTATGGTTCATTTTGCAGAACAAAGACACGATTTATAATAATGAAACAACGTCCTTTTAATAAGGCTTTAAATTTTGGATTTATTGTCGTTATGTTTCAAGGCGTAAATGTTTTTATGTGTATATAGAACAGGGGCTTGTCTGCCTTTGTAATTTCATTTTTAACTTCTTAAAAGACAGTATGAACCGCTGATAAGGGTCGGTTATTCGACATCAGAAAAGCATTCCAAATAATATTAAATATACCACTTGATGCCACCATCCCGTTATGATTAATAATTATTTATTTTTAGAAAACAACGTAACTAACTCAATGTCATTAAATGTAATATATTATAATATAGGTACACAAGACAAAATAATCCCACCGGAACTAAATTTAATTTGATCGTGTTTTTATTCTGAAATGTCAGGTGATAATTTTTTCTCGTGAGGAATTTGATTAGAGAAAATTGCTTATTCCTTTGACGGTTCTATACATAAAACATGATTGGAAAACCAGCAATAATTTTCTATGTTGATTCACGTAATATAACAGTTCGTTAGCTCAGAAAATTTGATCAGCAAATATAGTTAATAAGAAAGCGTTAATATGAAATGTAGCATTGATTATATATTTTTATTATTATTGTTATACAATCCCTTATTTTATTTTTATATTTTGGAATTGTACGTTATGAAAATTTACGTTGATACTTGCAAATACATTATTTCAGTTTAGTTTAAGTAAAATATTAACTGTGGTGGATAAGCCTAATCTGAAGTTTTTAAATAATATTTGTATTTTCTACAATTAAAGACGATAAATTATTATAAGTTAATTTTTTAACAATGTTTATCTATTACGGTTTCTTTGCTTTTTATTAAATTATTAAAGAATAGTTCTATTCAATGTGAAGCAATATGTGCTACATTTACCACTGCATTTAAGATTTTGTTTTTAATTTCAAGAAAGAAAAGGTTACCATGTAAACCATGTCAAGGCAAACGCAATGAAACAAAGAAAACCCTTACAACATCGATTCATTCTCATAGCACATTCATACAGTTGCAGGAAAATATGTTTCTAGTTTAAAGAATGTTATTTAGAAACCATTTTTTTAATCGCCAACGAAGGCATACCAGCAGTCGGTCTACTTGATGGAAAGCAGTCACCGACGCCCATGCACATCGGCATACTTTGAGTATCACTAATGCGCTGCCTACGTGACACATATGATGTTACGTCTCGTTTACCCAGTAAATACGCTGGCTAAGGTGCCCTACAAACCGGTATACAGTAGTATCTATCGCAAAGGTAACGCGCAAGTACGGCCACAGATGGTCCCCTGTAAAAGGGGACATACCACCTCCAAATTCTGAAATATTCACTGAAATGCAAATATTTTTATAACTTTTACAGTTGTAAACAAAGACACAAGAATGGATACATGTAAAAAAAGTGTAAATCATCTTCATATCATTTATCTTGAATGTTTTCTTAAGCGTTTTTATATTACACATTTTTTATTGTCTAGGAAGGCACACTAGCAGTCTGGCCACCTGATAGAGGGTGGTCACCGACACTCGTAGATATTGGCAATACCAGTGGTATGGCGAAAGCGCTGCCTACCGTGGAACATAAGATGTTAAGTCTATTTTATCCAGTAAATACGCTGGCTACGGTGCTCTTCAAACCGGGACACAGCAGTGTTTTCACAATATTGCTTTGGCACTGCGGTGGTACCGGTACCCAGACGGCCCCCCTGTAAAAAGGGTGCCTACCACCTCCAAAATCTTATATTTATATTCTAATCTCGACTCAAAGCTACGTTTTCTTTAACATAATGCGAATAATTCTAAATATTGTGTAGTATATATTCATTTATTATAGACACATATATTAGTATTCATTTGTCAAACAGATTTAAATATAACTGAGCATTATTCGTGTATAATACTTCAAAAGGGTAATTTGTCAAGCAGACTTACTTAACTTGTCGCCATCAAAGTAACGTTACGTGAAGAGCGTTAACTGTTCAATGTCCTTATACATCTCTGCGTCGATTCTAAGCGCGTTCCAAGCGTCACCTACATAACCATCGATGGGTTTCGAAGCTATGTATTGTGTCAACAGTACACTTTGAATTCAGTCGACTGGTGCTTAATTTATAATGCCGGTCGCAACGTCTCCGTTATGTAATGAAAATAAGGAAACATATTAAGTTATACAAATATTTGATAGGTGTTTTTTTAAGATTAAGTATGATTATTAAAAATATAAAAATTAAATAACTTTTCTCCTGAGAAAAATCTTGTATTGGTGCTTTTATGAATGAATTTTAGAACAAATGAAAATTCAGGTAAAATATCAAAAGTAATTTTGCACAAAATAACTTGAAATGACATTCTTACCGTCTCAAGTATCATTTAAACTAGATGCAACGTAGTGGCCTAGAAGAAATCACGGCATTGCTCTGTCAGAAATATGTCTTACACAACACGAAGAAATTTCAAATATAAAAGTTTGCAAGAGCCTATCCGATTTATTTCAAAGTATGTCAAGATCATCGAGAATCGATTGGGATTCGGCCCGCGGGTCCATGTTACCTCGATGACATAATGACCTGAGACTCTGGGTCATGCGACCCGCTTACTAAGTGTTCAGTGTAGCTAATGGATTAATTAGGCGGTAAATTCAAGGCATACTGTTTAACAAGGGGAAACCAACGGGGTGCTTATTTCTGTGGCAAATCAGTAGGGTATAAACACTATTGTCTTCTGGTTTAAAAGGCACCGAAGTCAGTATAATTATTGGGTGAAGCATATCACTAACCATAGGATATCTTGCTCGACTTATCACTCTAACTAATAATTAAAAAGGAGAATCCTCAAAGGTGCTTGCTAAAACTGCTAGCAGAAAACAAAGAAGTTTTTTTAGATAATAAAAAAAGTATAGTACCTGTTTATATCCATTTAATGTTACATTATATTTTTGATATGTTCTTAATATAATTCTTCATGATTCTACCTATGTTCTCACCAGTCAGTACATAACTTCTTGTCACTTTATTTAAATTTTGAGTGACTAAAATGTCAATTATACCTATTTGAAGTGGGAATCCTGTTGGAATTTATTCTGATTTTTACACGGCTGGACGTTTGATAGAATTATTACCAACGTATTTTACAACCTCACCGCTCATGTGTTGCAGCTTTTTACTAAATTGAGCCTAGCTTGTACTAAAATATAACAGTGAAGTTTGCTGATTTAAAAATGATTACGTACTTAGTTAAAGAAAATTTGCACCCAAAGGCAAAATAAGAAAGTCTCGTTAGTGTTTAGAACTTCGCCGTGCTAATTTATACAATTTCCTAATATCATAGAAAAAATAACTGTGAATATTCTCTCGGATCTCATCAAAAGAGCCTCCAATTATTAATACTATCTATCGAATATCTATAATTGTAACAGACTCATTCGTGACACAAAAATAGAACATTTCGTTTATATTTTATAATATTCTGCAAATGTCAACGGCAGAAATAATTGCAACATCTGTAGTAGTTTCTTTTAAAACCAGTCATTAATAAAGCAGACAGCGCGTGAAATGCTACTTCGGAATGCGGCGTGAACTGGTTGGATGATATTGATAATTGTTACGCAGTTTGTTGACATTAAAGCAAAACGCATTTGTGTATCGTAAGGCGTCGATAATGTCCGTATCGATCCAAATACTCGATTGATTGAGATATAATTTAGCATTCAAGGTTTATTTATGCAAAACGAAGTCAATGGAGCGCTTTTTATATAATATTATAATATTGTGTGTGTTTTAACGTCGATATTTTAAAGCATTCATTATCTTTATATTAATTGTAGATACGATTTTTCACAGTCAAAAACGTAATTTAGTCAAATTTTATAAACATATAATAAAATCTAAAATTTGGTCAATGTTTTTAAGTTAGAACGTTGTATATTTATTTTTAATTTCAAAATTTTATGTATCATAAGGGTAATTTTATCCTAGTAAAACACACAATATACACAGAATACAAGGAAAAAGCTTTAAATTGTTAAAATTTCGCAATGCAAGATTCATTTAAATTGATTAATTGCCGGAAGAGCATAAGCGTTGCAAATACAAAAGCTCCCTTTCCCCTTTGTTACGAGCACGGATTTCAGTAATTGTAATAAATTGTTGCTCTTATCGATTGGTTAATTGAGAAAAACATGGTATAAAGATTTCCTCTTTTGTATAAAATTTTAATATTTGAATAAATATAGTATAAATATATCGTATTAGATGTACAATTTATTTATGTACTTAAATACCTCAGAGTTCCTCATTCATATATTTTAAAACAAAGTGACAACGACTACATGATAAACACTAACTTTTAAAAACAAAAAAATATACATAAGTCGTTAAAATATAAATTACTAGCTGTCTGCGACTTCGTCTGCAGCAGATAAAAAATAAGTACTCCCCTGCGATTCCTTTTGGGAAAATATGTTGAGTTTTTTTTTTCTTTATGGCATACGCAGGCACACGAGCAGTCGGGCCACCTGATGGGAAGTGGTCACCGACGCCCATAGACATTGGCAATACCAGTGGTATCGCCAACGCGCTGCCTACCGTGAGACATAGGGTGTTAAGTCTCGTTTACCCAGTAAATACGCTGGCTACGGTGCCCTTCAAACCGGAACACAGCAGTGTTTCACACTACTGCTTCGCGGCAGAAATAGGCACCGTGGTGGTACCCACCCAGACGGTCTCCTGTAAAAAGGGACCTACCACCGGTTGTAAACAGGGGACCTACCACCGGTCCGTCTGTCCGTCTGTCCGGACCGAGTCCGCGCAGGATTCGAACCCACGTCCTCCTGTTTTAAAAGCACACGCCCATACCACTAGGCTACGGAGGCAGTTGTACGGAATATTAAATTACTATAACTAAAACAGATTAAATATCTTTTAGATATTAATTTCGTTATATTTTTTGATGGAAGCGAGTTTGATTTGATTAACAAATTACACGGCGTAAACCGTTATTATCACGATTATAATTGGTCGCTGACAAAACAGCTCCGGGGCACCGTTCATAACAGTATTTTAACAATAAATTATTCTATATTATATTTTGGTAATTGGTCAATTTAAAAGAGATTTTTATTTAAATTTGTAGGGAAAATTGTTAATTTCATTTTGTTAATTAAATATTTGAGAAAATTTGTCTTTTTCAAGTTAATATTAAATCAAGTGCGATGGAAAGACCTTTTGGCCATAAATCCATTTATTGTCTGTTCCATTATAGTACCTCCTACTAGCTCGATGCAGTAGTGTATAAACACTATATACATATAAATATATAAAAGAGACCTGCATAAAATTAACCAACTCCGTGGTCTAGCGCTATTGGTCCTTGCTTTATAAACTGAAAGTCGTGGGTTCAAATCCCGCGGGGAAACAACTTTGTGCTATCGGAAAATTTGGGCTGATCACTCAATTGTCGGAATAAAAAATGATTCATGCGTCGGATGTAAAAAATCCGTCCAACTATCCATCCGCATTGGACCAGCGTGGTGGGATACGGTCCAAAAAAGCCCTGATGGAGTGGGCGTACATAATGGAATGTCCAGGGCGTGCCACTCACCATTGGGTGAAAGTTCCGTTCTTCTCTTCGCTTGTATCCATAATGTTTACAATTCACTATCAACACATATATGATATGAACACGAAAGGTTAGGAGTTACAAGAGGAAAAACGCACAGTTTCACCACAGTCAGAGTACACTCACAGCAGGCGATCGTGAGAAAATTGCTCGGATTTTTACAAGGCGCACAACTGGGAAGTTGCACAACCGAAGCAAAACCTCTACGTCCATTGATGTACGCGTAGACAATCGCGGTTGCATTTCCAAAGTCGATGCGTCGGTTCCCACGGCCGGTTGCGTCAGCGATGCTCAGCGTCCTCGGCGATGGAAAAAATATTGCCTGTCGCAACGCGCGATTCGCGGTGAAAGCGCAATTAGACTTGCTTGCGTAATGCGTCGAGATGTCTTTGTTTTGCTTGTGATAATTGGCCAACTCTAAGGCGTATTTGACCTCACGAACTCTATCTGTATATGTAGAATAACAGTATTAAATGTAACAACATTACATAATGACATTAGTTACGAGAAATCTTTAGATGTACGAAGCATAGTACTTAAAGAAATGTAGGTTTAATAAAAATAGACGAAAGGTTGGAATACAAAAATCGTACAAGAGACTAATATCGCCTTGGGGGAGAGACCTAGTTACTTGTAGTATAAGTACCCACGTGAACATGTTTCAAGTACTTTTCTATTTACTAATACCTATAGCTCTTTTATCTTTTAGGTGCATGTTTTAATATACTTTAAAAACCTTTGTTAAAAGAATATAAAGATATGATATTATAATTATGATTAATCTCTTTAGTCTGCGACAGACTTACTAAGGGTTTATTGGTGGTTAATACAATTTTACGGGTGGCCGAGTGGGTTAATACCACCACGTATTTCTTTCATTGAGTAGTAGTTTGTAAACACTACTGTGATTTTACTCCTTACAGGCTGAAGAGGCCTTCGAACTAAAGCTAATAACCAGTAATCACATTTGATTACTGGCTAAACAGCATATTATAACTTACCATGTCAAGGGAGGCACGGGAATTTTAGCGTTCATTAAACAGCTAAGCGTCCTGTTTGTTTATATAAACCTTAAAATTGCTCGTAGCCATTTTGAAACTATTATATATTTAATATTGCTAACTAAAGTTGCAGCCCTAAATCATTCGAAAAGTTTTATATTTGAACGATTTGTGCGTTCAGAAGTTTGATAGCAACTTAGCCACTGTACGGTACAGTAGATAGGATATTAGGTGTAAAAGCATATTAGTTGAGTATATTGTTTGTTCTTATTATACTGTCACTATTGACTGTCAAAATTGCAAATTATCAAATTTGATATAAGACTTAAGTCTATTAGAAATTTTTAGTCATTTTATATGACTATTTAGAAAAAATCTAAAATATTGTCCCAAAAATACCGTATTATGAACAAAAAATCTTTGAAGCTTGAATCTTAATAAAATCCGTTGTACCATGTTAAACAGATCTATATATTCGAAATAAAAAAGGTTTATTACGTAATCAAAGCCCGGCATTCAAAGCTTTTGTGGATGGCTCAAATGATTAATGGAGCATCATTTGAACCTTAAATGTTGCTCATTGTGCTGATGCGACGAAAAATCGTTTCTATTCCAGATTTTGTATTCACATTTATCTCGCTAAAGCTTGAATCGAGCCAATAAATATTTACATTGTACTTCGGAATTGGACTGTGGCACTCAAGGATTTTGTGTACAAGTGAGAATTGTAGATGAAAGAACGGTATGAAAATTAATTAGTGGTTAAATGTATGTTCATTTGTAATTCATTACATTATGATTCATTAGGATATTTGGTTTAGGCTCTTAATTGAATTATTAACTATTTTACTGAAACTGAGCATTGTACCAAATACGTTCAGCCAATTTAAAATAGGAATAGATGTAATAATAATGACGTCAATCACTGTCGACTAATAACAATATGATACCACTTATTTACACGCATTATTAGTCTTATTTGGCTAATTTTAATTACGGGTTGTCCTACCAAAAAAAAATGTTTATTACTTATTTACAAAGTAACTGCCAATTAGATTTCATTAAGCTTCCAAGAAATGTTTCGGATAGTTGCATATATGAGACTTAATCTGTAGGCAATGGAAACAAATAGTAACTTTTTTGTCGCAATTGTAATTTTATCTGAACTTATTTAATACATTTTTATGAAATCCTATAAAAAATTATTCGTTTTTAAAATAGTATTTTAATGATGTATACTGTTATTCTGTCTCTTGTATATGTTTTGTTTAATGCTTTTTACGTTATTCTGTAACTTAAAACGCTTTTGATTGTTTCAGTAAGCCGAGTTCAAGTACAAAATGACTAACACAAGATGGTCATACGTTATCGGTAAGTTAATATACTTTTTTATCGCATTAATAATAATAACACTCAAAATATATGGGTTACATTTAGAGCTTTAGTCAAAGTCGATAGTAGCCTGTTTTTTTGTCTTCCTTTTTTATATTTAAAGACATTCGACGTTATTAACAAACAAATTTGATCATCCAGAATTAATACCACATTATGACTATGACATAGCTTTGTCTGTATAGTAAAGAACTTATATGATTGTTAAATACAGCATTACTAAAATTGGTGTAACAAATATTTCATGATCATTTTCACTATCATTCTGAACAAATACATTTTTGCAAAAAATAAGAACTTTCTGCGCATATACATTGTTTACAAAGTTATTGTTTTTTGTAATTTTATTCATTAAACAAACAGAGAATTGTAAGATCTCATTCTTATTAATAATAATTGTAAATGGGACTCTCCCAAGTTAGAATTGGAAAACTTTTGGAACTCAATCAAATCGCCGAAGCAAATAATGCTGAATAACTTGAGCAATTTCAAAGGAACTTGTCAACAGAAACTTATTGGCATCTTTAATATTACTTCAGAAACTGTATTCACTTAAATGATGCGTTGTAAGAATTATTTTCAATATATTTTATGTCATCAACATCATTACTTATCAAAAACTATCAGTTCTAATATTTTTAAATTTAAGAAAAAATTAAAAACGTCTTTTCATGCTAAGACAATTTGTTCAAATATATTATTAAATAAAATTACTTTTTACGGATTTTATCGCGTTATTCACATATTTAAATTCCCGACGTTTTGAACACTTTCCAGCGGACGTGGTCACGGGGTAGACTCAGACCACAGCCGCTGTAAAAAGTAATTTTATTTAATAGTATTCGCGTAAACAAAAGAAATAATTATGTTTAAATATAAATTAATAAATTTTATTGGTTTGCATTTGAAATGAGTACCGATGTGATAATTTCTCCAGAAAGATTACGTATTTAAGAAACATAAAAACTATTCGAAAAGCTTGAATATTTTATATATATATATATATATAGCTATATAATAAAGTTTTAAGTACTGTGTAGTCATAATGCGTTACCATGTAATTAATAAGACATGACAATCGTTAAAACTCATGTTTATTGGCTACACAATCCCACGAATTCTCAAGTACCCGTCGAAAATAATGAAAAGCCGTCGTATAATTGCAAAGTGTTCGAATAATCTCGAGGAGCCGCTGAGATTACACATTGTTAAGTCTTTAACAATAGACCAGTGGGAGGGCGTGCAAGCTTTTGTGTACCGACCTTGCGCCGCCTAAAGAACGCCTAATTATTTTCTATTTACATACGCGTGTCGTACGTACATTTCAATTAGGTTTACATATTGTCAGTACATCGTGTTCCATTGCTATATATGTTGATTTTGTTGTGATTTTTATTGAGACCTTAGAGGTGGTGAGACCCATGGGTTTGGAACAAGGAAGCCCCCTAACAGGGGAATGAGTTGAGGACTAGAGCAAAAACACTACTATGATCAAGTTTAATTGGCACTGGAGACTAAAAGTGTAATCTTATGTGTTAAAGTGGCATGCAGAAATATAACGACTTACGCTGCAATCCCTATAAGGGCATAATGCTTACTATCATATGAACGTACTGCTCTTAATGTTGCTTTATTCGATAAAAAAGAATAAGATGACTAATTTTCTGTTCAATATGTTGGTGCCACTGTGGAGCTATTTCTATTTGTAAAAACGTAATGTGCAGTTATTGCTGTGTTCTTATTTGTAAAGCAATGTACATATTTACGGTAAATGAGGCATTTCTTTAAGTAATATTAATGAATCGTATAAAAAACTTGTTGTTCGTCTTACGCCCTTACTTCTTTATTTTTTAATTTTATGAAATATTTTATAGTAATACAATTTAAGACTCTTATGTTGAGAATACACCATTTTGTTAATATTTAATAGCAAAAATATGCGCATATTAACTAACTAACGTCGTGTTCGTCAAAGAAAGTGAAAGAAATTGTTTTAGCCCGAAGTAATTAAATTTCTTAGTATAATGTTAAAACAAAATCATTCCATTTATTGGTTTGTTAAGTGACCATATACATGCATATTCATGAAAGAGCCAAATAAGATTCAACTTTCCTCTTGGACAAAAGACAACACGTTTCAAAATAATTTTATAAATGGATAACTTCTGTCAATCGTAAAGTGATAAAAATTAACATGAAAGTTTTCTGAATTTAATTGTTACATCTTTCCCGGAAAATGGTTTTACGCGTTAAAAATATCAATGTAGGCCGATTTTCATTTATTTCTACTGAAAACAATGATTATGTATATCGCAATGACTGCCTCGGGAATATTTCCTGTACAAAATAACATTACAACATACATTTACAAACATACTACGTGCATTACATCTAATAACCATAGTTGTTTATGACCTAGAATCCTATTTATATTTTTCTAAACTAATTTAATGTAAGTACAGTATTAGGATAACCCTAAAGGCGATAATTATCAAGTAAACGGGACATACCATCTAGAAACTCGAGGTAGAAATCGAATTTGTGGCGCCTTAGAAATCATCGCACCTTTCCATACATAAACTAAATATTAGGTAAAAAGAAAACAAACAAAATACGCGTTTATACAAAATCCAGCTATAAAAATAGAAATAATTTTAATAAATTATTATTTAGAATACAGCATAAAAAAATATTTTATTGTAATAAAAGCGTGGAGTACACGATATCAATAATTATAAATATTTTATGTACACAGCTGACGGATTAATTGATAATATCGTTAAAAGAACGCCACTTTTATTTTTATATTAAATCGTCATCGGTCCTAAAAGTATACCAAATTTTAAGTTAATTCAACGTTTTGGAAGGAGTCATGTTGAAAGAATCTATTACATACTAACTTACGCATAAATTTAATAAAGGCGTAATAAAAACTATATTTGTACTAAGTAGAGAGTAGATTTGACACAACGGAATTTGACGAAGGCTAAGCTTTAGAATTTCCTAGCATGATTTATTATGGGTATATAGGAATTGCGAATAAAGCGAATTGAAATACGCATTGGATCGTTAAATCCGTTCAAAAGCTCTCGACTCGACGAGTTTGAGTATTATGGTGACATATTTTATTAGGCCAGTGTACGATTCAGTCATTAGTTAGATATCATGAAGCAGTATTGTAAGTAATTTTAAGTTATTAAGCCCAATGTTCTGAGTCCAGTTATGAAGCTGTTTAATTGAGTAAAATTATATTTGTTTTATTCAATCAAATTTAACACAAAACACGTTAATCTAATTGAATGTACAGTACAACATAAGAAAAAATTAAAGTTTTAAATTTTTGTATACCAATTTAAATGGAATTTAAAATATGGTCATGGAACATGTTAAAAGATAATGATACCTTAGTAATGTATAGTATGCCCGTGCATTAAGCGTTTATATATTTTTTCTAATTACGCAAAGTGAGTTCAATGACTTGAAAATCCTTAATTATATATAGTAACTAGACTAACAAGTAGTCAATCCATGCGGTATGAACGGCTCGAAAATTACGGGAAAGCGAGGAAAATGTGTTAATGGAAAGTAGAAACGCTTATATTAAGTGCAACGAACTTATTTACCATTCAGTTCTTCTTTTGTAATTTAAAGATATTTGATATTTGCATAATGCATAACGTTATATATAAATATAAACATATATTTTCTTCTATTGTTCGGTTTGTTCATTCTGGTTACGTTCTAATAGGGTTGTTCCACAGAGCAGGCAAAATTTTCTGTGTAATGGATCTAACGTCAAAAAAAGAAATCGCTTATACTTATTAAAGTTTTTCAATAAACTGATGCATAAAAATATGTACGGACTTTAAAATACTATTTATATTTATTATTAATTTACGTCACTTAATTTATTCCTGGCATAAATCGACGAATTATAATATGTAGATAGCCACAAGGAAAAAATACTAGGTAGTTTAAACTTAAGACTACAGATGACATCCTTACACATGACTTTTTCCCAACTAAATGGGAAAGGACTTTTAATAGTAAAGTTTACTTGTTGTAAAATGGCTATCGCAATCGTAAATAGCGGAATATGTGATTCCAAGCCGGGTGTTATATGAATAATTCAATAAGGAAAGGCAGCCATAGCAGTTAGTACGGCGCTGCATGTAGTAAATCCTAATTTATCTTCAACTACGTGAATATTTGAATACGTGGGATTCGATTCAATAGCCACGTTTTAAATACATATATCCATAATATTTATATTCTACATATGTCATAATACTAAATGTATTATGTAGTATTCTGTAACCTATTAATCGTGAAGGTGGCTTTCGATTCAAAAAATCATAATCATGTTTTGATCTATTAAGCATCCAATCACCATAGAAGATTTACTGAGTATTTTTCAGTCAGTAAAAATAACAGACTAGCTTTATTTAAGAAGTAGATAAATCATTTAAAACCGATTTGACCTATTATAAATAATCCATACAATTGATCGAATCTTCGTAACTTTGATCTTGATAAAAAAAGTCAAAATCAGTACAGTCAGTACTCGATACGATCCCTACAATTAAATAAAAATGTAAATATCTACATATTATTTGACTCACATTAAGCCTTATTTCACATCGGTTCACTTTTAGATCTGAATTGCCAGTAAAAATTCTACTTGAACATTAAATTAAGTCAAATATGCGATCGAAACATCTCGAAGAACCGGATTGCAGATGTTTGCATATTACACATACGCAATGCTCCTTTGCGAAATTTACGAACGACATTATAGGTGCGGACGGCTTATGACATTCATTACGAGGAAAATAAATTAAACTCTGAAATGTGAGGCGATTTTAAAGGAGATAACCAGGGCAATACTACTACGGCGTGTATTACGGATGGAAAGAAATAGTTCGAAAACTCGGTCGTATCTTGGTTTGATGTTTGTAATCACTTTTATTGAATCGGTGGTAGGTCCCTTTTTTACAGGGGACCGTCTGGGTGGGTACCACCACGGTGCCTATTTCTGCCGCGGCAGTAGGTGAAAACACACTGGTTCCGTCGTGAACTCTGTATATTCACCATTCAACGCAGTGCGCGATACTGATGCGAGCGTGGTGCGGGGCGGGCGCGCGGTGAGCCGTAAGGACCCCGCCCCGCCAACGGAAAATGTTTCGTTCAGAGGCTGCGGCCTGCCACGTGAGCCTTTGCTATATCTTAAACTAGACGGTGAAGTCATGATTTTTATTTTATAATTAACGATTTTATAAACTTAGGGCGAAAATCTGTAAAAAATTGGATTTCGTGATTTGGGCTTACCTGAACGGAAAGAGGAAGGCTCACCGGTGGTCGTAAGGAAGCAACGTGTTAAGACTCTTATGTTGAGAATATACCATTTTGGTAATATTTAATAGCAAAAATATGCATATTAACTAACTAAGGCGTGTTCGTCAAAAAAGTGAAAGAAATTGTTTTGTCTTAATTAATTAAATTCTTAGTATAATGTTAAAAGAAAAATCATTCCATTTATTGGTTTGTTAAGTGATTCAACTTACCTCTTCGACAAAAAGAAACTCGCTCTAAAATAATTTTATAAATGGATAACTCTGTCAATCGTAAAGGGACAAAAATTCATGAAAGGTTTCTGAATTTAATTGTTTTATCTTTCCGGAAATGGTTTTACGGTTAAAAAAATATCAATGTAGCGTTTTCATTTATTTCTACTGAAAACAATTATTTGAATTCCAATGACTGCTTAAATATTTCCTGTACAAAATAACATTACAACATACATTTTACAAAATACTGCGGCACTACATCTAACAAACCATAGTTGTTTATGGCCAAGAATCTTATTTATACTTTTCAAACCAATTTAAAGTAAGCATTAGGTAACCCTAAAGGCGGTAATTATCAATAAACGGAATAACATCTAGAAACCGAGTAAAATGAATTTGGTGGCGCCTTGAAAATCATCGCACCTTTTCCATTTTAATAAATATGGTAAAAAGAAAAACAAAACAAAATCGCGTTTATAAAAATTTTATTAATTAGAATAGAGTATAAAATTATTTTATTTATAATAAAGCGGGAAGAATTATATACATAATTGTAAATATTTTGTACACATTGATATTATCATTAAAAGTAGCAAGTTTTTTATATTAAATCTATCGGTCCGGAAAGTATACCAAATTTTAAAGTTAATTGAAGGAGTCATGTTGAAAGATTCATATTAATACAATCTACGTATAAATCTAATAAAGTAGGTAAAAAACTATTTTGGTACTAAGAGAGAGTAGATTTAAAATAATTTTGACGAAGGCTAAGCTTTGAATTCGTAATGATTTATTATGGATATAGGCATTGGAATTGCAAATGAAATACGCATTGGATCGTTAAATCCGTTCAAAAGCCTCGACTCGACGAGTTTGAGTATTATGGTGACATATTTTATTAGGCCAGTGTAGATTCAGTCTTAGGTTAGATATCATGGCTAAAGTAATTTTAAGTTATTGCCCAGTGTTCTGAGTTCAGTTGAAGGCTTTAATCAAGTAAATTATATTTATTTTTCAATCAAACAAAACTGTTAATCTAATTGAATGGTAAGTATAACATAATATAAAATTTAAAATTTAATTTTATATACCAATTTAAAAAAATATGCTCATAAAAACATGTTGAAAGATAATGAACCTTAATAATGTTATAGTATTCCCGTACATTAAGCGTTTTGATATCTTTTTCAATTACGCAAAGTGAGTTAATGACTTGAAAATTTAATTATATATAGTAACTAGACAACAAGTTGTCAATCCCATGCGGTATGAAGGCCGAAAAAATTACGGGAAAGGAGGAAAATGTACTCAATTGAGAGGTTAAGGAAAGAAACCATATTAAGTAAGAACTACAACATTCAGTTCTTTCTTTGTTATTTAAAGATATTTGATATTTGATATTTGCATAATGATAACGTTATATATAAATATAAACATTACTTCATTGTTCGGTTTGTTCATTCAGGTTACGTCTATGGGTTTTTTCCACAAAGCAGGCAAAATTTTCTATGTAATGGATCTAACGTCAAAAAAAAAGAAATTGCTAATGCTTATTACAGTTTTTCAATAAAGTGATGCAAAATATGTATGGACTTTAAAATACTATTTATATTTAGTATTAATTTTACTACTTAATTTATACCTGGCATAAATGACGAAATTTAGTATATAGATAGCCACAAGGAAATATTAGGTAACAAACTTAAGACTACAGGTGACTTCTTCATGACTTTTCCCAAGTAAATGGTAAAGGACTTTTAATGGTAAAGTTTACTTGTTGTAAAATGGCTATCGCAATCGTAGCGAATAGGATACCAAGCCGGTGTTTATGAATAATTCAATAAGGAAAGGCAGCCATAGTTAGAAGTAGCGCCGCATGTAGTAATCCAATTTATCTTCAAATACTGAATATTTGAATACGTGGGATCGATTCAGTAGCTTGTTTGAAATAATATATTCATAATTTATGTTTCCACATATGTTATAATACTAAATGCATTATGTAGCTTCTGTAGCTATTTACGTGAAGGTGGCTTCGATTCAAAAAAAATCATAACCATGTTTCGATCATTAAGCATCCAATCACCAGAAGATTTATATATTTTTCAGTCAGTAAAAATAACAGACTAGCTATTTAAGAAGTAGATAAATCGTTTAAAACCGATTTGACCCATTATAAATAATCCAAACAATTGATCGAATTCCGTAACTTTTGCTCTTAATAAAAAGTCAAAACCAGTACAGTCAGTACTCGATACGATCCCCAATTATAAAAAACAAATTCATATTATTTGAGTCACATTGCCTTATTTCACATCGGTTCACTTTGATCTGCACGTTCAGTAAAAATTTACTTAACAAAATTAAGTCAAATATGCGATCGAAATATCTCGAAGAACCGGATTGAGATGTTTCGTATTACCATACGCAATGCTCCTTTGCGAAATTTACGAACGACATTATGGGGTGGGACAAATGACATTCATTACGGGAAAAAATAAATTAAACCTGAAAATGTGGGAAGGTTTTAAAGGAGAAACCAAGGGCAATACTAATAGGCGTTTGGGATGGAAAGAAAATAGTTCCGAAAAACTCCGTATCTTGGTTTTGATGTTTGTAATCACTTTTATTGAACCGTGGGGTCCCTTCAGGACCGTCTGGAAACACCACGGTGTCCTATTTCCGCATTGAAGGAAAAACTACTTGTTCCAGGTCTGAAGGCACCAAAGGCAGCGTATTTACTGGAAAAGAGACTTTAATATTCCGGTTTGGAAACAATGGTGATACCAGTATTGTTGATGTCTTAAGGGGCGTTTAGGAACCACTTTCCATCAGGTGGCCCAACTACTTCGGTCTGCCTGGCGGGCAATAAAACAAAAAAGAATACCGGGCAGTTTCCCCAAGTCATTCCCTTGTTATTTTTAAAGTTTTTGAAATGTATTTTCTTGGGGAAAAATATAATCTATGTTACTAAAAGTGAATATAGGTTTCTAATGATAGAAGCTTGTTTTTAATCAATAGGTATTTTTGGAGTTACCTACCCACTAGTAGATATGATGCGTATTATTTAATGACAGTTTTATACTATTTACATTAATTTTAATAGGCAAAGAACTACTAAAACTTTATAAAAAACTTAAAACTTTAATTCCGGTAAAACGGTCTTTAGGTACAGCAAAGGTAGCAAAAAATGTCTTTAATGCATATACGTTAATAAAATAGGTTAATTTTAATACCTAAGGGATTCCGGACATTTGAAACCTTAAATCAACTTTGTTTCATGAAACATGGATAATTTTTATCGCTCGTTCTTTTCCAAATACCAATTACTTGTCCGCTTAATCGGGCGGGCCCAAAAAATGTCTTTTTCATCCCTGACCCAAACCAATTTGGTCGGCAGTTTAGTAATTTCGAAGGTACGCCGGAGCTATTTCTGTATTCCAAGGGGTTCTGGGTCTTTTTACGGTATTTACGGAGCCCGTGTTATTAAGCAAAGGGTCATTTCGTCACGGAATCGGTTGCTCATTGAGGTCAAGTGGACTTATTATATAAAATCAACAAATGTGATAGTTCATGTTAATTGCATGTAATGTTTAAATTTAACAGCTATTCTTATATCAAATCCACTAATTTACGGATTTTCCGCGTTACTTAAATATATTTATTCCCGACGTTTCGGATTCTTTCCAGCATCCATGATCACGGGCAGACTAAGTTGAGTATATCGATCTCAATGTTTGAATACCGTCAGAGTTTTTATTTAAGATTGACTATCTTTCGTTTTCTAATTTTGAACCTTGGTTTCGTCAATAGTAATTATGACTTGATCCTGAGTTTTGAGTTTTATATCTTTGGTTTAATTTTGAAATAATTGATCCCAGGAAGTGCAAGACCAACCATCCTCTCATTCAAATTTGGATATTTTTAATTCTATTCGTCCCGAATTATCCTTGGTATAAATCGATATTCATTCGCCAGTATTTTTGGTTCATCAAATCTAATATAATGATTGGGATTGTCTAGAACATGGTCGCAAATTGCAGATTTCTTATAGCGTCGGTGCTTAACATCAGCAATATGTTCTTTACTCTGGTTCTTACTGGTCTTTTGTTTGTCCAATGTAAGAGAGACCACAATCACAGTCTAGTTTGTACACACCGGTACCTGTAGAGAATTCTAACATTTGACGGATATTACCATCCGTCAATGTTAATGCCAATTAATACATTGGCCAATCTTCTTCGGCGGCTTATAATATGTTCACTCTTTCGACTGTAGCTGGCTTCACACGGTGACTGCGACGTAGACGTGGAACTTGGAGTTTGTTTTCACGCAGCACGCAGGATGATTTGGGATGCAATAGCAATTAAAAAATATTCAAATTTTAATAGAGAGGATGGTTGGTTTTTGTCACCTTCCTGGGATTCTATTATTTCAAAAATTTAACGCAAAGATATGAAAACTACAAAACCGAAGGACAACATAATTACTTTTTGTCAAACCAATGTTCAAAATTAAGAAAACGAAAGATATGTCAATTTTTAAATAAAAACTCTGACGGTTATTCCAAAACATTGAGATACAGACATATACTTAGTCTGCCCGTGATCATGGATGCTGGAAAGAATCCAAAACGTTGGGAATAAATATATTTAAGTAACGCGGAAAATCCGTAAATTAGTGGATTTGATATGTAGAATAATCGCGTAAATAAAAGAAATAATTAAGCTAATCTTATATTTGTATATAAAATTATGTCAACAGTGAATAGAACAGAACTTTCTTAATTTGTAGTATTCAATATTATTAAAGAAATACTGTCATGTAAGAATAAATTTGCATACAGAACAGTGAACTAAACATTAATTGATTTAGTAAAATCATAAGAAATACTTTAAAAATTAATGAATACACATTAATTTATTTATATTAGAATATATTGATTAAACCATATGGATGCAATTTACAAAATCAGTAAAGCATTTAACGATAATAGACCTTACATTTATAAATATATTGCAGTTAGCACTATATTTATAAATGTAGTGTCTATTTGTGCTAACGGCACTATATCTATGAATGTATCGTCTACTTGTGCTAATGGCACTTTATTTATAAATGTATCGTCCGCTTTCGTAGCGACTCTATTCAAGTGACAAATGACTCCTTTCGTCATACTTTCAACCTGACATAACGCAACCACTCTATGCAAACATCCAATGTCAGAAGTTGTATGGAATTATGCAAGTCGGAAACGCTTTCCCCGTACAACATTACAGTGATATAACATGTTATGTGTTAACTCAACAATATGGCTTTCACGCGTGATGATCTTTTGGACGTAAATTTCGTTATGCTGTACGTCAATAGTATTTTACATAAACATATAGAACGTTAACTGAAAAAATGTTTTACGTTTTCAAACTAAACAAGTAAATTTTTTTGGTGCATTTGCTACAGCATTTTAGTACTGATAAGTCGCTTTCAAATTAGCAAAATATTTTAATAACTCTACGAGAAGTAACATTTAAAAGTTGGTAAAATAATTTGAAGCGGATTTTTGAAATTTATTTATTTTAATTTATTAATTAATTTAATTTATTAAAAAAAATATACTTACAAGTTTACTTTATCATCATCATCATCATCATCAGCCTGTTCATGTAGTCCATGAACATGGGCCACCCCTAACGCACGCCTCCACCATAAGTGGGTTTTGGGACCGTAACCCACCGCGCTGGTCCAATGCCACCCGACGCATGTATACATATACTTGTTGTATGAATATTGTTTCATCGTAGTAAGGAAACTTTTAAATCAATTACAAATAATCTATATGGGCTTTTTATCTTACGTTATCGACAATTATTCAAACGTTTAAAATAATGAACGCGATAATGTTTTAAACAAAAGTCTCAAAGAAATTCACCCAACTAAAGGAAGTTACAGGGGAAACTCAAACGATTATGACCTGTTACGATGGGACGTAATATTTAACGCTTAAACGTCAATATCCGTACTTTCGCTCGGCAAATCGAGACTGGCTTTTATTTTATACTAAGGAGAATTTATCAAGAATGAATAAATGTATTTACTATATGTGCCGGCGTATTTATTACATGGACGGATCTATAATACTGTGATATCAATATATTTCATTGTAAATTACATTAATATATGCAATTATTTAAATTGTACTTACGAAATGATGTATTGTGATATTAAAAGTAGATTTTTCTTAATTGTTCCATCCGTGTGGAATATATAATTATGTAGTTCTAAAGTTAAGCTTATAAAAACTATTCGAAACTAAGCTTATGTGAGTTGTTAGTTTATGTGCATAGATTTAGCAATATAACTTAAGAGCATTGATGCATGTTCATCATTCCTCATTTATTTAGAAAACCCATATTATTAACTCGTTATTAACTATGATCGTTAAACTTTTTTATAGTCATAATTATGGTACTGTATCAAATCTCTGTAACTATTCCTCAATGACCTTTCACGCACCTTGTAATCAGATATGATGTAATTCATAACAAACTTGATCGCGTATCGGAGGTCGAATATGTGGGACTTGTTTTACTCTCTGATATTATAAGTGTATAGCATTAATCATTCATGTTTTTCATTAATTTTTATTAGGTTACGTGTCAGCTTTTACTGAATTGTGTGACAGTGCTTACAATTTTTAATTACTTGACAAATTGAAAGTCTTCAGTCTAAATGTAAAGTAGAGCATCTTAACGTTACCGGATATAGGATTATGCTAATACGCTGCTGTAAGTAATTAGTTATATTATGAATAAACCCTATAGAGAATAAGCAAATATCGCATTACAAATATCATATTGCCTGCAATGTACTTAAAGCATTTTCATTTTGATTTGTCAAAAACGAAAAGAAATTCTGCGGACACTTATTGTCATCTTTACCTGTAAAATTTATCTAATAATAAAACAAGTACAAGTATTAAATTAGCGCCTTGATAGAAAAAACCTGAATGAAGCCTAGACATACCTATTTAAGAAAACGAGTGGTATTTATTAAGATCGATACAATAAAGATATTTGACTTTAATTTGACATCGCATTTGTTTATAGCCTTCCTAGCCAGTGCAGCGGTGGTCTCCTGCGCGCAAGTTGAGGACCCCTGCAAGACCAAGTCTCGCGTGGTACCCGATGACAAATACTGCGACAAGTACTGGGAGTGCGAGAACGGTCAAGCAGTCCAATACGACTGTCCCAATGGCCTGGTGTTCGCTGGAAAGCATAGAGGAGTGACCGAAGGCTGCGACTACCCATGGAGGTCTAACTATTGCGAATATCCAAAGGTTCAAATAAGTAAGTAAAAACGTGTTGAGCCGCCTATACCTTTGTCTCCTTCCCTTAGAAAAAAATTATTCACACAACCACCAGATAATCAATTGATATATTTTTAACATAAATGTGCTCGGTACTCGTTGTCTACTGACTGTGTGCCTTATTAAGCACGACACAGCAAGAAAACAAAGTGATGTGTTCACACTAATGCTATGCAGCAACAGAGGTAATAGTTAAGCGCTGTAGTGTACCTAAGTTCTAACCCTACCGTTAACAGGAGACCTGATCTATACAGCCTACTTAGAGGTGGAAAGTTTTCTAGTTTTACTAATGTGTCTGAATCTCTTAAAAAACTAACTCAATTATACGGTATACTTTTAGTAATTAAATGTCAACAAATAATTTTGGCTAGTTTTTATTTTACTAATCTTTATTTTAATAATTACTTAAAATAATATTATTTAACTAAATCACCTAGTCTAATCATTAATAAGTATAGGAACAATAAATACTTTTCCTTTGGGAAATTATTAACATATTTATATTAAAAATGTCCCAATATATGTTTATTATACATGTATATATATATTTATATTAACCTTGCATTTATAAACTGTGGCAAATTATACACTTGTTTATATAAACAGGATTTTAATTTAGGTTTTTCTTAATTTTGTGATGGCTTCTATTGATTTAGAATTATCGTTAAAGAAATATTAAAATTTTACTATGAATAAATTTAAATTAATTTATTTATTATTAATAAACTTAATGCCACTATCAGTACCGGGACAGTCTGTCTCATGACGCTGCATGGTTTTAAAAGTTTGTAGTGAACGCGATAATTTCGTAAAAGGTTTTTTTTTTACAACCAGAGGACTATTCCGGTATGGGTAAAGATATTTTAATAAGATTAGGCATAATCTATGGTTCATTTTGTACACCTTCAATTAGTTTTAGTAGAGATTCCTGAGTATTTAAATTCCTCTTGTATTAGTTATTTAACCTATGTTACTTAGTGATAATGTAACTTTGTAATGGTAAGGATATTTTTAAAATTCGTTAGTAGTTATTGAATTTATTCATTAAAAATACGTTGATACTAACATTCATCTTTACAATACTAGGCAAGTAATCGCATAATTTGTCAACACAATAATTTATTTCCAGACCCACCTATTGGGACTGAGCATTGCGACTGGCTGTACGGCATCTTCGGTCATGAGACCTCATGCACTAGATACTGGACTTGCTGGAACGGCACCGCCACTGAGCAGTTGTGCATCGGTGGTCTCCTATATAATGAGAATGCCCACTCCTGCGACTGGCCGGAGAATGTTGATGGCTGTCAAAAACATCGTAAGTCCCAAATTGAGTCCTGCTGAGTTTCTTTCGCCGGTTCTTCTCAGGTCTTAGGCGTCCTATTCCGAACCGGTGGTAGCGTCCTTGGCAATAAATAAGCGAGTGTTACACTTCTAAATGGAATAAAGATATTTGAATTTAAATAAAATTGAGTAATATTTTCTTTACTTTGTGGAATGGCTATTGCCCGCAACTTCATCCGCGTGCTAATATGTAAAACATAATTTTAGATATTTTCCTTTTTGAAATAAAATTTACCTGAGCTACTCCTAGTTATATCTGCTATCTTTAAGAGTAAGTCCTAAAATAGGAGCAGCCGTTCAAGGAATTAGCCTGAACAAACGTACGGATAGGCAGACAGACAGACTGACAGACAACAAATTAAAAAGGTTATTTTATTATTTGTATCCGTTATATATCACTTAAAATTATCGTTTAAAAGCGTTTTTATGACATTAAAAACAGACACTTCGATATGATTTATTTGTTTAGATTATATATATACGCTTTAAAAAGAAATGCTTGGAAATGGAATAGTACTTGTTGACTATAAATGAAATCCATTTATAGTTAGTACATCTTATTTTAAATATATCTTCATATTTCGATGATAAATCAACGCTCTTTGCCTAACCGTAAACTGTGCTCATTAAATAGCTAATATTAGCTACATTACCTTGGTAATATAATGGAAGCTTCGTGACCAAGAGGCAACAGACATTATCGTTAAATATATTATTTATTCAAATACTTTTTACAAACCTATACATACAATTCACACAACTTATTTAGTTGAAACAATCACATGCAGACAAATATTTGCTTATTTTATAATGCGAATGCCTTTATCGTCTTAATCATAAACCGATTTTGATGAAATTTGGTAGATATGTAAAATATATTCTAAGAATGGACATAAGCTACTTATTATTTTGAAAAACGTTGATAGAGTTTCATGGAAATATGTCATTGTTGAAAATAAAAGCCTGAAATTTTGGGTCTAGATATTTGACACGAATGCAGTAACCGTTTGTTGTAGCAATTTTGATATTTAAATATTAAATCTGAATACACGTGGACGAAGTTGCGGGTATGAGCTAGTTGTTTTAAGAAAATTATTCGCCATAATACAGTTTTAAAAACTAGAATAATATTAATAATATCAATCATTTTAATTTCTTAAAAGCAATTAAAAAGTTAGTTTTGCATTGTAAAAAAAATAAAGCAAAAGTTATGATCTTTTTGATCATAGTGTTTGCATTTATTCAGTTTTCGATTTCTTCTATCTTGTAATCAATTAAACATTGAAGCACTCGTTTACGTTTCACCTATCAGTCATGCAGCTTTCCCCATAATTGAAAATTGCAAATATCGACTTGTGGTGAAAGAATAACGAAAGTATTATTTGTTTCGAATAGAAACCCAATACTAATAAAGACGTGAATAACGGCTTTCATTATTACATTAACGTTAAAAAGGGTGGTATTGATATATCGGAGACGAGTTTGAATCCTGCGGGGAAACTACTTTGTGGTGTATTTGTTGTAAAATTTAAAATTATCAGAAGCGTTTGTATAATTTATAAACAATAATTACGACAAAACGGTTAATTGATCCTGGAATTAGAAAGTATAGAAATAGTATCAGAATAAGTTATTAAGTTATTAATACAATTATAGAACTAAAATAAATCAACTTAACGCAATATCGTGGTTGTGACTTAGTTTTGCTTTAGTGGAAATAACTTTGGTCCGAAATAACTATTATTTGTCGTTAGTCAAGGGCACGTTAAGGCAACTAAACCCCTTTTTAAATGTTTAATGCCTACTAAGAAATGTGCCCACGCCGTCGGAGGGTAAGTTAAATTCATAAATTATTAATTTTCAATCTCGGAAATTTACCAGACTAGGTGTACAAATGTATGTGTCAAATGAATATATAGATATAGTAGGTTGCCTATTATAGAGAAAATAATGTTAATTTCTGTGATGTGAGTCATCATTACATAGTTTTTATAAAAAATTGTGTATGAGATAAACGCTTTAATAGTTTTAAAAAAAGTCTCTTTTCATCAATTATTATTTTCTTAATAATACTTCAATATTGAATACCATGTTGAAAATTAAAAATAATTGTTCGCGACGAATAGCGTTATTTTGAAATAAACAGTGTATTTATATTTATCAATTCTCATTAAAAGAATAAATTTTAACAAAAGGTACTTGTTTAATAATCATACAACAATCACACTTACAAGTAATGATGGAAACAAAAAAAATGTTAATTTTACTAAAACCGAATAGACCTAACTATAATTAAACACTGAATAATATTAGAAGACATCCTTAAGACGTTTTTAACTCCGAAATAAACCTATAATTTCATGCAACCGTTTGCCTTGGACAAATGTCCGTGTAACCTTTGCACGAGATAAACTATTCACGCTTCGTTACTTTAATGGAATCACGAATAGAGCGTGAACTTGTATTGATTTTTAATTTGCTTTGTATCCGTTCTGTGTTGACAGTCAATACTGTTCTAGGATACTGCTAAATGAGGAAATAAACAATGTTTTAAGCACTAAAAACATTCTGCTCACGAACATCCTAGATTTACGATTTAAAAGAAAATGCAAACGAAAGACTATTAATAGTAACAGGATTTTTCCGTAAATAAAATTGACTTGATTTAAGCTTAAGGTCATCATCACGTTAGAACAATGAAACATACTACTTATATAAAACGAAGTGATTGATTTTTGTAAATATTTGTTCAAGTATATTTAGATATTTCTACATTATCTTTAATAGTTAAATTCATTAATTGGTTTTTAATTTTATATTACCAATAAATAATACGCATTTCCTAAAATGTTTTTCGTTGACATTAAACTTCGGCTACAAAACAGAATTTCATTATTTACGCTATTTATTTTAATGTTATACTGATTACTTAAATGTTGCTGTTATTTGTTATATAAGTGAAACATGCTAAAACAAACACATAGAAGTTAGATCCTTCGCACTTAATCGTAGCTTTTTATATAAATCTGTTAATAGTTCCGATATACAGTACAAACTTAACCAAAATCTCAATGGAAAACTACCGCATATTATGTCTACCACATTGTATTAATCGGTTTGGTTCCTGATCTTACTATAAAATCCAACTCAAACATTTTTTTGTTTCGATTACAGCTCTCTGTAACGAAGACCCCAATGGCAATGTTCCTCTTGGCAAATCCTGCAACCGTTACTGGCAATGTCAAGGGGGCTATCCTCGCTTGCAAAGATGCCCGGCCATGCTTGTATTCGACAGACGTTCGCTGAGGTGCGTTGTACCACCCACTGACGAATGCGAAATCATCACAACAACATCACCACCACAAGAGGAAGAGCAAAACCCGAGATCGGTATGAAAAATTGACACAAATCGTATCAAATACACGTAAATTTTGAATCAAAATAAATATGTAGAATATTATACAATTAATCAAAGCATTAGCTTTAAGTAATGTTATTAGTATTGATATGTTACCAATGATATCATGCAAATGAGAAAATCAGCCAGAGAATTATATAATAATATGTGTTCGTTAACATATTTCGACACATACCTACTGCGCTGGAAGAGCTTCACGAATTATTTGAAAAAAAAAAGATGATATGAATCGTAAAACAAATTAAGAAGTGATTTATAACTTAAAATCTACATTAGGTGCAAGGATATAGACTATATTAATATAACGAAAAGGGTGTAATTGTGATTTTCGTACAAATTTTAGGGTCAGCAACAGAAGCGACCAAACGAGTATCAAGATGGCCAGCCTGGAAGTCAACGGTTAAGAAACTAATTTCTCCGAGTCTGTTTATAAGTTTTACATATACGATTTCTTTGAAATCGAGCCTGGAATACATATGTACCAAATACTCCCGAAAATTAATAGCATATTATTTTAAAATGACGCTGAAAATTGTTATTCAGCCATTTCACTCATTACGAGAATTCATCCATTCATTTTATCCATTTCATTTTAAGTTATAAAACCATATTGTGTAGAATTAGCCTAAAAACAATTAAATATTCTGTCACTATTGTGAAAACAATAATAATAATCTTGAATTTAATCAACCTCCATAAACAACAATTTGAAGCCGTGAGAGATAAAATAAAACACTTTTATTCAGCAATATCTATATATACAACATATTGTATTTAATTTTCAAGAACTTTACTAAGGGCTTAAATGTAAGTTTATTTTATAATTAATCCCATTTGCGCAATCGTATATTTTTATTGTAAATCTAAAAATACTCGAAAAGAAAAATCACAAAATTTTTACCTGTATCCAATAGAAATCTCATTTAGTTCTTAGTTTTATTCAACTAAGTCTGTATCGTTCTTTTATTAAGTTAATAAAGCTATTTTTAAGATAATTACTTGTTTTATTCCTTTTAGTTTTTTATCTTCAGACTGACATTCCTACTTTACGTAGCGCACTGAAAACTTTAATAGAAAAAAAGCGATACGAATAGACATCCTAATACTTTGGTTTTGGTCTAGAAGTATGCTTCACACAAAATACAATAATAATATATAATAACTATTATTTTATTGGTTATAGATTGACTAGCAATAAAACTAAAGTTCTTCATTTGTTACTTAAGAAATAAAAATATAATAATATTTCCGGACAATTATCACATTATCAAGTCACAAGTTACTATGGTAACTAGATGACTGAAAAATATTCAGACTCACTTTTCTTTTGTGATCAAATACGTATAATAAATTAACACCCAGGCCCCAGTAAAACCTATACGTTAATCCCACAATATTTTCCCGTTTCGGGAACCCACTTCCTCCGGCGTAAAATTCAGTTATTGTATTCGTATAATGTCCAGATATTATAAGAATATAAAAGCGAATAGCATTAATGATGGGAAGTGATCTGGAGTGCTCCTTGTATGGAAAATGATTCGTTTATTTGCAAAGCCAAAGAAAAAATATTTCAGAGTCCATAAATATAAGCTCATTACTGAGATGTTTATTGAAATTCTCTTAGACGTAACGTAATTGGTGCTCATCTTTTAAGAGTTTTAAGATTATTTTACTATATTGCGTATTTTTCGACTATACTTCTGATTATACAAATATTTTTCATTCTATAAATAATTATCAGAATATAAAAAATGGGTGGATCTTATCAAACTCGTTAGAATATTATGAGAAAACAGATTAAGATATTTTCATTAAATGAACCCACATACGATTAGAACGGCTTAACATTATATTGTATATTTTAAATAATTTATTAATAACAAGGCTTTATTGATTGCCGATATTAAAAAACCAACACTAGAAAACTCAAATGTAATCAAAAACTCCGGAACCACGTCTCGAGGCTGCGGAACGGAGATTATTTTTAAAGTGACAAAATTTTAGGCTATGTGTAGTAGGAGCTATTAGAAATACCTAACAGTTTTTACGCAACTGAAGATAGAGAGAACCATGGGGTCAATAGTTTTTAAAAAGGGTTAAAAATAACCTTGATAGCTTTGTAAGAGGCAGCAACGAACTAAGTAATACTAGAATTCAACAAAGTATCAGTACTAATTAGGAAATATAGTGATTATTTCATTTTATCACATCACTAAGTTCAAATCAAAAAGTAACAATAAACTAATTAATTTTAATTATTAAATTTTTCTTCATAACACACAAATAATAAGACAATGTATTCTTTTGATTATAATTTAAAATTAAAGTTTACCCGTAACGTCAAGCAATAAACACTAAGAACAAAGTCCGTTCAATGTTTAAGAGACTACCTTACGTTAACATCTTGCAACTCTATTTAAGTGGAACTAAACAAGTGCTGTTAGGAAAAGTTTACGCCACATTCGTAGCTATTTAAACAACGTTACCCTCTCTTGACCTAATTTCTATGTCCCTAATTAGTAGAAATGTTACGCAAAAATATTTTGACGTGTTTTATTTACTCAAAAGATTCGCTATACTGATATTTAGCTTTAGAAACTTAGTCGGCACTAAAGTTTATTCTATATATTGTAAATATATAATCTATAAAATCATAAATATCAACCTGATATGTTCTTGAAAAGTACATCAAATAAAGATTGAGGATTATTCTGTACAATATAGTGAAATAATACAATGATTTTCGTACTTATAATATTGAGCTGGCTCTACTCACAGAAAATACTTTTGAATGTGTTTTTATCATATACGTCATTACATTAAACTTAAGGCTTTATTGGTAAGGTTGAAAAATTTAAGTACAGATTTTAGCAAACTTTTTTAATACCAAAAGCGGAAATAACATAATTACGTTATTTATTATTATAGCACACATTTTGAAACGATATAAAGTAATCTCAAGTTGTATTCATTGCTTAGTAACAATAAAACCATTGATGACATTTTAAAAGGAAATAAAGCACGACGGTATCGCCAATAATCGACTCTAAAGTTCAACTGCCAACGGAAAGACGTAATAGATAGCTCAATGTTCAGCTATTTTACAAATTCAACATTTATATATAAAATATAATAAAAAACATAAAATAACAGGCGGCGTTACCTTAAGTGGAACATGACGAGGGTCGACTATAACATTATCAAATACTGACATGCAAATAAGCCGGAGTCGGCTTCGTTCGTTCGGACCAAGTTTCTAAATGGCCAATTCAAAACCGAAACGTCAAGTAAGACGAAACGATTTATTTCGTCACGACAGATTTTTACATGCTTTTTTAATATGTGTCCGGTGTGACGGGTTTTAGTTTATTCATTTATGAATTAGAATGAATAATAATTTATAGTTACATTATTTATAATATACCTTGAATGATAAAGTATGTTATAAAATTCGTTACAAATTAATAAGTTGTTATTTGCAAAAACTAAATAAATAAGTAAATAAATAAACAAATAAATACATAAATACAATACACAACTAAAAAAAATAAATAGATGAATAAATAAATTAGTAAATAAATAAATAAATAAATACATAAATAAATACATAAATAAATAAATAGATAGAAAAATAAACAAATAAGTAGAAAAATAAATTGATAAATAAATAAATAAGAAATATATTATAAATTAATAAAAATATATCAATTAATAAGTAAATAAAAAATGAATGAATGAATGAATAAATGAATGAATGAATGAATGAATGAATAAATTAATAAATGAATGAATGAATGAATGAATGAATGAATGAATGGATGAATGAATAAATAAATAAATACATAATAAATATGTAAATATATATAATTATTTCTTTTATTTACGCGATTATTATACATATCAAATCCACTTATTTACGTATTTTTCGCGTTACTTAAATATATTTATTCCCGACGTTTCGGTTTCTTTTCAGCATCCATGATCACGGGCAGACTAAGTTGTTATATGTCTATATATAGACATATACCAACCAATGGAATAAATATATTTAAGTAAAGCGAAAAATCCGTAAATTAGTGGATTTGATAAGTAAATATATACATAAATAAATAAATATGTATATAAATTAATTTTTTATTAAAAATGTATTATAAATAGAAAATTATTTTAAAAATAAATAAGAACATAAATAAATAAATACATAAATAAACAAATAGAAAACTAAACAAATAAATAAAAAAGTAAATAAATAAACATATAATTAAATAAATTAATAAATAGATAGATAAATAAATAAATAAGTAAATAAATGAATAAATAAAAAATAAATAAATATAAATAAATAAATAAAAATAAATTAGTAATATATATATATATTAATAATTAATAAATAAATAAATGAGTAAACAAATTAATAAATAGATAAATTAAAAAAAATAACTTATAATTAAATAAATAAATAGATAGATAGATAGATTAATAAATAAATATATTAAATAATAAAAATTAATAGGCAAATAAATTAATAAATAATTAAAGAAATTAATAATTAAATAAATAAATACATAAATAAATAAGTAAATATATATATATATATATATATATATATATATATACATATATAAATAAATAAATACAAATGTAAATAAAATATAAATTCACTGCTCCGTAGCCAGTGGTATGGGCGTGTGTTTCAGAAACCGGAGGTCGGGTTCGAATCCTGCGGGGACGCAACAAATTTTAATTGTTGTTTCTAGTTGGTTAGGGCAATTTGGGCCGATCACCCAATTGTCTGAAAAGTAAGATGATCCATGCGTCGGATGGGCATGTAAAGTCGATCCACCCACCAACCCGCATTGGACCAGCGTGGTGGGATACGGTCCAAACCCCTAATGGATAGGGGTGTATTAGGAGGCCTATGGTCCAGCAGTGGACTAACAAAGGCTGATGATGTATATAAATTGATAATTATTTCTATTGTTTGCGCGAATATTATACTTTTAGCAATGTCAAAGAGAATTCCAAAAATTACAAAGGATTGCAAGTATTTATCCCACTTCTGATTTTAGAAAACTTAAAGAGAATTCCAAAAAGTAAAAATCATGACGATAACTAAACGTCTCTTATAATAAAAAAACATTGAAATAGCTCACGTGACACCTACAACAGCCACGATGTCTCGTACGGACGAGTCGATGCATAACATCACTCAACACACTAACACTTTCACAGATGCACAACACTTATCACAAACGAGGAGAGTTCCGTTCCGGGTAGGAGCTTATACGACACCCCCTACTATATTTTAGACCCGTCTTTTATACACTATCGCACAGAGACAATACGTCAATATCGAGACTTCTTTTCTCCAACCACCCGCATTAGAAATAATGTTCCGACACGGCCTTCCTGACAATGTGTCGTCCTCGACACATACATACATAACACAAACAAATCTCCATGGATAGATACATCAACGAACCGACCGTCCAATAAAACACATGTGAAGCCTCGTACGCTCAGCACACACAAACATTTTTCGTGGACGGAGGCATCAGTGAATCCCTTGCTAACACACACAATCTTAATAAATTGACACAGGCATCGCTAAGTTGCGTGTCCAAAAGCACTATACCAGGATGATGACTAAGGCGTCACCCTCTTGTCTGCATTACATACATCACACACAAACACATCTGTAATTTGTGTCCAACACATAAAAATAAAACATGGATAGAGGCATCTCTGAACTCTGACACTCGACACGTGTGATGGCAGTGGCATCACTAAATCGCACGTCCAACAATACTTACATATGGTAAAGACGAAGGCATTACCAAATCAAACGTCTCTCACAAACCTTAGCCGCATCGTGACTCCCCTACAGCCATGCTGCTCTGCTTTGCCATGATACCTGCACTGCAACGCCGCGGCGCCACCGCTGATGAGCCACGACGCCACCAAAGCCATGCCACCACACTTGGAGGCCACGCCGCACCGCAGCCATGCCGAGTCGCCACCGTAGCGGCCACGACACTTCGTAGCTGCGCCGCAACGCTTTGCAGCATACCGTGTCGCCTTCGCAGCCAAAGTCTTACCACGGCGCTAATCACATTCATGTTGCAAATTGGCACACGAACGACCGGAGCACGGCTAACAGTAGGTAGACTCCGTAATATGGCCAGAAGACCCACTCGTACGAAGACCGTATTCAAACGTACGAGTGCATTCCACACACTGACCGTATTCAAACGTGTGAAACTTCCCGACACGCCGACCGTAGTAAGACGTGTCGAGGCTTCCTAATACGCTGGCTATATATACTGAGGCATCTCAACATGTTGAACTAGTCACACAAGTGAGGGATACAGGGAGAGTAGTCATCCATGACCTTACGGGCTCACCACAGGAATACGTATAACTTTTCAACTTAGACTCAAAAAACGCCTTACAAGCCTCAGGCGTCCACTCACACCGCCACGGCACCATATATTGTGCAGCAGCTTTTGTCGTTTTGCCACAACTGCCCCTGAGTAGCCGTAGAGTGTAACGGCCACTAGGTAGAACTCCAACCACCTTATATGAGACCCGCATGGCAAAATCAAGTTTACCTGTCGACTGGGAATGCCTAACAACAAACACAAGGTCATTAACATTGAAATGACGCGGTGTACTCCGACTTCGGTTGGCTCGCTCATCCTGACTGGTTTGATTACGTCGAAAAAGTTTGCGGGTTCTACTCCTTGTCCAATAAAACACGTGTGAAGACTCGTAGGTTCAACACACACCCATAAACATACGGAAAACAAAAGCATCACCTGATCATACGTTTCTTGCCAACCGTTGGGTGCAGGTACTTGGGGTTGTCCTAGCAGCCATGATGCAACGTCCTCGCAGCCATGATGCGACTTCCTCGCAGCCATGATGCGACGTCCTCGCAGCCATGATGCGACGCAACCGCAGCCATGCCGCAACGCCCTCGCAGCCATGCCACAACGCACTCGCAGCCATGATGCGACGCCATCACGTACGCCGCACCGTTGCAACGATGGCACGACGGCCGCGCCACACGTGGCTGTGAAGGCAACACAGCATACGTTGCCTTCACAGCCACGCCGTCCAAATCCATACCACGATGTGTGCCACTTTCATGCCGCAAATCAGCATACGAATTACTGGAACAACGACCTAGGTAGCCATTTCTTAGCACACGAAAGTAACAGCATGTACGATATGCAATAACTTAAGAAGGTAGACCGAATAAATTATTAGTTCTTTGCAGGTTATGAGTTCTTTATCTGCAGACTATGAATTCTTTATCTGCAGGCTATGAATTCTTTATCCCACTTCTGATTTTAGCAATCTCAAAGAGGATTCCAAAAATTACAAAGGATTGCAATTATTTATCCCACTTTTGATTTTAGAAATCTCAAAGAGAATTCCAAAAAGTAAAAAATGATGAATAAATGAATAAATAAAATAATAAATAAATGAATAAATAAATAAATTATTAATAAAGAAATAAATAAATAAATTAATAAATAAATTAATTAAATGGATAATTTATAAATAAATAAATAAATAAAAATAAATAAATGTACAAATAAATAAATAAATCATTTGATTAATTAATTAATTATTAGAAAACTAAAGAAATAAATAGAAATATAATAAAATAAAAAATAAAATATAATTAAATAAAAATAAACAAAAAAAAATTAATTAATTAATAAATAAAAAAACTAAATGAATAACTAAATAAATAAATAAACAAAAATGAATTAATAAAGTAATTAATAAATAAATAAATAACAACTACTAAATAAATAAGACACTGCGATGGCTGATACGAGGCTGCCACTCGAGAACCTTCTTTCCCCAACGGTTATCTGGTCTACGAGCTAGGTGCGGCCCATTGCTTCAGCTTGTAGCATTTTGCGGGCTATGTCGGTTACCATGGTTCTTCTGCGACGGCTGCGTTACGCACTTTATCACGCAGAGAAATACGAGCATAACCGCTCCATAGCTCGCTGAGTGACTGGAGCTTCCATCACGGCCTGGCAGTGAAGGACCATGTCTCAGGACAGGTCATCACTGGCAACACTCATTAGTCAAAGACCTTAGTCTTCAGGCATTGAGGAATATTGGACGAGAGGATATGTCGTAGCTTCCCGAACGCTGTCCATCCGAGCTGGTTTCGCCGATGGACCTCGGCATCGAAGTTGGACTTACCTAATCGGACACTGTCCCAGGTAAATATATTCGTCAACAACTTCGAGCACAGCACCCAACAACCACCGGCATAGGGCTGACATGACCGTTAGACACTAACTTTCGTCTTGTCCATGTTCATCCTAAGGCCCACGTGCTGAGAGACACTGTTGAGGTCATTGAGCATAGCATATAGGTCCTCCAGCGACTCCGCCATGATGACTATATCGTCGGCAAATCGAGTAGGGTAATACACTCGCCGTTGATGCTTATACTCGTCCTTATAATTCATAAGTTTGAAGGCATCTTCCAATGCAGCGGTGAAGAGTTTGGGATATAACATCACCCTGTCTTACACTCTCTGCAATTGGATAGGCTTAGTTACTGATTGTACTCGGACAGACATCGTGGCTTTGCTGTACAAACACCTCAGAACCTCGATATGCCGACCGTCAATTTGGCAACGCTTGAAAGGCTCTGCAGCATACCTCAAATTTCGAAAGAATCAAACGCTTTCTCATAATCCATAAACAAGCATAAAGGAGATTATACTCCTCGGTCTTCTGTATAATCTGTCGCAGCGTAAATATGTGGTCTGTGGTACTAAAGCCTTTCGAAATCCAGCTTGTTCGGGTGGCTTGAAGTCGTCTAGTCTGGAAGCGAGACGATTCAAGATGACTCGAGAATAGAACATAAACACGGCCTCAGAAGGAAATCAGTCTATACTTTTCAAGAGGCTCTTATCGCCTTTCTTGAAAAACAGCACCACTAAACTTCTGCTCCACGCTTCTGGCGTATCCAGCCTGTAGGATCAAATTAAAGAGCCTCTGAAGGACCTACAAGTACCGGTTCCTCCACCCGCTTCAGAAGCTCTACTGTAATTCCGTCCTCACCAGGTGTTTTGCGTTCTAAGTTTTCGAGAGACATTCGTATCTCGCTCAGACTGACTTCCGGAGTTGTGCCGGGTATGTCTTATGTCTTGGTCGTCACTTGCTTGTGCAAGCGGTTCCGACGACGATGTACAGCTGTCCATAGAATCTCTCAATCTCACTCAAAACTTCTGGTCTGCCGGAGATGACGGCCCCACTATCGGTCTTCAACTTAGTTAGCTGGCTATTTGCCTAACAGACAGATCTCTGGCGAATCGCCTCTTTAATACGACATGTATTAAAGATGCGCAAGTCATGCCGCATACACCTGGAGATCTGTCTATTTAGACAGATCATTTCCAGATCCTATGCACTTTCAACGCTGTTGCCCATTGATGGTCTCGGCACTTTAGGATCTGAAAGCGGAAATGGTTATCGCGCCATCTGTCGGCCGCCACTGAATAGATGTGCAGTAGTAGCTTTTTTCCCGTAGTCGCCACTTACGACACCCAAGGGAGGAGATGAGGAGGCTGAATTCTTATGCCGCAGCCCCACAGCTATAAAAAAATTTATAATTAGATAGTTAAATAAATAAAAAAGTAAATAAATAAATAATAAATAAACAAATGAGTAAATAAATGAATAATTTAATAAATAAATGAATCAATGAATGAATGAATGCATGAAAGAATGAATAAATGAATGAATGAATAAATGAATTAATGAATGAATGAATAAACGAATGAATGAGTGAATGAATAAATAAATAAATAAATTAACCAATTAATTAATTAAAAATAAATGAATAAATCAATAAATAAATAAATTAATATATAAATAAATGAATAAATTATTAATAAATAAATAAATGAATAAATCAACATAAATGAATAAATGAATGAATAAATGAATGAATGAATAATGAATGAATAAATGAATGAATGAATGAATGACTGAATGAAATGAATGACTGAATGAATAAATGAATGAATGAATGAATGAATGAATAAATGAATGATAATGAATGACTGAATGAATAAATAATGAATGAATGAATGAATGAATGAATGAATGAAAATGAATGAATGAATGAATGAATGAATGAATAAATGAATGAATGAATGAATGAATGAATGAATGAATGAATAAATGAATGAATGAATGAATAAATAAATAAATTAACTAATTAATTAATTAAAAATAAATGAATAAATGAATAAATAAATAAATAAATAATTAAATAAATAAATAAATAATTAATAAATAAATAAATAAATAAATAAATGAATAAATAAAAAATAAATAAATGAATAAATGAATGAATGAATGAATGAATGAATGAATGAATGAATGAATGAATGAAATGAAATGAATAAATGAATGAATGAATGAATAAATGAATGAATAAATGAATGAATGAATGAATGAATAAATGAATGAATGAATGAATAAATGAATGAATGAATGAATGAATAAATGAATGAATGAATGAATGAATGAATGAATGAATAATGAATGAATGAATAAATGAATTAATGAATGAATGAATAAACGAATGAATGAATGAATGAATAAATAAATAATAAATTAACTAATTAATTAATTAAAAATAAATGAATAAATCAATGAATAAATAAATTAATATATTAATAAATGAATAAATTATTAATAAATAAATAAATGAATAAATGAATGAAAAATAAATAAATGAATAAATGAATGAATAAATGAATGAATGAATGAATGAATGAATAAATGAATGAAATGAATGAATGAATGAATGAATGAATGAATGAATGAATGAATGAATAAATGAAATGAATGAATGAATGATGAATGAATAAATGAATGAATAATGAATGAATGAATGAAATGAATGAATGAATAAATGAATGACTGAATGAATAAAATGAATGAATGAATGAATAATAAATAAATTAACTAATTAATTAATTAAAAAATAAATGAATAAATCAATAAATAAATAAATTAAAATATTAATAAATGAATAAATTATTAATAAATAAAATGAATAAAATAAATGAATAAATAAATAAAATAAATAGAATAAATGAATGAAATGAATGAAATGAATGAATGAATGAATGAATGAAATGAATGAATAAATGAATGAATGAATGAATGAATGAATGAATGAATGAATGAATGAATGAATGAATGAACGAATGAATGAACGAATGAATGAACGAATGATTGATTGAATGAATGAAAGAATGAACGAATGAATGAATAAATGAATAAATTAATAAATAAATGAATGAACGAACGAATAGAATGACTGAATGAATGAATGAATTAATGAATGAATAAATGAATGAATGAATAAGTAAATGAATTAATGAATGAATGCATGAATGTTGAAGTAATGAATGAATGCATAATAGAATAAAAAGAATGAAAGAAGTGAACGAATGAATGAATGAATAAATAAATAAATGAATGAATGAATGAACGAATAATGGACAGAATGAATGAATGAACGAGCAATGAATGAACCAATGAATGAATGAAATGAATGATTGAATGAATGAATGAATGAATGAATGAATGAATGAATGAATGAATGAATGAATGAATGAATGAATGAATGAATAAATGAATGAATGAATGAATGAATGAATGAATAAATGAATGAATAGAATGAATGAATGAATGAATGAATGAATAAATGAATGAATGAATGAATGAATGAATGAATGAATGAACGAATAATGGATTGAATCGAATGAAAGAACGAGCGAATGAATGAACGAACGAATGAATGACTGAATGAATGAATGAATGAATGAATGTAAAGGAATGAATGAATGCATAATAGAATAAAAGAATGAACGAATGAATGAATGAATGAATAAATGAATGAATGAATGAATGAACGAATAAGATGACGAATGAATGAATGAACGAGGAATGAATGAATGAATGTGACAGATAATGAATGAATAAATGAATGAATGAATAATGATGATGAATGAATGAATAATGGACGAATGAATGAATGAAATGAATGAATGAATAAATGAATAAATGAATGAATGAAAAATGACGAATGAATGAATGAATGAATAAATGAATGAATGAATAATGGACGAATAATGAATGAAATAGACTGAATGAATGAATAAATGAATGAATAATAAATGAATAAATGAATGAATGAATGAATGAATAAATGAATAAATAAATAAATAAATAAATAAAATGAATAAATAAAATGAAGAAATAAAATAAAATGAATAAATAAATGAATAAAAATGAATGAAAAGAATGAATGAATGAATGAATTAATGAATCAATGAATGAATGAATGAATAAATAATGAATGAATGAAAAGAATGAATGAATGAATGAATGATAAATGAATGAATGAATGAATGAATGAATGAATAGAATGAATGAATGTAATGAATGAATGAATGAAATGAATGAATGAATGAATGAATGAATGAATAAATAAAATGAATGAATGAAAAGAATGAATGAATAGTTGAATAAAAAATGAATGAATAAATGAATGAATGAAATGAATGAAATGAATAATGGACGAATGAATGAATGAACGAGTGAATGAATGAATAATGGACGAATGAAATGAATAATGACGAATGAATGAATGAATGAATGAATAAATGAATGAATGAATAATGGACGAATAAATGAATGAACGAGTCAGAATGAATTAATGAATGAATGAATTAATGAATGAATGAATTAATTAATTAATTAATTAATGAATGAATCAATGAATCAATGAATGAATGAATGACTGAATGAATAAATGAATGAATGAACAAATAATGGACGAATGAATAAATGAATGAGCGAATGAATGAATGAATGAATGAATGAATGATATAACGAATAGAATGAATGAATATAAGTGAATGAATGAATGACATAATGTATAAAATGAATGAATGAATGAACGAATGAATGAATGCGTAAATAAATGAACGAATGATTGAACGAATCAATGAATTAACTAATGAATGAATAAATGAAGGAATGAATGAATAAATAAATGAATTAATAATGACGAAATGAATGAATGACTGAATGAATAAAATGAATAAATGAATGAATGAATGAATGAATGAATGAATGAATGAATGAATGAATGAATGAATGAGAAGATGAATGAATGAATAGAATGAATGACTGAATGAATGAATGAATGAATGAATGAATGAAATGAATGAACGAATAATGGAACGAATGAATGAAATGAACGAAGAATGAATGAATAAGAATGAATAATGGACGAGGAATGAATGAACATGAATGAATAAGATAAAATGAATGAAATGAATGAATGAATAGAAATGAATGAATAATGAAATGAATGAATGAATGAATGAATGAATAAATAATAAATGAATGAATGAAATGGAGATGAACTGAATAATGAATGAAATGAATGAAGAACAAGGCGAATGAATGAATGATGAATGAATGAATAATGAATGAATGAATAATGAACAAATGAATAAAATGAATGAATAAATGAATAAATAAATGAAATAAATAAATAAATGAATAAATAAATAAAAATAATAGAATAAATAAATGAATAATGAATGAATGAAAAATAATGAATAGAAATTAATGAATGAATAATGAATGAATGAAAAATAATGAATGAATGAGATGAAAATGAATGAATGAGTAATGAATGAATAAATGAATGAATGAAATGAATGAATGAATGAAATGGAACGAATGAATAAAATGAATAGAATAAATAATGAAATGAATAAATAATGAAGAAATAAATAAGAATTAATAAATAAATAAATGAATGAATGAATGAATGAATGGAATGAATGAATGAATGAACGAATAATGGACGAATGAATAAAATGAACGAGCGAATGAATGAATGAATAATGGACGAGAATGAATGAACTGAATGAATGAATAATGAATGGAAATGAAAGAATGAATGAATAAATGAAATGAATAAATGAATGAATGAATGAATGAATGAATGAATAAATGAAATGAATGAATGAATGAATGAACGAATAATGAACGAATGAATGAAAGAACGAAGTCGAATGAATGAATGAAATGAATGAATGAATGAATGAATCGAATGAATGGACGAATGAATAAATGAACGAGCGAAATAAATGAATAAATAAATGACAGGAATGAATACTGAATGTAATAAATAAATAAATGAATGAATGAATGAATGAATAGAATAAATGAATAATAATAATTATAAATGAATGAATAGATAATGAATGAATAGAAAGAATGAATGAATGAATGAATGAACGAATAATGGACGAATGAATGAAGAACGAGCGAATGAATGAATGAATGAATGAATGAATGAATAAATGAATGAATGAAGAAATAAATGAATAATTATAATAAATAATAAATAAATGAATGAAATGTAATAATGAATGAATGAACGAACAAACGAATGAACGAATGAATGAATGATAAATAAAATGAATGAATGAATGAACGAATGAATGACTGAATGAATGAAGAGTGAACAATGAATGAATAATGGAGAGTGAATGAATGACTGAATGAATTGAATCAAGAATAATGAATAAACGAATGAATGAACATGAATGATAATAATAATGAATGAATGAATATAAAAGAATGAATGAATGAAGACCTGAATCGAATGAATGAATGAATGAATTGATAATTAATGAATGCGAATGAATGATTAAATGAATGAATGATTGAATGAATGAATGAATGAACGAATGAATAAAAATAAATAAATAATGAATAAATGAAGAAATAAATAAATTAATATAAATAATGTAATAATCAATCAATGAAGATTAATAAATTAATTAATTAATTATAAATGAATGAATAAATTATGAATGAATAAACGAATAAATGAATATATGAATAAAAATAATGACGAATGAATGATTAAATAAATAAATGAATTAATGAATAATAAATGAATAAATGAATAAATGAGGAAATAAATGATAATTTAATACAATAATATAGATTAAATGAATGAATGTATTATGAATGAATGAACGAAAACGAATGAACGAATGAATGAATGAACGAATGACAACGAATGAATGAATGAATGAAAATGAAATGATATGAACAATGAATGAACGAATGAATGTGAATGAATACTGATGAATTAATGAATGAATTAATGAAATACGAATGAATGATGAATGAATTAATAGTATAAATGAATTAATGAATGAATCGAATGAATGAATGAATGAATGAATTAATTAATGAATGAATGAATGATTGAGCGAATGAATGATTGAATGATAGAATGAATGAATGAATATATAAATAAATAAAAAATGAATAAATAAATAAATAATTAATTAATTAATTAATCAATCAATCAATAAATTAATAAATTAATTAATTAATAAATGAATGAATGAATGAATGAATAAACGAATAAATAAATATATAAATAAATAAATAAAAAAATAATGATTAAATAAATAAATGAATTATTTAAAAAATAAATGAATAAATGAATGAATGAGTGAATGAATGTATAAACGAATGTATAATTAAATGAATGAACGAATTAATGAATGAAAGAGCGAACGAATGAATGAATGAACGAGCGAACGAATGAATGAATGAATGTAAAATTAAATGAATGAACAAATGAATGAACGAATGAATGAATAAACGAGCGAATGAATGAATGAATTAATAAATGAATGAATGAATGTATTAATGTATAAATGAATTAATGAATGAATGAATGAATGACTGAATGAATGAATGAATTAATGAATGAATGAATGAATGAATGAATGAATGAATGAATAAATGAATGAATGAATGAATTAAAGATTGAATGACTGAATGAATGAATGAATGAATGAATGAATGAATGAAGGAATGATTGAAAGAACGAACGAATGAATGAATGAATGAATGAATGAATGAATTATGAATGAATGATTGATTGAATGAATGAATGAATGAATGAATTATGAATGAATGAATTAATGAATGAATGAATGAATAAATAAATAATTAAATAAGTAAAAAATAAATAAATAAATAAACAAAAATAAACAAATGAATGAATAAATAAATAAAAAACTAAATGAATGACTAAATAAATAAATAAATAAACAAAAATAAAGAAATAAATAAATATAATAAATAAATTAATTAACTATTAAATTAATAAATATATAGATAGTTAATAAATAAATAATAAATAAACAAATAAGTAAATAACTGAATAAATATTAAAATAAATAATGAATGAATGAATGAATGAATGAATGAATAAATAAATGAATGAATGAAGGAATGAATAAATGGTTTGATAAATGAACAATGGAAAAATAAATAAATTAATTAATAAATAAATAAATTGATTAATTAATTAATTAATATATAAATAAATAAATAATATATTAATAAACCAAAAAATAAGTAAACGATTGAATAAAAAATAAAAAATATATAATAAATAAATAAATGAATAAACAAATAAATTAAAAAATTATAAATAAATACAAAAATACATAAATACATAAATAAATAATTATAATAAATTAATAAATAAATGAATAAATACATAAATAAATAAATAAATGAATAAATAAATGAGTAAATAAATGAATAAATTATTAAATAAATACATAAAAAAATTAATTAATTAATTATTTAATTCAAAACGGGGAAGAATATTGTTTTTATAACTGATTTCTATTCGTTATATCAAAAGCCATTTCTAAGGTGCCAAGACGGAACAACGTGGTGGTTTTAGTCGTTGCGAGTCCAACATAAGCTGTCTTTGCCCACGCTAGGATGGGTATGCGTAGGCATTTCCCCACAAAGTAAGATTGAAAAAAAGCAACACAATTTAACTTCAGATTGTAACAAACTTTTTTGAGACCAAAAGCGGAAATAACATAATTACGTTATTTATTATTATAGCACACATTTTGAAACGATATAAAGTAATCTCAAGTTGTATTCATTGCTTAGTAACAATAAAACCATTGATGACATTTTAAAACAGAAAAGCGAGTTCTGTCGCCGCATTTTACATTACTAACAAGTTTTATCATACTCATTTTATATGAGAGCATTTTAATAAATTTGAATGAATATGATAGTATATTATAACAATGTTGTTACCATAAAATTGTGAAATTTTACAATGTTTTTGGATGTAACATCCCGTGTCTCGATGTAGTAGGCGGACTTGTGGCAATAATATAATAATGTGAATTTAATTTACGTGGGTCATATAAATTTTGCCCAGTACCATCTGAATTTTATACAAATATATGTAATAAGTTAACTAACTAACGTTTTAAAATACAAAACTGTTACATTGAAAAGGGACTTTAATTTTGCGGGCAAAGATTCCGAACTATGTGAACTATCAGTAAAATAAATGAAATTCAGTTGGAATTTACTCTGATAAAGGGCAACGTCCAAAATATTTTACATTAAAATTATCTTTCCTCGAACCGAATATTGCGAAGTATTTCGATAATCATTAATTTCTTTTCTATATAACATTGTATCTGAATTATGGTAAAATAATTTGGTATACAGCAATGGATTTATAGAAAATATGTAGACAATCTATTCAACTTTACAATTTAATACTTTAATCATTTGCTTTATGATATTATCTCTTAATAAATTAATAAAAATATAAGAATTTTCACTATCAATAGCATCCACTTGGTGTTAAATATTTAAAAAGAAATATATCTAATAAAATAATTAATAATTTTAAACATTATGAAAATTTTGATGTTTGTTTGTATAATCATTGTTAAGTATATTAGTTTTTATAATTTAACACCAAAACACGCCTTGAATATCTATTCTCAAGAATAGCTTTAAGATGCCATTAAAATTAATGTAGTCTTATCGTTAAATGCATTGTCTGGACTGGTCGAAACTTCCAAACCAATGGTTTGACTTTAAGACGTATTGACGTTCATGAGAGCTTGTCAGAGGTTAAATTGAACAAAGATTATTTACTGGACCATTATTTTTCGCCAATTTCAAAATTTTTTCCAAACTGATCTATGTTTTTATTACGACAACAGATTCATTAGTACGTCATCAGCCTGTGATAATCCACTGCAGGACATAGGCCTCCCTAATACATCCTGTCCATTATGGGGTTTTGGACCGTATCCACCACGTTGCTTAAATGCGGGTTGGCGGATGGACCGACTTTTACATGCCCATCCGACGCATAGATCATCTTACTTTTCAGACAATTGAGTGATCGGCCCAAATTGCCTTAACCAACCTGAAAACAACAATGAAAATTTGTTGAGTCCCCGCAGGATTCGAACCCACGACCTCCGGATTCTAAAGCACACGCCTATACCACTAGGCTACGGAGGCAGTTATTCATTAATATCCATTTTCATATCTAAGTCAACATATAATTTTTAATTACATTAATTTTAATATTACTGGCACCAAAGTTACGTTCCGTGTTGCGGAGTTTATTGTGTAAAGAAAATCATTTAACGCATGCTCAGTCACGCTTTCATAAAGTTATTTAGATTGCTTGTTAATAAGTATACACAGAAATTTGCATCACTAAGTAATTGCGTTCTTTATTTAATATATTAGACTTAATAATGGCCAAGAATGATTTTCTTTTTAAGAGATTTTAAATTCTTAAACAATATTCAATGTAATTATAGCATAGCTTTACAACGGCGACTTATTTTTTAATGATTGACGTAAATTCTAAAGTTTTTCCAAATTATTTTATTCCTGCATTTCCATAATTTTCATTATTGTAATGTATACTAGCGCGTAGATTCAGGTACTAACCTATTCTAGGGAAAAAGATATCCAAATAAAACATACTCATAAACGGGACACCTTGCCACATTAACCTGATTGAATCACTTAAAGTACACAATAAAAATTTACACGCTATAACCTAGGCTTTTTTGCTTTAATACCTACGCCATTATTCATTGATATTGACATATTCGTAATTATTACTCATTAAATATTGATTGATATGTACGGAATTCAACATTATGCAATCGCATAAACATTGTTCTCTCTTTGGTTGGAAGTTAATGCGCCTGGGTATCGTTCAGAATATAATGTTTATATTATTTATCATAAATTAACCATAAGTTTACCTTTGTAGTAATTACCTTAGCTTGAAACAACTTTAGGAAAAATGTAATTATGCTTTACTAAAAACTATCGTTGTTCAATGAAAATAGCAAAAAAATAATGAAGCCAAAAGTTCACAGCAATAATAATATTCTGACTACGCTGCTTACATGTAAAGAGGACAAATCAAATCTTAAAAACGCCTATCTTATTTCCTTTTAGTAAAAGGAAATAAAACCCCTACCAAGAACAAGGGACTATGCGATTAATGGATTATCCAAAAATATATAGAAATATAAGCTTCTTTACCAAGAAATGCTTTTTACCTCAATAATGGGTTCTAATTCGCTAACAAACCCCTATTTCATAAGCATTAAAAAAGGTCTAATATTATGTGACAGGATTTATGTTGTAATATTTTATGATTTGTGTTATATGATACCTTTCTTCTTTCTCTCTCCTTTCTTAATCTTTTTTCAAATTCAAATTCAAATAGTCGTTATTCAATTTTGGCTTTGTCGAGCACTTATGAACATTAATGTATCACCGGTTCCAAAGTTTTGACTTGTCCAAAGAAGAACAGACAAGAAACTCTGCGGTTGTAATTTTTTTGTAAATGTTTTTCAGTAAATTACCATCACCATAATATATATATGGTTTAAGCATTTGCCATGTATATACCATTAAACTATCATCATTTATAAACTATTTCGATTAATCTTGGTCCTCAATGAAGTCTCTAATGGAATAAAAGGCTTTCTTGATCAACGTCGCCTTTAAAACATTTCGAAAGCCAACGATTTTTAGCAACACCTGAGTGTCAATGAACTTATTGTATGTTGTGACACAGTTATACATAAATGATTTTTTGTCTCGAAGGCGCTCTCTGTCCTCTTTGCGGTCCTAATTCATAATAAATGTAACATTTTTCGTAATAAAAGTCGCGAATATGAGGCTTAGAAACACACTTAAAATATATTTGCTTATCACTGCCGAAGCAATATCACATTGACGTTCAACAGAGCGCAAAGAGACATCCAATAATTATAGGTAATATATAAGAAAGTAAAAAAGCAATAAAGTGATATTTCAGCGCCAAAAAAGGAAAAGTAAAATGTCATAAGAATATGACCCAATAGATGTCCGAGGCATGAATGCGTAGAAAAATACTGGAATCAATTTAGCATGAAAAGAGGGCCGCTTCAATTAGAATTGTATTTTTGATTACTGGAGGTTTTGTGTTTTTTAAGTATTTTTTAGGGAACAACTTTAAAATTGAAATACTATTTACATAGTTGTTTGAAGGTTTTATATATTTTTTGTTCGTTCAATGGATTATATGAATAGGTCGTTAACCTCATGGTAAGTACTAAGCCCTGCCCATAAAAAACACAGCTTAAGACGCCACGAATTCGCTAGTTGCTCTGAAACATAAAATGTCATGTCTAGTTTACAGTGTAATCACGGCCTACGGTTCCCTTCAGACCGGAGACAATAGTGTTTATACCCTACTCTTTTGCCGTAAAAAAGGAACGCCGTGTTGATTTTCTAGACGGTGCCCTATAAAAAGGAAGATCCATGTATATCTAAACAGAATTACTCGAACTATTTCTAAGAGTATTGATAAAAAACATAGTTAAATTATGCAGAGCAGTGTCAGTATGGTCAGTATGGTTATTATGGCGTATATTAACTTATTTTTTTTAATGCATTATAAAAGTCGTCAAGTAAGTATGTCAAAAAGGGAAAGCAATTTCCTGAATATCACCATTGAGTAGATTACTTTGCCACTAATGGAACTTTGTATAGCTTCCGAAGTTTTCTCAATATTGTTCGTGACATTTAATTTGCTAAAGATTGCTTTACCCCAAAAATAGAAATCAATTCAAAATACAAAAATGATGGTCTTTGTGTACTCACACTATTCATTCCATAAAACACGGATAAAATCTAAACGTGCTACGAAGAATTTAAAAGTATGCATCTAGGTTTTATAGTAGGAATATTATTGACTTTGTCTAATTAAATTTAATTACTAAATTTTTATATTGTTTCAGGATACAAAATAATGTTAAAATATACTAAAAAAGATGTTTTTCAAGTAAATATAATATATAATAAGTAAATAATATAATAAGTAAATATATAATAAGCTAATTAAGAATTTTACACGAATTTTTCATTACATTTATCTAAAAAATATTTTTCAGTTACAGTTCCTTTTAAATTGTCTAAGAAAAAGAGCATAATATTAACTCTACTTTTTGAGCGACTCCCCCAAAAGAAGCAGGTACTCAATTCGTATGTTTTTTTTAAATATTTATGTTACCTCCTTTCTGTACTCATTTCCATCTTTTTATCATTTTGTGATAAGTAGTTCAATAGATATTTAAGAAACTTAAAAAAACTGTGGCTTCAAAAATAACAACCTCGTTCGATTAGATCACAACTCACTTTCTTTTTTTTTACCGTGGGGAAATGCCTACACATACCCGTCCTCGCGGGGGCGAAGACGGGTTATGTCGGCCTCGCACCGACTAAAACCACCACGTTGTTCCTACTTGGCGCCTTATACATGGGGTCACAGGAACGTTTGGCAGTCTTCTGCGACCCCACCAAAGCTAGCCGCCGGAGCAGCTCCATCTCGGCCTTACGGCCAACTGCCAGCTACTGGGCGCGTCGGAACTAACGCGCCCTTCGACTCCCAGCCCCCATCGGTGGCCTCGATCTTGGGCTCCACCGCTAGCTCCATTTCGGCCTCAGAAGAAGGAGAGATCGACGACACTATGCCGAATGTCCCCTCCTCCCACGGCCCCTCCACACCGCATCGGCGGTGCAGTCCCGCTGAGTCGCGGAGGATAGGGAGAGCGGCCTACGAACTACCGACTTTCCTCTTCCCCCGCGACTCCACCTTGGTTGCAAGGACAGGAAGGGTGGCACACCTACCTCCTAAAACCCGTCCCTCGCACCCTCCAAAGGCGCATCCAAAGCGGGCTTGTTCAGCCCGCTTGGAGCAGCCTCCTCCTCGTCCGCCAGGTTCCTCTTAGCTTCCCCTCGGCTGGGTAGGCCGCAGGTACTGAGCCCCACCGCTACGACAAAGCGAGAACCTGTTCGGGGGGAAATCGCAACTCACTGGCTCAACCTTAAGAGATAGACCTAAATTGTGTTTAACATAATTGTGCTACGTAAATCAGCCTACAATAAAGTCCGGGAGAACATATATCTTTGTTTTGAGAATAACTCAAAATAAGCATTTTGATTTAAAACAAACTTCATTAGCCACATTCAGAGCTAATATGAGTTCACATAAAAATTTATGTATTTAGTAAATTATCTGTGCATGAATCATATTATACACGACATTTTGATTTAATATAACATTAAAAGATATCATAGATATAAAGCGCGTCTGCGGAAATCAAAGCAGTTTCAAGGAGAGAGCACGCTGTTATTTGCTTCATCATCATCAGCCTTTGTTAGTCCACTGCTGGACATAGGCCTCCCCTAATACACCCCTATCCATTAGGGGGTTTTTGGACCGTATCCCACCACGCTGGTCCAATGTGGGTTGGTGGGTGGACCAACTATTTTATGCCCATCCGACGCATAGATCATCTAACTTTTTAGACAATTGGGTGATCGGCCCAAATTGCCCTAACCAACTAGGAAACAACAATGAAAATTTGTTGAGTCGCCCAGGATTCGAACCCACGACCTCCGGTTTCAAAGCACACGCCCATACCACTAGGCTACGGAGGCAGTCAGTCATTTGCTTATATTGCGCTAAACAGTTGTATACTGTTCAAAGTCACTCATATTTTGTAATCAAAACTTGACATATTTCATGATTCTTTAAAAGTATTTTTCAATTTTATTTAATTATCAACTGCAATCGAAAAATAATCATCTCTAATAGCGCATAAATCGCTTATATATTAAATACGGTAAATCAATTGGAAACACCCTTGTGAAGATCACGTACAAGGGATTAAATGTTGCAGATTGACACAACAAACAGTTGTGCAATCATTATGCCACTACACAGTTCACCTACAAGAAATATTTCTACAAACGGTATGATGATTAGTATTTTAATTTGTTTTACCAAACTTTACAGGGTCGTCAGTAAGTTCGACGTAGTGTTAATTTTTGCTGCAAATCAGTATTGTGGAAAACTATTATCTTCCAGTTTAAAGGACATCGTAGTTAGTGTTAATACTGGATACAATTCGAACATCTTTATCAATTATACAAGTATTACAATCGCTTAATGATTGTCAAAATTGCTCAACTACTGGTTGGAAATAGGACTTCAGACAGATGATTCCAGAAAAGAACTCAGAGGGTTTTTGAACTTTATATCTTAATTATTTCTTTTCTTTACGCGATTATTAATTACTACCTATAACAAATCCACTTTTTATGGATTGTTCCCGTCAATTCTTTATATTTATTCCTGACATTTCGGACTCTTTCTACCATCCGTGACCACGGGCAGACTAAGATGGATATGTTTGTATCTAAATGTGTTTAGAATAACCGTACGGGTTTATTATTTGAAATATGACACATGTTTCTATTTTCTTAATTTTCACATTGCTTTGGCAACCTATGTAATGTTGTGACTTAATAGTTTTAATATCAGTGGATTATTTTTTCAATAATTGCCAATATATCGTTTATCGATTACAATAGACGTCGAATATACAAATATTTAACTGCCTCTGTAGCCTACTCTTAAGGGCGTGTGCTTTAGAAACCGAAGTCTTGAGGTTCAAATCCTGCCAGAACTCAACAATTTTTATAGTCGTTTCTCAGTTGGTTAGGACAATTTGGGCCGATCGGCCAATTGTCTTAACAGTAAGATGATTCATACGGCGGATGGGCATGTAAAAGTCGATCCGCCCATCGATCCACATTGGACTAGCGTGGTGGATACTGTCCAAAACCCTCTAAGAAGAGCGAGAAAAGGCGAGAAGGCGTGCATAAGGGAGGCCTATGCCAAGCTGTGGACTAGCACAGGCTGATGATGTTGATTTCCAGCAGTAGATCATCACAGGCTGATGATGATGATGATACGAATATCTATCGTTATTAATAAAAGAGTCCTGCTGATTTGAAGCATCATACGTTGCGTTTATTGTGAGCCTGGTGAACAACTTACTATCATGTAGACATCCTGCTCGTCTAGTCACTTTGATTAATAAAAAAATGCTTTGCCCCAAATGTTTTATATTTCGCAGGAATATTTTGAACTGTTACTGTAGCTTACGTTACCAATGAGCACGTAATAAATGACTATCGAACGGGATAGACTGCTTAGTGTTATCTTCTTAGATAAGTACATATTGCCATTTTCAAGTTACTATCAGAGTTTTAACAGCAATTTTCTCTTACTTGGGATAGTATTATTTACACAATTAAATCCAAGCATTACGCTTCTAGGTATCATCAAATTAAAACTGAATGATTTGAGTTAATATTTTGAAGAATTTATCTCATGCAAATTCAAATTCAAATACTCTTAATGCAATTTAGCCTCTGCCGAGCTGTCAATCAACTACCGTATCCCTACACCTGATCACCTCCTTACACTTCACACCTTTGTCACACACATACACCTCGCACCTATATGTGTGATATGGGTACGCTTTTATGTGAAACAGATTTACACGATCGTATCTATTTAAGTTATTTAAGTTAAGATTACAAGTTCATATTTATCTCTCTCTTTAATAGCTTCAGTACCTATACATCTATATATTATACAATGACATTTGGACAAAACAATTAAGTTTTATATTAATGAATATAAAATTATTACTTATTTAAAACGATCAATAATTGACAGTGACAGGGAGGCCAACAGAAGAATCCGGTTAGGCTGGGCAGCTTTTCATAAGCTTCGTCGAGTTTTCTCCTCACCTATCACACATGCTTCAAATCGAAAGTTTTCGATCAGTGTATCCCACCGTTGTGACCTACGGTTCGACTGGTCCGCAAATTTAAAGTCACTCAGCGAGCTATGGGCGGGCTATGCTCGAGTATCTCTGAAGGATCGCATCAGAAATATGTGATCCGTCAGAGAAGTCACCGATATAGCCCACCGGATTAGTGAGCTGAAGTGGCATGGGCCAGTCATATAAGCTGCAGAACTGACGACCACTGGAGTCGGAAAGTTCTGAAGTGGAGACCGAGACTCGGCAATCGTAGTGTAGTACGCCCTGCAAGATGCAGTGACGACATTCGCAAAGTGGCCGGTGTGGGCTGGGCTGACGTTTGGGTGTCATTGTATTCCGATAAAGATCCGAGCCTTCCCGAAGGAAAAAAAATTCTCACTACTTCTATACCGATTATGGGGAATTTGTAGCACTAAACTTGACACAACTCGATTCGAGTTGAGTTCAGCGTTATTTTCACCTAACCGCCCAATCTAGTGCTCGAGTGGTTAGGAACCAACACGAGCGTTTCTTAAGTGCCCAAGCGCTGAATCGAGCATTTTAACGCCGACTAGAGCGTATTTGCAAAACCAGTTTTAATCCGTATTACAGGAAATAATAAATTTGTATGCTGACAATGAACACTTTTGCAAAGTATTCATTTTCAAATGTAATACCGACATTTGGCCTGCAGTTATCATTCCAAGAAATGAAATATTCTTGCTTTAACTTAAAGTCAAAAATAAGGGGTCGAGTGTTTGTTTACAAAATAATATATCATGTTACCCTTTATCGAAGACTTTTATAAATATCACAAAAAGTCAAATTCTAAAGAAAGCTTATTAAATTAATTTCATGCACTTTCATTCGATAATTTAAATAAAACGGGAAATGTTATCATGATATATAACGATATGATAGTTTATTAGTGCGACTACTATTTATTTATTAGTACGATATATGTCCCTCTCTAGACCTCTCTGGTCTAGAGAGAGACATAAATGATTTAAACAAAGATAGACTAGTAATAAAATCCTTTTTTAAAAATTTATTCATTTCTCTGGGTTTATTCAGTTTTGTAGTAGTTTATTTATACAAGATTAAGCTTATTGTCAATAAGCAAATTGAAATACCCATTTAAATATTAATTAAATTTTTAACAATAAATATAAGCGACTCCAACGAGACTATTTAAAAATATTTATATAAAGCTTTGAGATCTATTAAATTCAAAACTTGGAAACTGAACTGAGTTTACCGAAAATACTCAGTTTAAAATATCCACTAAGGTTATTCATGTAAAATGTATTATTATAAATAGTGAGTTTAAGTCAAGTATATTTATTTAAACATTCTTTTCACACGGCATTTAATATTCATTCGATAAACGTTTACAATTAATAACAACACAGTACATTACATTATTAAAAACACAGTTTATCTTTACCGAAAAACGAAGCTTGTCTTAGTAAACCTCTACTAAACTTGTTGAGAAAACATATCGCATAAACAAATGTTTAGGCATATAAATGGCTATAGAATTGTAAATTTTTTAAACATTACTAGTAGAGACTTGACTATCGCAAACGTAAAAAGCGAAATATGGGACCACGAGTCACGCGTTACTTGAATAATTTAATAAGTAAATGCAGCCATATGCTAGTTACTACGCTGCGAGCACCTACTAAGCCTAAATTTATCATCAACTGTAAATATAGTGGTGTTTCTATCTATATCAAAATCATATTAAATATACTGAAGTCGTCACAGTAAGCACAGAAAATACGATCAAACATTGGCAATAAATTTTTATCTACAGAGGAGTTTAGGACGCGTATGTTGCACTAGTATTTAATATTGTATTTATTAAATACTGTTGAACCAACAACTATGAATAGACCATATTTCAAAAGGATCTACTTTATCTATTTACCAGGCTAGGCTACTTGTAAAGTATAGTACAACAAATAAACAAATCCTTACAGGTTTAATATTGTATTGCTACACATTGAAGATACTAAGTATGCCGTTATTAGACGACTTACTGGAGATATATTACAATAAGGAAATCTCCCGCCTTTTGTTATTTATATTTCAGGATTCCGAAACGTATAAACTTGTCAAAATTTATATTAGTTTAACAATTTAGGAGTAATAGTTACCTCATATATTATTGAAGAACAAAATAATAAGGAAAGAGACTATTTCGACAAGGTTACATTACTATGATATAAGACAAATGAATGATACTTTGGCGTGCATGGTTTTCAACCAAATGCCCCAAAATTCGCTCGTCTTTTACAAGAAAATAAATTGCAATGTGTTCTCTAAAATGTATTTACATTTTTAAAGAGATTGCTGGGACAGGAAACTGTCTGTTTCAAACCAAAAATTATAGAAGCCCTAAATCTATTAACGTTTTTCCATATGCAATTAGCTTAAGTAGCTTTTCTCAAGTACCATAAATAGAACCGAACCGTTAACTAAAAACCTAAGCAATATGCTTTGCTTCTTATACTAATCATTATGAAAGGGTAAACTATAGGAGGAACGGATATTACTAAAGTTATATATACATTAATTTATAATACGCCTAAACACTATGAATAATAAAAAAGAAATCCTGAAGATGTTCTTAACTTGACACATTTCTGTAATATAATACAACCGTGTACAAATTTCCGTGTGACCTTTGCATAACATAAACTTTTCACACTTCTTATCGTTTCCGGAATCACGAATAAAAAATAAACTGCATTTGATTTTTAATTTGCTTTGTACTCATTCCGGAGTCATCGTCGAGACTGATGTAGAGTTTTACTTATTGAGGGAATTTTTTTTTTTTTTGCAGCATAAAAATATTCCGTTTACAGACGTGCAAGTTATTTGTTGTTTAATAATTTAATTTAATTTAATTCATAAAAAAAATTATATAAATTGAATTTTAACGGAAAAATATATATACGTACGATTATTGCGTCGCGTTTTCTGCCACCGCATTTTAAAGCTCTAATAACTATTATGGAATTCTTTTTATCAAAATTTTGGCTGTTTCTACTTAAACATATCGTGTATATATCAACATAAAATGTGTTTAAACAACGTTTGTTCGAACACGTTTTATGTGTATAGAATGAAGATTTTCTTTAATGCAATAAATTTTATGTGAACTTAAATTAAGTATATCTTATTTAATCTTAAATAAGCTTTGAATGTGCCTGATTGAAATTTTAAAAAGTGTTGACATTAAAATGCTTATTGTGCGTTATTCTGCATACATAGATATTTGCTATTGGAGACTTTGTTGTAGAACAATTATGTAAAACATGTTTCGTGCCTATCTTATACGGTTTTGGCACCGTTTGTTGTTTATTCGCACGAGGTTGTGATTTTTGGAGCAATAATTTTTTAGCTCTCAAATATTTATTAAAATCCTTATCACAAAATTATTTTAAAAATGGGACCAATAGGAATAATATTGAGCACGATACATGCACATGGGAGTAATATCGGAGCACATGGAATAACGAGGTAGCATATATGTATATAAAAATAACATACGTTCCGGATTGAGTGCCTCCTTTTGGGTAACCGGTCAAATACTGGTTAATATACTTTCTGCACATAAAAAAATAGTTCATAATTATCTTTACTCTGACTTTAGGTGTGTATATATAATATGACTAAGTAAACAACTTAATTATGCACCATTTATCTTTATCATTTATATTATTAATCAATACTGATCCTTTATCAATAATCATATTGCTAATAATCACTGATTATTCATATAATAATCAGTGTTGATTGTTATTATTATACCTTTTTTTGCATTATCTATGCATTATAAATGGTAAATTAAACGATTCATAATTTTTATGCAATTATTGAACACAATTAATTAAATCTATAAATGTGAATTTAATTATGGAATCTAAAAATATTGATTTATCACGTTTATTGCTATTTTATTGGGTACCAACATTTAACAAAACCAAATAATGTAAATATGTAGCAAGAAGAAAAATTCCGTTCATTTGCCAAACAAAGGCAAAAAAAATTTCTGAGTAAATCAAGATAAGCTCGTTACGTGGATATTTATTAATTGGCTCCCGTAGGCGTGTAATTGGTCTTCATCCTTTAAGAACTTCGATATTATTTAATAAGGGATAATTGCGTGCTTATAAGAAATAAGCTTCACTTTACAATCTAATTGACTGCTATTATTATTGAACAAAAGTACTTATATTGGTAATCAAAGTAGATTTTCCTAAGATTCGAAGTCTGAGTAAGTAAGTAATTTACTACTATTATTATTGAATAAATGAATTTTAACGGTTCTTATTGCGTTTATTTACATGTCAACTTCCAACGTTTCGAAGTACACTAAACAAATGAAAATTGGTGCAATCAATTCCGTTAAAACTCTTTTATACGCGTCAATAATTATGTCCGCTAATAATTTAATTTAATAGTAAACATGTAGTCAATCAATAATCTTCAAAAAATATTCTCGTCTTATTCTCTCTTTACTTAATTAAAATTTGACGACCCGCTAAGCGCAATGGGTAATGGTCCTGTTTATTGCGCTGGAGGGTGTCGGTTCGACTTTCACCACGGGAAAAATATTTTCTTATAAACATAGTGACTTTCTCGTCATCTCGTGGGCGTTTGTATCAAAATTATTTGTATTTATTTACAAAAAACAACTAAGTTTATATAATTATCAGTATATATATTATTATCTGGTCGTCATAGTATAAGCTTTGCTTAGTTTGGAGCTTAGTAGTGATTTTAGTTGTGTTGTCCTTTTAAATTATTTATTTATTTAAAACAGATATGCATAGCGATGGTTGGCCTCACTCTTACCGTTGTTGTTAATTTATGCTATTATTTTGTGATAGCTCTTTAAGCAACTTAAAAGTTGCGCTCTCTTAAACTATTTCCATTTTCTTTGATATAAGAGTTCAAATGTTAGTAAGGTTATATAATATTTGTTATTTTTTGTTATAAATTTTAATGTCATAATAACGTTATGAATCTTAAGTAAACAACTGGAATAATATAGTTTCATATCTAAATTTGATACCAATAAATATCTGCTTTTACATTAATTAAAATACTAATTATAACCCTTATTCGAGTTTTAGGAAGGGATATCAAATTGTATTGGGATTTTTTTTCTAATAGATAGACGTCATCATCATCATCATCATCAGCATGTGTTATTCCACTGCTGGACATAGGCCACCCGTAATGCACGCCTTCTCCATTAGGGGTTTTTGGACCGTATGCTATAAGGCTAGTCCAATGCAGGTTAGTTGGTGGACCGACTTTATAAATGCCCATCCGATGTATGGATCATCTTACTATTCAGACAATTGGATGATAGGCCCAAAATGTCCTAACCAACCAGAAAACAACCATAACACAAAGTTGTTTCCCAGCAGGATTCGAACCCACGATCTCCGAAGCAAGGGCTACTACCACTACTCGACGGAGGAGGCTATAGATAGATGAGTTAAAAATAATTGTAATTTAATGGACGTAATCTACACTAATACATAAAACTGGGATGTTTGTTTATAACATCAAAATAACCATTTTTAACTGATTACATAGTGATATATAACCGACACATTTAACAAAACGTTTAAATTTTTTTTTGTGAAAGCATTTTTCATATTGGTGATAAACTTGCGTTTATTTAATCACAGACTCGCTCGTCTCTGATTAAACAATAAACTTTTGAGCGCTCGTCGCAGAAATTTATTTAGTAACTTTGCCAATGAACAATTTGAAACACAAAATTGTTATAATTACATGGAGCCTTAATTTATTAGGGCAAATATTCCGAGCAATAAACTATGCTAACTTACGGTTAAAAATTTTAAACTCGGCTATAACTTGTTCCTATAAAGGGCAACCATTTCAGCCTTAAATTAATAATAAATTTACCTTTCCGCCAGTCCAATATTGTAAAGTATTTTTAATTATTAAGTTTGTGCCATAAGACTTTTAGTGTAAAATCCGCAACCGTTTACCAACCGTTCGCACTGGATTTAAAATAATTTAAGTAAAATATATAAATACTAGATGTTACCCACGAGTATATATGAAAAAAAAACATTTTCTTTTTACAAAAATCTTTTTTTCACTTTCTTTCTAATTATTATTAAAAGAGAGTGAGATATTATGTAGCGCATTCCTAGTATGTTGTAATATTTTAGCGTATTCATATGAAAAGTTATCTTCGAGATTGTAGTTTAATTTTTTCATTAAAAAGTCACCTTTTGTGTCATCATCATCAGACTATGTTAGTCCATTGCTGAACATAGGCCTCCCCTTATGCACGCCATTAGGGTTTTTGGACCGTATACCACCACACCGGTTATATGCGGGTTGATGGGTGGAACATATTTGTCATGGCCATCCGACGCATGGATCCTATTAAACGTTTTGGCAAGTTATTTTAAGGTTTTTTTTTGTTATTATAGGTTGAGACGAGCCGAGCAGGGAGTTCACTTGGTTATTAGTGACACCCACCCTGTCCATTAGAAAAGCAATGTAACACGCCACAAATACGCTCGAAATAGTAAATTGCATGTTTTTGAAGTGTCGTGATTTATTTTCCTAGTTATAAGTCTGGCAGCAGTATCGTTCAAACCGAAAGACGATGTGTTTGCTACCCCAAACTGTCGCATGCAAAAAAGGACCTACCTCCTGTAAAAATTTAAAAAAATGTGTTTACAAAAGGAACCAGAAAAAAAAATGTCAACATTACAAAATTTATTTCAAGGTATATAACAAAAAGAGATTTTCATACACATTTATTGCTTGTTTTTTTATTCACTGTTGCTATATAACGAACTAATACGGCCTGTGCATCTATAAAAATAGTCTTATTTAAAAATCTTATTACGCTGAAACTTAGTATACTTTGGATTATGAAGCTATACGTTTGCATCACTCGACATTTGAGAAATATAAGCGTTGTTCGGTACATATGCGTTTTTTTTTTTGGATACTAGGAAATGGTTCTTTTTTAATAGAGTATTTTTAGCTGTATCCTAATTACTTGATATTTTCTAAAGAACTTAAACTTTTACATAAAATGCCATCAGCAAACAATTATTTTTGACCGACTTCCCAAAGGAAGGAGATACTCAATTCGGGCGTATGTTTTTTTTTTTAAATATGTTACCTTCGTGCTCCGCTCCTAGTAGTCCAAGTTTGTTGATGCCATTTGGTCTGATTTTTTTTTCCTACTTTTGTGATTAGTCGTGTAATAGGTATTTGAGATATAAAAAATACGACACCAAAAACCACGACCTCGTACGATAAAATTGCAAATGCCATCAAAACCGTAAAGGTTTACTTAAAGTATGTTATACATAATTGTACCTCTTAAAATTGAGTATAATAAAGTCCTGGAGTGCATATTTTAAGAATAACCCACAATTACCATTTTAACATTAACAATGTTAAAAATTGCAATGACGCTTATTAAAAGCTTAAGGTAATACAGTGTAACTTCACATAAAGTTTAATGAATTTAAAAAAAATCTTCATTCTATAAGCACGAAACAAAATATAACAATATTTTTGATAATATAAAAACCCTTATAGATATTACAGATTTAAAATGCAGTAGCAGAAATCGACGGGTATTTTCTTGCCGAAGGCATGCTGTCACTATTTTTAATTTAATATTTTATCATAACAATTACTAAAACTTGATTTGATATCACTTCTAGAAACCAAATAAATGTACAAATTGAACAGGCATTGTATATTATTTTTTTGATATAAAATGGAAAAATAAACGTCAAAGTCAATTAAATCAATCCATGTTCACACCATGCATGTGTAACAGACTGCCGAAATCAATTTAGCATGAAAAATGAGGCCCATTCAATCAGAATGGGTTCTCATATTTCCCGAGGTTTTGCGTTTATTCAATTCTAATGCAGTAATTTTACGGGGTCAATTTGGTTTATAATGGAAGTTATATATGAACGTTTAGCTAAATGTGTTTCCTTCTACGTTATTAATTCATTAAAATTTAGATTTGGTAGTAGTGTTTTTCTTATACACTTTACTATTCTACCCGGCAGACTTCGTACTACCTCAATTGATAAATAAAAGATCAAAATTTTTGTATAACATTTATCAATCAATGTAAAAATAAATCTGATAGATAATTAACATCTGTAGTAAATCCACTAACTGTAGTTAGGTGAAATTACGATTATTTTTACCTCTTGTGAACAAATATGTAGAAAAATATATTTATTTTTTCAATTTAAAAAAAAAATATTATTTCACCTTTTAAACCAAAATTAGTGAAATCGGTTAGATTACTAGTTATTCATTTGATATTGAGTCATACTAAAATGAGTTTGCTTATAAATTTAATTCGTTGTATAGCTTCTGGTATTTTCTAAAACTATATTATTACTAATTTACAACCAATAAATAATTTACAGTATTGTACCCAATTATTATAGAGAACAGATCAAGAGCACAACGTAAACAATATACAAAGTTTAAGGTTTAGGTTAAAAGACAATCTATATTAAATAAGCTCTGTGTACGTGTGTGCGTGAGTGCGAATTTGTGTACGAGTGTTTGCGTGTATATGTGGTTGTACATCACTAGTGCTGTAAAATAAATTTTAGTATGCCATTTTTAAAGTTCATTTTCCAATCCAAATCACATTGAAAAATATCTTACAAGTAAAATGTATTACTGAATGATAAGCACAATTTTTCTTTGTTATTGTAACTCCAAAGAGAGATGTATGTCAACTCCTATATTCAGGCGGGCACAAAAATGTACCTTTTCTGTTAAGGGATCACAATTTAAATTACTATTACAAATACCATGTAGAAAACTTATGTTAACTAGTATGCGTCAGTTTTTAAGTCTCAACCTTGTAATATTTGCATATCTTTTCAAAGCTTTGAGCTAGGCTCAAAATAAAAAATTAACGAATTTGAAGAAGTTTGGGAAAAATTGTGCTGTGTCAGGTGCACTTGAGCTACACAAATTTGTGTAAGAAAGTATGGTTTCAAATGATGCGGGGATTAACTATAATGGTTTTTTTTTAATAATATCTTAAGTAAAAGAAAATTTTATCCGACATCGAAAGTAGGAAATCAGACATGTGGCATGGAACATTGCATTGTTGATGGGCTAAAATTTTATTTACTTGAGGATAGTGCGTAACACTAAAAAGAGTTTTTGATTATTTAAATTATTCTATCTTTCTAAAGTACAGTTGCTAGATATTCTTTATGAGTACACTGTAATTAGCTTCATCATTATCAGCCTGTGATATTCCACTGCTGGACATAGGAATCCCCTAATACACTCCTATTCATTAGGGGGTTTTGGACCGTGTCCCACCACGCTGGTCCAATGCGGGTTGGTGGGTGGACGGACTTTTTACATGCCCATCCGACGCATGGATTACCTTATTTTTCAAACAATTAAGTGATCGGCCCAAATTGCCCTAACCAACTAGTAAACAGCAATGAAAATTTGATGAGTCCCCGCAGGATTCGAACCCACGACCTCCGGTTTCTCTGGCACACGTCTTATACCACTAGGCTACGGAGGCAGTAATAAGCTTATTAAACAATAAATAGATAAATTTTATATATTGTTACAGATTATTTTAAACTAGAAGTTTCGACGACGGCGTCGAATTCGCCGTTTAGACGATCGGGCTCGGCGAAGTCAAGCGTGTTGGCGCCTTGGGACGGATGAGGATGCAGGCATTACGTTTTGGTACCCAAGGTAATTTACCGTGTAGCCAGCACTTAGGCAGCTAAGCCTTGGGCTGTCTGCGGTACATGGGTATGCGGCAAGGGCGTACATGACAGTTGCGGGTCAAGTGCCCACAAAGTTGGTAGTTGTGTCACAGCCCTGGAAGGCCAATTGAACGTGGCGCTTCGAAAGACTAAAAAACGTTTAGGAACAAATTGAAAACTTTCATTCTGCAAGCTCAAAAACTTTCTGCCGAAAATTAATAACTACCTTGTCATTAATATTGTTAATTATCTTTTATTTTTTGCTCTTTCTTATATTGTTAATTTTACCACACAGCTTTGTAGCTGCGGTACTTTACTATGTTTTTTCAAATTAATTTTATCTACTTATTTGTTTTAAGTTACGTTTTTTTTCTTTTCATTTGCAAGTGTTTATTTTTTCTCTATTTTTATTAATTGCGTCTATAACTCTCAGTAGTACAGTAACGTTTCAATGTAGGTTAGCATTATAGAAGTACATAAGGTATCAGCAGAATACCAGCGTTGGCTGTAGCCAACAAGATGCTGAGCTAAAACCTTATTAGTCCAGCATTTAGGATATTTTTGCTTTTTCTTTTTATTATGTTTCTAGTTATTGCATTTGTGATATATATTATATTACGTGGTTTGAATTATGTATATCTGCCTGTATTCGTTGATTATCATTATTTATTATTATTATAAATAAATGCGACTGATGTCACAGATGCGCGGTAAGTCGTAAACTTTTTAGCCGTCTGTGGAGCGTTCAAGGTTCAGAAGAACCACATCAAAGGTTTCTTTGTCTTTAAGCGACACAGACTGATTGCCGAATATCGGATTATTGGATAATTTACGAAATTTTAGATTTCCCCTGATTTCTCTTCGGCAGTCCTTTGATTGAAGAAGACCGTTATCTTAGCAACGTCAACGTTTTCTAATTTTATCATCATTAGCCTGTGTTTGTCTAGACATAGGCCTCCCCTGATGCATATCTTTTCCATAAGAGTGTTTCCACGGTGGACCAATGCGGTGGGCGGGTGGACTGACTTTTTACATGTCCATCCGATGCATGGATCATCTTACTTTTCAGACAATTGGGTAATCGGCACAAATTGCTTTAACCAACTAGAAAACAACAATAATACAAAGTTGTTTTCCCACGGGATTCGAACACACGTACTCCGGTTTATAAAGCAACGAGGCGGAATGGCCAATTTATTACAATTAATTTCATTGTATTACGATTCCCACTAAATCGCTGATTTTAAGCTCTGATAATTGTAAATAATTGACATTTTACTCTGTTTAAATTAAACTTGTAACTATAGGTCGTTTTATCGTGTAAATACATTTTATGTACATTTTATGGTCTTTTTATCGTAGATCAATCTAAGATGTAAAATATTATAGAAAAGTATAACACGTAAAATCTCTTACATCTTTCAAATATCTAAAAAAGAACAATTCATGTTTGAAACACCTTTATAACCATTACGTAACGAACTTTAGGATCGAATGTTAAACTTAGATGCCACTTTAGTACACTTAAGTAATATTAAAATATGTCAACATTATATTATTATGAAAATACATTTATAACATGAAAGTAACAATGTTTTTATAACCTAAATACCATTTGCGTTATTTTATAATAAGGACAATCAAGAAAGGTGAAGAAAGTGCAACTTATAAGTTGTTTAAATAACTATCTGAAAATGGCTTAAACTTTCCCTAATAGCTCTAGTAAAGTTCCACTTAAATGAAATTGCACTAAAACGTTGACATGGCACATTTTCTTGAACATATTAAAGTCTTTGTTCTAGCCATTATTATTCAGCATTATGATACTTTATCAGACTTCAGTTTCTTAGAAACAATTGAAATAAAAGAAAAAAATGTCATTATGTTTATTGCACTATATTGCTTGTACATTTCTTTATTAAATAAACAGAAATTACATTATTTTGATGTTAATATCGTAAAAAACAGTAGAGTATTTGCAACTGGTGCTATATATTTGTTTTTAAATAAATAAGGATTTTAGGGGGTTAACACAACACTATCCAAACTAATCAGTTTGTATTATGGCTATTTGATGGCTGATAATTACATAACCTTTTTTTTTGGATATAAATACATATAATTTGCGAGAAAACAACTACGTTCCTGAGACAATGGTTTTCCTGTGGTGAGAATCGAAGCGACAGCGTCCGGCGCAATGGACAGGATCACTAACCACTATGGACAGGATCACTAACCACTACGAAAAATAAAAATAAAAACCATAAATATATTCTATTAAATTAGAAAATAGTTGAGAATTATATTGTCTAGATAACTGTACTAATATCAAGAACTATTTTAGTATTATTTCGTTTAATGAATACATAAGCAAAATTTACATACACGTAATTAATTTTAAACCAAAAACTTATATTTGTAGAAAGTATCATGGCAAATACATAATTTTATTTGTTTGAATTTATTGTTATAACAAATAATCAGGTGTTTGTGAACAGATCATTGTTATGCTGCAAAACATTATTTGTTTTCTTACAATAAGTAAAATTTATCTATAAAATAACCACGAAACGGATACAAAACATATTAAAAATCAATCGAGGCGTAAACATTTTATCTTACGCAAAGTTTACACGGTTATTTGTCCAAGGTTAACCATTTCATAATATTATGTGAAAATTTCAAGTGAGAAACGTCCTAAGGATTTCTTCTTTTATTATACATAGTGATATACATAATAAAATCACCTCTTAAAATTTGGCCTTAACAATTTTAGTACAAGAAGATAATAAGTAGCTTAAGTAAGATTAATTTAGTTACGCTAAGTGTTAGAGATATTTTTAGATTCAGTTAACTGTATCCTATCATGGCATTTTAAAGGAAACTGTAATAGCGTAATTTATATCTGACTAAATATAATGACTGAACTAATATGTCCCATGGCTTCAACATCGGATTTATTGGTAGGTTTGGGTTTGATGCACAAACTACTGCTCCAATTATCTCTTAAAAATTTCATCACATTTCAGTTTCCAATTAATTTCCCTTGTATTCAATGTCAGACGATGAATGTGTATGTGTGAATGTGTGCCATGTTTTACGGCATTTGGTTAAAAGCTAAAGTATCATGCGTTTATCTAACATCATAATTATCAACACTTGTTTAAAGTCATGGTAGAACATAACTGTCAAATAACCCTTTTTAGTTTTATTATACATAGCCAGTGTTAGAATTTTGTCTATGCTTACTGTGATGAATTCAGTTTATTTAATATTATTATTACATATATAAAGCAATACCACTGTATCCATAGCTGAAAATACATTTAAGGTTATTAACTGCAGCCCGGTACTTACCAGCATATTTACTTTTTGAATTATTCAAGTAACGCGACTCGTAGTCCCAAATTTCGCATTTACGATTGTGATAGCCATGTTAATACAAGTAATGTTTAAAATGTATATAAAACAGTAATAACTCTTTTTAAAATAAATTAAAGCTAAAGATGCGTTTATGATACAGTAATAGTATTGTTAACTTTAAAAAAAAAGTGTAAACCTTCCTACAGTCAAATATTTCGGATGCGTTCTGGACAGCGTGAGCAAGTTGAGATGTTAAACGTATATGGGGACGAGGAAGATTTGTCCTATTTCTAAAGTCTCCAATGTCTAATAAAGCTTGTATATAAAATGAAGCTTTTAATAGATTAGCGATATTATAGATTTTACCTATGTTATTCTAGATTATTCCAACACCGTCCCTATAAGCGACCTGTTCATACAAAGTTTGGCTACGCAATATTTATTACTCCATATTCTCACGACATTAAATTTTAACAACTAAAATATTTTTATATCTCATCATTACGCTTAATGTAAGAGTCGTAATCTACTTTAAACTTTTTTCAAAGAGACTTATATCATAAGTTCTGTTAGTTCATTCTCATTGTTTTTTATTTTCTTTAGTCAATCAATTAGTAGTTAATCCAATTAAAATTGGTCTGACAAAACTTTATAATAAATGGCTATAAATGGCAGACCACATGTATTTTCCTAATATTTTCTTTTGTCATCTATATGGACATCAATTTAAAAGACTCGTCAAAATATTAACTGCTGAACCGACTTCAATTCATTCAATTGCCTCTCCAAGATGAACTGAATGGGTCCTCTTTCGGGATTGTAATATTGAACGGTTAATTTGATTTTACGATTTGTAGCACTCTTCATCCGAAATCGTTGACTACAACATAGTACCGTTGCCGGTCAAAATTCGATTATCCAATACGTTTTGCATTTTTCTTTTTATAGGAAAGCTTTATTTAATTAGGTCTATTTAAACTTGATGTAAAAATATCAATAAAGTTGTTTATTAGTATCTCTTTACTGTTTGTAAATCGATAGTTTCTTAGTAAAGCTAACAACAATGGAATCTAATCTGTAACCATTAATTAGGGTTAACAGAAATAGATTCGAGTAAAAGGTATTAATTACGTCCGTAACTTTAAACAAAGCTATTAGTTCTATTTTTGTAATATGCTAAATCTTAGGCGGAAAAGTAATTGTTTTTCTCTGATGTTTAATAATTTTGTACGCCACAAAGATGCTTTTAAATAAAACATAGTTTCACTACAATGTTTATGATGAAATTACCAGACATGTTTCATGTTATTATTTAGATTTTCTGTACCTACATGCAAAAAAAACGTTTCATAAGTAATAAGATTAAGTATGAGGTGTTTATGACGAAAATATCATTAAGTGTTTGATCTTAAAACAATACAAAATGATGATATGCTGATCTTTTGTAATATTTCTGACGGTACTGTCGCACTATTTTATCTTAGAAAATACATATATTTTTATTTCGTGATTTTAGTGAATTCATTACTTTTAAATAAAAACCGAGTGGTAAATAAAAAGAACTATAACAATTTATGAACGAAGCTCACGTATAAACGCACATCAAAAGAAAACGTTAATAGCATAAAGAAACCATTCGGTTATAAAGAAGTAATTTCCTGCTTCAGAATAATCTAAAATAAAGTGTTCTCTGGTTCATAATACAGAATAGGGAAGTAGCTTCAATGTGCGCTCTGTTGAGGTGAAAATTAATTATAAATTTATAAGCGAGACTAGCCTACTTTGGAACTTTGACCGTTTCAAAGTTTCGTATCCTTGTAGCATTTAAATATAAAACACTGTTTGTAGTAATATAAGAGTACGGTACTTTAAAAAGAGCTTATTTTGGTTTATTATTATACACATTACGTTTAAAAAGCCATAATATAAAAGGTAAAATAATTTTTTTCTAGGTTTTAAAATGTCACCATACTTTACGCTTCAATACAACTCCTATAAAAAGTGCATTACCACATAAGAGTCCATAATTTTTGTAATTCCTATTCATATATTACATGTGATAGACCATAATTACTTTTCTTATTTACGATGTTACGATGGAAATCAAACCTACTTTTTGCGATGAGTTTCTTTAAGATGGTATTTGTCTGTACATTGAACTACATACATCTCCGATCTTAGTCTGACCGTGATCATAAACGCTAGATGGACTCTATCGTATATAAAAGAAATAAAAACGTAAATAACTGTTAACAAATAGATTTGATATGTAGAAGACCGATTCAAAGCAAGCTTGAAACGGTCGGTCTAACTCTCTTTAAAAAACATAAGGGTAATAGGTTTTAAGCGGAGAATGGTTCAGAATAAGTCAACGGATATAAAGTGCTACAAACCGTACAAACCGAAGGAGCAATTCAGTTCGTCTTGAAAGGGTGATTGAATGAAATCTCTCATATATATATATATATATATATATATATATAAATATATATATATATATATATATATATATATATATATATATATATATATAAGAATATTGAGGTTTCTTTTTTAAAATATGTTATCAAGTTATGTAAATGAATTACATTATTTGGTTCAATTAAGTAAATAAGCAACTTCTATATCGAAGAAAGATGATATTATAAAGCAATAACATTTTTTTTCTTTTAAGGGAAATTTAAGTATACGTGACCATCGCCAATTTAATCATAGATTTACGAACAAAGTCAACGTTCGTAACGCTACCCAAATTGAACAAAAGCAATAACTCTAACGCATTAGCCTGATTGCTTGAAGATACTACGGTTAATAGCTAATAGCCTCCAGCAGATTTTATGGTTACCATCATCTAATAATAAAAGATTTTAGGCTTACTTTGGCAGCTGTTAGGAAATGGATTTTTATTAACAAACTGTCCCGTGATAGTAATAAGGTATGAAGTATTAAGTACATTTTTACTTAAATAACTTTAAGTGAAACTCATACTGTTGTCGACTAAATCTTTACTCACAGAATTTTATGTAGGTTTTTGACATGAACAGTGTAACTGACAACACTTTTTAAAGGCGAAACCAAGAACCACCTATTTTAGAATTTAATTACTATGCTCTATGGCCTGTTTTTGTTTTTTTTGAAACCTGTATTTTTTATGTTTTCATTTATTTTAATAAAATTCTACTGTCATTATATTCTTTAGTAAGAAAAGGTTACGAAACTGTCAGGATGATTTATCTACAGACTTACATATTTTGTGTTCTTCATTAGACTATTATATAACCACCGTTAGTAGTAGCATAAAAAATTATGTAAATATTACGAAAAAGTTTTATCCTTTCGGCTAAACTGCAAGAACAATGTGGCGAGGCGAGGTGTACTTACTTATTTATAAACATAATAATAATACTACTGTGGCCCATTCTATGATCAATCTATTAAGCTACCGTCTGAGCAAACGCTCATCTATTTCCTCGGGTAATTTAATAACACACCTGCGTTGGCGCTGAGTATTAAAAATATGTTTTTGCGACTAAAAATATGTTATCTAATTTGTGTCCATTTTATTTTAATTATAAACTGACGTTCATATTTATAATATTACAAATTATTTTTGAAATAGTTTAAAATTCTGTTTAGTTATTAGATGATTTCTACTAAAGGACACATATAGCATAACGATGCTTTAAAACATAATTTGTAATTCCTTAGTTAAATATCTTAATAAATTATAGCTCTCATAAGTTACAGATGCAGATTGCTTTTCATCCACTTTTATGCTCTTCTCATATGCTATGCTGCAACCATGACTCATAATTGGGTGGCGTCGTTCCTTAATTACTTTATCACCCTTATAAACCATATAATACGTTTTAGGTTTTTATGTCAGTAAAGAACTGAAAGAAATTATTATTAATAATAGATAAGTATTGTGGCACTTAATTATCTGAAATAAAATTTATTATTACAGATTTATAAACACATAACATAAATACATTCCATTAGATTCATTGTTTTATCAGTGTTTAATCTACCATTTATCAACTTACAAAATGAGAAAACAAGGAATTTGACTATGTGCATGTACACTTTGAATAATACGCAATTGAAATTTTCATAACAACTTTTCCTGGAAATTTATCTTATTAGAATTGGAAAAACATATAACCTCTAGAAGTCTGTGTTTTTGTTTTGATTTAAATAGGGTTTCTTTTCATGAGAAATATTTTTTGGGTTTTGCCTCGCAATAACAATATTGTTAATAATATAATTATTCAGTTCAGTGTTCAATTACTGAATGGTACGTTTCCTTTATTATTAAGCCAAAAATAAAATAAATAAAAATTGAACCTTATAAAGATTAGGGCAATTTGGGCTGATCACCCAATTGTCTGAGAAGTACGATGGTCCATGCGTCAGTTGGGCACGTAAAAAGTCAGTCCGCCCACCAACCCGCATTGGACCAGCGTGGTGGCATACGGTCCCAACCCCCTAATGGATAGGGGTGTATTAGGGGAGACCTATGTCCAGCAGTGGCCTATCACAGGCTGATGATGATGATGATGATGATGACCGGAAGTCGTGAGTTCGAATCCTGCAGGACTCAAAAGTATTTCATTGTTGTTTCCTAATTGGTTAGGGCAATTTGGGCTGATCACCCAATAGTCTGAAAAGTAAGAAGATCCATGCGTCAGATGGGCATTTAAAAACTCGGTCCACCCACCAACCCGCATTGGACCAGCGTTGGACCGTATCCCACTACAGTCCAAAACCCCCTAATGGACAGGGGGACCCCTAATGATTAGGGGAGGCCTACGACCAGCAGTGGACTATCACAGGCTGATGATATGATGATATTGATGATTATTATTCCATGATGTTTTATGATACGGCTTTTCAGGAATAACCTAAATACGGTTTTGAATGAACAATATCATATGGCATTCTACTGTGGGGAAGTGCGGCGGATACTAATTCGATCTTTGTCCTCCAAAAACGAGCTGCTCGAGCGGTCTGTAACCTGGGCCCCAAAGAATCCCTAAGGGATTAAAATACTTACCGTTACTTCTCAATACACATTCGAAAACTTATGTATGTGTAATATATAAGTGAAAATGGAAAAAAATACTCTCACTGAGTTTCTTACACCGGTCCTTCTAAGATCAACTTTCTTCCTTTTCGAACCGGTGCTAGATTAATTGACGATCATTAAAACAGTTAATTGCTACGACATAATCTTGGATAAAGATGTTTTACAATAACTTTAATCAAGCGACGATGAAATATTTGAAAATGTATATTTAACTCCTTAACTAAATACGAAGATTTGAATGAAATACGCAAAAGTTTTGTTTCTTGTTTGTATAATACTTAGAATGATTTAAAGCAGACTTGGTAGTAAACGAATTTAACTTTTATTACATTTTTATACACACTTAAAAATAATGAAAAAGCTTTTGCTTACGAAAACAATTCAATGAAAATTTTTCTCTATAAACTTTTACAGTGTAATAACAAATGTAATGGAAGTCGGACAGAATTCAATTTGGATGCTCTCAAAAAATAACCTTCAGGCTATTGAAAAATACGACTAGAATTGGTTATTTTAGATTTTTATCAGGGATAATATAAATATACATTTGACAACCACATAAACATTGTGAGTCCAGTTTTTCATTGTTATAAAAAATCTATACAAATCATATAAAGCTGAAGAATTTGTTTGTTTGAACGCGCTAATCTCAGGAACTACTGGTTCGAATCGAAAAATTCTTTTTGTGTTGAATAGACCATTTATCGAGGAAGGCTTTAGACTATATAACATTACGCTGCAACTTTCAGGAGCGAAGAAATAATGGAAAATGTGAAAAAACGGGGAAAATTATTCACCCTTGAGGGCTTCCCTTGCGTGCGCTGCAAAAACGGTTCAAGATACCAAAAATAAATGTATGAAAGAATTATTCCTATTGAAATTATCTAAAATAATGTTCAAATTGTCTTTGAAATCATTTAATTTCAATGAACATCTTAGAAGACATTACTATTTTAAAATAACACCGATATAAAATTCACACGTGTTGCATGATGTGCAAAACATTGCAGCGTCATGTGACAGGCATGGCTTGCGAGCGCGGTGGAGAGGGGGGTGTAGCTATACGAGGTACCATGCTGTGCGGCCCAAATAACACAACACAGGTGCGTCGAGTTCTCGGATCGACCGGACAAGCCCGCTCGATCCCCCCTGCTACCTGCGCCGTCCGCTTGGCCCACCCGTGGCCACGCCCTCCCCCCGACGCCGTCAAGTGGCAGAAGCAAGAAGACTCCGTGTTCGCCGTGTTCGCCGTGTTCGCCGTGCCGTGCAGTGACAGTGTACAGTGCTATGTGTGCCGGTGTAAAGTGTCGACGCGTTAGGCGTACGCGCCTGAGCGCAAAAGCTGTGTAGCCGTCTGGTCGGGTGAGTCGTTTCGATTTTGCCTATCAATTTAATTTTCCCTTTACAGCGTTCAGACACCTTCTGTTGAGATGTAGGGACCCTTTAACCTTAGTTTGTTCATATAAGCCACGTCACATCGTGATTCTTAATTAAAGTACGCACACACTCACGTGGTGATTATTAAAGTCAATTTAACGTCGCTTGCTGCACAGGCAGCAGCGTAGTACTACCCAGCGCTCCTAAAGCGCTGGTTTTAATACGTCAGTTTCACCTCCCTGCTCACTGGGGCGGGAGGTGAGCACAACCCCGGCTTCACCGGGGGTGCTTGTATGATAGCGATTTATAAACAGTAAATTCACGCGATCGAAATGCCGACATTAGAGTACACCTTGTCCGACCTTGGCCTCAACTTTGAGGACTACAAGGACAAACCCGCGCACGTCACGATTGACGCCATCCGCGCCGCCATCGATGCCCGCTGCGGCTCGAAGAAATCCAAAAATAAGAGGAAGATAGTCAAGTCCGCGTCATCTCGCGCCACGACCCCTAGTTCCACGACCACGTCAGAGCAGTCGGAAGATTCCGACACCATGACCGAGGAGCAATCCGAGGACTCAACCCCAACCCCGTCGTCCGAATCCGAAATGGATGTCGAGACAGAAGTCGAGGCCAACGAAGCCTACGACAGTGACGCAGGAGGTTTCCTTCCCGTCAAATCGCGCAAGAAGCGCAAAATAGGTCCCCAGAGTCCTCGCCATCATCACCAGATCCACCCGTCAAAGCGCCGAAATCATCGGCCGACGACCTTTAGCCGCTTCCCGGCTAACTCAAGTGCTGCATCCAGGCCCCAACCTCCGCCGCTTCACGGCCACAAGTGCTGCCTCACAGCCAACCCAAGCCGCCGCCTCACGGCCATCCACAAGCGCTGCTGCTAACCACTACCGCCGCTTCACGGCCATCAACCAGTGCTGCCTCACAGCCTACAACCTCAGCCGCCTCACAGCAACCACCAAGCTGCTCGCCTAGAGACAAAGCCGCCCACTAGCATCCGATCCAGGAGAAGTGGGCGAACTACGATCAGCTTTATCAAATAAGTATAAATTCACGGCAACTGATTCCTCAGGATCAAGCTGCAACTGAAACGTGGAAGCACACGTAACGTAACGTCGTATCTGCAAAAGAACGACTATTATTATCACACCTACGCGCTCCCGGAAGAGCGCGTCCTTCGAACGGTCGTCAAGGACTGCCGAAGGAGATGTCCCACTAGACATCATAGATTTTATAAAAGAACAGGGTATACCGATATACTCTGCAATCCGGCTATACAACACAAGAACTAAAAGCCGTACAATGTGGTCCTTCTGACCTTAGAGCGCTCCCAGAGGGCAAAAAGTTTCAACCTCAGACATATATGCGTATTACTCGCATAACCTTCGAAGCACCTCGCTCGAACGGACTCCCCGCGCAGTGTCACAACTGCCAAATGTACGGGCACTCGGCTCGTAACTGTCACGCTAGGCCTCGCTGCGTCAAATGTCTCGGCGACCACGGCACCCCCGACTGTCCGCGTCCTAGAGACAAGGACATCCTGCTCACCTTTGAGCCGCCGGCATGCGTTAACTGCCAAAACCCTGGCCACACGGCAAATTACCTTGGGTGCCCCAAAGCACCCAAACGTAAGGTGCCTCCACCCCCATCCGTACCCAGGCGCCCCCAGGTGCCATCCCTCGCTTCCTTCCCACCACTCCGACCTGCTCCGGCGTGGCAAATGCCAACAAGCGCTCCGCGTAGCGCCCCACTGCCCGTATGGCAGCAACCACCGCCGCAAACCGCGCCGAGCGCTCCGCGTAGCGCCGCACCGCGCGCACCACCTAGCGCTCCGCGTAGCGCACCCCAGTACGCTAGCCATAGCAATGGCAGCGCTGGGAGCAGCTTAGAGCAAGTAGCTCAAAAGATCGACTTCGCAGAGCTCGATCGTCTTACCGCGGAATTTGACGCCGCAATAGGAAACTTCGGAGCCCGTCTTGCCATACTACGCAAGTATAGGCAATTGGTAGACCTTATTACGGGACATAATGGATAATACACCCATTAATGTTTCGAACGGCCCGGGCCGTCTAAAGCCACGCGCAGTAAACATAGTCTTTTTTAACGCAAACGGCCTCGCGATTTATAAAAAGGCCGAAATAGCTAACTTCCTCCGCGAAAACGACGTGGACATACTACTGGTGCAGGAGACATTCCTAAAGCCCGGAAGAGGAGATCCGAAATTGCTAATTACAACATCATAGAAATCACATCACACGGTGGCACTCTCATTTATTATAAAAAGTCACTGCACTGCGTAGCAATCGAAACGCCGTCGACACTTAAGCATGTAGAAGCCTCGATCTGTAGGTTAGCAATGACAGGGCACGCGCCTATTACAATCGCTTCGGTTTACATATCGTGTAAAATAACATCCCAACTCGCGAAATCCGACTTCGAGAAACTATTCTCATTAGGAGGCGCCGTCATTTTGGCCGGCGACTTCAATAGCAAGCACACCCGATGGAATAGTCATAGTAATAACCCGCGAGGCTTGTCATTAGACGCTCTGTCAGAAGCACTTAATTTCAGTGTCGTTGCTCCGTTGATGCAAACGCACTTTCCTCACAATGTGAACCACAGACCGGATGTGCTTGATATTGCCCTCCTCAAAAACGTCAACCTCGCTCTCAGAGGCATAGAGGTCATCAACGACCTAACTTCAGACCATAGACCCGTTATCCTCAAACTAGGACCTCCTGACTCACCCAACATCACCACTAAAACCATCCTCGACTGGCGCAAGCTGAAGTCCCAGCTAGACTGCACTAGCTCACCCCACCTTGACTCCATTCCTACAGTCCTAAATAGCGCTGATGACACGAATCTCGCTGCTCATGCGCTCACAAGTCATGTCCAAAGTGTCGTCGAGGCTTCCTCGAGGCAAATCCCGGTGGAGGATAACCCCCGCTGGGCATTGCCAAACGACATCAAGGACCTCTTGCGACGCAAGAGGGCGGCGATTCGTGCCTACGATTGGTATCCGACCGAGCGTAACCGAAGGCAGCTGCGCGCCCTTGAACATCAGTCCAAGACGCGCATAGCTGAATTCAGGAACGATCGGTGGGATAACGATCTAAGCAACATACATTCTTCCCATCTTGCCTTCTGGCGAATACCTAAAAATAGCCTGAAAGGCAGTGTCGGACTCGCTCCAATGCCGCCTCTCACAATCCTAAAGATCCTAATGCTCCTCTAGCGTTTCTCGATGAGGAAAAAGCCGAATGCCTGGCCGACAGCCTCGAGGCCCAATGCACGCCAAGCACTCAACCGGTCGACGCCGCTCACCTCCGAAAGGTAGAGAGCGAGGTCGACCGGTTGACCCAAATCCCTCCGCGCGATATAACGTCACCGGTAACGGAAAGCGAAGTCAAGTCAATTATCAAAAACATTAAACCACGGAAAGCCCCGGGCACCGATGGAATTACAAACCGCGTAATTAAAATTTTACCGACTCACTTAATTAGCCTCCTCGTCCTCATATATAACGCAGCTCTTTCCAAGGGTATTTTCCCAAACACTTGGAAGGACGCTGAAGTTATAGGGTTCCTAAAACCCGGCAAACCACCTTCCCAACCTACCTCCTACCGTCCCATTAGCCTCCTCAAAGGCTTTGGGAAGATCTATGAACGCCTAATCCTAGCCCGCTTACACGAATTTATGAATTCGAGAGGGCTTCCTGTTCCAGTGCAATTCGGCTTTCGAGCCAAACACTCATGCACCAACCAAGTACATCGTATTACGGAACACATCCGAGCCAAAATGACACAGGGTCAAATAACAGGAGCACTTTTTCTCGACGTGGCGAAAGCGTTCGATAAAGTGTGGCACGAAGGGCTTATATACAAGTTATATAAGCTCGGCGTGCCGACCGTCTCGTACTCATAATACGAGACTTTCTCCGAATCGAAAGTTTAGATACCGCGTCGAGGGCACTAAGTCGCAACCACACCGGTCCTACCGGCGTACCTCAAGGCTCCGTATTGGGCCCTGTGTTATTCACCCTATACACAACCGACATCCCATCCTTCAAAACTGTAAACACCGCCTTATTCGCAGATGACACCTGCATCTATACTTCCGGTCAATGTCCCTATCCGCTTATCCGAGAGACTCGAATCGCAGCCAAGACCCTAGGGAGTTGGTTTCGAAATGGAGGATCGAAATCAACCTTCAAAAGCGCGGCCATTCTGTTTTCTCGAAACGAAAGCCGATGCTTCCTTCAAATGTCCGCCTTCTGATTGCCCCATCCCTGGGTCAGCCAGACCAAATACCTCAGGGTAATCCTAGACCACCACCTATCCTTTGGCCCGCACATAACGCAGGTTAAAACAGAGCGGCCTCTGTCCTAAAGTGACCTATCGAGCCGAGGTTCGGCCCACCAGGGCACCCTCGATAAGTGTTGCTAACGGGTATAGGCATGGACCTGATCAGCGGCTGATTGAGCCGAGGCTCGGCCCTCGTGGGCACCTCGATCAAGCACGCTTACGGTATATATACAGGTGTGAGCCGAGCCAGGTCCCCTTCAGGGTCCTCGGTGCTAAGCCACAGAATAGAGGTGAAGCCTGTGCACTAAAGTTGCACAGCCCCTCGAACCCGACGGGTTGTAGCGGTTAACTCCACCAACGTGAGTTCATCCGAAAAAAAAAAAAAAAAGCGGCCCATACGCGTGGTAGGCGCCCTTCGGAACGGTTGCATACAGTGTTATTTGTTTTTGCGATATAATATCGTCGTGTTATAATACTTTTTAAGTAGTATTTCAATTTGTTTTTAGGGTAATATTTTGTTTTTAATAATTTTACAATTATTATTTTTTTTTTTAGTTTTGATGTTCATAATACAATAGGTGTTATCTACATAAATATTTTATTAGGTTAGGTTTGATTTTAAGCATACAGTTATCGTTTTACGGTTATTCTTATGACATATATTTTATCCGAGTTACGTTAGTACCAAATACGAGAAACAGTAGCGTGGATAAAATTAATAAAATAATTTTGAGTAAACTTCCAGGAGACAGCATCTACACATCTATTGATAATGTCATGGATCAGGAAGATGCGGTCCATTATCCACAGGAGCTTCTTAATTCTTTGAACCCAAGTGGCCCTTCCCCATATTCCGTCAAATTAATAATAGGTGGCCCAATAATTTTACTTAGAAATCTTAAACCACCAAATTTATGTAACGGGACCCGACTTGAAATCAAATTTCTTCGCAATAACGTGATCGTTGCAAAAATTTTGACTGGTCCAGCAGTTGGTCAAACAGTGCTTATACATCGCATCCCAATGATTCCAAATGATTTACCTTTTAATTTTAAAAGAATTTAATTTCCCGTTAAGCTGTCTTTCGCCGTTACAATTAATAAATCACAGGGGCAAACATTTAAACACGTAGGAATTGATTTACGTCAAGACTGCTTTTCACACGCCAACTGTATGTAGCGTTGTCAAGATCAGGTTGTGGAGAAAATCAATATGTACTTCTGCCACAAGAAAATAAAACTAAAAATATAATTTACGCAGAAGTACTTTAAAATAATTATGTTCTTTTAAAAATTTAAAAACTAAATTGTCTAAAATAATAACAGAAAATGACGAGGACAAAGTCGTGGGTAACAGCTATAATTCATAAAGCTGAGGAGGTTGTTCGCAAAAATAAATGATGCCCAAAATAATTATTCCACGCGGACGAAGTCGCGGGCACAGCTAGTATTGTATATAGTAGTTTTAGCTGGCACATAAAACAAATATTTCCAAACTTTTATTTCCAGAGACTTAGGGAATTCATTTTATTTCTAATTTCACCTATTGTCGTGTATGAATGCTAGTGTATTCTGTGTAGTCAAAAACAAGGAAGCATATGTGTTAAGTCGCATTTTGCGTTTTTACACATTGGAAAGCACTGTACATAGTGTACTGTATCATAACAACAATTACTTTCATGGCTGAATTGTTACATTGATGTACTAAAATGAGTCACCGTAATACTGAAACTCATCGAGTCGAGAGCTTTTAAGCCGGTTTAACGATCCAATGGGTATTTCAATTCGCTCTATTAGTAGCGCCGAAATAACCATAAAAATATTTTACGAAATGATAGTTTGACTTTGTCAAATTAATCCTGTAAAACCTTGTACTTGATACTCTCTTTTGAATTGAGATACTGTGAGTTGTGTTAGATTAATAGAAAAGTAAGATTCCCGTCTAGTGCCTTAAGTTTATATAATATATGTAAGTTTTAAAAGAAAGAAATGCAATCAAGATCTGTCAGGAAAACTAGAAATCGTGGTAGAGGTAAAGAAGAAGTCTACTAAACTAATGTAGGTTAACACTTGATGTAGGATCGAATATCTTAATAATAAAATAGTATAATAGTTATCAATAGCTAGTTAGTTCGTTCATACAGGTCTAAATAAAAATAAATTGTACCAGATATTGCTGTAATATTTCCAGGAAATGAATGACCATTAAATATTCGGAGCCTTCTATGACCTTCCCTTCAAATTATTGTCCTTTGTTTTAATGGTAAGAAAAACAAGATATTCATTTATGAATCAAATTTCTAGTCTTGGTCGAGTTTAAAAAATATTGAATGACATTACCTTTTCTTGGAATAATATTCTCATGTGATTTTATTCATTGTATTTGCAAATGTAAAACGAATAATTTTAAATGTTTATTGTCATGTACATATTTATTGCTTCGGGTAAAATAACATACAACGTTTGAAACATTTTCCTGGAAAAATATACCATAGTAATTTAGAACCCTCATTTATATTTGTTATGCATATATTATTACAATTATATGTGTATTATATGTTTTCGGTTTTCTTTTACTATTAAATTACCTGTTCATAAGACAATTTTATAATTATTTATAATACTGTGTTATGTCTTGGAGGCTAATTTGTCTTCTCTCTTCGATTATCTAGAATCCAACTAGTTTTCCTTAACAACGTTTCTATAAGCAGAGTGACGCATATTATCTCAACAATGCAAAAGTATTAGATAACAAAAAATTCGTAGTCGTTGAAGTTCTATAAAATTTGCCACACAGTGTCTTCACAACCAACATTTATCTTACTTTTTAGACCAGAATTTGAAAATACTACATTCAATTATCATCCAGTTCAATAGAAAGGTACGAAAATATTCATTGAACGAGGAATCGGCAAAGCAACTGAAATAATGACAAATGCATAACTATGTATGTGTAGTTATATTGTACCATGATTTTGTAACAAACTTCACACTTAGGTATAAATACATAGATTTGCTTTTTATTATTTCGAATTCTAAGCGAATCTATACTACTTGATAACCACCCTTAGGTTGGCTGCCAAACAATGCCCCAACCCCGCCTTTGTATATTCAATTGTGCATTAGGAATATATCATGATCATCATCATCCTGCTTTAGTCCACTGCTGAATTTAGGCCTCCCCAAATACGCCCCTATCCATTAGGGGGTTTTGGGCCGTAGCCCACCACGCTGGTCCAATACGGGTTGGTGGGAGGACCTACTTTTTACATGTCCATCCGACGCATGGATCATCTTACTTTTCAGACAATTGTGTGATCGGCACAAATTGCCCTAACCAACTAGGAAACAACAATGAAAATTTGTTGCGTCCTCGCAGGATTCGAACCCTCGACCTCCGGTTTCTAAAGCACACGCCCATACCACTAGCAGGAATATAAAATAATAAAAAACAAATAAGCGGTTAGGAATACCATATAATTTTATAATAATTGCGCAATATAAATTGCGTTCACTATGATATTATCTTGACGGAAACACCCTTCACGGTCACAACTCTTTTTGATACCTATGTTTTATCCTTTATATTCACTTCTATATTTTCTGCTCTATCCTTTGTACGTGATCTACAAAAGACGTCGAACGAAATGTTTAACACATGTCACGTCGTCGTTTCAAAGAGATCGAAAAGATAACTTTATACGTAAAAATATGAGTTTTGGATTACACACTTGTCGCCACATGTTCGACCAGGTGATAGGTAGACTATCATTTTTTTATTACACGTGAGTTCTCTGGTCTACTACGCTTAAAATATATAAGAAATGTAATTTCGTCTAAATCCTAAGAATTTTTTTTCAAGCTTTTGATTACGTTAAAATTAAACAAGTTTTCTCGGACAGACACAAAAATTTACATTGTTCACATACTATAATAAAGCGATGATAACCAGAATTACATTTACGACACATTCAGATAAACGTTCAAATATTATTTCTTTAATAAATGAGATTGTCCTTGCAAAATTACTCCATTAGAATTAAATGAAAAAAATCCTCCGGAAGTCTGAGAATCCATTCCGATTCATTGGGCCCTCTTTTCATGGTAAATTGATTTCGGCAGTCTATTCCGTATGCATGGTGTGAACATAGATCGGTTCAATTGACTACGACGTTTAACTTTTCTCTTTGAAATCAGAAAGGAAAATAAAATGCCTATCCATTTGATGAATGGCTGCTGAAGTACTCTTTCATTGTTTTTCTTAACTTTATTTTTCTTCCATAAATAATATCGTATAACATCGTTTTGATAAACGGTATAACGTTACAAAATGTGAAATTTAAAATTGTTATTTAGTGACGGCATTATAGGTTGAATGTTTTAAGACGTACTATTTGATAAAACATTGTATGAAAACTAATTAAAATCTTGTACACTTAAAATTAACGAATAACTTTGTAGTACAATGACAACTACTACTAGTACTTAATTACATGAAAAATAGAAGTTATACATAATAATTTTGTTTTGTTTGCGTGTCTTAGAAAATACTCTGTAATTAACTAGTGAAAAAAAAATTGATTTATCAGACAAATAACGCTTATATTGCTCATATGCTGTGTGATGTAAAAGTAATAAAAGTTATGTACCGTTAAAAAGTTAAGCCTTCTATTGGATAGGGGTGTATTAAGGGAGGCCTATGTCCAGCAGTGGACTATGACAGGCTGATGATGGTGAGGATGAAAAAGTTAACAAGTGTAGTAAAAATGTGAGTGTAAAGTGTTAAAAGAAAGAAACAAACAGAAAAATGTGCCAACATGCCAAGACGGCATCTGACCTTATTATGAAACGTTTACAGTTTTAAAGCAAAGAAGTTCCCTTAACTTTCAATGCTTACACTAAAAATGATTTTTGAATTCGGCCGAAACAAATGGACGTCGCGGGATGAGTGACTGCAATTCATTATATTGTGTAAGTCATAATGCTACCTATGTTTAATGTATGTAATGATTAAAAAATATTTTAACAATATTATGTGACATATTATTTAGTTACTTTTTAATCAATATGAATATTTAAATATCACGTAATAACCGTTAGGGTATTGAAGCAACAAAAAACTCATTTAGCTTTTCTAGCGTGCAAAATCGCAACGTAGACACTTAAATTGTTCAATCAGGTTAATGTGGGCAAGGCGTCCCATTTATAAGCATACTATATAACGATTTGGGTTTCCTAAGAAAATTTATAGTCATTGGATACAAGCGCTGATGTCTATTACGAAGATTAAGACAAATGGCTGATTATTTCAATTTTGGAGCTGTGATACTAATGTAAAAGTCATTTTTATCATTAGTAGTAACTCAACCGTGCTCTTCTTTATTTCATATAAGAGCTGAATTTTGAATGAAATATTAAACTACAGTTTAGAAGATAACTTTTAATAAGAATACGCTAAACTATTATAATATATTAAGAAAACGCTATATTATATTTAGTACTCGGTTTAAATAGCAATTTTTAAAAAAATATCTGTCCATCTCTTTGACTATAAGTAACTTAAGTGAAATAAATTTATACAAATAAATAAAACTAGAGTGTCTGTTTGTAACAACTGTTTTAAATAATTATATTTTGATATATAACCAATACATACAATACACATTTTTGTCAGTCTGTTTGGTTAGCCAGAACAAACTGTTTCAGAAGATTTTACGATATGATTGGCGGAAAGATATATTTATTGTTAATCTAAGACTTAAGCGGTCGCCTATTGTGAGAATAAGTTATAGCCGAGTTTAAATAATTTAACCGATAGTTAACATGGTTCGAAATTTCCCACATAAATTAAGGGTCCATATAATCATAACAATTTTGTGTTTTAAAACTGTTCATTGGCAAAGTTACTAAATAAATTTCTTTGAAGAGAGCTTCAAAAATTTATTGTTTGATCAGAGACGAGCTAAAGTCTGTGATTAAATGAATGCAAGTTCGAATAGAACGAGCTGAATTGAAACGTTTTGTTAAATGTATTGGTTACATATCAACGTAAACATTTTAAAACTTTTTATTTGTATAGATTACGTAATTAATAGATTCTTGACACATCTATCTATCGCCGCCTCCATGACCTAGTGGTATTGGCCCTTGCTTTATAAATCGGAGGTCGCGGGATCGAATCCCATATGGAAACAACTTTGTATTATTGTTGTTTTCTGGTTGGTTCAGACAATTTGGGCAAATCAGCCAATTTCTGAAAAGTACGATGATCCATGAGTTGGATGGGCATGCAAAAAGTCGGTCCACCCATCAACCCACAGTGGACCAGCGTGGTGAGATATGATCCAAAATCCATGGTGACAAGATGACTGATAATTACATAAACTTAGTTGTTTTTTGTAAATAAGTACATATAATTTTAATACAAACAACCAGACACGAAAAAACCAATATATTCATATAACATTATTTTTCCTGTGGATTTAAATCAAACCGACGTCCTCCGGCGCAATAACTAGATCACTAACCACCACGCCGAGCGAGTCATGAAGTTTTAATTCACTTATGGAAAATAAGAGAAGAATAAAAATAATTGTTATCAATATGAATGATGACATGTTTACTATTCTTCTAGTTATAAGTACACATAAGAAATTATTTTATTCACGCGAATGTGTTGAAACGCGTTATTGAACAAAAGAGCTTTTATTAGATTTAATTGCGTTTATTTACATGTTTTATTTACGTTTGATGTAAATGCTCCCGATAAATTCCATTAAAATTCATAATAGTTGACAATTACATTGGTTACGAGGCTGATAACTGCGGCAGTATCGAGATTTTTTTCATTATTATATTATTCGTTTAAAGATTAGACAAGCAAGAATCAAGAAGTGAAGCTTATTTCTAATAAGCACCCAATTATCTGTTACTGAATAATATAAAAGGGCTTAAAAGATGAAGACCAATTACACGCCTACAGAAGCCAATCAATAAACATTCCCGTAATGAGCTTATCTTGATTGACTCAGAATTATTTTTTATTTGCTCGACAAAATGAACGATGTTTTTCATCCTGCTACATATTTACATTATTTGGTTTTCTGAAATGTCGGTAATAAAATATTTGCATTAAACGCGATAAATAAAAAGTTTTGGATTTTTAAGTAAATTCCCGTTCATAGATTTAATTAATTGGGTTCAATAATCGCGCAATAATTAATCATTAATTTTATAATTTATATTGCATAGATAGTTCAAAACCGGACAATTATGATTCACTAATCGGAAAAAGTTACATAATTAAGTTGTTTACTTAGTAATATTTTCATGTTATATACCTATGTCATATTATGATAACTCTAATACTTTGTATGTAACACACATCTTACTGAATAAATATACGTATTACAATAACAATATTACTCTACTTTAACTAAATATTTATCATAAAATATTTTTCATCACTAACCTCAGTGGACATTTTATACTGAGAGATAGGAGAAAATACTTTTAATGCGTCGGATGGGCATGTAAAAAGTCGGTCCACCCACCAACCCGTATTGGATCAGCGTGGTGGGATACGGTCCAAAATCCCTCTAATGGGGTGTATTAGGGGAGGCCTATGTCCAGCAGTGGACTATCACAGGCTGATGATGATGATGATGACTTTTAACGCATGCTGAAAACCCAAATTCTGGTAGCTGCTTGAGCAGTAGGACATATTTTTTACATATTCGTCGTTGATTCACACGGCATGGACTAACAACGTGCATTTATAATTATTAATTAACATTTAAATTTCGACAGAAGTGAAGGTTATTTAAAAGAAACTCTTGGTTGAAAGATTATGTAGTTTCTCTGCATTGTTTTCTTAAGTCGTTATAAAATACAAAATATTAGAGCCGAATTAGAGTAAGCGTCAGTTGAATAAGAAACATCTAACATTCTAATGACGCTTTTATTAGTTATAACCACCAGACTTTAGAGTGCTCACATCTTCAATTTATTCGCATTGTATAGTATTACAAACCATTAGATATAACTTTAAACGAATTCAACAAGCCTAATTAAGACTAATTAATTTAATGCTCTGATTATATTCTCGTTCATATACAATTAAAATATAGAGATACGGCTTCTAAGCTTTTAGCAGCCTGAACCTAAAAATGAATTTACGAAACTTGAGTTTTCATAGAAAAAACACAGTATCGACTTATAACACAAAATAATTTAAATGCTCCTAATATAAACGTTTCCTAATACTGAAAAATAAATAAATTTAATATGATACTTATTACAATACAACCAAAATAAAATTACTGCGAAAATATAGGATTATTTTGGTAGAAGAGGTTGTTTTTTGTTTACGATATCCCCTCAGTTTCCGTTGATACGGAAATCTAAGGAGTTAAACTATTTTCTAATTCCTATATTAGCTCTTTATAGCAGCTGTTTTACCGGTGGTAGGTCCGCTTTTTACAAGAGACCGTCTGGGTGGGAATCATCGCGGTGCCTATTTCTGACGTGAAGCAGTAGTTTGAAAACACTGCTGTTTTCCGGTTTGAAGGGCATCGTAGCCAGCGTATTTAATGGCAACTGTAAACGAGACTTAAATACCCTATGTCTCACGATAGGCAGTGCGTTGGCGATACCACAGGTATTGCCAATGTATTTACGAAATTTACATTAGCCTATTGTACATGAACGGTATACTTTTTAATGTTCGCTTATGTTAAATTATTACAGTTTATAGCAGCTTTAAAAAAATGTGCTTATAAGTGATCTAGAACATTTGTTTGGAACCTATTGGATCAAACAAACAAACAAAACGAAAATGTGAATCTGGCCTATCATGCAAGTGCATAATACAATACAAGTTGCTGGAGCTTTATGATATAGAAAATTATTTCTCCATATCGTTAATCCACAGAAACTATAATATAATCCTTTGATCTCGTGCAAATATACCACATAATTACAAAAACGGTAAACGAGAATAGATCACTTAAGCGCATCCGTTCATAATTTATTTAATTTTGTAAACGATATTTTAATTTGTAATTGTAATCAACAATTTGAAATATATTAGAAATTAAATAATAAAAACATCAAATTGAATCTTGTTACTTATAACATATAAGGTTATTCATGAATTAAAGAAAATATTTACAATTTGAAATTGTTCAGTAAATTCCTTAGAGTCATTTACAGATAAATTAAATTATATATTGCTTACAAAGTTATTTATCCTAATTATTATTTATTAATAAATTTATCTTAGTCATTATTGTGGCTCTATTTTTAACTTTAAAATAATTGTTATTTTTATTTGTATCGTTTTTTTTTTAGTTTGTGATTCATCAAGCAATGAAAAGAAAGGTTTAAACTATATTTGGCCAATTAATACGAAAAATAATTGTTATACTGTACTGTGAATTTATTAACTATATACGTAGCCTTGTGGTAAAGGCGTGTGCTTTAGAAACCAGAGGTCGTGGGATCGAATCCTGCGGGGCTCAACAAATGTTCATTGTTGTTTTCTAGTTGGTTAGGGCAATTGAGGCCGATCACCCAATTGACTGAAAAGTATGTTGATCCAAGCATTGGATGGACATGTACAAAGTCGGTCCACCTACCAACCCGTGTTAGACCATCATGGTAGGATACGGTCCAGAAACTCCCTAATGGAGGAGGCGTGCAGTAGAGAAGGCCTATGCCCAGCAGTGGACTAACACAGGCTGATGTTGTGCATTTATTTATTTATTATTTTGTTTGAAAGAAACTTGTTCAACTTCAAAGTATAGTCTATAGCCTACTTTCATATTACATACATCAGTTGCAGGATCAACCTTTGAAATGCCCATCTTATGCATGCATCAACGTACTTTTCAAACAGTCGCGTGATCAGCCTATATTATTACCAACTAAATGACTACAATATAATTTTGTTCTTCATAGGATTCAAACCTACGGCTACTGAGTCTAAAGCATAAGCTCACACCACTTTGCCACGGAGGTATTTATCATCACATTAATTGCATTACATGATAGTTAATTTATTCACTTTAAAATCTTTTTTGTAATCTAATATTATTTGAATACCTTAAGCAATAAAAAAAGATATAATCATCGTCTCAAAACAAAACAATATTTTGAGAGTTGATTCACGAACCGCTGCAGGTTTTATATGAGTTTACTTTGTAAAATAAGTGTGTTTTAGTTATATCATTTAGCAATTATACCAAACAAAGCATATTTTGTAATTTGTTCAGTCAACCTGAAAGAATAAAGTTTTATTCAGTTGATTGTACACAGCATCTTACAAAGGTACGTTTAATATAAGCAGTCGTATACGTAAATATGTCGGAAAATATTTATAAAAAAATTTTGAAACCGTAGTTAACATGCCTTTAATATTTTTAACACTGATATCACATTTTTTTTTAAATATTAGATTATTGACCTTAATTTGTACAATTTGTTTATATTTCTTACGATTCATATTACGTTTTATCGTATAAGTATTTTAAAGTTAATGTTCCTAGTCATTTTAGCGAATCATCACACAGTTTTAACACACAAGACTGTCATCTCATCTTATTGTAGAAGAAGTTCAAATGCCATTAAAAGGGTGCTGCTATCGCGTTTGCCAAAGGCTGTCATAAAAAGACAATGACCGTCTCTTAGCGATTGGCCAACCTAATATGTTTCGCTTATCTTTATTTTATCTATATAAATTAATAAAATTGTAGTGCCTGTTTGTAAGATCAAGATAACCGTTTTTGAATGATACCATTGAAATATATAACGAAAAGAGTTTTTTTCAAAATTTTGTTTGTATGTTAGTTTATTCTAGCAAATCCCTGCAATAGCTAGTCTGAATTTGACGTTACTTTAGTAAAAGAAAAGTGATGTAACTAGGAGGAATCTATCTACATTCTTACAGAAAATATCTCACTTACAGAATTATATTTTTTTATATTACCTTTTAAATAAAGTTGAACCCATACAAAATGTAAGGCCCAATCTTCTTCGCTGCAAGGTATTATATATGTTCTTTTTGATAAAAATAACATTTGCAATATTGAAGTGAAAGTAAAATGTTCCATCTCAGTATAATTATAACAATAGTTATATATAATTATTTCTATTGTTTACGCGAATATTATACATTATTTTTACGTTTCAAGCACTTTCCAGAGTAACCACGGCCGCTGGAAAGGGTTCGAAACGTCGGGAATGGAAAAATGTTAAATAAACGCGATAAAATCCGTTAAGTCATTTTATTTAATAATAGTAATATATTTTTTGTTAGTATAAACTACATTGATCGTATTTTAATTTAATATAAATATTACGTAGCAGCTGGAAACCTTTCCGCGTAGGAGAGTTCCCGTTTATAAATTTATTACGTGAAATTGATTTAATTACCTTTCACCTCGACGCTGTGCGAGCACGAAAAACTACTTCTCCATTCTATATTAATGAACAAGGAAATGCTATATTGGATTATTTTGTCGCATGAAGTAATTTTCTTGATAACAAACATTTTATTATATACAAATGTTTTAAATTTGTGCTTTTTTCCGGAAATAAATTTGTAAATATACTAGCAGACCCCCCGAAGCGTTGCTGCGGCTAGTATTTCCTTATTTTACATTGTAATAAACAATTTAAGGGCTGGAGATAAACGGAAAGAGAATACAAGTCATGAGGACCAACATTTTTTATTAGATAAATGTGATTTGTAAATAAACCATAAATAACCTCGGTGATGCTACCGTTACACCTAAAAACATTGAAAAAAAAACACTGGTATATAAATCGATTGGATTGGTACTTAAAGTGGACATAATGAAGACGATTAGTAAAATATTTCCTTCTCTTGATATGTCAAAATTTTGACAAAATAATTAGTTTCAAAATGATTATGTATTTTAATTTCTTACTTTTGTTTTCTTTGTAGTTTTGGAGCATTACCACAAAAGCATAATAATAATGTTTTAGTTTAGCATGAGTTATTAAAAATTAAAGAACAAAAGAAATGTTGCTTGATAATCATAATCTTCCTAACTAAGGATACAAACTATTATTCGTATGAAAATTAATAATTTAACGAATATACAGAATATCCTTCAATCGTATCTCGCGCTGATATATCATAAAAATTTTTCCATTTATAATGATACAATATCACTTTTAGTAATATTTACTCATATGAAAAAATATCATTTGTAAAACTTTTTCATTTATGATCGTTATGCTCATGTTTGTGAAAATTCATTGAACTAATTTAAATTACTTATTTGTCTTTGATGAGCATTGGTATAAAATAACGGACGTATGAAATTGTCATTTTTGTTTTAGATAATAGATAAAATTACATTAATTTTATAATTATTCTTTGTACTACAGGATTCTCTATTATGAACAAAAAGTTAAGATATTAAATCAGCGTCATCTATTACATAGCAGTATGTCATAGCAATCGTTTTGCAGCTAACATTTGCATCCATTAATGATAAAAAAATAAATGTTATAAAACATTCATTGCAAAGATTATAAAGTTGAGATGTAAGTATCTCTTTTAAGTTAGACTCAATTGCACGTAAGAGCCAACTATATTCTAAAACTTGTTCAGTCATTTTAGGATTACATTCCGGACAAACATCGTGACACGAGATTTATATATATTATCTGTATAGCTTTTAGGGTAACATGTTAGCATAAAAAATTCACATACAAACAGTTTAGATGAGGTCTTTGTCAATCGTGTAAAAGTCGATCTAAATATAATGTCTATGCAGATATAGGAATATCAGGACAAATGACGTCGCTTAGTCAATGACTGCTACAATTTCTAAAATATAAAATATAATAACTATACACGGTACAAATGTTTAGCATAAATCACATTCATTGACAAAGTAATTTAAAAGGCATTACAGGACTTTTACATTGGCAAAGTCCAATTACCTAAAAGCCACCAAGTGATGCCTAAAACCTTTTGTCATCCAGTGATGATTTTGACGAAATGGACGCTGAAGAAGGTTATTAGCTATTAACTGTAATATCTTTTGGTAATCAGGCTAATGCGCGAAAATGATTGCTTTTCTTAGCCTCGGGTTTCATTGTGAGCGTTCACTTTGTTCGTGATATTAAGATAGAAATTTATAAGTCGTCATAATATTCAAAAAAAAATAACAGTAAATACTTTCAATTCATCATCATCATCATCGTCAGCCTGTGATAGTCCACTGCTGGACACAGTCCTTCCCTAATACACCATTAGAGGGTTTTGGACCGTAACCCACCACGCTGGTCCAGTGCGGTTGGTGGGTGGACCGACTATTTACATGCCCATCCGACGCATGGATCATCTTACTTTTCAGACAATCGGGTGATCGGCCCAGATCGCCCTAACCAACAGGAAACAACAATGAAAATTTGTTGAGTCCCGCAGGATTCGAACCACGACCTCCGGTTTCTAAAGCACACACCTATAACACTAGGCTACGGAGGCAGTTACTTTCAATTAAATTATTCAAATGAAATATATAAATGATGATGATGATGATGATGAATGATAAAGGGGCAATAGATAAAATTTCATCATCATCAGCCTATTAGTTAGTCCACTGCTAGACATAGGCCTCACCTATTTTAGAGAATTATGGGGTTTTTGCAGTGTATCCCACCACGCTGGTCCAATGCGGGTGTGTTGACCGACTTTTTTTATGCCCATGCGACGCGTGGATCATCATTCTTTTAGATAATTGGGTGATCGGCTCAAATGGCCCTAACTAATTTGAAAACAACTATAACACAAAGTTGTTTCCCCGCGCGATTCGAACCAACGACCTCCAGGTTATAAAACAAAGGCCGAAACCGCTAGGCTACGAAGCAGGTGAGGCGGAGATAATATTTATATTAATTTACTTTTGTTAACTGGAAAGTGTCATTAGAAATTATCTTTATATTGCAGTGCATGCTAGTTCTAATTTATAATATGATTGAATTAATTGTATTAATCAGGGAAAGGTTCCTCATAGCCATCCATGCATTGGAGAAGTTTATTTAAACATAGTTATGTAAGTTCCAATTAAAATTTTGAAAATATTCAAACATTCAAATTTTAAGTTTATTTACTCTATTCTAACGAAACATTGCAAAACATTATAAAGAATAGATTGTTTAAACTTAACGTAAAATCCAATATTTTTGTTATAAACAAGCACACTTATGTTATGTTTGGTGCTTGATAAAAATATGATGCTTGATTTTTGTTATTTGATTGCTTTTGTTGTGCGAATATATTTTCAGATTGAACATTTAAAATAATTGTGAAGCTTTTCAGGTTTGATTAAAATTTCAGAAATAGTTAATACGGCACGTATTAAACTATTTGTGCATAATTATTTCTATTGTTTACGCGAATATTATACATTATTAAATAAAATTACTTTAAGGATTTTATCGCGTTTATTTTATATTTTTAAATTCCCGACCATACTTGTGTGACCATACTTTAAATCACTCAAACCATTACATCCGATTTGATCGACCACAAATCCTCGCTAAAGAACACCGATTCCTACCAAGGATGATCGGTGACGCTATTGAGATTAAAAAACATCCAAATTTCAATAGAGAAGATGGTTGGGTTCTACCACCTGCTTGGGACCACCCATAATTAATTAATTAAAATTTAAACCTAAGCATAATACCACTGCTGGCTTTAAAGATAAAACTAGTTCATTTTGCACAGGTCGGAGTACAAACTAAAAATAATTAATTAAAATTAAGATCTGGAAACCCAACTTGAGCACCGGCGACAAGACGCATGACATCTCAGTCTACCCCGCGACCACGGCCACTGGAAAGTGTTCGAAACGTCAGGAATTTAAAAATGTAAAATAAACGCGATAAAATCCGTAAAGTAATTTTATTTGTGCATGCTAAGTTTTAATTATTTATATTTTGTACTGAATAAAAAATAAACTTCATATTATTTGTGTATAATACTTGAAAAACGATGTATGAATTTAAAATTATTAGTTTATTATTTCTTATTCATGGAAAAACAGAAAGATTGGAAAACAGAAAAAGTATTGAAATTATAAAATTATAAACAATTCTATAGATTATAGAAGTATTGCAAGACCTATAAATGATTTCCTTTTCAAAACCTTATGACAAAACTAATATTTTATTACTTAGTCCTTTAGCAATGTCAGTTTATTAAAATCCTTTAAAAAGGACAAATTAAAATCACATTTAATTATCATCTTATTCTCATTATTCTCCTTCTCGATCTCGTTATTTTGGTACAAAATATGAAACTTATTTGCTATAGCTTTTACCATTTTTACGAAAGTGACTATTAGATCCTGAATTTCAGTTCTGAAAGAAACAAACTACTAAAGCGATTTCTTTTCAACGTCGTTTTTTTATTGTAAATGGATTTTTCCATTCAGTTACCAATCTTTAGATCGGACACTGATAGATTTTATTGAACATGACGCATTACATCTTGCACTCATTCAATCTTAGCCACATTAAAGTAGAAATCAAAGTGGGAATGTGTCTTTGACGTAATTGTTTGTTATAAAACGTTATATTTTTAAGCAAAATACTAAGCAAAGTGGGATTATTCGAAAGAATGGTTAGATAATATTCTTTCTACTATAATGGCTCCACTTTGGTATAATCATGTGAGGAGATAACTTTTAGAAATCGTTGTCTCCTGGTTGGTTAGCATTGGTTAGCAAAGTATTATGTGCCGATTATGACAGAAAATATTTGAGTCTAGTTTTAAAGACCTTCTATTAAAACCGTTATAGTAAAACAGTGACCCTTTTTTTCGTTTTCATCATGTATTAGTTGCTATGCCTAAAATTGTTATTATTCTATAGAACTAGACAGAGCAGTACCCAACCCCATGACAACTTAATAAAATAGCTAGGAGGAAGAAAAAAATGTCGAATTTCGCGATGGTGATGGTTTTTAAAATATCAACATCTATATACGTCTCAAGGACGTGATGATGATGATGATGATTTACGTCCTTGAGTCCATATTTTCGGAGGTTGGTGTCGGTATCGTCATTTTACCTTCGTCTTAAACTAAAAAGTCTGATGTGTTTTAGATCAATAATACGTGTATTGTTTATAATAATAGACACACAAAATGTTATAATTTCAAACTTTTTAATACATAGCATACATGTTAAATATAAAATCACAAGAACCAGGTCACCGCAGAATTATTTCTTAACGGACGTTTTAGAAATATTGTATGTTTAGTAAAGTAATACAAATGTTTTGTTAATAAAGCTGGCTTATAACAAAATCGGATCTACGCTATTAATTAGCACTATAAGAGTATATATAGTAATTGATTGATCCGAACGAAAGGTATTAATTTGTATTAATTGCGTCCGTAACTTTAAACTTTGTCCATTGGAGTAACCTTTTTGCATAGTTATTGAACGCTATTAATCACTTCATTTCCCTGTCTTCTGTTGAAATCTTTTATTAAAGTTCAAGTCGTATACATCACATGCAGTTTTTTGTTACAATCAAGTGAATTGCATTTTGTTTTTACTCTTATATTACAGTTTATAGGGAAATATCAAGCATTGTTTTTCCACTTCATTTTGGAATAAAAGTTTTTGTGATGCCCCTAGCTACCTTAATTTTTATTAATTATTTAAATATATTTACTAGATGATGTTGCATTTATCATCACATTTTTTTTATTTTATTCATGACAATGACAGGTATTCATCAGTTTTAAAATACTTTAACTGAAAGACTAAAAGAAGAACTTTGATTAAACAACGTTCTCGATAAGTATTATGTTATATTTTCTTTCTTATTAACGGTGGGAGTCTAAATGCATAATAATTAATAAGGTTAATTACATTAAATAATTAAACTAATTATTAGAGTCGAAACGACAGCTGAGACTTATGGTGTCTTATTAGTGCATATTAAAAGAATAACGTTTTGCTTATATCATACATTTATAAATCAAGAAATAAACGTTAATTGTCTGAATTAATGATTATGCACCATTCTAGTTCAATTATATAAAAAAAACTTACGATATTTTGTCTAGTAATCTATAAATATAAGATACTAACTATCCATTTATGTTATTATTATTTACTTTAGTTAAAATACATAAATTATGTATTTTAACTAAAGTAAATAATAATGACATATTATACATATACATGAATTAATCGAGTAATAACGTTTTCACAAATTCCATTTAGCTGAGAGAAAGCAAAAATAAGAAACGGGTAAATATCGAATTTCCTTGACGATTATTAACTTTTGTGGTGTTTATTTTCTTTTCCACCTGATTACATCACGATCTAATCAATAAATGTAGGTAATACGGTAATGTACCAAGTTGTATGAAACTGGTGTTTATTTAAATTAGCAAACTGAATATTATAACTAAAATCTATGCTTTATGTAATTATATGAAAAAAAAACTTGCTACATAAATTTGAAAATCTGATAAACGAAGTGTGTAAATGATGATTTATACATTTTCTTTCATCAGATTTTTCTATTTCTAAATAAACTACGACTTTCTTTCAATTCAAAAAAGAAATATAAATTGCTATAATAAAACACATGTTATTAAAAATCGGCCACAGTTGTCAAAATCAATCGTTTCAGGACGGCATGGCCTGATTTTTAAGATTTGAATGAAGCGTTCTGAAAAAGAGGCCAAGGAAAACAATATTACTTTTAATTCAGCTTCATAAAAATTCTCAAAGATATACTTTTTTACGAAACATACTGGATGAAAGTTTTAATTAAACCGCAAGAGCGAAGTTTTCTCGCATTTTCGTTTAAAATCAGAGTTATGAAAGGTACCTGGAATTAATTGTGTAAACTGTTCGTTCATGAAATGCTCTTTTGCTATATATATTATATGTTTAATATAAAAGTTACTGGACCGATCCTAAAATACAATATATGACATGCTGAGACTCTAAATTGAAATATCGGTAAGACAATTTAATCATAATTTCTCTCATTTACACAAAAAAAGATAAACATTTAAATTATCATTTGCATTTGATTATTATGGTTGCCGACAGTCTACGGTCAGTCAGTTCCGTGACTTTAGATTAATCTATGGACGTCAGAAAATAGTTTTATTAATCATATTTATTACGAGGTAATCATATGGTTTATATATGTATTACTATGTTTAGGTGATCGCCTGTAAAGTAAGATGATCCATGCTACGGATGGGTATGTGAAACATCGGTTCTACGCTTGATCTCTCTCCGGTCTTATCAGTTATCCGTTTCATTATATTATGAGAATAAAGAAAGGTGGACTGTATCTGTGTATGTGTACAACTGTCCACTATATATAAATTCTGAGTTGTGTGTTGATCTCTAACATAAATCGGCCGTTGTAGTAGTAATTGGCATTGAGAGAACATTGTTCAAGTGTTAATCTTTTATATTTATGATTCTTTTGTACCCTATATAATTTAATTTATAGAAAAATACATATGAATTATGGTATGAAAAAAATATTTTGTCACAAAGTTTTTTTTTACAGCAAAATCTAGCTAAAATCTACTGTTCCTCATTTTTGACGTATGTACGTAATCATCTAATTTAAAAAAGTTTTCGAGTGTTAGTCATTATAGTCATGACTGTTAAATGGATTAGTCGTTATTAACGAATACTTATTACCGTATTTTTGTGTTTTAATAACCGAATAATATCGAAGTTCTGTTCAATGTATTCCAATATGCCGTTGAACACGTATAAAGGATTAGATAGAGATTGGTTACGATTAACAATTGCTTCATCGTTGCTTGATTGTTTTCAGCACTGCAATAGACGTATTACCCGATACAATTGCGATATTAGTATTTCAACTTATGTTTCTAACAGGCACTGTCAGCTTTGTGTCAAAGATATGGTGTTTTTAGTATGACGCAAAACTACATGGATGTGTAACCGAATAGTTATTCAAAATTATTGCTATCGATATCACCATTAAAGTCGTATTTTCTGTTTACAAGCCATTTTTTCCTCAAGTTAATATATTATATTGTATTGTTTTATGTAAAAATAGCCGATCCTAGAAGGTCATCTCTTCATCTGTCTTATTTCGCTCAAATAAAAATTTCACCTTTGATCTTCACAATTCAAATTCAAAGTACATTCGATGAATAGATCTACCTGTTTTCAGTTAATTTGAAGTAACTGACGTCATATAACAACAGCAAAGGATGGTCAAACGAATCCCAACGAGGTCAATCCATGAAGAAATTTTCCATGCCATAACCGTTAAAAGCAAAATCTATAATTTTTATTCTAAACTATTAGTTAGCTACAACATCAGGAATATTTAGTTTTTAAATGACTTCAAATATATAAAATACATTGACAATTATGGTGCGGTCACAATGTATCCCAACATTAGATTAGGGATCAGATTTTTGGCAGTTTTTTATTTAGACTTATTCGCGTGTAATCAAAGGCTTCGCAGTATTGTAAGGGACTTCGAGTCTATCTGATATAAAAGCCAATTCTGAGCTTAAAATCATTTATTTGTATTAATTACGTTCGTAAGGTGAGAAGGCAATTAGTCGAAATTCGCTAAGCATCATTTAGAGAGGCATGGAAAAGCGGATCTGATAGTTCAAAGGAACAATTATCGGCCTTTACTCTTTGTTTATTAAAATTAACGATGTTTTTAACGCATAATTCCTCAATCAAATTGTTATTTTCAATTTCTAAACAAATATAAAATAACAAAACGTGTAAACAACTTCTGGGATGAAATTATCACCGGATAAGGGCTTGCTCGTCAGGTGATTAAATAAGTATCTTCTCCGGGGGCCTACAAAAGATTTGATAAATCCTTTCTTTGGGATATAAATCCTATAAGGTATGGCACCATATCAAGCACCTGCTTGTTTCACTTTAGACCCTGTGACACAGGTTACTCAGAGCTTTATGTTTTGCAATACTCGCACGGTATTCAGCTAGCTCAGCAGCCAGATGTTCCTTGACAAATTCTTCAGATGTCCATTGAAGTAAACATTTATCATCAGTAGTTAACTGTTAAAGATAGAAATGGGAATTTTTGTTAAGATATGTTTAAGTTATTTATTATTGTCATGCTTGTGCATTGCAAAACATTTTTACTCATAGTCCGCTCTAGTCACTGTAGGATAGATTTTAGAAACTTTTGGGTCTTTTACCTGTTAACTTTTCTGGATAAACGAAAAGTCCAACAGTAATACATTCTTTTAAACTTTGTTCGCGACTATACCTCGATGATTTTAAGGGAGAAAAGATTAGTAGATTAAGTGTCAATATTTATTTAAGTTTTAGCAGTAGTAATGCTGCGTAAAATAAAATATTTTTTTAATAAAAGATTTAACTTTTTATTTTATGTTTTAAGTAGCATTACAATAGTTGACTTGCCAGACCAAGGTAAGGCTTTTATTTTTTTTTCATTATGTTGACGTTTATTTTGCCCTGGGTGCACATAAGCTTTATAAATTGCACCGATTTTAATTCAATAATTTTAATGTACGCAAGTATGAACACGTTTTATTGAATTTTAATGATGTCAATATGACCACGTTTTAAATCTATCTAGATTTTTATGATGCCCCAAAACCAACAATTGGAACGCTGAGGACATGTGAACTTTGTCTTGATTCTACTTCTACTCCAATTAACTTTTCATTTTCACCATATTTATTATGGCCCGAACTTGATTTTAACTTAGTTAACTTCGGGCTTATCGTTTGATATCAAGGCTGCTATTGAAGTCATTTGTGCGTAAATCAATAAATAAAAAAATATATGAATGCGTAGCTATTTGTTTAACTAAAATATTTTCAAGCACTTATCAAGAATATTTGGAATTACCTACCCGTCAAAAATGAGTCAGTAAAAACCTTATCAGTCAGCATCTTACTTTAATTTTATTTAATGATGAAACTTTTGGACAGTCTAGCTTTATTACCTTAAAATACGACGTATTTAATTTATCTCAGCGAAAGATTTAAGTGGAATCGCAATTCAAATTTAATTAAACAGTTTTATAGTTTCAAAATATCTTTCTCTCTCTCTTCTCTCTCTTTCTATCTCTTTCCGGTTGTAGGTCCCCTGTTTACAGGAGACCGTCTGGGTGGGTACCACTGCGGTGCCTATTTCTACCGCGAAGCAGTAGTGTAAAAACACTACTGTTTTCCGGTTTGAAGGGCACCGTAACCAGCGTATTTACTGGGTAAACGAGACTTAACATCCCATGTCTCACGGTAGGCAGCGCGTTGGCGATCACTTTCCATCAGGTGGCCTGACTGCTCGTCTGCCTGCGTATGCCATAAAAAACAAATATGATTAATTTTAGATGTTAATGTACCTAAACTAAATTACCTTTGTAATAAAACTTTTCTAAATATAATTAAGAGTGAGGTTTCAATGCGGTTTGTTTCTAGACTAATCAAATACAATTTTAGAAATAATACAAAGTTAGAGTCCAAGTTAACGTCAAATAATTAATGAGTTGTGTCAGTTATTTATCTATACTAATATTATGGAGAGAAACGAATTGTTTTATTTGTTTGTTTTGTAAAGGCTCCGTACCAACTGAACCGATTTGAAATATTCTTTATCTACTAAAAACCTATATAATCCTAAAGTCACAAAGGCTACTTTTAATAGCAGGAAAGTGCATTCTGAAATCTAAAAATACCATGGACAGAGCCGTAAACTTGTACAGTATATATAAGATAAGTCTTTAAATGTAAATAACTTTGGATTTCGGGTCATGATTTTGCTACTAAGTAAGCTAAATGAATAAAGTTATAAAGTGCCTCTGGAGACTATTTGTAATATTATGGTTTCTATAATAAGCCTGCCTTCTATATTTTTACTAATGCGTACTTAAAGCTATAGGCTAAGCGGCCATAGAACGGCGTTATTAATCGTACTTTTTTGTCTTTTAGTAAATTTCAAAGAAGAAAAAATTATCCAGCTAAATTTGAAAAAAGAAAAAAAAGATAATTTGTAGGATAATGCTAAACCTTTTTTGATTTTTTTAAAATCAGATCATGAAGTTACGGTAACGGTAATAGTGTATGCCAATGATGAACCTTATTTCAAAAATATGTTTAGCCTATGATATTTATCCATTGGCAGCTTTTTGCACAATCGAATCGAAGCGTGTATACAAAGACTTCAATGGTAAAAGAAATTTATTTTTAATTATAAAAATGTTTCTTACTTTTAAAACAACTATTTGTATTACGGCCGTAAGCCAAGTACGCAACTAGTTAATACTCAATAAGCTTAAAGAGATGTAGTGAATAGAAAATCGGATCGTTAATATTGAAAAGAAAATTTATTTACATTTTTATTCACGTCGTTAGATAATTCGCACGATATTTTTATAACGATAGACAGGAGTTTTTGATATGAACTAAATATATTTTTTAACTTAAATTACATAACCTCCAACTACTGTAAATATTTATTTGTATATAAATTTTTAGCTCTTACTAAAAAAACATTTGTACTTTTTAAATTTTAAAAGAAAGGCAAGTAAGGTTCTTCATCGGTAGCCTCGTATTGGCCGCAAAATAATAATGATTACTATACTTTTCAGTTCGTAATCTCTTATAAATTTTACAATAGGTTTTGAATAATAAAAATTATTACTTTTAATTAGAGAGAATAGAGACGATTGAACAAAACTGTTTTTGACAAACGTTTACGACAAACGGTTGCTTCATCGTTGTTTAATGATTTAGTCGACGCCCTTTATTGTTTTCAGCTCTGTATTGGTCGTATTACCGCATACAGTAAAGCAATTTAAGTACTTCGGTTTGTGTCTCTGACATGCATTGTATTTGGACAGTATATTATGTTTCGGATGTTGTCGTAATCGACAAATTCTTTATATGTATTGCGTACACCTACACGTTATAGTTTTAAGTGCCTGTACATTTTGCGTCTTTGTTCAGTTGTCATACAAATCCCATTTTATGACTACATGGCAGTGTAAACAATACTAGTTTAATGATGGATAGCTGTAGATAATAGCCTCCGTAGCCTAGTAATATTATAAGGCTGATTATAAGGGCGTGTGATTTAGATACCGGAGGTCGTGGTATCGAATCCTACAGGGGACTTAACAAATTTTCATTGTTGTTTCCTAGTTGGTTAGGGCAATTTGGGCCGATCACCCAATTGTCTGAAAAGTAAGATAACCGATGCTTCGGATGGGCATGTGAAAATTTGGTCCACCCACTAATCTGCATTGTGGACCAGCGTGGTGATACAATAAGTACAAATAAGTTTCAAAACTGAAAAGCTGTCATGTACTTCTATTGTGGTGTTTTTGACAAAAAGTCGATAAAACTGAAGAACATGATAAGATCATTTGTAAAACCGTTTGGTTAGTAAGGTAGATGTTTTGCGGTAGAAAAAGGCACCGCCGTAGTACTCCCCCGGTCAACTGCAAGAATTTAAATTATTATGACACGAAGTTGTTAATTTTACTTTGTAGTACGAAAATAAGAACTTATATGGTTAATATATTATTTCTATACTTATCTTAAAATTTTCGGCCAAAATTAGATATAAAATAGAATCGATATGTACATATCACTGATGCAACGGAAGTGTATTAGCAGAACCAGAAACGGAAACGGATGCGGAAACGGAAATGTAAATAATATGAAAAAGAACAAGTTGCAAATATAATTCTTTATTAAGTATCAAATACACAACATACCACAAATATAGATTAGAAATAGATATATAAGAAATCTACTATAGAAAACAATATTGCAACTTTGCAACTGAACATTTTATTAATATTCAAAATTTTGTAGTGGCAAGTCATATTTTATAAAAAGTAATTTGGCCGCTTTTACACCTAACAATCTGTTCCGGTGTTCTTCGTATATAAGACCTTCTTCTTCTAGGAACTTCCGCACTTGCGGTAACAGAAACAGAGATCCATTGCGTCACAAGTACATATACAATTATTGTGAATACGTTAACACTGTGAAAACAGATCCACTTGCTGGAAAGTGTTCGAAATATTGGTAGTTAAAATATAAATTAATGTATAAATGAACCGCGAAAAATTGCTTTCTGCTATATTAACAATTAACATTTTTTTATTTGAGTATAAGCATTTTTATTTAGAGACATTTGTAACGCAGTAATAAATATAAAACAACACAAAAACATTGATGCTTACAAAGCGGATTAATAAACCGAGACTAATCACCCGATCAAGTTACTAAAGTAATTAATACGAATAAATACCTTTCGCTCCGACCAATCAACTCTTAACTCTAATTAATAGACGTAGATCAGATTCCTTTGTTATCATATTTTTCAAGGTACAAGAAGTTTCATCATCATCATCATCAGCCTGTGATAGTCCACTGCTGGACATAGGCCTCCCCTAATACACCCCCATCCATTAGGGGGTTTTTGGACCGTATCCCACCACGCTGGTCCAATGCGGGTTGGTGGGTGGACCGACTTTTACATGCCCATCCGACGCATGGATCATCTTACTTTTCAGACAATTGGGTGACCACCCAAGGTTGTCCTAACCAACAAAGGAAACAACAATGAAAATTTGTTGAGTCCCCGCAGGATTCGAACCCACGACCTCCGGTTTCTAAAGCACACGCCCATACCTATAGTTACAAGAAGTTTACAACTCTTAAATACAACTTTTGTACCTATTTAATATACAAAATGTACTCTTCGTCAGTAATGGACTCAATATAAGCGTAGAATTACCGAATCGAAATAATATCTTATTTATAAATCTACCAAACAACAATTTCTTCAACACAAACTCTCTTAAAAAAAATTTCTTATTCATAAACTTTCTAGGTGTATACTTCATTATGGGAAGCTCAAAAAATATAGTACTTGTGTGCTTATGTAATTTTTAAAACAAAGATTAAGTCATATTACAAAGGTGAGTTACACTTGTGGGGTCGATATGACGATTGGCAACTTTTTTTTGTATATAATTCACATAACAAACGCTTACGGTTATTTTTGAGGGCGAAACAAATTTAATTTACAAACCAAAAACAATGTTTTTATTTATAATAATCTCATCATCATATACAACAGAATACAGAAATTATATTGCATTCATTTCCGCCTGTTAAAGGCGGCTAATAGATGTAGTTTGTAATAATTGTAATTTAATTAAATACAACAATATCCTTAAAATATTTTATTTATCACGTATCCTAAATAAACTTGTTAATGGTTAGGAAGTAAGAATATACATATGAACACTGACATACATCATTACACAGACAAAATTGCAAACTAATAATGAATAAAATATGTCCCTCTCGAGATAAAATATCATAAATGTCTCTAGTTATATATTTGGGTTCATTATTTTGTCTAGCTGTTTGAACCCTATTTTTAAAATGCTTTCATTAAATGTTAAAATATAGTTTTAGGGTCGACGTAGTGTTTCCTTCGTAGTATTTGAATGTGTCCTTCTAGAAACATTTGAAATGAAAACTATTACTCTGTAAATTTCATATGTTTTAAATTCTATATTTATAATATATTCTATACGTTATACTTTTAAATGTATAAAATTATACGTTAATTGTTGGTTTAACGATATTGCTTAAGGTTCTTTTCACCTTACGAGATTGTATGTCACAATCAATACTGAGAAAACATCGGAAGCCTTACAAAACGTAATCGATGAGAAAGTAATTTACTTAAAGGTGATGTGCAGGAAATTGCTTTTCCGACTGTGAAAACATTTCACTTTTACCCTGGGGACACCAGTGATTTACTTTGTGCGTATACTATAAACTCAATTTAGACTTCTGATTGGAATAACCATAATGGAATTAACTAGTAAAACTTCATTCTAAAATCTAAACTGCTTACCTGTTATAGTGAATTCTAGTATTCTTAAGGTTTCTTAATAGATAACGCGGCACATTTAAAAAAAAAACAATATTATTATCAATTTACGAAAAACTCTGACAGTTAAGTTTAACCCCATGATTTAAATCATTCAAACAATGGCAATGAAATTGTTCTGAAAACTACCATTAGGTTTAATTTTTGATGTGTTAGTGTGAAATATTGTACCTCATGTTTTCAAATTAACACGCAGGAAGTATTTATGTAATAAATTGAATATTCTCAGTTAAATCACATTAGAATTAACGAAAAAAAACATTTATAATAAGTGCGCAATTTAATTATTTATTTTTATTATTATTAATAATTAATTGTTCATAACTCTTGTAAAAAAAACTTTGTCGTGACTGTGTTATTGAGAAAAGATAATTACGTTGAAATTCGATCGTTTATAACAATAAATCGCGATCAAGTTTAATTTACTATTACCTATTATTACGATAGTTTGCTCCCCTAGAAATAAAGACTTGCTTTGAAGTAATTTTGTTTCTAAATATTGAACGTAAACTGTTTATTTTTAACACTCTATTTACATTTTTCCATTAACAAAGTATCCAGAAAAAGGCAATATCTGGCGAAGAGTGCCATAAACGTGATTCCAAATGTACAAGGTAAGTCCACTGACGTTCAGAAGTCGCTTTCTATTCACACAAATGTAATATATGAAAATGATAGTTCATTTGTAGTGTTTTATAAAAAAATATATGGATGATTTTCTTATTTTGGGGAACTGCCTGGGAAAAAGACCCACTGCGGTTTCTATTTCTTCTTTGCATCAGTCGACTATAAACACTATTTCCGGCTTAAACGGCACCGTAGACAGTGCATAAATTAGGCGTAGTGTCCCATGTCTTAAGAAGGTGGGTAAATTATATGATTCTTACGCCGCGTTTTTAATGGGCAGGCCCTATAACTACGCTCGTCGCTTACGTCACTTCGTTTAAAACTATAAAAATTATTATTTTGTTTTCTAAGAACAATTAAAATAATTATTTTGTTTTCTAAGACAAGTCTTGTTTTTACCTAATTATAAATTTTTTAGCTCATTAGAAAGTCGCGTACTGATTGACTTAATTTAAGTTATTTTAGCCGCTAGTCTATATATTTGATTAATATAGAGAAAATTGGGAAGTGCACAAATAAATTTACACAGGAAATGTTTACTGTATTGCTAGCAATATCTGTAAGATAAACAATGTAACAATAGTTATAAGAAATATACAATAATTCACTTCAAGCAAATTACGTTAAATATAATATACTTATACTTATCATCATCATCATCATCATCATCAGCCCTTCAGTCCACTGCTGGACATAGGCCTCCCCTCATTCAAGCCACCGCTTCCGATCTTGGGCTATTATAAATATACTGTACACAATTATTACTATATTTATTTGAATCGATTGATTTTATTTATTTTTGATCAATTGGTTCTTACCTTGTATTAGTGTAAAATATTAAATACATATATACATGTATCTCTAAAAACCCACATTCTTACATTTTAATGTTTGGTTGGTGTTATCCTATACTTCTGATACCGAGTTAAGTTACGACTATAATTAGCGGACCCAACGTATTTGCTTCAATTTTCTTTCGTTATGTATACCGACATCAATTTACAAGACTCGTCAAAATCTCAATTGGAGATTTCAATTCATTCGATTGCCTTTTCGAGATGTACTGAATTGATGGCTTCTTTGGGATTCTAATATTGGATGATTAATTTGATTTAAGGACTTGGAGCACTCTTCATCCGATATCGTCGACTACTGCATAGTACCGTTGCCCGGCCAAATGCGCTTATCTAATACGTTTAGCTTAATTAGAGTTAGCATTGATTGATCGGAGTAAATCTACTTATTTTTCTTAATTACGTCCGTAACTTTTAACAAATGTATTAGTTCTATTTATGCAAACCTCTTTATTTTTGGCGTGAAAATAAAAGTGTTTCTCTTTGATATTGATTTAATGTACACATTAATTTGTCACAAAGATGACGCGGCTTTTAAATGAAAAATAGTTTCTTTACATTGTTTATCAAGAATCTATCTGATATGTTTTGGGTTATTTCAGGTATTTTTATTCTTTTGTTATTCTGTACCTATACACAGGAATCAGTTTAATTATAAGTATGATTGAGTAATAGGTGTTTAGAATTAAGATATTTATAGTGTTTGATCTTTAAACAACACGAAATGACGACAGGCTCTATTGGACTAATTGTGACGTTATAAAGCTACTGTACTATTGTATCTTAGTAAAATTTTTTCATAATCCTTTTTATAAATGATTATTTCACGATTTTACTCAATTTATTACTTTTAAATAAAAAGCACGTAGAAAATGAAAAGAACTGTAGCTATTTATGAACTAGGCTCACGTATAAATGTGCATCAAACATAACCGATACAGGATGTAATTTCCCGTTTCAGATTAATCTTATATAAAGTGTTTTCTGGTTCATTATACAGAATACGAAAGTAGCTTCATTGCGCACCGTTGAGGTGAAAATTAATTATAAATCGATTTTAATTATAAAGCACAAGCACTAAAGGGAAAAGTTCATATGGCTAATTGGATGTTTTTATTTGTATAATACCATTTAGTTGAGTTGGTTTCCTAAACATGATTACTTATTTAGTTCGCACATGATAATGTGGCTTTTAAAAAGCTGGAGGTCGTGTGTTCAAATCCTCTGGGGAATCTAAATTTTCATTGTTGTTACCTAGTTGGTAAGGCCAGTGCGGCCGATCACCCGATTGCCTTTAAAGTAAGACGATCCATGCGTCAGATGGGCATGTAAAAAGTCAGTACTGCACCCGATCTCTTTCCGATCGTGTCAGTTATCCGTCCCTATGAGAGTGAAGGAAGAGGGTGTGCACCTGAGTTTGTGCGTACATTTCTGCACTATAATATCTCCTGCGCAGTTGGTTGATCTCTAATATACATCGGCCGCCGTAGTCGGACTCGACGAGGAGGACATCATAGAAGTCAAATCCACTTTTTTACTGATTTTCAGCGATGGGTTTTTTATGGCGGTATATGTCTGTACATCACAGCTACAAACATTTAGGTCTTAGTCTCACCGTTATCATGTACGTTGGCTAAAATATTTTATTCTAATTTTTGTTCCGCAAAAAAATGGAATTTGATCCATCGTCGTACAATGGATCAAATTTTGATCTACACACATCAATCATTCGAAATATTTAACCAAGGATACAATTTTGTAACGTAGCCATCCGCAGAAGAACCATGGTAATCGACATAGCCCGCAAAATCAGCAAGCTGAAGTGGCAATGGGCCGGCCACTTAGCTCGTAGAACCGATAACCGTTGGGGAAGAAAGGTTCTCGAATGACAGCCTCGTACTGGCCATCGCAGTTGGACGACCCCCCACCAGATAGTGTCGACCTGCGCAAATGTGCAGGTGGTCGGTAGATGCAGGTGGCACAGGATCGTATCTCTTGGTGACTTATAGTGGAGGCCTATGCTCAACATTGGGCTCTGACAGGCTGAAACGACGACGACGACGACGACAATTTTGTTCCAAAGGGATTGAAAAAGTTGACTTACTATGCACATAACACACAGACGTGATAGTTTTATCGGAGGACGTACCAATTAAGCTACTTAAATAAATTTTGAAAGAAAACGAAAACGTTTTATGTAACATTTAATAATTAATAATGACTTTTTTTGGACGAACAACACTTCGTCTAGTCCTAAACTAAAATAAGCTTTTACTATGGAAACTAGATAGTTTATAAATACTAGACTAATACTAGAATTATTTTTCTTTTGTTAATAAATAAATAGAAACACCCAGACCCGAGAAAAACACTATGTCCAACACACAATATTTCTCCCGTGGTGGGAATGCACAGATGATGACCCAACATGTGTGTTTTATAATACTAAGATATATTATCTATAATATTTATTTTGACAGTACGTATATCCTTATAAGTCAACTATAAAATTACGTAGCGTGTATGCCAAATAATAAGCAAGTTTAATACTTCTATATGGAAAAAAAATATTTGAATGAATATAATTCATTTTCCTTAAGTGAAATTTAAGGAAATGTGACCATCGCCAATTTAATCATAGATTTATAAACAAAGTTAACGTTCCTACCACTACTGAAATTTAACTAAGGCAATATCTTTAGCGCATTAGGCCGATTGCAAGAAGATACTACGGTTAATAGCTAATAGCTGCCATCAAATTTTATGGTTACAATCACTAAATGGTAAAAGATTTTAGGCTTATATTAGCAGCTCCTAGGGATATGGATTTTTATTTTCAAACTGTCCTGTGACGATATTAAGGTATAATGCAATAAGTAGAATTTTACCTGAACAAACATTGGTCCAAAGTTTTTGCGACTACCAAAATCCTAGTTAATTTATCTCCTATTACCTTTTATTTTTATCGTGTCCGATGTACTTAGTTAAAGCATTACAAATTTTTATTTCAATATTTCTAATAGTGTTTAGTTTTTATTAGTAGTATAATCAGGGTATTACCTACAACCTTTTTCGGCACACGTGCTATCTAAGGTTGAGTCAGCATTTCTTATAGTAAGAGTAAACTTAAATTGAACATCAGTAAAAATCAGGATTGGCTCGTATGTGTCTTGTAAATATATGTTATAATATAACAAAATCAAAGAAAATTAAGTAAGAAAGAAAGACGGATATATGCAATGTTAAGTTTACCGTTTAATTTCTTAACCATTTCATCATAATAAATATTCAATAGGTAAATATTTACTTATTGTATACTATAAGAGAAACATTAATAAGAGAAAAGTTTAAAGTCATAATAGCTGACACAATAATGGAGTGTTTTAGTAGATGGACAAAAATCCATCATCAAAATAATGAAAAAGCCTCTTGCTTTCGAAAACAACTCAATAAAATTTTTTCTCCATAAACTTTTACAGTGTAATAACAATTGTAATGGAAGCCGGGACAGAAATCAATTTGGATTACTGATAAAAAAGACAACTTGGAAATTGTGGTTGAGGTGGACAAAAAGTCTATAGAAGCTGAAATAGGCCAATAGAAGGTAACTTGGGATCGTATAACTAAATAATCTCATAGTATAATAGTAGTCAACTGCCTCCATAGCCTAGTGGCATAGGTTTGTGCTGTAGAAATGTGTATTGAAATCCTGCGCCTGATCCCTCCGTTGTGTAGATGATAGATCTATAACATAAATTGGTATATTAAACCTGACGACCCGCTTTGCGTTAGTTTCGGACTACATCATATTGTGTTATTCGTCCAGAAATATTATTATTATTATATTATATACTTCGTACGGGGGAACTTGGATTTTTTTGATCTAATAGTAAAGTATTATTGAAATGAATGACCATTTAATTTTTGGTACTTTCTATGCACTTCTCTCTAAAAGTTAATGGCTCAAATTGTAGGAAAAATAATATATCGACTTGTTAATCAAAATTAAATTCTTCCTCAAGTATAAGACTAAAAAATAGTTCCTTTTCATTTTCTCAGAATAATATATTCATGTAATGTTTAGCATTAAGTTGGCAAAAGTAAAACGTGTGTTTGTTAAGTTTTTATTGTCATGTACATATTTATGGTTTCCGCAAAATAACAGTTATTGTTTGAAACATTTATCTTACGTTTCAGACCAGAATTTAAAACTTTACATTCAAATATCATCCAGTTTAAGAGCAAGGTACGAATATTTATAGAAAGAGGAATCGACTAAGCAACCGAAATTATCTCTTATGCATAACTGTGTATTTGTAGTTATAATTGTGCATATATATTTTTTTATTGTATATAAAATATATTTATTAAGTGTAACATTATTATGTAACGAATTTTACACCTAGTTGTAATTTTATAGACTTCCTTTTTTATTTCGAAGCGCAACTACGCTACTTCATAACCACCCTAAGGTTGGCTGTTAAACAATATAACTAGCCCCGCCTTTGTGTATTTAACTGTGCATTAGGAATAAATAAATATAATAAAATAAACAAGCGGCTAGGAATACCATGTCATTTTATAATATTTGCAAAATATAAATTGCGTTTCCTAAGCTATTATCTTGACAGGACACCCTTCACGATGACGACTCCTTTTGATACCTATGTTTTATCCCCTATATTCTCTTCTATATTTTGCACTCTATCCTTTGTACGTGATATGCGAAAAGACGTGGGACGGAATGTATTTTACTCATGTCACGTCGTCGTTTCAAAGAGATCGAAAATATAACTTCATACGTAAAATTGTGAGTTTGGAATTATGCCTTGTCGCCTCATCAAGTAAATGATAGGTAGACTGGTTTTTATATAACGGGTTATCTGGTCTACTTCTGCTAAAAGTAATATATATTCATATTTCTTTAAGCGAAGTAGAGAAATATAATTTCATCGAAATTCTAATAAAACTATTTTTCAGATTGATTACATTAAAATTAAACAAGTAGCTTTTAACAAAAACCACTGACTTTTTAATCCAAGCAGTGTAGTACAATAGCTTCGTTTTCAATTTAAACATTAAAAAGTGTTTATTTACGGCATCGCATTTAAAATCTATAATTTTATCATAGTTTCTCTTTGATGTAATGCTTGTGTTATACCTATAAAACTTTCCCATGAATACCTCTATGGACTAAAAGATTTTTTTTTATTTATGCATGAACAGGGACGGACAGACACCAAAATTGACATTGTCTCATACTATAAAGTGATGATAATCAGAATTACATTCAAAAGAATAAACGACATATTCAGATAAACGTTCAAATATAATTTATATAATAAATCAGATTGTCCTCGCAAAATTACTCCATTAGAATTCAATAAAAAAAACCTCCGGAAGTTTGAGAATCCATTCTGATTCATTGGGCCCTCTTTTCATATTAAATTGATTTCGGCAGTCTATTACGTATGCATGGTGCGAACATAGTTCGGTTCAATTGACTACGACGTTTAACTTTCTCTTTGAAATCAAAAGGAAAATAAAATGCCTATCCATTTGATGAATGGCTGCTGAAGTACTCTTTCATTGTTTTTCTTACCTTTATTATTGTTCTATAAGTAATATCGTATAACATCGTTTTGATAAACGGTATAACGTCACAAAATGTGAAATTTAAAATTGATATTTATTGATAGTATTCAAGGTTGAAAGTTCTAAGACTTATATCTGATAAAACATTGTATGAAAACTGATTAAAATCTTGTAATCTTAAGCTTAACGTATATCTTTGTAGTAAAATTACTACTATTACAAATTTAACGTAATATTTTTGTTTTGTTTACGTGTCTAAAGAAAACTCTGTAATTAACTAGTGAAAAAAATTATACCTGATAAAAATCGCTTATATTGCTCAAATGCTGTGTTATGTAAACGTAAAAAAAGTTATGTACCGTTAAAAAGATAGAACCTCTAATGGATAGGGGTGTATAAGGAGAGGCCTATGTCCAACAGTGGACTATCACAGGCTGATGATGATGATGAAAAAGTTAAAAAATTTAGTTAAAAATTGAGTGTAAGGTGGTAAAAGAAAGGAACAAACAGAAAAATGTGCCAACATGCCCAGACGGTATCTGACCTTTTTATGAAACGTTCTGTAATAAAGCAAAGAAGTTCCCCTAACTTTCAATGGACACACTAAAATTATTTAGAAATTCGGCTTAAACAAACGAACGTCGCGGGATGAGTGCGTGTAACTGATTATACTGTGTAAGTCATATTACTACCTACGTTTGATGTATGTAATGATTTAAGAAATATTTAAATAATATTTTGTGAAATTTTATTCAGTTACTTATAAACCAATACCATGAAAATTTGAATATCCAGCAAAAATTTAGAGTATTAAAGCAACAAAAAGCTTTTCTAGCGTGCAAAACCGCGACGTAGACACTTGAATTGTTTAATCAGGTGGGCAAGACATCCCTTTTATACGCATACTCTATTACGATTTGTGTTTCCTGAGAATATTTATTGTCATTGTACAGCGCTGATCGGTGATTAAGCTAAATTGCTGATTATTTTTATCTTGTAGCTATGATGTTAATGTAAAAGTAATTTTTATCATTAGTATTAACTCACCTGAGCTGTTCATTGATTAATGTAAGAGGTGACTTTTAACTGAAATATTAAACTACAGTCTGGAAGACAACTTTTTATAGGAATATGCAAAAATTTTATATTTTATAAGGATTGCACTATTTCATATTAAGTAAACTTTATAATGGCAATAAAAAAAAACCTGTCCAGCTCTTTGACTATAAGTAACGCAATAAAAAAGCGGTTGCCCTATATGAGAATAAGTTATAGCCGAGCTAAATTAATTTAATTTATTTTACCGATAGTTGGCATAGTTCAGAATCTTTGTCCCTCACAAATTAATGCACTATATAATCACAACAATTTTGGGTTTCAAATTGTTCATCGGCAAAGTGACTAAATAAATTTCTTATGAGATTGAGAAATTTATTGTTTAATTAGCGACGAGATAGAATCTACTATGATTAAATAAATGTAAGTTTATCACTTATTGTTATGAAATAAACTGCATATTACACATTAATATGCAATTTATTTCATAACAAGAAAATATCGACAATCAAGAAAATTCATAAGATAATATATACATTTAACAAACTGTTTCGACATTTTCTATATCACAATGTAATCATTCAAAACGGTTATTTGATGATTCAAACAGGCACCCTAGTTTTATTTATTTGTATAGATAACGCACTTTTTAATACAATTATTTCTTGACACATCTACTTTTCAGAAAAAAAAAACAGATATTACTATATAAAAATAATATCTGTTTTTTTTCTCAAATATTATTATAGATTAAACTGGTGAAAGTAGTTCACTTAAGTGACATTTAAATATACATTTATAACAAACATTATATTACCTAAATAACATTCGAACTTTTATATTAAAGGACAATGGAAGTAAGTCAAGCAAGCACAACTTTTAAGCTGTTTAAAGAGCTATCAGAGAATAGCTTGAACATTTCGTAATAGCTCTAGTAATGTTCCACTTAAATGAAATTGAAGGAAAACGTTGACGTTTATAATGGCATAAAAAACAATTTAGTATAAGGGCAACCATCGTTACACATATCTGTTTTCAAATAAATAAATGTATTATAAGGATGACACATCACTATCATACTATATAATATATATATAGCTATAGCGACAAGGGGGTTAGGGGGGTTAGGGGTTTTGGACCGTATCCCACTACGCGGGTCCAATGCGGGTTGGTGGGTGGACCGACTTTTTAGTTATCTGACAATTGGGTGATCGACACAAATTGCCCTAACCAACTAGGAAACAACAACGAAAATTTATTGAGTCCCCCGGGATTCGAACCCACGACCGCCGGATTCTCAAGCACACACCCATACTATTAGGCTACGGAGGCAGTTATATCTTCGTAATTTATCTAAATTACGTACAGGTTACTTTAAAATCAAGTCATTTCATTGTCAATTTTCTCATTTAAATGAAAAACCTTAAAAGAGTAATAAAAAAACTTTTAAATGTTTTCAATGAGTGTATAATTTTAAAAACCATATTTTTTGTCTTTTACTTAATGTGGTTTGGTGGGGTTTACAATATATTTATCCTGTTTTTTATTTTCAATAGATAATTTAAAAAATATATATATCATTTTATTCATTGCCTCACATAAAGTATTTAAAAAAATATACATAACTCTTTAAGGGAGCAGATAGCAATGCACTTGCAAATGCAAAAGCATACACTGTTTCCAAACATCTTGGTCGAAAATAAATTTATTTGTAGAGTAATAGGTTTTGTTAGTTGTAAACAATCATATAATTTGTAATTTGAAAATATAAATTAACTTACCTCTCGCTGTTTACGCATACAGACTTCTCAAATGTTCTACCTATTTCTGAAGTTTTATAAATATCATGTAAGTAGGATATTTATAACCATCTAATGCTTTACTATTTTTTCTTTTACGTAAATGTTTTATATTCTGAATGTATGAAAATAATTGTAAATAAATAATTGTAATCCTAGAGTTTTGCTTATCATTTGCGTATGTGATTCACGATTTGCCATTTAAAAGTACCATCAATTCTATTAAATTATAAAAACATAGAGCTAAAATTCAGCCGACCACGTTCACGAGATAAAGACCACGTACATTCCATTGTATTTCTCGGCATCACAATAGATTCTGCAATGGGGCCCTCATATTAATAGACTGGCGAGTAAACTTAGTTAGCTTATGCAGTCAAAAATCAGACATAAGAGAGAATAGTTATTTTCACAGTATAATGTCTTAGAGAATTCTACTGTGGGTAAACACGGCTATAAATACTATTTTCGTAATTGAAAAGAGACCGATTCGAGCAGTCTATAACCTGTGCCCCAAAAAATCACTAAGAAAAATATTTTCACAAATCAATGTAATGACTGTTTTTTCTCAATACATGTTTGAAAATATTATGTATGTTCATAAACATAAAAATAATTTTGTAAAACATTGTGACACACATAATATAAATACTAGGAATAAGCATAACTTTGTTCTTAAAAAACAAGGCTCCAAAAAACATTGAAATCTTTCATAAGACTATGTATACTCTTTTACAATAAATTCCTAGAAGACGTTCAGCTATTATCTGTAAATAAATTTAAAAAAGTTGTAAAGGACCGTTTGTGTGTTAAAGGATATTATTGTTGTAATGAATACTTGATAGATAACACACCCTGGTAATGAACTCTTCGCTCCAGGCTATTTCAAAGTGTTAAAATGTGATGTATTATGTAAAATTTTTGTAAAATTTATTGAAAAAATAGTCCCGCTGAGTTTCTTACGCCGGTTCTTCTCAGGTCAGAGGCCTCCACTTCCGAACCGGTGGTAGATTATTTGACAATCGATAAGAAAGAGAAATGCTTTTATATTTAATAAATATTTTTGACTTTGACTTTGAGCTTGATATTATAGTTTACCTAAAATATATCATAAACAAGCCTTTTAACAGCATGGTATAAATAAAGATATAAATAAATTTAAAGACATTAAAGATATTTTTTAAATATCTACTTGTAGAAGATATTTCTAAGGATTTTATATTTTTTCTGTTAAGACATCTTATAATATAATTTTGTAAATGCAAAATAAATATTGAATTTGAGTAGATAGTATAAAAATATTGGTATACAATAATCTTTCCTTTTTAAATTGTAATAGAGATATCTCAACAGAAGTTTTTAAAGAACCTTTTAACTGGAAAACATTTATTTGTTACTTTTAAAAGCTTTCTAACTTTTAATACAACAATTTAACTTAGAGACGAGGAAGTGGATGATGGATTATCCGGGAGTTTACAAGAAAGCTTAGCTTTCTAGTACAATAGCCAGTCTACAAACAACTTTATAACTCGAGTTATGTAAAGGATTCGTATCAATAAAAGATCACACACCCTCTGAAATATTACGGTTAAAGATTTTAAAAACCTTTATAAATTAGTGTTTTTTTTAATAGTTTTGTATTATTGAAAGTTATAGTAGTGATTTAACATAGATCTTTAAAAAGAGAGTAATAGCTGCATTGAGGATGGTTTACATTATTGTGTATAAGCAAGAAAATCCATAAAACTCCCGATGTTCTTTTAGAAATTCAAAAAAAACCTTTTCTTCTTTAGCAAAACGAAAAGTTTATCGTAAAAAAATTCAGTATATTAAATAATCCATACCTCAGTAGAAAAAGTTAGAAAAATGTTCTGTCTGGAACAAACTGTCCACCAAACTCAATTTTTTTATAAATTATTTATCAGTCTGTCTGCTTATCTGTTTATTCTGTCTAATATATGAAATGGCTGGTCTGATTTTGACGGGGCTTTCAGTGGACGGTGGCAGACATAATTAACTAAGGCTGCGTTTTCTATATACTATTTTTCGGATGTAGTCGCGGGCAACAGCTTGTATTTCAACAGAAATAGCGTTCAGAATCTATGGAGGCAATGTACCCAAGGCCACTTAAATCAATCTCATTACTGTATTAGTCTGAGACCACAGTGCGTCTGTAAGCTCTCGGATCGACCGGACAAGCCGCTCGATCCCCTGCTACCTGCGCCGTCCGCTTAGGCCCACCTGTGGCCACGCCCTCCCCGACGCCGTCAAGTGGCAGAAACAAGAGACTCCGTGTTCGCCGTGCAACAGTGCAGATGCTAGTGATAGTGCTAGTGTGTGCCGGTGTAAAGTGTCGACGCGTTAGGCGTACGCGCCTGAGCGCAAAAGCTGTGTAGCCGTCTGGTCGGGTGAGTCGTTCCGATTTTGCCTATCAATTTAATTTTCCTTTACAGCGTTCAGACACCTTCTGTTGAGATGTAGGGACCCTTTAACTTTAGTTTTAGTTCTTATTAAGCCACGTCACACCGTGATTTTTATTAAATTACACGCACACCACTCACGTGGTGATTATTAGAATCAATTTAACGTCGCTTGCTGCACTAGGCAGCAGCGTAGGTACACACCTAGCGCTCTTAAAGCGCTAGAGTTTCTCAAACGCGTTAGGTTTACACCTCCCTGCTCACTGGGGCGGGGAGGGTAGGGCACACAACCCCCGGCTTCACCGGGGGTGCTTGCACGTGTAAATTTAACATCGTATCAAATCTAAAATCAAGCATGGATTCAGTCACCCTAAGTGACCTAGGCCTCGACTTCGAGGACCTTAAGAACCGTCCGCCGGCGGACACGGTACGTGCCATCCGCGAGGCCCTCACCGCGCAAGGGGGCCAAATTCATTACAAGCGCACACCATGCTCAACGCGAGCAACCACACCCACGTCGGAAAAGTGTCCTTCCATCCATTCGGACACCCTATCCCCTTTAACTTCACCAAACAACTCCGACTCCGAAATGGAGCTCGACCAATCCCGTCCGGTCACCGAGGACGAAGACGCAGGAGGGTTCCTGCCGGTTAGTTCGCGCAAAAAGAAGCGCAAGAGCAGGGCCTCCCTGCTACATCACCAACCCGCCACCTAAGGCGCCGAAGGCGTCGGCGGAATCCTATCGGCCCTAGGGCCAACAACATCGGCCACAGAGCCAAATGCCGCCTCACGGCAATCCATTCAGGCCGCCTCACGGCCAACAACATCAGCCTCATCAAGGCAACCACTTGCTGCTTCACAGCAAACACCATCCGCTGCTTCACAGCAACCACCGGCTGCCTCTCAGCCACCATCAATCCCACCTAGGGATAGAAACCTCCGCCGATTTATATTCGGTCGAAGGAGAAATGGACAGATTTACGGTCCGCGCTGTCCAACAAATTTAAATTCACAGCAGCCGACTCGAGCCAGGGCATTAGAATTGCAACTGGAGAACGTGGTAGGTCCCTGTTTACAGGAGACCGTCTGGGTGGATACCACCGCGGTGCCTATTTCTGCCGCGAAGCAGTAGTGTGAAAACACTGCTGCGTTCCGGTTTGAAGGGCACCGTAGCCAGCGTATTTACTGTGTAAACAAGACTTAACCAATGTCTCACGGTAGGCAGCGCGTCGGCAATACCCTGGTATTGTCAACGTCTATGGGTGTCGGTGACCACTTCCCATCAGGTGGCCCGACTGCTCGTCTGCCTGCTTGCGCATAAAAAAAAAAAAAAAGTGACGCACACCGTCAAGTAACGTCGTATCTTTTAAAGAACGACTATTATTACCACACATACGCGCTCCCGGAAGAGCGCGTACTTCGGACAGTCGTCAAAGGACTGCCGAAGGAGATGCCCACAGAGGACATCTATAATTTCATTAAGGGACAAAACATCCCAATATACTCGGCCTTCCGCCTAACCCACCCAAAAACTAAAAAGCCTTTCAATGTGGTCCTTCTGACCTTAGAACGCTCCACCGAGGGCAAAAAGGTGTACGATCTACACCACATATGCGACATAAGTCGCATCACTTTCCACGCGCCACACTCAAATGGCCTTCCTGCGCAGTGTCATAACTGCAAATGTCGGCACACGGCCGTAACTGTCACGCACGCCCTCGCTGCGTCAAATGCCTTGGTGACCATGGCACTCCCGATTGCCCTAGACCCCGAGATAGGGAAGTACTCACCACGTACGAACCGCCGGCATGCGTAAACTGCCAAAGCGCTGGCCACACGGCCAATTATCTGGGCTGCCCCAAGGCACCCAAGCGCAAACCGCCACCACCTTCATCCGTCCCAAGGCGCCCCCAGGTGCCTCCCCTTACTTCCTTCCGGCCCCTCCGACCTATTCCGGCGTGGCAAACCGCAACAGCGCTCGCGCAGCCTCAATGCCCGCGTGGCAGACAACAAAGCAACCGCAGGTAGCGCCGAGCGCCCCGCGGTCGCCGCACTAAAACAAAGCGCTCCGCGTAGCGCCCCACAGCTTGCTAGCCATAGCAATGGCAGCAACTTGGAAACATTAGCCGGACAGATCGACTTCGCAGAGCTCGATCGTCTTACCGCAGAGTTCGACGCCGTCGTCGGAAATTTCGGAGCCCGTCTCGCCATACTTCGCAAGTATAGGCAATTAGTCGACTTAATTACGGGACGTAAATGAATAGTACGCCCATACTAAATAATAGAAACGGCCCGGGCCGTCTAAAGCCACGCGCAGTTAACATTTCATTTTTCAACGTAAACGGTCTCGCGGATAAAAAGACCGAAATCTCAGAATTTCTACGCGAAAACGACGTCGACATTCTACTGGTGCAGGAGACGTTCCTAAAGCCCGGAAGAGGAGATCCGAAAATAGCTAACTATAATATCATAAGAAATGATCGGGCCGGCGCTTCACACGGCGGCACGCTCATTTATATAAAAAGTCCTCACTGCTGTAGCAATCGACACGCCGTCGACGCTAACGTACTTAGAAGCCTCGGTCTGTAGGTTAGCCATGACAGGACACGCACCAATCACCATAGCCTCGGTCTACTTACCATGTAGAAGCTCTTCCGAGATAGCTCAATCCGACTTCGAGACGCTATTCTCCCTAGGAGGCGCCGTCATTCTGGCAGGCGACTTCAATAGCAAGCACACCCGATGGAACAGTTACACAACCAACTCGCGAGGTGCAGCACTAGATGCACTATCTGAAGAACTTAACTTCAGTATCGTAGCTCCGCTCGAACATACGCACTACCCGCACACGGTAGGCCACAGATCGGATGTGCTTGATATTGCCCTCCTTAAAAATGTCAATCTCACTTTTAGAGGTATAGAGGTCATAGAAGATCTAACCTCCGATCATCGCCCAGTCATCCTCAAACTAGGACCACCTGACTCCCAAAACATCCAAACCAAAATATAATTGATCTGGCGCAAACTGAAATGTCAGCTAGACAGCACTTGCTCACCGCACCTAGATGCCATTCCCAAAGTCCCACAGTGCTAATGACGCGAATCTCGCTGCTCATGCGCTCACAAGACATGTCCAAAGTGTTGTCGAGGCCTCTCGAAGCAAGTCCCAGTGGTGGAAAACCCCGCTGGGCCTTGCAAACGACGTGGGACCTCTTGCGACGCAAGAGGCTGCGATTCGTGCCAGATTGGTATCCAACCAAACGGAACCGGAGACAGTTGCGCGCCTGAACATCAGTCCAAGACGCGCATAGCTGAATCAGGAACGATCGGTGGGATACAGATCTAAGCAACATGCACCCATCCCACCAAGCCTTCTGGCAACTTCCCAAAAGCCTAAAGGGCGGAATCGGAACCCCTCCGATGCCGCCTTTATCCCATCCTAACCTTCCTGATGCTCCTCTAGCGTTTCTCGACGAAGAAAAAGCCGAATGTCTAGCCGACAGCCTCGAGGCACAATGCACGCCTAGCACTCAACCGATCGACGCCGCTCACCGCCAAACGGTGGAGAGCGAGGTCGAGCGGTTGTCTCAACTTCCTCCTCGCGATGTAACTTCACCGGTGACCGGAAGCGAAGTCAAGTCGATTATCAAAAATCTCAAACCTCGAAAGCCCGGCACCGACGGAATAACCAACCGCGTCATTAAAATCCTACCGGAACACATAATTAACATCCTAGTCCTAATTTATAACGCAGCTCTTTCCAGGGTATTTTCCCAAACACTTGGAAGGACGCTGAAGTTATAGGTTCCTCAAACCCGGCAAACCACCCACTTCCCAGTTCTTATCGTCCCATTAGCCTCCTAAAGGGTTTCGGAAAAATATATGAACGACTTGTCCAAGCCGCTTATTAGATTTTATGAAATCTAAAGGGCTCCCTACCCCCATTCAATTCGGCTTTCGAGCCAAGCACTCTTGCACAACTGAAATTCACCGCATCACGGAAAAAATTAAAGTCAACGAGGCCATCACACGGGAGCGCTTTTCCTCGACGCGGCGAAGGCGTTCGATAAAGTATGGCACGAAGGGCTATATATAGCGATATACAAGTTATATAAGCGTGCACGACCGTCTCGTACTCATCATACGAGACTTCCTCAGGAATCGAACGTTCCGATACCGCGTAGAGGAACCAAATCACTACCTCGACCGGTCCGTGCCGGCGTACCCCAAGCTCCGTATTAGGACCAATCCTTTTACATTATATACTAACGACATCCCACAACACCGTCTTGTAGACACCGCCTTATTCGCAGACGACACCTGCATATACTCAACCAGTAGATGTCCTATCCTAGTAAGTCAAAGACTCAATCGCGCCAAAATCCTAGGGAATGGTTCCGGAAATGGAGAATAGAAATAAATCCTTCCAAAAGCGCGGCCACTTTGTTCACGTGACGAAACCCGTGCCTTCCTTCCAATGTCCGACTCCTAGATTGCCCTATCCTTGGGTCAAACAAACCAAATACCTCGGGTAATCTTAGACAAATCCTTGACATTTGGCCCGCACATAACGCGGTCAAAAACAGAGCGACCTACGTCTTAGGTCGACTATTTCCATTAATAAATCTAAAAGCAAGTTTTCTCTGCGCAATAAGGTGTGTTATACAAGACAGTCATACGTCCAATCTTAACATATGCCAGTCCCGTCTTTGCACATGCAAAACAATCACATTGACAAGCTTCAAGCCCTACAAAACAGATTCATGCGCAGGCCACTGGTGCGCCGTATTACCTGCGCAACATTGACCTGCACCTGGATCTGAAATTGCCCACTATCAAACAATATCTAAAACAGGCATCTATCCGATATTTCGACTCGGCTTCGCAACACCCAAACGATCTAGTTCGGAGCGCCGCCGCTTACGAACCAACAATTTCACTCGCTAAAAACGACGTCCATCGAAGAGCGCGAAACGCGATAACGGATCCGGACGATGAGACTACAATCGTGCAAGCACGTTTAAACTCATTACGAAACACAACTTGTCCTCGCCGTCGAGGACAAACTAGTACACCGTACAACAGATATCGGCACGTACCAGGCCGATTCTCACCAACCAGATAGGGCGGTTAAAAAATCTTCCACTAATAAGTCCTAAAGCAATTATCGAGCCGAGGTTCGGCCATCGGGCGCCTCGATAAATATTGCTAACGGGTATAGGCATGGACCTGACCAGCGGCTGATCGAGCCGAGGTTCGGCCTCTTGGGCACCCTCGATCAAGCCCGCTTACGGGATAAAGTAGCGAGCCGAGCCGAGGTCCCCTTCAGGGGTCCCTCGGAGCTAAGCCACAGAATAGAGGTGAAGTCTGTGCACACTTAAGTTGCACAGCCCTCGAACCCGACGGGTTGTAGCGGTTAACTCCACCAACGTGAGTCATCCGTAAAAAAAAAAAAAGTATTAGTCTTATCAAACGACAATATAGGTAATGGCATACTGTAGACCCATTTCCTGTTTGCCGTACCCAAATAAAAAGGCAATAAAAATAATACGAAGAAGGAAACACGAATCTTCTTTATAATGCAAATTAATAAAAGCAAGCCCGGGTACAAGTGGTATGTCACTTTATTCAGTTTACATAATGTTAGTTCAGTCATTATTGTAATATCAAACGATTAATAAACCCAAAATCGCGAAAGCTAAATAATACTGAGGTTTAATTTGGATCTACTTTCGAAATCGAGAACTAGTATAATGCTATTACAAAAACACAAAGTATACTGCACAATAGAACTGTTTTTGACCGACAACCCAAAAGAGGTACTTAGTTTGTAACTTATGTTTTTTTAACGTTTGCATTGGAAACGACAAATATTCGTTGCTTAAGTCATCTGAGATCTGAGCTCATAATGCACTATGAAAGAGATCGTGGGCTATCTGTTAAAGTGGTCACCGACGCCCATGGATATGGACAATACCAGGTTTGGTCAACGCGCTGCCACCATAAAGTAAAAGATGTTACGTCGCATTTACCCAGTAAATACGCTGGCTACGTTGCCCTTCAAACCGGTACATGGTGGTGATTTCACAGGCAGCCCTCTGTAAAACGGACCTACCAGCTTCCAAATGATTCACTGCCAGGTAAAATAGGTCATAAATTGTACAGAGGTATCAGTTTAACGTATATTATTTGCAACCAGAGTTCATAATATGTTATTATGAACTATATACGTCGGATCCTATCAGAAACCTGAGTAAGTACTACTTCTTAATACACAAGCGTTCAACCAAGATGACCAATAGGTAACCATAAATGTAATAACATCCAATTAGGAAAAGCCCCGATACTTTTAAGTATTCAATATGATCGGTCCTGATTGCGTTTTTAAGTCATTATGCCAAGACTACATATGAATCCTCCTGTGAAACGTTCCATATAAAAGTATAAACTTTCAGATTGTCAGTTAATTTTTTTCTCAACACTTTTGACTAATTTTGCAAGCTAATGTTCAATTTCTTTTGACATGCTTTGCGTAATCAGTACAATAAAATAAACCTAGTATAAGGAATTAGTTATATAATTTCAGTAGATCCTGTAAAGGAAATCAGACGGAGAAGGGAAGGGATAACAATCGATACAATATTTATAGGTCAAATGAAACTGATATTAATAGCTGTTAAAGTTTGTTTCTATACCTGTACGGAACATTCATTCGTTATTGGACGTTTTGTTTGTCCATAAATAGCGTTACCTAAATAGTACTTGAATATCGGATATAACTCTTTATTAACGATTTAGTCATCTACTTTGCTACAAATGTGATAAAATAAAGTTATAACATTGAAATAATATATGAAGTTGAAAAAGTAATAAATAATTATGTCTTCAATTATCTAACATGCGTGAAAAATAAATACAAACGTTCTTAAATAGTTTTTATAGGAGTTTTTATTTTTCTTACTTTTGGTATATTCATATTTAATAAATTTTGATCAAAAGTACATGACCGACTTCGAACGAAATATAACCATTTTGCGTAATTTAAGCGCGCAATAAACTGCCACGCAATTTCTGCCGCGGCATTTTAATCTCTGATAGCTTTTAAGGTATTCATTTTATATTAATGTAATGTATCACACGCTTTATGCACATAGAATAAACATTTTTAATGCAGTAACTTCCATATAAACCTATACTATACTACCATAAATGAGCTTTGAATATACACCTGTACCTCATTTTAATTTTATATTTTTTTACATTAAAATGCTTATTGTAGGTTATTACTAAAATATACATGTATGCTCGCAGACTTTATTGTACGTCAATTCAAGTATAAAGAGATAAACGGAAACATCGACAGGGCACAGCTAATTTTAAGATGTTTTTCGGTTTCGCACATAAATTAAAGAAACGTTGCTTAAATTACTACAAAAATATCTAATCCTGTGTTTAAAACTTATAATTTATATTTAAAGTAAACGATGCTTCCGCTTAATCTAATTTCTTTATTATTTTATAAATACTGTTCTTTTTGATTATTGCAACACATATAGTCTATATAGTAGCTTTTACATATAGTAGCTTTGTTTCTGTGGATTACCTTCTTTAAATTCATCCCGAATATGACTTGGCTAAATATAAGGTACTTAATAATAAATGATTTGGGTTAACAAATTTATTTATATATTTGTACGTTTAGTTAATAATTATATATACCTTAAAATATACATAATACTTAGAGTAAATCCACCGGTAGTACAAAAATTGTTTACAAAACATATTTTCTCGGAAAACATTGTTTAATCACTAAAACACGAAATCAGGTGCTTTATTCAGAGTTCATCATCATCATCATCAGCCTGTGATAGTCCACTGCTCGACATAGGTCTCCCCAAATACACCCCTATCCATTAGGGGTTTGGACCGTATCCCACCACGCTGGTCCAATGCGGTTGGTAGGTAGACCGACTTTTACATGCTCCATCCGACGCATGGATCATCTTACTTTTCAAACAATTGGGTGATCGCCCAATTGCCCTAACCAACTAGGAAACAACAACGAAAATTTGGTATAATAGGACTTAGATATAACAGAAAAGTAATTGATATCGACTTGAAATTACAACTTAATTAAAGACTTCGTTATGCATTTATATCACGTAGCAAAATACTACGCTAAGACGTTGCATTGAATTAGTTCAGCGAACAAATACTGATGGTATATTATTTCAATGTCTTGTTTGTGGGCCAGGTAAATTGGTTTGGTAGCTTTTGCTTGTTATGTCGATACTTTTGCATAGTGTTACTCTTGAGTAAATATTTTAAAAGAATCAGTAATATTAGCAAATATGAAAAAATTAAGCGGTAAATGTCATATACGAGTTACTGAACATATATTTCTTATTTTTTAAAACGTATTAGGCTCTTTAGTTAAAGTTAGAGGTCTAAATAAGATAACGATTCTTAACTTTCTTAGCCTTTTTGTTTGGCGTATATGAATGATAATGCCTTTAATTGAGGCAAATTTGGGCCGTGTGGCAGATCGTTCAGCATTGCCAGGTTGACAATCGGTATATCGAGGTGTTTAGGGTTTAGTGGGTACAATATACAATCCAGTTTTATGTTGGAAGTCTAAACAATTATAGCTGTAAGGTAGGGTGCTGTTATATTCCCGAAACTATTTACCCCATTAGAAGATGCTTTCAAGATTATGGTTTAGAAAGGACGAGCGATAAGTATCGATGACGAATCGAGTCCCCATCCGATTTAACGACGACATAATCGAATGGCGGAGTCCCTAAAGGACCAAACGCTATACTCAAAGACCTCAACAGTGTCTCCTCACATGTGGGCCTTAGTATGGACATGGACAAGACGAAGGTCATGGTTAATCCCAATGTTACAACCCATGCTAGTAGTTGTTGAAAACATTGAGCTCGAAATTGTCGACAAATATCTAGTATTAATTTATGAAAGTGAATAATGAAAACTTGAGTTGTGAGTGGTTAGAGACGATGAGTACGTAATATTTTAGAGTAGAAAATATTTCTTTTAAACAGGACTGATTACAAAATTTTGTTATTGTCTGAAAATAGCAAAAATATGTACTGGTCTGGAAAATGTCTATCATTAACGGGCATAGGTCTGTCTCAATTTATGTATATTGATAACAGCGGAACATTTTATAAAAAAAATGTGTTGAAACCGAAAATCTGCGACCATTGACGGTGATCTTAAATACAAACCGCACGAACAAATGATTGAAATATTCCAAAATATTCTTAAATCAAAAAAAAACTTCTCTTATATAATAATGAACATTGTAAACATCAAATATTAACAATTATTTCACTGTAATTTAAAAAATTATAATACTTTTTTTAATGTTTCAAGCAAATAACTTAATTGCATAGTAACGTCATAAAGCACATTTTTCTGGGTCATACAAATCTTCTTTATATGCAGTAACCTACAACAGTTAACCCAAAAAGATACGATCTTTATTCGACCATAAATAAGACAATCTTTACAAGTTTTGTCTATTTTAGCTGAAGAATGGGCTTTGGCGTCATAAAGTGCATAGCTTGAGGGGTTACGCTATCTCCGTCACACTATAAAGAACTAAACTAGAACAACAGTATTTTGTTTAAAACGCATTTTTTTATATTGATATAAATATTTATAAGATTATAATATACTAGCATCCCACCCCTATTTCGCACGGGAGTTTTGCTGATAGATAATATACCTACAATATTAAGCATGAGTTATACATATAAGTCTTCCCCTTTAATCACTATCTATTAAAAATAAACCGTATTGAAATCGGTTTTGTAGCTTGAAAGATTGAAGCATACATAGGGATTTAGGAACAGAGAAAGCGATTTTGTTTCATACTATGTAGTCGCGGCTTTACCTATAAAAAAGAAAGTTAATTTTAAACAGTAAATATTTTGCTATATATTATTTTGGTTCAACTGTCTTCAGTCATCATACATTTTATTTTCTTAGATTAGTCGGAAGAACTATCTAAATATTATTGTTATAATAAAATTAAAACATTTAATAAGAACTACGTTCAGTTTCAAAACAGTAGAAGTGTTGAAGGATTAGGCTATAATTCACATTAGCTTGCATAAATATTTTTATTAATTAACGTAATTATCAAAATTTAATAACATAGACTAAAGGACTGTGGTGTGGTGTCTATAAGGTGTGGCAGATTTGTTTTTGCTACAGAACGAGGGATCGTACAAAAACCAATATCTCCAGCTCATAAATAATGTCGCTGTTGCTTACTATTTCCTTTTAATAATTTCATGTGCTTTTTTATAGGATATAGTACGATTAGCCTGTGATCCAGGAGCCAGGTAACATCAAGAATCTTTGTAAAAAAGCAACTTTGTGCGATCTAATTATGCACGCCAGTGGCCGCTGTCAAAAATCAATACTAATGCCATATTTTGTCTTAAGATTCCAAATTTAACCGGCACGGTTGTAATAGTTGATTTTTTTACTAAAAGTATTTACAAGCCTTAAAAAATATATAAAAGCCTGTAAATAATAATTTTAAAACAACCGAAAAGATATAAAAAGATGGTTTGTGAGAAATAAGGAATTGTACTTAGAAGCAATATTTAACACAGCTGACAGCTGATTAAGATTCTCAGAGGTTATAAGGAAAACAATGGTTTGCTCCCCTGATAATAGATCTTGTTAATTGTATAATGTATTGCTTATTACCCTATAGAATGTTGTGCGTATCCAAAGAGTCTTGAAAAGTGTTTTACATTTTTATTAATTAAAAAGTGTGCTTACTAATTTGATTTACACATGAATATTGAGAATATTTTATGTTCTAACATTGTTTAATGACAACCAGAGATTTTATAAGCGTTTAAACATCATATTTGCAAAGTAAATAGTTAATTTATATCCTAAACTATAAGCTCGGTCGTACAATTATAGTAAGCGGATTTTTGTATAAACTTAAGTAAAGAAAAGTTATTGGAACTTACGTTAGATATTGAAAATGTTTGTTTATGTGTAAATAAAAAAAAGCTTTATTGTACATGTTTATTATTTGTCTGTATTTAAAACCGATACTTTGATATTTCTTATCGCCTTACAGCGTATTTAAAATAAAATCTGTTTATATTATGACAAAGCCACTTTCAACTCTTATAACGTCAAAAATATTTTGTATATAAAGTGCTAAAAAATATAAAATGATTTGTATTATCACCTGGAATGGATCTATCAGTTTTTTTTACCACGTGATGACCAGTGCTTACAACATCAGCCTGTGATAGTCCACTGATGGACATAGGCCTCCCCCAATGCACGCCTCCTCCATTAGCAGGTTTTTGGCCCGTATCCCAACACGCTGGTCTAACGCTGGTTGGAGGTTGGATCGACTTTCAACATGCCTATCCGACGCATGGATCATCCTACTTGTCAGATAATTGGGTAATCAACCCAAATTCCCCATGGACCAGCGTGGTGGGATACGGTCCAAAAACCCCCTAAATTATCATTAAGGGAGGCATATGGTAATAATGATGATGATATTTATAAAGATTAAAGGTTTTTGCGGTCCATGCCAAAATAGCTTTTAGAGGACAGATATTTTTTAAAAGTGATATTTATATGAATCGTGTTTTAAAAGTTTTTGTTATATAAGATATGTTAATGTGAAATTTTGTTTCATGTAGTAGTTTCCTCGTGAAGGAGTAACAAATGTAATGAGTCATACATCCTTACAAGCCTCCACGTTAATATATCAGTAGAACTATCTCTCTTCACGCCTATTGACGCCATTCTATTACGTAACTTATATCCGTTTCGATTTCCCTCTGTTTGTAGATAACGTCCAATGTATCAAATAGGGGAAGGATCAAATAATTGTATCACAAACATCCGTGTCCGTAATTTATTGGTAATCGATATTTCCACTATTTGTCCACATGCAGGGGGCTATCCGCAATCTGCAAAACGATGACAAATAATGCCGAGGCTGATGTGACGACACTGTCTTTCAATAAGTGTATATATATATAATATGTGTAATAAAGTTTTAAAAATATGTTAAGCTTTAATATTTGTCTTTTTGTTCAAACGCATCCATTTCGTTTCCCCTAATGGTGGAGGAATTGGATTTGTGTTTGGTAGGACTAGATGAGAAGCTTTCGTTATATAATAGAAAGCTTACTTAGTGCCAGTTATTGGCAAATAATTCAAACCAATTTTTTTGAGAAGAGACGTCCCTATGCACGTGGGACCGTCTAGGTTAATACCTGCGTGGTGCCTATTTTTTCGCAAATTAGTAGCATGTAAACACTCCTACACTGTAGCTCGTCAAAACAGATGCAAGACGTTTCATTAAGACAAATTTATCATCATCATCCTGTGTAAGTCCACTGCTGGACATAGGACTCTCCTACCGCATGCTTCACCATTAGGGGTTTTTGGACCGTATCCCATCACGCTGGTCCAATGCGGATTGGTGGGTGACTAATTAGTTTAAAACAATAATTTTAATATATCGGCTGGTAACAATAAGAAATTATTACGTACCATTTATAATGATAGGCGTATATATAAGATGTTTTTACAGGGTAAGCTTAGTTTCACTCAGTATTGTAGATACATGATAATGATGGTGCAACGCTTTATGTGGTGCGATCTCTACGAACCTTACTACGCATAAACCCTAAAAACGAAGAAAAGCTACCAAAATCATCTATATCAAGGATCAATAAAGTGATAAATAGATTTCCTTAGTAATTTGTTGTTAAAACCGACGTAAAACTAAAATTCTGAATATGCACCCTTTTAGAGTTCAAAATCTGAAGTTTCGATAACAGACAACGGCTCATTAAGAACGTTAGGTTAAATTACGTATAAAGGAACTCTTTTTTGGTCATGTTCCTACAGTTGGTAAAAGTCAAATTAAAAGAAGAAATTCCAAATTCCAGTATTTTACCACATGAGTTTCGGTTTAGGTTTTAGTCGAAACTGAAGTCAGTCGGCTTAACGTTCAGTTTCGGCTGGAAATCCACTTTCAGTCGAACTCTACTAAATATATAAATGATAAAAATAATATTTGAAATTATCTCCGTTATTAATAACTTTAATGTAATTTTGTCTTTCGTCGGATCCAAACCCACAGCCACCAAGTTAATGTAAATGAATAAGCACATACTACTATACATTATACATCTCAGTATAATTATAATAGTTATCTATTTTTGAGACTTTTTTGTTTATATCTTTGTTAGCATTATCTTTGGTGTACATTAACGCAATGATCGTATTTTAACTTAATATAAATATAACGTAGCAGCTTGAAACCTTGTCACATAGGAGAATTCCTGTTCATAAATTTATTATGTGAAACTCATTTAATTGATTTTCACCTCGACGTTGTGCGAGCATGAAAAGCTACTTCTCCATTCTATATTAATGAACAAGGAAATGCTGTATTCGATTATTATGTCGCATAAAGTAAATTTCTTGATAACAAAATATGTTACAATATACAAGTATATTAAATTTGTGCTTATTTCCAAAAATGAATTTGTTTTAGAAACGTGATATACATATTTTTGTTTAGTATAATATTTACCCTGTGTTTCACGGTAGGCAGCGCGTTGGCGATACTACTGGTATTGCAAACGTCTATTGACGTCGGTGACCACATCCTATCAGGTGGCTCGACTGCACATTTGCCTGCGTAGGCAATAAAAAAAAACGCTACCATCAGGACAAATGACGGTCGGCTTTGGCGGGTGAAAGATTTTCTTATACGCGTTAAAATTTAACAAAACTTTCTTTAAGGGTTTAAAAGCTTGAACCTTTATCATCATCAATCATCATCATCATCATCATCAGGCCTTTAAAGTCCACTTGCTGGAATAGGCCTTAAGACGCCACCGCTTCCGATCCGGCCATTCCATCCAGCCCCACCTGGCCTTCTTTACGAATGTCGTCACCCATCTGACCGAGGGCTCCATAATACGTTTGCCGAGCCCGGTCTCCCACCCCAGAACTTTTCCGACCCAGCGTTCTGCGGCCTTTGACCGGCCCGCCTTCCCTTACTAAATCCGGCCGGTGTTTTGGTGATTTGGTTCCTTACGGATCACGCATTTTGATGCTCCTGGAACCTAAGCTTTAAGCCGTGACGAAATTTGTGGACCAAGGGACCATGTTCCAGCCTGCACCAGGTCAAAACGGGTGGAATCGAGGCTTTGATTTGAGGCACCTGTGGGAATTGGGTGAAAAGAAAAACCGACGAAGCTTTTGAAAAGCTGAAAAAAACACCAGACCAGAATTTCAATAAGAATGATGATAAAGTACAATTTTAAAAAGCCGCCAAGGGAGGCCCTTAAAACCTTTTACCCATTGACGATTTTAGAAATTTAATTAAAGAGGTTAAAGCATTAACAATATTTTTAAAACGGCTAATGCGCGAAAAAAGATTGCTTTGTTAGCCCGGTTTTTATTTGGAGCCTTATTTTGTTGTATATAAAGTTAAATTTATGTTGTTATTATATTTAAAAGAAACATAAAGGTAAGTATATTTTAATAATGATAAAGCGGTAACAAATAATAACCCAGGTAATAAAATTATCACCAAACTGAAACTAACAATTCCAGTTCTGGTGTTTAAGGGTAATTTAGAACGTCTATTTATTACGGGTGCTCCTTTATAATATTGATTGGATAATTAATTCGATAAAGGGATGGGTTCCTCATTTAGTAATACATTACGGAAATTTATTTAAGTAATAAATTATTTTGAGTCTTCTCCGACCCCATGCAAAATGAACCGGTTTTATTAATAAAGGCCCAGAAAGTGGTGTTCGCTTGGGTTAAATTTTAATTTATTAATTTGGGGTTCGGGCAGGTGGTAGAACCCAACCATCTTCTCTTTAGAAATTTGGATGTTTTTCAATTGATAAAATCCACAGTAATTTTTATTTAATAATGTTCATATTCGCGTAAATAAAAATAATTAACCATACAAAAATTTTTTATGTTTCCTTATTTTTAATGAATAAAACTTCAAATTCCCTTTTTTCCAAAAATTTGGATAAATAAAAAAAATTATTTACACAGGCATAAAAAATATTGATAAAATATGATTTGAACAAATAAATTTAAAATAGATGTATTGATTTTTATAAATATTTTTTTAAAAACATCTGTCAAAAACTATTTTTATTTAGTCCTCAATTGAGTTTTATAAGAAAAATAACCAAAAAACATTAATTTATTTGGTTACTTTATTAATTTTTTGGCTTTGATTAAATTAACCTTTTATAACATTTTTGAATAACCAGTTTTACCATCGTTTTTTATTTGGGTTTAGACATTTTAAAACCTTAGGAAACATAAAAGAATTTTTTAAATAGAATTTTAAAGGTTTAGTACGAGTAATCCAAACTTCTTTTGAACGTTGATTTATTTTTTAAACTCTGTAATTTCTTTACATTGTTAATGAATATTTATCCAGAAATTTAAAGGTTAAAAGGTTCATTCAAGGCCCAGGTGAAAAGGAAACCAAAAAGAGAAGTTTCCGGCGCATATTCTTTAAAAACTTTCATATTAAGAAAAATTTTAACCCATCTTCCATTTCTTTATCATCACAATACAAAATGAAAATTTTTTTTCTTTTCTTTTTCTTTAATCGGTAAAGCTTTTACTTTAGAAAATTAACCATTAGAGATGTATCTCGGTTCTGAAAGTAACAAAACTTTTAAAGCGGTTTTTTTCAACCGTCGCTTTTTATCGAAATGTTTTTCTTTCAAACCAACCAATAGACGTCCACCTGAAGGATTTTATTAAAGCATGAGATCTTACATTTTAATCTTAAACATTAATATTAAAATCAATGTGGGAATTGTTTCCTCTTTTTTCTTTACCCTTGATTGTTTAAAAATCTTGCATTTTGAAAAACAAGCCCCTACCACTAAAGCAAATTGAAAACCTATTCGGGAAATGGGTCGATGATATTCCTTCTACTTAAAGGCTCCTTAAAATGGGAGGTCCTGTATAATTGGGGAGAGATAACTTTTTTTCTAGGAAATTTTGTCTTTTTTGGGAAAAGTATTTCAGATCTAGTAAAAGACACTTCTGAAAACCGTTATAGAAAGACCTTTTTCTTATATTTCAATCCAGATATTAGTTTAGTTTAAAAATTGTTGGTTATTTTGTAAACCTGGATGGAGCAAAAACCAGAAACCCAACAAATGGCTAGGAGGGAAAGAACTTAAAGTCGCGGATGGTGAAAGGTTTTAAAATATCAACATCCATTATAAGTCCAATTTTCCGGGCTGATGTTGGTTCAATCTCATCTCCTTACCAGCCTGTAAAGTCCACTGCTGGTTTGGCCTCCCCAATACCCCATCCATCGGGGGTTTTGGAACCGTATCCCACCACCTGGTCCAATGCGGGTTGGGTGGATGGAATTTTTACGCCCATCCGACCATGGAAATTCTTACTCTTTCAGACAATTGGGTGGTCGGGCCCAAATTGCCCTTAACCAACTAGAAACAACAATGAAAATTTTTGAGTCCCAAGATTCGAAACCCACGACCTCCGGTTTCAAAGCAATTACAACCACTAGGCTACGGGAGGCGTTGGTTGCCAACAAACCAAAGGAAACTATACATCTGGATGTCCTTCCAGATCAATATAAACGTTATTATTTATTAAATTAGACAAACAAAATGTTAAATAATAAAAACTTTTAATAAGCAGCATACATATTAAGTATAATATCGCAAGAATCAGTCGGCGCAGGGTTATTTTTTAAAGGCGAAAGAAATGTTTTATTCCGAAAAGCAATCAAATGTTTTAAGGTAAAGCCGTTAATAACGAAATCGAATTCCGCCTTAAATTAATAGATATTGAATCTGACCGAAAGGTATTAATTGGGTCCTAACTTTGAACCCCTTAATTTCTTTGGAGTAATCTGTTGTAAATTATTGAACGCTGTTAATTATTTTATTTCCCTGTATTCTACTTGAAATCTTATACGAAATTTCAAGTTGGATAATTAATGGAGTTTTGGACAAACGGTAATTTTGCATTTTTTTTATAATTTGGTTACAACTGTTTGACCCGGTTTGGGTTAGAGGAGACACACCAAAGTGGCCATGAGGGCGGGAGAATAGGTAAGGTTGGGCGGTGGCGGGCATTAGGAGAGACCCTAAATGCGCAGTAGATTAACCGGGCTGATAAAATTTAATGATACCGGTGATAAGGAAAGAAACAACTCATAACGAATTTAAAATTGGTAGGCTTAAAATTTGGCTTTTATATGTTCATAAAAAGATTTATGGTTATTAATTACATTTATTGAATTTGTCGTCGGGGGAAGGCCCCCCGGCGGCGTCAAGCCCCAAAAGAAGGAAGACGCCCAGTTGCCAAAGTGCAGTAAAGGTTGTGCGTGTAAGGTCGGTGTGGCCGGAACGCGTTCCGGCGGCGTTCAAGGCGTACGCCCGAGCGTAGTGTGTTTAGCCTCCTTAAGTCTGTTCCGTTTTTCCCCGTTCACGGGGTTTCGTTGAGATGTAGGGACCAATATATTTTAGTTTTTTTGCCGTTACAACGCGGAACGTGGTTTAAAAGCGCACACCCCCCGGGTATTTTTGGAGTCAATTATTCATCGCTTGTACCGGGGGCGTAGGTATACCCGCCCCACAAGGCCAGAGTTTTCACGACGTTAGTTTTTCCCTCCCTGCTCACTGGGGCGGGGAGGTGGGGACCACCACCCCCGGCTTTACCTGGGTGCTTGGCGAAGGGTTTTAAACCTAACTAATCCCAACAATGGAATAAGATGGTTCCAGTCCCCCTAATGACCCTACCTGACCGGGACCTTAAAATCGTCCGCCCGCGCGATCTGAAGCCATACTCCAAAAGGGCAAATCTCCAACCCAAATCGACGAGGCAACCCACACCCTTCCTGGCCCTGGTTCTCGCCCGAAAAAAAGGAGCAGGGCCCCCCTGCTACCTCACCCCCCGGCCAACCAAGTTTGGCTCGGCGGAGATATTATTGCCCCTAGGCCATAAAACACGGCCATGAAACCAACCCCAAACCTCACGGCAAACCTTTCGGCCGCCCCGGAAAAACATTTGGCCTTATCAAGGCAAACCGCGTTTCAAGGCAAACACCTGCTGCTTCCACAGCAAACACCCGCCCACCAAATCAGTTGCCACAACAACCAAACAATTCCCACCTACGGATAAGAAACCTGGGCCGATTTATACCGGTCAAAGGAGAAAATGGTGAAATGGTTCCCTTCCAAAAAATGTAAATTCCAACCCGGATTGACTCAAACCAGGGATAAAACCCAGTTGAAAAATAGTGACGCTCTTCGGGAAAAACTAACATCTTCTTAAAAACAGTAATTTCCACATACGCCCTCCGGGAAGAGGTTACTTGTAAAGGGAAAAAAATTTCCAATCTTACTCCGGCCTTCCGCCCCTTCCAAAACCAAAAAAAAATTTCAATGGGTTCCTAGGCCCTTGAATGGGCCTTACCAAGGGCAAAAGGGTGTACGACCAGGCCACATATCGAATAAGCCGCATCTTCTTACCGCGCCACATTCTGGGGCCTTCCTGCGGGTGTCAAACCGTTAAATAGGGGACTGGCCCGGAACTGTCACGCCGCCCTCGCTGCGTTGGCCCTGGTGACCCGGGACCCTGACCGCCCTAGACCCAGAGATGGGAAGCCTCACTACTGCCGGAACCGCCGGCATGCGTCAACTGCCAAAGCACCGGCCACCGGCCAACCTGGAGCCGGCCCAAAGCCCCAAGGCAAAACTTTCCCTTATCCCGTCCCAAAACCCCCGGTCCTCCTCATCCTTCCCGCCCCTCCGACCCATTTAAACCCCAATAGGCGCTCCACAAGGGCCCAATCCGCGGTGGCAAAATTTACCAAGGACCCGGAAGCGCCCCACGGGCCGCACTAAACCAAGGCCCGGCCAACACCCCCGTTTTTAGCCTTAGCAATGGCAGCAAGGGAAACGTTAGCCGGACAGATCGATTCCCAGAGCCGATCGCCTTACCGCAAATTCACAACCGTCGTCGGTAACAGGGATTGCTACTAAAGTTTAACTGTTAAAACTTATTTTTGACCTAAAGTTTTTTTCAACCTTTCTTTTTAAGCAACTTTCTTTATATCCTGCTGTTTTAATCCATCTCTGTTAAGTTTTCAGTTTTCCAAGGTGGCAGGTTTCTTTTTTACAAGGGACCTCTGGGGGTTTTTGAAGGTTTTTTAGGACGGAACCTTGATTTATTATATTAGTATAAATGATATTGAGCATATATATTTTATTAAAATTTTTCTTTGGAAGTAAAGGTTCAAAAAGTACTACATGTGTTTTAATTTGGTTTGGGCAAAATTCCGGTATAAAAGATTCCTTTTACAAAAATTGATTAAAGGGTTTTAATTAAACCCGGGAACTCTTTCTCCATTGTTTGTTATGAAACATACGTGGAATTTTTGGGTTAATTTGTTCAGTTTTTTCTTTTATTTAATTTATTAAAAGGTGCAGGAACGCTCCAAAAATATGAAATGCGGACAAATTGAAATGTCTTTGTGAATTTATAAAGGACCAGGTAGGCCAGTAAGCTTAGCCTCCTTTGTCCTATTACCCAAAGATGGATAAACAGTTAAATTATGATTTGCATTTGATTATTGTAGCTATCATCAGTCTACAGCAAGTTAGCCATAGCCAGAAAGTTTATATTTGATTTTATATGACACAACTAATTAAATGCAAAATGTATCAAGTTTTATTCAAATTTATAATTTTTATTTAAAATTTTATGTTAAAAAGTTTCCCAATTAAAATTATCAAGGACGGTACGCCTTGTTCAAAAAAAAAACCAACAAAAACTTTGGCTAATTAAATTTCAAGATAAAAATTATTATTCAATAAAAATATTAAAAATTTAGTTAAAAAATGGATCCCAACATTGGATTTAAGAATATTGGGAAACCCAAATTTTGGAAGTTTTTTAAGACTTTTCTGTAAATCAGGGCTGGGTATTTAAGGACTTTCAGAATATAATAAAGGTTTGGCCGGGCTTTTCTTTTTTTGTACATTCAATTGTTTTGAGAAGGAAGGAACACTGGGGCCTTTAAAGGTATTTCATGGAAAAGGGATCATTACCAAAAGGAACAATTAAAACCTCTCCCTTTGTTTTCTCTTCCATGGATTGGTTTGAAAGGTGTTTTCTTGTAATTTCTCAATAATATTATAAATTTTATTTAAAAAATATATATGGGAAACGGATGATTTCAAAAAGGCCAATACTTTTAAAACTAACAAAAACTAGGATGGTTGTACAACAGTTTTGGCTTCCCCTTTGAGTTTGCGTCCCGGTGTTCAGTCCTATTGATATTCCCAAATATCGAAAAAATTCAACGGTTTTTACTAAACTCCTTTCTTAATCTAGCTCAGGCCTTGAGAGCCTTAGATCATTGATCAAATTTATTTCACCATTGCCACCAAGATTCAAGGGTTCCCATTTTATAAAAATTGTCTTGCTTACGTGGTACGGCACCCAGAAAAAGGAATAGACTGTCGGTTACGTTTAAAACCCTAGATCCAATTAAAGGATTTTCTTTAACAATTTTCAATTCAAACCTGGGGCCAAATCAACCACTTTCAATTTAATTTTTTTAATTTTTTAAAAATGACAATCGAATCTTTCAAATAGTCAAATTTGGATATTTTAGTTTTCAAAAAAAATTAAATTCCAATTAAACTTTCCAAGGAAAAGTTAAGTTTAAATTCTTGGTAAACTTTTGTTTTAAAGATTTATTTATGTATTAAGTTCATAAAATAGTTTTTTGTTTGTAAATTAATTTTTTTTTTTACTTTTTTTTACTGGTTGTGTATACCTTTAATAGGTAAATATAAGGATAACATCCTGATGTTAATAAATGTTTGGTGTAAATTAATTATTTTTGTGCCCGTTGGTTAACTTAGTAAAAAAATAAAATAAAATAGCAAAATCATCAAAACAACTTTGAGAAACCCTTATATCAGCGGATAAGGGTGGCACCTCCTTCTTAGGTTTTAAGTAGCATTACAAAAATTTAATTGCCAGACCAAGGAAGTACGGACTCTACTACTTTAAAATCTTTAAGTCTTTTATCAATCTTAGTATAGATTATTTATTGAAAGAAAATAGTTGTTTTATTTCTTTGTTTTGAATAGGCTTCGAAACTGAAACCGATTTGAAATATTCTTTCTCTACTTAAAAGCCATATAATCCGTAAGTAACAAAGGTTACTTTTTAATCCAAGAAATTGAATTCTGAAATAAAAAAACGAGAGAGCCTGAAGGACTGTTTTGTAAGTATAAATCTGACAACATTTAATGTAAAATATGGAATTGGGCCTTGATTTTGGAGAAAGCTATATATAAAAATGAATATAATTTATTATTTGCCTCTGGGATATTTGTAATAATGGTTTTGCAATAAATTTACCGTAATTTCCACTTTGTATTAGAGCCGCGGTCCAAAAGAGGCGTTAATTAATACTTTTTTGTAATATAAAATCACGGGACTTAAATGGTTGGTGAAAAGGAAAAATGAAACAAGGTAAATTTTTAAAATCAAAGATAATTTGTCGCATAGTGCAAAACTTCGAGATATCCAAGTTTTTCGATTCTTTCAAAAATCAGATCACACCTATATTGTAGCAATGATGGACCCTATTTTAAAAATATTTTTAAGCTATAATTTTTATCTATCGGCAGCTTTTTGCACAATCGAATAGCGTGTAAACAAATACTTCAATGCTAAAAAAGAAATTTGTCTTGATTCTAAATTTTTTTTTTTAGTAAAATGTGCGGGAGGGTCCTTTGGAGCCTCGGAACCTGGCGGTTTTTTGGGACCTATGGGGGAGGCCTATGCTCGGCAGTGGGCTTTGACAGGCTGAAACAACGACGCCGACGGTGACGGACGGAATTTTAATCAGGGTAGGTATTTTAATAAGTAATCGGAAATTAATAAGAAGGATTAACTTGGAAGAACAAAAATAAAAAAATATTTTCAATTCCAAATCCTTAAATACTTACCAAGGGTTTTAAATAAAAAAACAGATTGATTACTTTTAATTAAAAAGAATAAAGAGATTGGTGAATGCTTCTAGAGACCATATTTTAGATAAATGGAACAAATGCAACAATACTTAGATCGTTGTGTTGATGATCAGAAAATTACAGGCCCAATGATGAGGCGGGTTATATTTCCCGTTACCAATAGGGAAAATTACATAAAATTTGGTTAAGAACGATTCTTTGGGTGTCCTTTTGGTTTGGATTTGATTTAATTGTAAGAACTTGTTTTATTTAAAACACTCTTCGCTCTATCTAAAATTTAAAATTTTAGAATACATCTTGTAAAATACTATCAGTATCGCATGTTTTTTGATATTAAAATTTGTATTATAAAAAGCAGTCTATCATATACTAGCTTTATTACTTATCAGAGCCTTCGTAATAAATTAATTAAAAAAGTTCTTTCATGCCGGTACTAAGCCTTGGGGAGAATTGGTTTATAACTTTTGTTTAGGAATTTTTAAAAGGCCTTTTATATAACTTCAAAGGAAATTGTATAATTCATTTTATTTGTTTTTTAAATAGTAATCGTTTTGGCCATGTGATCTATGTCACAAGTGTTAATTATTTTAAAGTTATTGGCCATCGGAGGTTAATAGATGGCAAATAATTGCGTTTCAAAAACCAAGACCCTTCCTAACTACCAATTCGCTTTTCAATTTTTGGGTGGTGTTTTTGTAAAAGTTTAGAAAACTGAAGAACATGATAGGATGCGATGTGATGATTTCCGTATTCTTAATTTAAAGCATTGGACTATTGGAACGATCCTTTGGATTAGGCAATAAGGCCCATTTTGAAAGTAGCATAAAAAAATTACATAAAAACGTTTAGATCCAAGCCGGCCGGGAAGGGGTAATTAGTCCTTCGATTACCCTTAACACCGGATGGTGGCTTTCAACCGGAAGGCGGCGGGTTTATATACCCCGTTTTGCGGGAGACATAGAGATAAAAGTCTTCATCTTGGAAAATTAAATTAATATAAATAGGTTAAAGGAGGAATTTTAATTTTGGTAACGTAAAAAACCAATATGTTTATTTTTCAATATTTGTCTTAAAAATTTCGGCCTTAAAAGAAATTGATATATAAAATTTATTGGGGAATACCATTTAGAGGCCGGGTTTAGATCCAATTTGGCCTTTGGCAAAGATTGCTGGAAAGACTTTAAAAGGTGTTTAAATAATAAATTAATGAATAAAATGAACACGAAAAGGTAAAGGTTTTCTAATTAATAGGGTTAAAATTAATTAAAACGGAAAATTACTACCTCTATCTATTTTTATTAATTTTGCTTTGGTTATTTTAACATTTATATTCTTTTGGAAAAGGCCTTTTGGAAAAAGTTTTCCAAAAATTTTATTTTAAGCTTATTATTTATGCACCACCTGTTTTTTATTGGGGATTTTACCGATCGCGGCCAATTTAATTAAAGAAGATCGCAACTTTATCATTAACTAGGTGGCCCTGCCTCCGGGGCAAAAATTGACCAACATATTAAACAAATTTATACATAAAACCTTCCCCTTAATTTTATCTATTTAAAAACCGCTCAAAACCCGGGCCTGGAAAGATTTAAGAAAATAAATAGTTTATTTTAGGTATTTCGAAAAACATCTAATTAGATAACTATTTAAGGAACTGCCTGGAAAATACCCTGGGTTGGGTTTTATTCTGAATTAAAGTATAAATGTTACTTCCGGCAAAAGGCACGTAAAACATTTAATTATTGGGTGATGTAATTATGAGGCGGAAATTCCTGTTTGAAGGAGGGTAGGTTTGTGTATTAGCCCCGTGTTTTATAAAGACCCTAAAGTCTTTACTAAAGTCTGTTCATTAATTTTTAAAAAAAAAATAGGTTTTGTTTTTAAAGTTTTTACCCAAATGTTTTATATTTTTTAAAAATGTTGGAAATAAGGATTAAATTCAGTTCTTTTAATTATTTCAAAAAAATTTTATAATATGGAACTAAATTCACAAGTAAATTCAAGGAAAGGGAAAATTTTTCAAAGGGTTTTTAAAACCAAAAATTTAAAAATTAAATTACCAAGAAAATAATTATATTCCAATACTATTCAATATTTATTTGAATTGATAAATTTTTTCTTTTGTGATTAGTAAATTATTTGGGAGTCCCAATTCCAAATAGAATTTTTTTATTTTTAATAACAAAAAGGGAAACACCAATTATTTATATTGTTTTTTAATATTATACATTATTAAAAAAAGGACTCTTGGATTTTATCGCGATTTTGTTTTTAAATTCCGGTTTTGGAACCCCTTCCAGCCCGGGTGGGCACGGGGTAGACTGAGATGTCATGCGTCCTTGCCGGGTTGAAATTAAAGGTTTCCAGATCTTAATTTTTAATTGGATTTAATTCCACTGACCCAGAAAATGAATCCTTTTCCTTTACAGCCAGCAGTGGGTATTATGCTTAAGAAATTTTTAACTTTACAATAACCCCAAGGGTGGTGGCCCAACCATCTTTCTATTAAAAATTTGGATGTTTTTCAACTTCAATAGGCCCTCACGGATCATCCTTGGGAACCGGTGTTCCCAAGGATTTGTAGTCGATCAAATCTATTAAAGGTTTGGGGAAAAAATATTCTTCCGTGGGTTCTTACCGTTTCTCCTGTCCAATATAAGAGGGCCCAGTCACAACCGTTTTGGCCCCCTTGATCTTTAGGAAATTAATTTGACAGGTGGTAGGAATTGACCAAACTTTTCGGGCTTGAAAAATGTTGATTGGAACCCGCCGCAAATGTAGGTCAATCTTTCAGTTCGCCTCTCGAGGTGGAACAGGTAATCCTCTACTGTGGCTGCCTTCATCACACCGTAAATTGCCGTGACGCCAAGTTTGTTGTCTCCCACTTTTAAATGGTGCCAGTTTGCCGGGTAAACCATCCATCCAGATCCCCCTCCTGAAACAAAGATTTCCAACCGGGATGAATGGTGGTTAATTGCCCAAAATTTATTTATATGGATTGGTTTTTAACCAAGTATAGGGCCCCAAAGGGTTAATAAATTGCGAATAATTAAAATCATGAAGAAAAAGCTAAAAAATTATAATTTCCTAATTTATAGAAACTGTATTTTTGGAATTAATGGAGTTAAGGAGGGAAAATACTTATTTTATCATTGGGTGATGGTAAATGTATCATCTACAAGCCTTATAAAATTTGGATGAATGGGAGCAGGATTTCCGTTTGCTCAAGCCCCTTGGAAAGTGTTCGAAATTTTGGGAACTTTTAAAATAAACGCTATAAAAATCCGTAAAGTAATTTTGGTTAAAAAATACAAAAGGAGGATTATTATTTCACAATTAAAGACAAAATTTATCGTGGTAATAAATAATTTTTTTTTAAAAAATATTAATAAATATCACCCTGGAATAAAATTTCATTTTTTATTATTATTTATTATAAGGGTTTTTAAGATTTGAAGTAATAAAATTAACCTTTTAATCGTTATATAATAAATGTGGTTTTAAAGCTCTAAATCTTTATATCTCATATTTTTGAACAGCTTTTACGTAAAGAAGAACACAACCCAAAATTGCCTTCTAAGCTATTAGTTACAACTTAAGCCCTCCAAGCAATTACCATTTGGGCCAGGACGTTTAAAAAGAGAAGTGTTTTCCAAAACTTTAAGTTTAAGTTTAACAACTTTTTATATATACTAATTATTTGTAACACCCTTTGGTTCCAAAAATGTGTTATTTGTTTTAGGTGTTGTTACCAAAAAAGGATGTCCTTTAAAAATCAAAGTACACAAAATTATATTGTAATTTAAAATGTGAAGTAATTATTATTCCCTAATTAAATTACGGGGAACCCAAAGGAAGGCTTAAAATTTAAAATTTCTATTGAAATTTAAGTCAAAATATAAAACAGTTTCCATTGCTTATAAATTATTTTAAATGTCATGCGCAAATTCATATTCTATTTAAAATTACAAAACTCTGCCATCAGCAGCGAGGACTCAAGCTTGGTTTTAAATTTGAGACTATTTTTCCGCCAATCCTTAAAGGTTATAGAAAACAATGTCCGCTTTTGTGTTAACTACTACCCGGATTCCCCATAAATGTCCTGCTTTAGAAAACCCATATTGTTTCGTTTTTTTTGAATATGCCCATTTAAAGTTTAAAAAAATTTTTGTCATCATCATCATCATCATGACATCAATTGTGCCAACCACCGCCGGACAAGGCCTCCCCTAATCAACGCCTTTTCCATCTTCGCTTTTTCATCCAGCCCACCGGGAACCTTTGGAATTTCGTTCCCACCATCTTCGGGAATTCCCCACTAATTTTGTAACAAATAAAATTGATTTAACGCTTTTGAATTGTATCTATACTTTTTAACTTGTGAAAACTTTTCAGGCGGTAAGTGATGGTAACCATAGAATAAAAACATACGAATAATAGCCATATAATAGATTTATAAAAACAATTGGCAGCAGTTTGATATTTGTTTTATAAATTAGATACATTTTTATTCACTTTGTCTAGACAGTTATAATATTCATATTAAATACACTATTTTTCTGGTTTGGCGTTGTTTATGTGTTTATTCCGACGTTACAGATTCTTTCCAGTATCCATGAACAAACGAACGGGTATATGTCCAAATTCCCAATGTTTAAATAACCATCCGAGTTTTTTATAACTAAATTTGGGAAAGGAGAGACGGCTAAATTGGAGCATGTCAATTTCAAGTCAATTCAATTTCAATTCAAGAAAATAAATTTAAAACAATTGTAAAATTATTTTAAACATCTTTCCTATTTAAAGGCCGTATTCAAAGTTAGGATTACGCAATATTCATTATTCCAATTGAAAATATAAAGAACTAAGGCTTTTAAGATTTAATTAAAACTTTATTCATTAGGTTTCATGTAAAATCGTAAACCTACTTAAACTATTTTTAAGGTCCGTTAGTTCATTTTCATTGGACTTTTTTCCTTTAATTACAATAATCAAATATTTAAAAAAAAGCAAAAGTACAAAAATTAAATTATAAGCATTACCTTTTTAAATAAATTAATATCTCTCTCAATTTTTTTTACAGTTATTTTTAACCAACTAAAGGTTTTAGTATTTAAAAAAAATCAATTATAGGGTAAATTAACAAAAAAAAAAATAAATTTTTTAAATAAATACTAAATAAAAAACTTTCATTGGTTAAAGTAATCCTAACTTTTCTGATAACCCGAATAAGGAAATAAAATCCAACATTTTAATTAAACTTTAATAAAATATAGGAACATATGAGTATCGCTTAAAATTATCTTTCGGTATCTGCACCGAATAAAAATTTTAAGACTCCAAAATCTCAAATCAAAAATAAACGGATTCAATCCAAATTGCCTTTTGAAATAAATTAAATTGTTCTGCCTGGTTAGTAGAAACAATTTCCAGTTTAATTTGATAAAACGACTTGTACTTTGTTCATCAAAGGTTAATTTGTTAAAGGACTTTGCACTTTCATCATGGTTTTTGATATAACAACTTGTAAAGCACTTTCATCCGATATCCTTGACTACTACCACCATAGGTACCATTTATTAGTCCACTTGTCAATTCAAATGGTATTACATTTTCTTTTATAAGAAGTTTTCTTTAAAATTGTAAATTAAAGGCGGTTTGGAATTTAATTTGAAAATGCACAAATTTAGTCTTTTAAAATAATCCGTTATTTTTAAATTTGTAAAAGATTGTTAATTAAATATATTTTGTTTTGAAATTGAATTTCCAAAATTTTAACAGCAAAATTTTGATCTGACCATTAATTAGACTTAACATTTATTAATCTGAGTGAGGTTATTTGTAATTACATCCGTAAATTTTAAAAATCTTTAGGGTTTATTTTTTAACCCCAAAACTTTTTAAGCGTAACAGTGAATGTTTTCTTTGATGGTTCCTTTACCTCCTAAAGACGAACATCTATTTTTGGAAAATGATTTTGTACAATTTTATCCGAAACAATCTTTATATGTTTAAATTTTTCAGAATGGAAAAAAAAACTTTTCTAAGGTGGGAATATAAGGTATAAAAGGGCCATTAAAAAACCTTCATTAATCTTTTATTTAAAACCAAAAAAGTGATTTAAAAAAAATTAGTACCAGTAATTGCCAAATTTAAATCCTATTAAAAAATGTTTTATTAATAAACCCAAAAATTTCCAAGCAATTGGATTTACCCAAAAATTTTAAACCCACCAAATTTAAAATCTGAAACCTATTAAGGTTTGGGAAATTGTGGAGCTTTTATCTTCTTTTGGAAAAAAACGAAAAATTAATTTTATTGTCCAAAATTAAAAAATAGCCCCAAAATTGTTTGTTTAAATCCTTTTCTCATTTCAAAATTTTGAATTTACCTTTCTTCGGAAAGTTTTGGTTTATTTTCTTGTTGCGCCGGTTAAAAAATTAATTTTAAATTAAATCCAGCAGAAAATTTATTAAAACGGGGGCAAATTTGAACGGCCCCCAAGGATTGGTTTTTTAAATCAAACCCTTTACCTTAACTTTTCGATCCCTTCAGTAATAATTTTGAATTTTAAAACTTTCTTTTTTGGAAAAGAATTTTTTTGCCATTTACTGATTGCGTTAGGAAAGAACCCAAGGAATTGTCAAGAGGTAAAATACATGAATTGGTTTTGGCAAAATAGAAAAAGCTGGGGATGAATTTTCGGTTTAACCCAAAATATATTTATAAATAGGGAATTCCATTTATTTTTCCGTCAAATCCATGGTGTGGGACAATTGAAAGAAGGTTTTCACTTCAATAAAAACGGTAAACCAATTGTTTCCTTACCCAAATTAATTTAACCTTTTTAATTGGGGCCATTTTAAATATTTTCGCCCATAAGTTTTGTTTCAAATTTCCCAAGTAAATTGTTACAAAAATGTAAAATTTTGGGGGAATATTAAAATTGTTTTTTTAAATAAAATTAAAAAAAGGAACTGAAATTTTTTAGTTTTTCCTTTATAATACTTTAAAACCAAGGAAACCAAAAATATAATTTATAATGTTTTTTAAACAATTATAAATAATTCGTTTTTAATTATAGGCTTAATTTATTATATAAAAATCTATAAACAGCGTTTTTGCAATTGATAACAAAAGTTTTTTTGTAACCTTTTATTCCATTGGTTTTACCAGGTTTTAAAATAAAAGGGTTCCAAAACCCAAAAGTTTTAACACCTTAATTTTTAAACAAAAGTGGGTTTGAATAATCTCGTGTTAATTAAATCCATAAACCAACTATTGTTTAAAAGAATTAAACCCAAAGGCGAAATTGGCAATGGGGGAAAAGGATTTTATTTTAAACTAAATATGGCTTGGTTTTTAAAAATCCATTAAAGGGAAATTTCCCTTTAGTTTCCTTTTCACCTTAAATAGCTTTAAAAACCAAGTAATTTAAAGGTTAAAGGTAAATTTAAACTATAATTTTTAAAACTTTTTGATTAGTTCTTTGTTTTTCAAAGGTGTAACTTAATTCCCCTTTGGTTTAATTTTTCCCTTATAACAACTCCTTGTTTCTACGCCTACATATTGGCGATGGATATTTCCATTTAAAAGAGCAATTTTTTCTGCCCATTTTAAAAGGTCCTGTATTTGATTTTGGTCCCCAAAGGAACCAAAATCATAAATGAAATTTTTTACCCTTAATTTTAAACCCAAAACCCGGTTTTAATTTAAAACATGGCCTTAATTAAACTATGGAAAAGGTGTAGCTTTGTTTAAAAAGGTTTAACCTAAATTTAACAAAAGTTTTAAACTTTTCAAACTCCCGGGTTTAAATTTTTATTGTTGTAAACATAATTTAAATTTTGGAGCAAGGAAATTCTTGACAATCCAATTAAAACAAACCTGGGTAAAAATAGGGTTTCTTTTGGCTTAAAGCGTTAAAGCGTGTACTAAAAATATATTTTTGTCACTACAGAAATCCTTTCTAATTCCTGTCCTCTTCCATTTTATTTATGTGTATGTATAATTTGTGTTATTTGTATCATCATCATCATCATCATCAGCCCTGTGTTAGTCCACTGTCGGACATAGGCCTCCCCTATTGCAAAACACCTTCTCCATTCAGGGGTTTTAGGATCGTATCCTACCACGCAGGTCCAATGCGGGTTGGTGCGTAGACCGGGTGGTCGGTCTAAATTGCCCTACCAACTGGTAAACAAGACTGAAAATTTGTTGAGTCCCCGCAGGATTCGAACCCACCACTTACCACTGGGCTACGGAGGCAGTTCTTAATAACTGTACTTATTTAAATTCTAACAAATAGTTTTGAAACATTTCTAATTTTGCTTTATTTTTTATTGGTTGTAGAATCACGTCATCCCCTAAAACCTTTCTCGGCACAAGTATGCTTTTTTACCTCCAATTGATCGAGTCATCAATTAGAGATAAAAATCAGGATTGGCTCTTATGTGTCTCGGAAATGCGTGTTATAATAGAACAAATTGAAGGAAAGTTCAGACGCTTATAATATATATAATATATATATATATATTAAGTTTACCGTTTATTCCTTAATATTTTTTTAGAATTTTATTTAATCGATACAAATTAACATATTGTCGGCTAAAGAAGAAAAAGCTTTAAGGATATTATTTAACACATAATAGCTGACAAAATAATGTACAGTCTTAGTCGCTGTATAAAGTAATCCATTTTTTATCGACTTTCAAAAAGAAAGAGATATCGACAAATAAAATGACAACGAATACTTTTGTAGATAGCTAATGCCATAATTATATTTAATACATAATTTGGAATTCCTTAATGAATTATAGCTATCATAAGTTACAAATGCAGGTTGCTTTTCATCGTCTTGGGATTTTATGCTCTTCTTACATGCTACGCATCAACTATAACTCATTGTTGTGTTGCGTCGCTCCATAATTATTTTATCACCCTTATAAAACATATGAGACGTTCAAGAAATTTAAAACAGTAACAACTGTTTTAAATTCTTTTAAGTAAAAAAGAAATTAGTATTATTGCGCTTAATTGTTTCGAATAAAATTTATTATAACAGATTTAAAAACAGATCACATAAATTTATAACACTAGATTTATTGTTTTTATCGGTGTTTAATCTACCCTTTATATCAATTTATAAAAATAGAAAATAAGGAATATATGTGTACTCGTATATACACTTAGATTAATACGCAATTACCATTTCCATAACAACTTTTCCTGCTAATTACCTATTAGAATTGGAAAAACATATAACCTCTAGAAGTCTGTTTTTTCGTTTTGATTTAAAATGGGTTTATTTATTTATTTATACTTCTTAATGCCTTAGGCATTTTCTCCCAGTCAACCTGGGGTGGTGCGAGAGTGAAGGTAGGGAGGTGCATAGAGGTATGTAAACAGCAAAGCGATATGACTAAAAGTATTCTAAAAATAAATACATGATGTAAAAATACAAATAAAATATACCTACACATAAATATACATAGTCAAATGTATAAATTTATACTTAGACATATAACTATTTATATACATATATATACAAAAACCTATACAAATAATTGAATATATCATATATATATATACATACATACATACATAATTGACGATTTACTATTCTGTCGACAAGTTTTTTAGCAGGAACTCTTTTGCCATTTTTTTAAAAGTCATGAAACTATTAACCATTCTGATTTTAAGAGGTAGCGAATTCCACAGAAGAACAGACTGGATGAAGAAAGAGGAATGCATGAAGTCAGAACGGTGAATGGGGCATTGAAGAAGACGATTAGTGCGTCGAGCGAAGTTCTTTGTTACTGACTTACATAGATACTGAAAATTGGTAGATATATAAGACGGCGTTGTAGACGAATTGAGAAAGGCGTAGAAAAATAATGATCTCTCCGGAATTTTATCGAACCCTTACAGACTTGCAATTTATACTCAAGTCGCGGTTGTAATACTCATTTCTTCATTGCTTTATAACCTCGTTGTATATAGATTGTTATTTAAATTCTCTTTTACGAATCCGATACTTTACGAAGTTATTGTTCTTATTATATTTTATATACTTTAATGAAGTCTTAAGGGAAAATTAAATTTTAGTTTGGAATTCCACTATAGAATCTTGTCCAAACGCATTTTCAAAATGATGCCCTAAATTGCGTTACCTATTACGTTACTCAAGTCTCCGACGATAGTAAAATATCCACTTTGTGTATTCACGTTTTTAATAAACAAATATCAAAAACTGAGAGTGAGAAAAAAGAAAAACGAATAAAAAAGTGATAATAAAATCATATTTTGTATATAACATTTAGGCATGATCATACTAATCATAAAATATTATAATACAAACCTAGTACTGGTACATCTCATATGTGCAATAATTATAAACCGAAATCGTTTCTGTAAACTGAGTCGATTTCTGGCTAGCTGAAGTATGAAAAGGCATTTATTAGTAAAAGGAAGCTTTTATTTTAATATTCTCGGATTATCCATCATCCGCGTAGTCCCTTGTTGGTAGTGAAAGTTTTATTTTCTTTTATCAAGCTTGGCGTTTTGCCTTATTTACGGACGGTCTGCTCGGTTTATTTTTGTACTTTTGTTAAACAACTGAGCATGTTTTACTTAAAGAACAAAGAAGCGAGAAATTAAGGACGCAAAATATGGCTTGAGATAACAAAAGAAAGAGAGAGAAAGTAACAAAAGAGACTTTAGTTTTTTTATCAACTTTGAATTGAATTAATATTTTATTGCCGTCGTTTTAATATAATCTTGCTGTAATAATGTTTTTATGGTTGAATGTTACTTTCACTCGACACCGACACGAGAAACTTACGTCTGCCAAGTAAGGGTTATACATAACTACCCTTTCTTGGCAGACGTAAGTTTTTACGAAAAATTATTGTGGTGACAATATAAAATCTTTATTAAATGATGTTTATTAACCAAATAATAATATTTTTGTGATACCTTTTTAAATGAAGATTACATGCAGGGTTTCAAGACTTTAGTGTGATAGCGATGTTTAAGTAAGGGGACAACTTTTTAGCGTAAAGATCGCAATACACTAAACAAAAAAAGCTTTTAGAATGTTATATTTAAAACAGTTTCATCATCATCACCAACATCAGCCTATGATAGTCCACTGCTGGACATAGGCCTCCCCTAAAGCACTCCTATCCATGAGGGGGTTTTGGACCGTATCCCACCACGCTGGTCCGGTCCGGTCCAATGCTGTTTGGTGAGTGGACCGACTTTTAACAAGTCCATCCGACGCATAGATCATCTTATTTTTCAGACGATTGGTTGATCGGTCTTAACCAACTAGGAAACAACAATGAAAATTTGTTGAGTCCCCGCAGGATTCGAACCCAGGACCTCCGGTGTCTAAAGCACACGCCTATATCACTAGACTGCGGAGGCAATCAGACGAAACAGTTTCACTTTCTATTATCTTAGAATTTGAAGCTTCTGCAACTACACCTTACGGATAGGCTATATTTTAATTGTTCAATTTTTCGTTCTTAATTTACTTGGGCAATTAAAGCTTTAATTATTGACAACCTACTTGCCATAGTGGTTAACTGACAGTTAAGCAGAAAGGTGCGGGTTTGATTCCCGCCATGGGAAAAATGTTGTATAATGAACATAGTTTGTTTCTTTTATATCTTATAATACTTTATAATAATTATATCTTATAACTCATAATAAATTTTATCTTAAAATACATAATCATTTCAATAAGAAAATTAAGTTTAAATATTTAATAGTTATTTAGTTTTCATACTACAAGCTTCACTTAGTTTGGAACTAGATGATGTTGAGATAAAAAATATTAATTTTATATTATATTATAGTCACAAAAGTTTTCTGACATATTTCTATAACAAGGCAACAAATTTCAACAAGAAAGAAAATTCCATTATTTAGAAGAATACCAATTTACATACAGAAGATATATACCTCTGTGTCGGGGATATGATATATATCTATGATGTTATAATCCTATAACTCGGTATCTATGTTCCAAATCTAACAGGAATAACGAAAATACGGTTTTGAATGAACAATTTGCATCACACGTCCACAACCCAAATAAACTATGTTTTATTCAATAGATTAGTAAAAAGCAATCACTAATGAAGAACCATACTTATAAAATCCGCTTTTTTTCGATTTTTTTTGCGTAGACTTTTTCCATCTATGGTCACTGGCAAACTGAACTGAACATTAAATAACTCTTAAGAATATTTTTTAAGTAAAATTATAGATGTATATTTTTGTTTTATAATAATTATTAAGCAACGTTTGTGTGGAATAGCATATCGTTGCTCAAATTACTATTTTCAGCTAAAAAAATAAATTGTTTGCTGAAGGCTGTTTAAGTCTGAGAAAAGTATTCTGTACTGATTTAACATTTTGTAAAGAATTAATTTATTTCCTAAACTGTTCCTTCTCAGGTAAGCTTGCTTCCATTTTCGGACTGGTGATAGATTCATTGACGATCAATAAAATGTGACTTTGACTTTGACTATGCGGCAATGAAATCTTCAAAAGTGTAAAAATGTATTTTTTACTCGATACTCGATAGATACACGAGGGATTTTTTTTCTTGTTAGGAGAATTCTTTGAAATGATTTACAACAGTGTTCGTGATAACCGAATTTAACTTATGAAACATTTTTATACACGTTTAAAAATAATTAAAAAACCTTTTGCTTACGAAAACAACTCAACGAAATCTTTTCTCCATAAACTTTTACAGTGTAATAACAAATGTAATGGAAGTCAGGACAGAATTCAATTAGGATGTTCTTAAAAAAATAACCTTCACGCAATTGTAAAATGCGACAAGAATTGGTTATTTAAGATTTTTATCAAAGATAACATCATATAATCACTGTGTGTCAAGTTTTCCATTATCATAAAAAATATTATATATTACAGTAGTTTCAGCTGGCACTTAAAACAAAATTTGCAAACTTTTCTTTCCAGAGACTTAGGGAATTCATTTTTATTTATAACTTGACATATTGTCAATTATGCTAATGCTCGTGTATTCTGTATAGCAATATAAAAAACAACAAAAATATTGGTAGTTTAACGGGAATAAGAGCTTTGAGATATGCCTACAGGTTGTTTGAAATAGAATTGTTAACTCTTTACACGTTTTTTGTGTTACGATCTTTGTACGTTTTGCACATGTATCAGTATTGTCGATAAGAAATGGAATGCAGGAGGTATTCAATTCAGACTTTGACTTTTGAAAAGTCGGTTAAAAATAACATTCGTAATATTTTAATTTCAGTGGAAGTCTTTTAAAACAAGTACACACTTATTTTTATTTTAATAAAAAAAAATTTATTGGAGATTTATTTTTTTCCAGGCAGACGAGCGGTCGTGCCACCTGATGGGAAGTGGTCACCAACGTCCTCAAAAGTTGGCAATACCAGTGGTATCGAACCGGAACACAACAGTGTTTTCACACTACTGCTTTTCGGTAGAAATAGGCACCGGGGTGGAGCCTACCCAGACGGTTTCTTGTAAAAGAGAGACCTACCACCAATATAATTAGATAAATTATATAAGCGCGTAAAGATATATAAAATGATTGAAAGCTTATTTGTTAAGATATATTTTTGCGTTTTTAATGCACATTAATATGCATTATGTACACTTTAACTAAAAATACTTTCTTAGCTGAATTGTTACATCGATCTATCAGAATTTCAAGATTCTTCATTCAAATATCATCCATTGCAAAAGAAAGCTACGAAATTACTTATTAAAAGAGCAATCGACAGAGCAATTGATATTATGACCTATCGTAACTATGTATTTGTAGTTATATTTGTGTACATAATTTTTTATTTATAATTAAAATATATATTTTAATAGCACCTTTATTTTGTAATGAACTTTACACTAAGGTATAAATACATAGATTTGCTTTTTCATCTTTCGAATTTTAAGCGCATCTACGCTACTTCATAACCTCCGTAAAGTTGGCTGTCAAATAATCTATCTAAGATCTGAGCTCGCCTCTGTATGTGTAAGGATTAATAAATATAATAAAATAAATATGCGACAGCGAATACAATATTCTGTCTGAAAGCGGCCCTGATAATACTTGCGCAATGTGAATTGCGCAAGTATTATCAGTGTCATCACTCACTCGTCATCGTTTCACAGAAATCGAAAAGATAACCCTATTCATAAAAATATGAGTTTTGAATTATTCTCTAGTTGTTACATATACTATCAATGTGATAGGTATCGTTATACTACACGTAACATTTTGAGGAACTTGTTCAGTCTGGTACTTAGTCTGAATGGTCACAAAACTTTTCAAGTTTAAGCTCATGTTCTAACAAAAAGTACTAATGACTTCTAAATCCAAGCAGTGTAGTAGAACTGTTTTGATTTCCTCTCGGACGTAACTTCATTTTTGTGCATGTGGGAAAAGCCTACGCGTAACAATGCTCTTATGGTAAAAGATAGGTTATGTCGAAATAAACACTGACTAAAACCACCATGTTTTTCCTTTCTGGCTTCTAAAACGAGGACTTACAGGAACATTTTGGCATTCTTAATTGACTCCAATAGCGATATCTGACGAAGCAATCCCGCCTCGGGTCTACGGATTACTCTGCCTCTGAGTGCGTACGCCTATAAGTAAACAAGAGAAATAAAAAAACTTAATCGACTTCAAACAGTGTATGACTATTTTGCCCAATATAAGCGGATAACAACGTGTTCTCTGCATGAAACTGTCCCGCAATTTCTCCAACTGCCTTTGAAATCTCTGATATCTTTTAAGTTATTTATTTAATCAAAAAGCCGAGCATGCCATGTGTTACGCACATGAAACTTATTGTGGATCTTTCTTAATACATAGACATGCTCTCTCGCGGATTTATTGTCAACAAATTAATTATTCACTACATTCGAAAATTGACAACTGTATGATAACTGGAAACATCCTGTGGTTTTGGGTCAAATAACTATAGGGTTAGGGCTAAAGGGTGTCCCCAATTATATATTGATGAAGTCCGTTGTAAAAAATCAAATCAAAATCTATTAAAGGTTAAGGTACCGAATCGTAAAAGTGCCTTCAGTGAAAGTGGCTATGTATTAATAAAAATACTTTGTAACAAGAATACTCGCATATTCACCCTTTTACTTTACAGTTACATGCATAAAATAGTAATAATACATTAATTAATTAGAATGTTATTGTTAACCTAAAACATAGTTTAAGTCCATCTCTTAAGGTTGTGGCAGCGTTTGAAATTTAATGACACGAGGTTGTGTTTTTGACACCATATTTTTCTTTATTTCTTAAAAGTCTATTAAACTACTTAACATAAATTATTTCAAATAAATGGGCTACTACCCGACGTTTAAAAAAAGAATGAACAAAATCGGAGCAACGAGGAAACATATTTTAAAAAAATCCGCTCTGCATTCATTACCTTTCGGGAAAGCCTTTAAAAAAAAGTTACATTTATAAATATATGAATAGCAGATGTCCATAATGTATATTCACAAAATTATAACATTTATACGCAAATGCCAATTTAAATTTAAGTTTGATTTTGAATTAGTTCTATCAAAACTGCCTCCGTAGCCTAGTATGGGCGTGTGCTTTAGAAACCGGAGGTCGTGGGTTCGAATCCTGCGGGGATGCAACAAATTTTCATTGTTGTTTCCTAGTTGGTTAGGGCAATTTGGGCCGATCACCCAATTGTCTGAAAAGTAAGATGATCCATGCGTCGGATGGGCATGTAAAAAGTCGGTCCACCACCAACCCGCATTGGACCAGCGTGGTGGGATACGGTCCAAACCCCCTAATGGATAGGGGTGTATTAGGGGAGGCCTACGTCCAGCAGTGGACTAAAACAGGCTGATGATGATGACTATCAAAAACATAAATGACTCTGATATTAAATTTAACTGAAAACTAAAATAATTAAATACTATACGCGTTGAAAAAATACATGTAAGAATCTAACTTATTTCATACTTGGAGATTGTTTTTATTAATATTTACGAACCTAATTCAACACACAATAAAGGTAGTTAATAGCATAAGGATTAATGCTGTATTGCTAAAAATCACTTTGTATGAAGCCATTTTGCAAAGTGTAAAGAATAAAAACTAGTCAGAATCCACAGTTATCCTTAAGTGATAGATTTACTATCGCTGCCTTTTTGTTGACCTTTTTGAGTTGTACAATACTTTTGCAAATTATTAAGCGGAAAAATTAGTTTGTTTACGATATCACATTCGAAACCTTAAATTTTTATAGTTTTTTTATGATATCATGCATGTGTTTACTTATAAAACCCTTAAATTATTCTATCTATAAAAAAAAATTGCTTCAATGTCCCTTACGTAATTTTAAAGATTTAGGCATATAAAGGGACGGACAAACAGCGAAGCTATGTAGTAAAACGATTATTAAAATAATTCAAAACGTATGGTTATGTCTATTCATATTTAGACGAACGTTCAAATAAAATTTCTATAATAAATCATGTTCTACCCGCAAAATTGCTCCATTAGAATTCGTAAAACACAAAACCTCCAGAAGTCTGAGAATCCATTCTGATTTAATGGGCCCCCTTTTCATGCTAAATTGATTTCGGCATTTGTCTGTTACGTATGCATGGTGTGAACATAGATCGGTTCAATAGACTACGACGTTTAGCTTTTCCCTTTAAAATCAAAGATGAAAATATAATACCTGTCCATTTGAATATAAATGCACAGGACATACGTGTTTGGTATAGATAAAACAACCACAACTCACACGAATGAATTATGAAAATCCTTTTTGTTACTCAGCTATATGTATCTTCGACGCTGGCATAATTTTATTTCTCCCTGTTTTGTGAGTATAAGACACTTAAGAAAACACGTGCCAACATGGCAGCTGACCTTTTTATGCAACCTTCACTGTTTTAAAGCTAATAAGTCCCCTTAAATTTAAAACAAGAGGATGTCGAAGTATCAGTGTGTGTTATTTTTAATCTATTGTATTAAGTACGATGTACATATTGATGCACGTAATGATTTCAGTAATATATATAATAGTACGAGAAATTTTATTTACGTATATTTTAAGTAAATATTTTTTTTTAAATCAAGTAATAACCGTCTGGATAGTGAAGCAACAAAAAGCTTATTTAGCTTTTCTAGCGTGCAAAACCTCGGCCTAGACACTAAAATGTTCAATCAGGATAATGGGTCCAAGGCGGGACGCCGTTTTATAAGCACATTCTATTACGGTTTAGGTTTTTGAAGAAAGTTTATAGTCGTTGAATACAAGCGCCGATATCTATTACGTAAAATAAGAATAATAGCTGATTATTTTGGTTTTGTAGCTGTGCCGTCAATGTAAAAGTTATTTTTATCATTAGTAGTAACTCAACTGTGCTCTTCATTGATTTATGTAAGAGTTGACTTTGAATGAAATATTAAACTACAGTATAGCTTTTGTTTAGGAATACGCCAAAATATTATAATATATTAGGAATACGCTATTTTATATTTAGTAAACTTTTTTTTCTAGTTTATGATCTAGTTTTTTTAGTTAAAAATAATTAAATTGTGTATTTTATTTTTAAGTCCAGCCCAAACAGATAAATTGTTTCCCTAAATTTTACACAAAATGCTTTACGACACGAAATTAATGTTTAAAAATGCTTTACAATATTTTTTATAAAAATCCTTGCGGAAATATTCTTTTTATGGCATACGCAGGCAGACGAACAGTTGGGCCACCTGATGGGAAGTGGGCCCATAGACATTGGCAATACCAGAGGCATCGCCAACGCACATCCAAAGTTCGTAAAGAATGAAGACCGATTGCACGCGCACGGGAGCCAATCAATAAACACTCCCGTAATAAGATTACCTTGATTGACTCAGAAATATTTTATTCATTTTCTTGGCTTTTAAATGAACAGGGTTTTTCTTAATGCTATATTGAATAGCAAATATTACTCTTTATCTAAATATTACCTGTTTTATTACCGGTGGTAGGTCCCTGTTTACAGGAGACCGTCTGGGTGGGTACCACCGCGGTGCCTATTTCTGCCGCGAAGCAGGAGTGTGAAAACACTGTCGCGTTCTGGTTGGAAAGGCACCGTAGCCAGCGTATTTACTGGGTAAACAAGACTTAATATCCTCTGTCTCACGGTAGGCAGCGCGTCGGCGATACCACTGGTATTGTTAACGTCTATGGGTGTCGGTGACCACTTCCCATCAAGTGGCCCGACTGCTCGTCTGTCTGCGTGTGCGATAAAAAAAAAAACTTTTATTTACGCTATGTAGCTTAGTAGGAAGGGTGTGTGCTTTACAAACCGGAGGTCGTGGGTTCTAATTCTGCGGGCACTCAAAATTTTCATTGTTGTTTCCTAGTTGGTTAGGGCAGTACAGGCCGATCAGCCGATTGCCTGTAAAGTAAAACGATCCATGCGTCGGATGGACATGTAAAAAATAGGTCCTGCATCTGATCTCTATCCAACGTGTCGGTTATCCGTCCCTATGAGAGTGAAGGAAGAGGGTTTGCACCTGTGTTTGCACGTACATTTGTACAATATAATATCTTCTGTGAAGTTGGCTGATCTCTTATATAGATAGTCCGTCACAGTCGGACTCGACCAGGAGAACATTATAGAAGTTAAACCCACTTTTTTACGGATTTTTTGCGATTGGTTTTTTTGTGACGGTTTATGTCTGTACATTACACACCGTGATTATGAACGCTGGATAAAATATTTTATTCTCCATTTTTTTGGACTCTTGTCATATTTTATTAAAAAAAAACGCAAAAAATGTAATTAATACGAACCGCATTAAAGTAAGCTTTCTTAAAAAAAAATTAAATGTACTTATTTAAAGCGTTACAAATTTTTATTTAAACATTTCTAATACTGTTTAGCCTTTTTCAGCACAATTGCTATTCAAGATTGAGTCAGCATTTCTTATAGTATGAGTATATTTTAATTGAACATCAGTAAAAATCGTATGTGTCTTGTAAATGTATGTTACAATATAACAAAATCAAAGAAAGTTTAGTAAGAAAGATGCATATATGCAATGTTAAGTTTACCGTTTAATTTCTTAATCATTTCATCAGAATAAATATTCAATAGATACATATTTACGTATTGTATACTATAAGAAAAACACTAATACGAAAAAAGATTTAAGGTTATTATTTAACACATAATAGCTGACAAAATAGTGAAGTGTTTTACTCGCTGGACAAAAATCCTGGCTGGGTAAAGTAATCCATTTTTTATCGACTTCCAAAAAGAAGGAGATATCCGAGGAAAAAGACAAATAATTAGATCGGATAATAATAGCGACAACGAATCCTTTAGTAGATAGCATATTATGCCGTGATAATATTCAATACATCATTTGTAATTCCTTAGTAACATAACTTAATAAATGATGTGTTTTAAACGTTATTTTTAAAAACGATAGTTGTAGTAAATTGAAAACATTTTAATTTTAGTGCATAGAAGATTTTGGTAGTTGTAGTCTTGGTAACGATTTTTACCATCTGTAATGAAACAGTATGCGCTATTATAATTGTGCGAAAAATGTGAAATATTTTATTTCTATGTAAATTACAAAAATAATAATGTCTCCGAAAATTTATCGAACCCTCTCAGATTTGCAATTTACATGCAAGTTACTGTAATACTCGTTTCTTTATTGCTTACAAATTTTGTTTATATTTCGCTATTTTACATGTTAAATTTTCTTTTACGAATCTTATACCTAAACTAGTCATTGTACTCTATATATATTTTTCCATCATGAAGTTTATCATTTTACATTGATGACTTAAGGGAAGAAAGTCTTAAGGGAATAGCAAATTTTACTTAAGGAATCATTCCACAGTTTGATCTTTTCCAAGCGCATTTTGCAAACGATGGCCTAAATTATGGCAAGGTAAAGGTTAATTACTCTCTACAGATTGGATGATGAATAAAATATTTAAAAATGTATATTTTAAATACGAAGATTTGAACAAAGTACGCAAAACATTTGTTTCTTGTTTGTAGAGTGCTTTAGAATGATTTAAAGCAAACTTTGTGGTAGACGAATTTATCTTATATTACATTATTATACACACTTAAAAACAATAAACAAGCCTTTTGCTTACGAAAACGAGTCAGTGAAATTTTTTTCCATAAACTTTTGCAGTGTACTAAAAAACAAATGTAATGGAAGTAGGGACAGAACTCAATTTGCATCTCTTAAGAAAATAATCTATTATTTAGGCTATTGAAAAATACGACTACAATTGGTTATTTTAGGGTTTTATTAAAGATAACTGCCTCCGTAGCCTAGTGGTATAGGCGTGTGCCTTAGGATCCGAAGGTCGTGGGTTCGAATCCTGCGGGAATTCAACAAATTTTCATTGTTGTTTCCTAGTTGGTTAGGCAATTGCGATCACCCATTTGTCTGAAAAGTAAGATGATCCATGCGTCGGATGGGCATGTAAAAAAAAAAGTCAGTCCACCCACCAACCCGCATTGGACCAGCGTGGTGGGATATGGTCCAAAATCCCCCTAATGGAAAGGGGTGTATTAGGGGAGGCCTATGTCCAGCAGTGGACTATCACAGGCTGATGATGATGATGATGATTAAAGATAACATCAGTATGCATTTTTATACACGCTTGCTCAGTTTTTTAATATCATAAATAAATATTATCTTGTCAAGTAGACACTCTACACAATATTTTTTTTTTCTTTCCAGTGACTTATGGAATTCATTTTAATGATAACTTGACATGTGTGCTGAATAGCAATATTAAAAAAAGAAAAATAACGGTTACATAAAAATATCTATTGAAATAAAATTGTTAATTTTTTTATTGCATAATAATTAACGTTTTGCAAATTTATCGATATTAATTTTTAATAAGACTTTTTTAAAGTAATCGAAGTGTTAAAAGCAGCACAATTGTTGACCTGTTATTTTTTATTCATTACAAACAATATTGTTCATTCTGACATCAAAATGAAGCTTAATAATATTTTAGTTACCACTAAGTCACACAAAAAGATTCAGGTTTAAAGACCTAATCGATTGAGCATTAGTCATTTTCACAATGAAAAATATTAGTTTTTAGATATGTAAATAAATCTTAGGTCAGTAGTGAGAAAACTTTATAAATAAACAAAAGTATTTTGTGATAACTCACTTTCGGTCTACCCCTTTTAATATAATTCTATTTGAATTATAAATTTCAAACTTGATATCATAAGTATATTTAAAACCGATTAAAATTAAAACAAAACAATAGTTTGGAAGTCATTGTTAAGTGTTTAAATGACATACTTTTTGTATACAGGAATTATAACAGTTAAGGTCAAGGTAGGAAAACATTAAAATTGCTTAAATAACCAACTGAAAATTGCACTCGTTAAGTTGCACTGAAATAGATGAAACAGATGTCGTAATTTCTTAAACATTTTAATACAAGTTTTGTTTTGTTGTCTTTTTTGTTGATAATTGTGGTTTAAACTATATATAAATTGAAGACTAAACTTATTCTCCAGACCTTAGAAAGCCACAATTAGAAAAGTACGCAGCATAATACGATGTGTGTTATCAATTAAGAATCAATTAATCGCGTTGGCGATACCACTGGTATTAAGCTAATGTCTATGGGCGTCGTGTGACCACTTCAATCAGGTGGCCTGCCCAACTGCTCGTCTGCTGTGTATGCCATAAAAATATTATTATAGACGCTGTAGTAATTATTTTTTTTTCGGTATAATCTTTGGATGTTTTAAAACAAATAGACACGTAAAGTATGTAAAATAATTGGATTTTACGCATAAATTTCAGAGCACATGTTTGAAGAAGCAATGTGTAAACTATAACAAAAAATACTTTCATGCTATTTTGAATGTACTGTTACATCGACCTACCCACTGAAACATCTTACCGTAATACTCAAACTCGTTCAGTCAAACGCTTTTAAGCCGGTTTAACGATCACATGGGTATTTCAATCAGTTCCATGGGTAGTGCCAAAATACTCATAAAATGATTTTACGGAATTCTGAAGTTTGACTTGACAAATTAATTCCTGCGAAACCTTGTACTTGATATTCTTTTTTGTGTTAAGATTCTTTGAGTTGTGTTATATTAATGTAATAGTAAGATTTCCTTTTAGTGAGTCATACAAAGTGTTAATATATGTAAAATTTTAAAACTGGTTGCAGTGTCTGGCAGACGAAGTCTATAGAAGCTGATATAGGCTAATAGAAGGTGATTTATAATCGTGAAACTAAATAATATTAGTACAATATAATAGTACAATAGTAGTCAACTGCCTCCATAGCCTAGTGGCATAGGTTTGTACTATAGAAATGGAATTCGTGTATTCATATCCTGCGCCGGATCTCTCCATTGTATATGTGATGGATATATAATATAAATTGGTGTATTATACCTGACGACCCGCTAGGCGCAGTGGCTGGTGACCCTGAATAAGGCGCCAAAGGGTGTAGTTCAATTTCCACCACGAGAAAAATATATATTGTATTTCTGATTTAAAATGTATTTATTTATAAAAGTAAAGTTTGTCTACGAACTTTTTATGTATCAAGTTTCCATAAAATAAAGTAAGTTTAAGTTAGTTTTTAAGTTAAGTTTTTAAGATAAGTTTCGTAAAGTATTATTAAAATAAATGATTATTAAATCGTCGGTACATTGTATGGCTTAAATAGACGGAAAAATAGTATATGGTTTTTAAATCAAAATTCTTGTCTTTGCCGAGTGTAAGAAATAATTAATACGTTTTCTGGGAATAACATTCTTATGTGATGCTACTTATTATATTTGCCAATAAGAAACGAGTATTTGTTAAGTGTTTTATTTTTATGTACATATTTATGGGTTCCGGTAAAATAACATTCAACATTTGAAACATTTTCCTGAAAAAATATACAATAAATAAATAAAATTCAGGAACTTTAGATTCATTTCATATTTTTATGCGGACAGTATTACAATTATATTTACAGAATTTGAAAGTTCTACATTTTAATATAATCATCCAGTTTAAAATAAAGGTACGAAAATATTTATTGATAACGAGGAATCGGCAAAGCAACTGAAATTATGACATATACATAACTAAGTACTTGTTGTTATTTTTGGGTACATAATTTTTATTTATATGTAAAATATATTTATTCATTATACCATTATTTTATAACGAACTTTACACTTAGGTGCAAATTCATAGATTTGCTTTTTCTTGTTTCGAATTTTAAGCGCACCTACGCTACTGCATAACCTCCATAAAGTTGGCAGTCACATAATGCCTAAGCCCGCCTTTGTATTGTGCATAAGGAAGGAATTAATAAATATAATAAAATAAGTAATTTAAACAATATAAATTGCGTTTCATCACTCTGCCATTAACTTGACGGAAAAGAAACCTTCATAGAGACGACTTTTTATTATATCCTTCGTGCGTGATCTACATCCAAACAAAATATTATCAATTCACGTCACGTTGTTGTTTCAAAGAGATCGAATAAGATAACCTAATATGCAAAAATATGACTTTAGAATTCTTGTAGTGTCGTCAAATGTACTAACAACGAGATGGGAGTAAGTTATCCGTCCTACTTAGCTTATAATAAGGTATTAAATTATTTTTTTTATATTACCGCGCGACTTCATGCGTGTGGTAAAATAAAAAAAAACAATTCTGTTAGCTTTTTTCATAAAAAATAATAGTAGTAGTAATATTAAAGTGTCTCCAAGATATAAATCAGCTGTCTCTCTCACTGAAATCTGAGTGCAAAACTCGGACACTATTCATCCCAGATATTAGCTAGAACAACCATACAGACAGAAAATGTTGTTTTGTCACAGATAGAACTATTAATTTAAAAAAAGAATTATCAAAATTGATTCCAGTAGAACGGAGTAATGGGAGGTTAAAATATCATTGCAAATTATAAATTGTAAATTAAAATTAAACAATATAAATTGCTTCATTTAACTTGATGAAAAAAACCTTCTAGTAGACGACTTTTTGTTATATCCTTCGTAGTGATCTATCTCCAAACAAAATATTATCAATTCACGACACGTTGAGTTGTTTCAAAGAGATCGAATAAGATAACCTATTGCAAAAACATACGACTTTAGAATTTTGTAGTGTCGTCAAATCGTACTAACAACGAGAGGGGAGTGTTATCTGTCCTACTTTAGACTTTATATATACAGAGTATTAAAGTTATTTTATATTACCGCGGACTTCATGGTGGTAAAAATAAAACAAAACATTCCTATAAGCTTTTTTCATAAAATAATAATAGTAGTAGTAATATAGTTGTCTCTCAGGTAAATCAGTTGTCTTCCACTGAAATTAGTCAAAATTCGGACTCTAGTCATCCTAGATATTAGCTATGAACATCATACTAGACCAGAAATATATGTTTTAGTACATAGAACTACTAACTTAAAAAGAATTATCAAAAAATTGGAATCCAGTAGAAGGGAAGTAGTAGTAGGTTAAAAATATCATTGCAAAATTATAGTTTTGATGTCCTCATCAACGTTACCACTTTTTAGGCATCTGACAAAAGCTTACGCGTAAGCCTATAGCTTGTAAGGGAAAAGATAATAATAGAAAATGTTAAAAGGTTACGTCGGAACGTTTTTACCGTCTTCTTTGACTCCACTAGTATTGGCTGACGAAGCAAACCCGTCTCGGGTCTACGCTCACTCTGCCTCTGGGTGAGTCCACGTGTAATAAGAAAACATCATGACATTGGTCATTATACGAATAGTAGATAATCATTCTTTACGTAATATGTATTCATAAAATTATTAACTTTTTAAAGCAACACATAATTTTTTTTTTTAATTTCACAAATTTTAATAATAGTAAAGAAATTAAACGCGATAAATTCCGCAAAAGCTGTATTATTTATCACGCATAGTATTCGCGTAAGCAACAGAAAGCATGACAAATATAATTTTGTCAAAAATATGCATAATATGAATGTGTAAGTCACTTAATTCAACTCTTAACTTAATAAATTTTTTTGAGGTACATAATTGCATAAAGATTAATGATGTATTGCTTTAAATCGCTTTGAAAAGAAGTAACTTTTCCGCGCAAAATGAAAAGGATGAAATCTGGTTATAACCCACAGTTATTCTTAAGTAAAAGACGTATAATGTCGCAGACTTTTTTTGACCTTCTTAAGGTGTACAATACTGTTGTACATTATTTATATTTATATCGTGAGGTACAGGCAGCCATTGCAATTTGAGGATAAAAAATTTGTTTATGTACGAGATCATATTAGAAACCATTAATTTTACCAGAGTCTCTCATCAATATTACGCATGAGTTATATCTATAAACGTTATAAACGTTTATAACGTTTTAAGTTTTTCATAGATAGAATAATTCAAGGGAAACCCCTTGAATTATTCTATCTATGAGAAACTTGCTACATAATCTGTTGCGTATTTATAAAGATTTAAGCATACAAAGGGACGGACAGACAACAAAACGATGTTTAATACTATGGGTAAGTGATGATTAAAATTATTTAAAACGGATGTTTAAGTCTATACATGGTTAGACGAACGTCCAAATATAAATTTCTACAATAAATCAGATTGTCCCACAAAATTGCTCCATTAGAATTCACTAAACACAAAACCTCTAGAAGTCGGAAAATCGATTCTGATTCAATGGGCCCTCTTTTCATGCTAAATTGATTTCGGCAGACTATTACGTATGTATAGTGTGAACAAAGATCGGTTCAATTGACTACCACATTTAGCTTTTCCGTTTGACATCAAAGAAGAAAATAAAATTTGACGCTGCTAAAGTTGTCTTTTATTATTTTTTGTACATTTATTTTGTTTCTAAAAGTGATATCGCAATAATTTGTAATAATCGGTATATTAAAATATAAAATTAAAAATAGACTCCTTTTTTTAATTTTTAAAGATAGTTCTTTACTCATGGCATTTTATCTTATTTATAGAATATAACTTTAAATTATCTTTTCTATGATAAGATTTATTAACTTTGTAAATAAACATGACTACTACAAAACTTCAAGTCCTTTCTGGTATAAACATAAGAAATATCAACACAATATATTTTTGAGTTAAAGTCATGTCAGAACTTCTTTCAAAGCGATCTACCCAGTAATACATCATTAATCTTTATGCCATTAACCTGTACCTTCAAAATTTATTAGAGCTTAAGAGTTGAATTAATGACTTACAATTATTTATATGTGCTTTTGACAAAATTATATTTGTATGCTTTCTGTTGCTTAGCTGAACTACTATGCTGATAAGATGCAATATCAGCTTTTTGGAATTTTATCGTTATAATTTCTTTTACATATTAAAATTATGTTGATATCTATTAAAAAAAACTCAAAATTAAAAAAAAATTGCGTATGCTTTAAAAAAGTTAATAATTTTATGAAAACATATTACCTAAAAGAATGATTATCTACTATTCGTATAATGACAAATGTCATGATATTTTCTTATATACATGTGACTCACCCAGAGGTCAGGGTGAGCTACACCCGAGACAAGGTTTTGTTATATCATAAGCCAATACTAGAGTAGTCAAAGAAACTTGGTAAAAATTTCTAATTATATCTTTTCTTATAAGTTTATAGGCTTACACGTAAGCTTTGTCAGATGCTCAAAAGTGGTAAAGTTGATGAGGACATCAAAACTATAATTTTGCAATGATATTTTTAACCGACTTCCAACTTTTTAACTACTTAATTCAAAGCGTATGTTTTTTTATCTATATATGTTACCTCATTACTCCGCTTCTAGTGGTCCAATTTTGATAATTCTTTTTAAATTAATAATTCTATGGACATAAAATGTAAAAATAAGGTGAATACACATATTGGATACTTCACTAGTGTAAGAGACGTGAGTAACGTAATAGGTACAATTTAGGGCATCATTTTCAAAATTCGCTTAGACGATATTCAACAGAATGATTTCTTAACTAAAATGGCTTATCCCTTTAATACTTCATTAAACAAAAATATTGAGTACAATGACTCGTTTAAGTATACGATTCGTAAAAGAGAATTTAACATATAAAATGGAGAAACATTACCAATATTTCCACAAAATCAAATCTCGCACGTACTAAATCAGCAATCGTTTAAATAACGAGGTTATAAAGCAATAAGGAAACGACTATTACAACCGTGACTTTCGTATAAATTGCAAGTCTGAGAGGGTTCAATAAATTTTCGAGGATCATTATATGTTTAAATTTAAAGAAAATAAATTTCTGCTCATATTTATAGTATTATGCCGAAATTACATGATGGTAAAAGATATTTAGCAAGGCTATACATCATAATCTTTCTATAACATTAAACTCAAATATAATAAAATTACTACAAATAAAACAAAACGCAAATCAATTTTATCAGGTTCAACTGAAATTTATTTTATTTTCTGTCTTAGTCAGGACAGAAAATCACATTTTTGTAAATCGCATTTAACTGAACTGAATAATTAATATTATTTGAATATTTATAATGCAAAGGAAATCAAAAATATTTCTACGAAAAAGAGACACAATTTGAATCAAAACAAAAACACTGACTGCTAGAGATTTAAGAGGTTATATGTTTTTCCAATACTAACCATTATCATTAGAAAATCGCTAATTAATCAACTAATCCAATTCTTCAGCCGGAGAATTCTGCAGAGAAAACTTATTTGTTATGGAAATGCAATCCGCTAGCAAAGTATTTCCGAGTTTTAGATATGCACATATCTCTCAAAGCATTCTAATATTCCTAATAATATAACTTGATGATCAAACAGTGATCTAAATAAATCAAGCTGTTAATACTACTTAAATCATAATGTTATGTTTTATTATATTATGTTCTTTACTACAAAACTTGGTACCAAAATTTGATATTATTTAATAATTAAGTGATTCTTGGCTAGTAAAAAAATGAAGATGTGTGAATTTACTATTTTAAACTTGTAAATTTTCAATACTAACTTACTAGGAATCATTTAACTGATATAACAATCATTTTCTAATCAACATCTTATAAGAATTATAAATATTGATACCAACAAATAATCACAATGAAAAAAATTAGAATAAATAAAATAAATGATTTTCAAGATCTCCTATCAATTTCAATGTGTTATAACGAGCTTTAGCTACGCGTAAAATCACTCTTGTTAAACTCAACGTCAGAGGCTTCACAGATTTTATGGAGAACTTATTTTTATTAATCATTCATTTATAAACCAAATCAATGTAAGATTTCTATCAATAACTTATATTACTTTATAATATTACAATTACTGAGATAAATTATGCAATAAAACAATAATGCTAATCATATATCAGTTTGAACCTTGAAATATTATACAACTAGATTTTCGCTATCAAACTTATTTGTATAATTATTTCTTGTCATTATTCAACAATAATGAAAATATATGTAATTTAAATGAATGTAGTATAAAACCATATTTCAATTAAGAGCATTTGAATCAAAATCAGTCGCTGTGCAGTTTAGAGATTATAGGTCAATCTAGCATTATTCTTAGGCAAATCACTCATACGCTGACTCAGACTAGTCCACATTTTGTGGAGCAATTTTAAGCTTATGTTGTTACTGAATGCAATTTAAAGTAACATTAAATTTCTATCCGAAGTATCAAAGACTTCCTATAGCTATTAATATGGAGATATGGATGAACCTGTTAATTATGAATAAAACCTAAGTATCGTTATTTTGTAATTTTGTTTTAAAACTAATTATCAATTTTAATAAATTCATTGGATTATTTGTGCTTGTTAATTTATGTTATCATTTGTCTTGTTTTTAATGTTGCTAGTAATTAGAGTAGAGTTTATTGGAATGTTATAAGAAAATAATGCTTATTACTAAACCAATAGATAAGTAAAAGATTGCCATTCATGATAGTTCCGTGTTAAATATTATTCCAATCGTCTTCGCAAATTGTATATAACTTAAGTAATCAAAAAGCTATACATTTGCCTAGTGTTCTTAATTGCTAGCTTAACACAGACTTTATGTTATTAATCTCTTCTGAGCGTGTCGTATGTTTATACTAAAAGGTCAAGAAATCAATTAGTTAATCAACGCCGAATAATTTATTATATTGTGTCCAGCGTTAAACATATGAGAAGAGTATAACAATCCAAGATTTCCATGCAGAAGTTAATCTGCTAATTTTCCATACAATTTATGAGCGCATAATGGTACATTAAAGGTTTTGAACCGGAATTACAAGCGAGTCTTGCATGGATTAAAAGGTACGATTATGTTGTTAGCTAACACTAAGCGACTTGCTATCGCTGTTTATTATTGGCTATTTTTCATTATTGTAAAGTAAGACAATTATTCAACTTTTTGAGAAGTCGGTCATGAAGGAAATTATATGGCTTTGTTACTGACTCAACTGCAGACTGATGACCTTACTCAGAAGAGAAACCGAAATCGTTTTTTTGTGGAACTTCATCAAAAATTTGATGGTCTGTTATGAAGCTTTTAAATCGTAGTGCTTTTCTAGAGATGCCATGTGCGATTTATAAATTAGATAGCATTGTTTTGCCAGATGTTAAGTAATGCTTTAGCTAGTAAATGTACTAAGCGTATTGGGCAGGGTGGGCTTAATTACAGTCATGTCTCGATCTTTTATACTGAGAAGTCGAAAACTTACATTTGTTCGTGTATTCAAATTTGCTGACGCAACAAATGTTCATTGTATGTTATCTAAGTATATGTATAAGGCAACGCGCACATGATCATTTTAGAATATCTGAAAAAGTATAAATGATCCAATGACGATCGATGGAGCATGTAAAAGTTCGGTCCACCTACCAGACCGCTACTGGATCCATAAGTTTTCAGCCGTGGACAGTCCAAACCTCTTAGTTGATAGGTGATGTAGGCGAGGCCTATGTCCGTAGTGGACTACAAGGTCTTGATCGTATGATGTGTCTAAATACCTACTTATAAATTATCTGGAAATTATTAGTCGGCTTTAAAATCATATTTAGTCTCTAAAATCACTCGATTTTGATACTTAGTGAAAGGAAACAGGTTGACAATTACTTGATACTCGCATTTTACCTGAATGAGCTTCAAAGCACCGATCGTCATAAATCTAATTACACTTGACAAGCTGTAATTATAAGACCTGAAATCGTTCAATCTTAGCAAGGCTGAAACCATAAATTTGATGGAACGTTGAAACTAGATTCGTAACCGTGCACCAATCTCAGCAAGTTGGTTAATATGCAGTCAAATAGTCTGCTTTATTTAAACTTGGGATGTTTTGAGCAAGCGTTAGACTTTAGCTAGTAAAGTCTTATAGGCATGCAAATTGGAGTACCCGGTGTTATGGTTCAATCGCTGCAAATCATCATGGACAGTAATGCATGTAAATAGTTCTGTGTCGATATAGAGGCATTCAGAACAACTTATTGCATTTTCAAGAAAGCGCTACCTATAGGCTAAGTTGGATTTATATGAGCCTTACACAACATAATGCTATACGATAATGTCAACCTTTATATGTTTTAGGAATTTTATTAAACAAAAGTATAAATTGTGACAACAACTGAACATCTTATAAAACATTAAAACCATTCGATCGCTACTTTTTACTATAACACACGATCTTGTATTTATCATAATTAACAATGAAGTATTTAAACTGGAGTAAATCATCTTTATATACAAGAGTCCTTTCTTTGACATCGATAATGAACATATGAATAAAAACCAATTTCAGATTGTATGTTCAATTATATCTAAATTTATTAAAATATAACTAAATTATACTCGTACTATAATATATATACTATAACAATAAATTTTACAAAAAAGTTGTACTTATAAATATTTATAACCATATATATACAAGTACAATTTTAACAAAAAATATGATCGTCTTCTAACAGCGTATTAATATTTTACGCAATATAAGCAAGAATAAGTGCCTCGTGAAATTGCGTAATTTTCGCACGGAGACTATTTAAGTACTTATTTCCAATTTCATATTAATCAAAATTCTGAATGATTTTTAATGCAATAACTTTCTGAGTTTAAACTGATTATCTTAAATAAGCTTTGAATGTACTGATTCAGTTTTAAAATATTTCATTAAAAATGCATTGTGTGTTATTCTTTAGACAGATAAATTCTATTGAAACCTTTATTGCAAAATTCAAGTAATACAATTGAAAATAAAGAAGAAAAGTTAAAAATTTTGTTATTATCTGAAACTAAGTACATAGAACTGATCATTAGAAAAGTCAAAGGAACTTGTGGTAAATTAGTGAGAATTATTGTTGTTGCATAAATATATTCTTAATAATGAGTGCCATCGCAGATGCATTATTAAATTATCCGAAGAAGTGGATGAGTGTTGGCTCAGGTGGTTGCTTAATGGATTGATCATAATGGGTAGGTCAGTAACTATCAATCGATATAATGTTTTATAATAAGTAAGACCTTGCATCTCTCACCTTTGTGCAGCAAGTCTTAGCTGAAAGGTTAAACTTTTCATACTATTTACATTAGCTTTATTCATACAACAACTATCGTAAGTTTGAACTCAAAATACAATATAATAGACAACACTGAAATTATAATAAAAGCACTGAATTTCAAGCCTGAAAAATCAAATGTTCATAAGATTATCCTATGAGTTTTAACACTTTTAGTTACTAAAATGCAAATAACACTGAGATTCTTTTCGTATGAAGTATCGAAAAATTTCTTTTTTCTCTTAAATATCATCGAATAAATAATTAGGATATGTTATATTCTTTGTTCTAAATACCCGCTTTAGAAACAGTATTCTGACCAATTTCGTTCTCTTGTAAAATTTATATAAATGGCTCAATTCAATTGTCCCTCGAAAAATATTACATCTATGTGTCATGTGCGTTTGAAGTTATTTTTTCCAATCTCTTTGAAACAATTGTGTCCTGAGTTGAACATTTCAAATAATTTCCGTATGTAGATCACGTTCAATGCATCAAATTCAGATACGACAAACATTGGTACAGCAAACAATCGTGACCGTTGTTTATTGGCAGCGTCGAAATAGCCTTTATTTATACGCCCACATGCAGTGGATGTTTTGCAAACAGTAAAGCGATAGTTGATGATCCGGTTTGTCTTGGACAAATACTATCATGGCTGCCGTTAGACAGGATATTGCATCCCCAGCTTGTCTATCGCAAAATCAGTTCATGTAATTACTAAATTTCACAAATTCTTAGGTTCTGTTCTCTTAACGCAATCTGTGAAAACTTTTCAACAAAGAAAGTGTCGAAATTCTAAGAATTATTATTGAAGGCATCGGCTAGTTAACATAAAATTTTATTAAAAAATTCGATTTATGAATTTCATAAAAAGCTTTTATCATATTAAATCATGCATAGATTGCTATTATAATCTAATTTCTGACACTGACTCTAATTACATTTATAATATAACATTAAATAGAACAAAACAATATTATTTATTTCTTTCATTTTAATTTCGTTTGTAATATTATATTGAAGGCAAAAAACATTTTTTTTTCATTTATAAACGACTTGAAAAATAAAAACAATTATTTTGTGATCTATACCAACCCCGATTTAAAAAACTTGACAAAATCTCAACTGCTAAAGAGATTACAGTCAATCACCATTTCCAGATGAACTAAATTGACCCTCTCCACGATTCTGATATTGAACGGTTAATTTAATTTCACGGTTTGTAGCACTTTCTTCCGATATCGTTAACTTAGTAGAAGTATTGCCAACCTAAAATGTGATTGTCCCTTATGTTTGGATTTTTTCTAAGACAAGTTTTCCATAATACGGTCACATATTACATTATACATATTAATTGCAATTTTTGCGGATTTTTCGCGTTTTTTTAGCGAGTCCAGAAAATCCTCCTTTTTCGTATTTTCATAATTATAAAATCGAAATAATTACTAGAAATCTTGGTTTATATTTACAGGATATGAAACAATTAAAGTTCCAAAGTAGGCTAGTCTCGCTTATAAATTTATAATAAATTTTCACCTCCGCGGAGCCCGCACTGAACCTACTTCCCTATTCTGTATAATGAACAAGAGAACACTTTAAATTAGATTATTCTGAAGCAAGAAGTCACTTCCTGCATAACCGAATGGCTTCTTTTTGATATTAACGTTTTGTTTGATGCAAGTTTATACGTAAGCTTAGTTCATAAATAGTTCTAGTTCTTCTCATTTCTTCTTGGTTTTTATTTTAAAGTATTAAATTGAGTAAAATCATTAAATAATCTTTTATAGTAAAAAAAAAAATCTTAGATAAAATAATAAGACTCTAGCTTTGTAGGTTAGAAATAGTCCAGCACATCGTCATTTCGACTTGATTAAAAATCAAACACTTTATGATGGTTTTGTCCTAAACGCCTAATACTTAAATAAATAAATTAAATAAAACTGATTCCTGTATATAGGTAAAGAGCAACAAAAAAATAAAAATACTTGAATTAACCTCAAAAATTTCAGGTACTCTTTCGATAAACAATGTAAATAAACTATTTAATAAGTCAGTATAAAAAAGTTTTAAAAAGTTTACGATTTTACTTAAAGCTTAATGACCAAAGTTTTAATTTAATCTCAGAAGCTCCAGTTCTTCATATTCTCGTGAGAATATAGAATAATTAATATTGTATAACCTACTTTGGATACACAGGTCGCCTATAGGGAGGGTGTTTAGATAAACTACAATTATATTGGTATAAAACCTAATTATAACCTTAATTATTAAGGTTAGCTATAAACAATAGATTAAGTATAAGAGTAATTATACTTTAATATTAACTGAAATTAAAAATTGAAAGTTAGTAATGTAAAATGTAATACATGTTACATACATTTTTAATGATTATAGCTGTCTTAACAGTATCAAAAAAAAGATGCAGAAAGTAAAAATATCATACCAAGGCGAACATAAAAACGTATTTGTATTCATCATCATCATCACCCTATGATGATGATGATGATGAGATAATGATCCTTAATATTTATATTTAAATCGTGCCACAATCTAGATATAAAAAGTTATCATAACAAATAGTTTTAAACGTGCAAGTTTCTCTTGGTTTTTAAAAGCAGTCTTCCCTGCGCATTAGTGTAATTGCTACGAAGGTATATTATTGAAACTATATAGCTGGTGAGGCGGCTTCGTGGTGAAAGCTGTTTTTAAGCGTTTGGTTTTATTACATTGGTAGATCCTAATAAAATACTTATAATTAAACAATAATATTATAATATCATCATCATCAGCCTCTAACAGTCTACTGCTGGATATAGGCCTCTCTAATAACACCCTATCCATTAGGGGTTTGGACCATTCCCAACCACGCTGGTCCAATGCGGGTTGGTGGGTGACCGAGTATTTTACATGCCCATCCGACCCATGGATCATTTAACTTTTAGACAATTGGGTGATCGGCCAAATTGTTGCCTAACCAACAGAAACAACAATGAAAATTTGTTGAGTCTCCGCAGGATTCAAACCCACGACCTATAGTTTCTAAGGCATACGCCCATACCACTAGGCTACGGAGGCAGTTTAACTATTATAATATAAAAGTTTTTAATTTCTATTTCAGGATGATATTTATTGATAATTTTTAAAAACAAGAGAACTCAGAATGAGATTAGTCTTTAATTGTAAAATAATAATCTTCTTTTGTATTAATAAAACAATGGTAAAAATTACTATTTTAATAAGACTCTTGAACTAATCTAAGGTGTGATCAAAAATAAATGGAATTTGTCGATTCAAATAAATATAATAGTGACGTGAAAGCAAGTCTTTATTTCTGGGGGAGCTAATAGCGAACTATCGTTGCAGTTGATAAATTCAATTAAAATTAATAGCGATTTATTGTTATACATGTTCGAGTTTCATCGTAATAATCTTTTTGCAATAACGTACAAAGTTACGACAAAGTTTTTTTACAAGAGTTATGAACCATATTGCCAACTAAATTAACTAAACCAAACAACTAAAATTGCGCACTTACTATTAATGTTTCTTTTTCAGTAATTCTAATGTGATTTAACTGAGAATATTCCATTTATCATACAAATACTTCCTGAGTGTTAATTTGAATACGTGAGGTACAATATCTCATATATTTCATACTAACAAATCGAAAACTAAACATAGTGGTAGTTTTCTGAAACGAGCCATTGTTTGAGTGATTGAAATCGTGTGGCTAAACATAACTATCAAAGATTTCATTTCGTATAATGATAATAATATTATATTCGTAAATTGATAATAATATTTGGTTTTTTATTATAAGCTACCGCATTATCAAACAGTAACCCATTAATTATAACAGGTAACCAGTTTTTATTTCTTCGAATTGTTATTACAACATATCTTGTTTTTATTTTTCTTCTCTTATCTACGATCATGGGCTACAATAAATATATGTAAGTACAAGCAATTTTAGATTTGGACAGTTTTAGATGTTTCAATGAATTTTTTATAGTTAAATATAGATAAAATGCCATTATGGTTATTTCACTCAGGAATCTAAATTTATTTTATCGTATTCGCACAAATTAAATCATTGGTGTCCCCAGGGTGAAACGTGAAATGTTTTCACAGGCGGGAAAGCAATTTCCTGCACATCACCTTTAAGTAAATTACTTTCTCACCAATTACGTTTTGCAAAGCTTTCATGTTTTCTCAATATTGATCGTTACATATAATCTCGTGGGGATAAAGGAACCTTGAGTTATTTTGATAAAATAACTTTAAAAATTAAATTAAATGCTTAACGCATAATTATCATATGTTTAAAACTATTGAAATGGAAGGTTAAAGAACACAGAAAATTTAGTAATATTAGTGATAGTTTTTAGATCAAATGTTTCTAGAAGGTCAAGGTTATAGAAAAGTTTTTGGTGAACGTCAGTATATCCACAAGTAAGTCAGGTTTGTACTGGCTAATAGTATTTTCGATAAATGTCCTTATTACTTTAGCAGTAAAAAAGGACCTGTAGAATCGATAGATTAGCCAAGGTCTAAATCATTATGTTATTTATTTTTGCTTTGATGTACAGACTACTATGCCGGCGCGAAGATTCTTTAAATATTTTCACGTGCATTCATTTACTGTAAGCCTGGGGTTACCACCTGCTAAGCAGCGTATCCGCAATTATTAGAACTCTCACAGCCCAACTGCGGTTAATTAAATCTTAAATCATTACAAAATTCACAATTGCCATTTATCAGAACCAAATACGTCATCTCGAATGTACCTAAGTCAATTAACCTGTTTAAATTAGATGCCCAATCAATAGCGTTATCAGTGTAATCTTTAGTAATTAGCTTATAAATAGCCAACGTACGCTTTCAACGGCGCAATGTGCAAAAGGTCGCACGGTATGACACATTTTGACCTTTAATCACTAGTATTGGTACTTTTTTTATTAATTTTACTAACTAGTATTATGATAAGGATGAATTCGTGATAAAAATGTTCATTCACAACTAAAAATACGCCGAAATTTTTTGTTTACATTTTTGACTAATAACCAAAAGATAGTTATAACAGAACGGAGTAATGAATCACTCCACTAAGTTTCTTTATTAATACCCTTATTTTTTTCCTTACTTTACTTTAGATCACATCACATCATCAGCCTTTTTAGTCACGGCTGACATAGCTCCTAATACACCCTGTCCATTAGGGTTTGGACTAATCCCACCAGCTTGGTCCAATGCGGTTGGTGGGTGACCGACTTTACATGCCCATCCGACGCATGGATCATCTTACTTTTCAGACAATTGGGTGATGGCCAAATTGCTTACTACCAACTAGGAAACAACAATGAAAATTTAGTTGCGTCCGCAGTTCAACCGACCTCCGGTTTCTAAAGCACAACCATACCACTAGGTACGGAGGCAGTTTTATTTAGATAAACCGTAATTACCTATTTCAACAGGAAATATTCCTACAACGAGTCGATTATTAATTTAATCCCTACTTTAAAAATCTTTCCAGTAAAAACTACAGTATTATAATCTATGAAATACGACCTATTACTTAAAAAATATTTAAAAATTAAAGAAAAGCGCTTTAAAAATGGTTCATAAACTTTATAGGAGTTAATAAAAAATCTAAATAAGCATAACTAAGTAAACATCTAAAGGATTTTGAAATACGAAAATTTTACCAAGACACTATATCAATTGAGTAATTGCTAGCTAAGTTACTTCCATCACTGATGTCAAAAAAAAAAAAAATTTTAAATAGATATAAATTGCATTGAATGGCTGTAAACTTCTTGTATCTTCGAGAATCTGATAATAGAGGTCCAATAATTAGAGTTAACAGTTGATTGAACTGAACGAAAGTGTATTATTATCATTATTACTATGAAACTTAATCGGCGAAATAGTTCTCGTGTTTAATCCACTTAAGCCTTAATGTTTTCGTGTACCATCGTTAAAAATAGAATTGTACTAATTTGTTTTATATAAATTAATACATATCCAGTCATTGATTCGTTAAAAATCCTTCTAAATAAAAAATCTTTTAAGAAATTGTCTTAATATAAGTGAAAGCTATATGGAAAAAATGTTACTTAAATCGCAATAAATTCAGCACTGCATACTTATGTCTTACCTCCTTTCCATCCCAAGTTACTGCGTGGTCGGCTTGCTAATTATCCACTTTTAACGCAGTGTGACTGGTACCTCAACAACCCAAAAGATATACTGAGTTCATCGATATATTAGATGTCGGTGAGTTTCAAGGCACAATAGTCCTGTAACGAGAGTAAAGATCGTCATATTATCCTACTCGTAACATTAACATTACTTCTTATACCTTTGGCCATATTGCACTAACCAACTAGGAAACAAGGTTGTCTCCCCGCTATTTAAACATAAGTACTTGGCAAGAAAATTGTTTGAACGCACTATTCCGTAATAAAAATAACAATATTTGTCTTATTCCATAGTATTAATAACATATATTAATATAATGTATATTAATATATAATATATATATATTTAGATAATTTTAAAAACTAAATATATTGTATTTAATATCATAAAGATCTTGATATTTTTTAACATTGTTCGAATAAAATTACAGCGTGACTTATTGTAATGACATTTATAACTGCTCTTTAATTTTTTAGGTATTTAAGTAACAATATTAATTTAGTTAGGCAGCTCACAGCTACCGAACTGAATAAATATTGCTTTTAAAAGCATATTAAGCTGCTTTTATAAACCTACAAAGCCGAGTTATTGTAATAAAAGAGAATTTCCTATTTATATTGAAACAATAGAAAACATGTTATAACTCACTTTACTGAAAGAACTAGTGGCATTTATCTTCTTCTTGAGTAAATCCTAACTGTACATTTGATATCTAATTCTTGTTATATATTATCTAATTTTATTTTCGATCTCACCTTAAAATTAATTAAGCGTTACCGCAATAAAGCGAGACAGTCCATAAGTAATTGGCGTTGATGAAATTTATACGAAAACTTTTCTATGGTCGTAATTAAACAACAAAAATGTTAATTGATAATTTAGCGGAAAGAAAATTCAGTTTAAGATAAAAAGATAAGTTCAAAATGTACCTTTTTAAATTATTTAAATGCCTATTGAATGGAAATACTTTTACGGAATTTTTCGCGTTAATTTATACGTAAGTTTATACTTTGGCTACCGATTGATTTATCTTGTTGTTATTGCTGAAGTGGAACTCTCAACGCGGCTATCTCAATACGGGTTGCTGGGAGAACCAACTTTTTACATGCCCATCTAACGCATGGATCATCTTACTTTTCAGACAATTGGGTGATGGCCCAAATTGCCTTAACCAACTAGGAAACAACAACGAAAATTTGTTGAGTCCCCGAGAGCTCAAACCCACGACCTCCGGTTTCTCAAACGCAACCTTGATAAGGGCACCTTATCCAAGGTAATTACTACTGAACGTAACGTAATATGTCATGTTTCGGGGCGGCAAGTGGATTCAAGACGTCTTACGTTGCGCTTCTTATGGGTAGAGCGTAATACTTATCAACCGACGATTTGCTTTGATTGACGATTACTATAATTATCTGCCATCTGTTAACTCCCAATGCCCAATAACTTAACAATAACTTTAACACATGTGACATAGATCTCTGCTTATTTATAAAGAACAATATTAATCTTTTTAAAACGATAAAAACGGTGTCTTTAAAGTTTAAAACAAAAGTTATAAAGAATTGAGCTCCGCCAGGCTTAATATTTCAAGGTACGACAGGAGAAGAACTTTTAATTAAATTACTTCTACCAAGCCTTTAGAGGCAATAAGGCCAGTACAAGCTAACTATTTTTTTCAAATTTTAATGTTGAAATAAAACATGCCGTAAAGGTGCTATTTTATAAGGTCTACTTTAAAAATATAAAATATTATATAGAAAAGAGTGTTAGAAAATAAACGCATGCGTTTTGCGCTTGCTTAAAAGCTTGTGAGTTAGTAAGAATCAAGTCATATTTGCAAAGACTCTCAAACTTAACCAATCATATATTTCTAATGCGCTAAACTAGTATTGTCTATATTCCTAAGTAGTTATAAAATTGCTTTTATATAACAACTTAATAACGACGCAAAATATATAAGCAAACAAAAATATACATATATATAGGTGTATGCAATACACGTAACGAATTAGATAACTAAAACAACATACGAAACATAATATACTGTCCAAAGACAATGAATGTCAGAGACACAAACCGAATCATTTATGTCGCTTCACTGCCTGCGGTAATACGTCCATTGCAGAGCTGAATACCGCTCTCTATTGTTCGTCGCTTAGACCGAACTATATCTATAAAAAGCTCCAGAACGCGATCAATCGTTTAGGCGAATGGTTTCGTAAATGGAGATCGACGTCAATCCCGATAAAAGTGTAGCAATACACTTTAATCGGTCTAGATTACGTCGTGATTACGATCCCGGTCCTCAACCAGGCGTCAGGATAAGGCCACGCGCTGGCACGACACCAGACACTAGGAACGCTAAAACTTTACGGCCAACCGATCTCAGCGGAAAGAGGCCAAATACCTAGCGTGACCTTCGACTGCAACATGTCGTTCAAAGTCATATTCAGGACGTTGGGAGAAAGGCTTTGTTCGTTTCGACCAGACTCTATCACCTAACGAATTCTAACAGTAAAATGTCGCTCAAATATAACCTTTTATTGTACAAGGTATGCATCGACCAATCATGGCTTATGCATGCCAAACTTTCGCTCACGCATCCTCCACACTCCTAAAGCAACTACAAGTAGTTCAAAACAAATTCATCCGCCGCGCCACTGGGGCGCAGTGGTACCAACGAAATGTAGACTTACCAGCGACTGCAAATTGCCGACACTCGCGAGCACTTTAAAGTTAACTCGCAAACACATAGATAAAGTAGTCAACCACAGCAACCCTCTGCTGGTAAAGCAGCAACGTATACGCCGATCCAAACACGTCTAGCCAAAGCGTCGACCACGAAACGTTCTTCTCGACCCGGACGAGGAAGGGTCGCCGAGACTCCGGACCCAACGGGGTCCCACATCAGACCCTACACACACACGAGTAGGGATGAACACACTCACCTGTAGTTCGCCCTCGCTTACGAGCACAGCGACACCACACACCGCGTATACTAGATACACCCGCGTTCCAGGACGGTTCTCACCGCCCCAGCAATCGATTAATACAGTAGCCAGACCGTCGGCGTCCGGTCCGTAAACCGATCGTCGACCATCCTTGAGACATAAACTAATACCTAACTGACGTACCTTCTGTACGTGTGGCCTCCATTTTAGCAAAAATGTGGGCCACCTAGTTCGTAGGGACGGGAGCTTCTCGAACTCTGTGTTAGATGAAGCTTACTAAAGACATGAGTCTGGAAGCATAACTAAGGATAAAAAAAAAAAAAGCAGAGCTGAAAACAATCAGCGGCGTCGACTGAAGCAATAAACAACGATGAAGCAACCGTTTGTCGTGAACTCCATAAATGCATATTAAAACATGATTAATTATATGTATAGTATTATTTTTTTATAAAAACCATGAAGCTTTGACTGTACACTAAAAAATAAGTCATTTATCTTGATACCATAATAGAAAAAAACGATATCCTGTATATTACATAATGTGATCAAGTATTTGTTAGGGCAAATGTTTGTATTCATTTGATGAAAATGTGCCGGAAACGTATTGTATGTTAGTGAATGTAGATTTACTAACATTATAAACATGTTGATGTTCAAACAATAGTCAACCTTCAAAGTAATGCAATAACCAATTAATATATGTTTGGAGCTTCCTTCATAGAGCTTTTAAATAAAGTTGCAAATCCATCTTTGAAGAGTTTATAAATTACAAAATTGGACTGACTCATATTTATGACATTTTAGGTATTGATACAACTCATTTTATCTTACTTGATCTGATATATTAATAGAAACAATACTCGAACATGAAATACCCAGTTGTTAAGATTACCAACTCTAAAATATAAGCGTTGAAGTATTTGTTCTATTTATCTAAAAACATCGTCGCCTAAACCAGCCTTGTTCAATCGTCTCTCTATTACATTTTTTTTATTTAAAATCTATGGTAAAATTTACTTGAGAGTACGAACAAAAAATATAGTAATCAATATTATTTTATTCTCCAATGTTAACCTTCGTTCTCATCAATTTTCGATTATTTCTTAAAATACCTACTCGTTAATCAAATTTCGTAGTTGGCGTCGTCGTTTCAGCCTGTCAAAGCCCACTGCTAAGCATTGGCCTCCCCCATAAGTCGCCAAGAGGCACAGATTTGGTGCGACCAGCATCCACCGACCTCCTGCATATTTGCACAGGTTGTGACACCACCTCGTGCTGGGTCGTCCAACACTGCGACACTGCCAGAAGGAGACTGACAGTTGGGAACCTTTCTTCTCTTTCTATGAAAATTTATAAAGCTAGCACAAATGATTTTACGTTTAAAAACATATTTAGTTAATATAAAAAAATCCCATCTATCGTGTATTAATATATCGTACGAATTACCTAATGACGTGAATTTAATCGTAAATAAATTTTGCATTGAATATGTACTTATCCGATTTTCTACCCAATAAATCTGTTTAAGGTTATTGAGTTTGAACTAATTGCGTTCTCAGCTTACGGCCGTTATTTTACGTCCGTAATAAACATTTTTAAAGTTAAAGGAATCTTTTTAGCATTAAAGTCTTTGTTTACAAACTATTCGATTGTGCAAAACGCGACCAATCAATACAAATCATAGGTCAAAAATATTTTTAAAGTATAGCCCATCATCGCTACACCATGACAGTCACCATTTTATTAAAACTTAATTTAAAATACTCGAATATTTAAATTATCCGAAAAATTTGCCTTGATAATTTTTAACTTGCTCTAATCGGTTAACTAACGCTTCCCCATGGCGTTTGAGCCTTAGTAAAATTACTACGTCAGCCTTATGCGTCAAACCATGATAATACAAATAGTCTCCAGGGGCAAATAATGACATTATTCATTATTCATAAAGCTTACTTACAAAATAATGACTCAATGTCTATATTAACAATTATTTATACTGTACAAGCAGTCCGTTCACGGCTTTGCCCGTGTTATTTTTAGATTTTTGAATGCATTTTCCTGGATTAAAAAGTATCCTTTGTTACTTAAGGATTATATAGCTTCTTAGTAGTGAATATTTTAAATTGGTTCAGTGGTTTCGGAGCCTCTTTAAAAGAAACAAATAAAACAGCTCTTTTATTTCCATAATATTAGTATAGATAAATAACTGAAAAAATTCAATAATTATTTAGCGTTTATATTAACTTTGACTCTAACTTGGTATTATTTCTAAAATTGTATTTGAATAGTCTAAAAACAAACCGCAATCAAACCTCACTCCTAATTATAATTAAGAATAGTCTTATTATAAAGGTTAAATTACCTTTTTAAGGTTAAATTTTTGCACAATAATATCTAAAATTGATTAAATTTGGAAACTATAAATCTGTTAAAACGAATTTAACTTGCAATTCCACTTACATTTCTCGTTGAAATAATCGTAAATGAAGAGATTCGTAATTTAAAACATTAAAGCGAGGCCATTCAAAAGTTTTATCATTAAAGAAAAGGAAAGTAAGATGCTGACAGTTAAGGTGTTTAGTGGCTCATTTTTGATAGGATATTCCATATTCGGTATTATCTCGACAAGTCCTTGAAAATATTTTACCTAAATAGTACGGGGTTACTTTAACATTATGGCTAATTTGACAGTTTTGGGGCTATTTTAACAGCACGACTAATAAGGCGAAGGAACGCTCTCGTGACCTTGATTAGCGCCGGGGAGTAGTAGTGTTGAGATGATGAGAGTAAAATGTGTCCGGGTCCTAAAAACTCCAGCAGATCACCTGGAAGAGACAGGACGTATTTGAACCAGTTTACTGGAATTTTAATAGAAACAAGGGTAAGCAGAAATAAGGTAAAGGATTAAAAGGCAACCTACCTTCTGTCGCATTTGTGAAATGTGATTTAAAGTTCACCATATACTGCTGACTAGATTTGTTGTCATCACTTACAAAATTGGATTTTGGCATTTATAACAAAAGCTCAAGCAACATTTTTATGAATGTATGGTATTGAAGACACAGATTATATTTTCTATTTTTGTTACAAAAAGTTACAATTTTTAAAAGTTGATTGTTAATGTTTGTTGATTCCAAAGATATTAGTATAATTAAAAGACTGAATAAATGCCTATAATTTTTTACCTAAGTGATAATAAAAATGACTGATTAATTTCATCAACTCGTTGTTTCAATTTCATTTTCCTCTATAATGCATAAAACAATAATAATTTTTTCACAGTATCCCTTACACGTTGTTCTATTGAAGCAAAAATATCATTCTTTTAGTTGTTAAAAATAAAAAACTATCAAAATATGTGCAAAGTATTTATTAATCAGAGATTTACACAATTTACTATAATGGAGACTTGTACTAAGAAGCTAAACCTGACAATGACTAAATTTAAGATATTATTTACATAGTTAGTTAATCAAGACAAATATACAAGTCTTAGCTCCAATTGTTGGTTATATGCAAAGATAAAAATCTAGAATGATTTAAAACGTGGTCATATTGTCATCATGATTGAAAATGTTGCGTAGATTAAAATTATTGAATTAAAATCGGTGCAATTTATAAAACGTATGCGCATTTAGGTCAAAACAAACGTCAACATAGCTAAAAAAATTAATGTAGATATTAATGTAGTAGAGTCCATACTACCTTGGTCTAGTAATTCAATTCTTGTAATGTTTTTAAAGATAAGCTAAGAAGGAATTCATATTTAAAAATAATTATCATTAACAGTTAATTGCAAAGAAATTGAAAAATATCACTTAATTAATCAGTCTTATCTCCCTTAAAATCATCGAGGTATACCGTATGAGTTTAAAACTCCTTACTATGTTGACTAATGGATTTATCCAGAAACGTTGACAGGTAAAAGAGCCAAAAATGGCTAAAATCAATCCTAAAGCGACTTGAGCGTGCTATTGGTAAAAATGTTTTGTAATACACGAACACGACAATAACAAAGAATTTATTCCTATCTTAACGGGAATCTCATTAATCCTGAACAGTTAACTACTGTTGATAAACGTTTATTTTGAAAAGATGGCCAGAAACATCAAGTCTGAGCTACAGGAATGCGCAAGTACTGCAATGAAATGAAGTGTCCAACTCGGTAACATACCTCAGTCCATGGACTAAATTAAAACCAGCAACAGTCGAGCAGGTGCTTTCTATTGTGTAGAAAGGAGGTCCCTGTAGGTGGTACTGATCTTAATCTCTGACTTTTGAGAAACATTAATCTTGGTGAAAAGTGATCCTAAAGTTTTTGGACAGTTTTATATTGTATATTTGTTTATGGACGTGTTTGTCATAATTGTTTAAATGACAATATAATCGTTTAATTTGAATTATGTTTAAACAGCTCTTATTTTAATTAAATGACAAAAACAAACTTGAAGCCGATAATTGGTACTTTAAAGCATCAAATCCGCTTTTCCATGGAATACCTCTCTAAAGGCTTACTGAGTTTCGACTAATTTCGTTCTAATCTCACGACCATAATTAATACAAATAAATGCTTTTAAGAAAAAAAAATATTGATTTTTTTTTAATAATTGACAGAACTGAAAAAAGATTAAAATTAAAGACAATGCTGAAAATAAGATTACACACGAACAAGTCTAAATAAAAATCTGGCAAAAATCTGAGTTTAAATTTGATTTTTAATCTCACGTGAGTAACTCAAACCTCACTGATAGACTGAATACCCATTTCGACAACTTAAGTGAATCTTCATTGCATTATTATCTTACATGTCTACTATATTAATGAAGGAAATCTGCCAAAAATCTAAGGTTCAATAATGAATTATAAATCTGATGTGGAACATTGTTATCATACGTAATTGTATATTATTTAATTGTATATCTGAGTTTTAACTAACTAATAGTTTACTTACAAGTTCCCTATTTTAAACCGGTGTTAGTCTTGTCAATCAATAATAACTTCTATATTGAATAAAAATATTTCTAATTTGAATTAGAATAATTAATAGATTTTCCTTTATGTTGTTTGTCATATAAATTAAATTACATTGGTTAGTGTAAAAGTTTAGTAAAATCCACCCTCATAAAAACTTCTTCACCGATGGACTGAAAACCAATTGCAAAAAAATTAAGAGAAACGTCATTCGATTATTTAATCATATGTCAACTATATTTACATGAAGGTACTGGTCTTAGAATGATACCCAAAAATAGTACTAGCAATTGGAATTGACAATACGCGCATGGATCAACGCATAGATGGATAAAGTTTATTCGAATATATTACATTAGAAAGAGAATGAAAATCTAATAAATCTATCATAACTAGATGGTCAGCTATGAAATTTATATATACTTTGATTATTTTAAAAATTACTAAATAGGTCCTGAGTTTTCTCGCGTGTTCTTTTTTAGGTCGAGGCGTCCTATTCCTGTAACCGAGTTGAAGCGTCCTTACATCATTTATGTTAACAATGAATAATGATATTTGACGACGCATGACATCCTATTACCCTGAAGACCATACCGCTGGAAAGTGTTCAAAACGTCGGAAATTTAAATATTGAAATAAACGCGATGAAATCCGTAAAAAGTTATTTTATTTAATAAACATATTCGAATTTCAATTTACTAACGGTATAGTCACTTACAGACTAGAGGCCGTGGGTTCGAATCGTGCGCAAATAACCACGAAGAGCTATTCTGCTTCCTGAGTTATTGAAATTATGGGTCAATCACTTATTTGGGTAAACAGTAAAATAATCTGAGCATTCGATAGACCATCTTTATCTGTTGTTATAAGGTGTCAGTAAATTAAACTTAATTGAAATCAGATGGATCTATTCATCCAATCTACTTTGATTTTTTTTTGAGCTGGGAAGATCAAAGGTAAAATTTGCATTTGAGTGAAATAAGTTAGACGAAGAGGTGACCTTCTAGGATCGGCTTTTTTAACTCAGAAAAAAAATTGTAAACAAAAAGTATGAGTTTGATAGTGACATCGATTACAATTATTTTGAATAACTATTCGGTTATCACATCTATGTAGTTTTGCGTCACACTAAAAACACAATACCTTGAGCTAAAAGCTAGAGTACACGTAAACACAATTTGCAAACTAATTTCAGCAAATTGTACTGTAATACTCTATTGAGTGTGAAAACAATCAATCAATGATGAAGCAATTATTAGCCGTAACCAATCTCTATCTAATCCTTTATACTTGTTCCGACTATATTGTTATTCTTTTTGTACTCCGCCATTATTTTGTTACCAGTAATAACCATTATGAACACTCCGTGTTTTTATGAACTATGTTACAAAATAATTTGTTCATAACATAATAATACATATGTATTATTTATAATGTATGAGAAAGAATTAGGTCAATGAAAATTAAATTACATACGGAACAAAAGAATCATAAATATAAAAAGATCAATCAACAAATTTTCATTGTGGTTCCTTAGTTGGTTAGGCCAATTTGGGTCGATCACCAAATGAACGACAAACCAAATATCTATAAAAATTAAGTATAGATATTTGTTGGTGTTGTATAAGTCAATCGCTAAGAGGCGGTCATGGTATTTTGGGACAGCCTTTGGCAAACGCGATAGCGGCACCCTTTTTAATGGCATTTGATCCTCTGCACTAAAATAAGATGATTGTCTTGTGGGTTAAAATTATTTGATGATAAGTAATATAAATGTAAGAAATATAAACAAAAGGTGTAAATTAAGGTCAAAATATATGTTAACTAAATTTAATAATAGTGTTAGGAAATATTCAAGCATGTTAATACGTTTAATAGTTTAAAGAAATATTTTGAACTTGGTTTAAAGTTTAAACGGACTATTAGATCGACTTTATATTAAAAAACGACCATGAAGAGAGTTATGTATCATCATAAATATAATTAATTCGTTTAGGATTTACTGACAAATTATATAATATTATTGTGATTATTACCAAGCTGAAGCTCTGTTATAATTTGGACAATTTGATTGCATCTTAATACCATTGCGTTCTAACATAAAAGAATAATAAACCGGTGGCGGTTGATTAATCCTCAAAATATTAGTTCTTGTTTATATGAAATTGATTATCTTTTTTATTGCTAGATATTCCATTAATATTAGAATACAAAAAAGGTTTTAAAGTGTATAAATTAACTATTATGTAAACATTATTCAATTGACCTTAATTTCTAATCGTAACTAAGTAGTATGCTATACTTAAACTTGGAAAGGACGGTATGGAATCTTCAAAAGCAAAATTAAATTGTAGTTATCTAGTGTGTTAGTAATTGGCTGATCACCGATATGTCTGAAAAAATATAAAATTATTAGATAATTTGTGTTTAAAAGGTTGTCGCTAGACCGAGCCTGATCTATGTAGTATAAAATTAGGCTACAGCCTGGGCTTTGAAGCTAAACAAGTTTGATAATATCTTTCAAATAAAATAATGAATAAATAAATTGACAACATTCACCATGTGTATTCCACTGCAAGCCTTCCTACTGCATGCCTTTCCGTTAGGTTTTGGAGCGTAGGTGACATGATTTTCAATGCCCATCCGACGTGAATCATCTTAACATTTCAGACAATTGAGGTGACTGACCCAAGTTGCCTGACCAATCTAGAAACAACAATGAAAATTGGTTGGGTCCTCGCAAAATTCGAATCCACGACCTCCCGTTTCTAAAGCACACGTCCTTACCACTACCGATACAGTTAATAAATTCACAGTATACTATTACAATTAGTATTCGTATTAATTGCCTAAATATATTTTAACCTTTCTTTCCATTACTTACGGTACCCAAATTAAAAATAACAATTATTTCAAAGTTGAATCACAGGCACATTAATGAATAAGATATTAAGAAAATTTTTTTTTTTTTAAACAATATACAATTTAATTTATCTGTGAGGGACTCTAAGAATTTAATGACTAAGTAAAGTTAATAATTTGTTATGACATATTCTAATTCATTGAACAACCTTGTTACTGTAATGGCCATTACATCCTTATCTCTTTCGACAATGGCTTCTTTATATTTCTAATAACAAGATTCAATTTTGTTCAAATGAAATTAAAATTATCAATTACAATTTAAAATATCAATTACAAAATCACATAACTTATAGACGGACACGCTTAACTGAGCTATTCTCGTTTACTGTCTTTGTAATTATCTGGCATATTTGCACGAGATCAAAGGGATTATAACATAATTTCTGTGGATTAACGATATGGACAAATAATTTTCTATAGCATAAAAGCTCTGGATAAATCGATGGATTAAGAAGTCGGTCCACCTACCAACCCAGAATATGGACCAGCGTGGTGGGATACGGTCCAAAACCCCTAAGGGATAGGGTTATTAGAGAAGGCCTATGTCCGGCAGTGACTACACAAGCTGTCGATGATAGATATTAACAAGATCAAAAAGATTTTATGTATTTAGCTCAAAATGACAATTTTTTCGAGATCGCATTTAAGCACTTGCATGACCAGTTTTAATTTAGTTTTGTTTGTTTGATCCAAAAGGTTCCAAACAAATGTTATAGATCACTTATGATTATTTTTACAACTCTTATTAAACGCATTAATTTAATAGGAACATTAAAAAGTATAAGCAATAACAATAGGTTAATTAAATTTGTTCTATGATTTCATCCAATCAAGTTTCATTTATATTTAGCAATACGTGAAGCAAAATAATAGATCCGCGTCTACGTTTACAATCTTTTTATTTAACCAAGCAACCACATTGTTCCATTGTTTATGCTTTTTTTAGTCCTGTGGTACCAATATCATCTCGCCACTATCATTCAAATCATCTCGGCTATTCAGTGTTGAATAGTAACTAAGAATTGCCCTTTTGAATTTCATTTATTTCCTGGACATCAGATATATAACCAGAATAATTTTCGACTGTTAGGCAATAACATCCAAGATATAATACAATATCAATACTTATAGGAAAATCGATGGTTCAATAATTCGTATCGGCAATAGAACGTTCCGTGCAGACGCGGAAACAAACTTTAGCAGTATAGCATTAATATTTACAGATTTAATGTGGATTGCGTGATTTTATAAAGACTTTGTTTTATGTCGTGTTAAAAAAGTTGTGTAAACAAATTGAAGGATTTATTTTAGTATATATGCATTACTAGGCATTTTTTTTTGCATACGCAAGCAAGACGGAACAGTCAGGCCAATACTTATGGGAATTGTAAAGACAATTTCATATGTACTTGGCAATACCTGTTATATTTCTTTGTTGTTTGCCATATCTAAACAATGGCTGTTAAGTCATGATATTTTTCAGTAAATAGCTGGCTTAATTGACCTTCAAATCCAGGAAACATGCAAGTAGTTTTCACAATTCTGTTTCTGTTTTATTGACGTCAATTTTACTGTTATCTAATATTTCTGAATTGTCAAGATAATATAACAGTCACTCTGCTTAAACAGTCGCTCTAGTTTATAAACAGGTAATTTAATAGTTAAAAAACTGGAACCTCACATATAGTTGTAAAATTATATGCATATCAAATATAAATCTAAGGTTTCTAAATGTTTATGGTATACTTTTCCGGGAAAATGTTTCTATTGTATTGTATATATTTTACCGGATGCCATAAAAATGTACAGGACAATAACAAATATACGTTTTACATTTGAAAATATGATACATAACATCACATGAGGGTATTATTCCAACAAAAGGGGATTTCATTTATTATTTTTTATTCTCGACAAAGAGTAGAATTTTGATTCATAAATAAATATTTTATTTTTCTTAGCATTAAAGCCAAAGATGGTAATTTCAATAGAAGATCATGAAAGGTTCCGACTATTTAATGGTCATTCGTAACCTGAAAATATTACATTTTCATTTTTATTCAGACCTCCAGCAACTTGATGATGATCTATATTTCTATAAGCAGAAAAAACAAATAGCATTTCGAAAGAACCAAAGGTTATTTCTTCGGAAATAATTTTAAAATCAAATCAAATAGGCTTATTACAAATCATTACTGATTGCTTTAGAAAAAGTAATGTTTTCATATTTCAAGTACTTTTTTATTAAATTTAAATAAGTAAAGTGCCTTGCTTATGTGAAAGATTCGCTATAATTAAAATATTGAAGGTTCTATCTTAAAGACTTTCCCGAAGATGAAGTCCAAATTAAATTTACTCCTGTATTCAATTCCTTATTGACAATACCGTAACACAAGAAACGTATAAAGAATTAAAAATAAATTAATCAACCTATGCATATGAACAAATTCTTATTCCTGTTAAACTACTAATGTTCTGATTTTGCTTTATACTAACTTGTTATCAGAATCTACGAGCATTACACTGAAAGAGGTGAAATTATGAATAAAATGAATTCCCTAAGTCTCTGGAAAAAAAAGTTTGGAAATTTATTTTTAGCCCAGCTGAAACTATATAATATATTCATATTTCAAGAACAGTCGATTGAAATGTCGGAATTAAAATTTTAAAATAAACGTGTAAAATCAGTAAAGTATCTATATTTATGTAAACTTTAGAAATAATACAATGTCGGACTTAATGCCAAAGTATTCTTACCAATCAACCATTGGAAGGTGTATGAGAAGTTGAGTAGGATGCTAAATAAAAGGATTTTAATATTCTGAATCAAGTTTCAATATATATTAATACATTTCTATGATGATAAAATACCAGGAATACAAAGTTTATATAATTGTCAAATGTATATTAATTTATCCTGAATAAAAAATCTAAAATAACCAATTGAGTCTATTTTTCAATAACGTTAAAGGTTAAGGACTCCGTAGCTTACAGTGGTATGGGCGTGATTTAATGAAACCAGAGGTCGGGGTTGAATCCATGGGGGACGCAAACAATTTTCATTGTTGTTTCCTAGTTGGTTAGAGCAATTGACGATCACCAATTGATCTGAAAAGTAAAGATGATCCATGGTCGATGGCATTTAAAAGTTGTCCACCCAATCAACCCGCATTGGACCACGTGGGGATAGTGTCAAACCTCTAATGGATAGGGGTGTATTAGGGAGGCTATGTCCAGCAGTGACAACAAAGGCTTGATGATGGATGTGATGATGTGAAAGGTTATTTTGAAGAGCATCCAAATTGAATTCTGTCCCGACATCCATTACAATTGTTATTACACTGTAAAAGTTTATGAGGAAAAATTTTCGTTGAGATGTTTTGTAAAAAGGTTTTCTATATTTTATGTTGTATAAAATGTAATGAAAGTTAAATTTTGTTTTATAGAAGTCTCTTTTAATTATTCTACAAACAATTTCTTGTTTTTTCAAAACTTTTGCGTATTTTATTCGAATCTTTGTATTTAGTTAAGGAGTCAAATATACATTTTCAAATATTTCATTGCCGCTTGATTAAAGTCAAAGTTAAACATCTTTATTCAATATTATTTCATAGCCTTACATTCTATCATTGTGTCTGTCAATGAATCTATACTTGTTTCCAAATAGAACAGGCTAACTTAGAAAACGGTTAGACACTGGCAAGACCTTTTTTCCATTGTCAATATTTTTTTCAAATCATTAAATCAGTACAGAATACTTTACTCAGATTGAAATAGCCTAAAGCGAACAATACATTACTTGGGTGTGTTTCATTAATACTCATTTGAGTAATGAAATCTTTTCAAACACTATGGAGTGTATCGTGCCATTTTAAAAGCAATACTAAAATGCCCTAACTGAATAAGTTATCATATTTAGGAAACAAACTCAATTAAATAGTATTATAGAATAAGAACGTTCAATTAGACAAATATAAACTTTTCCCTTTAGTGCTTGTTCTTTTTAAGAATAGAATTATATTTTAAGCAGTCCCGACCGTTAAATGCGGCTTGAACAATTTTATTATTACTTTAGGACTTGGCGCTCATTGTTCGTGTATTAAAGTTTTTTAGGCGCCATATTTATATTAATAAAATCGAAAAAACTCTCTTTTTTCGATAAGCGTATTCTTATATTACCGGAAATCTTGTTTTATATTTAAACGCTTAAGGATATAAAACATTTAAATGGGTAAAGTTCCAAAGTAGGCGAGTTTTGCTAATAGATTTATAATTAATTTTTCACCTCAACTGTACGCGCATTGAAGCTACTTCTCTATTCTGTACTATGAACCAGAAAACACTTTATATTAGATTATTCTGAAACAGGAAAATACTTCCTGGATAACCGAATGGCTTATTTACGTTATTAACGTTTTGTTTTGGTGTACATTTATTCGTTGGCTCCGTTCATAAATTATATAATATATTGTATAATAATATTAAGAAGGATTATAAAATAGTATTCTCAGAAAAAAAATTATAATTTCTCTAATATAAAATAATACTACAGTAGCTCAGAAGTATTAGTTATTTCGTCTTGTTTTAAGATCAAACAATTAATGATAGTTTTGTATTTATCTTGTAATTTCTGTTAAGAGATATAACTATTATTACTAATAGATATAAGTACAAGCAGAAAAAAGCATTAAAGGGATCCGTAGTTCTTTTTTGCTATTTTAAAATTAATCGATAGGCTTGTTATGGATATGATTCCTACGGTAACTATAATATTATTAAGCTTCATTTTGATGTCATTATGAACAATATTGTTTGAAAAGAATAATAAAATGACAGGTAAACAATTGTGCTGCTTTGAAAACTTCGATTACTTTAAAAAATCTTATTGATAATTTATTACCGATAAATTTTCCAAACGTACATTATTATGTAATAAAAAAATTAACAATTTAATTTCAATCAACCCATAGCCTAAAGATACAAAGATTAATCTCAAAGCTATTTTTCTGTAACCGTTATTTTTCTTTTTTTAATATTGCTATTCAGCATACATGAGCATTCATAATGACAGATCGTCAAGTTATCAATCAATTATAATCAATCAATTATCAATTATAAATGAATTCTGTACTGGAAGAAAAAAAATTAATATTGTTTAAATATTGAGAAGATAATATTTATTTATGATATTAAAGAACTGGGCACGATGTATATAACAATGTATTCTGATGTTATCTTTAATAAAACTCTAAAATAACCAATTCTAGTCGTATTTTTAATAGCCTAATGGTTACTTTTTAAGAGATCCAAATTGAATTCTGTCCCTACTTCCATTACATTTGTTTTTTATTACACTCTAAAAGTTTATGGAACAAAATTTTGCTGAGTTGTTTTCGTAAGTAAAAGGCTTGTTTATTGTTTTTAAGTGTGTATAATAATGTAATATAAGATAAATTCGTTTACCACAAAGTTTGCTTTAAATCATTCTAAAGCACTCTACAAACAAGAAACAAATGTTTTGCGTACTTTGTTCAAATCTTCGTATTTAATTAAGGAGTAAAATATACATTTTTAAATATTTCATTCAATAAGCATCATCAAGTTAAACATCTTATTATCTCAACCCATATTATGCGTCGTTAATTTTCTTGCTACTTTGTTCGTTAAAAAAAACACGAACAGTCGTTTAACGAAAGTTCAAAAATTAAACCGAGCAGACCGTCCGTAAATAAGGCAAAACGCCAAGCTTGCTTAAAGGAAACAAAACTTTCACTTCCAACAAGGGAGTACGCGGATGATGAATTATCCGAGAATATTAAAACAAAAGCTTCCTTTTACTAAGAAATGCCTTTTAATACTTCAACTAGCTAGAAATCTTCTCATTTTATAAAAACAATTTCAAATTACAATAATTGCAAATAGGACTTTATGATGTGAACGATTAGGTCTAAAAGTTTTGCACAAAATAGTGCTTATTATTTGTCCTTTATTTTTGTCTCTCTCTTAGTTTCAATTTAGGTTCCAAATATTTTTTTCATATATATATATGCTCTTTCCGTTTACGTTCAATCTATAGAAAGTAATTTACCATCCCATAATTTAGGGCATCCTTTGCAAAATGCGCTTGGCAAAGATCCAGCTGTAGAATGATTCCTTAAGGAAAATTTGCTTTTCCTTTAAGACTTTACATTTCATTAAATTCATCAATAAAAAATGATAATCTTCATGATGGAAATACAATGACTCGTTTAGGTATACGATTCGTTAAAGAGAATTTAACATATAAAATATAGAAAATCAAATCTCGCTCGTACTAAATCAGCAATCCTTTAAATAACGAGGTTATAAAGCAATGAAGAAACGAGTATTAGAACCGTGACTTGCGTATAAATTGCAGATCTGAGAGGGTTCGACAAAATTTTGCAGAGATCATTGCTTCAAGCAATTGCAACAAAAATAAAGCATTACACATTTTTCGCTCATTTATAATAGCGCATACTGCTTTATTAAACATGTTACCAAAGCTACTACTACCAAAATCTATTATTAAATTAAAATCAATGTATTCAAATTACCACAACTATCGTTCGTAACAACATCGTCTATAAATACATAAAAAAATAAAAGAATACAAAAAAACGAAAAGCAATTTTATCAGGTTCAAATGATATTAATTATTTTTTCTGCCTTAATAATAAAGGAAACGGCATATTTTCACTCAATAGAACTGACCTGCATTAGTGGAAGGCTGCCTTAGAAACTGGAGGTCGTGTTCGAATCCTGCAGGACTCAAATAACAAATTTTCAAATGTTGTTTCTAGTTGTTAGAGAATTTGGGCCGATCACCCAATTGTCTGAAAAGAAGAGATCCATGGTCGGATGGGCATGTAAAGTCGGTCCACCACCAACCTCATTGGACCAGCGTGGTGGATGTACCAAAAATCTAATGGATGGAGTGATTAGGGAGGCTTGTCCACTGTGACTATCATCAGGCTGATGAAGAGAACTACTTAATGAAATTCATTTATTATCTAACGATATAATAAGCAAAATACTGAAAATGTTTATCATGAAAAGGGACGAGATTTCAATCAAATGAATAATGCCAAATTTTGAGGTTATGTTTTCTCAAATTTAATAGGGTAAATTACAAACAAAGTATTTATATGGAAATTTAGATGGTATTAATCTAAGTGTCTATGCACATATCCAAATTCCTTGTTTTCTAACTTTATAGATTGGTATAAAAGGTATATTAAACATTGATAAAAACAATGAATCTAATGTGATGCATTTATGTTATGTGTTTATACATCTGTAATAATAAATTTTATTCGAAACAATTAAGCGCAATAATACTTATTTATTCTTAACTTAAAAGAACTTATTTCAGCTCTTTACTAATATAAATTTTTAAAACGTTTCATATGTTCTATAAGGGTGATAAAGTTATTAAAGAACGACGCCACAAGTTATGGTTGACGACGAGTTATGGTTGAAGCGTGACATGTGCCAAGAGCATAAAATCCCAAGACGGTGAAAAGCAATCTGCATTTGTAACTTTTGAGCGCCATAATTCATTAGTTATTTTACTAAGGAATTACAAATGACGTAATAAAGATTATTATGGCATGTGCTATCTACTCAAAGATTCGTTGTCGCTTTATTTGTCAAATTGGATTAATTATTTGTCGTTGTCGTCGTCAGATATCTTTTTGGAATTCGATAAAAATGGATTACTTTATCCATCGAGTAAGACAGTCCACTATTTTGTCAGCTAGTATGTGTTAAATAATAACCTTTAAGCTTTTACTCGAATTAATATTTCTCTTATATTTATCGACAAAATGGTTAAGAAATGGACGGTAAACTTAACATTATATGCATCTTAACTTTCCTTGATTTTGTTCTATTAAAACATGCATTTACATGGCACATTAGAGCCAATCCTGGTTTGTACTGATGTTCAATTTAATTATACTCGTACTATAAGAACTACTGACTCAACCTTGGATATCACTTGTGCCGAGAAAGATTTTAGGGGACAACGTCATTCTACAACCATCACAAAGGAATCAGTATTAGAAATATTTCAAAACAATTTGTTAAAATTTAAATAAGAACAAACATATAAATAACCCATATTAAACATATATAAATAAAATGAAAGAGGAGTGGAATTAAAAGGGTTTTCTGTCGTGACAAATATATTTTTAATACTCAGGGTGTATTATTAAATTACCCGAGGAAATGGATGAGTGTTTGCTCAGGTGGTTGCTTAATGGATGATCATAGATTAGGAGATAATAACATTATTATTACATTTATTAACAGGTAAGTTCTTGTACATCACCACACTGCCCGCTGAGTTTCTTTCGCCGGTTATTCTCAGGTCGGAGGCGTCCTATTCCGAACCGGTGATAACGCCCTAACAATCAATAAGCGAGTGTTACGCTTCTATATTGAATAAAGATATTTGAATTTGTTGTGACGCGGTTTAGCTAGAAAGGATAAAACTGTTTTTATTATTTAATAAATTATTTATGCAACTACTTTCGCCGTTTACTCAAGTAGTCTCATTAAGAACACAAAGATTATATTTAAGCGCAGTTTCAGATTGTGCATAAATCATTCTGAGCTTCGTAACCTCTTGTTACAAAAATCTGCAATAACTGTAGATGTTTTTAAGATAATAAAAAAAGGTTTTTTTTTATCCGCTATAGAGAATGAAAATCCTCCACATCCGTCAAAAACATATTTGAAATGCTTTCAATTAAGATTTATACACTCTTTAATTCAGATTTACAAAATCTGAATTAAAAAGTGTGAATCAAGATTCTACTTATTGCTTCATACCCTAATGCTATCACTTAAGAGACACTTTGATAATAAAAATACATTTCCCTCATAACTCCCAATATAAGCCCACAATCTTGCATCATTTAGTGATGGTAACTATAAAATTTGCTGGAGGCCATTAGCTATTACCCGCAGTATCTTCTAGCAATCAGGCTAATGCGTTAAAGATATTGCTTCTGTTAGCGTTGACAGTGGTCACGTTTGTCACTTAAATTTCCTTTAAAGGAAAATAAATGTTGGTACTTAATAATATAATCTTTATTTGATATAGAAGTCTTACACTTCCTTATTTATGGTCAAAAAGGCTACCTATAGCCATAATTGGTCTAAAATGATATACATACTGTCACAAATGCTAATATATTTATCTATAGTATTATAATACACATACGACAACCCACTTGGCCTAATGGGTTGTCGTCGACGCCAAAGGGTGTAGGTTCCATTCCCATCACGGGAAAAATATTTGCTCATGTCTGTTTGTGTGTATCTATTTATATTCATTTGTTTACAAAGGAAAGGTAAGTCTATGTATTTACCAGCCATTCAGTTTCCATAGCACAAAATTTCTTAGTCTGGGGCTAGACGATGTTGTGTTGTTCTTCCAGAAACATTATTATGAATTATTAAACAATGCTCCAACATTTTCGTTATCGTGCATAAATGAATTAAAATAGCTTAATTCGTATGCCCCCGATTAAATCTGTGTGTCATGTGAGTATAAGGTCTTAAATCTCTTTACGTTTTCCAATCCCTTTAAAACAAAATTGTATCCTGAATTGTATATTTAAAAATTATTGCTATTGATTACATACAATTGAAGGATTCAGTTCTTAAACTCACAAAAACACACGATTCCGGAAATGGTATATACATTTTCTCTATAGGCTAAATAAAGCTTACGCAATGGATCACATTCTGGTAGGATTAAACATTGGTACAGCAAACAATCGTGACCTTTGTTTATTGGCACGTCGTTATTCATAGTCTACAAGCATTTGACGACGACAAACAGCTAAGCGATGGATTCGGTTCGTGTTTGACATTATACCAACAAGGCTGCCGTTAGACAGGATATTGCATCCGCAGCTTGACTATTGCAATCAGCCTTTGATAGTCCAACTGCTGACATAGCCTCCTAATACACCCTTTCCATTGGGTTTGGACCGTATCCCACCACGCTGGTCCAATCGTGGTGGTGGACGACTTTTACATGCCCATCCGACGCATGGATATCTTATTTTCAGACAATTGGTGATCGCCATTTGCCAACTAACCATGAAACAATCAATGAAAATTTGTTGTGTCCCCTGCAGGATTCGAACCCAGACTCCGGTTTTAAAGCACAGTCCATCACTAGGCTACGGAGGCAGTTAGTTGCAGAGTAGCTTGACAATATACTTGACAATATACATATGTCAGTGTCAGTTGCTTTTGCCAATTATATTTATTGCATAAATATATGCACTTTTTTAAATTAAATGATTTGTTAGCCATTCTGAATTCAAAGGTATAGATTCCACAGAAGTATAACATTAAATTGAAAAATATTTATGAATGAAGTCGTACGATGTACGGGACACAGAAGAAGGCTTATTCGTAGAAAGTAGATTTTAAGACAAATCGTCGGAGAACAGTATGCAAAAATGAAGGGAAAAAGGGTGGTAAGTTCTTTGATGAATCGACGTTGTGATTTGGCAGCCATTGAATTCTGTGACGAGGACGACACATGGTCATACTTATGGATATTGAATACGAATCGAATGCAGTTATTTTGAAGTCGGACGAGTTTATTGGAAAGAGATCTGCATTCAGGTCAAAGTAGCATTTAAGATAATCTAATTTCGACATGACTTCAATTACATTTGAGTAGAAATAAATAGAACCAAATAATGTCATTAATTTACTTTTACTTCATTTTTGTTTAAAACATTATATTGCAGACCAAAAACATGTTTATAACTTGAAAACGTATTTTAAAAAAAGAAAACCTAAATATTCTTTTGTTATATATTAAAGAGATTTTATTCAATCGCCCTTTCAAGATGAACTGAATTAGTCCTTCTTTATGGTTCCGATAAAACGGTTAATTTGATTTCACGGTTTGTAGCACATTTAATCCGATATCGTTGACTTATTCTGAACCATTGCCCACCTAAAATCTGATTATCCCTCAAGTTTGTTTTTAGAAGGCTTTCTTTGATACGGTCTGCTACCTATTAAATCCATTGTTAAAAGATGTTTCACGTTATTTATCTTTGTATATTACGATAGACTCCATCTAGGGTTTATGATCACGGTCATCTGAGATGTCTGTAGTTCAAGGTACAGACGAATACCATCTTAAAGATACTCATCGCGAAAAATCCGTAAATAAATGGATTTAATTACTATAGTCACATTGTAAATAAAATAAATAATTATGCTCCATTACATACATGCAATATATAAACAAGAATAATAAAAAAATATATGAACTCTGTTACAAAAGCACCTTGCGATCCACCTTGCCACATAAGAGTTTGGTGTTCTATTGAGACCTAGAGTGTTTGGCGACATTTAAAAAGCGATATCGTCTTCGTAAATAATGTTTATGGAAACAACCCAACTAAATAATATTCTAATAATAAGAACGTCCAGTTAGCCAATACAATGATATTTTAAGCGCATTAAACATACTTATTTTATACATATATTGCTTGACCAACCGTTCGACCACAGCTTGAATAATTTTGATATTGCTTTTAAACTTGGCATTAATTTTTTATATTATAGTTTTCCAGGTGCCATATTTATATTCATAAAAACAAAATTTTAGAAAAAGCGTACTCTTATATTGCTACAAATCCTGTTTTATAGTTAAATGCTAAAGGATATGAAACATTGAAACGGTAAAAGTTTAAAAGTAGGCTCGCTTAACGGTGCGCGCATTCAGTATAATGAACTAGAGAACACTGTATTAGATTATTCTGAAGCAGAAAATTACTTCCTGTATAACTGAATGGCTTCCTTATGCTATTAACGTTTTGTTTTGATGTACGTTTAGACATGAGCTTCGTCCATAAATTGTTAGCTCTTTTCATTTTCCACTCCATTTTTATTTAAAAGTAATGAATTGAAATTAACATTTATATGTTATGAAGGATTGTAAAATAGTGGTTGTAGTAAAAATTCTAATATTAAATAATACGACAGTGTCTTTGCAACGTCAGAAGTATTCCAATGGATTAGCATATAGTTATTTAGTCTTGTTTTAAGATCAAACACTTGATGATAGTTTTGTCCTTAACGCCTCATGCCTCATCATATTACTTATGAAACAGATTTTTTTTGTAAATAGCTACAGAGCAACAAAGACATACACATACTTGAAATAACTTAAACATGTATATGTTACTTTCGTGATGAACATTGTATAAAAGCCATTTTCCATTTATAAGCTGTTATCTTAGTAGCTGCTAGCCTAGAACTGCCTCGTAGCCTAGTGGTATGGGCGTGTGGTTAGAAACCGGAGGTCGTGGGTTAGTCTGCGTAGGACTCAACAAATTTTCATTGTTGTTTCTCTAGTTGGTTAGGCAATTTGGGCGATCACCCAATTGTTCTGAAAAGTAAGATGATCCATCGTCGGATAGCATGTAAAAGTCAGTCTACCATTAACCCGCATTGGACCAGCGTGATGTGATACGGTCCAAAACCTCTAATGGAAAGGTGTTAGGAGGCCTGATATCACTCTCCTATTGATTTATAAATTACCTATATTATATCTTTTATTTTAATTGTTTCTTTTAAACTGAAGTATGATAAAATAGAAGTGTAATGCTGAATAATAATGGCTAGAACAAAGACTGTAATATGTTCAAGAAAGTGTGCCACGTCAACGTTTTAGTTCAATTCAATTTAAGTGGAACATTATTATAACTATTAGAAGTTGAAGCTATTTTCTGATAGCTCTTTAAATAACTTCAAAGTTACGCTCTCTGGAGCTTTTTCCATTGTCCTTTAAAAAAACAAATGTTATTGAGGTTATATAAAAATTGTTATTCCTATGTTATAAATGTATATATTAATGTTACTTAAGTAAACTACTGGCACTTTAAGTTAAATCTTTGATAAATTTTTAAGAACATACTTTTATATTTTAATTTTAAACGAAAAAATACCTGTGTTTTCATTAATTAAAATACTAATTATAACTCCGATTCGATGTTTAGGTGGTGATATCAAATTATATTAGGATTTGTAACGATCAAAATTAGGCTGCATGTTTTCTCATTACAATTTTTTTTACATTTCATCATGATCATCAGCCTGTAGTCTACTGCTAGACATAGGCCTTCTAATCCTCTGGCCGGCTAATGCACGCACTCTCCATTAGGGGGTTCATGGACCGTATCCCACCATATTGGTCTAGTGCAGGTTGGTGGGTAGACCGACTTTTTACATGCCCATCCGACGCATGGATCATCTTACTTTTAAGACGATTGGGTGATCGGCCCAAATTGTCCTAACCAACAAGAAAACAACCATAGCACAAAGTTGTTTCCCCGCAGGATTCGAACCAATGACCTCCGGTCTATAAAGCAAGGGCCAATACCACTAGGCCACGGAGGCGGCGATAGACAGAAGTGTCAAAAATAATTGTAATTTTGTGTGCGTAATCTGCACAATTAAATAAAACTGGGATGTCTTTGTATAACATCAAGATAACCGTTTCTAAATGATTACATTGTGATATATAACCATACATTTAACAAGACGTTTCGTTTCGATATGTTTCCGTTTTGAAATAAACTTATTTCATTTTGGTGTTATACTTGCGTTTATTTAGTCACAAACTTTAGCTCGTCTCTGATTAAACAATAAATTTCTTAAGCTCCCTTTACAGTAATTTATTTAGCAACTTTGCCAATGAACAATTTGTAACACAAATTGTTATGGTTATATGGCGCCTTAATTTATGTGGGCAAAGATTCCGAACTATCGGTAAAATAAATTAAACTCGGGTAAACTTATTCTCACAAAGGGCAACCTCTTTACTCTTAGATCAACAATAAATTTATATTTCCGCCAATCCAATATTGTAAAGCATTTTTAAATATGGATTTGGTGCCATAAGACATTTTATGTAAAATCTAGTGAAACACTTTAACAACTGTTTGGGCTGGACTTAAAATTATTTAAAATACACAATTTAATTATTTTAAAATATAAAAACTAGTAAAAAAAGTGTACTAAATATAAAATTGCGTATTCCTTATATATTATAATATTTTGGCGTATTTCTAAAAAAAAAGCTTTACTGTAGTTCAATATTTTATACAAACTCACCTCTCACATTAAACAATAAAGAGCACACTTGAGTTAGGACTAATGATAAAAATTACGTTAACTTTAACATCACAGCTACAAAACCAAAATAATCACTTATTAGTCTTAATTTCCGTAAGAGATACCAGCGCTTGTATTCAATGACTATAAACTTTTTTAGAAAACCTAAATCGTTATAGAATGTGCCTATAAAAGGAACGCCTTGGCCACATTAACCTGATTGAACAATTTATGTGTCTACGCCAAGGTTATGTGCGCTAGAAAAGCAAAAAAAGCTTTTTGTTGCTTCAATACCCAAACGGTTTTTACTTAATATTTTGATAATAAAAAAAATATTTTTGTTTCAGACATGCGTAAATTAAATTCATCATGCTGTTATTCATATTCCGAAAATTATTGTTTGCATCAATAAATATGTACATCATACTTAATACAATAGATAATCGAGTTACATACACTCATACAACGACATAATCTTATTTTATGTCGAATTTTAATCTTATTTAGTGAAGACATTTAAGGGGACTTATTCGCTTTAAAACTGTGAAGGTTGCATAAAAAGGTCAGCTGCCATGTTGGCACGAATTTTTCTTAAGTGTCTTATACTTACAAAAGAGGCGAGAAATATACCAGCGTCGAAGATACATATAGCTGAGTAACAAAAAGGGTTTTCATAATTCATTTGAGTATTTGGTTGTTGTTTTATACACAACTGCTCTTTACCAAACATTACGTATACGTGCATGAAAAAAGTCTTAAGTGAAAATTATAATACGCTGAAGCATCGTAAACTTTGATTTATGAAGCTATACGTTTACGTCACTCGAAATTTGAGCAATATAAGCGTTATTCGTTACATAGGGGCTATTTTTTATCCTAGAAAATGGTACTTTTATAATAGAGTATTTTAACTGCTTACTAATTACTAGCTATTTTCTAAAAAACTCAACCCAAAAAATATATTGAGTTGAATTTTCTTATGTTCATACCAGTAAGTACTTGAAGTTTAGTGGTCAGTCATGTTTATTTACAAAGTTTATCAAAAATATCGGTAGTCCTCACAAGATAATTTAAAATAATATTCTAAAAAAATAGATAAAATGTCATCAGTCATGCGGAGCCAATTTTTTATATAATATATTAACATATACCGATTACTACAACTTGATGCGATATTACTTTGCGAAACAAAAAAATGTACAAAAAATAATGAAAGACAACTTTAGCAGCGTCAAATGGACAGGCATTTTATTTTCTTCTTTGATGTTAAAGGAAAAGCTAAACGTCGTAGTCAATTGAACCGATCTATGTTCACGCCATGCATACGTCACAGACTGCCGATATCAATTTAGCATGAAAAGAGGGCCCATTGAATCAGAATCAATTCTCCGACTTCCGAAGGTTTTGTGTTTATTGAATTCTAATGGAGCAATTTTATGGGACAATCTGATTTATTATAGAAATTATATTCGGATGTTTGTCTAAACATTTAAGGACATAAACATACGTTTTGAATTATTTTAATCATCACTGCACTACATCGTATTAAACACAGTTTTTGTATGCTTAAATCTTTATAAATATGCAACAGATTGTGAAGCAAGTTTTTTTAATAGATAGAATAATTAAAGAGAAACGTTTATAGACAGAATAAAGGGTTGATAAACGTTTATAGCCATGAGAATATTGTTGAAAGACTCTTATAAAATTGATGATTTCTAATGTGATGTCGTACATAAACACATGTTTACGCTTATATTACAACAGCTGGCTGAACCCACGATATAAATCTAAATGTTCAACACTGTTGTACACCTTAAAACGGTCAAAAAAAGAGTCTAAGATAGTATCTTTTATTTCGACAACTAGAGGTTACTGCAGTTTTAGTCCTTTACATTTTGCGCGGAAAATTACTTTTTACAAAGCTATTTAAAGCAGTACAGCATTAATCTTTATGCAATTAAGTACCTTAAATACATTGTCCATTGAATTAGATTTGTACATTTCAACAAAACGATGTATCTTTTTCACCAGTTAAAGTCTTAAACATTTTATGCCTTCATCACCAAAAGTGATTTTTTAACTTAAATAAACATTTTCAGAGTCTGTTTTTAGTTCATATATATAATTTTAGCAACGATTTATAATTATTCTTAACATTAATAACGCTCAACTGCATACCAAATAAAAGCTCCGTTTTAAAATGTTTTATTATTGCCTTGCAATATTCAATCGAAATTTTTAAATGTTTTAAAAACTTTAATCATGAAGCTTATTTGTAACTTTTATTGGAATAAGTACCACAGAATGTTTTACGAATAAAAAATATATAAAGGATGACTATATCCTATTCTCATATTGAAAAACGGTCCTAGATGACCACTACCTGATAGCAAACAAAAGTACTAATGTGCAGAGTTTTGTCGTTCGATTCGAAAGTAAATAACCGTTTTGAACGTAGACTTTTCAACATCTTCAAAAATAAGGATACCACCAAAAGGACATCGAAACAGTTGTGTTACAATACTTGAAACTTAGAATCAGTGGTATTTTTTGTTACGAGCATACGTGAGTGAAAGGTTGAAAAATTTGTGGCCATTTAGATGAAATACCATGATATTTCTTTACCTTTGGATTGTTAAGACAATATGCCAGTCACTTAAACAAACGTTGTTAACGAAAACTAATTTGATTCTAGATAATTGAATAGTAAAATAAGATAAGTTTTAAAAACGGATTAAATTAAGATAATAATTAAAGAAAACAGTTCTATTTGCAATTAAATTAGTCAGATTTGCTAAGAGACAAGAAAAATTAGCCTCCAAGACATACACAGTAATGTAAATATTTATAAAATTGTCTTATAACCAGGTAATTCAGTAGTCAAAAAAACCGTACCTTTTGTTTATTAGAAACCTTACATTTATTTAATAAAATAAATGTAAGGTTTCTAAATTCTATGTAAATTTTCGAGGAATATGTTTTAAACATAGAATCTTATTTTTTCGGAAGCCATAAACATGTACAGAACAATAAACACTTAACAAATACGAGTTTTACATTTGCAAATATAGTACAAAACCTCATTATTTTGTGAATGTCATTCACTATTTTTTATACTGGACAAAAAATTAATAAATATCTTATTTTCTACCATTAAATACATAGGCGATAATTTGAAGATTTAGTCTTAGAAGGTTCCGACAATTTAATGGTCATTAAATTTTTTGGAAATACTACAGCAATATCTGGTACATTTTTCCTTTTACTCAGACCTGCAACAACGAACCTAGGCTATGGAGGAAGCTGATTACTATTATACTTTTTGATTTCTAAGTTATGACAGAAATCAACTTTTATTAGCCTATGTTAGCTTCAGTAGACTTCTTCTTCACCTTTACCGCGATTTACATTTATCTTCCTAAGGTACAATATTTCACACTAACTCATCAAAAATTAAACATAAAGGCATTATTTAATAATGAGCTATTTTTTGAGTGATTGAAGTCATGGGGCTAAACTTAACTGTCACAGTTTGCTTTTCGTAGAATGAAAATGTTATATTAGTAAATAGATAATAATATTTGGTTTTTATTATAAGCTACCGCGTTACCTAGTAAGAAACCTTAAGTTTTTATTTCTTCGAATTGTTATCACAACATTTCTTTCTTTTATTTTTCTTCTCTTGTTTACGATCATGAGCTACAATGAATATATGTAAGTACAAGCAATTTTAGATTTGGACAATTTTAGATTTTAGAATGGAATTTTTCAAGCATAGTATGGAATTAATTCCATTATGGTTATTTACTCAGGAATGTAAATTCAGTTCATCGTATTCGCACAAAGTAAATCATTAGTGTCCCCAGGGTGAACCGTGAAATGTTTTCACAGAGGGGAAAGCAACTTCCTGCACACCGCCTGTAAGTAAATTACTTTCGCATCTATTACGTTTTGTAAAGCTTACGATATTTTTTCAATATTGATCGTGTCATATAATCCCGTAAGTTGAACAGAACCTTAAGCAATATTGTCAAACCCAAAATTTACGTATAATTTTAATACATTTAAAAGTATAACATGGAAGAATTTAAAACACATGTAATTTTTAGAGTAATAGTTTTTATTTCAAATGTTTCTAGAAAGTCTAATTCAAGCTTAATGAAAAGTTTTTAAATTTAAAATTTTCATCATTATAGCATTCGCAGTTCCCACTTTGTCGGCGCTTATTACATTATCTCAAACACCTGACTAAGATCGTGTGTTTAGATTGGATGTCTAATCTATAGCTGCAAAAATTTTTAATTATCTGCGCTACGTCCAACGCTGTTTTATATTACATACACAGATAATTCAGTAAGACAGATACACGGAAAATTCGAGAATAGAATTCTACTTTACCATACACGATCCTTACTCACGCTATACAGTGCTACTACCACATAAAGTATGTCAGTTCGTAGCACCAGTCAAGGCACGGCTGTAAGGCTGCAAGGTTGTACAATCGTCAAGTCGCTGGTGTAAACAATCTTGATTTTAAATGTCAGAACTAAAATAAAAGACTTCCTGGTTGACGTAAAGTACCAATGGCTAAAGAAGTCTGAAATATTCGATCTAGTCTCGACTGTGCTGTAAATAAAACTGATTAGTATTAAAGAGATCTAATTCTGTAAGTAAATACCGCCTTATCGTTAACGTTTCGTTAACTTTAATACATGCACGGTATGACAAATTTCTTTTTAATTTTGTTAACTATTAATGTAGTATTATGATAAGCTTAAAGTCGTGATAAAAATGTTTATTTAAACCTAAAAATAAGCCGAAATTTGTGAAAATATCACTAAAATCGAAAGATACTCATAATAAAACCAAGAGTAATGAATCACTTCACTAACTTTCTTCATTATAAATATTATTTTTATTTCTTTACTATATATTATATAACCCGTAATTAATCTATTTCAACAGAGATATTACTGCCTGCTTCATCTAATATGTAATATCATATGTTGCAACAGATGTTGACTGCCTCTGTAGCCTAGTAGTATGGGTTCGTGGTTTAGTAAACATAGGTCGTGGGTACGAATACTGCTCAACTTGTTAGAGCAATGCAGGACGATAATAATCACTCGATCGTCTGTTAAATAGGATGATTTGCGTGTTGGATAAATATGTAAATAGTCGGTCCTGCGCTTGACCTTTCTCCGGTCGTGTCGGTTATCCGTCCCATTTCACTTTGTTTCCACGTACACTTGTGCACTATACTATAACTAACTAACCTTTTCGTAGTTGACTGATCTCTAATATAAATTAGCAGCCGCAATTCAAATCGGTTCAAACAACAAGAAACAGAGCGCCTCCAGCAGCGGTCCGACCGCACGTGTTCGCCGCAAGTCTCAAGCTCGCTTCGCGAAGTCATCGTCCGCCGCCGTGAAACCGTCTCGCTGCGCCATCTGCGTTTTATGAGTGCACCTGCGCTCATAGAGCCTTTGTCGCACCGCTGACGTCATCGCGGAGGAATTTATTCGCTACCTCAAGCGGTCGGCTTGTACGCAGCTGTGTTTTGCAACTCGTTTGCATAACACAATGTGTTGCTAGCCGCTTGAGCTAAGCGCATAATCTTGTTTCTTAGGGTTATTTAATTCTTTCTTGGCCGAACAAGTCGTTTTAAGCGACTTTATGAGCCCACCGAACGTTTTAATATTCTGTTTCGTGTTTCAGAAGCAAGTCAGACATACCTCCCTGCCGTAGCCGGCAGGGGCGGTAGAAAACTACGCCCGGCAACCGCCGGGCGCACCGATGCGTCAGACGACGCCGCAGATGTCTCGCCGAAGCTAGACACAACCGACAAGATGGTCGACCGAGGCTCTCGACCCGCTTCGGTATTGATACCGGAGCGATTAGGAGAAAATCGGTCGTAAACTCTACTGAAGTTGACCGACGCCGTGCATCAGATTATATCTGAAAACCTCCCTCCCGAACCCGAAACCCCTACTCCCGCATCCACGCCTGGACCGTCCCGTCCATTCCCAGCGGATGATAGTGACGACAATTATGTCGACATTAGCATCCACTCGGAATCGGACATGGAGGTCGAGGCTTCCCAACGCTCTATATCCAACCAGACGACGGCTTCAAAACCGTCAAGTCAAAGAGGAAGCGCAAGGTGCGCACCTCATCACCGCACCCACCCATCCCGTCAAGGCTGCAAAGCCTGACATCCCCACCACCTGCCCTCAGCAGGTTCCCCAACCATCCATCCATCCCGCCGATCCCAGGCGCCCCGGCACCTCGCCGCCCAGCCGTCCCAGCCTTCCCAGGTACGGCTACCTGTAGAAACGTCCACCCCGATCTACCTCCGCGAGAAGGAGAAATGGGTCGATATTCGATCGGCCTATCAAATAGATACAAATTTGATGCCTCTGATAGCAATCAGGGGATCAAATTACAACTCGAGACCCCAGATGATTTTAGGAAGGTGACCTCTTTCCTCCGGGAAAAGGAACACCAATACCATACATTCGCGCTCCCGGACGAGCGCGTACTTGAGACAGTGGTCAAGGGCTGCCTAAGGAGATCCCATGCGCGGAGATAACTCGCGATAAAGAATTAAATATTCCAGTCCTAGGGTACAACGAATGACCACCCACGCACCAAACGCCCTTATGGTATGGTGCTAGTCACACTCGAGCGCTCTAAGGAAGGAAAGCGCATCTACGACGTCGAGCAGCTGTGTGGGATTGGCCGTCTCACTTTTGAGCGGCCTCACTCTAACGGTTTGCCAGGGCAGTGTCACAACTGCCAAGTATTTGGTCACGCTGCGCGGAACTGTTTCGCACGCCCCCGTTGCGTTAAATGCCTCGGGGACCACGGTACCGCATCCTGTCCCAGACCCAAGGACAAAGAAGTCCTCGCCACCTACGAACCTCCCGCGTGCGTCAACTGCCGCGCTCCCGGCCACACGGCCAACTACCTCGGCTGCCCTAAGGCGCCAAAACGCAGAGTTCCTGCAATCCCAAGGGAAGCCTCCTCTAGGCGACCACCAATCCCATCCAATACCACCGCATTCCCACCCCTCCGTCCTTCCAACGCTTGGCAGTTCCGCCCCGCGTGGCAACAGCCAGCGCCGGAGCCGACTCCGAGCGCACAACGGCCCTCAGCCGCCTCAAAGAGCCAGCATGCTAGCCATAGCAATGGCAGCACTGGCAATAACGCCGCGTCCTTCCTTAAATCGCTAGATTTATTTAATCTAGATGAATTTAATCAGGCAGCAGATGAGTTCGCCGCCGCCGCCGGCGACGCGATGTTAGGTTTTCCTTCTTGTTAAATACAAGAATTTAATTACTGCCCTTAAGGCTAGGTAGCGACACCCTAGCAGTAGCTAGACACACCCTACACTTATAGTGTAGGACATACACCACCACTCATGACATCGGCCCCACCGGTGAGGTCGATATACACACCCTTTGCTATATGACACTGAGCTTAACACCATATTAGATAGGAGCGTTGCTGGGTTTCTTGCGCCACTTCTTCTCCAGCGCCAACGCTTTAAGAGTGGTAGTAACAATTTAGATAGAGCTCTTCTAGCTATTAAATGATCATTGCAAAGCGTCTGAATCGAGCCGAGGCGTCGGCCCACCTGGGCAGCCCTCGATTCAGCATGCTAACGGGAACCAGAAGAGTGACAACCCAAGCCTAGGCTCCCCTTCTGGGGGCCCTTGGTGAAGTTAAGTCACTTACGGGAGACGCCTGTGGCAACGGCCCCGAACCGGTTATGTTCTAATAGGTTTCTTCCTCAGAGCACGATATCCATCAAAAAAAAAAAAAAAAAATCATATCGGTTCGGAGAGCAATATTAATACATGAAATTTATTTTAGTAATTAATTCTTATTACGAACTGTTATGAATAAATAAATGTGTGAGCAAAACGCAACAACAGCAATAACCCCCGTTGCCTCCACGTTATACAAACAGTATACAAGGGCAAATCATACGGCAAACAGTAAGCAGTGTTCAAGTCCAAGCAGCCTGTAACACACCACAGAGTATATTTTTTCCATTAAATTGAAGCAGTATAAAAATGTATTTTTTAAAAAAGGACCCACATTTAAAGATATTTTCTGTGAAGGTGTTATAAATTATGAAAACGCTGAAGAACTCTAATAATAAAATATGTTGAATTATATATTAATACTACGTATGACCCCGCAACTATAAAATTAAATTAAATATTTTGTTATTAAAAAAAATCACATAAAAAAAATATTAAACTTTCTAATCTGCAGAAGAATGGTTAAGTGGACATCTAGAAGATTTTCAAATACGAAAATTTAATCAAAACTAGACTAGAAAATTATCAATTTAATAATTCTACTCTTAACTCTAGGCTTAATTACGTCCATTAATTATCTTGAAAATTTTATATATTAAATAGGTACAAATATTGTATTCAAGAGTTGTAAACTTCTTGTACCTTGGAAAATCTGATAACAGAGGAATCTGATCTACGTCTATTAATTAGAGTTAACAGTTGATTGGTATTAATTACTTTAGTAACTTGATCGGGCGAATAGTCTCGTTTTATTAATCCACTTTGTAAACCTCAATGTTTTCCTGTACCATAGTAGTAAATAGAGTGTACTGATTTGTTTTATATAAATTAATACATGTCCAGTTTTGATATGCGTTACAAATGTTTCTAACTAAAAATACTTTAAATGAAAGTACTTTAAAAAAATGTCTTAATATACGTAAAAGTTTAATAGAAAAATTGTTACTCAAAGCGTAAATAATTCAGCTCTTCAACTTATGTCTTAAGTCCTTTCCATCCTAAGTTACTGTATAGTCGGCTACTACGCCGCCCAATTTTAACGCAGTGCGACTGGTCAAAGTCAAAGTCAAGTCAAAGTCAAAGTCAAAGTCAAGACTGGTACCTCTACAATCCAAAAGATACATTGCCTTTATCCATATATTAGAAGTCAGTAAGTTTGAAGGAACAGTCGTCCTGTAACCAGTGCCAAGTATGTTCATGATATCTTATACTAGCCTTTTTAACCAACAAGAAAACAAAGTTGTGTCCCCGCTAGATTCGAATCCAGGACCTCCGTTTTGTGGGGCACAGACCAAAACTACACGATAACTAATGTACATACTATCAAAAATGTAAAGTTACATTGTATGAAAATGAAATATAAACATAATATATCTCCTATTAATATTATAGTCTCTATCGAAGTAATTTTATTCGCAGGCTCGATATTGTATCAAAAATTTATAATGAACCTTACCTTTTTCTGAGTAAGTTTTTTTTTTATTTGTTCATGCTCATTAATTTATATTAACATTTATTTATATGTAACGTAATGTATATGTTTGTACCAATCGATCGATTAACCACGCTGGTCCAATGAGGAATGGTGGGTGGACCGACTATTTACATGCCCACCCGACGCATGGCACTGTTAACCAATTTAAAAATTAACAACTTTGTATGTTACATTTGATACCTTATTCATGTTCTGGATTATCACTATATAATATAAAACAAAGTCGCTTTTTCTGTCACTTTATCCCTATGTATTCTTAAATCTTTTAAAGTACGCAACGGGTTTTGATGCGGTTTTTTAATAGATAGAGTGATTGAAGAGGAAGGTTATATGTTTAGCACATGCTTAATATAGTAGATGCATTTATTATCAGCATAGCACCCGTGCAAAGCAGGGGCGGGTCGCTAGTCTAATGATAATGTTCAATCTTCTCTTAATATAAATTAAGCGCGATCGTAAATTATCGTAACAAAGCCGGACAGTCCGGCTTAATGTAATCATGAAATGGCAATAAGTAATAAGCGTTAAAGATAAAATTTATACGAAAACTTTTTATCTAATGACCAAACTTGAACCAAAAAAAAATACTAAATAATAACAGAAAGCAAAATAGTTTGTAATTTTCCGTTTTTAAATAATTTATATGCCTATTGAATAGAAATACCTTTACGCAATTTTATCGCGTTTTTTTATACTTTAATTTATATTTTAACCACCGACATTTCGAGGTCTTTCCAGCAATCATGATCTTGTTGTCATTGCAATTGGATTTGGCAAGCTCGGTTCTCGTAGTGTTCAGGTATTCACAATAATTTCATACGGTTATATCAATTTCTATTTAAGGCCGAAATTTTTTTAGAAAAATATTGAAATAAAATATTTTACACAATAGTTCTTATTTATGTAACATCTTACTTTTCAGAGAATTAGGTGATCGGCTCAAATTGCCCTAACGAACTTGAAAATTTGTCGGGGCCCCACAGGATTCGAACCCACGACCTCCGGTTTTTAAATCACACGCCCTTACCACTAGGCTAAGTAAACAGAAACAAGGCTTCGGAGGCAGTTATCTGTCCGTCATTAAACTATTTTAGTCTCTACTCCCATGTAGTCATAAAATGGGCTATAACAATTGAACAGTGACGCAAAATGTACAGACACTTAAAACTACAATGCTACACTTTGTATTCTATGCAATACACGTAACAAATTTGAAGATTAAAATTACATCCGAAACATAATATATTGTCCAAAGACAATGCATGTCAGAGACATTTTTTTTTTTATTATTATTTTTTTTTTGATGGATCTCGTGCTCTGTGGAATAAACCTATTAGAACATAACCGGGTTTGGGGGCCCGTTGCCACAGGCGCGTCTCCCCATAAGTGACTTAACTTCACCAAGGGCCCCCAGAAGGGGAGCCTAGGCTTGGGCCGTCACTTTTCTGGTACCCGTTAGCATGCTGAATCGAGGGCTGCCCAGGTGGGCCGACGCCTCGGCTCGATTCAGACGCTTTGCAATGATAATTTTAATAGCTAGAAGAGCTCTATCTAAACTTTACTACCACTTCTTAAAGCGTTGGCGCTGAAGAAGAAGTGGCGCAAGAAACTCCAGCAACGCTCCTATCTAATATGGTGTTAAGCTACAGTGTCATATAGCAAAGGGTGTGTAAGTTCGACCTCACCGGTGGGGCCGATGTCATGAGTGTGTGTGTTTGTCCTACACTCTAAGTGTAGGGTGTGTCTGGCTACTGCTAGGGTGTCGCTACCTAAGCCTTAAGGGCAGTAATTAAATTCTTGTATTTCACAAGAAGGGAAAACCTAGCCATTGCGTCGCCGGCGGCGGCGGCGAAATCATCTGCTGCCTGGTTGAACTCATCTAGATTAAACATATCTAGAGATTTTAAAAATGACGCGGCGTTATTGCCAGTGCTGCCATTGCTATGGCTAGCATGCTGGCTCTTTGAGGCGGCGGCGGGCCGCTGTGCGCTCGGAGTCGGCTCCGGCGCTGGCTGTTGCCACGCGGGGCGGAACTGCCAAGCGTTGGAAGGACGGAGGGGTGGGAATGCGGTGCTATTGGAAGGATTGGGTGGTCGCCTGGAAGAGGCTTCCCTCGGGATTGCAGGGACTCTGCGTTTTGGCGCCTTAGGGCAGCCGAGGTAGTTGGCCGTGTGGCCGGGATTGCGGCAGTTAACGCACGCAGGAGGTTCAAAGGTGGCGAGGACTTCTTTGTCCTTGGGTCTGGGACAGGATGCGGTACCGTGATCCCCGAGGCATTTGACGCAACGGGGGCGTGCGAAACAGTTCCGCGCAGCGTGGCCGAATACTTGGCAGTTATGACACTGCCCTGGCAGACCGTTAGAATGAGGCCGCTCAAAAGAGAGACGGCCGATCCCACACAGTTGCTCGACGTCGTAGATGCGCTTACCTTCATTGGTGCGCTCAAGCGTGACTAGCACCATACCATAAGGGCGTTTCTCCTTCTCGCGGAGATAGATGGGCGGTGGGCGTTTCCTACGGGTAGATGTGCCTGGGAAGGCTGGGACGGCTGGGCGGGGCGAGGGGCCGGGGGGCGCCTAGGATCGGCGGGATGGATGGTTGTTTTAGGAACCTGCTGGGGGCAGGTGGTGGGGATGTCAGGCTTTGCAGCCTTGACGGGTAGGACGGGTGCGGGTGAAGAGGTGCGGACCTTGCGCTTCCTCTTGGATTTGACGGTTTTGAAGCCGTCGTCGGGTTTGGGGTTTTGGATAGCCTCGACCTCCATGTCCGATTCCGTGCGGATGCTAATGTCGACATAGTTGTCGTCACTATCATCCTCAGGGAATGGTCTGGACGGTCCGGGCGTTGAGGTAGGACTTGGGTGATCGGGAGCGTGCTCGGATATGAGCTGGTGTACGGCGTCGGTTAATCGATGTACATTTCCGACCAATCTTCTCACTAATCGCTTTGGTATCGATACCAAAGCGAGTCGAAGCTCTCGGTCGACCATTGTGAGCGATTTTGTCTAGCTAAGGCGAGACATTGGTTACATCATCCAACGCATTGGTGAGTCCGGCGATTGCCGGCCGTAGAATCCTTACCGCCCTGCCGGGTACGGCAGGGAGGTGTGTCTGGCTTGTTCTGAAACTAGAAACAGAATAATTAAAACGTTCAGGGGCCTAGTAAAGTTGTAAAAACAACTTGTTCGGCCAAGAAACAAGATTAATTAACCCTAAGAAACAAGATTTGCGCTTTGCTACAAGCGGCTAGCAACACAGTTGTGTTAGGCAAACGAGTTGCAAAACACAGCCGTGCACAAGCCGACCGCTTGAGGTAGCGCAATAAATTCCAACCGCGATGACGTCAGCGGTGCGACAAAAGGCTCTATGAGCGCAGGTGCACTCATAAAACGCAGATGGCGCAGCGAGACGATTTCACGGCGGCGGACGATGAATACTGCGTGGCGAGCTTGAGACTTGCGGCGAACACGTGCGGTCGGGACCGCTGCTGGAGCGCTCTGACCGCTGCTGGAGGCGCTCTGTGTCAGAGACATAAGCCGAAGCCAGTAAATTGCTTCACTGTATGCGGTAACACGTCCATTGCAGAGCTGGAAATCAGGGGCGTCGACTGAAGCAATAAACAACGATGAAGCAACCGTTTGTTTTGAACAAACTCCGTCTTATGCTTCATACGTCCATAAATGCATATTGAAACGTGATTAAATATAAGTATTATATTTATTTATTTTTCATGAAAAACATAAAAGTTTGACTGCAAAGCAGAGTAGAAATTAATTATCTTGATACACAAACAGAAAAACGGTATCCTATACACAGACGTGCAATAAAAAGTTACATAATGTTAACAAATATTTGTTTGAGCAAATGTTTGAACTCATTTGATGGCAGGGTGCGGAAAACGTATTGAATGTTGGTAAATCAACATATACAAACAATAGTCAACCTTTAAAAGTAATGCAAACTAATCAATATAATAGATATTTATGATTTGAAACTTCTATCATAGTTTTGAAATAAAGTTACAAATCCATCTTTGGATTATGACTTAATTTATAACCATCAATTTAATATATTAATAGATAGTACTCGAACATGAAATGTTCAGTTGTTAAGATCAGCACCTCTGAGACAAAATCCATTATCTAAAAAGCCTTTTTATTCAAAACCTATTGTAAAATTTATAAAGATTACGAACTGAAAAGTATAGTAAAATTATTATTTTGTTCACCGAAGTTAAGCTGTCGTTCTTATCAATTTTCGATTGTTTTCTTAAAATACCTACTCGTCGTCCTTTACTCGTCGCTCACGTCGTTTTAGCCTGTCAGAGCCCAGTGCTAAGCATTGGCCTCCCCATAGATCGCCAAAGGCACGATCCTGTGCCACTAGCATTCTAAGACCTCCTGCAATTTGCACAGGTCGTCATTCCATCTCGTGGAGGTTATCTAAGACTGAAACGGCCAGTACAGAGACTCGCACTCTAGAACCTTTCTTCCCATTCTTTAAAAATTTACGAAGTGACTCTGTTTTTTTTTGTAATAGCTTAATATTCATACACGTTTAAATATTTATACCGGTTGTAGGTATGTAATTTATGTTTAAAAATATATTTAGTTAAAAAAATCCCATCTGTATCGATATATTGAAGTTTTACATTCATTGGCCAAATTATCTCTGTTTTTAAAAGTTTACTTTGTTAATTTTTCCTTGCTCTAATCGGTCTTCACTAAGTTCCGTAATATTACTCGATGACAAAAAAAATGTAGGACTAACAACGCCTTGCCATGGCCTTGAGTACGCATTACTGAAATTGCTACCGCAGCCTTAAGTTACAAACCATATTAGAAATAGTCTCCAGGGGCCATTTATAACTTTCTCCATTATTCGTATAACTTACTCGCAACATCATGACCCAATATCTATATCAACAGTGTCGTATAAATACTATACAGGCAGTCCGCTCACGGCTCTGCCCGTGTTATTTTCAGATTTTAGAAAGCATTCTCCCGGATTGAAAATAGCCCTTGTTACTAGGGGATTATATAGCTTTTTAGTAGTATAAATATATTTCAAATCGATTCAGTAGTTTCGGAGTCTATTCAAAACGAACAAATAAAACAACTCTTTTCTCTCAATAATATTAGTATAGATAAACAACTGACACAATTCAACAATTATTTAGCGTTTATATTAACTTTGACTCTAACTTAGTTTTATTTCGAAAAATGTTTTTGATTAGTCTAAAAATACACCGCAACCTAACCTGATTCCTAATTATAACTAAGAGTGTTCTTATTACAAGGGTAGGTTAATTTCGGTACATTTAATTTGTAAAATTATCCATATTTGGAAACCATAAAACTGTTCAATCAAATTTCATTTACGATCCCACTCAAACATCCCGCCGAGATAAATTAAATACCTACGTCACAGTTTAAGGCTACAAAGCGAGACCTTCCAAAAGTTTCATAATTACAGAAAACGAAAGTATATTGAAGAATGTATATAAAATTTGCAATTACCTATCATTTTGATGGGTAATTGCAAATTCAGTATCATCTTAATATATATAGATAAGTTCTTAAAAATATTTTTGCTATGTAAATAGATAGCTACACATTTATATATTTTTTATTTATTTATCAAAGATTCATGCACCAATGACTACAATAGCAGACTTGATATCAAGAGCCAAGCACGAAGTTGACTAAATTAAAGTCAACTTTGACCTACAGCAAACATGGTGAAAATTAAAATTTTATTGGAGTAGAAGTAAAATTAAGACGAAATTAATATTTCAACAGCGCTCCAATTGTTGCTTGTGGGGCACGACAAAAGTCTGGAATGATTTAAAACGTGGTCATATTTACGTATATTAAATATACTAAGACTAATCATTAAATTGAAATGAGTGCAATTTATTAAGCTGATGTGCATCCAGTCAAAATAAACGTCAACGTAGTTAACAACTTAAAGAATTTATTTAGGTACTAAGTCCGTACTAATTTGATCTGGCAATTCAATCTATTGTAATACTTAAAACATAAGATAAAAGTTAAATCTTATATTATTACACACATTTATATTACAATTTACATTACAAAAACTTAAATAAATATAAACAGTTAATCAATCAATCTTTTCTCCCTTAAAATCATTGAGGTATACTCGTGTTCGAAGTTTAAAAACTCTTTTACTGTTGGTTCTGTTAAAACTCTGTTACTGTTATAATACATTTATCCAGAAAGGTTGACAGGTAAAATACCCAAAGGAGCAAAAGAGCGGACTATTATGCGTATGCAATAAAAGAAAGACGCAGGCAGACGAGCAATCGGGCCGATTGCTCGTCTGCCTCTATTTCCTGATGGAAAGTGGTCACCGACGCCAATGTTTGATTGGCAATACGGCATCACCAACGCGCTGCCTACCGTGAGACATAGGATGTTAATCCTCGTTTACCCATAAATACGCTGGCTACGGTGCCCTTCAAACCGGAACACAGTAGTGTTTCACACTACTGTTTTGCGGTAGAAATAGACACCGTGGTGGTACCCACCCTGACGGTCTCCTGTAAACAGGGGACCTACCACCGGTCAATCGTCGGACCTATAACGGGTATTGTACCGCTCTTTCTTGTGAACAATTTTGATTTTCTTTGTTTAAAAATATTCGTCGTTTTGTCAAAAATTTATATAAATTAATAAACCAAAGTGATAGGATCTCAAGGTGACAAATCTCTTATGGAATATATATCTTTTATGTCTAATTATTTCTTTTGTTTACGCGAATACTATACATTATAAAATAAATAGACTTTACGGATTTTATCGCGTTTATTTTACATTTTAATTCCGACGTTTCGAACTCTTTCCAGCGGCCGTGGTCACGGGGTAGACTGAGATGTCATGCGTCTTGTTGCCAGTGCTGAAACGCGGTTTCCAGATCTTAATTGTAATTAATTATTATATTTTTTTAATCTGTACTAAAAAGTACGTACTGTACGAGCCTTCTGCACGCATCGGTCTCCGGATGAACTTAGGTAAACCAAGATCATGTTTAAGACCCTCCCTCCTTTGATGGCATCTACCTCTAAGTACTTTCGGAGTACGTTTACCTAGGGCGAACGCTCGAACTAGGTAGAAACAACTTTGAGGGGAGGCCAACAGAGGATTCAGCTGGGCTGGACAGCTTTTCATAAGCTTCGTCGAGTTTTCTCGTCACCTATCCACAGTGTCTCAAATCAAAGTCTTCGATCAGGTGCGTCCTACCCGTTATGCGAGACTTGGACACTTACGGTTCGACTGGTCCACTGAAATTTAAAGTCGCTCAGCGAGCTATGGAAGGGACGGAGTATCTCTGAAGGACTGTATCAGAAATTATGTGATCCGTCAGAGAACCAGAGTCACCGATATAGCCCACCGGTTAGAAATGCTGAAGTGGCAGTGGGCCGGTCATATAAGCCACAGAACTAACAACCGCTGGAGTCAGAAAGTTCTGGAGTGGAGACCGAGGCTCGGCGAACATTGTGTTGGACGCCCTGCGGCAGGATGGAGTGACGACATTCGCAAAGTGGCCGTTGTGGGCTGGATGAGAATAGCCGAAGATCGGAAGCGGTGGCGTGCATTAGGGGAGCCTATGTCCAGCAGTGGGCTGACACAGGCTGGTGAAGATGATGATGATGATGATGCAGAAACAATAAAATACGGGCCGTAGTAACTATTTCTGATATTTCTATTAAACCTTAAAAGCTTTACTATTATTTAAAATGTTCAAACTGTGAATATTTTCTGTGAATTATTCGCGCAAAAAAGCAATCATATTAAAAAAATTGTATAGTTGCTTTTTTATTAAACACAAAATATAACAACTTTTAGAAAAAAATCATTGTTTTTTTTAATTAAAATATTTTTGCAATGTTTTGTTAGAATAGTATTAAAAAAACTTTAGAACGTTAAAATCTGAATCTTTAAATATTTTTAGAATTAGAAATTACGTTTAAATAAACTTCCATAACGTATCTTTGAGGAACCTTTCCCTTATCAATATAATCCATTCAATCATATTATAAAAGAGAACTGTAATACACTGTAATAAATAGACAATTCCTGATATTACCTTCTAAACACCAGAACTGAACTGTAGTTTAGTTGTGGTAATTATTTATATTTACTGTAAATATTAATTGTTATCGCTTTATCAATATTAAATTTAAATACTTTAGCGTTATTGTTTCTATTAAATATAATTACTGCTTATAAATTTCAATTTTAATATCACAAGCAAAATGAACTTTCACAATAAAACCCGAAGCTAACAAAAGCAATCTTTTTTTAGCGCATTAGCCTGATTGCCAAAAGATATTACAGTTAATAACCTTCTTTAGTGTCAACTTCGTGAAAATCGTCAGTAAATGATAAAAGGTTTGGCATCACTTGGTGGCTTTTAGGAAATTGGACTTTGACTATCTGAAAGTTCTCTAATGCTTATTAAACTGGTATGACAATAAGTGAGATTTATGCAAATTCAAATTCAAATATCTTTACTCAACATAGGGGCGATACACGCACTTATTGATTATCAAAAATCTGCCACTGGTCCGGAAAAGGACGCCTCAGACCTGAGAAGAACCGGTGAAAGAAATTCATCGGGACTTTTTTTTGTCATCTTTTACAATTTAACTGAAACAATAAACAAACAAATAAAAACATAAAATTATGACATTATTGAAAAATGTTAATGTTTCTACAGCGTATAGTTATTAATCTTTACAATCGCACAAGCCAGCCGTCACATGTCCTGACGGTAGTGTTTTTTTTATTGCCAACGCAGGCAGATGTGTAGTCGGGCCTCCTGATGGGAAGTGGTCACCGACGCCCATAGACATTAGCCACACCGGTAGTATCGACAACGCGCTGCCTACCGTGAGCCATAGGATGTTAAGTTTCGTTTATTCAGTAAATACGCTGGCTACGGTGCCCTTTAAACCGGAACACAGCAGTGTTTTCACACTACTGCTTTGTGACAGAAATAGGCACCGGGTTGGCACCTACCCAGACGGTCCCCTGTAAAAGAGGTACCCAGCACCAGTATACATTGCAATATGTTATTAACGATATATTATAAGCCAGCCCATTCAATGACTGTTATGTCTAGAGCGACTTTTACCGATTGACTTATATTTACACAAACCTCATCTATTTTTGGCCGACTCCTAAAACTAGGAAGCACTCAATTCGGAGCGTATGTTTTTTATTTATATGTTAACATGTTACTCTGCTCCTAGAGCTTTGATTTTGATATTTCTATATTTAAAAGATATATATGTATATTATACTAAACCAAAACATATATAACTCTTTCCTATAACAAATTTATTTCCGGAAATAAACACAAATTTACTTTATGCGACAAAATAATCCAATACAGCATTTCCTTGTTCATTAAAATAGAATGAATTTCACATGATTTTATGACCGGGAACTCTCCTATGCGACAAGGTTTCCAGCTGCTGTGTTATATTTATATTAAGTTAAAATACGATCATTACGTTTAAAGTAAACCATAGGTAAAGCTAACAAATAAAAAAAAGTCTCAAAAATAGATAACAATTGTTATAAAATTCTTTCACTTCAATATTATAAATGTTATTTTTATCAAAGAGAACATATACAATGCCTTATAACGTAGAACGTTGGGCCTAACATTTCGTATGGGATCAACTTTATTTAATAGAGTAATTAAAAAAAATATTATTCTCTTAAACTGATTACAATAAATGAATAAAACTTAATTTTTTAGATTCACTGAAAAAATTACAAAATGTGCTTTGCTTATTGATAAAATTAAAACCCACTTATTCTACAAAGTAATTTAATATAAAGCCTGCGGCGGTTCGTGATTTGACTCTCTAATATTGTTCTGGTTCGAGACGCTTATTATATCTTTTTATGGGTAGGTATTCAAAAAATATTATATTACGAAAAAGGTTTTAAAGTTTATAAATTAACTATCATGTAAACTATCTTGTTATTTCATGTGATAATAACTGCCCCCGAAGCATAGTGGTAAGAGCTTATTTATTAATATTAACTTGGTGGGCGTGGGTTTGAATCCTACGAAAGACAAAATTACATTAAAGTTATTAAAAACGGAGATAATGTCAATTATTTTTTTATGATTCATATATTTAGTACAGTCCGACCGAAACTGGATTTCCAGCCGAAACCGAATGTTAAGCCGACTGACTTCAGTTTCGACCGAAACCGAAACCGTAACTCACGTGGTCAAGTATAAAATTCCTTAAAATACTGGAATTTGGAATTTGTTCTATTAATTTGGATTTTACCAACTGTAGGAACATGAGCAAAAAAGAGTTCCTTTATACGTAATGTTACTTCTAACGTACTTAATGAACCCTTGTCTGTTATTGAAACTTTAGATTTTGGAATCCAAAAGGTTGCAAATTTTGAATTTTAGTTTCACGTCGAGTATGTATAGTCAGAATACTATTTCCAATGCGGGTACTTAGTTTACGTTACGTCTGTCCGAGATGGTGTACAAGAGACGGCTCTAAAATATAAGCCGATGTCCGGAACGGAACTCTGCTCGCGCGAGATAAGTGTTGTGCATCTGTGAAAGTGTTAGTGTGTTGAGCGGCGTAAGGCGTTGTTACGCATCGACTCGTCAGTACGAGACATTTGGTGGCTCTTGTCGGGGTCACGTGAGCCATTTCAATGGACTTTTTTGTTTAGTTTTAACCGCAAATTACTAAGGAAATCAAAATCCTTTATCACTTTATTAATCTTTGATATTTATGATTTTGGTCGCCTTTCTTCGTTTTTAGGATTTATGCATAGTGAGGTCCGTAGAGACCGTACCATACAAAACGTTGCAGCACAACCATCATTATCATGTATCCATAATACGAGCGAAACTACGCTTACCCTATAACAAACATCTTATATATACAGAATAGGGGCATTGGTAAACAACCGTCTCCCAAGAGGATAAATAGCTCCGTTATCTCGCCTATCGTTATAAATGGTACGTAATAATTTTTTATTGCATTTCTTATTGCATTTCTTATTAGAGGCCTATGTTCAGCAGTAGTCGATTGCAGGCTGATGATGATGATGATGATGATAAATTAGTCTTACTTAAGTGTCTCGCATATATTTTGACATGTTGTTTATTAAAATATAATCCTTAATCAATGAAATTCGAAAACGCAGTAATGCGTACACGTCTGTTAATTTAGCGTTTACAGACTCTATTAACATGCATGTTAATGATATACTTTTTTGGTACAATTTATTTGCTCGTTATAGATATAAACTTCGATATGCTTATACAGCAAATATATTATAAAGTAGTGCACGCGTAGGCTGTACTCCTAAATCCTGGTATTAAACCACCACGGTTTAATTTGTTTCCTATACTCTTTCGCCGCCTGCTTTTCCAAGTAGATTAGTTCTCATTGTAGCTCGTGTTGCACTAATCGGACCTCATATTCACCGAATAACACTATTAGTTCTAAGAACAACTTTGTTTCCATAACAACTATTGTCTCGAAATACAAATAATCCTCGCGCTTTATAACTAATAATTAATGTGCGATTGCACAAAATTGTTTTTACGAGATGATATGCAGAAATATTATTAAGAAATATAGCATGAATACTTATAAAGAAAGAAAAATACCGCGGCAACAGACTTTCCTCAATCTGTCACCAGGCTTTCATAGCTAACAGCCGCTATAAAGAGCCAATATAGGAATAAAAAAATAGTTTAACGCCTTAAATTTCCGTATCAACGGAAACTGAGCGGATATAATTCATCGTAAACAAGAAAACAAAACCATCTGCCGAAACAAACCTTTATTCGCTCTAATGTATTCGCAGTAATTTTATTTTGTTTGCTTTGTAATAAATATTATATTAAAGTAACACAATATTAGGAAACGTCAATACTAAAATGTTAATATTAGGAGCATTTAAAAATTTTTGTGTGTTTAAGTGGATACGGTGTTTGTTGTGTGAAACACTCTAATTTCGTAAATTATTTTTTAGGTTTAGGCTTGGTATGCCAGAAGCTTAGAAGCGATATCTCTATATCATTAATTGAATATTAACTTGAATTTAATCAGATAATTAAATTAACAATTATTAATTTCGCTTGTTAAATTCGTTTAGAGTTGTTTTTAATGATCTTTAATATCAATAAATTAAATATTCGGAATTTATTTAGTTAGTCACAAACTCTTACTGCGGTGGTTAACTAAATGTTACTTTTAAAACGATCTGTTTTGTTTGGCAACTTAAAATTTGTCAGTTAAAACTAATACAGACGTGTGCGCCATTAGAATGTTAGATGTATTAGAAGTATTCGGTTTAAATAAAGGAATCATTGCCCCAAGCTTACATTGAAAACTTATGTATTAAAATTTGGTCATATTTGTTAAAATGTAACAAGTTATCAATAGATCATCACAGATTTGATTAACGTTGAAATATAAGATTGTATGATAAATATTAACAGCTCAAAACAGTCTGAAGAGGGTTATATAAAATTAGTACTATATTTGGTTTAAAGCTAATAACTTTAATATCTTTTTTCTATTAGGTTAATGCGTTAAAGAGATTGCTTTCAGAAGTTTCCCGGTCTATAGAGCGGTGACTTTATAAGTAAAATTGACATTAGCTTTAAAGATTAATTGCAAAAATATTTACTTTCAAAAAGTTTTATCAATGGTACAATTTAGAGGCTATAAAATACAGTTTTATACACATATATTTGATAACATAAATATTTTATATGATGTCTCTCCTAATATTACTAGAAGGAAAAATTAGTATTTTGCTAGGTGATTTAAAAAAAATCTTTTACCATTAAATAACTTGTACTTTTTATCTAAAAATATTAAAATTACACTGGCAGGGCCGTGGACAGACTTCTACTAATTTATCAAGAGACTACTGCAGTCTATAAAAGTGTCCTGATTAGTTCCCACTGCAGGTAGCGCGAGTCGCGCGGAAGTTAGAGAACCGAAGTGGCTAGCATAGAAACTGCCCCATATAGGGGACTGGGAGATGTTTGACTTGTTTGGTCACAAGGAAGGAGGATTCCTACACCACGTTAGATGGTATTTTATCCATCTGGTAGATCCTATCGGCGAGCTGCTTGCTCGGGGTTTTGGTCCCTGCAAGATATCATCAGGCTCTCAAATTCGCTGAAAAACAGATATAGGGCATTGTTTTTCCCAGCGGCTAGACGAAAAATCTATATTTCTAACGTGTCCTGTGGTTAAGAGGGTCATAGACCTGAGGCTGGCGGCAAGCACTTGTGTGGTCGTAGCCGTAGTAAAGTCTTTACAGATATGGCTAGTGTTAATTTAAAATTGTATTTTAAAAACTTTTTGTCGTACTCAATTATTTTATTATGTAAATCATTAAAAAATAATATCGTACAAAATCTATTCATACATAGACGTATCGGCTCCAAAATAAACCTATGAGTTATGGCTTTTCATTTGGTATTGATTTTGCCATTACGGCTGGCACTCAAGGCCTAACCATTATTTGCACTAATGCTTTGGCTTCTATTCAGTAAGTTTATTTTAATTTGATTGATATATAAAAATAAGTCCAAAAAATATGACCGACAATAACTTTTATTTGAACTTAAACTATATTAAATAAAAATGTAAAATAAACCCGATAAAATCCGTAAAGTCATTTTATTTAATTATGTATAATATTCGCGTAAGCAATAGAAATAGTTAAACTATATTATCTTAAATGAGCTGTAAATATATTGAATTTTTTAAAAATGATTTTCATAATAAAGCTTATTGTGGGTTTTTCTAAAAGCATCATTATATACACTCGTGGACTTTATTGTGCGCAATTTAAAGTAGTACAATTATGTAGAACATAGTTTAAGCCTCTCTAGGTTGAGCCAGCGTTTGCAATTTAAACGCTCGGGGTTGTGATTATTTAAATCTATAAATGTGAGTTTAATTAAATAATCTAAAAATGTTGATTTATTGCGGTCAATGCAATTATTTTAGTATCAAAATTATAAAAAAATAATGTTAATATGTAGCAACTAGAAAGACTTCTTTCATCTACCAAGCAAATAAAAAAATATTTCTGTGTCAATCGAGATAAGCTCATTATGGGAATGTTCATTGATTGGCCCCCGTAGGCGTGTAATTGGTCTTCAACCTTTTAAAAACTTTGCGATTATTCAATGAGAGATAATTGCGTGCTTATTACAAATAAGCTCCACTTGTCCTGAAAATGTAAATTATTTGTTTATCCATTCTTTGAACGAATAATATAATACTGAAAAATTCTCGATTTTGCCGCAGTTATTAACACAATGTAATAGTCAATCTTCTTTTTTGGATTTTATCGCGTTTATTTACATTTTAACCCCCGATGATCATAATACTTTTAAATAAATGTAAATAAACGCAATGAAATCTAATAAAAGTCCTTTTATTCAATTACGCGTTACAACACATTCGCGTAAAGAAAATAATTACTTATGTCTACGCTAAGACGTAATCAATCATCTTCAAAAAATATAGTTTATTATTCTCTTATTATCCTTAACTGCATTAAAACTTGACGACTCCCCGCGTATTGGTTAGTGATCTAGTTTATTGCGCCGGTGGGGGTCGGTTTGATTTTTATCACAGGGAAAATACAATATTTTTCTTATGAACATAATGGTTATTTCGTTCAAATTAAATGACTTTGTTTACAAAAAATAACTAAGTTTATGTTATTATCAGTAATCTTGTCGCCATAGTAAAAACATTGCTTTGTTTCAAAATAATGTAACTTCTGTTTATTTAATAAAGAAATAAAAGAGAGCAACATCAACAACGTTTATTACATTGCTTTCTTTTATTTGTTCTTAATTTTAATTGTTTCATAGAAACTAAAGTCTGATGAAGTTTATACTTCGTAAAATGCTATAAAATGCTGAAGAATAACGGCTAGATCAAAGACTGTAATATGTTCACGAAAGTGTGCCACGTCAACGTTTTAGTTCAATTCCATTTAAGTGGAACATTGCCAGAGCTATTAGGAAAAGTTCAAGCTATCTTCTGATAGCTCTTTAAACGACTTAAAAATTGCGCTCTCTTGACCTATTTCCATTGTTCTTTAATATAAAAATTGAAATGTTATTAAGGATAAATAATATTTGTTATTTTTTTGTTATAAATGTTTATTTTAATGTTATTTAAGTAAACTACTGGCACCAGTTTTATCTTTAATAATATTTGAAGGATATAGTTTTATGTTTAAATTTTAAATACAAAAAAAACCTGCGTTTACTTTTACTAAAATAATAATTATATCTAACACTTATTCGAGTTTTAGGTGCTGATATCAAATTATACTAGGATTTTTTTCTGATAAGTAGATGCGCCGAGAATAAGTGTACCTATATGTACGTAATTTATAAAATAAATAAAACTAGGGTGTCTGTTTCTATAATCAAAATAACCGTTTTTAAATGATTACAATGTGATATATAACCGATACATTTAACAAATCGTTTCGATGTTTCTTTTTGTTATAAAATAAACTTTATTAATCTCGATGATAAACTAACATTTATTTAATCATACTAGATTTTAGCTCGTCTCTGCTTAAAATCTTTTCTCAATCTCTTTTCTCAGAAATTTATTTAGTAACTTGGCCAAGAATTTGAAACCCAAAATTGTCACGATTCACAGGCCAAAGATTCTGAACTATCAGTTAAATCATTTCAATAAGGTGTTCTTAACTTGAAACAATCCCATAATATCATGCCACCGTTTACCTTCTACAAACATCCGTGTAACCTTCACATAAGATACACTATTCACGTTCTCTATCATTACGTGAATCATGAATAAAAAGTGAACTGTTATTGATTTTTAATTAGCTTTGAATCCGTTCCGTGGTCATTATGTCACTGTTCAGGAATTTTAGTAAGTTTCATTAAAGATATAATGTTTCACAGCATAAATATTTCGTTCTCAAACATCCTAGTTAATTGATGTAAAAAGAGAATAAGTTAATATTGGTCACCATACTTTCTGCAAATAATTTTACTCTGACTTTAGGTAGCAGAAAAAATATTATAGAGTAATGATAATATGACTAAATACACAATTTAATTATGTAACTGTTTCTAATTAGTCATTAATAAAACCTCATTTCCGCACTTCTATTACAACATAAATGATATGTTATTCGCGTTAGCTCTTTCACTACCGTCATTTTAGAAAACGAATTATTTTTTCTATATAATATAACATGAAAAAAAACTTCGTTAATTAAAGCCAAGGAAGTGAAAAAATGTTTATTGATTGGCTACTGTAGGCGTGTAACTGGCCTTTGAGAATTTTGAGTTTATTAATAAGCATAATTACCTGCTTATTAGAAATAACCTTTACTTCTCCTGAATATGTAATAGTATGGTTATCTTAAATTTTACTTTTTAGTAGATTATTTGTTGAAAGAATAAACAAATAATATACTGGCAAAGATCTCAATACTAACGCAGTTATTTAGAGAATCTAATTCACGCCTATTATTATTAAATAAAAGGAGTTTTAACAGAGTTTTAACTTATCGAGTTTATTTACCTTTCAACTTCCGACGTTTCAAAGACAATTATAAAAGCAACTATTAAATAAGCGCGGTAAAGCCAATAAAAGTACTTTTTTCAACAATGAAATTCTACATATTCACGTAAATAAATGCAGCTAATCCACTTTCTTCAAAAAGGTTTTTTTATTTCTCTTATTTTTCAATTGATATAAAATTCGTCGACCCACTTGGCGTAGCGTTAGTGATCCTGTTCACTGCGACGGAGGGTGTCAGTTCGATTTTCACCACGGGAAAAATATGGTCTAATGAACATATTGATTTTTCATGCCTAGGTGTTTGTATCAAACTATATTTTTTTTATACAAATCTCTTTGCCATAGTACAAGCTTTGCTAAGTTTGGGTCCAGATGGTATTTTGTTATACTTTAAAATATTTATTTATTTAAAACAGATATGTATAGCGATAGTTACCCTTATACCAAATTGTTTCTTTATGCCGTTATCCTAAAAATAGTATGAATAACTTCTGTTTATTTAATAAAGAAATAAAGAGAACAAATAATGTAATAAATAATTTACGTTGTTTTATTTTATTTACTGTTATTTTAATTGTTTCTTAAAACTGCAGTTTGTAATGAAAACTGTCATATGTTCAACAAAATGTCCACGTCAACGTTTTAGTGTATTAAAGTGGAAAATTACTAGAGCTATTAGGAAAAGTTCAATCTATTTTCAGATAACTGTTTAAATAACTTAAAAGTATTGCTCTTTTGACCTGTTTCATTGTCCATCAAGATTACCTACAGTAACAATTTTAATGTATACACCGTTCATTTAATCAATGGCCGTTGACACAAAAGTCTTAAAACTCGATATTCAAAATAAAATAGCAAATCAACAAACATCTTGTTTTCAGCTTATATAACGCTTAGTTATGTTGTTACGAAACTTTGTTCTATTCTAGTAAAACTTTCAGATCTGCAAACAAAATTTTATGTCTAGTAGTTACAGGCATTTTCTCTTTCAACTGATTTTAGTTGCAGAAAAATGTATTATAGTTAAATTAGTTTTTACGTAGCCAATTATTTTATTGTTACAATGCAAGAACTTGTAAGAATCACGATGTGTAGTTTTATAAAATTGTTGTTAAATAGTTAAAATTTTTACGCGGCAAAAATCATTTTCAAGGGGTTCTGGATTTGCCAGTACAAATATTAAAAGATGTAATCATCGAAGTCTAAACTGCTAAGTTTACGGACAGCGAAATAGCGAAATGAAATTGAGTTTCGGAAAGGTTTGATTTATATATTTCTTAAAAAATTATCAGGCCTTCGTACGTTTTAGTTATTTTCGTTCTGATATAGGCTACATTAATTTCGGCCATAAACAAACATTTATTGAATCATAGTTGACGTTAGCTCGTGTCTGAATAAATTTCAATCTCTCTTAGAAATTTATTTAGTAACTTTGCCAGTGAACTATTTTAAACACAAAATTGTTATTATTATACGACTTAATGTATGTGGGCAAAGATTCCGAACTATGCTAACTATCGGTAAAATAATTTGATCTCGGCTACAACCCATTTTAATGAAGGGCAACCGTTTTAGCCTTAAATTAACAATAAATTTATCTTTCCGCCAGTCCAATATTATAAAGTATTAATTTTGTGCCATAGAAGTATTGATCTTTTTTTAAATTATTTTCATATAAATCAATATCAAAGAAGAATATAGATGAGTGACTACTCATACTTAAAATTACATGAACATCACAGTTATAACCAAAATAATCAACCATTAGTCTTAATCTCCGTAGTGGACATCAGCGCTTGTATCCAATGACTGTAAAATTACTTAGACAACCTATATCGTAATAAAGTATGCTTATAAAAGGGACGCCTTGCCCACATTAACCTGATTGAACAATTAAGTGTCTACGACGATGTGCTGCACGCTTGAAAAGCTAAATGTGCATTATTTTGTTTCTACCCTAACGGACGAATATTACTTGATATAAAAATATTCATAGTAATGATTTAATAAATATGTCAATAATATTACCGATAATATTATTATTTTTTGAATCATTACATGCGTCAATACAAACATCACACTTTATACATAGATAATTAGTGAATTTTAAGCTCTCTTCCCGCGACGGCCGTTAGTTTATAATTGAATTTAAAATAATATTTAGTGCGGCCATTTAAACTGAAGAAGACTTTTTCGCTTTAAAACTGTGAAGGTAACATAAAAGGTCGGCTGCCAACTTGGCACGTCTGCACATATTGCGTTTGTTTTTTTTAACACTTTACACTCACTTTTTTACGCGATAACTTTTTTATTTACGTTTACATCACTCGACCTTTAAGCGTTATTTGTCAAGTGTATTTTTTTCACTAGTTGATTACAGTTTTTTCCAAGACAAAAATCATTACGTAAAATTTGTTTTGTTTATAAAAGTAAGTCGTAGTACTAACTACTACTCATTCTAGTCATTTTATAACAAAGTAAATCAATAATCTTAACGTCTTAAAACATTCTACCTATAATGCCATCACTAAATAACAATTTTAATTTTAACATTTTGTAATGTTATACCGTTAATTATAACAATTTTATACGATATTACTTATAAAAGTAAAAAAAGTAGGAAAAACAAGAATAGACAACTTCAGCAGCCATTCATCAAATAGATAGGCATATTTTTTCTTCTTTGATGTCAAAGGGAAAAGCTAAACGTCGTAGTCAATTGAACCGATCTATGTTCACACAATGCATACGGAGTAGACTGCCGAAATCAATTTGGCATTAAAAGAGGGCCTATTCAATCAAAATCGATTCTCCGAGTAATATTGCAAGGACAATCTGATTTAATATAGAAATTAAATTCCGACGTTCATCTGAATGTGCCGTTAAATCTAATTCTGGTTATCATCACTTCATAAAGTAACTATGCCAATTTTGGTGTCTGTCGATTCCTATTTATGCATAAATAAAAAAAAACCACGCAACAGATTATGATATAAGTTCTTTTAGTAGATAAAGTAATTTAGGGGAAAGTTTTATACGTATAACACATCTATAATATTCAAGAAAAACTGTAAAAAAATTATAGTTTTTTTATGTGATGTCGTAAATAAACATTTTTAACGTTTAAATTGAACACAAATCAGTTGTACTACACTGCTTGGGTTAAAAGGTCAGTAGATTTTTTTGTTACAAGCTTACTTGTTTAATTTCTATGTACTCATAAGTCTGTTTTTTTGTAGGATTTAGATTACGTTTCTTATATATTATAAGCAAAGGAGACCAGAAAACTCACGTGTAACAAAATAATGATAATCTACCCTTCACTGCATGTAACGACAAGAGCATAATTCAAAACTCATATTTTTACGTATAAGGTTATCTTTACGATCTCTTTGAAACGACGACATAACATGTGTTGAAAATATTTCACTCGACATCTTACTGCAGATCACGTACAAAGTATAGAGTTCAAAATATAGGAAGTGAATATTCAGGATAAAACATAGGTTTCAAAGAGAGTCGTGATCGTGAAGGGTGTATAGTTATATATTGCGTAAATATTATAAAATGACATGGTATTCCTAGCCGCTTGTTTGTTTTATTATTTTATTTATTCCCGATGTACAATAAAATATGCAAAGGCGCGGTTAGGCATTATTTAGCAGCCAACCTTAGGGTGGTTACAAAGTAGCGTAGGTGCGCTTAAAATTCGAAATAGAAAAAGCAAGTCTATGAATTTACAACTAAGTGTAAAGTTCGTTACATAATAATGTTACACTTAATAAATATATTTTATATACAATACAAAAATATATGTGCACAATTATAACTACAAATACATAGTTATGCATAAGAGATAATTTCGGTTGCTTAGTCGATTCCTCTTTCAATAAATATTCGTACCTTGCTCTTGAACTGGATGATATTTGAACATAAAGTTTAAAATTCTGTTCTGAAACGTAAGATAAAAGGTTTTGCTGTAAAGACATATTTGGGCAAATATTAAAGAACTTCAATAACTCTGAAAATAAATGTTGTTAAATAAAACTGGTTTCATTCTAGATAAAAGAATAGTAAAATAAGCTACGTCTTAAAACCAGATTAATTTTAAATAACTATTTAAGAAAACTACGGAATGAACGTTCTGTTTGCAGAGGTTCGAATTGTTGTCGACTATTGACTAACGTCGCGGATCAGTAGCATCAAACAGTTCTATTTGCAGTTAAGTTAGTCAGAGATGCCGAGATAGAAGACAAATTAGACTCCGAGATATACACAGTAATGTTAATATTTATAAGATTGTCTTTTAAACCGGTAATTAATTAGTATTTAAAAAAACCAAAACCTTCAATATAATTGCAATAACAAATATTTATGTAAGTTTTCTAAATTTCTATGCTATATTTTTCCAGAAAAAATGTTTCAAAGAAAGAAGTAATAAATGTGAACATGACATTAAACATTTAACAAATACACGTTTTACATTTGCAGATATAATACGTAACATCATATGAGAATATTATTCCAAAAAAAGGGAATGTCATTAAACTCGACAAACACTAGAATTTTGATTCATAAATAAATATTTTATTTTTCTTATCATTAAAGCCATAGACAGATTTGAAGAGACGATCACAAAAATCCAACAATTTAATGGTCAATAATTTCCTGAAAATATTACAGCAATAACTGGTACATTATTCTTTTTATTTAAACCTTCACCAACAAACTACCAACGCATGAATAAGCTATGGAGGCAGTTGATTGCTATTATACTATTTGATTATTAAGTTATACGATCCTTAATCCACTTTTATTAGCCTATATTAGCTTCAGTAGTCTTCTTCTCCACCTCTACCGTGATATCCAATGTTCCTGCCAGATTGCAACTACCTTTCTTTTTAAAACTTACATATATAAACCTTTATTTGTATAACGCACTAGACGGAGACCTTTCTTTATTTATTAATATAACACAACACACTGTATCTCAATTCAAAAGAGGGTATCAAGCACAAGGTTTCCTCTTCTTTGAGTACTGTCTCCTATCGGAGTTGACAACCATCACATTTTAGTAGATCAATGTAACAATTCAGCCGTGAAAGTAGTTTTAGTTATAATACAGTGCATCTTAATGTGCAATGAAAACGCAAAAATGCACATTAATAAATATGTTTCCAACCATCTTACATATCTTTACGCGCTTATTTCATATAAAACTCCAATGATATCAATAAAAATGTTATAATTTTTTTCATAATTTATAATAATAAAACGCAGCACAGTATAAAATATTATTTTTATAACACAAAGTAATTGAACACCCTGCAAATCAGTACATAGAAAAAATAATATAAGTTGCCAATCTACTTGGTAGAAATTAGATTCAAAATGCTGCAATAACTTAATATAACTAAATATTATACGAATATATAGAATAAAAAGATTTTAAATTCGCATACGCTACAATCAGTGTTTCGTCATTTATATTATCAGTTTACATAACATATCTCGTTATCTTGCAACTTCTTATGTTTTTTAACATTTTGTTATGAGTGATTACATACAGGTTATATGCATTACAATAGAATACAAGAATTTTCTTTCAAACTTTTATATATTATCAATTGAAATAGGCTTCTTACGGATATGATTACTTGGGTGCTCTAGAAAACATGTTGTTACAAGTAGTTGTCACATGTCATATTTGTAGTACTTTTTTTATTGAAATAAAAATAATCGTGTACATGTTTTTAAAGGACTTCAACTGAAATTAAAATATTTCAAGTGTTCCTTTTATCCGACTTCCCAGAAGTCGAAGTCTAAATTGAATACCTCCTGTATTCAATTGCTTATCGATTATACGATACATGTGCAAAACGTACAAAGATCGTGACACAAGATACGTACAAAGAGTAAACAATTCAATTTCAATCAACCCATAGGCTATATATACAAAAATGTATCTCAAAGCTCTTATTCCTGTTAAACTACTAATATTTTTTTTGTTTTATATTGCTATACAGAATACACGAGATCACGACATTCATACATGACAGTAGGTCAATTTATGAATAAAATGAATTCCCTAAGTCTCTGGAAAGAAAAGTTTGCAAATATTGTTTTAAGTGCCAGCTGAAACTACTATAATATATAATATTTTTTATGATAATGAAAAACTGGACTCGCAATGATTATATGATTGTCAAATGTAACCAATTCTTGGCGTATTTTTTAATAGCCTGCAGGTTATTTTTGAAGAGCATCCGAATTGAATTCTGTCCCGACTTCCATTAAATTCGTTATGACACTGTAAAAGTTTATAAAGAGAAATTTTCATTGAGTTGTTTTTATAAGCAAAAGGCTTTTTCATTATTTTTAAGTGTGTATAAAAATGTTTCATAATTTAAATTCGTTTACCACCAAGTCTGTTGTAAATAATTTTAAAAGTATTCATCTAAAAAAAAAAATTTTGAAGTTTAAGGAGTAAAATATATATTTTTATACTTTTGAAGATTTCTTTGCCGCATAGTTAAATTCGAAGTCAAATAACTTTAACCAATGTAGTTCCTAGTTGGTTAGGGCAATTTGGGCCGATCACCCAGTTGTCTGAAAAGTAAGATGATCCATGCGTCGGATGGGCATGTAAAAAAGTCGGTCCACCCACCAACCGGCATTGACCAGCGTGGTGATAGTTCCAAACCACTAATGGATAGGAATTGATATGGGAGGCCTATGTCCAGCAGTGGACTAACAAAGGCTGATGATGTGAGATGTGTGATGTAATGTAGTTACATTACACCTTTTAATTGATCGTCAATTTATCTACCACCGGTCTGAAAATGGAAGCAAGCTTGCCTAAGAAGAACCAGCGTAAGGAGTAACTAAATTTCATACAAAATTTTGAATTAGTACATAATACTTTTCTTAGACTTAGAAAGTCCTGAGCAAACTATACATACTACAGTGTAATACATATTGAAATGGTCATTACAACGGCGATGAAAGGCTTTCACACAGAAACGTTGCTTTCTTTTATTTATTCTTAATTGTAATTGTTTCTTAGAACTGAAGTCTGATAAAGTAAAACCATACTACTGGATAATAATGGCTAGAATAAAGGCTGTAATATGTTCAAAAAAGTGTGTTAACGTTTTAGTGCACGTTAAACGGAACATTGGAGCTAGTAGAAAAGTTCAATCTATATTCAGATAGTTCTTTAAATAACCTTAAAGTAGTGCTCTTTTGACCTATTTTCATTGTCCTTCAAGATGACCTAAAGATACAATAATAATATGTCAACTGCCATTTTTTAAACGAACTGTTTATTTAAAAAATGGCCGTCAACACATAAAAAGCTTAAAACTAGTAAATTGAAATAAAATGGCAGATCAACAAACATCTTGTTTCACCTTATATAACGCTACTTACGTGTTATATGTGTTGATACGAAATTTTGTTCCATTCTAGTAAATTTTCAGACCTGCAAACAAAATTATGTGTCTAGTAACTAAAAAAAGTTCACAGGAATTTTTTCTATTTCAACTGATTTGAATTGCAAAAAAAATGTATTATAATTAAATTAGTTTCTTAACGCCAATTATTTTATTATTACGATGTAAGAACTTATTAGAATAACGACATGCAGTTTTTATAAAATTGTTGTTAAATAGTTTTAAAAATTTACAAAAAAGTTGGCAAACAAAAAGTAGTAAGTAAATACTTTTTGCTGATATTGGCTGAAGTTGAATGAACCAAGAAAATGTTTGCACATTCTGTTTATTCAATTCAATAATTTTATAATATAATATTTTGTCTAACTCTTTGTCATAAACAATTTGTATTTCTTATGCTAGATCTATTTGTCGAAGATCTGTTGATATTTTTTGAGATTATTCAAAATTTTATTACCTATTGTCATAAAACTTAAAACCACTTGTTTAACTGACAGTATTAATTTAGTTAGGTAGTTCAAAGCCAATTTATGCTTTCAGAAGGGAGTAATAAAAAAAGTTATTGGTAATTCCATTTAAAGGAATGAAAGCATGTTATGACTTACTTTACTGAAACAAGTTGTTTCTATTTACATTCTTGGAAATTCCTACGTGTACATTTTATATATAATACTTGTTCTATATTATCTAATTATAATTGGCGATCTTCCGCAAAAAAATTAAGCACGGTCGTAAATTACCGTAATAAAGCGAGACTATCCATAAGTAATTAACGTTAAAGATAAAATTTACACGAAACCTTTTTATCCCATGACCGTACTTAAACAAAAATCGGTAATCGTAATATTAGCAGAAAGCAAAATGTAATTAAAGACAGTTTGCAATTTTCTATTTCTAAGTATTTATTTTTGCCTTTTTTGCGATCATTCATAAATTAATTTATATTTTAACTATTGACAATTCGAGCACTTTTCAGCAATCGCGACCTTGTTGCCATTGCTAAAGTGGATCTGTCTTCGTAGTGTTGACGTAATCACATTAGTTATGATATATATATATATATATATATATATATATATAATCATATATATATATATATCAATTCTATTGAAATGTATTAAGCTGAAAAGTTTTTAAGTTAAGTATAGAAATATTGTATTAACCACATTAGTTCTTATTTTCGTACCACGTAGTAAATTAACAACTTTGTGTTATAATGATTTAATTTCCCAGGTCCCCTTCTCACAGGAGAGCGGGGGTACTACGGCAGTGCCTATTTCTACCGCAAACCATATACCTAACTAACCTAACGGTTTTACATATGATCACATCACATCCTATTATGTTCTTCAGGCTAATCGACTTTTTGTCAAAAACACCAAGCTTAAAGTACATGACAGCTTTTTAGTTTTGAAAGGTTGGAAAGGAATTTTCATGCTATCTATTAACCTCCGATGCCCTAATACTTTAAAATATTAACACTTAGTGTACCACATGGCGATAATGAATATTATTAAATAAATCAACAATAGTAAACCTTTAGAACTAATGCAATTAATATACATTGTTTGGCATTCTGCATAGAGTTTTTAAATAAAGTTACAAATCCATCACCGGAGATTTTACAAATTTGAAAATTGTACTGACTATTATCAACATTTTAGCATTAAAGTCTTTGTTTGCAAGCTATAGGATAGTGCAAAAAACTTGCCAATAGATAAAAATCGTTTAAACAGTTTAAAAGTATTTTTAAAATAGGGTCCATCTTAGCTATATTATTAACGATAAAACTAAATGATCTAAAAACAAATTTTAATAAAAAAACTAAGACATCTCAAAGATGCGGATAGTGCAATATCCGACAAATTATCTTTGTTTACAAATAGTTACCTTTGGTTCGGTCGGTTTTCACCAAGTTCCGTGATTTTACTCGATGACAGATAAACGATAAATCAACGCCGAACCCATGTGCCTAGTCCTAAGTACGCATCTAGTGAAATTGCTCGGCATGGCTTAAATTAGAAACCATAATATTACAAGATGACGTTCCAGGGAGCGAATGAGTAACTATTCATTATTCATAAAGCTTACCCGCAAAATCATGACCCAATATCTATATCAACAGCAAAAGAGTTGTCGTATCTATACTGTACAAGCATCGGAAAAGAAATCAGATGAAAATCAACCTTTGTTACTTAAGGATTATAAAGCTTTTTAGTGAAAGTATACTTCAAGTCGATTCAGTAGTTTCGGAACAAACGTCTTCAAAACAAACAAATAATACAAATCTTTTCTCCTAATAATATTAATATAGATTAATAAGTTAACAATTATTTAGCGTTTATATTAACTTTGACTCTCACTTGGTATTATTTCTAAAATTGTATTTGATTAGTCTAAAAGTAAATCGGAACTTTGCCTGATTCCTAATTATAATTACGAGTGGTCTTATTACAAAAGTAAATTTATTTCGGTACATTTAATGTCTAATATTAATGATATTTGAAATGTATCAAACTGTTAAAACAAGTTTATTTTACGGTTCCACTTAAATCTCCCGCTGAGTAAAATTAAACGCTTCGTAATTTAAGACAATAAAGCGAGACCGTCCACAAGTTTCATCATTAAAGAATAGGAAAGTAAGATGCTAGTGGTTAAGGTTTTTACCGACTCGATATTGATAGGTAATTGCAAATTCCGTATTACCTTGATAAGTCCTTGAAAATATTTTAACTAATAGTATAATAAATATATAATAAATAGATACTCATTTATATATTTATTTACTGGTAACCGGTTTTCAATTCTTTTCACTTCTAGGAATCTTTTATTTTATAACAATATTTTCTTTTCTAACTTACAATAATAAAGTACATTTAAAATATATAAATACAAGCAACTTTATTTATGATTGAGAAGTATAGGCATAATTTATTTCACTCAGGAATCTGAATTCAGTTTATCGTATTCGCACAAAGTAAATCATTGGTGTCTCCAGGGTGAAACGTGAAATTTTCACAGACGGGAAAGCATGTTCCTGCTCATCACTTTTTAGTAAATTACTTTCTCAACAATTACGTGTTGTAAAGCTTTTGATGTTTTCAGTATATTGATCGTGTCATATAATCTCGTAAAGGTAAAGGAACCTTAAGCTATTTAGTTACAACAACTTGATCCATATTTCCATACTAAAATTATCTTCTGGAACTATAACTATCTGTCCTTCTTCACAGTCTAAACCATTGGACAAATTTCTATGAAATTTTCAAGAAATTATTTAAATTATTTTTGCGATAAAAATGGTTGGAAGGGTTGAAATAGGGGATTAAATTTTATATGAAAATCATCTCTGTTAGACATAAAGCAATAAAATTTAGTGTCTAGATACCCAAAATGAGGATGAAATTCATTATTGTCGAAGCAAAAGCCATTAAACTTTGTGTCTAGTGATAAGTACATGCAATAAAAACGCGTCATTTAAATCAAATTATACAGTATATTTCAATACAACTCGCAGTTATTTCTCCTATCCGACGCGGACGAAGTCGCGGGTAACAGCTAGTCTCTAATATAGATCAGACGCCGTAATCGAAATCAGCTCGGAAAACGTTAGTGTCCTCATCATCATCATCATCAGCCTGTGATAGTCCACTGCTGGACATAGGCCTCCCCTAATACACCCCTATCCATTAGAGGGTTTTTAGACCGTATCCCACCACGCTGGTCCAATGCGGGCTGGTGGGTGGACCGACTTTTTACATGCCCAGTTCCCCAGCCTCAGTTTAGAGTCCTATTCAGACAAATTTAATTTAGTAATAAATTCATACTACGAACGCTTCATCATTATATTATTATTATATACATTATTTATTATTATATACAAATACATCATACTCATCAGCCTGTTTTAGTCCACTGCTGGACATAGGCTCCTAATACACCCTATCCATTAGGGGTTTGGACCTGTATCCCACCACGCTGGTCCAATCGGGTTGGTGGTGGACTGACTTTTTACATGCCCATCCGACGCATGGATCATCTTACTTTTTAGACAATTGGGTGATCGGCCCAAATTGCCCTAACCAACTAGGAAACAACAATGAAAATTTGTTGAGTCCCCGCAGAATTGGAACTCACGGCCTCCGGTTTCTAAAGCAAACGCCCATACCACTAGGCTACGGAGGCAGTATTCAGTCTAGGCTTAATATATAAAATTTTGATTATTTATCGTGAAGCACATTTCTCTCTCTCTTCTTATTTTGAAGAGGTGATAGCGTCCCTGAAAATCAATAAGCGAGTGTAGAAGTAAATATAAACAGATTTTGCTTGAAATATAAACATTCTAGGTTATACCGTCAAATTTAGTAAAAACTACCTTAATAACAATTTCTTCACGGATAGACTAAAAAGCTATTTGAACAGCTTAAGGGTAAATCATCATTTGATTATTTTATTACGTGTCAACTATATTAACAATAAGGAACTGGTATTCTCTATATTTCGAGCAATTGGAACTGACAATACATGCATAGATCAATGCATAGATGAATAAAGTTATTATTGGAATATTTTTTTTTATTGCATAAGCAGGCAGACAAGCAGTCGGGACCACCTGATGGAAAGTGGTCACCGACGCCCATAGACATTGGCAATACAGGTATCACCAACGCGCTGCCTACCGCGAGACATAGGATGTTAAGTCTCGTTTACCCAGTGAATACGCTGGCTACAGTGCCTGTCAAACCGAAACACAATTGTGTTTTCACACTACTGCTTTACGGTAGAAATAGGCACCATTTTATTGTTTATGCGAATATAATACATAATATTATATTCGCATAAACAATAGAAATAACTTATAACATTCCAAAAAAGCATTTCATGAACAAACAGTTTACACAAAATAGTACGTACTTTTATAACTTTAATTTTAACGAAAATGCAAGAAAATGCAGCTCTTGCGGTTTAATTAAAGCTGCCATCCAGTATGTTTCTTGAAAAAGTGTACCTTTTAAAATTTTTTAAACTCTATTAAAATATATTGTTTTTCTTCAGGACAGTTTTTTTTAGAAATAATAATAATATAATAATAGAAATAGACATTAAAAGTATATATACATATGTTAAATTTGATCACATATAATTTAATAAATCAGGCACTGCCACCATGCCATAAAAATATGTTTTTAATTACGTATTGCAATTTTAATTTCTTTTTTGATTTCAAAGAGAGTCGTCGTTTATTTAAAAATAGATAAAAACTACTAACCAAAGTTACGGGACAAAAAATCTTTAAATACAATTTTGCACCTTTTATTTATCTGCAAAAAAAAGTAATATAGTATTTAACTAACTATACGATGGGTGTCTATGGGTATCACAAAAATTTTAACAAAGAACTCCATGTGACGTATACCAACCTGAACTTTCGATAAGAATTTAACCAGAACACAGGAAACAAAGTGATTAACAGTGTTCAATAACTTTGCAGAAAGGTTACTACCAACAGACCCAATTAAGGTATACATTTACGGAGGCAATTAATACAAATTAATACCTTTCGTTCAGATCAATCATCTACCAGTGTTAATTAATAGACGCAGATTCGATTTCGTTATTAGGCAGCTTTATTAACAAATATTTGTATTGCTGACGTAATAAACAACATTTCTAAAAGGTCCTTTAAAAGATAACTCTGCGGTGACCTGGTTCTTGCAACTTTTAAATTTAACATGTATACTGCTCATTAAAAAGTTTTATATCGTAACGGTTTATTTGTCTATTACGATAAAGAATACACGTGTTATTGATCTAAATCGCATCAGACTGTATAGTTAACAATACGGGTAAAATGACAGTACCAACACAGACATCAGGAAACATGGACTCAAGGTCGCATATAGATGTTGAAATTTTAAAAACCGTCACCTTCGCGACTTTCACCTTGTTTCCTAGCCATTTTGATACGTTATCATGTGGTTTAGTTCCATCCAGGTTTATAAAATAATAACAATTTTAAGCATCACAAGTAATATCTGGATTAAATGTAAGAATAGAGTTACTGTCTTTCTATAACGGTTTTCATAGAGTGTTTTTACAAATACAACCGAATACTGCTAACCAACGCTAGCACAATACAATAATACAATAATTCATATAAAAAAGTTATCTCCCCACATGATTATACCCGGACCTCTGATTTGTAAAGTGAGGCCAATATAGCAGAAGGAATATCATCCAACCATTCCTTCGAGTAAGGTTCCACTTTGCTTTAGTGCTAGGGCTTAGTATTTTGCTTAAAAATATAACGATTTGTAATAAAAAATCACGTTAAAAAAGCAGTAAAATAATCAGTAATAAGACCCACATTGATTTCTACTTACATGTGGCTAAGACTTAATGAATTTAAGATCTCATGCGTTCAATAAATCTATCAGTGGGCGACCTATTGATTGGTAAATGGATGGGAAATTCCATTTACGATAAAAAGACGACGGTGAAAAGAAATCACTTTAGTAGTAAGTTTCTTTCTAAAATCAGATTAAGCGTCTAATAGTTAGTTTCGTAAAAATGGTAAAAGCTATATTACTAGAAGAAAAAAAGTTTTTATATTTTGTATTGTGATTATAATTGTATTGTGATATACATGAAATATATGAAAAATATTTTTTAAAAATATGCCCGTGAGTTATCTTTAGGATACCTGTTCACCAATAGGTCATGCTAAACATTTAAAATCTTTTAATTTTGGCGATAAATAAATATATAAAAGAGCAAATTACAGCGATTAAAAAATATATTTTCAAAAGAACAAGAACCTGAACGCGTAGAAAAATTGTTATCTAAAAAAATCTTATTAAATGTCTTTTTAACAGTCTGCTCTGTTTCCACGAATAGTATGAAATGTCGCAAGCAAAATAAAAAACGACGTGATGAACCTTTGTGTTATAATATTTTAAATAGCAAAATTTAATTATGCAGCCAAAAAAATAAATGATTATACAGTAATTTTCTAAAACTAACGTTAATTGAAGAATAAATAAATAAACAATAGTTTTTGTCATTTGGTTTTAAAAAAAACATTTACATGAAATGCAATACTTCTATAAGCTTGTTCATAATTTTATTATTTGAATAATTTTCTTTGGGTGTCCATGTAAATAATTTATATTTTTATATTTATTCAACATTTTTAGATTATTAAACTCAAACTAATAATATGAAGTTTATTTTTTATTTAGTACAAGACATATATAATTAAAACTCAGCATGCAAAAATAGTTTATGCGGCACGTATTCTGATATTTATTCCATCATATTATAAAAGAGAACTGTGATACACGGTAATAGATAGACGATTACAAATATTACCTTCTAAACACCAGAACTGAACTGAAGTTCAATTATTTATCATTGATATAATTGATGTAGTTTAATTATTTATATTTACTGTAGAATATTATTTGTTATATTTAATCTTAATATTTATAAAGCATAAATATTAAGATTAAATACTTTACTGTTTCAAATCCACTAATTTGCGGATTTTTCGCGTTACTTATAAATATATTTATTACCGACGTTTCGGTTCTTTCCAGCATCCAAGATCACGGGCAGACTAAGTTGGTATATGTCTGTGTCTCTATGTTTTGGAATAACCTTTTGACCATCATTTTTATTTTAAAAAATGACATATCTTTCGTTTTCTTAATTTTTAAATTATATGTATAATAATCGCGTAAATAAAAGAAAAAATTACTTAACCGTTATTGTTTCTATTAAATATAATAACAGCTTATAAATTTCAATCTTAATATCACAAGCAAAATGAACGCTCACAATAAAACCCGAGGCTAACAAAAGCAATCTTTTTCGCGCATTAGCCTGATTGCCAAAAGATATTACAGTTAATAGCTAATAACCTTCTTTAGTGTTAATTTCGTGAAAATCGTCAGTAAATGATAAAGGTTTTAGGCCTCACTTGGCGGCTTTTAGGAAATTGGACTTTGACTATCTGAAAGTTCTGTAATGCTTTTTAAATTAGTATGTCAATGAGTGAGATTTATACTGCGGTAGGTCCCCTTTTTACAAGGGACCGTCTGGGTGGGTACCACCACGGTGCCTATTTCTACCGCATAGCAGTAGTGTGCAAAACACTACTGGGTTCCGGTTAGAAGGGCACCGTAGCCAGCGTAATTACTGCGTAAACGAGACTTAACATTCTATGACTCACGGTAGGCAGCGCGTTGGTGATACCTGTATAACCAATGTCTATGGGCGTCGGTGACCACTTTCCATCAGGTGGCCCCGACTGCTCGTCTGCCTGGGTATGCCATTAAAAAGAAAAAAAAACCTAAATGTTTGTACCGCGTATAGTTATTAATCTTCACAATCGCACAAGCCGTCAGTCTTTGTCCTGATGGTAGTGTACATTTCAATAGGTAATTAACGATATATTATAGGCCTATCCATACAAAGACTGTTATGTCTAGAGCGACTTTCATCGATTGACTTATATAAACACACACCTATTCTATTTTTAATACTAGGAGGCACTCGATTCATAGCGTTTTTATTATTTATATGTTAACATGTTTACTGTGCTCCTAGAGTTTTAATTTTAATAATCGTATATTTAAAAGATATATGTATATATGTATTTACGTGGCAGCTCTCATGTATGGCCATGCCATTGGATTATAACAATGCCTAATATGTAATACGGTAATTGATGCTGGTGATCCCATCACGAAATTTGAATATGATACTAAACAAAAATATGTATATCACTTTTCTAAAACAAATTCAAGAAATTTACTTTATGCGAAAAATAACCGAATACAGCATTTCCTTGTTCATTAATATAGAATGGAGAAGTAGCTTTTCGTGCTTGTGCAACGTCGAGGTGAAAATTAATTAAATTTATTTCACGTAATAAATTGATAAAAGGGAACTCTCCTATGCCACAAGGTTTCCAGCTGCTACGTTTTATTAAGTTAAAATATCATCGTTGCGTTTAATGTACACCAAAGCTAGTTTACATTTTTTATGGGATCAACTTTGTTTAATAGGGTAATATTAAAAAATATTATTCTCTGAAAGTATACAATCATCTGAATCTCACCTAATTGCTTAGAATTACTGAACAAATTACAAAATATGCTTTGCTTCTTGAAATAACTAAAACATACTTATTCTACAAAGTAATTTAATATAAAGCCTGCGGCGGATCGTGATTTGACTCTCAAATGTTCTGCTTCGAGACGCTGATTATATCTTTTTATGGCTTGGTATTCAAATAATATTAGATCATGAAGAAGGTTTTAAAGTTTATTAATTAACTATCACGTAAACCTTATTGTGGTTTTAACCCTATTTGGTGGCCGTGGATTTGAATCATACGAAAGACAAAACCATATAAAAATTATCAAAAACGGAGACATTGTCATTTTTTTTAATGACTTATATATTTAGTAGAGTCCGGCCGTAACTGGATTTCAGTTTCAACAAGCCAAAACTGAATGTTCAGTTTCAACCGAAACCGAAATCGAAACACACGTGGTCAAATATAAAATTCCTTAAAATACTGGAATTTGGAAATTCCTCTTCTAATTTTGGATTTCATCATCTGTAGGAACATAACCAAAATAGAGTTCCTTTATTCGTAATGTTTCTTCTAACGTACTTAATGAACCCTCGTCTGTTAATGGAACTTTAGATTGGAATCAAAATATGCATATTCAGAATTTTAGTTTTACGTTGAGCATGTATAGTCAGAATAATTCTAATGTGAGTACTTAGAGAAAAGAAGTCCCGATATTGACGTTATGTCTGTATAAGAGACGGGTCTAAAATATAAAAAAGGGAGCTTCGTATAAGCCGCTGGCCGGAACAGAACTCTCCTCGTGTGCGATAAGTGTTGTGCGAGAGATCTGTGAAAATGATACTGTGTTAAGTGGTTAAGGACGTTGTTACGCATTAACTCGTCAGTACGAGACATCTGGTGGTTGTTGTCGGGGTCACGAGAGCAATTTCAATTTACTTTTTGAAATTCTCTTTCAAATTTCTACAATTAGAAGTGTGATTAAGAAATTTCATCATTTCTACTTTTTTAAAATCTCTTTGAGCTTTCTAAAATTATGATATACTTTTTACCAAGAAGTAATTTTATTAGTTCCTAGTAAAAAGGGCGAGCCTTCAGGTTCTTTGGTAAACAGCCGTCTCCCAAGAGGATATATAGCTCCGTGATCTCCCCTATTATTATAAATGGTACGTAATAATTTCTTATTGTAACCAGCCATTATATTAAAACTATTGTTTTAAACTAATTCGTCTTTCACCAACCCGCATTGGGCCAGAGGGTTTTTGGACCGTATCCCACATACGATCCAAAGACCCCAATGGAGAGGCATGCGGTAGGGGAGTCCTATGTCCAGCAGTGGACTAACACAGGATGATGATGATGCTGATAAATTAGTTTTACTGAAATATCTCGCATCTATTTTGAAATGTTATTTATTAAAATTTAATCCTAAATCAATGAAATTCGAAATCGCAGTTATGCGCACACTTCTGTTAATTTAGCGTTTAAAGACTCTATTTGATATACTGTTTTGGTGAAACTTATAAAACTTCGCCATGCTTATACAGCAATTATGTCGTAAAGTAGTGCACGCGTAGGCCATACTCCTAAATCCTGGTATTGAGCTTAAATTCATCAGGGTTTTTATTTGATTCCTATGCTCTGTCGCTACCTGCTTCTTCAGCTCGATATAAGAACGACTATATTTCAATAATAACTATTAGTGTATTAGTATACCGGTTAGTGGGAATTCTCTCTCTTCGTTAGCTTGGGCCTGAGTCTCTTGTTCCTGCAAGGTTTTTCTTGCTCGATAACAGAATGGGGAGTATTTTTCCCAGCGGCTGGACGAAGAGCCTATTTTTGCCTACTTTCTTAGGTGTCCTTTGGTTAAGAGGACCAGAAAAAGGAGACTAGCGGCCAACGCTAATGTTTTCGTAAAAGATTGCTCAAACATTACTGTAACCCCACTTCAAAGCGTGGTGTTTTTAGTCGTCGCAAGCAAAACATGAGTGTGTAATACAAACACAGGTAGATGTGATGCCTACATACGTACATTTTAATGTAAGTCAAGCAACAATCATTATTTATTTGCGGTTTGCTCGAATTTCAACCGTGCTATTAGAATTTTAAACTTTTTGAAGCACTCGTTTATAAATGTTATTAAGTAAAATATAAATAAAATATCTCGTCATAAAGTTCTTAACATGTATTATTTACGACTTATCTAGGATATAAACACTATAAACATTCCTTAAAAAGATAGACGCAACAGGTCCATAATAAACCTATTCAGGTATATCTTTCATTTGGTATTGATTTTACCATTACGGTTGAATCTCAAGGCCTAACCATTGTTTGGCTTCTATTTAATACTTTTATTCTAATTTCATTGATATTTGTTATATGAAAATAAAATACAAATATTTGTAATAAAGTCCGGTTTTAACTCATCGGTGGTGAGCTTGTAGCATCAATAAAATTTTACTGTGATTTCAAACTTGATATATCATAACTTTTAAAAAATGAATACATGTGCAGAATGTAATACGAAGTTTAGAATGGAGTAGTTAGCAACTGCAACCCGTTTCCTAGATTTCAGTGTTCCGGCATAACGGAAGTTTACGAAAGCTTGGGACAGAAAAACCCCGGGCGTCCAAAATGGAACAGAGTCAAATTCAAGTATTTAAAACAAATCAGCCCACGAATTTAGTGTACAAGATGAAAGGAAAAAATTCCCCAAACACCATACAGGGCCCGACGGAATAAGGGAATAAAGGAAGAAATAAAATCGAAAAGTTACTGGAGATGGGACGAGGGCCATAGGAACTTTACTTTATTACTAAAAATTAACCCGATTAATCAAACGAAATAGTTTGAAATTGCCAGTTTTACAATCAAAGAGGAAATTAACTGAAGAGATTCAAAGAGGATCAAGGCCAGATTAAAAAACGTGAAATTAAAGGGATACCCTGAAAAATAAGAAAATTTGTATGAAATTGCTTTTACAAAACAAGTCATTTGTTTGAAAAAAGAAAGGAGGACATAAATTAATAAGACTACCTACCCGCCTTCCACAACCTTTGAACCATACTTATTATTTTAATAACCGTACTTGAAGGAAGATTTTGTTGCTGCAGCCCGAAATCTGGCAGTTGTACTGACTTTTAAAACAGGATAAAGCACCTTTTACGTTAATGATCATTTACAACATATAATAAGAATTTATTGTTAGAGCCAAGTCACTAGAAAGAACATAATTTTAAATTTGTCGTCAAAATAAAATATTTGTTAGAAAAACGCCTTCCAAAATATTTTTATAAAACGAAAAGGATCTGGGTATAACGTAAAGCAGGTACTTTTTACGAGCGATTAATCAAATTTCTTTTTATTAATTTAAAACAATTTTACGATAAATTACTCAGTTTGAGAACCAAGCAATAAATGTTAACAACATTTCATTTTACCGCCCGGACTATTCAAAGGAATGTTAATAAGGAAATAAAGACAATTTTTTTATCCATAATGTTTGAATTAATGCAAATTTTGCAGTTAATAGCCATATTTGATTTATTATTGCTTCCATTTGCTCGATATCAAACCACAAGCTATCTTTGAATCGACCATTCTTTGTTTGTGCAATTTTTAGAGCCAATATAAGAATATTTATTGTATTAGTACTTATAAAAATGTTTTTTTAAATTTTATAAACAAACAAATTATTTTTTAAATACAAACATTTAAATTTAATTTATATTATCACCTTTAAAATCAAATTTGTTTGGTTTTATCTAATAAATATTTAATAGTACGCTTAAATCGCTGTGTTATGATGTTAAACTGTTTTAAAGATTAGAATACAAGGAAGAAACGATTTATATTAGGATATCAAATTGTTATAATATATTAAATTCAAGATAAATGTAGATTATTATTTTATGTTAACTATTATATTCTACGGTCAATTTTTTGAATCATTTTAAACTTTATTTTATTTTTAGTGTTATAATTATATTAAAATGCCCAAAAAGATTGAATACTGTCAATCTTTAAATAGTAATGTTTATTTTGTAAATTACCTTTTTATTTGATTGTTGTATATTAATTTTATTTAGTCATTGTATTGTCAAGATTTACTTATTATTCGGTTTTTTTGTGCATATACAAGCGACAATACATGTATATTTGTCGTAAATTTGTTATAATAGAATTTTTGCTTGAGGGCAATGGCGTTAATTAATTGCGTAAAGTTCTAATGAGTCAAGTCGTAACGGATTTCAAAGATCATTATTATTTCTTTCTAAAAGATAAGCTTTTTTTATAATGCAAAAACCAGAAGTTTATTATCAGAATGTTCATGGCACAAAACATTTATATTTAGAGAAACCGAATCTTAAAATTTGAATTATATCACGAAAAGTTATGTGAAGGGATTAATGATCAAGAACTCTTTGATGATAGATATAAGTTTGGCGTCGCGACCGTACTACCGATCAACAAAACAGTCGAGGTGGTGGGTTTTCTAGCAAAGGGCATCTCTTTATTTCTGCCCGGATTGGATTCATTCTGAAGACCGGGTTACCCATAATGAAAATGACAAAAACACTTATAAGTTGATGTATGTATTTTATACCTAGGAGAAAATATGGGTTTTCATACAGGCTCAACTAAAAATTTTCTCCGACAAATTGTTTCTATATAGTTCGGTCCGAATGATAAATTTATAATTATGGGAGATTTTAACCTTCCTAATATCACTGGGTAAGGGAATAAATTCTCCAACCACAAGGAATAAGGGAAAGTCAAAAAAACTTTTTTTACGTTAAAGTGTAATCGATTCAAAGAACGATTGGAAATAAACAAATCGGATTACATTCACAAGAAAATGTAAAAGGTTCCTTGGCTGATCCATTAGTTATAGAAGAAAACATCAAATCATTATCATTGAATTTAAGTTTTCAAAAGATGTACTGGACGGAAAGGGAAAAAATTGCCTTGGAGATTATGATAAGATACATCGTTTTTTAACAGATTCCAAGGAACAAAATTAATGGAGAGACCACTAGAAAACCCGGAATTTTTATATAAAACTGTACCTCGTGACATTTAACCCCCAAAAGGCATCAACTAAAGATTACCCTGTATGGATTCGTCACTTGAAAAAGTATAAAAGAAAAACTTAAATATCATAAAAAATTTGGTTTATGGCAATTTAAAAAAGATTACTTTTATATTCAAGAGATCGTTCAAAGAGGCGAAAAGGAAGTTTTAAAGGTATATTGAAAACCGAAGAATCGCTTCCACACCAAAAAATTTTGGTCGTGTGAAATCTATTCTAAATGTTTCATTTTACCTTCCCCAAATGGTTTACGAAAAATTGGGTCAGGGATGACATTTTAACTTATTTGCCTGACTTTACTCCACCCTTTTCAACCAACGCTAGATTAACCCAAAAATATGATAAAAGCAGCCAGAACATATTAGTGACATAGAAATTGATCCGATGAAGTACTTGTTTAAATACCTTGGACCCGACTAAAGGTGCTGGACCGACAAAGCCACAAAAATTAAAAGATGTTCTAAGAGCTTGTTTTACCATCGACTTATTTGGGATCGATAAAAGAAGGATACAGCCAACATTTGGAAATCTGATTTATATCACCTATTCAAAAACGGTAGAAAAATAATGTTAAAAATTATAGACCAATTTCAAATTAGCCTTTCAAAATTTTTAAAAGAGTTTTCAAACTGTATCTAGTTTCCATTCTTAATCGATTAACAGCATGGATTTATGAAAAATCGATTAAGTCAGTAATCTTTTCAAATGATTATGTCATCAATGGATAAGGGTTACAAGTAGATTTTTTATGATTTCCCACCAAAGCATTTGATCGTATAGACCATCAAAAATACTTCTGCAAAAGTTAGCTGCAGGAATTTGGAGATTTTTTAGGTGGTTTTTTATATCCAAAACAGGTTGCCGTTGTTATAATGGGATTCATCCCTTGACACAACCATAGGAGTCCGGGGGCCTTTTATTGGGCCCCTTTATATTCAATATTTTTATTAAACATTAAAAGCTGTTTTTAAATTCTCAATTTATATTATTGAGAGGGATAAAAATTTTAAAGAAATCACAGTATTACATCGCAAACTTATTCAGGAAGAACTCAGATAGAAAATACTGTTTATCCAAAAGTTAGAAATTTTTAAATGTATTCAAGACATGTCCTAAATTAAATATTTTAAAATATAATTACAAATATATAAAAAGTCTTGTTAGTTACAGAAATTAGATTTAGGTTTGTTAGGACCCAAATAGTAATGCAAACATTACTAATTATTAAAAAGCAAAAAGTTTTCGGAAAATAAATGTGGGAACTTTGTTAGATTAAACTATAAAAATATATGTTTGAGTGCGATCTTCATATTCTTCCCAACCTTTAATCCTTTACATACTTTAATAAATAGTTGAGGATAAGAAATTTTTACGATTTTAAATTTAAATGTAGGGTTGTGGGTAATTTTAAACAAGAAAATTCAAATTTTTGATTACATAAGACGGAACATAAGATATAACATTTCTAATAAAATCACAAAAAAGTTGATAGTCCTTACCAAAAAATTGTTTTTTCACCGCAAAAGTATATCAGACGAAAGATCCATTTAATACCTCAACAACGAATTAGAAAAAATTCATTTTTTGTCGGCCACCCCAAAACTATAAAACATGACTTTGATATCTTTAATTAATATATTCATATAAAAAAAAAAAACTAGACATTTTTGAAATGTTAAATTATTTATTATTTGTTAAAAATTTGCTGGATTTTTTTTTTTTTTTTTTTCTTGAGATTATTTATTACATTTTGAAAGTTAGTTTCAAGGGTCTTTCTTGTTTTAAAAAAATATATTAACTTGTTTATCCTTGTAGTTTTTTATTGTATTGGTTTGTTTTCCAAATAAAATAAAAAAAAATAAATAATTTCATTTAATTGCATAAAGGCATAAACTCTATTTAATTCACTTCGTAAGCAAGTCATTGCACTGTTATGATAAATACATATGACAAATATGAAATTAGTTAAGTAAACTTTTCTAATTTTATATAATTCTACTGCTTACATTTTAATTCAAATTATACTAACACATATTTATTACATTTCATAACTTTCTTCCCTTCACGTAGCCATTTTCCCAAGTTATAACGGGACGGCTTCTAATCCATTAAGGTTTACCTGAATAACAGTTTTCACTACTAGCATCTAACCTACATAACTCAAAGGGCTTTTTATTGGTTAAAGCGATTAAACTAGCAGGACGTTCACCTAGTGGTAAGTGATACCTGCCCTAGCCATTACATAAGCAGCATAAGATACCACAAAACCGCCAAACGCCCTGAGACATGAGGTGTTGTCTCATTTACCCAGTACTTACGCTGGAAACGGTGCCCTTCAATCCCGATCACAGTAACGCTACTGAGTTTAAACGCTACTGATTTGCGAAAATAATAGGCACCATGGAGGTACTACCAGACAATCCCTTGTAAATAGGGACTACTCTCTACGGATTTTATCGCGTTTATTTTACATATTTTAATCCCCGACGTTTCGAAAACTTTCCAGCGGCCGTGGTCACGGGGTAGACTGAGATGTCATGCGTCTCGTTGCCAGTGCTGAAGCAAACCATTGCACCATCATTCATCCCAGTTAGCTACCGTGGTCAAATCTTTGTTTCAGAGAGCACGAGGGATCTGTGATGATGAACACCTGGCGGCTGAGCTATAACATGTTGAGCAAGTACTGCGAAACAACAAGCTTGCTGCGCCACGGCGGCGTCACAGTGACCGAGTGAAGGCAGCCACAGGGGAGCGAGTACTAATGCAAGTTCCAATAACTTTTCCTTACTTAAGTCAGTTTATACAGGGCATTAGTGAGAAAACCCGAAATGGTTTAATAAAAAAATTTCTTTCACAATAATTGTACGACCGAGCTAATAATTTTGGATATAAATTAACTATCTAATAATTTTGGATATAAATTAACTATCTACTTTACAATTATGATGTTTAAACGCTTATAAAATCTCTGGATGTCATAAAACAATGTTAGAGCATAAAATTTTCTTGTTATCCGTGTGTAAATAAAATTAGTAAGCGCACGTTTTAAATTAATAAAAATGTTAAACACTTTTCAAGACTCTTTGGCTACGCACAATATTTTATAGGGTAATAAGCAATAGATTATACAATTACCAAAATCTATTATCGCGGGAGCAAGCCGTTGCTTTCCTTCTGAGAATCCATTTACGAAAATAATAGCATCATTAGACGTGGGTCGTTACGCCACTTTTAAGAAACGAAACGTAATCAGTTACGTGGACGGCGTCGCTTGTTTTAAAACTAGTTATTTTTATAACTAGCTACTTTCATCCAGCTACTGTGCTACATAAGTTTCTCAACAATACGGTTACGTACGTTTCTCAACTATACGGTTACATACGAAACGAAAATAACGGTTTCGTGTTTGATGCCCAATAGTTAAATCAATATATTTACTTTTCTGCATACTTTACTCCGGTTTACAATTATAAAATGTTTTATTGATTGATTGGTGTTTACTACGAAACTATGATTTGAATAAAAATATTACTACTGGCGTATTTAAAATTAAATTTTATTGTTACAATGACGATGATTAATATTTACTGTTTATTTTCACTTTTGTTGTGTTTACACTTTTGAACGATTTTATTATAACTATCTTTCACTCTTATATACACCGTTCAGTTACTTTGTTTGTTCAGCTACTTAAATAAAAATCTTTATATTGCTTTATTTTACTTTTGTTTTAAAAAACTGCTGGTTTCCCGGAATCGCGAGACATTATTTGCTAACAGGGGTCACTCGAATGTCGTATCTATATATATTAGTCATACCTATGAAAACTAAATGCGTCAGAAGTCTCGATCTGCCATCTCTCTCGCTTGGCCCGTCGGTAGCCAAGATGCGAAAGAAATATAGCGCTTTACGCTTACTCAACTGACGAACGAAGACGACGATGGCTGAGTTCGCCCGAATAAAGGGTTTAGGGGTAAATAACTACTTTTAATTTCACACGAAACGGTTATAGCGTTTCATATCGCATAACCAGTTTTTGTAATTGATGACGTGAAATATGCTCACGCATAGCAGTGTTAAATATTGCTTCTAGGTAAAATTTCTTATTTCTTATAAACGATTAACAGTCTTTTAAGGCTTCTGATTACTTTTAGTAAAAAAATTCGTATATGATAAGCGTGCCGGTGAGATTTGGAATCTTAAGACAAAATATCGTATTAGTATTGATTTTTGACAGCGGCCACTGGCGTGCATAATTAGATCACACAAAGTTGCTTTTTTACATAAATTCTAGATATTACATGGCTCATTATAGATCACAGGCTTATCCTACTGTATCCTATAAAAACACATAAAATTATTAAAAGGAAATAGGGTGTAACAGCCCCGTAAATTATGGTTGGAGATATTGGTTTTTGTACGATCCCTCGTTCTGTAGCAGAAACAAATCTGCCACACCAGTACAGATAGTGATTTCGTCTATGTTATTCAATTTTGATAGTTACGTATTATATTTATGCAAGCAAGTATGAATTATACTGCTTCTTATTAAATGGTTTAATTTGACTGTGTCAAAAACATTTGGATAGTTCGTTCGATTGCACCAAGAAAATAAAATGGCAACAGCCGATCACTGACGAAAGGTTTACCAAAATAGTATATAGCAAAATATTTACCATTTTGTTGTTATCTTTGTGTTTTTTATAGGTAAGCCTTGAAATATCTTTCTTCTTCTCCTCGAATCTCTCATTAGATTTGATATCTTTAAAAAGTAGCTTTTAAAATAAAATACTGTTGTTCCAGTTTAGTTCTTTATATGTAAAACGGAGATAGGTACCTTAGCTATGCATATATAGCAAAGCCCATTTTTTAACTAAAGTAGACAGTGTTTATTAAGATTGCATTACTTATGTTCGAATAAAGTCATCTTTTTGGTTAACTCATGAGTACACTGCATATAAAGAAGATTTGATGACCTGAAAATGTGTCTTATTACGTTACTAGGCACTTAAGATATTTACTTTAACTCATTTTAAAAAGGTTAATTTATTGTATAGCTTAACTAATAATAATATTAATAAACTATTTAAAATACTACTAAATATAATATATCATTAATTTCTAACTATGGTTTTATATGTTATATGAAAAATGTCTTTTAACATAGCGTTTAGGTCTCTAGCGTCTCCGCCATCCGACTGTCGTCGTTAAATCGGAGATAGGTGATCTATTCGTCATTGATGCTTATAGCTCGTCCTTTCCAAACCATAATCTTGAAAGCATCTTCTAATAGGTAGAGTTTCGAATATAACATTACCCACCTTGACCGCTACCTAACAGCTATAATTATATAGACTTCACTAAACACCTAAGGCACCTGATTTCATGATTTTGATCCTGGCAATTAGAAGGACCTGCACACAACATATGCCTCAATAGGCATTATTATCTATATACGCCAAACGAATTTTTTTTTATCTATCTTTATCCTATTCGAACCTCTAACTTTCACCAAGAAACCTGATATTTTTTAATTAATAAGAATATATATTCAGTAGCTTTTATTATATTTACCGCTTAAATTGTACATATTTACAATTAATATTAAATGTTTTAACATATTTAAACAAAGGAACACTACAGAACTATCGATACAAAGAGCACACTACCAAACCAATATACCTGGCCCACAAAAATGACATTGAGATAATATATCATCAGTATTTCAACTAATTCAATACAATATGCCTTAGCTCAGCATTTTTGCTACGTGATATAAATGCATAAGATTCTTTAATCATGTTGTAATCTCAAGTCCATATCACTTTATTTTCTGTTATATTTGAGTTCTATTATACTAAAATAACGCATTTTGATTAAGGATTTATTTAAGCGTGTCGGGCATCGTGTTTTAAAGAAATATACGTAAATATTTTTTTAGATAGATACAGATACAATTAATTGCTGTTCTTTTTGACCAATTTCCCAAAATTAGACTCGGAGCGTATGTATTTTTTAATATCGGATCAGACTACTATAATATTTTTTTGTTTAATAGGTTATACGTAACATGCCGTCCCATTTTATTATATTCATTTTTAATAAGTAATTTATTTTGAAAATATAAAAGTTACAGTGGCAAAAATCACAGAATGATAGGATTAATTCAAAGAAGCCGTCTAAACCTTAAGAAAAAGATGAAAATAGTGGATCGATTAATAACAAAGTCAGCACAAAAACTTTTAACACCATTGTACGATTAAGTCAGTCACTTCAATATTGCATTTATTGCACATAACTTATTTCTTTAAACGATCGTCTATTTATTGCGGATAAGATTTGATTTTGGACAAATTTCGCCTTCAGAATATTTGGTACATGATTGAACCAACTCTGAATAAAGCAGACGATTTCTAGGTTTAGTGATTAAACAGTGTCTTTAGAGAATATGTTGTAAAACTATTTTTGTACGATCTGTGGATGTACTTTTGTTATTGTGTATATTTAATCCAATTAAGTACCTTATAATTGCAAGTCACACTTAGGATGAATGTAAAGAAATTAACCCACAGAAACGGAGCGGTGTTGAACTCAAGTTGTTGTTATTACTCAAATGTCACTCGGTGATTGACATCTTTGGGACAATTATCACACTTTAAAGGCTACAGTTTCCGGTTTGATGGACCGTTGCCTGCGTAATAACTGGGTAACGAGACAGAGAGATGTCCTACGTCGCTTTTTTTATGGGCAGGACAGTAATTCTTACCAATAAAAAATCTTAATACCTTGACTCATGGTGATAAGTGGTTACAAAGTCTTGCGCTGCATTGCTATTTGGTATCGCTTGTTGTCACGTAGATTATTGCTCATTTCTTTCAGTTAATTTCATTGCATATCACGATCAACATCATAGTTTTTAGTAGTTACACTAGTTTGTCACTGAGTAACATTGAATATATTAAAGTAATGTAACATAATTAAAATTACACTTTTTTTCATTAAGATTCATATGAGAACATCATATAATTCTTGCTAACAAAATAAATAAACACTGGAAGGCATAACTCAGACATTTTATTCAAAATATCTCGAATCTTTTAATTTCTTTCTAAGTATCATTTGTTTCTTTCTGTCGAAACGTGTTCACAAAAATGAGAAAATCAAGTCAGGCTTATTAAAACCTCTGTTTAAAAGTTCCAACAGCATGAGATTCAATGCGATTTAGACAACATTAGAGAGTCTGCTCCGATTCCTTGTCCCAAGGTGGAGGAGCTTCTCAATTTAGAGTAGGACGAACGAGCACGGAAGACGAATATCATTGCAGCCGTCCATCAACCTCAGTTCAAGAAATAACTATTTTGAGCGACCGAAGAACTACCATCTGATATGTATTTTGGGAAGGCATTTTGAAACGTTCAGCTTTTATCGGATAATAAATCCTAAAAGTTGTAATGAAAAGTTTTGATAAAGGCATAATTGCTGATGATAGATAGATAACATACTGGTATTTAACTCTTTGCTCAGGCTATTCAAGCTGTTAAAATATGATGTTGTATGTAAAGATATTTGGTCTCCTAAGTTCGGTTCTTCTCGAGTCAGGGCTCGTCAAACCAATGAAAGTTTATTTGACAATCGATAAGGATGTTGTTTGAAATGCTTCTATTGAATAAAGATCATATATATACCTCATTCAATCCATATTGACACAATTTGAACATATAAAGTCTCCAAGATGGTGCAGAATCAAAAATGCATAGATTTGATATTTCAAAGATATCGTAGGAGAAGTTAACAAGATTTGTCTGGTTTCTCTGTGTCACGTTTGTTCAATCCTTTTGATCAGAGGTGACACTGAAATCTGTAATGGAAGCCATCCTCAGAGCAGAAAATCTTTGCCTTGTCATCTGAAGTATTGCTCAATTTTATGAGTCGAAGTGATATTGTTGATTGATAATCTGGAGAGTGGAACAAAAATATAAGCATCGTAGGTGTACTGTTTCGTCTTGATATTGCACGTGCTCATAGATGCTGTCATTCAGCAAGATGGCTTTCCATTGGTTGACCATCGCCTTATTCACCAGATCTGTCACCTATCTGTTTTCACCTTGTCATCAAATTAACGCTGAGTCTATGTGAAGGAATATGCAGAAAATAAATATTGAAGTTTCAATCCTCATTATATCTTATCGTACATTTGCACTACTTTTGATCCCTTCTTGGAACTACAAATACAAACCAAAGTATTAATTGGAAAGATCTCAAAATATCAATATTTAATAGTTAACGCAATAGTTACAATTAGTAATTTGTTTATTGCATTTGGAGAATTTTGATTAAAAAAAAAATATTGTTTTGATTTTAATATTTCGTTACAAAAGTAATATTATCAACTTAAATAAATCATTACCAGAAACTTAATGTACTGTGTCTACATTTCAATGGGTAAAAAGTATCATATTTCAGTATTATAACAACATTTTATACTTGACCAAGTGAGTTTCGGTTTCGGTTTCGGTTTCGGCCGAAACTGAAGGCCAGGCGAACTTTCGGTTTCGGTTTCGGTTTTGGTTTCGCCGGAGAACCAGTTTCGGTCGGACTCTATTAAAACCAAAAGAAAGGAGAACATTAGTATAAAACGTATGCATTTATTTATTATTGATGATATAAATATTTATTCCTTTTTCAACTTTATATATTATTTCAATCATATAGCTCTATTTTATAACATTTGTAGCAAAGTGATGACTAAAACTTTAATTTAGATATATATCTGATATCCGAGTACTATTACAGTATCGCTATTTATGGACAAGCAAAAGGTCCAATAATCCGATAGATTATACCAAGCGAATGTTCCGTACAAGTATAGAAACATACTTTAACAGCTAATAATATCAGTTTTATTTGACCCATAAATATAATCCCTACTCTGCATGATTTTCTTTACGGGGTAAACTCAAACTTATTAATTAATCCCGTTAGATATTATAGTTATATAAGTAGGATTACGTTATTGTACAGGTTACGCAAAAAATGTGGAAAGAAATTTTAACATAAGCTTACAAAATTATTAATCAAAAGTATTAAGATAAAAATTGACTGACAATATAATAGTTTATAATTTCATACGTAACGTTTCACAGGAGGTTATTCACATGTGGTCTCGGAAAAGACTTTAAAATGCAATCAGAACCGATCATATTTAAGGATTAAAATTGGATGTTATTACATACATGGTCATCTTAGTTGAACGCTTGTGTATTAAGAAGTAGTATTTACTCGATGGTTTTGTAAGCGCCATACTTGAGCACTTTCTGATAGGATCCAACGTATATAGTTAATAATAATATGTTATGAATCCTGGCTGCAAATAACATACGTTATACTGTAGTATTTTACTATTTAATTTAATTTGCATATTCTTGAGGTAGTGAATAATTTGAAAAATGGTTGATCCCGTTTTTACAGACGACCGTCTAAGACGGTACCTGTGATATCACTACCGTATACCGGTTTGAAGGGCTACGTAGCCAGCGTATTTACTGGACAAACGAGTAGTAATATCTTTTAGTTTACGGTTTAGCGGCGCGTTGATTATACCTGGTATTGGTATTGACGATATCCATGGGCGTCGGTGACCACTTTAACTGATGGCCCGCAATCTCTTAAATAGTACACTATGAGCTCAGTTCTCAGATCACCTAAGCAACGAATATTGGTATCCATTGCTAACGTTAAAAAAACCTTGTGTTACAAACTGAGTACTTCTATAAGTTGGTTAGTCGGTCAAAAATAGTTGTATTTTGCAGTATACTTTTTCTTTTGTAATAGCATTATACTAGTTCTCGATTTTGAACATAGATATATATAAATAGATATATATACCGAATAAAACCTTAGAATTAATAAACTTTTACGATATTGAGCTTATTAATCGTTTGAAAATACAATAATACCTGAATTAACATTATGTAAACTGAATACACTGACATACCACTTGTACCTAGGCTAGCCTTTATTAATTTGCATGATAAAGAAGATTCCTGTTTCATGCTTCTAATTATTTTTATGGCCATACAATTTGGGCACGGCAAACAGGAAATGGGTCTACAGTATGCCATTACCTATATTGTCGTTTAATCAGCCTAATACAGTAATGAGATTGCTTTAAGTGCTCTTGGGTACGTTGCCTCCATAGATTCTGAACACAATATCTATTGAAATACCAACTGTTGCCCGCGACTACATCTGAAAAATAATATATAGAAAAGCAGCCTTTTTTATTCCCAATTATGTCTGCTATCGTCCAGTAAAAGTCCCGTCAAAATCAAACCAGCGATTTCAGATATTAAACAGAATAAACAGACAAACAGACAGACTGATAAATAATTTTAAAAAAATTGTGTTGTGTCGGTTATGTTTGACATGATGACATTTTGTTCCAGACAGAACATTTTACATTTTAGTGTTATGGCTTAATTATTATATTGGATTTTCGTACGATAAACATTTGTTCTGCTAAAGGAGTTTTGAGAAGTTTTTTTAGATTTTTAAAGAGAAGGTCGAGAATCCTAATGCAATTCCTGCTTATACACAATAATGTAAACCATAATAAATGCAGCTATTACTTTCTATTTGAAGATCTTTGTTACATCACTACAATAATCTTGAAATTATACAAAACTAAAAAAAACTCAACACTTTAAAAAAAACTAGAATTCGTTTTCTAATTTTGAAACTTATTTAAAATCATAAACCGTTATATCTCTAATGTGGTCTTTTATTGATTTTGTAGTTACGAAACGATAAGAATTATAAAGAAGTGCCGGCATAAATCGAGTTTTAAAGATGTTTCGTACACTGGCTATTGTACTAGAAAGCTAAGCTTTCTTGTAAGCTCCCGGATAATCCATCATCCACTACCTCGTCTGTAAGTTAAATTATTGTATTAAAAAGTTATAAAGCTTTTAAAACTTACAAAATAAATGTTTTGCAGTTAAAAGGTTCTTTTAAAAGTTTTATTGAAATATCTCTACTAACATTCAAAAGTGGAAAGATTAGTATTTGTGTTTATTTTGGTGTAATGTATTATTGTAAATGTTTTTATAATAACTACTTGACTTCTATATCTCTTTTGGCATTACAAAGTAACATTATAATATTGACGATAGCAAATTTAAAATCCTTAAAATATCCAGTAAACATAACCTCTTAAATGTCATTAACCTTATTCATATCTTTATTTGTGCCAAGTTGTTGAAAGTTCAGTTAATTTATATATTGTTATTATAATTTTTAGAAAGCGTTTAAAAAAATTTAAAAATCGTTGAATGTATCTTTTATAAAAGATTTACAAGCACTGTATACTACAGACTAATAACATTGATTTATTCGTCGGCACATACGTTTAGTCACGTGACTTTGCATTTATCTAAAAGTTAAATATTTTGTATGTCCATCCAGTATTTACTTTTTATTACATTTTCTAAGTAAACGCTAATCGAATATAAACTCTATTTTTTAAGTATGTTATAACTACATTAGTGACATTGCTTTTTATTATCAAATTTTAAATGACATACGCAAATAATAAAAAACTCTAGGATTACCGTTATTTTAATACGATCAGAATTTAAAACATTCGCGTTATAACATTTAACTTCATATATGAAAAAAAGATTGAAAAGTAACAAAAACCTTTGAAATTTCTGTATTCTCGTTTAGTAAATTATAAGATAGTTCATAACAAAAAAATCTATGACTCTGCAATCAAATCGTTTTCAACAAAGTTGATTGGAAACAGTGTAAACTTTTGCATTTGCAAGCCCTGGCATCTGCTACATTAAAGATGTATTTATATTTTTTAATATTTTTTGTGGCAACTAATAAAATTGTATGTCCTTGAAATATTTATTGCAAAGAAAGAACATGAAAAATCATATTGTAGAACATTTAGTATAAGATAAAAAATATGCTTTCTAAGAAGTGATAACATTTATTGAAAACAGTAGAGAGTTTTCTTATTACACTTTTAAGGTTTTGAAGAGAAAATATTTTATAAAATTAAATTCTTGATAAAGTAACATCTTTTATTATGCTGCAATCAGAATATGCTTGTCAAGAGATTCGCAATAGTATTAATGAACGTAAATAATATAAAACAATACTTGTAGTATAGTATAGTAGCAATGGTGTAGTTGTTTAAATGTACATATTTTATGTTGATATACAGATTACACTTTAAGTAGTCGACACGACGTTGTAACATTTTGCTTGTCTATTATCATAAATAATACACGTATTATTGATCTGAAACATATGAGACTGTATAGTTTACAATTAGGGTAAAATGACGTAACCAACACCAGCCTCGGAAAATACGGACTCGAGGACGTATATAGATTTTGATATTATAAAAACCTTTACCATCGCGACTTTCAAATTCTTTTCTTACTCTTAGCCATTTTGTTAAGTTATCATGTGATTTTGATCCATCCAGGTTTACAAAATAATAACAATTTTAAGCATCGCAACTAATCATCATCATCATTATCATCATCATCCTTTGATAGTCCACTGCTGGACATAGGCCTCCCCTAATACACCCCTATCCATTACGGGTTTTTTGGACTGTGTTCCACCACGCTAGTCCAATGCAGGTTGGTGGGTGGACCGACTTTTTACATGCCCATCCGACGCATGGATCATCTAACTTTTCAGACAACGGGGTGATCGGCCCAAATTGCCCTAACCAACTGGGAAACAACAATGAAAATTCGTTGAGTCCCCGCAGGATCGCAACTAATATCTAGATTAAATGTACGAAAAGGGTCGCTGTCTTACGGCTGTATAACGGTTTTCATAGTGTCTTTACAACTAGAACCGAATACTTTGCTAACCAATGCTAACTAACCAGAAGACAACAGCTTCTAGAAAAAAAGTTATCTCGCCACATGATTATACCAGGACCTCTGATGTGGTAAGCGAGGCCCTTATAGTTAGTATTGTGCTAAAAATGCAACGATTTCTAATAAACAATCACGTTAAAGAAAAAAGCAATAAACAATTCCCACATTGATTTCTACTTACATGTGGCTAAGGTTGAATAAGTGTAAGATCTCATGCGTTTAATAAAATCTATCAGTGTCCGACCTATTCATTGGTAACTGAATGGAAAAATCCATTTACGATAAAAAGACGACGGTGAAAAGAAATCGCTTTAGTAGTTTGTTTCTTTCAGAACTGAGATTCATCGTCTAGTTAGTTTCGTAAAAATGGTAAAAGCTTAGAAAAAAAAACTTTTTATATTTTGTATTGTGATGATAAGAAATGTGGGATAAATAAGTTGAAATATATTCTTTCATAATATGAAAGTTTTTAAGAATATGCGCCGAGAAAACTGACTCTTTATGATATACCTTTTCACCAATAGGTCATGTATGAACTTTTTAATCCTTTTATTTTCTGTGATAAATATATATATTTACATATGTAATAGAGTAAATTAAAGCGTTTAAAAATAAATTAACGTTCAAAAGAATACGGACCTGTACTACGTACTAATATTTCTTTAAAAATTGTATCTAAAAATTCTAATTAAATGTCTCTGTAACAGTCTACTCTGTTGCCACGAATAGTTTGAAATGTCGCAAGCAAAATTAAAACGACGAATATAATAACCAAAAAAATAAATGTTTATATAATTATTTTCTAAAACTAACGTTAATTGAGGACTAAATAAAAAATAGTTTTTGTCAGATGTTTTTAAAAAGAAAACATTTATAAGAAATGCAATACATCTATAATTTTATTGATCATATTTGTTCATCATTTTATTGTATGTCTTTAATTATTTTTTTTTGTGTCTATGTAAATAACTTATTTTATATTTATCCAACGTTTTTAGAATATTATACGCAAAGAATATGAAGTTTACTTTCATTCAGTACAAAACATTAATAATTAGAACTCGGCATGCAGAAACAGTTAAATACGTGCCGTGGAAACTATTTCTGATATTTATATTAAACCTGAAAAACTTTACTATTATTTAAAATGTTCATACTGTGAATATATTTGCACAAAAAAGGAATCATAATAATAAAATATTTTGTGGAGTTAATTTTTTATTAAACACAAAATATAGCATAGTGTTCCCTTTTATAAAAAAAATCACTGTTTTTTTAAGTAATATTTAAACAATCAGTATTATTATTTTTTGCAAAGTTTTGTTAGAATAGTGTTAAAAAAACTTTAGAACGCTAAAATCTGAATCTTTAAATATTTTTAGTATAAAAATTGGAACTTACGCTACGATGTTTAAATAAACTTCCATGATGCATTACTATAAGGAACCTCTCCGTTATCAATATAATCCATTCAATCATATTATACAAGAAAACTTTAATACACTGTAATAAATAGACGTTTCCTAATATTACCTTCTAAACACCAGAAATGAATTGTAGTTTAGTTGTGGTAATTATTTATATTTACAGTAGTAAATATCATTTGTTACCGCTTTATCAATATTAAAATTAAAAACTTTACCGTTATTGTTTCTATTAAATAAAATAACAGCTTATAAATTTCAATCTTAATATCACAAGCATTATGAACGCTCACAAGAATACCTATGAGTCTAACATAAAAGAAATCTTTTGCACATTAGCCTGATTGCCAAAAGATATTACAGTTAATAGCTAATAACCTTCTTTAGTGTCCATTTCGTGAAAATCGTCAGTAAATATATTTGAAGGTTTTAGGCCTCACTTGGTGGCTTTTAGGAAATTGGACTTTGACTTTATAAAAGTCCTGTATGCTTTTAAATTATGTATGTCATCAATAGATTTATGTAAATGTTTGTACATGTATTAGTTAATAATCTCAATATGGCTATCAAGACGACGCAACTGTCCTGTGTACATTGCAACATGTTATTAATGATATATTATAAACCTGCCCATTCAAAGACTATTATATCTAGAGCGACTTTTATCGATTGACTTATATAAACACCCAACCTCCTCTATTTTTGGCCAACTCCCCGAAACTAGGAGGCGCTCAAATCAGAGCGTATGTTTTTTTACTTATGTGGTAACATGTTACTCTGCTCCTAGAGCTTTGATTTTGATAATTCTTTATTTTATAAAAATATTTTTTTACAAAATATGTAATACGTTGATTGATGTTGGTTATCCCATTACGAAATCTGAATATTATACTTAATAAAAATATGTACATCACGTTTGTAAACAATTATTTCGGAAATAAGCCCTAAATTAAATACACTTATATTAAGACAAATTTTATTAACAATAAATTTACTTTATGCAAAGAATAATCGAATACAGTCATTCCTTTTCATTAATATAAATTGAAGAAGAAACTTTTTCAGTCTCAGCACAATTCTTATCGTATGTCTAAATAAATTTCACATAAGAAATTTTTACTTGTTACCAGCCGAAGTATTGAAACTATGTTTTAAACTATTGTACTCCTGCCAACGCATCGGTACCTGCAGTGTTGTGGATCGGTCCTAAATATACTCTAATGGAGGCATGCGGTAGGGAGTCCATATGTCACAGTGGACTCAACAAGGATGCTGATGATATTGATGATAGACAATCGAATAAATTTGTCTTAATGAAATGCCTCGATGTTTTTAGTTTACTTACTAAAACACATGTTATTTATTTAAATTTAATCCTTAATCGATAAAATTGTAATAAACACTTCAATAATAGCATTTCAAACTCTATTGGATGTAGTGACTATACGTTTTGGTTGTTTGAGTTCAAAAGTCGCAAAATATTTGCTCGTTATAGATGTAAGCTTCGATATGCTTATACAGCAATTATATCATAAAGTAGTTCCAAGTAATTATATTCTTATGCAGCTAAATTAACCTGTTGACCTCAAATGTCTATACTGAAGTACACGTCATGGTCAAGAACACTATGTTTCCATAACAACTATACTCTCGAAATATAATAACCTCATTTTTCAATGTCACTGCAAGGTGTCTTTTCATGATTAACAACGCATAAAGAGCCAATCAGCTGGCTATAGAACAGTTCAGCTTATAATTTCCAGAACTAACGGAAACATGAGGGATATAATTCATCGTAAACAAAACAACCCCTTCTGCCGAAATAATCCTGTATTTTCCCTCTAATGTATCCGCAGTAATTTTATATTGTTTGATCTGTAATTAATATTATATTAAAATAGCACAATATTAGAAACGATCAATACACATCTGTACATATTGGAGCATTTAAATATTTTTTTAGTTTAGGTGTACACGGTGTTTGTTAAGTGTAATACTCTAGTTTATGTACTAAACGTTATTTTTAGATCAAATAGGTTTGTTATGCCGGAACTTAGAACCTGTTACTCTATATCTTGTAATTAAATAAGTAATTAGGAATTAATCAGGGTCTATTCAATTAATTTAATTGGTCTTGTTAAATTCGCTTTAAGATATTTGTAATGATTTATAATACTAACAATACTATCGAATAAACTTGAACTGTTGCTGAATTTGTGTACAGTATAGTCACATAACTATGATATCATAGTGGTATAACTAAACAACACTCTCAAAACGATTGCAGTTTTGTTAAACAATTTATGAAATTTTGGTAAAGTACTACTTAAATTTTATACATACATATATTCTAAGACATAAATATTTTATGTGATGTCTATACTTATATTATAATTGAAAACGCAAATATGGCTGAGCGCATTTAAAATCTATTCTTTTACCATTAAAAAGTTAAATTCACCTTGAATAACATTAGCCACTTTTTAACCTAGGACAATCCTATATTGCCTTATACGCTCTCCATGTCCTCAGATACTATGTGCAGCTATGCCGGGCAGTCTGTTGTAGGAATTCTCTTTCTTCGTTATCGCCTATCACAGAAGCGTTTAGCTTGGGGCCGAGACTATTGTTCCTGCAAGGTTCTTTTGGTTTAATAACAGAGCGGAAGTGACCTTATCAGTGGACGTAGACGAACAGTCGGGCCACCTGATGGAAAGTAGTCACCAACGTCCATTGACATCGGCAATACTGGTATCACCAACGCGCTGCCTACCGTAAGACATAAGATGTAAAAGTCTTGTTTACCCAGTAAATACGCTGGCTACGGTGCTCTTCAAACCGGAACACTAGTGTTTTCACACTACTGCTTTGCTGTAGAAATAGGCACCGCGGTGGAACCGACCCAGACGGTCCCCTGTAAAAAGCCTACCTATCGGTACTCCTTTTACCTACTTTCTAACGTTTTCCTTTGGTTAAGAGGTCAAAAGACCTTAGACTGGCGGCTAGTGCTAATGTGGTATTAAAAGGTTGCTAAAACTTTACTGTAACCCCACTTGAATACCTGGTATTTTCTAGTCGCGGAAGCAAAACATGCGTCTGTGGTACAAACACAGGTAGAGGTAATACCTGACTTGCACTGAAATGTACGTATCTGTACATTACAGTGCAAGTCAAGCAATAATCGTTATTTTTTGCGGGTTGCACGATATCAAGCGTGTGTGTTTTTGAAGCAGTTTATGACGACATATTTTCTTTATTTTTGATAAAGAAAATATGTCGTCATAAAGTTCTTAACATATATTATTTACGAATTATCCAGTATATTAACACTATAAATAAAGGTCCAAAATAAATCTATTCAGTTATGGCCTTTCATTTGGTATTGATTTTGCCATTACGGCTGGCACTCAAGGCCTAACCATTGTTTGGCTTCTATTCAATCCAATTTGATTGATACATGTTATATGAAAATAAATCAAATATCAACATTTGTAATAATTACATTGAATTGCATAAAGACATAAACTCTATGTAATTCGCGTCGTAAGCAAGTCATTGCATGGTTATGATACATATATATGTCAAATATGAAATTGTTTTAGTCAACTTTTCTGCTTTTATATAATTCTAGTAAATACAATTTAATTATAAAATACACATATTTTTTAATGAAAACTAGATCTAAAATCTTACTTTTGATAACTTTCTTCCCTTTACGTAGCCATTTACCCAGATTATAACGGGGTCGTCTTCTAATCATACAGGTTTACCTGAATACTAGCATCTAACCTCCATAACCTAAAGGGATTTTTTTATTCGTTAGAGCGGTTAAACGAGCAGGACGTTCACCTGGTGGTAAATAATACCTGCCGTACCCATAAAGCCAAAAAGACAAATATAAGCTTAACATTTTTTAAAGCTTTGTTATTAACTTATTTAAAGACAATGTCGTCACAGCAGCCTTGGCATTATTTGTCATCGTTTTGCTGTTTGCGGATTATCCCCATGTGATGCATGTGGACAAATAAAGGAAATTTCGATTACCAATAAACTACAGTCACGGATGTTTGCGATACAATTATTTGATCCTTCCTCTATTTGATCCATTGGACGTTATCTACAAACAGACGGAAATGGAAACAGAAATTAGTTACGTAACAGAACAGCGTCAATAGGCGTGAAGAGAAAATAGTTCTACTGATATTTTAACGTGAAGGCTTGTAAGAATGTATGAGTTGTTACATTTGTTACTCCTTCACGCAGGAACTACTACATGAATGAACAAAATTTTACAATAACATATCTTACGTAAAAAAAAACTTATAGAACATGATTCTTATAAATATCGCTTTTAAAAATGCAGTTGATGGACCTATGCGTATTAATGGGTCCTGGTCCAATGCGTATCAATGGGTGGACTTTTAACATACCTATCCGACGCATAAATCATCTTAGTTTTCATACAATCGGGTAATCGGCAAAAATTGTCCTAACAAAACAAGGAAAACATAAAGTTGTTTTCCAGCGGGATTCGAACCCACGACCTCCGGTTTATTAAGCCATGGCCAGTGCCGCTAAGCCACGGAGGTGGTATAAGCACAGAACAAACACTTAAAGCGCGCGACAGCAAGTAATCGTAAGGGCAGAAATCGTTGACTATGTTATGTATACGGTAAATTTCTGTCGAAAAAACTACGGGGCGCAGCTTATAAACCATGAACATTAGATTATCTTGATTTAGGCACTGGTGAGATACGGTCCAAGAACCTCCTTATTGGAGAAGGCGTACATTAGGGGAGGTCTATGTCCAGAAGTGGACTAACATATGCTGATAATGATGATGATGAAGCACTGGTCGTCACATGTTGTATAGAACTGATAGATTAATAGAACTGATAGATTAATTTCAGGAGTAATGCAAATCCTTAAATATTTTCAGCACCTTTTTTATTCAAAATATTTTGGACGTTACAACAGTTACAAGTGGCTATATCATAATTGTGTGGTTTTAAATACAGAGAAATAATTAACACATACCATTAAATGTTTTATTTTTATTTGCACATAAACAGACATTTTCAATATCTAATGCTAGTTCTTTTTTTGACTTTTCTTTGATTGCGCGCTTAAGTCAGTTTATATAGAGCATTCGTGACAAAACCCAAAATGGTTTGATGAAAATCATCGTATAATTATACGACCGAGCTTATAGTTTATAACATAACATAACTATTGACCTAAGATAATATTTAGTCGAAGAGTTCTTTACAATTATGATGTTTAAAAGCTTATAAAATCTCTGGATGTCATAAAACAATTTTCTTCTGTAAATAAAATTAGTAAGTACACGTTTTAAATTAATAAAAATTGAAACAGTTTTCAAGACTCTTTGGATACGCACAACATTCTATAGGGTAATAAGCAATAGATTATACAATTAACAAGCTCTAATATCACGGGAGCAAACCGTTGTTTTCCTTATAACCTCCCAGAGAGACTTCTAATAGAAGCCATTTACGAAAATAATAGCATCATGTGTCAGCAGTGTTTGATATTGTTTCTAGGTACAATTCCTTTTTTCTTTCGAAAGATTTTTGAAGTTATACTTCTTTAGGCGCTTATGAAAAATGATGAGAGAGAAATTTTACGCTTTGTCACACAAAATTAACAGTTTATAATGAAAACGGTGAAAATGTAATAAGGTCCATATTACATAGTGATAAGGTTGATTTTGTGTAGTGATAATGGAGTTGTCGTTTTTATTTGCGATAGTTGTTGCATAATGTGCTCTATGAGTTAGGATTAGTTCGTTTTTGGTATATATATATATTATTATTAACAATATATTTTATATTATTTAAATTTATATTAAATATATTATATATAAATAAATTAATATTTGTAATGATGTTTATTCAACTTGATATAATGGTAATATTTTTATTCATTTAATATATCAACATTGTGATTTATCTATGTAATACGTTTTAGATAAGCGCCATCTAGTCAAACATTATCAAAGCTTCTGATTTATAGTACCGCTTTACAAGTAAACCAACATCTCTTAGGAATTCTACATTTGTAAGCAACAGATGGCGCTGAACTACCAGTTATATGATATATCAAAGTACGTCTAGTGAATCCATAAATTTTAATCGAATTATTTATGATTAGTTCTTGTAAATCTATCATCTTTAATTGTCTTAATTATTTTGATTGATATTACTTACTATTTGTGAATATTAGTGAAAAAATTGTGCTTATATACTTTTCAAGTGCTCGATATAATTGATATTAACTATCCGTATGTATTATTTATTGATATAAATTAAAATACTTATATTTAATATAATTAACACTAAATATTATTAAATTATTAATGTTAAATACTTATTATTGGTTATTTAATATTCACAAAATAAAGAAATTAATTTAATAAAACATTTAATAAAAAGTTTGTGATAAAATTAAAATTTAACATCAAATTATAATATTAATTTTAATATTTGCTATTAAATTGAATAAATAATAAATATTTATAAAATAACTAAATAAATTTAATGAAAACTTTTGATAAAAATAATAACTGACGTTCGATTCAAACATTACGGAAGATACTATGGAAGTGAACATCATTTAATTAAAAATACAATTCGAATAATATGACAATTTATGTTAGACTGATTGTAAGAAAATAAATATTTATTTATTTAATTTTTCAAATTTAAACTGAACTTTGTTGATTATCCTTTTCAATCCTTCTATTATTTTATTGTAATTAATTATTTGCATGCAATTAAAACTATTTATTAATGATGCCAAAAAGTATATCTTCTACACGCGTACATAAGTACACGCACCCATTTTTTTTCATATCTTTTGGCTGTTTGGAAACTAATATTAACAGTCTTTTAAAGCTAGTAAAAAGTCGACTATTATAAGCGTGCCGGTGAGATTTGTAATCTTTAGACAAAATATTGCAATATTATTGATTTTTGACAGGGGACACTGGCGAGAATAATTAGATTACACAAAGTTGCTTTTTTATCAAGATTATAGATGTTACCTGGCTCAAAGATCATAGGCTGATCCTACTATATTCTATAAAAAAGCACATAAAATTATTAAAAGGAAATAGTAAGCAACAGCCACGTTATTTATGAGCTGGAGATATTGGTTTTTGTACGATGCCTCGATCTGTAGCAGAAACAAATCTGCCACACCTGTACAGACAGTTCTTTAGTCTATGTTATTAAATTTTGATAGTTACAGATTATACTTATGCAATCAAGTGTGAATTATAGCCTAATCCTTAAACATTTCAACTGTTTGAAACTGAAAGTGGTTAATAAATGGTTTAACTTTATTATATCGAAAAATTTGGATAGTTCTTCCGACTGCACCAAGAAAATATATTGGAAGTAGTCGATGACTGACGAAAGGTTTACAAAAATAGTATATAGCGAAATATTTATCGTTTAAAATTAACTTGTTTTTTTATAGGTAAAGCCACGAAATCTCACTACATAATATAAAACAGAGACGCTTTCTTTATCCCTATATCCCTATCTATGCTTTTATCTTTCAAACTACGCAATGTGCTTACGGGTTGCTAGTAAATTATAATCTTATGAAATTTTATATCGTTATGAAAAAAGTTGCGTTGAAATAATGTTGCTCTAGTTTTGTTATTTATAGTAAGGCGAAAATATTGTAACCCCTTAAGCTATGCATTTTATGAAGCTAAAGCCTATTCTTCAGCTAAAATAGAGAATGTTTATAGAGACTGTCTTACTTATGTTCGAATAAAGATCGTATCTTTTTGGGTAAACTGTTGTAGGTCACTGCATATAACGAAGATTTGTATGACCCAGAAAAATGTGCTTTTGACGTTACTACGCACTTAAGTTATTAAATTAAACACATTTAAAAAAATTACTTTATTGTGTAGCTTAATTAATTAAAATTTCCCCGAACCAAATGTTCTATCTTTTTTTTTAATAATACTGAAGTAATTGCTAATATTTAATGTTTACAATGTTCAATATTATATAAGAGAATCGTTATTTGATTTAATTAACATTTTGGAATATTTCAATCCATTTTCAATAAACTTATTGTCTAAATATTAGTAATGGTGAAGAAATTCAGCACTTGTTGTAATCACTATTGGTAATAAACTGGAAGTGGGCGTTAATTAGTTTCTTTGAGTAGAACATTTTCCTTCGTTTTGTCTGTATATAAGATCACCGTCGCAGGTCTTCGGTATAAACATATTTTTATCTTATAAAATATTCCGCTATTATCAATATACATAACTTGAGAAAGGAAAACCTATAATGCCCGTTAATGATAGACATTTTCCAGACCAGTACATATTTTTGACAATTACATAATTTTGTAATCAGTCCTGTTTTAAAGCAATATTTTCTATTCTCAAATATTACGAACTCAACGTCTCTTACCACTCACAACTCACGTTTTCATTATTCACTTTCATAATTTAATACTAGATATTTGTCGACAACTTCGAGCTCAGCGCTTCCAACATCTACTACCAAGGGTCGTGACATGGGCTTTAACCATGACCTTCGTCTTGTCCATGTACATAATAAGGCCCACATATTAGGAGACACTGTTGAGGTCATTGACCACAGCGTTTGGGTTTTCTAGGGACTCCGTCATCCGACTATGACGTCGTTAAATCGGAGATGGGGGATCTATTCGTTATTGATGCTTATAGCTCGTCCTTTCTAAACCATAATCTTGAAAGCATCTTCGAATGGGGTAAAGAGTTTCGGGAATATAACATCACCCTACCTTACAGCTATAATTGTATAGACTTCCAACATAAAATTGGATTGTATATTGTACCCACTAAACCCGTAAGCACCTCGATATACCGATTGTCAACCTAGCAATACTTAACGATCTGCCACACTGCCCAAATTTGCCTCAATTAAAGGCATTTGTTCAGTAACTTGTATTATATAATATTCACCGCCAAGGTTGTTCATATTTACTATTATTACTGATTGTTTTAAAATATTTACTCAAAACTAACACTATACATAAATACCGATATAAAGAATAAAAGCTACCAAACCAATTTACCCGGTCCACCAACCACACGTTGAAATAAAATATCAACAGTATTTGTTCGCTAAAGTAAATCAATACATTACGTCTTAGCTCGGCATTTTTGCTACGTGATATAAATGCATAAAGAAGTTCTTAATTAAGTTGTAATCTCTGTGTCGATATCAATTTCTTCTCTATTATTTCCTAGTCCAATTATACTAAAATAAAGCATTTTAATTGATGATTTATTTAAGCATGTCGTGGCATCGTGTTTTAAAGAAATATACAAAAATATTTTTTTAGATAGATAGGGACAAAATAATATTGTTTTTTGACCAATTTCCCAAAAGCAGATTCGGAGCGTATGTATTTTTTATTATTGGAACTGATTGCTAAAAATATATTTTTGTAACATGCCGTCCTATTTTATTATATTATTTTTTTAATAAGTAATTTATTTTAGAAATAAAAAGTTATATTAACGAAAATCACAGAATTATGCGATTAATTCCAAATAGACTTCTAAACCTTAAGAAAAAGATGAAAATAGTGGATTGATTAACAAAAAAGTCAGCACAAAAAACTTTTAACACCGTTGTACGATTAAGTCAAGTCACGTTTCCAATGTTCGTTTTATTGCCAGATAACTTATTTCTTTAAACGATCGTTTATTTATTGCGGATAAGATTTGGTTTTGGACAAATTTCGACTTTAGAATATTAGGTTAATAGTTCAATCATGTATGAACTTAATAACTCAGAATAAAGCGCATGATTTCTTGTTTTAGTGATTAAACAATTTTTTCAGAGAAAATATGTTTTGTAAACAATTTTTGTACTACCGGTGGATTTACTTTTAGTATTATGTATATTTTATGGTATTTACAATTATTAACTACACGTAAGAATATATAGATAAATTTGGTAACCCAAATCATTTATTATTAAGTACCTTTTATTTAGCCAAGTCACACTTGGGATAAATGTAAAGAAAGTAATCCACAGAAACGAAGCGGCGTTGTACTTATGTCGTTGATATTACTCAAATTTCACTCATTGATTGACATCTTTGTGGCAATTCATCACACTGTAAAGACTATAACTTCCGGTTTAATGGGCGCAGTTGCCAAAGTAATTACTGGGTAAGCAGACATCTCTCATGGGGTAGGAAATAGAGCGGATATGTGGTGTCCTTTCACTGCCACGTAGCCGGCGTATTTACTGGGTAAATGAGACGTAACATCTTTTACTTTATGGTGGGCAGCGCGTTGACCATACCTGGTATTGTCCATATCCATGGGCGTCGGTGACCACTTTAACAGGTAGCCCGCAATCTCTTTCATAGTACACTATGAGCTCAGATCTCAGATGACTTAAGCAACGAATATTTGTCGTTTCCAATGCAAACGAAACATATGTTTCAAACTGAGTACCTCTTTTGGGTAGTCGGTCAAAAACAGTTCTATTGTGCAGTATACTTTGTGTTTTTGTATATTAAAAATTATGCTAGTTCTCGATTTTGAACATAGATCCGAATAAAACCTTAATATTAATAAAAAATTGTTCAGTTAGTTTATTAGATTTTAATCTAATTAATCGTTTGATAATACAATAATGACTGAATTAACATTATGTAAACTGAATATGACCGACCAACCCGCATTGGACCAGCGTGGTGGAATACGGTCCAAAAACCCCTAAATGGAGAAGAGGAGGCCTATGTCCAGCAATGGACTTATACAGGCTGATGATGATGATGAAACTGAATACACTGCAATACCACTTGTACACAGGCATGTTTTTATTAATTTACATTATACAGAAGGTTTGTGTTTTAGTCAATTTTTAATTATTTTTATGGCCTTACCAATAAGGTACGGCAAACAGGAAATGGGTCTACGGTATGCCATTACCTATATTGTCGTTTAATCAGGCTAATAAGTGGCATTGGGTGCGTTGCCTCCATCGATTCTGAACGCAAAATCTATTTTAATACAATCTGTTGTCCGCGACTACGTCCGCGTAACATTTTATTTTTCTAAAATAGAAAACGCAGCCCTAGTTATTCCCAATTATGTCTGCTATCGTCCAGTAAAAGTCCCGTCAATATCAAACTAGCCATTTCAGATATTAGACAGAAAAAACAAACAGACAGACTGATAAATTATTTTTAAAAAATTGCGTTTTGTCGGTTTGTTCTGTTGTTCCCGACAGAAAACTTTTCTAACTTTTTCTACGTTGATATGGCTTAGTTATTACACTAGATTTACACATTTGTTTTAAACATTTCATTTGCTAAAGGAGTTTGTAATTTTTTTTTTAAAGAACGTCGATAATCCTAATGCATTTCCTGCTTATACACAATAATGTAAACCATACTCAAGGCAGCTATTACTTTCTTTTTGAAAAAAGTTCAATTAGTCCACTTATTTTGAAACTTGTTTAAAATCATTAACCGCAATTTTTCTATTGGTGTGTGGTCTTTTTGTGTGATACGAAACCTTTATTTAAGAATTATAAAGAAGTGCTGCGGTATAAAACGAGTTTTAAAGTTGTAGTGAAGACTGGCTATTGTACTATAAAGCTAAGCTTTCTTGTAAACTCCCGGATAATCCATCATCCACTTCCTCGTCCGTAAGTTAAATTGTTGTATTAAAAAGTGAGAGAGCTTTTAAAACTAACACATAAATGCTTTTGCATTTATGTGTTTGTTCTTTTAAAAGTTCTATTGCGATATCTCTACTACCATTATAAAAAGGAATGATTAGCGTTTTTGTTTATATTGTATTTTGTATTATAATTACTCGATTTCAATATTTCTTATGCCATTACAAAACTATTTCATAACATAGGCTACTAGAACAAATTCAAAATCCTTATATATATCATCTCAAAATAAGAGCGTAAAAAATTACCTATTAAATGTATTTAATCTTATTTATATCTTTATTTGTGTCAAGTTTTCGAAAGGTTAAGTTATCAATATATTAAAAAAATATCTCTTTATAAAAGTTTTAATAGCGTTCTGTACTATTGACTAATAACAGTGATCTACGTGTTGGCACGTACGTTTAGTTAGGGCCACGTGACTTTGCATTTATCGTCGATTGACGAGATGCTAAAATATTTTGTATGTCCATCCATTATTTACTATTCAGTATATTTTTAGATAAACTGTGATTTTATAATTTTATAGAATTGATGGTACTTTTAAATAACAATTCGTGAATGAGGACACGAACATCGGCAACCCACAATAATTCTATATCAATAATAATTTTTTTTTATTTAAAATGTGCATATTTTGTTTACATTTCGTACTTTATTATTTTCACAATTGTATTAACTTAAAAACCATATCACAGTGCTATTGGATAACAAAAATCTAGTTTTCTAAAAATCGGCCAAAAGGCCCCAAAAATTTTTATTATTTAGTAACGATAATCACAAAATTTGTCAACAGGAGCCTTTCAGCTATTAACAATAATATCTTCTATCAATAAGGCTAATGCGCAAAAAAAATTGCTTTCATCGGCCTCGGGCAACGTTAGCAACGTTGACTTTGTTTGTAAAATTATGATTGAATTTTAAAAGGTCAGGTTACCTTCATTCCATTTCTTAGAAAAGCAATGAACTTTGCTTGTACATGTATAATTCACATTAATATGTCTCTATCGATCACTTTTTTACTAAGTATTACTTTATGCTTGTGATCGATCAATATAAGTTTATTCAAACATTTGCTAGGAGCATAAGGAATATTTACGTGTATAGAACGTCGTATGACGAAGTGAATTGAGAGAAGTGCCCATGTCAAACATTCATTATTTTGTATTACCGTCTTAAATTGTACCATGACAAATCTTAGCACAATGAGAGCTAATTCCGGTATTTATTTATTTATTCATTCATTCATTCATTCATTCATTTATTCATTCATTCTTTCATTTATTTATTTATTCGATGCCGTCTATTAATGCACATATTTGGTTATATTCGCTACAAATCTTTGATACGGGGGAATATTTAGGGAGGTTTGTTCTTCTTGCGGGAATATGGAAAATTTTAGTGATAGGGTGCCGTGGGTGCTGGTAAGGAATACTAAAGTTGATTTCCTGAAGTAAATGGTTACAATCTATGCTTCCAGAAATTCGTTTTTTTAGGAACATGATATTAATTATTCTGCGACGATTGCTAAGCGATTTTAAAATGTTTAAGACGCAGATCGTATGTAGCACGGTGAGAAATGCTAGAAGAATTAAATGCCAAGTGCCTAGTGAATGTACGCTGTACGCTTTCAATACGTTGCGAATGAGTAGTGCAATGGGGACCCCAAACTACTGATGCGAACTCAAGTTGACTGCGAACCAGCGAGTTGTATAATATAATTTTAGTGTTTGAGGACGTAAACCCCTTATGATTTCTTTAAAAAAACCGAGCATTTTAGCAGCTTTATTACCAATTGAATTGATGTGTGCTTTAAACATTAGCCTGTGACCCACCACACCCAAATCTCGAATTTTGTTAGCTTGCTGCAAAATTTCACCATTTAATATATAACAGGATGTCATAGGATTTCGATTTCAATAGCGACCCATCAATCCCAAATCCTCCTAATTTATTTATTAAACGAGCATGACAGACCTTATCAAAGGCACTAGAGAAGTCCATATAAATAGAATCTACTTCCAGTCCTCTATCAATTTTCCGCACAGGTAAGACGTAAATGAGACTAAATTTGTTTCAACGGAGTGACCTTTTCTAAACCCATGTTGATGTTCACAGATAAAGTTATGCAGATGCTGTGTAATAAAAGGACATACAAGTGACTCGAAAAGCTTTGGAATGCATGAAAGTATGGAAATTGGTCTATAGTTACTAACGTTGCTTGTGGAGCCTTTTTTAAAAACTGGGACTACTTTAGAGCTTTTCCATATGTCTGGAAATACACCATCATTTAAGGATCTGTTAAAGATAATTGACAAGGGTAAAGCCAAAGCAGAGCCACAATAATCGGTATTACTTATATCGGAGTAAGCTAAAAGGTAAAACTTAATTATACAATAATGTGTTAGCTTGTAATGCCACGGTTTAATTTTTATTTACTTCTGATTGGATGTTGGAATAAAATTGGCTTAACTAATAGTTTTTTCAATATAGCCCACTTTTCACAGCACAGCGCTTGTGATCAGATTTGCAAAGTTTTATAAAAACTTTTGTAATGTGTCAGTAATTTTACCTAAGAGATAATATTGATCATAAATTACAGATGCAGATTGCTTTCCGTCGCTTACGTTTTACGTTCTTGTCACGTGTTGCTTTTAAACTGTAACTCATTAAGGACATTAGGAATATTAACGTATATGTATAAGCGAATAAATCCTCGTAGAAAACTGATATGCTCTTGAAAGGTAGAGTACCATCTAATTCAGGTTTTTATTTATTTTAGAAATAATCAAAAAACAATTGTGTTACTGGCAAATAAAAACGTATATTTCTTTTTTTATGGCATACGCAAGCAGACGAGCAGTCGGTCCACCTGATGGGAAATGGTCACTGACGCCCATGGACATTGGCAATACCAGTGGTAACCAACGCGCTGCCTACCGTGAGACATAGGTGTTATGTCTAGTTTACCCAGTAAATACGCTGGCGACGGTGCCTTCAAACCGGAGCACAGCAGTGTTTTCACAATACTGCTTCGCGGCAGAAATAGGCACCGCGTGGTACTCCACCCAGACGGTCCCCTGTAAAAGGGACCTACCACCGTAGGTTCTATTACTGATAGATGTTATAATAAGCAATACAGGATAATTGATACTTTGACTTATTTTCATCAAAAGATGATACTCATTTTCTGCTTTTAAGGTATCAAGATATTTGTGAGGTAAAAAAGTGGATTTACTACAAAAAAGCATAATAATTTAAGTTAATCATTCTTCCATCTATACAGCAGCTATAATTTAATTTTTTTAAATATTAGGCAATTCAGTTAATTTAACAAATTTAAAATTTATTAATAATAGTTTTCCAAGTAATAACTTTAATGTTGAACAGATAATTGCTGTTTTAATATTTAAAACATCAAGCAAATAATGAACAAAGTTAATACTAATTTTTGAGATATACATAAACGTATTATTTTTTTATTTATTTCCAAGGAAAGCAAACGAGCAGTCGTGCCACCTGATGGAAAGTGGTCACCGACGCCCATGGACATCGGCAATATCAGGGTATTACCAGTGAGGATACTTTTCAGCAATATGGCCACAAGACCCACTCGTACGAAGACCGTATTCAAACGTACGAGTGCATTCCACACGCTGACCGTATTCAAACGTGTGAAGCTTCCCGACACGCCGACTGTATTCAGACGTGTCGAGGCTTCTCAATACGCTGACCGCAATCAAACGTACTGAGGCATCTCAACATGTTGAACTAGTCATACAAGTGAGGGATATTTTACAGGAAGAGTAGTCATCCATGGATTCACCCTGGCTCACTCACAGGAATACGTAAAACTTTTTCAACTTACTCTCAAAAACGCTTCGAAGCCCTCAGGAGGTCCACTCACCGCCAGCCACGGCACCATATGTATCCAGCAGGCTTGGTCAGTTTGCCACACTGACCACTGTAGTAGCCGTAGAGTGTAACGGCCACTCAAGGTAGAACTGCAACCACCTTATATCGGGACCCGACAGGCAGAGTCAAGTTTACCTGTCGACTGAATTATACAAACACAAGGTCATTAACATTGAAACTGACGGGTGTATCTCTCGACGTCAGTTGCTCGCTCATCCTGACCATTGACATTCTCCTCACCGTATACTTAAACGTTTGTTGGGCGACTAACGCTGGATGTCGAAGTGAACGCTATTGACGACTAACGCAGGGGCGACTAACGCCAGGTGGGATAGTAGGCGAGCATCTGCCGAGCTATGGACCAGAGAGATGTCCTACAGAGGCACCTCACCGCCCATTTCACCAGCTTCGAAACAGTTACTAGCAGACAACATCGCGAAACAATTGCAAGTCTCTGGGCACATTACGCTCTTTATGCCGTGGACAGAGGCATCCCTGAATCCATGTCCAGACACTTGTAACGTACTGGAGGACGTGGCATTACTAATCGCGTCCAACAACACACACTCAAAACATACGTAAACAAAAGCATCACTAATCCACAACGTTTCTTACCAACCGTTGGTCAGGTATTTAGCTTCTTCGCCGCCATGATGCCGACGTCTCGCACGCATGACTGCGACGTCTCGCAGCCGCATGCGACGTCCTCGCAGCCAGATGCGACGTCTCTGCGCCACGATGCGACGTCCTCGCAGCCACGATGCGACGTCCTCGCCGCACGATGCGACGTCCTCGCAGCCACGATGCGACGTCCTCGCAGCCACGATGCGACGTCCTCGCCGCCACGATGCGACGTCCTCGCAGCCACGATGCGACGTCCTCGCCGCCACGATGCGACGTCCTCGCCGCCACGATGCGACGTCCTCGCGCCACGATGCGACGTCCTCGCGCCACGATGCGACGTCCTCGCGCCACGATGCGACGTCCTCGCAGCCACGATGCGACGTCCTCGCCGCCATGATGCGACGTCCTCGCAGCCAGATGCGACGTCCTCGCCGCCATGATGCGACGTCCTCGCCGCCACGATGCGACGTCTCGCAGCCATGATGCGACGTCCTCGCCGCCATGATGCGACGTCCTCGCAGCCCTGATGCGACGTCCTGCCGCCATGATGCGACGTCCTCGCCGCCAGATGGACGTCCTCGCAGCCATGATGCGACGTCCTCGCCGCCATGATGCGACGTCCTCGCCGCCATGATGCGACGTCCTCGCCGCCATGATGCGCGTCCTCGCCGCCATGATGCGACGTCCTCGCCGCCATGATGCGACGTCCTCGCCGGCCATGATGCGACGTCCTCGCCGCCATGATGCGAGCGTCCTCGCAGCCATGATGCGACGTCCTCGCGCCATGATGCGACGTCCTCGCGCGCCATGATGCGACGTCCTCGCCGCCATGATGCGACGTCTCGCAGCCATGATGCGACGTCCTCGCCGCCATGATGCGACGTCCTCGCCGCCATGATGCGACGTCCTCGCCGCCATGATGCGACGTCCTCGCCGCCATGATGCGACGTCCTCGCGCCATGATGCGACGTCTCGCCGCCATGATGCGACGTCCTCGCAGCCATGATGCGACGTCTCGCCGCCATGATGCGACGTCCTCGCCGCCATGATGCGACGTCCTCGCCGCCATGATGCGACGTCCTCCGCAGCCATGATGCGACGTCCTCCGCCGCTGCACTGATGCGACGTCCTCGCCGCCATGATGCGACGTCCTCGCCGCCATGATGCGACGTCCTCGCAGCCATGATGCGACGTCCTCGCCGCCATGATGCGACGTCCTCGCCGCCGCATGATGCGACGTCCTCGCAGCCATGATGCGACGTCCTCGCCGCCATGATGCGACTTCCTCGCAGCCATGATGCGACGTCCTCGCCGCCATGATGCGACGTCCTCGCCGCCATGATGCGACGTCCTCGCCGCCATGATGCGACGTCCTCGCCGCCATGATGCGACGCCACCGCAGCCATGCTGCAGCGTAGGCACGCTGCGGTGCTTGCAACGATTCCACGACGACCGCGCCACAATCTGCGTTGCCTGCACAGCCATCACGGTGTCTCCAAATCCATCCGCGACGTGTGCCACTTTCATACCGGCACACGAATCACCGGAGTAATAACCTCATGATCTGTAATAACTCCTGACGGTACACCGTATTTTTTATTAGTAATTTGTAGGCTATGAATTCTTTATCCGCAGGCTATGAATTCTTTATCTGCATGCTATGAATTCTTTATCAACTTAAGAAGGTAGACCGAATAATTTATTAGTTCTTTGCAGGTTATGAGTTCTTTATCAGTACTTTGCGGATTATGAGTTCTTTATCCCACTTCTGATTTTAGAGTCTCAAAGAGAAGTCTCAAGAGAATCTCAAGAAATTTAAAAATAAAAAGGATTGCTATTATTTATCTCACTTCTGATTTTAGAAATCTCAGGAGAATTCCAAAAGTATAAATGATGACGATAACTAATCGTCTCTTATACTAAAAACATTGAAAAGGCTCGCGTGACCCCGACAACAGCCACGATGTCTCGTACGGACGAGTCGATGCATAACACCACTCAACACACTAACATTTTCACAGATGCAATACTTATCACACACGAGGAGGTTCCGTTCCGTTGGTGTGTAAACACTTCTGTGTTCAGTTCTGAAGGGCATCGTAGCCAGCCTATTTTCTGAATGAACGAGACTTAATATCTGAAAATTTGACTTTAAGCGAATAATACTCTTAACTTATTTTTTGTACCCTACCAAAATGAATATCATTTGAAAGCACAACTAATACACTTTAAAAACGCGTATCGTTCTTTTCTGTAAAAAAAATAATCACGAAACGTTAGGGTCTTTAAAAAGTGCTGAAAAGCTCATTAGAGGATTCACTACTTGTGCCAGCTCCAGTAAGAAAAAAACCCTGAAAAATTGATACCACGGCAGAAGAAGCAGCTCAAGTGGTAGCACTACTGCAATTAGGACTACGCCAAGTTGATATTGCTCGACAACTCAACATATGCCGTTTCCGGGTGAAATGAGTATCCCAGCGGTTCCAGGAGACTGGAGGCTACATCAGGAAGCATGGATCCGAAAGACGACGTTGCACCGCCGACAGAGACGACCGCTATATTACATAGGCGGCTTTGCGTAACCGATTCTCCAACTTTTACTGTTGTTGTACTCTAAGACGACAAGGATAAATACAACTGTAAATAATACATTATTTACTATAGAACAAAAGAGGCGTTCTAAAAATTGTCAATCTGTCTATGTAATTTTGTAACATTTTGAATTATTCTTTCTCTCATGCGGTGTAAGATTTATAGCAATGCAATGCGAACTATAGCTGTTTGCTATGCCATAACATAGCAGTAAAATAGAAATTTACTGCAAATTATACTTTTATTGATTGATGTGACAAATGGGCAGAACATTTTCATGACGATTATAACACAACTCGCTAATGTGATATGCAGCCTTTACTACTTTAGAGCAGAAATAGCCAAAGCTCTGGCACATCTTTATTCAGTTGCTTGTATTCATGAAACCTTTACCTTTGACATATTATAACGAACTTCTTTTTTAATGTATTTTTTAAAATTGTCTTAAACTCCTTTAAATTATTTGAAATATTCAATTCGAAGAACAGCACAACATACGTAAGTATTTTTATCGTAAAGGTTTCATTCATTTTGCGTTTACTTTATTGGATAAAGAATATTGAATTTCACCTAATATAACTGTACAAACAATGGCCGGGTCTTAAATGCGGCCCGTAATGGCAAAATCAATATTGCATGAAAAGCCACGGTTCCCGAATACGTTGATTTTGTATCCCTTTTGTCTATTTTCGTTAGGGATAAGCTTTAGTAACGGAATATTTTCAGTAAAATGATTTGGTTTGTCTTTGTAAAAAACCTTATAAGTGTAAAAATTTACTCATTAATAAGCCGTACATTTATTTATATGATAAATCTAAAAATGCGTATAACGTAATTGTTAAAAATCCGTAAAATTCTTAAAGTAGTTGAACATGCCCTGCAAACTAATCCGCGAGCGCACATATCTATGTTTTGAGAATAACCTTTAAAATGCTAATATTATTAAAATTGAAATGAGGTATATTTAAAGGTTATTTAAAGTTAAAAGCGTTTAAGTCTTTGTAAAAGTTAATATACGTCAATAATTCTTCATTCTACATCCATTAAGCGCGTCATATACGATATTTTGATATAATGAAAGTCTTAAAATATATCAAAGAATGCGGTGGTGGATATCGCGTGGCAGTTTTGTGCAAAAACCACGTGGTTAACCGCTTATATTGCGCAAAAATACACTATTTTGAATAAGTCCGTTTTATTTTACTTGTGTTATCTCGTGCAGAGATGCCAAAATGCAAAAGACAGCTCGTATCATAAAATGATTACTTAATTTTATCACTTAGAATATTGCTTTTATGTACTATATTATTAAGTTTACTATATAAGTAAATATCGAAATTCCATGAAGCTTTACCTTGATGTTTTTAAAAATAAGGAGCCAAGCGTATAATAGCAATTACGCGAACAAATCGATTCTTTATTATCAGAATTTTTTAAGTCACATCAAGTACAAAATATAATAAGGTACTTCATCATATAAATCGAATCATAGAATAAATCTTTACAACCAAGTGTAGTCGAGGCGGGCTGTGCAACTTTAATCGTGCATAGACGTGCACCTATTGATTTGTGGCTTAGTTTTGAGGACCGCCTGACTGGAGACTTGGGTTAGGGCTACCTATTCCCCGAACAGGTTCCCGCTTTGTCGTAGCGGTGGGGCTCAGTACCTGCGGCTTCCTGGGTTGGCCTGCAGGAAGCTAGAGGAACCTGGCCGGCCTGAGGTGTAAGGCCGGCCGTGGAGGAGGCTGCTCCAAGCGGGCTGAACAAGCCCGCTTTGGATGCGCCTAAGGAGGTGGCGAGGACGGTTGCAGGAGGTAGGTGTGCCGCCCTTCCTGTCTCTCGCAACCAAGGTGGAGTCCGGAAGAGGAGTGTCGAGTATTCCGTAGGCCGCTCTCCCTATCCTCCGCGACTCGGGGCCGTACCGCTGATGCGGTGTGGAGGGCCGTGGGAGGAGGGACATTCGGCATGGGTCGTCGATCTCTTCTCCTTCTACGGCCGAAATGGAGCTGGGCGGAGCTTAACATCTGAGCCACCGCTGGGGCTAGGAGTTTGGTCCTGCGTGGTCAGGGAACTCCTAGCTCCATGGCTTCGAGTAACAGATTCGGGGAATCTGTTACCAAACTAGGGGCCGAGACGAAGGGCGCGCTAGTTCCGAGCGCCCAGAGGGAGCAGATGGCCGTAGGGCCGAGATGGGGCTGCTTCGGCGGCCAGCGCTGGTGGGGTTGCAGATGAGTGCAAAACGTTCCTGTGACCCCACCCTAAAAGCGTCAGGAAGGAACAACGTGGTGGTTTTAGTCGGTGCGAGTCCGACCTAACCGTCTTTGCCCTCGCGAGGACGGGTATGCGTAGCATTTCCCACGGTAAAAAAAAGGGCTACCCTATTATTCCCGTTAGCGACCCGGATCAAGGGTGCACAGGTGAGCCGAGCCTCGTGTGTTTCGAACGAGTGTGTTTACGATTGGCAAGTTCAGATCCAGGTGCAGATCAAGGTTGCACGCGTACCATGCTGTACCGTAGCGCATCTGAGGCCCTGCGCTTGAATCTGTTTTTCAGGATTTGGCTTAACTGTGAGAACATTATAGATGCGATTTTGGATAGGTTAATTTCGATTCTCTATCTCCGAAACTAATTTCCTAGGGTCTGTGCTAATTTTTGATTAACGCTTACTCGAAGCTTAAAGATATTCTTAAGATTAGAATCACGTTTGAGATTGAATTACTTCGTGGAAGAGAGTGCGTGTTTTACTTATATTACTATGCTAGGACGTGACTACGTAGAACTTGTTCAGCGACCGGAACAAATACAGATGATGTATTATATCGGTGCCTTGTTTGTAAGCTAAGTAAACAGGTCGGTGTAATATCTATATTTTGTTATAGCCTATTTTATTAATTTGCTTTTGATTATATTTTTTATTTAAATTCATCAAAAGAAGATTTATAATAGTGTTAGTTATTATATAAGTTTGTACTGTGCAATTAATTATAAAAGGTTTTTTATATATCGCAAAACAATACCTTAATACATTAGTCTCATTAATAATTTGTGAGCTAGTGCAAGTAATGTAAAATATATATGCGGTAACTATTTTATGTACTTTTAAAATTATTACTAAAAAATATATTTTTTTAATTAACCTATAGTGTCCCACAATTAGGCAAAGACGAAGGAGACCTTCGTAATAATGCTAGTAAATATAAGAAATACTTACTTCTACTTATAACTACTAAAAAGATCTTCTATCGATTACTTTTTCTCTCAGAACAATTTTTAAAAATGCACCTGCTTAATTTAGTGTATGGTTTCTATTGAACAGTACTTATACTGTTGGGAATGCGTGAGATCGATGATGTAATGCTTATTGTAGTTGTGTCCTTGTTTTGGGAAAACCAGGCTACCTAAAAGTGTCACAAAACACCATAAAACGTAGATTATTGATGTATTCCTACTTCTCTGGTGATTGGACGTAGGAGACCAAGGTACAACAGTACGGCTTGTCCAGTTCCATTGCTATCAAATATTAGGGCTCCCAGCGACTTGACCTTTACCAAATCACGAGGAATTAACGCACATTTTTACTAGCAAACTTCTAAAATTACGCATTACTTCTGATTACTTAAGCCCACAGTAATAGCAAATCCGCTAAAGGTTAGCAAAGGATTGATTTTTCGTGTGTCTATATAAAAAAACTATATAGGAAGTACTTATATATCAGAAGATAAAACACTTTATAGTAGTAATATTCAACGGGTATATACATAAGATGTAAAATAATGGTAGCAATAAAATATTAAAATGGAGCTTAACCTTGAAATTTATGAAATGAAGAACTTGGCGTAATATGCCAAGAATTTTACTCTTAACTCCAGGAAAAATTTTAAGGTAAAACTCTTTTTAACTTTATAAATTTTTAAAACAAACTTTATTAATTTCTTCTAAAAGAGGCTACCTCAGAGCCTTTCTTACACAACTTTGGTAAAAATAATTCATTAAAAAGTGGCTTCTAATACAAAATAAATGCTACGTTTATTATTTAAACATCAAGTAATTTGTATTGTTAGTAAATTCTAAAAAAAATATGTCAACTTTTTATACATTAAGTACTGTTACAATTTAATTATAATTAGTTTAAGTCTATTTAAATTGAATAATGAAACTAAAATTTAAGCATTACTTACGGGATGCTGAATGTTTTTTTTTTATTATTTGGCTATACATTATAATTTTATACAAGTTTATTATGAAACTAAACAACATAAGGTTCTTACATTTTAGAAAAATATTGGCTCTTCCAGACTGTAAACTTATTCTGAATTTTAAACTCCGTCCGTTTATTACAATAAATATATGGTTTATTCCAAAAGAATACCATGCTACTCAAAGATAATGCATTAATTTAGTTTTAAAAAATCGGTGTGGAAATACGTCGATCCATATCAATATTTATTTAATTCTTTTAAATCGCTGTTTACTAATATAACAGAATGTGTATTTAAGACTGTTTTAAAACACGAGAACGACCCAACAGTAAACGTTTTTGTAAACATTAAAAATGCATTATCTTCTAATATCGATCTGGTTCATCGAATTTTTTTTGCAAATTCTCCTGACTTGAAAACATTTTTATACCGACCATCTTGGATTAAACTTCCCTTAAACAAAGTTATGTTGTTGTATTTGATGGTTCGGTAGATTTCAAACTTTTCGAAAGTAATTAGATTCAAAACTAAAGATCGTGAATTCAAAGTAAATGTATTTAAAATATAATTTATTTGAATTTCCAGCTGTAGGAAAGTAATGATCACCGACTCCGTTAAACTCCTTAAACATATCATTAAAAGGAGAAGCACAAATTCCTTCAGCTTAAATTCTGGAAAAGAGTGCGTGTTTTTCTCATATCACGTATCAATGCGGATCTGAGAAGTTACTACGTGTAAATTTGTTTAGCAATCTCAACAGAAAATATATTATATTATTAGTGGCTTTTTGACCTAGGTAGATAGGGTTAAGGTACCTATCACAATTCTATTTACCTAGGAAACATATATTATAATTATCATACTAAATATCGATTAAATATTAATGCTACATTATAATAATATATGTTCTTGTTATTTTAAACATAAATTTAAACTTAAAACGGTATAAAATTTATAAAAAAAAAATATCGGCCTATTAAAATTATTCTTGACATGAAGAAAAATAGAATCTGGTACTAATTTTTTCTACTTTACTTAAGTAAAAAACAATAGTAAGAGATTGAGGCATAAGGCACTAGATGAAGAATATTTAAAGAGAAACTAGCTATCATGACCTACTAGATAAAAAGCCTAAGGAGACTTTCGATAATTTACGAATAGAAAATTTTAAGCTATGTATAAATGTTCTGTCCTTTAGGTTGTATGTTGTTAAACTTCAGTTAATAAATGATATATGACATAATTTTGTTGTTAATTGAAGTAAAGAAAGAACAAGAAGAAGAAACAAAAGAGTATTTCTTAAATAAATTATTTACATTTTATAAACGCCTGTCTATGTTATAGTAAACATAAAATTAAACAAAAAACCAAACCGACTTTAAAACAAAAAACTATTTCAAAACAAATTAAAATGGACTAAAAAGTAAAAAACTCAAAATTTCAAATATTTGGTAAGCGGAGGTTTATGACTAATTTGCATTCATCCTTTCCCCCCCTTTCGATCCTCAAGTGATTTACGGACGGCCCTTAGATTCCTTCGAGTATCGATAATTTGCTCCTGAGATTTAAAGAGTTCCATCGCTTTTTCATAGATTATCAGAACCTAACCAAACCGCCATCAAATATCATTCTTTCGAATAAAAAAAGGCTATTAATTGTCCATTTGTTGAGCACATTCTTAATGTAAATTTCAGACTTATTCAGTTTTTTCATGGATGCCTCTGTCAGAACTGGACCAAATTGGTATGGGACCAAACGGTAAGCACCTTTCAAATAAAAAAAACATCCAAATCAGTTTACCCCGGCGATAGTTCTGAGATAACAAAGATAAAAAAAATACAGATGAATTGAGAACCTCCTCCTTTTTTGAAGTCGGTTAACAATGTCATGTATATATAAATTTGACGTCAGCTAAATTGGATAAAGAATGAAAAATAACACCTAAAGCGTTGTACAAACAGTGACCGTAACTTGAATCGGTGCCGTAATGGCAAAATCAATAATGCATGAGAGTCACGTTCGCCGAATACGTTTATTTTGTATCCCATACACATGTCTATTTTCTTTGAGGATAAACTGAAGCTTATCCTTAACGAAAATAGACATCATTACTATTGTAATGTTTCTCTTTTACTATATTTATCTTTGTCAATAATGTTATTGTTATAATCACTTATACTTCGATTGACCGTTGATGTTTCTTTATCAATAATAGTATAATGATGTTTTATTCGCTTTATCGTAAGTTTCGTAATAGTTCAATGTTGGATATTTTAGAGTTAATACAATAATTTGCAAAGATAAAGTAATAAACAAGATTCAAAAATCTAAAAATTATATTAGCTAGACAAAACTGGCAAAAAGATTTATCAATTTTTTGTTTTTTTTTATTGCCCACGCAGTCAGACGAGCAGTCGTAGTGTAACTGCACGTTAAATTTTGTTTTATGTTAAATTTTGTATATATAATAGCTAATATGTTTATCAAATAATGATTTGTCATTAGCTGGTATTACAAGGAAGTAAGTAACAGTAATACAAAAGTCTCATGAATTTATAAAACGTCAGTTTAAACCTTTGATCATATCTTTTACACAAACTTCTTGAGTGAGCATTTTTTATTAACACTAGTGTAAATCCTACTAACATTATAAATGTCAACGTTTAAGAAATGTATTAATGTAAATTAGTCTGTCTTCCACGCAAAAATTGAACTAAAAAACATAGTAAAGTTTTATTATAATCCACTTGCTGGACTTTATTGAAACTTTTCAATACCATACTTATTCATAAATCTTTCTTATGGTCTATAGTCAATGGGTATATAGTGAAAATTATTTAAAATTAAATAAAAACTGTCATATATGTCGAAAAAATCTACAGACTGCGATTTATTTCGAAGTGCACTGTGCTTTCGGCTTTCAAGTGTATTATGCGTAACCGTCATTATCACAAAACATGTTCATGTCATCGAAACCGTAGAGCAAACTAATATGTAATAAATAAAATTAACTATCCTATTTTCATACTTCACCTTAAAAGATTTGATGTATAAAATAAAATATTAATATAGTAGTAATAATATATGTGATCATAGATACTTTTCAGGGCTTATATATTATAAAGTAATCTAAGCGAAAGCTATTTTTTTTTCTAATTTTGTTATATTTGTCAGTTTATAACGCAATTTGTAAAGTCGAAGTAATCCTCAAAAACAATCTCGAAAGGTTCTTATTTTTACGTCTTAATTAGCCTTAAAATAAATTTTAACTAACAATATTTTGGGAATATTGCGTACTTTAACACAATTAGTCTTAACAATTCACGTTGCAAAGGCACTTGCTACAAATTTTTCTAATAATTTTCCACCGTGCCTAAAAGACAAACACGAAATAGAAATTCTTTATTCGACAAGTTTGTCGGTTGTATGTGACGAGAATTTATATGCAAATAGATATGAATACAGGATGAAATTACGGAAGCTATTAAAATTTAAAATAGACATAACCTCGAATTTTATTTACATCTCTTAAAGAACTTAGCCTGTAATGATCATGACATGAATAAGGTAACTTGTGAATTAAGTAAAAGTACAATAGTAATTAATATATCGATTTGATACGTAAAATCTGTTATTAAGGTGAAATTGGTTGAATCATATGTCGTATCCATATTTGTCGTATTTTCTTTTCTTTTTTTTATATTGCAAAATACCGGTGCTTACTTTCCTCATTAATATGGGATATTAACACCTTATGAACTGTCAATGAATAGGTTTCATACAAAGCTATTTATTTCAATGACGTGAGAAAATGAGCTTGTATTGAAGTGCCGAAATTTTTCCGTAATCAAATTGCAGACATAATAAATAAACTGTCGTTTAAATTGCGACGTTATCGAGGAATAAAGTGAATATTGGAAACGTGACTTGACTTAACGTTACAAATGCGGTGGAAGTTATAAAAGATATTTATTCGACAACTAAGCAATTATAGACTATCGAATTATTTTAAAGGGAAAGAAATTGATTTTAACACTTTTCAATGCTTTTATAAAAACGTGGAATTTCTAGTACATATACTTGATTGCAAGTCTCAATATACGAAACGAACTTGACTCAATATACTTTGAAGTGTATACTTTGTAATAATACACACGGTAGGTACTACCAGTTCTGTAAGCTCGTACATGTGTAGCCACATCATCATAATCAGCCTGTATTAGTCCACTGCTGGACATAGGCCTCCCCTAAAACCGCCTTTTCCATTAGGGGGTTTTTGAACCATATCCCACCATGCTGCTCCAATGCGGGTTGGTAAGTGGACCCACTATTACATGCTCGTCCAACGCATGGATCATTACTTATCAGATCATTACTTTTTAGACAATTGGGTGATCAACCCTAATTGTCCTAACCAACCAGAAAACAGTTATAACACAAAGATGTTTCCCCGCGGGGTTCGAACCCACGACCTCCGGTTTATAAAGCAAAGCACATGCTAAAAGCCACGATTATAAAAGCTGTTTCGCTTTTTAAATCTATATGCAATAGTATTAATCTTTCAGCAGTAATAGAGATTATGGCACCAGATTAAATCTTGAATTTTTGGGACTTCGTTTTATAGTATGTATTAATTAGTATAGATTTATTACCTGGTTATCACAATGATATTGCGATACTTTGCACTGTTAAACCATTGATACATTAAATTGCATCAATTAAGATAACAAATTCCTAAAATGTAACTATTGTCACTCTAAATTAGAAAACTAATTAGATTCATTCTGAACTCTAGTTGTTAAGGAATTAACATTTACTCAGGATTTTTTTTAATAGATTAAAGCCACGTTGCAACTAGAACGTCCTATAGCAGTGTAAGACGCTATAAATCTTAACAGTATTATAACAAGTCGAATCCACATAGCGACAGGTTTGATATTGAATTACTTTGCGAATAGCGGGCGTGTTTTACTTATATCACGAGGCAATAACGCTTAGGTAAGACGTGGTTACGTAGAATTGGTTCGGCGACCTGAATAAATAGAGGTGATATATTACCCCAGTAGTTGTTTGTGAGCTAGATGAATAGGTTTGAGGTTACGTTTAAATTTCGTATCAACATTTGTCTATTACGTTACCTTTTATTTAAGGTAAAGACTTGAAACTACTGTTGACAAATATATTCAAATTTGTAAGCAATAATTTCAGTCGTTCATACAAAGTGTATAAAAATAACGTGTAAAATATGAATGTTACTCATACAATTTAGTTTCTTTTTCCTCTATATGTACGTACTCCATAAAAATTACGCATACGTAATTATTTTGAGTGATGATGAACAGCTGTACACATCGTCATCTGTAACCGCTCACTGAAGCGAGACTCGACTCAAAAGCTGGCTCTGGTACAGCACCAAGATATCCCGGACGTCAGTCTGAGCAAGACACGAATGGCTCTTGATGATAAGTCGATACGCGTATATTATTTTATTTAATCAATTTGCGTCGAAATGGAGTTTACGTCGCCAAGGACGTCAGCAGCAGCTATAAAAAAAAGAAAATACTTATTCACGCTTCCGCGTAAAAACATATTAGTCTTTATTATTATTCTCAACACTACATTAAATATATAAAAAACAAACATAAATATATATTATAAAAATAATACTAAAACATATACAACTGGTACAGGTACTGGCTCAAAAATAATTTTAACATCTTTATCCATTTTGTCAGAATACCTTTATATTTATTTCTTTCCACGAATACTATATATTTATAATAAAAGTACATTTTAAACTTATCAGCTCGTGTTCCTGGTCGTGACCAGCCTGTTGGTCGCTGAAAATGTTCAAAACGTCGGGAGTTTAATTTTAAGAGCCGTCAAAATCTATATCACGCGGATACCTGTTTAAAATAATTCTATTTTTTTTAATTATGCTGGTTAACGTACGTACGTGAAGTACATGGAGATTTTTGCCTTAGGATTGTCACCATTGAGAATAATCGAGTAAGCACTAGTGAATGCACCGCAAAAGTTGTTACGAAACCCTAAAAGACTTTAGTAGTATTTTCGAGCTAGCTGATAGCTACCATCGAAAAACATGACTATAATTTCCACAGGTAAAATAACGTAGAATGGGGTTAGAATTATGTACAAAATAGTTAAAAAAAACACTAAACTGGATATTTTATATTAAAACCTTTTTACCGGTCGTAGGTCCCCTTCTTACAGGAGACCGTCTGGGTTGGTACCACCACGATGCCTATTTCTGCCGCGAAGAAGTAGTTTGAAAACAATGCTGTGTTCCGGTTTGCAAGGCACCAGTCCAGCGTATTTACTGGTAAACGAGACTTAATATTATGTCTCACGGTAAGCAGCGCGTTGGCGATACCACTGGTATTGCCAATGTCTATGGGCGTCGGTGCCCACTCCTCATCAGGTGGCCCGACTGCTCGTCTGCCTGCGTATGCCATAAAAAATCGTATCAAAATCTTACGTACTTTCAAAGATTTAAGCATATATAAGGATATAGGGACGGTGAAAGCGACTTTGTTTTATACCATGTATTGATAACACGTATACATAATCAGTTAGTATGCGAAAACAATAGACATTGTACATTACTGAAAATAGTTTTACCATAGTACTATTTTTGATTATTTAGTAAAAATGAATTAAATCAATAGGTTTTTATCGAATTAAGCGACATCTCGTAAAAAAAACTATTAGTTAGAAGCGCAATACGCCTTTTTACAACGTGTTACTTGGAAATAAGCCTTTATAGTTACTTTGTTTACAATTTCTGTACTGCAATCAGTGCGTTTATTTTAAAAATATGTTTACATTTTATTTTTGTCGTTTAAAATATTTAATAATTGATTTGTGATTGTAAAACATCGGAAATATAATATCTTCAAGAAAGTGTCGCAATAGTCCAGATACATATACAATATTTGTGTATGACCTATTAAGGCAGAGGACATAGACCGATGATATGGAGAGAGCAAGTCAATCATTTTGATGACTGTTATTTTTACTGTCCCAATGTAAAAGGTTTCAATGCAAAAATAGAAACAAGATAGTCTTTGTAATGGTAACTTCAGTAACACATCCTGTTCCGCACGGCCCAGAAATTCCAGTGTCTCTTACAAGTTCAATATCTGACCTTAGCTCAACACCATCAGAACAGAATATACAGCGTAAAGAATCCTATAACGTTTTTGAGTTTTAAATCAGCCTCAGAAATTTACACAGGTTAAATGATTTAGTTAAAGATTAAAATTTTTCTAAAGAATCTGCTCATCTTGTGGGATCTAAATTTAATGCGAGAAATTTAATAGCTCATAGTACACATTTTGCGTTGTACTGGAAACGTGACGAGAAGCTTATATCATTTTTCAGTCAAGAAGAATCTTTAGTTTAGTGTCATAACATTCCTGATCACATTAGGAAGTTAGGATCCTAATATATTCCTGGAGAATGGAGACTATTTATAGATTCTTCGAAACGGAGTTTAAAAGATTCTATTGCACAATACTAATTAGTATACCTACGATAAGTTATAAATAGTACTAGATAAATTTAAAAATGAAATACACGGTAGGCAGCTTTGTGGAGATCTAAAAATTATAACTATACTAGCTATGCTATGCTAACTATGTTAACGTCAGAGGCCAGGATACACGAAATATCACGATTCCATTCTTTTTGGACGTAATGCTTTATACGTCCAAAAAGAATGGAATCCTCGTACAACTCTTAAATAGGGAACCAAAAATTTTACTTTTGTTTCATATTAAACTCGGCATGATGAAACAGTTCGTTAAGGCATTGAATAAAGAAAATGATAGTTTTAAAATACTTGTGCAAAAAAACTTTTTACTCAAGTTTATAGAGTAAACAATAAACCACAAATAAGATCTTAGATGAAACATTAAATACAATTGTATCAGAAGCTTAACTGGCGTTCCAAAATAATGTCAACAATTTTCTAGGAAAACACAATTACCCGGACATTAAAAATATTGTAACATTATTTTTATTATATGAGTATCAAAAATTTGGGTGTAATATCAGTATAAAACTCCATTTTTTTAGATTCATTGGATTTTACCACTACAACTATTTTTTGAATAAATGATATAATTGCCATCGAATAAAACAAACAGTTAGTGATAAAAAATTACTACCTATTTAAAAATACTATTTAACTTGGGTCTGATCTATGATAACTTCCCCGTGGCCACACACCCAGATTTTAGGTAGCTTTTAGAGTCATATTGTAGTGCAACTTGCATTGCATTATTTCTTATATTATGCAATAGTGGACTAAGCACGTATATAAATCACGTGAAATACTTATTTATATAAGTTTTATTATTTTATTTAAACAATAATATTTTTTCTATTCCAATATTTAGTCAAACAATCTGCTACTATTGTGATGACAGTTCTTGAATTTGACAGACGGCGATAATACTAATATCAATAAATATTAGTATATTAGTATTAAATAGGCAAGTTTTATATAATTAATGTGCATAACAAAGTAGTTTGCTCGCTGTTGTATATCCAATACGGAATCAAATATTCATACTACGTCACGATGTGACACGAGACTATATTTACGTTTAGATAAGAGATTTTATACAATTTCTAAATCATCTGTACCCTATAATGTTTAGGTGGCCCCATTTGTTAACATCTTCTTCGAAGAAACGCACCTCTGATTTTGCAAATATTATTAATAACCTTATAAAAAGAGAGATAAAAACTAGTGCCGCTATGAACGACAAGTTTCGATTACCAGCTCGATATGGAGCAGGCGAAAAAAGTGTATGGTAAGTAGCACGCTTAATCCTACTATCATGAAAGTAAGAAAATAAGAGATCTTATCATTTCGTTTTAACTAAGATAATACATTATTTTGTAGTTTCTGGGTCAAAAAATAACAATAATATATTAATTATGGACCTAATTTATATAAAAAATAAAAGAAATTATGTTTAAAGTATTGAATTGAAGTGATATTTTTATATGTATGTATACTAGTTTCTAACATGGTTTTTTTTAACTATTATTTCAAATTATATTTTTTATTTACAAAAAAAATTACTTGGTGTAAAATTTGAAATCATACAAGTATATTAATAATTACATTTCAAGACAGTGAAATACTAAAATGTCTAAGTGTGGTCTAAAATTATCAACGCAATTTAAGATCCATTAATGTAAAATATGGAATAACATACTACCAAAAGTACATACATAGCATTAAATACCTTGTTAGTGTTTCAATAATTTTAAGGAGATTGCAATAAGTAAAGTTTTACCTGAATTTTTAGCTAAAAGCTCTATGTAAACATATTCATTTATACCTAGATTCTAGAGCTTTTTTCTTATTATATAACTAATAAATAATGGACTAATATTAACCATTGGTATAAATAACCTATATGATCAACAGGGTTGAGTACATACAGCTGGCAGCAGATTACAAACCTGCTGTCAATCTTGGCCAGGGCTTTCCAGATTACCATGCCCCAAAGCATGTGACAAAAGCTCTAGCCGATATTGCGCTCAGCGATAATCCATTGCTCATGCAGTACACCAGAGGCTTTGTGAGTTTTCTTTTTTTATATTGCTGATATCAACCAACTTATTATTATTAAATAAGAATAAAGAGATGCTTAAATAATACATGAAATAATCTAAACCGTTGCTCAAGATAAAAAAATATTAAAAGAATTTTGACATTCCAGTAATGTTGAAACTATCAGGCTGAGTTTAATAACTTTGACCAAAATAACAGTAAAATAGCAACATTTAACAATTTTTACATTTTGACCATTCAAACATATGCCTATATCTTTTTTTAATAAAAGTTCCAACCATAATGTGATTTTTTTTAAATTGTAGAATAATTGCATCCCATAAGCAAAACAAATATAAAATGAGGTGATCTATTATACAATTAATAACATACATGTTGCTTCACAGGGCCATCCAAGACTAGTTCAAAATTTAGCGAAAGTTTATTCACCACTGATCGGTAGACAATTGGATCCATTCAATGAAATTTTGGTGACCTGTGGTGCTTATGAAGCACTCTACTCAGCAATATTAGGTAATCTATATTAATCATACTAGAGTAAAAAAAATCCCAAAAAGTTATATAAACTATAATCAATATTAGTCTCCACTGAGACATCAATTTATCATTCATATTTTATTAGACTTACTATCATTGTATTATGTGGTGCACCTGTGTTTTCACAGTTAATTGATCTCTAATACAGATTAGAGATTGCATAGTCAAAATTGACTAGGTGGACATTATTATCTTACTTTTCAAATTACAATAGTTTTTCTTCACAACAATTTTAATTTTTTTTGGTTTTGATTTTAAAACATACTAAACACAGAAATATTTTTAGCCTTACTTCATGATGAATTAAATATTTCAGGTCATGTTGATGATGGAGATGAAGTTATTGTTATAGAGCCATTCTTCGACTGTTACGATTTTATGATAAAATGTGCCGGCGGTGTTCCAAAATTCATTGCACTGAAACCGGTACGTTATTTTTGTACTTAAAACAATTACAGAATTAATTTATTAAAACCCTGCATACAAAAGTGCAGTGCTATTGTTTTCAGAATAAGATAAATAACCATCTTATGGATATTTTTAAGAAAATTTCCTTACCACCCTGAGACATCAGCGGTTATGTCTTGTACCGAGTGAATACGCTGAATACGCTGGCAACGGTGTCGGTCAAACCGGAAGGCAGTAGTGTTTACCCACTACTGATTTTCGGTGAAAACAGGCACCAAGGAGTTACCTTACAGTTATGTTACAAGGAGGACTTACCTCCTTTGGTTACATCTTCATTTCATTAAGTTCAAGTGTTAGAACAATAAGTCTGACATATTGTATCGACTATTTTATATTTTTATTATTTATTATATGTGTTTTATATACAGTATTTTAGACACTTTAATAAATATAAAAAAAATAGGATTTAATGCCTTGAGTAATAATGAAAATACATATAAAAAATATGTGCTATAATACTATTATAAAATTAATATATCTCATAGATATAAAATATTCAGAAAGTCAATGCTAAAAATTATGTTAATATCACTAAAATATTATGGCGCAATTCCAAAGTAGTTCATTCCATGTGTTTGTCATAATTAATGAGAGTTGTTATCATCATTTAATTACATAACAACAAGTAATCATATAGAACTATTGAACCTACGTAATCACATATGTGACAAGTCATGCAGATAAAGACAGCAATACACCATAAGATAACATATCATCCTCTTATAGTAAAACGAATTACCATAATGGAACAAACAACATTTATTAAAGTACTCCTTTTAAACTATTTTATATTATGTTTTTGAATTATTCAGCAAGTGGCATTATTATTGCATAATATTTTTTTAAAATTAGTTTTAAAATAAGTCCTTAATAGTGAAAGCTAAATTATGAATGAAAAATGATTACTTGGATCGAAAGTTAGTTAGAATAAACCTACCGTTTCATCTGTTTAAATGAGAGTTTAAGGAGAAAAAGTTGTTTGTATAATTACTACAAAAAGTATTATAATTATAAAAGTTAGTTAGTAAACAAATAATGTAGACACAATGATTTTAATTAAATGTTCTGTTTTGAATAAAAATATTAATTAGGCAATCATACAACAGTCAAGTAAATCATGGTTTCAGTTAAATAGTAAAGTAGCATTAAACATTCTTGTAGACATAAACTCTTCTTAATTTGCAACAATGTCATAACTTCCAACAAAAATTTAATATAAGTTTAAATTTTTGTTAATTAAAGTATACTTATATATGCATATATATATATACAATATTTTTAGGGTATATTATAATTAGAGTCCGACCGAAACTGATTTTCCGGCCGAAACCGAAACCGAAACCGAAAGTTGGTCGTGGCTTCAGTTTCGGCCGAAACCGAAACCGAAACCGAAACTCACGTGATCAAGTATAAAATTCTTATAATACAAAATATGGAGCTTTATGCCTATTATTTTGCTTTATTTTAGTCATGAAATGGAGACAGTATATTTAACGTATGTTAATTGAAAATATACTATTTTTTTTAAATAAATTTTTCAAGCAATATGAGCTATTAACAAATAAATTAATATAGGATATTTCAAATCAATACTTAGTCTTTAATGCAACATTAAAGACTAAGTATTGGTATTTTGAAATCTTACTAATTAATACTTTGGTTTGTATTTGTAGTTCCGAGGAGGGATCAAAAAGTTGTAAAAATGAGATAGAATGTAATGACTATGATAGCTTAATTATTTATTTTTCTACATAATCTCCGAGTCCATCTACACACCAAGTCCAGCGTTCCAAGTTTCCAATGCTTCAATTCCTTTAAAAAAAGAATTGTTTTGGTCCTGCAAAAAGGTCACCACGGCATCGTTTACTTGTTATATATAGTTTTAACACATGTTTCCTCTTAAGTATTGTATCAATTTGGAAAGAAGATGAAAAATAGCTAGGCGCCAGATCTGGTGAATAGGGGGATGCTCAACCAATTTTACGCTAGCATGCTGAACGGTGGCCATCGCTAATGCCAACCTATGTGCCGGTACGTTGTCAAGATGAAACAGCTCGCCCGTTCAAAGTTTGCCTCTTTTATCATTGACGGCATTTCTCAACCTCGGTATTAAAGCTGCATAATCTGTAATGATGGTTCCAAGCTCCAGGTAATCAAACAACAATATCACTTGAGTCCCAAAACATTGAGGCCATACCGGCCAGGCCATATACCACGGCCACGGCATGAAGATCCTTCGGGATAAACCCGAGTTTCGTCCACTGCCACAAAACTAGATTTAAAGTTTTTAGAATCTTAAAACTTGTCCAACGATATCTTCGAATTCGATTTTGTTTCTGATTCTCGGCACCCATCTTGCGGAAACTTTTCTCATATTCAAAATTTGTGTCAATATGCGTTGAGTACCTCTATATGAAATGCTCGTTTCTTGGATTAGGTATCAGAGGGTAATTCTTTAATCGCTAAAAACAGTTTATTCGAATGGCAGCATATTCTTATTGTTTCTTGTTGATTACTGGCTTCGATGCACGTCTGCAACCATGTTCGTCTTCCGTGTACGTTCTCCCTACTCGAAATTAAGAAGCCCACTTTGCGACAATTGATTATGACAGAGCAGTCTCTTCCCATGTTGCCTTTGAGCTGCAGTAAATCTCTTGCGTTGTTAACTTTTTATAACAGTGGTTTTGAATGACAAGGTCGCACTTGGTTTTCTTTTTCGAGAACATTTCGCACACATAGCAAACAAATGACTACATTCAGAAAAAAGTAAAGAGACTAGAAGATTTTTTATTAACACAACAAATATCTGAGCTACATTTTCTAGTATTATTTGTATTTATTTTTTGTTACCAAGAGTATAATATAATTTAATTCTTCCAGCAACTAGACTGCGAAGAATAAGTAAGTCTTTATGGAACAATGTATACTTTTTACAACAAAATCCTAGTAAACGTTCAGAATTTAACTATTAATAAATTTAAAAAGGTAGTCAAGAAACGTTTATGTGTTAAAGGTTATTACGATATTAATGAATTTTAAATAATAACACAGCCTAGCAATGGAATGTCTGCTCCAGGTCTAGTTTCAAAATTGCATAATATTTAATGCCGAATTATCAAATTGTTTGTAATTTTAAAAGATGACATAAAAAATAGCCCACTGAGTTTCTTTCGCGGTTCTTCTCAGGTCTGAGGTGTCCTTTTCCAAACCGTGGTAGTGTATTTGACAATCGATAAGCAAGTGTAAACTTCATATTGAATAAAGATATTTGAATTTGAATTTGAATATATATTTTGATCTCACTACTATTTGTTCCTCCTCATTTTATTTTGTAAGACTTGGAATGTTTGTCTGAACTAAAATCGACTGATCTGAGCTCGATTGTAGCAAATGATACATTTAACATTCGGTACTATTTTGAAATTGAAAACACTTTGAAACCAGTTTCTGGTTTCGGAAAAGTTTCAGCCAAATTTGGCTGAAACCGAAACTGCGGCTGAAACTTGATTTTTGGCCGAAACTCGGTGAAACTGAAACCGAAACCGAAAGTTCGGTCGGACACTAATTATAATTCAATATGTAGTAAAATAATATATTTTCGAGATTAATGAGAATATTTTTAATGTTAGCATATGCCAGCATTTTCATTTATACAAACATTCATATGCATCCTAAGGTGGACTTTGGGTTAATATCTAGAATGTAAGGTTCGGCTTTTGTACATGTTAATATTGTGCAAGAGTCTAAAGAAATTAATAATAATATCTGTTTACATTCAACAGCAAGCCAAAAAACAGAACATGACTTCAGCGGATTGGGTTCTCGATGAAGAAGAATTATCATCTCTCTTCACAAACCGAACAAAAATGCTTATTTTGAACACACCACATAATCCTTTGGGAAAAGTGTTCACTCAGAGAGAGTTGGAAGTGATCGCTGACCTTTGCAAAAAACATGATGTACTGTGCATATCTGATGAGGTTTATGAATGGATGGTGTACGAACCAAATAAGCATATTAGGATAGGTAAGAAATAATATACATTTATATAGTTCAAAGACTGATATTACGTAACTTTAGACTGATCTATTCTTATATTATAAATGGAAAAGTAACTCTGTCTGCCTAGCCATCTAAACCACTGAACCGATTTTGATAAAATTTGGTACCTAGAGTAGATTCCGAGCGTAGAATTAAAAACTAAGAAACTTTGTGACTTATTATAGACACATACAATAAATACACTATAATTACATTGCTATACATTATAATCGAATAGACATCGCAATTCCACGACGACGTCGCGGGTGCAAACTAGTATTAAATAAGTAAACACTTTGTTCAATTAAGTTATAAAAGACCCAGTAGATTGTAATAGCTAACGTCAAAATTATAAAAAAAAGTATCACATTTCAATAGAAGTTAACAGTGGTATTAAATAAGTGTATTAATTCTGAGACAACCTTAAATTTGCGGCTTAGTCGGTGTCTAACGAGTTTTGTGTGTTACTGGAAACGTTCCGTTACTTAATAAGAAATTCGAGCAATACTGAGATAAAAAATTATGACAAATGTCGATCTGTTCCAGAGACATGTAGTGTAGGTAAATAGAGTCAACTTTGAACACTTGAAGCGACAAATATAATATTTTATGCCCACTCAATGTTTCAACAATTTTATTGTTTGCATACAAATCTTAGCGCGAATAGTTTATCTTTATAGTATAATAACATGAATTCTACGTCATAATTGACGTGGTTCAGTAAAGTAGGTGTATTTTTTTTTAAATGAATACATTTATAGTCTGTGAAAAGTCTACAAACATCAAATCTATTATTGCCGCAAAAAGTTTTGTTTTTAATATTTAATATCGCACAGATATGTGGCGTCATTTCAATTGGAAAATTATTCAGAATTTTTAGAAGCTTCGAGTCATTTATAGTTCGTTGTATAGGTAAATAATGCGTTATATAGGTCACTCATTCTGATAAAAAATTGTACCCTTTGACCCCGTTCAACAAAACCCAAACAAAACAAGTTTGACTTGTGAATTAGTTCCGTCCTTTTTTTTTGTACTCCATATCTATACGAATAAATAAAATTCTATTGTCTGTTTGTAACATCAGAATAACCATTTTCTTTATTTACGAGATTATTATACACATCAAATTCACTTTTTATGGATTTTTCGCGTTTTTGGAGATGCAGACATTTCCTATCTTAGTCTGCCCGTGATAAAGCGTACGAATTCGCGGACAAGAGATAGTTTTATATATACATTATATAAAACGCACACTATGCTGCCTGATAGTCTGCCTACGAAGACTGCCTCCGTACCCTTGTGGTATGGGCGTGTGCTTTAAAAACCGGAAGTCGTGCCCTCGAGTCCTGCGGGGACTCAACAAATTTTCATTGTTGTTTCCTAGTTGGTTAGGGCAACTTGGGCTGATCACCCAATTACCTGAAAAGTAAGATGATCCATGCGTCGGATGGGCATGTAAAAAATCGGTCCACCCGCCAATCCGCAGTGGACCGGCGTGGTGGCAAAACCCCCTTATGGTTAGGGGTCTATTAGAGGAGGCCTATGTCCAGCAGTGGACTATCACAGGCTGATAATGATGATGATTGCAATCGCGTAGATCATCATTAATTCTTATTCATTGATCTAAGTAGAACACCATAAATTCAATATTAGTAAACAACATAGGGTATTATTACATTGTGATACGTGTACCATACTAAATAACACAGCATTGATACAGTTATGTCCTTTATAAAATGTAACGTATCATTTAATATAATAATGCAAATTCAAATACTTATTCAGATTAAACGAAATTATTATTATTCCTTAGCCACTCTACCCGACATGTGGGAGAGGACAATCACCATAGGCTCCGCCGGCAAGACCTTTTCAGTGACCGGCTGGAAGATCGGCTGGGCGTACTGTCCCGCCAATCTGATGAGGAACCTCCAAGTCGTCCACCAGAACTGCGTTTACACCTGCCCCACGCCGACACAGGTACTATATTGAAGTAAAACTTTTGCTAAAGTAAGATTTAATGCGGGTTTTTTATAGACAACAACACACTTTGTCAATATTCCATAAAACATTTAGTTTTTAGGTGTTCAACGAATAAAGTTGTAAAGGAACGTTTGTGTAGAAGGATATTATTGCAGTAATGACTACTTGATTGTTAACACAATTTTACAATTTTTGATTTTATACTTTTAATAAGACGGTTTTAACTGTTGGCTTCGGCTATTTAAAACTATTAAAATATGTTGTTCTATGAATAGATCTTGTGAAATTTGTAGAGTAATTGAAAAAATAACTACCGCTGAGCTTGTCACGCCGGTTACGGCTTTTCAGGTCAGAGGCTTCCGAACCGGCTTTAGCTTATTTTAATTAATAAGTAAGTGTAATACTTTTATATTGCATAAAGATATTTGAATTGACCATACTCATATACCAAAAACAAAAAAATCTGGAATAAAGATAATAAAATTTAACTCCTATATATTGGACAGACATCGTGTTGATTATATATAGAGTATTGGTAACATATAAGTGTTGCTTGGCCGATAAAATGTAAAATCTCCTGCATAAGTGAATTTATTGAAGGAATCGACTTTAACTTACCCAATTTAGACTCGGCAACCAAAGTAAAGGGGGAAGAGAGCTTCCCGCAAACTCTGTTTTAGATGAAGTTTACCAAAGACAAGAGTCTAGAAGCGTAACATCAAAGTCAAAAAAGGACTAACCTTACAACCATATCAACGAAGCGTCCTCTTGCGTATGGTGTTCCTATTAGTTGATTATCACTTAGAGATAACCATGTCAGTGACAATTCATCAATAAGAACAGTAGACAGATAATCCAAGAGTATCCACTTGGTAGCTCAGTTTTACCTGGGTAAACTTGAGACGAGCAGGACGCTCAGCTGATGTTAAACAACACTTCTTGGCCGTTATTAATACAGTCCGCTCACCGCCTTAAGATCTTATGTGTTAAATGCAATTTATCCATTTATTAAACTAGCTACTTTGCCCTTAAAACCGAAACGCAGTTAAGAAATCCGTCTACTGTTTTTCACCAAACATAGATAGCTCTTTTAAAGTTACTACTTTTAAAGTAATGCATTTACACTACTATCTTCTCACTTTTCGAAACACTCACTTTTATTTACCTTACAGGAAGCCGTTGCGCGTTCTTTCGAAGTGGAATTATCCCGTTTAGGAACACCCGACTGTTATTTCACTTCATTGGCCAAAGAACTACTGCCGAAGCGGGACTTTCTGGTGAAGACATTGAGGGACAACGGTTTCAACCCGACTATCCCGGATGGAGGATACTTTGTGGTCGCTGATTGGACTAATATAGGTGAGTAGACTTCTACTAGATATCGCGAATAATCCAGTAATAAAAAAATCCAAAGATTATTTCCAATGTACCGACGTCTTTAGAAATCTCTTATACATTGCATAAATAACAAATCAGCTAACACGAGTAATATCGTAACAACGTTTACGGTCCAAGACTTGTAAAAATTGTATTATATATATATATGTATAAGACAAAAAAAAGTATGTTACTCGTGTGCAGATAGTTGATTTAATTGCTATGGAATATATAGGTAATATTTTATATGTTATTAAAAAATATGAGGGTGCAGACAAAGGTGTGATACGAAAAACCCCGTAATAAGAACATTACGATATCAAGTTTTTCTTTTGAAGCAATGTATGCCGATCATCTAAGAAATAAGAAGATATATGATCGTGTAACCTCGTATTAGTATGTCCTGATTGTCAAGATTTTAAAGACTTTTATGCCTTCATAAGTTTTCATTGCCTTAATACTACTAGTGTATAAAATATAATAAAAACTACCACTAAAATAAGTATCCTAAGTTACTTTCAGTTACATCGGTAAAAGGTCCCATCGAAATGCGACCGGCCGTTCCAAAGATTAGCTGGAAGAAAAGTTAAGTTAGAAAAACATACACGGAACATATTTATCTTTTCTTGTATCTTTTAGTTATAACGGGTTATTTTTATGTTACAAACTCCAATTATATTTATTTGTATAGATTGTTGTTGTTAAATCATCTTGAGCCTGTGTAAGTCCACTGTAGATATAGGCCTCCCCTTCGCCATTAGGGATTTATAGACCGTATCCCATCACGCTGATCCAATGCGGGTTGGTGGGTGGACCGACTTTTTACATGCCCATCCGACGCATGGATCATCTTACTTTTCACACAATTAGATGATCGGCCTTAATTACCTAACCAACTAGGAAACAACAATGAAAATTTGTTGAATTCCCGCAGGAGTTGCCGCTACGGAGGCAGTTGTTTATATAGTTGTCTGTCAACTTTACATCTTTCCAGGCAAGAAAATCGATCTATCTTCCGAGCAGGACAAATACAAGGACTACAGATTCACGAAGAAGTTCGCGAAGGAAGTCGGCGTACTGGCGATCCCGCCGAGCGCGTTTTACTCGGAGGGCCACAAGAGTCTGGGGAGGATTTCGCACGATTCTGCTTCATCAAAGTGGGTAGTAGTTGCAGTAGAAAACTATTTTATTTCGGAAAACTCGGATCTCTATCGGAATGCGATGACACCCGAACTGTCAACTAATTATCGTATTAAATGAGTGACATTTGCATACCCATTTATATGAAACTTTATTGTTTAGTGGCGAATTTCAAAATCAACAATGTCATTGTGTAATATAGAGACGTATAGGAACTAAAGCTATTTAATAGAGCACGCTAAATACGAATCTTCTTTCTATATCTATATTAGTTAAAAATAAATTAATTTTAAATTGATTGATTGGAATTGTGCCTAATATGGCCCTTTTAGTGGTTGAACATCGCATGGTGAAGTTTGGCGGCATCAACCACGTTTTGTTTGTATAACGTCAATGCGTTGTCTTTTTTATTGTTAGCCATATTCCAATAAAATTTTAATCTATTTTAATGAAGTAACAAATTCTAAATGTGATAGATTTTCTGCTTACTACTGCCGGCTGGTTAAAAACCTGTAGAAAGCCTGTCGCTGCAGCGAAGCAGTTGTGTGTAAGTGTAGGTTTGAAGGGCGCCGTACCTTGAGTAATTACTCAATAAAAAGTCTTTCAAGTGGAATTGAGACGCCATACGTCGCATTTCTTGCGGGCATGACGTATTGATTTCTACCAGGGAACATCCTGCCCTTTTGTCATTGTCAATCAATTAAAATATAAGTTTTTATTGGCGCAGCACTACTTAAAGTAAATAGCGACATATGTTTTACCGACATTGTCTTTAAACGGCAATAGGCTTCATTTGCCTCCACATATTACCTGGGCTTTTGTAGCGTACCTTCCGCATTACTTTCATTTTCAGTCTATTCAAAATGTGAAATATTCACACATTTCACTCCTCGTCGTATGGAAAGGCATTATCAGAATGAACGAATGATCTAGTCTGAAGTGTCCTACTGCTGGGCGACTATTTCATTTTTTTGCTCACAACTTATCAGCGTGCTACATATCCCGCCCAGCTCCACTTTAGTGTTGCCGCTTTTTCAGTCTTTGATTTGGGTGAAAGAGCGCAGCGTTTTATTTCTAACTCGGTCAATGAGCTTGACTCCATCAATCACCCGCAAACCTTGTTTTTGTGTAAAAAATAATAACTATATATAGAAATTATCAGATAACGAATACATTTTCTTAAAACTGGAACTTTTGTTTACAGAAAGACGAAAACCTCGCGTTAACCGAAAAACTAATGAAGGAGTGGAATTTACAGAAGTAAATATACGAGTAACAGGAAGATTCGAAATATTGTGATATGTTTTTTTTTTTTGTATAAATAAAAACTTTACACGTTTTATATTAATATGTTATTACTGTTGAAATTGTATAATATTACGAAATCTTTTTACATTAAGCATCATCGTTGTAATTGGGTAAATTAAAAAATATACGCATAAATTATGTTGTTCCGCTTTTTTTTTCACATTATAAAGTATGATGTAAGATTGCTTTGTTGGTTTATTTCGATCTCCGTGACACAAAACAGAAACAATGATGATTATTACAGTTGACATGATTTTCATTAAATTATGGTACATTTTCTGGTAAGCGTAAAGAACTAGAAAAATAGTACCGCTGTGTCAATTCTGCCGCAAAGCACCTAACGGCGTATAGTGTTTCAGTTTGAGCAGCATTGTAAAACTAGGTCGACGTTAAATTTTATTAAAAAAAAACTATTTTCAATAACATTTAACCTAACATACATTTAATATAAATTTAATCATAATGTACATATTGTGTGGGGTCACACTATGAACTAACGTACATGTCTTCTGTATAAATTAACAAACAAAATAAAAGTCACGTGAAACTTGTAAACAAATATATTGTAAAATGCCCAAATTAAACACAACATTGGGTATAAAAGGTACAAAAATTTCATAGAAAAAAATCAATAATCAGGAGGTAAAATCGCCGCGTAGCCATCTCTTAGCGTCACGCGTGTCATTCCCATAAGTTTTTCCAAACCTGATAAAATTGCGTAAAAAGAAATATTAATCAAGTTTTCAAACTACCAATAAATATCGACCTAATTATTAAACAAAAGAATTCTCTAGAGCACAGTATGATAAAGTACAACCGTGGTGTTCACCAGAGCTAAATACCTACGTTTACGTATGTCTAAAATTGACGACAATGTGGCCCACAGCAATAATATTGTAATCGATAAGTAAAAACCTTTTTTATAGCAATTATCATATGAACGACGATATTCAAGCATGCTTATGTACACACTTACAGCTTATCTGTCAGCCAAAAACATTTTACCGCTAACCGAACCAGCGAAAAGATAGAAATAATATAATCCAAGACACTAAATTTAGGCGTTTTTTGCTTGATGTTGCTTACTCATTGATATCTCGGTGAAAATTCATCTACAAAACGCTAGACGTAAAATTAGTTATGCCATCTAATTGCTGCAAGTTACATTTTTTCCACCCCTCTGGCCTAGAGGTATTGGCCCTTGCTATTCAAACCGGAGGTTGTGAGTTCGAATCGTGTTGATAAACAAAGTTATCATCGTTTCGTACTTGAGGTCATCGGCACCGGTAATCAAGTTGCTCTTTAGCGTTCATTGTAGGATGTCAGCACCTTAAAAATTGTCGGAACACTAATTCTCTAATCTATCAAATACAGTTTACCCATTGGATTATGAAAGTAAGATAGCAGTCGCTCTGCGTATGTACTGTAAGTCTGGTAAATCTGGGTAAAACATGACCATGGTAGCCCAGGAAAATGGCTAAGAGAATGAAAGAAGTTACATGGCTAACATAAATTCCGCTTTTCCTTTAATTCTAATATAGTACCAACAACTTTTGTCAGTTGCTACAGAAGTCTACGAAAAATATTTTTGTTTAGGTGGAACTGCCGATATTGATCATAACGTCGTACGAATTAAAAAGTACGATTTTACACTTGTGTTACCCGAGATAGACAATTCACCTGAACATGCAGCCAGGCACGTGGCCCGCGTAATTCGGTATCATGCCGACGTGTTTATGATAGAGCTCCGTCGGATTGATGGATAGTGGAGGATCGGGTCTGGAAAGAAATTAAAAATAATTTAATTATTAATATTTTTAAAATCTTACATTTATTAATTAAACATGTCCTACGAATTCATGAAAGGTTCATTAAAATGTTTTTAAAATTTAACGGAAATAAACATTTGATAGAAATACAATTCTTTACCAGCAATTACCTACCGGTAGATAAAACTCTTCACGTGCCAGATAAGACATGAAATTAACGTAAAAATCAAAATATCAATTTCAACTGGCGTGGAAACCTAGGTCGCTCCTAATTATACTATCTGTTCCTTATTCGAATACTATACATACATAAAATTGTGCAAAATCCGTAAAATTTATTATTAATATTTCTTTTATGTAACATTTATCCCGGTCACGATAGTTAAACATCATGCAATTTTGACCATAAGGGTTCCTCTAAAAAAATAAGTTATACATAGCGCCAGTACAGTTTGTCATTCGATTTGTGTTCTTAAATACCATACCAATATTATGTCACTCTTATATACTCCTTGTTGCAGTACACATTTCAAACAACAAAATAAAACATCCATCTGTATAAACATCTTTATTGTCACACAATCATCTTGACCATGTACGGCCCTTCTAGGTGGTAGCCGATTTTTGCGTAATAATTCCTAGTGCCAACACCGGATATGACCGCCATCTTGTCCGAACCATGCTCTTCTCTGGCTATTCTCTCTGCCTCCTCCATTAGTAACATGCCAAAACCTTGATGCTGGAATTTAGTCGGATCTCGAGCATTCACCTGAAAATTTGGTTGCACATTGAATAAGTTTCATATTAATATGTTTTTATTTTAAACAGTAACGGCGTCAGCAAACTTGAATAATGTAGTTTAACTTCTTGCACTTAACTATTAAAAAAAAACAAAAAGTATGCAATTAATTAATCGCGAATTTAATGATAATAAAAACAACACATGGCGTTGAACGTTTTCTGATTTTTACAAAATATTAATAGCTAACAAGTGACACCACCTAATGTTGCTGAGGGTATGTAATTCAATATTTCGCGCCTCTTAAAAGTAAGAACAGATGAAAATATATATGCACATTCAGTTGTGGTAGATAAAAAACACGCATATACCACCATCATAAAATGGATACATTAATTGCTAAAGGGACACAACCTGTTTTCCTAAAAATAGAACCAAAAAAAGTCATACCGGCACTACAGATCCATATACATGGAGTTCCCTCACTATGCTACACTGTTTAAAGTTGGCATTAGGACCTGGCTTCAATTCTGGACGATAAGTATCTTTAGAGCACTTCCTTAAACGCAGCAAACCAACCAAAATATCTTGGTCTGGATCTTCATATGATAGGAATGTCTCCCAACCACCGTTTGCAACATAGTCGCGTCTTATTAGCTCTATCTAGAAACCCAAAGAAATGCACAATGTTATCATCATCATCAGCCTGTGATAGTCCACCTGCTGGACATAGGCCTCCCCTAATACACCATGGATTAGCCATTAGAGGGTTTTTGGACCGTATCCCACCACGCTGGTCCAATGCGGGTTGGTGGGTGGACCGACTTTTTACATGCCCATCCGACGCATGGATCATCTGACTTTTCAGACAATTGGGTGATCGGCCCAAATTGCCCTAACTAACTAGGAAACAACAATGATAATTTGTTAAGTCCCCGCAGGATTCGAACCCACGACCTCCGCTTTCTAAAGCACACGCCCATACCACTAGGCTACGGAGGCAGGCACAATGTTATATTCCATCATATTCACTAGATCAGACTGACAAAAATACATGTCAGCTTTGGATTGCGGCATCATTCAGAATAGAGCTACACCACCAACAAAGCTGAATTAAATAAGAGTTGGAATCATAAAATATATGGTATGATTATTTACTTGTGTTCAATAAGACATGGAATTCACATAAACAAACTGTTATGACGAATACTAATGATGACAGAGGTGAACATGTCATTATTGTTGGACTTGTTGGTCTTTAAACAATACTTGTGCAACATTTAAGCAAATAAATTATTAATTGACAGTATCTTTAATGAATCCCAATTACATGTTTGGACTTTAACGTAAATTCAATTTCCAAATTAACTACTTCACATTAATCCCTTACCTCATAAGGTCGCACTTTATTGTGTATCTCCTGAATACCCACTTCCCTGGTTCTGACGTCGCGACAATCTGTACCTAAATCGGCCATTCTTGCAAGAGCCAATTCTCGGAGATTGCCGTGTTCAACACCTGAGGAAACTAGAGGCATTGGGATGTCCCGCTGAACTCTGAAAAAATATTTTATTTACCTTCAAACTTACCAGTACAATCTTAATTTTTTTTAATAAACTATTGATCATTGAAATAAACTTAATTCTTTATTAACGTAAATCATATAATAATGTGCAACGAGGAATAAAAATGTTTGAAATACAATACAAATTATGTATGCATACAAATTACTTAAAACAGAACTTTTCAATTACTAGTTTCATTGCCTTAGGTATAAATGAATGTAAAACTTTACTATATATTTAACAAAACTCAACAATCAATCAATCTTTTTACTTTTTTCAATGAATATATGGCATATTGCATACATAACTTTGACTCCATATGGAACCTAGAAGAAGATATGATAAAGGAAATTAAATAACACAAGAATTTTAACTTAATAATTTACCTGTACACCCTAGTCCATGGAGGGACCAGTGCTAATATCTTTGCAATCAGATCAACCAAAGTAGAAGGTGGGTAACTTCTGTATCTACCAGTTTTCCACAACTCGTAAAGCCCTGTGCCTCTTATAACTAATGTGGGGTAGATCTTTAAACCATCAGCTCTGAATGCTGGATTCTCAAAAAACTCTATAAATTGTTCCACATCCCTCTCAAAGTCGACATTTGGAAGATCAGGCATCATATGAGCGACAATCTGTAATAAATATTAAATTGAAAAACAATATTTTTTGACACAAATTAAATAAACTAATTAGTGTTGCCACAAATAGTGATTTGGCCGAATACCGAATATTTGGCTCAAAAAGAAATGGTTATCAAGCATAATAACAATAAATAACATATGTTGCAGCCAGCCAGCAATTATATTTATATTAAATATATTTCCTCCATACAAATTTACCTTGAATCCAGCATCTTTAGCCAGGTTGAAATTTTCACACACAGCCTTCACCGTGTGTCCCCTGTTTGTGTCACGGGCAATGTCTTCGTATACTGATTGGACACCAATTTCTAACCTGAAATACATTAATTATAAGTATTAAAACAGTGTTAAAAACTTACTTCTTACAAAAACCTAATAGGATGGTATTATGATGTATAAAACATGTGTTTAGCAAAAATATGTGTACATTATACAAAAAATAAAGGCAAACAAATAACTTTAGATTGGTATACAACCTGGCATTGGTTGAGTCATAGGTTATTATTTGAACAACAGTCTATTGCTATTTAGTACATTTTCTAAAATCTCAAAAAACTAAATGTTTCATAAGATTTGAAACAAGTACTGAGAAAAACAATGTGAGAAACATGTTTAAAGTAAAAATATTCAATAATATCTTAGGCTAATGTACAAAAATAGTAAAGCAAGATACATAAAATGCTTACCTTGTGCATCCATAATTTAACATATCACTCATGTGTCTATGTAGACAATAATCTGGTCTAGTCTCAATAGTTATGCCAATACATTTGGTCTTTGCTCTTTCAGAATACTTAACAGCTTCACACAACTCTGATGTATGCCCTGATAAGGCATCATGAAGATTTCTAAAGATAAAAATTAACAAAAACATACAATATTACTCATTAACTCATAAGAAAACACAAATTTAATACAAGAAAACGGAAATATAACATTGTTCTAATTCAACAACAAGTCTTGGACTGTAAACTGAACAACATTAAATATTATTAACCTACCTTATAAAATAGTCTCTGTAATCCTCAGGGAGGCTCATAAACGTACCTCCCATAACAATAAACTCCACTTTATCAACACTGTGCCCCAACTGCTTCAGTTGTTCAACTCTATGACGGGTTTGCAAATATGGATTGTACCTTGCTCTTATAGCTCTCATAGAAGTGGGTTCATAGCCCGTATAACTTTGAGTGGAGTACTCGAAATCAGAGTCCGGTCCACCGGGGCAGTACACACAAATGTTCCCAGTAAAGTTTATGTGAGGGCATCTATGAGGCTTGCACATCACAGCGACCACTGCAATGCCGGATGCAGTACGAATTGGTTTCGCCTTCAACTTGGGAAGCAATATACTTTTAGCGTCAGCCGGCACAGCGGCTATAATGTCCACAAGCCTAGGAGAGGTTCCAAGGCCATATTTAGACGAAATGCGCGTCTTCATCTTGTTTAGGTTAACATCTTTCCCTTGACGGTGCGCGACGAGCAACTCCTGAATGATCTCCGATATTACGATCACCATTTTCTCCTCCTTGGAGAGATTCGGAAGAGGTTTTTTCTTCGTCATTTTCACGTAATATTATTTCGCACAACTAAATAAAAATGTGTTCAAACTTCAATTTGACAATTTGTATCCGTATTTGACACTTTGACATTCGTCACTACTTTTGAATTGGGATGCCAAGTTACAAAATTATTTAAAAGGGCAATATGCAAAACAATATAATAGATTTATGTGAATACGTAAATTTAAATATCAAAGATTAAATCTGAAAATATTTCTATATATAGTATAACTCGTCGAGAATAACATCGATTTACTTACTGTACAACATTGACAGGAGCCCACTCGGTACTCTGTCTTCTTCTATAGTTTGAGGAAAAATCACACAAAGCAGAGTTCGTTAGTACTTCTTATTCAGATCCCGAACTCTCATATCATAAGGTACATTCTGCAAACCCTGAAAAGTTGATATATTGTCTCTCAATTGAGATATGTTAAAATTTAATTATGATTCGAAAAAACTAAAACGTCACATATAGCAAAATCATTAATAGAAATTATATATAATCAATGAAGTAACACATTAGCCAAATAGGACATGGAATTTATAAACAACGTCTAATATCAAACACCAATGGCGTCACTAATTATAGCGTTCAAATTGAATGACCGCCTACGTATTCATTTTTCACTTCTGATTATTAATAATAATAAGCAATCTATAGCAACATAGAGGCGACATACGTACAGCGCACTTATTGAACAATTGTCACAAATATGACAATCAATCATTGAGCGTCAACCATACGTCTACTATCACTTTATTGCTACAAGTTACATGGATAAATTCCAAATATATAATCTGGAATGAGATGAAGAATCTGTCGGATTTGATAGTTACGTTCGCTAATCAGAGAAGAACATTCATTCTTTGATTAGCGCTATAATCGAAAAAATCTTTAAACTGAGACTAATAAGAGAAAATATAAAGCGGATGTAGTAGCATGAGTAAATGTCAGTGAGCAATGCACCAGTAATGCTCCTGTATGATGTTGAGTGTCCCATCAGAACAAAACATGGTGAGTCCCTGTTTCGGAGACCGTCTGGACCACCGCGGTGCCTATTTCTGCCGATTCCGGTTTGAAGGGCACGAGCAGCATTTACTGTAAACAAGACTTACATCCCTTTGTCTCACGGTAGGCAGGCTGGCGATACCATGGCATTTCAACGTCTATGGGTGTCGGTGACCACTTCCATCAGGTGGCGCTGTGTCTCTCGTATGCATAAAAAACCGCCTAAATAGCGCAGTTACAAAACTTCTAAAAACTTAGATTTCTACAAATTCATAATAATCATATGATGAAAACCTGGAAGGGAAATGTATGATGGACTAGTACAGAGAATACCAAAACAAATGGGAGGGTAGTCAAAAGTCCTAGTTTAAGATATTAGGCGCATGCAGTGAACAAATTTAATTAATGATAATGTAAACGATTATTATCAAATATTTATTGCAGAGCTTACGTATTGATTCAGCTGGATTGTATCCCCATATTTGATTGCGAACAAATGAAGAGTGAATCTTTGCATACGACATTTAATTTAAAATATTATCAAACTTGCATGTGATTTAAACATGTTAAAATAAAACGACATTTGCATGTCACGAAGTGTCTAAATTGTCAATTTATGTTTTTTTTGGAAAACAAAATAATAGCTTTAATGGATGTGCGATACTTTTCATATTTAAAAAAAAAAACTGTTAAAAAGCATAATAAATATTTAAATGTATAGATAGGCAGACAACCTGTCTCGTAATCAACTACAGAAACGTTCATGCACGTTTAAATACTGTGAAACATCACAAAATTCTGAAAGAGGCTATATGTACATGAAAGATACACTGAAAACAAAGTCTTGACAACTAACATATTTTTTAATTCTTAGACATTTAATTTGTTCAAAAAGCCAAAGAGGAAAATAGACAAAAGTATGTATATACCACCACTTTGATTACAGTTAACATGAGTATGAGATAACAGTAGATAAAGAACAGAATGAAATATAAATGAACTATAAATTGTAGATTTACTCAAGTGCACTTACATTAAGTCAAAACTGAATGTTAAAAAGATCAATAACTGCTATCTCAATACACTGTTACAATTGTCGGCTTTTTCCAATTTCTAGGTCCTCGTTATCCGTAGGCACTAATTGCGATGTTCGAGGGTAGACAACTGCCGTCTCATTCGCCGAAATCGCAATATTCCGGACATTCTACGGCATTAATATACCACTGGCAGTTTAAATTCCGGGGAAAATGACTTTCTGAGACAATTAAGCTTTAGTCATATTGAAGATTTATTCAATAACTGAATGATTAGCTTTACGCCATTAATGTTTTAATCAATTAATTTTTTCCAGTTCAACTAGTTGACAGTCTAAATTGTACAACGAAAATTTAGTTCGATTCAAAGCCCAGTTAATTTAATTTTAATATTTAGACAAACGACAGACTTGCAAATGGCATGTTCTTTTATGATTTTTTGGTCACGTCCAATAGAAGCGACGAATCAAGTTCTTTAACTGATAATTGACATCTTGCATTTAAGGCAAGAAAGAAAAAGTGAAATTAGCTTATTTTCATTCAATATTGTATAAAAAAAAATACTCCATTATTCAGTCTTCAATTTATCGCTTGTATAATGGCACATATTTTTATAAATTGTCACCATTGTCCACTATTGAATCCCTCTAAAGACTCACAAATCTGTCCGCCAAGTCCCAGGGCTGCCCCTTGCCGGCCTGCAGGTCCACCACCCTCTCCAACTGGTTCCTTGCAGCCCTTTGACTCAGCTGCGCCCTCTCATACTCGGACAGGGCTTCAGTGGCAGCCACCGTATAGCGCTGACCGAAATGCGCGTTCAACCGAGGCAAGAAACCTATCGCAGAAGCGGATTTACGACATTCCACAAGTGACATGCGTTTCACAGATAGAACGCAATGAGTGCATGTGGTGTTAAATGAAATGTCTAATAGGCCCGAAAGCTAAAGATTTAATTTAAATGACCTCGATTAAGACACAATTGATACATATAACACAAAAATCAAATAATTTAAATGTATTATTTGTTTCTTTCTCTCTAGATATACAAACTTCAGTTTCCAAATTTAATCTTTTGAAATTGTTTGGCGTAATAAATAACCACGACGTCACAAAATAACTAAGTAGATGATTAGTTTCTGATTATTTTTTGTACAATAAAACTATAAATATAGGAATTTAAAGTCCATTTAAGTGCTTACGTAATTTCTATAGGTTCAGTCTATCCGTCTGAAAAATGTTTGCTATTGTATTTTATGAGGAGGTTATAAGCAATTTACCATGACTCGACGACGGGCTAGACTCCATAGACCATAAGTTATTAAAGTAATATCGAATTTCACCTTGGTACAAGAGCGAAATACATTCAGTTATTGTTAATTATACAGGTAAGAACAGATTGCTTACTTTTTTGAAGAAACAAGGCTTATTAAAAAAACAAGCCATGCCTATGAGGTATCAAATAGGTAAAGTAAAGTTTAATTTGAATTCAAATATTTTTGAATATTATCAATGTAAAAAGATTATCCGACTTTAAAAATAGTCTTGTAGAAAAAGTTCTACCGGAAACCATATCATCATCAACACTGCTGAACATAGGCCTCCCCATAAGGGGGTTTTGGAACCGTATCCCTCAACGCTGGTCCAATGCGGGTTGGTGAGTGGACCAACTTTTTACGTGCCCATCCGACGCATGGATCATCTTACTTTTTAGACAATTGGGTGATCTGTCCAAATCGTCCCAACCAACCAGAAAACAACGAACCCACGACCTCCGGTTTACAAAGCAAGGGCCAATACAACTAGATCACGGAGGAGGCAAGTTAAATAATTAGCCGCAATTTTTCGACTTCATTCAACGGTCGGAGACGTGCCTTACCATTTTGCGAATTTCATCACGAAACGCTTACGCAATAGCACTCTAGAGACCGACACGAAAAAAGTGCGTTTTTCTTTTATTTCAAATTCCGTAGACATCTGACAACGAGGGCACTTGAACGGTGAGTGGTGGCTGTAGCCCAAATAGATAAAAAGGCGCACTTGAAGGCGTCTGACAAAATGCCTCGTGTTTCACTTACTATGTATCTAGAAAATTTGTAAGTGTGTAGACATGACAAAGGTGGCATATATGGTTTTTATAACACATGCGTATGTATAATCCGTAACGGCTTGAGTTCATTTAAACGTATCATCATCATATCAGCCTAACAAAGTACTGTTGTACATAGGCCCCCATAAACGTAACGTGGATTACATTACTAAATTTATTAAGTAATTAATAATCAGCAACGTCTACGTAAATTATTAGAATAAACCAATTAAAAAAATATATTAAAAGAAAATTAATGATAAAATATACATTTTCAGATTAACGGCGGATATTTAAAACCTTTTTAATGGCAGTGGAGAATAAAAGTTTTATTTTCTCGTTATAAGCAGAAAAAATTGTATATTTATCTAGTCTTAGAAATAGTATTATTGTTTTTTAAATGTAGTTAGTGCAATGACGATGCCAAGTTAACATTGATGTTTTTTCTTGTAAAAACATCAAAAAAAAATCGCAACAACAACCGCTACTGGCCTGCAAGTCGTGATTTTAGACAAGTTAGAAAAAAAACAAACCCTAAGCGGTCTATCTAAATGAGGCTATTGGTGTTTTGAAAAAAGTTAACAAGGCAAATTTCATTTCGACCGGCGCTTGTTAAGTGCTACGTGCCGGGTCAGCGGACGTTTCCAGATAAATTGCCGATGGCAACGGTGAATTTATAAAAAAGCTTTAATTAAAACACTCGGTTTTGATCCAAATAAATTGGACATTTCTCCCTATCTACTTAGTACTATAGTTCAAAGCCAAGTCGTTTGATTCACCATTATCAACGGGCAAACTTAGTACAATTTATGGTGGAATGATTACATATGTATGTATATATAAATTAATGTGTATATGCCCATCTCAGCATGTCTACATTTTTCTTAATTTCTTATTCCCTCTGACCATTGCTGTTCGTCTATTTTATGGTTAAATTTTTTATATTTCCAGGTATATCATCACTCAGATTATTCTAGAGATGCCTTCTAAAAGTACACGTGCGTTGCAAGGAGCGGGCCTGCGAAATTTCTGACCTGTAATCTATCCATCTTATGAAGTTTACTCTTTGATTGTGGAGGTCAGGTGCCAATCGATCTAAGTAAAACCTGCTTTTCAGATAATTCTGGAGAGATTAGAAAACGAACGCATGATAATTTTAAAAACGCTTAGAAAAAGAAAGATAAGCAGAGAGGCATAACGCCTCGTTCCAAGGGATTGAGATAATCAGTAAAATATTTTACTTGCGTGGGCACAATTGCGCCTTATGAAATTGCAAAAGATGGGATTAAATTTAGAGAAGCCAATGTGGAAATTACCCGTCAGATTTCTATAAAACTGGACGTCATTCGCAATGTCTACCAATCAATAAATACTTATATAATTGAATGCACAGAAGAAGCGATGCGACAAAAGGTGTCATATCTTAATAAGGTTTAAAACAACAAAAATATAATATTTGCCTGCTGGTAAAAGAGCTGGTATTTTTACATGACATGCAGCGTTAGATACTAAAAATCACCATACCCCGAAGTCGTTCTTTAACCATTAATTAAGCCATCCCTGTAGCATAATAGTCTGGATTCTAGGTTTACAAACCGAGGGTCGTAGACTTTAATTCTGCATAGAACAACTATCAATTATAGATGTTTTGTTTTTTTTGGTAGTAGGTAGAGTAGCCTGTTCTTTGAAATTTACTAATATCTTAACAGTACATTTAAAAAGCAATCTACCGTGAGTAATGTGTTAAAATTATTATTCAGTATACTGAGTATTTCTGTGAAAATAAAAAGCCTAGTTAATGTAAAGCTCTGTTTCATATTTTAATTATATGAAAATCTCGTCTTATTTGTCTCTGACATAATTCATACATAAAGCAAGTCGTATTACTCAACGATAATTTTAATATACTTTATCTCATAACATTATAAAGTGGCACGTCAATTAGGCCAATAAAACCGATCGGAATTAGAAACCGGAGGTGTTTCAGTTCCCGCTTTTGGTTATTGACCTCGCTTATACAATTGTTTATACCAGTTTTCGATTCACTATTGTCGCAGCCAGTGTTCTAGATAAGGTGCAATTGCTGTTATCTAAACGGTACACACAAATTTGCCGGCTTGCGTTGTGCAATACGCGTGTACACGAGTCGTGCAAAGACAAACTGAGTAGGTAATAGCGTACTATTAGCGAGACGCCTTGTAATAAGAAGAAGGAGCTATGCTGCAAATGAATAAGTATTAGTTATATGCGTGGTGGAAACCAGCCCCCAAAAGAGGTAGAACATAAAATCTAGCACCAAATAAAGAAAAAAATTCTTTTGTTTGCTGTTAATCTTGAAAAGCGTTTTATACTTTAATAGTTTAACTATGGTATGGCTCATCCTAACAACGTTCGGGTATAATAGAGTTAACATCCTATTTATTAATTATAACCTTGGCCGGAACGAAAACGAACCCAAATGTGGTAGCACGGCGTTTCTATGCATTTTCCATTCCAGCTAGCCCATAATTAAGCAAAAGTTATTGCCAGAGAATATGATCAGATCCATGCGTCGGTTGGTGACGAAAAGAGTTGGTCCTGGATTTCGCGACCTACAGTTATCAGAGTACACAAAATCCATTAACCAACAGCCAGTCAACTCTGCAAAAGATAGTTCTGTTTGGGTAAGCAGTCAACAAAGTTAGTTTAAAAGTCAAATTTACTAAGGAAATGATAAAAGAACTAGGAAGAAGAACAAGTGTTACAGATGAAAATTAACGGATATTATAGTTCGTTGAAAAGTCCTAAGAAATTTTCAAAGTAATCGTAACCGTATTTAAATAGGATGAGACATATGCATATAAATACATAGACATATCGTGGGAGAAATGTCTAAGCTGTAATATTAAAATTATTTTCTAATAAGGAAATATCAAACGGGATTTAAAACTAGTTACCGACTTATACAGAAAATAATACATTATTTACTTACCGGCACCAAATTTTAGTTTGTTTGAGGATAACATAAATTTACTATTTACCGTAGGGAATTTCCCAATCATTCAATACGGATTTTCTTTGATTTGCATTTTAACATTGTTTTCTATAAACGGACATTTTTGTCAAATTTTGTTATTTATTTAGTATTACGGGTTTCGTTTGGTTAAAGTAATTTAAGGAACTACAGTAGCAGTAAAGTGTTTTTAATGTCAGAAATCGTCTAATTTAATCGATTGAATCATCGAATATCCATCTTGTTTTGCCAGTTTGCAGATCAAAGTAACTTTACACATCGATGTATTGGAAACACTAGAAACACTACGTCCTTCCTTAGAGGTCACCGATGCTGACTATATAATCACAAATCTAAATAAAAAAGACCTTTACTCAGTACTATATCAATCAAATGAGCTAGTTATAACGGAATTAAACAAGATTGTTCATGGAAGTGACAAGGCATGAAGACAGAAAAAGTATTCATAGGCATAGGGCCGATGAACATTGAAAAGGACTTTAATATTCCTGATGCCTTTAAAGGCACACAGCTTACATGTCCCACGAAACATTTATCATATGGTGATTCTACTTGAACCGGTACTCATTTGTGACTCACATTAAGCTGGGCCTGAATCATTGAATCGCTGATTAAGGATTTACCTACAGTTATCTGAGTAAAATATACAGGTAGACTGATCTGTCATCTCGTATCCTAAACTAATACGGTTTAACGTGGGAATGTTTATGATATATTTGTAAATTATTGCTACTTTCTACTGGTGGCAGAACACTCTTTTACAGGGGACCGTCTGGGTAGGTACCACCCCGGTGCCTATTTATGCCGCAAAGCAGTAGTGTGAAAACACTGCTGTGCTCCGGTATGAAGGACACCGTAGCCAGCGTATTTACTGGGTAAACGAGACTTAACACCCTATGTCTCATGGTAGGCTGCGCGTTGGCGATACCACTGGTATTGGCAATGTCTATAGGTGTTGGTGACCATATCCCATCAGGTGGCCCAACTGCTCGTCTGCCTGCGTAGGCAATTAAAAAAACTTGTACATTCGTTGGTCAGCATATTAATAATTTTTCGAGATCAATGTTTAAAACTTTATTACAAAACTCATCTATAGTGTCAAGTAATCGATTTGATTAAATTATGTCATTTTGAGTAGTGAAATGTTTTTGAATTGAACGTGCGCGTTGTTACTTGGTTATATTAGTCAAATAGCTAAATTAAATAGGTTACAAGATCAAAATGTAGCTATAAAAAAATCTTTACCCACCATATAACACAATATTATTTTGGTCATAATAAGATCGACTTCTCATTATCCCGACTGAAATCTGACCTTTACAAGACAAAGTAATCAGTACCTTCAATAGACTGGGTTGTCAGGTAATATAAAGTACTATCTACAATGACTGTCTGGGTCAGGTGGTCAGGTGGTCCATCCGACACATGGACATCATCTTAATTTTCAGCCAAATGCGTAGTCAGAACATATCGGCCTATATATACTGAAATAAACTATGTACCGAAGTAGTTTCATTGCAGCGATAGGAATCAAATCAAATTTTCACTATAGATATAGGTACAACTTAAAAAATCATGCAAGAATTGCTTCAACGTCAAATCCTTAATACAGGAAAATATTACTTACGGCATGACGTAATGTTTTAGGAAAAATGTGCAAAACGTGACGGCAGCTTCCCCGATAGTTTTATTTATGTTCGCAGAATCAATAAAGTCGCAACTAATCTCATATTGGACAGCAGTCACAATTAGATTATACTTATATCTTGTTAATAGCTCATGTCATTCCACTTTTAAACAGTAACGTTGACAGTTATCTTAAAAGGTTTCTAGCCAAGTGGCCTTCGTTCAATTATATCATACAATGTATACAAAACAACGATAATTTATCGTTATTTTGTATACGTTTTTATTGCGCTATCGATGATCACAAGGACATTATTTCGTTGCTCCCAAACAAGAAACGTGTCATATTATTTATTTCACTTACGCGATTATTGTACATATCAAACAGTCTGCCCGTTATATTGAATGTTGGAAAGAGTCCAAGACGTAGAGATTAAATATAAATAAATATCGCGATATCTATGTACAATAAATCTGTAAAAGGTGCATTTGAGAGGAAAAAAAGTATCGTTTGCAAGTCCCAAACGACAAATACCAAAATTATAAAAAAAATTAATAAAGTAGCCAAATGCAAAGACGAGCCGCCCAAATTCTTTACTTCGTATAATATTGTCCGTTGTTTAGTAAGGGACAATTCATTGAAAACTCGCACGGTCGCTTCGATGCTACGCGTTATATTGTTCACCTCAATTCAATACGTTTTGGCACTGGTATTGATAGTTATAACAGTTTCACCAACAAGATGCATATTACCAGCAATGTCGATTATGCGAATCACCGTTAACATTACATCATAATTAACCGCAAGTTTAAATTATTTCTAGTTTCTAATAGATAAATAATTAGGGCATACCTACTGTAGTTATCTGTGTTTAGTGGTTTTGGATAATTAGAAACCTCTTAAACTACGTGTACCTAAACCTAGTGTTATCTTACTAAGATACCACTAATTAAGTAACAAATATTACATCCAAGTATATCACATCCACGGTCGGTTAAAATCAAATGGCCTAGCTAGCAATCGAACCTCTGTTATACCAACTAACTATTATAAAATTAATACAATTACTGACTAGAATGTTTAAACTATTCTACAATTAAAAAAATCGCAATTTGAGTTTGACATCAGACCGAAATTTATGTAAACTGATACACAAATATCGGACCTCAGTTAGTCCAGTATAATTCATCGCACTACCATCATCATCATCATCAGCCTGTGATACTCCATTGCTGGACATATGCCTCCCCTAATTTACTCTATAATGGATAGGGGGTTTTTGGACCATATCCCGCATTACCATAATGTTTTATAATTATGACGTTATCCTTCCAAACTCTTGTTTATGGTAAGCTTCATGTGACGTCTCTGTATATGTATAACATGCACTATGTATCTAATATAGGTAGTGTTAATGCTACGAAAATAGAATCATACCTTCGTAACCCGGTATCATGGGGTGCTTGTAAACCGGATCGCCGTTACGAAACCTCGCGTTCACTACGTCCACGTCCGCCTTCGGGGTCGGAGTACCGGTTATTAGAACTAAGCGCGAGGTGCGGAGATTCCATTGAACTCGAATGCGGCGAGGTGCCGGATTGAATGACATTGGTGACCAGTCACGGATTCGAACGTTATGTAACGATGAAAAAGGTTTTGTACATAGAACAGTTCAGCCCTGATTTTTGAAAAGGGTGAGCTGAGTATCAAGCAAGCTGAGTATGAACCAGTTCATGGTTTAATGAGTGATTTATTGAACATGTATCATCACGCATTGTGAATCAGGCTGAACTGGCTCACTAATGCACACGTTGATCTTGAGCTATACATTCATTTCTCTGCAGCTAAGATGGGTGACGACGTTCCAAATGGCGATGTTGTCGATCAGAATAGCGGAAGATTTAATAGTAATGTAGGCACATTGAAAATTTATGTAGATAAAGTAACCTATAGCATTGAAGCGGTGTCATCATGTGGTGTTTTTAATATTTTCAACTGTCAATCAGTGATTGACATCTCGGCGACAATTCACCATTAAGAACGCTAAATAAATGACGCCATTTCATTGCCATGACTATGTTTACTTCAATTCTGAGACTAGTTTGGCTCACTTAAGATAAAGATAGCCACAGAAACGTCAAAGGTGTTATTTTCGCTGAAAATATGCATCATGTTTAGTGGTTGAAAATTCAGCAGTGGTGAATCAACAAAAACACCAGTAAGACATTCGTTGAAGATAGTGTCAATTAAACATCATTTAGTATTGTTAATTGAATAGATTAAAGTGACTTATCTTTGTGAAGCTAACACAGGTTCCATGGGCTAAAAGGTGAACGTTTACTTTACCCATTAGAAAAATACCTGGTAGTCATCAGCTGTTCTATCCGATAAGACGAGTCTCTCCGAATGCTGGACACTTGGGTCCAGGAGAATCTTGTGCGTCGTTGAGCCATAGGTGTCTCCTATCCTATATTTGTATTCCGGACAGTGGCCGGTGTAACTAAACCGATAACAAGTCGTTTATTGGAGAAAAGTTAAATACTTATAACATTTATTTTTTTTAATTTATGAAACATTTGTATCACAAAATTAATTTAAGAGTGGGACAAAACAATCATTCATCAATTTAATCATTACTATTTCTTTTAAAAGTAAACCAACAACATAAAGAGCCCACGGGCACAATTAAAAACTGCATAAACATGGCTGGAAATTGACCAGCCCGCGTGAAATATGTCGACTTCGAAATGTGGGTCGTTGCGTTATGCATTCACTTTTTTTCTCTCTCATTCAGTGACAAATTGCTCTCGCGCCGTTGCATATTTGAATGACACTAGTTTCAGGTCGGGATACGACGAGAGAATCTCTTTTGTGCGTCGTACACAATTCACGACACAATACATTGCTTCGTGGTATTGTTTGCGCTTGCGTTAACTGGTCCGATATTCGCATTGATAATGTGTTCTGTGCTGTCGCTCTACCTCAAGACATCAGACATACATGTATATGTAAGTAGAGATCTTGCAATAAACTAACTATAATTTTATTTGCTTTATTTAACATGTGGCCATCCATAAATTACTGCCTCCGTAGTCTAATGGTATGGGCGTGTGCTTTAGAAACCGACGGTCGTGGGTTCGAATCCTGCGGTACTCAACAAATTTATATTGTTGCTTCCATTGGTTAGGGCAATTTGGGCAAATCACCCAACTGTCTGAAAAGTAAGATGATCCATGCGTCGGATAGGCATGTAAAAAGTCGGTCCACCCACCAACCCGCATTGGACCAGCGTGGTGGGATACGATCCAAAACCCTCTAATGAATAGGAGTGTATTGGGGGAGACCTATGTCCAGCAGTGGACTATCACAAGCTGATGTTGTAAATGATGCATCCATAAATTACGCCACACAAATTTCGTGATTCTTTGATCCTTCCCCCGTACGTGTCACAGCTGGTCACGTTTGTGAGGAAATACTCCTTCATAGTGTGACGTACATTTAATTTTATCTTAACCTGTAGGTTCGGAAATGTGACGGCACGAAATTGAAGACCCCTCCCACCACCTGTCACGCAAAGTCACACTTTATGGACCCCTTCCACTCCTTTAATGTGTGACGTAATTTATAGATGATCCCTGTTTCAGACTACACATCGCTCTACCACTAGACGTAAAATTGCGTACAAGACATATAACAATAAATTCTACAATAATATATCCGTCATGACATTTATAATTTTTTTAAATATTTCAGTATACATACTCTTGACAAAAGACAAAACACAAATCATAAAGCCGCAAGCCTTAAGTACAGTTTGTAGATGAATTGCAAAATTATGTGCTTAAGAATATGCACCTGACTATCTCACTAAGAGCATGACGTTAAACAATTATACACTCTGTACTTTTCTATATCTATTTATTTTATTAAATCTTACGAACACTAATTTAAAACGTATACAAATGTGTATACCTGTATATATAAAAGAAAACCAGGTTAGATTGCCTATGAACGCAACGCAACATGTTGGTCTGCACTCTGTGTAATTCAAATCACTATCTTTCTTTCACGAGTCCTTACCCCGGCTACAGGTTTTTATCTTCCATTCCTATCTATTATTCATTATTTCACCACTCCTTTCTTTCTCTTATCCTCTCTCACAAAGTCCTTCCATCGCTTTTTTAGTCTACCTAACGCTGTTCGTCCATCAACACTCATTTTTGCATTCTTTAATGAATATTTTATCTCTTCTCGTGTCTCGTGCCAATGTAGCCTCCTAAGTATCATTTCACTACAATGACGATATTTGCGATTATACGTTTTACTTACCCTGGAATGTAATGTGGTTGTGCAATGCTCACCAGGTCTAAGGCCATAGTACTTTAGAAAATATTATTCTTATGATTTAAAAACTCATAATTTCCTAACAATTTTAGTACTAACAAACTAATAAAGCCACTATACCAATAACATAAATTTTGTAAATTATTATCGCATGTCAAATTTTGATAAGTAATATTTTTTTTTAAATATACTGTGATGCCGTTACGTTATAATTCAAATTTGTGAAGGTTGTCGTAAAAACGTCAATCGTAAACTCTATTCTATCTAAAACATATTTTTACCTTTGTTTTTCAAACAAAAAATCGATAACTATAAAATGACTAATATTCTTATTATAGTTAATTCAGGTTACAAAAAAATGTAACTTCGACTATAAAAACTAATTATTTAATAATTGTTAATAAGGTTCAAACTTCGAGCTAAATAATATTCACTTTGAATGTCTCTCGGTCATTCGTTCTTGCTATGCTTCATTCGGTCAAGTCAAAAGTAACCGCCATATTGGTTTCAATATTTGTTGTGAGTGGTTGTGTATTGCGGTGGCGCTTAGTGTCGAGTGACAGTAAACGATAAAATGTAAACTTTCTGTAACTTTGTGTTTTTTATATATTATATTTACCTTTAAATAACAAACTGTGTGTAATAAATGAACTTGAAAACTTTTAAATAACGATCGTTGGCTTCAGTTGAAATGCAAGCATTCCACAGAGACTGTTGAACTTATTTTTTTTCGTCGCTTCTTTTTGATTTTAAAAGTATTTAAGCAGTTCAGTCGAGAAAAGTATTAACAGTGGTTTGGCAACATTATTCCTAATAAACAGTGATTGTGTTAAAGAAAAGTTGAAGTTTCAAAGTTAGTAAATAATTTAACGCGGATTGCCGAAACATTCAAGGTAGGTTTTTTCAACTTGTTATTTTTAATAAACTGGACGATATCAATTTTTTTTATATATGTTAGCATTAAAAGAGTGTATTAATTATTATTATATTTAAAAATAATAAGTGTTAAAATTTTGTTATTTTGTTGCTATAATTAAAAAAAATCTTTTATGACTTATACGAATTAAAAACGAGGTATAAATGATTAAACTGTTGTGGTGTCAATATTTAGTGCAACGTAATGATCTTTATTTTTACTACAAATTATCTTAATTCAAAAAGAGGGAAAAATATTTCATTTATCAGTTTTAAAAACTGTTAATAATAAATGAAGAATAATGCTAAGCATAGTAAGAATTAAATAAGCTTTCTAATATTTAAAATACTTACAGAGAAATATTATTATGATTACAAAAAAAAACAGTAGACTGACAGTCATACCAAATCAAATTTTGTAATCTTTCAACAATTCATAAAAGATAATATAAGATTGATCTCTTTGAGTGAATATTCCTGTTATAAACTTTCTTAAAATATTTTCCATCTCTCTTAGTCTAATTTTAATATAGATCCATACAAAACATGTAAACTTTCAGGTTGTGATATTATTATAGATATCATTTCTTGTCAGCAATTATTAGACATTTATTTATTAATGTTTAGTATTAATAGAAATAAAAGTAAACTGAGTTATTGATGGTAATAAACAACATAAACAAAAAGTACTAAATGTAAAGTATAGTTATTGTATTATATCAAATATTAATTTTACTATTAGGGTTATTAACTTAAATATTTAGCATTTAGATTATTAGATGTAAATATACATTATTAAATTTAAATGTAAATTAAATTTTTGAGAGGAAGTACATATATTTAATGTATGTAATATTAAATATATATGCTCGCAAAAATGATGTATTCTCCTGTTTTCTATTTAAGAAATTATTAATGTTGATGCAAAATATCATCAACTCAGTGATACTTCATGTTATTTAAATTAACAGCATTGCAAAAAAGCAAACCCTGTGTCAATTCAAGCCTAGCGCAAAAAACGTGCATATACATATGTAAAGTGCTTCACATTATAATCCTGATATAACCTTACGAAAGTAGAATAAAATTACAGTACGACACAGTCTCATTGTTAAGCCAAACTTTGCGGTAGAATCATAACTTCGATACTATTGGCATTGCGGTCGCACGGAAACGTCGGGAACGGTATAATTGTACTGGGAGAACATAGAGCACCCCGTCGGTGGGTTCCGCTGGCGGTCGCGGGCCTTAAACCGGTTCCGGCTCCAAGAAAAAAGCCAGCGATCCCCCCCGCGGACACCAGCATTCGAGGTCGTAACCCAATTGGGGACCAGTCCACCGCTGCACTTTCTCCGGTGCGTGACGAGATTTGGGCGCAGGTGCTGCGGCACACGCTCGGCCACCCGCGAATTGTCGAACCGATGCGCGAGCTTTGGGGGTTCGCAGCTTTCTATCGAGACGCAAGTGCGCTATCGGTGCGATGTGGGTCGATGGCCTTGAATGATTAGTGGTGGGTTACGCTTTGATGTATACTAAAGCCGAATTTGATCTGCGATGTGTATAGATAAAGTTAGACACCAATGTCGCCTAAACGTATGCGCTGCCTGGTCATTATTGCTATAATCATCATATCGCATCTATAATTGCTGCGACATGGTCTTTATAACGAGTCTATATTGGCACAAAGCTAAACAGTATGTTGTGATCTAACATGATAGTCTAGTTTAAAGGTTATTATCACTAAACCTTAATCCTATACTTGAAAACATCTTATCCTAGTTCCGTTTGGGGATAAGCTTTGAGCTGTAGCAAATTGATCGTATCGATTTATCCAAACGTAGGATTCGAATGTTAAAGAGAAACGTAAAACCAAAAACTGTTTCTCGCTCAAACGGTAACTGGATATTGCACACTTGCTCTTAGCACATCGGTCCTGAGAACGAAATTCAGACTGCACAATGCATATAATAGTGCATAACACAATGTCTTCATTGTAACATTCTGTTATTTGAAAAAACTTTAAAATAGCTACAGTTTGTAACGCGTGGCTTATAATACTCGTCAATCAATGAGTTTAAATAATGTGTTTCACGACAAATTGCAAAGTCTTAAAACGATGTTGACAACGTCTTAATCATGATCAAGTCTTATATATACTTTGGTGATAAATAATCGAACCATGTATCGAATTGCAAAACAGTTTCTTTGTTCCGATAACTAAACCCACTGTTCAACATTTCTAATCAAAATTTAATGCGTTATAAATAGTCGAATTAAACGTCTGAGCCGCGAAGTAGGTTTGAGGGGCATAACGCCGTGTCGCGACAGCGGACGACTCGAAAACTAGTAAATCGACTATCATTGACCTCCTAAAGTAAACTATTATGATGTAGTTTAAAGCGACCGAAAAATTAATGAGTTACTTTCCAAGATAGGCGTGTAACGTTGTATCGCGAAGACGCGTTCTAAAGGTGCGGTCACACTAGTGTGTCGCGCATTTTAAGCTCGAATAATGGTGTACCATTATAAATGAATAAAACTATTCTCAAACATAACTCCATAAATGAAACTTGTCGTTTTATTTAAAGAGAGACATACGTTTTCTATAAATATGCCTATCTATAACTAATCTATTGAAATTATTGAACCATTAGCACATTTAACGTAAAATTATAGCACCTTTTTAAGCTGCTGGTATTGTGAATTTTGAACTGTGGTTATATTGAGATTGGTTACGTATCATACGGAGAAACAAACTTAATGCTATAGCAGTTTTCTGGTTGGTTAATATTGTTGCTTGGTAATACGCCGATCCATATCCAGGTAGCGTAACGTAGCGCACGCCAAAAGTTGGTCCGGGTAGTTAAGACCGTCGTTAGTAGATATAGGTCATGCCTTCAAATTTACTGCCATGATAACAATCCCCACATGGATATCATATCCCTTGCCCATCCATTGCATATCTCTTTGTAAGTTACCAGTCGCTTTGCGTATAAAATTTTCGGGTGAATTAGACCGATTCACTGAAAACTACCGAAATAGTGACTTTTACGGCACTTGCCAAGTAAATACACCTTATTTGGATTATGTATTTCATAAACCTAAAACTAATATTCCGGTAAGATGTACGTCCATCTGTACGAAGATTTAGTTTGCCGTGTGTCGCATGGGGTCTATTCTCAGTTTAGTAAAAACTAGTCTGAACGCGAGGTATAACAACCGGTTAATAGCTTCCTAGAATAGGCTGCGTCCACTTTATACTCAATAACCGTCACTGATATTAGAATTCTATAATTAGCCATGTCTAAAAACTTGGTTGTAATATTTTTTTAAAAATAAATATTACATTTTTTATGTAAACAGCCAATGATCGCCTTATAGAACCTATTTGTCTAGTATGCTCGTGTTGTTTTTTTTCTTACTTGGTGTCCGGTTTTAATTTACTTCGATACTTCCATCTTTAAAAGGTCATACATAGTGTTAGGTACAGGTTTCCTTAAGATATAACTTATCTTTTTAGACCGCTGGTATATGTTTTGAACGATCGTATTTTACTTGATCTTTGTACAGCTTACTCCTATGTTATCTTATTGGACTGAAGTGGTACTTGAAGAGAAGGTAGAGAAAAGAATGTTCCAGTATTTTCGGTCGTACTAAGGTTGGTTTCGAAGTTTTTTCAAAGTATTTTTAACGTTTCTGTGTGTAAAATAAAACAAGACAATTAAAGTTCATTTCGCCCTTGACTAAGACAAAGCCGTGTTCTATTTATATAATGTGAGTGAGGCAGGTAAACAAAATGCAGTTTTCGTAGAAGGGATCACTGTGAAAAAATTGCATGTTATGTAGTATACTAGCGACCCGCCCGTCTCTGCGCGGTGCGATAATGATATCTATAAAATCTATGGTAAAAGTATATAAAGTTATCAGCGTTTCTCTACAGTATTATGTATAAATTATACATATAAACCTTCCTCTTCAATCACTCTATCTCGTAAAAAAACAGCATCAAAATCCGTCTCGTAGTTTTAAAGATATATATAAGGATACATAAGGATATAGGGACCGAAAAGTATACTATGTAGTGATAGGTACACATTTTACATCTTTATCAAAGTTATATTTGCTAATTATAGAGCAATACGATATTGGACATTTTTGGCGGGGTTGTCGGATGCATTATGCATTAATTACGTTGTAAACGATGTCCTTGCTATTTAGTAATTAATACTATGAAAACTTTTCGCCATAAATTACTGAATTAAAACTATGTCCGCTTTCCTTTGCAATGAGTAGCAAGTGATCAGTAAAAAAAGGAATTCTTCAATCCAACGATGCGTGTACGGTATTAACATAGTTTAACATAACTAGTAATTATGTAAATATTCCTCGAACACGCTATAGCTATCTCTTATTCAGTAACACTTTTTAGAACACTGTAAAATCTATAAAAAAATAAATTCTTTTAAAAGTTTTTTACTTACGAAGGTATTGTAACAAGTCATAAACTGCACGTTTAGCATTGAAGATTATTTGTTTATCTTTTAACGCTCAAGAACAAAAGAAACGGCCACCTTTTTTGGGTGCAAGCATTATCGCAAAGATATTCATTATCTAGCTCAGGAATGTATCTGTGAACGTGTGAAATTTCACAACATTCTTATCTGTTACTCTGATAGTAGAATTTGTTACAAAAGATCGCTACACATCTCGTCCGAAGGCTGAACAATTGTTTCGGGAGACCGTTTTCATTTGAAACGGAAGAGCCTCGTTAATTATCCATTAGAGTTGATTGAAATATTGCACAGTTGCAATTAAATAAATTGACCTCTACTAATAGGACACTTTATAAAATATGATAAAATGAAATTCATAACCGGTAGAGGAAATCCAACTGGGGATAGTTCAAATTTTAATGTTTATTATTTACTACTTGTTATTAATTGCGATACAAAAGAGATTACTTCATTGCGACGAGATCGTACGATCTTGACTTTTCGCAATATAACTTAATCACAAAAATTGTATTTGCAGCAGAGGTTACGTGAATCTTAAATTATGAAGAATATAAAAAAAGTTTTTCTGTGATTGATTTTAAGTTATTTCTGAGCTGATTTTGTCAAAGACTACGTATACCATATTGCAATGCCTTCGTCTAGCGATGAATCCAACAAGGAGACTAATCGCAGGACACTTCTTCGGATTGCAATGTTCACAAAAAGCCCATAAACTATTTAACTAGTTGTTAACATTATATGGCAAATATAATTCTCTCAATGCTCCATTTTATCTGCACCAAAAGCCGAGGTCTCGCTATCGCAACGTCCAATCGGACGGACGTGTAGGAACGCGGCGCGATTCTTTACCCGCAACGAAACCGTTCCGCCCCGTCGCCTGTTCTCGTTTGCTCAGCTGACGACCGAAGTCGGTGCTGCGGTTTCACGCTCAGTTTTCGTTGGTGATAATATCGAAGTTATCGATGATATTTTACGTTTATCGATATGTTTTTCGACGATGCAAAGTAGGGGCTTTATTGACTAGTGTACGGCGATATTTAATTATAGTAAAGCCAATTTAGACTCGGAATACGTGTAAAGAAATCTATGTAAAACGAAGCCATTTCAATCTTCACGCTAAGGGTTTGTCAAAGTAAATTGTATCTCGAAATTGGCTATAATTTAAAATGATAAATAAAAAAAAACGTTAACTATTTGGTTGATTGTAATGAATCTTTGCGGTAATGTGTATGTGTAACGGCTCTAGTTCATTTTTGATAATTATGTTACTACGTTTATTGTAAAAAAAAAAAATTAGATAAATAGAAACTACACGATATTGATTTCGGACCTATTTATCTGATACGGAGACCATGTGGAAGATAAAACTATTAATAGTGGAATAAAATTACTGTGTAAGTTATGCGTTTGAGATAACAAGAACGTGCAAAAAAACAAAGTACCAGGCTCTCATAGCCGCAGGTAGGCAAAGCTGTCAATGCGATGTCTTGTGAATTTATAGAGGTGAATGGAGAGAAAGTGGCCAGTCAAGTCAAGTGGACGTCTGTTCGAATACACTTAAGCAGGTAGGAGCAAAAGGAGCACAGGACATCCATCCATCGAAGAATTGACGAGATGTTAATATTTCCTTTTCTATTTATTGTCGATCGATATTTTATGTTTTAAATACGATATTACTTATTAAAATACAAATTTCACATAACTTTATTAGTGCTACAATACTATCACCCTGTCCCCGGCTATGCCCGTGTTTTATTTCACTCATCACTCACTCATCATCAGCCTTTGTTAGTCCACTGCTGGACATAGGCCTCCCTAATACACCCTATCCATTAGGGGTTTGGACCTATCCCACCACGCTGGTCCAATGCGGGTTGTTGGTGGACCGACTTTTACATGCCCATCCGACGCATGGATCATCTTACTTTTCAGACAATTGGGTGATCGGCCCAAATTGCCCTAACCAACTAGGAAACAACAATGAAAATTTGTTGAGTCCCGCAGGATTCGAACCCACGACCTCCGGTTTCTAAAGCACACGCCCATACCACTAGGCTACGGTGGCAGTTTTATTTAAATTATGTAAATGGGTTTTCCTGAAATAGTCGTCATTACTCACGATCAATGTATTTTTGTATTGCAATTTTTTTATCAACCTTTAATAACTTCATAGTATGTGCACTATTTAGTAAAAATATCATATATTTCATACATACATATGCGGCATCTATCGAAAGTGATGTCTCCATAAACAAAATTCAGTTTGAAGCGCCGGCAATTCGAATCGACTTTGGTCTGTCCTATCCACTTATGTTTGGCCAATTTGCATTAACACAATAGTTTTTGTTCTTAAATAAACAAATACTACTTGCCGCAACCGTTTTTCGTTTTACAAACTATCCGTGAACGATTAGAGACGCTATTTGTCTATACGTTGAGTTTCTCGTCATCGCGATACAAAAAAGCTAAGAAATTCTTTTTCCACAAAAACAACATGTTACAACTTACACTCCTTTGGGACGAAATCATATTTGCGTATAAGTTGTTATTTAGTCTGAAAAAAAAATAACTTGAAATTAAAAATAACTTAACTAATGGTTAAGTTTCTCATTATCTTACTACTAGGTTTTTGTGTTAGCAGAATGCATAATTTATATTTGAACAACAACACCCTAGGAGGCGTGTTCATTATTTGGTTCAAACTAGTTTATACTAGCCGTCGGTTTCACACAGGCTTACATTATTTCACCATTGTAATTGCGTGAAGTACTAGGGCCACATAAAACGCAAGAGACCTAACGGAACATTCATAGAGGTGCCCTTTGTTCGGCGACGCGAAATATGAGAGCAAATTAGACGGCCGGTTAACAATGAACGCCGGTTATACTTTTACGAACAATGGAGTACCGAGGTCTATGGGAGGTATGGAAATAAAAGAATGCAATGGCTTCACATCACACCATCTGTTAGGTCGAAGGACAGATAAAGAAACCTTTGAAATAATGTTAACTGGTACTGGAATGTACGGTTTAAATGTATAGGCACTTTTCTAGGTTTACAATTGGGCTTACTGGGAGATAATAATTATGTTTTGGACCACCTTAAAATAATAATTGTTGAAAATATTTTAACATTCACCTAATATTAATAGTATTAAAGGGGCATATAAATTTTATTGTTTCTGGTTTCCTTATTAATAAGTGGTTGTCGTGACGTGTATATACATCATCAGCCTGTTTTAGTCCACTGCTGGACATAGGCCTCCTAATACACCCCTATCCATTAGGGGTTTGGATCGTATCCCACCACGCTGGTCCAATGCGGGTTGGTGGGTGACGTACTTTACATGCCCATCCGACGCATGGATCATCTTACTTTTCAGACACAATTGGTGATCGGCCCAAATTGCTCCTAACCAACTGAAACAACAATGAAAATTTGTTGCGTCCTCAGGATTCGAACCACGACCTCCGGTTTCTAAAGCACCGCCCATACCACTAGGCTACGGAGACGTGTATATAATACATGTAAATAAATTACGTTGATATAAGTACATTTACAGCTAACCAGCTTATTGTGTCTTAACGGTAATTAAAAGTTGTCTTTTCTTACTAAATGTTATACCGCTAAAGATTGTAAAAAGTGATAATAAACAAGAATAATCATAATGATTACATTATGAAGGGATATTCTGGTTTTTCGTTCTTACGAGTATTAATGACAGTCATTGATTTTTTTCGACAAGTTATTGTACATTTTCCTAACTAACGGCCTATTTTACCTGCTGACGGGTCCATGGTAAAAACAGACATATAAAAATTGTTTATTCATATGTATTCAAACAAATAATAATAATATAAATTTATTGATAATAAATTAACTGGTGATGAACATAACGGCGGCCGCGCATTATAGACGCACTCGATTTTACGCTATTAGTAATTTAAATTAGACATTTTTTTCATCCACCTTTTTCGCAATAATAAGTAGCGTATGTTCTTTCATGGAATCTATTCTGTGTATATACCAAATTGCAAGAACATCGGTTCAGTGGTTTATACGGTAACGACGGACAGACAGACGGACAAAAGTTACTTTCGCGTAATATAGTATTTTTTTATTGCCTACGCAGGCAGACGAGCAGTGGGGCCACCTGATGGGAAGTGGTCACCGATGCCCATAGACATCGACAATACCAGAGACATACCAGTGCCCTTCAAACACAGCAGCTCTTTATAGTACTGCTTTGCGGAAGAAATCGGCACAGGGGTAGTACCAATCCAGACAGCCCATGTAATGCCTACCACCAATATTAGTATGGATTATATATTCTGAAGCCACGTGTCGAGCACCTCCCATTCACGATTCTGTCTACCGCTCGAAGCATTTGCGCAACGCCCACACATCAATCTTGGATCCGTTATTTCTTATCACAAGCGTGTACGTGTCACGAATATGTCGCGACGGATCAGTTATATTCTTTGTTTATAGCATGCATGTATCCCAACATTTACCTTAACACTGAATATTTTTTTAACTCAACCGGTTGTATATTGTCGACGAATGTATGTTATGATACTTTGAAGACTAATTATTTGTATAATACTGCTAAAAGACACAGAAACTCATGGATCATCTAACTTTTCAGACAATTGGGTGATCGGACCAAATTGCCCTAACCAACTAGGAAACAACAATAAAAAAATGTTGATTCTCCGCAGAGCCCACGACCTCCGGTTTCTAAAGCATACGCCCATACTACTAGGCTACAGAGGCAGTTAAGTTTACTTAGTTTTCATTATTTTTTCATCTTAGACCTTTCTCGGCCTAATTAGTCTTTGTTTCTAAGTATTCCGCTTTGTTACTCATTGTTTTTCTTTCATTTGAATGATTTGTTGTCTCGGAGCATAATGGTTTGACAAAATTTATCTTTTCTTCAATCTCTGTAAGGGAAAAAGTATAAACTTTATCTAATTGTGACCTAAATCACATCACATCATCAGCCTGTTTTAGTCCACTGCTGGACATAGGCCTCCCCTATCCATTAGGGTTTGACCGTATCGCACCACGCTGGTCCAATGCGGGTTGAGTGGTGGACTGACTTTTACATGCCCATCCGACGCATGGATCATCTTACTTTTAACAATTGGGATCGCCCAAATTGTCCAACCAGCTAGAAACAACAATGAAATTTGTTGCATCCGCAGGATTCGAACCACGACCTCACGGGTTTCTAGCACGCCCATACCACAGGCTACGGAGCAGTTATAAACCTAAATATTTTGTCGTAATCTATTTATTTATCATTACACTCCTAATAGTTATTTAAATCAAATGATGATAAACTAATGAAGGTTACCGTTACCGTTGCAACATGAAGTGTGATCGTGACACATTTCTAATGGCATTATTAAATAACAATGCACAATAACATGGCATTTTATAGTACTGATAACGACGAACAATACAATGGTTTATTATATAATGACGGGAATTTTTTGATAATATAATGTTACTTCACACCGTTGCGTATCAATATTTTTATACGTAGGAATAAATTCTTTGAATTTGTTCAGCGAGGCTGTTCTCAATGCTCTGAAAACCTGGTACGTGGGATTCCTAGCTTACCGTCGTGTGAGCTAAAGCTTACAAGGACGCATAGTCTAGACATAAAAGAAACGGCTCGAAAAATTTTCGTCTAGTTCTTCACGATGAATTGTCACCGAGGTCATCAATGGGCGGCGTCCAGAAATAACAATGCTATAAGTAAAATTTTCTTTCGTTACTATGTGTTACGTTGTTTATATCTATTCTATCTTATCTTTGGCTCAGGTATAGGAATAATAATAATGTTCTCCAGTCGATAAAGGCTACGGCAGCCGATCTATATTAGAGATCAGCCAACTACGCAGGAGATATTGTAGTGCACAAGTGTACGCATAGACTCTGTTCCTTTATACTCTCAAAGCCCGATGGGACGGATAACCGACACGACCGGAGAGAGTAAGGTGCAGGACCGACTTTTTACATGCCTATCCGAAGCATGAACGTACTTTTCAGACAATTGGGTGATCAGCCCTAACTCGAAAACAACAATAAAAAATTGCTGATTCCCTGCAGGATTCGAACCCACGACCTCCGGTATCTAAAGCACACGCCCTTACCACCAAGCTACGGAGGCAGTTAAGCAGGTATAGAAATAATAAGCCCACGCCATCACAATGCGAAGCTTACGATCGATAACACGAACTCGTGCGCTCTCAATTAACAAGTTCAGCGTTTGACATTCGAAGAGATCAAACTCGAACGCAACTCGTGCATTCCCCCGTTTGTTGGCTTCAGATGGAGAAGCAACAAATCCGATAACGCAGGCCTTGGCCCGACGTCGCCGTAACTGGGCTACGAATCCAATTTACCACCGCCCGTGAGGTGAGGCTTACGCCCCATGCGGGCATAACAATGCTGCCCGTTGCACTTCTAAGCGCTTTAATGTCTAAGGCCGTATACACTTTGTCATGGAAGTAAATAACTATTTTATTTGTTTTTTTAATTTATTTATTTTTTTTTATGCACCGAGGTGGTACCCACCCAGACGGTCTCCTGTAAACAGAGGACATACCACCGGTAGAGGTAGTGTTTTTATTCTCAATAGTTAGTCTTCAGTGTAAATTAGAGAACGGTTGTTCGTCTAGTCTTGCATCACACAGATAAAATAGTCAATTCTCGCTTATTATTATAAAAGTATCAATTACCATAACTCTTCCTCGAAAAGCCTTCCTTTCTAATGGTCTTGAATTGTAACAGTGCTTCATTTGTAATACTGTACTACACTAAAGCTAGAAGAGCTATGCAATATTATATTGAGGATTTATTATTTAGAGTCAAATAAGTTAAGCATTGCGTGGTTGGCGCTGGCGTTGTCAAGTAACCCCACTTTGAGTCTTTGACTTCATTTATTTAACATTACGAATTTTTTTACAAGGACTCTACATATTAATTGGATCCGATATAAATGTTATTATAGAGACAGGTTTATAAAGTTGTCATAAGCTGCGACATACTTTTGAAACCATTGTGAATTTATCCTAACAACCTCTGAATATGGTATGGCTGCGTCAGACGCGTGACCTAACGCGTTAGAACAACAGACAATTGGATACCATTATGATCGCAGCATAGAAAGGAACTAAGAACAAAAGAAGTTAATCATTATACTAGATTTTTTATATATTTGAACAGGCGATGTTAAATGATTGCACAACGAAATATTAAGATTACGATTATTTATATATAGTTATTGAATAAAAAACGTGATGGACAGCCGACCGCGTAATGACGAACTCTGAAGATGGTTGGAAATATCGGTTTAAAAACGCTAAAGATTCCAAATTTGTATCTCGGCCAATTAACATTTTTTAACTGAATTTTTAACAAAAAAGATTTTAAATTAATAATCTTTATGCTACTTAATTGAAGACAAAATGTCGGGTGCTCGTAAACATGGTTTAAACATTGTCTAAAGATTAAATATAGCAGCAGTCCACCAATACGAACGTTTTCAACGTTGGCATCATTGGTGCTCGGCGATAGACATTTTCTTTGCCTTTAATTATTAATTAACAGAAATAGTCGTCTGCTCTGGTATATTTAATTTTAATAATTATTTACTTTATTTACGCATATACTACATCGCGGTAATATTAGAAATATTTATGACGATCATATTTACCAACGGAAAATAAAGTATGTAAGGCGAGTTTATTGTATCAATGCGTCCAATCCATAAATAACCGTTAATAATTTTATGTACGTATTCATAGTAGAGTTCTTCCATGAAAACATCCATTAAAGTATTGTGCAATACCCTATAGAAATCTTGAACGTAATAACAAAATAAGATCGCGAGACGAAACTAAATATTTCTCATCAAATATTTGGCTAATTGCTTACACTCGTTTATGTAACATTACGTCACGAAACTTGCTTACGTCACACGCCGTTTATCGAAAACTGTACGATGTCGTTATTTGTCCGAATCGAATATAACTAGTGTTAGTAGCTATTGCTAACCGAATTACGTCAACGGCCACAGATAACGTGATTGCATTCTAGACGTTATCGCGTGAATATCGTAGGTTTGTTTATCATCCTCTTGTAACAGGTAAATCGTTTTAATTAGTTGTGGCTATATCAGGCACTATCTTCATATCAGCCTAACATAATCCACTGCTGAACATAGGCCCTACGTATGAAACCCACCAGGCCTATGCCAGATGTAAATAAGATGTCATTTCTATATAAAAAGTCAAATTTATTGAGTGAAAAACTAATGTATTTTATTGACGCTAGCGACCCGCCTCTGCTTCGCACGGGTGATATGCTGATAATAAATACAACGCCTATATTAAGCATGTACTATACATGTAAACATTACTATTCGATCAATTTATGTATCAAAAATAAAAACTGCATCGCGAACTGTTGCGTAGTTTGAAAGATTTAAGCGTACATAGGGATATAGGGACAGAAAAAGCGACTTTGTTTTACACTTTGTAGTAATTTGCGCGCATTATTATCAAATAAGAGCGGTATAAATTTTTACTAAATGAGGTTGACGTTAGGTTTTTTTAAACAAACTTCATGTCTTGTTTGGCTTACGTATTAAGGCTCAATAAGCTATTGATATACTTTGACCGGTCGTACCAGAAGCTTCCATATCGAAATTTCCACTGTTTTGTTATGTAGCATTATACTTCGGAGATAAGATTGTGTATCTTTATAATGCAGAGCCGGTGATACATTTATGTACATTTGGTGCAAACCGTTACTTTGCACTCCAGGCTATAACTGCGAATTTCATTGAAATACAGTTCGTCTTAAATCAATGTGGTGAAAAGTAATAAAAAAAATTATTTCCTCTCAATGATTAATCGAGTGACAACCAGCACTAATGAAAAAGTCAAAATTCTTTCCTAATTGGTTTATTTGTATCCTATCCAGGTATTTGTGACTGCCTTTTTAATGGCGTAAAATTCAAAGTGCCTTTTACGTCTTGATATATCAAAACTTAAATAATCGACAATACACACCACTAAAACAATCGAGGGTCCAATAGAGGTCATTAGAGGCTTGTCTGCCTTTTTCTTATTGACGACATTAAAAATATTTCTGGTTCTGTGATATTCGCATACAGTACACTACATCGTAAAATGTTAATCAATTTACGTAGGGCAACGATCAACCAACAAATATTCGTGCACTAGTAGGGTCTCTAGTCTGTGATATTTGTTTACTCAAATTCCATAACTCACTTGGATTACATCATCATCATCAGCCTGTGTTAGTCCACAGCTGGTATAGGCCTTCCCCATTTTTCGGGGTTTTGGAACGTATTCCAAGCTGTGCAATGCGTTTTAATATGCGCAAAACGCATCGTAACACGTCCTCATATCACCGGCCGCACTAACCGGACGTCCATACATGAGAATAGGGGTCGCGCGTTCGTACACCGGCGGCCTCTCACAGCATTGCGGATTCAACGTTCGCCGTTCGCCCACTTCTGTTATGGCCTACACCGCCGCGAAATTGTCACGCGCCCATTAAAATTCCACTCGGCCGACCTTGAATGGTCTAGGGCCATAAGGTGCCTTATGACACATTTTCTTGACATGTATGTCTGTCCCGTGGCAAATAAAATATGACTCGATTCTGACTTTGCGTAGTATGTGTGATGGTCTTATTACTTGATTGTCGCTCAATAATTAACATCTTGTGGACAATTCGGCGTGTTTTGTACAAGAACAGTAGAAGTGTACTCCTACTTCGTTGCGTTGCATTATTAACAGGAAATCTATATGTTCTTTGAGTCAGGTATAACGTCGAGGACGACGCGTGTGAATCCATCTCGAGTCATCACAGTATTTCGTAGTTTGCACTTAATGTATTAGATTCTTTAGTGTAGGAAATTTTATATTTATATTAAGCTTCTTACCATGCCAGATTTATTTGCTAAATAAAACATTATCCTAAAGGAAACTACCATTCAATATACATGTTATAATATATTTGTAAGTTTAATCATTCCTAAATTTGGCAGCGGAATTCGTCTAATTTAGGTATTTTTCGGTAAATATCTGGTAAGACTGGTTTAGTTTCTAATCGTGTTAAAGGCTTTTTTTTCCTAATTCTTACGTGTTCAGTGAGATATTCAAATGTTTTATTTATTAAATCGATCAAGATTTTTCATCTTATCGTTCTACGTTAAAATCTTTAATTTTAATTCGGAAACCGGTGTGATGTGCAGAGAGCACATCACACCGGTTTCCGGCCACGATTTACAGAAACTACGTGTAATAAATAACGTATTATACTAAAGCGATGCTTTTGATGTAATCTAAGAAATTCTATGTTTATTCAAAGTTTATAAATTATTTATTCACCACGCTTCGGCTTGACTGGGAATGCTCAGTGGCATTAAGTCCGCCTCTTGTAAAACTTAATTTTTAAAACTTTGCAATAAAGTATAAAAAAATAGACAGTAGTATGCGCCGTGCAATTCAAATTTGTATCTATTCACGCTTTCGTTGTGGAATAGGACGACACCTGCTGTTTCGGTTCGGGTAATGCGGTGAGTCTGTTACAAAGATGCATTAAGGTATGTCCGGAATTCAAGTGCCGCGTTACAGGTAGGCGGGAAACTGCATCTCTAAACTGGTTTCTTCGTTTCGTTACGTCAATACGTTTAAACTGTTCGACTTGCGGTGACTTTGTGGTGTGGTTTTGAATGGGAAGTATGTAGGATTGGGGAATCTGTCAATGTAATATAGAAGTGATTCTATATTAGCCAACGAGGTATCTCGAGGTCTTGTGAATCTGAGCGTTAAAGTTAAACTTAACCTAAGAAATACTAGTGTTATGACATCTTTTATATCAAAGACGGTGATTTGAAATGATGCTTAACGCACATGATCGAAAAGGACTGGCATTATATTTTATTAAATTGTTTAAATACGGATGTGACGAAGGTAACAACCAAGCAATAAATAAAAACAAGTTGTAGATCGTTAACTATATGAGTAATGAAATCATCGTGCTTATATTATCATAGTACGTGTTAAAAGCACATTTGAGTTTTTTCATGTTACGTTGAGCATTTGTTAAGCTAAATTATATAATTTACCACCTATTTAAACCAATTTAACATAGAGATTTAGACAAATGATTAATTTGTATGTTTTTATCAGTAAGACGGTACATTAAAACTCGTCCCTGTAGTAATTATATCGTTACCAGGAATTGTAAACTATCTTCTCATTTGCACTATGTAAACATATAAAATGTAAGATTTCCTCAAAGGTGTTTTAGGAGTTATGCCTATCTTTCGGAACTGGTTGCGCCGTTGCGCCATTGAACGTCTATTGAGCGTACCAAATGCGGAAAATATTTGATACCTAGCGCTATTGATGGACAGGTATCGATTGGCGGTATACACTAATCACTTCATGTTTCGTAACATATTGGGTATATCTATGTGGTCATAGTTCCGCCATGTTTGCGTATGGTCCGAAGATTATCGCATCGCAAGTGAAGAAAAAACAGTTTAATATTCTCGACGGTTTAAATAAAGTGTTATCGTTTACTTTTCGATCGTTACTATGTAATATACAATCACGTAAGAAAAGCTACGTTAAAGTGTATGCAACCAACTCGATTGAACTCGATCATCAGTATATTTATAGAAAACTAATATGTCATAATAAGACCCATATTTTTTTAGAAAGAAAGAAAGAAAGAAAAACATTTATTTGGCACAAAAAATTAAAAGTACAGTAAAAAAAAAACATAAAATGGCTTGTGTACCAAAATGGCATCCACTCAGCTTACATCACGAAGACAAAAAAATCTTCGTAAATGCTGTTTTGTACTCACATTTAAAGAGTTATTTTTAACAATACAACTTACTTTAATTTTGATTAGCTTTGAATCTTAAATTAGTATATTGAGCTGTTATAATGATCAGATTAACACGCGAGGGCGTTCGAACTCGTATCAAATATAGAAATCATTAATTCCTTCTGCCACTCCGTTCGTAATGACTGACTTGTCTGTCAGAATGGCTTTTAATAAGGTCCGCTTCGTGCTCGACCCATTTGCACGGCCAAGGTGGGCGTGCAGTGTGGATAAATTTGACAATAATAATCACATATAACGAGCCAAGGGTAACTGCACACTGCGCTACTCGTTGCCCGGACGACGGTCATGTACGACGTGACCTAGACATTTCATTTGATAGAAATGACGCTATGAAGAGTTAGTTTTTAATCGGTTGCACACTTCGTGGGGGTTTGAGAGCTCTCTGTCTTTACTGACCCTCGCCTATCCGATTCAGTTAGTGCACCTTTGTCTACACGTCAAGTCTTTCATTTAGCGATGACATATGACCATGAATTGCTAAGAACACAGCAATTCATTAAACGGTTTGTGTGTTCAAGATAATCTTATTTTTGCTTACAGCATTTGAAAGTATCTTTTTTTTGTATCGATCGGTCTTGAGATAGGATGACCGAAACCACCCACGTTGTTGGTTTTTTATGCATTGGGTCACAAACATGCAGTCTTACCTGTCGTTTGAAGTGAAATTGGTAAGATTGCAGCTAATGCCTTATAATTATTTCCTATGTTTAACGAAAATATTAACTAACCTTTGCATTCTTATAACTTGTTTCATAACTTACCTTTTATTCTTTATGACTGCAATATTATTTACAATAATGAACCGCCCAAGCTTTCAAAAATCAACTTATTTGCATCACAATATCAAGCACTTCTTCCTGACAACATTGCGTCATTGACATATAATAAAGGGACAAATTAAAACAATATTAATCATTACGTCACCATGATCCGGTACGAATTGCGTACATGATGGATCGTAAACGAGGGATCAGCTGAGCCAATTAGAGATAAGGTTCGAGATGTCGCAAACCGCATCGTGGACCACAAAGAGAGCGATTCGACGCGACATTATGGCGATCACGCAACCGTCCTGTGTGGGCGTGAAATTTCATTACGTGGAATAATCTAAAGCGGCAATATTGTTGCGTCCTTTGTCGTAAGATTACTGGCGCTGGTGCGTAAAATATCTGTTTACTCTGGTCCAGTTTAGCAGGATACGGATTTTTTTGTTCTGGTCGCTTTACTAGGATGCGGCTTTGAGTCACTGATACGGATATGACACGTGATTTTATGATATCCGCATTGTTTAGTTGTAGTAGTATATATGCGTATAGCTATAACGATATCAGTAGGATATGCTCTAGATACACCCGCGTTCCAGGGCGGTTCTCACCGCCCCCCAGCAATCGTTTAATACAGTGGCCAGATCGTCGGCGTCCCGCTCCGTATACCGATCGCCGATGATCCTTAGAAGACATAACAAATGCCCAAGTCACGTACCTTCTGGACGTGTGGCCTTCATTTTTAGCAGAAAGTGTCTGCCACCTAGTTCACGGGGACGGTTCCTGCGAACTCTGTGTTAGATGAAGCTCAACAAAGTCTGGAAGCAATAATATTAGTGACAAAAAAGTGGATAAGCTGATTTTTAATTTTACTGCAAAACATGCATCTGATCAAAGATTTAATTATATTAAAACCTTAACGTATACTTGGCCATCTTGAAACTTTATTTGTTAAGATAATTTACATTAAGGTTTATTTAAATTGTTTTATTTTCATGAAGCTCTATCCAGATTGTTTTGCCACAAGAAACTTAAAAAGAAAAATCGTAATCAACTCAAACGTTGATAGAAACTGTTAGTATAATAATAACGTCGATTTTTAGCATTCGAATACAAAAATTGAATTATTCGCGAAATTGAACACTTTCTCAACGATGAAGTTAATATTTATCGTCAATCTCTCGGCGCAACGACTCCATTTGAAGACATATCTTACAAGAACAGTTTTGATCCTTTAGCATTAGCATTCAACTACTCATTCCGTCGGCTTAACGTTCGCAATTAATGTTTACGATCGAAAACGGAAATCGGTAATGCTGTTTTTTTCTCTCCCACCGACCTCACCGTTTGGTCGTTGAACCTGATTTTGGGTGGTGTTAGAGTCACGTAGATAGGACGGCGCTCCCGAATGGATGGAGCAAAAAGCTCTAGCCTGAGATTATATCGCGTATAAATAGAACTGAGCTGTGCGTGAAATTGCCCGGGTAATGTGTACATGGCGCTGTTGTTTCAGATTTGTATAGTTTGTATGATTTTGAATGGGGGGGTGCGTGTGGGAGTTGGTAGAAACGCTCGCTTGTGTTACATACTACTAACGTATAAATAAATATTGCTTTCAATCATTGGCTTTAAGGTTGCTATACTTGTTCCAAAGCTACATATTCCACGCGGACAATTTGTGGGTAACAGCTAGTGGTTCTATAAATAAAGTGTAACACCCTATGCCCTCAAACCTGCGTAGAATCATGATTCTGGGTGTTAAAAGTGACTTATCTATTATTATCCGATCAAAGGTTTTCAGTCTCGTCACTGCTTCACTACATAGTATAAAACTAAGTCGCTTTCTCTGTCCCTATGTATGCTTAAATCTTTAGAACTACGCAACGGATTTGATGTGACTTGTTTAATAAATAGAATGATTGAAGAAGAAAGTTCTTATGTATAACACATGCTTAGTGCTAACTGCCTTCGTAGCCTAGTGGTATGGGCGTGTGCTTTAGAAGCCGGAGGTCGGGGGTTTGAATCCTGTTGGGGCTTGAACAGATTTTCATTGTTATTTCCTAGTTGGTTAGGGCAATTTGGGCTGATCTCCCAATTGTCTGAAAAGTATGATGATTCATGCGTCGGGTGGGCATGTAAAAAGTCGGTCCACCTACGAACCCGCATTGGACCAGCGTGATTCGATTTGGTCCAAAAACCCCCTAATGGATAGAGGTGTATTAGGGGAGGCATATGTCCAGCAGTGAACTAACACAGGCTGATGATGATGACATGCTTAATATATATGTAGGTATATTTATTATCAGCAAAGCACTCGTGAGCAGCGGCGGGTCGCTTTTAAGTTATAACAATAAAATTGTTTTGGTTGACAATAATAGTTTATGATTTGCGTCATTAACGGACAATCCAAATACTGTAAAAAAAAATATTTACTAAAATTTAAACTCTTAAAGACTCTTAAATACTTATTATTTAATTTAATTTATAAACATGTATATTTTTTTTATGCATGCATATATTTATTTATTGCATATTTTGTAAATAGCATAATTTTAGGTAAAATAATTTTAATATGTATCTGGTCCGGTTTCACTCATAAATTGAGTTTCTGTTTCCATAAAAGCTGTGTTTACCTTTAATTTAAGTGCATATATATAGTGTTTTCTTAAGCTTTTTTTTTATGTAAATGCTCCTATATATTTCTAGTTGGTGAACCGTTTATGAATAAATAAATTAACTATGTCAGCGTTTAATTTCTGCACACGTACGCGAATGCCTATGTCATTGTGCTTTCTTTATTGAACATACAATTTCTCTCGACTTCTAATCGTTAACGAACGTCGTAAAATGTCTGAAGTATGCTAAACTTGCGTTAAAAGCGATTTCAGCAGATATGAATAGTCGTTTAACAGTAACCTCGCTTTGTGTAGGAAACGTTTCACCGACACTGATATGGGCGTTTTATGCAGGCATTATCGATAAATGCGAAGATTTATTATCAGCAATGCCATTTAATTCATCGTAATTGAATGTTTTCTAATATGGCCTCTGTTTAAATATATGTGAGTACGTAGATATATATAATGTAAAGTCCCCGGTTACTTGAATCACTATATATAGTATATTTTCTCGGGTGACTTAGAAATTAAAGCACTACTTTGAAATGGCTGATAATCACAATTGATTATTTAAAGTAGCGCATTCCATTGTTTTTTAATTTAAAAAGCTGTATAGGAATATTTTAAACCAAATACTGATTTTCGTTCATAAGTCATTTTGCTGTCTAAAAGAAAAGGTTGATTGTGAAACGTTTATAACAATAAGCAGCATTATCTTTTAAATTTGAACCATAGAACAGAGAATTTGAAAGACGATTGATTGCCAGTAACAAAATGAAAATTCGTCATCTCACGAACTTGCCATCGCTAAAAAGATATTTTGCACAAAAAAAAAGACAATTACCAATATTCGAATTATTATTTCAAATTGCGAATCGAATGCAGGCATCTATTCGCACACCGTTAACTCTAACGAACTTTTCCTGCGAACACACCAGTGCGATTATCGTCGGTGTAGGATCGCGTGCCGTTCCGGTCTATCGGTCGTCGGACGGTCACGCCGATGAGGTGGAAATGCACCTTATCATTGTCGTACGCATTCTTTAAGCTCGGTATTAGGGACGAGGTGGAGTGTACGCGTATGCCGCGACGACAAGCGTTTGAAATAGTGTAATAACTTGTTTATAAACTCCCACCGTTGACCTTAAGAACGTTGTGGACACTTCTTATTTGGTGTCCAGTTTGAAGATTCTAAAGTGGTGCTGTTTTTTGGGACAGAGAATGTTCTCCGATTTCGACACGAGAGCCGATGTATATTGGAGATCAGCCAATTGCGCAGGAGGTATTATAGTGAACGCACAAATACTCTTCCATTACCTCAATGTTTGACGGGACGGATAACTGATAACATGACGGGACGAAGGTCAGGCACAGGACCTTCTTTTTACATGTCCATCCGACGTATACCTTTGTAAAGTAGTACAGTCCCCGCAGGGCACGGGGGAGTTCTTCTCTATCTCCGGATTCTAATGCACAAGCCCATACCACTAGGCTATTAGTTAGTAGCGCACAGTATTACTGTAAAGACAGGACAGAGTTCCGGTTCAAACAGCGCCGTGGCTAGCGTAGTTACTAGGTAAAAGGTAATAGTTTGTAGACTTAGGTACCACTGACCATAAAGGAAACATCGATAATAATAACAAAACTAACTACTTATACCGGTGATGAATAAATATGAAACTGTACAGAACGCTTTCAATTTTTTTTTCGTAAGTTAGTGTTTATTTATTCCTCTTGCTCGCAAAAAATCATACAAAACAAGATTATGTACTTTCCAATCGGAGCCAGTGGAGCATTGGCACTCGGTCAGCGCATTTCCTCAAACTCATATCGCCTTAGCATAATCGTTTATTCCATACGTTTCGACTCGTGCATATGCTCGCGTGACGCGTTATTTTTCCTGATGGAAAAGTGTTGTGTATATCAACACCAACGTAAGGACGACCAACGTTCAGTTTGACGTGCCTCGTTTAGAACAGTGGTGGTGTAAGTGAGTTCCTTTATCGTCCTTCGTGGCTGGATTCAATCTGTAATGCTGGCAGGACAAATACTTCAATCGAGTTAGTATTCTTCATTTTATTTTCATTGTAAACACCTGCGTAGATTATTGTACGACATGACTTTAGGATTTTATTCTTAACTAGCGACCCGCCCCGGCAATACTGATATCTGTAAAACCTACGGTAAAATATAAAAATTTATTAGCGTTTATCGACAATATTATGCATGAATTGTACATAAAACCTTCCTCTGTCTATTAAAAAACCGTATCAAAATCCGTTCCGCTGTTTTAGAGATTTAAGCATACATAGGGATAGGGACAGAGAAAGCGACTCTGTTTTCTACTACGTAGTGATTACTGCATGTTTCCTAAAATATACTATTTAACTTATTTCCTGATATATTGGATAGTATTTCATGTATTTTTTGACTGACTGTGACCCTTATGAGTTAAATATAAGCAGGTTTTTGATCGTGTCATCGAAAAAGTAATTTGGTTTTTCGGTTCACCATTAAGCCAATTTTAACTAATAGTAGATTCGTCTTTATTAATTTTCGAAATAATAATGTAATAAATTTTGTTTAAGATAATTTGATATTAAAATGCTTAAACACGAAGAAGCAATTTGCATGTTGAAACACTGCGTTGTAATGATAATTACTAGGAAGAGATTGGACGTGAATTACACATAATTTATAAAATAAATATAACCATCTCGGCTATAATATTAAACACGCGTAGTAATTAACACCTACAATGTTATCTGTCTTCCTTTCATCGTTTTCTTGCATTATCAAAGATGTCCACATATAATTTATAGGCCGAAGAACATAATATATAACACTTAGAATTACTATCAGCACAATAAAGTTTAAGGAGTTACACGCACATTATCGTAAATATTTCGTTAAATGCTTGTGTAATAGCGTAAACAATCCTCGAGTGGTAGATTCCCTTTTTACAAGGGGCCGTCTGGGTAGGTACCACGGCTGTGCCCATTTCTGCTACAAAGCAGTAGTGTGGAAACACTACAGTGTTCCAGTTTAAAGGGCACTGTAGCCAGCTTTTTTTTACTAGGCAAACGTGACAGCGCGTTGGTAATACCCCTGTCACCGGTGCTGCCGATGCCTATGTGCGTCGGTCACCACTTTCTATCAGACGGCCCGACCGACTGCTGCCAATAAAAAATATTGCATCAACAGTTCTGCTAACGTATTAAGAAATCACGTCAAAACCCCAACCACTTGTCTACCATTTACAGAGAACAACTCCACGCGAGCATTTCTCCTTAGCGAATCGTCTATTGTGTTCCCACATTTGGCATTAAGCAACGTTTAGGTTTTTCCCATGAGTCCGCGTCGCCTTTGTCGTCGCCCATTTCTTTTGTTGGCAACGCAAGGTCGCGTGGTCGAGTAAACAAACGTGTGGAAAGTGTACCGTGTTGAGCGATGTTTGTTTTATTTGCACGTATATTTAATATGAATTCGATAAGGCGCGATACTACAGGATACTATTAAAGTTCATTTTATTTTATCTATTTATTTACACTTTATGTACAAAATTATAGCACAATGGCGGACTTAATGCCAAAGGTATTCTCTAATAGCCCAATAACTAATATTTAATTTTAAGACTTCCTAGATATAATAGTTTGATATGAATCTTGTTTTCTACGAGGTGTAAAAGTCCACTTTTCGGATGTAATGCTTGCAAGTAAGCTTCACTTATTAGTTAAGTTGTGGCTTCGATTCTCACACTATCAATCAGGTGACATTCGATAAACAACACCACATGTACGAAGCCGCTTTGTTGCTTTGTTTACATTTATTTCGAGTCTTTTCTGGCTAAACTGTCTATTGCTTACTAATTTAATGATCCTCAATATGTTTTTATATCGATATTATTGTACTTGTTGTAAACACAGTTCATGTTTACAATGATTTTTACGTATATTATTATGTAAAAGCATACTGCGCAGTTGGCACACTTAGCCATGGAAACCGCCAAAGAAACACATATACGGACTTTCTTTTGTCCTTATTGTAACGTCGTGAGCCGCAAGCGCATTCAACCACACGATGCCGTCTACTACGGTTATATGTATGGTTGTAAAATAATCCTTAGTATTTATAATGTTCATTGTTCTTTGCATATTTAATGTTAAAGTTTTTGTTGGTGTTCTAATTGTGAGGTCTATTGCTTGTATATTAGTGGTTTTAAACCCGTAGCAAAAATTTGTATATTAGTCGTCTGTCACCCAGTGATTGACATGTACTGACATGTCAATCACTGGGTGACAGGTAATTGGTGACTATTCGTCAAAAATAGTTACTTTAGTTTGGTTTATACTTATTCAGAGTTCAAATTGTGTTAACTATGTCAGATCTCATTTGATATTTTTACGTGCGCATTTTAGGACTAAATCCGATTTTTTTTTTCTCTCACCGTTTTCATTTCTGTCGGTACAAGAATATTGTATCGCGTAAGGATCATTGCATCACCCGTTACTTTTACGTAAATCTGCGGCCTAATTACCTTCTCGTTTTCCACGCAATATATGCACGGCTATGAGAGGCCGTGTAGTAATCTATGCTCTAATCCCGTGCCGGCGCACAAATGACTGTCGTCCGTCTTGCGTAACGATGGTCACCGTCCGGTGGAGTTGATGCACTCGGCTTTTCGGTTGACTGTTAAGTAACTGTCTTTAATGGCGAAGCGATGGTCGGCTTTAATAATCGTGTGGTAGGAACCAGGTTGCCTTGGCCACCGCTTGAGATGACCATTTAGTGTTATATCACGTAAAGTATGGACTGTGCCTTATTAAAATTATTTTACGATTCGATCGCGCGTTAAATGTTTGGATAAGAGGTATTTATTTTAATTATGTACGCGTTTTTATATGCACAGAGCTATAAACTTGTTAAAATGAGGCATTGGACGTCTTATTGTAGCATTAATAACGTTAATTAAAATTTTAACAGACATTTTTAATTAAAGCTTAAAGACATGTTTTAATTAAATTAGTAATTCGTATTTTCCTTCTTAAATATCATTAAAAGCTATTTGTTACGAAAACTTCTTCATTTGTGAAGAATGCGTTTCGATACGAAACTTTTAAGGGAGCGGAAGTCACCTTACTCCAGCTAGCTAAAAAATAGCAATAGCTAAAAAATTACAACAAATTTAAAGGTACCAATAATTAAATACAATTAAATCTCTAAATACAAACAAGAATCATTACCATTGCCGAAAAATAAAATAGCTATAAAATAATAAACTTTTATATTATTATTACGACCGATTTGTGTTTACAGTTGCTGTATGCGAAATGTTAAAACATATGCTTTTAAATGTGCACTTACAGAGATCATTTATTTATCAAGGTGACCTTGTTATTTAGAGCGGTCTGGTGTTTAATACTTTAAAAATAAGAGTCTTCAAAGGTTAATAGACTGGTTCTATATTATTTAAATTTAGGTATATACTTTTCTGTTGATTCTTATTTCCCGGTTACGAGACGAATCCATTATCGTGTGAAGTTATTTCGTGACTTGTTACTAGGCATCATTGGTTTAAAGATGTAGTTTCTATATGCTAAATACTTATTTTTTGTTTTAAACTCGTGCGTTTAAATTTTTTCGAGACAGAGTGTTATTCATCGTTTACAATTTTTTTGCATAAAATGTATACTTTAACTTAAGTACCAGTCAGCGTTTGCTGGTCTGGCAGCCCGTTGTCATATGTTTAACTCAATATTTTAACCACATGACCAATATGACTGAAATATTTATTTGATATATAAATTCTGTATCCCAAAGCGGCGTAAATTTAGCGTCAATCATTCTTCGGTTATTGATGGAAAGGCATACATATTTATGACCCCGCGACAGTCCAAATATTAATGTGGTAATATATAATATAGTTATATATTTGCTGAAGTTTCTGCGTCTTGTGAAGGTTCTGTTATTGTAACTGAAAACATTACATGCATTTTAGCGTCGGTGTCCTTACACTGTGTGTTTACACAGATGTTATATGACCAAGAAATACCAAACTGTCTACGTACTTACGATCTTCTTGTATGTACCAACGCATTGTATATTTAATGTTAGTTATTTAAAACATGTGACTTTGTTGAGCTCCTATCTTATATATAGGAATAAGCCGAATGAAATTTTAAATGACTAAAGTATGTAATAAACTCTTATAACGCTAAAATGTATGGCCATCATATGAGTAGAACAACGCATGCAATTCACACATTCAGTGCTGATGCTTTTGCTAAGAAATTCAAGATGAACACTCGATAATATAGGCTATCAACTTTGGACAATATTATCTTAATAGTTGACAATTTTATCTTAATAGTTGGTATAAAACTTGAAATTTTTAGTGTACAATTTTAATTTACGTTTACTTAGTTGTTTTTTGTGGCCACGACATTTCAATAGGTTTTAATAAATATTTCTAATACATGTTTCGTTTGTTTTAGGCTTACCTAGCCAACGGGGATACGTCCGTTCGGTGAATCTTCCAAACCCCGGCTGACTTTGAAGCTCAATTGAGACACTGACGCAAGCGTCACCGACCGTTGGGCAGCTCGATTAGATTCGAACCCGGAACGCGCGAATAGGTGGCAACACTCGTGTGATGTGCCGGCAACACCACATGGCAGTGAGGCTGGAGGTCACCTGATCGCCACTGGTCCTTCGAACCGGATTGCAGGGACCCTCTGGAGCGGATCAACGATGAAGTTCTCGACGGGATCCAGCTCCAGCAGTCTCGCCAGCGATTCGCTGTCGAGGAAGTCCACCTTGTGTATATACACGGAGGTGGATGCGACAATGCCGCCGCCGCCTTGCGAAAGGGTAAGTGGTAAATGACGTTCTTCTAGAACATTCCTTTATTGTTTGACTTAGAGAAAGCATTTTCTGTCTTGAAATGGTTGTCCGAAGCTCCCCTAAAAATCACTATCCAAAGCCTAGTAGGTGCAATATAATTAGATTTTTGTTATAATCCTCTAGTAAATAAACCTTTCTATCTATTTCATGTACGAGATATATCTTTAAATTTCTCCTTTCCTTAAATGTGTTTGACGTCTATGAGATTTGTAATCAGTATTCATAGTATTAAGTCAAATATAATAAAATTACGAGATCAGTATTTAATTTTTAAATAACATTTTGTTCTCTTTTACCCATATGTAAATCAGTCGATAAAAGTTTTTATTTAACAAAAAAAGAACCCGTACGGTCAGTGTCATTTATTAAAGAAAGTCGCCCCGAAATCTCTCGCTAGGCCAAAACAAGCGAAAGCTCCTAACTTCGTTTATAAACACACCAATTAAACGTAAACGGTCAAAGGGGCTAAACGATTTGCTTTCGATTACTCACCGGTCGCTTTATGGCCAACGCGAAAAGACTTTCAATTTCGTTCCGCGATGATAATAACAGCATCGCATCAGCCGAAACAATGCAAAATGTCGACACGTTGCGTTGTTGCGGAGGAGAGTGTATGGAATTTAAGAGAAAGTTGCATCTTTACAGTATTAACCGCCCGCGAATCTGCAATGTGACGTTTCGCAACTTATACCGACTTGTACCCCATCCGTTGTTTCGACATGAGTACATGAACGATGCACTTTTCGCCGCTCCTGTACTGAGCCCTCAACGGCTATTATTTCTAATATATATCAAGCCATAACTTTTCTAATATTTAATTAACTAATTCTGGTTTAAGATTTGAATTTAACTACGTTCAGCTCAACCATATTTAAATACAAAGATTTTTATACAAAAAAAATGTTTTAAGACTTCTATACACGCTAGCAGAATTTTAAATTGCTGGTTAGGTCTACTTCAATTTGTCCACTTTGCTTATTACTTACATAATCTGTTTCACTATAGAGGAAACATTACCTATACCATGAGTGAATATTAATTAAAAATGCTTTATACAATTTAACAAATATTTATTTTACATATTCATGTATCATATTGTGTTAATTACGAAACTACATCTATAACCCTTCCGAATCACGACCTCTTCCGCTACTCCCCATAGCATAGTCATGCCCCCTCCCCAAATTCCCAAGTTCGATGTTGGCCAACATACAATTTCGTCATCGTGTGCAACATGATACATATTGTGATTCTGTCCCAACACCGACTTGGCAAGGCCGCCAATTGTCTAGTTTATCACACGTGACGATCCATCCGGCGTGCTCTTGCACTTTCACGATCTTGTGGCATGAGCCCCTAGATATTTTGCCACTCTTATCGGACAATTTGCGACACTTAATTATGATTTAATTCAACCAAGACTAATGTGACGTACATTATTTTCCAATGGAGCGTCGTTTAAACTCTGTTCTAACTGTAGTTTATGCGTTTACCCCACCCTAAAGCCTGACTCCCACCGTTTTTAGCTCTAACTTTTCAACAACCGCTAAATATATAGTCTATACCTAAAACTTTAAATAGCCGTAAACCAAAATGAGATCCTTTCTCTAACCCGACGTATATAAAATGTCTTTTAGTAGACGAAATATACGAAATACACAATTCAATAGTAGAGAAATCCCTTAGTCATTGTATGCAGCCAAAAAAATATCGACAGTGATGAGGACAAAATCACGCGACCTTCCGCGATTTCCCCTCTGGCCCTAATAAGGGACCCCAAATTCGAACCTGCTACCTTGAAAGCAGTTGTCAGGCGGACGATCAAAATGACGATCAATTTCGCCTTCCTCGCGTAGGTGTCCAATTTGCGCACGCACCGGCCCCCCATTGTTCTGATGCCTTGACGTAATTGACTTTTACCACGAAGAAAGTTGAATTATTGATGTCGCAGGTACTGGGCTTTCGATTAATTTTATTTTTGACCAATTGATGCTTTTCGATACATTTGGGACACACAACAAGCGTAGTCAAAAGCAACGGAGTGCTTTAGAAATTTTTTTCTGTTATAATGCTAGTAATGAATAGTAAATTTGTTTGCGTTTTGACAAAAAAATTGTTGTGTTCACAGGAATTTGAAAGATTTTTGATTTGATCGATAAAACCATTCCTTGTGTTATAATTAGTTTCGAGGCCAACATAAAAGTATTTTTTCATTTGTCAGTATCTTATCATAATGTTAATCGTTCATACTGTCATGTTTCTTAAAGTGCTGTTTGAACAACTCTTTGTATATTGTTGCTTAATTACATTCTGTATACTTAAGTTAAAAAGCATATATCCGCATCCATATGTATGTGTTAAAATAAAGTATATATAAAGCTACAAAAGGTTTTGCTTAAAAACAGTTAAAAAACTTCTCTGCTTGTTAACTGTTGAGAAATCTTAAAAAAATGAGTCAATAAAGATTTTGCAACGTGGTGTCGTTACGCGGGAAAGTAAGTCAACGTAAATACGAAATTAATATTAGCAAAGAACTTGAAATATAGGCGGACTCCACTTGATCGATGCTTAAGTCAGAACATCCTTCTGCATTTACCGTCAAAGAATATTTTGCCATTTCTCGAAAGTGTAAAAAACCAAGGCCACACCGACATTTCGACCGACCGGATCGGTTACCGCTTCACAAATTTACGATCATCATAGTAATCCGATCCACGTCCCTTTTCAGCCAAGTCTCGCATAGATCTACCTTCGTCCTTTAATCCTTTTGTTCCTTGATTGAATGCTACCCATTGTTTGTTAATTCCGCTTCGGGCTGTTATCGATTTATCGATACTGCCCTATCGCTCGCTTTTTGCCTTATCTCCGCGCGAAAAGTTGATTTTAGCAACGGTGCGTGGGCGAAGGCTTATCTCAACGAATTAAGCTGATAACACTCGGATGCAATTGTGTTTTTCCCTCGCTTCAACTAGATATGGAGTTGCTTCGTGTACTTTGTATGACATTTAGTTAAGGTTTATTGCATTTTTTTTCATTAACGTTTGTGATACGGTGCTTAGTTTTGATTGTGATATAATACTCGTATTATTTGATTAATAAATAAGGTAATTTTATTAGAAAAGGTCTCGATAGTAATGTAATATTTTAAGAAGGATTGTTGAATTAATGTGATCTTAATATTGTGTATTTTATTTAAGTAGAGAGGGCGCGAAAAGTTTCTTGTTAGAAACTCTGCCAGGTTTAATCACAACTGCTTATCTTTTTTTTATATTTATATGCTTATAAGAAGAATATTTGAACTAAATATGAAGCTAATAGTATCGCAATTCCGTAGCTGTTCGATCGCCTATAAGAACGCTAAACGTATTAAACCCATAATACTGCCTTGCGTATTAAGGTTCCAAAACATTTTTGGTCTCAGGAATGCAGTATATAATAGGCTCTCATTACACCATTACGTATATTCGATATTTGTATGTTGTAACCAGCCAGAGAGTCGCGTGATCGTCCTTGGGCAGCGCGTGCTCGAATGCACGACTTTTTATCGAACGAACGCAATTCCGAACGTTCGTATCACCACGATCGAAATTCTTTGCGCAGGAATTCCAAAGTGAATCTAAGACTGGATCTATAGCTGCCTCCGTAGCCTAGTGGTATGGATGTGTGCTTTTGAAAACGGAGGTCGTGGGTTCGAATCCTGCGGGGACTCATCAAATTTTAATTGTTGTTTCCTTGTAGGTTAGGCCAAATTGGGCCGGTCACCCAATTGTCTGAAAAGTAAGATGATTCATGCTTCGGATGGGCCGAAGCATGAATCATGTAAAAATGGTGTGGTGGGATGCGGTCCAAAACCCGCTAATGGATAGGGTGTATTAGGGGAGGTCTATGTCCAGCAGTCGACATGTCGATGACAAGTCACATGATGATGATGATGATGTATAAAATGTAATGTCTTATTTTTACTATAATAGTTGTTGTCATTAGCCTATCACATCAGCCATCACTGCTTAACGAAGTCTTCCCTAATGATTGTGGGTGTCCCGGTCCTCGACAATTTTGCTCCATCCGCTGCGCACCTTTTTATGTATTTGCTCTTGGTTTGGTCTTTTTTCGATTGCATCATGAACGGACGTCCACTTGATGAATACTTTCCTTCTTGAAAAAGTGTAATAGCGAGCAACACCCCACAATTTTTTCGTCAGTTTGAGACATAACACTGTTTTACTCCTTTACATTTATACGTGGGCTTAAGGCCGGAACGATCAAGGGTTGCACCCTTTTTTTTAGTCGCCCTTTCGTACACAGTTTATTAAATAATTAATTTGTATTTAATAGGACTGTATTAAGAATAATTTATAGTTTTATAAAAAATAAGCAAAAAACTTTTATGGAAAACAGACTGAAATATGGTGATTAATATCGCAAAATATACCGCAATTTTCTTATGATTCATCCTTTGTCAATTGATTGTATCTGTAAGTGTAATTGTTGATGCAGCGCATTATGTTAATATCTTTTTGTTCCATTCGTATGATTAGGTTTACCGTAGGTGTAAGCATTATCTTATACATTTTCTTCATACTCCTTAATCAATAAAATTTCAATTACTTTTTACATTTGACTGATGACTTTATATAAGTTCTGACGTATACATGGTGGAAATAAAACTATATACTCCTGATTATAACATAGTAACTAAACTTAACTGAAAAAGATTTGATTCTTGTTTACGGTGAAAATACCCGGGAAATGCCACTTCAATGAAAGAAAATGAGTCATTCTATGTTACGAGCGACAAATGGACAATAATGGACAGAGCGTATTTTCTACCCAATTGTTCCTGGTCGTCGCGTTACTTGACATTATAAAAAAAATGCAAGCTGTACTATTACGTATAGAAAAATCGCGAACTAGCACTCCATATGCAGCTTCTGGACTCTGTTATGGGTTACACTGTTTAGAAATAGTTCATGTAGATGTAGTGCTTATTACTGTTGCAATATTTGTCTTCTTCGAATAAGGTCTCGTGTAGTGTTCACGGGAACTGAGCCGATTTCTTGAGAATTATTATGCTCAGTCAGTCCTTTGTTTACGACCGTCGTTTTCTGTACTCCTCCGACGTAATTGCCAATTACGCTTTTACTAACTGCTTTGTTATTTTTTTCTTTCTCGTGCGTGAGGTTTTATCGTTGCTTTCATCTTGGCGTTTTAACATGCCCGTATGTTATTGCATTGTTTCGCCGCGTATTCCGGTATTGTTTGTTTTCAGATAAGATAGCGTTCAGTCTTTTATACTTATATGTAGGCATGATCCTTTGAATGCACTGTAAACCTAATCGAACAGTATCATGTCTTAACCAGACTTATTAACGATTTTAACTGTTTGTTAGACATTATAATTTCTTTATATGTATGCTGCTGCTAAAACATAAAACTAATCGAAATGTATTGGATGTTTCCCCGCAAAGTTATCACCTATGATGTCATCCACTCCGCAACACATGATATCATAACTCGTTCTTCTTATGAAATCATCATACACTTAATACACGAAGTTTTGAATGCATTGAACAAACACAGGTGAAGTAACTAAGTTAAAGAAGACCAACAAATACTACCTGCACGCTGTCATGGAGCTGACCGTAAATACCGATTTTAACCTCACAAGTTAAAGTGTTTAATTATTAATAACTATAAAAGAATAAAAGTGTTATTTAATAAAAGTCTTATTTCTTGGAGCATATTTATTTTGACTCAATAGACTGTTTCTTGTTGATATTACGTCAAAATTCACCTTCGCAACTTTTGAGAATCAAAGAAATTAATAATTCAATCGTTTTACGAGTTTCGCTGTAGGAACAAACACCTAAAACATGTGTATATATTTAATACTAGCAACCCCCCTTGTGGGTAGAATTTCGTAAAATCCGTTCTTAGATGACCTTTTATCGGCGAAAGGAATATTCCTACCAAATTTTAAATCGCTACGCCTTATGGTTCCTGAGATATCGTGATGAGTCAATATATAGGTGGGAATCTCTTTTATTATTTAATATAAAATGTGTTGTCTGATCTTGAAACAATACATCAGATTACTACTATGGTATTAGTTTAATACTATGGCTTCCCTGTTACCCAAAAACTGTTGTTAATCTTTCTACATCTACCGCATGGCTGAATCGAGTTGTTTTAATCTACTTTATTTATAAATAATACCATTAAAATTTAAATACGCAGCGAGTAAAACCGTAGCCAATAGCCAGTCATATAAAATGCGTCCGTCTACGTGCCCTTTCACGGCTTCACCGTTCGCTGCTTGTACGGCTTTAAGCCGACAACGGTTTAATGCTCGTGTCAATGCGGCCCTTCCGGCTATCGTGTCACGTTTGAGCCGTATGCAGATTCCTATCCGATTACGAATACGATGCCCACTCGATGCGGCATCGATTCAATATCGATTATCGATCGAAATATCGATTCGATGCCGTTCAAGACCACGGTTCCGCTTTCCATTCGCGCCGGTGTCAAAGATTTATATTTATGGCGATGCGAACACGCCACAGTCGCATACGCCCCATTGTGAAGTGGGTCGCGTTTTATTGATGCACTAACTGTACTGTTCTCGTGTTGATAAACGTTTACTGTTAAGGGACCGCTTGGGTAAACTTTGCGCTTTCTTTGCTTTGACTGAAGCTGTTGTTTGTTTTGTCTCTGAGCTTAATTAAGGTCTTAACGTACAAATTTTTAGTACATGTAACACTCGAGGCGAGCGAGCGATTTGTGTTAAACAAAAGCAGGATTACCCGACGGCTGCATGTACATAGTGAATTCGCGACAACCTCGTTGTCTTTATCAGCACGAGGAAGCCGTCTATAATTCTGAAAAGCGATCTCGCAGCCGCTTTATCTACCGATTCAACATCGCGAATAGTTACTTATTCGGGTGCTATTTCACGCTTTGCCTGCGCCCGCCGACTGTGCTCTGTTAAGCTTTTATCTAAGCAAGCAAAGCGTGTCGAAACGGGTAGAATAGATAGGCACAACTTCACAATTTACATTCCCCCTTTGCTGTTTTTTATGTCTGTATGATTCAAGACGGCACAATGTTTTACTAATTTCCTTGTGTTTATCAACCAAAACTACATTACACTTTAAATTGATTTAAACAAAGTTAACTATGGCAAAGAAGACGTCTAGTGTTCTTGTGAATCGTCATTGAGATATTAATCACATAGTAGTGATAGTATATTAATAACAACACCATATGTACAATACTGGCTTTGTTTATATGGGTTATTTTGTTGACATAAGTTCCCAGTCTAATTTGAACAAACCATAGAAATTGGGTTTCTCTCAGATAAAATATATGCTATTGCCTATTGTACTTCATATTGTAATGTTTCTTTGGTCATATTATGTCGATTCTCGGCATTGGGCTGCTTCAAAGTTATTTAGTTCACTTCGAACTTGGACCCGACTGGTTAGGTTCCCAATAGACGTCGTAATATAGAGCGAGCTAGGTTCGCGTTATTTCTCGGAAGCCATGAATAAACCGGCGCTCTCTTGCTAGTATCGGCTCGGTCCAGTGCTTTTTGCGTCTGATTCGACGTGAACGAACGGTGAGTGCTAGTTTCGATTCCATGATGTTTTCGTTGTTGAACAGAGGTTAAAATGCTAATTAGGTGTCTACTACTTAAAAGGTTTTTGAAGATTGTTGCTTTGGGTTTTCTGTATGTTTCAGTGTTATATTTTTCTGTTTTCTTGACATTTTAATTGACATATTCATCATCATCATCATCATCAGCCTTTGATAGTCCACTGCTGGACACAGGCCTCCCCTAATACGCCCCTATCCATTAGGGGGTTTTTGGACCGTATCCCACCACGCTGGTCCAATGCGGATTGGTGGGTGGACCGACTTTTTTACATGCCCATCCGACGCATGACATATTAGCAGTAGTATTGAAGACTGTCAAAGTTGTGATATTTAAAATGGTCTGAGGACATTCGATTCTTATCATAGTGAAGTAAATATGGCGTTGTTATTATGAGTTTTGTGTTTCAGTGATTCACATCTTGACAACTCATCTGTCTCATAAGAACGTTAGAAGTTCGAGGTCATGACGTTACTGTACTATGATAATCGGTATTGTAAGAATATATGGTCTTCCTTTTCTACGTAATTTTGTAGCGGATTGAATTTACAAGCCAATCGAGACTTTGGGTAGTTTATAATACTGTAGCCGAAGTAAAGTTAAAGATGAGCGCCTTCGCACTAATTTATTATTGTAATTGTATAATCATAATTTTTTTTTTAAACATAATCTTCTTCTTAGTTTTATTTACGTCATTGCATTTTTTGTCGGATAAATATAGTAAATAAGAGAACTATTTCAAAAACCTGTGAATTAATAGTAATTGTTACTAAACCTGTCTTATTAGACACATGCTATATCAATAGATATAGCATGTGTTACGTGAATAGTAAATCGTGTTTACGATGTTAGTGTTGAAATAATGCATATGACCTCGCGAAATATTGCAATTATTCTCTCATTTCATTCTATACTTTCAATGTATTTTTTGTGCGGTAATTATAGTGAGTTATTTGATACTACATTTAAATTAATTGTAACTGCAATTTTTTTCTTTTCAAGTTCAAATATTCACTAGGTAGGCTCTGTCCTGTCCAGAGAAGAACCGGCAAGAAACTCTGCGGTCGTAATTTTTTCTTTTAAATGTTTATCAATACAAACAATCATCATTTACATTATTAAATTGTTAACATAGTTCTTTTTTTCGGTCGACATTAATAAATTTGCTCAAAGGACCGCAAAAATCCTTGGATTTCGCGTCAACTTTTTGCTTATCGGACGAGTTTTTTTTAAATTCCTAAAACACGACTCGGATTCGATAGGGCCAACTTTGCCGCGGATCATTAACGATTTACAACATTTTTGAATGAACCGCACGCGCATTAGTCACTGGCCGTTTTTTTTCTTCAAACGCTTGTTCAATATTCGAGACATCCGCGTAGTTTGTTTTTCGAATGTGCTCGATAATTTTTTTCTCGCCATTTTGACGCGACGCCATTGTACCTACATGTCAATTTGTAGCGTGTGTCATTGTGTAAACAAAATATGCTAGACAAAGAGCCAAAATGAGTCCTGCGAGATGTTTTCTGTATGTAGGTAAATATATGGTAGCTTTGAAAGCCGTTATACACGCTTTCGCTTTTTAATGTACTAGTTAGTAACAATTAACTCTAGGTTACTAAGTCTCGAGTATGAATCCTGAAGGTCTTTGTTTGTATCAGATCATAAAAATATGCATCGTCATTATAACCTAAAAAAAGTCAAAACCAGCTTTAGAGGAGGTTAATGATTGAAACATTCCTTATTTACGTAGGATGGTTTCCTCGAGATAAATCAAGATGGCAAATTTTAAAATCAGAAAATTTACAATGGGAATTAATTGAACCTGCTTTGTTTAAAATTATTTGTAATAATTAAAACAAAATATACTTCTGAGCTGTTACCATTGAGAAAAACCGTGGCAGAAGTTCTTGTGTATATAAGGGACAAGGTGATTATACACCGTGTAATTTTGAAATCCCTCTGAAGGATAGAATAGCGAAACCACCAGTTAGTAACATCCTTTACCTCAAAGCGATGTGCGGAATTACGGTTTGCTTCACTATGTAACACATAACTTTCCGTTCATCATCAGTTTACCCTTAAAATCCCTTGAGAATATAGTAAACTCTTAGCATTTTGAAATATTTTGCGAAAAAAATATAAATTGTATTACTTAACGTAAGAAAGATCTGATATTTTTCGGGAAATGTCACTAATTACGCCAAACTAAGACGGTCCCTTAATAGGAACTCTTTTTGAATCGTTTGTTCACTAATATACCAGAACTATAGTTTTAAATTCGTATAAGAGTAAATTACAAGACAATATGGAATGAATAAATATTTAGTATCCGGTTCTTCTCAGGTCAGAAGCGTCTTATTCAGAACTGTCGGTAGCGTCCTTGACAATCAATAAGCGAGTGTTACACTTCTATATTGAATAAAGATATTTGAATTCAAATTTGATTGATTTTTAAGTTCCCTTTGCCCAATAAACACGGAGCCTATATTTTTACCAGTTTCTTAAAACGTTTTCGTTTTAACCAAAAAGTCGTATCACCTAAAACCACGATCAGCGAAGCGGCACGCGTGTGAAGCGATCTACGTTTAAAAGTGTAACGGAAAATCATTAACCTCGTTGTACGGCACTAAACAAAATACATTAATAACGGTGCAATATGCACGGTACTGTCGTACGGACAAACGCGTGTAGCTGTCTATTCAAATTTATTCCTCCCGTTTTTAAATTTGCTTCTATATTCTGTTAAAACGAAAGTATTAAACATTTGCCACTAGTGATCGTTACATGGGAAAATTTCTTTTGTTTGTAGTTACAACGAATTCTTTCAAATATCTGTGAATAATGTTTAAAATCTGCGTACTTGTAACGTAGCAAAATAAGATTTGAAAGAAGTATATTTAATTAGATATTCATTATGTTCTAAACTTTATACAGATTTATTTACGTTGTAAATTTTCTCTGTACACAATACTACAAACCTTCGTGAAGGAAATTGCGGTTTTGTGTCTTCGGCTCTTGATATATGAATAAATTTTATTACTTACATAAATATTGTTTATACACTAATTATCTATGTACTATATAAATTTACATTCCTTTATTTATTGTACGGATGTAATATTTGCGAGATGATTTTAATATCATAATAACGTCCATTATATGTTTACCTGTAATTTTAATGTATGTTCAATCGTTAAATTTTTAATGTAATGTACATTAAATTCAAATAAATTAATGTAACGTCTGTAGATAAAGTAAGTAAGTTAATTAATCTTTAAATCGCGTTAATTATTTAGACCACACAGAAGGGTGGAACAGCCTCGTTAGGACACGGTCCTTCCAGTTATCTGATACTGTGAATCGGTGGAGCAACGAAAACATAACAAAAACCAGTCCGTTTACCTTTCCCCCTTTTTGCTCGCAGTTTTGTCACACGGCGTGTAGCATTATCACGAATCGAAACGTGACTCAGTAGCGATAATAGTCGCGTGTGCTAATTAAGATCTAGTATTTACTTAGTAACATGGCCGTAGTTAGGTTTTACTGTTGTAACTGAACACTAACCTACTACATAACAAATCTAACTTTTTATTGTAGAGACAAGAATGTCTTATGTCAGTTTTTAACCGACTTTAAAATAGGAGGAGGTTCTGAATTCGTCTGTATTTTTTTTTATGTTTGTTACCTCAGAACTTTTGACTGGATGAACCGATTTAGATGTTTTTTTATTATTTGAAAGCTTGTGCTTCACGCTTTGGTCCCATCGCAATTTGGTCCAGTTCTGACATTGGAATTCGTGAAAAAAATTAATAAGTCTGAAATTTACATTAACTATGTGCCAACAAATGGACAATTAATAGCTCAATATCACGCCAATCGATTTGAAGTCGGTTTGTTTTTTTGTTAAAATTTTAACTATGTTCATTACAAGTTTTGTAATACAATTAATAATTGATTATTTATTTTTTACATTCAGGAATGTTTCCGAGCTTAAATTAGATTACCACAAAATTATTCTTAAGTCTTTGCGCTAGGTGAAAACGAGCGAGTAAGAATAAATTGTGATATTTGATCGCGATCATTTTAATGATTATATTTACGACATGCTGTGTGGGAAACTTTATTATTTATTTGTAGATTATCTATAATATTTCAAGAACTATGCTTTGATAACAATTTTATTTAAATTTTCTGGTATTATAATGCCTTTAAAACTGTTAATACTAAATGCTGAACATAAATCCATTTAAAAAATTACCCCCTGCCACGATTCCGTTTATTTTGTACTTAACTTTGTACCATATTTTCTGCAACAACATTATTAACGTACTGAACGGTTTTTTCTCTGCAATTACGTGTACTAAACGCTTTGCAACGAGACAGCTAATGCGCTAGTGTCGCTTAGTTACCCCAGTCATAGCCATGATGTACTGCGCTAGAGAAACTGGAAGATTAACGAGCTGTTATTATCATCTCACACGTCTGAGCAACTGTTAAAGTCATCTGTTACTCAGTCTGCTTGGTGCTGCGTTATCCTATTAGAGTGTAGATTATTTTTTGTATTGTAGACTTGTTCCTTGTTTCTATGGTTCTGGATATGCTTTTGGTCCGCTATTAGTTTATTATTAGCTATAATCAATTTTTGCTAATCTAAATATGCATAAAACGGTATAATTTATAAGTAATTTATGTAAACAAAAAAGTTAGAGACAGAACTATAAACATGTATTGTTATTTAGTTAATTAAAAACATTCCTAGTCGTGCAACTAACATGATTATATATCATTTAAGTTATTTGATACCTGACCCGAAACATCGTCAAGTTGTATGAATGAAATGTGTAAAAAAGTCTGCAGAGTAAATACGTCTATTGTATGTGTACATGTGATATGTCACAATATTATTTAAGTGATTATCATCCATTATTCCTCATGTTGCTGTACAATTACTAAGCGTGCTATTGTAAGACAAATCACCGTCTTCTCAGACAGCGGGCACAGTTCGTTACGCGCCCTAAACACACATCTGCATTCGTAAACACTTTGCGCAACGGAGTTGAGCAGCGTAACGCACTTTATACTGCCCGTGCAATACCCTTGCGAAATTGTGGCGCATACAGTTTTTGATGCGTATTACTGAGTCTGTGTATGTTGTAGTAAGAGGAAGGAGTGATGAAAATGTGTAAGACTGTATAATTTGGAATATTTGTTTGTGTAGTTAAATTTATACTTGATAATATATTTCAAAGTTTAGCCAAATAAGGAGCGGAATTGATGTAAACAAAGTATAATGTAAGGAAGCCATTTCAACGAGGTACCATCGTACATGTTGTTATAAGTAAATCCATAAAATCGCTAAATATATGACGCAAGTTCATGGGTATGTATCAGTTCAATAAAATTAAATGCACGTATTTGGTCAAATTATAGGACGCAAAATGAACATACAATGTTAAATAGTTTAAACTACAATCAGATCTTAGTCGTAAAGATTGAAGCTAGTACGTCACTATCGAAATAGTTATCTAAAATATTTACTACTCAACTAAATCATTCAGATAGTAACAGCAAATTTACGTATGCAGTTCAGCAAGGTTCACGCTGCAAAGGTCCCTTGACTCGAACTCCGCTTTGCCTTGTCCTTGCGGCCACAGGCAGCTGACCCTTCCTATGACCTTATCGTGAGGCCACATAGCATAAAGAGGAGACAACGACCTCAGCTGTGCCATACGGGCACCATTATGCTGGTCGTCCACCCGCACTGGCTAGGCATGCTATTAGAACAGCTTTTCGAGCACAACGTTCATGAAGATAACATTACGCACCAAAATGTCAGGGCATGTTAACTTTTTCATTATTTTTACTTACCGGTTCTTCGTTAGAAAGATTTTCGAGCTGGTATATTTGAGGTTAATGAGAGCTTGATGACTTGAAACAATCTAAATTGAATAATATATTATGACTGACCTTACATTAATGATTGTTTTCTCTATATCAAAAAGCTCAGACTACAAGTTAACGCTACATCCGGTAATGGTTTTCCACCCCTGACTTATAGTTTTAGAGTTGGTGACGAACAAAAATTTTGGTGGCTCAAATTTTTGTTTAGTATACTTATTTTTGTCTGTACAGCTGTAGGCAGTCAGACATAATAAAGAGATTATTACTTTATACGTCGTAGGGAATTTAAAAATACGCACTTGTAAACAATTTTGTGAAGCAACCGTCAGATTCATATCGTAATAACTTACCGAATCGTAGATCTTAGATTAATTGGTAAACGAAGGTGTTTTACGCAAATGCTGCTTACGCTAGGTACATAAATATTCTACGTAATAAAGGTAAGATTGTGTACCAGTTCTGTACACTTTCCATTATTATAAGTGTAACTTTAAAGTGTCATCATTTTATAGATAAAGCAATTCTTGGCATAAAACTGAAATAATAATGAGAAAATAACAATATAGTAAGTCCATGCAATATAAAATTTTACCATAAATTAACAGTTTAATAACTTGTCCTATAGATTACAATGATACCCGTGGTTTGTTTCATTAAAATCCTGTCTGCAAATGTCATTAGTTATGTACTCTCTTCACTAAACTTTGATAGTGGACTAATATGCTCAATTTTATTTTAATGTTCGGCATCAATCGTCAATCACATAGCTCACGTGAATGGAAAGTAAACTATTAAATTTAATGTCGTTTTAAGTATAATTAATTGGACAAATATTGAATAATGTACAATTTATCATCCAGTTTTGATACTTAAGCTAACTAACAAATATACAAGCAATATTTTTTCCCTCTTTTCAAATCGTAAACTCAATTCTAAACACCAGTGGCGTTATTGTAACGACCGGTAAAGTACACGACGTTATCTGTCCCCCCTTTGTTTTCGTATCGACGCAATACACGCCCGCTATCTTATCCGTTTTTTAATTTCCGTTACGGGAGGTTCGAGCGACCGTGTGTGAGTTGCTGGAGGCAAATTGAAAACACGTTCACGCTCGTACGTCACGTAGTATTGAGAGATACTACTTAAATTATGGTTGTAAGTATTACATTTACTCTGATATATGACAATAGTCTATGCTTTAATCTTGTGTAGGTATAGTTCTTGAACGCTACGAAGGATACGAAGAATTAATAGTTAATGTCAATGAGTTCTTTTCATCATATAGAGGAATATGTTATTTAAATGATGTGGGCCTTAGTGCTAATGAGTATACTTGATGCTTACGTATATGACAGTATATTTTATGTTTTTTTTTTATTATAATGTTTTTAAATTTAAATAGTTCCTATCTCCTATGTCCATGTCCTATTTCTAAATGCTATGATAATTCTTTCACTGATATATGTTACCAATATTTCTATTGTAATTGTCTGATAGAAGACTAGAAATTATAAGTTCTACTTTTATCGCAGAGGGCCTAGTGATCAAGGAGGCGCTAGTCACGCATTGGTTCGAGATTAATGTTAGAAATTATGAATTTCCAACGCGCTATACGGCCGCGCCTTTCGCATATTTAATCCAACAAGTGCCTAAGAATGCCAGATAGAAAGCGTCATTATTGATAACCGCTAAATTTCTACGCACAATGCGCCCAAGCACTCTCCCGTAGAGCAAAAATGGTTTCAATTGAAGACAATTACTGCAACGCGTTCTCTGTCCTAGATTATGTCGTGGTTAAAGTATTATTTCGGTCCACTAACCGTCTATTGTAGCAAAATCAAACAGTGCCTGCCTAACCTTGTATCAATTTACTGATAACAGGTATCCATACAAACAAAACACAGCACTTCAAATGGCAACAAGGCGATATAGTTGTGAACAACGAAAACAACGCACGTCAATAGGCTTTGGATGCATATATTTTATGTTCTCAATAAAGGTTTTCACATAAAAGTTATATTTCGATCACATTTATGACCCAGTACTATTAATAAATACGCTTTAATAATTGTATCATTTGCTGTGCTTATAGGTATCAACGTACGTTGTGATGTTGTAAACATTTATGTCTTCAGTGTGATAAACTTTTCCACTTAGTTTTACACCGTCATCAAGGATTATGATAAAGTTAATTAGTTTTTGCATCAAATCACACGCTAACCTTTTGTCGTGACCTGTCATTCCATTCGAAAGGAATGTTGGCGAAATGACATTTGCATAGAATCGTAGAATAAATTAAAACCAATTTTATAATAAATTCGCTTGCAACTTTGCATGGCAGCTTCTTTATAGCTTTGTCAATTAATTTAAGAATTTTATTGCAAATTCCTAAACAAAACAAAGTTTACAAGCACCAATCTATATTCCTCTGACTGCCTTGAGTTTAAACTTATTAAACGTACTGCTTTCATAGTAATATAATTACAATCGTAATTTCTATTATATTATAAGCTTTATTGAAGGAACTATAGAATTTTCTATATAACCTGATAACTGGACACAAGTAAACATTAAATCTGAAAGATCATAAGTAAAGTTTCCAAACTTCCGACAGCAATGTTAATGTAGTCGTTGTTATTTGTCAATAGATTGCAGCGATGTTTATACATGATTTTCTTCACTTTTTCCAGCTTTGCTATATACGTAAAGTTCAACAAGTAAATTATGTTATTATCTACACATGTTCATTTCAACTTTCCTTGTAATGTCGATGCATTTATAACGTTTGTGCAAAAAAAGCCAACCCCCCTTTCTTATCCCCTCCATTGGAGCGTACGGCCGAGCGCGTGCCCGCAGCTCTGACCTTTTAGCCTTCTCTTGCACTTGGCAACGGTCGTTGGGATAGATTTAATTAACATTCCGATGCAACGGCGCCGAATGGAATCCGTTGAACTTTTTTGTGTTACTTAAATACTCCTTTCTTGCTTAGCTGCTTGGTTTAGTTTTTTTTTTTAACTTAGAGCGGATGTCGCAGTGCGTGTCCTAGTGTAGAAAGTTTGTTGTTGTTTGAGGCTGTAGTTAAATTTGTGTTTGTTGTTTATGTGATGTCGTAAAATATTAGTTATGAAGTAAATCAATAGTAATTCGCTTGTGTAAAATAAATTTGTATCATGTATATGTCCATAATAAGTTATTTTCTCAGAGTAGCCTTCAGCGAAGTCTTTAAAAAGTTACTGCACTAAAGATTACTATTTGGCATTTTAAGCTTTCATTAGGCATTTTAGCTAGGACTTAATATATATTTCGTTCTATTAAAACATTTTTGCCAATTTTAAAAATACAAAAACATACAAAAGCCACTCAAATCGTTTATTGTTACAATAAAAAGAGCCATCACTCACAGTCAGGAGCTTTTGAGGGACAAGCGTCACGTCACACGGCAACGTGACAATAACAGTATTTCAACACATTACATAACTTGAAAGGCGAGAACTGTGACGAAAGCAGTATCGAGAATAGGCCATAGGAATAATACCACTTGTGGTGAATTACAATCGACTCGAGAGCCCGGAACTCACGGAATAGGACTTAAATCGAAACAAAAAATCGAGTTGATAATCAATTTTTTTAAATTCTGTATTCCAATGTTGTAGAGCTTTTGAGCGTTTAACGATGTGACTGTTAATCAGTAATTCTACCGAAAAAAAACTAAAATTTGTTGACCTTATATTGTTGAACTGTTCATGTCATAACGATGTGTACGTTTCTGACCAACTTTATATTATCCATTGACTAATAAATTGAAATATTTATTAGTCAATGGATAATAAAAAGTTGGTCAGATACGTAAAAATTAGGAGAATATAAATGTAATGCTTAGCCATAAAAAAACAATTATTATAGCCGTTATTACGTAAAAATTAGGTTTGCATAACAAGAAGTAAATAAGTAATAAAAGAAAAAGGTATACTATACAGCTATCCTCCCCAATCAAACATTATCAAACGATATTAGACACGAGGTGTCACATTGAAAGCGGATTGTCATTGCCCTACTCCAGATACGAATCTCACTGCGGCCCTGTCGAGTCATTAATAGTATTTATTACACCACTTTGTCTAGCGTCGCCTAGAAGTGTCCCTCCAGCGCGTCCTAGATAAATCTCAATTTGCAATTGATTGGCATTCGCGTACAGCGATTTGTGAACGTCTCTAATATTGCACAGCTTTTACGAGGCTCGACTCACAGCGTTCGTCTTGTGGTTAAATTAAGTACTTGAAATCGTTTTGCATTTAATCTAGATCGATGTAATTTCTGTTTGAATGTAAAATTTAATATGTGACATCACCTTATAATTAAACGGTATACATCTCGCTTATGCATTATTAAATTATTTGAAGTTTTAAAGTCTAGGCTTAACAATAGTACCCAATATATTTTGTTATATTTTCACGCATGTGTAAATTTCATGAAAATTCATCAAATCTAAAGTTTGGACCCAGGTTTATTACGTTGCTTTTTAATCATAGTTGTTCGAATACGAATCGTCTGTATGTGGCCGTAACAAATTTATGAACTAAAGTGTACCACCGCTCGAAGATTTATTGGCTCTTTCAATTCAGGACAATTGAGGTTACATAATCTACATTATTATTCAACACCGTTGAAATGCCAATGTTTTACATTTACCGCTGAACTATAAATAATCTAAAAGGTTTATAACCCTGAGTACCGTACCGTTCGTATTTTAAAGTAGAAATGAAATCAATCTTTCCATTGCCCAACTAACATTATAAAAGTTATTTGGAATAATACATCTGGAACGAGGCTTTGTCTTTGAAATACGTAGTGTATTTTTGTTTTACTTTATTTGTCGATTTTTCACAACCCTTTTTAAAATAACCACACACCATATTGTCAAAGATAAAGAATACACTATTACAGTGAATCTGTCGTCCGATGTAAAGTAAAAATATAATCGTGTATTATAATTTAACACGAGGAATCGATTAAAATTCGATAACACTTAAATATCCGTTAAAAACAAGTGCACCGACTTTCATTAATTAATGATCGTGTTTTTCGTCGATACGGTATTAGCCTTCAATATCATTAAAGGCTAATTACCCCGTATCCGCGGCACACGTCCATACACTTTCACCTAAACTGTCCACTCGCATCTGTAAAGTGAACCATCATTAATTTGCCGAATCGAAATCAGATCGATATCATTAACGGACATCGATCTCGCTTTCCGATCGATGACTCATCATTAAACACTAACTCTTCCCGTACATTTGTATACAACCGCGATATATGCACACGAGAAAGTTGGTCAAGTTTATTTAAGCGGTCGAATCATTGATTCAAACGTTCGATTGCCATTGCCAGCTTTCATATATGGCCAAAAACGCGACGGTGGTTTCAAATCGCACGTTACCTATACCAGTATCGTCAAATTTTTGGTAGATTTCAAACTTATTCTCTACGAGAGTTTTGTATTTAGTATACATATACTATACATACTGTATTAAAAATATTAGGAGTATTAATGCAAACGAAGAATTTTCTACTTAACACATGAAAGGTGCATATGTTTCCTTTTCTAAATTAACAATGGAATTTTTACATTATTTCTTTAAAAACAGGAAGTGATTATTTTTATTAACTTTTACAGTGGATTTTATATCTTTATCAGCTCTTAGTACTTTGTAAAGTTTATAGCACTTGAGTAAGCTTGAACTCTAGTTCCTCACTTTATTAGATAATGACTAAAACAATGACATCATATTCAATCACGACTTTTGGCCTCAGGTAAAGGTTTCTGAGTACTTACTTTTAAATTTAGCCAATCGCGTATGAAGGGCGCGATTTCCGGTTCATACGTGAGGCACCTTTTTAAGGCAGTGTTACATTGTTCACTATGCAGCGGAACCTAACGAAAGAATAGTAAATAGGCCTTCACTGGACTAGTTTGTTTGCCAACGCGACTACATACGTCGGTACAAAGGAGTCTGCACAAAACCCTAAATTTTTTATACCTAATTTGCTTCCAGCCTGCTTTGGATGTTAGAAGGTAAATTCCTGTTCATGGTTAACTGGAGAGTACAATGACAGTGTTTATTTGAAACAATAGTGTCTTTTAGTTTAAGGGTCCCACAGCTCGTATAATTGCTTTGTAAGCAAAATAACTAATATCATCAGGTGGCGGCAGAATAGTGGCGCATATAATAATTTATGCTTACCATAAGGTAATAATTGTATTAATAATTACAGTACAGATAACACAACCTCATGTAGTCCCAAACTAAGCAAAGCTTGTACTATGGAAACTAGATAACTAATTAATACATTAACTTACTTTTCTCTTGTAAATAAACACATATTATATAGATATACATACCCAGACACGAGAAAAACACTACGTTCGTCACACAATATTTTCCCCGGGTGGGATTCGAACCCACACCCTTTGGCGCAAAAGTCAGGGTCACTAACGACTGCGCCAAGCAGGTCAAAGGAAAAATTCTATTCGTTTCATGACTTGTTACAATTATATATTGGTACCTAGTCTTAATGTAGCCTACACAATTGATTACTCATTGCATGTTTACGGTCAACAGTTTATAAACATAGTATTCGATGACGTCATTAGTATTTAAAACTTGCCTCGTAAACTAACATCAGAATAAACCGACTTGAACCTTATCTCGCTTTCTTTCGTCGTGACACGCAAACATTTGACCCCAGTCAATTGATACAATGGACTTGCGCCGCTCGTCGTTATGGGTTGTTCGGTCACGCGTTCATTTAGACTGAAGCTCGTAAATGAGCCGGCGGCGGTTTCTTTCTGTTCGCCCGTACACTTTGTTATTGTGTGAACAACGAATCATAAAAGTGTTCGTTTGTTCACAATCAAGGCTGGGAATGTGAACGTAAGAGCATATCATCGTAGCCTAGGGTTCTGAAGGAAGTCATTCTTTTCTGTTTTGATGGTGGGCATGTTGTTAACAATAAACAATTTGGAATGTAGCAGACTAATATGATTTGTTAATCTATACTAATATGTTTTAAATAGGCTCGGAAACTACTGAACGGACTTATAATGGTCTGTATCTCTATTTCACTATTAAAAGCCATATTATCCAAAAATCTTTAAAAAACACGGGCAGAGCCGTGGATGGAGTGCTAGTTTTGAAGAAAACGTAATCTGTGCGTAATAAAAAATTAGAAGGTATCACCATATTTAAATTTGGGTAAAAATATAACACATCTTAACTAACTAGACATAATATTGTTAACAACAATATAACTTTTAACGAATGAATGGCATCGTACGTGTGGAGTCGTTATTTGTAGATTATCGCTCAGTGATTGACATCTCGTTAATAATTTAACAATAAGGACCTCAGACTTATGACGTCACGTTGTTGCGGGTTATATTGTTACAAATTCGGTGAGTATTTATTAACCGACTTCAAAAAAGGAGGAGGTTCTAAATTCGTCTGTATTTTTTATGTTTGTTACCTCAGAACTTTCGCCTGGGTGAACCAATTTGGATGCTTTTTTATTATTTGAAAGCTGGTGCCACCCGTTTGGTCGCATAGCGATTCGGTCCAGTTCTGACAATAGTATCCTTGAAAAAATTTAATAACTCTGAAATATACATTAACTATGTGCTCAACAAATGGACAATTAATAGCTCAATATCACGCCAATTGATTTGAAGTCGGTTGGTTTTTGTTAAAATTTTAAATTTGGTTTACTTATATAATCATAATCGCAACCTTGTTTAAACTTCTAGCTTAAAGCTTACATTCAATGAACTTGAACTTACTCTTGATAAATGAAACAAAGAAAAACTTTGCAGATTGCTTTTTTTTTCAAAACTTAGCTGTGTACGATTAGCTTTCGTGTGCGATTTGTATCGAACGGAAAACAAAACCAAATCGGGACGACCTTGTCAAATATGTTTCGTATTGATTTATTTTCCTTTTACCGATCATGAGGATAAACGAGCGCTACATATCACGATTCGACCTTTTTAGCGGCCGAGTATTATCGAAGGGAGTATTGTGTCGCGGATTGTACAGAACTTACCGGATCTCCTTGAGTTTCCCTCGCCGGCGACATATATGACTTCATCATCGACATGCTCGTATGGAGTATGACGATCTGTGGCCAAATTAGGCTTAGAGCTAAAAAAGGTAACCTATGCCGCCTTTATGGCCTGGTGGTATTGGCCTTGCTTTATAAACCGGTCATGGGTTCGAATCTCGCCGGGAAACAACTTTGTGTTATCGTTGTTTCCTGGTTGGCTAGGACAATTTTGCCCGATCACCCAATTGTCTGAAAATCAAGATGATCCATGCGTCGGATGGGCATGTAAAAAGTCGGCGCAGCCACTAACCCGAATTGAACCAGCGAGATACGATCCAAAAACCCCCAAATAGAGAAGGAGTGCATTAGGGAAGGCTTATGTTCAGCAATGGACTAACACTGGCTGATGATGATGAAGGTAACTCATAGCAAAGAAGCTAAGAGTATGGTGTTCTCATTAATCGACTGTCACTTAGTGACATCTCGATAACGACGCCATAATTAGAGTTTGGTATAGTGTCAATTAGACAGTTAATCTATAGGCCTTAAGACGAGTCCGTGAACCTATCCGTATATTAGATACGAAAGTTGCTAATAGGCATAATATTTTACTGTTCGGCAGCATAAAATATTATTTTCACGTAACATTAGTTAGTAAATTACCACTTAAACGCATTTTTTTATTTACACATCCCATCGACGACTCGAACCAGGCTAGTTCTGGAATACAAAACGCTAAAGCAATTGTACAAAAGTCTCCAAGACTTTGACGACGTGAAGGTTTAATTAGCCTCTAATCGGTTCCAGATAACAGTAAGTAGTCTTTAAATGAGCCTCTGTGATTACCGGATGAAAGCACTTCGTTAAATAATTAAGACTGTACCACAGGTAAAATCGTTTATTATATCTATGGTATAATTTAATCCCGTTCGCAAAGTTTTTTCGTAACGTAAGTTTGTCACTTTGTAGAAAGTAAGCGGACACATCTAGACGGACCCGAAGATAACATGGAATTGATGGAACTTTGTTTTATTTTTGCCGTTGGAAAAATCCAGCTTACGGATTCCCCGCCGCCAGAGTGAGGGGGCAGCAGGGATATGTGGGTCTCCCCGGACCAAGATAGCAACGTGTCTTACGTATGGCTTTCTTCTGCATTCGAATATTACTCAATGCATGATATATTGGTGACAATTCATCAATATGGAAGCTAGATATATAACTCCTTTTCTATGGATTATTGTTTTTGGTATTGACATCTATTCCCTTATTTGGACTTAGATATAAAAGTTGTCAGTGTTTAAATAACTTTAAAGAATAATAGCGGTTGTTCTATTGGTAATTCAGGTAACATTTATTTTTTCATAACAGGCAAAGTGATAAGGCGTAAGTCATAAGGCGCTACGGTTAACTGTTTTTTAATTGTTGTGCTGGAACTGTTAAAGGAAAAGTAAGCTTTTTTCTTTAAGTAAATGTTGTTATTTGGTCATATTACTTACGAGCTGACCTACGCAACTTTTTCTACGGCACGTATAGCTAAATAGTTTATTACGATACCAAAATATTTTTGATTAACGCCTTGATTCTTATATATCCTTAAGCTACTTTAGCAATATGATCAAAACATCAAGTATTTATTTTTATGTTTTTAATTATAACACCCGCCTAAATAAATTGTTCTGCACATTATTGATAACGTGTTATATCGTTTTACATAATGTTATTAAATTACAATCTTTGAAAGGATCAGAACAAATACGACTAATCGTTATTCTAAGCGTCTCCATTAAGATAAGTTTATCTCTGAGCGTTTGATAAGAAAGAGGCGCGTTATCTTGAAGCAACGACATAAGATGCATAACACGCTTTGCCCTTTCCCATCCATCAATAAGATACGATCAGAATACGCGCAATATTTCAATATCGTAATCATTAAGGTCGCTTCTTTTAAGTTATTTCATTACACGTGCGATATATGTAATGCAATGTTATGAAATTATTGGGAAAAATTACGATGATTGTTTTTGTAATACGAAATGTAGTTTCGAACGATTTAATACGAAATGTTTATTACGATATCATTTAGCGTAATGTGTTTCGTCGTACAACAATTGATTTAAATACATAAACAATTACGATTTTCAATAGATATTGAAACAAGATTTTTCAACTATAACAGAACAAGCATTTGTCTCCCTATTTACTATATTCAAAGAGTAGTCTTTATTTATATTTATTTGTTTTAGGTTATTTATATTTTCATTTTAATATTCTCGGAGAGTAAGTGATCGAAAGTTACCATTCTTAATGTGATCGCTTTTGTTAATTATTTTGTAGTGTATATTATTTCGTTATTCATCAATTATCATTCGAATAACTGATCTTAATAATCTTCTTTCTACATTTAACGGAAAATTGCTAAATCGGTCGGCTCCTCAAGGCTAAACTAATTTATTGGTTAATACCGCATTCAATTTGACGCTTATTCAGATCGAAATTAACAATTTGTAGTCTGAATTGGTTATCTATTAATTTCTAAATCGTCAGAGCCCCCTCGAGTGAAATACTCTGTTGAATTTTAATTAACGATACTGGCGGCCGTCAATTCCAAGTGTTGCCCAATCGGATACTTTTTGGATACCTACGCTGCTAATCTGTAGCGTGTTTTGTTTATTCCGTTTCTTTAATTGAATAAATAGAATATTTCTATATTGTAAATCAACTTTATCATTTCATTACTATTAAGGTCTAATTCATTTGAAATATTGGTTATTGGTTGAGAAAGAAAATTTAAGTCGAACTGAATTCTTACCCTTGGAAGCTATTTTAAAAGTCACATAACTTTTTTTACAGGTCTCAAACGCCTGTAGTGATTTCTCTGCATATTTTTGGTTTATTTATACTTAAAAAAATAAGCAACTTTTTTTTAAAATCTATTGTATTGATATATAGATGTATATTATACTCTAGTATGTATGTACCTAAGCGTTTTAACTCACGTCAGCCTGTCGTCCGATTTTGTTTTCACTGACCGACAAAATTATTAATTGTGCTTTCACTGGCCTGTGAACCGGCTTGCTCTAGACTTCAAGCCGTCTCCGCTTGATTATAAACTTTATCACGGTAGATTATGATATAAAATGGTACGTAGCGGTAGTCATGGTGTGCATGACTGTACAACCGTTTGTCCGGTTGTTAGGTCACAATAGCGGTTAAACCGGCCTGTTTTGTTTGAATCCATAGTGTTTGAAAAGTAGACGAAAATTATTTGGAATTTTCTGTGTGGATTCTTCAATAAAAATGTATTTTTATTAGCTGTTCTCTAAATTTATGAATTTTACGTCTCATTCATAATTCATGGTGATAAAATTGATTGAATTGATGACTTTGTTTTTTTTTATCAATAATTAGTCTGTTCCATTTTTTAAATATTTTAAACTCAGTTTTTTATACACCTGTTCCCAACATTCACACAGATTGCAATGACTACTTTTAAAATAATTTAGTACAAACAAAATGATCACGGTCGCAGTTCGTCAATTCGCTTGTAAATTATTTTTAAAAATTGTTAGCAAGCACGGTAAGCCGAACTTTATATTGAACAATTTCCCACTTAAATGTTTCAAATTGATACAATATTTTAGAACGTCAAAACATCACGTTACGGGAATTGGGGGAAATACGTGCCGTCTGTCTATGGGAAAAATCGTTACTGTTTTTTGTCGATTTTTGTCGCACGTCCACTCGGCTCTAGTGAAGCTGCATCGTTGCGGTCGTGCTTCAAATCGCTATTTTTCTTTTTTACGTTTAAGAATAAGTACTGAAACCTTTTCAAAATTTTCATGGCTTTAGCTTCTAATACAACCGCGTAGCATTTGATTAGTTCTAGATCTATTGAATAGCTCTGCGAAATGTTTGTTAAAAAATGCATTCTATTTGTTCAGGGCTTTTATTAAAACGTTTGATTATATAACAGTTTTATTTCCACACCTTTATTTAATTATCATTGTTGAAACGTTGCGTATGATTGTGATATGTTAGCTTTTATTATTTATTTAATAAATATAATTTTCACTTATTATTACGTATTCTTATAACTGTTTATATTTAACTACAGTTAGAAATTTCACATCATCAGACTTTGTTAGTCCACTGCTGGACATAGGCCTCCCCTAATCCACCCCTATCCGTTAGCCTCCTACCGCCAACTGCCTCCGTAGCCTAGTGGTATGAGCGTGTGCTTTAGGTTTAGGTCGTGAGTTCGAATCGTTCGAGTTGTTTCCTAGTTGGTTAGGGCAATTTGGGCCGATCACCCAATTGTCTGAAAAGTAAGATGATCCATGCGTCGGATGGGCATGTTAAAATAGTCGGTCCACCCACCAATCGCATTGGACCAGCGTGGTGGATACTTCGCTGTAAAAGGGAAGTAAAGAAGGTGGTACCACACGGTGTCTATTTTTACCGCAAAGCAGAGTGTGAAAACACACTGTGTTCTGTTGAAGGCACATGCAGCATAATACTGGTTAACGAGACTTAACATTCTATGTCTCACGGTAGGCAGCAGTTGGTGATACCTGTATGGCCAATGTCTATGGCGTCGGAAATGGAAAGGTTGGACGTTGAGGCGAAATAACTTACAAATCATAATAAAATACAGTCATGTCGCATAGTCCATACAAAAGATCACTGAACAGTAAGTTATATATTCATAGATATAAAACATCGTTTCGTCTGTCGTCGCATAATTACTTTATTGATGTTGAAACGATGTTTATTTCCTTCTTGCACAGAGACTTTTGAATACTTTTTAACAACTATTGAAACCTTGTTGACAAATAAAGAAACGTGAAAGTTCACTGGCAAACAAGCTCGACCCACATATTGACCTACCTGTCTGTCTCGTACTACGTGTCCGCATTATCATTTGAATTGCATCTTCCTTGTAGCAACAATCGAGTTTAAATTGGACGTATCGATGCATATATAGGTGTGCGTATATATGTGCTGAATGCTGATACACGAGATGTACTTTTAATAAAGCTCAATGAACGTTTTGACGAATATTCCCCAAGTAAAAGTTATCGCTAGCTATAAAACTATATACTTAATTATATTATATACTATCGTCATTTATAAAACATCTTTATACACATAATTTATTTGTAATTTCTGACATACATGTACGATATTATACCTTATTGCGTTTATATATAAATTTCTAATTATCTATCTAAGCGCCTATGTAGCAACGTTACTGAAAGCTTCCTTGGTCCACTGCAAAAAGCATAACCCTTACCAACGATATGGCATCTTTAGTCATAGAACATTGCGAGTGAAACATCGCTTGATGATTAAAAGATTCGTATTCGTTTGTTATTGGTACAAACCATATTCATGCTTTTGCTATGTATTTCCGTTGCTTACCACTATTTCATATTTCATTCTTAAATACCCAGCTATTTCTTATATATTACGTTCCGGCTCGACTTAGACACGCGCAGCATATGGATGTCCCAGTAAAAGGAGGTTAACGAACCTATTTAAAAATCATTGTGTCGAAAACGAAATTGGCCTTTATACAGAGCGTGAATGTTTATTTTTCGGTGTCCAATCTAAAATACAGTTAGTTTAATTATAGTGCGAACAGCTGGCGCGGTGCGTAATCAGATCGTTTAGTTAATTATTCTCTTCTATCATAATGTGGAAAATCTTTCGACGCTGCTATTATTTTTATGGTATTGGTCTTTGATATTCAAATTGTTCGTGATTTTCTATATTCTTCTTATATATTTACTTATATATATAAATAATTTGGTTTAATTAAAACACCATTTCGTCCAAATTATAATTAGATTACAGATGAGAAATTTAATACAATTTTCTTTTCTATAAAAAAACATAATAGTAGAATACTTTAGGCTATTATATGTCGTCTACCTATATGTGGATTTAAACCCAAGATCTTTTACGTTAGAGAAAGGGTTACAAATCAATACGGGATAAAATTTCTTCTATATTATGTTTTTAATAAGTTGTTAAAACAATCTTTAAAATTTTGAATACTTGAAGTAATACTATTAATTATTACATACAAAATAATGAGGCCTTAAATATTCGAATTAGTTGTTACGCATCTGGTTTTGTATTTTATAACTTCTAACTAGGATGAGTTTATTCTAATTCTGTGTAAATTATTAGAACCCTAGTGACAATGATATATTTTATCATGTTATTAAATATTTAGACATAAGCTCTGAACACTTACGCATTTGTTTGTTTCTCACCCTGTCAGTACCAAAAATATGATTGCAATGCGTTGTTAATAGACTTGACCGCGACCGAGGCAGTTTCCCACAAAGTTTTCTAAGCATTTGCTTAGCGTCGCCTATTAACGGGTGGTCGCTAAACGCAGTGGCAACAATCGTACGTTTCGTCTCGTACCTCAACTGATATAATACAGCATTCTTTCACGGTCACTTTATTTTCTCGTAGATATAGTGGTCACTTGGCGGAGAGGATATTTGAATCAAACAAAACTTTCGTGAGACATTGCACTCAAAATATGTACTTCAAATAGTGGATTTTACGTGTCGGTATTGGTGCCGATTAGTTTCGGACTTACCGGTGGTCCTTCATCAGGACGAGTTGGAAAACTTTACGATCGCAAGTTGGCAGAACTAGTGCCTATTTTAAGATATTTGAAATGTATGCTTGTTTCGTAGTTATAGGGCTTCCTTTGTGGAAACAAATCTAATCTACACAGTAATTGACAGTGTAAGGAATAGAAAGGATATTGGTTACCAATTGTTTTTATGTACATTTTATTAGATCACGGTTTCTTATACTCATTATTAGAAAGTGATCGCGGGTTCTGTCGAAAATGCTTATCTGAAATCAAGTTAAGAATGAAACTACGATTACAAAGAAATATTGTTTTGAGAGCTCAATATGAGATGGGAAAAATAACTTTTATGTAAGTAGATAGTTAATTTTTAAAATTCAGCCATAGAAACTTTAGCTCGGAATTATGTATTATATTCGTATTGTATATTTATTTTCCCCATGATTTATTGTTTGTCCTTAAATTCAGTGTATAATCCTCTAAAGTCACGTATGACTATCATTTCTTTAAATAATGTCAAATACAGCTATAATCTTTTTGGTGAACTTTTGTCCATAATAAAAAGTACATCTTACGATATACTATCAGTAGTTACAAGGTATGCTCAACAATAATAAATAAAAACGGTCAATAGGATATAAGAATCTGCGTAAAGTATAAAATGACTTCAGGTAACATTCCGATGCCTTGAAATCATTCAGAGCGTAACTGCGCAAGATGCTTTTTACCTAACGAGAATATATGCGGAATAAATTAAAGCACAAACCGCAAGCACATTTAAAGTCACTTCTCACTCCGGTTCCGAGATATATCTGTGCGCGTTTGATTCAAAGATAATGCACAAAACGCAAATTAAATAGAAATTAAATTATGGTGTGACATTACACGAATATACAAAACATTAAGAATTAGAAATTAAAAAAATATAAGTAAAGACAATTTTGACAAAAATTTACATAATAAAGATTTTTTTACATCAACCTTTAGTAAGTCTTGCATGCATGGCGATTTTTTCAATGTTTTGTATCAAACGTAAACCTCTTCTTTCTTAGCAGCTTTATTAATGCTAGATTGTTTTTCCTAGTGAGCAATTCTTTCGTTGTCTGACCATTATTTAAACCTTTTTCGATCAAATATTTTCAAATAATAAGTGAAACCTTCCTGCCTCCGTAGCCTAGTGGTAGGAGCGTGTGCTTTAGAAACCGGAGGTCGTGGTTCGAATCCTTTCATTGTTGTTCCTAGTTGGTTAGGGCAATTTTGGGCCGATCACCCAATTGTCTGAAAAGTAAGATGATCCATGCGTCGGATGGGCATGTAAAAATTTCGTCTCCAAAGGTGCTTTCTCGTCAATGTTGCCGCTTCTAATCAATTTCGAGATGCCGATGTTATTCATTAGCAACTTTCTTCTTTAATTAATATTTTCTAATTATTAAAATATAATTTAATCATCCTTTAACGTCGTAAATTATATAAATATTTAAATAAGATCTCTTCTACTTATATAAGTTTATTAGATTTAATTAGTTCGTTATCAATGTTACAGCGTTTTCCGATTACATAATGCAATATGAATCAATAGTGTTTATCGCGTATGTTATCGCTTTGTAACTATTGGTATAATTTTCAAATGTTACGATTATCACTTATCATCTCTTTGTTGGGTATAATGAGGAAATAAATACAGCAATGTTTACAACGCGTCTCTTGAAGATCTATTTCGAATGCTTTACTACAAGCCCGGCTAGCTCAGTCGGTAGAGCATGAGACTCTTAATCTCAGGGTCGTGGGTTCGAGCCCCACGTTGGGCGAATGTTTTTATTTTTTTAGTGTAATATTTTGTGTCTTCATCTTTTCTTTGTTTAAAATTAGTAATAAAATTATATTTGCAAATAATTTTTAACATTTTATCCTTTTTTCAATATTTATAAATATTTGAAAAATAACATAAACTTATAATCGTTATAGACAATATTATAACACAACTGTTTAAAAGATTGTAGAGACATGCATTTTCGATGATTAACTCAACAAACAATACCGTCTGTAGTTATTGTACTTTTTATATATATAAAATAAGTCGGATCAACCTCCGTAACATTTTTGGACATCTATGTTTATTTAATTAAATTAACATTTGATATAAGGCATATTCTCAGGCGAGTCGTTTCAAATTGCTAAAGCGTGTAAATAGAAAAAAACGTTAATAGCACGTATTAACACAAAACCATTCAGGGAATTAGCGTCGATCGTGCTCAAACAAATGCTGTCTGCCGATTATCTAAGTGAGGCGAAGCGCGTTATCGGATTCGACGACACTTTTCAAGGTCCCAAAGATAAGGGAAAGAAAGCGACCGACGTGCAGAATCAATAAAACAGATCGAATATGAACAGAAAAGTATTATTTTTCATCATTACATTTCAATGTATTTGTCAACAACATCTTGAAACATAGACACTCAGTCCGACAGATTGTGTTTTTCATATATTCAAGTGCTATGAGTATTTATGACTCGGAGGGTTTGTACATAAAATCTACAAGTGGAAATGTTATGTAATTGCAATGTATTTTATTACTTTAATATATATAATTTAATTTTTTTCGATTGTATATATATACATTTTTTTATATTAACCGATAATTTATTATGTGTAATTAATATGCCTATAGTACTATCTGTTTTAAGTGTAACCTTAAAATTAATATTTTTTTTATTTAGTGTACACTGTTATCTCGGTAATGGTTCAATTGAGAAAACAATTCGTTTTCGATCTTACAACATCACCTCTTTGTTTGATGAGTATAAATTAATGAAAATAACATGATAACCATAATATATAGACTATAGTGGAAATAACATGCTTCAAAGGTAAAATAACATTCCAATAAAAAATATAAGCGTTTGTTTCTCGTACGGAAAAGAGTTTCCGGTGTTGAATTCCGCAATCGAGGAGAGTGTATTTTATGCTTAGCTTTATTTTTTTTGTGTGCATACAATGAGTTTTTACCGTTAGGTAATAACAAACAAACAGTAATGGTATCAATTGATATTATGATATGCTTACTCGTAATAAAGTTTGCGTTTTCCATAGATTATAAAGAACACTAGTATCATCTATATAGCTTTAAGTGTTAGTATTGTTTTTATATATATATATATTATGTTTTTAAGAAATTACACTAATCGTATCTTTACAGAAATACTTGAAAACTGTCTTATTTACTTGTGCTTTAGTAAAATTAGTAGTTCCAGTTAGTAAAAATACTTAAATCACTGGCGCCCATAGATACCGACTAAGTCTGAACACCATAGTTTTGATTTTAAAACAAAAGAACGGAATGGTCAATAAACAAGCCACTAAAAATATGAATAAATAAAACGTGTCATATCGTCGACAGTACAACACCCACTGTTCTTACTAAAATATGTCGTTTTACAACTCGCAAGATTTCCACGAAGAGTTTTAGAGCGCGTGGGCTTTTGTTTGTGTAGGCAATGTCAAGGGGCTAGCGCTGCACATATATGCATTGCTATCCAAGACTTTCTATTTAATATCTATCGTTTGTATGGCGACGTATCAATTAATTAGGAATGTTAATGACTGATCAGTATCAGCGCAGGAAGTTCGTTAACCGAAGAATATTAAACGGAGACGTTATGATTGTTTTATATAATATAAAAACAATAATATATAATTTCGTTTATGAAATTGATGTGATCGTAGTATTCAATTAAGACGGTAAGATTTCGTTCGAATTCGTATTGTTGATTTTGTGATAAAAAGTTTGCTGTAATACTATTAATATTATCTATTTTATACGTATGTCCCCTATGTCCAGCATTGGATATAGGGGAGGCCTATGTCCAGCAGTGGACTGACACAGGCTGACGATGATGATGATGATTGTATACATAATAGATAGCGAATATTTTAAAATTAGGTCTGTCCTATGACCCTTCTAAGGAACTGAAACGTTGTATGTAATTTTTAAATTATCGTTTACTATTTTAACTGTGAAATCGGTAATGTATTGGTATGTTTGTTTTGGTATTTTGTTAATGAAATACTGATTACGTTTTGTACTGAGGAAGTAACGGTCATTGCCATCTGATATGTAGATGAGGCGCGGTCAATGTTCGGACCGGTATTGATTACTCTAAGTGTTCTTGTATTAGAAGTTCCTAAAGAAATTACGCTTTAATATTAAGTTTTTATACAATGACTGTACATTTTCTTGAAGTTTATTTAAATACAAGGCAAATTATGAAATTTGATATCCTAATCCATTTCCATAAAATAACTACGTTTAAAAGTTGTATTCGCTCCAAGTCAAGTCAAGACCTAAAAATTTTTTTCTAAATAAGTTTGAACTGCATATATGTAAATAAATTGTAAGGTTACTGGATTATTAAAGAGCGAATTGTTCTATAATTTAACTAATGATTTAATTTGACAACAAAACTTTTACACGTTTTGCGAAATCATTGACAATTGAAGAAATATGATAAGAAATTATATTATTTTGCCATTGACATAACCTTTAAATAATTAAACGACATCTCATTACCATAAGAAGCCGTTAAAGAAAGAGAGGGATTTTCTGGTTATAATATTTTTTATAATAGTATTGAAAGTCAGCGTAGAGGTTTTATTAAAAAAAACAGAGGTAAACAATACTATTAAAGTTTGTTTACAAATATTGTTTAAGATCAAAACGTGTTCGTTAGCAATTAAATAGCTTATCATGTTACCGCGCATCGAATGTAAACAAAAACACAGCGTAAACATCAATCGCCGCAGAAATATAACCGCAAGCCGAGTTTAAAGTTCACGAAAACTGCAAACTGTGTAGATATGAATTACCATTGCATAAGCAATTAAAGTAGTTCCTGTATAGTAAAATGTTACGCATTACATTCATTTAACAACAACACTTCGGACAAATACTGTTTTTTGTTAAAATAAAGGAATTAAAAGACTAGGAGAGTCAATTATTTGAGTGGAAATATTGTGAAAGTAATGTTTTATTATAGTGTTTATGTGTTGTCGATGTAAACTATAATATAAGTTGAGTCGAGATGGATTGTGGTGCACTTCACACTTTATTTGTCGTGGACAAGGGGCATTATCAGGTTAAAATCATGACTTCTAATTATTAAATATAATCATATAACTTTCGTTGCATGTTATATATTATTTTATGTTCTGTAATGTCTATTTGTTATTCTTTTTACATCAGTATAACGTAATAGCTTATGTTTTTTGAGACTAGCTGATCTATTGTATTTCTGCTCCACTCCTATTTGTCGGCAAATAGCTTAAAACCTACAAAGAAATATCCATAAATATTAAAACATTACAAAAACACAGAAACATAGAAAGTTTTGTTTGAAACTTGATTTAAATATAAAATACATAATTTATTCCATGCCTTATAATTTTTATGGCAATTTTTACATTACAAAATTAAAGTAGCTCCAAATGTTTTTTTTTAATAAGTCTACAATTGAATTGGTTGTTTCACCTATGCCCCCGCAGCTATTGACCTCGTTAGAGGCATTGCGAACATTGGACTTTGCCCCAATCACATGTGGTTAATATATATAAAATTAATTACTAAAATCACGCCAGTCACCCATGTCGTAGATGCATGCCGATAATACCAAGTGTCTCGTGCTTTTAACGTACTTGACCTTTCACATTTATTTAGGACAACGTACTGTGTCATTTGTAGCACAGTATTGCAACTGCTCGTTCAATAGCACACTTGCATTAGAGGTCTAACAGTGTTGTTTGTATTTTCAGATGGATAGCAGCTCGGAGGCGATGGAGCTGCGGCGAGAGCTCGACGCGGTCAAAAGTGCTTTGCAGCAACAATCGGAATCTGTACTGAAGCAGAGGCATCAGCTTGTCGAAGCTGGACAAGCTCTCGCCGCCCGAGATAAACGAGCTGCACAGGAGAGACGCCTGAGACAAGATCAACTTGCACTCGTCTTACGGTCCCTTGTCCTCCTAGAATCCCGCCTTACGCGAGAACAGAAACAGATCCACATATCCCTTCAGCAAAAGGACAAAATCATTAAATCGCAACAGGAGGAAATTATTAAACTCAAAGCCCGGAAATCCTATTGCAGCAACTGCCAACAGCTACTTGGCTTCACCAGCGAACAAACAAATATTGAAACCGATCCAGAGTTTCAGAGCTTAGAAAGCACAGACTCCCGGTTTCCCAATACCTTTGTGAGGAGCTGTAGCTATCGTGAAAGAAACTCGCCTCCCGTCTTTCAGAAGAACACGCGCCTCAGTAAAAGCTTCCAGTTGCCTAAAAGTGATGTAATTTACGGCAACACAAGCTCTAGCGAAGAGGGTAACAACACTAGCACAGGAAGCAAAGGAACTTTTATTAAAAATAAACAAGCGTTCATAAGGCGTGATGTTTTTCGCAGATCAAGAAAATATTCAGGTAGAAAGAATAATGGAAAGTTCGCGGACAACATGCAAAAAAGTTATGTTAACCAAGCAAATAATAGTAGTAGCACTGAAGAATGTATTAGCCTCGGCTATCAAGTCAATCAAGACGACAACGATTCAACTGTAAATTTAATTGCTAATGACATAAGACGTGCCTCTTTAAAAATAGATCAGTTAATCGGAGCAGCAGCGAAAAAGGAACTTGAGAGCACTCAAAGCGACTCCGATAAGACGTATTCAACGCAGATGGAAAGATTGCATGGAATTAAACGACAAGCCTCTGATGAGATTAAGGCTAACAGACAGTTATTTCTCAACAACGTTCTCAACGAAGAAAGCAATGAAAAACCATGGTATTGTAATGTAAGCGACCCAGAGCAGGATACTGATGGTCTAGACCAAAGAGTTGCAATAAACGTTAAAACGAATACGAACAACGAATTTGTAATCGCCGATATAAACGGTCTTCGCAACAGCGAAATAATATATGCCAAGAACGACATTCTGTGTGATAGTATAATGAAAAATAATATAAATGATGATTACAATTTAAAGTTCGATGATAAAAACAATAATATAGAAGGCAACCTAGTGAAACCAACATCTGTTACTGAAATCAGCGAAAATTGGTACGCTAGCACCAGTGACGCTGATGATAGCCCACCTAATGAAATTTACAAAAATAATCCCGTCCTTGAATGTGTCAACCAGATTCTGCTGCAGAATTCGCTCGACGATAGCAGTAATGACAATTCAAAATCTAGTGAATCGCCAAGCCCCAAGTCGACAACGAAGCGTGTGCAATTTTCGACTTTAAACAGCATTTCTTACGATGACAAGATAAGGAGCAACTGCCATAGTCACACTTTACCGAGGACGGACAAAAGGGCGAATAAAATCGTCAAGTTCAGTTTGGAGACTGCCTCAGAACACAGCTACGAGGTACCCAACACGGCCCAAGGATTCCAATACGAGATACAAAGCATTTATAGCAACGAATATGAGCCAATAGTGACCAAGTCAGCAGAGCAGAAATTATCACCGTTGCCGCGTCCAGTATCAATCGCAGACAAGACAGTCCCTAAGATACGGGGGTCGATGGTGAAAAATATCGCCGCCAACATAGAGAATCGGAACAACATAATGGAGTCCAGGATCGATAACAACTTCGGTTCGATGAAGGTGTTCAACAAGAGGAAGGTGCCGCGCACTCCCCCCGCACTGCCGCCTAAGCCAAAGAACCTGTCAGCCAAACTAAGAGCCGAGGGCGTTGTGAAACCAGCCACGGAACCGCTAGACTCTGAAGCCGTTGCGGCTAATCAACGGGTTGCAGACGTTAAGACGAGAAAGGTGGGACAAGTGGCGAACGTGAAAACCGTTGAGCCGGACTACTGCTCCATTTCAGAGATAAATGTTCCAGTAGTCAGCAATGGTAAACGAGAGCTGCTACTAATACAGCCGACGGTCGAGATCCACAACGAACAGTACCCTGTGCACGCGGCCAACCAGAGGAACAGCGTGGCAAGAGTCATCTCGTTGCCTCGGATCCAGAACAAGATTAGTGACAAGGACATACCGAAGTTGCCGCATGTCACTGAGATTATCATCCCCGACGAGGACGAGAAACCTAGCGAAGAACACTCCTTCCCCAAATCGGCAGATAGCTACTTGGCCAACTTTATGCACCCGCTGCAACCCAAGCTAGAATCGCGCACGTCCATACAAATGGGAATACAGTGTCGTCGATACTGTCCGAAATCAACAGGGGTGTCAAATCCGGCGTAAAACAGATCAATCTAACCGAATTAGACAATCAGTTCAATCCGCATACCGCGCCCGAAAAGCCACCAGTAGCTAACGCGGACCAGCGTAAGCCCGAATACTTGGACGACATAGACAAGTTCGATCTGTCGCAGGACTTTGAAGAGTTCAAGATAGACGACGAGCTGGGAAGTATAGTGGCTGAAGAGTACCGCATCAGTTCCGGTAGTAGCGACGGCTCAGTCTCCGAAGTGGTAACAGAAAATCTAACAACACCGGATAGTGACAATCAGAATGGAAACCCAAACGATAGCACCGCCAAAAGCGAAAAGTTTCAAGATAGTAGCGACAACGTGACTAGGGGCCTTCCAAAAAATGCCAAGCTCTCCAACAAGCCCGATCTGCTGTCGAACATCGAGAATTTGGAGACGGAGAGCGTAAGGAACTCTGATATAGAATCGAGCAATTCTTCGGGCAGTAACAGCGGTTCGTACAACACGGTCAAGTGCGAGCCGCGAATGATGAACATGGACAACATCAAGACGAGGGCCCCCAGTTCCTTCGACTTTTTCTTGGAGAGCTCCGGACTCAGTTCAAAGTCACTATTCACGCCGAGCAGAAACTATTTGAGCATGCGACCACCCAACGCCAACCACAAGAGTGTATTAAAACCCAAGGATGTAAAAATGCGCGTAAAAAATCCAATCTCCACCAACATTGAGAGACCGATGACGACTGCTATCAAATATTTCGAGCCCTACGTTTGAAAATGTTTTTATCATTGTTTTACCCATTAAGATGTTTTAATTTAATTTATTGTAGAAATGAACTTGCCTGCATAATATTACTTTATTGTATTTATGTTAAATAGAATGTATCTTGTAAATATTTAACCTGATTTAGGTGTTTCTCGAGAATTAAAATTTATTCTAATATTAAGACGGTAGTATTATTTATTACAACTAGAGCAAATCCTTATTTGTTTAATAACAAGTTTAGTGTGTGTTAATAACTGTTAAATAATATAATCAGTTTTTATGTTAAATGCATTCAACAGTTAATAAATAAACACGTAGATGTATAAATAAAATAATTTATTAAAATTAAATATTTACATAATTATATATCATTATCATCAGCCTGTGTTAGTCCACCGCTGGACATTGGCCTTCCCTAATGCACGCCTTCCCCATTAAGGGGTTTTTGGACCGTATCCCGCCACGCTGGCTCAATGCGGGTGGGTGAAAAATATAATCTAAAGTACACATGTTACACTGGCTGGCTGACGAAGATAAGTTGAAATTGCAGATCTTCTTAAACTTCTTTTTCATGTTACAGAGGGTCGGGACTTTCAGTTTCTTCATAAAACGCGATTCCTGCTTCTTACTACAGTCCGATAGCAAAATATTTGTTCCGATCGCATCTTCATAGAAATATGATCCATTTGAATACAATTCTTGATCACAATTCAGTGTATCAATAGAACTACCTAAATCACTAACAGAGGGCACTCTGGCGACAGAAATATTCGAAAACGAATCGCATATCTTAACCTTTCTGTTGCAATTCCTCTTTTCACCCAAACGAGAATATGGAATTAACCGATAGTCCTCAAGTATTCCTCCGAAGAGAAAGTGGTCGTATGATTGTCCACCATTGCAGGCATACATGTTTCATTTTCTTCGGCACTGCCTAAATCTACAGCTTTTCCCCATTTAAGATCAAGTGCACGCCAAGCGACGGTCAAATGTAGATGAGGTTCCATAATAACAGATTTCGTTTTAAACAGAAGCTCTCAGTTGAAGGACTAATACAGTAATGATGAACAAATAAAATATCGTAGCTATTTATAAGGATTTATTTCTCCTTCATTAAAAGGGTTAGTTAATCATCAATTATACTAGTCAATCGCTCCTGTTTCTTAATTAAAGTTATTTGACATAAGCAATTACGTAATTAAGTCCTCTAGGTAATTTCATTACATGATGGATTGAAATAAATTACTTGTTGGATTATAATGACTAATATACAATTAAATAAATACAACTTATTATTTCAGCTAAGAAAAGGGAACTCTTCGTTGTGGTTGGCACGTTACTTACTTAAATCAAATTTATTTCATTCCATAAAGATATTTAGCGTAGGTAACAGGCTCAGTCCTGAGAAACCGCTATAAATGATGAGATAAATTTTATATGTTATAAACTTAACATTTATTAAAATTTTCTAGAGCAATTGACACTTTAGTTTATACATATCATAAAACAAAGTTCCAAGTGTGTATGTCTGTCTGTTCGTGATAAACTCAAATACTACTGCACATATTTTCACGTAGTTTTCATTAATCGATAGAATGATTCTTCCGGCAGGTTCAGGTATATATTTTGTATAGTATCTGTTTATATTTGAGTAAAATATATTGATATTTGTCGGAGATGTTGGAAATAAATTAAGCAATCTAAGAGCTTTCCACGAAAGGCTGCCTAAACTCTTTGCGATTTAACAAAACAATGTATGGTGGAAATATTGTTCTGTTCTGTATCTATAAAACAGACCGCGATAGCAGATGTCTTTCTCTTTAGGTAAACTTGCTATGACAATTATATGTTTTGAAAAATTGATCGTGTCTAAAGCGGTAACTTTAGAGCTAATGAAACAGATACGGTATTAATTTTTATAATTCTTCATAGGATAATAATAACCTTACTCTTTTACACTATATAATTTCAATGAATAACTAAGGAGTTATCGCAAAATACATGAAAACGTGTAAAAATTACCTTTCCAAATTCGAAGCGGCGTCGCAAACATACTTCTCAGTTGGTACATTCATTGACGGAGAGGAAGCAGTACATTAACCAACAGAGTTTTTGAGTTCTTTGAAACCTCCTGGAATTCTACAGCACAAATTAATATTAAAAATCGTTGCCTCTATTATATTATAAGAAATTTGAGTCCACCAGAGCTATGTAATGGTACAGTAGGTACTCGAGAGTAGTAAATGTGAAAAACTTTTTGAGTGTATGTGTCATATTGTGCGAAGTAATAAGCCTACAATGCTTTTCCATGAATTGTATGCCTCTAACTGGACTACAATCCTACCCCAAATCTATTATCCAGACCTAAAACAAATGCTTTCCATGCCATCTGGTGTCCTCAGTGAGAGGTCCATAAGCTCTTTTGGCAAAAAATAAAAGAGAGACGGCGAATGATGTCAAAACTTTTCCTCCACAACCACTTTACACATCGTATAGACCGGCAGCCAGTCGGATAGGACCTTAACAAGATCGCATTCTGCTGCAGAGGACAAATAAGAGTGCACGTCTACGACTAATCTAATTACTATACATTTCAATCATGTTTATGTAAAGTAAATGATTAATTTTGTTGTGTTGTGGACAGGAAAGAAAAAAACCATACCAATGCAAAGATTACATAACTTTTTAGTGCAATCTGCATAGTAATTGAATACTTACATACATTACATCGTCATCATCACATCATCAGTACAAAACAAAATCGCTTCGATGTCCATCCTTCCTTGACGGATTTTAAGGCGATTTTTTAATAGATACGACTGATTCAAGAGCAAGGTTCTTAACGTTAAAAACACTTTTTTTTTGTGCTTACATTTAAACTGTAAAACATTGTAATAAGACCGTGATGATATATTATGTCAATCTACCAATTTATATCCTTTACATTTTACGGGTAAAAGTGGGTCAGTTAGTAGTGATTTTGGGCAATACAGCAATCATCATCGAATTACATAAAAACTTTTTTAATTTGACGTAGATCAATATGGCCCTTTACAGCATGCAATTTAAACCAATATTTCCGAAGATATTTCAGATTTAAAACGCAGGGACATAGCGGTGCAACGGTACCGGTTATCGGTGGATCGCTAGATATATGGCCATTTTCATCAGTCTGTCTGCTCTGTTTAATCCGGCTAAGCCCTAAATGGCTGGTCTGATTTTGACGCGACTATCTAAAATAAAGCTGATATAATAGGAGAACTATAGTCTTTTTTTCTTTTAAAGTTTTTTAACATGTTACTACGCGGATAGCAGCTATTTTAGTAATAAAACGAAAAACTAAAATGATTAGGAACTTCACATATTTATTGATAGGCAGTATTTTTAGATTTAAATGAAAATGTTTGTAATTTGTAACTAGTGCCAAACAAAAAAGGCTAAATTTTAAACATAAACAGGTATTCAAAATAAGTATTGTAATGTTATAGATACAGAGCAGGATACAGATGGTCTAGACACAGAGATTCAATAAATGTTAAGAAACGAACCACGGATTTGTAATCGCCGATATAATCGGTCTTCGCAACAACGAAATGATATATGCTAAGAACGACATTCTGTGTGATTTTAATGAAAAAATATAAATGATGATTACAATTTAAAGTTTGATGATAAGAATAATAATAAAGAAGGCAACCTATTGCGGTCAACGTTTATTACGAAAATCAGCGAAAATTCGGTACCTAGCACCAGTGACGCTGATGATATATAGTCAAATAATTCACATAAGTTCCGGTAGAAGCGACGGTTCAGTCTTTAAAATGATAACAGAACATTTACATCGGATGGTGACAATCATAATGGAAACCTAAATGATAGCGCCGTCAAAAGCGAAATTTTCAATATTGTGGCGACAACGTGACTAGAGGCCGTGACGCCCATAATGAGGAGACGGAGAGCGGTAGCTCTGATAAAAAGTCGAGCAATTCTTCGGAAGTAACATCCTTTCGTACAACACGGTCAAGTGAGATCCGCGAATGATGAACATGGACAACATCAAGGCCAGGGCTCTCTAAGTTCCTTTAACTTTTCCTTAGAGAGCTCCGGACTCAGTTCAAAATCCTCCATACGCCGAGTGAGAACGATTTGCGCATGCGACCACCTAAGGCCAAGCACAAGAGGTATAACTGAAAGATGTAAACTGCGCGTAAAAACCCAATTTCCACCAACATTGAGAGACCGATGGCGAAAGCCATCAAATATTTCAAGCCCTACGTTTAAAATATGTTTTTATTCTTGTTTTACTCATTAAGATGTTTTCTATTTTATTTAATTTAGAAATTAAATAATTGAATATTATTTTATAGTATTTATGTTAAATAGAATGTCTTTGTTTTAGGTGTTTCGAGAATTAAAATTTATTCTATTATTAAGACCGTGGTACTTATTTATTACAATCAGAGTAATACCTCATTTGTGTATCAGAAAATCTACTATTAGTTAATAACTGTTTATTATACACAATCAGTTTTATTTTAAATACATTTAAAGGTAAAATGAACATGTAAATGTATAACTAAAACAATTTGTTAAAGAAAAATATTCACATAACTATATATTATCTATATTAAACATTTTACACTGGGTTTGACGATCAGTTGACATTGCAGATCTTCTTTAACTTCTTCTTCACATTGTAAAGGGTCGGGACTTTAATTTGCTTAATAAAATACGATCCATGCTTCTTACTCCCGTGCGTCTGCAAATCACACTTGACATCGTCTTCATATAAATAGGTTTTATGTTAAGGCATTCCTTGTTCACAATATAAAGTATCAATAGAACTCCCTAAATCGCTAACAGAGGGCACTCTGGCCACAGAAATATTCGAAAACGAATCGCATCTCTTAACCTTTCTGTTGCAATTCCTCTTTTCACCCAAACGAGAATATGGAGTTAGCCGATTTCTTTTGATCGTCCTCAAGTATTCCTCCGAAGAGAAAGTGGTCGTATGATTGTCCACCATCGCAGGTATACAGGTTTTATTTTCTTCGGCACTGTCTAAATCTACAGCTTTTCCCCATTTACGATCAAGGGCTCGCCAAGCGACAGTCAAATGTAGATGAGGTTCCATAATAACAGATTTAGTTTCAAACAGAAGCTTTCGGTTCAACGACCAATTAAATAATGATGAACAAATAAAATATCGTAGCTATTTATATGGATATATTTCTCCTTCATTAAAAGGGTTAATTAATCATCAATTATGGTAATTAATCGCTCCTGCTTTATTATTAAAGTTAGATGATATAAGCAATTACGTAATTAAGTTCTCTAGGTATATTAATTACATGATGGATCGAAACAAATAACTTGTTGGATTACGATGACTAATCGAATTGAATGTATACAACTTATAATTTGCCAAACTGAACTCTTCGTTGCAGTTGGCACGTTACTTACTTAAATTCAATTTATTTCATTCAATAAAGATAGCGTAGGTAACAGGCTCAGTCATAAAAAATCACTAGAAATGATCAGGTAAATTTTATTTGTTATAAACTAATACTTAACATTTGCATCTAGAGCAATTGACACTTCTATTTATACATATCATAAAACAAAGTTCCCGGCCAAGGGTGTATGTCTGTTCGCGACAAACTCTAATACTGCACATATTTTCACGCGGTTTTCATTAATCGAGAGAATAATTCATCCGGCAGGTTCAGGTACATACTTTGTTTAGTTTCTGTGTATATTTGAGTAAAATATATTGATATTTGTCGGAGATCTCTCTTAATTTATTTAATTAAGCAGTCTAAGAGGTTTCACAAAAGGCTGCCTATACTTTTGAGATATAACAGAACAATGTATGGTGGAAATATTGTTCTGTTCTAGTTTTGTCTATAAAACAGTCCGCGATAGCATATGTCTTTATATGTTTTAGGCCAATTATATGTTTTAGAAAATTGATCGTGTATTATGCGGTGATTTTAGAGCTAATAAAACGGTGACTGAGACTGAGCTAATGAGACGGTGGTGTAAAATAAGGTGTTAAATTTTATAATTTTTAACAGGAAATAATCCGTATTTCAAGCAAATTATTTTACTCCTTTACTCTATTTAATTTTAATGAATAACAAAGCATCGAAAATGTATAAAAGCCCGTAAAAATTACCTTTCGAAATTCGAAGCGGCATCACAAATCTATTTTTCAGTTGATATATTAATTTTCAGAGAGGAAGCGGTACATTAACTAACAGAGTTTTGAGTTCTTTGAAGCCTCCTGGAATTCAACAGCACAAATAAATATTAAAAATTGTTGCCTCTATTATATTATAAAAATTTGAGTCCACCAAAGCTATGCAATGGTACAGTACTCGAGAGTAGTAAATATGAACAACTTGAAATGACAGTTAATAAAGGAAAGGGACAAACGTTAAGTGTTATGGGAGTAGATTTAAGCCTACAATGCTTTTCACACGGCGTTGGCTCAACCGCAATCCCATTTCGGCAAAAAAGGAAGAGAGCATGGCGATACCAAGTATATATCTTTTCACACCGCATTAGCAAGGCAGCCGAATAGCGAAGGCCCTTTCCCACGATCCCATCATGGCTGCAGAGGATAGGTAAGAGTGCACGCCTACACGTTTTAAAACGATTACCGCGCCTTCCTTTTTTTTTTTTTTCCTTGAAGTTATGCTTCCAGACTCATGTCTTTAGTAAGCTTCATAACACAGAGTTTGCGGGAGGATCCGTCCCCACGAACTAGGTGACCGAAACTTTTTGCTAAAAGTAAAGGCCACACGTACAGAAGTTACGTTAGTTAGGTATTTGTATATGTCTCCTAAGGATCGTCGACAATCGGTATACGGACCGGGACGCCGACGGTCTGGCGACTGTGTTAATCGGTAGCTAGGGGCAGTGAGAACCGCCCAGTAACGTGGGTAAATCTAGTATGCCGGGTGTCTGTGTTTTGCTGTGTTCGTAAGTGAGTGTGAACTACAGGTGGTTGTGTGCTATCCCTACTCGTGTGGTGTGTAGGGTCTGATGTAGGGACCCCGTTGGGTCCGGGTCTCGGCGACCCCTTCCTCGTCCGGGTCGAGAAGAACGTTTCGTGGTCGACGCTTTTGGCTAGAACGCGTTTGGATCGGCCGTATACGTTGCTGCTTTTACCAGCAGAGGGTTGCTGTGGTTGACTACTTTATCTATGTGTTTGCGAGTTAACTTTTAAAGTGCTCGCGGAGTGTCGGCAATTTGCAGTCGCTGTGTAAGTCTACATTTCGTTGAGTACCACTGCGCCCCAGTGGCGCGGCGGATGAATTTATTTTAAACTACTTGTGTTGATTTAGGAGTGTGGAGGATGCGTGAGCGAAGTTTGGGATGCATAAGCCATGATTGGTCGTATGCATACCTTGTCAATAAAAGTTTATATTTTAGGACATTTTACTGTTAGAATTCGTTAGGTGATAGAGTCTGGTCGAAACGAATATGACTTTTGAACGACATGTTGCAGTCGAAGGTCACGCCTAGGTATTTGGCCTTCCTTTCCCATGGGATCGGTTGGCCGTAGAGTTTTAGTTGCCCTAGTGTCTGGTGTCAGCCAGCGTGTGGCCTTATCCTGACGCCTGGGTTTAGGACGGGGGTATCGTGTAATCACGACGTAATCTAGACCGATGAAAGTGTATTGCTACACTTTTGCTTGGGATTGACGTCAATTCTCCATTTACGAAACCATTCGCCTAAACGATTGATCGCGTTCTGGAGCTTTTTATAGATATAGTTCGGTCTAAGCGACGAACAATAGAGAGCGGTGTCATCGGCGAAAAGTGCCAGATTGACATCGTCGGGCTTGGGAATGTCGCTCGTGTAGAGCGCGAATAATAAAGGTGATAGGACCGATCCTTGAGGGACGCCCGCTTGGAGCGGACGGCTCGTGGACAGGGTGCCCTCGACTCGATATCGGAAAGAGCGATTTGACAAGTAGGCTTGGATGATGTGAACCAGCCTGTCCGGCACTTTGAGAATGTACAGCTGTAAATCAAGCCGTTGTGCCAGACTTTGTCAAATGCCTTGCGACATCGAAGAAGACGCCCCTGTGATACAGGGGTTTGGGTTGGTGAAGGCCATTCAGAATGAATTCCGTCAGGGCGATAAATTTGGTCAGGACACGAGTGCTTCGGACGAAAACCGAATTGCTCGTCTGGGATGAGGTTATTGGAGAAGGTGTGGTCTTTCAACCGGAAGAGAATTATCGTTCATATGCTTGCCCAAGCAATTGAGCAAGCTAATTGGACGATAACTCTGGGTAGGTTAGAGGGTTTGTTCGGCTTGGGAATACCGATGACGATGGCTTCTTTCCAGGCATCAGGAAAAGTACAAGTTGATAGTAAAATATTGAAAATGTTGACCAATACACAGACAATAGGGCCTGGCAAGTATTTTTAGAGTTCTATTTGAGATACGGTCTGGGCCAGGTGCCGACCGGGTTTAAGACCTAATAATATTACGAACCTCCTCCGAGGTCACTGGCAAAATATCGTCCTCTGGTGGTAAGGCAGCCCTAAGTTCGACTAGACAGTCCACCTCCGATAGGTGGACCGCGTCGGCGTGTGCGCGAGATGGTGTACATTGCTCTTCTAGCGTTTCGGCTAAACATTCTGCCTTTTCGAAGTCATCGAAAGTCTATTAAGCCCCCGGTTGGCTTTGATAATGGCGGCATGGCGTCGCGGGGATCCGACTTCATACGTCGAGCCAATTGCCAATAGGCAGTGTGCGATGGCTCTAAGTCTTCTGTCAGACTTAACCACGATTCTTTGCGGTGTAATTCTATCCTGTCTCTGACCTCTAACTGAAGTTTCCTAAAGCGAAATCGATTTGACTCGGACGGATAGCGATAAAACGCCCGCTTGAGTGTATTTTTCTCTCTTATCAGACATCGAATACTGAACGGCAAGCCAAAGTTGCGGTCACCCGAAACCTTGACTGTCCTTTCGGAGTCGTCGATGACTGATGAGATATGCGTTGTGATACTGTCGATGGCAATATACGCTTTGTCTACACTATCAATAACCTCCGGTAGGTTAGAACAACTTTGGGGGTCCATAGCCTTGAGTTTGCGTTCAAGACAATGCCAATTTGTTACGGTTTTGGTCGTAGGGACCGCACCGGCGCCTTGGCCCAATTTGAATAAGACCGGCAAGTGGTCAGAGTCTAACTCACAGAGTGCCTCTATCGATACGACATCGAGCGAGACGTCTCTAACTAATAGCAGGTCTATAGTGCTAGGAGCGCCTATGCCTGAGTCTGAGTATCTAGTTGGGGTCCCGGGAGCTATTATGTTTATGTTGAGTGGCTCCTCCAGTTCCAGCAATTTATTGCCATTTGTGTTTGGCGTAATGCAATTCCAGTCGGGATGTTTGCTATTTAAGTCGCCTGCGATAATGGTTGATGGGCCTAGGCCGAGAAGCAGCTCTAGGTCGGATCTAAGTAACTTCTTACTTGGGGACAGATACACGGAAACAAGTACAAGCGGTCTGTGGCCGGTGAGTGCAATCTGACACGCTGTCCCCTCTAAGTTAGTTAGTGTAGGTATATCTAATGGTGCGATATGTAGTGACCTTTTATAGTATATCAGTGTACCACCTAGCGGTCCTGACAACCTATCGTTTCTAATAATGTTATAGCCACTGATTCTAGGATTGGCTATTGACGGTTTTAAAAAGGTCTCTTGCACTAGAAATATGTCTATACTATAATCCTGCAAGTATTTGGCGATTTCGGATCGCTGCTTCTTAAGGCCGTTTGCGTTAAAATACGATACGACTAGAGAGCGCGGTTTTGCCCTACCTAAGTTGGTAGCCATCTTAAACGGTTAACCTACTTGTTTGTGTCTGTTTCGGTTCTTATTTAAATTTACTTAGTGCGTCTAAGATTTCGGCGTGAGCGAGCAAGACGTTTATTTTTCGCTGCGCCTTCCGGGCGCATCCTACCGGTCTTCTGCGATTCCACCAACGCAGCCTACACTTTTAGGAGCATCAGAATTCACGCGCCCATCGTCCTGGTCCCTACATCGTGGCAGCAGACTCCCAAGACAGCCACGGAAGACAGGAGATTTTGCGGCCAATGTAATACCGACACGTTTTTTCCCCCCGCTACTCCTCATTTGCAGGAGAGGGCTGCTCGCCTGCCGCCAATGTCCCCGTCCGCCACACCCTCCTAGGTACATTAAAGCGGGGCTAAAGGCCTAATCAGTCCAGCTTTCATGAAATAGCTTAGGAAATATATAATTCAAAAGGTTAATTTTTATTGGTAACTATGATGGGATTTCAATCGTGTTTATGTTAACTGAATCGAATCAATCTGTATAGTAACTGATATACTTACATACATTACATCGTTATCATTACAACATAGTACAAAACAAAATCGCTTCGATGTCTGTCCGTCCTTAATGGTTTTTGAGGCGTTTTTTTTTAATAGATACGAGTGATTCGAGAGAAAGGTTTATATGTACAAAGCATTTATTGACATCATCATCATCTTCAGCCTATGTTAGTCCACTGCTGGGCATAGGCCTAATACACACCGTCGATTCCGATCTTCGGCTATTATCATCCACTTTATTTTATTTAAGTTAAATAGAATGTATTATGCAATTATTTTAACCTGTTTTTGGTGGTTATCGAGAATTAAAATTTATATTATTAAGACGGCAGCATTATTTATTTCAACTAGTAATACTTCTTTGGTTAGGGCAATTTGGGCCGTAATATCCTCCGTAGCCCAGTAGTAAGGGCGTATGCTTTAGAAACAGGAGGTCGTGGGTGGGTGGGAAATTTTCATTGTCGTTTCCTAATTGGTTAATGCAATTTGGACCGATCACCCAATTGTCTGAAAAGTGAGATAATCCATGCGTCGGATGGGCATGTAAAAAGTAGGTCCTCCCCCCAACCCGCATTAGACCAGCGCGGTGGGATACGGTCCAAAACCCCCTAATGGATAAGGGTGTATTAAGGGAGACCTATGCCCAGTGGACTATCAAAAGCTGATGATGTAAGACTCAACTTGAGTTTTGACAAGTTTACTGTGAGTTAATAACTGTATATTATACACAATCAGTTTTATCTTAAATATATTAAACGGTAAATAAATAGACATACAGGTAAAAGTACAGTAATTTATTAAATCAAAATATTTACATAATTATATATAAACTATACTAAATGTTTTACACTGGGTTTGGCGATCAGTTGAAATTACAGATCTTTTTAAACTTCTTCTTCACGTTATAAAGGGTCGGGACTTTCAATTGCTTTATGAAATTCGTTCTATGCTTTTTACTCCCGTCCGTCTGCAAATCACACTTGACATCATCTTCATATAAATACGATTCATTTAAAGACAGTCCTTGTTCACAATATAAAGATTCAATAGAACTCCCTAAATCGCTAACAGAGGGCACTCTGGCCACAGAAATATTCGAAAACGAATCGCATCTCTTAACCTTTCTGTTGCAATTCCTCTTTTCACCCAAACGAGAATATGGAGTCAGCCGATTTCTTTTGATAGTCTTCAAGTACTCCTCTGAAGAGAAAGTGGTCGTATGATTGTCCACCATCGCAGGTATACAGGTTTTATTTTCTTCGGCACTGTCTAAATCTACAGCTTTTCCCCATTTACGATCAAGGGCTCGCCAAGCGACAGTCAAATGTAGATGAGGTTCCATAATAACAGATTTAGTTTTAAATAGAAGCTTTCGGTTCAACGACCAATTAAATAATGATGAACAAATAAAATATCGTAGCTATTTATATGGATATATTTCTCCTTCATTAAAAGGGTTAATTAATTATCAATTATGTTAATCAATTGCTCCTGTTTTTTAATTAAAGTTAGATGACATAAGCAATTACGTAATTAAGTCCTCTAGGTATATTCATTACATGATGGATTGAAATAAATCATTACTTAGTTTATAATGACTTATGCAATTAAATAAATACAGATTAATTATGTTTTGCCTAACCACTACTTTTAATTATGAAAAGTTACTGTTTTGCGGTTGGCACGTTACTTCCTTAAATCCAATTCATTGATTTTAAAAACGTTATTCAGTGCAGGTAACAGGATCAGCCACCCGAAAAATTACAATAAGTGGTGAGATAATTTTAATTTATTACAACTAATTCTTAACATTCACTTAACATTTCTAAAGTTAACGACGATTCTATATAATAATAGAATTGAAAAACTAATGCAGGTAGGTACATCACACATTTCTTGATATGCAGTTCTATTTAGATTCAAACAAAAATGTTCGTCGTTTGAAAATAATACACACAAGCCAAATTCATAATAAATTTATTCCTACATGAGTATGCAGAATAAGGGCAGAATGAAAGGATATTGTTGTACTGCAATTCGTAGCTATTAATTTAATACATGGCCCGTTTGGTTATTATATGCAAATTGAAATATATTTTTAATTTGTTGCAGTTTACAAGTAGAATAACACTTACATTAAATCCAACAACAAAACATCAGAAGACGTTAATATTTATTATTACTCAGTAAGGAACATAACTGCCTCCGTAGCCGTAGGTCAGGTCGCAAGTCGTGGGTTCGAATCCTGCGGGGACTCAACAAATTGTCCTAGTTGGTTAGGGCAATTTTGGCCGATCAACCAATTGTCGGAATACGGTTCAGAAACCCTTTATCGAGAAGGCTTATGTGGACTGACACAGGTTGATGATGTGTATGTAAGGAATATAATACCAAATAGCACTGTAGAAAAACAAAGCTTTGGGCTGGATTTTGCCCGGATTTATCAAATTGATGTTGTATTTGCTCATTTGATACGGGTATTTGCTGATCGCCTGTGTTTTTACAAAATCGTAATTAAATCGATACTGACTAGTCCTACCGACAAATAAGGTTCTACTAATTCGGGGCGTTCGTATTATACTATATGCTACTAATATTAAAAATGCAGCAGTTTGTATGTATGGATGTTTGTTTAACGCAAAAAGTAATTGATGGATTTTATTGTAATTTAACCATAACGTAGCTTTTGCATAAAATTAAGATATAGACACATTTTATAAAAATATCGTGTGATTTTTTCAAAATATAATAGAAATAAAAATCAGCCGTTTGCGAGACATGAGTAGCATGGATCACAATTGCAGAGACGTCAGAAAGACATAAAATCCAACACTGTTGTCTTAAAATTACAAGTGCACCATCAGGTGAGCATTTTGCTTGTTACAATGCATACTTGACAGAAGTAGTCTTTTTTAATTGAATATAACAGTAGCAAAAAAAACCAGGTCTAGACACTTCACATAGAACTTGGAGGATGCAGGTTCAAATTTTTTGAAGAAATTACTATGCATTTTGGGTGTTTTGTGTTGAACACGGTTTTATTCACCTATCTTCAAATTGCTACAAAAGTGACATGATGAATGCATTGTATAGCCATGTAGCGAGTCGATCTCAAATGCCAAGGTTGTCTTGAGTGCGTTGTTATAGGAAAAAAGTTCTTTAAAATTTGGTGACATCTTATCCATTGAAAAAATGAAGTTTGCTCTTTGCTTTGTAGGATCAAATACCACAGCATAAAAGTTGTAATTTAAGCGAATGAATGAAGTTAAATTATAACCCCGTGGTTAGTTGGGAAAATGGCACTTGTAAAAAACATTAATTGTAAAGGAGTTGGCTTGTTTCTTTACACCATTTATTTAAGAAATTCAAGTGATTAGATCATTGCATTAGAGAAATATGACTGTTAGATTGATAATAAGCTTAAATTGATGGATCAATATTTAGTTTCAAAACAAGACAATTTTCTTTGAGTTACCTGTGGCATAGATGTGTTTTAAATTTAAATTTTATAGTTATAACCAAAAGATATAAAACAATTTTATGCTATGTACCAATGCATAAATTTGTTTTTTTGCAGATAGTTAACTAATAAATTTTCTGTTTACTATGCCATATATATAATATTTGAGGGAAGATAATAGAAAAACTTAATAAATTTCTAGAAGTTAATTGCGTTTTTACTATTATTTAATTAATTTTAACAATTACTCAGTACCACAATTAGGAAATAGGGTAATAACAACACAGCAGATTACTTATAATGTTTTAATATTCTTCTTTTTAACTTGTGACTTTTTGTTATTCTTTACATCCTTTTTCTGCACCTGAAATATTTTTATATATATTTATTTACTTTTTTGGGATACTGTGCAAGAATGACATACAAACAAGAAGAATGTACCTATATGTTTATATAATATTAAAAATAACAAATTGAGAATTTTCATATTTAGCCCAAGGTAGTTAGAATTACTCGAAGATGCTTTACCTTTCCATAATTGTCCAAGAAATGTCCAACATCATTGTTGGTTTTCTTTTTCTTTTTCCCACTTTGAAGTAAAGTCTTAGAAATCATCAATTGCTTTTCCTCCATTTGTTTCAATTTTTCCTCTTTTCTCTTCTGCATTAGCTCTTTGTAGTTCATGTACTGCCTTTTAGGTGGTTTTGCACCTTAGATAAAGTATAATTAACATAATTAAATGATTTTTCTAATGCAATGTTTAAATACAATGGATTAAATTTTTGTTATAAACCATTGACAAAGACACAAATGTAACCTTTTATAAACAATCAAATGAAGTGTTAAGGGTGTCAAAATATATTGAAAAAAAAATGGGCGAGTGCTAGACATAAAGACTAGTTTTAAAGTGCTATTTTAATTTTAGACATTTCACTATAAATTTTAAATAGTATATTTTTTTTTCAACGATAATTATTGATTAAAATTAACTTTATATACCTAAACTAACAGCTAACGCAATTTTGGCTTCTTCTTTTTTGGAACCGATAAACCCAGACATTCCGAATTTAACTACTTCGTGCCGGATTTTTTTAAGATCTAAATCTTTTCGTGAATTTGCTATTTGTTTAGTTGAATCGACTTTATTATCATTCTCTATTGGCTGTTTTTTCTTCGGCTTATGGGACTCAAATTTTACAACTTGGAAATTGTTTTCCGCATTTTTTAAAGCCAAGGCCGCTTTTGTAAACACTATCGACATCGCAAAACTTTAAAACAATATGGCTTTATATCTTGTATAAAAATAAAAAGATTAAGTTAATACAATATGAATTCCACATGCTTTTGTTTTGACAATGACAAAAAATTTATTCTTAAATTGACATTTTCCACTAACATTCTTTTTTAAGTTGTTCACATTCGTAGATACAGAGTTTTTAAGCTGTATAATCAATATTTATAATGTTATGGATAACATTATAAGAGTTATTTATAAATGAGGCAGATTAATGTATATTCACAGTACATATTCTTTTTACGCTTTATAACAATAATCAATAATAGTTACGATAGTTTATCTATCCCAAAATCCGTTGATTTAAATTACTTATAAGATTTTTGTTTATTTTTGTTGTTGTTTGGCGTTAGCATTTAAAATTCTTGGCTTAAAGGTCTTGTTACCAGGCCATAAAATCTTATAAAAAAAAAAGCATTTAAAATTCATGTGCTAGTAACACTACGGTGTGTCATTTTTCAATTTTTGACAATGTTTATGACTTGTGTACATACCAGTCAAAAATGTAATGGTATACTGCTATATCTAATAATAGGGCGCTGTTTGTTTATTTTTGCTTTGATATTTCACATTGCGGATGCGTTCGCGCCTTTTCTAAAAATAATGTTACCGATATTGAGTAGTTATATTGGGCTCGGCAGGTAGCGTAGCCAACTGATACTGAAAGGCGGCTATATTTATTCCTTCGGTATTCATGCAAAAAATTAGTAGCCTAAGATAAATTTACATTCCTTCAACATTCAACTTTTCCAGTATTGCTCAAAAATGTTTAACACGTTTTTGATTTAATTTTAATTTAAAATATTTTGGTGTACCTTTAATATAGAAGACATGAAGAATAATTTTAACGCTATGGACTCTCCTATAAAAGCTGGAGAGTTATTACTAACTGAAAAACCTTTTGTTTATGTTCTTTCGTCTAAGGAAAAGGGACTTAGATGTGATCACTGTTTACAAAAGTGAGTATTAACATATTAATTTACATAACAGTTATAATGGTAACCAGTCACTATTGCTTATTGTTAAATTATATTATGTAAAACATCTATCAAAGCTCTTTAAAAAATAGAACATGGTGTCTTTATTTCTGATTTTAAAGAATATTATATATATATCATGTGCCGTTTTATTTGTTACATAATTGATTTGTTTTGAATATTCAGTTATATTATATGAACTATTTCTAAACTGAGTAAGGCTTACACACTAACAATTAGGTGAATGATATATTAATGAGTAATTTCATACAACCATAAGTTTTTCATAACAGTATACAACACTCATCTATCGGTGCACTTGAAATTTTAGCACAGGTTCAAATTGACTTCCTTTTATATATACTCAATCAAAGTTAATGGAATAAAATTTCACAAGTTTTATCTTGTTCTTTTTATTTTTATTCTGAGCTTTGAAACTTTATTTAGGGGCAATAAAAATAGTTTTGTCAGTCTATTGCACTACTGTGAAATTTTATATTTTGTTATTATTAGTAATTAAAACCTGAGACATTTTTGAGAATTATTTATTTTGGCCACTCCTTGTGAGTATTATAGGACTAATTCATAGATAAAAGGTTGCTTTTATTACAGAACAAAAGTCCTTAAGTGTTCAGGTTGTCAGTTTGTACATTATTGTGGCCGTGTATGTCAGAAAAATGCTTGGAATGAACATAAGGTAAAATTATTAATAATATACATATGTATTATATGTTTTTCTTTAATTATATGATTCTAGTTAGTTTTTTGTTATTATTTTTTTTAATTTTAAGTTTTTTCTTTATGATAGTATCCTAATAGCATTTTCATTTAACACATTTATGTTACAAACAACACAAGGTAACTTAACTTAAAATTTTTCATATCTTAGCTTAAACTTGAATTTTTTTTATGGCATACGCAGGCATACGAGCAGTCGGGCCACCTGATGGGAAGTGGTCACCGACACCCTAGATGTGACAATACCAGTGGTATCGATGACGCTGCCTACCTGAGATCATAAAGCGTGTTAAATCTGTTCAGAAATACCTGGCATGTGCCTTCAACGAACTAGCAAGTGTTCTTCAAAACTACATCATTGACGAATTATGGCAATTTAATTAAGTAAATTTCAAAAGGTCTCTACACGTAAAAATGAATACTAATTCAAAAATATTATTTCATTTAGCCTTTCGTTAGAGTTCATTTGAATAGTGGTTGCCTAAAATCATGTCCTGATGATTGCAAGATTCATGTAGCAGAATCTATCATCAAACTTCAACTAGAGATACTATGTATATTCATTGTTTCAATGGAAGGATTGATTCACGTAAATTACTAGCCAAATCATTCCGAAATTTATGCCAATTAATGCGTAATGATATAACGTTTCAGAAATGTTGTCAGTTAAATTTAAATCAACGTTTACTAACTATAACATATAATCGATGTTTGATGTCTTTCAGTAGGAGTGTTCATATTTATGAAAGGTGTCTTTCCTCTCTAATTTCTGATTGTCATGATGTGTGTTTAGGACTTTAAATTTTCATTTCTTGTTAGAATTGTCGAGGACTATACTTAATAACTTACATATTCAACATATGTAACATTCAAGAATGTATACAGAGATTTGAGATAGATAGATAGAAAAATAAATAAATTTGTATTTAGTCATGATAGACTATTTAGGTATCAATTTAACGAATAATATATCCAGTGTTAAAGAGTTTTCAGAACTTTTCAGATTATCCTGATTTGAAGGATAAAAAACGAATGGATCATTTTACGTCACTATGCGTGGTGCTATTTGAATTTCTTCAAGACATATCACTGCCCAATACTGTAGAGCTTATGGGAATGTATGGAAGAGTAAGTAAATATCTTTTATGTCTGTCTATTTTAATGTGTAAGCAAGTCAAGTTGATTCGTTCTCTTAAAACAATCATTATTTCTTAGGCCAGCGGCGGACTAAGCCCGTGAGAGGCCCGGGGCGGCAAAGATGAATGAGGCCCCCATACTTTAAACAAAATGTAGTTCTACAAGCTTTTTATTCAGTTCAAATTTGCATGTATTTATGATTTTTCCGTTAAAATCTGGCTACTTAAATTCAAATTCGGCTTACATTATTTAAGCTTAATAAACATAGGTTACATACCTACAATATGGAATGAATATGGTCGAGGAAAATAACATACAAATCGATCGACAAAATAAAACAACTAGAAAAGTTAAAACAAAGGTAGTTTTTATTTTCAATACATATGAAGTTAATTATTATATTTGTTTGTGTGCCCTCAATTTACTGAACTGCTCAGTAACTTCTGTGAAATCAATTTATTTTGAATTTTTTTTTAATTTTAAGCTCGGCTATATTAACCAGCCGCTCTTGACCCATTGTAGATCGAAGATAATTTTTAATTATGTAGTAATATGATGCAACCGAGATGCAAATGGTCAAGAAGTATTGAAGTATAAGCGATGTAGAGGGTAATGATTCAATGAAGTCCCATTTTATTATAAATTGTAGGACCTCTTGGGCTGTCCATTTGGCAGCAACGCCTATAGTTTTATCGGTGGCTTTTACATGCCTGCGGTACCTTTTAATTTTTTCCCAAACTTGCTCCTTTTTTAATTCACTATGAAGATCAAATTATCAACTGCTACAGCCAGAGCATCATATGAAACTTCTAATATGAACTTTTTTTCATTAATTTGCAAAATATTATTGATTTGATTCAAGGTCTCGTATCGTGTAGACCATTCTTGTATAAATCGATCTACGCATTAAAACATTGACCGGCTTATTTCTTTGTGAATTGTTATTCCAACACCTTGAGGTAATTTACCCGGCCTTCTTCTTCGTTTCTCGGATAAGATCGTGTTTATTACTCTACAATTTGCACTTTTACATAATTACACTATTAGTTCCCAACGTGAATGAATTTAATATATTTTAAATGAAGCCAATGTTATTTTTCGACGTGAGAACAATGTAAGTGTAGGCGTACAAAAGTAAATTATTCACACTTCCTTCATTCAGGAAAAGTCTACAAAGACGGAAATCCCCCCAGAGTATTGAACTTGTTTAGCATAAAATTTTATTAGTACTACGTAAAAACTTTAGATGGCTGTAGTGGTTTGATCTTGTTGAAATTGTGAAGGTGCTAAACATATTTTTAAAGTATTATAAAAAACGCCGTGACATTTAGGGGCCTCATAAGACCTGGGGCCGGGGGTCCGCCTTCCGCCCAACTTGTCCGCCACTGTCTTAGGCTATGTTTTCAGTATGATACAAATCGTAATGACACAGTAAGAAACATCCCTATAACTGAATAGGAAGTTTTCAGATTTCTTTCTGTACTATTCTTAACATTGTAATTGTAAGGTAATAGGTAGATATTTATGACTGCCCAGTAGTTCCTAAATCATTTTTTAACAATAACAATAAAAAAGTTTTTTAAATAATAAATTATGAATATTGTATCTTGGAACTCATATTGTATCTCTCATCATCATCATCATCAACACATAATCAGCCTTTTTGTCATCATAATATAATTTCACATTGTTATGTTTATTAATTATCATTAATTTATATTTTCAGATGGTTATTAATAGTTTCACTATATTGGATACTGACATGAATTCTATTGGAACTGGTATATATTTAGCCTCGTCAATAATGGACCACAGCTGTAATCCAAATGCCGTCGCCACTTTTGATGGGAAGACCATAAATATCAGAGCCTTGAAAGATATGCCTTGCCTTGATTGGAAACAGGTCAGAGAGAGTCTTTAAGTACATTTGTTAAAAACTAATAAAAAGATATCTATTCAAAACTTTGTTATGGTTGATAGAAGCTTGTTGTAAACTGCGTGTTTTTTTCTTATAAATTAAGAGTTTAGCCAATCAATTTAGCTATAAGATTAATAGTGTTTGCTTACAAATTAATTTTTGAAATGATGTACATAATTAAGACGTCCTTTTATGTATAAATAGTTTATTATATTTTTACAGATTCGCATATCATACATTGATCTACTGAAGACACCGTACGACAGGCAAATGGAACTCCTTGAGAACTACTACTTCCTTTGCGAGTGTGACAGGTGCTTTGGTAAATGGTTTAGATGTGCTTACTAATTCGTTTAAATCTATTGCATGGTGCATTCAATACACCTGTCTTCGGTGTTGCCTGATTTCAATCCTTTTCAATATTAAAGAATGATTTATTAAAATGTATTTATTTATCATTTCTATTTAAATAATATGATTAACTGCCTTGAATAGGCCTACACTATTGTGAAAGGCTTTCTTATACCACTGGGTAATCTATAATAATATTTGTTATTCACTTTATACTATTTTCTTTTATACTTTTTATAAGCCCATTAAATGTTGATAATTTCTTATTTAATGTTTTTTTTGGTTAACATATTGGTAGTTTTTTGTTCAAAATTAAACAAGTTGAATGTCGTGTTTTAATACATTTCTTCAATTAATTGTAATAAAATTATTTGCAGATAAAACTCAGTTACAAGTTTTGCACGCAGCCAAGTGCCCTAACTTGAAATGTGGAGAACCTTTTAATATTCCATGGAAAGAAAACTGCATTCTCGTAAAGATGCCTGAGACAGAAAAACAAAATGACAAAGGACATCAAAATGGTGATTTGACAAATGGTCATATTGATGTTGAATCAAAGGATAATATTGTTTGTTCAGAATCAGATAAAAATCCGAAATGCAATACGTGTGGCGAGAAATGTACAGAGAAATTTGTAGAGCAATTTAAAAAGGCAATGGAGTTTACGGAGATGCATTTGCAGAATATGAAGGGAACATCTGTAGCATGTATCCTTTTGAAAAGAAATTATATTAATAGTGTATTTAATAGAAAAAATATTATATATACTTAGAATATTTACTTATTTTGATACGAAACAATCGAAATATTTATGTGCCAACTGTAATATCATTATTTTGAAATTAATGATCCTTACTCCTGATATTGCTTATTTTCTTGGAGTGAAGGTACTTCACATATTAATAAAAGTTAATCCTTTAGTTGTAAAGTCAATATTTAATATCTTTTCGTAAATAATAAATAATTGGCCATTATTTGATGTTAGTGCAATGGTTTATGGCGGTAGGTCCCGTTTTTTACTTGAGACCGTTTGGGTGGGTACCGCCGCGGTGCCTCTTTCTGTCGCGAAGCAGTAGCGTGAAAACACTGCTGTGTTTCGGTTTGAAGGGCACCGTAGCCAGCGTATTTACTGAGTAAACGAGACTTAACACCCTATATCTCACGGCAGGCAGCGCGTTGGCGATACCACTGGTATTGCCAATGTCTATGGGCGTCAGTGACCACTTCCCATCAGGTGGCCCGACTGCTTGACTGCCTGCGTATGCCACAAAAAAAATATGTGGTTTATTGTCACAGACTATTATATTTATATAAAGCATATAGTTTTAAAATCAGGAACCAGATAGTACTTTTCTTAACCAGAGTAACAGATGTTGATGTTTGCAAGTTTTGTTTGGAAAAGCAAGAAGGTGTTCTCCATCCATTGAATGTTATGCACGCTCAAACACTGGACCATGCATTTGATGCACTTGTTCAAGTACAGCTATGGCAAACAGCTTGCGAATATGCAGAGAAGCTTGTTCCATGTTTCAGGTACAATTTATTTTACAAAAACTTATAATCTTTATATTACAGTTGTTATCAATCAACTATGACCTTAGGGTTTTATTTACAATAAAGTTAATTTCAAAAAGATTTTGCACTAAATTAGTTGGGTATTCAAGTAATTTTTGATTAAATAAAAATTTTAATGTTTCTTGTGTAGGAGTAATCTATTTGGGAAATAACACATTATTGCTTATTTCTGATATAAAGCTGCATAAAAGCTACCATTTTTTAGTAAAATTACTCAGTAAACAAGTTCATATTGTTAAGGTCATCTCCTAGCACCACCCACCCACTTAGACGATTTCCGTAACTACATTTCATTGTGAACACATAATATTGTTGACCATTAAGAGACTGTTTTTATCATCTGGATTAAAATATATATATATAAAAATTAATTGCTAAAACTCGAGGACGGCTGAAACAATTTGGCTAATTTTGGTCCTCAATTAGTTGTGGTACTCCAGGGAAGGTTTAAAAGGTGACAAAATACAAAATTCTTGAAATTGAAAAAAAAATTATATATTTCTACATATGTTCTGAAAAGGTGAAAAATTATGTTAATTGCACCTAACTACACTTGTTAATTATCTATCAGATTTATTCATATGATGTTTGAATTTTGATCTTGTATTGATCAATTGAGGTAATATGAAGTCTGGCGGGTCAACTAGTGTATAATAAAATTAAAATATGGTATGAAACATTTTTACAGATTCTACTATGGAGATTGTCATCCACTATTAGGTCTACTGCACTTAAAGTATGGTAAAATATTGCTGTACAAAATGGACTTGTCCAAGGCATTGGAACAATTGAAATGTGCCGAAAAAATATTAAAAATCACACATGGCGATAGGCACCCATTATACATGGAGCAATTACTGCCGTTACTTAGTCAAGCAATGTTGGAATGTTGAATGAACTTGATGATTAGGTATATTTTTGTCAATTTTTTTTTAATTAGAAAAAGACAATGGCTGTTAACAAATAAAAATATGAAATATATAAAAAAAAAATGTTTTTTTCGTCTGAATATTAGGATGAAAGTAAATTGTTTTAAAACAATACCAAACATGTGCTAGCTATTATTTTTAAATAAGACATTTACTTGAATAAGCCCTCTAAAAATTGCTACACTGTACGACTATTTTAAATCATGTTTTAATGCAATAAAAAATTTTAACAAGAAATAACACAGATTACAAAAAAGTCGGCAAATTGTCAGAAGCAAAAGAGTGATTTGAAATGCTTATTATAATATTGGCGCAGAATAATTGTTGATAAATTTGAGTAAAGTATAGATTTTTAATGTAATAATATTTACTGTTCCTATTCCTTTCCTTTCCCAGTTTATGAATTTATCACCACTGACCGAAAATGTAGTTTAACGGGGATTTAGTTAAATTTCGTCTTCCGGCCCTATGAGGACCCATGAAGAATATAACGATTAATCTTATGGTCATGTTTATGATAAAACACGATGGCTGAACGATTATAATAATGAACAATAACAACGAATATGGCAAAATGTAGTGCCGGAATAAACCGGAAAGTTTTACTTGTGAATTTCTATTTTAACTAACTTAATGTTAAATTAAACGAAGTTAAGAACATATTCTAAATTATATTTACCAACAAAATTGTTACCGTAGTTTTCAATTTTTCATTAAAAGATTACTGTCAATTCACAGACTATTGTTGTTGTTGTTTTAATTTATCCCTAATGGAAAGGCAAAGGACTTTAGTCCATATAGCCAGGTCTTGTTCTTGGTAATATTGCAAATTTTTATAGATTTAAAGGCCGAAGCCATATCTTCATTGTTATTGATCGTAAGGCCTAAGCCATGTCTTGTCTTATTATTCTTGATCATAAGGCCTAAGCCAATTCTTTGATGTTGACTGGTCAAATATGGTCGAAGTCAAATCCATAAGCAATTATAGTAGTATCCAAACAAAATTATTTGTATTTCCAGGTGATTGTTACATATCCATGTTAAGGTAAGTCCGGGGAATACAGTCCTTTAAATGTTTTGAACTGTATTAGAAATAAATTCATAGATGATGTCATGCATATCATGATTCATAAGCAAGTCTTGAATGCAGCGGTATATTTTCAGGTCTTTTGTGATAGTTTAACAGATTAGATGATAAACAAAGGCGTTGAATATGGAATTGAGGGCATTCGAAGAATATGTGGTCTAAAGTTTGATCGACGTCTGAATTGCAATATGAACAGAAGGGAGACTTAATAATGCGCATGCGGTGTAAATGTGAATTAAATCTACAATGTCCAAATCTCAGGCGGCAAAGTATCGTATAAAATCTTCTGCTTTTGTAAATACTGGATTTACAAAACCATGGAATTCCGTTATCTTGGTTGATTGCAGCATACCAAGGGCCCTTTCTCCAAACTTTCTTGCCAAACATGTTTCCAATCCTGGTTAAGTTTTGACTTTAAAAGTGGTAGTAAATCAGTGTACGGAATAGCAACATTGTTATCAGCGCTGCCGCTGTCGCTGTCAACAATTGCACGTGCAAGAAATCCGCATGCTCGTTGCCTGAGACTCCTATATGCGAGGGCGTCCATAAGAATTCCACATTGTAATCTTTTTTAGATAGCATATAAAGTATATATCTGATTTCGGTTATAATGTAGTTAGACTTAGCACAGAATTGGTAATTTTGTAAAGCCTTTAGAACACTCATGCTGTCTGTGATGATTAACCAAAATCTTTCAGAACGATCTTCAATAAATTTTAATGCAGCACAAATTGCAAGAGCTTCTGCAGAAAATATGCTTAAATTTTTGTTTAATTTAGTACCTCGTCCAAACTTCAAACTGGGTATATAGAATGCCATTGAAACCATAGCCTCCTTTTTCGAGCCATCTGTATAAATGTGATTATAATTGGGATATTGAGATATAAGATTATAGACTTCTTGTCGATCTCTCAGTTTATTGTCTATAGTTATGCTGATGTGATTCATAATACTTTCATAGCTTTTAGTATAACAACCCCAGTTATCTGATTTAAAGATGCTGTGCTGATTGACCAGATTTAACAAAAAAGGAAGCTCATGCAAAAGATAGGGATAATTGCTTGAGAGAGGGGAATTCATAGGGAAACTATTGTTCAGATGGAAAAGTTTGTTAATAAGTGGGTGACTGTTTATAGAAAGTAATTTAAGCAATAATCTCCTTTTTAGATATTGAAACCTTAAAATATAGGAGGAATGTTGCATTCAACTTGGAGTGAATTTATGGGAGTTGTTCTCATTGTCCAGTAATGAGTCCAAGACTATGATTTTGAATGACATCTAATTTGTGAATAAATTGGTTATTTGAAGCAAAACAAAAGAAACTGTATTCAAAGTGGCTACGAACAAGAGATTTATATAGAGTTAAAAGAATTTTAGGGTCAGAGCCCCAGTAAGTTCCAGCAAGAGACCTCAAAATATTCAACGCTTTTATAGCTCTGTTAGTCACACAATCAACATATTTACCCCAGGATAAATTGTTTACAAACAACACACCTAAAAACTTAGCTTCCGTTTCAGCTGGTAGTTCTATATTATTGTAATATAATTTGACCTGGAAATGGCTTCCTTTACTGAAGACTAATACTTTGGTTTTCTCTATACTAATGTCTAAAGCAAGATAATTGAAATAGGTATGTAAATTTTTTAAACTACTATTCAATTTAGGAGCTATATTCATGGAGTTGATATCAGAGTAATATACCACTAAATCATCAGCAAATTGTAGATTACTTACATTGTGATCTAAAATTAAGTTAAGTTTGTGGATATACAATGTAAAGATTAAAGGACTTAGAATGCTGCCTTGGCAGGTGCCTTTATAGGAGAAACGTGGACCAATGATCTTGTTATGATATTTAACAAAGACTTTTCTACCATGCAAGAAATCAAATATCCATTGCACAACCTTAACAGGCAGACCAATGGCAACAAGTACAGAAGACAGAATATGATGATTTACATTATTAAAAGCCCCTACAACATCAAAAAATACACTGACCAAAACATTATTGGATTTGAAAGCTTGGAAGATGTCCAAATGTAAATGAGCAATACTCTCTTGAAGATCTGCCCTTTCTAAAACCAAATTGATTAGAAGGTAATATTTTATTTAATTCTATAAAATGCTCTAATCTTTGTTTCAATAATTGTTCAAATTTAATTAAAAGGTTTTAGTATGGGGACTAAACAATCAATCTTCCAATCATCTGGAATCAGAGTTTGTTGCCAAAGAAGATTGAAAACATTTAAAAGTATTGATTTGGATTGAGTGGATAAGTGCTTTAGCATTTTATAAGAAATACCGTCTAGGCCAGCTGTTGTGTCTCTTCTAGATGATATTGCTGACGTTAATTCGGCAAATGAAAATGGTTCTAAAAAGTAGCTGTGATTTGGGCAAGACCAATATTGATTTTCAAAGAAGGATGCTGGCTCAACAGTATCTGGAGTATATTTTTTAAGAAAATGTGAATCCAATCATAATTGTTATCAAGCTGAGATGAGGGTGTGTAAGTTTTGTTAAATTTAGCATATGTGACCAAATAATTGAGATAGGGGTAGTTCTGTTGAAGGATTCACATAATTTGTTCCAACTTAATCTTCTTTCAGACCTAATAATGAATTTCTTCTTAGCTTGAAGCTTTTTAAAGTTTATATAATTCTCTTCCGTTGGGTCTTTTTTGAATTGTAAGTATGCATTTTTGCTATCTAGAAGAGCTTTAAAACAATTTGAGTTCCACCATGGGAGTGGATTTCTTTTTTTTTTTGTGTTTGGTTTCAGACGAGAATTATTATGACCAGATGAAGAGCAAGGAAGAGATTCTGTTAGAGCCATGTTTAAACATTTAATTAGGCTGTTATATGCTAAAATAGGATCTTGACTATTTAAGGATAAATAAGAAAATAACAGATCAACTTTAGAAGAATATAGATCCCAATCAACTAACTTCAAATTACAAGAAGAAGGGAGAGGACTACTATCAGGTATATCTGTAGAATAAGAATTATTATAACTAAGTACAATTTTTGTTATTACAGGAAGATGATAGCGCCTAATGGATCATTGTGGACCATCCAGTTACATTGTAAAGAGATTGAAGGAGAAACAATGGTTAAATCCAAGACACTAGGTTTCCATATGTGGGAGCCGACTGTAGTCACATGACCATCATTCAGTAAGACTAAATTGTTATTATGAATGACATCTAGAATGTCCCTGCCCTGCAATCAGAGGTTTAGCTGCCCAGAGAATATTATGACCATTAAAATCCCCGCCAAGAACATTGGCTCAGGAGACTTTTAATTAAATTATTAAATTTATGTGGTGAGAATGGAGGTTGCAATTACCTGGACTGTAAAGGCTTACAATAGTTAATTCCTTGCAGTTTGAATATTTAATCCTAATAGCTATATTTTGAAGGAATTATCATAAACAGTATTCACATTAGAGTAAAAGATAGATCTATGTACTATTATGGCTACACCATTGTGTGAGTTTCAGAGTCTAGTCTTACTACATTATAATTACGCAATTTAAATTTATGATGAGGTTTGAGCCATGTCTCACAAATAAGCCACATGAACATTGTGGTCTAAAAAGAAAATGGTTAAAAATATGTTGATTGTGCAATATACTCTGAGCATTCCATTGTACTATATTTAAAGTATCCATTAAGTTATTGAAGATTGATTACTACTTTGCTTTTTGAAAGAATCTTTTAGGACATCTTTTATAGTTTCAGAGAAATTTTGATTCATTGGTCTTGTTAAGAGGATTAATTTAACAATTGATTCAGTAATGGTTTTAAGAATTAATTCTGAATTAAGTAATAAAGGAATTGGTCTGTTTTACTGGAGGGAAAATTTGTACTATTAAGAGCTTGTGCATAACTTTTGTTTTGAAATTTATCTTTATTAAGCTGATTTTTTTCTTTTTTAACAGGGCAAATTGAAGATATTGCAATATGATTGCCTTTACAATGGCAACAATTAGCCTCTTTGGGATTAACACTACAAGATTTAAAATTGTGATTTTGTCCACAGATGGAGCGCCTTTCAGCGTTTTTACAAAATTTGGCTATGTGACCATATTGCAGGCAACGGAGGCACAGTTTACTGGAGGTATGTACACACGTACTTCAAATCTCCAGCTATTTAGGTCAACACTCTCTGGTAAATTTGGACAAGAAAATGTAATGGACACAGTTTTCTCGGTTCAAATTTTATAGTACCGCTCTCGACAATCCTACGCATGAAGCGTCTGATTGATACTATATTTTTGTGCTGGCTCGGCACTGTATATCTCCTTGTTTGAAAGATCTATCGGCACATGACTAATCACGCCAATTGTTTCTGTCGCGGCAGCTGGTATGTTGCATATAGTTTGTAGGCCATCCAGAAACTTTTTATTATTTAAAGCTGCATTAGCCAAAGCGGTCTCTCAAATATTACACCTATTTTACCTTTGTTAATTCTTTTTAATTGTTTCACGCCTTTATTATAGCGTTTGATTCGTTGGCGAGAGACATCATGTCCCTTGAGCCTATTGGTTTGTCTTTGTCGTGCTTTCCAGGAAAACGATATATTCAAAATTGCCACCGTCTTCAGGATAAAAACGGACGTAGTTGGGTAACTTAAATGGAATATACTTATCAGCATCATCTTCAGACATAATAGATCTCGACTCGAGTCCCTCACCGCAGCGCTTTCCTCGGAGTCTCCCTCGGCATCCTCCTTCTTTTTACGTCGTTTTCTACCGCGGGACATCGCGGTAACAACCCACACCACTTTATATGAAAATAAAACTTTCAATAATAACTATTGTATTATTTTCAATTAAACTTTAAAAAGGCGCCTTTAGTTTGAACTTTACCGCCTTCCTCCTTATCAGTTATAAATTGATGTTTCATTCACAGACTAATTTTGAACGACTTGTATGGCCATCAAATTTAAACAATAAAAAATATAAACTAAAATTTATCTTAAAATACAAATTTATGTAAAAATAATAAATAAAAAAATGTTTATTAAGTTCTCTAAAGTTAAGTACAATATCTATTACGAGATATTGGAGCTGCTCCTTTGTAAATTTCTAAGATTTACAGTTTAGCTTAATTTAAAGTTAGATGTAATTTGACTAAAACTCATTAACAGATGTAAGTTACAATTTACTTTATTTATAAAATTATAAATTACAATTTATATAATATACATTTTAACCGTTTAAATTCAAATTACAAGTTTTTTCTAATCTTGCAACCTCAATAGTGATGTTCTTTTGGTAAAACTTATGCAATCGATACCAAAATCAAATCGATGTGGAATATTATTATTGCTATATTATACTCGGGTTATTTAAACATAAGATTTTTAAGCGAACAAATAAAATTTTCATTTAATTAGTATATTATGATAATGGAAATTGAATCATACGTTTAAATTGGTAATAAGAAAGTAAGAAAAATGCTATTTTACATGTCGAATGGATTTATTTTAAAAATAATGATAATAATTTAATGTTTTTTTCTTTCTAATTAATAAGCTTATAATTTATTTGCAAGCAGTTGTTTAAGCAATTTTATTCTTCATGCATTATTGTTGTAAATATTATGATATATTCATAATTTTTGTGTAATGATTTATATACTTATCATAAACATAAAAATATGTGCAATTTATATACATTGTAATACTTAATTTTGAATATGACTCTTTGTGGTTATTATTTGAAATGACATTTCGAGTTACCTACCTACTTATATTAATCGAATAGGAACATACTGCACATCACTATTCAGCGTTTATTTATGCTGTTAAGTGTTTCAAATTTCGTATTTGAAATTATGAAGTGCAAAGTCTAAAATTTAATAATTTGTGTACACATATCGATTGCCACAAATACTAGAACCATCATCAAAAACGTTAATGTTGTTTGTGCATAATAGTAACGAGCAGTCAACTGATAATCAATTGCGCTCCTGCGCTATCGGGCATGTCAAATTTAGTCAAATGGTTCTTAGCAGTCGGGAGGTGTAGTAGTCTTACGGAACGTATCCGAGTGCGTAAATAACAAAATCGATATCATGGTCCGTTGACGTTCTACCCACAATTGGACAAACATTACCGTCCTTAGTTTTATCAGTTCACCCGCAATATTTGATACGACAACTGGACACTCGGCAAAATGTTTAGTAAACCTTACGAAAAGCGATTGGTGCAGCAGTGCAGTCCAGTCAGCAGAAAGGAACCTATGGCTGTTCGTCCTGAAGTGATGGACAGGTTTATTCCTTGTCGCCCTGACAGCAATTGGCAGACCAGTTTCCAAGGTATGTTTATATTATTTATTTAAGTTAAGCTTTAGTAATCTTTTCAGCTACAGTATATTTGTGTGCTTTAGTAATGGCTCTTTACCTAAATTTACAAATACCTCCTTGTGACTCTATAATGGATATACGACTATTAGTTATTTCGTTGTTTTTTACTGGATTTAAATTTCAATTTTTGGAAGACAAATTCTTAGATCTATTTTATATTATGGATTACATTTTATAAAGCAGTAAAGTAATGTATAACAGTGTAACTTGTAGTAAATAGGGCATTTTTATATATTTTTTGGCTTGTATTAGTGTATGTTTGATAGAACTAGAAAAGTTTTCAATTAACAATATTTAAAAACTGAGCTTAAGTTTTCTAATTGGTACTTTTATATTTAAATTTGTCTAATGATTTATTCGTTTTGTTAATAATGTATTAGTTATTGTCTTGTAGTATGTTTTATATAATTTATATAAGTCTAGGCTTTTGTTGGTTCACACGGATTAGAAAATATAGCAATAAGTTATTTGTATCTTTACTACAATGATAAAGTTACAACACAAATAGTAAGTGCTACTTTACTGTTATTTTGACATTTGATGTTAACGGTACATTTTTCTAGTGCTATGGTCCATACAATTTAAAACTGAAAAACATCTTTATCATCATATACTGGTAATATCAAAAGTGAACCGTTGTAAAGTAATATTTTAATATTCGTTATACTTATAATTTATAACTTTTTATGCATGTTATAAGTATGTATCGGGACCCCATTCTACATATCCAAAAAGAAAGAGATATTTGAAGCTCTATTACTCGCACATTCGTCACACATCTTTTCTACTTACTTTTTTATATTTTGAATTTAAATGGTGAGCATTCAGGTCCCTACAGTTAATGACTAATGTATTATGCCCTATTACAATTTAATAGGTTTTTTAGATTTCTCTACTTTTTCTAAGAATAAACAGTTAATTATGCTCTGACCTACTTTTAATTGCTTTCATTGTAGTGTTAATGAATTAATTATTAATGACATTGGACTTAATGTGACTTCTAGGTAGGTAGGTTTAATGTGTTGCCTCTGTATGTAAAAATAAGTTAATGCATCAAATGTTATAAATAAACATTCATTTTACATTTGATATTTTCTTACATTTTGTTTTAATGTTTTATTTCCTATCATATTATTAAAATTATAAAGTGATGATTTTAAAATTTTAAGTAGTATATGAAGTGTTTTACAATTATGCAGGGATCATGGAACTATGGTCTTGTGACCATTGCAAATTGCCTGTTAATGATGTCTCACTGGTTAGGCTTATTCTTTTTTACATTGACTCTATGTTGTTATATTTTTATAAATTGTATATTATATACTTAAATACTATAAATTTTATTACTGATAATGCCCTATTTAAAATATAATAATGCTTAAGTTAAAAATGTAATAATAAGAATTTTTCCACTGTTAGAACTGGTCCACTGTTCCATGAAATAATGTTTTATATTTTGCATAACAATTATTACCATTAAGAAGAATAATTGTAAATATTTCTATATATTGTATGTAGCACAAGTTTTTTTTTATAAATATGGGGAATTACATTTATATATAGAAGTTCATGGATTTCTAAAACTGAAGGAAAAACCTATGAGGCAAACTTTACTCATCCTCTTCCTCTTTGCCATTTTCTCAAATGTCATTGTATTGGTTTCAATACCTGTGATGACATATATATTCTTTATGAATAATAATCTATAATTGTAGTGCAAGTGTTATTTAGATTTTATAGTTCACCCTTTTTGGAAAAATCAAGTAATCAGAAACAACCAAATATTCATTGAAAAAGGCCTATGTCCAGCAGTGGACGGAGAGGGGCTGCTAATGATGATGATGATGATGATGAAACAACCAAATAGGTAGAGTGCTGAAAGATTTATTTTTGTTTTTTTTTAAACTGTTCAGTTCAGTTCTTTGCTTAATGGCGTTTCCTTATAGATTTCGCCAACGTCAAGTTTTTCGATTAGACTCTGCAATATGTAACAGCTTTTTGAGACTGTCTGCCATGTCAAATTAGCAAGATTAGTTTTCTTATTAGAAAAAATATTACGTTTTAAACTTCATTAAAAGATAACAATCCCGGAAGCTGGCCGCTACCATAGCTGCGTTAGAAAAAAAATATCCATCTCAACACACACAACCTGTCATTACGGACGCCATTATAAAAATTTTCAAAAATCATTGTCATTACATTGTAAGTATAAGGCAGTAGCAAAAAGACAATAAGTTTGGCTTATTGACTTTTGATTGGGTTACTGGCGATCTACGAATTTTTTGCCCCGCCGTTTCTATTCATACTTTTTGACGGTGCGTCGAAAGGCTAATTCGTTATTAGTTGGAAGTTTTATCTACATCGCGTTCGAATTTAGAATTTGAAAAAAGGAAAAAAATAATAAATGAGAACATTTTTCGATATGGCAATCTGTGCTCGGGTCAATAACTTTTTCAGAGACGGGAAAATCACGTTGCGCTATTCACAGAGTGCGCTCTGGAGCGTGACGAATTCGGACCTTGGTGGTTTTTTTTCTCTCACCTGTATAGATAAACATGAGCTCGTTAAACCCTACTTAACATAACATTACGTGTAAAGTGCCTCCCATACTTAGGACTGATTGCGCAATCGCTGAGCGCTAACTTGAAATTTTTCCTTTCAAAATATTCTATGCGACTGAACAACACCAAAGATTTTAATACTTTCTGTTGCTTACGAAATTATACATAATAATAAGCATACTATACATAATAAATAATGTAGTTTGAGGATTTTGTCGCGTTTAATTACTCTACATTTTAAAATTATACCCGTCGTTTCAAACCCTTCCCGGGGCCCATGGTCATGGGACAGACTAAGAAGGTAAGCTGCTTAACGTCATTGTTAATCTGGCTACCGTCAATTTTAAACATTAAATTATTTGGTCCGATTTATACCTGAGATATATAATAATTAACATATCATATGATATATGTGTATTAAAAAAATGTAACTTTAATTGAATTATTCAATCTAAACATGTTTTCTTTCTGCCTTCGCACCGCCAGAATAATAATTTTCATGCCGTCCAAGCAACACGCGGTGGTTTATTGCCCGTGTAACCGATGTTATTGCCCATACAATTTTCTCCCTACTTCGCCGTGATCATCGTGCATTATAGTTTTTAATTGTGTCTATTTATCTATTGTTAATAATTCAGTCTCATATTGCCCCCGCGTTAATGCGTTCACGGTACGTGGGTTCGAATCCTGCCAAGGTTAATAGCCCGACTGGGCATCGCCTAATGACCGCTCCTAGGCGAAATGGCTGTGAGCAATTAAATCAGGGCGTCTATGAAAGAAGGGCGGGTTATTTGCAATTCATAATGGTCGTTGCGCACGGCTGCTTGAGCCCTCGTGGCTTCAAGTGCAAAGAACCGTAAGTGAGACACGACCAGTGTGTAGTTTGCGTGTTTCTCAGTTTTAATCTTTTCTAACATGGCTGTCTCTGATGGCTGTTTGCGAGGCGGATTATTATGACGTATGGACGTGGTTTTCTCATTTGCAATGTTTAAACATATAAATTTTCTAAACACACATCTGTTTTAAACCGTTGTCTAATATGTTTTCGGTTCACCTATGGATACTATTATTAAATTATAGTAACGGAGTAGCTTTTTTTTTTACAAATAGTACTAGTACTACTAGTATACTACTAGTTTTGTAGTTCGTGAAAAAGTTTAGTTTGTGTGCAATAAAAAAAATTGTAACAACTTTGTCAGATTCACGATTGTACAATAGAAATATAACCATTCGATCACTTTTTGAAGGAATAAACATTCATAAGTTATAAAAAAATATTTTATAATATATGTTGCCAATAATATAAATCTAAAACGAAATGTATTTCAATATCTGTTAGTTGCGTGCAGGTGGCGCCATTTAACTCCCGACTTCCAACCGGGCAGTGAATACGGAATAATAACACCGACACTAGAATGTCTTCCGCGTCTTATTCCCAGTTGAGACTGGCTAGTTGGCAACCACTGTTATAGATGCTATAGTTTTAATATCTTTAGATAGAACTGGTTTCTTTGTTACAGGCTCTTTGGCGAGTATTTCTAAATCTAGGATTATAATATTAGTGCTTTGATAGCTCTATGTTTAGCTCCTGCTATCCACCGAATATTTGGTTGCACGCACATTTTGTTATAATTTTCTTAATACCTGACTTGTGTTCTAGATGTTTATCTAAAGCACTGTTACCTTTATATCTGAAAACTGCTGCTTATTTAATTCATAAGCGTACACTATGATTATTTTCATTCAATATATTAATAAGTCGGTAGCAAATCATTTATTACAGCCAATAATGAGGGCGAATGAAATTGGAAAATTTCAACTGCATATTAAGATGTTCCCAAGGGCCCAATTGTTCTGTATTTAATATTGGTTACCGGAATAAATATTTTAAAGGATAATACTGACTGTTCCGTTTATAGCGATGAAACACTTCAACAAAGGTAGCTTTCTCACAGTTTCCCAGCGATCTCATCCCGTGCAATATGCTTCGGGTGGTCACGTGCGGTGCGTGCACTCAAAACCACCGGTGCTTATGGTCACAGGCCTTAAGCGGTCGCAATAAGAGCGTAGGCCTATGGGCCCTAGAGCGTGAAGCCGTTCCCTCTGTCGGGGGCGACGACTCTTCGCGAATCGATCGGGCCCATCCCATCCGCCGATTGCATTCGCCAATGTCTATACTCTTGGCTGTTTTATTGTCTATGGTCTATGAAATGGGGACGCCGCTTCATTGCCTATGGTGTAACTTTTGAATGGGGACTTATAGGAAGGAAGGGTTATGCAAAGTTGACGTGTAAAGATGCATGTAGAGATGACTGTAAATAGAATAGGTATTGCAGCCGCAATGTAGTAATGAACGGCCTGACTAAGCGGTGTTGTAAATTAAAGTAGTGGATGTATAGAAATAAAATAGAATGAAATCTCATCATCATCATCAGCCTGTGTAAGTACACTGCTGGACATAGCCCCTCCTAATGAACGCTCTCTCTATTACAAGGTTTTTGGACCGTACCGTAATTGGGTGATCGGCCCAAATTGCCCTAACCAACTAGCAAACAACAATGAAAATTTGTTGAGTCTTCGCAGGATCCGAACCTTCGACCTCCGGTTTCTATCTTATAAATATAAGCTGAGAATTTGTCCGTTTGAACGCGTTGGATGTGCTTGTTTGAATTGATAGTAAAGTATCGGGCACGCAATGCGGTTCGGTCAGTAGAGGCGGTACATAGGCTTAAAAATTTGGTGATCTACGACTAAAAAACAAGATGCCTACGATTTATTTCTTAGATGAATTCCATTAGTAATGACTAGTGATGAGTATTGTGTTGTTATTGTTTAAACTCTTTTTTATTACTGAATAGCTTTAAAACCCCTACATGTTCCATTATTTTCTGATTATCGTAAATAGGTTATAATTACATTTCTTCAAGTATACTCTTGGAGCGTGCTGTGCTTTGTTAGAAGGGCGAGGCTAGGTCCGTTAGGTAGTTCTATAGAGTTTACAATGTATAGCCTAGCGCTGGATCTATGCCACTTAAGCATTCTAGGTCATTCACAGCCTGACGAAGTCCTAGAATTTATACCTCTATAGGCTATTTACAAACCTACAGTTGCAAGTAAATCTACGCGCTTGCTTTCGGCTTTATGTACTAACAGTTTTATTACTCCGATAGTGGTGACAATTTTTTTTAAATAAATTAGTTTGTTTTTCTGTGTTTGTGTATCGTATATTAAATAATGTACGTATAAAAGTAGACAAGTTTCAATAAATATGTATTATATTCAGTTGTTCAAATCTGAGAACGATTTCAAGCCTACCCGGTGTAATTTGACGCATTCATTAAATTAAAATGAAAGAAATTATGCACCGCACTGGCATTTCTCCGGTATATTAGTAAAATTAAACGCGATCTTAACTTGAAGTAAGTAATGTAGCGTGTACAACTTGGGGAAGTTATATAGTACCGCTCTTAATTGGCCACCGGGTGCCTTTTCGAGTTTTTTTCTCTACTTATTATTGAGGCGAAGAAAATTGTTGGCCATTTTTTCTGCATTTTTGTTTATATTTAAGGTACCGAAAGACCAAAACTTACGTCAACTTACGCGTCAGTCACTGCCCCCTGATGGTACAGGGCGGTGTTTGTGCAACGTTATCGAGTTTTGTATGGTATCAAAGAAATGTTGAAATAACTGCGGACTTCTTGTTTAACTCCCTTTCGAGTAGAGTAAACAAATAGACCCCTACCTTTAAATATATTATCAGATGCTAATACGGTCTCACTTCGCTATGAATATACTTTTAAGAATAACTTTACATATATTTTTGTATATGTACTCATATGTACTCCATTACAAAATCAATAATGACCAGAAGTGGACAATACATTTCGAAGATATACCTTCAATGTAATTTAAGATGCATACGTTTACAGTCTAGTAACCATATTATTTTAAGCATTGTCCATTATCTGCTATATGAGTACACGTCATAGATAAAGCTCTATCATTGTATAATTACCCACTGAGATTTTAATTAACCTCGTTAATTATATTGTAAATCACGCAACTCGGGAGTAATTGCTACGGTCGAGTGATGATGCACGTATCATTGATGCGTTCCCCTCCGATTAATTTTCATAATTCCACACGGATTGTGGACCATAGAGCATTGCGGTCGATGTCCTCCAGGTGTGACTCGGTACTGCGACCTCTCATCCACGACGGCTCTTTAATGAGAGCGCCGTGTGTACTGCGGCCTTATAAATATCTCGGTTGCATGTTTATCTTGAGTTTGCTCTTGTAACATGCAACATATTGTTGCAAATTCGAAATATGTACAACAACTTGTTCGCGTCTGCCATAGTCTGTGAGACATCGCTGCTATAATATTAAATTTTGAACTATGACGTAAAATGCTTTTTTTGTAAATGTGAGAGCATCGCGAATCGTGTTGTAACTTGTTCGAATCAAAATCAAACGTTTCTAGCGTCGCAATATTAATGAACTATTAGTTCTTACAAGATGCATAAACTTTTGTGTCTGTCTAAAAAACTTTGGTCAGTCATGTAACTGTGAAAACAGTTTACGAAACTGGTATCGTCTCGCTGCTAACATATTGTAAAAAATGCCAGCATAAAAATTGCAGCCATTTCAAACAATTTCGAGTGTCATAAAATAAATTTTGCAGTATAAATGTCTGGTGCAAAAACAATATGGCGGGTCAAAATTTTCCGCATGAAACATCTAATAAAAATATTCACTTTTTTTTTTAAACTCAAACCGTACGTTGCAATAAAACAGGTTATCGATGGACTAGACAATAGGCTTGTCTTAATAGTGCCTAAGATTGATCTAACATTTTATTACTCTTTTTACTTCGTCAGATGTCTATTGTTTTTTTTTATTTGTATCTATCAGATGACTAAGTTGTATTCTATAGATTGCGTTTATTGGCGGGATCGTTTTATTTAATGTTGTTATTAGCCTTATTGTGAATTTGATTGCATGATTTACTTTAGAGGTCTAACTTTGTGTACGTTTATAACATAGTAACAAGCGCTTTTTCACATTTTTGTATGGAAAATATCCAATAAACCTGCATCTTACGACATAGGAGTTTCAATTTGTACTAATAAATTTATGCAAGTGGGTGTATAATGAAATCTATACCTATCTCTTCTGTCGGTCTAAATGTCTAGAATGCTTTTCTGGGTGGCGGATAAACATTATCTTATATCTGAAATAAAATATATAAATTGCATATTAACCTTTGACCAATGGACCATATTTTGTATAATTTTATTTAGTTTAGTTTTGCTTTTGTTTCTGAATTGTCACATTTATTACCGTCTAATGCACATTTTATTCCTGATCTACAAATTTTGTGTCAGTTTCATATTATTAAAAAAAATCTGATGCAAAAAAGTGTGTATTTTTTCGTTGATTTTTTCGATCGCAAGGCGTTATGTTGCTTGTGGGTAAATTAGCTTTTAATAATTCCAATCAATTCATTCGATGGTTATTGAATATTTTCGTTTTATCGATCGTTTATTTCTGTTCAAGTGGATTATTCGGGAGGGCGTTTTAGAAGTCAAACGCTTGTAAAGTTCAACGCAGTCACAATATCCTCGTATTAGGTATGCCAATTAGGATTGTGTTTCACCAATCGCGGGTTGTCAGGTCAAATGCCAATACAATCAATTATGCCCCATTATCGTGCCCCCTGTGTTACTTGTTTCACTTTTTTTTTAAATTTTCCGTTACTAAGTTAATTTAGCTCTTTATTCCCTTATATAACCGTTGTACGCTCAATAGGGGCGACGCGAATTGATTACTCCTTGTGTATTAAGTGATTTTTAATATACCGGTGTGTGAGATTTAAATCATGCTCATCATCATCATCAGCCTGTGTTAGTCCACTGCTGGACACAGGCCTCCTCTTCCGATCTACTGCTATTCTCATCTAGCCCAAACCGGTCACTTTGCGAATGTCGTCACTCCATCTTACCGCAGCGCGTCCGACACTACGTTTGCCGAGCCACGGTCTCCTCTCCAGAACTTTCCGACTCCAGCGGTCGTCAGTTCTGCGGCTTATATGACCATTGCCTTTTCAGTTTTAAATAGATGGCATAAATACCGGCGATTACTGACGGCAATTAGTAGTGCTTTTAAATGCATATTGTCTGAAATCTTCGAGGTGCATTGTTTATAAAGTTTATACCACGGAAATCTTTCAAAGCTAAACTTTAAATTTATCCCTTGACTAATACTGTTTTCCTAAACCTATACAACTTTTCACTACGCTTTCCGTCTCCGTGATTATTCAACATAAATGCTTATAAGAAAAAATAATCTTAACGAAGTGCATTAATATGCATTGTCATGTTATTTTTAGGTTATGTATTTGAACGTCCGTTGAGTGTTAAAATTTTTCAAAGTTGGTATAAATTGTTTCCTGTAGAACGTAACCGAGGAAACTATTCATCGCATATTGTACCCTTAGTTGTTGTGTTTGTTATTTAATTATTCATGCCATGAATATTAAACAATTGAATCATTGACATTAAAAGGTGTATATTGTATTATCCGGTCGGCTTTATGAACTCATTACGGTGTTTCCGGACGTATTTTTCGCGGTTCATCTGTTATAAATGTTTATGTATGCATACATATATATGTATTTTTAATATACATGTACTTCTCTGTGATCATCATATTATTAAAACTATCAATACGGGATGCTGTAGCACGATCATTGCCTAAAACTAAATGAAATAAACAAAACGATAATGAACGACTATTATATAAATATTTTAAAAATAGTGGAAGTGGTTGTCGATAAAAGAGAAATTAAATTAATCCGATCTTACTATAAATTATCCGCTATAAATTTTCTTTATTGCGCATAATAGTTGTATACTTTTTGAAGTCGGCCATATTGTTTTTGTTAAAATTTAACTTTATTATACGCTGTGCAGGCAAATATTTAACTACGATTCACTTTAAAGTTTTTTTTTGGTATTATATATACTTTTACTGTTTAAATATTTATGTTTTGTCAGTTACATTGATAATCGTTGTTTAATTGTATATCATTAGAAATTATCTTAATGTATATAATGTGGACCATGAGTATTACAATATGTTTGAATATTATTTTCTGTGAGCTTCAAACAGTAGTTCAAAACATCACCATCGTCCATACGAACGTTAATTAACTAAGTTTCATCTGAACATGATTCCATTGCCTTAATTGTATCCATGAAGAGGTTTACGTTGTGAATGTGCAACGTACCGTGTTTAAGTTTATCTATTTCACAGCCATTTAGACTCTATTGCTTTCCATTAAGGTTTTGTTTTGAACGATCATGTGTCTAAATACGTACTTGGAGCAAGCTTTCACAAATGCACCGAGTACTGCATAGTAGAAATCTATCCGCCGAGCGATTAAGCCCAAGACGATTTTCCCAAGTGTTTCGCCTATTCACTTACTGGAGGATAAATATCGCCAAGTGTCAGTAATTGTATGAAATGTGCGCAGAAAATTGTGATTTTGTTTACGCTTATGCTAATTATGCGGTAATTTTTGCTTTATTAAATAGTTCTGTATGAGTTTTTAATTGCCGCTATAAAGTTTTTAAGTTTACGGATCGTCAAAAAAGAAACGGTTAACAGTAAATCTATCTGTTCTAAAAATGGCGCGGAAGTAAAAGTGGTTAATATTAACTAATAAAAGTGTAAGGAAAGTCAAAAAGTTAATATTAATACAGTCACTTTCGGTTTAGTTACGCTTTTAGTCATGCTTGCGGACTTTGTATTATATAGATGAGTTTCTTTATAACACCTACATACCACTCATATAATATTCCATGCGCCTATAAGCATTAACTATATCCTTCGTTTTTATATAAGTGTTGAGACTACATCTAACACTGTAGTTTAATGTTACTGCCACTAGATGGCGCTAGTTGTTACCCCTCGCAGTATCTGCTCTTAGTTTTGTGTCTTGCGGTTAAATTTTATCTGTATGTGAAAGTTTACTTATATATATGTGAAATAATATTTGTAGTGTTAGGACCGATTTAAAAGTAATTCAACTGTGTTTTGTAATGAGTTTTTCTAAAGTAAAGATCAAAAAAATACGCTATCAAAATAGTTTTTATCCCTCTAAAAGATAAGACTTTCAGTAATACAGTATATTTATAATTGTTATGTATTTAATGGTGTAGTGCCTTTTTAATATATGATACGAAAGTTTTCTTTACAGTACTCACATTATCAAGTTGGAAAATGGCTAAACATTATATTTTCGTACCCATATGTTAACTAACATAAACTAACAAGTAAGCTTATAGCAGTTGCTATTTACAGCCGTCGTTTATATTTTACAACTTGTCCGTTGATTAACTATTTTATAGTACAAATTTGCAACGCATTTATTATTAGAAGTCTTGCACAGTACAGAGTTATAGTATATTGGATATCCGGACGTGAAACTAGTTTAAGGGAGCAATTTTGCCGAACGTAATTGAACTTTATGTGTGGAGTTTTAAAGTTAATTTTTATGTTGACGTCGTTAAGATTGCTACGAACGGTTGCAATGGCAATACTTGTAAAATGTATGAGTTTGATTTGTTTATTATTAATTAGTTTTCATTGAGCATCTTTCACTGAACGGCCTCCGTAGCCTAGTGGTATAGGCGTGGGCCTTAGAAACCGGAGGTCGTGGGTTCGAATCCTGCGGGGAATCAACAAATGTTCATTGTTGTTTCCTAGTTAATTAGGGCAATTTGGGCCGATCACCCAATTGTCTGAAAAGTAAGATGATCCATGCGTCGGATGGGCATTTATAAAAGTCGGTCCACCCAGCAACCCGCATTGGACCAGCGTGGTCCACTGTCCAAAATCCCCTTAATGGAAAGGGGTGTATTAGGGGAGGCCTATGTCCAGCAGTGGACTATCACAGGATGGTGATGTGAGCATCTTTCCTCTTGTTACGTTTTGGTATTATATTACTGGTTTGTTACTTTGTATATAGTCAAGTATAGATGTAGTGAGATGTTATTTTTCTTCGGGAAAACTGTCATCTTTATCAAAATATGATGACACCCGAACTGGCTATGAATGATCGTATTAAACGAGTGACATTTTCAGATCCATTATTATGAAACGTTATTATTTAGTCTCAAATGTCAAAATGAATAATGTCTTTGTATGATATAGAGATGTATCGGTACTGAAGCTATTTTAGAGAGCACGATAAATACGCACTTTTACGAAAAATTTCAAAGGAAAATATTTACTTATTCAATCTATATATGTCGACGCTCTTTTTGAATTTCGATTTTGTTATTTAATCATATAATTGATGTCACGTATTATACATAAATAATAGATGAAATTGAAGTTACAATGTAATCTATACAAACAAGTGGCGTCATAAATATAGAATTTTATTGATCTTATTGATTGTATTCTCCACAGGGTGTTAATGATTGAGCAACAATTGCTATATTTTCATTGGCTTATGTATACCTTCTTAAAGTCAAATTTTAAATCAGTTTGAAATGTAACTACATGGATTAAACAAAAATAAGTTTGTTTGTTTTTTATTGTATAATTTATCCATCGGACTGTACCAAGCGTGTCTGATATGATATCGAGTCTATGGCCACATCGTCTGGCCGTCGTCCATATGGCATTTGAGGCATTCGGTGTGCGTCATCTAGACCTTTGTTTTGTGTCGTTGCACCAAAATAGTACGAGTCATACCGGACCATAGCACACGGAAAACATGTTGAATTTGTGTTGCCTCTTGATGGGAATTCAAGGCGTTCTTTTCATGTTTACACCCACTCGTCATAGGAAAGTGAGCTTACCGGAGGGATTTTCCATGGTTAATTAAGTATTAATATAAACATTGTGGTCATATTTGCAAAACTTATCTACATCAGGCTCAAAAAGACAAATAGTTATAGTGAGCAAAGTATAATTTCAAATTTGAATGACGTACAGGCGCAACAGCGCCTAGATTTATTTCTAATGACGAATATGAATGCATATAGCTTAAGCAAAAGCTTAATTTGCAAAAATTCTGGATCCGATTTGAATCTGGTACAGCCATGGGTATGGACGTGTGCTTTAGAAACCGAGGTCTGGGTTCGAATCCTGCGGGACACAACAAATTTTCATTGTTGTTTCAGTTGGTTAGAGAATTTGGGCCGATCACCCAGTTGTCTGAAAGAGATGATCCATGCGTCGGATGGGCATGTAAAAGTCGGTCCACCCACCAACCCGCATTGGACCAGCGTGGTGGGATACGGTCCAAACCTCCCCAATGGAAAGGTGTATTAGGGAGGCCTATGTCCAGATGTGGACTATCAAAGGCTGATGATGCATGATGACAGCCATCTTTGTTAGATTGCACTTTTGTTGGTCTGAAGAATCATAAGTGTGACTTAATACAATATTCAAGCTCGTAACTTGTCGTCCTACGCCTTGCATAATACCAGATTGTATATAGTGCCTAGGCTGTATTAGCCTCGTTAGACTAACCATTGCCTTGTAAGGGTATTCGTTGTGCGTCACCGTCGTGGACTTGGTTTGTTTGGTGTCGTTGCACTCCTAACTGCCGGCCGACACCCACTTCTGCACTGTGCCAGAGCCAGTTGTTAACTGGAATTTATGTAATCACTAGTGCCGCTAAAACGTTAAGCGTTGTAATTGGTGGATTAAAGCTAGCTGTCGATCGATACGCAATGATAAGCCAATAAGAACGGTCATAGATTGTGACGTGACATTTTGAATAGAGCTCGATTTGATAAGATGTAATTGAATAGTTATAAGTATTAAATTAGTCTAATGTTATTATTTCTGTCCGCATTTTGATTACCTTTGCTCGTAATGAAAATAATTTTGTTTATGTAAAATTTATTATTTTTTAGTTTTATTACAAAGTACAAAAACTAAATTTTAAAATGTTGATATAAAAGTTAACTTGTTTGTTTTTCAGACCTCATTCGTGGTTTAAAATTATTCAATACTCGCGTTTATTTATATACGTTTCAATATACACTATTCTCCAAAAGCCATAAGGATAATTTCGTTAATGTACATTATTAGTGTCAAGATTTATTTACAGATCCATCAACTGTATGCAATTAAAACCGAAATCACGACTCGAGCTTGTGATAACAATATTGTTAATATAAATTGCATTACACATTACGATATCTATTTAATAAGCATCGCTATCTTAATAATTACAACTGGCTATCAATTATGCCTCTGCCCCTGTTTCCTTTTTGGGATCTCGAGCTGTGTTATTGTCATTAAAACCCTGACCTTCTCAACTCGTATGAATATAGTGCTACTGCGCAGAAAAATAACAATTTTGATACTGTAGTCTGTCTGCATTCTGCATCATGTATGTATTGCGTAACCCAACAAATCATGACCTAGATGGCCTAATTTCCTCTACGATGCATCGCCCTAGATTTGTCTTTATTGTCTTGTGTGTCTAGTACATGAAGACTCTGCTTTAGTGTTAGAAATCACGACAGTTATTTCATGCTTAGGTATCGATATTGATAAAAGAAATGACGAAGAATTACAGAAATTATGTTTTTTTTTTCAGTTAAAAGTTAGCGTAGACAGTAGAAGGTATATCAAATTTATAAAATTATCTTATCAGGCAATCAAAATTTGTATAGTAAACTTTCACGAATTTTGTAACTAAATTATGTAAGTTTTAAGTTTTTTGTGACTTGATTGTTTAAGCTTTTTAAAAGATTAGTAGAATTATAATTAATAGTAACTTATTTGTATATAATTACTTTGATATAGGAAAACATGTATAAACAGTCGCTTTAGGGTTTTTCTTATATCTGAAGATCAATGTTGGATATGGACTGGATTATCTGTGTCTACAGATTCAACATGAGTACTTATAGTTTAGCTTCAGAATTTAAAATATATATATATATATATATATATATTTAATTTGTTTCGTTTTGTCGGGACTGCACTTTATCGCATTTTCGCTTAAAAAAACACTGCCGATAACTTCGCAACCTGCAGGACTTTAAGATAACGCAATGCGATTGGCCCACTAACATCTCGTACAAATTGCTTGACTTTTTGATAAGCCGATATCATTATCGGACAATTGCGTATGGTATTTTTTCGCCTTTTCCAGTCTTTGCTATATTACGGAATGTGGGATTTATTGGCTAAGCATTGCATTGACTTATTTCAAGTTCTTGTATTCTAATTGTGAATGACGTTCACGATATATTTGCTATAACCGAAAGAAATAACACGTGGAAATTTTGAATACGTCGTGCTTCGGACATATGGCGTTGTTATTGATTGATGATCGCTTTACGATTGACAGCCAGGCGGTGATCTGTCAATGAATAGGCCGTCTGTCTGACGCCATTGCCTATATATGATTTGCGATGTTTTTTTTTTAATAGAGTATGACTATTGTAAGCAAATAATGACAAATATCGCATACAAAGGCCACCAGTCGGGCCACCTGATGGTAAGTGGTCACCGACGCCCATGGACGTCGGCAATACCAGGAGTACCAACTAGCCACTTACCGTGAGACATAAGAGGTTACGTCTCGTTTACCCAGTAAATACGCTGGCTACGGTGCCGTTAAAACCGAAATACAGTAGTGTTTTCACGCTTTGCCGCAAAAATAGGGACTACGGTGCCACGGGCCCCCTGTAAAAAGGGGACTTACCACCTCTAAAAATTTTACGTCAGTCTAAGGCGAAATTTGATCTTTTAGTGTTTAACTTTTTTATGTAATGTGCCATTGATCCGTAATAATTTGCGTAATTCGCCACACGACACGGCTTATCTAGTTTTGGCCGATGGCCGCACGTCTAGGTCCATTTGCATACCCGAATGCATAATCGAATTAGATTTGCCTATTTTTTTCTCTAACGTTATTAATAAATTTATCTACTTCAAGCAAGTGAAATATTATCATTTGGCATGTCTGAAGGAAGTTTATCTAATTGAAATTAATACATTTTTTTCACGTAGGTGGCGTTGCTAATACATATTAAAAAGCATAGCTTAGTCTGCGTAATTAATTGATATTGTTTATGTTAAGATACGGTAATATCTAGATTGGATTCTATTTAGTATGATATAGTCTTTTGAAAACAATAGTCGTAATATTGTTGTGATTGACGCACTCTCAAAAATAAAGCCCGTAAGATAAAATATAGTGTCACAATATTTTTTTATTTTTTAATCATCAACTTTTAGCCTAAATTAGTCTTCGTTCATTTTCCGTAATTGCTTCCGCAAGCGTTATAATGTTAATCAACATTGTGTAATTTTATTTAGTTGATAATAAATTCCGTGTTTGCTTCCATACTCATCTGATAAACATTAAAGAAAAGACAAAAGTAGACCGTAAAAACAAAAGTTAAAATTAAAAATTAGACTCGTAATAGATTTATCAAAGTAACCTATAGGCAACGAAGCAGGGTCAGTATGGCATTTTTATTAATTAAATGTCACTCGGCAATTGACATCTTAGTGATATTCGATTTAAAAAATGTGGCGTCATAAATCTAGTAATAGTAATCCAAGTCTACTTTGGCAAAACTATACATTTTTAAATACAATTACAAGCCAACGCTTTTTATTAGTTGCCAAGAAATCTCAGAAACGTCCAGTAAAAACTTCCATATTTGTGTTTTTCGAATCGGTTGCACAACTGAGGTAGGCAAATTAGCACTTTCAGATCAGTGCAACTGGCATTTGTCATTACCGATACGGGTTGCATCTCTCGTATCTGTCCACGTCGTTTGCGTTTTATTCTAAACACGCTTTTACCTTATCGGGCACCTCGGACACGCGATTTTTCAAAAACCCCCAAAAGTGTCATGGCGTCGCATATATCATTTCTAGACTGGCGGACTTTACGACTATGCATTTTTTTTGTGTAACTTTAAGTACTAAAAATTCCTAATTTATATACTCCATTGGCTTGATGGAAGTCGTTAACGAGTGGATGCTTATAACTGATTAATGTCCCGCCTCGCTTGGGTTCTCTAAGTTTTTGAATTATAAGTAATAGTTACTTAGTTGTTATCTCGGTGCAAGATTAGGTAAGTTATGACCCGTTCTTGGCATGCGAAAATACGATATTCACAATCAACGCAAAATGTAATGCGGCTTTTATAACCCACCTAACTTATTACTTTTGTAATATTTGTCATTTATATGATACGAAAAATTCTTTTCTTTTTAAACAAATAAACGCAAAACTATTTGGCTAGTGATTGTCGTTTTATGGTTCTTTAAAACATCTCTCCTCTCTGTGAATTCATGCAATGCATTAATGTCGACGGTATTTCGAAAAGTGTAACAGCACGACGAGGTTTGCCAAGATGCAAATTGCCTACCGTGACGACGATATCTGCTATTTCTAGATTTTCCGCTACGATACAGGTTCCGACAAGTCGTCTCTTACCAGTTTAGAACATGTAGTTAATGCGTTGCATTACGTAATTATTTAATTTTCTGTCCCCGTACGCGGGATTAAAGCAAATATCCTTTTGCATCGCAAAGCAAATGTTCCTAATTTTATTGCTCTGTCTATTCCCGATCTTAATTCCATAATTTGATGGTCGAAGTTAATCCTACTATGCCAATAAAGAAAGAGACTGTTTTCCCCATAAGCCGATCTGAATCTATTCTTCCATATTTTCGGAACTCCAAACTCAAGTGTCGTGCGAAAATTCGCAATTTTCCAACGTTGATTGTATTAAGTCCTGCAATTGTGGCGGTCATTGGGGCCAATTTGGGGGTACATTCCGCGTGCAGGATTCATACCCACCTACGTGTCTACGACCAGCCTTCAACCGATCAGCTGAGGCGGATGATGTCACCGAAAAATATTTCGCAAATGTTTGCAGACAAACATAGCAGGTTGATAATGATGCCCGTATTAAACGCCGGACACAATATTTGCCTGTTTACGTTTCACGCAATTAGTAATAATTATGGGTGGTGTTAAAATTATTATGTACCTTGTCGTTTTCGTTTGGAATCGACGTCGTGAATTCTTTACTTAAAATTCCAATATCGATTTTGGTTTTTGTAATCGACGTAATCCTCTGTCTTATTCGATTTTTTAATTAATGTTATATCATATCCGTGACATGATGGATTGCAATGTATGTAGAAGTAGATAGTAATAATTTGAGTTTGTGGCATTTCCTAGTGGACCTAAAGTGAACTTTGCCTTTCATGGTCAAAGTTCTTTGACCGCGTAGCTCGTTTGTCAAAAGTACGTATTTAGTTTTACTCACCGTTGCTTTATCATATTGTTAAAAGTTTCATGTTTAAAGTACTCAGTGCTTCTTTATGTTTCTCACTTCTAAGCTTTAACCTTTCTTTATTATAAAGTTTAACCTGTTTATGGTTGTAGATTATACTTTCATATGAATTTTAAAACGGCAATTCTACATAAAAAAATATATGCATATATGCAGTTCATAAATGAGTTATAAGTAATATAATTTGATTGCATAATAAGGTGTATATTTAAGTGAGAGAAGCTTGTAACACTGTCCTAGGGTGTTCAGATGGTTTGTTCGTTTTCAAGTTTGTACGAAACCTTAGGTTCATTCTACATTCTACAGGTCGCAAGCGTTAGGTTTGTACCTGAAGAGGGCTACGACCGCACCGGGAATGGTCGGCCTTGGATTAGAAAACGGCTCTTACAAATTACACGAGCGTAAAGATGTCGCCGCGGCGCCCGTTTCGCCACGCACCGGCGAACGCCAGACAATCGCCTCTAAAGGCCCGCCGTGTGAATATTCCCAATTGGAAGGCGAATTCGTTGCTTTCCTTTGAATATCTTCATTGCACGGCGTCGTTGCGAGTTTGAACCACGTGTTAGACTTAACCTTAAACAATTGCGCGGAGGTCAAACAAGGATAATGCTGCATAAGACTTGAAATTTGTTTTAACTTATCCCGTCCCATCTAGCGAGCAGTAATTGCATTTTTGGACTTTTATGTCCTCGTGTTTTTGTTTAAATTTTCGGACGTGCATTCGCGTAGTGATGCATGACTCTTATTTCGCGTCGGCGATCGCATTCACGTGTTGCTCGTTGCAAGCAAATGGGCACTTGCGGATAATCAAACGTTCGCCTTAAACGGAACGCATAATAGGCCCCGGGTGGAGAAGGGGGTCTATCTCGATCAGCTGACGTGATTCACCGATCGGCCCGTGCACTTTAAAGTCGTTTTCAGAAACGGAACATTCTCGGAAGTTCGTTGCGCCGTCAGCTGAGTCAACAGCCTTTTTATTTTTCCCTGCTCCGTCGCCGCCGTCGAGGTAATTTTTCCCGACAATGTTGCGCAACGCAGCCACTATTTAGTATTGCACTCACGTATTTGAACCGATTGATTCGTCTGCAGATCTATATATTCGGTAGTCCGTTCGCACAAATCTCTCCGACTCGCATCGTCCGAATAAATTAATTGAATCGCTCGTACATTGAATAATTATTTATGTATCTCTTAAGTTAGCAGAAACTGGATGGCGCTTCTGCTTTGGTGCTGAGGTTGAAATGTACAGCGCACTTATCTCGTTTGCCAGGACTCGATCCGGTCATATTTATTTTTATAAAATGTGTTAGCCGATGTAGCTTAGTGTCCACGTGCTTGCGCTTAAAGGTTTAAATATTGTAAAGACTAATATAACGCTATATGCCTTAAAATAATCAAAACGCTTACAATTGTTATTCATCTTTCTATCGAAATACATCCATGTTACATTTTTAAGTTGGTCTTAGCTTGTTAGTCCCCTAAAACTAAATCATCCCATTTAAACATTGTTTCGCATTGCAATTCGTACATTTACATAAGCGGCGTCGCATAGCGATCGAGTGCTTCACCGGTATCGGGTCACACATCGATCAGCCGATCTAATCGTTCGGTGCGCGGTTGTCGTGTATTTTTTTTAAAACCCTAACTCGAAAAACCAGTCGTAACCTGTCCGCCGACTCGGCCAGCCTTCACCCCGGTGCCAACCCTAAGATCAGCTGGCTGCCTATAAACATGCATATGATTCAATCGCGCTTGTCATCACCGCGCTCGGAAATGATCTAGCATTCGGTCTTTTTTTCTTATGTGCCAGTGTTTATTGACCCGTGTCCCTGTCCGTGTAATAGTTTGACTCGCGTTTGGCTTTTTTCTTTTTAGTTTTTTTAGATTTTGTTATATCTGTACAGTAATATGTAATGACTGGTAAGCTTCTTGCGTTTTTTTTTCTATTGCTCTTTTTATCACGCGTTCCCTGGTGTCTGTTTTATCATCGTTTATTAGCACGTTCGCTGTTGTAATTTGATTGGATTAATGCATGCAGATAATTTATGTGTTGTATAGTTTACGTGTCGATGAGTGATGTCAAGTTTTATGCTATTGTAGATCGAATGTCGAAGATAGTTATATAAATGTATATTGGTGTTTTCACAATTGTGGTACAGACATAATAATAAATAAATAAAAGAAGCAAAATCATTTAGAAGGCTTCAAAAATCGGGAACATTATGTCCTCCCGGACATTAAGAAGGAAACACGTTGGATTAAACAAATTGCTCGGTCGCTACTACACAAAAAACAGCTGTTGAAGCCATGTTCGTAACGTACAATTATTTATAGACTTGGCACCCGTACGTGAGCTTTTACGGCCCCATATGTGTTTGTACACTACAGTAAACATAAGGCCTCAATGAGGCCCCTGCCGGCGGCATTGTCGACTATTAGTGCAAATAGGCACCGAAGTGGGGAGGCGCGATGCGATATCCTTGTAATAATAATTGGTTGGGAAAAAGGACTAGAAGGTTTCTGTTTGGTGAGATCGTATTTGAGTTATTAGCTAATGTATAACTGCTAAGTCAGTTCCTTTTTTTGTATATAACATTTATGCTGTATATTTAATTGTTGATTCAGGATAAATAGATTCTTAGAACGTTACTAGAAATCGCTTGAAAAAAGCTTCGATCAAATTTGTAGGAAATAACATAAAAAGTCGCGTATACAATTAAACTTATTTAATAATAATGATAAATCAAGGAATTTTTGAATTAATGCTGTTGAGGATAAGTTATCATTATATGGCTTTGTAATATTTTTAAATAGGGCCAGATTTTTCAAGCTCTGTGGGTTAATATGTAAACATTGTAACATATAAGCCTGCGTCTAGTTACTTTAAGGCACATTCGTGTCTTATCGTATATGTAGTTTGTGCTCTGTGATTTTAGTACTATGTAAGTTATAACCACTTTTAAACTCTCCGTCTTACTTGTGTCATAAAAGGGCAGAGGAAGGAAAGTGGATACTCACTTTTGAAGCGCATTAAAATAATTACATCTTCCGCAATTACTTTAAACGGTAATTACTGTTCTAGGGAAAAGTACACATTTAGATATACATTCTAAATAGAAAATTACATGTGTTTAACACATATTTCGAAAGAAAAAAGTGAAGCTCTTTTACTTTTATTGTTTAAAACCTTAAGTCGACTAAGCCGTCTTATTGCACCAATAAGTTTGAACCTATCCCCCCGTGCTCCACATCATTTATTACCAGATACAAGTGTCAATGCGACGTCGTGATAGATTGGCTCGACGACTAGATTTAGCGTCAGAACCGGATAAGTCATCGCGTCCAACTCTCGTGTAATGGTTGTCACAGTTTTTGTCTTTTTTTCATTTCAAACACGCTTTTGACACTTGGACCACTTTGGCATAAATCAGTTGTCAACGGGGCGCACTCGACTCGGCGCACACGTCAATAGCGTTGGGGCGAGACGTCATCCTACTCGGCTAGTGTGAACTAGTGACAGCTATACGTCATCTGTCAAATGATGGTTTCGGTAGTTTGCGAAATATGTATTTTTTAATTACAGTGACATTTCAAAGGGTGGTGTCGAGTTCATATGTTTGACACTATTGCAAATGTTACGGACACACAGTATCTACGGTTATTGGCTAAGCTTAGTTTATATATGTAGGTATTGTCTAAGAATCCCGGAGTTTGGGTATTTGCTTATTTTTGGATTTCTTTTTTCATTTGTTTAAATTGTTTGGTGTGCTTTATTATTTTCGTATTGCATTACAATTGATTAAGAATTCTAAATTTAAAAAAGTTAAGTCTGTAGCCTCTTTGGCCATTCGGGTTTTGTAGCCGACACTAATCTTCCAAAGGTGTAAAAGATGCAGTTTTTTATCTGTCATTATTATCATCGAATAACAGTCGCAGTGTCGATGTCTCGCCGATTTTTATAGGCGAAAGCGTCAAAGCATTTTATTGCTATTGTCGATAGATCGATAAGAATAGTGTTGCCGCGAGTCGTCGGGCGTTAAGCTGCCGCATTATCGGTTCAATGCACTCGCGAATTATCGATATTTCTGAATATCTAATGTCGAATTAGTGTTGGAAGCATTTGATTATTCAGTATGCAGCCTCCGTACGGTTTTTATGTTTTGCTCGGTTCGATTACATAATCTAATTAAACGGTACATTAGACGAGACACGGATTTAGAGCGGATTCTAGCGTTGAATTGTTATTTTATAGATATTATTGTGGGTATCGATAGTTTATTAATAACGAAATATCGATCAGTAATAGTTGTGCTTCATTTTGTTAAAAAACATATATACAACAAATAGGTAAATTTGTAACATATGTGTTCTTTTTTTTTCAAAGAAATCTCTTTATGTCGTCGTGTTTCTTCGTTCATAATTTAACGAAGTTCCTGCATTCCGTTTATATTATCGTAAATATAAAAAAATCTGCAACATATAGCGTTTACTTTAAAGTTTTTATTCATAATGATATTGTATTGCTGTGACGTTAATGTTCGAAAGGTCTCGTATCGTCCACACTTTGGTTGTTTTACCACGTTTTAGGTTTATGTTAGGATCGAAGGTGTCCAATATTCTTATTGCGAGTATGGCATAAATTCGCCGCTTAATGTGTCCCAACACGAATTTTGGCACTAGAAGTGCGTAGGCGGTGGACTCGAATGCAATTTGCGCGTTTTGTGACCTGCGCGAGATAATAATGGTTCAACGTACGTAATTGCCTCCCACCTCTAGCTTATGTATTTTCCCTTTCTCAAGGTGTGTAAACGAACTCCCCTATTGAATGTACGTGGGAATTCAGTCTAGTCAGCTCTAGTATAATACGCGGCCATTTAAATTTACTTCAATCGCTAATTGATGATCAGTGTTTTGGGTTGCAATTAAATGTAGACTTTATAACCAAATATATTGATACTATTATGTACTTTGACTGCATGGATGTACGGGAATAGAAAACAATAGGATTACTTTTTCGTGGTAAAGTTTTGTGTTTTATAGGAAGAAAATGCCTATTTCGGAATATTGTTAGTGTCTAATAAAGAACTTTATTTTTTGGAATCAAAGATGGTACCTTCCAATGGGTCTATAAATAAGTAATACGATTAAAAATACAATTTAAACGACTTCATCTATTTCATAAGCAACGAGTAATGATAAGGTGGCGTTACTCCAATTAGTTTAGCATATATAATATTTATCTATCTCTCAATAGATACAAGTCTACATTACGTTAAGTTCGCGTGCTGACAATTTGTCGTCCATTATCTATTTTAATATTTCGCGGGTGTTTTGTTTTACTGATTAATTTGCTAATTGTTGTACATGAATGTGCGATGACCTTGTCATTATTCATACTGAGTGTCTTTCCGATTAAACGTAATTTTAAGTAATTTTCTCTAGTGGTTTTTTATTGACGTCATTTAATATTTGTTGTATTTAAAGTGTTCGATTTTATCATTTACTGAGCATGTTTTTATTCTAAATGTATTTCATGTACGTTACTTGATTTATAATTGGTAATTTAGATAGGATTTTAAGATGATGATTGTAATTGACTAAGTCCACTAATTGTTTAGCTCTTTTAGCTTAAGTGACAGATGATAAAGGTGGAAATCATGGTCTATGATCGTCTTAAATACTACAAGCGTAATAAATAGTATTGATTAATGTATCAACGCACGTGCGAAACAATATATACGCAACAAGGAGGCTTAAACGGAGACAAAAACGTCTTCTTCTATATAGTTTAAATAAATAGGTTTCCTGTACTTTTATACATGCATATGACATTGTTATATACATATTGACCACGTTATATCCTAATCAAATACAATTTATACTCTGACAACATACTTGATTACTTAATAGTTACATCAGCGTGTCTAACGCTTTTCGATAAATGTATTGATGTTAAAACTAGACGAAGTACGCCCGCGCAACGCTAGGAATTGCGCCCACTATTGAAGTTAACTTCCAACGTGGCGGTTGGGAATAGATCGTAGATTAATTGAGGAAACTATTTGGAAATACAGAACACGCTGTATTCCACCGTATTGGGTATGTTCGGTTAAAAGTTAAGTTTCCACTTCTGAAGTCTTATATATATTCTATTGATATGAATGCAGTTATGCGGGCAATATATTTATACAAAAAAAATCGTCTTATTTATCAGGTTGTTAACCAAATTCGGAGTGAGTTTCACATTTAATATTTCTTTAATTTTCTTGTGTAATTACTTTTAAAAGTAAATGGTTTAGGGCGTAAATTATGATAATTATTGCTGGAGCAATGTGTAGAGATAATGTAAATGTTACTTTTGCTTTAAAATGTGTTTTGTATTCTCATTATTGTATATGCTAAAAACCTAGGACACTGGACTCTTCGTGCTTGTTGCATGCGACGCGGCAGTTTGTATGCTATATTCCAACGTTGCATAATATACTCGTTGCCTGTACCATAGGATATAATAGGATGGAATGTCTGCGTCGAGTTCACATAACATAGTGTGCCTTAAGTGTAAGTATAGCTATCGAGTGTTATCTGTATAAATATATGTGTATATCGCATAGTTTGTATATTATGAGTTTGTATTATTATATGACTAGAAGATTAGTCATCGAAAAGTAAAATCGTTCTTTATTATTGTTACGCAATTTTAGCAAATTGAAATTATGATGCGATCTTAATGAATAAGTTAAGCATAACATGCTGTGCATTACCACAGCATGTTATGCTTAACTTTAGCTTAATTGTTTGTGCTTACTGTTTAGTTGGTACTTGTTTTTATCCAAAAATGCACTAAATGTACATAGAGAGAGTAGAAAAAATGGTTTTTATCCCAAGTTTGTTTACTCCAGCAGTCCAAAGTTTTTAGGTTTAATTTAACATCACGATACGACTACTAGGAGCGTTTTAACAAAGTATTTATGTGGATAGTTTAGTTTACATAAAAAAAATATTCTGTAGATGTCTAAAGTAATAATGTTTTTGATGTTTTGATGTACATTCCCCGAGTATGTAAGTAAAAGTACTTGCATCAAGTGCGTGTTACTCAACGGAACGATTATGGGACGTTCGGGTCAATCGATAAGGTGCAAAGAGGCCGATAAGAAGTGCATTCTCAAACTGAAAACAGTCTGTCCCCACTGTGTGCGTCCGTGACTTAAGTGCATTCTTGTCATACTATTTCAAATGTTGTAATATTGCATTGCTTGTGTGTTAAGTCACTTTTTATGGTGTCATCACCACTGGCCGTCATTTCCTTATATCCACGTTATATCCATAGATCGTTGGTTCGTTCGTTCCTTATATTCATAGCTCATGGACATTTGCATCTGAACAGATCGAAACATGTTATAGGACGTAAACTAATCTAAATGTATGAGTTTAAGTGCTATCTATATATCTCAGTCCGTATAATAGAGTGTAAACATGATATGTTTTAAATAAATTTGTAGTTTTTTAGTGTTGTTTGCCTTAGCTCTCATAGTATACAATCGTTGTTACGTATCTATGACGAACAAAGTTATCTGTTGGATAAGTTTCATTCATAACCTACTGATTACGAAAGAGTTATCGTCGCTGAATAAATCGCGTTTATTATAATTTTTGTAATAATTTTTACATTATTTGTTTAGTTAGTATAGCATTAACTTTTTTATATTTTAGTTCAGGATTCAGTAGTGCTCTATAGTAATCTATAATACCAAAAATGTTAAAACTAGAGTCCGACCGAAACTGTTTTTCCGGCCGAAACCGAAACCGAAACCGAAAGTTCGGCCGTGGCTTCAGTTTCGGCCGAAACCGAAACCGAAACCGAAACTCACGTTATCAAGTATAAATATTCTTAAAATACTAAAACATGGAGCTTTTATGCCTATTTTTTTTCTTTATTTTAGTCATGGAATGGAGACAGCATATTAAACGTGTGGTAATCGTTTATTTCAGTTGCGAATAATATTTTTATGTAAAAAAATATTAAAAATATATAAATTTTATATTATAGCAATATGAGTTATTAATGAATAAATTAATAATTGTGACTGTTGCATTAAAGACTAAGTATTGGTATTTTGAAATCTTACTAATTAATACTTTAATTTGTATTTGTAGTTCCGAGAGGGGATCAAAAAGTAAAAATGAGATAGAATATAATGACTGTGATAGCTCCGAGTCCACCTACACACCAAGTCCAGCGTTTCAAGTTTCCAATGCTTCAATTCCTTTAAAAAAAGGATTGTCTTGGTCCTGCAAAAAGATCTCCACGGCAAAGTTTACTTGTTATATATAGTTTTAACACATGTTTCCTCTTAAGTATTGTATCAATTTGGAGAAAAGATGAAAAATACCTAGGCGCCAGATCTGGTGAATAGGGGGATACTCAACCAATTGTACACTAGCATGCTGAACGGTGGCCATCGCTAATGCCAACCTATGCGTCGGTACGTTGTCAAGATATAACAGCTCGCCCGTTCAAAGTTTGCCTCTTTTTTATCATTGACGGCATTTCTCAACCTCGGTACTAAAGCTGCATAATCTGTAATTATGGTTCCATGCTCCAGGTAATCAAACAACAATATCACTTCTGAGATCCAAAATATTGAGGCCATACCCCGGCCAGGCCATATACCACGGCATGAAGATCCTTCGGGTTAAATCCGTGTTTCGCCCACTGCCACAAAACTAGATTTAATGTTTTAGAATCTTCTTAAAACTTGTCTAACGATATCTTCGAAGTCGATTTTGTTTCTGATTCTCGGCACCCATCTTGCGGAGACTTTTCTCATATTCAAAATTTGTGTCAATATGCGTTGAGTACCTCTATATGAAATGCTCGTTTCTTGGATTAGGTATCAGATGGTAGTTCTTTAATCGCTAAAAACAGGTTTTTCGAATATAACAGTATATTCTTATTGTTTATTGTTGATTACTGGCTTCGATGGACGTCTGCAACCATGTTCGTCTTCCGTGTACATTCTCCCTACTCGAAATTAAGAAGCCCACTTTGCGACAATTGATTATGACAGAGCAGTCTATTCTCATGTTGTCTCTGAGCCGCAATAAATCTCTTGCGTTATTAACTTTTATAACATCACACACATACATACACATCATCAGCCTGTGTTAGTCCATGGCTGGACAAAGGCCTCCCCTAATACAGCCTATGCCTTAGGGGGTTTTTAGACTGTATCCAACCACGCTGGTCCAATGCGGGTTGGTGGGTGGACCGACTTTTTACATGCCCATCCGACGCATGGATCATCTTACTTTTCAGACAATTGGGTGATCGGCCCAAATTGCCCTAACCAACTAGGAAACAACAACGAAAATTTGTTGAGTCCCCGCAGGATTCGAACCACGACCTCCGGTTTCTAAAGCACACGCCCATACCACTAGGCTACGGAGGCAGTTTCTTTTGTCAAACTTGGAATGTTTGCCTGAACTAAAATCGACTGATCTGAGCTCGATTGTAGCAATGATACGTTTTACTTTCGCTACTATTTGAAATTCAAAACACTTCCGAAACCAGTTTCGGTTTCGGCAAAAGTTTCGGCCAAATTTGGCCGAAACCGAAACTGCGGCCGAAACTTAATTTTTGGCCGAAACTCGGCCGAAACCGAAACCGAAACCGAAACTTCGGTCGGACACTAGTTAAAACCTTGTAACTCATTTGATTATCGAACTAATAAATGTTCGCATATAATATTGATAGTATATTGTTCAATGACAATTCTAGTTGAATTATTTACGAATAGAGTGCCATTGTTCGATTGGCCCTAATAGTGCGCGATAATGATGTTAAGGTCAAGGAACCCGTGGATGCGCCGTGATGCAAGATGCATCGGCCTCTCTATTTGCAATGCGCCCATGCCCTAGGTACCGTTAGACGGCCTAGCTCCCACCACCGTGCGGCGCAATGCAAACCCTAGGCAACCTAGCCTGCCTAGGCTTTGCGGATTGCATTATTGTGTCTAGGCACAATCCGCGCAAGGGGCACCGTTATACAATACTTGTTTGTATGTACATGCATGCTATGTACGTGCCATTCGGAGTAAAACGTCGTGACGAGCAGGACGTGTACTTGGTGACAAGTGCATTCTTATCTGTAATAATTATTTTACTAACACGATAAAAGTTAGACGATACGAATTTCGCTATCTGTAAAACAGTATGCATAGAGTTTATTTTCCAGTAAGTACGTATGATACATCGAGGATAAACGAAACTGCAGCTTTATTTGTTTGGTAGGCAATTTGGTTTTGCCAAAGCGATCATAAAATACTTTGAAATAGGCGACTACCTCTAAGCATAGATTTTCTCATAGTATTTTCTGGAAAATTGATTTCGTACGGTAATACGTTCCACTCAAACTATAGGCTGGCATTGAAGTTGTTCTGGATATCTTTGTAGAATATTGTACGCTATCAGCCACTTCGTCACCGACTCGAACAATTGAGGTGACTTTGGAAAATGAGCTTCTTATCGCGTAGGTACATGTTCGTTTTTAAGTAAATGGACTGCACCCACGGTCTTGTTTCCGTTCTACATTGTAATTCGAGGAACAGTGTTGTATTGATTGTTTATCTATGTTGAGTATAAACTTGGATAAGTAGTATTGTCTTTATATTAAGGAAGAAACATATGTTTATATACATGTGGAAATCTTACAAGCTCAAGATAGCATTCTTGAACCTATATGAAATTTGCTACAAATTGCTGTAGGCAATTAAACATAAAATATTATGATTATTACCTAACGATCGCACGCTGAGATAGATGTGACAAAATGTCAATACATTTCAATGCTCAAGCTATCGAAAGAGGTGCTTTGCGAGTTTTTGTCAACGCTTTTTACTAGCGAATCCTTCTTCGTCAGTGATGTAATCTCGTTAACCATAAAAAAGTATGAAGAGCTCATCGCTTTTAGTGCGTCTAAAATTAACGCTGAGGTAAATTTTGAACCGTCGTTATGCCCTCATGGTTTTTGCTAGACCGTAATGTACCATTCAAATGAAACGGTAGCTGTGACGCAATGGCTGGTAAGTGGGTCGTCTTATCAGCTCCTTAATACACCTGCTACAACACGCGCTGTTATACTCGCTTGTGGTACACCTGAATATTTGTTCCCGAGTGAAATACTTTACGGTTGGTATGCGTTCGATTGTTTTAGTGGAAGTTTCTGGAACGTTGATGCTTTTAGTTTTGATGACGTCACGGGGTTTTAATAGGTTTTGTGCCAGCGGTAGCTTTGTTTTTTTTAATTTGTGTTTATAATCATTGTTGTAGTAAACTGTTTATACGAAACCAACTAGGAAAGATTCCTACTTGCAGAGCAGCGGTATGCAAACTCCAATAGAGTTTTGTTGCTTGTTCCGACCGGGCCAAGGCGGATTTTAGGTGTGTCTTACTTGAAACTTAATAGTCAACTTATTACTTCTAAAAAAATAACCCTCCATAATTTCAAATTTAAAATTGTCAAGTTTTTAGCTACGATCTGATCTCGAGATTGTTTTTACAAATCTGTATTAATCTCGATACGGTTTAAAAGCAAGCGTTTTATTTTATAATTGGCCGAAAATTTTTGTGAATCGCGTGTGCCGCGCGTATAAAGGCACGCGCCAAGAAAATTGATGCAATCAGTTCACGCGTAATTGCTCGTACAATAACGCAATATTCCGTATGATGTATTAATACCATACTATTAATATCAATAAATTTTCAAACTTTAAGAATACTCTTCTTTCTATAAATATTAGTAATGTTTTTTCAACTAATGATAGCGAAGGGGTATCCTATTCCCAAACCAAATGTGCCTAGGAATTAAGATACATGAAGTCTCGTGCCTAACACTAATGGCGCCTAATGTGAACGCGTTCTTATTGGTGGACCGCCGCCATTTTAAATTTTCACGTGATGTTTTACCAATAGGAGCAAAGCAAGTCCTGTGGCTCGTATTGTTGTGGGTTTTGTATGTTACCTAGACAATGACTGCGTTTTGTATCATACATGGTCACAGAGAATTGACTTTAAGCAATTCTTAAGAAATTTGAGGTTATAACTAACGCTTTTTTGGTAAAGTGCAATCACGATATGCATGGCTTTTTCTTCACCTGTACAGTAAAGATAACGGCCGTGGAGTGCGTGACACAGTTTATGTGAATTCGTACCGATAGCGCCTTATCACCGACTCCATTTGGAAACCGTGGCTATCTATTTTTTTTATCTGTGTCGCTTTTGTGGTGATGCGGTTAACGTTTTCCATGTACATTTAAACCATTGTTTGGTCGTTCCGTTGAAAGCTTTTCAATTTGCCCATTGTCGTGTTCGTCACTGACACTTGTTAGTCACGCTCGGAAATTATTCGGTGACTTATACCAGTTATAGAGAATAACGGGTTATGGTTAAGTAAATCTAACGATGGTATTTTAAAACTATGGAATTTAAAAAAGTTTTGTCCCAAAAAACGGTAATCATAATATATATGTGCCTAAAAGGTACTATTATCGGAGTGTGTAATATTTTCTAAGAGATCATGTTATAGAAGGAACTCAATATATTATTGGCAAGATCTTTTTGTGTTGTATAAGCTGTAAACAGTTATTAATTGTTGAATAAGAACATTTGCGTTGTAATAACAGTAAATTAAACAAACTTCAATTTAACTATTTTCTTAAGGTAGTGTGTTCTTATCATCGTAAACTGACATGTTTAAATTTTAAATAACGTTTGTGTAATTTTACTAACATTTCTGAAAACATCTTTTAAGCAGTTTAATATAATATTACAAGTCGTGTACTTTTTAGTCCACGTGTACCGCTCATTTGCAAACACCAATTCGCTCCAATTTGCGGGCTATTCACATCAACCAAAGAAATGGATGTGGGCCGCGTCCACGTAGGTGGTGGCCTTGCTCACCGCCGTTTAGGTTTAGGAGCAATTGGACCGAAATTTCGCAACGTTAAACGAATTTAGATTCTAAACCTTTTTGCATTAAGTGCAATATCCTGTCACGCGTGTGTCGATCGCTTTTGGCTATGGGTCCGAATTAATTAGGCCCCGTCGCTTTGTCACGTAGCTCGCCAAATATAGTGGTATCGTCGCCACGCTATATATGGCCCCGGCTCAGGAAGGAAACGGTGTGATCGTACTGCCGAGTGCTCCAGGCTGGTGACGGTTATCATTTATTATATATTCCCCGTCGCGTTGTATTGTAATGCAATTTCGGTGAGCGCTTCCGATGTCCGGTGCCGTGTGATCGGGTGCGTTGACCTACATCCGGGCGGAATAAGGTTTTTTTGGGAACGTGGTACGGTGAATTTTTGTGGCGAAAAATCGTCTTTGCTTCAAATATATTTTTATTTTATGTTACAATACTAAGAGATGGTTTTTGTTCAAAGCAGTAATTGTTAGAAATACTTTTTATTTATTTGAGAAGCATGCTTAAGAGCGTGTGTAGCTGCAGAATACAAAAAAAATGTTTAAAAAGACACTATTTACTGCTTTACGTATATATACTAGCCAATTACTCTAATACAATAATATAGTCAATACAACAAAGGAATTTCTATTTAAAAAGTATAACTACTGACAAGATGTGTTTTTACAAAACCTATTTACCGAATTGACAACAACCTACTGTCACTTAACGGTTTAAAGCACTTCATTTTTGAAATCCACAATTTAGTTTTAGTAATGAGATGTCACATAAACATAAAGTAGACTTATTACAATTTTCCCAAAGCGATTGTGTCGGAGACGAGATCCTTTCACGAAATCGATTCCGCGCTCATGCACTATTCATGCGCATCCGATTACGAATGATTGCCGATGGAAAATCTATGCGGAAAATACTTGGAAGTCGATCGGTCGCATGCATGCATGCACGAAGCGATGATATAACTTACGGTTGTAATTATCGGGTAGCTGGTCCAGCAGCGTGCCATGATGGGGTATAATGGGAACGTCAAGTGTGGGTGGTTGCCGGTTATTAATATCTGCTTAGGTGTATGTACTGTGGTGTACGGTCGTCGAAACATTTTTCTTTGAAGCAGTTTTTTTTTATTTTAATAATTTATTAGGATTTTTACTAGCTCTATGTCAGTGGCTTTCGTGTTTATGAATATGTAAACGAGATCATTAAACATAAACCATGTCTTATTTTAAAGAATAAGTTATAGCAATGTGTTGTTTTTGCGCTATAGTGTAATATACCGCCGTATGAACTGAATTTGGCATTGTATGCAAGATGTGTTAGTGTATATACTGTTTCGGGGGATGTGAAGTTCAATTCCTATTTTAATTACATTGTTACGTTATTCTGTTCATGATTATGATTAAATTTGTATCGTTTAATTCGCTTAGTGGGGCTTTCAGATGTGCTAAGATACATCGGAAATACTCAAATATAGAAACTGTTTCAAATCTATATACTATATTTTATTTTGTATAAGTGGAAGGGAAATAATTTATAAATTTACAAAGAAACACCGGCTTTTCGCGGACAGCATCAACAATCCATACTTTGATTCTGTTTGAATAGGAAGAAAGATATGAGTGAACTATTAATTGGAACCATATAATGAAATTGATGATGATGAAATGATGCTGCCTCCGTAGCCTAGTGGTATGGGCGTATGCTTTAGAAACCGGTCGTGGTTCGAATCCTGCGGGGACGCAACAAATTTTCATTGTTGTTTCCTAGTTGGTTAGGGCAATTTGGGCCGATCACCCAATTGTCTGAAAAGTAAGATGATCCATGCGTCAGATGGGCATGTAAAAAGTCGGTCCACCCACCAACCCGCATTGGACCAGCGTGGTGGGATACGGTCCAAACCCCCTAATGGATAGGGGTGTATTAGGGGAGGCCTATGTCCAGCAGTGGACTAAAAACAGGCTGATGATGTGATGTGTGATGTTAATGAAATTCAAATCAATAACATCAATTCATAATGAACTAAATAAGTAAATAACCTAAAATTACAAAGTAAGACATGTCCGCTACACGTAGGTGTCACTTAAAGGGAGCAAACACCTCCTAAATCGAATTCCGCCGTGTCAATCGCATTATTTGCTATGGTCGATCGGATGCAATATAATACGAAAACAAGAAACAAGCGGCCCGTGTAGCATTTTATTACGATTTATTCGTTCGTCAATTGTAATCTGCATACGTTTGTTGTCACTCGATCCGTGGATCGGTCGTCGAATAACAATGAGGTAACGTGCACTTGAGTTCGATTTTTACGACGAATTTGTCTGCTGTAGCGTATGGACAATAAATATTGAAGATATCATTGACGGTGGGTTTATGAAAACCTTTGTTTTGGGCTTTCCATTACTATAAATACAGATAATTTATATAAATAAAAGTGTTGTGATAAATCTGCCAGACACATTTAGGCATCGTTTTTTGATCTACTAATGTCAGTTTTCGAAGAATTTATTTTACGATTCGTATTAGGAACGAATTTAAATACTTATCAAATTTCTAAATATTGTTTTATTATAATGCATAGACTTACTTTAATTTTGTAAATAAATACATATTATAGGCACAAAGACCCAGACAGGGGCAAAATACTGTCCATCACATTATATTTTTCCCGTAGTGGGAATCGAACCCACACCCTCTGGCGTTACGTTTAGTCACTAACCACTACACCAAACGGGTCGTTATACTAAAATACTTTTGAGTTTAATATTAATAATGTTAATATATCTTTACTATTAAACATACCGCTTGGTACATACTTGACTTTATATCTGATTTCCTATAATTATCGATTATGTCATTGAAATCTCTGGGCAGTGAGTGGGCATTAGTTTAACATAATATAAATTAAATTCAGTCGGAACACGGATGAGTCAAGACGGTCATTACGTTTTCTTTTTGTCTCTGACAATCTAGATTTAATCTAGATATTAAATGTGCACATCGCCGTGAGAAACTTGAGGAGCATTCGTATGGGAACGTTGAAATGTTTTAAGAGCAACGATGAAGCGGGCAGGTAGTTAGTTATCCAAAGCTCGAGATCCCCCATATTTTATAATAATCACTGATGCTTGTGTTTGTATATGCATTTTGTGACAATGTCATCAGAATAGGTAGAATTATTATATATTTTTAGCTAAATCAGAGCTAACTACATTATGGAATTAATATAAACAATAAATAAAAACAACGTAGAAAGGTCAGATTGGCCTGTGACGCAAAGCATCAATCATTACGTTGCATTTTACCAATACGAGATTGTAGATGATATATATAAAAATTTGCATATATGGATGATATATATAAATTCCGGGTCTTAATAAAATACTTGTTAGAATACTGTTTAGTGTCATCTTATGTATTTGAATGTCCATGTAAATTAATGCATCTTAGTTGTTAATTTATAGCACAGCTATTATTTTTGAATACTATGGGCTGAATATATGACGATGATGTGTTGTATTTTGTGAAATGAGGTTGATTTTAGGGTTTGTAGCGAACAGTCATTTGTCTGTTATAGTGGTTAATTTCTAGTTCACTTCAATTAGCGTAAGTCGGCTCTTGTGAGTGTTATGAATCACTACAGAATACAGTGATTCACTTGAACAATGCCTTGCGAAGTCGTTACGTGTGGTGCTTTGGGAGATGTCGTGATATTTTTGGCAATGTCTCCCGGACCGATTATCGCTGCAGTGTTAGTTTTTTGTTTTGTCGCCATATTTTTATTACCTAATGCATATATGTTTTTAGTATCAACCTTTTTTTATCAATTACGAGTGACGTAATTTTCTTTTGCCCATAGTTTAGCTTGTGTTGAATTTATGACAGGGAATTACGCTGCATTATCAAATATTTAAATGTATCTAGTGAGATATTTGATTAACCGTAAAATAAATCATTTCGTGTGCATTATTAAACAAATATCGTCTATATAGGACATCTTAACCTGCGTTTTCCGTTTTCAACGCAATAAACGCTTGTCGCATTTGAATAACAAAAGCGAACTAGTTTTGCGTTCTATGATTTATTCACATTTTATGTTATTTAATGCTCAGCTGTGATAAATAACCGCAATAACTAAGAGTAGTCGGGCACGCGCCGTCGCATATGGTCGCGACGTTCGTATAGTGCCCGAGCGCGCATTAACGCGCTATTTGTGGAGCGTTTCAGGTTTATGGGCGTATCTGGTCTAACCTACACGTGAATATATATTCACCGATGAACTGGTCTGAATGACAAAAAAGTATTTGAAATAACATGAAAAATATGAATTAAACATGTAAATGAATTGAGAGTCTACTGCCATGAAATCCTTCTTTTTTTCTTAATGCTTTTTGTACAGATGGATGGAATAAAAACATCAAACTGTGATGTTTTTATTCCATCAATCTTTCTACCGTTGTAATTATAATCGCGTAATAGGGTTTTCTACATAAAATACCATTGAACATTGTTACTTGCATTGTTTATACACTTAGGGTAAGTGTATACATAATCCTATCCTATCTTATTCCTATTTCTTTTGTCTATTTATTGACTGATAATACTGTTAACAACTTTATAGTTTACATTCGTATATAGAATTAATATTTCGGATAGTAAATATTTGCTTTTGTCACAGCGATCCGCCGCGGCAATGAGAACCAGCCGGCGAAGAAGGCGCGCGCGGAGGGTGGCGCAAACGACGGCTCCGGCGGTGGCAGGGAACACCTCGCCTATACTTGTCTCCTGCGCAACGAGCTCCTCGGCGCCCAGATCGAGGAGTTGAGGGGACCACCCACCAGCTGTGCTGAGGGCAACAGGGCTGCCCTCGGCGCAGTGCAGCTGGCATCGGCCGCGATGGCAGCGCTGGCCTATTCGCCGCGCGTCTTCAAGTTTAGGGCGCCTGTTTATAGTGCGGAGGTGAGTTGTTATGGGTTTTTATTATTTCTAATTGATTTATTATTATTTTTGTATAAAACAATATTAAGATAAAACAATGTCTCTTATAAAATATTTAATGGTACAGCATTATTTGGTTTGTTTTAGTTTGTGTGGGGTGTGGTGGGAGAATTTTTTGGTTGGTCTGTTGACTGTGAAAGATAGGTGTATACGTTAAGTTTGTTTCTATTAAAGAGTAAGATTAAGTTAGTGACATAAAGTTTTGTTTAACGTTCAGATTTTCACATTTAGACATGTTTTCGTTAAAGTTCTAAGTAATAATAAGTTTGCCATCAAATTGTACATGTCACACTCAGAGAATGTTATAATTCTTTGAGTTAATGTAATTACTCTGATAACTGGACGCTGAAAATAACAAAATTAGTGTCTGAGATAAGCGGTTTTATTGAGCTAAGTGGCTCCTATTTTAGTCCGGACACAAACAGCGTTTCAAATTGGTTGTCCACTGCCAAAATTCATGGCCCACCGAATTTATGGATTTCGAGCGTCATTAATTTTATTGCATACGCGTTGCAGTAAAACTTGGATATTATCGTCACTTTAACTCCGACATTCGTTGAATATATTAGATCCTCACATTTAATTAGAAGCCGGTATTGAGATGAAATTTGCATTTTCATTCGGCTCATCGGAAGCCTTAGCACACTCAATAGAGCAATCTTTAGTGGAATCGAACCCACACCTCTGCGTTACGTTTAGTCACTAACCAATACACCAAACGGGTCGTTATACTAAAATAGCTTTTAGTTTAATGATTAATAATGTTAATATATCTTTACTATTAAACATACGCTTGGAATACTTGACTTATATCTGATTTCCTATAATTATCGATTATGTCATTGAAATCTCTGGGCAGTGAGTGGGCATTAGTTTAACATAATATAAATTAAATTCAGTCGGAACACGGATGAGTCAAGACGGTCATTACGTTTTCTTTTGTTTCTGACAATCTAGATTTAATCTAGATATTAAATGTGCACATCGCCGTGAGAAACTTGAGGAGCATTCGTTTGGGAACGTTGAAATGTTTTAAGCAACAATGAAGGGCAGGTAGTTAGTTATCCAAAGCTCGAGATCCCCCATATTTTATAATAATCACTGATGCTTGTGTTTGTATATGCATTTTGTGTCAATGTATGTATTGACTAGAATGCATTGACTAGCGTGATTGTCATCAGAATAGGTAGAACTATTATATATTTTTAGCTAAATCAGAGCTAACTACATTATGGAATTAATATAAACAATAAATAAAAACAACGTAGAAAGATCAGATTGGCCTGTGACGCAAAGTATCAATCATTACGTTGCATTTTACTAATATGAGATAGTAGATGATATATATAAATATTTATATATATGGATGACATATAAATTCCGGGTCTTAATAAAATACTTGTTAGAATACTGTTTAGTGTCATCTTATGTATTTGAATGTCCATGTAAATTAATGCATCTTAGTTGTTAATTTATAGCACCGCTATTATTTTTAATACTATGGGCTGAATATATGACGATGATTGGATTATAAATATTGTATTGTTGTATTTGTGAAATGAGGTTGATTTTAGAGTTAGTAGCGAAGTCATTTGTCTGTTGTAGTGGTTAATTTCTAGTTCACTCAATTAGCGTAAGTCGGCTCTCGAGAGTGTTATGAATCACTACAGAATACAGTGATTCACTTGAACAATGCCTTGCAGAAGTCGTTACGTGGGTGCTTGGGAGATGTCATGATATTTTGGCAATGTCTCCCGGACCGATGATCGCTGCAGTGTTAGTTATTTGTTTTGTCGCCATATTTTTATTACCTAATGCATATATGTTTTAGTATCAATCTCTTTTTATCAATTGAGTGACGTAATTTTCTTTGCCTATAGTTTAGCTTGTGTTAAATTTATCACAGGAATTACGCTGCATTATCAAATATTTAAATGTATCTAGTGAGATATTGATTAGACACATACAAGAATTCTTTCGTGTGCATTATAAAGCAACTATCGTCGATATAGGACATCTTAACCTGCGTTTCTCCGTTATCAACGCAATAAAGCGCTTTGTCGCATTCGAATAACAAAGCGAACCATAGTTTTGGTTCAGTTTATTCATATTATTGTTATTTAATCCTCAGCAGTGAAAATAATCACGATAACTGCTGAGTGAGTCAAAAAGCATTGCGTCTGATATGGTCGCGACGTTCGTATAATGACATTGAGCGCGCCATGAAATCCTATTTGTGAATGCGTTTAGGTTTATGGCGTATTGGTCTAAACTACATCTGTGAGATATCATATTTTCTACCGTGGATGAACTGGTCTGAATGACAAAAAAGTATTTGAACATAACTGATGAAATATGAATTAAACACTGTAAATGAATTGAGAGAGTCTGGTGACCATGAGATCACTTTCTTTTTTTCTAATGCTTATTTGATCACAGATGGTGGGAATAAGAATCATCAAACTGTGATTTTTATGTCCATCACAATCTTTCTAGCGTGGTGATATCAAACGCCTAATAAGGGTTTTCTAAGAGCCATTGCACATTGTTACCTGCTATGTTTATGACTGAAAGTGTATACAAATCCTATCCTATCTTATTCCTATTTCTTTTGTCTATTATTGACTGATAATACTAGTTAACAACTTTATAGTTTACATTCGTATATAGAATTAATATTTCGGATAGTAAATATTTGCTTTTGTCACAGCGATCCGCCGCGGCAATGAGAACCAGCCGGCGAAGAAGCGCGCGCGGAGGGTGGCGCGAACGACGGCTCCGGCGGTGGCAGGGAACACCTCGCCTATACTTGTCTCCTGCGCAACGAGCTCCTCGGCGCCCAGATCGAGGAGTTGAGGGACCACCCACCAGCGTGCTGAGGGCAACAGGGCTGCCCTCGGCGCAGTGCAGCTGGCATCAGCCGCGATGGCAGCGCTGGCCTATTCGCCGCGCGTCTTAAGTTTAGGGCGCCTGTTTATAGTGCGAGGTGAGTTGTTATGGGTTTTAATTATTTCTAATTGATTTATTATAATTTTGTATTAAAACAATATTAAGATAAAACAATGTCTCTCTATAAAATATTTAATGGTAAGCATTATTTGGTTTGTTTTAGTTTGGTGGGTGTGGTGGGAGAATTTTTTGTTGGTCTGTTGACTGTGAAAGATAGGTGGATACGTTAAGTTTGTTTCTATTGAAGAGTAAGATTAAGTTAGTGACATAAAGTTGTGTTTAACGTTCAGATTTTCACATTTAGACATTTGTTCGTTAAAGTTCTAAGTAATAATAAGTTTGCGATCAAATTTTACATGTCATACTCAGAGAATGTTATAATTCTTTGAGTTAATGCCATTACTCTGATAACTGGACGCTGAAAATAACAAAATTAGTGTCTGAGATAAGCGGTTTTATTGAGCTAAGTGGCTCCTATTTTAGTCCGGACACAAACAGCGTTTCAAATTGGTTGTCCACTGCCAAAATTCATGGCCCACCGAATTTATGGATTTCGAGCGTCATTAATTTTATTGCATACGCGTTGCAGTAAAACTTGGATATTATCGTCACTTTAACTCCGACATTCGTTGAATATATTAGATCCTCACATTTAATTAGAAGCCGGTATTGAGATGAAATTTGCATTTTCATTCGGCTCATCGGAAGCCTTAGCACACTCAATGAAGAGCAATTTTTAATTATAACAGCCTGCTTCTTTGTCTGTAGTTATTTTAATCCGTTTAGTATAAGCTGTGTTTTTGTATTCGCTAATTAACTGTAATAGAAACACTGATTATTAACTGTAATAGAAAATGCATTGCTAATTAACTGTAAAAGATGGTCATTGATCATAATGATTAATTACTTGTTTAGCTTAACATAAACTTAACTTTGACCTTGTTTCGTCGCTAAGCAAAAAAAATTCAGGTAGTGGTCGCATTTTAATAGATTTGTCGACTAAACATAAAATTTTGCATATGTTGGCTATTTTATGTTCAATTTTGAAATCGATCGCACAGACAACGTTTGAATTGCATGTCCAATTAGCGGCGATCCATCGAAAAGCAAGCCGCAAAAGCTTTTATGCGATATTTGTGCATATTTGGCTGTGTCTAATTGCATCGGCAATTTCGGCTCGTACAAAACGTAATTATTAATTTGCACATTTGGGCGTAAACAAATGTGTTACATGTTGCTTCAACCGTAGTGATTTAATACTCGAATACTCATCGTGATGTTATGACGATAAATATCTTTAGCGGGTTAGAATCCCGAACGTGTTGTGATCTTTGATGGCATCGATTTATTTATCACCTCTGGTTTGTGTAAGAGCCCTTTGCGATTTGATGTGTTGTTTAGGGTATCAAAGGCATGTGCACAATAAAGACATACATATATGTAGACTTTTGCGTTTTTCTATTTAATTGTAAAAAAGATTTAAATAAAAACCTAAAAAATATCTCATATCGGAATAGTTATGTACTCTTGCTACTGTATGAAAAATTGTTTGTACACGACTGTATGAAAAAAGGATTATTTCGGATTTTACTAAGTGTCACTCTTTTACGATTTGCATTGTCGCTTTGTGTCAGTTTGGAAACAAAATTGGGAATTCATTCAACATTATAACGGTATGACCCTATATCTTTGCGCACGCTGATCTCCAAAATCACTACGCATTCGGGGCTCGTTAGGTTTTGACGTTTTCACGTAAAGTACACTGTAAATGTATTACGGTCGACATAATCTCGATATTCCTGGCACAGGATGGGTCCTACAGAAATAAAGGCACCCAACGGTCGGCCTGAATCGATTTTATTATAGGGTCAAATGACCATGGTCAAACCCTCGCGGTGTTATGGCCGAATATCTTTATTGCCTGTGTCGTTTGAAGAGCGGTTCAATGACAGGCGAATTCGCCTTCAATATCTTACCACTTTTTATCACAAATAACCCTACAGAACGAATTCTTAAACTGATGGACCTTATATCCATTAAATGCATAACAGTAGCGTGATCCAATATTTTTTAAATAACGATCGTGGTTTTCGACTGTCTGAGTTTTGTGTGTTTCTTTTGTTGCGGATGAAATACGGAATAATCTTACAAGGCTGAAAAATAAGGTTACAATGCGTTAAAAGCGCAGTTATTAAGTCTGTTGTGCTCTCGTAGCTTGCGTTAGATGCGGTGAATTGTCTCTGGTAGAGTAGTCGGCCCGGTAAAAATCTGTTAGAAGGATCTTAGAATTATTGTGACAAGGATTATACTTATCCACGATAATTCCGATCAATAAGTAGTGTATGCATTGTTATCCCGACAATAGGTCGATAACGTCCTCTTCAAAGGACCGCCTCCGATAAACAAACTCCGACCTGAAAACGGTCGCGCGTTAAAAGTGAAAATGACACTCGTTAGCCCGTTTGAGTTATCGCTGGGGTCGGGTTTCGTGTCGTTTTTTGGTTTCGCTCTCGGTCTCCGGACCTCTGTACTCGTAAAGTGGCCGATTTTACTCTCACTCGGCTGCTGATAGAGGGCTCCCCCCTCCGTACACCCTTTGGCTCATCAGGTAAATGTGTATGGCGAAAATCGAAGCCGACAACACAGCGGCTGTGATGTCTCTACCTGTCTGCGAGTCGTTTTAATGAACGCTAATGCTTTGCCGTTTTGTTTCTTTAAATATCTTATGTGTACGTTGGTTTGAGGGTTTGCGAGTATAAATTTACGTCTGTTATATGTTTCGAACTACATTAACAACAGCTTTTATTGAAATTTCACACAAATATATCAGAATTATATTAATTTACTGTCTCTGTAGCCTAGCCGTATGGAGTTTTAGGCACTCAATTGCATAGTGGTTATTTTTCCTTAGGGCATTGCGGGCTGATCAACCGATGGTCTTTAAAGTAAGTAGATCCGTGTGTCGGATGGACATGTTAAAAGTCGTTCCTGCATCTGACATCATGTCAGTTATTTGTACAGTCAAACTATGAGAGTTAAGATCGGGGACATGCACTTTGACAGCGCGTAACATATATCTATTGGCATAAGAATAACGTATATTCTAATGCTATGTCCTCCTAGTCGATTTATGAAGATTTTGTGTAATATCTTTATGATATGACGATAAGTATCAATTAAAATCGGAAAACTTTTACTCTCTGAGAAGTACAAATTGCATTTAACATATCAAACGAGTGAACTGGACGATAAATGTTACAGTGTACTTGAGCGAAGCCGGGCCGGTTCGCTGTTCTCTTTACACTTCGATAAGCAAAGATATTCAGCTCCCGATATGGAGATGGACCACGTGCTCGCAACACGTCTTACTCGTTCCGACTCCCTCGGGTGAATGACGGAAACGTCACCCGGATGACGTACGACGTTATGCAATCGAAATTTCCCGAATCACGCGAGTGTATCGTAATTGTGATGTAATGACTCGGCACACGATACTTTTTGAAATCGTTCAAAAATGTCTTACGATTTATTGCGGAAACTCGTATTTGTCGGCTGGAGCGGTCCAATATACTCGTAAGATCTTTCTTTATCTGATGGTAAAAATATTCTGCTATCCCTTTGGCGTGATCGACTTGACGGCTGCTTAATGCTTCGCTCGTTCGCCGCAGCTTCCGTATTTGCAGTGTATAATTATGAAAAACGTTTAGCGTAATGGTTTGTATTTAACATTACTTTAAAATACCCGATAATGGTAGATTTGTGTCCAATTTTTTATTTATTTTTTGATTGATTCAAATGGAATTCTGATCGGAAATCGTGATTAAATGCAAATGTAAATAATTATAGTTCATATACTACAGTACATAGACTTGGATTTGTTGTTAACAAATTATAATTAGTCATATGGGCATGTAAAAAGTCGGTCCACCCACCAACCTGCATTGGACCAGTGTGGTCCAAAAAACCGAATAGAGAAGGCGTGTATTAGGGAAGGCCAATGTCCAGCAGTGGACAAACACAGGCTGATGATGATGATAAATGTAGTGTCATCGTACATCTTCTGTTGTTTTTAATCGACAGTCGCTCAGTGATTGACATGTCACAAATAAGAACAAGATGTATTACTTTCTTCATTGCCATTACTTACTTTGTTTACTTCTACTCCGAGTATTGTTAGGCTCAACTATAACTTAAGTCACGTTTTCAATATAGGTACTTATGTTCTTGCGAAATTGTTTTCAATGTCGCGATACATTTGTCGGTAGTTCTAAAATGACAAAACACAGCACGGAAGCATTGATATCGATACGGGCCTTCTATATATCAAAGAAGAGCGGTCCTTTGTCCTCGAAGCGATCCGGTGTCGAATCGAAAACGCTGCGTTGGCACCGCGATGCGATTGTAATCCGAACGCTGTGTTTCGATTCGATCTCGATCTTTCGGCGCACGGAGCACGCGTTTGATTGATGGGTTTGTTGTAAATAAGCAATAGAAACATTACATTTACGGTTGATATAACAACTTCATGTAGTGACAAAACATCTTCATAATCATTGTCACCAGCCTGTGTTAGTCTACTGCTGGACCTAGACCTTCCTAATGCACGCCTTCTCTTATGTTTTTGGACCGTATCCCACCACGCTGGTCCAATGGGAGTTACTGGTAACATTAGGTTGAGTGGATTAATTTGTTGTTCTCTAGCTTTTTTAAAAACATGCTCGTATTTTATAGATACTAGAAGATATACATGTTGTGATTTTTTTTATTAGTAGTCGATGATTAGTAGTAGTTGAGAAATTAAAATATAATTTCTTCGACTTTTGGATGTATTTAAATCATATCGCAAAACACTGAGTTAGTGCGGTTGTTTCCTTTAAATGTTTAACATCGAATGTCTTACTAACATGGTTATTTTTAAACCTGACTATTAAAGTTTTAATTGATTTAACTGCCATGTTTATCTTACTAAGTAATCATAAACGCTTTATGGAGTACAAAATAGATGAAACCAATGAAAATGTGTTTAATAAAATAGATTTGGAGTATTTTTTTGGGAGAAGAAAATAACGACGTCAAAGTTTTAAAATTTTTGAAACAAAAAAATGATAGACCATAAATTTGTGTTCTAAAAATAAAGTAATGGCTAAGCGCTAATATGTCAACTTGTATGTTATTAAGTTCGATACAAATTATTTACTTATTTATGATTAATAGTAAATTTAGTTGTATTTTACCTCATTGTAATTGTTATTGTACCAAATGATTTTCCTAAAATATTATTTGTATTTATGACTCATCGAATTAATTTGTCTTTGTATATTATCCTTGTTATTGTAAATTGTCGTGATTTTTTTGGCAACCAAACATAATAGAAGTGCATAATGCATAACTTTTTTATATTAGCTCTAACTGGAAAATTACTTTTTCTCATTCAATACTTGATGGACATTAATTAATAAAAAATCTATACAAATAAATAAAATTGGAATGTCGGTTTGTAACATTTAATCGTTTTAAATAAATGATTGCATTGTGACACATAACCAAACAATATCTTTAAAAAAACTGTGTTCTGGTTAAGTTAGGTAATACCTGGTCTAATTATGACGGGATTTTAATTGGAAGATTGCTGATGTAACTTAGGCAACAATTTTCTTTAGAAATAAAAATGTTTTTACATCTATCAAATCGCATAATATAAATAAATAAATCAGCTTCTTTCTTTTAAATACTTTATTGGAAAAAGTCGGCACTCAAAAATAGGATATATCCTATACGGGGATATAGATCCAATACGACTGGATACATTACCATCGCCTGTTAGTTATTTATAGATTATCGATATCGTAAGGTTCATTGACCTAAATCGCATGCCGATATTTGACTACTGTGTATGCATTGTCCTGGTTCTGGATCGAGAGGAAAAAAAAGTCGCTCGTGTCAGACTGCAGTTCATTCCGCGAATCCTATCGGCCACTCAGATATGATCGAGCCCTAACAGCATCGACTCGAGACTGAAGGAGGAAAAAAAAGCGATGTTTTTCTTTCTTTTTTTTTCGCTTTTAAAGTTTCGGTGCAAAATAAACTTGTGTGTCAATTAACGCCGCCCGGCCGTTTAGCGTGCCAGTGACAATGAGGATACGCTAATAGACTGGCCGGTTACACGCGCTTTTCGGTGTAATGCAAATTTTGTGTGCCTGTATGTGTGTTTGTGTGTGCGTGTGTGTGTGTACGTGCGTTTTCTAATTTCGAACGTCTAATCCGAGACGTGTGCATCTTTTTTTGCATACGTCGATCACACGTTGGCGTTACAATGCCATTGTTAATTTTTTTTGACTCTCGCACCGAACACATCGCGCCCCGATGTCCGTCTGTCCGTCTGACATCACTCGGGCGACAACGACCCAAAATAATAAATTATTGAAATTCTACGGGCCAACGTTTTGAATATTAAACGTTTGGCCGTTTTTTCTTTTTCTTTTTGCACACAGTGCCGGTCTCGGTGATGTTCCGTTCGAGTTCGATTTTACGACATCCCCAAATATTGGACGTCGATTCGCGAAATGTGTAATTGCATAATGGGTTTTTGTCGATTGGTGGAATCGTATTATGTGGCGGCATTTTTTTTTAATATTTAAATGGTGCTGCATTTGTGAGGTGTTAGTAATAACGCGCGTTATTAAATCGATTATCTTTGAAGTTTTTATCGATTCTAATACCTTATAATTTTATGTTAGTTCGATTCGAACACGTGAGCTATAATGGTTCGTTATTCAATTTGGGTTTCAATAATTATATCTAATATCTTTTGGCTACTGAAGTATTGTCTGCACCAAAATATTTTATTTAATTTTGTAGTCTTACATTACCGATTCATAACTAATCTCTGACCTAAGAAGACCAAGAGACCTCTCAACTAATTTTAGATTGAGCTAAAATACGTTGGTTAAGAATACCTCAGCATTTCCTTAAAGTTGTAATTAATAATTTAGTATTATTAATTAAAATTTATTTATTATTGAATTTAGGTCCGCGTCAGCCTCTTTTTATTTTCATACTCTTCGTTTGTGTATTATAGCGTCTTATAATGCTAAATTTAATGGTGCACGTTTCGTCTTATTCGGATGGGTGGGCGCGTTTAGTATTGACAAGTAAGCTCTTTTATTGTTACTTCGAGACGGACACAATGATCTCTTATGAGTTAAGGGATTACGATGATTTGTTAATACTCAAACAATGCTACTGTTAACGTATCATATGTTTAGCGGCTGTTTTTTGGTAATTATATATATAAAACAAAAACAGCGTTTTCGACCTAGAGCTTTTTCACTGATTAAAAAATCGAATGGACCTTCGGACTGCGTCCGTAATTTAGTGGTATGGGCGTGCGCTGCAGCGACTTTTTACATACCCATCCCTCGGATGGGTAGAAAAGTCGCTCACGCCTTCTATATATCAAAGAAGAGCGGTCCTTTGTCCTCGAAGCGATCGGTGTCGAATCGAAAACGCTGCGTTGGCACGCGATGCGATTGTAATCCGAACGCGGTGTTTCGATTCGATCTCGATCTTTCGCGCACGGAGCACGCGTTTGATTGATGCGTTTAGTGTAAATATGTAATGAGAAATTTGACATTTACGGTTAGTATAACAACGTCATTTAGTAACAAAACATATTCATCATCATTATTAGCCTGTGTTAGTCCACTGCTGGACATTGGTCTTCTCTAATGCACACCTGCTCCAGTTTTAAAAATATACTCTGTATTTTATCGATACAGGAAGATATACACGTTCTGATTTTTAGTTGCCGATGATTTAAGTTAGACTAATCGAGCTCAATAAGCTTAAAAGCCAAAGCATTATATTTTATTATTACCTTTGGATTTATTGAAAAGAAACAAAACACTAACTTAGCGCGGTTAAGTTTCCCTTTAAAAGTTTGACATCGAATTTGACAAGATGAGGCGCGTGCGTAAAATATTTTAACGTTTTTTTTAAATAATGTCTCATTAACGCGGTTATTTTTAATCCTGACTTTAAAGATTCAACTGCCACGTTTATTCTACTAAGTGATCATAAACGCTTTACAGAGCACGAAATGAGACGAAAGCAATGAAAATCTGTTTAATATAAAATTTGGAGTATTTGCGTAAAGAACACAACGATTTCAGAGTTTGAAAATATTTGAACCAAACAACAGATAGAAAAAATGTGTTTTCTCAATAAAAATGATTAAGCGATAATGTACAAATTTAGTTAACATTTTTCTAATACGTCAACTTGTATGTTATTAACTTCGATACAAATTATTTACTTATTATGATTAAGAGGAAATTAGTTGTATTTTACCTCATTGTCACTATTATTGTACCAAATAATTCTGCTAAAATATTATTTGTATTTTGACTCATCAAATTAATTTGTCTTTGTTTATTATCCTTGTTATTGTAAATTGTCGTGATTTTTTAACAATTAACATTATTATTTTTTATTGGTTCCAACTTGAAAACTACTTTTTGTTAGTACCATTAAAATCGTTTAAAAACGATTTTGATTACATTATTACATACCTATTACCGATACATTTACCAAAATAATATTTTAAATTTTGTTTTTATTTGTTCTGGTTAATATATGAGGATGCTTGGTCTGATTTTGACTGGATTTTTATTGGAAGATCGCCGATGTAACTGGGAGTAACTTTTGTTTTAGAAAAATAAAGAAATGTTTTATATAAATTACCAACCAGGGAACACCTAGTAAGTAAATAAATTAGCTTCTTTCTTTTAAATACTGGTATTGGAAAAAGTCGGCACTCAAAAATAGGATATATCCTATACGGGGATATAGATCCAATACGACTGGATACATTACCATCGACTGTTAGGTTAATTGATTTTCGTTATGAGTTTATTGCTATTTATAGATTATCGATATCGTAACGTTCATTGACCTAAATCGCATGCCGATGTTTGACTACTGTATATGCATCGTCCTGCCTCTGGATCGAGAGGAAAAAAAAGTCGCTCGTGTCAGACTGCAGTTTATTCCGCGAATCCTATCGGCCACTCAGATATGATCGAGCCCTAACAGCATCGACTCGAGACTGAAGGAGGAAAAAAAAATCGATGTTTTTCTTTCTTTTTTTTCGCTTTTAAAGTTTCGGTGCAAAATAAACTTGTGTGTCAATTAACGCCGCCCGGCCGTTTAGCGTGCCAGTGACAATGAGGATACGCTAATAGACTGGCCGGTTACACGCGCTTTTCGGTGTAATGCAAATTTTGTGTGTCTGTATGTGTGTTTGTTTGTGTGTTTGTGTGTGCGTGTATGTACGTGCGTTTTCTAATTTCAAACGTCTAATCCGAGACGTGTGCATCTTTTTTGCATACGTCGATCACACGTTGGCGTTACAATGCCATTGTTAATTTTTTTTGACTCTCGCACCGAACACATCGCGCCCCGATGTCCGTCTGTCCGTCTGACATCACTCGGGCGACAACGACCCAAAATAATAAATTATTGAAATTCTACGGGCCAACGTTTTGAATATTAAACGTTTGGCCGTTTTTTCTTTTTCTTTTTGCACACGGTGCCGGTCTCGGTGATGTTCCGTTCGCGTTCGGTTTTACGACATCCCCAAATATTGGACGTCGATTCGCGAAATGTGTAATTGCATAATGGGTTTTTGTCGATTGGTGGAATCGTATTATGTGGCGGCATTTTTTTTTAATATTTAAATGGTGCTGCATTTGTGAGGTGCCAGTAATAACGCGCGTTATTAAATCGATTATCTTTGAATTTTTTATCGCTTCTAATACCTTATAATTTTATGTTAGTTCGATTCGAACACGTGAGCTATAATGGTTTGTTATTCAATTTGGGTTTCAATAATTATATCTAATATCTTTTGGCTACTGAAGTATTGTCTGCACCAAAATATTTTATTTAATTTTGTTCCGATTCATAACTAATTTCTGACCTAAGAAGACCAAGAGACCTCTCAACTAATTTTAGATTGAGCTAAAATACGTTGGTTAAGAATACCTCAGCATTTCCTTAAAGTTGTAATTAATAATTTAGTATTATTAATTAAAATTTATTTATTATTGAATTTAGGTCCGCGTCAGCCTATTTTTATTTTCATACTCTTCGTTTGTGTATTATAGCGTCTTATAATGCTAAATTTAATGGTGCACGTTTCGTCTTATTCGGATGGGTGGGCGCGTTTAGTATTGACAAGTAAGCTCTTTTATTGTTACTTCGAGACGGACACAATGATCTCTTATGAGTTAAGGGTTTAAGATGATTTGTTAATACGCAAACAATGCTACTGTTAACGTATCATATGTTTAGCGGCTGTTTTTTGGTATTTTAATTATAAAACAAAAACAGCGTTTTCGACCTAGAGCTTTTTCACTGATTAAAATTCGGAATGCCTCCGTAGTTTAGTGGTATGGGCGTGTGCTTTAGAAACCGTAGGTTTGAATCCTGCGGGGACAGACAACACATTTTCATTGTTGTTTTATAGTTGGTTATGGCCATCACCCAATTGTCCGATTCATCCCTCGGATGGGTATGTAAAAAACCCGCATTGAACCAGCGTGGTGGGATATGATCCGAAAATAGGAGAGGCCTATGTCTACCAACGGACTGTCACAGGCTGATGATGATGATGATGGTGATGATGAGACCGTCGGTTAGTAATTATATGTTTAAGGTATTTTAATTAAAGGTTGTCTATAATATTATGTATATAAGCCTCTGAGTGTGTTCTGTAACTTAAGAACGGTCAATTAAAACACGACTTGTTTTTTACGACTATCTTACAGTTTGCACTTCGCTTGTTGCTCGCGTATCGGTTTTGTAAAATTTTATGTGTAGTTTTAGTGTTAAACTTAATTTTTACTTAGTCTTGTTTATACAGTCTTTTTTAAGATTTGCTCGTAGTTTTTACGATTCCGAAAAGTATGGCAATGCACGAGTTTTATGGCACGTGGTAACGAGACTCTTAACCGGAATTGATTCTTGGATATTAAACGGTGGGTATGAACGATAATTTTGTCATTAACGCTGCCTTCTTCGCTTACTTTTCTCTTGTTAAATCTCTCACCAGTTTATATTGGCCCTCCACTTGTATTGAAAACACATTCAAAAGGGGTTCGTTGCAATTTTACATTTAAAAATCAGGGCTAATTTTTGTTATTGTTTTAACAGCGTCAACGTTTAATACAATTTACAACGAAATTAGCCCAAGTTTGAAGTTACCATGTATATAAATAAATAAAATTTTACTGTCCGTACGTAACATCAAATTAAACGTTTTAAATCATAAAATTGTGGTATATAATCGATTCATATAACAAAAACATATTTTTTTTAATTTTTGTCTAGCTGTCTGTCTGTCTATTCATTCAAGCTTATCTCTATAAGATGAGGTCCGATTGTGACAGGACTTTCACTGAACAATATCTGATCTAACTGCGAGTAACTTGGGCCAATTTAAATAAAAAATGATATATATTACCTCGCGGACGAAGTCGCGGGCACCAAGTAGTTCCGCAATAAAGCGCAACTAATGTAATATCGGGAGACGATGTTCGAAAATCGAATTCGAATTGATTAGATTAATCGAAACACTCGTCTCGTCCAATCCGCGGTCAGTGGTCGCGTGTTGTTTTTTGTTTTTAATTAGCGTGTTTTTTTTTAATGGACCGAACATCCGAATGCATTAGCCTCACGTCACTCTCGTCGTGTTGATTGCCAGTCGGGCTGCGGACGCCGCTCGACGTCGACATGTCTCGGTTAATAGAAATGGTCACGATTATGGAAAAAAAAAAGGTTTTTTTTATTTTCTTATGGAGGTCGTGTCGGAGGTCGTCTAAAGCTCGCAACGACTTCATTATGTACGGTTAATTTCACGAACGGCCAGTCATTACTAGAGATGCAATGTAATTATAATATCGATTTGGATATACGTGCTCGTACAGTTAATCGATTTTTCTTAAATATTTTTTTTTTTAATAGTAATAAGTTATCATGGACACTAATCAATTATTAAAAATAGTCATATTATTGATTCGCGTTATAAATACCGGATGTTATAAATTTTGCTTCTTAATAAAGTGGTCACCTGTCTATATTTACTATTTCATCGGGCTAATAGAGTAAAAGAATTAGTTAAATCTAATCTTACTATCACATTATACTGGTTGTTGTCTGCAACTCGATTTTATTGAATTAATGTTACAATGTAATTAGTGCACTTTTGCTAAAACAGAATTACATTCTGTTGCATATTAGGTACAATCACATAGTTCTGAAAAGAACAGTATTGTCTGAATTCAGTACACTAATCACACACAACACGAATACATTGTGTGCCTGAATTCAGAGTGCCCTTGACTGTGTGTGCGCTTTGCGTGTGTGTGTGCCCTATGCTAGTAAATAAATTAACATTTGCAATATTAAAAAAAAACCTACCTATACTACGAAAAATTGTTGAGGTTATGCGTGCAATGTTCGTTCACATCATCGCATTCGTAATCTTTCGCCTATTTATTAGTATTAATAGTATTATTACTAGACGCAAGCACAATTTGAATAACTTTTTGCCTGTCGAACCCACGATCGATGTCTGTGATGTATTAGACACATATGCGGTTATCTCATGTCCAAACTTAACGTCAGTTATCCGAACGTATTCTACGAAATTTCACGATTCAATCTATCGAACCATTAGAATATCGAAAACTATTTAAGCTAATAACTTGAAAATAGTCCTAATTTAGCTGCTCTCTTTGAAATACGACAATTTGATAATTAAAAGCTCAATTGGAGTTTTAAGATTGTCATTAAAGTATTAATGCAAGTGTAAAGTGTCAGATTAGGACGGGACGATTTCCCGGAACGCGTATCTTTATGTTGGACGTGACACGTTACGGTTTCGACTTGTGGGGATGCTGTTTTGTTGCTACCGAAAGTGTGTGAACATTTGTCCGTAAAAATACACGAATTTAAGTTAAATGAATAGTTTCTATATTAATATTGTTAATAATAATACATTTACTATTAAATAAACGAATATAATATTTCAAAGAGAAATAACATAAATCTCTTAATTCATACTTGCGAATTATGCAGCATTTTGTTAGTTAAAGTCCATGCTCAAGATTACTTCTTGATTATTGAATTGACTAAATTCTTGATGAAATCTACCACCGTTTTGAAAAAAAAACGATCTGTACAGAGAAGAACACGGCATGTAACTTTATTCAAACCAGATACCAACCACGAGATACTAAATGTTTGTACGCATCCGCTGCACCCTACGCGCCTTTGCTGTAAAACTAATTCGGGCGAGCTATTTTCAGCTTTCTACATCATTCAAAGACGCTTCACCTTAGTCTTTGTTAGTGGGATTTATACTTATTTTAGACCTAGCGGTAATTTTAATCTCTGTGGTGGTATGGATATCGCATCGATGTTTAAAATACAATTAGAAGTGTATTTCAAAGTCAATTTCAAAGTAATCAGTAATTTTCCGAATGTTGCAGGTGATACTTTTTAAGAAAATAGTATTTGAAGGCTGAAAGTAAGTTTCCTTTTAGCCTATTCGAAAATTATATTAAGTGTATACTCTAAGATCATTACTTTATTAATAAAGAACTGAAAAAAATATGATATATCAGTTTTTTTTGTATTAATACAAAGCTAGATGCGTACCTGAATATTTTATAGCCATTTGCACGGACTCGGTGAAACGATGTTAATCACAAATCCGAGAACTCGAAAAAAAAAAAGAAGCGACAAGCAACTATTAAAACTATTCATGAAATTCTATGTCTGTCCTTTCGGTGCCACCCACAGCATTACACGTGCAGTGAGCTCTGAATGCCAATTTCGGCTCGTTTATGCATGCATCGTCATTTCTGACTCGATTCCCCATACGGCTCATATAAACACTGTAGCTGTCGTGCATACAATCGATCGGAGAGTGATGTACTCGACGAATTGTTATTTATAAATAGCATTTCGGCACCGACAATCGGCGGCTTATTGAATTTCTAAACAAACGACACTTTGTTTCGGCGCCGGAATCGATAAATTGCATCGCTATATACCTACGTGTCTCACCTTAATTGTCCATTATAAAGATACGCAAAGGTCGCCAACCCGAATATTGTAATGAGCGATAGTGTTAAATCAGGCAGTAGTAGCATCGGACACTAATTAAATCATAGACTCACAAGTCTTAGACATAAAATAAGCAAACTAACAGGCTATTCGCTTTCGGAAATTTACGACACCGTCTGCGGCCGGCGACAAAAACTGCAGGCTGATGACACGTGCCGACACGTTTTTTGCCTATCCCCCCCCTTCCCGCCGCTTGCATATATCGGGGCCAAATCAACTCTCAATTACCGTCCGTATCGATTAATAAAAACTGTATCGGAGTGATCGGATCGCGGATTAATTAATGTTTGCAAAAAAGACAAAATAAAAAGCAACACTCGCCTGATGAGGATATTAAGCTTTGCAGTTCTAAAAGCGTTGGCATTAATTGCGCCTGCCTCTAACTAATGCAATTATATCGAAATGTCGATTGATAGAGACAGGCAGGCGCGTCGAATCGCGTCCTCGTATCATCAACCAGTCCCAGTGCGGCTAGGAGTCTAGACGTTTTGCAATTTACGAATTTTTCGCTTGCGCATTACAATTATTCCGCGGTATTCGGGGTTCATTGCACCGGCTCGATGCGATGCTGCTTAGTTTTTATTATCCTCTCCAGTGCTTGGATCGAGCAGGCAGGTCCGTGATCGAAATTTTCAACGCACGAAGTTAGCACCGTGACGTATCCGGTGCCGCTCGCGAAGCGCCATTCAGCTCGTTTAACTTGCTTAATGGCGAACCTTGAAGCATCATGCAAAATCGCAAGTATCCCATAATGTAATCCGTTTACGGTGCTATATGGCGATTGGTTCCTGTGAGAGTGATCCGATGGGGACGAATCGATTCGCTTAATGGCCGTGCTAATTTTATTCTGTGCGATTATTCGAAGCGTGGTTAAGTCGACTTTAGTATGAGTATGGTAAAGTGTAGCAAAAACTGGTAACACCCAATTCGCTTCCGATGTTCGAAGACTGTGATTGTTTGGTGTGCAAGCCTACATTAGAGCGTTTTAAGTATCTGCGAACTAACGCTTAGGCATGATCGACTATAAAAACACTGCAAATGATACAGCGCACCGATAATACGTGTTTGCTCATCAGAGTGTTATTATTAATTTTTTTTCTCAACGCCCAATCGAACAGCTGCGCACAAATGTGATTCGGCCAAGTCTAGACTTAGGTCATTGACAGGGGATGATTCGTAAGTTTTGCACGGTCCGTTTCTACGAATGCATTTTTTCATTTCGACACGGGCTTCATGAATCCGTACTTCTTTGTTGGTTGTTTTTGGAGGCACTGACTTAGTTGCTGCCGTTGTGTTTTTATAATCTAGATCGATGCTCAGATTGTCCTTTGAATCGGCACGCGGTCACGTTTCGTTCTTATTGTGTTGATTTGATGCTCTCGAAATTGTCTATCTAATTTTGACCGCGGTTATTTCCAATCTACGTGTACGTAAGTAAATTACCATTGTCAACTTTTAACGGTCTTCTTTGTAATTAATTATTCGTATGACTTAATTCCGGCTCGTGTATTCGTTATCACACTGTTGTTTTAATGTTATAGCCATATAAAACATGTTATTAATCCTCTAATCAATTCGCAGATGTCCATGTCGGTCATTCGATATGCGGTCTAGACTTTTCGACTTCGTCAATGCAATGCGCTTCATCATTACAATGGAATCCTACTGTAAGTTCGTTAGGTATTCCGTGTCATGTCTATGAATATATGACTAGTTTGTCATGTCTATGCCTGTATTTCGGCCTTTGACTTTTGGTCGTCGACTGCGTTAGTGAATAGTGACGAGGAAAACAAAACCAGATTCGACTAATGCCAATCGATATGCACCGTAATGATGTTGTATACAGCTAATCAAGAACATATAACTCGATAGCGCAAATTGTGAAAGCAATAAATTATGTTAAATTTACAGCACCGATGTGTGGTGGACGTGCTGGACATAAATTAGCTTTGATGATTTTTATGCGTCTATTTTTTTTATTGTATCTAATTAGATATCACGATGCTGTGTGCGTTTTCAAAAGCATATCGATATTTCAATCGGGATTCGAACGTGCTTGCACAATATATTTGCATTTTTATCACCGTCTCCACGTATAAAATCTTTTATACTTCACTACATAGTATAAAATAAAGGTCCTTTCTCTGTCCATATATCCCTATGTATGCTTAAATCTTTCAAACTACGTAATGGATTTCAATGCGGTTATTTTTATAGATAGAGTGATTAAAGATGAAGGTTTATATGCATAACACATGCTTAATATTTTTGGTATATTTTCTAGCAGCACAGCTCCCGTGCGAAGCAAGGGCGGGTCGCTAGTTTTATTAAAGTTCTAAGTTATTTGCCGATGTTTGTATATTATATATATATACATACATATATATTTGTATGTTATATCAAATATTGGTGAGTAAACAGACTGTTTGACTTATCTGCCAATAGTGCGGCTCCTGTGTCATCATCAGCTATTAGGCCAACCATCAGAAGTGCGCATCCTTGTCCGCTCACCGTCTTGTTTGCTGAACCAACATCTACCGGTATGCGAGGGAATTTCGCGTGAAGCATCTCTGTGGCCTCAATTTTTTACAATTATTTGCGCAGCTCGATTGTTTGCTAAGGCTTTTTGCCGAGGCCCGATGGGGCTACGCGTGTTGACACTGGACGCTAGCCCACCGTTCGTGTATTCTGATTAAATAGATCAGAAACGAACGCCTAATATAAAATACGCCATGCTTTTTTGTTATGTAGCGTAAGTCACAAGTCCGTTATGACGAAACATTATATCACGGAGTCTTCCTCCTTTAAACTATGCTATTAATTTTTAAATTAAACTTTTTACTATTGTATATTTTTATTGATCTTTGTACGAATCGTGCAAAGTACGATTCAAAAGGTACCGTAGTTATAGATGTCCAAATAAGATATTGCCGTAGCACTTTCCGAATTGGTTCGCCGTTAACAGGAAACCTATAACTTTCACAAACGCCACTTGCTCCGATCCGTTTGGTGACCATGAAATTCCCGGCCACGGTTGCAGTCGACAAAAAAAAAAACACTGTTGACGATCTCCGACCCGTCTAGAACTAGAAAGCGGTCATTGCGACATAATCGATTTCATCTATCCCTTTTCGGTCGGGTAACAGTTTTACAGTTACAATGAGAAAGTCGCCACGCGGAAGCCAGTTGATAAGCGAGTTCGTCAACCTATCCGTCCACAAAACAAATACATTTTCCGTATTGATTTGTCGAGTTTGGATGGATCTTGTTTGAAGCGATGATTTATTCGCGTCTAGGCCATTAGAATTTCATTATCATTGTTTTGGCGACACTGTCGCTTTATAGTTTAATCCGCGGACAGGTTCCGCTTCGGCCGATTTCGTATTCATCCCGTACCGTACGACTGAAAGCGGTCCTGAGAACATCTGCATCGGCTTGTATTTTTTATTGCAACGCCACAACGTGACCCGCTTACAGAAGCATGCAGGTCACGGAGTCTGCCATTCATTTATAGCGCCAATCAATCTGTTATCTAAGATCTAGTCACTAGTTGGTGGATTTCTAGCTTTTTATGCGTCTGCCGTGTGCGGGGTCGTTGAACTATTATTTCGTCTTGCATCATTGTGGTTTGTTCCGTATTAGTGTGGCACTCTTTTACCTTTTGCCTCGAAACTCTGTCGCGTCATTACTTCAATGAGCTCTTGATGCCTTTTGGTCGGCTATAGACGTATCTAATGCCGTCTTTTGTGATTGATGCAAAGGTTACACAATTCGGTCCGCGTGTTGTATTTTTTATTTGTTAATGTCGGTTGGACTCAACATTTATTTAAAGCGACGCCGCGATAATGTGTTGCCTAATCGATTTACTAATTTTTATTGCAGATATCACCTCGTATAATAAATGAGTATTGTCGTTAATTTTACATACCTATTTTTTACCTGCTCGTGCGACATCTTAGGATTGAACACGACAAGCTTATGACCGTGATTAAAGACGACAATTTCTATTATTATTAGTAGACTTCCCAGCGTCGTAACGACTATCTATTGTGGTCTAGGCGGAGGTGTCATCGCCGCCAATTGTGCCATTGTGCTGCGGTCTATTCAAGCGAGCTTTTTGTCTATTAAACACGTTCGAGCCAATCGTGTGTCAGGAAGTAGGCAATTTGTAGCGCACACATTGTACGCCGACACCGCAAAACTTACGGCAAATGATGAACGTCACGCTATATCGTTGGTACAGCTCTTTGGTCATTTCCACTAAGCTACATGGTACTGGCTCATTTAGTTTTTTTTTTGGACGCACTAAAAACTTCCCACTGCCTAGACACGTAGCCAAATCGACCGCAAATGCCCGTCGCACTTAAACTTAACAACGTGACTAACATTTAATGGCTTAAAACGTTGTGTACTCGATTCACTTTAGGCGGGATGCGGTAAAAAAATCACTATTCGACTAATCAAAGTAACATTAGTCAAACGAATTGATGCACGGCGTTTTAATGTTATGCTTTTTTTTTTTGGTTATATCAAATCGATTCTTAATGAACTCTTTGCATGCACAAGTGTAGTCATCGTTATATAAAATAATAACGCGTACTCTCGAAATATACGTCGTTAAATTCTGACAACTCATGCGCGTGATAAGCATCGACGTTTCCAGTCTAGACTCGGCATTACTTATTCTTTACGATGGGAAAAGGGTAAGGAACGGAGCGGTTTGTGCAAAACACTCGCATCGTGTTTTCGCTATCGAGCCCCGATCTAAGCCGGCTTCGTATCTAAACCAGTTGCAACGGGCCGCAGGCGATTTTCGGCCCACTGTTGTATAACTATATGCACTCGTTTTCGAGGCAAGGCCGGCGCGAAGGCCGCGTAGGGGCGGCACTGCCTCCACCTGTTATCTCTTCAAGTGGCAGTTGTGGATTGATGATAGTCCAGTAGCCGTTGCACTTTCAATCTTCATAGTTAACGGGATACACCCTGATTAGTATTCGAAAAATTTGTTGTTTCTTTTGTAAGATTTTGTCTCTGTCCTTATTATCGCTACAAATATTTATTGGGCTTAGGATGTGTTGTGTTTTCGGGCACAGCTACGTAGGCGTTGCGAAATAAGAACGCGGCTAATGTACCACCATCGGGACGGGTCGTGTCCCTTCCGCTTGTTACCCTTGGGAACACCCACGCGCGCGTATCCTATTCAAGGAGTAAAGTTGCAGTATTAGTCCTTTACCGCTTAAGGCGATACCAACGAGCCGAGTACACGAAACTCGTGGCGGTTAAATGTTGGTGTTATTCATCTAGATTACTTTAGGGCCCGCGGCAATAAAGCCGTTTCACGGTATGACAATCCGCCCGCTCTTTACAAGAATTGTGCAGTTTTTGCATTGGATTACTCGGAAACGGCCGTCGAGTTTGCCCCCGCGCGAGATATATTACATTAAAACTGTTGATCTAAAGCCGTTTGAGGAGCGCACGGCAGTAAACGAAGCGTTTTTACGTTTAAAAACGGTTTTATGGCGTTTATAATTGTCACCGTCACGTTTGGCTAACGTGTGTTCATGAACGCTTGCATTACTTTGGGTTTCAACCGTTTGTACTAAGATCCCAGATCTATCATCGTTCAAGTTTCTCGGATTACTTTGACGGTGAATAGCAACAGCGCAACTATGATTAATCGAAAGGCGTCACGTAAAAAATCGCTGACAAATCGAGACGCATCGGACGCGCGGCCCCGAAGTTTGCGAGCGCGGTGTTTTTTCAGTTGTTTTTTTTTCACCGCACCACTCGCACAAAAGACATCGGGTGGCCGAACCTTCAAGGACTGCCTCGCTCCGCTTCAGGTGTACTAAATAGTCTCCAAGCCGCAAGAACTCTGCGACCAGTTTACTATTCTATGTTCGGTATTACTTTATGTATTCAATGCAATGTTTCATTACCGTATCTCATATGATACCTCTTTTCAGCTTCTCATATTAATGGTGCAATTAAGTTTTTTCCAAATCACGCGTTCGTCCGTCGCTCATAAAGCGCGCTTCTGACCGAGCGTGATTAGTTGATTCAATTTGTCAAAACTGTTTTTTGCGGTTTACCTTTAGCACATTCGCTCGGTGAGTCTGTACAATTTCATTATAGCCTGCGAGCCTAATGAGTGCATCGTCATTTGTTACTTTAACACCGTTCCTAGCCTTTTTTGTTCGACGGCCGGGCAATTTATCGCGAGTAATTGCTTTCGAGCTCGCGTTGCGTCAAACGGATTTGCTTGTAACACTTTTAAATTACCCGATTTGACTGCGTCGTCGGCGAATAATTAAAACGTCAAATAACTCTCGCACGGTCCCGATGCGGGGTAAGCGATAACTGTGACAGAGTTAAAGGGACGCGACCGGGCCCACTAATGGCGGTCGCGTGTGTGGTGACACTTAGAAAAAAGGACGACGATACCAAAGTTGGGGGGACCTTTGGATTTTTACGGTCGCTCCATTTGGAGATTTCCCATTTAATTACGCTATTTTAGGACGCAGTACACTCGGCTCAGGTCGAATCGTGGTAGGGTACGGTGTTCAGGTCTGTTGCTCGTTTTATCGGACGGCGCGGAAATGGTGAAAAATCGCTATGCGCCGCGAGATTTATCACCGCCGGCTCTCGCTTATGTCGGCTATCTACCGCCCCATTTCGGCGAGGTGGTTCGGTCTAATCAACGCTCTGTTTGTTTTGCTTTATTATCGTCAAAGGGTATATCAATGCAACATTGTAGTAAAGACGAGGTTAGTCTCGAGTGGATGATGCCGCCACTGAGACGCGCGTATGTGTCTTAATGTATTCATATTGTCACCGCACAAAGCCTCCCCGCAACCAATGTTTTGTTTTGCCAAACGTCACAAGTTGTTATTCAAAGCGGTCCTTATCGGACGACGTTTTAGTTGTCAGTCCTCGGTTCGACGGGAACGAATAAAAGATTTCATTACGTTACTGGAATGTGCTAAGGAATTCCGCTAAACAAATTTTGTTTAAAGTTTATGCATCATTGATAATTGATTACTTGAACATGTGATGTAAGTTTATCAAGAAACATAAAAAGCACGCTTTATTTTTTGAGCGCCACTTTATACAGGTGGATAAGTGTTCGTGAACCATTCGCGGTTAGTTAAAATATATTTTATATTACCTTGTACAATACATGGGTTATTTTTGATGTTTTATACACGGAAAATAGTCATTTGTTTGTCTATTACCTTTGCGAATATTGTCATTTGTAGTTTATGGAATTGAATGCCAGTATAAGTCTATTAGCTATCCGTTTAATTTATTGCTACCGATTGAAGGATCCGGGCGACAAGCGAATGCATCGAGTCACGAAAGCGGAAATCGATAAAAGCAATGAAGCATTACAAAGAATCAAAATTCGTTATCTGTATGTTATGCATTAAAATTAATATGAAATGAGAGCTAATAAGAAAAACGACCTGACCTTTTGAAGTGATGGTTAATGCATCGTTCTTTAAAGTTCGTAAAAGCTGAAAAAGAAAAAATAATTTTGACTTTGACTTTTAAAAGTGTACAGCAAAACTTTGCGGTCGGTGCTTTGCTTTCAAGCAAACAAAGTGTCATTATTCTAGCTTTTTTTATTGATTACATGATTTTTTCATCATGCTTGCACTAACTTCTGCCACACCACACTTTATAAATATATTATTTTTATTTATAAAGTCGTTTGCCTTTTTGTAGGGTGTAATTTAAAAAGCAGTGGTAAATACTATATACATATATCTTTATATAAGCATTAGGTTTTGGTTTCGTTCGCACTAAATCTTCAACCCGGTTTCTTAATCAAACTGACCCTTTTTTGACCAAAATAGTCATGTCCCATTGATTGCAAGGGACGCTGACCTTTGTTTTAAGTCGTCGATTTAGATTCCGCTGCGGGTAATTAATAAGTTATAATGGTTTAGACATCGACTTTAATTTTTTCCAACATTGTAAACTAATAGAGCAGTATCATTTGTTGTAGGTGATAAGTATCGCAGTATACTATGTACTTAAGTACATAGTACATTTCTTTATTGTTAGAGTAACAAGTGGGAATCGAGATGAAATTTGTGTATGTTTTAAGTGTACATACACTATCATATGTTGTATGTATCTTGTAGACTCAGATACCGTATATTTACAGCGTAACGAATCTAACGTCTAACCAATCTAGCTTTTAAATCCGTAAAACACTCTTTTTAAGTTATTGAATAGTAATTGAGTTTTCGCCTAGCTCAATTAAAAACGTTCTACAGTACAGTGTTTTACAATTACGTTTCTCAAATTATATTTCTTATGTCGTATACCTGTAATAGATTAATAATAACTTAGTTTTGTGTACAAAACAATCGTTTTAGTGTATATCCTTCGTCCCAGGAGAACATAGATCCGTCGCCGTACAGCCTGTCGCCGGTCTCAGCCAAGTCGCAGAAGCTACTTCGCTCACCGAGGAAGGCCACACGCAAGATATCCAGGATCCCGTTCAAGGTGTTGGATGCACCTGAGCTGCAGGACGACTTCTACCTGAACCTGGTGGACTGGTCGGCGCAGAATGTGCTCAGCGTGGGCTTGGGAAGCTGCGTGTATCTGTGGAGCGCTTGTACAAGCCAGGTGAGTGGATTACGCTGGTGTTTTGTATGTTTTTTTCATTTAAGGAACAACCGTGAATCTTACCTATTGGTCGGTAAGCTTCATGCTTGCTCTTACGATATGCCAATACGTCTATAATGCCACATGATTGCTCACCTTAGATATTGGATGTTATTTTTAGTATTAACTTTAGCTATGGTGTCTTTCGAGCATTAACTTTAGCTATGGTGTCTTTCGAGCATTAACACAATAATGTTTTCACTAGTACTACTGTGTTGTGTGTGAACCTATATGCAACGTGGTTTTTAAAAGCACCGCCACGATGAGTAGTCAGTCTTGCCTTACTACTGTCTAAGCAGAATGAGACACGAAATATTTGAAAACAAAACGCTATCAAAAATCAACAAATGAACATCATTAAGCGATCTAGTAATCACTGGCTGTAGTTTAACTATGAGAGAAGAGAAAACTTACCTCGGAGAATACATGAACATAATTTTTATTTGAAATTTAATAAATATTCAAAATATATTTGTATGTCTTGCGCTCTGGTGCTTATTATTTTAAACGAAAGTCGTCGATGACTTCTTCGAGCACAGTGAATTGGGCACTCGGTGAAGACGTGTCAATAAATTATTTCAATATTTGTTTATGCTAAATGACGGAAGTTTTTTTTTCGTTCTGTGATGTCAACGCTCTCGCCACCTTGTGTGCCGATGAAATTGATGTTTGCTTTGGAGATAATAATTTACACTCTGCAAATGTGCCTGCCTATAAACCTCCAAGGTCCGGCTTAATGGTCACATTGGTTCGCCGTTGAGAAGTTTGTTTGTTTAGCACTTTGGCGTCATACATTTAATGCGAGCGTCATTGAAAAGGTTGTTGAATTTTGATACGTTAATGTTAGGCTATTTAAGGTTTTGTTTGAATATTATTCAACGATGAGATTATACCCGGACGCGATGACTTGTTGTAACGTGAATGCTTCGCGAAGTGATGCGCGTGAACGTAAACAATGTAATCCATAGAAAAGTAGCGTTGTTATATAGTCACTAGCTCACCAACATGTCAGATGGTCAATAATTTGACATGTTGGTGAGCATTGTGCATGGACTGGATGCCACTTTGTTGCCATGGGTCACAATGTTTTCATAAATTCTAAGTACGTATGGTTTAAAAGACATTTAAAAAAAAACAGTTAAAACCGTGTTTTATATTTTTACACCAAATCTAATAAGTGAATGTTTGTTGAATGGATTTTAATAACTAAAATGTGGTCTTTATCATTCAGCATTTAAAAAAAAGCGAATTGTTCCTGAAAGCGTTTGATCAATTTTATACAACTTTTGGTATTCAAGTTGGAATTTTAGATTATTTATTATATGACTATATGGTTAACGGGACGTTTCATCTCATACCTCGGGCCAGCGAATGGATTTGTAGAATTTTAAGCTTACCATCCGGTGAATTCGTGGCTTCAGCTAATAATTTTTCATAGATAAACGTAGATATATTATCTATTATAGTTTTTACATTATTTTTTTGTTTACAGGTTACGCGTTTATGCGATCTATCGTCTGAAGGAAATGCCGTCACGTCAGTCGCATGGAGCGAACGCGGGCATTTGGTGGCGGTTGGTACGCAGAAAGGGCATATAAGCGTTTGGGATGTAGCTGCGAATAAAGAGGTGAGTTAATTGTGGAAAGATGTAGTATAGATAGTTGGTTTTTTGGAAATCATTCAATTGGTCAGATTTTTATATTAGTTGGTTGGTTGTTGACAATGGACATATGCGAAGGTTATAAATGAATCGGTTTTAGTAGGTCTCGTGACTTGACTTAAGTTATTAATGTTTTTTTTGTATTATTCTTTCGTGTAGTTAAGATCATAATTATTTTTATTATTTATGTTATATAACCGAAAAAAAATTAGGTTCGCTTGTAAGTTATTGGTGCATTGTATATATGTATAGATATTCGATACTAAAATTTATAACGTATAAAGCGAGCATCTGTAAAAAAGCATATGAGTTTTATAATTTCAAGTATAAATACTACCCACTTTCACATCAAAATGTCATCCAATCCCTACATTTAGCGTACACAAGATCGACCATCCATAACATCACCTACACGCCGTCACATTGTCTATTTGCTCGTGTATTCGCTGCCTCATATTGTGTACGCGTTGACACAAAGCGTCATAGAACAGACACCGATCTCTTATGTTTATGATGTTGCTTCAATTTTGGTCTATTTATATTTACATATCAATTTAATTTTTTTGGTACATATTGCTGTGTAGAGAAAGGAAAGAACAGATATTTATATAAATGAATAATTATTTTGGAAAAATATGGCGCTTTCATTAATACATGATTAATACATTTACTTTGATATACTTTGATTAATACTTTCATTAAAAAAGAATAATCAAAATTGACGTTACTTTAATATTACGCCTAAGTTAAGTTAAGCCAATGTACATTTCGCCAATAGAAAACGATTATTTGTACAACGCATAGATTGTCTTGTAACTTTCGTACTTACACTTACTAAATAGATTTTAAGCCTATGTCCTATGTCCATCGGTCGAAGATCTGCATAGTAAGCGCACATTACTGCTTCCGTAGCCTAGTGGTATAGTCGTGTGCTATAAAAACCGAACCGAAGTCGTGGGTTCGAATCCTGCGGGGACTCAACAAATTTTCATTGTTGTTTCCTCGTTTGTTAGGGCAATTTAGGCCGATCACTTAATTGTCTGAAAACTAAGACGATCCATACCTCGGGTGGGCATGTAAAACCTCGGTCCACCCACCAACTCGCATTGGACCAGCGTGGTGGGATACGGTCCGAAACCCCTCTAATGGATAGGGGTGTATTGGGGGAGGCCTTTGTCTAGCAGTAGACTATCACAGGCTGATGATGATGAAGCGCATATTATATGCATACATATTTTAAAGCCTTTGTCATTTGTTCGTAGGTCACAAAGTTGCAAGGTCACATTGCAAGGGTCGGTGCCCTCGCGTGGAATGGAGACATGCTTAGTTCTGGCTCGAGGGACCGACACATTAGACAACGGGACACGAGGACGCCACGTAAGTAGTTTATGGATGATAAAATATTGCACTTTGAAACAATACATATATGATAATTCAGATATCAATCGAAATATGGTAATACTAAAAGGTTTAAGAAATTATCCCATTTTCGAAGACATTTCAATATTTTAAATGTTATGCAAAATACGAAATGGTCGGCTTCTCAACTATCTAACTGATATCTTTCCTGCAAAAAATCGTCTAATATTTTGCCGGTGTGGTGTAGTAAATTATTAGATGAATAAATAAATATAATAATAAAAAAATATAAATATGTTATGAATAATTTGATAATTACTTAATCTGTTATGAGCAGACCGTTTTGCTTATAGATAATAATCGTGCGCGTATTGTTCCTCAATGTAATAGAAAGAAAAATCAATACTAAAACACTTTTAAGCGACAACTTTTTAATGCAAAACCTTACATAACCAATATTTTCGTATGAGCATCATGATCATTACAATTGATGCAACATCAATGCAGCGCCTAAACTATAAACGCTCCTTCAAACATGTTTCATCGAATCATATTCAAATTCAAATTCAAAGTCAACATAAGGTGATGCACTCACTTATTGATTGTCAAAACGCTACCACCTGTTCAGAAAAAGCCTGAGGCTCTGACCTGAGAAGAACCAGCGAAAGGCGGGACTATTTTTGACATCTTTTACGAGAAATCAAATCAATAAACAAAAAATTACATACATAATATCATTATCTTATTAAAAAATAACTTTATTTACCATTTACCTTTACCAGAGTAGTGCGAGCATTCCGTTACCAGAGTGTGTTGTCATTTAAAAAAAATTATCGTTATTCATTCGCCTTTTGTGTAGTCGATTGTACAAATTGCACTTTCTATGACATGATGCATATTTGAATGGACCGCTCGATGATACGTCGTTATGTGCAACAGGAAATGCTCATTCCTCGTTCATTTGTATCGGATGATCCGTCCGTCGTTGCATTACGTTGTACATTGTCCCATTATTAGGTGAATTCAATGCTTATTAATATTTGGTAATGTAGGTATTTCTTGTTGACACGGACATACTCAATTCTTGGATATATTTATATTTGATTGGAGTACGAAGGACTATCGAAATATGTATTTCTGTTCGATTGAACTATAATACAAATAAAATTAGGTGTATCTAACAAAATATTGTATTGAGTAATCTCTATACAGAGTTTGCTATTTTAGTTAGTGTTTAATAATAATACGGAAAGCTGTCTTAGACGAATAAAACGTCAGCATAAACTTGGATATTTTGATAGCAAAGCAATACAAAAAAAAAGGTTGAAAAGCACGTCAAGCAAGCAAGCAAGCATATCTGTCTCATAATAATTATCGAAGTTTGTGACTAAACATAAAATATTTTTATAAGCGTATTGAATTTTATTTATACCAGTTGTATTTATTAAAAAAAAAACTATTGTCAAATTTCTATACGATGCCTTAATATTACGGTGTATTAATAACGATCATTTTAACCGTTTCAATTTGTTCCCGACGCTAAGGGCACTTACCGCACTTATATTCATGATATAGTTTAAAAGGTGGTACGTCCTTATTCAAGTAACCGTCATGCCTATTTCCGCTGCGAAGCAGTTGTGTGTAAACACTACTGTCTTCCGGTTTGAAGGGCACCGTAGCCTGTATAAATACTTGGTAAATGACACGTAACATCCCATGTCTTGGGGTGGTCAGCGAATTTGTGGAGTCTCAAGCTGCGGTTCTTATCAGCAGTCCTTTAAGCAATAAAAAAAGTTTATTACAAATAAAACTTAAGTTTATTCTCCTTGTGTTATTATTATCAGTGATTTAATATTTATTTTCTTGCCTATTCCAGCGCAACAATCGTCGCGCGTCCTCCAAGGGCATAGACAAGAGGTGTGCGGATTGAAATGGTCACCCGACGGCCAGTCGCTCGCCTCCGGTGGCAACGACAACAAACTGTTCGTCTGGTCTATGGTGAGTTGTATTTAGTTTTCAGAAATTTTCCATTTATTACATTGTATTTGTGGTTAATATATGAATTTTGAATTTTTCGTAAAGTTACATTTAGTATATTATTATTTGGTACGTTATCTAAAAGAGATTATCAAAAGCTAAATGCCAAATCGTATTTCGTTTATGCAATTACACAAGAGACAAGTCGTACATGGAATTTTCATAAACAAACTAATGTAAACGTTAACGACAACATAGAATATAATGTGTTCTTACTGATGGACGGCAGCTATTTTTATCAAATCCAGTTTTATACATACCAATATCAATACTTGTTACGCGATGCTCTTAAACTAGATTTTTATAAAATCATTGTTATTTTATTCTCTTATAACGATTAAAGTAACATAACAATAATCACCATCAGCCTGTCATAGTCCACTGCTGGACATAGGCCTCCCTAATACACCCCTATCCATTAGGGGTTTTTGGACCGTATCCCACCACGCTGGTCCAATGCGGGTTGGTGGGTGGAAAGCAATAAATACATATCAAATCACGTTTATTATAATGTTGTTTATTATGATGTTTAAAATATATATCGTGGTTATGTTATCAGTCTTCCTTGTGTATTATACTCTCAGCGTGATATATATTTTTCAAACATGGGAATGCGGTTTCGCGTCAATAGTAATTTTTTAATCGACTCGTCGTAAATTATATTTAGAGAATGAAGCGATAATTAACTTTTAGAGAATGTAAATAATTAAAAGTCGATTCGTAAAATACATATTTGCAATGCAAATAATCCGATTGTACGCGTATTCTTACAGGTGTATTCTGACTTTTGTTGTTTACATTTTGTTGTCACATTCATTGAATGTTTATTGATCAAATTATCAGAACCGTTTTTGGTGTGACAGACTGGAATAGATTACTTTTTTATGCAGTTTTTTTTTAATATTTGTAACTGTATAGCATTTGGTCTCAGAAATATTTGCATTATTTATGTGTGATTTAAACGTTTATTTCGTAATCAGCCTTATTAAACTAAAGTTGATATGAAATATTGAGATAATTGTAACCGCGTAGGTGTTTAGTCGGTAAATTCTAGTTAATATACCATATAATAATTTTTTCTAATGTAGTTACCTAATTTATTATTTACTTGCAATTAATTATTCCAGACTTGACTTTAGCTCCACATTTAATCAAATATGGCATTGAATTCACGTATTTTCACGCTATAACCGCATCCCCTATTGGTTAACGTAGCTTGAATGCTATTAGTGTTTACATCAATTCTATATCATCATTTCAACTGCCACCATAGCTTGGTGGTATGGGCTCATGACTGATAAGTCGTGGGTATGAACCCAGTGGGGAGTCAACTACTTTTCTGATATGTTTTTTAGTTGGTTGATGCAATTCGGGCGGACCTCTTAATTACCTGTAAAGTATGTAGATCCATGCGTCGGATGGGCACGTAAAAAGTAGGTCCTGCGCATGGTCTCTCTTCGGTCGTGTCGGTTATCCGTCCCCATCGGGCTTTGATAGTATAAAGGAACGGGGAGTGCGCCCGTGTTTGCGCGTACACTTGTGCACAACAATATCTCCTGCATAGTTCGCTGACGATTATAGATCGGCCTTGCTAGTCGAATTCGTCTCGGACAACGTTATATATTATTATTATATGCCCTGATATATATTGATTGATGTTTAATATATTCCTCTTTTCGACAGCACTCCACGTCGCCCGTGCAAACGTACTCGGCGCACGTGGCGGCGGTCAAGGCCATCGCCTGGTCGCCTCATCAGCACGGACTATTGGCTTCTGGAGGCGGTACCGCAGATAGGTGCATACGTTTCTGGAACACGTTGACGTCACAGCCGATGCAGTGCGTCGATACAGGTGGGTGGAAATTAAAATTCAAATTCGGGTATTATAATCGATTTTTATCTGATGATAAGTGATATGCATTGCCAATTGGAAATGCAGCCTGAGGCGTCAAAAATTCCGCATACTTTCTTCAGAAAAGAGATGTTGTCTTGTTTGCCTAATTACACTGGCTACGGTGCCCTTCGAACCGGAAGGCAGAAGTGTCTAAAAACACTGCGGCGGAATTATTAAAGGTCTACCACCGGTTCAAAGTCAGACTTGTTCAAAAGAGAGCTGGCGAAAAACATATGTTGCAATCATCTCTATTATAAAGTAAAAGCAGTTGTCAGAAAATAGTGAAAAGAAAATTGCTGAGCTGAATGCGATCTGGTGTGCGTTATGTTCAAGGGTATATTTATGGTGTGTAATAGATTTTTTTGTATTAATAGGCTCACAAGTATGCAATTTGGCTTGGTCGAAACACTCCAGCGAGTTGGTATCGACCCACGGATACTCGCAGAACCAAATCCTCGTTTGGAAGTATCCCTCTTTGACCCAGGTAATTATTGTTTGACTAAAATAATTATTACAATAAGAAGAAAAATATATATAACTTACTTTAATTTTGTTCCCTATATTATTAAAATTTGCCAATTGTAATTTTATATTTATAAATGTTTTTTTTTTTTTTACTTGAATATTTAATCATTTTACCATTAAATAATTATATAAAATTTAATCATGTCATAGGATTGATGTGACTAAATTCCATTGCACAAATAAAATCCTCAAAAATTAAAGGATTGGTTTCATTGGATCTATTTCTAAATTTATTTTTAATATCATCATAAATTTTATTATTTTTACAACTGATGGCAACCCTAATTTACGTTCAGGTGGCGAAACTCACCGGGCACTCGTACCGCGTGCTCTACCTCGCCCTGTCCCCGGACGGCGAGGCGATCGTCACCGGCGCCGGAGATGAGACTCTGCGCTTCTGGAATGTGTTCTCCAAGACGCCATCGCACAAGGAGAATAAAAGCGTGTTGAACCTCTACACAGCCCTGAGATAAAAACTCGCTAGTCACAACCCTAATCGCTCGTATACGTGATGATTATTAAGGGAAAACTAACGAGTGGCAACCCTATTCGCTCGCATACGTGGTGACTATTAACCCAAAACTCGCTTGTGGCAACCCTATGCGCTAGTTACGTGGTGATTATTAACCGAGAACTCGTTAGCGCCAACCCTGTACATATTGAAGAAAAGTTGCAAGTGTCAACCCTGTTCGCTCGGTCGACAACCCTAATGATGATCAGCAACTCTGAAGGGAAAGCTTCAAATAAACCCGTACTACCATCAGTATGAAGTTTAAGAGAACTACTAAGCAAGTAAAAAATGGTAGGGTTGGCACCTGCGAGATGCGTGCGAGTGTTGTTCTGGCTAGTACCAGCCCTGGATACAGCCGAAAATAATAAACCGATTCGAGTGGCAACCCTAACTGAATCATAGCTAGCGAGTGGCATCCCTAGTGTTATGAACTTATACGCCATCTACTGGACGCTTTTGCGATTAGTGGCGAAAGGAAAAACATTGTGTGTATTTTGAGTGTTCGTTTAACATGAAAAATTATTGATAAGTTACGAAATGTCTAATATATTGATGGAGAAAAGTGCATTATTTATAACCTTAAAAGGCGTTTATTATATATAATTTAGTATCGTCTTTAATCGATCGGTTGGCGGATTAGAGTTATACTTTTTGGCTAATCGATTCATGTTTATAATATACTTTAGAGTATTGTTTTGTTTTATATAATTTGGAAAACTGTTTTTCGACGTCTGTTGGTGACAAATGTCAAGCAATATGCACATATATGCATCTCCCGAGTAAAAAAGCTAAATAGATTTATGTATTTTACTTTGGTGCTGACACTTGTTTATCAACGCGTGGGCGGTTTAATTGTTTTCTTAATATTTCTATACAAGCTGGACTAATAAAACGTGCGGTTGTTAAATGAAATATTTTTAATGCATGTATACAAGATCAAGGTTTGTCATGGAGTTTCTGTGCAATATTTTTTCCTTAAACGAGTAATTGCTGGATTGGTCTCTGATTTAATCACAGAATTATTACTAACACATTAATAACCTGATGTATTATTATTGCTTTATTAAATAGATAACTTATTAATAATAATATATGTACCCACATCATTCACATTACTGTAACATATAAAAATGTAAAAGAAAAAACAGTTAACTTGCACAAAAACTCTATGACTCCTATGTAACTTTTATATTAATGTACACTAATTTGTGTATCACATATACAATTGTTTACAATGATATAGACGAAAAATTATGAATTTTGTTCTGGATATATTTTTCCAAATGCGATTGCGGTGAAAACTTGACTACATTTTGTTTTTTTTTTTAATAGTTTTTTATCCTGATTTTGTAGTTTTTTTTAATAGTTTTAATGTCAAAATTATATGTATTTTTGTTTTATAAACATTCTTCCAACCATTAAAAAAAACATAAATAAATAATTATTCCAAAAGATTTTTGTGATAATCTTTAATGGTAACAAAATGTAATACCAGTTTTTACCGCTCTTAACATTTGACTATATTTATTTGTGACTTGACCAATTTTTGTTGATGAATTTATCTTTTGGACCGATGGGAGGTTTTCGGAACAAATGTTCCTTGTTTTTATGTTCAGCCATTTTTTTATCTAAACAACAATTATATTTTTATGTTTCAGCTTCGCATGTTTATTATATGAAATGTTATGATGGGCATTCCTTTTGTAGTATTTCATATTTTAAAGTAGGAGAAGATTAGTCGGGAAAGATATTGGGAAATTCTGTACATTTCAATACTGCAAGCGTTGATGCTCAACTTTGTAAATTTATCTAATGCGATATTAAGGTTTTTAAAACACTGATCCGAAGTGCAGAATCACGTAATGCGGTTTATTTAAACAAATATTGTATTAAAGAGGTATGTAGCATAATTTTCTTTTTAGGTTATACTTATATAGGTTTTTTGTAGGTTATAAATTTTCATTGTGATTGTTTCATTTAGATTTTCTCTTAGTTTCTATATTTCCCTCTTTTATTGGCATTTATTAGTATTAATGCGTTTCTCTTTGCGTTTGAAGTACGGAAAATTTTGTTTGTAAATACATTGTGTACTAAACTCCCTTTATATATGTATATTCTATATTGGAGGTGCCTCATATGATCTCACTTTGGCAACTGCTATACGAATACCGTCACACTATATTTAGAAATGTAACGAAAAAAAGAAACAAGGTGTAAAATTTTTCTTTCTATTTATTTTAATTAATAATAATAATTTATTCGCAGCGATAATGTTGCCAGTAATTTAATGTCTCGGACATATTGTGACGGTTGATTTGTCTGTGATGCGATTTTTTCGTCATTTCTAAGGAAATAATTTGTTTGGCTCAGAAAAAATCGCGTCGCGGATGAAATAAGTTTTCCGAGGCGCCCTCTAATTATATTGCCCTGTGTCCATATTCCTATTAGTTTAATCGTTTATGAAAGTAATTGGATTTGTGCAATGTAGTGTGTAGGTTATGATCTATGTAACATACCAGGGATTATGTCACGGCGATATGGATATATATTTTTACTATTTTTCTGTCTTTTAACGTATGGAATTTCAACCCTTGATAATATACTTTTTTTCACTATCGTTTTAGTATCTGTTTAGTTAAAATTAAAAAATAAAGAACTAAATCTCTGGCCGCCTGACTCTTATTTTCTGATTTTTTTTTAATGAATTAATAGAAATAATTTCAATCACCGTGGCACAGTTCTATGATCAGTTATAGTTTTTCGGTCATAAAAATTATGAAAATTCACCATTAACCTAAATAAAAATTAAAACGTCATTAGTATTAAGGTTGATTTTATTGACACCAAAAATTAACGTTTTTTTTTTTCAAAAACTAAATTTAAAATTGTGTTTATCTCGGTTTTTAGTGTGCAACACTATTAGTCACTATTGTTTTTTTTAAATTATGCGGTGTATTAAGTGTTTATTAAGAGAGGTTTCAGGTTAACTTGAAATAATTTAATGCGTTAAAATTAAGCTTATACAAAATTGTAAATCGGTAATTATGTATTGGGTGATTTTTGGAAATACAATAAGTTGCGGAGAGTAATTCTTGAGTAACTTAGTCATAATTTTTAACGAAATTTAATATCTTTGCTTTGGAAAATTAATGCTTTCGTTATCTGTTTGTGTACTTACTTTCCAATAATATATAATTTCACCACCGTTGCTCCCTTTATAACTTTTAGTTATGTAATTATAAATATTGTAACTCAGAATACTTCGTGGTAATAGTGAAAGATTTATTTATACATGATAAAGAAAGATATAATATATTTCAAGAATCCATTTTAGACTGATTTTATTGTACACCCATTCTGTTTGAGGGTATGTAGTGTTAATTGTGAACTAAAATATTAAATGTGTGATCTATAATTATGTGTTTCATTACGTCACTCTCCCCCGACCCCTCCCCGCATCGTCCACCCTCACCCTCGTATTAGCACATAAATTAATGTTCATGCCAAAATAGTTTTCTTTTGAAATCAACGACGAAAATAGTCACTTTAAATCACTTTAATTCATTGTCATTTCATCTATTCTATCCACTCGTATGTGCTATTCTTTGTAATTTAAAACCGGTTATTGTAATTATTTTTTTTTTTTGTTTTTTTTTTGGCTGGATCTCGTGCTCTGTGGAATTAACCTATTAGAACATAACCGGGTTATGGGGGTGCCCGTTGTGACTTAACTGCACCAAGGGCCCCCAGATGGGGAGCCTCGGCTTGGGCCGTCACTTTCTGGTACCCGTTAGCATGCTGAATCGAGGGCTGCCCAGGTGGGCCGACGCCTCGGCTCGATTCAGACGCTTTGCAATGATCATTTAATAGCTAGAAGAGCTCTATCTAAACTTTACTACCACTTCTTAAAGCGTTGGCGCTGGGAGAAGAAGTGGCGCAAGAAACTCCAGCAACGCTCCTATCTAATATGGTGTTAAGCTACAGTGTCATATAGCAAAGGGTGTGTAAGTTCGACCTCACCGGTGGGGCCGATGTCATGAGTGTAATTGTAATGATTATGATGTGTTTTGATTGAGATCGTCTTTTGTCTTAGATTGTTGTTCTTTTATTTGAGATTTCAGTTTCATACACATATTTGAATGTTAAGATCATTTGTAACACCTGACTTTAATTTATTTCTGTGCTGTGCACGTAAAACTTACGGTACTTGCAACACCGAAGTGTAAGTAAAGGATCATGTATTTTTAAACTTTAAACTTATTCAACATAGTCTACGGCCGCTACGTAAAATTACAGTTAGGAGATGAATTGTCAATGTTACACAAGATGGCGCAGTAGTTATAGTAACTAATATCTCCATCTATCCTCCACTACAGACAATGTCGGTGTCCCCAAATTTTCAAGTCAAAATGTTTCATTTCAATCGTATACGGATGAGCATTATTATGTCCTTAATTTTTCCTTTTTCTAATGCATATGTAGGTAATTAATCTACGTTAATATTGTAGTCCTTATCGTGATTTTACCACTTTTGAACATACCATATGTGCAGCTAGTTATATTTACTTGGAAGTATTATAAATATATGTTTTGCAGTGTTGCATGTCTGATCGCTTCAAGAGGTAAAATATTATTTTTACACTTTATGTACACGGGGGACTTTATGCCAGTGGCATTGTCTCCCTGTCAACCTTTACCTAAAATATGCCTGCTTTAAGTTAATATATTCGATTTAGACCAAAAAAAACATTATGCTGCGACTGATGCCAATCATTAAGCCACGCTGCTGTTTTAATTTAAATAAGACGATAATAATAGATGGTTCTATTTATCATTATATAAATATTTAAATAGTCCGCCGCCGATAATGGACGTTATACATTTTAAAGTCTTATATTATTTCATACAGTAAAAATCGATTATATATCAAATATATATATATCAAAAAATATATATCATAGCGATTATAAATATTCTTTAACTAAAAAAATCTAAAAATAACACGAGCGAGGTAGTGGACGGATCGCTAGTAAGTGATTAAAGTTTAACGGAGGCTACTGCAAGTAAAGGAGGCGGCTACTAGCAGTACGGTGTAAAAGACCTTCCTAAATAAAATAATTATGATTTAGAACTTTATTTACGGGATCTTATTATTATTCGAGAGAACATTTCGTCTTCTTAGCAATTTTACTATTTATATTTTATTACTTTTAAAGATTTTTTTTTAATTTGCGTTTGATTTTAAGTGTATTCAAGTTACATGAACGTTTACAGTGCGTATGTCAGGTGTTGGAGGAAGTCTTACCACGGTAGAAATATAGTGCTATTAGTTTTTAATTTTTCTCGTGTCTGGATTTTTTCATAAGTATAAAAACCAAAGTCTGCTCAGATAATTAGATGGTGATGTGTACCGTCGATACATACTTATTCATTTATCATAGATATATCGAAACGAGGTAGGCCTCTTTATTCGTTCGTTTAACGTACATTTCATGCGACGCCGGCCATGCGGCGGAAAAAGCGTCAGATGCGACGGAAATTCGAAAACAATTGCCCTTAACGACGAACAGTCGTTTTTCATTCGACTAAAAGGGGGAGGGTGGAGTGTTTTTGATTGCGTCAAACTAAGTTTGCCCCTTTTTTTACGATTTTCCAGTCTGGCTTCGATAATTTATGGATTGTTACAAAGTACTACATAGCGTTCTTGGCCTATTGGTTATCAAATATTTATTTATTAAAGAAAATTTTAATAGTTCTGTTGTAACATAATTAACGCGTTGATTTTATTGTATACGGTACGATACAATAAAGTACAAGGGAAATTTTAACATAAAAATATGATGCTCTTCAAACAGTATCTAACAACAAAATAAGACGGTGACAACGTGCCCTCTGCAAGAAACTACCCCGCGATTTCCGCCTTTGCATTTAAATCACTAATATCTTTTAAGTACTCGTTAATCAAAATCTCATGTATGACAAGTTTAATGTACGTAGAATGAAGATTTTTTTGAATTTATTAACTCTTATAACTTGTATAAACTTACACTCAGCGGCGGACTAAGCCCGTCAGAGGCCAGGGCAGCAAAGCTGAATGAGGCCCCCAAAGCTTTAAGCAAAATGTATTTCTACAGCTTTTTATTCAGTTCACATTTGTATGTATAAGTATTTATGATAATTTCTTAATCTTGATGAAATCATGAAGGAACTATGCATATTTTAAGTATTATGAAAACGTAAAAATCATTTGAGGGCCCCAAGACCTGAGGCCAGGGGCAGGCCTTCCACCCCTGTTAGTCCGCCACTGCTTACACTATACTACCTCAAATGAGCTTTGAATATGCCTAATTGCAATTTATAACAATGGTCTACATTATAATTGGTCATTGTGGGTTATTCTTAAAACATAGATACATGCGCTCGCGGATTTTATTACTCTAATATCAGAATTGGACTATTAAGCTACGATCTTAGTTCAACAGGGGCAGCTGATTTAGTCTGAAATTAAATTAAACGTGTAGAAACAATAGAATTAATTTAGGCACCTAGGCTACGGTATAATAATTAAAAAAGTATAGAAATAAAAACTAAACCTGACGGAATAATAATTGTTAATATACAATGTCTGATACGTTGCAATACCTGAATGAATAATATTTTATCAAATTATGATACCTTAGCTTATAAGGACCTTACCATTATCCTGTAAATTTTTCATAACTAGTAGTTTACAAATCCGACAAAAAAGAATAAAGAAAAAACCATTTTGTGTTTTCCCGCATATAGATGCTTATTCTTTCACGATGTGTACTTTTATTTAAACAAATCGAAATTTAATATATTGACAGTTAGTCACCGCCACACTGCAATTTTGACGATAGATGGCGTTGTGTTACCGACTTTAGATATCTGTTTCATGATACATACTTTCTATGAACTCCTTTCCCTTTGTAAGATAATATATGTAAATGAAAAAAGCCTAGTAATATCCCAATAAGTCGATGTTTACATCAAAGCGCAAAAGGTAGAGCTAAGGGCGACAAAGTGTCTCATTAGCGGAATTTTGCGTGCGCTCTCTAGCGTCAATACGATGTCATTACGACAGGCTCTAAGGCGTCCGATGCCTTGAAAAGCTCCTTGGGAGCAAAGCCCGTAGGAAGATTATAATCCTTAGTAAGATGTTTGCTTTCGTAAAATAGGTCAGCTTTATTAAGTGACGGTAAGTTGTTATACACAATAGTTATCACTACATTATTTGTAATAGAGAATAATGTATAAATTGTTATATTATTATACGTTCGGTAGCTATAATGTTGGTATCTTTTAAGAGTATCTGAAGCACAATGTTTAAATAACAATAATAACAAAGTATTCAACGCATTATTATTTGCCCCAAAACCATTCAAGTTTTGTGTAAGTACAAGTTGAATAAGTATTCATAAAAATGTTTTACAGAATAGGCAATAAATATTTTTTTTAGAGCAACGATTTAAAAATACACCAATTTTACAAAACTAAATCCCTGTACATGTAAATTACAAGTTTGTAATTAGTTATTAATTACTAACAACATAAGTTTAAAAGTTAATTGTTGCAATTACATTAAATTAATTAGTTTTAAGCGTGATCAAAGCAAAAACTCGTGATTTTTCTCATCCTGTTACTGCACAGGTTTGTTATAAAAGCCACGTGTAGCATTTAATACAATAATCTAAACGTAGAGCTAAAAATCAATTAAATATCGTTGGAATACTGCAATATAATCTTAAAAACGAGTACGTTTAGGTCGAAAATCAATTAGAGGGGTGCTTGCAGTTAACCTGTGACCTGACCGGTGCGCGTTGTTACATGTTGCCTTACAATTTAGCACTCGATCAAGTACGATTTTTTAATTTCAACTACAAAAGAGTTTGTATTTCCATGTGTCGTCGCTTCTGTCAACTGCAGTATTTTTACGTATTTCAATCGACTTAAAAGTAATACTCAATTATTTATTTAATATTTACCTTGATATTAAAAGCGATAAAATATGTGTGATTTTTGGATAAGTTATTTTATGTATATATATATATATATATATATATATTAATCTTATTAAAAAAATAAAGTCATGACGTTAAAGGTCAGCTATATCCATCAATAATATAATGCCATAAGATTACTTTTTCAAAAAACCTAGAATTTTTACCATTTAAGAGAGCGATGAAAATAGCAGGAGGCTTACCCGATTATTAGAGACACTGCGATTCTCCCTCGTTTGCCCACCAATCGCAGTAGCTACAGAGTTATTCAAACTGGAACACCACAGCGTTTTCACGTTACTGTTTTGCGATAGAAAATACACCGCAGTGAACATCCGTACTGTCTTATGTCAAACTCCAATAAGGTTAAAACATAAAGTGTTCTGATTGATTTTTATCCATACTTACTCATTATGTGGTATTTTATTAACGTTTTAAAGGTTGACATTGGCGTTTGTTGACTGAACCCTCATTTTCATTACTGTTTCTTAAAAATATACAATTATGCTCTTCTCTAAGTGTTATGTACCTATCAGATATAGATAACAAATTATATTTATCGCCCGTTCAATGACAAAACAGTAAAATAAGAAAGTATACAGTGTACAATTCAAATATTAACGGTTAATCAATAGACTAATAGATTATCGTGTTGCCAGTAAACAAGCTAACTCCACAACCTTATGTTATTTACAAGGGAACTGGCGTTTAAAATATGATTGAATTTCTATTTAATGTCAAAGAAATGTCAAAAGATGTTATTTTTAAGTTCCTAAGTGCAAATACGATGCACTTTGAGTGATTAATGTTATTTCCTAGGAAGCAGGACTATTTTTGCGCATATATGCGCCAACTCGGTCATTAACCAGAAGATGGCCGACTCAAACGCGCCCTCCCGTCAAAAACAGCGGCCGAGGGTGGGAGGTCGACGACCCCACAACTACTACGGGCGTAGTAGATAAAAGCGGAAACGATTCGCGGAACGCCGAAGTTTCGAATAAATAAATAAAATAAAAAATTAATAGCCATGTTTATAAATTGTATTTGTTTATGGAAACAAGTAAGGTTGTCAAGATGTGAGGACTTAATGTTTCGAAGCGTTCTTTAGAAGTTGTTTAAGTCCTAAAAGCTCCCGTCAAAACTCACTCGTAAATGTCTTGTATTTAACGTAAATGTTACCCAACTTATTACTCACTTTATTACGTACATCAAAAGTTGTATTATAAAGTATAAGATATAAAGTTTAGGAGTGTTTAAAAGTTGACATGTTTGTTTATACAGTGGAATGTTTAAGTATTTCTCGAATCAAGATTTGGGAGCGTTCCCCGAAAAAGTCAATAGCTCCGAGCTGGAGGCAATATTGACATATGGCGTAGTGTTTGCCCCTTTGCGCCGTTTCACTACGTACAAATGGATTTGGTTTTGCGAAGGTGAAATGTTCGCTACGATCCGATATTAAAGATAGTTATTGGAGTGCTTTGCAGCCCGGAAATTTACAACCATCGGATAGTGATTGTCAAATGATTCATTTTATGTTATAAGGGTCAAGAAGAGACACTGCGTCTTTATGTTGGACATTTGTTTAAGTGCTATTTATGTAGGCTCTCTGTGTTGTGTGTTATAGTTATATATGTTGGTAACATAACGATGGGGCTGCCTTTAGTATAGAATATACCCTGATGACACAACTGCCTTTCTTGACATGGTCATGAATTTTAGTCATGGTCATGAATTTTAGTTTCCAATAAATGTTGCTTTTTTAAAGGAGGTCGATTTGTTGAAAGAAACGTCTGTGGCTTGATCCGTGTCACACTGAATACAGATTGGTTTTTTATTTATATATTACTGCTATATATTTTAAAAATGCGGTAGATTTTTAAACCCTTTTATTTTCCAATTTTTAAACGAGTTCAGCAATCGATTTTCATAAACCTATCTGCTACGAAATGTAGTGATGCCATCTTAAGTTAATTAAGAAAAGTAAATTGAGAGAAAAGTATTTCTTAACCCTTGCGAAGGTTTTTCTTTTATTTATAAATACATTCACTACGAAATTGGGTTAGTGTAACATTTTAAACCACTGTTTATGCCTAGATCGTTGAAGACAATGTTTACCAATAATTATAATACGTACAGATCTTAAGCAGTCAATGGTGGCAAACACGTCGTTTGTAGCATGAATAATTTAGGTGTGCTGAAATACGCAAAAGCGTTGACAGCACTTGGATGTCTGTCGCGTGGAATTTGCCGAATGCAAAGGGAATATTACGTGATTCGAAAGACTTATGTCCTATTTAGTTCGAAATTATGTGTATAACATTGTGACAATGGTGGATTATACAGACGGTGTGTCTGTTTCGTATTTCAGTATTTGTCTTTGCTAACAATAAATAATAATAATATTTTATTCACAAAAAGACCTCATTCTCTGTACACCGGTATCTAAGGGACTTAAATAAGTATAGTTTCTATCTCATGACCCTATAGAGATAAATCCAAATTTTTATTTGAAAAGTAAATATTTAGAAAAAGCTTTTACTTTTAATAAGTGGAATAATACAGTTGGTAATTATGTCAAAACGATAACACAATGTTGTCTAAACCTATGTCATGTAGATGATGTATACATAGCTAAAAATATATTTTTACATTTTTTGTCTATTTGTTATTCACACAAGTAATTAGAGGTTTACATGCATCTAATTATTTTGATAGTGAATTTGAGCTTGCAGTAACTCAAATTAAAATACTAATGCTTTCTGTCATATTCCAGTAACAGGACCTATAGGACAAGAATATATAGTAGTGGCTCTTTTTATCATACATTGCTTTTCGACATTAAAAACTTTTGTTTTCCTTATTTACTTCACTCTATGGGTCGATGTAACTATAATTTTTACATTTTGTATATCTTAACCATTTTTGGTTTTAATTATAATCTATTGTAATATAGATATGTTATAACTGCTTATAGTCTGTAGGCGACCGAGTTATTTATGATTTTCTTTCAAGCACTTTTCTAGTGCCCTTATCGTAGGGCATCGTGCCCATACCAGCCGAAGGGTGTTGTATCTTATATCTTTATTAATCTTTTTGTAGAGTGACAACGCGTCAAGTGGATCTGATATTAGGTTGTCTCAAATAATTCTTTTCATATTTGATCACGTTGATATTTTATTATGATCATATTAAGCTAAAGGTTATTTTAAAATACATTATTTATTATTTTGTAAGAAATTACTTTGTAGCAACTGCATATTATATAAAGAATTTGAGCATTATTATAGATTAATAAAATAAAATTTATAATATTTATATATATTATATTTTTACATTTTCAAGGTGTTAAAATTTCATGATGAGTTTATACGAATGGTTAAGCGGCCAGAATATTGTATAACCACGCCAAAATTTTCCATGCATTATAATATGTCTTATTATAGTACTAGTTTAGTTAATGAAATTTCCAACTAAAAAGTATTTCAGTAGTTATACATAATAATACAATATAAATGTTATATTTTTGCATATTGAATTGCAGATTGTAAACAGATTTAACAGTCTTGTTAAATCTAACAACGTTTGTGGAAAAGGTTTAATATTAAATATTTATTAAAAGCGGGATCTCTTTTTACTTTTAAGATATATTCAATATGTTTCGTAAATAATATATTATATGTATATTATAGCCGGTTATTGTAGTCTGATACTTTTATGTAATCTTAGCATGATGTAGAAAGGACTACACTGGAATATAAGACCGTTGCGTATTCCCTTAAGCAGGTTTTCCTAGGAACAACTCTCTAAGGAACATGTTCGCAAATTCTCGGCTGTTCAAGAACGGGCGTCAAATTTATCTGATACCGTTGTTATGGCAACGTGAAGATTTTACATGATCGTCTATAGTGTACTATCGTTTTCTTATAAATTGGGATAGAAATTTAAATGCAAATCAATATTTATAAGGCATTTACCTTTCAGCTTTTGCTTCAAATTTAGGAAATTTTTTAAGGAACGTTTGTGTGTGAAATCTGTGAGAAAATATGTTGCATTGTTTTTTAATTTGTTGAAAAAGGGAAAAAAAAATAGTTCCGCTGAGTTTCTTACGCCGGTTCTTGTCAGGTCAGAAGCTTGCATTTCCAAACCAGCGGCAGATTAATTGAAGGTCAATTAGAGAGTGTAATGCTACATTGATTTTTGACTTTGACTTTGATATGTTCATAGACATAAGTAAATGTCGAATCAATGCGTGAAAACTTATGTGGTTTTCTTCGATTTAGACTTGAAAATTTTGTGAATATTTTAAATAAATACTACATTTTGAGATGCTTAAGCAAATTTTTATAAGAAAACAACTGCAAGGCTTATTCGCAAACCATGTTACTGTAAAAGATTTATCAAAAGCGTCTCTTCAATGTACCTATATAGTTTCAGCTACATAAGTTTAGCTCCATTCCATTCCAAGGCAGACTGGCTTCTAAGATAATTGGGTCCAAGACGTCGTAACTGTAAGCGCTTGAGAGATTATGGGTAAAGACACTGAATCCTCTCATCTTACCGATGTTAACAAAATTGTTAAGTCATAACAGTAATAAAACTGACCTGATACATATGATCATTTATTTCGACACTATATGTTTTTTTTAGTATAATGACAATCAGATGTTCTGATGTGTTGTGATGTGATTATTAAATCCACTAATTTACAGATTTTGTATAATAATTGCGTAAGAAGAAATAATTAGATATTCGTTGAATACTAATCATTGATTCAGGTAGAGCCAAATGATATCTTGCAAAAAAATTTGTAGGCATATCTGACTCCAGATTGGAGATATAAATTTTGAAATGAAATTAAAAAACAAATTCACGTATTTAACACTTATAGCTTAAATGTATTTGTTTTGTAGTCCGCATTTTTCCATTTAGATACTTGTTATTTCTATTAACAAAATTGTCAAAATTTTTGTACAAAGAAAATACAAAATTAATTTAAATTCTGCTGCTTGTCTTTGTGTTTTAAATGCAAATAAAGTGGCTGCTATTTTGTGTTTAAATAAAACAAAAACTTTATCATTACCATTATTATTGAATAATTTAAAATGCATCGTTCAGCACTCAAGAGGTATCATTTACATGTCTTTACCTAAACATAGTTACATTTAGATAGATTTAATTATGCTTAATATTTTTTTTGCGTTTATAAAATATCATATTACAAATTATAAAAAGACCCGTCGATCGAAAATCATAGCCAACGTCTATTCTTTTGCGGACTGCACAAGGTTCATAATACTGAAATCGTTGTGAGAAATAAATAAGTTACATTAATTAAATAAACCATCACAGCGTACGTTCACATAAATTGCAGTGATACGAATACTTTCAATTATTATAATAGTTAAAAACTACACCAAGACAAGACCGATATCGACGCGTCACAATTCGCAAACGTTCGATGAAATCACATACGTTAATAATATAAGCACTTTGGAATCTAAATTCACTATATACTTTACACCGTCTCGACTAGTACTAAATACATTTAGAAAATCTACATAATTACAATGATACTAAGAATCTAGACTCTTCGAGTTCTTGAGTGATCTCGCGTTGAGAGGCATCGCTTTGGTCTTTTTGTTCTTGTCCATCGTGCTGTTCATGTTCTCGCCGGTGTGGGCTGATGGTGTACCGAACACGAGCTTTTAGAGCTTGGGGCGCTATTGCCAGGGGACACTCCGCTGTCCGTGCTAACCGAAGCCGGACTAGGGCTGTCACTGGCGCTGTTGCACACGTCAACTCCTGCCCCGGTATCGACACTATTTGGCCTATCTGCTTCTGCCTCACTAGGTTTATACTTTGGCACACATTCTTAGCATCGTCAATCGCCTCCTTCTTGTGGTATCTCGTCAACGTTCCTGCCGAGCCAGCGGAATGGGGCCGGTACATCGGAAAGAACTGCGATTGCGGATAGTACTGCATTTCGGGCGGAACCTGTCCTGGGATCCAGGGACTCATAGTGGGCACTACTTGAGGCATGTGCGTCCACATGGGCATCTGCACGACATGCGTGCCGTCCGGTAGAGGCTTAAATGGCGGCGGTACTGGCATTGGCCTCACGACGCCCACTGGAGGTGGCGCACTGTGAGGTCTCAAGGCCGGATGTCCATACTGCCCAGTGAACTCCTCGCCCTCGTACACTCTTGGCGTTTGCGAGTAGTCAATGTTCGGGAAGATGGTGTGCGGACCCCGTTGGAAGTAAGTGTACATCTGCTGCTGCGCTTGCTTCATTGCGACGTACTGCTGCAAGTGTATCGCTGTCTGTTGCCGTTGCTGCGCCAAATCTTGAGAGAAACCGCTTGCAGGGTTTCCGTGGATGTAGTATATGTTGGACTGGTTACTTGGCTGCGTTGTAGGCGTCGTCTTTGGTGCGTTGTTGTATTTGTTGTCAGCCGGCGTGGTCTGCGGGTCCTGGTATTCCTCTGGCGGTGCTATATATTTTGGTGGTGAAGGAGGTGTCACTTGCTGTGATTTCGGATAGCTTATGATCTGCGCAATATACGGCTGCTGGCCCTTAGCGGAATGCGCTGGGCTGTGACTTTGGAATGTTGGATTGTACGTTATTTGTGACGTGTCCTGACTGTTATCCGAACAACATTCCGAATCTTTTTGGCTAGCTCTTTGGTGTTCGTTAGTTTCAGTCTTTTTGGTTTTCTGATTGTAGGGTGCGACTTTGGGGTTACCTTTCCAGTTGGCACCGGCGCTTTGGGGTCGCTTGACTGGGGATTTGGTTGGGTCGTGCCAGTTGTCTCCGTTGACTGGTCTCGGGTCGGGCGGGTGGTGGGATTGGGCGCTGTGGGCTCTCCTCGGTGGCGGGGACATTCCTTCCGGGACGTGGGGTTGCCTGTAGCACCTCCTGACGGCTCCTGGGCTGTTCTGTCGTTCCAGCGGTTGGGGCATCGGCCGCTGGGCTCGTCTGCGGGCGGGCGTTGGAGGGCTAGGGTGCGATTGTGAGGACTGCGTTGAATGGGACGCAGATCGCCATTGCTCTATTAGCACACGCCGCCGCTCCTGTTCTAGACGCACTTCAGTTTCGCTGGACGAGTCATAATCCTTGCCCTAAAGAAGAACATCATGATTAGACGAAGTGTCTTGTAGAAGAGATAAGTTTTGCATGAAGATATAATCTTACCTTTTCAATTTTCTCATCCAGCATTTTAAAGAAATCTTGCTGACTGGCTGACACCTCACTGTAAGGAAAGGATTTTCTCTTTTAATAGTAATTTTGTTTTAGTCTAAGGTTATTTGAAATTATGAATACTGTATGTCCAACTTTCGTTCATTGACGATGAACGAAAAAACTGGATAAATTATATAAAATTAAATTTGACAACTACTTTCAACGGGATATACGTGGAAGTTTTTGTAAGATATTTATAGGTCATCATTAGCATATACTACATTTTAACATTATAGCTGTTTTTATCAAATTACTTTTAACGCATTTATAGCGTTTATTGTAAATATATTTTAAAATGAATCCGTAAAAAGCGGACTTAATAGATTTACGATATCCGCAATGAAAATATAAGGGCGCATTAAGGGCGAATTCGCTTCAGCGTCTCGAGAAAATTCTGCGTCGTTGAGAAGTCTTAGGCGCAGACCGAATCAATATTCGCTTGTTATGATAATCTGTTACAGATGCCCCGTTCCCCGAAGGGCGTATTTTATAAGATTATTTCGTATTACTCCCGCCTAGTTCTGCATTGTCTCAACTTGCTTCTGGCTTTGTAATAATTTTGTAAATTATGAAGGTTTTTGAAACATGTTCCGGACGTTGCAAGCTATCATTTATTTATAGACTTTAAAGAAATTATCTTTATGTTTCGTACGGGTACGTGTTTTAAGTTAACTATTGATTATGATTCGATTGGCAGGTAGTATATCCATCAGTTATTAATTAAAAGAACCATTAAAAATTATATTTTATGCAAAGATCCAGCTACCATACCTACACAGGACTATCAATGTTACCTTTGCATAGTTTTAGGCTTTGTGTATTGAAATATGCTTTAATTTAATAACAAAACATAATTATATATTCTATAAATTTTTTACCGTTGTTAACGCAAATCTTACGTTTTTGACTCCGTTTAATTGCTTAACTATTTAAATTTTTCGATTTAAAAAATATTACCGACGTTTCAGTGACTTTTTAGCGTCCATGTTCACGGGGCAGACCAATTTGTTAAGCGTCATGTTAGAGCTATCCGGCTACCATAACTTTCAAATAAAAAAAAAGTTTCATTCATGCATACCGAGATAACAGTCAGATCTCACACGATTGCTAGAGAGAGAGTCAAAAACGACCGGCATATTTAAATAAATTTTATAGTTTTAAAAAGCGATATAGTCTGTATAACTGTAATAAAGTTTTCGTATATTTTGCTTCTTTTTTCTTGCTTTTTAAAGAGGTGCATGTTAAATCTTAACAGTCATAAATAGTGACTCACATAGTCGTTGGATGTGGCGTAAGTGGCAAGATGTGCTTCCCGCGATCCGACTCATCGCTGGTCTCGTCAGGGGTTGCTGCACCCGCGCTGCCTTCTTCCTCGTCAGCCTCCTTATCCGCTGCGCCTTAAAGCAGAACGACAAAGGTTAAAATAGAAATAGACGGTTTGAAAAGGAAAAGACAGGTTAAATCAAAAACTGAAATGGCATAACCGATATAAACTGGTATAAAGGAAAAAGATACAGTTAGCTTTTGCATCGTTCATTATTGGTTGTAGGTTTAATTGGTGGCAACGTATGTGATACCTCGTTGTCTTTTTGTAATTGGCAGATTTGACATTTATAATCACTCAATTTTTTTTTTACGGCATACGTTGGCAAACAGCAGTCGGGCCACCTGATGGGAAGTGGTCACCGACGCCCATAGACATTAGCAATACCAGTGGTATCGCCAACGCGCTGCCTACCGTGAGACATAGGGTGTTAAGTCTCGTTTACCCAGTAAATACGCTGGCTACGGTGCCCTTCAATCCGGAACACAGCAGTGTTTTCACACTCTCAGCTGCGCGGTGGTGCCCACCCTGACGGTCTCCTGTAAACAGGGGAGCTACCACTGGTAAGAAATTAATTTAAAAAAGAAAAAATGTATTTAAACCGAAAAAAGAACGAAACGGTTTGTATTCAAATTAGACGCAGATGAAAGTAGAAGTGCTTTAAAGCATTTAAGTGTTAAAGTACTTGGTAAGAAACATCCGACATTTTAGGCTTGTTGCTCGTGTGTGTAATCTAATTTAAGGCGTATGTTTATGATTGTCCAGAAAATTATTCTGGTATAGTTAATAGCTGTCTCCAGCTAAAAGCACGCCGTTCTTCAAGCTGAAGATAGTAGGTTAAACTTCTTTTGATAAATTTATTCAATATTAGTTGCGTATATAATTATAGATTGCGTATATTAGTTGGTGTCATCAGGGTAATAAATAAGACTATCACTTGCGTCCGCGCGAGATTTGAAAACTGAAAACCACCCCTTGCACATAGATTTCAACTAGCTGTTGTCGATTGATTGTTAGCCGTAACCGAAGTTCGAGAGGAGAAAAATATTATTAAATGACAGTCACAACCCTTAAAATAATTAAGATACAGTGTTTTAGTTACGTTAGTGCAAATTGGAAACTATTCGAGATAATTTAAGTGCGAAAACGAGATTGTGTTCAAATTGGACATTGTAATATGGGAAAATATATTTAAGCCAGTTGTTTAAACATGGTTTATATAACACTCATTTAGATATAAATTTCAACACAATTAACAGCGTATTCAGAACCGTTTTGTAACTAAACACCTTTGCTCAGCCATGGTATACCACTTACGCCACACGAAACTTTTTTAATATGACAAAACGGCCAGAGGGCACATGTTTAAGCCAAACGTAGTTGTTCCCTGTACCCGTATATTGTCCAATTACGACACCCGGAGGAGGTCCTTTGTGGTGTTATCCTTTTAAGTTATCTCGATTAACGAACGCACCAAAAATTTTTACCCAAAAAGGAAATTCGTACGCCAGGTAATTCTAAAACTGTTGCTCCCAAAAGCCCCTTTATAACTGAATTAATGTATAAGTAGATGAGCTTTTATCTTATATTCATTTTGTGGCATAGGAAATATAGTCTTGTTAATTTTATATAATTAAAATTATGCTGTAAGCTAACTCGGACTTAATTTTAGATGTGCACCTGATGGTAAGTGCATAAGCACTTTCATCATAAGATGCCAAAACTCCGCTTTTCGCCCAAGGACATCTTGTACACCTAGTCAGTGCGCTGGTCACGGTGGCCTTTAAACCGGAATACGTGGTAGAAGCCTCCATAGCCTAGTGGTACGGGCGTGCGCTTTAGAAACCGGAGGTCGATGGTTCGAATCCTGCGGGGCTCAACAAATTTTAATTTTTGTTTCCTAGTTGGTTACGACAATTTGAGAGATCCATGCGTCAGAAGGGCATTTAAAAAGTCGGTCCACCCACAAACCCCTTAAATGGAGAAGAGGTACATTAGGGAAGGCCTATGTCCAGCAGTGGACTAACGCAGGCTGGTGATGATGATGATGACGTGGCAGAAGTGGCGTGGCGTTAGTACCGTGATGCTACTTCCACGGTCTATAAACGGCACTAACCAACTTTAAACATTATTGTTAAAAGAAAACAAAAGTTATGGTATTTTTCTACATTTACAACAGAAAATAAACTTTACAGTGCTATCGCGAAGTTGCAATCTGTCATTTCAATATCTGTTTTCGATCATTTTATTAAGTTCCTGAATCAATAAGCGTTCCATAGGTATCGAACGATTGTCTGGAAGTAAGGAGCCGTCTTACCGCCCCACGGAGCAAGTTCTAATTGCGCAAGGTATGTCGTTAAAGTTCCCAAAAGTTGTTAGGGTTCTAGACAGATAGGAGTTCTGGTCTATTTCTAAAGCATTAAGGGTAAGTATCTAGTAATAGCAGTTTGTATTGTTCTTTTATATAGTAAAACAGCTAGTTCCTTTGCACAATGGTAAAACATATTCCAACATATCAAAAAAAAAGAAACGCTATTATCAGGTCAAAACTTTTTTTATATCTAACCTCCGTAATAACATTTTTGATAATCAAAAAGCGTCTTTTATTCTTGTGTTGAATGAAAGATGATAGAAATTATACTAAATTTTTACTTGCTTATAAGTGCTGCGTGCTGTTAACAAAGAATTTATACATGTAAAAGTCCATTCAAAACAATAACTGCTCGGATACTTTTAGATTTACGGCGGTAACTGATACCGCTTAATAAAATTAATAACATAAATAAAGAAAACATTTTTTATTAATTTGTCCTATAATTTTTAACAATACTAGCTGTTGTCCGCGACTTCGTCCGCGTGGTAACCCGCAATTCCGCATAGGACGTGAAATTTCGTAAAACCCGTTCTTAACTGATGCTCGGCATATATTAGAAATATTCAAGCCAAATTTCAAGTCAATCGGCCTTAAAGCTTCAGGTATATTATGATTCGTAAGTTCAAAAACGGGATGATATATATAGCATCCCGTATATAAATAAAGTTTGTATTGTTAAAAACCTATTAGAAACTCCTAAAAAACTCCTTTAAGTCTCATAGTCGAAACAGATTTCTTTCAGTGAAAGGACTTGAAATTATATTTCAAAGAATGTCCTACGACAAAAACGGAATAAAAATCGTGATTTAAAGCAGTTTTATGTCACCGTGAAATCCTTCTAAACCCCCGTAAATATGTATGGCCGTGAAGTATGCAAATAAAAGCAACAGGGACAAATATAAGCTAATTGTACATAATTATTTCTTTTATTTAGCGATTATTATACATATCAAATCCACTAATTTACGGATTTTTCGCGTTACTTAAAATATATTTATTCCCGACGTTTCGATTCTTTCCAGCATCCATGATCACGGGCAGACTAAGTTGGTATATGTCTGTATTTCAATGTTTAACCAAAAATACTGGCTAATGAACATCGATTTATACCAAGGATGATTCGGGAAGCAATCGAAATTAAAAATATCCAAATTTTAATAGAGAGGATGGTTGGTCATTGCCACCTTCCTGGGATCCAATCATTTCAAAAATTAAACACAGAGTATAAAAACTTTGTGAAACCAACATTAAAATTAAGAAAACGAACGATATGTCAATTTTAAATAATAACTCTGACGGTTATTCGAAACATTGAAATACAGACATATACCAACTTAGTCTGCCCGTGATCATGGATGCTGGAAAGAATCCGAAACGTCGGGAATAAATATATTTTAAGTAACGCGAAAATCCGTAAATTAGTGGATTTGATATGTAAGCTAATTGTGTTTGTCCAATGTACATAGAACGCGTCGCTGAAAAAATGTACAAAAGTACATTGCATACAAAGCACTGTCACAACATATAAACACTTTTGTTTAGAAATGTATATATATTTATTCATATTAATCAAATATTATTGTTGAATAGGTAACAACACATTTATTGAATCAAAGTTTTAGTAATGAGTACGATTATTACTGAAACACAATTTAGTGTTATTTATTAACAGTAAAATATAAATAAAGCCACCTGCAAAGTAAATATTAACTATTAATATAAATTGATCTCTAGAGATTCGAGGGCAAAGGTTGTTCCGACATATCTGATACAGATTTGTTGAGTTCCCACAGGATTCGAACTAACGATCTCCGGTTTCAAAATTTTTTTTTGACTATGATATAAAGCTACCAGTCTCTACTTTTTAGCGTTATAGAACAATTTGATTTCTAAAGCGCAAGCCCATACCACTAGGCTATGAAGGCAATTAAATACACGTACACATTTAAAATGAATATATACTTAAAGCAACGAATAAATTTAAACAAAGGGTGTAGGATGAAAGGGTAGCCCTTATTTTAGGTGGCTGCAATATCAAACTGTCCTAAAACTTTTCGTCCCTAATTAAGGTGTCATTACCCGTCCCGAAGGACAAAGAAATGTCAGCATCACACCTATCTCTTAATTGGCTAATAGTGGAGATAGCGTCAGAGCGGTCACTTTTTAAATTGTCTTCCCAAAATGCCCTTTTCTGTAATAAGAATTTATCTTAACCGATTTAGACAGCGTTAATATTGTTGCATTAGTACAAAAAAAAATATTTAAAAAAAGAATTGGTTTAAAGGGGTATTTCTAAAGGGGAAATTTGGGCCGATCACTTAATTATCTGAAAAGTAAGATGATCCATGCGTCGGTTGGGCATGTAAAAAATTGGTCCACCCACCAACTCGCATTGGACCAGCCTAGTGGGATACGGTCCAGAACCACAACCCTAATCGAGAAGGCGTGTATTGGGGGAGGCCTAGGTCCAGCTGTGGACTGACACAGGCTGATGATTAAAGGGGTCTAATATTTATTTTGAAATGACCAGTCATATTGTCAATAAAATAGTATTATTTTATTAACCTGTCTAATCGTATCCTTTTTTGGAAGATCAACTTGCTGTTATTCTAGTTTAATTAAGGAGAAATAAATTCAAATGTCTTAACAACTTAAATAAGAATATGTATTTATGTATTAATAAAAAGTAAGTTAATATCATTAATATCTTTTTTACATTGAAAAAAGTTACAATATATTCTCCATCATTAAACCTTTGAGGTTTTTTTATGCTTAAAAGGGCACTTAAGAATAACAAAACATTGAAAAGTTTTATCTAAAACACTAAAAAAATTATGTCTATTGTAATTAGGGTAACATTTACGACCCGATTATGCTCAGTTTTGAATACGTAATGGATATGAAGATTAGAATATGCAACGGGTAATAAACGCTTACGAGAAATCCGAAAGTAATATCCGGCACGAAAAATTTTGCAAAGTAGCTCATTTAAAAGGTAGCTTTAAACCCTGTGATCTATATGGTTCATACAGATAACATACATATTTTTTGTGTATATATTGTATATTACAAAATTATTAATTATTTAGAAGAAATTATATATAAAATATTAACATAAAGCATATCTAGTTATATATCATGGGTCTTTAAATTTTACTTAATTCGAATGAATATTCGATTGAACTTATAGTAATCAATTTTTTTTAAATTGCCTAGACTAGAGAAGTGTTCACCGACGCCCAAAGGCATCGGCAATACTGGTATCGCAGCGCGTTTGCGTTCCCTACCGAGAGACATAGGATGATAAGTCTCGTTTATCCAGTAAATACGTTGGCCACGATGACACACACTACTGCTTTGCGGCAGAAAAAGTTTAAAAAGGGGACCTACCACCAGTATCAGGAGGATCTTATATTCAATAACTTTAGGTTTCTGTAGTACATACCGGAATAAGTAGCAGATGCCCAGACCTTTGTTACAAGCTTTCATATTTATATGTGGATATATTAAGAACTTTCAACGATCGTATTTGTCAGTTAGTAGTAATATGTCAAGATCATGTGTTAAAGTAATATGATGTACATCTAACATCCAGTCAGACTTATCACTATATGACTTGGTTAGAGCTTAAAAAATATGAAAGCTCGTTATAAGTTTACCTGATAAGAATTATTACTTCGAAATCGAGTCGATTTCCGAGTGGGAAATGAGCCTTTCCGACTCAGACAAGCGATTACGGCGGTTCATCGGCTCATCTAATAATTCAGAAGTGATTTAAATCTTTTGCCATCTATAAAACGATTTTAAAAAAATTACATTTCTATAATCTTTCATTTGTTTCTAAATGTTTATCAGACTAGATATCCTTAAACCTTACCTAACGGACATAGCTAATCGCTTTACACGGTTTTTTTTTATTTCTCAGATATAATAGCTTTCCAGACCGTACTACTAATTAATAAAAATGATAAAATGTCGCGGAAAATATCCATTTGTACTGTTGTAGTATATATTTCACCAGGATAAATTTTCTATTGGTGATGCTTCGTGTAAGCTTGAGAAAATATATAGAAAATATCTTTATATTTTTCTAGTTCATTGTTATTCAAATAATTTCTGCATATATTTCTTTTTTATTATCGAGACATAAGCAGTATCACAATATTTTATTGTATTTCCGAGCAAGGTTTGGAAAAAAAGTAAGAAGTTTCATACTTTTTCCTTTCTTGTTCCTTGTGGAGGAACTAACTTGAGGAGGCTAGACAATTCAAAACTAAAAACGAAACCTGATTTCTATTTTTATATCTTGTATACACGATGTATTATTACCGAGACTATGTTTTTACAATGTTACGTTCTCTTTTTGCTTAAAAATACAACAATAAATGAGAAGATTCTGTAACATAGAAAATATTGCATAATAGCCAAAGAAATCCAGTGCATCAAGAGTATTGCATTGCAATTTGAGATGCTATAAACGGGGCTCTGTAAGCACAAGCACCTCATTAAGGAAGGAAGTTTATAACAAGAACGCTCGCCCAACCCCTAGAACGAACCGCCTTGCAATTGATATCAACCGTGGATTCTTTTATGGCAAATATTGTAATATAAATGCAGTTCAATACACTATAATTATATTAGATTTTCTTTTGAAATTGAATTTTTTAATAGTTTATGCTCAGTAAAAGGTGAATCGATAGACGCGAGTATGGTAAGTATTTATAGCTAATAAGTAAAGAAATTGTTGATCCAACATGTTTTAATATTTCAAATTAATACATGGTATAGCATAATGTTACGATTTAAAAAATTTGAGGAAAAATATTTTTGCACATAGAAATATTATCAACTACGACAAACATTTTAAATTTTACCATGAAAAATTTGCAGCCGAGTATGTGTAATGCACATAGTGTGTGCGATTTCAGCCCTTTCGTGAACGTTATATCTAATTGTATACTATTATAATTTCGATATATAAAAATCAACTAAAATAATATATACATTAATAAATATGGGGATATTCTCTTAAAATATTTTGTATATTTTAAATGCCAATATCGGCATTTATTAGGTATTGCATTCAATAAATATTGATTTTTATTCAAAAATACTTCATCACAAGTGCAATAATGATGTAAGTTTTTATACGTATGTAATTATTTTACAATTGTTTAAATATTTCGAGCACGAAGAAAAACAAAGCAATCCAAAATCCAGCTCATTGTTGAATAAATTTACTGATATATCCAAGTTTAAACCTAAGATAATAAGTTAACGCTGCCAAAGAACTAAATAACAGATTAAAAATCTAGTGATACTGAAAAACTTTACGAGAAAACCACTGTTACTTATGCTATAGTAACAGTCTAGACTTTACAATTAAAAATTAGCTAACAAGATCTAAGAATTATGCTTCATAAATATAAAACTTGGTGTTGTCTCAATTAAGTTCAAGATAATACTAAAAGCTTCGTCTTAAACTTCTAAGGCAATTACTATCTTAAGTTCTTTAAGGTTTCTTAAAGACTACAGTATTATTTAAGATGAGAACAATTTTATACTGTAATCTTTTGAAGATAGAAAGGAAAAACGGAATCTCTAAAGAAGCTTACAAATGAATACATAAAAAACTTTTTTTATGTAAAACAAATAAACCTCTCATTAATTTTAATTTATGTGATAAAGGACAAATATCTTGCTTTCGTGTATAGCGTGAGGTTTCTGTTGGTATATACATACACACTTTGTGACATGCACTTCAGAATCGGACTAATCTATTTAAAATATAAATATTCAAGATATAGATTTAAAACTATATCTTGAATATTTATGTATATATGTACAAAGGAATCTGAAATAATCATCGAGCGTGAGGCATGGTTGAAGATAGAAAATTAGGAACATAAAAAGTTACCTTGCAGACATCATCATGCATCATACATGTATGATCATGTCTGCAAGGTTAGAGAATATAAATAAAAATTTGACAAATCCATTGGTATAGTTCAAATTATCATAATCATCATCAGCCTGTGTTAGACCACTGCTGGAAATCTCCCCTCCCCTAATACACCCCTATCTATTAGAGGGTTTTTTGGACCGTATCTCACCACGTTGGTCCAATGCGGGTTGGTGGGTGGACCGACTTTTTACATGGCCATCCGACGCATGGATCATCTTACTTTTCAGACAATTGGGTGATCGGTCAGTAATGTGTCCCCGCAAGATTCCACATTATTACTGGGCTACGGAGGCAGTTATGTGTATATAATATTATATGCAGATTGTTTTATAATTGATCGTTAATTTGATTTTTACTGTATACAAATTAAATTCGTGGTCAGTGGGTAAATAATGGTGTAACACAGAAGTTAGAGTGGTCTAACTCTTGAATAGATATTTTATAAAAAGTTAATAAATATTTATTTTTATTAATTTCTTAGTTACATACATTAGTACAATGAACAATATTTAAAATCAAAATCATAGCATTATACAACTGAACGGCCCAGTTTACGAGTAGAACGGTGAACTTGGATGCGTAGATACCTATATAGGAGAGAATAATATGTAACGGATAGCAATTAAATTATAATATTCTAAAATAAATTTTGCTACAAAAATGTGAATCTACATAAATATAACAAACTATACTCGAGCCTAATAAAGTCCATTTTTTAACCTTTCATACTGTTAAATATTAATATAAAATTTGTGAGGATGAATAATTGTTACTGTTTAACTCAATAACACAATAAATCACAATCTGATGAAAGGGAAAATATATCTAAATAACCTATGGATTTATTTTATGGATTACATTTTATGATGTTTAGTGGAAGTTGGCAATAATATCCTAAGTTGGACCGAGAAATTTACTATCCGTATAAATAATTTATTTTCCAAGTAAATCTTAGAACAAACAAAGTAAATAAGAACATACGGATAATAAGAACAGTAATTTATTTAATTATTATAGATTACTATGTACTCTCGACTACAAAAGGAAGAAGGAAAAAGTAATCTCTTTGGCAAATCTAATCTAATATATAAAATTCTCGTGTCACAGTTTTCGTTGCCATACTCCTCCGAAACGGCTTGACCGATTTTGATGAAATTTTTTGTGCTTATCCGGTATCTATGAGAATCGGCCAACATCTATTTTTCATCCCCCTAAATGTTAGGGGTAGTCCACCCCTAAATTTTTATTTTTATTTTTTAGACAAAATTTTTAATTTCTCTTTTTTTATGATACAACATACAAAAATACATACAATCCTCAATTTCTACGATCAACCCTTATTTTTTAATAGCCATTTTAGTAATTTAATCATTTTTCCTCTCCGGTCGAAAACTGATCAATCGTCATTTAATTAGTTATCCCCGCCAGATGTCTACAGGTGTCACTTCTGACCCAGTAAACAGCAAGGAGTAGGGATGAGAACGAAGCCGGTCCCCTTTCTTTCTCACTCCCTACACAGTTGTCGGCCATCATTATTGTTTATGCATCAAGTGTAGTAGTAACGTTGACAATTATTATTTTGCTATCTCAGTGTAACTCTCATATTAACTTTTAATCATTCCTATTTTATCAATAATAATAATTAAATTATCAATTTTGAGTGTATTTTTCACGATTACTTAATCAAGTGATTTTATAACCTCAAAAGTACTCAACACGTGACACGAGCTTTCAATAACAACGGATTTTGTGTTGTAAGTATACTTTTTTTTATTTATATCGAAAATGTTGTTGATCTTATAAAAATGTAATTTTAATTTAATTTTATTAAAAAAATGTAATTGAACAATTAAGATTTTCACAGTTTCCAAAAAATCAATCATTATGAATCTTTATTTTGAAATGTCAATGGAAATATTGGTTGTATGAAAAAAGTATAAGAGACAATGTTTTCATAAAATTTAATTTTTACTTTTGTTTGAAATTTTTTTCCATAAAACTTATATTTTTTGTTATAATTTCATAAATTAATACTAATCATTTCAAAACTGCGGCAAAAATCCTGGCCCTAATTATACTTTTAACATTTTTCATCATTAAATAATTTAATTAATTCTATTTATGTATGTTTTGTACAGTGAGCAATGCCAAGAAAACGCAAAGGGCTGATTTGAGCCGCAGTACAAGCAAAGCTCGAAAGTTGCGAAATAGCAGATCCGAAAGAACAGAAGAACAAATCCAGCAACAAAATACTGATGCACGTGTCAGAATGACGCGATTGCATCAAGAAGAGCCAGAAGATACACGAGATGAACGCAATGAAGTCAGAAGATTAGAACAACGACAATCACGCCGTTTCACAGTCAATAGACGAAGAACAAATGACCAACAACGACAACAGGTACATCGAGCATTTATATCTGATTCATTCCTGCGTCTAGCATTCCAGTATGAGCCCGATATTGAATATTATGCTCATTCAAAAGTGGTAATTGGTGCTATGGACAAGGAATGTCCGCATTGTCATGCTCTGAAATTCAAAAATGAGCCAGCTGGGATGTGTTGCGCGTCAGGAAAAGTGCAACTACCTGAAATTGAAACACCACCTGAACCATTGAACGGCTTACTTATCGGCACGGATCCAGATTCTAACGTGTTCCTGAAGTCAATTCTAAGATTCAATTCATGCTTTCAAATGACATCGTTCGGAGCAACAGAAATAGTTCGAAATACTAATGCAAATGGTCAACAATTCAATTCTACATTCAAAATCAGAGGCCAAGTTTATCATAAAATGGGCTCACTGCTGCCAATGCCAAACGAACCACATAAATTCTTACAAATCTACTTTATGGGCGGCGAGGATTCCGGAAGCGCACTTGCCAATCGCGTGAATGCACGTTGTAATTATAATAACCTTGATTCACTTTATGCCAGGCGCATCGTCAGCGAGCTAGATGCTCTTTGAACGAGCACAACGAGTTGTTGAAAATATTAAAATCACATATGCACCAATTACAAAGCGATACTCACGCTATCGTCATTAATCCTGATAAAACACCAGCTGGAGAGCATATTCGTAGATTCAATGCACCGTTGTTGATGATGTTGCTGGAATCATGGTTGGCGATTGTACAGCTGCACGAGAAATTGTGATTCGTAGAAGAAATAATAATCTTCAGTTCATTGCTGACACAATTGTTCATATGACGCTCTCCAATATCCGCTAATATTCTGGAAGGACAAGACGGATATTGCATAAACATAAACAACGAGATACCGTATCAGGTACTTCATTTATTAATAATTTGATCATTAATCATTTAACAAAACAATTAAATTATTGAACGTAATAAATTTAAATTATTTTTTATGAACAAATATTACAGGAGCTGAAACAAACAAGAACGTTAGCTCAAAGGATTATTATGCGTACCGATTAATGATTAGACGTGGCCTGGACAACGTCATTTTACGATGTCGTGAGCTTTGTCAACAATTCATGGTCGACATGTACGCGAAGATTGAGAGCGAACGACTACGATACTTACGATATAATCAACAAAAGCTGCGCGCGGAAGAGTACATTCATTTGCGAGACGCTATCAACAACAACGCCGACGTCGCCGAAATTGGTAACCATGTCATTTTACCATCATCGTACGTAGGCAGTCCACGTCATATGCAAGAATATATACAGGATGCTCTGACTTTCGTGCGCGAATATGGACGACCATGTTTATTTATCACGTTCACATGTAATCCAAAATGGCCAGAGATTACATCTTTGCTACTGCCTGGCCAAAATGCAATACATCGCCATGACATTACAGCACGTGTGTTCAGACAAAAGTTGAAGTCTTTAATAAGTTTCATTACTAAATCACATGTATTTGGTCCCACACGTTGCTGGATGTATTCGGTTGAGTGGCAAAAGCGAGGATTACCTCATGCACACATTTTTGGTTCATCGACAAAATCCGTCCTGAAGAAATCGATAGCATCATTTCTGCGGAAATTCCAGATCCATCCACTGACCAACTGCTGTTTGATATTGTTACAACAAACATGATTCATGGTCCATGTGGTACTCTTAATAGTTCATCGCCTTGCATGGCTGATGGAAAATGTACTAAAAATTTCCCTAAAGATTTTACCAATGATACGGTCACAAATGTCGACGGATACCCAATATATCGTCGAAGAAATCCTGAAAATGGCGGACAATCATTTATTAAAAATATCATCAACACAGACATTGATATTGACAATCGTTGGGTGGTGCCATATTCGCCTCTGCTGAGCAAGACATATAATGCTCATATTAATGTTGAGTTCTGCAGTTCTGTGAAGACATCAAATACATTTGCAAGTATGTCCATAAAGGCAGTGATATGGCTGTGTTTAGAGTGGAAAATACTAATGTGAATGCTCCTCCAGTGAATAAAAACGATGAAATAACGCTCTACCAAATTGGTCGGTACATCAGCTCCAATGAAGCTGCTTGGCGTATCTTTGGTTTTCCAATTCATGAACGGGATCCAGCAGTTGTTCAGTTAGCCATCCATCTTGAAAACGGTCAGCGTGTATTTTTCACGAACGAGACAGCGATTGATCGTGCAATAAATCCACCTAAAACTACACTCACTGCATTTTTTTGAATTGTGTAATCGTGCGGATGATTTTGGTGCCTTTGCACGAACATTACTCTATTCACAAGTACCACGCTATTTCACATGGACTCAAACAAAAACATGGATGCCCCGCAAGCAAGGCTCACCAGTTGCTGCATGTCTCAATTTATTTAAATCAAACGCCTTGGGGCGATTATTTACAGTCAATCCAAGACACACGGAGTGCTTTTATCTTCGACTGTTGTTGGTTAATGTTACTGGCCCATTATCATTTCAAGATATACGTAAAGTGAATGGGCAACAATATCCAACGTATAAAGATGCATGCCTTGCACTCGGCTTGCTGGAAGACGACAACCAGTGGGAATGCATGCTTGCTGAAGCTGCATTGAACTGTACAGCAATACAAATTCGTCTACTATTCGCTATAGTGTTGACTACATGTTTCCCAGCCCGAGCACAGATATTATGGGAAAATCACAAAGATTCAATGACTGATGATATATTGCATCAACATCGTATACGGTGCCACGATCTAACCATAACATTCAGCGACGAAATGTACAATGAAGCATTGATTGCTATTGAGGATCTTTGCATTGTCATTGCCAACTTACCACTTAGTAATTTCGGTATGAATTCGCCAAATCGAACTGCATCTGATTTAATGAATACTGAAATGAATCGTGAACTGCAGTACAGTACTGTAGAAATGGCAGCGATTGTTGCCCGCAATGTCCCACTAATGAATGAGGAACAAAGAACCATTTATGATCGCATTATGCTCGCAGTTTCAGATGGACAAGGTGGGTTCTTCTTTTTGGATGCACCGGGTGGAACTGGCAAAACATTCGTTATTTCGCTAATTCTTGCTGAAATACGATCAAATAATGGCATCGCATTGGCCGTTGCATCATCGGGCATTGCAGCAACTTTATTGGATGGAGGTAGAACAGCTCATTCAGTATTTAAGCTGCCACTAAATATTCAGAACAACCCTGACGCAGTATGCAACATTAAGAAACAATCGTCCATGGCCACTGTGCTGAAACGTGTAAACTTATTATTTGGGATGAATGTACTATGGCACACAAACATTCACTTGAGGCGTTGAACAGGACATTGAAAGATATTAAAAACAGTGACAAACTATTTATGGCGGAACTCTGTTGGTCCTTTCAGGTGATTTCAGACAAACACTTCCAGTCATTCCACGTTCAACATACGCTGATGAGATCAACGCTTGCTTAAAATCATCTCCATTGTGGAATAATGTTGAAAAATTACAGCTAAAAATAAATATCGCGTTCAAATGCTTCAAGATCCATCCGCTGAAACATTTTCAAAACAACTTTTAGATATCGGTGATGGAAAAGTTGCTATAGATGAAACTGGATACGTAAAATTACCGACCGATTTCTGCACAATCGCTGATTCGCAAGATACTCTCATTGAACAAATATTTCCCGATGTACACACACAGTACATAAATCATGAGTGGCTTGCAGAAAGAGCGATTTTAGCGGCAAAAAATGTAGACGTTGACAATTTAAATCTGAAGATACAAATGTTGTTGCCAGGGAACTTGGTATCATATAAATCTATTGATACAGTTTGCGACGACAGCGAAGCAGTAAATTTTCCCACAGAGTTTTTGAACTCACTGGATTTGCCAGGCATGCCACCACATAATTTACAATTAAAGGTTGGATCTCCAATTATCTTGCTTCGTAATTTGAACCCGCCCCGGCTGTGCAACGGTACGCGATTAGTCATTCAAAAATTAATGAAAAACGTGATCGAAGCCAGGATTTTAAATGGCAAGTTCAGAGGTGAAAATATACTCATACCACGGATTCCTATTATACCTACAGATGTGCCAATTCAATTCAAACGTCTTCAGTTTCTGATTAGATTGGCATTTGCAATGACTATCAACAAATCCCAAGGTCAAACGATGTCTGTTTGTGGATTAGATTTGAGAACACCCTGTTTTTCACACGGACAATTATACGTGGCATGCTCTCGAGTGGGTAAACCATCCAGTTTGTTTGTGTTAGCTAAGGATGGACTAACGAAAATATTGTTCACGCTATAGCATTAAGAGATTGATATTGTTTAATAGTGTTACTGTCGTAATTGTTTAATTAATGATATATAATATTAAGGAATAAATTATAATACCTTAAAAATAATGTTTGCCTTTTGTTATTTTATATTCCCTCATCGTTCACAGGCTCCATGCTTATTTCACGATATACCACATTCTTACATACATACAATATACACATTCTAACATACATACATACTTACAATAAGTAAGCTATTTTTTGTCTACACTAGAAATTACTAGGAAATTATTTATATGGCAAAACAACGTTTGCCGGGTCAGCTAGTTAAGATAATAAAATCTTATTCATTTTGTAAATCAAAAGCGATTTACTTTACCTAGGGAGCATTTAATTTAATATACAAATACGTACGTCTTAAATTATTGTTTCATTATGAGAAGAAAATATAATAATAAAATGTTAGTTTTAAATATTTAACAAGATTGAAAGAGATCTTTGTGATGTCAGCTAGGTCATCTTGTAAAGTTAAGGAATAAATAAATGATTAATTTCTTATGAAACGAGGATCATCGATCATGTCTCAAAATTTACAATAACTGCTGTTATAGATTGATGTTTGAGACATAGCCTACTGTTAAAGGCATATAAAATAAACATTAAAAATGATTATATATTTGGAAATGAGCAAATATCTTGTCAGTAAAATAATTAATCAGTTTCTATAAAATGACTAAGAAGTTAAGCAATTTAAACTTTACTACTCAAAGTACATCTAATGAAGAAGTATAATTTTGATAGCCAATATTGCATATACCACTTTACTGTATAATATAATATGATATAATGTACTATAATATAATGTTGTTTGAAAATTACTCTTAACTATTTATAGATGTAAACAAAGTAACACACTTTAAATAGTTAATAATTTAGTAATTTTAGTTAGACTTTAACTTTAGCACTTTTTTATTTAGCACATTAACCTATAAACTTGTTTACTCTGTGGAGCTATCGGTCATATTGACAAATTGACATAAAAAAAAAAAAAAAAAAGGATGATAGAGAGGTTACGTGAGAATAGCGGTTAAAATTATATTGTAATTGTAATAATTAAATAAATAATCGTAATAAATAAGAACTGGTGAAACAATAGCTTTAAATTTTGTTTCTCTATTCAGGTGAGTTAGTGGTTAATAAGTGTTTTAAGAATGTATTGTAAATGTTATGAAACTAGTGCTGTGAAATAAAATTTACCTCTTCTCAGAGCAACAAATTTTGTTATGGTTTTACTGGCCACCTTAATATTAAAGGATAATTGTAATACATTATATATATGATAATAAAGGAACTTCATTTACAGTTGTTTCTTTTTAATCGTAATTAGAAAGCCTAGTTCTCTACTTGGTAAAAGTTTAATATTGGGTAGACCGACATTTCACTCAATTTCAACTAGTTTGATGTCAGATACGAAGCTACATTTCGTAGCTAAAGTAAATTGTAATGAATAAAGTTGTACGGCTTCATTGCTCGCAGTGACAAAGTCGTTAAGTCAGTTAAGAGCATTATATTGGGAAAGCCAGTCAAATGCTAATACAAATTCGCTCCAATTGTAAGTGGATTCCCACTCAGCGAATTGCTAGACGACTGGTGAAATAGACTCATCGTCTATTTAAAAGCTAGCCATTTTGTGTAAAACATCGAGGAAACTATTGGTTCTTGCTTTTTAACTTTCCTTTATAAAAATCATTCATTATTTTTGTTAACGAAAATATTTTTTAATAATAAAAAAAAACGACACAACTAACTAATTATGCTTAGTAATATAGCTTTTTCCGTAACATTTTTTCTTAAAGTTGATTTAGATTGTACCCTAAAGACTTTTGCATATCATTATGTAAAAGATACTCAAAGTAATTAAAATGAACGCGAATCGATGGAGAAATGATGGATTGATAGCTTCAAAGGTTATTTACGAAGCGAACTCCAATAAATTTCTAAGGATAATATATTTTCAGAAGAACAAGGCTTGTTCCCGGCAGTATTTTAGATTAAAAGGGGCTCATTCATTTCTCCATTTTAGATTAACATTAAAATACAAAACGTACTTTTTACTTAATTTAATTAAACCAATCATCTTTCAATACGAAAACAAATATCAGCGGTATGATAAGTCATCATCAGCTTGTGTTAGTCCACAGCTGGACAAAGTCCTCCCCTAATGCTCACCTCCTGCATTAGAGGGTTTTTGGACCGTATCCCACTACGCTGGTCAAATGCGGATTAGTGAGTGAACCGACTTTTTACATACCCACCCGACGCATGGATCAGCTTTCTTTTATGACAATTGGGTGATCGGCCCAATATCCTTAACCCACTAAGAAACAACTATAAAATTTGTTGAATCCCCGCAGGATTCGAACCCTCGACCTCCGGTTTCTAATGCACATGCCCTTAGGTTACGGAGCCAGTATGAAAAGTTATTAATAGCAAGTAAATTAAATTGTTTGGCTTACTGGCGTTTTATTATATATTTAGCCAACGTAAAGTTTTTAGATTAGACTTTTATATATAAGAGGCTTCGTTAATGAACAAGGTGTTAATAGTATAGCGGATAGATTATGTTGTATTAATTTCTTTGATTTTGTTGAAATAAAATATCTATGAATCAATATTAGAATTTGATTCATAAATAATATGAATCAAAACATTAAAATACCATATTTTAATGTTTTTGAGTCATATTATTGTATTCTCCTTTTTTTCTTAGCATAATTTATTAATACTATTTAAAGTCATTTTTTATACGAAAAAATACGTAAGCAATTATTATTCTTTTAAAAAAAGTTTAATATAGAATAACTATAAAGTACATAATAGTCATAGAATAAAGAGTAGTTAAAAATATTTATCAGTAGAATAATAACCCCTATCGGTTATCCATCCACCCAAGAAATCTTATTTGCTTAAATTAAAAAAAATACACTCCATATTATCTTTTTCTTTTTACAAAATACGTGTTACGAAAAATAAAATATTTGAATTTTCAAGTGGCGCACTTAACGTAACGGAAACGAAACGAAGGCAAAGTAAAACGAACGGTCTTTGTTGCAAAAAGCCTAGTTAGCGAAGCAAAATCAATGGAATAACCTAACCCAGCGAAAAATAACAATAAAAATGATGATTTAAATAAAATAAAAAAAATATTTAATTAACTCTGTCTAAATGTCTGCACCGGCGTAGAGCTTGATTGACAATTTATCTTTTAGTTACACGAGCGCAGCTCCTTTCGTGGGATAATCGTTAACTGTTATAAGAGTAAAAGCTTTTGAATCTTCTTTATTCAATGCCATTTAAATACATACTATAAAAAGCTTTACACAAATTAAAATTTCGTTAAGATATCAGCAGAAAGGAAAGTACAATCGTTTCATAATCTATTACAATGTTAATTATGTATTTGAGTAAGACGAAGCTTAAAGCAATTACGTTTATACCACTTTACTTCAATTTAAAATAAAGTTTTACTGAGATAAATAAAATCTTTTCATTACATATGGAGCATAAAAATTGTCCATGTGAGTGTTCAGACGCAAAAAGTCTCTAGACACTTTTTAATTACTTAAGAAAACAGAGCAGTAAGAAATCTAAACAAACATTTCGGAGTGAATATATTGTCAGCAAAAGTCTTGAAATGTAAATGAGAAAAAGAGAGTTAAAGGTCGAAGTAATACCATCTTGAGATATGAAGATGTCGCAAGTTTTTCTTTACAATTTTCGATCAATCTCGCGTTTGTAGCTATAGATGTATGAAAATTATATCTTTGGATACATTACAATTTTAATATATAGGTAATAATTTAGAACAGGAACATTAATAAAGAATTAAAAATAAATCTGGAAAAAAACATAAAATGTCATAAAAGTTTTAATTTAATTCTAGTAGGTTTTATTTAAAATCGATTAAAACCTTATCAATTTTTTTTATACTAAACGTGTGCCAAGTTAATGATCGAATCGTTAATTTTCCTTAAAATATAGCATATGTTAGAAAAATAAAATATTTCCTACACAATGAAAAAACATATCATAATTATTAATTATAATTTTAGAGATGTAATTAATAAATTATCAAGTTCTTATACCAAATGAGCTTCTTTCCGTCATGAATTATACCACAAAGGACCTAATCATATTTATTACGCATCACGTCAAAGGAACGCCAAATAAAAGGGACAATCGGAAGGCATCCTGCAGCCTTACAAAGATCGCATCATAAAGGAACCAAGTTATGAATGATCTGACGGCATTCGTATTGAATGCGACGTATTGAGTTACCTATGCATTGTGCCACATCTCGCATTCAGTTACAACCGTCCTTTTAGAGAGACGACAATTAGAAATGACAATGTGAGCTTACAAGATTGCATACGCGATTCGAAAGCGTGCATATAAAGCCGTAACGGTTTAGGAAATAGCGATGAATTGTTTGCACTTCGAAAATAGCTTTTTGTAAAAAACATGAAATAATTAGAAATTTATTCTAGTTCAACTAAGGAATATTGAGTATCAGAATACAGTTATTTCCTATAACACCAATGGAGGAACCCTCTTCAGGAACCCTCTTACACTCTAAGGAAAAGGCGACACTGATCAATATGAATTAGTTGTAAAGTTAAGATGAATATTTTGTGGTAAGTCTATCCTGAATTGGTTCTCTGACTAATAATTAATGTTTAGAGGTAGAATGACATAAAAGTTTTGTTCTAAACACTGAACAAATCCACCGTAATCGTGAAATGTATAAAGGCTATTAACTAGGAAGGTAAATCATTAAAAATAGATGTCGTTACATTTACAAAAATAATTTTATTTTTATAATCAACGTTTAAGACTGTTCTTTCTTTATCTTTGATTATTTCTCCATTATAATATTTAGTCGGAGGAAATTGTATCTTTAACGTAATATATTTGATCTGTAACTTAGTTTCAAAACCACTTTATGGGCGTCCCGAGAGATTTTACGCTGTAAGTAAGTCAGTTTGGTCAAACACATTTTAATAAAATATCATTTCCTCTTATAAAATGGAAAATAAAGTAAAAAGTAATAATATAAAGGCTGTAACCCTATTTGCTCCAAATATTGTGTTTATCATTAGCATTGATGGAGATAATTTATGTTACAGACAACTCCGTTATGTGCCTATATGTATTTTACTGTAATGACAATTTTATTAAGCCCATTGGGAGTTAAATATGCATGAGCAACGCGCTAAGTTTAAGATCTCGCTATGTTTCATAAATGTTTTACTCAGAACCTTTGTACAGATTTGCATTACAGGCTCGTCAGTGCATACGCACTCTAACGCGTATTACTCCCATATATATTATATATTGTATAGATCCAGTATAGATACTATAGCAGGTATTCAGTCGGTCCCATTCATGAGGGTATTAAGTTGAGATGGGGAAAACCTTAGCGTATTGCGACGCAGTAAATTGAACCTTCAAATAATCTTTGATTAGACTTCGCGTTATTGATTTGGTTTATCTTTTGAAGTGAAAAGAAATGAAATCGACTTTATGTTAATTACAATCTGTATGTTTCTATACAGAAATGTATTAAAAGTGCTATTTTAAAGCTTAAACATTAACAGAGCTAAATACTGTTTCTTCAACCGAATTAACCTTATTATCAATGTACTAGCTTTTATTCCTGGCTTTTATCATCATCAACATAATCAGCCTGTGCTAGGCCACAGCAAGACATGGCCTCCTCTGATGCACGCCTTCTCCATTGGGGGTTTTTGGACCGTATCCCACCACGCTGGTCCAATGCGGGTTGGTATGACTACTCCTGGCTTTACACGTGTAAAGTTATCAAAATCTCAATATCTTTATTAATTATCTTTTATATATTCTATATTATTGTTAAATTTTATTAAAATCAATGGATTTTCCAGCCAAGTATATTGCGTTTCAGAAAAACAAATATATTTACTTTCGAGTTAATTATAATATTAGGACTAATGAAGGACTATTAACTAGGAATTAATATATTCTACCAATTTGTCCGTAGCTTGATATATATTCCATTTTGTTTATAAATAAATCAATGTGTTAAAATAGGTATCGGCTCAATTTTAGTATTTATTTATTTGGTTTGATCCTATTAATCAACTAGCTGTTGATTTTATTATTAAGCTAATACAAGGAATCGCTGTTTTAAATGTAAATCGAGTTTTCTTAATTTTGGCGCGTGTCCGGTTGATTTCTGCATAATATTTATTAAGTTTTTAATGGACGCATGCAAATTTATGGAAATTTTGTCGCGTTTTGTGATTTTTTTATCTTTAAATAATGAAACTTGGCTATGTGTTATACAATGCAAAATTCAGATTGTATTATTAATTAAAAAAAAAACAACATTTTTGTTTTTTATTGCACATAGAAAAGTAACATATATTCAAAGTAACTGATACATAAATTTTAGAAGTTATACTGAAAATACGTAAAATTGGAATTTTTGGATCGATTTTAAAAATGCCCTTTAAAACGACAGTATTGTAAATGACCGTATCCCGTCCAAATACCCCCTAATAGAGATGACATGTATTAGGGGAGGCTTATGTCCAGCAGTGGACTAACACAGGCTGGTAACAATCCGCGCCTAGAGTATTATTGCACTCCCTCTTCTTCATATACATAAAATAGAAACCACCCAGCCCATCGGTTGGTCATGTCGTAGTTCCTAGACCGATCACTACAACAGCCCAAAGCAAATGTCTTCGAACGGTTCAAACCCACGACCTTAGTTTAGAAGCTACTTGTTCTTAAAAAAATAAAAAATTTAACAAGGTAACACAAGTAGTAATAGATTGAGGGTCAATATGTATTTATATTTTACTTTTAACACCGTGTAAATGAAATGCTGCATTTAAATTAATAATTTGAATAATATTCGCACACGTGCAGACCAGATACTGGCGTTTTATTTAGTTTAGTTCTTTCCAGAATCTCATTTTAATTTAATGACACATTATACGGATGCTTATAGCGCTCGTAATGGTCGTAAATATCTAGATCAGATAAATACTATATAGAAATAAGTGAAAAACCAAAATTTTATACTGGATCCGCGTTTATAAATAATGTATCCGAGTCCTAATGTCCTAGCAACATGCCTGTTGCAGACAGACATGCAAATTGATAATTCGATTGTTGCCTATCTACTTTTGTGCAGAGGTGAATGACAATCGATGAATTTTGGAATGGTGTTTGTTTTTATTAAAAATTTACACGTCAGTACATACTTTTGCGCAACAAATAAGTATTGTATTTATTTCTTTATATTTTTGCGCAAAAAGGCATTCTAGGAATTCTCTCCCAGTCAATCTTGGGGTGTGCAGAGAAAAAGTGGGGAGGTGCAAAGAAAAGCATTCTAATAAAAAATTGATAGTCTCAAATAACAAACAAACAACTTAAAAATAAAAAAAACACATATGTACATTCACAAAAATAGCCTTAATTATATATTCAGATGTATTTGTTATACTTGTAATTATTTCTTTAGAGTATGCAGCTATTTGTGAAAGTATATCGTCATTTATGAATGGCTTATGTATTGCTGTAATCATTTATAAAAATAGATGTGCAGTTCCTTGATCAGTACGTTCGTTCAACAGTCTGTAGTTTTATATAATATTGGTATGATATATAAAGCACAATCGCTTTATTATCGCTTATTATCGCTGCAACCAATACTGCACCAAAATTTTAATATAGTTTACATATTTCATATATCTATATATAAATATGAAATACGTAAACTACGAAAAAGAACCTGTTTGTAACATCAAAATAATCGGTTTAAAACTATTACATTATTTTGTAATATCTAAACGCATAACAAGACGAGATTTATTAAACAGTTTGTATGTTTGTTTGTTCTGGCTAATCACTGGAATGGCTAGGCCGATTCTGACGGCACTTTCTCTTAAAGATAGCTGATATAACTGGGAGTAACTTTGGCTTCTTTTTATAAAAAAACTTAAGGAATTGTTTTACATACATAAGTTAATAAAAAAGAATCCCTCACGGCTTTCCTCGATAAGCCTAGTAGTGAATATCCTCGTACATACGTGGGTACTGTGCTTTTGAAATGCCTTTTGATATGGCACATGCCCCATGGCAAGTTCGTGCTTATCACCGGAATTGAGATCTTAGCGTGTGTAATGACACCTGGGCTCCCATCAAATGGTCCCCCTTTATGCTAAGTGGGTGTACCTTTAAAATTTCAACACGAGCTGCTAGTTTATGTTTAGTTTATTTGAACATGTCCTTTTTGTTGTATATAATATGTTTTATCTAATTATATTCGTTGAATGTGTTACTAGTGTTTTTAAAATTTATGTTTTGTAAGATAGTGTTATTCCATATGTTAATATTTTAATGTATATGTTTATGTTTAGAAACAGTTTTTTACTTAAAACTTATGTTTATCTTAGCACGAAAAGGCAATGATAATGGCAATGCCGATATGCGCCGGTGGGATACAGTCAAAAACCCCCTAATGGGCAGGGATGTATTAGGGGAGGACAATGTCCAGCAGTGGACTATCAAAGGCAGATTAATTATGATGATGCAATAGTCCATTATATTAAAAATTAATAAAAATCCAATATAATAAATACTAATAATCCAATGTAATATAATTAGAAATAAATCCTAAGCATTAGTGAGGTTGTTAAAAAAAAAATTCAGCTTGCAAAAACGAACAGCACCAAAATTTTCCTGCCCATTCTTAAATAAAGCAACATTTTGCTGCTATCTGTTGCAAGAAGCGCACTTTATTAACCATTAAGCCGTTTTAACTAGGATTTGATAGGTTGAGATAAAGCTAGACCACTATACTAATATACGACAAATTTTACAGCGTAAGTTATTTTACGGTAAAGGGGGATCAGTACGCTCATAACAGCTTCAATCTAAAGTAATTGCACAGCATGTTGCTTATGGTTTTGTTAACTTGGTAATAACGCTCAATTACCGACTTTAAGATTATCGTAAAAATTTTACGGCATCAATACTCGTATGCAATTAGTTTTGAATTGACGCAGTTTATTGTTACGGCTTTGAATTTTAATTAACGGAACTCGTTAGGGACACGTTTCAGTTTTATTTTAATTAAACACTTAAGAATCACATGTTAAACTAACTCTTCTTCTTAAGACAGCAAACATATTATACCGTTACATCTTACAAGTAGAAAGAGTTACTTTCAATGAAGTTCAACTGAAAATTTGTAATATAGTTGATTCCTTGTACGCCTCGAACCAACGATCTTCTGTCTAGATAGAAGTTTTGTAAACTATTATATCGCATTCATCTATAAGCAGAAATTCCGCAGCATAATTTATAATGTTACATCATCACATCATCAGCCTTTGTTAGTCCACTGTGGACATAGGCCTCCCTAATCACCCTATCCATTAGGGGTTTGGACTATCCCACCACGTCTGGTCCAATGCGGTTGGTGGTGGACCGACTTTTACATGCCCATCCGACGCATGGATCATCTTACTTTTCAGACAATTGGTGATCGGCCCAAATTGCCTAACCAACTAGGAAACAACAATGAAAATTTGTTGCGTCCCGCAGGATTCGAACCCACGACCTCCGGTTTCTAAAGCACACACCTATACCACTAGGCTACGGAGGCAGTTATTTAATGTTAACGAAAAAAATATTAAAATCAATTATTCAAAGCTAAAATTCAATGTACGTTAAAAACGAGCGGAACGAGTTTAAATTGTTATAAATCACTATTTTATTTTTCGATTCTGTTTTTATTTTGTATAAAAAATTCGAATTCTGTCAGTATGTCTTTTCATAGAATATCGTATATATAAATGATTTACCTTTTTATTTGGCAATCATGACAGATCACTCGATCAAAAAGTAGGCATGGGAAAGAAATACAATTTTGTTCTATATTTGTGCACCTACCGTTACATATATTCTCTGTGCCACCCACAGGTTGACATGTAGATAGTGCTTTTGTACTTGTGCATTAACCTTCAATAAATAAAAAATAAAATTATTCACCTTTACCTTCGAAAGTCCCCGTTCGATGTCCTTAGTCACGAGACGAAAACAAAATGGCTGACAGACGCGCTACATCGTTTAGCGAGACGGAGTTATGGTTCCGTTGACCCGTCGTTGCAATAAACCCCATGGAGGCAATGAATCATTAAACTAAACGCTGTATTTATCGTATATTTGTTATCGATACCGTAGAACATATTTAAATAACCGGTTGGATCCAATTATTGCGTCTGATTCAATTAAGGCGCGCGTGCTGATTTTTAGATGGAATAATTAAGTCTAACATTTGGTGACTAACAAATAATAACAAAAAAACTGTTGATAAATTACTTTTGTTATCTGTTGATGTTTCGGCGCCTTATTATGAATGTCTTAGTGCTTGAAACAACTTGAGACGGTCGGCTTGTCTTGTAAATTTATAACCAACACTGTAAGTAACCTAACAAAATCGTGTTTCTATCGTATGATTGTTAACCATAAACATCAAATAAATATTAAGATAAAAGCCGTGTTAATGTTATACTTCTAGAATATGTTAAATGTAATCAGAATCTGACGTACAGCATTAGTATAGAACATGTTATTGCAATAGCGTTGAAGCTTCATTGAAAAATATGCATATATTTATACCGCAGTTCAATAAGCAATTTTATTTTGAACGATATTGGAAATACAAATGTATTTCAACGAGATTGTCAAATATATTGTAACTTTTCGATTTGGTTTTCATCTGCAAACATATATTTGTTTACCAACTATTTGTTCGCATAGAATGCTTGAACGAAATACTTAATAAAGAAGACTACGAGCAATAAAACAAGGCGGGTGGTAAACTAGCTTCGTAGCCCAGCACTACGGAAATCGGAGGATGTGGGTTTGAATCGGGGTCTTCACAACTTATCCTTCGGTTGTAATAATTTGCCAAATGAAGACTAAATTACCCGATGACCTAAAAAGTAAGATAATTACTACTAGGACTAATCTGCGCACATAGCCGATAATATATTCTATTGAATAACGCATAATTTCTGATATTTTCGGAAATTTTTATTATTAAATTATAATTTTTCTAATTCTATTACGTGTGACTTCTAGTGTGTAACAAAGTTTATCTTGATAGATTAGCATATTAAATCTTTATATAGTAGTTACCCACTAACATATTACAGACTTTTCAAGGTTATAAGTGTAAATAGGCTAATAAGTTTTGCCCATTTACATTTAATCCAAACTATTATCTTACTATCTTAAAATACGACACATACGTAATATGCGAATGCGTCTGTCCGTAACAACAAACACGGATTCCCTAGTTGGGACAGGCAGCGCTTAAAGAAAGGGAAGTGTTCCAGTCAAACAGGCTTGTGCATTGCGGTTTGACGAGAGTTCACTCACTTCCAACGTTTGATGTTGTGAACGCCACAAAAGAGTCGCGCGTCACTATTCTGCGACACTGCTTTATGATATATTCACATGTAGGTTTTGTTATCTTTTCATATTTCAGTTTTTATATCTGATTAACATATCATCATCATCAGCCTGTGATAGGCCACAGCTGGACATAGGCCTCCCCTAATACACCCCTACCCATTAGGGGGTTCTTGGACCCCACCACGCTGGTCCAATGCGGGTTGGTTGGTGAACCGACTTATTACATGCCCATCCGACACATGGATCATCTTACTTTTCAGACAATTGGGTAATCGACCCAAATTGCCCTAACCAACTAGGACACAACAATGAAAAATTGTTGTGTCCCCGCAGGATTCAAACCCACGACCTCCGGTTTGTAAAGCACACGCCCATACCATTAGGCTACGGAGGCAGATAAACATATATCTGAATCATATATCCTTTAAATATATCTTACAATTTTATGCTAAAGATAAATGAACAGTTTTAATTCACAAATTTCTTTCGTCTTTATTATGTTAAGTACTCACCTCAGTTAAGTTCATACCCCATAAGTATGTATATTTCGATGATCTATCAAATGGTCAAACATTTCATTAAAACAGGATTTTTTTTCCAATGGTTTATATTGTATGTCTATGCAAATTATTACTTAGGTTAAATGATTTTATAGTTAATTCATTAATTGCTGAATGTAGTTTAGCAAGGCTTTGAAAAAAATCAAGTCGCTTCATTTATTAAAAACAAAAAGTGGGTTTCCTTTATAAATACCGTTCTTAGTAACTAGAAAGTTAATTTAATATATTTACATACATCTCCCATAAATAGTTACGCTCTAACACATTATTTTTCCTTGGAGTTAATTTACTAGTACATTTGGTAATGGATAAATGCTAATATATTGCAACGAATCGTAAGCATAATTTCGTTATCTAATTTCATGAGGTTAATACAAACGTATTAATTTTGAGGTGTACAGATTTTGTATTTATGTGGAATAAATATAATAAAATGCAGTGATTAGTGATACCTGTTACATTAAAATGTTAATATACTTTCAATAATGGTTACTTTATCATCATCATCATTAGCCTGTGTGCCCAATTTTCCCTAACCTACTAGGAAACAACAATGAAAATTCGTTGAGTCTACACAGGATTCGAACCCACGACCTCCGGCTTCTAGAGCACACGCCCTTACCACTAGGCTACGGAGGCAGTTAAAGCCAGCCAGCCTGTGTTTAGCCCACTGCTCCCCTAAACCACGTTTTCTCCATTTAGGGGTTTATGGACCGTATCCCACCACGCTGGTCCAATGTGGGTTGGTGAGTGGTTACTTACGATAGTTTATTTACATAAACATATATACATATGCGTCGGATGGGCATGTAAAAGTCGGTCCACCCACCAACCCGCATTGGACCAGCGTGGTGGGATACGGTCCAAACCCCTAATGGATAGGGAGGCCTATGTCCAGCAGTGGACTAAAACAGGCTGATGATGTGTGATGTGATATACATATCAATATATGTTTCCAATTTAAAGAAAAGTTATCGTGTCTAAGAGCGAAGCATAAAATTTTATTAAATTTGACATCGTAAATTGTCTGTCTGGACGGATCCGGTTTGGTCTATTATTTTTTTTATAAAAAATACCAAATCAACATGCAATCGCGTAATAATAAATAATATAAAAAAAAAAAAACTATACTCCTATTTTCGTCTGGAACACTAAAAGTAAATCAAGATAGCGCTTTGCACCTCAGAATAAAAACGATAACTGGTTTCCCGTGAAGTGTTTTGCAAAAATTACCAATTAATGTTTAGATTAATAGCCCCCGAGCGCACGAGTAAGGCGCACGTCGATGTTGGCACGCGTCTTCCACAATATTCAAGAGATGTTTTCGTATTCCGATAAAAAAGCAACGTAAGACCGGTAGCTTTAAATAATGCGCCTTAAAGTATGGACTAATAATGCTAGTCCGTGTTGGTAATATTGAATTTGTTTCTCTAATTTACTTGCTGTACTTTTATTGGATCAGCGTGGTGGGAAACGGTCCAAATATCTCCTGATGGAGAAGGCGTGCATTAGGGGAGGCCTATGTCAAGCAGTGGGCAAACACAGGCTGATGATGTTGATGATTCCTATTGAATAAAAGGTCCTAAAGTTTCTTTTACGGATTTTAACGCTTTTTTGTAACGAAAACCTTTGTGTTTAAATGTACGTAGTTAACATCTTTTATCGTTAAAATAATTAAATAATATAATATAATTAAATATTCTTGTTCATGTTAGAAGTTAAATATGTCTATTTTTAAAGGTTGGTATTCTTAGCAGTTAATTCAAGAATCAAAAAATTATTACGGTCTGGCTGATAAAGTAGGGTTGTGTGACAAATAGAGGATGAAGATAAATAATTGTTTTTGTTCAGGAATTCCACTTTGTTACACATTTTGTGGTGTATATAAAAAATATATACCGATATTGGTATTGTTTGTATTAGATTAAATGAAACATTAATTTTTTTGATACGCTTTCGTAACATAAATGCTGATAGGACAAATGTAACTTAGTTACTTACAAATATTTACTTATTCGATGTTATATATGTATGATAAAATTTTACGAGTATAAATTGAGTCATAAGTGACAATGTAACTTTTTATTTTAAAGCTGCTGCATTAATTTTTCTCAATTTGGGGTGGTGACGGAAAACTTTGTAAGGCTAATATCATAAATGTAAGGAGAATTCGACGACCCGCATTAGGCCTCGTTGACCTGTTAATTGAAACACTTTATTAAAATTAAAAGAATATATAGAAATTGACGTATAAACATTACATAATTTAATTAAAACATTTTATAAAAGTAAAGAATTCAGAAAAAAATACACTTTATCCGTCTACTTTATCTACTATTAATAATATATATATTAAGATACTCCCCATTGAATTTTGAGTTTACCTATGACGTTAATGATTTAAAAGTAAATAATTGTAGAAAAAAAACCCAAAACTTTATTATAGATTTCAAAATATTCAGAAGTTGAGAAGGCTTACGGTCAGACAGAAGCGTTATGGTACCTTGCCGGGTTTATCACGTGCAAATTGTTGAAGCAGTGAGGTAATATTCATGAACGGAATGTACGCCCTGGGCATTAGCAATTTATAAAGTTTCTAATGCTACGCTTAACATCTGGGCCTCGTTGCATAAAGCTTATTTTAAATAAAACAGGCACTTAAACTACTAGTATTAAATTATGTACCTTAGAGTAATATACATGAACAATTTGTACGGATTTTTAAGTCTAAGTAATATAATGTACTTGACATAAGATAAAGGAAATAATAGAAAAGATAAGGGATATTTTTACATTATTACATATAGATCCTTATGGTAAGCTTTACCAAGTCAACTTTAAATGCTATCTCAACAGTTCGGCTTAAGAAAACTAAACTAAAAAAGAATTAAGTGTAAAATTACATTCGTCATCATCATCATCAGGCTGTGATAGTCCACTGCTGGACATAGGCCTCCCCAAGTACACCCCTATTCATTAGGGGGTTTTGGAGGAAACTTAATGTCAGCTCTTAACCTTATTTCTTTATTTTTTAAATTATATTTGTATACCAAATGAAGTATCCAACATAAAGTTTATGTTATGAAAATAAAAGTATTTTTGAAGACACATTTCCCAGCCAAGCTAGTAACACGATTGATGACCGAGTGCGAGTATCATAATTATCACTCAGAATTTTTACCTCCATTTTACTCCTACATCACTATAAAATTAAATGATTACGCCACAATAAGGCAATTTCCTGACAGAGTTGTCAACAGTTAGTGCCGTTCAACCTCAAGGCCTCATACAATATTACCCTATCAAAGTAATTGAGATTTACGGTCGACGTCTGATGTGAAATTCAGGGCGTAACTCCCTGCCCTTGGGATATCCTGCTTCAAGAGCAGAACGATAAATATCAAAGAGTTTTATCCGTTACAGCCAATCATTTTGGCCACCTTAATTATGATTTCAAAGAACCTTCTACAAATAACTTTTATAACGAAGTTAATTTTAGAAAATATTGTATTTGACGTGGAGATTGAAAACAATCGTGAATCATTAGGATAGCATATTGAATCAATCGATCAATTTTAAACTTTTAATCTCCAGACGTTTTCTAAGTTATTATGGGATAGATTTCTTAACAAATTTTGCTATAATTAACATTCAAACATGGAAACCTTTTTGACATCCTAAGGCTATAGTATAAGTATAAAAAGTATGTTTTAAGAAGCGTTACTCTTACAGACTTTTTATTTATATTAGATCCTATTTATTTATATTAAGACTTACATAATCATCTATCTTAGGGTATCAATGATCTAGTCCCCAGGCAATCGGGAAATCAAATATTTATAAATTATAAAAAACTAATATAAGGAAAACAAAAATATATTTTGCCGCTGACACAGAAGAGCAAAATGTATAAACATTGGCACTTAAGTGTGTCAACACAGCCTCATAAGTAAAATTAAACCTTTGCCTCTATCGCATTTGCTTCTTATAAAATTTCTCGTAGTTTCATATTGTTCAAATATTAATCATACATTTACACACTACAATAATAAAAAAATGCTTGTACACCTTAACTCCTGTGATAATTACAATGTCGTGACCAAAGAGTATGGAAAGATCTTTTCCTCCAAGACAGGGAGTAAAGTTAAAGTTTACTTTTCCCTTTGCATTGTGTCTGCTTTTAAATTTATACGTACACTTTGTATATACACTTGTATGTAGGAGGTTGTCTTAAATGTAGCTCCGAGCATCCTTCTTTGTTCGCTCCACGCGAATCACTCACAAAGTATCCTTTTTGAATTTTCAACTTCACTAGGTGGTTTTTTCGCTCTTTGTGTCGTCCTTCCTTCCCAACGTTTCATGAACGCTTTAATACACGATTCCTTTGGTGTTTTAAATTATGTTTTGAAGTTATGGTTTTCATTTCTTAAGAAATTTTGGAATGATTCAGTTGAAAATAATTAAGGTTTTGAAAGAAAAGGTTCTTGAAAAAAGTCATCTCTTTAAATGTTTAATCAATAATCATCAAAAAGCAATATGACATTAATTTTAGCTAAGTTACTGTACCTAAGGATTTCTTGTATTAAATTGAGATTGTGGTGATAATATTATCTTAAAAAGATATGTCAAATTAAAACGCTTCACGGTGGTATAATAAGAAAATACATTCAAAAGGTAATAAATTGTGATAAAGGCACAATTTACTGTAGTTTGAAACATGGTTGCCGTACAGAGACCAAAACGTCAGGAATAGGGTAAATACAATTATTAATATTAATGAAGCAAAACGTGGATTTAATATCTATTTTACCAGTACAAAAATTAGGAAAAAGATACCAAAACTTGTCAACTTAAAGAGTCGGATAATGGTTAAATTAAAAGCTAGCAACAGTTTCTGCGGACTGTTTATTAAAGGCTCCTTTACTTTGTCCCGCTTCAAAAGCGAAACGATAGTGAAACAAAACAACGACATTTTTTTTAAACAGTTCCCCTTTAACGTTCGAAGTTGGAAGTGTTCATAACTTGTTCTGAATTAAAACGATCCCTGTATTTTGCTTATTATTTTTCAGCGAAAGTTTTTCGCCGATATCATTTAAAAAGGTTGCATTAAATTGTTATTTAAAAGGTTAATTTTTTACCATTTCGGCGTTTTTTTTTTATTATTTAACTATGTTTTGTTACGCTAAGTTCGTCTTTTATTTTATCAAATGGTTTGAAAATGTTAACACTAAAAATGTTTAAACATTAACGTATTGAAAACATTGTTAAGAATGTAAAAAACAAATTTAACAACTGAAAATAAAGAAAAGTAAGAAATAAAGAAACACTTATTTCGTACATAAAAAGAAAAAAATTATAATTTGCATAATAAATTCAAACATTCTATGCACCTAAAATTTGCCACTCAGCTTTGCATCATTAAAAATTTTGTGATTGCTGATTTTCGGAAGAACCTAAAAATGACAATAAATGACCCGCTTGACGCAGTAGTTGGTGCCACTGACTGTTGCGCTAAAGGGTGTGGGCTCGATTCCCACCACGGGAATAATATTGTGTCATAAACAAAGTGTTTTTTTCGTGTCCAGGTGATTGTATCTATATTGGATGTATTTATTTACAAAAGTTAAGTTAATAAATGTATCAGTTATCTAGTTTCCATTTTACAAGCTTTGCTTAGTTTGGGACTAGATGATGTTGTGTTATTCGTTCAGAAATATTATAACAGAAACAATCGTAGCCCAAAGGGACATCAAAGAGACACATGAAAGATAAAATAATAATTATTATTAAGCCTTAGTGGTCGCAAATCGATTTTAATTTTTATATCTAAAATAGAAATATATTCGCAAATTGTTAGAATGCTAAAATTATATTGCATAGTTCATCAGATCAATTCAACACGTGCTTAGAAAGACATTAATCTTACTTAATGGTCAAAATAAAGCTAAAAAATTAAGAAAAAATTAATTCATCGAATGCTGTCTCATTCTAACCTGAATTTTAATATTATCTTTGAAAGAATCTACACAAATGTAAGGCAAAAGCTTATAATTTATGTTTTGAAACAAGAAACTATACGTTTAAAAAATACCTTTAGATATTATTTTGTAAATGTCAAATAATGTATCGGCAATTAAGGAATTATAAAACTAATGCAAATTAATTAAAATTGCAGTTTTTTTTTATTAATTCTAAGTTTCAGATGGCCAGCCGATCTGATTCTAATTCTGATTTCAAATACCACTTAAGGTCTGTTGCACTAATCAAGAGGTAAAGATAATTAAATAAATTTTGTTATCATATCTGGTTATAAAACAATTAAAGATCTGTTAGTTAATACCTTTTGTATACTATAAATACTAAACTGAAACTACAGAATGGTTAAAATATTTTTTCGTCTTAATGCTGCTTGCATATCCGAGTAACTAATAAAATATCTTAGTATTATTAGTCAGAAATATTAGCAATACAAATTTAATGTACATTAAAAGACCTTTCAGGTTCCGCCCTAGTTTTTATACATTTTTTACTAAGCAATTTGCTAGAGTTCTTGCCACAGGCCATTTCCAGCTAGATTGCAGAATATAGAATAAATTATGATTTTAAAAGATGCTATATTGTTAAAACTTTTACAGCTATTTATAATGAACGCTGCAAAAAATGATTTTCAATAAATTATAACCTTTTTATTGATTGATCGATTTTCAATTAAAACATCGGAACGATAACACAACGCCATCTAGTTTATACAATGATAATTATATTTATGCCAAATATGAGCCTTGATTGAGGCAAAGTCATTATACGCATAAACAATGACTAATGTCAAATTCTAATGTTGTTTCAAACATGTATTAGTCGATGCTCTGGTGGCATGGCGACTCGTTTTGCGATGCATTGCGGGTACTAATAGTTTGTTTACATTTATCACCTACAGGTCCTGTTTCGGTTTGCTATGTAGGACTAGATGGAACTTTTTTTAATCGCAATCGAAGGCATATGATCAGTCGGCCCACCTGAAGTGGTCAACTACGACGTAGACATCGGCAATACCAAGGGTAGCACTAATGTGCTGCCTACTGTGAGACATAGAACGTTACGTCTTGTTTACCCAGTAAATACGCTGGCTACGTTTCCCTTGAAACCAAAACACATTAGTTTTTTCATACTACTGCCTTGCCGCAGAAATAAGCACAGCGGTGGTAACGCCCCAGACAGCCCCCTATAAACAGGGGACCCACCACCTCTAAAAATGCATAAGTTTACCGGTATTGCATTTGTTCATTTACATTTATTATCTATACTAATATAAAAAATAAATATTTATTTGTCTGTTTTCAATAGGCTCTGAAAAAACTGAACAGATTTGAATTATTCTTTCACTACTATCTTTAACATTACTAATTTTTACCCCAGGAAAATCCATTTCAAAATTTTAAAATGACACGGGCAGGGCCGTGAACGGACTTTCGGCAGGTAAAGAACATCGGAAACTTGATATAAAAATGAAGGAAGTTTAAGAAAACATGTTTAAAAAAAATAAACAGTCTTAACTAAAAGAAGGCTTTCTTTACGCTTTATTTTATTATTCAGAAGCTATTAAAACATTTATTTGTATGAGAAATTAAAACATTTCTATGTATACAGTACTATTTTCCTTTATAACTTAAATTATATTTTACATATATCAAGAAACGTAATTGTAGCATTCCTCACGAGAATTGCGTTCGTAAAAGTGTCTATTTTTTACGGGCGCGAAAGTTTGACACAGTTTATGGTACAATTTCACGGTCGTTTCGCCCCTTCCTATCTCACTTTCTGGTCCCGAAAAAGATTATAATTCAGTCGGAGTAAACGAATAAAGAGCAAAATACGTTTATCACTGATAAAGTCACTGACAGGCAAATTTATAACGATTAAAATGTATAGTTAAACATAAACTACAGCTTACCCAGATAAGAGATGGAAACTACGTAAGTAAAGTAAAGGCTCTAATGGCTCTATAAGCGAATAAATTCTTCTTGGTCGACCGCCGCCATGTTTTATTCTCGTGTGATATTTAACCAATAAGACGCCTCGACTTATTATGATCAATTTATTTTGATATTAGATTTTTTTAACGTAAATTCTATCCTTTATTTGGCTGAGTTAAAAATATAAACTAACTGCCTCCGTAGTCTGATAGGCTATGGGCTTGTGCTTTAGAAACCGGAGATCGTGGGTTTAAATCCGAGGACTCTTGTTTCCACCCAATTGTCTGAAAAGTAATATGATTCATGCGTCGGATGGGCATGTAAAATGACGATCCACTCACCTACCTTCATTGGAACAGCGTGGTGGGATACGGTCCAAGAACTTAGGGGGGTTTCTGAAGAGGGCGTTCATTAAGGGAGGCCTATGTCCAGCAGTGGACTAACACCGCTGATGATTATGAAATATAAATATTTTTTCTATATAGCGGATTCACTTGTAGTCGTTATCTGTTTTTTTATTTTTGTTAGTACATAATCTGCACAAATAATTGTAGTGTATTAAACTGCGCTGTAATTTACCTAAATATAGCTCATGACGTACAAATATTTCCGTGAAGGTATGTAAACTGTTATGCAGCTCAACAGACCCAATTCTAATTTTTCCTTGAAATGGAATATTATTAGGACATGTCATGTTGAACTATAATGTTTTTAAACAGTTGTACTAAAAAGTTTAGGAGTTAATATAGATATAGATCTGGCGTACGGATGGTTCGACCTCACCGCCTACTTGACAGCGGATCTGCCTTACAGTGGGAGTAAAACAGATCCGTAGTACAGGTGCCATTAGTCAATTGCCAATCCGTTTCCGGCGTTTGTTAAAAAGGCTTACGTCCAGCAGTGGGCTGCTATTTATAATGATGATGATGATATAGATATGTACTTAACGATTTATTTATATACTTGATACATGTTACTTTGCCTTGTGAAAAAATCTAATTAGCTAAAAACCTAAAAGCAAAAGATCAATTTGTGACCAATTTTATATTGTTCTCCCGCTCTTATTATCAAAAAGTGACACCTCTCAATTGAAAATAGAACTTATAATTCGTGAGATTATAAATAGGGAATAAAATTATAATTTAAATAATATTAAAACCTTTGACAAAACTGTTATATATTATAAGTACTAAATTAGGTCAGGAAGTCGTGTCGAAAAGACAAAGTCCATAGACAGATATTTACACTAACGTGAGACTTGACTTTCACGAGATAAGCTTGCGTATTGTTGACTCAGCCAGGTTTAAAAATATGGTTATGAAAATTGTTTCTATGCCACAATTTTTTAATTATGAAAAGTTGGGCTTATTGTTATGTCTGAAATTATTATTTTTTAATTTGAGTAGAGGCGACTGAAGAGCACTCGGTCGACCGCGTTTAAAAAAGCATTCTTTTTAAATGGGATGCAACCTACATTTGCGTGCGTCGTTTTATATTTTAAATCCAATGAATCTCTAATTAATTTTGAAATTACGGAGTTGTCCTCTTATTCTAACACGGAATATATCTTTAGTACGTAGCTTAATAGTGGTAATGAAGAAGTTCATTTAGATTATTCAATAGAAACTCGTACATAACATAGAACTTGACAATGTAATTTATTTTCTCATAGTGCCAAAGAGTATTTATATAAATGATTAGGTTAAACAGTGACAGATGTTAAAACTAAGCTAGTATATGAAATGAGATCAAACAAATTAGACTTAATAATATCACCTAACCTAAAAGCAAAAAATTGTTACTAACACTAAAAAAAATCAACGCAATCGTGAGTTTATCGAAATCAATAACACATACAGGGTTGCCACCCTAACGTTCGCTCTGCGTTCATGATCCATCCCATCTAGGCCTCATATATCCGTGTCTCGTATATAGATGGCTTGTTTTCTTATTCTACCCTCATCCCGCCCCGTCTTATTACCATTCCGACGGGCGGACAGAAATGTCGTTCCGTTTAACGAGATGGCTAAAAGGCGTCTAACACACACGTGTTGTTAAACCTTTAACCTAAAAAAAGCAAAAGATATTCCTATTATATGAACGGCCCACAATCGCTTAATATTCATGAGGCTTTTTGAGATCTCTGAGATGCTTGCCTTAATTTCTCTTTCAATTTTGAATTCCCTACAGAGGTGAAGCTGGAACGTAATATATTCATAAATGTATGATGGCTCAAGTATTCGTGAATTTTTCTTGATAGCTCTTGTTTAGATAAATGCTCTTAACTTTATTTTTAAAGTTATCTCATTTGTAGTGGTATTAGGGGTCGAATTGAGCCCCTACAGCCACCCAGATTTAAACTGACTGTATAAGAATAAACATGAGAAAACTGCTAGTATAAGGAGTACAATATATTAAATGACGGCCAAATGCAACTGAAAAATTCGAGCGTTCGTAAAGTTGTCAAGACAACGCTTATAGAAAAAGCCTACTATTCTGTTATAAATTGTTTCGAGGACCAAGATGTGTGGAAGTGTTTTATGTTTTCTGATCTTGCAAATCCCCTGGTTACTAAAAAAAATATTTATTGGTCAAATGTTGTAATGCTATTATTTACAAAATAAAAAAAAATCATCAAAAATCAAGCAATTGCTATTTTATTCTATTTTCAAGCCACTAAGAGCTCAGCTAAACCCGAAACTGAAGCAAGAAAAGGTCAGGCTCTCTTACAAGTTGAACATTGTTTAGGTATTGATTCTGTCCACCAAGAACGCGTTCATTACTGTCGCCATTAATGTTTGACATTATTCTTTGTTTAAGTTAATTTTATGGTATATGATTAAATAGTCGATGAGAATGGTACTACTCCGAAATTGTCGATCGAATCTTTCTAACTTGGGCATATATTGCAGTTAAGAAAATACAGCTTACAGAGGCAGGCCGTCTCAGTATTTACCCTTAGTCAGCTGACTTCTAGATAAGATTATTTTAAATCTGTGCGACGCTAAATTTTCATTGATGTTGTAATTAAAAAATTATCATTTCAAAAAAGTAGCCTATTTTACTCCCAATTACCTCATCTATCGTTTACGTTAAATCCCATTATTCAGAAAAACTAGAAACAAATTTCTATCGTTTAAAAAATAGATTATTTTAATGCAGACCTCAAATTTTGTTATTTTATAGAAGTAAGATTAAGTAAAGCAATATTGCTTATGACAAATTTCAACTGTTTTTTTTTTTTAAAGTTATCCAATGCGCGCAGTAAGATGCAACGACCTTTAGCAAACAAAATTTACATTTTAGTTTAAATAAAAAAAAAGAATACACAAACTGCGGTACTTTGGACTATTTCTATAAAAGTTACATCATTATGGTAAACAAGCTAGACATGTTTATGACCTGATAAAGGTTGTTCAACTTTGCAATCATCGTAGTTTACATTTGTCACTTGAAACATCACGCGTTTGTTTGCTTAAAAAAATACTTTTTTTTTTTTTTAAGTGTTAAATTGTTCAGTTTAAAAGATGTGATAACATTTTGTAGGTGTTATTTGTTATATGTATGTTGAGATATGGGCGTGACATTCAATTGACCAAGGTTTTTTTCAAAATTTGCCAACAGATGAGAAATTGAAAAATTGTTAAATCTATCATCATGTGATACCTGTACTGTCATTGAGGTTTCGAACACAGTTTGCTTAAACAATAGGTTAACTTATATGATTTAAAGAAAAAATTGTCTCAACAGAATATCGTGGAGTTAGTTTTAACCGAGTATATTTCCCTGATAGGATTATCATCAATAGTTTTCCAGTACACTATTTACAATGACAATATTTTCCCAATATATAATTCTTAAATCAAAAAGACAATAATTAAGTTAGCAATTTGTGATATATAATTTGTTCTTTCATACCTAATCACAATTATAAGTCATCAGAAAAAATATTAACACTCAATTCTCTTCAATTTCTGCCTAGAATTTACCTCTTACCTTATATGTTACGTTTTACATTGCATTTATAGAGGAACAGAATTCAATAGTGGCTTCAAGTACTCGTGTAAACTGTGATATTAAATCAATTGTGCAGTAAAATGTCTCTTACTATTCTCGATATTAATTAAAAGCACAAATGCGTAAGCGAAGACACTTAATGCCATTAACATTTTCTGCCAGTCAACCTTGGTGGTGCAGAGATTAAAAGTTGAGAAGTGCAACGAACAGCATATTAAAAATATATAATATCAAACAAACAACTAAAAAATCAATTTAATCCGCATAAAAATATGAACATAGCATAAACAAAAAGATATACCTACACAACATACGCACACTTGTATATATTTAAAATAAATACTTATATGTAAAATTATATAAATATATGGCAGTGTCGAACGTCCCCCCACGAGATGGAGTGACGACGAGGAAGACCATATAAATATGTATAACATACATAACTGCCTCCGTAGTGTAGTGTAGTGTTAGAAGCCGGAGGTCGTGGGTTCGAGACGAGTTTCCTAGTTGGTTAGGGATATTTAGGCCGATCACCCGATTGCCTGAAAAGTAAAATGATCCATGCGTCGGATGGGCACGTAAAAAGTCGGTCCACCCACCAACCCGCATTGAACCAGCGTGGTCGGATATAGTCCAAAAGCCCGCTAATGGAGAAGGCGTGCATTAGGGGAGGCCTGTGTCCAGCGGTGGACTAATACAGGCTGATGATGATATATATATGTGTATATATATATATAACAAAAATATGTCTGTGTATAAAAATTAAATACGATAATAAAAAATTGACGATTTCATTGGTCATAATTATTTCTTTTGATCACGCGAACTGGACTTTTTACGGATTTTATCGCGTTTATTTTACATATTTAAATTCCTGACGTTTCGAACACGTTCCAGGGGCCGTCAAATTTGTTCTTTTTGTTATAGCATAATACTAACCATGACATAAAACGTAAACATGTTAAGAAAGGTTAAATAGTTGAATTTTATCTACATTAAGGTATAATTTTAGACTAGAAAGTTACTTAACGATATATTATTAATAGTGATTTCATAAAAGCCACTTTAAGTTTTGTTGAAAGGTATTTAAACTTTGTAAGAATACTGTCTAAGCACTCTTTAGTCTAAACAACTTTATGGCTTAATTTAATACTTTAATAATTAATTTTATTACAATAAGTATACAACATATAAAATGGTATATGAACAACAGAAGACACTACTCGAGCATTAATAAATAATACGTGTCATTATAGAGAGTAGCAGTAGTATGTTTATGAACAATTAAGCCAGCTTATTCTAAATGCTCTATGGTGGTCTTCGAGGGAGCGACAATAATAAATGATTGAAAATAAAGTTTGTGTATATTACATTTGAACAAGTACTTCGTTAAAGCCATGAAAAAAGCAGAACGGTTATCTGATGACAAGTGATGCCCTCTGCCCATAAGAAACGCTTTTTAATTCAATTAACCGCCCTGAGATATAGGATCTGACGTCTCGTGTACCCAGTAATTACGCTGGCTACTGAGGAAAATAGTGTTAGCATACTACTGGGTTGCGGTAAGAACAAGTGACGGACTCCTGTAAAAAGGAGACCTACCACAAAAAGCATTAATGCCTTAACCCATAGTCCTATGAACATGTCTTCTTACGTAGTGATAGGTCTACGCGCAGCTGTAAATTACAAAGCGAAGATTTACTAAAAATTGAGCATTTTTTTAAATATTATTTACAAGAAGTCCAAATCGAATTTTGATTCCAGTATATAAAATATATTCAAGTTTTTACGCTTCCGTATCTCCGTATTCGAATAACGGTGTAATGTACACTCTTTGCTTTAAATCAAAAAGTTTTCTCAAGTTTGTATTAACTACGTGTAATGCGATGCAAGGAGCAACTCCCGGCGGTTCATCTCGAGCTTCCTATGAATATTTGAGGGCACGTGCCCATATGCTTGGCGAAGATTTTTTTATACTGGCTTTGAATAAACGCTGTATACAATATTAACATGTACTTTGGCGTTTCCTGTTGTTGAATTTGGATTATTTGCGGTTAATTTTTTTTTTATATATACATTAATATGATCTCTAAACGCATGTCAACACTTGTTGCCGTAGACTAATTAGTTCTATCTATTTTATTACTCAAAATTACTCTTCTAATAAAAAGTTTCTTTCACCTAGTTATTTACACAAGTTATTATGATCGGCTTCTATTTTACAGCTTTTACGTAGAGCCTCTGGCATCTGACCTCCACAACCCAAACGGAGAACTGCATTCTAAGTATGAATTAGTTGTCAGTAAATTTCAAGGTACTGACTTCTTATAACGACAGCCAAGGATGATCTTGACAACCGGGACAGATTTTTTACATGCCCATCCGACGCATGAATCATCTTACTTTTCAGACAATTGGGTGATCAGCCCAAGTTGTCCCAACCAACCACAAAACAACGATAACAAATATATTACATTTTAACGTTGTTTCCCCGCGGGATTCGAACCCACGACCTCCGCTAATAAAGTAAGGACCAATACCACTAGGCCACGGAGACGGTTTAATACAAGTGACCGACTTCAAACAGCGTATATAATATAACAATTTTACGCAGTATTAGCAGCTTTTTGTACGAAATTGTCTTGCGATATCTGCCGCCGCATTTTAAATCTGTGATATCTTTTAAGGTATCATTTATTTATTTAATTAAGATTATTATACATTTAATCAAATGTCGTCTATGGCACGTTTTTTGTACACAAAATTAGGAATTTTTGCAGTAACTTTGACATGAACTTAACTGTATTATATTAAATGAGCTTTGAACATGCCCAATTGCTATTTTTAAGGATGTTCACGTTAAAATGCTTTTTTTTATTTTTTTTATTTATTAGGAAAACATACAGCAAACACAGATATAAAATGCTTATTACATGTTTTCACATATAAAATTTCTAAAAGTAGACGTTTGTATTTACACAGATAGACTTTTGTTAAATTAGGTTTATTAATGGAGATGCGTAAAGATATAGTAGCAGTATTCAAATCAGATCTATTACATTATTGAGTCTTACCAAAGTTTACTTAAGTTCTTTTTACAATAGCAACTTTTGTGTTAAATACATCAAAATCATACTGTTCAAGTACATTATTTAAAAGTTTAGGAGCACGACAGAAAATGAGTTTTGTCTATAATTTGTATGATAACGAGGCAAAGATAGACATGGTTGTCTTCGTCTTGAGACTGTTTTATGTGGCACTGCTAAAAGTATTTTCTCTAAAAGTGGTGAACATTCAATTTCATTTTGTAATATTTTTATTAATAGTGCTACATCAGCTATTTTGCGCCTTTCTGCTAACAGCAATATATGGTGTCTTTACATCTATAATAGTAGTTTTGTCAAATAGCTTACATTTATATTGTAAAAATTTTGAAATCTTTTTTTAATGGCTTCTAATCTATTAATATAAATATCATAGCGTGGATTCCAAAGCTGTGATGAATACTCAAGATGCTGCGCACAAAGGACCAATACAGAACCTTTATCGATTTTATTTTTGAGAAATTGTAGCTAGACCATTGTAAATCCTAAAGCTCTGTTTGCCTTATTAATGATGTAATTAACGTGTTGATCGTATAGTAGCCTTAATTCTTGAACAATTCCTAAATCTTTAATTTCCTGCTTCGAATTGTGGGTTATTCTTTTCTTATGTTTCGCGGACTTTATTGTAGGCCAATTCAAGTAGTAGAATTATGTAAAACATTGTTCAAATCTATCTCTTAAGGTTAATCCAGCGTTTGCAATTTAATCTCATCGAGGTTGTGATTTTTGACATAGTAATTTTCTTAATTTCTTAAATATCTAACACTAACTACAAAATTATTTTAAAAAATAGGACTGAATGACAGCTGATATCTATAATTTAAAATAAAATTGAATAAAATCGAGGCACTAGGAGCGGAGCAACGAGGTAATATATAAAAATAAATTAAACATACGCTCCGAATTGAGGACCTCCTTCTTTTAACATTTCGGTCAAAAAAATAAGAAAACTGTTCACTTTACACAGATAACAATATAAAAAGGCGGATGCAAAATTTTGGCGTGTCTTACACATTTCAAGACGTGAAATTTCGTGATCATCAGCATCAGTATTAATTGATATTGGAATACCTACATCAACAATAACCATAATTAGTATACATTATTATATATTCAACTCACCTGACTTTTTCGCGCTACCTCCTTTGCCGCCGTTCTTGTTGCGTCTCGGGTAGAGATTGATTTTGCTCTGTCCACAACCCATAGCTACCCTCTATACCTTTGCGAAACTAATCCACTCGATCTTGCAGATATTACGACATTTTATCCGAAAACTAGGCCTAAATTAATGTACAGAACCCGTGTATTATTCTAGAACATTACGGAGCCCTGTATTCATTTGTTTTTGTCTATACCGCGCCTCTTTTTAGCTGTGCACGTCGAAAATTTTGGTTGCAGCCACCCCATCGTTAATCTGCAAACAACGAAAGCGTGTATTAGAAAGAGTATTTTTATCAAGGTAAGAACATTTTGTATTGGCATGTAAAAAGTCGGTCCACCCACCAACCCGCATTGGACCAGCGTGTTGGGGTATGGTCTAAAACCCCCTAATAGATAGGGGTGTATAAGGGGAGGCCTATGTCCAGCAGTGGACTATCACAGGCTGATAATGAAAAAATTTTGTATGTTGATTTAAAATAAAATATCATACTTATTTTTGATTGTTTTCATCAATAAATTTGCTATGTATAAGGAAAAGGGAAAAAATCTAAACAAACCAATTTCACAAGATCACTCCTGATAAAGGTTAAGGAAAAGAATAACTGACTGAAAATACATAACACCAGGACGATGGGAGAAAAAGAAACTAAAGTAATTATATAATTTATTGGGTTCATACACCATAAACAAGTAATATTCAAAAAGTTCTTTGTGGTAAATACAGTAGTTAATAATTGAATTTGAACTAGACTTAATTCGTTTCAAATCGGCGTCGGTTATCTAAAATTTACAGAATAACTCGTCACGTCAACGCGGATGAATCTATGAATATTTCATTGCTTCACCAAAATTCTCATTAAAGCTACATGAATTTTGTATGTATTTTGGTTTGTGACAAACACCGATACGGTACTACACTTATAAAGAAAAAACAAGGTTTATTTAAAAGAAAATACAAAAGGATGTGCGATGGTATTACAATGGTCTCTTGATTTTTTGCTTATGTAAGTGGACTAACCAATTAAATCATCAAAATAACATTTTTTTGCGGATACGATACCTTAGGTAATTTCTCTAAACGGCTTAGTAGTCATCGGTACAGATTTAAAATCAATTTCCTCCGATTCAAGATTCTCCAAAAAAAGCTTACCTAAATAGATCTGGAATTTTAATTTACACCTGATAGTTTAGAGTTTTATTTGGTAGAATAGCATATAGAACTGGTGTTTCATCAATAAAAATAATTTATGTTTTGGCATTTTAATTAACATTTTTTACATTGTAATAAATCGAAGGTCTTATTAACAGCTAAGCAATCAATATTGGAGATTATTGAATAGACGCTGCTATGATATTAACGCTCTAATTTTAGCTGATGTACTAAGGAAATTAGTTGTTTACATTTCAATAGGAAAGTCTACACTGCATATAGAAGGCTAATGCGTGATCGTAGCTCGAAGCTGTTTCATGTCCCGTATCGTGCAACACCAACAATAATATCGGTCCGATGCCGGTAAAGATCAAAGGATTTGATAAGTAATGCCGATAGATATAAGTCGCCTGACGACGTCGCTAAGTTTACCATTGATAAACATACACCGTAAACAACGATATCAAAGAAGATTGGTTTTGACCAGAAATTATTGGGAATGGGACGAAATTGTGATGATGAAATATATATAATATTTAGATTTTTATATAATATTATTAACGAATCGTAATATATTATACGTGGATTTATTATTTCATACACATTTAATCCTAGTTTTTAGTTAACATTAAATATTGAGATTCCTTTTAAAGGAATACTGGAAAATTCCACCTATTTCCGTCGCAAAAACATCAAGCGCCAGGAATTACTGGGTAAAAGTGACACAAAATCTATTGGGGCGGTGATGTCGTTATCATCAGGGAATTGCCTTGCTCGTCTCGTAGCTTTACAAAGCAAAAATCTATAATATCAAAGTCAACTCACAGACAATGTATTTGCACACTTAAAATTATAACGTTGTTGAAATTATTGTATTTATATATTAAAGCTCTTGTTAACGTTTGGTCTTACCTCGATGCTTTTTTTTATTGGTTAACTCGATGAGAGGTGCAGGATGTTCACCTGGAGGTAAGTAATACCATGCCCATAAAAAAGCGATGTAAGATGCTACAAATCCACTCAACACCCTGAGACATGACATGTAATGCCTCGTTTACCCTGTAATTACGTTCGCAACGGTGCGAGCCGAAATACAGTGGTATTGACAAATTACTGTCGTCGTCAGAAATAGGCACCGAAGGTACTATCCCAGACGGTCCCTTGTAAAAAGGGATACCTCTAAGCAGAAGTTGGGTAACACCATGTAGGTACTTATCGAGATATTCCAACTTACGCTCCTGCGCATCAGATGCTCGCATAGTTAATCCACGGATCTATTTATAATCGCGTCGCTTCCGCCGCATTCCGCGTTTCCACGCAATCGTAATGAGGAGAACTAAAAACAATAGCATCGTAAACTGGCCCGTTTGATGCCCGCTGACTGAATGCAGACGGCGTCTGCTTGACTTTACGACTGGCTGACTTCATAATCTATCACGTGGACGCTCGATCGGTTGGAATAAATTGTTTTGGCCAATCAATAGTCAAGTACCGTGTGTACTACATTGCATACCTGATCAAAATTAGAAGTGAGAGTTTTGCGAACAAAGCAGCGTATGGCAAGCGAAAGACGTCACTTTGTTGTTTGTCACTTGTGTCGCTTTTCAGTCAGTAGTTTTGTTACTTTTTTGCTGGCTATAATTTTTTTTTATTCCATCCCATTCTATATATTTTTATTTGGATGTAAATACAATAATAATATATTTTCACTGAGCATCAGTGTTAAGCATAATACGTTAATGAAGTTGGTGGAACTGGCTTACACTTTAACGCTAAATAGAAATAGGTAAACTTTACTGCGTGCCGGTTTCAATGGCACTGAAGCATTTTATATTACTGAATTTTTAAGGCGCATCCAGTCATTATTTTCTTCTTCGTCGTATGTAATGAGTACGTCTTGTCAGTTGTCTTCCAAGCACGTCACATTAACTCTGATTTTAAAATCGGATACGTCTACACTATAAGCCAATTGTGCTTTTATCTAAATGTTCCGTCCAGGAAATTTGCACATATGTAAGAGATAATGTAGATTACATGAGCATTAAATACTTTAATACTTTTGACATAACCAAGCATTATCATCTTTTTTACTTTTCCTTTTAATTTACAGTACAGCTTGAGATTTTGACAACAACAACAAAAAATTTATTGTTTTCAGTTTCAAAGCATCAGCTCTATTCTTCAACCATTAATTGGATCTTAAAATAACGGCTAACAATGTCAACCTCTGTCGTGCAACAAAGAAAATTCTGACAACAATAAGAAAAATTTGTCAATTCGTTCGAGTAAAAGTTTTCTATTCACTAAAACGATCGAGTACCGGAAAAAATGGGTTATATCTTCGTAGATTTCTATTTATGTATTACATTTTTCTATACCCTTCGTGGACTAGCAGTATTGGACCTTGTTTTATAAACCAGAGGTAGCAGTAGCATAGTTCTAATACCACAGGAAAAGTATTGCTATATTTTTTCTGGTTCCTCATATGGGCCGATCACCCCATTGTCTAAAAAGTAAGATGGTGCGATCGTCTTCTCGCAGCGACTTTTAACATAAAAAGACGGTCCCAGTTGTCAAACCCATCTTTAGCAGTTTTATAGGACCTCAGAGCCTTTAAACTTACTGACCACTAACTTAATATTAGAATACAGTTTACTAATTTGTTTGAGAGTGTGAACCGTGAAAACTCGAGTTCTTTAAGGGTGATAAATTAAGCGCATATTTCCTTATACTTAGACTTTAAGTAAACAAGAATTCGTTTAATTGTAAAGTACATATAACGTTAAGAGATGTCTATTTGTCGTGTCGAATAAATTGTAATACGATTATACAAATTAATACTTTGATCGTGTAGGCATTGTCTAATGACGTGATAGGCGTGTAAATAATTGGTTCCAGTAGTCAAGATAAACTTTGCCAGTCGTTATAGCACGTCAGTGTCTTCTAATTTACTGACAACTTATCCAAAACTATCATTGATTACAAATTATTATTATTGTACTGATGATCAGGTACCGCTCCCGAAAGCTACTGAAATAGCAATTTAATACCTATTGCGGTGCCTTACAACTATTCGAATACTGTTGCCTTTGGAAGATTGTTGTCAGTAAATCTGGAGACACTTTCGTCTTATTAACATTTTCAAAGATGGTCTTGACAACCGTGGCGAATATTACATGTCCATCCGACGTATTTATCATATGCGATTAGAGAATAGGCCTATATTGCCATCGCGAAGCCGCAATCAACTATATCACATAGTTACTTCCCCACAGGATTTAAACTGCCGACCTCTGGTGTGTATAGTAAAAGCTAATACGACTAGGTCATAGGGACGGTACTGAATATATGTAATAGTTGTTTACTGTATTCTAATTCTTCCTAATCAACAACACGTGGTGATCGATGCCACATCAGCAGTTAGCTATTCGCGCGGTTCCGTTAAACTCATCACCCCAATAAATCTAAGGTGAACGTAAACAAAAGCAGCAGCAGGCGCTTGGCAACAGGTGGCGCATTATTCAGACGTCGTTACTGTTGCTCTAACTCTTTTTTATTCCCCATGACGTATTGTTAACGGCCGCTGGAAGGGGCCCGAATTAACGGAGTTTCGCGCGGTAAACATCGATAATCGCAAAGCATTTTAATGTCAAAGAATCTGTATTATGCTGGCTGCCTTGTAAGTTTTTGTGTAACATATTTTATTGTACTGCGCTATGTCATCGCAGCCATCTTTAATAATTGTTTTTTATGAGTTTGACGTTCGAGCTTCATACATCCTAAATTAAGAAACTTTTTATGATGAAATTTAAAAAAGAATGCAGATTTACTGCTGAACGTCTTTACAGAGTATGCCTTACGAGTAATAGAACGTGATTGGTTTTTAGTTTGTAGGAGGCTGGCTCAGGAAGTATTCTATTCGGTGATTGTTTCTGTTGTCCAATTCAAATTCAAATTCAAATTCAAATATCTTTATTCAATATAGAAGTGTAACACTCGCTTATTGATTGTCAAGGACGCTACCACCGGTTCGGAATAGGACGCCTCCGACCTGAGAAGAACCGGCGAAAGAAACTCAGCGGGCCTATTTTGTCATCTTTTAAAATAATCAAATATATACATATAAATTTTCTTATGAGCTACATACAGTACTATCATACGTATATTACACTTGAAAAAGCCTGGAGCGAGCATTCCATTACCAGGCTGTGTTATCATTTATAAATTCATTTATATCATAATAACACATAAACGTTCCTTTACTACTTTTTTAAATTTATTAACAGTTAAATTCTGAACGTTTACTGGGATTTTGTTGTAAAAGCGTATACATTGTCCCATAAAAGATTTACTTATTCTTCGCAGTCTAGTTGCTGGAAGAATTAAATTATGTTTGTTTCTAGTATTTATGTTATGTGCATCACAATGTCTAAGAAAATCATTTCTATTTTTTTGCACATACATTAGGTTTTCGAACATGTATTGAGAAGTAACGGTTAGTATTTTAATCTCTGGGAACAATTTTCTCAGGGATTCCTTGGGCCCAGGTTATAAACCGCTCGAATAGCTCGTTTTGGAGACAAAGATCGTATTAGTATCCGCTGCACTTCCCACAGTAGAATGCCATAAGACATTGCACAATGGAAATAGCTAATTATACTTACCGGGCTGTCTCCACGTCAGTTAATTGTCTGATTTTCTTTACAGAATATACTGCAGAGCTGAGTAAAATCGACAGTCTATAAATATGAGGACCCCACTGCAATTTGGTATCTATTGTTATTCCCAGAAATACAGTTGACTCAACAACATCTAACTCTTCCTAATCTATAAACACTTCACATTCAGTCCGTCTCACATTTGGAGTCATAAATTTAATACATTTGTCTTCTCCTGGTTTAGTAGCAAATTATTGACACTAAACCAGTGCGCAACTCTAGAGAGTATTATTTACATCGTCATTTATTGATGTGTGTCGTTTAACTTTAAAACTAAGGAAGTATCATCAGCAAATAATACTATCTCGTCGTTTTTATTAATAACATATGGTAAATCATTTATATAGATGAGAAAGAGAAAAGGCCCAAGAATAGACCCTGTGGACACCCATATTTACGGGCCCCTGGAGATCTTTTACCATTCACGTCAACCCTCTGAGTTCGGTGGCTCAAGTACGAAGACAGAAGATTGAGTGCAGCGTTTCTTACACCATAGTGACGTAATTTCCTGACCAATAGTAATACAATAAATATTTTTTAAGGTTTTTAAAAGATAAAGGAGATCAAACATGATTCAAGATATTATATGCTGTCTTATTCTTTATGCAACATGCAAGAGTATGGCTAATCGGCTATTGAAAAATAAATAGAAATGTGACTTACAAAGGAGAAGGAAAAATAATTTTATCAGTTGTATTTTCTAATTGCAGTTAAATAACATCTTATTGTTATGTTTAAATTATGGCGTAACTAAATTTATAAACAGAAGATCAAATGCGTTACCTACTGCATGCTATGGACTTTCCAAACACGGTAATTTGTTTATATTGCAGGTGTCCAAAAATTTATAGGCCTTCTGGAACTTGGTTCCATTCATAGGTGGCGGCAAAAACACTGCAGAAACATTTTTTTATGTACGAGTGAATATTAAAAAGTAAAAAGAGAGGACGATATTCATGGAATCTTTATGATAAAATACCCAGCCTCAATATAACTTTAAAATTGTAGTTACACAAACAACGGTAAAAAGCCAGCTAATAAAAACCATTTTTAAAAGAAATTTATGTGCTACCAAAGAACACTATTTATCAAGGATATTAATGTGCCGAGAGAAAGTTGCTAATAAATTTGCGCAGGCGTTCATGCATCTAACATATGATGGTATATGTTTTTGAAAATGTAGATACCAATAGCACTATGTCTAAATAGACATACTCTACAATGGAATAAAAAAATGAAGTCAGCGCCCAAATCCTAAGTAATAACCAAGACGAACAATAGCATACCTATTTTGTAGTCAACTACTACAATAAAACTATACTTATAATTACATTTTCTATAAACAGTTCCCATTTCTTTTATGCAGTTTGCATAAGAAGAAATGGGAAGATTTATAGTTATATTAAGATTTATAGTTTTATAAGGTCGTGAAACAATCATAGAATAAATAAATTAATAAGCTATATTAAGATATTGTAATTATTTATCGATCTGAACGCCGTAACCGATTATAAAAGGTTTTGAGGAGAGTTCACAAAAAGTTAGATGTCTCTTAAGAGGAATCCTATTTCTCAATAAATACATGAAGAATATGTTTCCATAGAAATATGATCACTATCTATAATATAAAAACATAGTCACTGTTTGTTACAGTGTACGCTTTTACCATTAGCGTTGTTTACATGTTAGCAAGTATCATGTGACCATAAAAGAAACGAAACTGACTGCTTTATAAATTTCGTGGTACATTAAATATGTATTCATCATAATAAGCTATAACTATTATGTTGTAACAATTATATGCAATTGATTTCATTTTGGTAACAACTCAAAAGTACATACCACACAAATGTCTCCTTTGTCTATATTTTAGTCAAAGACAACTGCCTCCGTAGCCTAGTAGTATGGACTTGTGTTGTAGTAACACGGGGTTATGGGTTCGAACTCTGCGGGTATTCAACATCTATTTGTTGTTGTTTCTTAATTGGTTAAGGCAATGCAGGGCCGACTGCCAGTGAAGTAAAATAATCCACAAGTCGGATGGGCATAATGCATGCTTTTCTAATTCTGGTCGTGAAGGCTATCCGTCCCGACCGTAACAAAAGTTTGGTGTTTGCACAGCAATATAGTTCTCTATTTATAGTATCTCCTATATATATATAGTTGACTGATCTGAAATGTGATCGGTCCATGGGAAATCGATTGAGGCAGTATTATTATAATGATCTTACAGTCGCTTCTTATGTACTTCTTGATTATTTTACTTCTTTTAAAATTCAAACAATTTGGCCCTGGAACGTCAAAACTAATGCCACCAAAGTTAATGCGATGTTTTACTAACATGTAACTATTCGTTTTATTCGCTTTTACTTCGTCCACAAGATGAAGATCTCTTATTTCTACTATGTATATGAAAAATACAGCTGATGCCTGTGATATCAGCTGTTAAAGATCATAGGAGATGAACGTTATAGTACGAACGGTAACGACAATGCACGCACCTCTCATAATCAGCCCCTAACGGCTAAGTGGCAAGAGTGTACTTAGTCCAACCCTAGCCCTTTTCAGCGCCCCTATACAATCAGGCTCAAGTCGCCACAAACGCTTGATATCAGAGTATTCGGTGTTAATGCTTTAGAAATAACGACCCAATACTTCTGTCATAAGGCTCTGTTGCAGTATGAAATTTGTGTGTACAGGGGCCTATTGTTCGTGAACGCACTTACGCGTCTATTCTGTTCAGCTATTGTGTTGTCACCGTTAGAATATTTACAAGGATTTGAGCTGGGGCGTGTGAGAATGCCGTTTAAAAATGAATAAGCCAATTTGTAGTGAAGGCAATAATGCACACGATTTCTTGATCTGCTAGCTTATTTCGTCAAAAGTTTAGGCTTTCTATTCCACTGCATGGTAGTTGAATAAGATAGTTGTGGATTATTTTCAAAATCAAGTCTCATTCGTAAAATTGTCAAATACGATTTGACGATCATAGTATAATATCAAGTTATTGTTAAGCTTTTGAGTAGATTGTATTTCCCTCTCTATTTGATAAAATATCATCATCAACCCGTGTCAGTTCACTGCTGGACATAGGCCTGCCCTAACAATAAACTTATAAAATATGATAAACTGAACCTCAATATAGTAATTAAAAGATACGTTGATCGATCTCACTTGTTTTATTTCATCGCCGTCCTTTACCTTTATTAAAAAAATATCCAATTATATCCGTATAAAACAAATACGTGTAACGACCAATAAAAATGCAAATTGTCGGAATAAGTTCGTTATTTACACTGTCTGTTTTGTTAATCAATAGCGACATGTTAGTTGTACGAGGACTAAATCAACAGTAATAGAGCACTATCGGTCCGTTGCAGTTTAATGGGCAAACATGTCGAAAGTTACGTGCAATTACCATAAATATGGTGTCAAACTTATGATGAGATGAAACTTTATTCGAAAGCGTGTGTTAATATTAAAACGGTCTTCTATTTATAATAGTAATGCATTGTACAAAGTGCCCAAAATATTTTTCATTCAAGTCCGTAAAGCATGCACCATCCCTACCATCGGTAATATTTAATTTCTGTAAATAATTTAGTAAGAAATGCTTTATTTAACTGAAATAAAATTGATTTTCACCTCTATTTATACCACGAATAAACATATTCAGTCATAATCATATCAGTAATTTAAAGGATTGAAAGTTTTTCTTGTTTATAATAGAATATGGCGGCAAAGTTAAGGATAAATTTACATGTTCGTAAATTTAACTGTAGTGGTACAGCATGGTCTATGTCTATACGTCATTTGTTATAAATCAACATTCAAAGGGCTACTAATGAAATATTAAAAAAATCCAGAGAGGGGGAGCTGTCTAGGAATCTTTATAGTGGAAAAACGATACCTAAAACCGTGCACAATGGTCCGCGTAAAATATGCATGCAATCCTTCCACACGACCGCCTCGTTGTAAAGTCGGGATCATTTATATCGTCTGTTTTGATCCGTGGTTTGACAAAACATGTTGAAATTCAGTGAACATATAATAAAATAATGAGCACTTTCTTAAATTTACGCGACGTCTGTTATAAAATCACATGATGTAATTAAAGACTTAACGGATATTTTAACGTCTTATTAGATTTGTGTAATATTTTTAATTCTAGACATTACCGAATTGTATGTGGCATATTAATTTTTTTACTTATGAAGAATTTGAGTAACCGGAGGTCGTGAGTTCGAATCTTGCGGGGACTCAACAAATTTTCATTGTTGTTTCCTAGTTGGTTAGAGCAATTTGGGCCGATCACCTAATTGTCTGAAAAGTATGTTGATCCATGCGTCGGACGGGCATGTAAAAAGTCGGTCTACCCACCAAGGGAGTATTAGGGGAGGCCTATGTCCAGCAGTGAACTATCACAGACGATGAAATTAAGTATTTTTATGGATTTACATGTAAAAAACCGAATGTTACAAAATAGTTAATTAATGGTTTGTTTCTAATTTATCAAAACGATCTAAAAATAATCGTATCTGTATCTCAAGACCCTAAATAGAAATGCAACAGAAAACATTTAAATATTAACACAAGTTCTTGCACACAACTTTATTTCACATCATCCAATTCGTCTATAATAATTTAATAAACTTAAATGTACATTTATCAAAAGCAAAATAAACGGCTCATTTTTTCAGTCTTATTCATAAGCAACCTAACTACAGATTGAATAGTGCATGTTTTGATATGTACTTCAGATAATTTGTGTTCAAAACACAGAGCTGTTTACATCTCTTCTGTCGTGATGGACGCGGGACGATCTCAGAGTGGCGTGTAAAAATGATTCACGATGTTTAACAAGGAGGCAGTGCGCTCAAAACGGAAACAAACGAAACGTAAAGTATTACTTTTTATGCTGTTTACGTTAAAAATCGCTCGACTGTGTGTAAATTCCTTGGTTGACTGCACGTGATTGAAGGAGATTGTAAGATAGTGTTGTTACGTGAGAGATAGTAACGTAATAAAGAGTTTTAATAAACTTTTCGAGACACTTATATCATTTTAAATGTTCACAAAAGAATTGTAATAAATTTTCTAACAATTTCCTCAGGTTATAAAGTTATTATTCACTAAATTATTCTTTACCAATAGCTTTCGATTACGACGTATAGTTGTACCTATGATATTGTAATCGCTTATATTTTTCGTTGATTCTGACTATTTGTGGCCATCACCTTGCGAAAATAGGACGAAGTGAAACACTACATGATTATAAAAACAAACATCATATATGGAGAGATTCCAGCGAAAGCTTACTGTCATATGCTCGTAGATAATTACTATAAAAAATTATATCTCTATAACAAGTTTAATGTGAGTATTTATAATACTTCTGAATTCCATTGTAACAATTAGCTTTGTGTCCGTTAAATCAAGCTTTGTTTTAATAAAGCAAACAACGTACAAATATACGGCATCTTTATTAAGTAATACGAAATAAAAAAAAACATTAAACAGTATTTCAAAGTATTAACTTTTAAAAGTTTCCTCCGTATACATCTACCGACGGTAAAAAATAAACAATCGATACGAAACCGCACCGAGCACAAGCAAAAGGATCGTGAGCCGCGAGACGTCGCTCCGTAGTAAAATGGAAAAAGTAAATACAATTTTAACACAAGCGGCAAGTTTTCTAGCGCAGTGTGAGAGTACTAGAGAATTTCTGCACGCTAGGCGATTCTCGCCGCTCGTGGAGTCTAGATATAGTTAGCGTTTGAGCCCTAGTCGTTGGGCTTTCGAATCGAGTGGGGTATTTGCAACATTTTATTGCCATATTCGAGGGCTGGAACGTGTTGTATTATGTCTACTGTTTTCAAGATGTATTTGTGACTATATGGATTAAACCTACATTTTTTAAGTACTAATAATATCATTATTCAAGCGAAAGTTCAAAAGAATTACCATTAAGCTTTACAACAACACAGTATACTGTATTAGTATTATATTGGAGTAATTTACGGGTTAATATTAATAAAGATACAGTATGAGTTATTCAAAATATAATAAAAAATATCATACAAGCTGGAAACTATAGAATTTCCTACATATTCCAGTGCCACCGAAAAACTCTTTAAGCTTTTATATGTTATAACCATAATTATCTCATATTACCATCACTACGCACATAAAACTTCAAGGCGAAGTTAATATTAAAAAAACCAGAACCCAACAACGTTTTTTACATTTTGGCAAGGACGTTGCTATTTTTATTTGTATAAATAATGCAAATCCTGAAATAAACGAAAAAATTCTCTTTTCATAAACATTTTATTAGCGTTAATACAATTTGCAAGTTTAATTTCATCATCCGTTAATACTGTAAAGAGCTTTGACGCAAGGGCGCATCAAAGTTTGAAAGAGCTTTTAATAGATTTAATTTGAATCGCCTTTCATCTGCCTACATAGGCCCTGTTATGAATTAACAATCAGGTAAAAAAATATTGTGTTAGACTTAAAAGAGCACCTATGATTTTCGTGTAAAATATGTTTAGGGCTGGAATAATGTTGAAATTTCATTTCATATTTAAGGCAGCTGTATTGAAAAGATGTTTACCAACTTACCGACTTTTCTGTATACGATAACAAATTTGTAGCTTTGCACTGTCGTATATTATTATGCCTTAAATTATTTTATATATAAATCGCGACATTTCCCCTCAACTTACAATACACAAAAGATTACAATCTTTCATCAATTTTCAAGTCTTTTTTGTTATTTTATTTGATGTATTTCTGTGACACTGCTTTTCATGATTCCAATTATTCTTAATTACAGCTTCAGTTGTTATAAAGTTGTAAAATACAAACTGAGAATACGTCTCAAGAATGTGGTCTAGAAAAATGTATAAAAGTATAAATTTACTTTTGTGCTTAGCCAGCGAGCGGTGCTCGAGATGGGTTTTCCATCGGCCATTGTGTTGAACCAATTTCATTTAAGTTTAATCCAGAAATTACAAAATCGTTCTGCTTGTTCTTTTTCAAAATTATACGTCCATTTTATTACAAAAACTGTTCTAGTAAAGAATAGTTTAAAGCATTATTTTTAAAAATTAAGGGAAAAAAAGAACTGCCTCCGTAGCCTAGTGGTATAGGCGTGTGCTTTAGAATCCGGAGGTCGTGGGTTCGAATCCTGCGGGGACTCAACAAATTTTCATTGTTGTTTCCTAGTTAGTTAGGGCAATTTGGGCCGATCACCCATTTACCAGAAAAGTAAGATTATTCATGCGTCGGATGGGCATGTAAAGTCGGTCCACCCAGCAACCCGCTTTGGACCAGCGTGGTGGGATACGGTCCAAAAAACCCCCTAATGGATAGGGGTGTATTAGGGGAGGCCTATGTCCAGCAGTGAACTATCAAAGGCTGATAATGATGATGAGAAAAAGATTTAATATGACGATTTCAAAGATTTTAATCTATTGAGGTTGCAGAAAGAACGCAGAGACAAAGCTTTATATATTTCATTTCCTAACTGCTTTCGTTTAATGTTTTTGACCAGAGTATAATAATTTTCCTATTTGATAGTGAATTCGATAAGCAATCAACACTATGGGTCAAAGTACAAAAGAGTACAGACGAATTAGGAAAACTTCTTCTTATGGTCGATAGCTGATACAACTGGACAGAGATAGGATAGGTTTTTGAGCTTGACCGCTTTTAAAATGTATACTACCAGAGTTATATTATCCCCTCTATATTTTAGAATGGTATGCACTGATTTTAAATTGTTTTTTATTCTTAAACAGTTTCTGCATTAAATGTTCAGATGCTTAAGGAATGTCTTCAATGTGTTTCCTTTTTCGGTGATACATTTGAGGTTATATAGATCCAGGGTTAAGTTAATGCAATTTAATTATGACCTATTGTTTTTTACTATTCTATATTCTACAATGTTGACGTACAAAAATCGGAAATACTTATAAAAGTAATCGTAATAGTAACGACAGTTTATTTGTCACAATAACAAGTTCCTTCGAAAGTAATTTTGAATATCTACAAAAATGGAATAAACTCAAACATAAATTGTAACAATATGTCATTGTGTTCTAAACTAACAAGTTTACAACAATACAAATTGGCCTTCACCTTAAGCGAATGTGTCGGGCAACTAGTTCGTGGAGACGGTAGCTTCCCGACTTAGATGATGCTTACCAAAGATATGAGTCTGGAAGTATAATATCCTTGCTATAAAAACACTAAAAATATATAAAATCAAACCGTTACGAGATCATTACTATAATATACTATACCTTCATTCATTACTTTAATATATATACAATTCAAATAGTTGGAAAGAAAGCCAGAGGTGAATCAAGTCAGTTATTACTTCTTTCGATTCCCGCCGACTCGATATTACAAACTTCCCCGATGCGAATCGCTTTCGCAAATTTCGCCCGATTCGCAACTTATCTCGTTATTTCGTCGAATAATCGTGTTTTGATTCGAGAGCAATTCTTGAAATCCCCTTTTATTCCGTCAGCGTCTTCACTTCGCCCGGATTAAGAAACAAAGAGGCTCTATTTTATATTGAATTTGTGTAATAATCCCTAAATTACAATTTTTTATGATAATTGACCGTCATTAATTTAGAGTTTTAATTTGACATACATATTTAGTAAACATAGTTTTTGCTCAGATTACTTCCGAAATGGAAATTAAGATTCTCTTAACTTCTTTGTTCTAAACACGAAATACGAATAGAACGACCCTGCGCTCTTAAAGCTTAGACATATAATAGCGTATATTTTTTTCTTTCTATTTGATATTTTTTAAATTAATTAATTATTAAGTATAACATGACTTATGACATAACACGTATCTACAAAACACGATCTACGGATTGAGATGTAGGATACAGCTACAAATTGAAATGTACAGAAGTTGAGCTAAGGATTTCTTATTTAAGGAGGCGTCTTGTCCCTTGTCTCGAAGTGACAAGCGCTCCGAATTAGGATGTAATGAAGTACCTACATCAACACTAAACCTTCTTTCAGTTTCTACTACAGAAAGTTTTTACTGATAAAATACTAAACCATCAATATCATTTAGTCGGTTGCACTCTGTATTATAAACGATCCGATCGACCGAGTGGTTATTGAGCCTGACTCTACTGCTAAAGTAATAACGATTCGATATTCTACGCTGAAAAGTTCGTCTAGTGACATAATTTTTGTATCGTGAAATATTAGATTGTGTGGATAGTAATTAATAACATAAAGGAATTCATTGTTTATTTATAATTTACACATATTCAGTTTGAAACACTATTATTTTGGCCTGAAATAAACGATAAAGTAGAGAAATATCAAAGCACTTTCCTTTCTTTATTATGTTATGTCTAAAGTATACAGGTGCCAGCAATAATATGATTACGGGTGGCAATCTGCCTCCGTCGCGACACTTTAAGCGAAATTGCTTGATGTTTTAATCGCGGTTTTAATTCAATTTAGGCGGAAACTGCATTAGGTGTACTTATCACATCGTACCTACCAGTTACAAGCGACAACGTTTTAATACTGACGACAGATGCTTTTAGAAGTTATGTTTGATATTTCGGCGTTACGTTTAATATGAGTAATAAATTACGTAGTAATATTAGTAATATTAGTAATATTAGTGGTCTTTTCCTAACTGGGAGGTTAAAGTTACATGGGAAACATGAATTTTTTATTGTAATTGATATGGGTTGAATACTCAATTGAAAAGTAGTGGATGATACTCAACCGTAAAATACATGTACTTTATACCTTCATGAATTTATCTTTTTGAAGTTGTTCTATGTAATAGTTTAGCAAAAAAGCTAGAAACATTTGTATTTATAACTTGTTCTTCTTAGATTTTGTTATATAGAAAACTCTTAAGAATTATTGTTAAAGTCTTCTTCGATTTTGTTTTTCTTCTGTCTCCCTTTTCAAAATCTTCTTCGATTTTGTCTTTCTTCTGTCTCCCTTTTCTTTATTTTATTGTTTCAACTAAGATATCGGAATTATCAAAAATAATTTATGTTACTTACTCTTTTGATGATACAATTTTTATTGTTTATTCAATAAAGGAAAAAAAGTTTTAACATTTTTGTTTTAGGATGGTTGAGAAGCAAATTTTCAATATTAGCAATAGCATATTCCTAGTCTTTGACTAAAATGATACTGCACTCCAATTAAATCTCAACATTTTACCCTTTTCTTTAACTTTTAAGTTATTATTTTATGTTTTTTAACCAAAGTAAGTGTAAACTAATCTATCTATCTGAAGTGTTTAAAATTATAATACAGAAAATTTTGTATGGCGCATTATACAAATGATTACTAAAATAACTCAGTTTAACTCGTGTACACATTGCGGTGAAGAAATTAAAAAAAACACAGCCGACACAAAGCGTTAATTGTTTACTTTATGTTACGTTAAAAAAATAAACAGCCAAAACGTTGGCGAAACGAAACATGAACGTTTTGCGAGCGGGTTATGTGCAAATGAATTTGGAGAATGTTTGTCCTAACCGCTTGTCCTGAAAATGTTTGTCGCGGACTATACAAACATTAAATCATTGGAGGATATTTTTAGTTTCTTTTTTGTACGTGTAACAGTAATTAACTGCTTAAATGTGTATTCATTGCAAACAACTTTTAAAAAAATTGTAAATGGTGATCGTAATTTACTTACTTAATTATTTTATATAAACAGGTAATATAAAACCACTTTAGTTGGTTGTAATTAAAATTTATTAATAAATACCATGAGATAGTAATATAAAATTTAAAGTTAAAAATAAAATTTAATAAAAACACTTTTTGCTTAGTAATAAAAACAAAGGTAACTTTAAAGCATAGAATGTTGCTAATTTCTGCGAATAACAATATCTACCGATTTGATATAACATTTTCTCAGTTTGCTTAAATACCAAGGCGTTTTTCAATAATTTAGCAACGAGTTTGTGTAAGACGAAGTAAGAAACAACATTAAAAGATGCATCTAACAAAGTTTAAAATTTAAACTATGAAAGTTTATAAATAAAATAAACTCGGATAGAAAGAGTAATTTTACAAGTACAAAACAGCACTGATAAGGTACGAGTTATTATAAATAAGAAGAAAATATAATATTATTACAAATAGAAATACTTAGTGCGCATCCCATTAAAAGTTTCAGCAAAGTAAAATAAAATTGTACCGCGATGCGTCCATCCAATTCGTTATCTCGAGAATGCAAAGCGAATTTATATTTTATATAATTTTACAGCACCGAATGAAATGCTTCGAGTTTCGGGTTGTTTCGGGAAATTAAGTAATCTGAAGGGAAACTTTTCCTGTTAAAGAAAAACACGAAAATATAATGGAGAGGGTTCTTATTTCAATCTCGAAGAAATTGAACGGGCAGTTGCTTTAAAGGAATATCTGAGATGTATTCAATTTACGACTCAATTGGTGCTTTGGTTGATGACCCGATTTTAGAGATCGGAGGCGTTGGTTCGATTCTAAAAATGGTATCATGTGATCGAAATTATGTTGATACTGGTGAACATAGTTTAACGTTACTCTATATCCTTTGCGGTCCTAGGTAGTGTATGTAGTTTTTAAATTCACTTAACGTAGAATAAGTTTCTTTTGCAATAATGTTATAGAAGCCGTTCACATTTTTATTACATTTATTTTATATAATATATTTTGTTCCCGACGTATCGGACTCTCTTCAACGTCCTCAGTAACGGGGCAGACTGTGGATGGATATGTCTGCATATCAGTATTAGGTATAACTGGCAGAATTTTAAATGTATTTTTTTCTGTATTTTCAAATTTAATTATAATTTCTAATTTCTGCAAAATGAAGTAAGAACAGTGTCGTGAGAATCCTAGTTTTCATGTCGTCGCAGTAACATATGAAGCTAGTCACAGTTGAAAAAGTGCGTGCTGTCTTATCTATAGGAAACACGGATGGTGATCAGTAATCAACACTTTACCTAAAAACAAGACTTTTTGCCCCCCACTGGCAGCCTCAGCGAAAGATTCTGCCCCGCTTAAAGAAAGGATGACTCAATACCGAATGTCCCCTTCTTCTGCAGGCCCTCTACATCAGTACACGCGAGCTACGGAGGAAAAGGAAATGGCTCTTAAAATATACACACTCCTCTTGCTGCGACAGCTCCAACAGACAGACTTTTCAGACTGGTCAGATTTCTTTTAGCTTCTCCGTGGCTGGACCGTGCCAAAGGTGAGCCCCACTGATCTCTACCACTACGGAAAAATGGGGACCTAGCGGGGGCACTTAAAAGAATGCTTTCTTAAACTAAACAGGCAATGTATTTCTATATATGCTATAAATAATATAGTTATAAAAGCGTTATAATCTAAAATTTACCACTTACATTTAGATCAAACAGGTTGCTGCTTTTTACCACTTTAGTGGTAATAAATAAATCCAATACAGTCATAAAGTACAAATTGTTAGTCTTGTAAGATTTATAGCTACCGCAATTCTCTCTTGTGGCTACATAGGAGCGATAAGGAACACTAGTACCAAGTTTCTAGAAAGTAATCGACTAATTTCTGCTTTCTCTCAAAGTTATATCCTCGTAGGCGTAGTTTGTGACTTCGTTCCCTTATTGCCCTTAACTTAATATTCAAAGATCAATTTCTCAGATTAAAGCAACGTAAGCAAAACCACAAAGGAAATCCTAATAAATAATTCTCTTTTCATATTAAACCTCAATATGAACAAAAATAGGTAGAAGTCTATGTTTATTAGGGGCTATTTAGGCAGGTGTTAACTGTAATCACTACTGTATTCCAGTTTAAATAATAAAGTGAGAACTGTTTCTATGGATTTGAAGAGACGAAACATCTCACTTCTCTAAATAAAAGGTATTTTTATCGTAGTTCTTTTGACAAGCCTTACCACCAGATAAACGTTTTGTTAACCGCATAAGCAAATATCTCCTATGTCTCCCGTAACTGACAACTTTTATTAAAAGCAATTTAAATCGTTTATGTATGTAACAATTTAAAATGGAAATATCAAATATAATCAATCGCCGAAAAACTATAAATAACGTTTTAAATATCAATTTTTCTATTCTATCTTTCATCCTATTTTCATAATGCTATTAAGCTTCTTTTAGTTTCTGTAAGGATACAAAAATATTTGGGAGTTTAAAATATAGGGCTTATATGTTGAATTAATTTTAAAAACAGCGTAAGAATTGATTTCATAATCAACAATATAATTTAGCAGTTCGGTTCAAAATAAACGCCTCGTGCATTACTGAATATTTACATTACGGGTCATATGATGTTGCTTTATAAATATTTAATGATTACAGGGATCAGTAATATCGTGGTCGTTATGTTATTTATGAAGGCCAATGCGGAGAAACAACTTTCGTCGAGGGTTTAGGATAATGAGCTATTGAGAGTTAACGTATATCGACGGTCATAGGAAATGCAACGTGAATCACAATACTTTCAGCCAAGTCGAGACAGCTGTTCGTACTGCATGCTTACCAATTAGTTTACTAAGCTTATACCAACGTGTTTAAGATTACTTAAGATATAGGATCAGAAATGTTTTAAATATCATGTTTAGGGAAAACAAGTGCCAATTTTATTAATTGTTTATTATACTATATTAATTTTATTTTATTAGGCCTTTTCAATTTCAATAAACACTACATATACCGTCATAACCCACCGGACTAGTAAGCTGAAGCGGCAGAGGGCTAGTCACATGAGCTTCTGACGACCGTTGGTGTTAGAGTTCTAGAGTGGAGCTGGAGACCGAGGCTCGGCAAACGTAGTGTGGGACGCCTTACGGCAAGATGGAGTGACGACATTGGCAAAATGGCCAATGTTGGCTGGATGAGAATAGCCGAGAATCAGAAGAGGTGTTGTGTATTAGGAGAGACGTATGTCCAGTAGTAGAGTAACACAGGCTGATAATAATGATGATGAGGATGTTCACTAAATTATTATGACATCATATTGCTCATGTAACCATGGACGCTGGATGGAGTTCGTTATTTCCGAAAAATGTTTTCCATAAAATTCATAAAAAGTGGTTAAAAGCAATTCTTAATTAATTTTAAACAAATATATTCTTGACAGGCTATACAAATAATACATCGTGTAATATTTATGTATGTAACCACGTTTACAGTTATTTGACGTCATTACGAAAATTTAAGCCATGAAAACGAGGCGTCTTTTGTGTGCCATCACATATAAGGTAATAAAAAGCGGCACCACCGACGTAGGCGAATGACACACAGGGACATATATAAATAGGTATATGTATATGAGCCACCTACGAAAAATATAAATGGCAACGAGAATAATACTTGATAATACAGTCTCGTTCTTATCGTTATTTGATTAATGATTTTTTGACGCTCCTAGATGGTGCTTATAACTGAGAAATCGTTCCTATTACTCGTATGAATAATTCCTACGGTAGTTTAGTAATAAGTACCTTGAATGAGTAAATATTTCTTTATTTAAAAGGTTCGTGTTTTAGATAGCAGCTTTGAATAAGTTTCCACATTTTTTTTAAAACTTTGTTATAAACTTTATAAAACTATTTTTTATTTGCCTCGTGGCCTAGCGGTAATGCTCGCATCCCGCGGGTTACTGATGTTACTAACGTGATGTTATCGTTGTTTTCTGGGTGGTTAGGACAATTTTGGCCAATCACACAATTTTCCGAAAAGTAAGATGAATTCAGGCGTTGGATGGGCATGTAAAAAGTCGGTCACCCATTAACCCGCATTGGACCAGCGTGGTGGGATGCGGTCCAAAAACTCCTAATGAGAAGGGCGCGTTAGGATAGGCCTATGTTCAGCAGTGCAGACCTTTTTAAATATCCTCGGTACATAAAGCTTTGTTCGATGACATAATCATTGTTAAGCTCATTCTTAAAAACACAAGAAGACATTTTTCAACTATTACCTGTGTACTTTAATTTAGTTTGTATTTCTAAACTTAATAACACGTTAAATAGTTATGATTATTAATTAATAATATATAGAAGCATATATTTGTAGGTGGACTGACAAATATGAGGATTCAGTCTAGTCCGTGAATAACAAGGGCGTACAGTAACAAGCGTTAGCAATTCCAGAGGTAACATGCATCGAATTCCTAGCGCTCAAGTCGACATAAATGCGATTTACCTGCTGCAGTGTCCACTACAACAATAGTTATGTCTATTACCAGAATTTGGTAAACTAATTCACTTTCCCTACAAATTGAACGCTTACAAATGAGAATAACCATTAAAATTTAGTACTATGATAGTGTGAAAATAGTCTAAATGAAATCAGGAAAATTAGCATGATAAAATCGTAACGATAAGTTGCTTTTAAATAAAAGGATACGAAATGTTGTGGTAGATTTTGTGTTATCGGAATACCGATAAGATAAAAGCAAACTCTTGTTGTTATTGCTATGAATGAAGTAAAGTGAAATACTACCGTGATCTGGTTTGAAGTGATGCTTAGACCGACCTATCAACGAAGACCTAAAATCGTTTGTATCGTAACTATCTGATTACTTTTATGAAATATTCAATGGACAAGTGAGTATTATCAGGTAAACGTTCCGGGCTAGTCGTAACATACAATTTAGGTAAATCTCTGATTGATATTTTTGTTTAACTCATTATTTTTAATACCACAAACCATTTACACTTGTCTTTCTAAAGAAATACCTGTTTTTTATTTTTTCTTTATGACTAATGTTGGTCCTAAACGTGAATCTTACTAACAGTATAAGCTAGAAAGTTTAAAAGAATGGATGAATGTCTGTTACTCATCACGCAAAAATTACTCGATGGATTAAAATAAAACTATACAATCTATGGTTTGCAAATTAAAATTACTTACAAGCTCTGGTTTATATAGATGTCAGAATAGGTAATAAAAAGTGACATGTATGTTAAAAATTTATCTACCCATTGCAAGTTACTATGGCGTATAAACCTGCTGTAAGTTTGTATGTTTGTGTGTAATCGATATTACTATCAATCTAAGATTCAATCGCCGCGCGAGAAAAGACTCGGGCAAAGCTAGTTTATTTCATTGTTATATCCACATTATAGTTGAAGGCTGAAGTGTTATTACGCGTAAGACGCTTGTACCACTTATCGTCAAAATGAACGCTTCTCGTCTCATCCCTTTATTATGTACTCAAGTTGTCTACCGCAACTTGAAGCTTACCGTGTAAAAATATATTTAATACTTTTGCTTATGAGTTGTTATTATAACAGCAGGTTACGTTTTATTAACGAAAATAATTAAAGTTAAAAAGTAAACTAATCTTCTAAATGTTCAAATTGTTAAGGAATAATTAAAACATATCTCAAGTGCCTGAACTTAACATAAAATGACGTATTATGAGTGGAAGCTATAAGATTGAGTTTTAAAACCGCAATAGATTTGATTTTCAAAAGAACTTTAAATGAAATAAAATTTTATTTCGACTTTCAAATGATAATCGTATCATGCGGGGTCTGCATATAAGCAGTTATTTACGACTTCGATCGGGTAATATATGAAAAAAAAATTATAATTATATAGTTTGTCCAAAAATTGAAACACCCGTCAAAATGTATCCAGCAATTTCAAAGATTGCCTTAGCAAACAGAGATAAATATTAAATTTTTTACATGTATCGTTTATATACATTTGCATAAATATAAAAAAAATATGTAATAATTTATAAACAGTTATTTTGATGTCACAAACATACACTAATATTTTATTTATTTTATACGTTCAAATTATACAGTAGTTATAATACAAAGAAAAATTTATTTGTATGTATACAATAAATTTTAATAATAGTCAGTTCTAACCTTGTAAATAGTTAAATGTTTTGGAAAATCACCTTATTTTATAACATAGTTTTCGTATGTTCCTAAAAAATAATGCATTATTCTTTAAATACGCCATCTGTCGATTTGCTTCCGTTTCCGGCCGAAATAGGTCACTCCAATTTCGAAGACATTTTATCCACGAGATTCCAGCAAAATTGATGTCGATTGTAACTCACTCTTAACACTTTTAACACTGAACATTTGCATCATAATAAGTTTTGTTTTTGTTATGAAGTTTGACAAGTTTATATATATTCATTCATATTTTTATCAATTTAAAAAATATCGAATAGAGCATTTTTAATAGGAACATTACTAAAAGTTAATTACGTATATTTAAATTATTACTTTGACACGAAAAACTATTTCTATAAATACAAGCTTTTGTGTAAGTTATTCACTTTGCATAATTATTTGTTCATTCGACGATTGATAAGTAGGTTTGCACTACGACTCTACCAGATCACCTAAATCAAAGATAACAATATTACTCGCTTTTTGAACTATAAAAGTATACCTATAAAAAATAACATGTTTAATTCATAAAGAATTCTGTACTAACAACAACCATGTAATCAAAGAGGAAGGTTAAAAATAATCCTGATTTCTTCATTAAACAGCACCCCAATCGAACTCTCCGTTTTAAATATACGTCCACATTTTGGAGGCAAATATGGCGTACAACTGTAACAAGATTACTCCAAGCCTCAGGGGCTAGTAAATTTATAATATTGAAATAAGTGTTAAGGCACGCGTCCAGATTGCTCCGCTAAACTGATTAAGGGACTACCGGGAATATTGCGTCGGGAAAAATTAACTTCGGATCCGCGAGATGGCAATGATGACAACAAAAGTATTTGCTTATCGTCTCAACAAAATCAACTAAAGCAAACTAAGTTATTTATGGAATAATTTCATGGTCATTTAAGATATATCTATCTTTTAAATTTTATGAAGATTCGAGTAAATGTAATAAAATAGTATAGGCTAAATTGCACTAAATTTGATAAAGTTTCTGGTAACGAAATCATTATACTTGAATGATGAAACGACATTCCCTTCTGTATTAAAGTGCTGTACTAAAAAGATTTTAAAGTTAATAATTTTAATACAAAATACGTTTAGTATAAGCAATCAAGTACGTAACTTTACTTTCTTTTCTACAGTCAAGGAATAAAAAATATTTTGTCGAGAAAAATACATCTTTATTTGAAACTGTAAATATTAACAGAGAGCTGTAAGGAAAAAGTAACTAGAGGTTTCGTTTTGCATACAATATATACTAATAATATGAAGTAGACTAGCAATTAATCTGAAAATATATAACGTCAACAAATTGTATTCTAAGATATTACAATACAGGCAATGTTTCAGATTGTCTGCCACAGAGGATCCTGTAATTAGCGGTTGATTTGGCGCTTAATTAGATTTTAGGCGAACTTTAATTAAGCTACGGCCTATAATGGAAATTAAATTTTTACTTTTGCAGAAACATGTTCTTTTTTGAATTACGTTTTTAGTTTATTCGTCTTCAACCTTTATAAATGTGCTATAGATTTTGCAAATGATTTATAAGCATGAACAATTTTTTAATTGCTGATACATTTATGAAGAACGTATAAATATTGGAGCTTAGTTAGTTTATTCACCTTAAAGCCTACATTGCAAGGTTTTAACGTATGTTTTTACAAGACGAGCATTAATGTCATAAGAAATATTTATTCTGTGGGGATGGAAATGGATAAGTAATATAAGAATATAAACTGCAAATTTATCAAAACAAATTTATAGAACATAAAATACAATAATAGATGCAAACAGCTCTTGGTCGTCTTAATGTGCACTCAATCTAGACAGTACATTCTTCATTTATTGAAATATTTATATTTTACTTTTAGTCATTAAATCCTGTCAAAATACTTTTAAATTTGACCGATAATTTAATTAAATCTCTAAAATTAAAATAATCGTTATATATTTCTGAATATATGTATTATTAAGTCGAGTGACGGCAGCTCTGTCAGACTAGACTCGACCTTCAGTAATTAAAGAATGACGACTAAGAACAGATGTAAATTATACTAAACATTAATTTAATTTTTTATTTATATTCGTTTAATTTTATTTGACTGGAATTTATGGTAAAAATATTGTACTAATAAAAATTAAAACAAACAATTTAACTAAGCCAATGGATCAATCTATTATATTGCCTGAATTATCATCATTAATGTACGATAAACTTCATATAAATGGATAAGAAAGCATAATAAAAGATTACTACTAGTATACCGAAAATCGTAATATTATTGTAAATGCACTATCCGGTGGATTGTTATCAATACTGATCATGAATACTGGCAACAACTGAGTTAATCGATAGCTAATTACGTCGATGTTTTGTGCAAAAAATTATTATATCAAAGGAATAAATCAAACGTTGCCTACTTTTCTCGAAAACAATTAAAATTATAATCTTATATTGATATAATTTCAACACATTTTCAAATTAATGATTACGACCACATCAATGATACCTAAAGGTTGCTGTAGTCTCTATCTTTAAATACCATCCCCTTTAATTTTTCAGTTGTTACAAAGGACGAACGCGGTCGATAGTATCCACTTGAAATTCAGCAAGTGTCGGAATCGGTGTGACAGTAAACCCTCTTATTACACAACGGATAACTTGAGCCCTGAAACGAGTCAAAGTCGAATGAAGGTTTCGTTTGTTTAAACGAAAGGGTTTCATTCTCTGATATTGTCTGAAAAACTTTCATTAAAAAAGTAACTCCATGATAAAGTTTGAATAGGCGTGTAAATTAAGTTTAATTAAATTATTATTACTTGTACAAAAACTTGTTGTTTAAAAACTGAAACTGCTCGTTATCTAATTTTCTTCTTCTTCTTCTTTTAAATATAATGGCTCCAGCAAGGATATCTAATTTTCATTCTTAATCTAATTGCTTAATTTAATTTTACTTACTTAATTATTTTATATAAAGAGGTAATATAAAACCACTTTAGTTGGTTGTAATTAAAATTTATTAATAAATACCATGAGATAGTAATATAAAATTTAAATTAAAATAAATTTAATAAAACATCTTTTGTAATGTAATAAACAAGTACTTTAAAGCATAGAATGTTGCATAATTCTCAACAATTAATTTAACTAGAATTTATAAATAACATTTACTCAGTTGCTAAAATACCAAGATTTCAATAATTTACAACGAGTTTGTATAAGACAGAAAGTAAAAATCATCAAAAGAATGCATGCAACAAAGTTTAAAATTTAAACTATAAAGTTTAAAATAAAATTAACTCGGATAGGCAACAGAGTTAATTTTCAATCAAAAGCAAACTGATAATATGATTTTATAATAAGAAAATATAATATTATACACGAATAGAAATACTTAGGTGCTCCATTAAAAGTTCAGAAGTAAATAATAATACCGGATGTCCATCAATTAGTTACTCAAATGAAGAATTTATATTTTTATTTTACAGCACGAATAAAATCTTCGAGTTTTGAGGATTGTATCGGAATGTATAATCTGAAGAACTTATCTCGTAACAAAAATGAAGATATAATCGGAGCAGTTGCTTTATACACAATTAGCGTTTTAATCAAAGTTGAATAACATCTCAGATATTCATCTAGATGTATTCAATTACGACTCAATGTGCTTTGGTTGATGACCCGATTTTAGAGTTAGGAGGCGTTGGTTCGATTCTAAAAACGGTATCATGTGATCGAAATTATGTTGATACTGGTGAACATAGTTTAACGTTACTCTATATCCTTTGCGGTCCTAGGTAGTGTATGTAGTTTTTAAATTCACTTAACGTAGAATAAGTTTCTTTTGCAATAATGTTATAGAAGCCGTTCACATTTTTATTACATTTATTTTATATAATATATTTTGTTCCCGACGTATCGGACTCTCTTCAACGTCCACAGTAACGAGGCAGACTATGGATGGATATGTCTGCATCTCAGTATTAGGTATAACTGGCAGAATTTTAAATGTAATTTTTTTTTGTATTTTCCAATTTAATTATAATTTCTGCAAAAAGAAGTAAGAACGTAAGTCGTCGCAGTAACATATGAAGCTAGTCACAGTTGAAAAAGTGCGTGCTGTCTTATCTATAGGAAACACGGATGGTGATCAGTAATCAACACTTTACCTAAAAACAAGACTTTTTGCCCCCACTGGCAGCCTCAGCGAAAGATTCTGCCCCGCTTCAAGAAAGGATGACTCAATACCGAATGTCCCCTTCTTCTGCAGGCCCTCTACATCAGTACACGCGAGCTACGGAGGAAAAGGAAATGGCTCTAAAAATACACACACTCCTCTTGCTGCGACAGCTTCAACAGATAGACTTTTCAGACTGGTCAGATTTCTTTTAGCTTCTGCGTGGCTGGACCGTGCCACAGGTGAGCGCCACTGATCTCTACCACTACGGAAAAATGGGGACCTAGCGGGGGCACTTAAAACAATACTTTCTTAAACAAAGCAGGCAATATATTTCTTTATATGCCATAAATAATAAAGTTATAAAAGCCTTGTAATCTAAAATTTACTACTTACATTTAGATCAAACAATTTGCTGCTTTTTACCACTTTAGTTTACTTTAGTTAATAAATAAATCAATTATAAATAAACCAAATACAGTCATAAAGTACAAATTGTTAGTCTTGTAAGATTTATAGCCACCACCGCAATTCTCTCTTGTGGCTACATAGGAGCGATAAGGAACACTAGTACCAAGTTTCTAGAAAGTAATCGACTAATTTCTGCTTTCTCTCAAAGTTATATCCTCGTAGGCGTAGTTTGTGACTTCGTTCCCTTATTGCCCTTAACTTAATATTCAAAGATCAATTTCTCAGATTAAAGCAACGTAACAAAACCACAAAGGAAATCCTAATAAATAATTCTCTTTTCATATTAAACCTCAATATTAACAAAATAGGTAGTAAGTCTATGTTTATTGAGGGCTATTTAGGCAGGTGTCAAGTGTAATCACTACTGTATTCCAGTTTAAATAATAAAGTGAGTACTGTTTTATGCGATTTGAAGAAACGAAACATCTCACTTCTCTAAATAAAAAGGTATCTTTTATATAGATAAACGTTTTGTTAACCATAGGCAAATATCTCCTACGTCTCCCGTAACTGACAACTTTTATTAAAAGCAATTTAAATCGTTTATGTATGTAACAATTTAAAATGGAAATATCAAATATTGTTAATCGCCTAAAAACTATAAATAACGTTTTGAATATAAGTTTTCTATTCTATCTTTCATCCCATATTTTCATAATGCTATTAAGCTTCTTTTAGTTATTACATTTAACACAATTCTTATAGTTTCTGTAAGGATACAAAAATATTTGGGAGTTGAAAATATAATTCAAAATATAACTTATATATTGAATTAATTTTTAAAACAGCCTAAGAATTGATTTCACAATATAATTTAGCAGTAATTTAGCAACAATATAATTTAGCAGTTCGGTTCAAAATAAACGCCTCGTGCATTACTGAATATTTACATTACGGGTCACATGATGTTGCTTTATAAATATTTAATGATTACAGGGATCAGTAATATCGTGGTCGTTATGTTATTTATGAAGGCCAATGCGGAGAAACAACTTTCGTCGAGGGTTTAGGATAATGAGCTATTGAGAGTTAACGTATATCGACGGTCAGTGATACCCTAACGTATATTGACGGTCACTACTCATAAGAAATGCAATGTAATCACAATCGAGACAGCTGTTCGTACTGCATGCTTACCAATTAGTTTACTAAGCTTATACCAACGTGTTTAAGATTACTTAAGATATAGGATCAGAAATGTTTTAAATATCATGTTTAGGGAAAACAAGTGCTAATTTTATTAATTGTTTATTATACTATATTAATTTTATTTTATTAGGAGTTTTCAATTTCAATAAACACTACATATACCGTCATAACCCACCGGGCTAGTAAGCTGAAGCGGCAGTGGGCTAGTCACATAAGCTTCTGACGACCGTTGGCGTTAGAGTTCTAGAGTGGAAACCGAGGCTCGGCAAACGTAGTGTGGGACGCCTTACGGCAAGATGGAGTGACGACATTCGCAAAATGGCCAATGTTGGCTGGATGAGAATAGCCGAGAATCAGAAGAGGTGTTGTGTATTAGGAGAGACGTATGTCCAGTAGTAGAGTAACACAGGCTGATAATAATGATGATGAGGATGTTCACTAAATTATTATGACATCATATTGCTCATGTAACCGTGGACGCTGGATGGAGTTCGATATTTCCGAAAAATGTTTTCCATAAAATTCATAAAAAGTGGTTTAAAGCAATTCTTAATTAATTTTAAACAAATATATTCTGGACAGGCTATACAAATAATACATCGTGTAATATTACCACGTTTACAGTTACATGACGTCATTACGAATATTTAAGCCATGAAAACGAGGCGTCTTTTGTGTGCCATCTTTTATAAGGTAATAAAAGCAGCACCACCGACGTAGGCGAATGACACAGGGACATATATAAATAGGTATATGTATATGAGCCACCTACGAAAAATATAAATGGCAACGAGAATAATATTTGATTATACAGTCTCGTTCTTATCGTTGTTTGATTAATGATTTTTTGACGCTCCTAGATGGTGCTTATAACATAGAAATCGTTCCTATTACTCGTATGAATAATTCCTACGGTAGTTTAATAATAGGAACGTTGAATTAGTAAATATTTCTTTATTTAAAAGGTTCGTATTTAGATAGCAGCTTTAAATAAGTTTCCATACATTTTATTGAGGACTTTGTTAAAAACTTTATAAAACAATTTTTTTTTGCCGCGTGGCCTAGCTGTATTGTTCGCATCCCGCGGGTTTACTGATGTTATCGTTGTTTTCTGGGTGGTTAGGACAATTTTGGCCGATCACACAATTTTCCGAAAAGTAAGATGATTCAGGCGTTGGATGGGCATGTAAAAAGTCGGTCCACCCATTAACCCGCATTGGACCAGCATGGTGGGATGCGGTCCAAAAACTCCCTAATGGAGAAGGCCCGCGTTAGGATAGGTCTATGTTCAGCAGTGCAGATCTTTTTTTTTAAATATCCTCGGTCATGCAAAGCTTTGTTCGATGACATAATCATTGTTAAGCTCATTCTTAAAAACACAAGAAGACATTTTTCAACTATTACCTGTGTACTTTAATTTAGTTTGTATTTCTAAACTTAATAACACGTTAAATAGCTATGATTATTAATTAATAATATATAGAAGCATATATTTGTAGGTGGACTGACAAATATGAAGATTCAGTCTAGTCCCTGAATAACGAGGGCGTACAGTAACAAGCGTTAGCAATTCCAGTGGCAACATGCATCGAATTCCTAGCGCTCAAGTCGACATAAATGCGATTTACCTGCTGCAGTGTCCACTACAACAATAGTTATGTCTATTACCAGAACTTGGTAAACTAATTCACTTTCCCTACAAATTAAACGCTTACAAATGAGAATAACCATTAAAATTTAGTACTATGATAGTGTGAAAATAGCCTAAACAAATTAAGGAAAATTACCATGATAAAATCGTAATGATAAGTTGCTTTTAAATAAAAGGATACGAAATGTTGTGGTAGGTTTTGTGTTATCGGAATACCGATAAGATAAAAAAAAACCTCTTGTTGTTATTGCTATGAATGAAGTAAAGTGAAATGCTACCGTGTTCTGGTTTGAAGTGATGCGTAGACCGACCTATCAACGAAGACCTTAAAACGTTTGTATCGTAACTATCTGATTACTTTTATGAAATATTCAATGGACAAGTGAGTATTATCAGGTAAACGTTCCGGGCTAGTCGTAACATACAATTTAGGTAAATCTCTGATTGTTATTTTTGTTTAATTCATTATTTTTAATACCACAAACCATTTACACTTGCTTTTTAAAGAAATACCTGTCTTTTATTTTTTCTTTATGACTAATGTCGGTCCTAAACGTGAATTCTACTAACAGTATAAGCTAGAAAGTTTAAAAGAATGGATGCATGTCTGTTACTCATCACGCAAAAACTACTCGATGGATTAAAATAAAACTATACAATCTATGGTTTGCAATTTAAAATTACTTACAAGCTCTGGTTTATATAGATGTCAGAATAGGTAATAAAAAGTGACACGCATGTTAAAAAAATCTACCAATTGTAAGTTATTATGGCGTATAACGCTGTAAGTATGTATGTTTGTGTGTAATCGATATTATATCAATCTAAGATTCAATCGCCGCGCGAGTAAAGACTCGGGGCAAAGCTAGTTTATTTCATTATTATATCCACATTATAGTTGAAGGCTGAAGGCGTTATTACGCGTAAGACGCTTGTACCACTTATCGTCAAATGAACGCGCTTCTCGTCTCATCCCTTTATTATGTACTCAAGTTGTCTACCGCAACTTGAAGCTTACCGTGTAAAAATATATTTAATACTTTTGCTTATGAGTTGTTATTATAACAGCAGGTTACGTTTTATTAACGAAAATAATTAAAGTTAAAAAGTAAACTAATCTTCGAAATGTTCAAATTGTTAAGGAATAATTAAAACATATCTCAAGTGCCTGAACTTAACATAAAATGACGTATCATGAGTAGAAGCTTATAAGATTGAGTTTTAAAACCGTAATAGATTTGATTTTCAAAAGAACTTTAAATGAAATAAAATTTTACTTCGACTTTCAAATGATAATCGTATCATGCGGGGTCTGCATATAAGTAGTTATTTACGACTTCGATCGGGTAATATATGAATAAAAAATATATAATTATATAGTTTGTCCAAAAATTGAAACACCCGTCAAAATGAATCCAAAAATTTCAGAGATTAGCCATAGCAAACAGAGAGATAAATATTAAATTCTTTTACATGTATCGGTTATATATACTTATCGCATAAATGTAAAAAAAATATGTAATAATTTATAAACGGTTATTTTGATGTCACAAACATACACTAAAATTTTATTTATTTTATACGTACAAATTATACAGTATTTATACATACAAAGAAAAATTTATATGTATAAAATAAATTTTAATAATAATCAGTTCTAACCTTGTAAATGTTAAATGTTTTGGAAAATCACTCTTATTATATAACATAGTTTTTCGTATGTTCCTAAAAAAATAATACGTTATTCTTTAAATACGCCATCTGTCGATTTGCTTCCGTTTCCGGCCGAAATAGGTCACTCCATATTCGGTACAGACATGTTTATCCACGAGATTCCAGCAAAATTGATGTGTCGATTGTAACTCACTCGCTTTTAACACGCTTTTAACACTGAACATTTGCATCATAATAAGTTTTGTTTTTGTTAGTTTGACAACTTTATATATATTCATTCATATTTTTTTTTATTTAAAAAAAATATCGAATACAGCATTTTTTATTAGAAACATTACTAAAAGTTAATTACGTATATTTAAATTATTACTTTGACACGAAAAAACTATTGCTATAAATAAAGCTTTTGTGTAAGTTATTCACTTTTGCATAATTATTTGCTCATTGACGATTGATAAGTAGGTTTGCGCTACGACTCTTACAGTCACCCCTAAATCAATGACAACAATATTACTCGCCTTTTGAACTATAAAAGTATAGCTATAAAAGAATAACATGTTTTAATTCATAAAAAATTCTGTACTAACAACAACCATATAATTAAAAGAAGGAAGGTTAAAATAATTCCTGATTTCTTCATTAAACAGCACCCCAATCGAACTCTCCGTCTTAAATATGCGTCTACACTTTTTTGGAGGCAGAAATGTGGCGTACAACTGAACAATATTATTCCTAAGCCTCGGGGCTAGTAAATTTATAATAATGAAATAAGTGTTGGGGCCGCGTCCGCAGATTGCTCCCGCTAAACTGATTAAGCGGGACTACCGGGAGATATTGCTTCGGGAAAATATTAACTTCGGATCCGCGAGATGGCAATGATGACAACAAAATTTTCCTTATCGTCTCAACAAAATCAGCTTAAAGCAAACTAAATTATTTATGGATATAATTTGGTCATTTTAGTCTTATCTTTTTTAAATTATGTGAATTATTCGAGTAAATGTAATAAAATAGTATAGGCTAAATGCATAAATTTATAAAGGTTCGTGTAACGAAATCATTATACTTGAATGATGAAACGACATTCCCTTCATAGTTAAGAGTGCTGTACTAAAAGATTTTAAAGTTAATAATTTTAATACAAAATACGTTTAGTAAAGCAACTAAGTACGTAACTTTACTTTCTTTTCTACGGTCAAGGAATAAAAATATTTTGTCGAAAAAATACATCTTTATTTGAAACTGTAATAATTAACAGAGAGCTGTAAGGAAAAGTAACTAGGGTTTCGTTTTGCATACAATATATACTAAAATAGAAGTAGAGCTGCAATAATTAAGAAATAATATAATGTCAACAAAATGTGTTACAAATGCTATATAGACAATACAGGCAATGTTTCAGATTGTCTGCTACAGAGGTCCTGTAATTAGCGGTTGATTTGGCGCGTTAATTAGATGTTTAGAGCGAACTTTATTAGACAACGGCCCTTAATTAATGAAAATTAGAATTTTTTTTTTGCGAAACGCACATGTTCTTTTTGAATTACGTTTTTTGTTTATCGTCTTCAACCTTTTTATAAATGTGCTATGATTTTGTGAAATTGATTATAACTAACAATTTTTTAATCGTATACATTTTTGAAGACGTATAAATATTGGAGCTTGTTATGTTTATTCACCTTTAAATGCCTCATTGCAAGGTTTTAACACAAGTTTTACAAGATGGGCTTAATGTCATAAGAAATATTTTCTGTGGGAGGAAATGGATAAGTAATATAAGAATATAAACACGGCTAAATTTATCGAAAGACAAATTTAGTAGGGAACAAAATACAAAATAGATGCAAACAGCTCTTGGTCGTGCTTTGTGGCACTCTCTAGACAGACATTCTTCATTTATTTAAATATTTAAATTTTACTTTTAGTCATTAAATCCTGTCAAAATACTTTTAAATTTGACCGATAATTTAATTAAATCTCTAAAATTAAAATAATCGTTATATATTTCTGAATATATGTAATTACTATGGTCGGCTAATGGACAAGATGAAAAGATTTGCAAGAACGGAATATTCAAAGGCCACTAAAACTAAGCTTGTTAGAACCCATATTCCCCTATCTTCCTATATGCTGCTGAGACATGGACCCTAAGAGCAACTGAAGAGCAAAAAGTGAACTTGCACATGGAGATGTGGTGCTGCGACGGATGCTTCAGTGTATCATGGACAGAATTCTGAACCAACACATCGATCCTTAAGGAGCTCGAATTAAAGAACGTCTGCTGTCTGTTGTTGGTCCGCATTCTCAAATTCTTTTGAGTCACGTGTCTCTGACAGACGGAACCTCCATAGAGCGCCTTGTTGTTCAAGAAGAGTGGAAAGGTGTCAGAGCTAAAGGAAGATCGCCGATGAGATGGACCGACCAGATTAAAAGCCAGTCTGTCAAGCACTGTTAACGAATGCTCAAAAAACAGCTCTTTGCTGAGACAGTGGCGAGTATAGTCCAACGAGTCCTCAGAACTCTTCGTACTAGCTCATATGGTACTACATAATGGCCACGACCGCTCTGTAAAGATGTACCGAATAATTGAAAGAATATGTATTATTACGACAGTGACAGGCAGCTCTGATCTCGAACCCTCAGTAATTAAAGAATGACGACTAAGAACAGATGTAAATTATACTAAACATTAGTTTAATTTTTTATTTATATTCGTTTAATTTTATTTGACTGGAATTTATGGTAAAAATATTGTACTAATAAAAATTAAAACAAACAATTTAACTAAGCCAATGGGTCAATCTATTATATTGCCTGAATAATCATCATCAATGTACGATGAACTTCCTATAAATGGATAAGAAAGCATAATAAAAATATTACTAATAGTATACACCGAAAAATCGTAATTGTTATTGAAAATGCAGCTTATCCGGTGGATTGTTATCAATACTGATCATGAATACTGGCAACAACTGAGTTAATCGATAGCTAATTACGTCGATGTTTTGTGCAAAAAATTATTATATCCAAGGAATAAATCAAACGTTGCCTACTTTTCTCGAAAACAATTAAAATTATAATCTTATATTGATATAATTTCAACACATTTTCAAATTAATGATTACGACCACATCAATGATACCTAAAGGTTGCCGTAGTCTCTATCTTTAAATACCATCCCCTTTAATTTTTCAGTTGTTACAAAGGACGAACGCGGTCGATAGTATCCACTTGAAATTCAGCAAGTGTCGGAATCGGTGTGACAGTAAGCCCTCTTATTACACAACGGATAACTTGAGCCCTGAAACGAGTCAAAGTCGAATGAAGGTTTCGTTTGTTTAAACGAAAGGGTTTCATTCTCTGATATTGTCTGAAAAACTTACATTTAAATAAAAAAAAGTTACTCTAATTAAATAAAGTTTGAATAGGTGTGTAAATTAAGTTTATTTAAATTATTAAATGTATTACGTGAAAAAAAAATTGTTGTTTAAAAACTGAAACTGTTCGTTATCTAATTTTCATTCTTAACCTAATTGCTTAATTTAGTTTTTACCATAAGTCACATATACCTAGTAAAAAACAATAATTTCCCAAAATACGCACGAGCCATAAATATGAACTGTCATAAAGTACATGTAAGCACTCGTAATTTCTTAGGGATCTTATTTAATATTTCGCATTGCTTTTGATTATACACATGGACCAAGCTGATGTACATTTGCGTAATTTAAGGTTAATTAAATCTATCAACTATAATGATTTCTTTTTAAGATTGAGTTCCTTTAACTAAAACAATGAAAATATATTAAAAATTAATATAAAATTATAAAAATACAGCCAAAAATTAAGCCATATCAAATCGTAATGTAAATATGGTGATATTAATAATTTTTAAACAAACTAACATGTGTAGATACAGGTTTCCTTTTATAAACATTGTCACCTTCACGTTTGGATAATTAACTACACTTGTATGAACTAAATTTGTTCTTGCTATTTATTGAACATCTATTTTCTGTATCCTTATTTTGATACAGCAAACTTAATCATACTATTTCGCTAACAGATAAAATTAATTGGATATTCTGTACTAGCCATGAAGGGATTAGTAGACCAAGGTTCCACGTGATTACGTGATTAATTTCATTAGCTGCGACAGCTAAACAGATTAAAAAAGCTATAGTCAAGTGATTGAATGTACTAAATCGTTGTTTATACGACCCAATGTTAGTTAGTGGATATTACATTCTTTATATAACGGTGGTAACCAATGGACGTGCACATGTACAAGTCTTCTTTGAATTAATGCATGGATATGGGGAATTGGTTTATTTTAATTTATGTTGTTGTTTGATATTTAGAAAAGAAATTGTTGATAAAACGGTTTGTTACATACTAGTTTATGCCAGAGTTTCCGTTTACGTATACAAATATATATTCCAATATAAACCTTTGTTCCTTTATTTTGGCTACTTTTTTTTGCTTGCTTTCATACTGTGAAGTTTTGTCACGATTTGTAAATTATTTTCACTTCAAAGGGTAATGTAATAAACAATTATATTAGAAATAATGAAACAACTGATATGATTGATTCATAATCACGACCTATCGCAATTGCAATACTAGGGACTGATGCAAATGACTAGATGTGGAAATCAGTGTGTAAATCCAAAAACTTTCGTATTTCGTATTAACAGTGTGTTGCGTTTCCTAAATTTTAAATTCAAATTTAAAATATCTGCAAAAACGATCAAGAATATACCATCTATACATATTATAAAACAATGTCCCCGGCCGCGTCTGTATGTCTGTTTGCTCGCAAGAAACTCAAATAGTACAGCATAGATTGTCACGCGGTTTTCATCAATCGATAGAATGATTGTTCCGGAAAGTATAGAAGTATAATTTGTATAGTTTCTGTGTACTTTCCAGTAAAATATATAAATATTTGTCTGAGATGTCGGAAATAAATTAAGCCGTCTGACAGCTATCAACGCAAACTCTGCCTAAATCCTATGATAATGGTGTTGGTTTTTTATGTAATTCGCTGTTTTGATTTTCACGGGACTATCTATAAAAATAGCTAATATAATAGGGAGTAAATACGTTTTTTCTTATGAAATAGTTTTTTTAACATGTTATCACGCAGACGTAGTAACGGGCAACAGCTAGACTATAGACTATAGGAATTGAATTGGCCTGGAATACAATTTGATATAAATACGTAAAAATTTTGAAGTTTGATAAAATTATATATAAAATGTAAAATTATACAGCAGATATATTAAAACCTATGGAGAACATTAGAAGCCGAATCCATGACAATAGCAAGGAGAAAGGTATAAATATACCTGCCCCAAGTAAGCAGACCTGGCCTATTCAATTGTTCATTCTCCTCCATATCAGGCAACTAAACCCTTGGCAAGCCTCCACCGTTATGTTGTAATATTCCTCATGTTCGAAAGGAGCCTTACCTCTATATTCTCAATACGTTCAAGGATTTACTAACATATTATATCAGGAAAAAATAAAATTAGATAAAGAAAAGTTCAGGAAAATCATTACGCTCCTGCTGTACTTTATGATAAACATTCAAGAAGGACCTCTGAATTGGACTTATTTCAGGTGCCATTGTTTATTATTTGGTCAACTTCAATTATTATATGCCTCGCGCTCAAAATATTATAGTTTAGGAGGTGCCACAATGGTATAGCAAAAGGTAGCTTAATTCCTCTAACGTGTGTCTTAAAGAGGCCTTTATTTGTTTATTCCTCTTGCACAAGTAGCAAAAAGCCTCAATGCCTTTGGCATTTTCTCTTAGTCAACCTTGGGATGGTGCAGAGATTAACGTAGCGGAGGTGCATAAATTCGATGTATTTAGAAAGATTAATTGACTGAAGCAAATATACTTAAAAAATTAATACATTGGGTAAAATACATAAATAAAATAAAAATAATATATACCTATACACTAATAAACATAGCCATATGTGAATAGAAAAACATGTAGTTCTTAGGTGGACTTTAAACACTAGATTTCTTATCGACGGCCCAAATAGTTACTTCATACTATAATGAAACCCTGATCTTAGCCATTTATAGAGTTAAAAATATAGATCATAAAATTATTCGCATATAATAAGATATGTCTAAAATATTTGACGAAGTTGTAGCTTACAAGCGTACAAATTGAATATAGCTAATAGTCACACCACTACACATGTTCAAAGCATAGAGCCATTAAATTCTTATCGCCTATCAACCGCCTTGTATTCTTTTAATCCAATCCGCTAATTAGAATTAAGGTCAGACGGGCCAATTTGCAGGATTAACAAGCGTCCGCGTCCTTGGATTTTAACACCACCCTTGTTACGGATTTAATCAAATAACTTTAAGCGCAAACAAATTCCTTGTTCCTTAATTAGGAAACGAATAGCGGGATAACAACGCGGGTTCAATGTTTAAATGTTGTTATATGTACGTACGTAAATTAAATTAAATATTCTACGAAGTGAAAGTTTGTGGTAAAGCTTGTGTTATTGTACTAATTTATAATATCATGTTCAACGAGTTCGTTGATCCGGGACCAATCACAATTGATGGCATCTCCCTCGAAATAGTTTCGGAGTATGTTTACCTAGGGCAAACGCTCGAACTAGGTAGAAAAAACTTTGAGGGGGGGCCAACAGAAGGATTCACTGGGCTGGGCAGCTTTTCATAAGCTTCGTCGAGTTTTCTCGTCACCCATCCCACAGTGCCTCAAATCGAAAGTTTTCGATCAGTGCGTCCTACCCGTTATGACCTACGGTGCCGAGGCTTGGACACTTACGGTTTGACTGGTCCACAAATTCAGAGTCGCTCAGCGAGCTATGGAGAAGGCTACGCTCAGAGTATCTCTGAAGGACCGCATCATAAATGATGTGATCCATCAGAGAACGAGAGTCACCGATATAGCCCACAGGATAAGTAAGCTGAAGTGGCAGTTGGCCGGTCATATAAGCCGCAGAACTGACGACCGCTGGAGTCGGAAAATGGAGACCGAGGCTCGGCAAACGTAGTGTAGGATGCCCTGCGGTGAGATGGAGTGACGACATTCGCAAAGTGGCTGGTGTGGGCTGGATGAGAATAGCCGAAGATCGGAAGCGGTGGCGTGCATTAGGGGAGGCCTATGTCCAGCAGTGGACTGACACAGACTGATGATGATGATGATAATAAAACAAAAAAAAATTATAAAACAAAACTTATATTTTATAGGAATTATTATTTATTCATCACTTATGACTTATTTTTTACAGTTTCCACTGATATCTTTTTATATCTTCAATAGTTTTCTGCTAGCTTTTAACTATAATACGATGATAACTTTTTACTATAAATATTTCAATTTTGTCGTCCTCAATTGAAAAAAAATCTGTGAACTATTATCTGCGTAAAGATTAATTTAGTATATCATTATTCTACATATATTAAATGACATACATACACAATAACTATATAACATAATTTAAAAATAACGTGTAATGGGATTGTTCAGTATAAAATTATATTAGTAAGACATATAATCCGTTTAGTTTAGGTATCTAATGATATAACGAGGTGCTCCAATTCTCTATTATTCTTCATCGCTTCTTGTGTTTACACAAACAACAAATATTGAAACGTCTTAACTAACTGCTTAAGTTGGATCGTTAAGTAAATTCATTAAGTAATTAATTTCTGTCGGAAATATGGCTGAAAGGGCAAAGTACGCAATTCTATAGCAAACAACTCGACAGAGTTTAATTTACTTGTGTCACCAATTTGGAATATTATACAGAAGCAAAACTTATTTCTGGCATTAAAAATGTGGAATATTAAAAGCAAATGACTTGTACAGTTTCTTTGTTGGTACTTAAGCCCTAAAGGTTATGTTACGCATTATTTTAAGCTCGATTTGAATTGTTTATCTATATAAAGCTTATTATCGGATAAATTTATGGTAGGTCATTGAAGAAGTGGGACTTGTGATTTGTGAATTACTTGACTTTAAGTAATTATAACAGCATCAATCGAGTTATTAATTGTCAAGTTTAAATACAAACTTAAAACACGCAAATTGCTGCATAATTTGTAGCCATACCACGTGCTCTTGAATTAAACGCAAATCTAATGTTGGTAGAAAGTGTTTGCAAAATAGAAGTCACGTTTTGGAATTGTATACGCATACACTGTTGGCCAGAAGACTTATTAGCAATTAGCTTACGTCTGCGGCTTCTCTCAAAAAAATATTTGTAGATCGTAACCTACACTGATTATGACATTTATCTGTAGTTGTATCATGAAACCCTATTAAGTATTGCCACAAAGAAAAGAATTTATGTAAAGTGACGTACTTACAACTATTAGATGAGTATAATCAAAGTGCGTTGTCTCCTACACACTACAATAAACAGACAGCATAAAAGTTTGTACATTTGTCTGTACATTTAGTAAAAATGTATTTTGGAACGTTATGTTACATATATAATAATTATATAATATAACACAATCTCTTGATAGTATGTTGCTTTAAAAACTGTCCTTATTGTACACAAATCATTTATTTGGTATATTAAATACGATTTTTTTAAATTACATCAGCAGTTAATATGTGAAAAATTGTAACAAATAAAACAAACATCTTTTATAAGGGATCGACTAGAATAGAACCGCAATCGTGTTGCCCATTTCTGTCTATATCTAGTCTAAATCAGTAGTGTGTAAACACTAGTGTCTTCTGGTTCGTAGGGCTAGTGCTAGCGTAATTACTAAGTAAACCAGAATTAACATGTCCCCTAAACGGCCTGCTCTTATTATCGCTTTAACCAATAAATAGAGTCACAAGTATATACATTTACATTTATCATACTTGCAGGACTATCCTTTCATCGAGTTTTATAAAGCTAGTTTGTATGTATATCTGAGCCCCAATCAATTTTAGTGCCATCAACTAAAGTGCACTAGCGAGGTCCGCACGCGTCATATCCACGAATGATTAACGACCCTCCAACGGGCATTTCAAATTCGAAAATAGAAAAATCCAATTTCAATACCGAAATAACAAACGTTCTTGTGAATTGGCGTAAAAAATAGCGTGCGTTAACGATTTGGAGGCTTTGTACACTACACTCAATGACCGTGATTAGTTTTCAAAATAAGTTTGATATCGCAGAATAACTAGCTGTTCGAAAATGTTCATAGCAAACTAGCTTCTTTTGGTCGGACCGTGATGATTCTGTGATCACGACTTCGTTGTCTAAAGGTTAGGGCTCGCAACCGTACAAACAACCTAAACAGCTTTTTTATTGTACCAGAGCCAAAATGTATTCATAATTGGTTATTTGTAATAACCATAAAAAGGGCCAAATGTAAACAGTTTTTGGTAGCGAAAGCCGTTAAGATCAATTTCTACGCACACAACAAACACATTATTATTAAGGATTATTTAGACTCTGACTTGTTGCCTGCAGGGCGACCATGCCATTCGCGTTCTCATTAAAAAACTAGCTTTTATCCAAAACATCACTCTGCGGTGTAAGCAGGTGTAAGTTTCTTAATATAAAAAAAATATTTTTTTTTGTTAATAAAAAAAACAGTAGCTATATAAACTCCCCGTCACATTATCTTCTAGTGGAAGATAGCTAATGGTCCAGTGATTAAATGGAACAAGCAGACAGACAACATGTAGAAATAATGTACTCTTGTTAAATATATCGCTTATATATAGTGTAGTGTAATAATTTAAAAAACTGATATTTATATGTTACAAACAGAAACGCCAATTTTATTTATTTGTATATACAGTTACCGATGCCGATGTCAATATCATAGTGACATACGAAAAACACCATACGTGCGAAGCCACTTCATTGCTGGGGGTATTCATTGCAGGGGGTAATCATATGTATCATCCAACATTTTGCCAAATGATAGATGGAAAATTTGTAACCACAGTTTAATTTGACTCAAACGTTTTCATGTAAATTTGCTGATCTTTACCGGTGGTAGGTTCCCTTTTTACATGGGACCGTTTGGGTGGGTACCACCGCGGTGCCTATTTCTACCGCAAAGCAGTAGTGTGAAAACTCTACCGTGTTCCGGTTTGAAGGGCACCGTAGCCAGCGTATTTACTGGGTAAACGAGACTTAACATCCTATGTCTCACGGTAGGCAGCGCGTTGGTGATACCAGTATTATCAATGTCTATGGGCGTCGGTGACCACTTTCCATCAGGTGGCCCGACTGCTCGTCTTTCTGCGTTTGCAATAAAATAAAAAGATCAATATATCGGCACTATTTGCAAAAGAGAAAAAATATTTTGGCACTAAATTATATATTAAAAGCAGCACGGAATAATTTAAAAATGTCTATACCACTAAATTAATGCATTTTATGGAATACACAGTGGCGGTTAAAGTTCTGAGATATAGTATAATATCATATACTCTAGGAATATGTTACATTCTTTCAACATGTGCAAATCTTGATTAAAATTTAAAGATAACCAATCCTCACTTATAATACCTGCTTACTCATCAATGTCTATTTTGTATATCGAGTGCTTTAGTTTTGCTAAGTAATTTAATAATTGTCACTTACATAATATACAAATAAACGTTAAAGAAAATTATGTGTTAAAGTATTCTTCGACGTTTTATTTATCAAAATCCCTTTTCAAAACAAAGCCGACGTTTTCATTATTGCCGTAAGCTAGACCCAGATAACATTAAAGAAAAATAAGCTTTATAAGAGCTTTAAAGACTCAGCTTCCATACAAAATTTTTATATCAGGATTGTACAGAACAAATTCTCGTAAAACTCTAAGCGCTTTAGAACTTAAAAACTTCAGTCGTATATTGTTATATAAATTTATAAGATGATGATGATTTTCATTATAAACTGCGGTTCTTTCAAATTTTAAAAACATGATTATTAAATCAATGGTGAATATGTAAATGTTGGTAAATTTTATAATTTAAACTGCAACATCTTTTTTATCTTACACGGTAGTGGTTATCCAATATTGGCATAAAACTGCTGAGGATGACCGGGTTTATGTCCTAGTAATATACCAAAGTTGTTTTACATATTGTTATATTTAAATATTTGTTTTACATGGGTTTGCCTGAAAAATCACTCAAATTACGAATGAGATATCCACGTAAAATATCGAACTATTTCTGAAGGTCATTATAATTTGCCATGGACTTCCACAATACGTATATAGAGCTAGCGAGACAGTAAAATTGGATCAAATATACACCTTTTAGTACTGAAAGTAAGATCCCAGTTGCAACGATTATTATTATTACAAAACCCTTTATTTACGAGGAAAAAACTGAGATTATGGTTACTTGAATAATGAGACTAAGCATAATATGATGCATAAAAGTATGTAAGGTTTTGTTAGAGTCCGACCGAAACTGTTTTTTCGGCCGAAACCGAAACCGAAACTCACGTGATCAAGTATAAAAATTCTTAAAATACTAAAATATGGAGCTTTTATGCCTATTATTTTGCTTTATTTTAGTCATGGAATGGAGACAGTATATTAAACGTGTGGTAATCGTTTATTTCAGTTGCTAATAATATTTTTATGTAACAAAATATTAAAAATATATTAATTTTTTTTTCAAATAAATTTCTTATAGCAATATGAGTTATTAATAAATAAATTAATAATTGTGACTGTTGCATTAAAGACTAAGTATTGGTATTTTGAAATCTTACTAATTAATACTTTGGTTTGTATTTGTAGTTCGAGGAGATCAAAAATGTAAAATAAGAATATAATGACTATGATAGCTTAATTATTTATTTTTATACATAATCTCGAGTCCAACTACACACCAAGTCCAGCGTTCCAAGTTTCCAATGCTTCAATTCCTTTAAAAAGGATTGTTTTGGTCCTGCAAAAGGTTTCCACGCATCATTTACTTGTTATTTATAGTTTTAACACATGTTTCCTCTTAAGTATTGAATCAATTTGGAGAGAAGACGAAAAATAGCTAGGCGCCAGATCTGGTGAAAGGGGATGCTCAACCAATTGTACGCTAGCATGCTGAACGGTGGCCATCGCTAATGCCAACCTATGCGCCGTTACGTTGTCAAGATGAAAAAGCTCACCCGTTCAAAGCTTGCCTCTTTTTTATCAATGATGGCATTTCTAAACCTCGGTATTAAGGCTGCATAATCTGTAATGATGGTTCCATGCTCCAGGAGACTTTTCTCATATTCAAAATTTGTGTTGAAATGCGTTGAGTTCCTCTATACGAAATGCTCGTTTCTTGGATTACGTATCAGATGGTAATTCTTAAATCGCTAAAAACAGTGTATTCGAATATGGCAGCATATTCCTATTGTTTCTTGTTGATTACTGGCTTCGATGTACGTACATCTTCCGTGTACGTTCTCCCTACTCGAAATTAAGAAGCCGACTTTGCGACAATTGATAATGACAGAGCAGACTCTTCTCATGTGGCCTTTGAGCCGCAATAAATCTGTTGCGTTGTTAACTTTTTATAACAGTGGTTTTTAATAACAAGATCGCATTTGGGTTTTCTCTTTTTTCGAGAACATTTCATGAAAAAATGAGTATATTCAGAAAAAAATTTTTTATTCACACAACAAATATCTGAGCTACGCTTTCCAGTATTATTTGTATTAATTTTTGTTACCAAGGATATATTTTGTTCTCACTACTATTGTTCCCTCCTCGTCTTTCTAGAAGAATCATCAATTTCTTTTGTCAAACTTGGAATGTTTGTCTGAACTAAAATCGAATGATCTGAGCTCGATTGTAGCAATGATACATTTAACTTTTGCTACTATTTTCAAATTGAAAACACTTCTGAAACCAGTTTCGGTTCGGCAAAAGTTCGGCCGAAACCGAAACTGCGGCTAAAACTTGATTTTTGGCCGAAACTCGGCCGAAACCGAAGTTCGGTGGGGCACTAGGTTTTGTATATTTTGTACCAGAGATGACAAGTGACAAGCTGGCCGCATACAAGCTTGTCAGGAATATAGTAAACCCCGTTTTACGGGAACCGAAAAATGTAGTGCCACTGTGGTGCCTATTTGTGTCGTAAAACAGTAGCGTGATACAATAGTGTGTTCCGCTATAAATGACACTGTAGTTAGTGTAATTACTAGGTAACAGCGTAGTAATTTCACATGTCTCAGAGCGTCGAGCAGAGTTGCGGTTTTTACTCTGCTTTCCAAATGGGCACAAGTGTAATGCTTGGCATATTTTATCCGTCTTATCGCATGCTTAAATGGCAAAAACTGTTAAAATATTGTAATTTTACTGAGACGTTTCGGTTTACGTTAAGAACAAAGATTAAATATAAATTGAAAGTAAATTAATAAGATTTAATATTCTTAATGTATATTGATAACCATTTTTTTATTTAACGCGAAAAATATAACTATGGTTATTATAATTTTACGTATAATATAAGTAGTTATTAGTATATATTATTTCACAGCTATTTCATAACAGGAAAAATATAATGACAAGTCAGTAATTAACCAACTAATCAATTGACAATCATTACATATAATATTATTCTACAATGATTAAAATTAATTTGATGAATCATTACGAGCCATCGAAATTAAATTGGAGCGAGAAATTCAAACTACAGAAATAGAGTCTGAAAGTTTTCCATTTTAAAAATAGTACGCTTTGATGTGTATAGTATTACAGTTTGTTGTTGAACCAACGCCGTGAGTATTAAAATTAAACGTATAATAAACTAAATACAACTAGAATTATTTATTTTTGTTCAAATATTAGTCATAGTGTGAGATTTTAGTTATTAATGTTTTATTCGAAACGTTTACGTTTTGTGTTAATGTATTATAAAATATTCTTATGCATGCGTACATAAGTCTTACAGCATGCGTACTTTTTAATAACATAATAATATGCAAACTTATTATTACGGCTATAGGCGATTACTAAAAGGATACCGAGTTCTATATAATTTCTTTGGATATTATGAAAAGTAATTACTACATTACTAGTACGAGTATTTACATTCAATACAACAAAAGAAACATTGCAAGTTTGCACAAAATTAAAATCGATGAATTTTTTTAAACGAACCTAACAAAATAACAGCGTTACGTCTGACAAATTCCACCAAAAAAACTCAATTTACATTATTATCACCAAAAAGAAACCGAGACATTTAATAAACCTTTCAAGGAAAAAAAAAACCAGGTAAAAAAGGGAAACGGAATAAAAATTATTCCACGGTCCTTGGGAATATCCCGCGGCGACAAAGGCGTTGATGCTTCACTTAATTCTCTCGACATCCATTCTACGTTTAAGGTGCTGTTGGGAATGGGGTCGGCTGAGCAATCCGTGCGTCATTACCAAAGAGTACTATTGTCTGGACTCCAGAACAATTAGTCTTACAGATTCGAACGCACAATGGATACGTTAAACCTCGTCTTGGTTCGAAACATAGTACGGGACTTGAGAAAGTTTTAATCTCCAAGCACAGTGTAGTAAAGTCCTAAACCTAGACACTAGATAGCTTTTGTGAAATGATTTCCTTGAGAAACCGCGCTGCGGTTTTGTTAAGTAGGTCGATTTCTACCTTGGTAATATACTTGTAGTACAATTTGTTGTATAAATCTTATTGTCGTTTAATAAACACTAGCGTCTTTTGTCTTATCACTTTTAGAATCACAGCTTTCACAAAAAATGTTGTTCCAAATATAGTACAGATTAATGCTTTTACCGTCTAGGTGTCTAGCAAAAATTTCAGTTGATTTTTACATATATTTTATATGACTTATCAAGATATTTTTAATCAAATTTAAAACATTAAGTAAATAAAAATAGAAAAACCTTGGCGATATTTAAAACGGTTGCAGCATCCAAAGATCTTCGACACCCGACTCCAGCTCTATTGAGTAGGCGATAACTGGGAGTTTATCGTGAGTTTAACGAGATGTTTGTTTATTCGAACAACAGTGTGCGTGAACTATGAATACGACGTTACGGATGCCATCACTACATCGATCCGACGTCATATGGCAACACTCTCACGCTCGCTGTTCGCTGAATACCGTCGTCAATGGTGTATTAAAATTACATTTATACTCGATTTATGTTAAAGTGGAAGTAGAGTACGAGAAAACGTTTCAGATGTTCCTTGTATTATTGGTGAAATAGAGCGCCAACGTTTTTCGTCGTAAAAATATTTAGCTCTTGTTTAAGTTTTGCTTGCACTTGTAAGCAAATGGTCTAAAGCGATAACTTTACAAACATTTAAATTCTGTCAATTGTATGCCAATAGACTGAACCAATAATTTTTCGTAAGACAGTACTTTCCATATATATTTTTTTATAAAATGTTATTCAATTTAAACAAATTACACAGTTATAATTTCAAGATTATTAGAAATATGTGGTTATTTATTTGTACATTTTATCTAACATTTTTTCTCTCATATTATTTTTTTTTTAATTTCTTCAACATCTATTTCACAAATGTTCACAATAACATTTAGTTTTTGAAGAAATGCCTAAAAGAACTTGCGTGTTGTTCATATGTTCATGACAGCGTATATATTCAAAATAGACTATCACAATTTTGATCTTTGAATTCGAAAGGGTTCCGGATAAAATATCATCCAATGAAAGGGAAATTATTCACTTCGCTTAACTTAGCGGCAGAAATTCGAATCATATGCCTTACGCTCAAACATGACAACTTACGTTAACACATCAAGATACACTATTGGTGTCTAGTATAGATTGATTTTTTATTATTAATTAAAAAATATCCGACACTCTCTTTGGTAATTTTAAACCGTCAAAACTAACAATAAATTAAAAAGTTTAATGTTACTTTTGAATTATGAAAATTAATATTAATACAGGGGCTCAAGTTTTGTAACCCAAATTAAATTAAGTAAAGCAAACGATCATATTACACCATCTACGCAGGTTTGCTACTAAAACGTTATATTATTTTACAAATCATCTTATATACTAAAATATAATTCATTTAAACATGCTTCACTATATAAGTATCGGGGGAGTAATAATTTGTTAGTCTCTCTGAGATGTTAATGTGAAAAGCGAACATATTCTCATAGTCTCCAAGCAATTAAACTGTTCCTGCCTATTTCAGGCAAATCATGTAATCGCATTATGGAGCCCAGCGTTGACTGCGTGGGTAATAAGTTAATTAGATTTGTCTGGGACGACTATCACGAGGGGTTTCGCAGAGTTTCGGTCCGTACGTATTTAGGCGGACCCTTGAAAGGTCTGTTACCGCGCGAACAGCAGTTTACGGATGGAAATGTTACGATGTAAACACTTATATGTGTATTTTAACTACTTGAGTCTAACACTAACAAAACGGATATTATTCAAAATACTATTATACGACAGTATGTTTAGAGTTATGTTGATTTATGAAGCGATATGCCTTGCTGATAAAATTGCTGTATAAAATTATTTTGCAGCACTGATACTTAAAATCATTCTGTCATTTGATTTACATCCACTTTCACCGCTAATACAGTAGCTCAACACAAATTAGAAACCAGACGTCGTGACTTGAATCCTGCTGGGAACAGTAGTATAAGATGAACATGCATGGATCGATGTAGTCCTGCTTCCTCTTGGTCATGTCGGTTGACACGGATAACATAAAGTCACCTGTATTTGCCAATAGTTAGTAAGCAGTAAACCACTGCAGTCGGATTGTGGACACCGTATAATTGACTAAGAGGTCATTATTATTATTAGAAAACTGACGCTGTACAGCGTCAATGACTGCGAAGTGCCGTATGCTATAGACCTCGCATACCACCGTGGCTCGCAAGCAAGGTGAACAAAAAACGATTCGGCCGTTCCATCTTGCCCAGAAAGTCCCACATACTGTTTCCTCCCTATCAATTCAGCGGTAAGGAATGCGTAATATGGACTTATGAGACAATATTGATGCTGTGCGACGAAAGTAGTTCCTTTAGTCTTTATTAGTTAGTTACTTATGAATATAAAACCTGCCACCTCAAAACTAATAAAATTGAATTGAAAATTTCAGTACATCCTGTTTATATTGATTGTGAAAGCACTTAGATATAAATAGTTACGAAACGAGCCAGAATCACTACTTGAGATAAGCACTAGCTTAGCAAGATGGAAATCAAGTTTAATATCAACATTGGAAAGCTGTTCCATTCCTTTCACCACAAAGTCAGAACTCAGATTTTTTTTAAACTCTGCATAAAATGAGAGAAAGACCTCTAACTTTGGAACGTTGTTAAAATATTATAATATTAAAATAAAAATGTGAACTGCAAACTAGATTAAAAAATCTTAAACCATTTATTATGACTCTTTTCTCAAACTGCAACTCGGATAAAATGTAACAAATAAATAAATAATGATTTCAAATAATCTAAATTGGTTAATAAAGAGCAGGTATCTTTATTAACTACCATGGAAAATACACAAAGTTTAGCGTTTTATAGATGTGTGAGTTGTGTTTATAGAGTAACTAGCGACCCGCCCCAGCTTAGCACGGAAATTAAGCTGATAGAAAATGTACCTGTAACATCAAGCATGTGTTATACATATAAACCTTCCTCTTCAATCAATCTATCTATTAAAAAAACCGCTATCTAAATCTGTATATAAGGACAGAGAAAGCGACTTTGTTTTATACTATGTAGTGATGGGAATTATATTAATCATCTCGACTGCTGCAAAATGTACGATTATTAAATACATTTGACTTTTAACTAACATAACCGCATTTGTTACATAATGAAATTAAATCATAAAACATTAAGCATAAGGTAGCAGTTAATGTTACCGCTGCATGAATATAAAATTAATCTGCCAATGATGTTTGCGTACGTTTTATACGAATCAGAGTTAATTTGAAAGCGAAAAAGCTCTCCGTTAAAGTGCAGTGCATTTGCAAATTGGAATAAAACGTATCGCTTGTCGCATCGTACGTTTATAAATGTTGCTATAATCAATTTCAGAGTAATATTTTATTTGAATAACATCAAATATTTGTTTTACTTATATTTATTTATTTCTGTACATAAACGGATATACAATTTTTATATTTGTGGACACACGACATACACTTTTTAATTATGGTAATAAACGTGAGAAGTTAAAATTAATACATCCAAGACAACGTCAATAATAATAATTACAACATTACATACCGACCTTTCAATTCAAGACAAAAATTGTCGGGTACAATTTAAATTTTTAAAGAAACTTTTAACATAATAATTTCGTACGAAGCAAGAAAGAAGAATGGAAGCAAAATCGTTGTAAAATTACTTAGGGATTATAATTACAATAAGGCAAATATATAATATATCATATAACATGACAGTTAATATTCTTGGTAACTATCAGACGCTTTATAATCCGAGATATTGGACTGGCAGTAGATTATAGTAATATTTACAATATATGTTGTTAACCATAACAGACTTTCTAACAAAAGTCTGCAAAATAACGAAGTTACATAATAAGAATATTACGTCTATACTATATAATTGTAATATCTATTCAGAAAACTTTGCCAAGGATTTGGGGTTATTTGGTATTCTAACCGCATTACCGACCCGAGAAAGGCAACTCGAAACCGATTCAATCGAAAGCGAGCTTTGGAATGAATCATTAAGATATTATTTCATTGTTCATTGTTATATCAGACAACTTGTATGATAGAATTATATTGAATGCTATCTTCACAATACCAAATCAAGTATATAATAAACGGTAACATTATTATGAGCTCCATTTTACCAAAACATAATTTATATTGATATATATTAAAATTGTATAAAACTTTCATAATCTTTACTTTTTAATGTTCGGTAATTCTGTATTAAACCGGTTGAGTGTGTAATAACGGCCCTTGATTATTGTCCTATTTTACCAGTATTCTATTATGATGATTCCTTCACAATCTAAGAAAACTATCGCCATCACCTTCCCAGCTAAAAAAAATGGTTTTGCCTTCTTTAGGGACTTTCACCAGCAACCATACATTGTTTGGAACGCTGTCTTCATCCTCATATATAATGGTTTTAGATGACCTAAGTTTCGTCTACACCGATAAATCGACTGAAAATATTTCCGAAGATTAAGCTTCATTATATCCGAACATAGCTTTGAATCATATCATTTTTGTTTCTTATTAACGTGGTGTGTTTTAGTGAAGGATTTTAATAATTGCTCAGTGGAGAATGCCTACGGTTCTCATCTAAAGAGATCTGTACTCGGCGATCCTGGGGTACGACAGACTTCTTCTGCTATATCATCATCATCATTATCATCAGCCTGGTTAGTCCACTGCTGGACATGGCCTCCCCTACTGCGCGCCTTCTCCATTTAGGGGGTTTGTGGACCTTATCTCACCTCTCTAGTCCAATGCGGGTTGGTGGGTGGACCGAATTTTTACATACCCATCCGACGCATGGATCATCATACTTTTCAGACAATTGGGTGATCAGCCCAAATTGTCCCAACCAACTAGGAAATAACGATGAAAATTTATTGAGTCTCCGCAGTATTGATAGGAGGAGGCAGTTGCGATATCGATTTAGTTCAATTCAATATCATTCAACGGTAGATCGACATTCATAAAGCTTGACATAGCCTCCATTTAATAAAGAATATTTGAATTTCAATATCCTCAGTAAAGTGACGTAGACTATCAAGTTTACTTGACCGATCACGTTGAAAACATTTAACCAGTTGTAAGTGGTCAGCATCGTTGGTGGTTGGTTAGTGGCTATAAACGGAATCAAGTTTAGTTCTTATTGTGGTACTATAGCCTTATATAAAAAATGTCTCGGCGTTACGATTCATTTTTTCTATTTTTATTCTGATTTCTCCATGCTTTTAGAATGGAAATGGGCCATTTCATTTTTTACAAAAAAATTTGAATAATAATTAAAATCATAAATAAAAAGAAATCTTAGACATAAGCTACATTGATAGCATTGAAGGAGTTGCCATAGGTAAATTATATTTATATTCAAATCGGTTCACATTAAATCTTCCTAAAATCATTTTATTGCCAAATCGAAGCAAAATATATCAACTTGTTCCGTTAATTAATTTTAAATTAAAATAAAATATTAAATTAAAACAAAAAAATGTAAGTATGAAACTAATATAAAATATTATATCTAAACAATAATCTATTCTTATACTATCAAATCCGTAGAATAAATCATTACTTGGCTTAATAAGTATTGTCATTATATATAGTTTCGATAAGGACTTGCATGCGATTTAGTTACTTTCAAACTTTTTCTAGACAATAAATTACATTGGTCTTTCTTATTACAAGCAGTGAAATTAAAAGGCAGAATTCTTATTACAAATGTTATTTATCATAAGGGCATGTTAAATATCATATGTTATATACCTTTGAACCTTTGGAAAGTATAACTGAGTGAATAAAACGATCTAATTCAATCAAGCTCATATCCGATGATATAATCTGAAAAATGAATGTAAAACACGAGGAAAATTCGATAAAGTAAACAAGTGCTTCCTTCGTAACGGTATATTTTTACATTACACTTTTCTTCATCGATTCTGAACGCTGTTCTAATTTATGCCATACTGTATAGTCTGAAATGCGATTTAGACTAAAAATAATAAAAAAATGCGACTCATAAAAAATGTAAATCATAAAATAGTCATAAAAAAAATAAAACTTTTAAGACAAAATTAATTATTTTTTTTGCATTTAATCATATTTTGTAACCACGCAGTAAAGTAACTAAAATGTATTCTTTGTTTGTTTTATTATTGTATGTTTTTGCAAGAACTTTACACAGCTCGTAACAACGATTAAATGTAATATGAATTGTACAATAAATTAATTCAATTTCCACAAACAGAATGTTACAAAAATACCAAATATACTTTGCACCAGTTATATATTATAAGGGCGATTTAGAAAAGAAATATATTTGTTTATATTTAGCCAGCCGTTGATACATTTACGTTGCTTAAAACCCCTAATGGATGGCGGGTAAGGATTATAAATAACTGCCGTTGAAAACAACACATTGTTCCCGCTAAGTGTTGCGATATAACCGATGTTTCCCCATTTCTAGACTGTGTTTACGACCCAGATTAATTTTGAATTTATTTAAAATTAATTACGGCGATAAATAAACTGGGAACTGAATTTTGAGCTGGTTCAACAAAATTTTTAGCTATACGTTTAAATTGGTCAATTGTTGTGGTTTGATATATGTCAAATACTTTTATTTGAACCTAGTTGCTGTAACTTTTATTGATCTTCTAACCAATAAGAAAAATGACTTAATCCAAAATGTAAATTATATTTTACTGTATAGTCGAAACGGTTAGTTGATTAACAATTTATAGCAAACTTTATCGTTTTAAGGACACAACATTAATAAGTAGACATTATGCACAAACTTTATGTCGAGGTAATTTACATTCATACTTCATTATTCAACCTAAAACTCTTTTGGCTAGCAAATTTACCATAACTTTGAATAAGATAGATATAAATAGTTCTACAGCTGGCAAAGCCGGGTACACGAAAAGAAGTTAATTTAGAGGCATCAGAAAAGTTCAACTTAACTATAATCCCAAATATATTAAAGCTGAAAAGTAAGCTAGATCACTCTCTCCGAAAAAACCTGTTTTTTGTATATACACAAACGCACATTTAATATAAGATGATGTTTGTGCAGTATTTCTACAATCTATGTCCGAAATAAAGATGCTAGCAGTACTTAACTTGATAGTTACAAATAATTACAAATTTACATTCATTTAAAAGTAGATAATCGTAATTACGTTTGCAGTAAATAATCGTATCGGTAAATAAAAAGCATTTCTTTTAAAAAGTTGTATAAAATTTGCATTATTATTTCCACACACAAATAGGTGTTAATTAGAAATTTATTAATTAATTTGAACTCAACAAAATTATTCTACACCCCAAAATTTGACCTAAAAACAGAATTTCGTAAATTTACTTATTGATAACTTTTACTTTCAAATAAAGTTTCGAACACTCATAAACGTTAATTACAATTAAAAGTCCATTCAGGAAACTTTGTAGATGATGTTTAATGAACCAATTTTGAATTAGCTTATTTTTCTGTTAGTATTGTGTCGAATATGTTAATTAGAATTGCTGTGTTCCGGTCTCAAGGGTTCCGTCATTTTTTTTATATTCAAGGCTCTACAGTCAGGATTCATACCATAGCTCTCGAGTAGCAAAAAACGATGACGTACGTATGGCTTTGTTAGACAACTGTTACTGAACAGAAATGTCAATAAACATTTCGGAGACAATCTATCAATTAGAACTTCATATATATGATGCTGCTGTTGCTGTGCTACGGGTTACAGTGTTTACACAAACTCGATTAAAATTGGTTTAGATACATTGAATGTGTTTTTGTGTCACTTTATGCTATTAGCTATAGATACTGCCACCGTTACCTAGGCCTAGGTAAGGGCGAGTGCTATAGAAACTGGAGTTCGTGGCTTAATAAATTTTCTTTATTTTTTCCTAGTTGGTTAGGGCAATTTGGACCGATCACCCAATTGTCTGAAAAGTAAGATCATCCATGTGTCGGATAGGCATGTAAAAAATCGGTCCACCCACCAACCTGCACAGGAACCTGCGTGTTGGAACACGGTCCTAGAACCCTCTATCGGAGAAGCCGTGCATTAGGGAGGCCTATATCCAGCAGTGGACCAGCAAAGGCTGATGATGAGATATGGATATATCTGCCTGCATATTACCTACATCCGTAACATTTCTTAAACCGTCGTTGCTTAAAACGTTTTTACACTTTATGAGAATGTCCTACATTCCAAAGCTAACAATTTTGTTGAGTTTAGCAACGTTCTTTGCAGTTGTTTAGTGTGGTAGTTAATTATAGGGCCATAAACGACTTGTTTATTTATTTGACACGCACTGTTCGTAGACAGAAGCTTGGAGATTAAATAAATTCTACGAACTAAAAGGCGAGTGTTACAAACACATATAAACGACGGTACAATAGATTTTACTGTTAATTACATTTTTTGTAATACAACAAACATTATTTATAAAAAATATAACGTCTGCATATCTGTTTCCTAATCCATGGCTACCAAAAATGCATTTAATATTGCTAACATAAGTACTAAGATTTTTTTATAATTTAACTAAATAATAATTTTGAGCTTTTGACTCCAAAAGCCTAAACGGTAAATTGGATTCGATTGTACAACTAATAGATATGAAAGGTACTGGACTTCCTATAACGACTGTTAAATATGGTTGTGACTACCAGGTCATTTTATATTCCCATCTCACACTGAAAACAAAGGTAACACAGAGTTGCTATCGTGCAGGATTCGAAGCTACGACCTCCGGATTTTAAAACAAGGACGAATTTTACTGGGCCATGTAGAGGCGGTAAGAACAACGGTTTTTTAGTTTAGTTAATGAAAAATACAATTCGTAGTAAGCGCATCAATAATGTAACGTTAACGATTAAAAATACCTATAAACAAATTGCTGCAACGTTTAGACTCTACAAAGAGTCTACAATATTAAAAGTATGTCTTTAAATTTTCCGAATGTATTTTGCTTGTGAACTACGTCCGAAGCCTTACTCAATATAACTTTGGCTAGGGCGGCTGTCGCTTACAAATTTCCTACCAATTCCAAATTATAAAGTTGCACGTAATATTTCTATGAAAATAATAAAAGACCCGCAAACAAATTTCGTGCAAAATTTAATTAACTCAGGCGTTAATTGTTACGCTATTAGTAAAATCATAAATGCTATGTTTTTACAAACTGTAATGTTTTTTTTATTGTCTAATTTATTATCCAGAAGGCTTTTTTAAAAAATACTTTTTATTTATTAAAATCGCATAATTATTAAAGGTAAATTCTTGCATTGGTGTTACAATAAATACTGTATTTTTAAAAGAAAAATTACAAGATTTAATCATGTACTTTTTTAATTTTTTTGTATACGGTAAATACTGTTTACTAAATAAATAATTTATGGTATACTTTTAAATGAACTATGAATAACATAGAAATCGACGAAGATTTATATAATATTCGTAAATGTTTATTTTCTATGCATAAATATATTCATTGCTATGATACAATAGTATAGTTAATTTTTAAAAATAAGTGTAGAAATAACGTCTGAGAATATTCTACATAAAAAATATCTAATCTGTAATTCCAAACGTTTCCGAATGGAAAAACTACCTGAAAGTTTCTCCACGAAAAAAGGGTTAAGAATAAAATCCTCCGCGTATTTGCGGTATGCCGAAGAGCACTTACGATAAGTAAGTAACCAATGTATTAAGGATGTAGATTTACTTCAAGTCGATTGGATATTTCGAAATATTCTTGACGCTATCTTTGAATAGTTTGAAGTTGAAAGCATCTAATTTGTAACTCGTTAGTTCGTTTGGACTACGCTACATATTTACTTTTTGAAGGTTTTTAAATTAAAAGCTATTTTCGTAATATCTTTTATGTTCAGTTGAACATTTCGTGTACAGCGAAACTTCTCACGTTCATACATTCTATACTTGCAATTTGCATTGTTAATGCAATTAGGACTGCACCTTACGGTTTGATAAAATATTATATAATTTATAAAATATTTGAGTCATCATTCATACAAAGAAAAAACAATTATATTCTGTTGCAAATACCGTAAAGAATTTACGATGGCGAAGAAAAAATATTTGAATGGAATAAACCCTACAAATACCAACCAGATTCTTTTATTGTATTAATTAAAAATATAATATTAGTTTTTACTACATACTTCAAAGTTTTGATTTTTTTATAGTAATATAAAATACCTCAACGTTTCGAATATACGTGTCTTCCAAGTTTATTCAATGTTTAGTTTAAATTCCTACTTATAGAATACTAAAAAATAAAATAACAAAGTATAAACCTCACGATAAAATAAACATTGCAGCAGAAAGAAGAATAAAAAAAATTAGAAGGTTCAAAATTATATTTAAAGAAAAAAAGTAGCAATGCTATTCCGTCGTTCAGTTGCTATTACGAAGCTATTCACAGTTATTGAATAAAGTATTATCGCATAGATAATATTTTGTCTGTTTTCTTTACAAATCAAATAAAAATAAGATCTAGAGGGTCGTAAGATGAAATCAAAAGCCACATAAGCATTGGAACATTATAATCACCTAGTTTTACAACCCCAACTTCTCAGGTGTATTCTAGCTTTTTTATTTAACTTGACTTACACAGTTATCTCAGTACATAATCGATTCTTAGTTTTTAACTGTAACCTTGCTCATTTACGAAGCCTGTTACATATAGCAGAGTCTAATCTATAAACTTGACGTTGGCGATATTAAGGAAACGCCATTAAACCAAAGAACTGAACTGAACTTGACCAACAAATAAATTAATAAGAAAATTTTAAGCTTTCCGAAAGAATTTTTTTTTGGATAATAAGTCAAATAATGTTAAAACACCTGTAACCATTTAAAATAATCTCTTTATTTTTCAATAGGTTCTATAACATTGTAGGTGCTTTACTTATTTTGCGTATTGAACTCAGTCTGTACGTGACACTGTTTGACCCTGTGGTTGTTTAAGCTCGCGGTTAGCCCCTATGCTGCTGACGTAGTTAAATGCTTACCCATACGTCTTAATATCTAAGTTTATCCTTGGATAATCTTAAATAACTGCTGCGCGGAAAATCCGTAAATTAGTGGATTTGATATTTAAAAAGTAAGTAAATAGACCGCATAGTTTTCAACATTTCTTCGTAGTTACAATAATAGATACAATGCCATCAAAACAATGGCCTCATATTGCTAATAATAGCACAACTCATTTAAGCCCTTTAAATTGCCCTTTTTTACATTCGACTCAGGTCGCCACGAGGGGCTTTACACAATTATTTTTAATTGGCACATAAAGAGAAATGAATAAAGGGATTAAAAATAACGTTGTAAATGTAAATTGAAGTTTGTTATGAATTTAACACTGTGATGAAATTAATAATTGCAATTAGTACCCTCAGGAGATAAGTATTTGCAAAAATTTGCATAATGAATTAGAATATACTATATAGATATAATATACGATATAAATGAAATAGACTTTTATTTCGTTGCCATAGGTTGTAATTAAAGGTAACAAATAAATAATTCTTTTTTTACGCGAATACAACACATTATTGAAAAAAGGACTTGTTCAAAGGAAGTGTTTGAAACGACGGAAATTTAAAATGTAAAACAAACGCTATTATATTTAGGAGTATACTAATCGGCTACGAAAAGTATTTTACGATAAGGTCCAAACGGTCACGGGATACGGTCCGAAAACCCCCTAATAGAGAAGGGGAGACCTATGTCCAGCAGTGGACTTACACAGACTGATGATGATGATTTTTTATTTCTAATATGGATAATGTATATTTGATATGCAATAAACTGCCTAATCGAAGCCACAGCTGTCGGCTCACATATGAATCAAATTTAATATTAAAACATTTTTCTCTGAGCGTTAATAAAACTTGTTTATCATGAAGACTTTATAATTGGAATTTTGTTTATCTCGTCTAATATTTTAATCCTTTCATTCCCCGCGTAAAAACACGGGGCCAATTATCACTCAAAAACACGCGATCGGAAATTTAAAGGGATTTTTCAGCATCGAAAATATTCACGAAACACGTAATTTTTCTCATGCACGCCATCATCGTCGAAATGTTTTAAATTCAAAACTCTTAAATTATCATGTTTTATATAAGATCTTTTAAAAAACTTTATATATAACGCTGGTGAAATTAAATAATTTTAATGCCTTTACTTAAATTTTTACTTGCGACTTTTCGACTTTTTATTAATTGAATATCAACTTTGAAAAAATCATGTACAAATTAGTTTTTATTCAATAATGTGTAGTATTTGTGTACATGTATAAGAACGATTATTTTTACTCAGCGGATATATATAGATTTTCATGAAAAAGTATAGACTTATTAGTTCAAATATGACAATAGAGGACAATAGTACTACTTGGCTCGTTGTTTATATTCGTAACAACATAATAGAACATGCTATATACGGTAGAAGTAACGAATCGCAGCTTCATTCTATCGTTGCCCTTTGAATTAAGCTCTTGACCTGGCAGTAGAACAAGAACAAGCCTCACTGAAATTTGAATTTTACACTGAATTCTTTCCATTCATCTTGCATTTACATGGTGAATAATGAACACACATAAGGAATTGTTTAAGGTAAGTTTTAATATATATAAAGCATTTCCCATCGTCTCCAATTCCACGGTCATAATTTAAAGACGCATATTACAGTCTGTCATTAGTGAAAATAAAATATATTAATAGTGTAAGTAAAATTGTTAAGAACGTCCTAGTACTATTTTTACAATATTAACAAATGTTATAAAATTATAAAATTTAACTAGTTCAGAGACAAACACTTAAAATTAGCCAATCTCGCTCCAGTAAAGCCAATACGATGCCTAAAACCCGTGACCGTGAAAACTAAAAAATTGCTAGAATAGTTGTTATCAATACAAATAAATAAAATTAAAGTGTCTTTTTTTAACATAAACATAACTATTTTTAAATTTGTGCAGTGTTAAATATAACCGATACATATAACATTTTTTTATTTTGTGTCTTTTTGTTTGTTCTGGCTAATCTCTGAAATGGCTTGTCCGATTTTGATAGGAAATTTACTGGAAGATAACTGATGTAACTAGGAGTAACTTAGTTACTACATTTAAAAAATATGTATATTTTTTATTACCACGAGTAATAAATCGTAGGAAACACCTAGTATTAAAACGTGTATATAAAATTGTGCATAAAAAAAAAACGATAAAATCCGTCGAACACTTTCCTCTTAATGTTCACATAAATAAAAGAAGTAAAACCTGCCTAGATATGTTATTTCGGCCCTTCTTTAAAAATGCATGAAATTAACTTTCATGTTTCGGTGAACACGAAAGCATCGTGTTCCTTAAATGAACTTTATCCTGGAACGTGTGTGGAACCTATGACACATTTTTTGTAATCACGTGTGCGTTCATGCAGGATTTTGGTTCGACAGCGTGAATGGATGTAATATTTAATGAAATATCTTGAACAGTGTGAATCCCGATGTACGTTGTCATTGACCTTTTATTATGAGAAATTTTTTGAATGTGCTTTAGTATCAAAGACAAATATTGAAAAACAAAATATAACATGTTATAAGGCATTATAAACGAAGTTTGAAAAATAGATATTTACTCAAATTTGACTAAGCAACGTGTGAAAATGGTAGTGGTCGTTGAAAGTTTTGTATTAATTAATTAATGTTAAGTGAACATTAATTATTTAATTTTTTTCCTAAATAAACTGACGTAATATTAGATTTAGGTACCAGCAGAATGCCAGCGTTGGCCCATGCCAACATTATGCTGAGCCTGATCCTTATCAATCCAGCATCATTCAGCAATTCAGCATCAGCATAGTATACTTTTCAGTCATAGGGTTTTCGTATTAACTATTAGTATGAAATATGTAATTTTGTAACACATCATCAGCCTTTGTTAGTCCACTGCTGGACATAGGCTTCCCTAATACACCTATCCATTAGGGGTTTGGACCGTATCCACCACGAATGCGGGTTGGTGGTGGACCGACTTTCGCTTGACGCATGGATCATCTTACTTTTCAGACAATTGGGTGATTGGCCCAAATTGCCCTAACCAACTAGGAAATAACAATGAAAAATTTGTTTGCGTCCCGCAGAATTATCTGATCACCAGACCTCAAACGGTTTCTAAATAGCCACACGCTCAAATACCACTAGGCTAACGAGGCGTAATTGCTATATGTAATAATAAGTAATAATGTCAATTCTAATTTTTGCCTTCTTTAAAGTGCTTACAGATTTACATGTTTGAAACTTGTAAAACCCTGTTCCTTAATAATTTTTCTACTTTGACTTTATTTTATATCTTTAGAGATAATTCTGTTTCATGTATTATGTATTGTATGATTCTTTAAATTATCTTGTGTTGCTGGATTGACTTAATATGAGTTATTATTATTATTTGAGCTTAATTTCAATTTATGCATTATAATAACAAAATTAATGTGCTGAAAACTTTATTTAAACTTAACATATTTATACAAACCACAAAACAAAAGCTTTGTTCAATCTTTGACCCTTGTTCTTAGTTTTTTATTACATCATCAATCTTTTAAAAATATTAGTTCTCTAAATAGATATTAAAAATCATTGCTCATTTGTACTTGATCAATTGCATGATACGTTATGAATACTTTTAATCAAGGTTATTTAAACCAGTCATTCACAATTTATTTTGAAATATTTGCACTTCGATTATCCTTGTTCCTTAAATAACATCTTGTTTCACTAGCCATCGCAAACGGTTGTCATTCGTAAGTTATATTAATATAGTAATAGGTATATGCTTATCGTGCCAAACGCATGATTATTATTAAAATGACAAACCTTTACTTTTTTTAATGCGTCCCGAATATACTTTATCTTGCTCGTTGTATAAGATTATGTTTCCTACTTAGTTAATCGCCAAAATTTTAGAAAATAACATACATTTCCTATAAAATGCCGCAGACGTCAGTAGTACAAATTTTATTTAATCATGTAATGTCCATATTTGTCAATAGCTATAAAAGACATTTAAATTTTATGAGAGAACCAATGAATATCGCTTCACTGGATTCAATTCAATACCTGTCGTAAATCTTGTATCTACAGACATGATCCTTTAACAATATTGCCACGTAATTTAAGTTCATATGCCAGATGTAATTCAACTCGTAGAGGAAATATATTTGCTTGTAAATTATAACTCGAAATTAGAGCTTTACTTCAACTTGACTATAGATATCGGCAACATGATGTAAACATAGAGCAGACAAACTGATATAAAACAATATTAGGCATATCTTATGACCTGTGAAAATTAAATTTAAAAATCGAATTGAATATTCATACATCGATATTCTTCATTATTAATAAATTTATCTTTCAAAACGTCCTAACATCCTATCATCCATTGTAATAGTTGATACAAGAGATATCATACAAATAAAGAACTTTAGTCTTGATTTTGTATCTAAATAAATTAAACGTCATGACATAATTAATTTATAGAAGGAACTGTTTCTCAGTGAATCAGAAAGTTGGCTAGCAAATATCTACCATTCCGTAAAGTGCCTTGAGACTGTCATGAGACTTTGTTCAACGGCATTGCCATGTTCACATTAGTTATGAACATATGTCACTCAACCTTAACACCGCGTCATGGAATTTACTATTGCATTGAATGCAAACACTATATCTCATCCAATCTGCTGCACATCGGTATCGATCTTAAAGTCATCAGAAAATCATTTTTCTTGTTTAACTCTGTTTGTCACAATCTGTAACAATTTACGCAAAATGAAATTGGACAAGCAGTTATTCAATCAACTTTAAATATCATCTAAAGAAAATCGAGAATATTCAGTAAAATTATATATCTAATCAGAACATTTAAAACTTCCAATATTCTGTTTTTGATTATTTATTAGTAAGTCAGTATTATGTGATGTTCTTTTTCTTGAATTGTTTAATTTTACCTCCAAAAACATTCACTTAACTATCATCGTACCATAAGTCATAATCGAGTCTTAGAGAATAGCTTTCATCGCCATATTAAGTTAATGGCACTATATAAATAGAATAGTTAACTTGCAATCGTTCAGTTCTGGTTATCTGTTATACGATCAATGCTAATGCCTCTGAACTGCATTAAGAATGCATTTACGGCTCCAAGTACTATGAGTAACCTTAAAGCTAATAGGAAATTGCTGTCAACTTTACCTTAAGGCTTCGTTGACATGTCTAGCTAATATTTTTGTTAATATATTATTATATTAGTATATCACTGTAAAAAGGAATATTAGGTTAAGTACTATACAATATTATTACCAGTTTATCTTTGTAACGGTATGCGTAAAGTATGCTGAATTGTTAGTGTAATAAAATTTTAACTAATCGCAAAAGCTAATGAATAACAAAGTCTGATATTCAGAGGATAATTATATATTAATATGTAATAATATATTGCCGAACTTAGTCTGTTTTCAAATTGTTTGACCTGAATATCCATACAGATATTCGTATGACGTAATATCTTAAGTAGATGATCCATACTCTAGCAGGTTCTGATCTCGGAGTAGAATTTTAGTTAGTGTAATAAACTGCTCAAACGGCTAACGAGAAGTAGGCAATATCATGCGTGAAGGACTGCAACCTAATATTGTTTTGTGCATAAAATTAAACATCTCAGGCTGCACTCACACAATTTTTCTTAAGCGACTGATCAAGCCTTATCTATATCTCCGATGTCATGACAAAGAAACGAACATCAGTTATTAGCAGTTATAGTAAAAAAATCAAGTCAGTATGAATCTACAACTTAATTCATTGTGACTTAACTAGTGCTTATCAGGTGCAAATTTAAATTTATATTTATGTTATTAGCAGAATTTATTATGCATATTATATGTAGGTTTAACAACCTGTTTTCATCTGACGTAGATAAAAATTCTCATCAATGATTTCCAGTTTATTAAAGTTAATGAGAAAAGGATATGATGACATTTCCCTCGTTTTTTCAATGACTGAGATCTCATAATGTATGATATAGAATATTTAACGTAGCTGAATTTGGCGGTTTTTGAGGATGAATTAACGAAAAGGACAACTAAACATCTTTACTACGGCTGACCTTAACTACAGGACACTGATTAGCATGTTTCTTGAATTTTAATTTAGGCATACAAACATTTTCTAACTATCCATTATTTCCGATGTCAGATAGAATAGCATTTCTGTCATAGTATAAAAATAGACGTCTAGTAAAAATTAATCATCGACGACTACGTATCAGCAAATTATTATGATATGGGAGTCAGAGAACTTAGTCACCGTCATCAAACCAGATTATATGCTTGAAGCAAGATGCTGCTCATATAGTTGCTAAGAACTGAGCGCTGGAGTCGGAGAATTTCTGATGGAGACGAGGTTGTAACGTAGTATAGGACCTCAGCAGTAAAGAGTGACTAAATGAATAGCGGCCGTTGTAGTTGATGAGAATGATAAGATCGGAAGGTCATACTTTAGCTGCTCCACCTTATTACATGTACCAGCTTGTGACAGATCAAGGCTGATATGATTTATTTTAAGTATTTCTACCATTTCGTGTTATTAGATGATTTCGTATCGAAAATAGCTTAAAAATATGCATCGATTTTTAAAATTATATCAACGTAGAAACCTCATCATCCTTGACATCAATAAAGTGACTAATTGAGTGACTGATTTTGCTCTCAGAAACAGCTAATTAGAAATTTAATAATAAGACGAGGCATGAGCGTAGAACGGATTGGTAGTTCTGCATATATAGTAGGAGACTAAAGCAACTTTTCTAGCAAATAAAACTTTCAAGCTAATTGATTATATATTCACACACATTCACAGTCACAACATCAGCCTTTGTTATCATGCTGGACATATAGTTCAATACACATTCTATCCATTTAGAGGTTTGAACTCGATCACAAACACTGTCTAATGCGATTTGGTGATCTGACTTTTCATGCCATCCAACGATGGATCATCCTTATTTTCAGATACAATTGGTAAGTATGTAGTCGGCCCTAAGATTAGAACTAACCTAGACCATACTAGTAAACATACAATGAAATTTGTTGCTGACCGTCAGATTCTGAACCCACGACCTCAGGTTTCAAAGCACAGCCATACCATAGGCTACGGAGGCAGTTCAGTAATAAATATAATAGTATTAAATAAAAAGAAAATTAAATACGTTGGATAACTCCTGTCGTTGGATCCGAAAACTTTTAATAAGTATTTTTATTAAAAATATTTTTTTAATAATAAATATTTATAAAATAATGTTATACCAGTGACGATAACAGTCGTTAAAACAATGTTAAATCAAAGAGCAAACGAAAAGTAAAAGAGAAAATCTAAAAAATTGTTGCTTCACAATATTCATATTACAAAGCAAGAAGAAAAGTCGCAGCGGATATTGCGCGACAATACAGACATTTGTCGTGAATAATTCACTGAAAGTCTGTGGTGGTCTGGAAATATAACACTTAAAAGAGCTATGCAAAGTGCATACTAAGATCTTATTTAACTCGCTTATAAAAGAGCTGTACACCGTCACATGATGAGTATACATGCGTAAGTCTTACCAAAACCTAACTTGCCGTTCCTTTAATTATCACTGCAAAACGGAATTTGCAACTATACTTTCAAAGTTTTGATTATACATTTTAATGAGCAATTATTTATTGAGAGAAAGTTTGAATACAAACTTTGTATAAGTTAAGACAAATGTATTTTCTCTTTTCAAAAACTCCAGCGCATTTCAGTTGAACTAGATTTTCATAAAAGTTATATGCGTCTTTTTTGCTTAAATAGTATGCAGCTACCTTTTTTATGTAATTTGTGTCCGTCTGTTGATTTTTATGTAGTTTGTGGAATAACTTTAAACGGTAATTCTACAATTTCCCGTTAAACTACAAAACTTTCCTGTAATAAACTGAAAAGTTTTGTAGTTAGGGTAAATCTTAACTTAATTCACTTTCTTTACTTTAATTTTAAAACCGAAAATAATGACGGATACAAATAAGCGTTTAATTAAAAAATTACCAACAAAAAAATCATCAAACAATAGTCTACACTTCTGATAACATGTTTTGTTTCGATGTAATATAACTATTTAAAGACCGCCCAAACAAATTCGCAGTTAACAAATTTCTCAATCACGATCTGAACAAAATGTAATAAATCATTTTTTTCAGATCGTCTATCTAAAAGTACATGAATATATTACTAACCATTAAGTAATCTAATTAGAAATTGACACAATATATTACGCTTTTTATACAAATAACTACAAGCTTAATAACAGGTCAACATTGACCTAGTTGACCGTTCGGAGTAATATTACTCTCATATTGATTTTGGGACTAAGGGAAAGTTCTTACGCAGATAAATCAGACACCGAGTATTATAGTGGAATCCTTCCGCGCGATTTGATATCAGGATCAAAGCCTTTTTTTCTTTTCGAATATCTTTATTTCGAACATTTGTTCTCGGGTGGAATAAAGAGGATTCTCGGAATGAACCGAATGATATATGCCCCGACAGATGTCATCGGATTGTCCGGTAACTTTTATGTGACTATAAATTATAAGTTGGATAGTTTAGTTCGTAAAGTTACATATGTCATCTAGACAGTCTGAATAAAAAGATAATTTTCTATAGTACAATGTTTTATGCCGAATACACTTTTATTATTACCCTTTTACATGATGAAACAGTTTTTTGGACCTTATTCACATAAGCCTTATATTCTCGTTTTAGAACCGTAATGCCAATATTTAAATTCTTCAATATAAGACATCTGTAGTAATCTTATGATCAAGTTAAGCCGAACATATATAATTTACAAAAACCCTAGGAGGGTTACGTAACCCTTATAGGGTTAGGTTTAAACTTTAAAGCAATAAAAAATCGGAGCCTTGTGATTCTAAAGTAGATTACAGAGTTCAGTTTCCAAAAGTAACAACTTTCTGGTACAACCACTATAAAGAGTGTATATATTTATGCATTTTAAAACTTATAATGAAAGAAAATAGCTGCAATATTGGAATAAAAACCAAAAAAACAATATTCATAAGTTAAAAATAACCAATAAACCCTGTGCAATACAATATTTCGAGTTATTAAATCGATATTAAGCGAAAGACATGTTCACCATCCACACAAATTGAGACAACAAATATGATATTCGACGATTCGAATAATTGATGAAATATGCGAATCGAATAGCTGCAACATAGAGCGAGGGAAAAGCCAAGAGGCCTTACTATAGAGCGGCGAAGCGGGGTGAATTACAAGTTTAGTGATGTAAAGCAATTAATATCGATTTTTATCGAAAAGTTGTCGATGATATTGATATTTTTTATGAATGTAATCGGAATACTGTAATAATAAAGTTGAAATAAAAATCAGTGTCCATGGTTTGTTGTTCGTTTTTTTAAATGCATTAATATATATATTATATAAATATACAAGTCATATAACTCTCCTATCGGCAAATTATTTTCTTCTATCTATCATCTTTTACTAAATTAAGACGACTACACCACATATTTAATGAACTTATTATTCTCTACACATGTGTGAGTAAACAAATCACACTGGATAAAAAAGACCATTATAAACCCTTAGGTTTTCTCATAGGCAAGATTATAGACTACTTTTCCTCTGTTTTAACGTATCGTTACAACCACTAGTATAAAACCATTTAATAACGATAAAAATGTGTTAATAATCTCGATATTATCGATTTTGCTATACGCAACTCTACAAAAGGCGGAGACGCCAAACATCGGCGGCCTTCGAGTCTAATTTTTAATTTCACGCACGAAATTCGCCCGCTTGGTTCCAATATAACGTCGCTTACACGCTTTGATAAACGGACCCCGCCGTCTGTTTCGTATTAGAAAATCAGCGAAATTAAAGTTATACGAAGAATAATTGCTGATATATGATATTATATAATGAATAGAACGCCAGTTTTAAAAGATATTTTGTTGATAAAACGTAAATATCATCATCATCATCAGCTGGTGTCGTCATAATCAGGAACCGGCAAATGACTAACATTACTTGATTACATTCAGACAAAGCTTTGCAATACAAAGTACATGATTTGAAAATGAATAAATATGAATCAAATATTAAAAATGGTGTGCACACAAATTGCTGTTAATAATTAACAGTATTTTGCATACCAGCGAAAAAACTTAAATGACCTCAAGGATACCAAAGACTGCAGCTTTTGATCTATGAAAGGAAGTACTTGTTGCAACACCCTTTATACACGAACAAATATTGGGGGATCGGCATTGTGCCTTTAAAGCGTCACTCCGAGGGTCCCTAAACAGAGGCGCTTAGGAATCCGAAGGGTGTTCCCTTACTCCGACTTTAATATTAAATGACGCAGTATCCTATAACAGTTTCGTGTTACCAACATGGAGCGATTTAATCGTCTTTGCAAATTACTAGGTTTTACCCACGCATCCCCGTGGTATAACATAACTATTTAGAATTAGAGGGTTGTGTTGAGAAAATCGGATTCTTCTTATTTTTTAGCTCTATAATGGAATATGTTCAGTCTTGAATTTCTGGTAACTTTGAGGATTTTTTTTATAAATAAAAGGTGACAGTGAAACATTTGAAGGCTCTAATGTAGTTTTTATAAATATTGAATAAAAATCGTTGTAGAAAAATCATCTAAGCCCTGTTTTATTAACATTTTTAATGATTTGGGGTGTTTAAAATAGCTACATAGTTTAGAATTGCTAAATGGAGCACTTAAAAACTGCTAGAACTATAAAAAGACATTTTTTTGTTAATTTCCAATATAGTGGCCTCAAGGAGAGTGACAGCGTACTTTGTAAGTCGAGCTGTACAAGGGTCAATGAAAGTCAATTAAGCGTGCATGTCTTTACGCGATACTAAGACTTCACGTAAACCAGACGTTTGTTCAATTGTAAAATGTTCAAGGTTAACAGATGTTGATTTGTCGATGAATAAATAAGAACAAAACTATACTAGTTATTGGTTTGCAATATTATAATATTTATCACATATGCATTTATGATGAAATTTAGACGAATTTTCAGTATTTAGTTTTTTCGGACATTCTACGTCTATCTTTTAAGATGTAATATCAAATATTGTTTAAAATCTATCATATTACATTCCATTCACTAGTTTGAGATACAAGTGATTCGTATATGTTTATAAATAACGTTTTATAGAACATACAAGTTGTATGCCATTTTTATATCCTTTTTTTTAGTTAGACTTCTCACAAGAGCCGTCTTAGGTCCACGTCGCTTCTTTCCGCCTGTTATTAAATAACCTTCACACGTCCCACTGCCGACCCGTTTTTGCGACAGCGCACTCCTTCAATTCCGTAATGATTAGTCATTTAATTTCCTGTTACACGAACATACACAGAAAAATCGATATATATACAATAAATTAGAAAAGAAAACTTGAAAAGAGACCTCTAAAAATACGTCTAAAACCAAAACAGCAACGAAAGATATTATTAATACAAAGTAATTTATAATCTAGAACAAATTAAAATTTATGTTTTTGTGAAGACGTTTTTCAACTAGTAAAAGTTACAAAATGTTAGAGTTACACATGTTACAATGCAGTAAATAGATGAATATAAAAAGCCATAAAAAATATTAAAGAAAATATATGTCCGCATCTTATTTATAGCTGTATTAACAGAGTTTTTCTCATAATATAATTTTAGAGACATTAAAAAATATCTAACAAAAAATAAATTCTTTACCGAGTTAAGTTCTAAACAAAATAAATAAAGGAACACTGTAATATTAACTTACCATGCATTCCGTCACACTGTACAATCCAATTAAATAAACAGATGCCATTATCACAGCGGTACGCACACAGCATCACCGATATCACAAATTATCACTAAACAAAACACGAAAAGTCAATACACGCCACCTGCGATGGAGACGAAATTGAAAAAAAAATGAATTAGAATTAATCCTCCATTTTACAAAACGACAATGCCCCTTGCAGCACATCGTTTTCTATTGCCGACGGCACGTTTGGCGGGATTAGTGCAGTTATTTTTTTTTAAAGAATAAAAAATATGTCACGCATTCGGCCAGCACGCTTGCAGCGCTCTCCCGATATTTCGCGACTGACTGAACGAACGGAACGGAGCCGAGCGCCTCGTACCTGTTATTTTTCGAGGGGTAGCGCGTGCGTACGGGGCACCGGAATAGGGCTGCCTGTGACGGCTTATTTTGGATGGCAGAAAAAAAAGAAAATACCAACTCTTTGCTTTTAGACATGTTAATGTCATTTTAATTAATCTAAAAATGGTATAGTCTGCGTTTATAGATATACTATTATAGCATATTGTTTCAATAAACGTCAATTTTTAAAACTAATGGAAAAAAAAGTAATGCTTTTTTCCGTTATAACTGTTATGTTTTACGCATTATAGGAAACATTAATATCCCACGAACAAACGCGCACTCCTGTATCTATTCGCGCTTTGTTTTAGAGCTTACATGCATTGTAGGCAAATAGTGATTATTCCCCATTTATATTAAAAAAATGGTATAAAAAGTGTCTATTCTGTGGTAATATTTGAATAGATATATGATTTATTTGAAATATATTTATTGCTCTGGCCTAAACGTATTTTATCAAACAATAATTTTTTATATGACAACTGTCGGACGGGAAATGTTTTAAAGAGTCTTAAAATAAAGGTCATAAACATTTTATATTAAATATAGAATCAAAATAAAAAGTTAAGGTTAAAATTTTAATTCGACGTTATTGCCGTTTTAACGTCGAATTAAAATTTGGCATCTAGCGTTCGCACACTGGGAAACTTTAATATAATTATAATCTTCGAAAACACAAGCCATACATTAACCAGTACTCTTTGTTCTGTGGGAAGACAAAGAAACACAAAGGGCGTTACAACCACCTCAATCAAAGACGATATAAAAGAGCGTAAAAACAATTCAATTAGAGCTCATTCACGTCTTTGTGTATTGAAAGAACATTAACAAGTTTTTGAACTCGATTGCCGTCCATTATTGATTGATATAATCGTTTTTATATATACGAATGTAATCATAAATCATAATTAGCCCTTAGGCCCTTTTTAATAACGCCAAGAACTGATCCCCTGCTACTCGCTTCCAACCCGACAAAATCACGGCATCTTTATTCCACCTTATGGTGGTCGACATACACCTCGTCTTCCCAAACGCCGCCTCCACTCCAGAACCTTATTGGCCCATCGGCCATCAGTTCTTCTGACGATATGACCGGCCTACTGCCGCTTCATCGAGCTAATCCTGTCGGCGACCTTAGTTTTACTTTATACGAATACTGCACGTGAATCGTTTTTTTTACCAGATATCAGCATCGCATGTAATCTCATAGCACTAGATGATACAAAAGTCTATATACTATATATAAACGTTACGAATTATCTAAACTACATCAAAGCCTCAAAAAGCTAGAATCGTTTTTAAAATTTATAACGCCTAAATTTAATTAACGTTAATTAGCGCGATATTAGACCATTACAAAGGGCGATCGTACTTTTACAGTTTAATATCAAACTTTAAAGTTTCCTCTCTTTACATGGGGCCGTCTGGTTACGGTGGTACCACCGCAGTGTCTATTTCTGCTGCAAAGCAGTAGAGCTAGAAGAGTGTTTGACGAGCACCGTAGCCAGCGTGTTTACTGGGTAAACGAGATAAAATCCTATGTCTCACGGTAGGCAGTTCGTTGGTATTGTCGATGTCCATGGACGTCGGAGATCTCTTCCGTCAGTCGGCCCGACAGTTCGTGTTGCCTTCGTAAGCGACAAAAAATACGTACTTGGACCATGATTTATAACATAAATTCGCAAAACAGTTTCTATGACTATATATAATTTTCATTTGTATAAAAACTAAGGATTATTAAGTCTGTCTTGTATGAATACATTTTAAAAGGTAGTGTTCGCAGTGTATATTAGCACAAATGCTAATGCGTACGTAGCTCGTTACGTACGTTCGCGAATTGTACGTCATTGGAGGTACGAAAATGCGTAATGGCGAGAATTAATAAGGAGTAGTGTGCGTACACGTATATTGAATGAATAATCGTCCACTAAATTATTCTGCGAAATATATTTTGATTCTCAATATGTACACGGTAGGTGAAAAGTATGTCTACTATTAATTATATGTTGTACATGTATTACATAAATAAAATTTGAGTGTTTGTATGTTGCCTTGAATTAACAGTGTTTAAATGATTACATAGTCATATACCGGTACATAAGTGATTTTTTTCTCTGTCTGTTTGTTCTGTTTTTCTGTGGAATAAATGGCCCGATTTTGATGGGGCTTTTAGTGAATGTTAGCTGAGGTACCTGGGAGTTAGCTAGGTGACCTTCTTTAGAAAAAAAATTGGTTTATTTTAAAAATTACCACGGGGACGAATACTTGGGCATCAGCTACAATTTACAATAAATGCTAATTAAGATATAAATGCTAGATAAAAAGGTTTCACAACGTAACGGACATTTAATAAAAGTAAAAGTTATTTGTCTTTTTTAGAACATACAATGTAAATAACGAGTGTGTATTTGGTGCTTTCTTATGATATTTCATAGAATAACGCGTAATTTGTCAGTACCATCTTAATTAAATAACACGCTCAAAGTCAGTTATTAATCTTGGGATGCTCAAAACGAGAACGATTCTTGTTATTAATTGAATGAAAACCCTTGGCTTTTACTACGTAAAACACGTTTCAAGACTTTTCTTTTTCTATATTTCAATTTATTCTCGCTCACTGAATTGTGAAAACAATTGAATTTTCACAACTTTTTAGTAGCAAAATTATTTGAAAGAATAAAAAATTGTATTAAACTGAAAAGTTAAAAACAGCATTGATATTTTACACATAGTTGAGTCTGCCTTAATAAATTTGTAATACAAACGGTTTACTATGGCGTCCGGCAAACCAGAACACGTTATGTTTTCTCACTGTTTTGTTACAGGAAGGGAAAACGTTGAATCTCACGGGGCTAGAAGAAATCACCACTTGTATTATATATAACGTATATACGTACCGCTTCAACATTTCAGTACATTTAGATGGTGGTGTTAATTTATGTTTAAATGTCTCTTCAAGTCTTTATCACTTGTTAGTTCATTATTACTCTATTGCACGTATTACGTGATTGATTTTTAGGAATACATTTTTGATTGTGATTGATAGTTATACGTATTAACGTGATTAATCTGTTTTAAATGTTTAATTTATAAGCATATTATAAAGGAAACATTTTGTATATAACCATTACATTTAGATAAATTCACAATTAATTAAACTGTTTGCTTAAATAATTCTTACATTTTACAATTAACGATGTAATTTCCAGCCAGTTGACATTTCTGTTAATACCTTTTATTTCCTTAAACGTATTTCTTTTCACTTCACTAAAGTAGGTATGAAGAAGGACATCAATATCAAAAACTATAATCATTCAGGCACTATATCTGTAAAAAAGTATTAATTCAGTAAGTGACAACCCTTTCACAGAACGAATGAAAAGCGATTCACTACGTTTGTTCTTAAGTTTGTATGACTACAGTTAGCGCTCCTTAAATATGCTCCTGGAATAATAAAATTAACATAGTTAACGATCTCTCAATTGTTATGCTTGAAGATAAGAGATATAAACTTTAATTCTCATAACTACTATTTCTTATGTACTCGTTATTTGTTTTTAGTGAATTTATGAACATATTTTCTAGCTAATTTTTTACTAAGATTCAAAATGTCCAACGAATTAGTACTAGTTTTCTTATTTGCGTTAGTTGAAATGCGTTTAGTTAGCACTTATCTACGCAAAGTTCTAGCACTAAAAAATTAAAACTATTTCCCAGATGACAGAAGTGATCCTAGAAAATATGCAAAGGAAAAATATTGTTAGATAAAAAATAATATTGTTAGATATTATTTAGTTAGTTGTTACTGTTACTACTTAACAAATATCAATTAAACTCTTTCGACGTCGGTAAAAACGATAAAAGAATTTCACATTGAAAGATTTTAGAAACTTATTTAGCTCGCATGTTGATTGATATATAGCTTAAAATACTCGTACGTGTCTAATAATATTGGCGACGATATATTCATGAGATTTCTTATTTCAGGCATTCACGTTATTAACCATCGGATGAGTTGTTAATCAAAACAGATATCATTAAAATACAGTTTTTGTAAAGCACTAGCCTTTGAACTTTACAACGCACATTTATAACCCAATAATGCGATATTTACGACTTAAATTTCATAATGTGGTCGTAGCCAACGCCAAGAAAAATAATGTTCTAGGAAAAGTATTGAGGCATAACCGATATTGAAGTTATATGCTTTACTGTATTGTTTTTTACTTCTCTCTCTCTCTTTCTTATAATATATCTGTAATTATCACTGTGATAAATAAATAAACACATAAAAAGTATTGGTCACCCACATGTGGGAATAGTAGGTTCCCGCGAACTCTATGTTAGATGAAGCTTACCATAGACAAGAGTCTGGAAGCATAACTTTATAATTAACAAAAAACAACTTTATAAGTATTAAAACTCTGCTATTATAAGGCAAAGACTTACTTCCTACTTCTAACATAAACGATAATGGTATTAATAAACGGAACTAGAACAATATTTACATTTTAATTAAACAGAATTAAAAGCAGTTTAGTCGTTAGCACAAACAACGGAGTTCATAGTTCCATTGTTTTCTAGTCGACGCAAATTTATCGTGAAATTTAGGTATTGAAGCAAAGTTCTGTTTAAACGTGACCAAATTTTGAAACATTGTTTGTAATCCAACTTACTCATTACTGTGATAAAAATCCTTTTGTGTATTTTATACTCAAAATACGTCATCATCATCAGCCTGTGTTAGTCCACTGTTGGACATAGGTCCTAATGCAATAGGGGGTTTTTGGACAGTACCCCATCACACTGGTCCAATGCGGGTTGGTGGGTGGACCGATTTTTGTATGCCCATCGGACGCATGGATCATCTTGCTTACTTTTCAGACAATTGGTTGATCGGGCCAAATTGTCCTCACCAGCCAGAAAACAACGATAGCACGAAGTTGGTTTCCCTCGGGTCGAATCCACGATCTCCGGTTTATAAAGCAAGGGCCAATACCGCTGAGTCACGGGGTGGCAATATACATAATACTCAATCATTATGTAAAACTTACTAAATATGATACGGTCATGAATAAGTTATAGCAATTATTTTCAGGAATTCTGGACTCACATTTCTAAAAGCACGATACGAGTAGCCTTAGAAAAAAATAACCTTTATGTTTGTGAAAATAACCTTTTCAGTGTTATTCGTCTAAATGTTAATAGAAATAAAAAAAACGAAATCGACCTTTGAGCATTTAAAATATAATAAAATGTACAGTCCACATTAATTACACGGGTTTCATTTGATGGTTCTTATAAATAGCAAGTTTTATTTCCGTCCCTAATTGCTTTCGTGTCGACTGTTAGCATTTGAAGGGATTTCAAATCGAAAACGCCATATTTGCGTGGGATAAATGCCAATGATTAACAGTACAGTCTTCTGGCAGTATGACGTCAGCGCCGGTCATGACTATTATCCGAACGGACGGCTGATGACTTTAGCAACGACTTAATGAGTGGGTGTTTATGTTCAGCTCATGGTAGATAAAGCAAAGGGATGAATGTTATGTTTACGATAGAAAGAAATGTAAGAGAGTAAATTAACAAGAAATAACAGCCGATTAGTCGCCCACTGGTTGGCGATTTCTTTTTTAGTGTAATTATAATGACTGACCACTAATAAATATCCATTAACACTTAATCCTTTTACATATGAAGTTTAATACGATGTTTTGTTGGAGCGACAAATAAAGCGGTTTTTATATCGAAACTATATCCTTAAACTTTAGTTATTATTAGTTATACGTACCTTTGACATTTGTTCATATCTATTATTTAAATATAGAGAAATATTAAAATTACTCAAATTTATTCTACCTTTGGAATATACTCTTCACATGATGCTTAATAATTTGCTATTGTAATTGTTAAGATTTTTTAATTACATCTGGTGGTAGATTAGTTTATTGTATTATTTAGGACGATAACCTAGCAAAGGTAAAAATGTATGGTTGGTTGTTCTGTGACATTATTATATAAAAAAATTACGTCTGAATATATTAGCAGTTATAGGAGGAAAATTAAGGAAAGCAGAAAAGGCTTTAATATAAATATTTATTACATTTTAAATTATTTTGTGTAACCTTATTCTCAAGTTATATTGCGTTCACTCGTATTTGCCGCAATCAAGCGTAAAGCATGGCTTATCATCTTTTTTTTTAAGTATACATATTTTAAATCAACATTCAGTTTTGTTAAATGAATCAATCAATCATTTTGTCAAACAAAAAAACTAAACATGGAACACAAATATTATCATTTATATATACGAGTATATCAAGAGTATATATTTTTGCCGAATGTGGCATGCGAATATGAATAAAATAGTTAAAGTAATATATTTTCTTTTAAATAATTAGAACCCATTTTTTACAATAGTTAAGGATCATTACTTGTCATGGCCTACGTAAAACATTTTAAAAAACACTTCACTTTGTTGTTGTATTGTATCTTAAATAATATATTTTTCGTATTTTCATATATATAAATGACATTTTTAAGGCGTAACTTATTTATTAAATATCATTTAATCTATACGATACGGTATACTAGAACAAAAGTTTAATAACTCTTTATCCGAAAAATTTAATTTCAAATCAAATCAGCTTTCAATAATATCTTCAAATATTTCTCCAAATAATTTTTAACAAAGATTCTTCGCAATTTTTTATTTTTTTATAGAAGTAATTTTTAAATCTAGTTCAAAAATTTTTATAACCACCACGGGCAATTTCATTCAGAAAATTCATTTTCACAACGTTTATTTTGAGTTTCTCGTAAATCATGATTTTCCATTAGTTAGCTTGCAGAAATCCCTCAATTTTTATAGCTTTGTGTCTTAAACAATTGCTAAGCAAATTTTTTTATTTCATTTTTCCATTTTGTTTTATTTTAAATTATGATAGCATTTGATATAAGGAGCAGAACCAAAACGTGTAAGACAGAAACTTAAAACTGTTAAACACGCTTTATCAAACATTTGCATGGACTACATTTTGTATGACTTTGTTTCTTTTATTAAAATAAATAAGAACAATGAAAACATGGTTTGTACATAAACGAATACCCCTTAAGAACATAATTAAATCTGAAAATAATTACTATGATGTAACTATGATTGGAACAGTTTGACGAATTAATTCTGAAAAATGGAATTCAATAATCGAATGCGTTGAAGTCGTTATATTATAAATACTAAAAGAAATACTATTATCTTATACTTTTTTATTGCGTACATATTTATTCAGTTTTAATTCCATATTAATTATTAGTGATAACTTCATCTGTCAACATCAAGTTTAACTGAAAAGAAGAACTCAAATACATGATGGCTCTAAAATAATTCATGAATGGAGAGATTACAGACTTTTTAAAAATAACATGGGTAAATCGACACATAACCGGTGCAAAATTAATCATCGAAGTAAAAATAAATCAACGTGTGCGTTCGATAACCTTTACTCGAACTGAATAAGATTCGACATGTTTACGGCAATTTATCTTAGGGTTGTCACATTTTTAACTTGAAGATTAAAAATTCTTATATTGTTTTTGTTTATTCCTGACCTCTAAAGATTAGGTATGAGGATGAAGGGAAAACAAGCAAGAATTAGTCAGAAAAAAATAATGAAGCTTTATCGTTTTATAATACCTACAGTGGCATAAGAAATTAATATAAAGAATAGTGGCATAAAAAAAATCCTTATCTTCGAAATCAATACATAAAGAAAAAAGATGTTTCGTTAATAGAAGACGTTTATTTTAATCATGATGTTTATGTCTACAATTTTAAGCCCTCTATCATCTGTTTAACCTACATTAAGGAAATTGGTATTTAATTATTGCTGTTCATATTTATAAAAAATATCGAAACGTTATTTTGCTTGCTCTTAATGTAACAGTTCGAAAAACTTTTTATGACTGTATTAGGTTTGAAGCTTATCTGAAATTTGAGAACCCAAATTGATTAAAAGTATTTTGCGTTTGGCTTTAAATAATTTTGTTTATGTCAAAATATCTCTCAGTTGCGCAGGCAGATTATTGTGTATTTCATTCCTAAATTCTGAGCTGAGACAAGTATTGCCTGCTATTCAAAGGCTGCTATGTACATCTCACTACCTTATGTAATTATAAATACTACCTTATGTAATTATAATATAATATTTGAAGGTTTTAGGTTCCCTTTTTACAGGGAGCCGTCAGGGGCGGTACCACCGCAGTGCCCAATCCTGCCGCAAAGCAGTAGTGTAACACTACTGTGTTTCGGTTTGAAGGGCACCGTAGCCAGCGAATTCACTGGATAAACGAGGTTTAAGGTACTATGTCTTACGGTTGGCGATGCATTGGTGATACCACTAGTAGTGCCAATTGCCATGAGAGTCAATGACCACTTTTCATTAGGCGGCCAGACTGCTCGTCTGCCTGCGGAGCTAATAGTAAAAAAAACCTTCAACAGGAGACCGTAAAGAAAACTTACACTTATGAACTTTTTAAATCGATAACACTTCAGTATTATTTGCCTGCCCGTTCACGGTACGGTAGGTATTCGTTTTTCATTAGCATCTTGTGAAGCTTTCGCTCTTTGTTGCCTAATTGAAGTAAGTGGGTTAAGTCTTAAGGAGAATTGCAATAAATAAAGAACTTATTGCATTGCTCCCTTTTTAAAGTAGGTCAGTTTTATAAAAGTGAGCTTGTACTCCAATGAGGTTAAAACCTTAAGTAATATTGGCGGCAGCATAGTAGAGAAAAATGGATGGTAAGAGTATTGTAGTAACAGACAAATGTTTCATAGTTTTAAAATGACCTACTTTCGGACCGCTTACGACTTTGACATGGTAGCCCTTGACTTAACAGTTAGAGGTAGTAGGTTCGGTTGCTGCGGTGCAATAACTCAAGTTCGCAAGACTCCATTTGACAGTATTTTTGAAGTTATCTTCTTTAGGCGCGTTATGAAAAATTATGAGTGAAATTTAAGATGCGCGCCACTGTGTATCACAAAATTAACAGTATGAAGCTGTTGCTTAATATATATATATATATATATATATATATATATATATATATATATATATATATATATATATATATAAATATATTAATTTTTAATGATGCCAAGAAGTATATCTTCCACGCCGTACATAAGTAACGCACCCATTTTTTATATGTCAAAGCCTTAAAATAATAGATATTAACTTACTTTGACGACTTTTTAGGTCATAAAGATTATGTGCAAGCTACTTTGCGTTAAAACTGTTATTTAGTTAAAATCTGGCTGGATTAGAAGCTATGGTAATTTGAAAAAGGGCAAAGAGGAATGACGATGTTTTGTTTTTCTTTTCGAACTGAATTATAATCTCGGATCAGCCGCTATACTTGTACATTTTTATACAATTTTTTTAATGTACCTAATCAAGGTATACACATTATTTATCATTATTTTCACAAGAATTTGTATTGTTTATAACGAAAAATATCTTAATTATTGCTCTTCATATTTCTCAATTTAATTAATAAAAAACTTTTTTTATGAGCGGGATACATGGTTTGAATGCATTTAGCTCTAACCTTTACTATGAAGTTAAATATGAAGCAATTACGAAACCGAGCAATTCTCCAGTTCCAAGTAATTTAGCAAAATTACATAGCAAACGAGAAAGGGAAAACAGAATTGTTGGTTTTCAATAACAAAGTCATAATAAGATATTACCAATTATTCGTAGAAATGCCTTCAAAATAATATTAATTCGCCTAATTATTCTTGCAAAAATTATCAGTTGCAATTAATTTTATTACGTATATAAATTATGCCGCCTCCGTGGCCAAGCGATATTGGCCTTTGTTTCATAAACCGGAGGTCCTGGGTTCGAATCCCGCGGGGAAAACACGTTTAGGACAATTTGAGCCCATCAACCAATTGTCTGAAAAGTAAGATGATCCATACGTCGGACGGGTATAGAAAAAAACCACAAACCCGCATTGTTCCAGTGTTGTGGGATACGATCCAAGAGCCCGCCAATGGAGAAGGCGTGCATTAGGGGGCCTACGTCCAACAGTGGACTGGTGATAATAACGATGATGGCGATATAAATTAGATTTAGTGTTTAAGGTAAAAAAAGGAACTCAAAAAAAACTTTACAATGATATATATTGTTTATATAGACTTATATGGATATAGATTGTTTCAATCAACTATTATAATTAATTAGTGGGCTGTTACGCATAAACCTTTTTTTACCATTTCTCTATTCTAACACATTTACTGCTATGGCAAATTTGTTTAGTGCCGCTATCTTTAATAATACAACAATATAAATTAATCCGTTTAATAGGTTCGTTTATAATTAAATTACGACAATGATTACAAAAAGGTGCTATCATTGCGGTCACGCGATATATGTATTTCAACGTAATAATCCTTATTTATCTTCTTCTATCTTAACGATATGTATTAATCATCATAATCGATTTGTAGATATCTATTCTTTTATAAATATAGTCAAGTGAAGTCCTAAATAGAGGTGGTAGGTCCCCTTTTTACAGGGACCGCCTGAGATAGTACCAATTGGTGCCTATATCTGCCGTAAAGCGGTATTGTGAGAACACTACTGTGTTTCGGTTTACAAGGCACCATTGCCAGCGTATTTACTGGGTTAACGATACTTAACATACTAACTACTATATAATATGGTTTTTATAATTATGGAAACACTAATGTCGTACCTGTAACATTTATCAGGATCAGTTAATCCAGACAATATTATCTACCTGAAAAACAGTTTTTTATGCAGATTTTCTGGCAGATCACCTCCATTACCCAAAGAGTATTTATATTCATTACCCAATCTGTATATGGGTTAGATAACTAATAATTTGAGGCCAGTGACGCCCTATGATCACTTGGCACCTAAGTTTTAAATGAGTATAGATCCCACGTATGGATCATGCGTAAGTAGGTTTCATTTTCAATTGCTTTTAATAAAAAAAACTGTAATTGACCCATATTGCCTTAACCATTTAGATAAGACCACTATTTTGTTTCCTAGCATGATTTCAAACCCACTACCTCAAATACTAATGGGTAGAATTGGTATTTGAGGTAGTGGGTGGACAGTAGTAGACAACCACTACTGCTCTTATAATCTTTTATTTCCAAACATTAACTGATATCTGTAAAGTAAACATCAACTCGTCATGTAAGCCAATATTGGTTTTATTAGCATTCATGTAATTTTTGACATTTTTTTTTGGTATAGTGGTTGTAGACCCTAGCAGAAAGTCTAGTGGTAGGAAATATGTTCGATTGATCCATAAAAATGATATGTATTTCTTTGCAGAAGAAAATATTTCGTTAGCGCAAACTGTGCTATAGGACTGTATTGGTTTTGTGTAATCATCCCAAAGTATTCTCTCAATTACTTTCGATCAAGCAACTTACTAACTATGATGATATCAGTATGACATAAAAGATTAATTGGTATAATAAAACATACATATCGTCATGTCCATTTCCGCAGGGTATAAGTGAATTTGCCCTTACACGTGACGCGAGTATAATCCAATTGCAATTAGCGTTTCTATCTAATCCGCGGCTAATGAAGTCCCATGTGTTCTACGACCGCGTGTTCGCGTGACATTCGGATGTAAAGCGTGTTTCGAGTAAAAATCTATTTGTAACAGGAAAACTGTTGAAAGGTATATGTACTTTTGTTTACACAGAGCTACATGGGTAAAAGTTCAATCGGAAAATTAAATGTTTGTTTTATAACGATTTGGCAAAAATCTATTCAGGTATCTGTAACAGGGAAACTGTGAAAGGAAGAGGGGATTTTTAAGTACACCAAGGGTTCAATAACGATTTGGGTTAAATTTCATAAGATGGAGTCCGTGCAAACGAAGTGTAATGTTAAACTTTTAATAATGCCGAAATGAATAACGCTCATACCATTTTTTATTTTAACTCGTAACTACGAAAAATATACACGAAGTTGCAATCGAAATAACTTACGTTTTATTGCAAATATTTATTTTATTTAATAATATTTAATTTTGCTAAGGTACCAATAGATTAGAAAAATGATCGCAATTTTTCAGTGGGCAGTGTTCGTGTTTACATTGTGATTTCCTGTTTAACTGCGATTAGCCTGACTGGGCCAATATAAACAATGCTTATTTAGACAAAAATCAGTACATTTCAATAGTGTACGTCTTCTAGTTTTAAAATGTCTATCTAATATATTGGAGTGCACGAAAGGTCTCTGTAGCTTAGAGGTAAGGGCGTGTGCTTTAGAAACTGGAGTTCGTGGGCTAGAATCCTGCGGAGACTTAACCAATTTTCATCGTTGTTTCCTCGTTGGTTAGGGCAATTTGGACCGATGACCACCAAATTGTTTGAAAAGTAAGATGATAATGCGTCGGTCCACCCACCAACCCGCATTGGACCAGCGTAATGCTGATGATGTGCGAAAGGAACCTCCATGAGTGACGTATTCAAAGACCCGGTACGTGCGGCACCCTGGGTAATAGTCAGCAAGTCCCGACGCTGACTGGCCGATCCTTTCACCAAGATGAAAAATGTCTTAAACTACATTTCGGGATCAGGGTATAGACGTCGCTTAGTATAATGTGAAAGTTCTACTATTTAGATTATCTGAAGTCTCAATTATTTTGTGTACTTATTAAATATTTTTTTAATATACCAGCGAGAAGTAATTAATTACTGGATCGTGTCTTTGCAAAGCCTTATAGGTACCATAATATTTTCGTTTTTATTTGTTAATCGGGAAGTTAAAGCCAGTACTAATGTTAAATGATTAACACCGCCAATATACATTCGTAAAACTAGATGAGCTACAAATGCGTTCCTTTCCATATATTAAAAAGTAGATTCTTTTCCCGGACGAACCCAAATCATATTGTTACGAAAGTATCGCTAGTACCTAATTAGTAAAAGTAAAAACTGAATGCACGTGCACGGTAAAAAGAGGCCTGTGAATAGCACAAAATGATCGTCGACCATCAAGGTCATATGGTGGGGCGCCTTTTAAAAGTGCTAAGTTCCCTTTACAGATGACCGTCTAAATATCGCGTAGCATATCTGTAGTGTTTACACTCTACTGTGTTCCGGTTAGAACGGCAACGTAGCCAGTGTAATTACGTGTTTTTTTTTATGGCATACGCAGGCAGACGAGCAGTCGGGCCACCTGATGGGAAGTGATCACCGACACCCATAGACGTTGACAATACCAGTGGTATCGCCGACGCGCTGCCTACCGTGAGACATAGGTGTTAAGTCTTGTTTACCCAGTAATACGCTGGCTACGGTGCTCTTCAACGGAACGCAGCAGTGTTTTCACACCACTGCTTCGCGGCAGAAATAGGCACCGCGGTGGTGTTCCACCCAGACGGTCTCCTGTAAACAGGGACCTACCACTGGTAGTGACGAACGAGACGTGAAGTCACTTAGCATCAGTGTAACCTCCTGCTTGTCTTGTTTCTTTAATCAATAAGAAGATGTAAATACAAAACAACTCGGAGCACTCACAATTGCAAAGTCGGTAAATGCAGAGTGATGTCGGTATGCAGAGTAATGCAACATTTCTCCGCAAGGCTAAGGGATACAGACTATCGACAAGTGCTTTGCTGTTGCAAATTCTAATTGCTTTACGTCGCATGCAAAACATCTAAGAATTATAACATTTTTGTAAAATTAATTATGTTATAATTTATTTTATTACGTGATTTCTATAAATTCACTTTTTACGGATTTTTCGTGCGAAGGTGTCCGAAACTGCATCGGAATAAAATATAAACAATAAACAGTTACAAATCTGCAAGAAGTGGATTGAATATATTAATTATGCGGTCAAAAATTATTTTCTCGTGTTATTAAATTGAAAACACTGGCACAACCTTAAGAGTAAATAAACTAATATCTATTTGTAAAAAATACACATTTTCAACATTTATGTTAACGTAGTAAAAAAAGCAATAAGGTATTTTCAGTGCTGTTCTTACAGGGCAGGCACATAACCTTTCTAATATTAAAATATATATCGCGGAGATGAAGAGCGTTACGTAGCTAGTTAATTATGTACAATAAAATTCCTAGTGAAATTAATTAATCACATTGCCCATTCCATATATATATATAGTAAAACTACAATATACGGCATACAATTCACATGAATATCTTAGCAGTTATATATCAAATAAGTTATGTATAAGGTCAGCTTGGACAAAGCTTACTTGGCCGAGAACGTCAAAATATTTACAGTCAAAAGAAGTATTATTTTAATAATATAACCCTGTTGTGTGTTAAGGTTCCTGACTCTGTCTACATAAAAAAGCTATTTAAAAAAAAAAATTTCAAAAAAAAGTAGGTATACACTATTTTACTCTATTATATCAGATATCTTTTAGAGATCCGTCAAAATCGGACCAGCCATTACATTTGATATCGCAGACTCTTAATTGATCTAGAAAAGAATATTTCCACCATATATTGTTTGGCTATATCTCAAAGTAGGATTTAAGCAGCGGTTTCGTTGAAAGCTGTCAGATGGCTTAATTTATTTCCGACATATCTGACTAATATTAATATATTTTACTCAAATGTACACAAAAACTATACAATTACATACCTTAACAATAAAATTATATACCTAAACTTTCCGGAAGAACCATTCTATCGACCGCGTGACAATCTATGCTGTAGTATTTGAGTTTATCGCGAACTGACAGACATACAGACGCAGCGCATTTACATTTTAGAAAAGATTTTTGCTGAAGTTCAAAATAAAATTAAACGAAAAAACATCCGTTAAATCTTTTTATTCGATATTGTGTATTATTAGCTTATATAAAATAATTATTTACTATTTATTCAGTCCGTTTATTTAACTACATTCGTGGAAGTAACTCGGCTGCCGAATTAACCAACAGCCGTTCGCTTCCCACGCGCCTTTTTCGCATCTCTGCATCTTATTAATGTTTGCGCTTACAACCAAACGTTGTTTATTTACTCGAGCAGTTTTCTTTTTCGAATCGAACCAGATTTAGAAGTGGCCAGCCTATATTGCACGTTAAAATGTTTGAATTTTTTTTAAGTAAACGATTGCGTAAATCATTACGTAGTATTTTTATAAACGTTATAAACGGAGTATAAGATATTCTGCGCATTCCAATGCGCGTTAAGAATTTCTTGTTCTAAGATGTTTTATGTAACCAGGATTAAGTTGCAAGGTTTATTTTTAATTTTGAGTCAATTTTTTTATTTATATATCTGACGTTATGTCAGTACATGCAATTGTCCCTCATTCAAAACCAATTCATATAAACAAAACATCTTTACTAATGTCTCAAGGCGGCAACCGAACTTGCGGTGATTTATTCTATATTTCCTATGGGAGGGGCGTATTTTTCATGAGGTGAAAGTCATAGCCCGTTGTCGCTTCTTGCTTAAATAATAATAATATTACCAGCGAATTAGAAAAGGCATCTTGGCAATCTATTACATAATTTACATCATCAGCCTGTGATAGTCCACGCCTGGTCATACGCCTCTCCTAATACATCCCTATCCTCGCTACGCTTTCACCAGTAGAGGGTGATGGACCGTATCCCACCACAATGGTCCAATGCGGGTTGGTGGGTGGACCGACTTTTTTCATGCCGATCCGACGCATGTATCATCTTACGTTTTAGACAATTGGGTTATCGGCCCAAATTGCCCCAACCAACTAGGAAACAACAATAAATATTTGTTGAATCCGCACAGGAATCGAACCCACGACCTCATTTCTAAAGCACATGTCCTTACCACTAAGCTACATAGGCAGTATACATAATATAGGTTAATACCAATTAGGTCATAAAAGTAAGATAAGTCCATTCCAGTAAAGTTTGAGTCGAATAAATCAAGAATCTTTGTTTTTCAAATCAATAACGAAATCAAATCTATGCATGAATAATATACATCTGTATCGAGCACAGACGACGTAATACGAAAACCTTGAAACGTTAACAACGATAAATAGCAATAGCCGTTTTCGCAAACCGTTATCGAAGTTAGAAAACGGAAGGCAATTTCGACGCTTCCAGGCCTCTGTCCGAGACCGTGCCGTTCGAATATTGATCTCGGCATGTTGAATGTCGGAATATACAAGCACGCTGAATATTCGATCTAGTATTCTGGTAATGTTGACTTATGTTGATTCGATAGACATCGGCATATTGAATAGGGTTGATGCTATAAATAGTTGTTACTTTTTCAAAGTAAAAGTATTTCATACGCTATTATTTTTTATACAATAAAAAACGCAAACTGAGAGGTAAAGTAACAATACTAGGGCGATTTACGTTGATTTTGCAAAGATAACTTTTGGTATAAAGTTGATTACAGGCGATTTAATATAGTTACCTGTGCTTAATCACTGATTTATATTACGAAACCAGCATTACGGTCTCCTCATGCACGCAGTCATGAGAGATTAGATACGTGAGTTAGGCATTCTTTTGGGTCTCCTAAGGATCGTCAACGATCGGTTTGCGGACCGGGACGCCGACGATCTGGCGACTGTTTTAACCGTTTGCTGGGGGCGGTGAGAACCGCCCTGGAACGCGGGTGTAATGAGTATACCGGGTGTGTGTCTCGCTGTGCTCGTAAGCGAGAGCGAACTGCAGGTGTGTGTGTGCTGCTATGTCGGGCCCCTGTTGGATCCGGAGCCTCGAGTCTTAGAAGATCGGTAGTATCGTAATATAAAAATTTTGCAAATTTAAGTATTTGTTGTAACCTTGGTCATAAGGTCAAGGGTCCCGGAGGAGGAATAAGTTAACGTTATTCCCTCGAATAATCATAGACTGTTTTATTGGCAATTTGGGACATACATAAACACATTTTGTGTCCAGCTCGAAAAATAAAAGTTTCCGGTTTTAAGGATTTCTTCTGTTACATTATCGATCTAGGTGTTACCGATAAAAAAATTAACTAATGTATTTATTAGATTCATTGTAAAGTATAATTTGCTCTGCTTGACGCGGCCTTTTTACAGTCATAGTAAAATTTAATCATCCATTGTTTACTTAATAATATTTAGTAATATGGTACCGAAGAAAATTTGTTTATAAAATAAAAGGACATTTCTTAAGTGTTAAGCATTCGTCAGAGTCATCCACCGCCACAATTTTTCACTTTTAAAACAGAATTGTGATAACAAATGTACGAAGATATAGTGTTTTCCAGTAGATGGCATGTATGACCTTTATATTTACAATTTTTTATGCGGAATTGTGGTAACAAAATTTTAATCCTAATAACAATCTTTTTTCCAAAATTTACTGCAGGGGATTTAAAAAAAAATAACGTATTGAAGACTTTTTTTATACTACGAAAGCGCTAAGTAATTAATCTATAATTAATTGTAAGCTGAAGCGCTAAATAACAAGTTTTAGAAGTTTCTCATTATTTAACAATAGAGACCGACATAAATAGCAAATTCGTCTGTGGAAATCTTCTAAACCAATTTTACTACTTATTTGGCCTGGCATAGCTTAAAAACGATGTGTATTGCTGTAGGAGTAATGTACACTCCAATGGGGTAGGGCGTTTATAAAACCTCAACGGAAGGGGTAGCCAAAATATAGATCAGAAAGGTTATAATTATGTCACTATCAGACTCTTCCCGTGTTTATTTCAGATCTTTAGAATAGTTTTTTCTGCGGTAATTAGTAGCCTGTTACTAATGGACTACAAACCTAAAAAATAACCTATGAAATTAACAATTGTGTAATTGTGTAATATATAACTTTGAGGTTGTTACTTTATCATAAAATAACTCTAAAACGCTATGCCTTCATTTATGAGCGAGTACAAGGTACGAAACTGCGTGAGTATATCTAATATCTCAGGACGAAATTACGACTAATTAACAATGAACGGATTATTTATAGTTAATTGTTAAAAACAACTTAGTGGTGCAAATGAAAAGCAAACCAAATAGTTTCAATTTCCGTCTTGCAGATATTTACTGTAACGCTCAGAAAATACGGCATGGCGATGTTATTATACGATTGGCAACAGCGTTATTCACCTTGATTTATTTCATAGGTTTATAGTCTTAATAGTTTTATAGCTTTCTATTAGTGACAAAATTTTTAAATAGTTTCAGAGTCTATTCAAGACAAAATCTTCCCTGTTAATGATATCAGTATAGATAACATTGAAGATAACTAACCAGGTTAGCAAGCTCTGCTTTTTACCATTGCTTTGAATTTCCATCCCTATAAAATCGTTAATATTGATGAAATTACACCATTTGCCCCTAGCAGATGTGACCTTGTTTGATTATGTATTGGCTGCTTATTGCGTTTTATTTAGATTAAATGTGTGTAGAAATAAAACTCAGTATTATACAATTAAGGTTTATTACGCTCAGCCCTGTTTCTGGGCGATTTCGCGTGCCCTAGCCTTCTCCAGCTTGGCAATGCGCGCGTTCGACTTATTGCCAAGCACACCACCACCCCAATGACGGCGGAGCTCTTCGTAGCGCTCGTTGAAGTTGGTTCTGATCGCCTCAACCAGTTTGGTGAAGGCCGCTCTGTCACCAGACTCCACCTAAAGCAACATTTTTAGGTTATTAGTATTATTACTAATTGCTTAGTGCTTACCGAGTAGTAGAGATAAAACAAGCATAATCAGAAAGCTTCTATTGGTGGTAGAAAGGTGTTCCTCATGGCCTTCAGGTAGCAAATATATCATCATTACATGCTTGATTAGATTGTTTCTTGTTAGAAAAATCATTTTTGAGATCTTGATTGCCTAAAGGTAATGTAGGTGGTAAGTGTTGATAATTAAGTAGAATATTGTAAAATATATGAAACATTCTATACATAAAAAGGTTCAAAAGAATTATGTAAAGGTTTAATTCATCCTAATTATGTGTGTCAGAAATATAAAATTTTATGTAAACCACGTATGTTTTAATTACAAACTTTCTACATGTTTAACATTAAAAACAATTACCAAGATGGATAGCCATTATATGATATAAAATTAATAGTTTATTATAACTTAATTTAACTATGTAAAACTAAATTAGAATAATTTTTAGCTAACCACTTCTGCACTAATAAAAGCAAATTAACAAAAAAAATTAAACGGCTATTGCAAATCTTTTCTTCACATATTGCTAATGAAATGAAGAAATACAACAACTAAGGCTAGAATAAAAAAAATACAGTTCTAAAAATAAGATCAATCAACACTACAAATCAAACTATGCAACTAACAGGAACATAGTAAAATATATGTTACATAGAACTCTAAATAAGAAAAACATACATGTGTCAGCGCCAGGCAGGAGCAAGTCTTGCGGTGGACAAGGGCACCAAGACGTGACTTGCCCTTGACAATGCAGTAAGGTACGCCCATCTTACGGCAGAGGGCGGGCAGGAATAGTACAAGCTGGAACAAAACAATAAAGTTAATGAAGTTACGAAAAGAAGTATCTTGTAGTAGTAAATAATTATATTGGGCTCAGAGTCAATCCGCTTCATGCAGCTTGTGTATGTGTAATAATTACAACACAAGCCTCAGGTGAAGAAATTCTTACATCACTGAAAATGACTAAAAATAATAAGACATGGTAAAATCTCAACCAACCAACTATTAAACAGGTCGACAAAAATATTTCTTTTTTGGGTTTCTGTTCTCTTGCTTTAATACTGATTCTAGACACTTAAAATCAATTATTCGTATTTAGTTCAAAAGTTTGCTTTGATCTGATTTATGACAAAAGTATGATTCAATAGATTCTTTTATAAGATATAACATATAGTTATGTTATATCTTATACAAATTTGCTGATTAGATCTAAATTAGTTAATTAATTTAAAAAAATTAGAGGTGGTAATGCTATTTTTATATTATAGTTTAATAATTAATCAAACTATAATATTATCAATAAAAGTTTTAACATTTACAATTTGAAAAAATATCAGTTTAATCCTTGTGTAATGACAGAACACTATTCAAATTTAAGTAAATATTCTAAAAAAAAGTCCTTCGTTTGTTTAGCTTATTAAAAAAATAAACAATATTTTTAAAAAGAAATTTAAATATCAAAGTAGGAAATATTCATTGACACCTATATAGCAGAATAATAGAAATAAATTTAATTAGAATTTAATGTGTTAAAAAATCTTTAAAGAATTGTTTCCAAGTATTCTTTGTATTTTATGTGGATAGTTTAATTACATAATACCTAACCAATTTTACTATAATGATATACACTGCAATCAGCAATATTGTAAATATAAATTTGTAATGCATGCACATGTGACAAAAGATATACTTCTTCGGGGTAAGGTAAAAAAATAATTTCAAAAATTATATCTTTTGCCATATCCAACATATTCAGAATACAGTAGACAATTTAGCTGCTAACTTCAGGCTGTGGATTTTTCGTGACGATATGCGCGCACAACGTAAAAATTATTCTTTCATTTTTCCCTAATGCACCAAAAAAAGGTATAACTTTTAAAATTTTGCTTCATAACAAATAATATGGTGAAAAAAAACCTCATTTGCAAGTAAACTTTTTTTACTAGTAATTCTTTTCAATTACCGTAAGATGCAAGACATATAAACTAAAGATGCCACGAATATTCGGCTACTATTTGTTATTTGGCCTATTCAGACACTTTATTTGGTTTATATTTAGGCGAATAGTAGGTATTATTTTATAATGTATATTTGACTTTACCAAATGATGAATACTAAATCATTTATTGGTAGAAAACGTTATTGTTACAAAATAATAAATTCAAAAAGTTACCCCAATATAAATGCTACTCCTAGGGAAAAACACTTTAGATAATATGTCTTACAATTGATGTCGACTTATTTATGGTTAACATGCTAGATAACCATTCATTATGCGCCGAATATTGCCGATTATTCGGTATTCGGCCACAGCACTACCTATAGCAACTCTAACAAAAACTGTTTCTTAAAAATCAAGTATCTATACTGTTTGCCTTGTACAAAAACCTACATACTACTACTAACTAACCTGTTATCTTTACAACATTGCAATTAACTTATTCTTCAATATGGAACTGTTCCATTTTGACTAACAAACATGGATTATCTAAAAATAATTCCAAATCCTTACCTCAATAGGGTCGACATCATGGGCGATGACCACAAGCTGTGCCTTCTTCTTCTCAACGAGTTTAGTCACAGTGTTGGTGCCAGCACGGACTGTGTTGGGCCTCTTCGCTGGTGGCTCATCCTTCTTTGCAACCTAAAATTTAAGCACTATATTATGTTGCAGTAACAACTATTGTTGGTGATAAGCTTTAATTTGTTACATCAGAGATCTTGGTGGTTAGAGGTCTTCATGGCCTTCTGAATATTTTTTTTATGCATCATAAACAAATGTTTAACTAAAATTAAATAAAAAAAGTTGAAACAACAATTATTAGTGCTATGATTTTGATTTAAAATTTACTTAACAAGTAAAAAATACAACAAAAAGTAGGTAAGACACAATTTTTTTAAAACATATTTAGATTTTATTGTTTTCAAACATGGCAATTTTTTACTAAATTAACAATGGTAGCTGGTAATTTTAGTTTTTATGTAAAAAAACTTCATAACTTCTCATATCACAATCAACTTTGTTGCTTGAATCTGTAGATTAAACATTTAATAAAATTTAATGAAAAAGTAATACTTGAAAAAATAACAAACCTTAGCTTCAGCAGCCTTCCTCAGTCTTTCCTTCCTGACGGCTTCAGTCTCGGGCCTGTACTTTTCGAGGATCTTGAAAAGACCTTTAGCTGTGAAATGGGAAAACTCACATGTTTATTGTTGCAACTAGACATTCACTCAATGAGCTTGTTTAAATATAAATCAGAGTTAAAAAGCTCGTATATTTTTTTGATAATCATAGTTATTCATAGTTGCATTTGATGTTCATCATATAAAGTGTTGTATAAGATAATAATTGTACTCAGTACTCAATTTGTAATATGATTTGTACATAAATTTTTAAAAATACTACTTAGTTAACATAAATTAAGTTTAAGAACAAAGAAATGGAACACAAAGTTTATATTATAATAGTAGATCAAACAAGTCAGCCGTGGATGTTCAAGCAATGGGAAGACAAGAATTGATTAGGCAAATTTGTATCTTGCAAAGTTCATGTATGAACTAATATTGAGAAATCTAGGTCAATTGTAATAAGACAGTGACTAAATGTATGGCAGAATATTACTTGAACACTAGTGCCATTATGATTCTTTTATGTTCAGATTTTGGTTTGTTAAACAAAGACAAAGCATTAATCATGTCTGGTTATTAAACAAGAGATCATAACAAACCTGTGGTCTTGTCAAGTGTTTGCGTGAACTGGTTGATTGGGGGCGGCACTTTTAAGCGACGCTGGAGCACTGCCTTCTGGCGCTGGATGCGGATGTACTTGGGCCATCTCACGAAACGGGAGAGGTCACGTGTTGGCTGGATGTCCTGGCCTGACAAATTGCCCAATTAACTATACGGGTCGACAACTATTGAATAATCACAGAACTAAAGGTACTGACAATGTACTTAAAATTAGTTGACATTTACCATGTAGAGTTTACTATTTTATGTAGGCTTTATTGTTTAGCATTTAATTGATAATAAACATAAATGAATCTTACTTCTATACCTTAACATAAATCAATGAATGATATTATAGCTAGAGAAAAAGATTTTAAGGACCAATATCAGTGTTAAAAAGCTCGTGTTATTAAATACCACATGGTTGTTCGGTATGTTTTATACATCATTTTATTGGTCAGAAGTTAATAAATAGATAGAATGATAACGCAAACGATTAAACTTACCGATAGCGAAGTTCTTAGTTCTCTTCTCAAAGAGAGGGTTTACAATCTTTTTGGGCTCGACTTTTTTGACGACCAAAGGTGCTGCCGCAACCTTCTTTCCTACCTTCTTCTTAGGCTGTAAATGATAGCAATATTAACTAACAATCAAAACTCCACTAATGAACTAACTGTAATTATTCTCAATAGATTCATATTAAGAAATCACCACAAACGTTTAAAACATGGTATGAAAGAGGTTATATTTTTCACATCACAATAACCAATGTAATTAAAAGTATATTTGTTCATTAACATCGCAGGAGCTCTTGCATTGCTTTAATGAATAAAGGTACAATGTATAGTTAAATATTTTACACAGTTTGAAAACACACTACGGTACACGACAGTAAATAAATGTTTTACCTATAAAATCGGCAAAATATAGTAAATTATTAAACGCACATGGTTTTTACCTTCTTCTGCACCATCTTAAATGAACTTTACTTAAGTGATCTAAAGGCCACGAAGAGATTCGTGACCCAAACAGAACACAAGACTTTCGGCAAAAATGGCCGAAGTAAAAAGATAGATGAGAGTTTGAACATAAACGTCAAAGACTTTACAGATAAAAAAAATGCCATAAATAATAGAAACAAATAACATTTGCTATGAAGTATAATTCTTTTACTCACCCTTAAAATATATTAAATTTATTAATAAAGTTGTGGTTTTTGACGTTTGAGTAAAAGAAAGAAAGAATTATACTTCAGGTTAATTTGTATGTAACTACACACAAATCTATTGTAGCACGAAACTCTAAAATTAAAATAGTAGTTTCATAAAAAAAATGATAACTGAATAAAAATCTGGCGTACCATACACATAACATTACATTTAGATACAAACGAAGTAATAATCTAAAATGTGTACCATTATTTTTTTTATGTAAAGTGGTAAAAAGCACCTACAGTTAGTTTTGACCTAAAAGTCAAAATAGACTTGAAAAATATGTAAGCGTATTAGCCCATGGCAACGAAGTGGTGTGATTCATGAACACACATCTATTCAACAGTATTAGTATACTCTTTGAAACTTATTGATGAATTGTTAGCGAGATATCAACTATACATGTAACTAAACATCATTGTTAAAAATTGTTATATGTCTGTTTTGTTATTCTGGCCAGTTTCTGGATTACCACGCGGACAAAGTCAAGTGTAACAGCTGGGAATCAATATTAAACATATCTACGACCAGCTGTTGCATATTTAATCTTAGGAAAATTTGAGAGCCAACATTTGTCTAGGTTGTCTTGAGCCAGTAGTTCGTTGCAACGACCAAAATGATAACAATTATATAAAAAATAAATAGTAAAGGTTAATTTATTTTAAAATGGGCCAATAAATTCGCAGTATTCTTCATTATTAAGCATTATTTTTCAATTTAATTCGAAATTTAACGACACGTTATTTTATCGTATCATAATTGGGTATGCAATTAAAGTGAAATTTTCCGTTTAGTGTATAGGCGAAAATGGTTTATAAAACATTATTTCTTTTAGGTAAGTTATTCAATTACATAAATAAATAAAAAAGTATAATATTTATTAGAATAAACGCGACGGTAATCGAAATAAAAAAATACCAAATTTCATATTACAGTTATTAAATTTAATACTTATTGAGGTAAGTTTAAATACATACTTTGATATTTTTGTTTCAGTGCTGATAAAAGCTTCTAGTTCCATAAAAGTAAACCTCCAAGGTCAAATAACTTTAGGCGCCCATGTTATGGATACTTTGTCATACATTCTGGAACGAAGCTCGATAAATGGGAGACGCGCGTTGCCACAAAATCAGGAAAAAGATGTCATAGCAGCAATGATAACATCAAAAGAGTTATGTGTTGATTTAAAATTCTGCTCTGGCCATTTAAAAACTTTGATTGATGATTACTTAATTTTATTAGTAAATGCGGTAGGAAGTATTTATGAAACTTCATTTGTCAACGAATCGTTTCCTCACGTCTATTATAATAAAGTTGACAAAATACTTCGCGAAGTCAAGAAAATTCTTAAAAATGTTGATAGTAGAATAACAGACGACAAAGCATTTTATTATTGGAGCAGTGTAATGAAGAGAATTAGTGCAAGATTTCACCATTTAGTTACGAACATGAACACCGACCGATTTGAAATTATTTTAAGGAACAATAATACTGAAAGGAAGTTGCTCGTTCAAAAACTGATTACCGCAATCGCTCTAGTCGAACACAAATATGAAAACGAACTCTGCAAAGACCATAAAATCTGTATTCAATCATACGATTGTACTCAAGCACTGTACGATATATTAGATAAATTGACCAACATGCCGGACGATAAAATTAGATATTTTATGAAGAACTTTTACGAAGCCCTGTTGGGAAGCTCCTTCTATTCACAGCTAGACGTAGTCACTGCGATGGAGTTTCAAAATATTTTGAATAATATGGCTATTTCAAGCAATGTACCTACACAAAGTTTGCTCGAATCTGTTGAAAGAATAGTGGAAATGCGACTTCAACTTATTAAAAATTTCACCGATAATCGACTAGGCTATGATGTTCTGCTGGTGCATATGATTTTATCTGACCTGGACTTCATTTATAGTACTCATAAACAACCACCTTTAAGAGAATTTATCACGCGTTTCGAGCTGTGGACTTTTAGCGGTCATTTGGGCAGACATTTGCGTGATGTCATCAATGAAATTGGCTATGAACTGTCATCCCAACCCGGTGAATTGTTTGAAAAAGTTACCAACGAAGTTCGGGTGTTTCTAGAAATAACTGTCGACCCGGAACATTGATAAAAAAATTAAGTATATTTAATAAGAATATGATGAAGTTGCATAATTTTTATTGGGACGATTATAAAATTTTCATTATTTATAGGAAATTTACTCAAAATTCTAGTTCTTCTTTATTAAAGGTCAAAAACAACCGTGTGAGTTTTTGGAAAGGTCAGGTCACCTTTTAATAACATTAAATAAAACTAATATTTGGAAAAAGAAACAATAATGAGGGAATAATTGACTTTTACATAATATTCTATGTTATAAATTTTAAACAGATGATTTACTTTAGAAGTAGAAAACTAGAAAGTAGATAATCAATTTTTTAGTATGTCATCGATACAAATAAATAAAATCGAAGAGTCTGTAACATCGAAATAAGAGGTTTTAGATTATTAAATTGTGATATATAACCAAACAACAATTTTCTAAAAGTTTGTCTCTCTGCCTGTTTTGACTAATTTCTAGAACAGCCGGTCCCATCTTGATGTAACTGGAAGTAACTTCCCGTAGCTATACCCTTGAATGAGCTAATAAACGTAAAAGGAAGTAAATTAGTAAGTTATGGTGCAAATCATTTGCGACACATAATGCATCGACATTATGTAGTATGTCGAAACCACACAAACAATCGGCGAAGAAACAGTGGTAAATGTGTCAGCAGAACTTAAACGTGACCATTTCCGTTTTCATTATCAAATAAGGGTATTTAACGCTGTGTATACTAACAATATTTTGTAAGAATTTCGTAATAAATCCAATGGAAGTTAATATATTTTGCGTATTAAAACGTGTTATTTGTAATCGTTGCCGGTTAACTAATAGGGACGGACAAAATGAAAATAATAGCAATTGTTCTGTCAGTACTGATCGCGGTAAGTAATAACGTCAATGTAATTTACTTATTACTGAAAAGGCTCTTTAGTCTTTTTGTGCGGTTTCTATTCCCCGTAATACAAGTAAATCACAGTGTCTTATTTAAACATTAAAATTAACGTTTTAGAAGATTACATTGAGATATATAATCGGTACACGTAACGAAATAACACTTTTTAACTTTTGTTCTGTTCCCTCCATATGTCAGTTTGTTCTGGCTAAACTCTGTAAAGATTGGTCTGATATTTAAAGGAAATTTCACTGATCTGATGATTGAAGAGAAATGAACTGAAACTTTCTTTATATATGACGTCGTATAAAAAAATAATATGTGTAACTTCTATATAAGGTATTCGTTTACAGAGTTGGTATTAAATGCAAAATTCAGTTGATTTACTTTACAAGCTTTGTCTAGATTGACATAGATGGCGTTGTGTTTAACTTTTAAAATATTTTGATTTAAATAAGTTCATTGTTTTTTCAGGCTCATGGCACTGATTGCCTGTGTCCGTGTGAAACATGTTTGTTGGAGCCAATCGGCCCAGAACTGGGGTTGCCTAGCACAGTCCTAGTATCCCCATATTTGAGCACCAGTTGTAACTGTCAATGCGGTATACCGCAATGTAGTTCGTAGAAATTGCATGCCCATGCAGTGCTTGTCCACCAAAGCCAACATGTGCCTGTTCCTGTCAAGATCCATGTGGTTGCAGCTGCGAAGCATTAAAAGCAGCATTTTCGTTCCCTGACGTTGAATACCCAGTTACTGCAATGGAGGTGAAACCTGCTTACTACGGTTGTTGTTGGACTTGCTAAGTGATTATTTGGAATGTATTATTAAATAAACATATAAGTAACCTTGAAATATTTTTTCCAACCTAACCGTAATGTTAATTATAAAATGGTGACATCTTATTAAATAATAGAATTTTTTACGGGTTTTGACGTGTTTTTTGTATATTTTTTAATTCCTCACGTTTCGAACATTTTCCAGAGGCCGCTGACAAAGCAAAGACCTAGTGACATCTGCTAATCATAATATATATTGTCAGATTAGTTGTAACTAAATAGATATACGATCAGTCAGTAGATGTCACTATACTTCTATTTTACATGTGGTATCTCTATCTCAAGCATGGACTTTTTTATATTTGTAATGTAAAAATATTTTTTAAATATGCCAAAAGTATTAAATTTAAACAATTAAATTATCTGTGCGCTCATGACCGAATAAACTATTTAAATTTGATTGCGCCTGTAATATTAATAAGAGCAAATAAACAAAATTTATGTCGATGAAAAAGTACCAGAATCCAAACTTTAATCATCGGTAATCAAACACAAAGCTTTTTTAAAAAAAAAATGCTATAACATTTAAATACATATTGTTATTTTTTTAAAAGAAGTTACTTTTGATAACAAAATAATATATCAAACAGTTTCATTTATGCTTCGAGGTTTTTAAGTTTTTATTTTAAATTCATTTAAAGGTTCCGTGCAACTCTTAAGAAAAGAAAAATTCAGTAAAACAATCCCTTGTGTTAACTGTATTTATTTATATTAACCTATTCGTAAAGTTTTGCTAAAAACTAAACTTTGTAACGTAATTACTGTCTGTCTGTCAGTCTGTTCGTCTGTACTGTCAACACCACCGAACCGATTTCGATGAAATTTGGTACATACTTAGAATAGATTCCAAGAAAGCACATAGGCTATTAATTATTGCGACAAAAGTGGTTTAAAAAGGAGATGAATAAAATGTAGACATTTGTCAACGTCGAAGACATAAAACTTGGTGTCTAATTATTGACACGTACAATTATAATACCTCATTTATATTACTAAGCAGTACATATATCAGAATACACCTTGCGGATATTCCTCGTATTCGGTTATCAGCTAGTATATTATATAGCGTCATCCGAATGAGAAGAGAAAAGGATGGATCTTATCGAATACAGAAAAGTAATTTGTCAGAACGTACGTATCTTAGATGTTACAGCAATTTTTTTAAGCTATCTTTTATCTAGATATAAGACTGAACTCATTTGGAAACTTTGCCATTTTTACATGATATAGAAATTTCCAATCCCGTAATTTTTCTTTAAAGCATTTTTTTACGTCCTAACTTAAAATCACTTCTTACAACTCACCGTTATCCGAAGTTATCATGGGATCGGCTTCTAATCCATCCAGATTTACCTGAAAAACTGTTTCTACGAAGAGCGACTGGCATCTGACCTCCACAACCCAAAGGGTAAATGCATTCTAAGGATGAATTAGACGTGAGTAAATTTGGTTCGCTCTTGACAAATTTAAAAAACAATTACAAACTTTAATAACTAAATTTTAGGGGAAAAAACGCCTAATATTTTTATTGTAAATGCCTAAACGAAATATGGATCATCTTTTCACAGGCTATCGGTTGATCAGCTTTCACTATACTATTTTCGTGATACAAAAGAGAGCGATTCGAGCAGTCTATAACCTGGGCCTTAAAGAATCGTCGAGAAAAATATTTGCTGAAATCAATGTTTGACTGAAAGTAATGACTGTTTTTTCTCAATACTAATTTAAAAACATTGTGTATGTTCATGTACATAAACATGACTTTGTAAAATATTGAGACACACTTAATATAAATACTACAATAAGCAAAATTTTTATCTTCCAATAACTACGCTTCGAAGAACAATGAAATCTTTCACGGGACAATGTATAGTCTTCTACAACAAAGTCCCAAAAAAGGTTTAGCTATTATCTGTAAATAAATTTTAAAAGTTGTAAAGGAACGTTTGTGTGTTCAAGGTATTATTGTTGTAATGATCTACTTGATAGATAACACACCCTGGTAATGAACTGTTCGCTCCAGGCTATTTCAAACTATTCAAATGTGATGTTTTTTGTAAAAATTGGGTAAAACTTATTGAAAAAAGGAAAATAAAGCTGAGCTTCTTACGTCGCTTCTTCTCAGGTCAGAGGCTTCCATTTCCGAACCAGTGGTAGTTTATTTGACAATAAATAAGGAAGTGTAATGTTTCCATGTTGAATAAAGATATTTGACTTTGATAACTTGGAAACAACTAACAAATTAGGAAACAACAAAGTTGTTTGGTCACCGCATAATTCGGACACATGATCCTTTGACCTTTATAGCACATTTCACCAGGCAAGGGAAGCGGCAGGAAATTCAAATTGAAATATTTTTATTTAAAATAGAAGCATCAACTTATTAATTGATTGTCAATGATGGTAGCACTGGCACGGAAAGTTCTGGAGTGGAGACTGAGGTTCGCCAAACTTAGTGTTTCATGTGGGGTGGGTGAGAATAATCAAAGATCGGAAGCGGTAGAAAGGCATTAGGGGAGGCCTATGTCTAGCAGTGGACTGACACAGGCTGATGACGATGATGATGATGATGATGATGATGCAACCACCGGTTTGAAAAAGGACGTTGCTAATATAGTATGTAATTTAAGACCAATAGGTCTTTTACGTTTAATTCACAATGCCATAAAAATATGTTATATTTTTTAATAATGTTACTGATGATATTGACTATCAAAATTTATTTAATATATTTTTTTCGATTTTAGAGTACTCTTTAAAGCTGATATATTTTACATTGGTTTATTATAACAGTTATCAACAATACTTTGATTAGATTTTGGAGGTCATGTGCTGTCGTATTGTTACTTATTAATACATCACTGTCACAAAGTTAGACGAAATCCATTTAATACATTATGGTTACTCAAATATTCGATACAGAAACAAAAGCGAAAGCGCAAATCAATTTTAATTTCGTATATTACTAATGTGCGAGTAATGTTACTTTTTTAAAGCACATTATTTTGCATTCATTGCAATAAACTATATTATAAACATTTTATCTCTAACAGACCAAACGTGATAAGATATTCTACAGAACTTTTGTCGTTTTATTTACAACGACTTCTACAATAACGGTAAATATTCAACTTATTATTTTCAGGGCTCATACGATGTTATTATCTAGATGTACTCTAGTTCTACAAGTTAAACAGAAAGAAACAAGTACAATAAAATTTCAAAATATTCATAATCTCTGTATAAAATTTGAGAACAAAATAATCCTCTATAAAATTCGTTAGTATTAAGTATTCAGTTACGTAAACTTGTTGTGAAAAACAAAGCCCTTTTTAATTAGAAGTACAAAAGGGTTAAAATTTATGTTTTATTATTAATCAACGGATAATATTTAAATTTATCCGTTGATTATCTGTCTATTTAGAAAAAATTACAAATTATCATGAATCAGCATTATGTTTTAAGCTATATATTTAAGTCAATGTTGCAATTAGCGAGTCCCACTAGTATTTTAAATAACAATTTAACATAATTTAATGACATGTTAAGTAATAGAACTATATTTTACGAGAGTGACATTAGCTATTTATCTTATAGAACAAACTCTCTTTCAAACAAAACGTTCTAGCTTCTATCTAAATGAGGAATCCCAATTTGAACTCAATATTCAATATTATATAAGCCGTCCGTTCACGACTTTACCTGTGTTATTTATAGATCTTTAAAAAATCCCGGGGTAAAAAGTAAGTACGTTAGGATAATTTAGTTTTCTTTTAGTAGAAGAATATTTGAAATTATTACAATAGTTTCGCAGCCTATTTGACGCGAAGAAACTAGTATTTCCTCTCCGTAACATCAGCATAGATTATGGCTAACTTAAGAATGCGTATACAGTTTAAATATACTGTTTCACATCATCACATCATCATCATCAGCCTGTGATAGTCCACTGCTGGACATAGGTTTCCCTTAATACACCCCTATTCATTAGGGGGTTTAAACTGTATCCCACTACGCTGGTCCAATGCGGTTGGTAGGAGGACCGACTTTTACATCCCATCCGACGCATGGATCATCTTAATTTTCAGACATTTGGGTGATCGGCCCAAATTGCCATAACCAACTTGGAAACAACAATGAAAATTTGTTGAGTCCCTGCAGGACTTGAATCCACGACCTCCGGTTTCTAAAATACACGCCCATACCACTAGGCTACGGAGGCAATATACTATTTGCGAATCACTATTATAAACATACTATAGAACGAAGTCGCTTGCCCTGTTTGTCCGACCCTCCTTGTGCTTAAAGCTTTGAAACTACAAAACTGATTTTAAGGCCGTTTTTTAAATTGATCACTAAAGCTGTAGGCTTAACCCCACAAGATAAAATTAAATGATGTAAATTTATAGTATATTATATTATTGCACCTCTTAAAAGGTCAACAGAAAGTCCGTAAGGTATTATAATTTAAGTATAACCCACAACAACTACCGGTGGTAGGTCCCCTTTTACATAGGACCGTCTGTGAGTACGGTGCCTATTTCTCACGCGAAGCAGTAGTGTGAAAACACTACTGTGTTCCGGTTTGAAGGGCACCGTAGCCAGCGTATTTATTGGGTAAACTAGACTTAACATCCCATGTCTCACGGTAGGCAGCGAGTCGGTGATACCAGTATTGCCAATGTCATGAGTGTCGGTGACCACTTTCCATCAGGTGGCCTGACTGTTCGTCTGCCTGCGTCGGCAATAAAAAACCATTGTTATCCTTAGCATTTTCAAGAAAAATAGCATATTTACAAAAGTGTTTTAAGCACTGCAGCAACTTTGTTTATTGTAAGACATTCTGTAAGTATATTAATCAGCATTGTACGTCGCACATCAAAGCGCGCAGCTAGTTTGTTATAGATTAGAATGCTGCATATCGGAACTTATATTTAAAGCAAAGTAATGAAGTTTAAACTGTTTTAGTACCAGAACAAAGATTTCTTTATAAAGTAATCACCTTGGGAGCCGAGTTGAAAAGCAGCGTAAGAGTTTTAATAGATTCCTGTAAAGTGAAAATGCTTAAGGCAACGTATTAACTTCCTACGCAGAAATGCTAATTACGGAGTTACACTTTTTTGGAAAAATCTCGAGATTCATGAAAATATTTAAACTTTTACCTCACTATATTTAGTTCTTAAAAAGAAGTAATTGTTGATAGAGTAATAAAAAATGCTTTTCACTTTAATATTTTATACGTACTTAGTAAAGGAAACTACTCCTAATGTGTAACAAAAATAGGCTTGTTTAATGTTTTTTTATTTAACGGAAGCAGATATCATTCATAATTAAAATATGCAGCAGATTAATTAAATTAATTTTTTTCTTGTAGGGACAAAATATTTTTAAATCAAAAATTTGTCGATCACCTACAAACTTTTTATTTAAAGGCTTGTTGTTTAAATTATATAAGAATACAAATTCAATTTAAAAGCAACTATTAAGGAATGATCCAATAATTGACTGCTTTGAGAGCCGGAAATAGAATTAATTAACGCTTTGAAATACGGAAATCATACTCATTTAGGGTAAATTGATGAAAAATAACGTTGTTTCCGAATAAAGATGAATTATGATCATATCTTAATATATATAAATCTTGTGTCACGATGTTTGTCCGGATAAACTCCTAAAATATTTAACCGATTTTAAAATATAGTTGCCCACTATGTGCAGCTTAATCCAACTTAAAATAGTATATTCAACTTAGGTAGTATAGATTACTTACATCTTAATTTATAATCGCAATAATGTTTTATAACAATTTATTTTTCTATTATTATTTGATGCAAAATGTTAGCTACAAAACTATTGTGACAGTTGGCGATTGATTGCGTAGTGTGTCAATAGATGGCGCGGTTTAATAGTATAAACTTTTCGTTGATATTAGGGGAATTGGGACAGTAAAAGTAATTGCTAAAAATTTATTATTTTGTTCAGTTAATTTTATAATAATTTTTATCTATTGTTAAAAACAAAAATGCAATTTCATAACGCCGTTATTTTATACCAGGCCATCAATTAAAAAAAAAGTAATGAATAAAATAGCTTCCTAACATGGCCAACGACATAAAATATAAAATGAAGAATGAATTTTACATAGCAAAATTGATAAAAGTGATGCTGTATCCTATTAAATGAAATATTTTATGACATTTTCAACTGCGGATACGATTAAAGGTACTGTATATTCCGTAATTATTATTTCATACGATAGTTGTTTCCTTAAGCTTGAGACGAATCTAATCAACTTTTGTTATTTGTTTTTATAACCCTGCAACTAAAATTTTAAAATTATGTTTTGGTTTAGCTCCATATCCAATTATAAAATGTTTAATAGAAAATAAGAATTAAATAAACACTCATAATTTTTAAAACGAACTCTTTATACAGAATTTTGCACGAAGGAACATTTTGATTAATTGTCTCAGCAGATTTTTATACCACTGCTATTTGTCATTAAATTCAAATTCAAATTCAAATATCTTTATTCAATATAGAAGTTTACACTTGCTTATTGATTGTCAAACACACTACCACCGGTTCGGAAAAGGACGCCTCAGACCTGAGAAGAACCGACGAAAGAAACTCAGCGGGCTATTTTTTTTGTCATCTTTTAAATATGACATACAATAACATATTGTGCAATTTTGAAACAAGATCTGGAGCGAGCATTCCATTACCAGGCTGTGTTATCATTTAAAAATACATTAGTATCGTAATAACCTTTAACACATAAACGTTCCTTGACTACCTTTTAAATTTATTAATAGTTAAATTCTGAACGTTTACTGGGATTTTGTTGTAAAACGTATACATTGTCCCATAAAAGACTTACTTATTCTTCGCAGTCTAGTTGCTGGAAGAATTAAATTATGTTTGTTCCTTGTATCTATGTCATGTGCATCACAATGTCTTAGGAAATCATCTCTATTTTTTTGCACATACATAAAATTTTCAAATATGTATTGAGAACTAACGGTCATTATTTTTATTTCAGTGAACAACTTTCTTAATGATTCTTTGGGGCCCAGGTTATAGACTGCACGAATTGCACGTTTTGGAGGACAAAGATCGTATTAGTATCCGCCGCATTTCCCCACAGTAGAATGCCATAAGACATAATACTATGAAAATAGCTGAAATATACTAAACGAGCTGTCTCCACATCGGTTAATAATCTAATTCTTTTCACTGCGTAAGCTGCAGAGCTTAATTTACTTGCTAGCCTATTAATATCGGGGCCCCATTGTAGTTTTGTATCTACAGTTATTCCTAAATACAGTTGATTCAACTACGTCTAACGCCTCCCATTTAAAACCACTTCAAATTTAACATGCTTCACATTAGAGTCATGAATCTTATACATTTTGTTTTCCTTTGGTTTAATAGCAAGTTATTAACACTAAACCAATTCGCTACTCTAGAGAGAGTATTATTTACATCGTCATTTATTGACGTATGTCGTTTAATTTAAAAATCAGGAAGTATCATCTGCAAACAATACTATCTCTTCGCTATTATTTATCACACATGGTAAGTCGTTTATATAAATGAGGAAGAGAAAAGGCCCAAGAATGGATCCTGTGGGACCCCATATTTACCTCCATATTATACTAATGCCCCATATTATATTAAGGTACAACGGCAGCATCACCGACTTCACTGTTTTTACAAAAGACATTTATCCAATAAAACATGGTGGTCCTTATAACTGATATTCTCTTTCCTTTATCTTAAGCCCTTAAATTGTTTATTACAATGCTAAATAAGTAAAACCTAACCGCAGCAACGCGTGGTAGGGTCTGCTAGTCATCATCATCAGCCTGTGATAGTCCACTGCTGGACATAGGCCTCCCTAATACACCACAACCCATTAGAGGGTTTTAGACCGTATCCCACCACGCTGGTCCAATGCGGGTTGGTGGGTGGACGACTATTTACATGCCCATCCGACGCATGGATCATCTTACTTTTCAGGCAATTGGGTGATCGGCCCAAATTGCCTAACCAACCAGGAAACAACAATGAAAATTTGCTGAGTTACCGCAGGATTCGAACCCACGACCTCCGGTTTCTAAAGCACACGCCCATACCATTTGGCTACGGAGGCAGTACTAGGCTACGGAGGCAGTAAGAGGGAGGGAGGGTGTGCTAGTAAAGAATATAATACTGTAGTATATAGTTAATATGCCAATAAAACACAATTACTAAAAGAAAGGAAAAAATTATTTTCCGTAAAATCTAAATTTAGTACATATTATACAAGTGTCATTAGAGTTATCTTTCATTTGAGCAAGATACGATATTTTTTTTATAGCAGGCAGACGAGCAGGGCCACCTGATGGGAAGTGGTCACGACACCCATAGACGTTGACAATACCAGTGGTATCGCCGACGCGCTGCCTACCGTGAGACATAGGGTGTTAAGTCTTGTTTACCCAGTAAATACGCTGGCTCGGTGCCCTTCAAACCAGAACGCAGCAGTGTTTTCACACTACTGCTTCGCGGCAGAAATAGGCACCGCGGTGGTACTCGCCCAGACGGTCTCCTGTAAACAGGGACCTACCACCGGTAAATTCTTTAAATGCAAGGGCGCTCGACAATTTTAATTACTATTTGTAAAACCTCTTTCGGTGAATGGCATTAACACTAGCAGGCAAAAAATTTCAATCGAAAATTGTCACGAGTGCAGATAAAAAATACAAGAATATATTATAATAGTTAATAATATAATTAAGGCTTCGGGTGATAAAAGGAATATTATCACCCGAAGCCTTAATTATATTATCAACTATTTTAAGTTATTAATAATTAATAACCTAATAATCTTAATTTATGGACGTTATTAAATGGAAATTTTTAACACTTTTTAACATTTAGATCTGCAGGGAACTGTTTGGAGTAATACCACCGTGGTGGCTATTTCTGTTGCAAAGCAGTAGTATGTACACTGCCATCTTCCAGTTTGAAGAGCACCGTAGCCAGCGAAATTACTGGGTAAACAAGACATAAAATGCCATGTTTGAGACTGCGTGTAGACTCATGGCGACTTACGCTGCTTTTATTTAGAAAGGGCCGTATCACTTACCATTCGCTCTTCTCGTTTAAATAATTAAAAAATACACAAGAACCGCAACCGCAAGCGAGTTCACGTTTAATAAGCAAATCGTCGTTGTCAAACTAAACCTGCTATGCGTCATTGTTGAGATTTTGACCATATTCATCGCCTTATTCATCATATGAATGAACATCTATGACCCTATCACAAATATTGGTCGAACCATGACCTCTTAAAAAAATATGCTATGTGTACATAGCATATTTTTTATATATTATATGCAGCTAGAATTTGGTCAAATAAAACCAGTTATGGGCCATATTGCATACATAGCACAATTTATTTGACCACGAGCAATGACAGAACCTTGCGTGCCGGTAGTCTTAAACCTGCTAAGTGAATAATATAAACATTACTTAATTTATCACACGCTCTTGTCATTACTTATTTATACAAAATTCAATAAAAACAAAGTGTCAATATGGCTAGCTCTTGTTTTTCAACACTTTAGCGTTACGATATGGTCGTAATATGAACGTGGATGCGAACAAACCGTTGATATTGTTTATTTCCTTTAACCCTCATATAACATTATTGCCTTTACAGTTTTAAGGGTATCTCAATGCAATCAGTTGAATCTTAAGTGTACACTATGTTCTTTTGTGAGCTTTGCAAAAAAATATCAATTTAGTTCTGAATTTAGAGAAGCAATCTTTACCACATAGAATGAGAAAGAGTTATGTCAACCTCGCAAAGCACATAGGCACATAGGTCTCATAAATAACGATAGAGTCGATCACCCGTGTACCCGTGTTGCCAGCACATCAAGAAATTTTTCACCAGAGGAAAATGATTCTTTACCCACTCCTACAGCAAACAAAGGTAGATGTTACATCATTTGTAGCAGTAGAAGTGATTCATCGAGGTCTCAAGTACCTCTCAAAACCCACAGCTAAGCGCCCTCGTTTATTACGGAAATCATACAAGGGCATTAAGATAAAAATTAGCGCTCTACACCAAAAGAATCGATCTATTAGAAATCGTTGTAATCGTACTGCAATTAAACAAAAACTTAACATAGTTTTATGTGTGGATTATTATGACCGGTGTACCATTACAAATTTTTAAATATAAAAACATACAGTCATAGAAGTCTTAGCCACGGTAAGGAATTTACCTAAGAAAACAAAACGTGATAATCGTACCTCTGGAAAACATGTTGGTTTTGATATTTTTGCCCAAGTCTAATTGTAAAAATATTAAATTAAAAGTATTTCTGTATTTTTTTAAACAAGCAGTATTGGTACACGACAATGTTACTGACTTCACCCAGACAAAACATCGTGCCCACCAATGGTTTGCTTTACTTCTTAAAGTGCCAAGGTATTTTTATCGTGCAATGTCAGCGTGCGTGCAGTTTATAAACCGAGAAAGGATGGAAGAGGTCTATAAAACTCAAGTCCGAAAAGAATACTCCTAAAGCTAAAAATATGGCAACAGAAAACTTGAAGACTAACCCTTATATCGATATCGCATCGATAAGGGTTGACCTGCAAAATTTCCGTTTGACACCTAAAAAAATTGCCAATGCATTGCATCATAAACAAAAATACAGTGCCGCTATTACAAGATTAATAATTCTCGTACTGCTGGTGTAACTTTTTACTATTGGCAAATGCAACGGCAATGGTAAAAGAGGGAGCAGACAGAAAAGTTACATCGAACGACTTTACAAGCTGTGTAATTGAATATCTTGAAAAATATATAGAGAGCTTATAAATACCTCACCATAATTAGTGATTTACCAGAACAGATATAAGGCAATTGCATTGGATAAAATTGCGAATTATTCTCAAATAGATGTGAGAGAATCTACTTCTATCTGATCTAAGAGGTTAATAGTGTCCACTTCACGTTCGAGCGTAGCACAAAACCACTTATTTATGCACCTCAGCATTACATAACAGCGTATTAGAACGTTTGCTACGATTTTAAAAAGGATAAAAGGACAAGTCATTACACCGTAATTTATATAGCAGCACTTAAAATATGTTAAATTCAGATGACGTATTCTTAAGTGCTGCTTACGATATTGTCTGGAGAAGGGAATTTAATGTATCTGGAGAACAATATAATGATATTATTGCTGCTGAATTGTGCCCTAAACTTGAACACATAAAATCTGTTATGTGATTATTTTTTTAATTCTAAACGGAATAATAAAAATAAATCTGTTTATTTGACACGCAGAATACAATTAGGTTAACATATTATAACTGTATCTTTCATGTATAATAACTTTCAAATTAAGCCTAGTAAAATTTTTCAGGAAAACTTCTTTGTTTAATATCTCGAAACTATACTTTTGCTACATAGCAGATTTTGGTTTGACAACGACGAAATACCTTTTAGTTGACTAGGAAGAAAGTCCTATTCTTTGGAGGGGATGGAATAAATGGAAAATCGCTGGAATAAATGTTTGGCCTTTAAATTTTTACTATAAAAATTAATATAAATAGCGTAAAAATTGTGTTTTTTTACTTTTCAAAAAGACATTAAATAATCGTCGTGTGAGTAAAAATATTGATTTTTTAATATTTCTCTATTTTTTTATATTGTACCAAAACAAAAGATACAAGAATTCGCAAAAGAGAAAAGGTTTAAGCTATTTAAACTGCGGAAGAAATGAAAATTCTTATGAAGCGCTACCCTTGGGAGTAGGGTTGCGACGCAGCGTTAGACTTTCAAAAGATTTCATTGGAGGGAAATGCTCAAGGCAACGTTATAACTTCCTACGCCGAGATGCTAATTACGGACCAGGTTCTTTGAGGAAAATGTTTAGATGCGAAGAAGAAATTGTTGATTGGTGCGTTAAATTTTACGCAGCATTTGGTTTTCTTTGTATACTTGTTTACACATTTTAGTGTTAATGTACTAATTATGAGCGATAAAGTAGTTATCGCGTCATTCTACTTTCCAAAGTAATATTTCTTCTGTTATATTAACATTGTTAAAATACGAAAAAGGACGAATAATTGGCTGCCTTTTTTTGCATATGTTTGTATAATCGCGGACTCAACAGTCTAGTTTCAATAGCACAGAGAGCAAGATAGTAGGTATCAAAAAAGCAATTCTTGATTATTGTATATTAAATATTTGCTACGTAACGCAAAATTTAATTAAATGTAAATGTGCTAGACTGCAAATCGAGTCGATCAAACTTTTTATCTAGCAGGAAGTTTTACCTGAAGTTGGCAGGTTATAAAACTTTGTTATTAATAGTGTTTATTTTTTTATTTAACACGATAAGAGGTTTTGCATCGTCTACTTGATATTTATTTTATAAACTTTGTAAACCTTACTTTTACGTATATATTTTTGATAAAACTATATAATAACCATAACCAATTAGTGTCATTTTTGCAAGCGTTCAGGTCTAATGAGAAGTATTAGTCACAAAATGTTATTGGAAAAAAAAGGTTCATCAAAAAAGCCATAACGCAGTTATGAAGATCTGAAGATATTATTTTTATTTTTATGTTTAAATAAATATAAAACCCGGGCTGAGTTTAAACGCAAAGTGCTAGAACACCTGTTGAAAAATATCTAGGCTAAAGAAAAACCAATTATCAATACTAATAAGTATATGTGTAGTTTATGTAAAAATGTATCTATTTTATATATATATGTTTCTATATGAGTACATACATATATTTGTTTGTATATATATGTGAATAGCTGTATATATGTTTTTGAAGAATATGTATTATTAATTTTTGTTATTCTGGTTTATTTACAGGCTGTGTAAATGTCTATAACTTTTGCAAAATTGTACGCCTATCTTATGTTCTCTTAACCATCCAAAGGTTGACTGGGAGACAATGCCTTCGGCATTAAGCCGCTTTTGTACCATTTATTTGTGTACTTAAAGTGTTAATACTTTCACCTGTGATTGTCGGATTTAAAATTGTAACTTAATGATAAAAAAAAATATATATTAATACGATTTCTATATGCAGAATATTTCAAAATAATTACAATATACGTAGCCATTTATTTCTGATGCAAACTGAGAATAACACGTTTTTTTAATATTAAATGTTTTTAAGTGTAATTGTTGTTTTATTAAAATAAAATATACATTCAATGGTCGGCTCTAACCAGTAACTACTTAAACCTTAGGATAAGATGGATAAATGGTATGACAAGGGAAGTTTTTTACCTAGCATAACTTAGGTACTCAACGTATTTCAGAGCAGTGATGTTCTGCACATAAAAAAAACCTAAAAAAAAACGACAAATGTAAAATACAAACCGGTAGTGCTAATGGAATTTGTGTTCAACTGCATATAGCCCAAGATTTACATTTGAAAACTGAGTCGAAATGTTTCATACACGTACAATCGATTTAAGAGTGAGTTGGTTATTCGCTATAATGTATGAGTGAAGCATTTGAATGAAATCGGAAACGTTTTATGGGTAATACTTTCTTGTCTGTACGCGAATATTACACATGTTTTAATAAAAGACTACGGATATTATCGCATTTAATTGGTTTTACAATGTTCCCGGAGTACATACTTTACAAAGTCTACTGCCCCTGACAATGGATCCTATATACATAAATCATGTAGAATGGGTAATTTTCTCACATTTAGGTTGGTTTTACCATATATTTCAGGCAATTTAATTGTTAAATTATAGCCTTTGTTTATCATTGATAACGCTTCTTTGTAAAGATAAAATAATTTTAGTAGCTTTTAAGTTTATCTAGATATAGCACCAATAATTATCTTCACATTTGTAATATTAGTAAACTTAGGAAAATATAGTTTATTTGAACGAGGCAGTTTTATCTAGTAAAAGGCTAGAGCGGCATTCAGTCAATGTGGGCTGACTTTGCCAAATATTTAATAACAATATCCGAGTCTGTGTGCGGACATATTTGTACAATAGCTGATATCTCAACCACGCGCTGTTGAGAATTTCGATTGATTTGGCAATAAATGAAATAGTTTAATATTCCATTTATGATTTGGACTGGATTAGAATTCCAGATAACGTATCTAATATATATAAATGTACGACATATATTTATTATAAATTCATTACATGTTGACATAAAGTGTCATCACGATAATAGACATATAATTTACAATTACATATTTACGTTTCACCGACGCTTATGTTTAAAAAAATTAAATTAAATTGTGCATCAATTTCGGATCAGTGCTTAAAAAAACTATTGTTTTAGTTTTTCATGCACGAGGCAAATTTATTTAAAATACATTACTATTACGATAAGAAATATTTCGTAAAATGGTGTACTGAATAATGTATTATAATAACTACTAAACTAACGTTAAACCCCGATCTCATCAACCCATAATCTACTCGTAAGGATAGAGGACCTTCTATAGGTACGAAGCTAGTATAAAGAGTAAACCGATTTACTTGAGTTGAGCTGTTATTATACAACATTATTATTATGTATTTAATCTTTATGCACGACTGTACAGAGGCGGCCAATGTCATTTTCAGTCATTCAAATATATATAAATAAAACATATTTGTTCGATGATTATAATACCCGTAATAAATTTGGCACAGTTACATATTGTACAATATTCCGTAATTAATAATCATTAGCCTGTGTTAGTCCACTGCTGGACATAGTCCTCCCCTAATGCACGCCGTTACTTACTATAATGCAGACAGGCAATATATTATTACAGCAGATTATAAATCTATTACCCTTTGAACATTCTAAATTAAATATCCCTGCAATATGACCTTTTACTTACACAGAAATTATGTAAATATAAACCTTCTATATTTGTTACGTGATATTGTTATAGGTTACGTTTAGGTTTAATATTTATTGTTTATTGTATAGTAAGTATCGTATTAATTGCATATAAGATGAATTAAGCTTTTAACACTTTTCATGCTATTCAACAGTGAAGAACTGACAAGGAAACTTTGAGGACTTAATAAGCATTTAAAATTTATGTATCAATATAATATCAAACTTATATGTCAATAACAATATTAAAAATTGCATTTGAAGACTAAACTATAGTTATTTATATGCCATAAATAATTCAAGTGCAAGTTTTTAATTTTAAAAAGGGAATTTTCCGATTACTGGATGTGATATAATATGTAATAAATTCACAAAACTTTTTTCAAAACGGTGAATTCTTATGCAGTTTAGTGAACTTGAAGTATTACAAGAAATAATAAAGTCATTACAATTTTAATGTTTTATTTGTATTTGAACAATAAGTAATGATGCAACATTTACCCTCGTCTACTTTGTAATATAACATTAAAGTTGTGTAAAAGGTTAAACAAGGATTAATGAAGGTCTAGTCCTAATAGGACCAATTTCAATTAAATAATAATGCAATGAATTTAAAATACTAGGATACCTAATTGGTGAAGTTGTTAAGTTGAGTTTATCGGTGAAATGTATCTATTTGTCTATCACTACAAGTAAATATAAAAATGTCCAACAGAAAACACTTAATTGAATAAAAATTTTGTTTACTATATAAACTTTATTGATTAGACTGTTTTAATCAGTGAATTTTAATTTAAATGTCAGTAAGAAAACATTCCATAAATGAGGTGTCTTCTTCTTATTGGAAGTGGGTCAAAAGTATAAATGAAACAAGTGAACTTTTAACCAAAAAAATAAACACGTCTTTAAACTATTTAGCTAACTGTTTCTGCAATTTAAATTTACAAATAACTTAATCTATTTGTAACCTGAATTGAGTCTCGAATATGATTCTCTGGCACATTCTGAACAATGTTTTACCAATGATAGTTACCCTTACAGGGCTGCATTCTGAAACCTAGATAACTATGTGGTTTATCACCGATAGACCATTTACTGAAATAGATGAACATCTAGGACACATTAGAGCTGCGCAACGTGGTAACTACTACCTGGTAGGTTCCTTTATGCGGGGACCCTTTCCATCGGTGCCATTCGTCACCTGCAGTAAGCAGTAGTGTGAAAAAACATACTGTAGCTTCTCGTTTAAAAGGAGGCACTCGTCAAGCCACGTCATTTACTGCCTAATGAGACTTCAACATCCTATGTCTCAGGTTGCACGCGTCTCAGATACCTGTAATGCCAGTCAGGTACCACCTATGTTTTTAATAACGCCACGAAAGACAAAAAGAAACTTTTGAAGTATTTATCTTTAGGAACTTAAATTATTTATAATAAAAATGTATTACATTAGTATTTTCAATAGTAAATTTAAAAAAAAAAATTCCAAAAACGCTGCAAAATCTTTGTAGTGAATAAATTAATTCAAAATTGTGTGTTTACGTGTAGAGAATATTAACCATAATACTTCTATTGCTTTCGCGAATACCATACATGATAAATATTACAGTATAATCCCATTGTCTATTGTTCCTAGGAGGGATTTAAAACGTCGGGTTGAACATAGTAATGTAATAAAACGTGATAAAATCCGTAGAAACTGTATTATTTATCATGAACTAGTTACTTACCTTGCAGGAAAAAATGATTAAAATGATTGATATTTGAACTTTTTTATAAAAGCATCATCTCAATCTATCCGGTGGTATATCTAGATTTGACAGAACTACACTCTCTGCCCAGGATCACTAATTTAAAACCTATGCAGGCTTCATACCACAATATTTATGTCATAATAAGCTTATAAATGTTTAAAGCTACGCATTGACTTAAATCATTAAAAGAATTAACTGGTTACGACTAGGGCCCTTAAAACCGGCGATCTCTGTTTCCTTCGCTTTGGATTTTTCAGGAATGAACTTCGCACTGCCGCGGCTCACCTGAAGACAGCCATTAATATTGTACCTACTGTTCATGGGTCACTTCTTTAAAAATGTTCGTTAAAATGTATGAAACTTGATTATAGTGTAACAAATTGCGAAATGCGTCGCGAAAGACAATAAAGCAAGTGGCAGGAAAATACGATCGATTGGAGAACATCACTATTATTTAAATTTTATTTACTTATTGATAAATAAACAGTAAAATGACATTTAGGATTACGTCGTCTTGTCCTATTAATGGAATTTTTTCAACTCCATTTTTAATCGTTTTTAAACAATGCGAGTAAAATCTATCTATGTCAATTTTATTAATTAAGGGATTTCGTTTCAGACTGAATTAATTATTTTTGAAAAGTTACCTGAGAGCGTTGTCAAAAGTTTTGTTATATCAGTGATTGATTCCCTTCTGTTGCTTACGCTAATAAAATACACGATAAATAAGACACCATTAACGTTTTTACACCATTAAATTACATAAAAATTATTATAAAAAACCAAAGTTTTAATTTTTTTTATTGGCATAAGCGAATTATTTATTTCGAGTGAATCTATTATGTTTTACTTCTTGAGGCTTGTCAACAATTGTATTTTTAATACGTTTTTAATTAAAGTAATAAAATATCAATCATTTTTAGTAGAATACTTGCGACGAATCTAAATTATGTTTCTACTACTCTTTGCAGGAAGTTAAATTACAGGACTAATTGTAGAACACCTAAACGTTATTATTTTATAATAATCGTGTGTTTGGTAAATGTATCACAAAACAGCTGGTTTTAGTGTTCAAATGTAACCTCGTTGATTCTGTAGTAGGTGTACAACATCACATCATCAGCCTGTCCACTGCTGGACATAGGCCTCCCCTAATACAAACCCTCTAATGGATAGGGGATCCATTAGAGGGTTTTTGGACCGTATCCCGCCACGCTGGTCAAATAGACAACAAAATAAAATCGACTATCACCACTTTATTTTAACGGGTTTTTTTAACAATTTTTTTACATAATATCACGTCCGTGTTTCCAAACATTAATATATTTTGTTTTAGAAAAAATCGAAAATAAGAATTTTTAAAAAGCACAATCTCTTTTATTAATTTGAAACGGATTAAAATATTGGTTCAATTATTTCAAGCCATAAATAATTTTATATAATATCCCTACAGTAATTAGAGATCGGATAGGACTTAACTATTCAACAAATAGCGAAGGGTAATCCGATAATTGACCGCTAATGGGCTAACAGTGGCCGGAGCCGTCTCTTGAATTAATTATAAGGTTGTCCTTAGCCTTATTCGTGTAAACACTTTAAGTCATTAAAATTTAAGTTATTCTTGTTAAAAACTTGTCACATAGAAATAGTTGATTGCTATACTAAGAAAATTAATTTGTCATACTTTAAGTCGGCTAGATACTTTATCATCGCTGAAACAATTTAATACTTGGCATTTACAATTAATTCTTTTACTTTTAATGGTCTAACTGGCAACCGAACTTACAAATTATGACTAACTACCTAACTAAACTAACACTTTCATATAGTTTTTACCATTAGTTAAAATAGTATCTAAGGAAGTTGTTTATGTATGTGTTGTTAATATCTTTATGTGGTGATAGCCAAAGGATTTAAGCTGACAGAAAACATTTATCTCATTTTTTTTTCGAGAAATGACAATACATGCATGTGGAAATGTTATAATTATGTAACCAAATTGAAATTTTAATTTTGTTTCGTTAAGAACAGTAATAAATAAAATTAAGATAAAATGGGTTTTGCAAAAAATGAACGGCTCTTTTGAACCATATTAATACAGTTAAAGACAGTTTAACAACTTTTCAGAATTTCTTTATTTATGATATCGATTGCCTTCCACAGACACATTAAAAAATTGCTTTATTACTTAAAGCTGTTAAAGAATCTTTATACTTCGATGTTAGTATTTAGAAAAAATAAAAACGTAATATATATATAAATCAAATCATAGATGCATTTTTCTCAGGTCGTCCTTTTAGTTTAGCTTAGCTTTATCTACTTAACACAAGAAACGTTTTCGTAAGAAGGTCATTCGAATAGTCTCGAAAGTTGGACACTCAATCTAATCAAAAGAAAATTTGTAAACGTTTACTTTCTACTAAGCCAATAATCTTGTCCAAGAAAATGTTTCTTTAGGTAACTATAGAATTTTAGTATTTTCGACGAAGATACGTACCGAATAAATCAAAGTGTTCATAAGAAAACGGAAAGGTCAAGTATCGATAAAAGTTAATCATATTCACGTAATAGGATATTAAAATGCAACGAGGTGTCATATTCACACACTCCAACCAGCTGAACTTACGTAAACATAATCTCTTTATAGTTAAACCAATTTAAATTACGAGTAGATGTAAACTTTGTTACCCATGGAAACCAACTATCGTCATATAGTGTATATCTATTGTTTCTATTGATGAATTGTCGACTAATAGTAACACCATTCGTACGACATCGCTTCGTTACTATGGGTAAGTAACCCATTGATTTCAATTTAATCAGTCCAATATGGTGACATGAATTATGCACCAGATATTTATGCAATCGTATTTAAACATTGTCCTTTAAATATAGCAATTCTGAAATCTATAATCGAAATAAACAAACAACCGGTAATATTAATATCGTCGTATTTAAAATATTTGCACTAATTGAAAAAGGACGTTGAAATAAAACAAAGCATCCCGGCCGTAATTTTAAATAAGTCTGTCGACATGGAAGTACTTTATTTGCAAGTACGCAAAAAATAGTGACAGCAGAGGATTAATAAAATTCAGCAGAGAAGCGCAGTCGTGTGTTTAAATGATTTGATTCTCCTTTGCAGAAGAAATTTAGCTTGTGTATTAAAATGAAGTTATCCATTTTTAGCAACATTAACAAGAGGACATTTTACGGATTTTATCGCTTTTATTTTACATATTTAAATTCTCGATGTTTTGAACACATTCCACTTGACACATCAGCCCCATCGTTTAGGTCGACCTTACACACCGTTTGCTATATGACACTGTAGCTTAACACCAAATAAGATTCTTGCGCCACTTTTTCTCCCAGCGCCAACGCTTTAAGAAGTAGTAGTGAAGTTTAGATAGAGCTCTTCTAGCTATTAAATTATCCTTAAGAAAGTGTCTAAATCGAGCCGAGGCGTCGGCCCACCTGGGCAGCTTTCGATTTAGCATGCTAACAGGAACCAGAAAGTGGCAGCCCAAGCCGAAGCTCTCCATCTGGGGGCACTTGGTGGCAACGGGCCTCGACACATCCGGTATGTTCTAATAGGTTTACTCCACAAAGCACGAGATCCAGTTAAAAAAATCCACTTATCCGTAAAAAAGTCCTTTTATTCAATAATGTGTAATATTCGCGTAAACAAAAGAATTAAATAACGTTTAAAGCTTTATGAAGTTTATACATTCATGCAGTTTATGTATATAAGGGTAGCTTTAGTATAAAACGTTATTTGTCTTATGGTAAAAAAATTTAAAAAGTTTCTTGACATTGAATTGTTATGGAGTAATTTTCATTCAAAAATATTAAATAATTTTTATCAACGTTTTGCTGTAATTTAAAAAAAATTGTAGCATACCTTATGATGACTTAGAAAAAGGCACATGCATTAGATCTGTTTAAACAGAAATGACTATTATGAGTACCATTCATAAAGTATAAAAATTCAGTTACTTTCCGCATCATAATATTCATCATCATCAACATCAGCCTTTAATAGTCCACTGCTGGATATAGGCCTCCCCTAATACACCCCTAACCATTAGGGGGTTTTTGGACCGTATCCCACCACGCTGGTCCAATGCGGGTTGGTGGGTGGACCGACTTTTTACATGCCCATCCGACGCATGGATCATCTTACTTTAACTGCCTAGCCGTAGCCTAGTGGTATAGGCGTGTGCTTTAGAATCCGGAGGTCGTGGGTTCGAATCCAGCGGGGACTCAACAAATTTTCATTGTTGTTTCCTAGTTGGTTAGGGCAATTTGGGCCGATCACCCATTTGTCTGAAAAGCATCATAATATTATTTTTTACTATTTGCTTAACTTATCACATTAATTAGCGTACAATTCTAAGGCCAATTTAAGTTGCTCTGATGGACGACAGATTTAATTTGTTTGAAAATATTTCAGACCCGTATCTAGAACTTAGTTAAGTATTTATGTAAACAAGATTTCTGTATGTATACATTTACAATTTTGTGTCGTAAGGGCATGGTTGAAACTTTAGTTAAATTGTATGTATGTGTGTTTCATTATCATCATCATCGTCATCATCAGCCTTTGATAGTCCACTGCTGGACATAGGCCTCCCCTAATACGCCCCTATCCATTAGGGGGTTTTTGGACCGTATCCCGTAACTGCCTCCGTAGCCTAGTGGTATAGGTGGTGTGCTTTAGAATCCGGAGGTCGTGGGTTCGAATCCTACGGGGACTCAACAAATTTTCATTGTTGTTTCCTAGTTGGTTAGGGCAATTTGGGCCGATCACCCAATTGTCTGAAAAGTAAGTTGATCCATGCGTCGGATGGCATGTAAAAAGTCGGTATGTGTGTTTACTTTGATTAAATTGTATGTGTAATAACGGTATATAAGTGTGAGTATATGTCTTCGAAGTGAATAGTACTGACCATCAAAATTATAACTATTGTTGTTTTTATTGTAAAAAGCCAAACAATGCGACAAAAGCAATTTCAGTGTACTAATTAAAGTATTTATATGAGCGAAATTTATAAATATGGTAGAAAAAAGCAGTTTTGTTACTTGAGAGCGTGATCTAGTTATTCAATTTATTAAATTGCGTACGTTGACAGTATAAGTGTAGTCGTTTAGACTCTGGAGAAGCATTGCAAATATTAAGAATTTGTATGAGAACAATGATTTAAAAGATGTCTATATAGTTAAATAAAAATAAACTTAAATTTCCAGACATATTCCTATATAACAGTTTATCATGTCTTGTCACAAAAAACTCCAAATATGTTTTCACTTAAAGTTTTACTTTTTTATCGTAAGGAAGTAACACGCAATAATACACTTTTATATGCACAATTTTTATATTATCCCACGGATATAATGTAGTCGCCTAGAGCCCTATTTTAAATATTCTACAGGTTGAGTTGTTCACGAGAAGATGTCACGTGGTAAATACCATCGTTATAAGCAGATAGACAGAGTTTTGTCTTAAAACACTCAAATCCAAATTTTGTATAGTGCCACTAAACTATTTTAATTTTTTTTAAGTTTGCTATAATTGGTTATGTCACAGGTAAAATATAAACAAGGTGCTTACGTTTAATTTTATGTTTGTAACATTGAAATACAATAACTAGGCTTCATTAATGCTATTTATATTTGAATATTGTAACATGTGTATATTTAAAGCTAATTTTTGCTAAGTTAGTTATTACTGCTTAAAAGATATGGCGAACAATTATTCTACTGCTTAACCTTCTAAGTTCATAAGTATAGTGTCGCTATATAATATCGTCGATATTATATCAATAAATGTTGTTAATAAGAGCAAGTGGTATCTTGCTTCCATCAGAAAAACGAGGTAGTCACATGTTTGAATTGCTTCGATTATTTTCACTTAATAAGTTGTTAGTTTTTTTAAGATATATTATATTTTTTACAAATAAAGACTTTCATCAGAAAATGCAATATGACATTATAACGAATAGTTTATAACCTAATTAACGCTTTGATTTAAAATATTTCTTTTTTCAAAAATGTTATTTCTAAATAGATAAAAGTATGACGATAATCTTTTACTCAAGAAAATGAGTTTACCGTGTTTCGAGTGACGAGCTCGTTGTAAAACAAAGCTTTTGTTTTACAAATAATTTAAGCCTTCCACTTGGTTGCTCCGCTGGTATTTCGGCATAAACTTTGCTTATTCATACTATATTTATTTCGATATGGATAACAGTATATCAACTTCTAGCGTAATTCACAAGATTACTAATACTCATACAAAATAAATTACTTTACGTTTTTCGGTATTTTGTTATTACTAATAATAGAAATATAATTATTATGCATAGCAAACGTTAGATAATAGTAATAATTAAATAGTAGCCATCTTTTTAATAAAAAAATATTCCATAAAAATACAAAGTGTTTTTGATTTTATGCTAATAAAGTACGTATCAAAAATTCTATTGCTTTAGAGATTTTATGGAAAAATAATTAATGCATTAATCGAAAAGCTTAATGTAGTAAATAACAAAATATGTTTCGTAACGCGTTATGCATTGAAGTTAGATATGAGGCATCTGAAATGTTGGAGAAGTTCAAGAAATTTGGCGAAAATTCCCGTCTAATGATCTTTATCGGCGAACAAATTTCTAAGGTCACCTCTTTCACGCGCACAGGCACTTATTTTCTCATTAATAAAACGACGATTATTACAATCAATAAAGAAGGGCAGTATTGCTTGTTATATTTCTATACTACGTTGTTTTGGCCAATTCCCAAAATAAACAGGGAGTCAATTTAGGGCATATGTTTTTTAACTTATATTTCGACACTCGGCCATCAATAAGTAACACTTGTCATATGATATTGCTGCCGATACAATATCCTCTCTTCTGATGGGGACTAACAGGAACTGCTTAAACTTTGCCCCGGATGGACGGGGTCTCAGTCAGTTGAACATGAAACCATCACTTATTTAAAGACGGGTAATTAGACTTGCAACGTTTTTTTACATTACTAATTATTGCAAAGAATATTTTAACGCCAGATTTAGATAAATTTACTTGTTCGTTGTGACATTTTTATTAATCAGTGGTTGTCTTTTTGAATTAAATGACTCCTTTCGGTAACAAATAAATTCTTCAGCTTGTATTTGCAGTAGATACTGAATTTAAAGAATCGAACACAATGTTCAATTTAGATTTAATACATGATTTTTCGATGTTTTTGAACCATATTTAAAAATTATTAAAGGTTCTTAAAATACTATAAAAGGATATCCTGTGTATAAATAAATTATGCTCTCATATTTTTCCCTGCGCTTATATTTTACGTGACGTTGAATATATTTGTGTGCATTTTGTCGGGATAAGCTGAGGATAGTTGTGCTTTGTACAGCTGGTTCTATTTAAGTTTTGGCTTGAGTTGCATAATTTGTCGTATATAACAGTTTATTTGAATGAATATTGAGTAAGAATACTATTTGTATTGCGGGTATTTAGAGAAAAGGCGGCTTCTTAATGCTTGTAGAAGCAGCTAAATTATATATCTTTAAGCCGCTGAAAGAACTATTAAATTTATTATTTGTTTTTAAATTGAAATAAAATGTAACGGTATGAACTATTCTAGATTTGAATTCAAGATACTGTTTATAATGCTGCCGTACTAATTGCAGAAACGTTAGCCTTGAGTATGAAGTGAATAGGAACAGAATGATTCACTGAATAAAACTGGCGATGAATACATATAAAAATGAAGTTATTTTTATCGCGTTCATGAAATGAATGAACAATATTATTCAAAGTTTCTCTAAATATGCGTATTATATCTTTTGTTCGTATTGTTATTAAAAAATTAGCAGATTATTGATTGCTCACGTGTTCTGTTAGTGAAGTAAAATTGATAAAGAAGATCCCAAATAAATTTTAAGTGAACAATTATAAAATTCTGAAATGCGGAACAATTCGCAATTCATTCATTTGATAGGGTAAATTTGAAAAATGTTAAAGTAGGATTTAAATAAGTAGAATAATATTTCACTGGACAAAGTGAAGCTCGCCAGCCTTACTCCCCTTTTGATGTCATATTTCAAGTAAATTTGGCTAATGAGGAAATCCGTCTAATGACATTGTTTCTTAAAGCTTTGTTTCTTTGTAATCGTTTATATCTTCCATTTTTATTTCAAAATCGACTTTATAATAAATATAAATAATAAATTGTGAAAACCCAGATTATCAAAGTTGCGGAATTTAATAAACTAATTTTATTGAATATATATTAAGACGGATCAATGATTACATAACACGTCATCATCGTTTTTAAAAATAGATGTAGGTGCTACTATTTATAACGCTACGATGTAGGAATCGAGCCCATACCAGTCGACAGTAGTCAGTGTCACTATCCTAAAGTTAAGTTAAGTTGATATTTAAGCATTTCTAATTACGAAACTATTACGTTAAGTTACGGGTGTCTTTCAGGTTTAAATATTAAATAGCGACCCTAGAACAAAAACGAGCACTTTCGTCTATAATAATTACTCTTGGACCTAAATAAATAGTTTGTAGTGCTCTGGTATCTTTTAATGGATATTTCTCATTGTCAATTTAGATATTTACACTTCTTAATAAACAAAAAATAAAAATTAATTATTTAATCTTATTAATATCAAGCGTTATAAAAAGACATCAGTCATTCCAAAAACACCAGCTTAGTATAACTCAACATGTATAGCTAAAAGTTTTTCCAAAATATGCAGACCAGGATTTCATGTGCATTAAATTACCCATGCTTTAAGTTACATTCGATAAGGAAAGAACATCCTACATGAATTTACAACGTAGTATCAGTGCTCTTAAAACTTTTATCAACTCATGGCACATTTTTAATAACTGATATGTAATATTTTTATTATTGTTCATTAAAAAAAACTACGCTAGCCTACAACTCTATAATTACTGAATGCCATTTTCAGTCATTTTTATACGGTGTAGCTGCAATTTTGTATGGGCATTGTTTTAAGCGTGTGCAATACTGTGTATATAATACAAGTGTATTATATTGTATTGTTCTATTTATTATGAAATATGGAGATAAATTAAAAAACAACGAAATGGTAAAACATATGTAATATTATATACAACAACAACATACCAAAAACTAACCAATTATGACACAGCAAGTAATAAGGTCTAACAATATGCGAACTTATTGGGATATAATTATCCTATCCTATTATATAATGATCCGCTTGTCGTAGTGGTTTGTAGACCCTGATGGTAACGTCAAAGGTTGTAGTTTCGATCGATCACCCCGAGAAAATTGTAGTAAACATATAATTTGAATTTATTTACATATTAAAGTAAGCCTGTGAATCATCGGTCGCCTAGTTTTCATAGTACAAGCATTGCTTAATTTTGGACCTGATCTTCTTTTTTATATTTGTTAAAGCAATGAAATGAGTATGGCGCGCACGTGGTGGTAAGTGATACCTGCCCTGTCATAATAAAAGGCAGCGTGATTCGCCACAAATCCGCTCACCGCCTTGAGACATGAGATGTTATGTCTCGTTTACTTGGAAATTACGCTGGAAACGATGCCCGAGTGTTTACACACTATTTTCGACAGAAAAGGCACCGCAGAGGTATAGCCAGACAGTCCTTCGAAAAGGGACCTTCATCCTCCGATAATGATGTGGTTAGTAGATTATAAGTAAAATTAACTATTACATAATATATCTATGATTTGATATATTATGTAATAGTTAATTTTATTTTTGTCTTCTTATCTTACATTTTTTTCTGTCAATAAAATCAAACACATGTTCGTTGGTTAACGTCACGTTCAGGCTTGCCTATAATTAATGAATGCCTGTTGTTTCATACTGATTTTTATATCATGTACATCTTTCTAAAGAAAATGTTTACTTACATTTATGGATAAGCCTTTTTTTAAAATACATATGAGTAAAGTGTCTTAAAAAAGCCTACGTCCAGCAATGAAAGATAAAATGATGATGATAATGATGAAAGTGTCTATATCAATTTAAAATAGGATCTAAAGAAAGGGAAAACAAATAAGGCTATATACAGCTTTATAATAAAATGCGATTCGAATTAGGCACTCCTTCCTTCTTGAAACCGATTGCAAATCGAATTTTCATATTTCCATGTATATAAATAAAAATAATTTACGATCTAAAAGCATAAACTTTATACTTCGTATACAGTAGAGTCGATAAACTTACTTTCATTATAATCATGCTGCTTGAGTTGATGGCCCAGTGGGAATCCAAAGAAATTTCATACTTAACTGCTCACTTACATTGACTACGTGCTTAGCGGACTCGGGCAACGTGGGGGAATTGCATGTCTGCAAGATAATATGATTTTATTAAGTGCATACCTCAGGATTAATGAAATACGGAAACCGCATTTACCATAAAAATTAAACTAAAAAATTGCAACCACCTAAAAACTTGATTTTAGTATCGAATATCATATTTTATACTAATGACATAATTTAAACTAGTCAAAGCAATATAACACCTCTTTTTAAGGCTGTTTATTGTTATTTTATAGGTCTTTTTCTTTTTATGTTAGAACGAACTGGAGTTGTATATTTTTATTTTATAATATGATTTTACTCTATTAAACATTGAATTTTATTAAAATTAGATAAGATACTGTCAGTTCCATTTAAATACCCCAGAATTTAAAGAATTTTTATGGTTACTACATTTCGAACAAATCCGTGACTGCATCAACCACTTTCAACAACTTTTGGCAATTACAATCGCATTTTAAAGCCAAATTTGGATATTTTTAGTGATTCATTAAACATTTTTAAAATCTAAATTGCAATCTCTTCTCAGGGAAAGTTAAGTTTTGCACACTTGTAAACTTTGCCATTTTAATAGAAATCTATTCTATCTCTTGTACTTACTAGTTCCTAATATTAGTTTCTCTGTTTGTAACCCATTTTTTTGTTTACCTTTTGCATCAAAAATTTTGTGTATACCTGTACCAGGAATAAATATAAGGATAACAACTTGGAAATTGTGTGCTTGCTCACTGTCCTCGTAGTGTTGAAATATTCAGGTTCACTACTACTGGTAGTTGTACCACTAACCATTTGTGTTGTTTAACTTAGTAGGATAAATTATATAATCTTATCTAAATAATATAAATCCAGAGAAAGATGTAAAGATGAATGTTTGTTACTCTTTGATGCAAAATAATATACTGGAAACTGCTATATAGTCAAAATCACTACAAAATTTGGAGCATAAATAAGCAGTGTCCAATTATATTTGTTAAATATACGTTTTGCTTAATTGAACTGCGCTTACTGTGTGGAACGAAGTAATCTGTAGTATGACCAAAAAGAATTACAATGTAACGTCAGTTACTTCAATATTACGGTTCTTGGTTAGTTTCTTAGTTATGTAACGCTAATTATTAATTTTTGACTTAAATATATGGTATTATCCATAAATAACTATGCGAAGTGTACAAACAGTTTATATACATTGCTGCTAAGTATGCATAGTGTGATGTGTGTATAATTTACTTAATATTCTAAAAATGTTCAAGTTTATATCTTTAAAGAATCCTAATGCAATAAAAAACTTGATTCTGGTAAAAATATTTACTCGGCAAGATAGGCAAAACGCGATCATTAACATCAACTTCTCAATTATGCGAATGAAGATACAAAATATTATTATTTAAGTTTTACCTTGAAACTATTTCATTTATTATTTTTTTCTTTGTACGGTTCAGGTCATTTCAATCGCCAAGGTCGTGGTTACAGATCATTGCGCGAATTCAAAATTATCAGATTCAATTCAATAATAACACTACACGTAAGTTTTTAAAAGACTTTTTGGATTTTATCGCCTTAGATTAGTGAAAAACTTGGACAGACGTCCTACATATGTCTGTGACCATATATCCTGCAAATATAGATCATTTTTAAAGCCGAGGAGTTTGAGCAACTTTTTTTAGTTTCATAAAGGTGCATTATTGACAATATGAGAACAATCAACATCCAGATGTTATGGATGTAATTTCTTTTTTTCATTTCTACCATTAAGTTCGAAAGTTATTATTAAAAATGAAAATTGTTTGACATTAAATAACAAAATTATGAAAGTTATATATAAAATATTGGAGCTGTTGCAACTGTACCTAAAGTAATAGAATCAGCAGGACCATATTTGAATTGTAATAATTCAACATTTTACGACCCATTTAAATATTACATTTACTTTTGCTTCCAGTGACTTAAATTAAGCGACAAATCATTGTGAAAAAACAAATTGGTGACATAAAACAAAACGCCACAATGAACCACATCAGGGCATGACCCCATAAATACTTAATACATTGTTAGCATTTTCTTGTTTATGTAGCATATACAAACCGCTATTTAACTGTAAAGCATGCACAGTATTATTTTGTGACATTATATAAATTAATCTTCGTTTTTAATAATATTTGACACAGTTCGAAAGATATTAGAAATATTATTATGCTGTAAATCTTTTCACAGAAAATAGGATAAAGTACCAATTTTCAACAGCATTTTCCGATTTACCTGTCTCCAACTAGAAGTTAATGTGTAAAGATTTAAAGTTATTGGCCATAAAGTTGGTGCAACTGCCTTCATAGCCTAGTGGCATGGGCGTGCGCTTTAGAAACCGGAGGTCATGGGTTCGAATCCTTCGGGGACCAACAAATTTTCATTGTTGTTTCCTAGTTGGTTAGGCAATTTGGGCCGATCACCCAGTTGTCAGAAAAGAAGATGATCCATGCGTCGGATGGGCATGAAAAGTCGGTCCACCCACCAACCCGCATTGGACCAGCGTAGTGGATATGGTCCAAAACCCCTAATGGTTAGGGTGTATTAGGGAGGCCTATGTTCAGCAGTGGACTATCAGGCCGATGATGATGATGATGATGAAGTTGGTAAAATTTTGAAAACTTTGAAAGTGGACTGAAGAAAGAAAATGAGACTGTCTGAATAATTTCACGTGGTGTTTCATTGTGGCCCAAATAAAAATATTAATACAACTGTCTTCCAGTTTGATGGGCACCGTGCCTTTGGAAATTACTAGCAAAATAGGACGGACCTTTAATGACGTATTATTCTAGTGAGACTTATGGGTACTAGAATTACTGCTGGTCTAGTCGCTTCACAAAGTGTTACATGCGAAAATGTTATGCAGAAAAACAATAATTATCTTTAAGCTTTATATTATTATGTGACCTATGTTTATTTTATTAAAAACGATTGAAGTACAGTGTAATTTACGCAATGGACATACATAATTTAGGATACGGATTTCGTTAAATATTATTTGTTGTGATTTTATCTGTTTCGCGAATGTTTTTTAAAGCCCAAAAATTTAAATTTATGGTTTTCAGAATAAATAATGATATAATGTTTTGGATAAACATTTATTTAAAAAAAAAAACAATATATTTTTATAACTTTCCAAACTTTAAATAATTTCCCAAATAATTTGCTTTGCAAATTTGAAGGATTGAATTTTACTTTAACATTTTGGTCGCAATATTTATAAGAACATCGAACTCCACGGGGAAATAATTTCTCTCAAAACGAAATATATTTCTTGTAAAAGCGATGACTATTTTTTTCATGCCCATCCGACGCATGGGTCATAATATTTTCCAGACAAATGGGTGACCTTCCCAATTTGTCTTAACCAACTTGGAAGCAACTTAGAAAACTAATTGAGTCCTCGCAGGAGTTGAACCCACGACCTCCGGTCTCTAAAGCACAAGCCCGTACCACTGGGCTACGGAGGTAGTTTATTTGAGGGTGTCGTCATTTGTGTGTTATTAATACACGTTTCTTCCATTAAGTGAATACAGATTAATAAAAATTTGTATCAACTTACAAATGCCTCGGTAACAGGATTAATAGCTCAATTTCATGGTCTGGATACATTACTTGATGATTATAATTGTAATTACGCTATAAGGCAATTCATAGCTCTTCAATATTAAGACACAAAAACTAATAAGCCAGATAATTGTGTAAACGGAAATATATTTTCATAGGTCTATTTTATAAGTGCACTTAGAATAATGAATAAACACAAGAAAAGTTTTTTTTTTGGGTTAATATAATGAAAATTAAAAATATTATCATTAAATCTAGCCAGAAAGTTCTAAAATAAGCAACATAGTAAAAACTATTTTAACGATTATTTATTAATCGATTTTAATACTAAATAAACAATACATTTACTAAAATCGATTTTTATGCATAATGTCACTATTAATATAGCATACATATCAATAAAGTTGAATCTTTACTTGAATGGTCAAAGTTGGTAGCAACAAAAATGTCATCGCGATCAAATGTCGAAATTTTATTTCTATCTTAAATATATCGTAGCCTATTGTAGTGCAGAGACGCCGCAAACGAATTCGGTTAAATTAGTCAGTGAGAAGAGTATTTCCATATGCTACGTTGGCGGGTCAAGGATGAAAAGGTATTTCTAGATGGAGAAATTTTTTGTTCGACATTTGTAGAATCTGAAATAGAAACTCATTTAGTTTAATTAATAATGTACATTAATTTTATTCACCATATTATCTTAATAAATATTTTATGCTTAAAGAGAAACTAAACTGAAGGTTTCTCTCTCTCTCTCTTTTTTTTACTTTTTTTTAGACACCTTTGTTTTACCACTTATTATTACACTAACAACCCGCCCCGTTTCCGCATGGATACAATATTGATATCTGTAAAATTTACAATATTATACATACAAACCTTCCTCTTCAATCACTCTATTTATTTAAAAAAAACTCATCGACCGTTGCGTTGTTTTAAAGATTTAAGCTTACATAGGGATATAGGGACAGAGAAAGCGACTTTGTTTTATACTGTATGGTCAAGCATGATCAATTAAATCAAAGAGACATTTAACACATAAAGGAAAAGCTCAATTGTTAAATAGAAGAGCCCAGTAGTTTTATTGTAAATAAATTGAAGATTATCACGTAGTGATAATGTTTAAGTCTACCTTTTAACTCATAGCCACCGTTTATATTCCAAGCATACAATTATTTATTTTTTAAATAACACAAAAATATCTAACTGTTTATAAATAACAAAGGATATACAAAACATCCACAACTCATCGTATAAAAAAATAATCAGAGATCTAGGATTAGAGAAACAAGGTAAAGTATATAAAAATTTTACTCGAATTATCTCCTCTTGAAAATACTGTCATAGCAGTTCGGTTACTTGTTGTAACAAAACCTAACTAATAAACATGTCAAGGAGCTGGTAATACGTCCACGTACGTTCTACTAGACGCAATTTTTTTTATACCAGGGGTAAATATTACCCGTGAGTCTTTAACAATATATGCTTTAGTTCCGTTCTCGTTAACCGTGTAAATATGGCAGATAAATTCATAATTTTAAACATTAGTTATCTATCTATTTTTCTTTAAAGCCTGAAGCGAGTATTTTATTTTAATGAAGTAATTGATTTAATTCATCTGTTAAGTTTAATACACCGACAGAATTTAGTGTTTATACATAAAAATATACAGTCATTCCAATATGTTTTTATTGAGTCGTACAGGTTTTATGATATGTTATGCACAATGAATTGATAATCAATACCAATTCTCCTAATAAAAATATGTGTAGGCCTTTTTATTGAGCAAACGTTACGGCGGCGGTCGACTCGTAAAATTTAATCGCCCAAAGAATGCTTTCGAAATATTCGTAAATAATAATCGTTTGTTAGCGGCGAGTCGCGTGGATTCAGTTTTAATCGACATTTATTGTTATGAACGATGCCCTCCGCGATTGCGTTGGTGTCGAACGCATCGTACTAATAACGTGTAATATGAATACACACTTGTAGACCATAAAACTTATGAAAGATAAGAAAATATTTTTTACATTATTAAGCTTATTAAACGTTTTTTAATAGAACACTTCACAGAAAGATGTAAAAAAAAAATTTAACGTAGTTAATATTACTGATTATTTAATATTAAAAAAAGTGTACAGCGACAATTCGAATGCTAACATGTTTCGCTCAGTACTCTGTGAATTACATAAATTAAGGATGAAAGTTTGTAATTTCAGAAAAGTGATTCTATATATTATGCTTATTTATAATCTTTATTTGACCTGAAACAAGAAATTGAAATTACTGAACAAACGTTCTTAAATATAGTTTAGTCCAAAGTTCTTTTTTATAGATTATTAATACAAATAAAATAAAAAAATATGACTATCTTTAATATCGAGCTATATGTATTATTTTAATTTTTGCTAAAAAATTCATTTAAACGTCGGCCACTGAAGCTTGCGGTGATATACTCGTAGATAAGCCCCGTTTTAGCTTGTCGGAATACAAAACATCAATGTGTCTCTTGAGAAAGTAATTATAACGAAAAGCTGTAAATAAATCTTTTGTACTGCTATTTAACAAGAAAAAAAAAAGAAAAAAATTTAAAAAAACCTTAATTTTTATCTAAGACAACGAGTATATAATATATTGTGTAATAATATATTCTCTTAAAGGAATTGTTACGTATATTAGTGATTCAAACGATTCATGCGTTAAATATCAAAATATAGTTTATAGGTCATTCAGACCTAAAACTAACAAAAATTTAAAGACTGGTCTGTCATGATAATACAACAAATGTAAAAGAAATGGCACATCAAAACAAAACACGATATAAGTGTTTACACAGCTAACACCACGAGTCAAAGTATCCCTCCCTTTATGATTCCACGTTGTTCAACCTCCCATCTGCAAAAATTGTCAGAATGAGCATTAGGATATAACCTTCAGCTGACATCCAAAATATTTGCCAAGCGTTTTTATAGCGACGGACGTCAGTTGAAAGTCAAAACCTAAGATATTTTAGTCGTACTTCATACTTAAGAATCAAAAGAACTTCCACTGGCTTAGAATTTTCTAGGTGAAACAAGTACTCATTAAAACAGTAAATATTTTGTTGTATATTTAAACTAAGTTTATTAAAAACATCAACAGGGAAACCTTTAAAAAGTATTTGGTAACATCCACAACAAAAGATAAAAAGAATTGTTTAAGACAGTCGTAAACTTGTTCAGAATACAGCCCGAAAATATTTTAATTCAAATATTTTCAGCGAGGTCTTCATTAACACTCCTTTGTTTTATATATTGGGAAAGGAAAATATTTCGCAAACGAACTAAGATGATTTGTTATTTCCCGAATGTTTTGATTAAATTAAAACTAAATTATTGTGTACAATCAAATGTGCTAAAAGCGTTATCTTAATTATAGATATGTAACATGTAATATGTCAAATACTATGTACCTAAATGTCTCAGTTACTTTAGGGAAAAATCTTAAATCTCAATATGATTTTACGGTTTAAGGCGTTGTATAGTTTTTATTAAATGATCTTAATTTTAAATAATAGAGAGGTAACTGCCTCCGTAGCCTAGTGGTATGGGCGTGTGCTTAAGAAACCGGAGGTCGTGGGTTCGAATACTGCGGGGACTCAACAAATTTTCATTGTAGTTTCCTAGTTGGTTAGGGCAATTTAGGCCGATCACCCAATTGTCTGAAAAGTAAGATGATCCATACGTCGGATGGGCATGTAAAAAGTCGGTCCACCCACCAACCCGCATTGGACTAGCGTGGTGGGATACGGTCCAAAAAACCCTCTAATGGATAGGGGTGTATTAGGGGAGACCTACGTCCAGCGGTGGACTATCATAGGCTGATGATGATGATGTTGATGATGATAATGAGGTAACTCCCTATTATTTAAATTAAGATCATTAAAATAGGAAGAAGGTAGAATTACACTACCTCCCTGGGATTTGGTAATAATTTATAAAATTAATTTTATGCATCAACTTTTGAAAATGAAAACATACTACATAGATTATTAAATAAAATTACTTTACGGATTTTATCGCGTTTATTTTACATTTTTAATACTATATAGACACAAGCACCCAGACACGAAAAAACAGCATGTGCGGTACACAATATTTTTCCAGTGGTGGAGTCGAACGCACACCCTTGGGCGCAAAAGTAAGGGTCACTAACCACTACACCAAGCGGGTCGTTCAAATCAATTAAATAGTGTATCAACTATTTAAATTATGTTAGCTGTTGGCCACGACTTCATCCGCTTGGTTTTATAAAAAAAGTTGTAAGATTAAAAACATGTCTAAGTTACTCCTCAGCTGCATCAGCTATCTTCCAGTGAAAGTCCCATCCAAATCGGACGCGCCATTCCAGAGATTTGCCATAACAAACAGACAGACAAAAAATTTTAACTTGCGTTGCGGTGGTATATTTATACTATACTCGTAGATAATCCGTCTCTGTTTATCTGCGTTCAAAACAGCAGTGGTTCATAACTCTTACGAAATTAATTATAATGACAAGCTGTAAATGGCTGTTTTAAACTACAGCCAGCGTTTTATAAGTCAAAAAATGCTTTAAAAATATCTAGATTTTTATTTGAAACAACGAGCATATAAAAGAATGGGTAATAATAAGTTCTTCTTAAGGAAGTGTTATGCATATTATTGATCAACGTGTTTCGTACGTTTATTGTATCGTAAGATTTAATAACAAAATAATTACACTATAAACCAACAAATAAAGACGTATAAAAGAGATGTCACATAGCTAACACCATGAGTCAAAAGATCCCTCCATTTTACGATTACACGCTGTTCAACCTCCCATCTGCAACCAATTGTCAGAATTTAAAATCTCAATAAAGTGTAATTCCTAATGTCAATGAGTGGGTGTTAAGATTATTAGCTACGAAAAAAATTTAAATCTTTTTACGACTCATGCAATGGAATTTAGCTATAAAGTCGCAAAATTTACAATATTTCTTAGGTGACAGTAATTGTCACACCTATGTTATTTCTGAATTATTTCGTGGGTCTTGTACACAATTTAAACTATAGCTTTTTAAATATTATTTAAGGATTATAAAAACAAATAATAATAGTATTATATGTTGAACAATTATAATATAAACAAATACATAACACATCATCAGCCTTTGTTAGTCCACTGCTGACATAGGCCTCCCTAATACATCCCTCTCCATTAGGGTTTGGACCGTATCCCACCACGCTGGTCCAATGCGGGTTGGTGGGTGGACCGACTTTTTACATGCCCATCCGACGCATGGATCATCTTACTTTTCAGACAATTGGGTGATCGGCCCAAATTGCCCTAACTAGGAAACAACAATGAAAATTTGTTGAGTCCCGCAGGATTCGAACCCACGACCTCCGGTTTCTAAAGCACACGCCCATACCACTAGGCTACGGAGGCAGTTTATACATAAACATAGACCATTAATGACCCATAATCCTAACGAAATATCGTAACGTTAAGCAATAAGCATGTAGAATATATCCTTAAAATTACATTAAAACTATCATAAATGTGAACTGACTATCATAAATTATTGACCTAACCTGATTTTTGAAATTAAATGAGAATAAAAAACTCTTGCGAAGTATTTTAAATGCATGCCGTGATAATACTGGATAGTGATTTAACGTTATTGTGATACAAAGCTAGGTTAATCAGGGAAACAAGATAATTAATGCATATATGAAAAATATTCTATGCGCTATACGGATCAGTGCTCATATTATCGTGGATCATGTGCTTTCTCAATTCTTCAATGACTTTAGTTGAATATGGAAACAATTTAAATTAATAACTATATGCTTTATTAAGTAATGGAGTACGACAAATAAAGGGTAAAACAGTTATTCCTCTCAACAGATGAACCCATAAGCTTAATATTTGTTGCACCTTATTTTGTGAGGTGGTAGGTCCCTTTTTTACAGAGGGCAGTCTGGGCAGTACCACCGCGTTGCCTATTACCATATCTTCCGCAAAGTGGTAGTGTGAAAACACCATCGCGTTTCGGTTTAAAGAGTGTCGTAGTCAGCGTATTTACTAGGTAAACGAGACGTGATGTGTTCGTCAGCATACAGCGCATATGTGAAAACCCTGGTATTGCCGATGCCAACAGGCGTTGGGGACCAATTGCCATCAGGTGGCCTGACTCCTCGTCTGCCTTCGTAAGCAAATAAAAAAGAAAGTTGTTTACTATAATATAGAAAGTTAATTGAACTAAAGAAAAATATTATACAATTTAAGTTATTTTAAATAAAAAGTTATATTATTTTATTAAATTTATGACCCAAAATGACAATATTCTATGAAAGGTCAGTAAAATTTTCATGCATTTAAAGATCATTTTAAACGTATGCCTCGCGAAAGACTTAATAAATAAAATATAGGTTGCATCAGCTTCTGTGGGCGCTATTTTTATATTCTTACCTTAACAAAAGCAATTTTGATACAGTTGACATATAGGGTTGCCCTGGTTTCATAGGCGGTATAATTGTATTTTTAATATAAACTATTATGGTTGCCTCACTATGTATTAAATATGTTGGCAATCTTTAATATCTTAACGAATTTATTGAAAGAACAAACAAATGTAACTGAAATCTGACCCCAGTTCTTTTCAGTTCGAGAGAGCTTTTTATTTCGTATCGGTGGTAGAATTATCAATATTCCAGAAGTATTGTGTAATGTTTAAGAATTCGATCAAGATTTTTACTTTATCCTTAACTACATCATAACTGTATATCTGCTGGGAAAATAATTACGTTATATGAACGTAGTAAATTTCAAAATGAGAATAAAAGTCTGTTCATACATTTCCCAAGGGTTATAGCTTATAAGGGCTTTTAGACAGAAAATCGAGATTTAAACGAAATCAATATGTTTAAAATGCTTAAATAAGTGCACTCCTGGTTTGTCATTTAATATTTAATGAATTTGATATTATACCGTAAAAGCTTCTCATGGTGTAGAAAATGCGTTAAATTATGAAGAAGTGGAAAATTCCATTTTCATTTCATTATATTTAAATTATTTGTTGCCATCTAACTGATCAGCTTTATTCTTATTTGCCGAATTGCAGGAAAGATGAAGCTGGACACCCAAGAACTGACGGCCAATAAGTGTTGACACAACTGCTACCCGTGGATGTTGATTGATTCGTATAGTGTGTGCGCCTCATTGCGCAGCAACAAACTATGCGGAGCAAGTGCAAATGTGCGACTTCGTTGTCCAAGAAAACGTAAAAATCTAACACATGTTATTTTCTGATTCATCATCATCATCATCAGCCTGTGTCAGTCCACTGCTGGACATAGGCCTCCCCTAATGCACGCCACCGCTTCCGATCTTCGGCTATTCTCATCCAGCCCACACCGGCCACTTGGCGACTGTCGTCACTCCATCTTGCCGCAGGGCGTCCTACACTACGTTTGCCGAACCTCGGTCTCCACTCCAGAACTTTCCGACTCCAGCGGTCGTCAGTTCTGCGGCTTATATGACCGGGCCACTATCACTTCAGCTTACTAATCCGGTGGGCTATATCAGTGACTCTCGTTCTCTGATGGATGACATCATTTCTGATGCGTTCCTTCAGAGATACTCCGAACATAGCCCTCTCCATAGCTCGCTGAGCGAGTTTGAATTTGTGGACCAGTCGAACCGTAAGTGTCCAAGTCTCGGCACCGTAGGTCACAACGGGTAGGACGCACTGACCGAAGAATATCGATTTGAGGCACTGTAGGATGGGTGACGAGAAAACTCGACGAAGCTTATGAAAAGCTGCCCAGCCCAGCCGAATCGTTGTTTCTACCTAGTTCGAGCGTTTGCCCTAGGTAAACGTACTCGGAAACTACTTCGAGGGAGGTGCCATCAATTTTGATCGGTCCCGGATCAACGTGCTCGTTGAACATGACCTTGGTTTTACCCAAGTTCATCCGGAGACCGATGCATGCAGAAGACTCAGCCAGGATTTGCACCATTTTTTGCAGATCCTTTGCGGTCTCAGCCATGATGACGATATCGTCCGCAAATCGCAGATGTGAGATGTACTCGCCGTTTACATTTATTCCATATCCTTCCCAGTTGAGCGTCCTGAACATGTCCTCCAGTGCGGCGGAGAACAATTTCGGAGACATGACGTCTCCTTGTCTCACACCGCGGTGCAGGGGAATAGGTTCAGTCTGTCCACTTTGGACTACGACAGACATAGTGGCAGCGTTATACAGACATCTCAGCATCTCGATATATCGCTAATCAATTTGGCACCGCTGTAAGAACTCGAGGAAAGACCAGGTCTCCATTTTCTGATTATACGTCAATAGATGATAGATAAAAAATATTTTCATAAATAATTTCTAGATTAATATAAAAAAGAAGCTACCCGCTGTTTCTGTGGTTAACAAAAAGTTTTCACCCAAGCTTTAAACGCAGTTCACAACGCAATCACGCTTTTGTAATACGTCATGCATATTATTGGAAAAATTAATATGTTTTTAAATGTCCTACTAATTAATTTCATACACCATTGATTTATTGATTATGATTGATTCATTATATATATGATGATTGATTATGATTTATTGATTTATTACAAAAAATTGTTTTATAAAATAAAATAAAAAAAAATGCTCACCAAATGCGATTGTTACAGAGTAAAGCCTTTTAGTCGCAAAATACATATTTGACAACCTTTTATTTTTAGCTAGTAACGTTTTAGTTCGCAAAAACCCTTTGAGGCGCAGTTTACCGTACCTTGTTTGCCTTTTATCGTGGGCAGTTACTATTGTAAAGTATTATATACTATACTAAATACTATAGTTAATATACAGTAAAAAGAAAAATGCGATGGCAATACTGTTTGACCTGCTTTAAAATAGTTATAAAGTTTTTAGTAACGAATGTTCCAATATATATTATTAGTATTACAAATACAAAGTTTTAACAATTTATACAAGGTTTGACTTTGAATGGCCCTAATTTTTTTATAATAAGTTGTTTTTAGGCAACAATTTTAGTCCTGGCCACAACTACTGATTTTTGATGAGAGTGTTAATAAACTTGATTCAAGAACAATTTCTAAGTCCCATAAAATGTGCCATAGAATAAATTCATACGAAAAAGAAAATCAAAGGTTACAATTTTCAGGTTATCTGCAAGAAGAAACTACATAAAAAATTAATATTAAGTACTAAAATTTACAGATGTTAATATTCATTATCTTAGTAAGCTTTGCCTTCTTTAATTTGAAATATGAAATTGCTTTTAGCTTCTATGTAATACTGCTTAATATTCACAATAATTTAAGCGATACGAGAGTGACGCATTGCACAAAAAAACTCGGTTCAAAATATGCAAAGAAGTGAAAGAAGTTAAAATTAACTTCAATATTCTTTAATTTATATTTCATTGTTATTGCATACGCGGTCGACGTTTCATTTTACAACATCATTTTTGTTTCTCTTTTAACGTTTTTGTGGTCAAATCCCTATAACGACATTGAAAATCGGAACCTTTGATGCCGATTTCGTAACAAGATTGTCATAAACAAATACTCAGTGATTGACGATTGGCCGTCGTATATCGATATACTTTATGCTTGAAGAATATCTTAGCAAGTGTTCAAACAATATTCTTGAAATAATATTCAGAATTTATCTCTTTTACTTTTTTATAATGGTATTTAAGAGTGCCGTTTAACCAATGCATTGGGTTTAATCGCATTTTTTTTATTATATTTAGGAAAATTACCATTTCAAATCTCTCTGTATATCTATTCGTTTACATTGTAAACAACAACTAAATAATGTATTTTCTTAATTGAATGTTAATACAAGATTTGTTGTTACCAAGTATATAAGGCAACTTATGTGTCTTCATAATCCTAGTCAAGTTGAATCAATCCAACAAACAGACTATACAACATATCTAAAACGATGATCAATCTTTACAGGTTTAAATCAAAGACTTCTCAAGTGTAAGCCGTAATATACGTACTCCTACTTCACTCTTGTAGCCCGATGGTACGAATCATTGTCACATACCCATCCGAGGCATGGTCATCTTAGTTAACGCACTCTTAATTAAAGCGCTAAAGCACATAAGACAAGGCTACAGAGGCATTTTTTTACCTTTAACACCTCACTCTTATGTGAAAAATATAAATAAATATATATAATAATTATATCACTAATTACTGGCATAATTTTTGCATAAATGACCCCTATAAAAACATATTTTATGAAGAGAAGTAAAACTCACTTGGACGATGACAATCTGTGTAAAACGGGTTGTGATTTCCAATTATCATAAAATATTACAACACATTGTTCCCGAAGTAACATATAATAATATAATTAATAGCCTAACGAGCTTTTTATGTTGGCACTTATAGCGTTACTTACAACTATGTTCTCCTTTTATCGGCAACCGTTCGGTATAAATATTCAGATTGACATATTTTATGTATATGCTCATGTATTTATTTATGAAAGCTCTGATAGATGCTATTGATGTTTTACCCCAAAACTTAAGTCATTTCAGATTTAATCGTTAAACTATAACTTTTCGATAATCGACGAAGGATCAGAGTTTGACGAGGATCCTGTACTTAAATTGATGACGAGGGGTTGATAGAAGGCTTATAGTTTAAGAAAGTTTTCCTCGTACTAGAATTAATATATCAATATCAGCATTAACTTGAAAGCTCTTAATATTGTATTTTTTAACATGTTATACGTATAATTAACTCTGATTTTGCGATACAGAATATTAATTAAAATTAAACTTTATCATGCATATATAAACATATTAAATATACAAAAAATTACACGGTTAAATTATATTCGGTAATTATAAACGATCAAAGAATAGATTTTATATGTATGATGTGAAGTATATGATGTTGTGCTCTGAAAACTCTGTTAATTTTTTTTTGACATCCAGTAGAAAGGTATTTTAATGAAAATGGTGAAGTTAATTTTGACTTTTTATAACATAAAATTTAGAGTCTTAAAATATAAATATTTAAAAACTAAGTTATTGTCCTTTGATATGTCCTAGTCATAATTTAATAGACATTATATATAGCGTATTTAAGGACCCACAAAGTGTTTATCTTAATTACTAATATTTTATCAATTTTATAAAACGTACCGTCTATGAAAGAGTCACTTTTCATCAAAAAAATTACTTTTTATTGCAATGACGCGGAACCTTTTGGTAACATCAATCGATAAAAAAAGAACAGTAACAGATGACAAGCGATTAAAAGATAAAACAAACAGAAAGCGAAAATTTCGACAAGACAATGGATCATCGATCACGAGTTGCTACTGTAAAAAGCGGTTGAAAGTAACTTGGACGCTCGAGTCTATCAATGATGTTAACTTTTATCTCTCATGTTCTTAATAGTAGTCCCGCCGTACGTTATTTCGTTCGTGAAATATTACCACACAAGTGAAAATAAATAACATTAGTAATACTAACAAAAACTATAATTTTAGTATATTGGTGCTTTAATGTTTGTTGTTTATGGTAAACCATTATTTAACGCAAATTATTACACGTTGTTTAATAATAATAAATTATTTTCAAAGGTTGCAGATTATTTCTGTCGAACGGTAACGATCAGGAGTAAATCTTACCGGATATTTATTTAATGATTGCATCCATTAAATAAATCTCTCTTATTGCATGTACTGAGTATTAGTTTACAGATTAAAGTTATGTTAAATAACGATTGAAATCATACATTTAGAATTTTCCAAAATTATACACTTTTGTACTTTATTCAGTCATTTTAATTTTTTGGAGTAACCAATGAACTCTGTTTAATGAAATTGTATTAATAACAGCTATCAATGGCGTTGTTTCGTCGTCAATAATTGAACAGAGGTCTAATTAAATCTTAATTATCTGTAGGCAATTAAGGAGCCTTGTTGACTCCTTTATTGGTAAACTAAACATACTAATTAATAATCCAAAAGAAAGAAAGGAAAAACTAAATAATTTTAACCTTTTTTTGTTTTATTTATACAATTTCTACATGACAAATGGTGACTTAACTCTGCGAATTTTTTTATTTAAATTTTTTCTTGTAAATTTAGAAATAATAGGAATTAGAATCGGAAATAAAAGTAACTCAACGAACGTCGCTACATAAAATCGTTACTTTTTAATATTATGTGTTAAAATACTTAAAGTATTTTTTTAATTCTAGCTGTCATGTATAAATACTTACATTTATTTTTGTGTTTTAACTAGTAACAACCAGTTTTTTTTTAATTTTCCCTTTACTATTTATTTGTTCGGATAATTATACAAACATATTGGAATTGGTATTAAATTCGCCTTGGTAATTTTATCTTTTAGGAAAAGCTTCGACTGTTGATGACCATAGACGGTGTTTACATTCTAAGGAGCCCATTTATTCTTTAGCATCCTTTTTTTGTATATATATTTTCTCGCATGTAATAAACATGTGACAATGAAGAATATGTAAAAGGTAATGCATTACTTTTAGGAAAAAAATATTATAAAAAGGTCGTATTATGATCAAAACACAAGTGAGGTATTCAAGTTTTCAAAAAAACTTATAGCAGGCAATATTAAATATAACTGAACTGATATCTAAGTTTATTTTACAAATCAGATTTCACTTAACTCAGACGTAAAAAGATTTACCGCTTATTGAATCAGCCACGATTTTATTACTAGAACATGGGCTATAACGTTACGCGCCAATGAAGCAAATTTTTACAAGAGCCGCAGTGTTCAAATAACTCTTTACAATATTTGTTAACATCCCCATTTGATTTTCAAAACTGGGGGAGAAAAAAGGGAAAGTTTGTGGAGTCGAGGAAGTTGGGCTCAAGACACAGACTTTTGTTCGAAAAAGTAATATTGTTCACTAACAGCATAATTTTCAAAATACGGTGTAAGACAGAAAAACCAATTTGTCATCACACCATACGATATCATAGAAGTATAGCTGCGCGATCGAATTGCTACGAAATCAATCAGAAAACCGTCTGCTTATGATCCGATCAATCTTATCAGATCTCGTTTGTTTCGTAATGAATGGCATTTGTTTATTGTTATTAGTGAAACTAGATCGCAGAAACTTACATAAGAAATGACATACTTATTTGGGTCAAGATTGCCGGATAATCGAATTTTTGGATCGTTAAATCGTACAATAATCTTTGGTAGTTAATTTCTTTGTTTTTTGATGTTATACTTTTTTGCGCGTTAGGGTAAAATTAAGATTAATCAATTTGTACGATGCGCGCGGACAAAAAACCGACACCCCGAAATCCATATCTTTTTTGTGGAGTTTTGGTAAAGTATTTTTTAAAAGATAATACGTTATGGTAACATTCGATGTATTAGGTAAATACTTTTTGAAGTTGTACTTAAAATGTTCTTGTTAGCAATAAATGCATATTTCGTTATGAGCGTTTATTTTTTATTTTAAAAACATTGAACTAAAATACTCACGAATGTTGCGTCAAACCTATATATAGTGCGTATTCCGTAAGCGATTATTATTATTTTGCACAAGAAGTAAAGTGATAGTGAGTGCAAAGCTGAAGGGAAATTTTCTAAACTGCTACTTTTCCGCGCAAAATGCTTCTATAGATAAAAACTATTATAGGCAAAATCACTTAAGGGAAATACATAAGAGGACACGATTCGAAGCTTAAGCAAATATATATAGGCTGTAAACGACAACATTTCTCAAAGAGAATCTACACAACCTAACAAAGGAGGTAACAAAATAATTTGCTTTTTCTTTTAATTACAAATCAATAGATACAGCAACAAGCATATTTTTTATTGGTTAAAGCCATCGCTTTAACTTTAACCAAAATATGCCTTATCACGAAGAACGTTCACCTGGTGGTAAGTGATACCTGCCTTACTCAAAGACAAGCAGCATAAATCAGAATAAATAATTCCGCTCACCGCCCTGAAACATACGATGTTCTGTCCGAACTAGAAGAATAGTGTTTACACACTACTGATTTGCGGCAGAAATAGGCACCGCTGAGACAATACCCCAAACGGTCCCTTGTAATCCATTTATCTTAAGTTTACATCCGTCAATTCGTCGCACTCACATTAAAACAAATATTAATGTTGTTATCTATTTTATTTAGTTCGTAGCTTTTATTTATAATTTACTATAACTTGTGAATTTTTTTACTGAATATGGGCTAACAATAACTTCACCAATCGTAGAACGATAAATGCATAAAGGATGATTTAATAACACTGTTCATTTTAAAGATTAAATAAATTTCTTAAAACTGTTATTATGTTGACCTATTTTTATAGTCTTACAAAAGGTAAATTCTAGATAGGGAATTATTCCTACGCCGTTACTGACCTTTGGTGGTTCATTATTTCATCAACCAGCTTTTGTACCGTTAAACCATTATATTGATCCTCGGTAGAATAGACACTGCATTCAATTGACCGTGTGGCGTAAGTTACCTTGAGTTACTCAAATAAAATAGTGTCATTATGTTTTTTATTTCTTGTAATAGGTAAATATAAATGCGACGAATTAATTTACACTAGACTACTTCGAAATCCAAATAAAATAAAGAGAGTTATAACTATACGCTTACTTCACAAGTATTTTTTGTTATAAATTGTTACCCATGCATATGTAAATAGGTATGAGTGCATTATTTTAACATCATTCATACTATATTCTAATGATCAATTCAATGCGATCAATATAATATAACTTTGATCTCATATAATTTTTATTTTTACGTTACTTAGCCACAGTATCAATTTTTGATCAAATAAATTTGGTAAGTCAGTTTTTTCTATTAAGGTGGAAAGCGTGAAAAAGAAAAGTGGTTGGCAAAGTTTTTATCAGCTGCAAGTTAATGCCTTCTAACAGGTAGTGTATTTGTCGTGAAACGCTGGTCCCCCGTAACTTCCGCTGCACACCTGAGCGTCCCTATCGGGTGTTAGTCACTGTCTAGGGCCCGGAAGTGGCCTTTTGATAGGGGCCCAGTTAATGGGGTACGGCACGATGCATTTAGGCTGCAAACGGTTAACTGTGCGGAACAAGACGGTGTTATACGAATACTTACCCATCCTGTCATAACAATTTTTACTAATATAATATTAATTTATGCTCTCTGATTACATTTTGTTAAAGGTACTTTGCGCCTAAATGGCATATAGACGTGAAAATGCAAGCAAAAACGTTACACTCTGATTTTTACATGAAAGATACAATTTTATTTTTTGATATTTGACTTTTAATCTGACTTTAATGAATAACACATTTTATGAAAAGAGACTAATGAAAAGGCATTCGACATATGGCTCAGAATTCAGTTAACTTGAAGGTACTGAATGTCAAATATGCTCTTGATAATCGGGATATATCTTTTTACGCCTTTTTACGTAATGGAAAATTTATCTACGCCTTGCGTATTTGTCTTAATCAAAACATTACAGAAAAATACTGCCGGGGAAGAAAAGTTATGTTGGACTGCACTGGCTTTGACCACCGAAACGCTTTTCAGTCTTCTGTGTCTCCACTAGCAGGTTCTACTTCTTCACGAAGAGTTCTGTTACGGGCCCACGGGTCAGTATATCTTTGGCCGTCAAAAGTAATGCGCACTTTGTCACGGGCCGTGACGTAGTCAATCTGTACCCAGTGGCCATGAAAGCCAGGAGATCCAAATCCTTGCAAGGTCAAGTTTACCAGCCTCCATCGGCGGCCGTAATGTTAAGCTCGGCGCTAACCCTTTTTACCGTGGGCGAATGCCGATGGATACCTGTCTCTGCAGGGGCAAAGATGGGCTATGTCGGACACGCACCGACTAAATCAACCACGTTGTTCCCACGTTATTCCTCTTGGCAACTTAGTGATGGGGTCACAGGAACTCTTTCGCAGTCTTCGGACCCCACCAGGCTGACCGCCAATGCAGCCCCATCTCAGCCCTGCCGCTATCTGCCTACTTCTGGGCGCGTCGGAACTAGTGCGCCCTTTGTTTCGGTCCCTATAGTTAGGTAACAAGTTCCTCCGAGTCTGTTACTCAGATGCCATGGGAGCCAAGAGTTCTCATCCAACGCAGGGACGAGACTTTCAGCCCCCAGGGTGGCCCTGATGCTCCAAAGCTCCGCTGCTAACTCCATTTCGGTCGCAGAAGGAGGAGAGATATACACACCATGCCTGAATGTCTCTCTCTCCCACACGACTCTCAGCGGTGCGACCCGCTCGAGTCACGGAGGATAGGAGGGCCCACATGAATAACGACACTTTCGTCCCCGTGACTCTTCCTTGGCTGCAGAGGACAGGGATGGCAGGCGTCTACGCATCTTCCCTGTCCGCTGCACCCTCTAGTGCATCCAAAGCTGGCTTCTCCAGCCATCTTGCAGCAGCTTCCCAAGGCCAGCCTTACTCCTCAGGCCGGCCAGATTCCTCTAGCTTTCTGCGGCTGGTCCAAGCCGCAGGTACTGAGCCCCACCGCTGACAAAGCGAGAACCTGTTCGGGGGTGGGCGCTAACCCTTTTCAGTCGTGGTAGGAAGAGATTGATTATTCTACAGATTAAACCACGGCCTTACCATAGTGCATCTCCGGCGCTTTGCGCATAGGAGAGCAGAGACGAGGTACAAGGCATCCACCACCTCCACGCCTCCCCTTACTCTTCATTCCGGTGGGTTTTTCTTAACTTTAGTGCAGCTTGACACCAAAACCAAATACGCAATAAACTACGCATAAAAATATTTAAGTCTTAAAGGTAAATTAAAAAATGATTATGTATGAACGTAAAATTAAAAGTAAGTAAGTAATTTAAGGCACATAAAGCATTTAATTTTAAAAGATAATGAATGTTTTGATTTAACACAGTCTATAATAACAATGTGCTTTACGTTTAATGTGGTATATGATGAATATTATAGTGTGGTGCAGGTATTCGTCACTATTTAATTAAATAATCTACGTGTTGTGACAGTATACAAGTCAAAGTCCCGTGCGCGACATCTTTTCAGTATTCATTTAATTCACGCTTAAATTCGGATAAATGTTATGTATTGAATTAAGGTAAGTGTAGAGTAGTGTCCCATGTTCTGAATGTTCATCCCAAAGGTGGTGAACGGGCTGGTGTTGTCTTATACAACACTCAGCTGTTGTCCTGCGATTATTTCTGCGCGGTAATTTAACGGAGTTAGTGGCAACGGTAGTTTAAGGGGTTGCGGAGGCAATTTCTAAAACCCGTTATTCGCTGATCTCTACTTGGCAAAAGAAATATTGTTATCAAATTTCAAGTCATTCGGCCCTATAACTTCATAATATCGTGATCAGTGAGTGAAAGTGGCAGAACAAAATTTTGATTCTGTATCTTTTGGATATAACCTGGATTGTAGAAGCGTTGACTTGCTAGATTTTCTGTCACTGAATTATACAGTTACAGTTTTCATGAGACAGTAAAATTGAAAGTTGAACGAATCAAGTTAGTTACAACTCACTGCTGCTCATAATATGGTGTATTATTATTGATGAAGAAAGGACCCCTGTTTTACTTTTCACCACTATTCTTTTATGTTTGACTTATATATGACGACTAACAAGAGTGAGGACAATTTGTGAGTGTATTAAACGTAGGCGGTATGGAAATAATAATGCCAATTCCATTTTATATCACAATCTACATAAGACGACATTTCCGCTTACAAAAAATAATTTGATTTAACCATAAATAAACGTAAGTAGCTTTTGATTTAACGTTTCTGTTTTATTTATTTTTCCCTTGTCCTACAGAACATTGTAACAAGTTAACAACTAGTTGTAAGTAAGCAAAACATACTTAGTGTGAGCGAACATTAACACTCACTTAAAACATTTACGTCGTAATAATAGGCTTTTAAGTAAGGTAACGTATGTACGTAAATCAGCAATTATCCTAGAGAATGGGTAGGAATAAGCATATTTGGTTGTGAAGACTAAAATGAGCGCTAAAAGAGCGAACAATACACGCATTATCTTAGAAAGGTCCATAAAGATGAACAATATTGAATAGTGACCATAAAACGTAAACTAAATACGCCAAGTAAGCTTTATAGCAATAAATGCAAATATTAAATTATTATGGGAATGAGCAGTAACATTATTATATACTTATATTTAAAATCTTATTTTCTTATGTACTTCTCTGTACCGTAAACTTTGCCACCCTTTTAATCAAAATATTGTTCACGTTCATCTTAAACAACAGAAGAGCCGAAGATGTGAACACCCTCAACCTCTCGTGACCACTATTAACCGCTCCCGTAACTGTGCACCACCTCTTTCGCATCGAAAGAGGTAGGCACTGGCGCAGTTCCTGCGCCGTGAAATACTCATCTTCGATACCCTGCGCACTCTCCTCGCTTGCGGGCGCCTTGCTGGGTTCTCCCTTAGGGGTCTCACCCGGCACGGGCCGCACGCAACGAGAGGAGTAGGGCGAGCTGCGATCACACTAGAGAACATCAAGCACCAACCATCAAGGCAAACCCCCATCGTAATGAGAAGAACGGGATAGATCGTTACCACCCATGCCGAGGAAGCGGGCGGTATCACAGCCGTGATAGACCGTCCGCTTGCGCTCCGCAACATTTTACCGACGAGCCGCCTGTGCCACTGCCGTCGGTAAGAACCAAGCTCAGAAGCAACCCAACGCGCAGCGAAGGAGGGTGATTCAAGCTCCCAGGTTGCAGTTTAGCACCGCAGCATCAGACGATGTAAGCGGACTCAAATCTGACACCCAAGCCAAAGACCGCAAGCGAGAAGACGCCATACTCCACCTGAACGCGAAGAAGATAAACGCCCTCGATATCTGGACGACGTAGATGACGACGGCTATAGGCCATCATCACCCGCGCTATCAGCATCACCACCACCATCAAGGATGAGAGAAGGAAGAGTCCACTCAAACCGCCGGACTCACCATCCTCCACACAATCAATGTCCATCAAAACGACACAACTTACTGTCAACACACTCGCCTCGTAGACTAAACTACGAGGCTTCGAGCAAAAGGCGAAGATATCCTGAACCAGAAGACACAACGTGTACACCTACACCAATACCACGTACCAACGTCTCACCATCATATGCAACCAAGATGCGAGAGGTACGCCGAATCAAGAAAACAAAGCTGAAGCTAGTAATGTACTAGCCCCATCAACTTGTGCAACCGAACAGCGATGGCCTCCTCGCAAACTTCAACGTAAAAATACTACCCTCCAATAGTGGCAGAAAATCTGCCGACTGGACGATGCATTCTCTAATATAAGAGACATCATTGAATGCCACAGCGCGCCCTTCGGAAAGGAATACGATTCCTTCCAAGGACCGAGGATGAATACCGCGTTATATAAAGATACCTAAGGACGCATCAGTAGTAATCCAAACATACACTGGTATGCTTACACACCTGCCCAACAACTACCTACAATAATAGGTATACGCGGATTACCACCAACAACAGAGCGGACGAAATAGTGAAGCCCTTAACAAAAAGGGTTCCCGGCCTGCATCGCCAAATTAATACCACCACTCAGAAATCGCCCTCACTGCGTGATTACGTACAGCTGGACCATCTTGAGCATGAGGAGCTCAAAAAGTTGTACCAGCTTGACGAACTGTTGTGCATGGAGGCATAACCATAGAAGCGTGGAGGGGAAGAAGGGCCCTCCAATGTCATCGGTGTCAAGCATTTGGCCACGCTTCATGCACTGCACAAGCCACTAAAATGCGTTCGGTGCAGGAGAACACCCAGCATCGAATGCACACTCGCAACTGGCGCACCACCCAAGTGCGCCAATTGCAACAGGAACCATACAGCCAATGACCGAAGGTTCCCGCTTATAGGAAAGAGGCCAGAAAACGAGCATTACGCTCCCAACACCCATACCACGCAGAAGAACTACCACAGACAAAGAAGGATGTGGACACGGTGGGCGTTCCAAAATTAAGCCCCAAAATCAACCAACACAAACGTCAACAAGCACCAACAACAGCCGTCTAGCATCCGAAACAACAAGGCGAACTTCATCACAGCAACCTCAGCAAGATGATTTATCGACCGTCATCACAACGGAAGACGAAGAGGTCTCCGAGGCAGACCAACAAAAAAGAAGGAGAAGAAGAAGAAAGAAAATGCGAATCGAACCCGTAACTGAACAACACTACGCCACATTGCACGCCACCGGCTAATATGCCGGCAAATGTGGCAACGCAACACCGCCAAAACAACGAGAAAACTCAAGGTGAGCGATAACAACGCTCCTGCCAGCAGCTAAAACTGTCAAATTTAACATACGCCACCTGGAACCAGAACCTCAGGCACCGAAGCCGGAAGCAGGAGACCAAACCGTGGCGACGGAAAGTGGACGGACAAGTGGCGTTAAACCACCCTCTTGGGAGCCTGCGACGGCACAGCAGCATCATTCGCCGAGATACTCGGCCGAATTGTTCGCATCGTCGCAAACATATTCACCGACATCTAACTGCAATAGCGGCTGGGCAGGAGCCAGTTGCGGCTATCTTGGGCTCCGTGACCGGCCTGATTGCGGCTTTGAATGATTAAATTTGCAGCATCCTGATAACGTAACACCAGCGATCGGTGTTACGCAGCCCGCCAATGAAATGCTTCATATGAGGTGTATGCTGAAAGCCATCACCTCATTAGAAGCAATTCAATATTGCGATATCGTTGCTCAGTAAAAACTGAGAGACGACAAGCATTGCGTATGCAGTGCATGTCGACTCCCGGCGAGGCTCTCGGAGGTGTCCGTGAAAACGGATGGCTTCAAGCGCCATACTGAGCAATGACACTACAGCTTGCACCCATCACTGGATGTGCAAGAGTAGGCATTCTAGAGCCGCAATTAGGCAAGATCCCGGGGGTTTAGTATGCCCTCCGTGTTTCAACCTGGTCTGAGGAGTTCCTCGATACCGCACCTGCTTCTGCTCATACCGAGCAGAGAGTGGAAGTCCGACGACGACGTTCATCTTAATAAGAATATTTTTAAAAGTAATACTTTTGAATCACAAGCTAACAAATAAACCAAAACCAATCATTAATAAGAACTTGTATCACGAACACGTTGTTGTTTGCACATAACATTTTTATATTTTATACTGTTTTCATTCTTCATTTACTACATATCCAATTCGTTATATATTAATTGCCTTAGTGCGTTGACAATGGTGTTACAGTATTATTCCGTATAAAGTAATTTGGCAAGGATCGTAAGCACGTTGATTTGGTTTACACCCTATAGTATGCAACTATCTCTGATCATTAATAAGGCTTATTAATGTAGTAATAAGGAGACTGTAACAAAAGGCTTTAAGCTTACGAAATATTATGTTTTCCACAGGATTATAATTTATTACCTTGAAAATATTAACAAGCTCCGAATATGCTATGAAGTTAAGTATTTAAAAATGCCGTAAGGGTAATATAACCTAAAAAAAAGTATTACTCAGTATAAGTATGTAATCAAAATTACTTTTTAAAGTATATAAGTTAACAATGATTGAAAATATAAATAAAATAAAATATGATAATTACAAAAAAAACCATCCCTAGAGCAATTCGGTAGTTGATTTAAACCTATACCAAAAGTTATGTCAAAAAACGTCATTAAATCATTAATAATACGTTACTAAATAAATTATAAAAATCTATCGGTATTTTATACTTCTGCTATGAAAACAATTTTCTCGTAAATCCCTGTAAAGTTTTAGCGTCTGTGTTAACTAGAATATTTTTCAATAACTAAAATATTTTATAATTAAATTGACAATAATTATTTATACAAATAAGCTATCTGACTTTATTACATCACGTAATATTAGTTTCCTAGACAAGCGCAGACGTAATCCGATTTTCCGTTGAGTTAACTCGTGGATGTACTTCCCACGCAACAGTCGAGGCGGTTAAAGATCACATGAAAATTTGACTTTGCTCTAATAAACGTGAGCTGAAACGATAAATTAAATTACGTATTTCTACAATTACAAGTTGTTGTTGTAACTGTTGCATATTAATACCTGTCACCAACACCATAACCTCTGTATTCTTGGTTAATTTGAGTCATTGAAATATTTATTTGCAACGCTTTGCTCAGTTGACAGTTCGCTAAGTGACAGTTCAACAGTTGAAAGGACTGATACGCATACTTTGTGTTGTATATACCCGGTTGGGTTATCTAATACGGAAATTGTTGTATTGATTATGCGGCGATTGGATTCGTAGACATTGACGTATTAGCAGGTAAAAGATCCTGTCAGACTTTGACACTAAACGAAGAGCTACATCCGCGAATGAATAACGATAACTCTGTCGTAGAATCGGATTAGTTGAGTATTATAGAGCAACTACTATTTTCAGGAGTGAAGACAAGCAACATCTTCGATGTCACTTAACCTAAAATGCAATACCTAATGTTACAATCACTGCTTTAAAAATTGGATGTAATACCTACTAAAACTAATAATGATGTACATACTTCGAGCTGCTGGGTTACGTCTATTTTTAGAGCTGATAATATTTTTTTAAATGTTTAATCATGCATTATATATATTATGTATATTATTTTTTGTTATTATTCACAAACTAAATAAATGCTAAATAAAAAGACTTTTTTAAATATATCACTGGCACGTAAACCACGAACCTATGCCACCTTACTATAGAAGCAGTTATTTAACTGGTATTCCTGTATCTAAACCATCAATCGGTAAAAGACCAGTAACGCTGAATGCAATTAAACGGGCGACAAGAACTAGCTTCTTAAGGCAACACTAGTCGCCATCGTGGGAATGTTTTCAAGCTGTCATCTGTCACGCTTCATTTTATGCATGGGTTAAAAAAGCTTAAACATGTAATGGGTATGTTGCACACATTACTTAACTCGTGAGCATGTATTGTACTTAGTTCACATTAAAGAAATATTTTTGTAATATTTGCACACATGATTATTACTTTAAAGATTTCTAGTTCGTATTTAATTTTTTTGTGGTTACTTTGTGAAAAGCTAAATAAGATTTAACATTAATGAAAACAAAGTGTTAACATTAACTCGAATGGCGCTACCCCTATAATTAAAAAGATCCAATGTAATGTATTCCAAAATATACATTTTCTTTTTCCGTTAAAAGTGACTTTTATGATAAAATTATGTTTATTTTAGGCAAGTATAATTTAGAATAAAATTCTAGAAAGTTCCAAATCCTGAAAACAGATATTACTTAAAAATAACTCAAAAATATGTCCAACTTTTGTAACAATTAGTTTTCGGATAATTTGCAAAATCAATAAAATTTTATTTGTACATATTTGGTTTGATCTCTTAAGTGCTGAACTAAGCAACTATGTTCCTAAATAGCTTAGGTTGAACTTTAATATATCTATTTATACTTTATTGCAAATCTTACAATAAGCTTTACAAGTGGTTTTTTTTTTTTACGGATGACTCACGTTGGTGGAGTTAACCGCTACAACCCGGGGTTGAGGGCTGTGCAACTTTAAGGGCACAGACTTCACCTCTATTCTGTGGCTTAGCTCCGAGGGACCCCTGAAGGGGACCTCGGCCTGGCTGCCACTTCTTTATCCCGTAAGCAGGCTTGATCGAGGGTGCCCAAGAGGCCGAGCCTCGGCTCGATCAGCCGCTGGTCAGATCCATGCCATACCCGTTGCAATATTTATCGAGGCGCCCGGTAGGGCCGAACCTCGCTCGATAATTTGCTTCTAGGACTTATTAGTGGAAGGTATTTACCGCCCTATCTGATTGGTGAGAATCGGCCTGGTACGTGTCGATATCTGTTGTACGGTGTACTAGTTTGTCCTCGACGGCGAGGACAAGTTGTGTTGAGTAGTGAGTTTAAACGTGCTTGCACGATTGTAGTCTCATCGTCCGGATCCGTTATCGCGTTTCGCGCTCTTCGATGGACGTCGTTTTTAGCGAGTGAAATTGTTGGTTTGTAAGCGGCGGCTCCGAACTAGATCGTTTGGGTGTTGCGAAGCCGAGTCGAAATATCGGATAGATGCTTGTTTTAGATATTGTTTGATAGTGGCAATTTCAGATCCAGGTGCAGGTCAATGTTGCGCAGGTAATCACGGCGCACCAGTGGCCCTGCGCATGAATCTGTTTTGCAGGACTTGAAGCTTGTCATGTGTGATTGCTTTGCATGTGCAAAGACGGACTGGCATATGTTAAAATTGGTCGTATGACTGTCTTGTATAAACACCTTATTGCGCAGAGATAACTTGCTTCTAGGATTTATTAGTGGAAATAGTCGACCCAAGACGTAGGTCGCTTTGTTTTTGACCCGCGTTATGTGCGGGCCAAATGTCAAGGATTTGTCTAAGATTACCCTGAGGTATTTGGTCTGTTTGACCCAAGGATAGGGCAATCTAGGAGTCGGACATTGAAGGAAGGCACGCGCCGCGCAAAATGGCCGGTGCTTTTGGAAGGATTTATTTCTATTCTCCATTTCCGGAACCATTCCCTAGGATATTGGCCGGATTGGAGTCTTTGACTAACTAGGATAGGACATCTACTGGTTGAGTATATGCAGGTGTCGTCTGCGAATAAGGCGGTGTCTACAAGACGGTGTTGTGGGATGTCGTTAGTGTATAAAGTGAAAAGGATTGGTCCTAATACAGAGCCTTGGGGTCGCCGGCACGGACCGGTCGAGGTAGTGATTTGGTTCCCTCTACGCGGTATCGGAACGTTCGATTCCTGAGGAAGTCTCGTATGATGAGTACGGATCGGTCTGGCACGCCGAGCTTATATAACTTGTATATAAGCCCTTCGTGCCATACTCTATCGAACGCCTTCGCCACGTCGAGGAAAAGCGCTCCCGTGTGATGGCCTCGTATTAGCTGACTATAATTTTCTCCTTGATGCGGTGAATTTGGTGAGTGCAAGAGTGTTTTGCTCGAAAGCCGAATTGAATAGGGTAGGGAGCCCTTTAGATTTCATAAAATCTAATAAGCGGCTTGGACAAGTCGTTCATATATTTTTCCGAAACCCTTTAGGAGGCTAATGGGACGATAAGAACTGGAAGTGCGGGGTTTGCGGTTTGAGGAACCCTTAACTCAGCGTCCTTCCAAGTGTTTGGGAAAATACCCTTGGAGAGAGCTGCGTTATAAATTAGGACTAGGATGTTAATTATATGTTCCGGTAGGATTTTAATGACGCGGTTATTTATTCCCGTTGCCCGGGGCTTTCGAGGTTTGAGATTTTTGATAATCGACTTGACTTCGCTTCCGGTCACCGGTGAAGTTACATCGCGAGGAGGAATTGAGTCAACTGCTCGACCTCGCTCTCCACCGTTTGGCGGTGAGCGGCGTCGATCGGTTGAGTGCTTGCGTGCATTGTGCCTCGAGGCTGTCGGCTAGACATTCGGCTTTTCTTCATCGAGAAACGCCAGAGGAGCATCAGGAAGGTTAGGATGGGATAAAGGCGATCGGAGGGTTCCGATTCCGCCCTTTAGGCTTTTGGGAGGTTGCCAGAAGGCTTGATGGGATGGTTGAATGTTGCTTAGATCTGTATCCCACCGATCGTTCCTGAATTCAGCTATGCGCGTCTTGGACTGATGTTCAAGGGCGCGCAACTGTCTCCGGTTCCGTTCGGTTGGATACCAATCGTAGGCACGAATCGCAGCCCTCTTGCGTCGCAAGAGGTCCTTAATGTCGTTTGGCAAGGCCCAGCGGGGGTTTTCCTCCACCGGGACTTGCTTCGAGGAGGCCTCGACAACACTTTGGACATGTCTTGTGAGCGCATGAGCAGCGAGATTCGCGTCATTAGCACTGTGCAGGACTTTAGGAATGGCATCTAGGTGCGGTGAGCAAGTGCTGTCTAGCTGACATTTCAGTTTGCGCCAGTCAATTATCGTTTTGGTTTGGATGTTTTGGGAGTCAGGTGGTCCTAGTTTGAGGATGACTGGGCGATGATCGGAGGTTAGATCTTCTATGACCTCTATACCTCTAAAAGTGAGATTGACATTTTTAAGGAGGGCAATATCAGCAATCCGATCTGTGGCCTACCGTGTGCGGGTAGTGGGTATGTTTAAGCGAGCAACGATACTGAAGTTAAGTAGTTCAGATAGTGCATCTAGGCTGCACACTCGCGAGTTGATTGTGTAACTGTTCCATCGGTGTGCTTCAGTGAAGTCGCCTGCCAGAATGACGGCGCCTCCTAGGGAGAATAGCGTCTCGAAGTCGGATTGAGTTATCTCGGAAGAGCTTCTACATGGTAGGTAGACCGAGGCTATGGTGATTGGTGCGTGTCCTGTCATGGCTAACCACAGACCGAGGCTTCTAGGCGTTAGCGTCGACGGCGTGTCGATTGCTACACAGTGCAGGGCCTTTTATAATAAATGAGCGTGCCGCCGTGTGAAGCGCCGGCCCGATCATTTCTTATGATATTATAGTTAGCTATTTTCGGATCTCCTTCCGGGCTTTAGGAACGTCTCCTGCACCAGTAGAATGTCGACGTCGTTTCGCGTAGAAAACTGAGATTTCGGTCTTTTATCCGCGAGACCGTTTGCGTTGAAAAATGAAATGTTAACTGGCGTGGCTTTTAGACGGCCCGGGCCGTTTCTATTATTTAGTATGGGCGTACTATTCATTAACGTCCCGTAATTAAATCGACTAATTGCCTATACTTACGAAGTATGGCAAGACGGGCTCCGAAATTTCCGACGACGGCGTCGAATTCTGCGGTAAGACGATCGAGCTCTGCGAAGTCAATCTGTCCGGCTAATGTTTCCAAGTTGCTGCCATTGCTATGGCTAGCAAGCTGTGGGGCGCTACGCGGAGCGCTTGGTTTTGGTGCGGCGCCACGCGGGGCGCTCGGCGCTACCTGCGGTGGTTGTTGTTGCCACGCGGGCATTGGAGCGCTGCGCGGAGCGCTTGGTGTGGTTTGCCACGCCGGAATAGGTCGGAGGGGCGGGAAGGAAGTGAGGGGAGGCACCTGGGGGCGCCTTGGGACGGATGAAGGTGCTGGTGGTTTGCGCTTGGGTGCCTTAGGGCAGCCCAGATAATTGGCCGTGTGGCCAGCGCTTTGGCAGTTAACGCATGCCGGCGGTTCGTACGTGGTGAGTACTTCCCTATCTCTAGGTCTAGGGCAATCAGGGGTGCCATGGTCACCAAGGCACTTGACGCAGCGAGGGCGTGCGTGACAGTTACGGGCCGAGTGCCCGTACATCTGGCAGTTATGACACTGCGCAGGAAGGCCATTTGAGTGTGGCGCGTGGAATGTGATGCGACTTATGTCGCATATGTGGTGTAGATCATACACCTTTTTGCCCTCGGTGGAGCGTTCTAGGTCAGAAGGACCACATTAAAAGGTTTTTAGTCTTAGGGTGAGAGTTAGGGAAGGCGAGTAAATTGGGATGTTTTGTCCTTGATGAAATTGTAGATGTCCTCTGTGGCATCTCCTTCGGCAGTCCTTTGACGACTGTTCAAGTACGCGCTCTTCCGGAGCGCGTAGTGTGTGAATAATAGTCGTTTTTAAAAGATACGACGTAACTTGACGGTGTGCGTCACTGTTCTCTAATTGCAATTTAATGCCCTGGCTCGAGTCAGCTGCTGTGAATTTATATTTATTGGACAGCGCGGACCGTAGTTCTGCCCATTTCTCCTTCGACCGAATATAAATCGGCGGAGGTTTCTTATCCCTAGGTGGGATTGATGGTGGCTGAGAGGCAGCCGGAGGTTGCTGTGAAGCAGCGGATGGTGTTTGCTGTGAAGCAGCAAGTGGTTGCCTTGATGAGGCCGATGTTGTTGGCCGTGAGGCGGCCTGAATGGGTTGCCGTGAGGCGGCTTTTGGCTCTGTGGCCGATGTTGTTGGCCTAGGGGCCGATAGTATCTCCGCCGACGCTTTCGGCGCCTTAGGTGGCGGAGTTGGTGATGTAGCAGGGAGGCCCTGTCTTGCGCTTTTCTTGCGCGAACAACGGCAGGAACCCTCCTGCGTCTTCGTCCTCGGTGACCGGACGGGATTGATCTGCTCCATTTCGGAGTCGGAGTTGTTAGGTGAAGTGAGCGGATAGGGTGTCCGAGGTATTGTGGGACACTTTTCCGACGCGGTGTGGTTGCTCGCGTCGAGCATGGGTGCGCTTATAGTAAATTTGGCCTCTTTGCGCGGTGTGAGGGCCTCGCGGATGGCACGTACTGTGTCCGCCGGCGGACGATTTTTTAGGTCCTCGAAGTCGAGGCCTAGGTCACTTAGGGTGACTGAATCCATGCTAATGATTTTATTTATTTAAAATGTTAATATTACAACGTGCAAGCACCCCCGGTGAAGCCGGGGGTTGTGTGCCCTACCCTCCCCGCCCCAGTGAGCAGGGAGGTGTAAACCTGACGTATTTAGAAAACTCTAGCGCTTTAGGAGCGCTAGGTGTATACCTACGCTGCTGCCTAGTGCAGCAAGCGACGTTAATTTGACTCTAATAAATACCACGTGAGTGGTGTGCGTGTAATTTAATTAAAATCACGGTGTGACGTGGCTTAATTGAACAGACTATAGTTAGATGGGTCCCTACATCTCAACAGAAGGACATGCGGACGCTGTAAAGGGGAAAATTGAATTAATAGGCAAAATCGGAGCGACTCACCAGACCGGACGGCTACACAGCTTTTTGCGCTCAGGCGCGTACGCCCAACGCGTCGACACTTTACACCGGCACACACTAGCACTGTACACAGTCACTGCACGGCACGGCGAACACGGAGTCTTCTTGCTTCTTGCCACTTGTCGGCGTCGGGGAGGCGTGGCCTACGGTGAGGCTGAAGCGGACGGCGCAGGTTGCTACCTGCGCCGTCCGGCTTGGGAGGATCGAGCGGGCTTGTCCGGTCGATCCGAAGGCTAGCTGCGCACTGTTTACAAGTGGTGGAGGCTTAATATCATAGGGCATTCTCAAGCAGTCAACCCGTGGTGTGGTGAAAGATATTCTGACCATACAACGGTCAAACCGGCAACATTCACAAATATTATTTAGCCCATAGTTTAGCTAGCCCTATAACGGGAACCAGAGTGACCATATGAGGTCAATGGCGGTTCATGACCCCGGTGTTACTTTTTCTCTATTTTTGTACATAAAACTAACTATTTATACATCAAGGTTGACCACCTTGCAATGTTTACTAGCACCGGAATTTTAATGTAGTATTCTAAAATTAAAATAAATATGACGTTGATTTCAGCTACTTTGTCATTTACTTTTTTAAAAACCCCTTAAAGTAGAAAATTGAAACAGCCTCGAGATAAACAGTCACAACAAGTATTAACAGTATTATCTAACACATTGTGTCTGTCTTTGGGTTGCCCTCCCTTCACAGACACTCTACTTAATGTACCGCAAAGCCATTTACCCGAGGAGGCTTTATAAATTTAACGAAAGTAATTTATTGCGAGTAAAGTTTGCGCCTGACACGCTACCGTTATTTCTTGTTAATTCATTTTTCCTTATATAGAAAAATGTTGTATACAATTTTTTTATCCCTCGTTAATGTTTATCTGATACCAGATCAAAAACTAAATCTGATTCCAATTCAAACGGAGTATATGTCAGTCTAAAAAAATAAACGTTATTATAGTGGCTCAAACAATAATAATTCTTTTTCCATTTGGGAAAATAATTTTAATACAAAACAAATGCTTTTTAAAGACTCTCGAAAATGTAGCAAAAAATAAAAATAATATGTTATGCAACAGTAGAAACAGCATAAACCAAAATTAGGACAGGCGTTGTGAAAAATTATTTCCATCTATTTTAAACTTTTGGCTCAGTTTTTAAACAACGCAAGTTCTTCATAACGAGGCATTGCACGCAATTCCATCTCATGCGAAGCGCTAAATTCAAATTCAAATTCAAATATCTTTATTCAATATAGAAGTGTAACGCTTATTGATTGTCAAGGACGCTACCACCGGTTCGAAATAGGACGCCTCGACCTGAGAAGAACGGCAGAAAGAAACTCAGGGGCCTATTTTGTCATCTTTTAAAATAATCAAATATATACATATAAATTTTCTTATGAGCTACATACAGTACTATCATACGTATATTACACTTGAAAAAGCCTGGAGCGAGCATTCCATTACAGGCTGTGTTATCATTTATAAATTCATTTATGTCATAATAACCTTTAACACATAAACGTTCCTTTACTACTTTTTAAATTTATTAACAGTTAAATTCTGAACGTTTAGAAAAATTATCCACTATTCATACTGAATCCACATTTTGCAAATTTTAGCATTTATCTTTACTTGATTTACAAAGAGGAAATATTTGCTTATTTGTTTCAAATAGATTTCGAAACTACTGAACTGATTTGAAATGTTCTTTATAAAAGTCTTAAAGGTACACAGGCTACTTTTTATTATTAGAAAATCTAAAAATTACTAAGGCAATGCCGTGGACTGACTGATTGTTGGATATTTTGTTCCTGACTTGTCTAAAATGTCACTGTTGTTTGAATTGCATCGTTTAATCTCTCGCTATTTTAAGACAAAAGCTTTGTCTTAAGAGAGTTTCATGTATACATCTTGTGAATAATAAGTATCAAATTCGAATTCAAATATCTTTTATTATTCTTCAATGCTATTATTATTATTCAATATAGAAGTTTAACACTTGCTTATTGATTGTCAAGGACGCTACCACCGGTTTGAAATAGGACGCCTCCGACCTGAGAAGGACTGGCGAAAGAAACTCAGCAAATATCCAAAGAAAATCACCAAAAATATCAAAATAATGTTGCTGGTGGCAAAGAAGTAGTATATGCTTTAAGAGCACAGAGTTTCAGTATGTATCGTAATAACTTACTTATTACTTAATTAATTTACACTTTTTTGAATTAAGGTAATAAGAGATAAGCAAGAAAGCATCAAAGTTTCACGCACCACTGTGGAGCAGAGATTTATTGCTTTAAAATTTCACAGGATTTGGCGTTCAGTAGCATATTTTGAAGTCATACTCGACTTGAGAAATGCATTCAATCGCTACTTGTTTAGTAGATTAAAAATTTTTGATCTGATATATTTTGTTTTAACGAACAACTGGACATCTTTAATCTATGACTACTTTTCACGATGATGACTTATTTTTATGATGTGGATAAAATCCAATCCACAGGATATTTAAAATGATTTATGTTTACTCACTAACATGTTACACTGAGCGGAGCGTTGGTAATATAAATGATAAATACTATTATATACAGATAAATAAATAAATAAAGTAGGTGTACCTGATCTAAAATTCAAAGAACTTTAACTGTCGGTGAAAATATTACGGTATTCACCTTAGTTACCTAGGTTAAAAACCTCTCTCCATAATTGCTGGCCAATTCCATTAATATTTGATTAGCGTTTGAAGAGATGAAGAAGATAAAATTAACCTGGTATACCACGTAATATTTTCTTACATTTACGCAAAGACTATACATAATTCCTAGAAGCAAGTTATCTCTGCGCAATAAGGTGTTGTTATACAAGACAGTCATACGACCAATTTTAACATATGCCAGTCCTGTCTTTGCACATCGCAAAGCAATCACATATGACAAGCTTTCAGTCCTGCAAAACAGATTCATGCGCAGGGCCACTGGTGCGCCGTATTACCTGCGCAACATTGACCTGCACCTGGATCTGAAATTGCCTACCATCAAACAATATCTAAAACAAGCATCTATCCGATATTTCGACTCGGCTTCGCAACACCCAAACGATCTAGTTCGGAGCGCCGCCGCTATAAAACCAACAATTTCACTCGCTAAAAACGACGTCCATCGAAGAGCGCGAAACGCGATAACGGATCCGGACGATGAGACTACAATCGTGCAAGCACGTTTAAACTCACTACCACACAACTTGTCCTCGCCGTCGAGGACAAACTAGTACACCGTACACAGATATCGGCACGTACCAGGCCGATTCTCACCAATCAGATAGGGCGGTAAATACCTTCCACTAATAAGTCCTAGAAGCAATTATCGAGCCGAGGTTCGGCCCACCGGGGCGCCCTCGACAACATATTGCTAACGGGTATAGGCATGGATCTGACCAGCGGCTGATCGGGCCGAGGCTTGGCTCTCTTGGGCACCCTCGATCAAGCCTGCTCACGGGATAATCAGCCCGAGCCGAGGTCCCCCTTCAGGGGTCCCTCAGAGCTAAGCCACAGAATAGAGTTGAAGTCTGTGCACACTTAAGGTTGCACTGCCCCTCGAACCCGCTGGGTTGTAGTGGTTAACTCCACCAACGTTAGTCATCCGTAAAAAAAAAAAAACCACTTGTAAAGCTATTGTAAGATTTGCAATAAAGTATAAATAAATTATTAAAGTTCAACCTAAGCTATTTAGGAACATAGTTGCTTAGTTCAGCACTTAAGAGATCAAACCAAATATGTACAAATAAAATTTTATTGCTTTTGCAAATTATCCGAAACGAATTGTTGCAAAGTTGGACATATTTTTGAGTTATTTTAAGTAATACCTGTTTTCAGGATTTGGAACTTTCTGAATTTTATTCTAAATTATACTTGCCTAAAATAAGCATAATTTTATCACTTTTATTTTTAATTTTATACTTTTATCACTTTTAACGGAAAAAAGAAAATGTGTATTTTGGAATACATTATATTGGATCTTTTAATTATAAGGGTAGCGTCAAAGCTCCGTTTTATAGTGTTTTTGCAGCCATTCGAGTTAATGTTACACTTTGTTTACATTAATGTTAAATCTTATTTAGCTCTTCCCAAAGAAACTACAAAAAAAAATTAAATACGAACTGGAAAAACTTTAAATAATATTGGGTGCAAATATTACAAAAATATTTCCAAACAAGAACTAAGTACAAATATATGCTCACGAGTTAAAAATAATATTAACATTACATTAATGTTTAAGCTTTTTATCCCATGCATAAAATGGAGCGGCCAAGGACAGCTTGAAAACATTCCCACGATGGCGACCAGGTTTTTAACGAGCTAAGTTTCTTGTCGCCCGTTTTAATTTATTCAGCGTTATTCTTTTACCGATTGATGGTTTAGATACAGGAAAACCAAAGTTAAATAACTGTTTCATAGTAAGATGGTGTAGGTTCGTGGTTTACGTGCCAGGAATATATTAAAAAAGTATTTTTATTTAGAATTATTTGTTTTTGGAATAATACCAAAAAATAAATATATAATGCATGATTAAACATTAAAATTATTATCAGCCCCAAAAATGACTAACCAGCAGTTTGAAGTATGAATCTTTATTAGTTTTAGTAGGGTATTGGCATCAAATTTTTAAAACAGTGATTGGAAAATTATTTTGCATTTTAGGTTAAGTAAATCGAAGATGTTTTGTCTTCACCCCTGGAAAGAAGTTGCCTATAATACTCAACCAATCCGATTCCCAGAAAGAGTTACCGATTCATCGCGGAGTTGCCTTCGTTTAGTCTTTAAAGTCTGAACAGAATAATAGCCAACTACCGGATCGAACCTTTACCCGTCATCTTCACGAATCCAATCGCCGCCTAATCCAATACAACAATTTCCGTATTAGGGATAACCTTAACCGGGCATAAGCAAAAAAAGTATGCAATTTGGTCCTTTCAACTGTTGAACTGTCATCAAAGGAACTGTCAACTGGAGCAAAAGGTTGAAATTATTTTGACCAAAAACCAAGAAACAGAGGTTTGGTGTTTGACAGGTATTAATTATGAAAATAAATTACAACAACAACTTGTAAGGTAAAGAATATGTAATTTAATTTAATTTGTGCTCACGTTTATTAGGAGCAAAGTTAAATTTTTCAGGGGATTTTAACTGCCTCGACTGTTTGCGGGGAAATACAACCCAAGAGTTAACCCAACGAAAATGGATTACGCCTGCGCTTGTCTAAGAAACTAATATTACGGATGTAAAAAGTTTGGATAGCCCATTTTTGTAAATAATTATTGTCAATTTAATTAAAAATTTTTAGTTAATAAAAAATTTGAAAGAGCAAATTTAAGGATTTGAGAAAATTGTTTTCAAGCGAAATATATAAACAGACAGATTTTTATAATTTTTTGGAACCCAATTAATGATTTAAAGACGTTTTGACATAACTTGTATTGGTATGGTTTAAATCAACCACCAATTCTCGGGATGGACTTTTTTGTAATTATAATTTCATTTTATTTTATTTTCATTCATTGTAAAAAATTTTTATAAATTAATTAATTATAATATATACTTTAAAAAGTAATTTGATTAATATTGGGGTTCAGAAAAATACTTTTTTATTAATTACCCTTAGGCATTTTAAATGCATAACTTCATGATATTCGGAGCGAATTTTCAAGGTAAAAATTTAATTATGGAAAATAAATTTTAAGTTTTTGTTACAGTCTCCTTATTAATCCATTAAATTTATTAATGATCAGGATAGTTACTATAGGGTGTAAAAACCAATTAACTTGCTTAAGATCCTGGGAAAAATTTTAACGAATAATATCCCATTTAAAAAATAAGGCAATTAATATAAAATTGAATGTAAAAATGAAGAAAAAACGTATAAAATATAAAATGTTATGTGCAAAACAACAACGTGTTCTGAAAAGTTCTTATTAATAATTGGTTTTGGTTTTTTGTTGCGTTCGATACAAAAATATTCTTAAGAGAACGTCGTCGTCGGACTTCCCTCTGCTCGGTGGGGAGAGATGGGGATCGAGGAACCTCATGCCCTGAAACGCAGGGTTAAACCCTCTTGAACGGCTCAGAATGCCTCTTGCAATCCAGTGATTGGCGGTGTTTGCCATGGGCGCCAGGCCTCCGTTTCACGGACACCCCAGAGCTTCCCGGGAGTCGACATAGCCGTTGCGTCCCTTTTACGAGCAACGATATCAAAGAAGGCTTAATGAGGTGATATTGCTTTTCAGCAATCCCTCATATAAGTTTCATTAGGCTGTGTAACACCGATCACTGGTTTAGTTATGGATGCTGCAAATTTAATCATTCAAAGCCAACGCCGGTCAGGGCCCAAGATAACCCAACCGGTCCCGCCCAGCCGCATTGCAGTTATGATGTTTGGGTATGTTTGCGACGATGAAAATTCGGCAGTATTGGCGAAGATGCTGCTGTGGTCGAGGCTCCCCCAAGAGGTGGTTTAACGCCATTTTGTCCCGTCCATTTCCCGTTAGGTTTGGCTCCGCTTCCGGCCCGGGTGCCTGAGGTTCTGGTTCCAGGGGCGATGTTAAATTTAAGTTTTAGGTGCAGGGGAAGGTTATCGCCCTACCTTGAGTTTTTCTGTTGTTTTGGGGGTTTGGTTTACATTTGCCGGGCAATAGCCGGGTGGGAAAAGTGTAGTTTTTCAGTTAGGGCGATTCCCCATTTTTTTTTCTTCTTTCCTTCTTTTTTTGTTGGTCTTGCCCGGGAACCTCTTCGTCTTCCGGGATGACGGTCGTTCATCCTGGGGTTGCGTGATGAAGTTCCCCGGTTGTTTTGGATTGACGGCCGTTGTTGGTTTGGGTTGAGTTTGTGGGTTTATTTTGGGTTAATTTTGAACGCCCCACCGTGGTCCATCCCTTTTGTCTGTAGTTCTTCTGGTGGTGGGGGTGTTGGGAGCTGCCTGTTTTCCCCTTTCCCTGCGGGGCCACGGTCATTGGGCGAGGTTCCGTTGCAATTGGGGCCGGGTGGTGCCCAGGGAGACGGAGCTGGGTTCCGCACAGAAACCATTTTAGTGGTTGTGGGCGGAAGCGGGCCAAATGCTTGACACCCGATACTGAGGGCCCTTCTCCACGTTTTAGGGTTTTTCCATGCACAACAGTTCGCCGCTGGAAACTTTGACCTCGCTCGATGGTCCACTGTACGAGTACACGCAGGAGGGCGATTTCGGTGGGGTAAATTTCGCAGCCGGGAACCCTTTTTGTTAAGGGCCTTTACACGTCCGGTCCTTTGTTGGTGGTAATCCGCATACCATTATTGAGGGTTGTTGCAGGGTGTAAACCCTGGTTGTTTGGATTACTACGGATGCGTATAGGATCTTTGTATAACGGGATTCATCCCCCGGTCCTTGGAAGGAATCGTTCTTTTCCGAAGGGGGCGCTTGGGGACTCAATGCTCTTTATTAGAAAATGCACGTCCAGTCGGCAGATTAATAATAAAATTTGTTCCCCAACTAAAAATACGGTCCATGTACAAATAGACAAAAAAAAAACGACTATGACTACTTTATTTTAACGGGGTTGTTTAGGAATTTTTAATAAGTATCCGTCCGTGTTTCAAACCCAGACGCCACCGCCGATCTTCGGCTATTCTCATCCGCCCATACCGGCTTTTTGGGAATTGCCCTTCCCGTCTTGGCCCAGGGCGTAAACTACGTTCCATTTGAATTTTTCGACCCAGCGGTCGCCGTTCGGGCTTATAAAGGCCCCTGCCACTTACATACACTGTCAGTCGATAATTAGAAAGTTCTTAAATGCGAAATAATTCGCAATTTATTAATTTGTTACAGTAAATTTAATAAAAAAGGTTAGGAGATTTTAAAATTTTAAAGATAAAAATAAAATTGCTCGTTCAGTAAGATCTAAATAAGTAGAATAATATTTCACTTGACAAAGTGAAGTTCGCCAGCTTAACTCCCCTTTTGATGACATATCTTAAGTAAATTTTCCTAATTAAGAGCTCAGTCTCAGACATTGTTTCAAAAACCTTTTTTTTGTAATTGGATATTGCTGCGAAATTATTATTATTTTTTTTATAATATCTAGTAATTGCTTTGTTTCTTCGTAATCGTATATAATTTTAATTTTTTTTACCAAAATAGATTTCATAATAGTCAGTGACAGTAAACATTAATAAAATAATAGGAACTTTTTCTTAAAAAATTGTGAAAACACAGATTATCAAAGTTAAGGAACAAAATTAAACTAATTTAATTGCCTTTGTTAAGACGAATCAATCATTGCATAATATGAATATTTCGTGTTTTAAACAGAGATGTACAAAATGGTTTTAAAAAGCATTTAAATACAAAATGCAAAATACTTTTCATATTTACTATTTCAAATGCAAAATACTAAATAGTTTTGCGTTTTGTATTTTAAATGCTAAATGCAAAATAGGTCTACCGGTGGTAGGTTCCTGTTTACAGGAGACCGTCTGGGTGGGTACCACCGCGGTGCCTATTTCTGCCGCGAAGCAGTAGTGTGTAAAGACTGCTGTGTTCCGGTTTGAAGGCACCGTACAGCGTATTTACTGGGTAAACGAGACTTAACACCTTATGTCTCACGGTAGGCAGCGCGTTGGCGATACCACTGGTATTGCCGATGTCTATGGGTGTCGGTGACCACTTTCCATCAGGTGGCCGAATGCTCGTCTGCTTGCGTAACCATAAAAAAAAAAAAAAAAAAGGTTATTTCAAATAATTTTTAAAATAAAATACCCTGACCAAATCAAGATATTTTTATTTATTAGAGGTACATATTTATTTATTATACTTGACATTAGCAATAGAGACACACAATACCGAGCCGTAAAACAAACGTCTAATAAGTAATAACATAGGTATTTATTACATATGATTACATTTTTCTTATTAAAACTAATAAGAACTGGAACTGGACTGGCATTGTTAAAAAGTGATAAAATAAATATCATTGTTTATTTATTACGCTTTTAACAATGTTGTTCAAAGTTCAAAGTTGTTCGAATACATCATCACTCATTTTTCTTCTGTGAGGTCTCATTATCATCCCATCATATGAAAAAGTCTTTCTACTGGTGCTGAACTAGGTAAGGATGTGTTGTGTTTAAAAATACTTTTTACTGCAGGATAAGCATTAGCATCTCCAGACTTGTGCTCTCATCCTTTAAATATTGCAAGGTTTCTAGATCAATTGAAGTATTATTAGCACTACCACCCTCACCCCTAGTTGCCGAGGAATCTGAATCCGAAACAAGTAATAAGACTCTCTTTTTCTTTTTTCTTTCCGATGTCTGTGATAGGAGGCAACTTTTGAAATTTTCATTTTAAATGTTCTAACTTCTTGGATAAACAGCTCCCTAAGTTGCTCCTTCTTATTTTTAGGCACCCACTTTAACTTAAAAAACGGATACGATATTGCTGCCAGAATGCTGTCCTTGGGTTATCTAAATCAAATTTTCCAAAACGATTTTTAATACTTTCCTTTATTATTTCGATTAATGGCCTGCAATAAATTGGGTTGTCCATTTCTAATGAAGCTAATATTTTTTGCATTCTTATTAATTCAGGTTGTAGACATCCATAATATATCTCTTCGTCACCTTCCAAGCTCCTAATGGCCTCAGCTATAGGTTTAGAAGGTCTAACATATTCAACCAAGAACTGTATTTCAATTTCTTTTAGTACTGCTAATCCCAATTTTCTTAGAGCTTCATTTATGGTTTCTTGAATTTGTAAAATATCTGTTATACAATTGTAATATGAATTCCAACGAGTTGGGCAGGGGCTAGTTGGAGACTTACCAGTAACTTCCAAGTAAATTTCAGATGCTTTCGGTGACCTAGAGCATAAATTCCAAACAGCCTGACATTTAGCCATAGCAGCATCATGTAGTTTCCGGTATGAATTATTTTTGTGTCTGGCTTTATCGAAGTCACGTGCAGGAATCAGATGTAAAGTATGGGTTGCACATCTCTCATGGTTGGGTAGTTGATATAAATCATTTTCTTGAGGTTCAGGAAACTCATTCAGGGCTAATATATAATCATTATCATCATCATCTTGCTGATTGTTAATGTAAAAGTTTTCATTTAAATTTTTTAAATCAACATTCATCAGGGGTCCACTTCATGTATCAGTTAATAATAGCCATAGACAATGTTCGCCGTTTTCGTTGGACACTTGTGAGACATTATTGACATAAGGCGCGACTTTGACCAAAGAAGAAAAGATGTCGCGCAGGCGCCTCTATCGGTCGAATTCGGCAATACAAGCGTTTTGTTTTGTTTGAGTGGTAATGTTGGTTAAACTTAATTACAAAGTATTTTGCATTTTGAAATGAATATTAAAAATACAAATGCATCTCGAAAGTATTTAAATACAAAATACAAAATAGGTATTTTGCATTTTCTATTTGCATTTAAAATAGAAGTATTTCAAATAAATCACATCTCTGGTTTTAAAATACATAGATGTAGGTGCAATATTTTTTTTATAGTCAAGAAATTCATAATATCATATTTCAGGACGTATGAATTACACTAACATTATCCATCATTCTACCGGTGGTAGGTCCCTGTTTACAGGAGCCGGGTACCACCACCGTCTCTATTTCTACGCAAAGCAGTAGCGTGAAAAGACTACTGTGTTCCGGTTTCAAGGGCACCTTAGCCACCGTATTTACTGGGTAAACGAGACTTAACATCCTATGTCTCACGGTAGGCAGCGCGTTGGTGATACCAGTATTGCCAATGTTTAGGGGCATCGGTGACCACTTTCCATCAGGTGGCCCCGATTGCTCGTCTGCCTGCGTATGCAATAAAAAAAATCTAGTCCCAATCAAAGCAAAGCTTGTTCTATGGAAGCTAGATGCCTGATAAATACATACACTTACTTTTTTTTGTAAATAAATATATATAGTATAAATACAAACACCCGTATTCGAGAAAAACACTATGTTCATCACACAATATTTTTCCCGTAATGGGTATCGAACCACACCCTCCGGCGCAACAGTTCACAGCAGGTTCACTAAGTACTGCATCAGCGGGTTGTCAGCTAATTGTTAAGTAAGTTGTTACTTTTTTTTCTTTATAATAAATCTCATTAGTCACCTTTCAATCAAGAACAAAGCTAATATTGTTTAAAAATAGTATTTTTACACAATATTGCTTATTTTGTTATGAAAACCTTTATTCATCCCGTACTTTTAAAATGTCTTTTATCAATCTTTCGCTTCGTTGGGTCTATTCCAGATACACAAAACAATGTAGGTTTAGTATTTATCCGCTTAGATGTCATGTCTTATTACCCGTTGCTTTACAATTTAATACATGTGGGTTCGAATTCGAATGAATAGGTTTGTTTGATTCCTCGTTTAGATTTAATACGAGCCTATCACCGAGGGTATTTACCAGTCAGATAGCCCATAGGTTGAAATTCATATTTATGCATCTGCTTACCCATCCATTACTTTAGAAAGTGCGTTTATTATATATATGGTGTTTTTATTAGGGTTGTGGGCTAGCCTTTTACTGAGGACAAACTGGGGAATTAGCACCGTGGTGACAGTTAGAAAAGGGTACTAACATTGCTATGAAAACATGTTATGCTATCTTGTTAAGGACACAAAGGCTAATTATAAAAAAAAAACATAAAATATAGATTGCACGCGGGCGTTTGACAATCTTTAAGTACGACACATAGTTTACCAACAGGTGATTGTCTTGTTCATCTCGTCAAACAACAACTTTTAACTTTTTTTTATATTATTTTTTATGCACAAATTATATACAAAGGCGGACATAATGCCAATGGCATTGTCTACCAGTCAACCTTTGGGTGGTGCAGAGATAATGTGGGTGCACAGGGTGCACACAAAAAAAATATAATACCAAATATTAAAACAAAGACATATATTTATACATACATATAAGAATACATGTACATTTATACATAAATACACTTATATACGTTTAACATACAAATGTCTACCTATATTAATTAAATTGATACTATTCAGTAGACAGTTTTTTTTAACAAATAATCCTCTACTTTCTTTTGAAAAACAAAGCGACTTTGCGCTAACTGATCTGCGGAAGTAACGCATTCCACAGAAGAATGGACTGGATGGGAAAGGATGCATGTATGAAGCTCCGACTTCATGGACGGGAAGGAGAAGACGGTTAAGCGTCTTCGCTCGACGCTTTTTATTATTAATTGAACAAAGATATTGAAAATGGGAGGACAAGTAAGCAGGAGTACCATAAGAGTTGACTCATTAATAAATGAAGACGTCGTACTTGTTGACAATTTTTCATTTTAGCCATTTTTTTTAAAGTTATTGTTGTGGATTTATTTAGCCATCATTAATTAGGTAGCTTTTACACTGACTCCCTTTGGGGTACAGATGTATTGCATTTATAGTAATATTGTTTTCACGTGGAGCTTTTTATTCCCAACAATAAAAATTGATTTATTGATTTTTATTTGTATTTTTATCTGACAACAAAAAATAAAAATAACGGAAGACTAGAAGTGCAACAGACGGAAATAACAAACACCTTTTGTTATCTCTGTTGATTGGATTTTGTTTGTGAATAAAACCTTTGAACTGCAGTTCAGAGTTTATTAAATTTGTTTGAGTCTGTTTTTAATGCTTGCCGTATAAAACAACAAATAAGACTTTGGTTCAATAAATAGGTATATTCCTTTACTAATCATAGTAGTGATTTCATTTGCAGTCAGAGAGGTCACTGTCTTCAAATTTAGTGACAACTTACTTTGGGGGGTGGAGTTCAGATGCCAGGCACGCTGCTTAAAAAATCAGGTAAATCTGATTTTCCAATTTTCCGATTTGCCGACCCCATGATAACTTGGGGTAAAAGACTGGGTGAAAGAAAGTAGTTACTATATTTATTTATATTAAATTTAATAATTGAATTGATATTTCTATTCTTAAATAATTTTTACAAGCTAGAAGTTTTTTTACCCTTTTATATAATATAAAAAATTCTAAATTAACGAACATACAACGCAAAATCAAAACTCTACTACAGAACAGTTTGGATTTTGCATCATTCATTATTACGTTTTATAAATACGGACAACAGTGCATTTTTCTTGTAATAAGCACCATTACCTCAACGACTGGTTGCTTTGTTCAATGGCGTGGCGTCGCACTTTGTCTCGTGTATTTTGTATCATTGATGAAACTTTTTGATACGTACGTACGTTCCAGTTTAATACAACACTAAATTTTAGTGTTTTGTTCTTCAGTTCTGTTTTATTTAGAGTGAAATTTCCTCAAAAATATTTTGAAATGCATTGAAAAAAAAATACTTACAGATTGGCATGACAACTTTTATAAATTTAACAATGGCCACTTCTTTATAAGCAATGGCTTCTTGAGTCACTTCTTCCGCTAATTAACAGCGATAAAAAGTTAAACCGTCTATCATTGAGAAGGTAAATAATATCTTTTATGATTTTTTTTCGCTTTCTAGGAAAAATATAAAAAAAATGTAATTTGCAATGTAAATGGTACATTTCTTTTACGTGTACAATACTTCCTGGCGCTAACCAAATAAAATAATTAACACAGTAGAATGCTAGAACATATTGTTTTCACGACCTTGGTGCTGTTTTTTCAATCTTATTATGATCCAAATCATTTGTTACTTTCAGATAAAATGTCAAAAGTTCTTTGACTAGATATTGATTCTGAATGAAAATGATGATATCATGCAGAAATATGTTTATGGCTATCGTAATACGGAAGAGTTATATTAAATTTATATCAGCTCTTGAAATCTGGTATATTCTTATTAATATGCATACACATAGCCTCTTACTACTAGCTAAAATTTGTGCCGTTAAAAGTAACAACACTAAAGTTTTTAAATTTATAAATGAGAGATGCGAGTATTATGGTTTAATTTTTTACAATTTGATAGGTGATTTTTTTATTGATATTCTTTGATTTTAAACTTGATTGCTGATCACGTATGAATGATGAATGACATTTATGGGGCTATTCCTTCCGTTAGCAGATGGGTAAAAAACTATAAACCTTTCCATATCATTCTCATAATGTTTGATAAAAAATGTTTAATAACATGCTTTTTTTGCGCGTATATATTTTAAAAACAAATGCTGTTATAACTACAGTACTTATGCTAAGTTAGTATTTTCTGCAGGCTTCGTTGTCAATCGAAATATAACTTTACCAACACAAATAATATATCATATGCAGTCAAGGATACAGCTACAAAGCTATAGTTGGCTTCGTAGCTGTATAATTGACTACATATGATGCGAGAAAAGTATGCATAGTTGCCTTTGATTAATTAGAGAACGTGGCAATTACGGATGCAGCATTTGAGACGTTTGTTTGATAAATGTTATTTCATTTCGTTATCTTTATGAATATAGTTAATTTCGTACGTTTGTATGTTATATTTTACAATAGCATTAACACTATTTGTGTTGAAGATGTAAGATGCCAGATAGGTCTGAATAAAACTGTTATTTAGGTAAATCTTCCACTCAGAATAGAAGCCGTCCTATACATAAGCTCATGGAGAGTGGGTAGGAAAAAGAATAGCAATTTAATACATTTGTATCTATGTTTATTAAGCAAGTACTTCGATAAATTATTTAGATTTGATTTTTCTTCTTTTTCATTCTTTATTTGTTTATACGTCTTTGTTAAATTTTCTGCACTCTGCAGTCGGCCTTTAGACTGATATTCTTATCTTATATGTTATTTAGAATTCAAAATCAACGCAAGTTAAACATGAGAAAATAAATAAAGGGTTTGTGATTTTTTTTAATGGTAAAATTAAAATGAAATTGTAAGCTCATGAGGATTATACTTAGTAGAAAATTTCGCCTCATAAAAAAAGCTCCGCCACTTAACTCGTCTTTTGATGCCATCTAAAGGACATTTGCTTCAAAAAACTTTGTGTAATGGCCTTGTTTCAAAAAGCTTTGTTTTTTATAATGTGATAAAATTATTCTTGATGGTTAAATTGAGGAACATTTTTTGTTAGCGTTTATTGAAGTTAGCACTTTATTTTTTTACTTTATCCCAAAATTAGTTTTGTCATTTTACCTACATTTTAAAAACATTCGATGTTTACATTTACATAATATTTTACCAGTTTCGTTTGCATATTCAGACTATTAAATGCCCTTTTGTCCGGAACACCATTAAATCTTACAATTATTTCGGGCAGAAATAAGCACATTTGTACAACAACATTTAATAACTATATTAATGATCTGATAACTAAAAACATTTAGTAATAAAAAGTTTTTCAACATAAAATATTGATAATGAAAATTGTAACGCATTTTTAAAAATACCTGTGTACCACGCCTCTATTGTAATTGTAAAGAAGCAGTCGGAACCTTTGTCAAAATATTCAATAACGCTTATCTGGGCTTTCCTTTTTCATCTTTCAGCTTATGTTGATGTCAAATTGTGTAATTTAATAATATTTTATTAATCCAGAAATTTTCGATGTTATAATTTTGTTTTTTAAAGATGATCAAATGAATGTGCACTTGTCGTAGCATATATATGCTGTCATATGACAGAAGTTATACATAATGTCTGATTCATTATAATCATCAGCCTGTGTTAGTCCACTTCCGGACATAGCCTCCCCTAATGCACACCACCGCTTCCGATCTTCGGCTATTCGAATCCAGCCAACTCCGGCCACATCTGTTTATCTGGAAAAATTACTGCAATACTTCCAACATTTCATATGTTGTTTAAAAAAAACCTTTTCTTGATATGGTTTAGAATTTACTAAATCTGTATAAAATTGAATTAGAAATGAATTGTTTGTTTCCCATAATAAATTATATTTTCTACTGTTTCATTTTCTTTTGTTACTTTGTTTTATCCATTTTCACATTTTTGCTTATATCGTTTACCGCAACATAAAAAGGTGTGCTTGTAACAAACTATATTCCGCCTTCAGCATCATTAGTATCAACAACATATGCCATTATGTTGTTTTGTTTCCGTATTGTTCTTTTACGCATATACATCATTTATTTTAGCTAGAATAGAACACTGTCCATTTATCCTTACGGAGACAAGTTTTTTCTGCTCTGCCCGTTAATATTAGCTAAGATTAAATTATTTAGCAACGTTCACTATAATATAACAATTTCTATAACCTACCAATTCCACGGGAATCTATTCTCCATTGGAAGCATAGGCCTATCGCTCAATTGCCTAAAAGTAAGATGGTACGTGAAATGGAAAGGCATGTAGAAGGTCGGTCTCGTTTGTTATGATCGCCTTCGGCATTTCACATCTGCGACGACACGATCAGCGTTATACATTTATGACATAGTGTTTATTTAAAGCGGCTTGCCCTTTGGGTTGTATTTATGCCTCCATAGTTTGGCCTAATGGCTTACATTTTAGAAATCTACTTACTTCTACTTAGAGACATAACACTCTATGTCTCACGTTAGGTAGCGTGTAGGTACCACTAATATTGCCGATGTCAATGGGCGTTGGTGACCACTTCTCAGCTGCCTTTGTAGGCAATAAGAAAAAATATTTAAATATAAAAATAAGATCAAATGTACGATATGATAGTCTTTATCAAGTTACCACATGTACTTATTAAATAACAAAATGCAATTTAGAGTGTCATATTTGAACAAATTGGCATTGATGAAAATTGGTGGCAAAATTTCTTAGTATCAGACGAGCTTCATTAAACACATCAAGCTCTTTACAAAATCACCACATACTTAATTAAGTTAGAGTACTTTGCCTAGCTTCCGTAAAGCGGTTGGCTTACTTGGCTTAATTAAAACACCGTACCTACTTCTGTCACGCTTAACATTATGAAGTTAAGACCAAACTAAAATATTATAGTACAATTGGATGGGCATAGTTAAATTTGTAATAGTTATTGGAACTGTACATGTTTACGTTAGACGCTAAATAAGTTTGACTTTTCAACTAATATTTATCTATGTGCGTAGTTATCATAAAATTTTCACTCGGTGATACATGTCTCGGAGGCTATTCATCAAAAATAATCCTAGATGTATGACGCCACTTCGTAGCCATGGTTTACTTTGTTTACATTTATTCCAACTGTAATTTGGCTGAATTATTATATATAGGAACAATGAAGACACAGCTAAATAACAGAAGAGTACATAAAGGCGAGAAGTTTTAGAAAATAGATGATGTGGTTTATGCTTTCAATTTTTAATCCTCTTGGAAGTTCTAAAATGTAGGATTTTGTAATAAATATAAATAACACAAGGCTAAAATTAATTATAAACGCGCATATTTTTCTTTCAGATGTATGCACGTCTTGTGTTTGGCTACTAGAGGGGAGCTGTTTAACAAGGCGACGCTGTTAAATAAGTTCTATAAGCGCAGCCGTATTTTATACAATGTGTTGTAGCATATTTATATAAATTATAACTTAAATGATAAACTTACTGCATATTGTTAACGTGAAAATAAATTAAGCAGTCTGTGAAATCTACCTCAGTGGTTTATCCAGTATTTTTTATTCAAACACTAGGAGAATTTACAATATAGTATTTGTACATATGTTGTAATGATATTATTGTGCATATAAATTTGATAGTATGATATATATTTATTGTTCTTCTTCTTTTTTTTCTTCTCTCTTTATTTAAAGAGTAATAGAGCGGGTTCATCGATTGAAATCTGTAATTACTTAAAAATAATATTTCCAGTATATCATATTTTTTAAAAATAGTGGGGTGGAGTGGAAATTCATTAAGAGTACAAATCTAAGTAAAAGTTACGAATAGTAATATAAACAACATGGCGAATTATTAAGTCATAAAAAATATAAGTAAAAAAGTGTTCAGTCAATAAAGGAGACAGGTTCATTAAATAAAAAGTTAATTAAACTAAAGAGTTTTACGAAGGTAGAAGCACTTGCGTCACCTGGTGGAAATTGCTTTTCGACTTCTATTGAAATCGACATTACCAAGGCGCTGCCTACCGTGGGATGTTACGTCTAGTTTACCCAGTAAAAACGCTGGCTACGTTACCCTTAAAACCGGAATACGATAGGATATTGTAGTTCAGTGAAATTAAAGCGTTATATACACAAATTATAAAAGGGTTACATACCACCATAACATAATACCAACATACCAACATAAAATATCACTATTATTGCTCGAGTGCTTTTAGAGTCGCAACGTAACTCTTTAATTGGTAACATAAAAACCAATTCCAACATAAACAATCCTCTTGAATCACTCTTGAATCCTTCGTAGCCTAGTGGTATGAGCGTGTGCTTAAGAAATCTGAGGTCGTGGTTTCGAATCCTGCGGGGACTCAATAAATTTTCATTGGTGTTCCCTAGTTGGTTAAGGCAATTTTGATCAATCACTTGTCTGAAAATCATTATTCAGATCAACCGTCTATCAACCCGAATTGGACCAGCGTGGTGGGATACGGTCCAGAACCCCTAATGGATAGGGTGTATTAGAGGAGGCCTATGATAGGTTGATGATGTTGTGCGTAAAACATCAACCTTACTGAAAATATATATAGTTAATTGATATCAAGCTGTAATGTTCATTTTTTATTATTAAACTTAGCGCATAAATAAAAGTATCTACGTTTCATAAGCCGTACTTATTTACATCCTTCCTCAATGTATAAATTTATTAATATCCTCCTAGTCGATTACGGCGGCCCATCTCTATTAGAGGTCAGCCAACTACGCAGGAGATATTTGGTACGTTATTATTTTGGGGTCTTTTTTGTTTCTAATCGTAATTTGTAAACGTTAACTGTTATTATTATGTAATAAATGTACGCTAAAAGACAGGTGCACTCCTTCTTACTTTATACTCTTGGAGCCTGATGGGACGGATAATCGTCATGCTGGAGGGAGACAAGGCGCAGGACCGACTTTTAACATGCCCGAGGGAGGTGAGGCGCGGGACCGACTTTTTACATGCCAACGCCACGCATTTCCCAAATAAACTAGAAAACAACAATGAGATGTTGTCACCACAGGTTTTGAACCCACGAACTCCAGTTTTTAAAACGCAACCACATACTTCTGGACTACGGAGTTAATTACCTCTATGTATAAAATCTTCAACAAGTAACATGGTCTTAAAACGCTCATCATTATGGTAAAAGCCAAATTCATTCATTCATTCATTCATCAACTACTAAGGTCTAACGATCTAATTAACTAACTAACTACGAGTAGAAAAAATGTACTTTAACCAATTTTGTAATAATAGAAGTAATAATAATAGAAAAATATGCCCATCTCGTTCTTGTCCATTCTAGTTGCTTCTCAATTATCAAAAAATTGTTTATTATCGAAACAAAAGTAACAGCAAATACTTTTATGATAAATATATATATATATATATATATTTATATATATATCAGTTAAACTACGACTACTTTCAGATTATTTTAATATTATTCTTACATTTGAAATCCTTTTTATGGCACTGGATTTTATTTTTAATTTAACGGTTATGTTTAGTATTCATGTTAGCAGCAGTTAACAAGACATTTGTATCTTTAAACATTAGTCATGACTTGAATAATATTACTTTTTGTATCTTGAATTTACGTGATTACTATTAGAATTGATGAACATCTAACAAACCCGAACGCGATATATTCGTAAAATTTGAATTTGTTCGGATTGACAAAATTTTTGCGATTGTCTCCCAAGGATCCTATACAATAGCAAGGAACTAAGAAAACTAAGCTTCGGAAGCCAGAGCTATCTGAGTAAGTGTCTCCTCTTCTTTATTTCTTAAAGAATCACAAAAAAATAGCTTAGATAGAAGAATTAAAAAAGGATTAAAGTAGGGTATTTTAATATCAAAAAGAATCCTTAACGAGAAGATAAGATGTCATTTATTAAAGAAAAATTTGATTGCTAACATCGTCTGACATGGGCCTAAAAATGGGGGCAGGGAGGCTTTAGAAAAAATTTTTAAAGAGCAATAATTTAACATCACAATAGGACTTTTTGTTAAAAAATTAAATTTCCTACCAAAATCTACGAACTATCATGTAAATTATTTGAAGACTTTTTAAGTTACAAGTAATTAATAATTTTCAGTAAAATTATTCGAATAAATAATTTTATAGAGATTAGATTGCTCTTTTATCACAAATTATGAAACTGCAATTGCTATAATATTTTTTTTTAAATGGCAAATGAGAACAATGGCACAAAGAATAATTTGAAATGTTACAGATTAATCAAAAGTCTAAATTAACAGATATGTCCTTCAATCAACGTGCTCTGAATAAAGGCTGTGAATTATTCAAATCAAATATCGACTACAGTTTGTACTGCATCTATTAAAATACATTTAACACATATGTATTACACAGTTGCCTTGAACTGCTCTCTCGATCGGTGTGCTTTAATTATGTAAGTTTTAATTACTGCGATGAATATGTCCTTTAGAAGCTATCGTGCATAATTAATAGCCTGACAATTTAATTATCTAGATAAGTTTAATCATTATCAACAATTTTATACGACATTGCCTTATTATATCTTGTACACAGTTAATTTCAGAAATTAGGGTTTGAATTAATAAATATTAATAATAACCGCCTCCGTCTAGCGGTATTTACCCTTGCTTTGTAAACCAGAGGTCATAGATTCGAATTCCGCGGGGAACAAAAACTTTGTTTTATCGTTGTTTTCTGGTTGATTAGGTTGTCCTAATTTGGATCCAAAAGCGTCAAATGCATTGCACAAGCGTGGTCGGATGGAGAAACCTCCCTAATGGAGAAGGCATGCATTACGGTAGGCCTGTCCAGCATTGGACTAACACAGGCTGACGATGGTGAAAAATAATAACTTTAAAAATTTTTAGATATTACAATAGTATCATGATATTAGTTTTGTTAATGAAGACGTAGCTGTTAATAAATTTTAAGTGTATGTGTTTGTGTTAATGATTTACATTGGAGGACTATTCTTAGTTCTAATTAAATTAAATGAGGTTATAACAATACCGCAGTTCATTGTTGTTGTCAAGTAAATAAAATTTTACTGAAGTATATAAATGCTATCATAATAAGCTAACGATATAATAGGTAGATGTTTTTATACGTTACCGTTAGTCTTTTAATTGCACAAGGATTAAAAGAATAATTACCAACCTTTCTGTAAGAATAAGCTTTAAAGCAAGCAAAGCAGTAAAGTTTTCTTTGACGGTTACAAGGGAGCGTACGACAGCAGTCGTGATGCTAGTTTAGTTATAAATTAAGTTTGATTGTCTGCTTTAAACGTATTTAAAATATTAAGGTAATATAACGAGGTACCTTAATGGTTAGTGATCAATCTAGAAACAAGCTCAATATGAGCTAGTTAAAGTTTAAGCTTTAATAATTGAATATTAATCCGTTAATCGCATTAGAACAAAGCTGAATCGCTCTATGACATCACAAAATAATGCCCTTAGGGGTTGCTTTCAGAGCAGCGGTTAATGTAGTCACTATTATAATTAAGTTTTCTACGTTACATTAAAAATTTTGTTATTTACTATTTTAATGTAAGCCAAAAGTAGGCTTGTTTTGGGTAAGAGATATTCATACTTTATGATCGTAAACAGAATACCGTGTGTCAACGAAAAGTGGCGGCCATTTGCTTATTTAGCACTAGACAAACAGACAATTTACAAGTTTAAAATATTACAATTTGTTCTCTTTTAAAAGAAATTTTTAATCTGTAAACTGTTTATCAGTTTAAACCTTTTGTACTAAAATAAAAGATTTTTAAGAACTATATATCTTAAAATCATTTATAAGCGAAAAACATTGCGTTTTTTTTTAAAGATAAAGGTAAGTATTGATATAATTTTTGTTATTGACTTGAGGGGCTTCCAGACTACGAAAGAAGTTTTATCGGAAAAACATAAAATGGAAAATCTGTAGTTACCGGATGAAAGCGAATGCTTCATTCACTTCTGAGAATAATATCCTTAAATCATAATCTAAGAATCCTACACGGTAGCTTAAATTACTTATTGGAAGTACTATATTAAACAATAATAATGTCATATCAGCAATATTTCTTTTGCCTCCAATTAAATTAAAAACAAAATGGAGATTGAGAAAATATTTTTAATCAGAAATGTCCTGTAATAAAATACTTAATAGTAAGAAAGGGCATACTAGCTTTTATAACCATTGGGTTAAATATACATATATATATTCCAGTATCTCAAGTAAAATTTGTTTTTGTATTAAATATCAACAATGTATGCTAAATAATTTGTTTACTACTGTAATGTCACATTAATAATGTTTAAAAATCCCGTTTTAAAAATTTTTAACGCAATAACACCAGTTTAACATGCGGAACATTTTATTTTCTTTTATTAAACAAAAACACCTCACAAAAATCGGTCCGTAACGGTTGTAAGCATTTTACTTCCTAAGTAGGTAGGTTTTTATTGAAGCTACAAACATCACAGTGTATAATTTGTGTAAAAAAAACAAGTCTTTAACATTTATTGAAACCATTAACGGTTTTGCTTATTCAGCGAAATTTCTAAGATAACTTAAGCAGCGTGCTTATCGAAAGCAGAGTAAAGGTATGGCGGGCTTGTACAGCGCGCGGAGATTGGCGTGCACGACCAGCCTTACTCCTTAGACCAGCTAGGTTCCTTTTAGCTATTCTGTGACTGATCAAGGCCGCAGGAAACGAGCCGCAACATTACGACAAAGTGGGAATCTATTCGAGGGATTGATTGGTCTGAATCTAATCTCCTCTGAGAATCTTACGCTGGTTCCTCCGCGAGTTTTTTGCAGCTGTTCTTGTCAGGTCAGAGGCTTTAATTTCGGAGAAGGTTTAGATTAAATAACGATCAATGAGAGACTTTAATGCCTCCATATTGAATAAAGCTGTTAAACAGTATCAGCTGACTTAATCTTTAAAACTCCAATGCGATGTAAAGAAGAATAGTATGTTAGTTAATTATAAGGCACAACCTAAGTGGTTTTGAAGGCTCCTTATACAATTAAGAAATTGGCACACAATGGCTCAGCAAGCCAGAAAATAACGATATATTTCAAGTTTTTGCATAATTCAAAGCAAGCGGCAGTACTTCGAGGACGCTGTAAAAATTTTGAGATTACGCCTTAACCGCTTTAATGTAAATATTATTATAATAAGGGTTAGGCATATTCGAAGCTCATTTAAGAATATACACTGTAATTACTCGTTGAAGTAAATGCGTGTTAAAATTTTTTACTCAATAGTGCCATAGAAAATATATCGATAAAATTGCAAGTCAGTTTCGTATAAGCAGCACGCTGTCATCCGTTTATATTGCGCAAAATAGTTATACACTGTTTGAAGTTTATCACATTTTTGTTATAATTTCACAGTTGGGTGTAGCTAAGTCAATTAAAATTTAAATATTTCGTAAGAACCCTAAATCAAAAACGAGCAGTTTCATCTATTATTACTGTTAGACGCTAAATAAATAGTTTGCAGTGCTCTCTCAGTGATATTTCTAACTTCAATATAGGTATTTACAATTTTAATAAACAAAAAGGATTATCTGATCCCTAAAAATAACGAAATATTATTAAATTAATAAAAATATTATTATTCAATATAATTAATATGAGATGTTATAAAAAGACATCAGTCATTGCAAAAATGACATCTTAGGAAAACTCAACATGGATAACGTATAGCTAGACTTATGCTTAAACATTAAATTACCCATGCTTTAAGTTACATTCGATAAGAAAAGAACCTCGTGCATTACTATACAACGTTAGTGTAAGTGGACTTAAAAGCTTTACTTTTAGCAACTCATGGCATATTTTTTAAATTGTGATATGCAATATTTTTCGTATTGTTTATTTAAAAAAACTACGCTAGCCTACAACTCTATAGATCCGGAAATTTATATTTATTGTTGTCATATTAATACGGTGTATGAAAGCAGAGTATTAATAACAAATATATGGGTTAATAGCGAAAATTTTCAATGTTGTACAGGCATTGTTTTGAGCGTGTGCAATACTGAACTCGTTTTATATTGTATTGTTCCCTTTATTATGAAAAATGGAGAAAAATTAAAAAAAAAACGAAATGGTCAAACGAAGTAGTACTTTGACTCATTGAGTGAAAATTTGCTAAAAGTAGCCCGCGAATACGTAAATTACTGAAATGGCAATGTAAGTTAAGTTATATAATATCACACAGATACCAAAAGATATAGTACATTAATTATTATTTAAAAATTACACATGTATTACTATATACAACTACAACATTTTAAAAAGTAACTTAACGGTTGGAGCACAGTAAGTAATGAGGTCAAACAATATGCGAACTAAAAGGATTATGATTTTCCTATCATGATCCGCTTGGCTTAATGGTTATTGAACCTGATGGTAACGTCAAAGGATGTTGGTTCGATCGACCACCACTGGAAAATCGTAGTAAACATATAATATGAATTGATTTACATAATAAAGCAAGCCTATGTATTTATCAGTCACCTAGTTTTCATAGTAAAGGCTTTGCTTAATTTGGGACTTGATATTCTTTGTTTTGGTTAAAGCGATGAGACGACCAGGACATTCACCCAGTGTTTAGTGATACCTGCCTAGCCCATAAGAAAAGCGGCGTAGGAGACCAGAAATTTGTGAGTGTGAATGAGACATGAGATGTTATGTCTAGTTTTCCCAGTAATTTCCCACTTCACGTAACGTTATCCTTCAAACCAGAACACAATAGGCTATTTTAGTTTAGTTAAAAGCTACGGTGTTTAAAAAATATAATTAATTAAACGGTTTTGTACCATGACAGTTTCGCGATAAGTTTAATAAAGAGCTTTAATTAATGCAATTGACATGTCAGGCTTATGCTAACACTATTAGGAATATAATTACACACTACTAATTAGCCACAAAAATAGGCACCGGCAGTTACTAATCCAGAGGGTCTCCTGTAAAGAGGGATAGGGCTGCCATCTCCAATGATTATGTCTTTATCGATTCAGAAAAAATATAACATATTGAATAATATGAAATATGTTATGATTTGGTAAGAAACTCAAACACACGTTTGTTGGTTCACGTCTTGTATAGCTGCCAGTTTACCTATAAATAATGTATTCTTGTTTTTCCATCATGATTTTTATCTCATATACGGCTGTTTAAACAGAAACAATTACAATAGTCTCTTTTTGAATATATAGTTAAAAGTTGTGTTACAGATTAGTATAGTATATTGATCAATTTAAAATGGGATCTAAAGAAATGCAGACAAAAAAGGCTAAGTATATTAAGCACTACTATCTTTCTCAGTCTCAATTTGGGATCGAATTATCATGATCCCTTGTTAATAAAGAAAAGTCGATCACGATCAAAAAGCATTAAAATTTTTACTTCGTATAGAGTAAAATCGATAAGCTTATTTTCATAATAATCGTGCTGCTTGAGTTTTATGTCCCAGTGGGAATCCAAACAAATTTCATCCTTAACTGCTCACTTACATTAACTACGTGCTTAGCGGACTCGGGCAGCGTAGGGGAATTGCATGTCTGCAAAGAAATATGATTTTATTAAGTGCATGCCTCAGAAGTATTGAAATTAAAAAAAAACTCATTACCCGGAAAAATCAAACTCAATAAATTCAAAAACTTAAAAACTTGATTTTAGTATCGAACCGTACATGGTCATTGAAATATTTCTTACCAATGTCATAATTTTAACTAGTCAAAGTCATATAAAACCTCTTTTTCAGGCTGTTTATTGTGGTTATGCAAGTCTATTTTTCTTTTCGCGTTAGAACGCACCGAATTGTATATTTTTATTTAATAATATAATTTTACTCTATCAAAAACTGAGTTTTATGAATGTTAAAAGATAGGAAAATAATGATAATGCCTGTTAATATCTTAAAATGTAAAGGATACCTTTCTAATTAGAATCGTTAAAGTTGTCTAACAAGGGAGGTATTAACAAAATAAGCCATGAAACTTTTCGAAGAGAGCCAAGACGATAAACACGAGAAAAATGTTTAAGAGAGATAAATCATAAAATTTTCATAAACAATTCAATAATCCTCTATAATACGTATATCAGGTTGTTTCGTTCGACGTAAACGTGATGAGCGATTCTGCTCTGATACTTCGTATGTTGTATAGAATATAACATACGAAGCGAACGAACTTATAGCGTTAAAATAGTCAGGTTTACGACAAGTACACAAGCTTTATCGTTTTACCTATTCTAGTAACAGAATAAATACAAAAGCTTGTAACAATGTATCGATCTATGTTTTTCTGCCTCCGTAGCCTAGTGGTGTAGGCGTGTGGCTTAGAAACCGGAGGTCGTGGGTTCGAATCCTGCGGGGATTCAACAAATTTCCATTGTTGTTTCCTAGTTGGTTAGGGCAATTTGGGCCGATCACCCAATTGTCTGAAAAGTAAGATGATCCATGCCTCGGATGAGCATGTAGAAAGTCGGTCCGCCCACCAACCCGCATTGGACCAGCGTGGTGGGATACGGTCCAAAAACTCTCTAATGGATAGGGGTGTATTAGGAGAGGCCTATGTCTAGCAGTGGACTATCACAGGCTGATGATGATGATGTTATTTTACTCTGTAAATAAAAACCATATCTAGTTGAAATTGTTATATTGTCAAAATCGCTGCAAAATTTGGCTTATTCGGTAGCGATAGATTTGTGTATATAATATATATTATTTATCAGGGCGTCAAACAAAGAATAAACAATTATTCTTCTTGCGCACTAAATAAGCGCTATGTAACATTTTATAACTTAACAATAATAAAGCAGCGTCCAATTATGTTTGTTATTCAATGGAAGTGTGCTTACTGCGGAGAACGAAGTGTAATAATGAATAAAGAAATAGTATGAGACAAAAGAGCTGCAATGTCACGACAATTACTTCAATGTTAAGCTCGTTGCTTAGCACCGTAGTTACAGTACTTATATAAGACGTTACGAAATCACATGCTTAATGATCATGTAGTGATTATACATTAACTTTTATCTTCAATGGGAGGATAACAAACTAAATTAGTTAATCTTTAAAAATATGTATCTATAAATATAAGGCTCCGTAAGTGAGAAGATCACATTGCTACTGGTGACGAAATAGGGTGGCCTATGTGACACCAGAATCGAAACAACAATCCATAGAATGGCGACATTCATCATCACCCAAAAAGTGAAATTTAAGCAAACTATTTCTGCTCCAAAAATTATGGGCACTGTTTCTTATGACAGAAAAGGAGTATTGCTACTGAAATTTTTGCCTCGTGATGAGACTATCAATGCAGCGTCTTACTGCGATATATTGAACAATCTGCATCGTGCAATCCAGAGCAAAATACGTGGCAAGTTCAAATCAAAGCAAATCTTTTTATTGGGAAACTCTAGATATAGATCTCCATACAGCTCTGAACTGGTCCATAGACTACAATACGTTCTTGCACGTGAAGAAACACTAAGGTGGTCAGCGTCTTCAAGACGATAACGGGGTCAAAACATTTGTGATACTGTGGTTAACAATTCCTGCGGCAGAATTTTATGATATAATATATAATATAATACAATACCCTCGGAATTCAAAAACTACTGCCAATTCATGACAAGTGCCTCAATATTCACGATAATTATGTAGAGACTTCTCTACATAATTATCGGCTTTTATGTAAAAATAAAATTATAGCGTCTATCTTTGCATGTCTTTTTTAAATTCCAAAACGGTACTTACTAAAAGAACATGCCTCGTATGTTTTGTCATTAACAATACAAGCTTGATATAAAGCATAGATATCTTTTAACTTACTTTTTGTAGTTCCAATTATTTTAAACACAAGTGATAATAAAACTCCACATAAGCTAATAAAAAGATTAGTAAAAAACTTTGACAGACGACCTTAATCTGCCCGTGACTTATAGATCCTGCAAAGTCTCTGAAACAAATCTTTTTTTAAGTCTTTATTTAAATACCTAGTAATAATATCTTTTTTAACGCACACTCATCGTTACAAAATTGAACTTGAGTTGGAAGTTAGGTTGGTTGAAATATTGGAAATAAAAATATTAGCCGGAACGCAGTGAAATAAATGACTAACATATATAAGACAATTGTTTATTGAATTAATGAATCCCAAATATACCAAATATATAGAAGATGTAATCTTAAGCAGATATTATATATTGACAGCGATAATATAAAACTATGGCTTGTCCTTAACTTTACTATTAGCGTTTATTAGACTACACCTGAGCTGTGTAATCGATAAAGCTTCAAACAGGAAGTTGCCGGAACTTTTATCAGCTTACACGTACGATGGACGCAACTCTGTTCATAGTAAATGCATAAAAGATATTTATTTGTTTCAAAGAACCATAGGCGAAATAAAATATAGCAATATCTTTTTAATTAGAATAATATAATATATAAGTTATATATTTTTACTTTCTACCTAATATTCTTTCTTTTAATACTATATCTTCCGTTCTCCAGCAGATACCGCATCTGTCGTAAGGCTCTGTCGCAGAGTTGTGAAGAGTAGGTAAAAATTAAAAAACTTCTCTTCTCAGTGACTTATCCAATTTAAAATGTATTGCTTTTTATAGCCTGTCTATAATCAAGTATTTATTATTGTTTTTATAATATTTTTCGCAATTTTTTAAAATAATACTATGACAATGTTAAGCTGTTCTATCTTGAGATCTTATTGAGGTCATTAGAAATATGCATTTGAAAGAATAACATTATATTATTTGGACAAGTAAGAAAACTGACAAGAAGAAAAACAGCTACTCAAAGATGTTATTACTTTAATTAGCTTATAGAATTGAAGCAAGCTTATCGGTTTAACTCCAGCTTTGCTTTGTGGCTCAGGCCGACACTTTGTGCCTCTGAAGCCAGATCTTTTTATTGATCATTTTTGAAGCCGTGGAGTTTGAGAAACTTTCATTTGTTTCATGAAGGTGCATTAATGACAAAATGAGACCAATCAACATCCTGATGTTAGCGATTAACTTCTTTTTTTCATTTCTACCATTAAGTTTGGAAGTTAATATGGAAAAGAAAACTTATTTGACATTAAATAACAAAATTTAGAAGCGATATATAACACACCGTTCTGAAAAAACAAATTTATGACATAAAACAAAACACCAACAATGAACCACATCAGGGCACGACCCCATAAATACTTTATACCATTGTTAGCATTTTCTTGTTAATGTAGCATATTTAAACCGCAATTTAATTGTAAATCATGTATTGTATTATTTTGTAACATATTTAGAAATAATCTTTGTTTTTAATAATATTTGACAGTTCGGAAGATTTTAGAAATATCATTATGCGATAAATCGCATATTTCTCAGGAAATAGGATAAAGTACCAATTTTAAACAGTATTATTTAATTGAGTCTAATATGACGTACAAAATTTAGGATACGTTTATTGGCTCACGTCGCGCTTTGCTCCGGATTTCGTTAAAAATATATTTTCTTTGTTATGCTGAGATTTATTCTCTTTCGGGTATGTGTTTTTTAAGAGCAATCATTTTAATTTATGGTTTTCAGAATAAATAATGATAAAATGTTTTGCATAAACATTTATTCCCATCCAAAATTTACATAACTCCCCAAATAATTTGGTTCGCAAATTTAAAGGATTGAATCTCATTTTAACAATGTGGTTGCAATATTTATAGAGGCAAATGTTTGAAACATTACATTTTAAATGTTTTAACCGAAACAAAAGGCAAAGGTTATGTGTCACTTTAGAAATATATGTGCATAGAACATTTTCTACGAAACATAATTTTATTTTAACAAATGACAGAATTAAGAGCAAAAGTAGATCAACACATAATATAATAAATAATATGTAAATAATAAGCCGTTATGAGAAATTTCTGCTTCATACTGCTAAAAATCTTTCGCCTTTTCTTATTACACTCGTGCGGCTCAAGGTAATGTATTTCATGGTAGACCGCTTTCTTATGGTATCGTGATTATGGTATCAGAAAACTTGAGCTAAATAAAAAAAATGTTTGTCTTTAACATTGATTTGACGCTGTAATTATTTAAAAAAGTAACGATATGAGGTGCAACCTTTTTATACTAATTAAAGATGGCTACTTAGAAAGCTCAGAAAGCAGAAAGCTGCATCCGTAGCCTAGTGGAATGGGCGTGTGCTGTAGAAACCGGAGGTCGTGGGTTCGAATCCTGCGGGGACTTAACAAACTTTCATTGTTGTTTCCTAGTTGGTTAGGGCAATTTGGGCCGATCACACAATTGTCTAAAAAGTAAGATGATCTATGCGTCGGATGGGCATGTAAAAGTCGGTCCACCCACCAATCCGCATTGGACCAGCGTGGTGGGATACGGTCCTAAACCCCCTAATGGATAGGGGTGTGTTAGAGGAGGCCTATGTCCAGCATTGGACTATTACACGCTGATGATATGATGTGTGTATGATGTACTCAGAAAATGAAAAAACTTTATTTAAAAATTAAAAGTCCGCAGGATTCGAATCCACGGGTTCATGTTATCGTTGATTTAAACACTCCATCGTCTTAGTGAGACGATGCGATGGATGGGCTTGTGAAAAGTCGATAACTGGTTTTAATACTATCTTTGGCAGTCATTACAACTTATTTACCGATTAGCTGCCATTCACCTCGTGGGTTTTGGTGATTCATCTGATCACCAGACTTTTATGTGAACACCATTTTTAGGCGCAATTTAATATATTAAAAACCGAACTTATATTTTATTAAGTGTAAAATGGCTAGGTGGAAGAGATAATCTGGATAATCGGGACATATAACCATATTTAAAAAAAAAATTAGGTTATAGAGTTTTTAATTTTACTTTAAAAACCGAAGATTTAGAACACACAATGAGGTAAATTTGCTATGTCTTAAGAATAAGGTACTCGGCGTGGTCAATCAACCCAGTAGGGTGTTTATTATTTAGAGTGGCCGTCGATAAAAAACGCATTGCAATGTAAAGTATAGATTAATATATAGCAATTTTAAAATCTAATAGGTCCTTGGAGCGAAACGGAGGCATCTAATTTACGGTTGTCAGGTTGTATATAAATGCTACGTATTGCGTAATTACATTCTTGATGCCCACGTATCTGGTTGATATGAAAATTTTAGTTGTGGTAAAATCTTCACCAGGAATTTAAGTACCATATGATCATAGAGTCGGTCCACCAACCAACCCGCATTGGACCAGCATGGTGGGATACAGTCCTAAACCCCCTAATTGAGCAGGGGTGCAGTAGGGAAAGCCTATGTCCAGCAGTGGACTAACTAGACTGATAATTACTATGACATCCGACGCAAGGATCATCGTACCTACATTTACGACAAATGAGTGATATTCCCAATTTGTCCTAACCAACTAGGAAAAAATTTAGAAAAATAGTTGTGTCTCCGCAGAATTTGAATCCACGACCAACAAGCACAAGCCTATACCACTAGGCTACGGAGGCAGTTTATTTATTACGTGTGCTAATAATCTATTACGTGTGCTAATAATCTAGGCCATTGAGGCCATCATTATCCATTTGTGTCTTATTAATACGCGTTTCTTCCATTAAGTGACTACAGATTAGATAATCTCTATAAATTTCTATCAACTCTGAGCGTCTTGGTTAGCTTAATGGGACTACATCACTTTACAAATGCCTCGGTAACAGGATTAATAGCTCAATTTCACGATCTAGACACATTATTTGATGATTATGTAATTACGCTGTCAGGTATTTCATTGCTCTTCAATCTTAAGACTCCAAAACTAATAGGGCAGTTAATTGCCAAAACGGAAATATGTTTTTATTAGGTTTATATTATAAATGCACTTAGAATAATGATAAAATTAATAGATTGAAAATATTATCACAACGGGGTTTGGGGGTTGCTAGTTGTACATAAATTAAGGATTATAACGTAGTAATAATGTTTTAGTTTATTTCTTAACTTATACTTATAAAAATAAATAATTGTATATTAGAACTCTAAACGCTTAGAATTTAAACATACAATTATTTACTTTTTAAGTAACACAAAAATATCTAACTGTTTATAAATATAGGGACCACAAAACATACACAACCCATCATATAAAATATAATTTGAAATTGGGGACCTAGGATTAGAGAAACTAGGTAAAATATATAAAAGCAACTTTAATCAAAATATTTCCTCTTAAAAATTCTGTCATAATAGATAGGTTACTTGTCGTAACAAAACCTAAGTAATAAACGTGTCGATGTGCCTTTAGTACGTTTACGTATGTTCTACTACATTAAATTTATCTTACATCAGGGGTAAATATTCGTAGACTTTAAAAATATGTGTTTTAATTCCTTTCCCGTTAACCGTGTAATTATGGCAGATATATTCGTATGTTTTAATATAAGTTATCTCTTTATTTATCCTCAAAATTCGGAAGTGAGTATTTTAATTTAATGATTTTTAATATTTCAATTCATCGATTAAGTTTTATAGACTGTCAGAATTTAGTACTTATAGATTAAAGACGTATTTATTATTGCATTCTTATTGAGTCGTTATCGCATAGGCTTTATTGTATGTTATGAATTTGGCATTGATAGTCAATGCCATTTTTCGTATATAAAAACCAGCGTAAGCCTTTTTATTGAGCAAACGTGAAGGCGGCGGTCGACTCATAAAATTTAATCACCCAATGCATGCTTTCGAAATATTTGTAAACAATAATCGTTTGTTAGCGGCGAGTCGCGTGGGCTTAGTTTTAATCGACATTTATTGTTCTGAACGATGACCTCTGCGATAGCGTTGGTGTCGATCGCATCGTATTAATAACGTGTGTAATATGAATACACACATTTAGACCATAAAACTGATGACCGAATAGTCTGAATCGGAAGAAATACCAATAAAAATTATTACCATTATTAAGCTTATTATATGTTAAATATTGACATTTTAAAGTGTACGAAGATTGATAGCAGAAGTATTTTAAATCAAGACTTTGAAAGCGTAATAAATATATTTCGTAAAGGCACCAAAAGAAGAATTATGAGGAGAAAAGTATACTAGAAAACAGTCCAAGAGCTATTAGCCTGTTATTTACTTCATTTACTATTGTTGCTACTATTGCCAGGCACTTGTAACAAATTATTAATATTTATTATCTATTAAATACGTACTATTAAAGGATAGGTTACCGTTGCTTAATTTATTACAATGCGAAGATATATAAGTAGGAGTGAAAGGAGAATTAAGTAAGGTATAAAGAATAGTGATAGCCAGAAATGAGCGTCGTTGGCAAATGGGTAGCCTACTGCAATTGTGCACGGTAGGAAGACACATGGTTACTTTATCTGTTTGTTCTGGCTAATCCATTGAACGGCTGGTCCAATTTTGATAGATCTTTCGGTCAAAGATATCTAAGGTAACTGAATAACCTACTTTTTAGAAAAAACATGTTTTGTTTATAAAGTACCATGCAGGCAAATTTCCGGCTACAGCTACTCCTCAAATAAAATATAACGATGATGTGAAATTTAGACTGTGTTTTATTTTCTATTGAAATTACAGTTATTACGAATATGGCTAAAGTTCATTGCTTGTGGTAATAACATTTTTGGCTACATTATCTATAATATGTTAATAAGTTTTCTTTTGACGGCTTTTTTCGTATTACTGGAAGTAATAAAAATAAGCTAAAATGTAGAACAACGTTTCATTAGAAATGGACTTAATATAAATCAAATAATGTAAAAAAAACATTATAAAATATAAAATTTCAAAATTGATTCGTTTAAATAATTTTATTGAATCATTTTAAACTTAAACAAGACAGCCTTCGATGTAATTATTAGTATCTTTTATTAAGTTACTATTTTATATGATATTTTAATGAAATCACCATTATTTTTCTTAATGCTCCTTATTGACTAATTTATCTATGTTCCCTGATAAAGTCGTTAAAGGTATCGTTTCCCGTCTTATTTTCGTTATAATTAACATAACATGATTTCACCAAAGCCACATATAAGAATCATGTATAGGAACTGGATATGACATGAATTAAGTCAAATGTGTAATAAAATTGTGTATCGTTTGTGCAATTGCATTTCAATTCGAAGCATAATTACATTCATCTTGAAATAAGACGCTAACTTCTTTTTAAAAGGTATGTCGGAAAAGAAAAAGAACGTGCTAAGAAATTCGTAACGGTTCGGATCAGCTTTTCTTGTTTCTACATTTGTTTAAGAAATATTTATTTTGTGCTTTAGGAATAAATCTGCAAAACATTAGGAAGTACTAACAAATTATCACTTAAACGTGCACTGTAGTTAAGTCTGACTAGACTGGAAATAAAAAAAACGGTGTCATACTTAATGAACTGTTGTTAGACGACTGTCACTTAGTGATTGTCAACTTGCTGATAATTCAACAATGCAAACGGTAGATCTACGAGGCCAATTTGTGGCCATTGTTAACTCATTAACATCGCTTACAAACCATTTGGCTATAATCATATATAGCATGAAAAAAATAATATGATGTTTGTTTAACTTAATTCGGAACATAACTGCTGTCTTCAGAGTGGGTACCCTTATATGGTAAATTTAACTAATTTTAAATAAGACACAATATATTGCAGTAATTTACGAAAAATTAATTCAAGAGTAAAAATAAAAAAAAAAAATGTAAGCGAAATTTATTTTAAAATTTTATGACGTTTACTAGTTTACTAGAATTACTGTTATGAAACAAAATAATTCGGGGAGAAGGCTTTAATACAAGTAAAGCTAATTCTCCTTTTAAACTTCTGCCCATTAGATAATTTATTTATGTGTGTTAAACAAAAACATACAGTTATTTGTTACAACATATATCTTTAAGATTAAAATGTTCTACCATTTCTATATCTGCAATATTGAGCATGAAAACAACAAAGCTTACGTTATAAATAAAATGGATTTTTGAAAGATCGTAGACGAAAAGCATTACTCGTGTATTTACCATCGGGTAAAGTCATTGCTGCAGACTTTATGATAGTAACAGTCCAAAAGTTTTGCTAAATTCTAAAAAGCTCTGTTAAAAGTAACTACAATTTAGAGTATTCCTTTATAGTTGTGTAGCGTTACAAAAATAACAAAATTAAACCATTGCATAGAAATGAAAAAACACTAATCTTGTTTGAATTAAATAATGAAAATATTTTTGCAGAATGTTCATGCTTTAAAATGGTACAAACTGCCTGTTTAACGGCGTCCTAAAATAATGATAGGAACCATCTAAAATAACAGCTTTAAAGATAACATTTTTACTAATACAATGATTTTTTTAGGTAGGTTCCTTTTGCTGGTAAATGTTTTGAAATAACCATTTCACAGCTATTTAAATTGCCCTTCTTAGGAAATAAATATCTTAAAACATATTGATAGTAAATATAAATGAAGAAAATGAGATGCAGTATCGCCTTAAAATACTAAATGTAGAAATATAGTATAAGCATGATGTCGTCCGCTTATATGGCATTTGGTTACCCAACCACACAAGAAAAGCTAAGTATCAAGGGTTTACGAGACTAATGCATTAAAAACAGTCTAATTTTGATACAGAGGACACTTATTCCAGAAATAACTGCAAGGACACCAATAATGCAAGACCTCCAAACACTGTTAGCTCGGTATGAATAAATTAGAAGAAATAGTTTACTATTTATAGTTGTGAAAATCCAGATTACCTTTGTAATTATGACACTAAACATTTCAGTTTGTCCTGTAATAATTGACCCTATTGGTTTTATACGCCAGACTATAATTCAAAATATTACTGTAAGCTAATTAAACGCGATAAAATCTCTAAAATTTTATTACTTTTCTTTAAAGCGTTGGCGCTGGGAGAAGAAGTGGCGCAAGAAACTCCGGCAACGCTTCTGTCTCATGTAGTGTTAAGCTGTGTCATATAGCAAAGGGTGTGTAAGTTCGACCTCACCGGTAAGGCGATGTATGTGTATATTTTTCTATGTTACCAAGTGTAAGCGGATTGCCAGATCTTCATTGTAATATTTTTAAGTCTGTGCTCTGCCCTAAACAAATGAAATTATTTTATATAAGCATCTGCGTGAAAAGCCCTAAAGGTAAAGAATAACTAATATCATTCCTTTACGCAGATTTCCTGGGAGCATAATTCCAACCATTAAACGTCGTTAAATGAGAATTTTGAAATTGAAAGACCAATATGGGCCGAATTTACAATAACAACATACAAAGGTACCAGCTAGGAGTATATTTTATGTTCAATTTACATTCAGAAACTTTAATTAACGCAAAATGTTTTTGAGTTCAATTTAGTATTGGTTATTATTTTCGCACAAAATATAGGTATGTGATAACACGTGATAGATCAAAATATTATTCTATGTATATTTGTAGTTTATCTACTAAAAATAACTCACAATTACCATTCAAACAATCTTAACATGGTAATTCAACAAAATAAGAAAAAAAACAGAACACAAAACGTTATGCTCTATGGCGACGGGACTCATTTTACAAACGAAATCTAAGGAACTTTAGTTCATCAGCACCTATTCAACTTGAGAACTAAACTAAGTCCCACTAGCGTAAAATTTAATTTTATAATACATTTAAACTACGTTTATTGAAAACATGAGTATTCTTATCAAATCCACTAATTTACGGATTTTTCGCGTTACTTAAATATATTTATTCCGACGTTTCGGATTATTTTCAGCATCCATGAATACGGCAGACTAAGTTGGTATATGTCTGTATCTCTGTTTTCGAATATCCGTCAGAGTTTTTATTTAATAATATTTATTAAAATCCAATAATTGCCGAATTTTTGCGTTACTTACAGTTTTTAGAAAAGCAACCCACACGAAAAAATATTTAAATGGTGATTCCGAAAGATCTTTACCATTCACGTCAACCTCTGAATTCGATGGCTCAAGTACGAAGACAGAACGTATTTTGTGCGGTATTTTATACCAAAGTGACGTAATTTCCTGACCAGGGTCTCATGGTGTACCAATCAAAAGCCTTTTGAGATCACAGAAAATGCCTAAAGCATCCTGTGATGCTTCCCAAGCCTCAAAAATGGTTTTGACTAGCCTGATGCCTGCGTCGGTTGTTGAGCGACCCTAGTGAATCCATACTGCTTGCTATTTAAAAGGCAATTACGATTGAAATGTTTAACTAATTGTATTTAAGTAAGAGTTTTCAAATAATTTACTAAGAGTAGGCAGTATAGATATTTGTCTGAAGTTATTAGGGTCCTATGACATCCTGATTTAAATATCAGAATAATTTTGCTATGCTTCATTAGGTCAGGAAACTCGCCCTTCTGATACTTACATTGAATATTGCTGCTAGGCTTAGAACCACGAGTGGTTTTACTGCACCGAGGAGCCCCAGACAGGAGCCTCAATTTGGGCCATCACTTTATAGTTCCGTTAGCATGCTGAATATGGCTGCCCAGGTGGACCGATGCCTAGGATCGATTCAGACGCTTTCTTAATAATAATTTTATAGCTTAAAGAGCTCTAACTAACATTACTGCAACCACTTCTCAAAGCGTTGGCGCTGGGAGAAGAAGTAGCGCAAGAAACTCCAGCAACGCTTCTGTCTCATGTAGTGTTAAGCTGTGTCATATAGCAAAGGGTGTGTAAGTTCGACCTCACCGGTAAGGCGATGTATGTGTATATTTTCTATGTTACCAAGTGTAAGCGGATTGCCAGATCTTCATTGTAATATTTTTAAGTCTGTGCTCTGCCTAAACAAAATGAGAATTATTTTATATAAGCATCTGCGTGAAAAGCGCTAAGGTAAAGAATAACTAATATCATTCCTTTACGCAGATTTCCTGGGAGCATAATTCCAACTATTAAACGTCGTTAAATGAGAATCTTGAAATTGAAAGACCATTATGGGCCGAATTTACAATAACAACATACAAAGGTACCAGCTAGGAGTATATTTTATGTTCAATTTACATTCAGAAACTTTAATTAACGCAAAATGTTTTTGAGTTCAATTTAGTATGTTATTATTACATAAAAGCACTAAAATATAAAGCTAAAAAATATAGGTTGAAGTTAAATTATAATATATAAAATTTTATGGTTAAGAGTAAATTTATTGCAGTGAAAGATAACAGTAAACTTTATAAAAACAAAACTATCAAACACAAATGAAAGATGCAAAGCACGTATACGGTACAGAATACAACAAAATCTAAGTGTTATTTGCAATCTATCTAGACTCGCTCATTAAGACTAAACACATATAATATTCATGAACGAAGATTCAAAGATGTAGTCATTTTTATTTGTTATTTCAATTGAAACATTAACCGTTTGTTTGTTATGAGCGTTATATGATAACTTGCAGCCGTAAGAGTTCTATAATGTAAAAACACAAAAATAAAATTATTGCTAACGAAGGCAAATGAGCAGTCGGGCCACCTGATGGTGAGTAGTCACTGACGTCCAAGGACATCAGCAATACCAGGGTATCACCTATGCGCTGCCTGCGTTCGACATAGGATGTTACGTCTCGTTTACCAAGTAAATACGCTGGCTACAGTGCCTTTTAAACCGAAACACAGTAGTATTTTACACATTATAAAGCGAACCTACAACCTCCAAAAGTCTCTATTTAAATTTAAATAACTTTAAATCTATGATTAGTAACATAATCATTAGTATGGGTTGAACGCTGGTGTGTTTCGACTTTATTCAATTTGATCATAAAAATTTAACACAAGTAATTTTTTATTATATTTCAACATATGACAGATAAAAATATTATTATAAATAATTTCTATATTATTATAAAAAGAATCGACCGCTGTTTCTGTGGTTAACAAAAGTTTTCACCAAAGTTTAAAACGCAGTTCACAACGCAATCACGCTTCTGTAATAATTCATGCATATTATTTAAGTCAATATCTTTATTAAATGTCCTACCAATTAATTGCATACAATATTCAACATACGATTAATTACAAAAATAGTTTCATATATTATAAGATAAAATAAAAAAAATACTAACAATAAGCGATTGTTACCTTTAATACAAAATTATATTAAATAATTTGAAAGCCGATAATACATATTCAACAACCTTTATATAGAACTTATAATGTTTTAGTCCAAGAAAACCTTTGAGGCGCAGTTTACCTACCCTTTGTTGACTTTTATCGTGGGCAGTTTCTATAGAGTAAAAAGAAACTGCGCTGTTAAACCTACTTTAAAATAGTAAAAAGTTTAGTAGCGAAACTTCCAATAATTACAAATACATAGTTTTAAAATTCTATACAGCGTTTGACTTTGAATAGGCCTGGAATATTTTTAAAAGTTGTTTCTTTTAGGCAACAATTGATTGATTGAAATATTTGGTTTTTCCAATTTTCACGTTGTCAGCAAGAAGAAACTACATAAAGAATAAATAATAACTATTAAAGAGCACAAATAATAATATTCATTAACTTTGTAAGTTTTTGCTTCTACAATTTGAAATTTAAAATTGCTTTTAGCTTCGTTGAAATACTGCTTAATACTCACAATAGTTTTAGCGTTATGAGAGTGACGCATTGCAAAAACAAACTCAGTTACAGTAATATAATAAAGTTCAATTTTAATTTTTAAAAAATGTTGATCGTTTTTAAGTTTTATTTCATTCTCATTGCTTACGCTGCTAGTTTAATGTTAAAAAACGAATCAAGAAGTTAGATTGAATGTATCAATATGTAGTGCTACAAATTGGGACAATATTTATCATTACATAGTAAAAAACAATTTCGCTCTCTCTGTCACTACATCCCTATGTACGCTTAAATCTTTCAAACTACACAACGGTTTCTATTAAAAACCACGTCAATTTTTTTAATAGATAGAGTGGTTGAGGAGAAAGGCTTATATGTTTAACACATGCTTTATGTTTTACTTGTATTGCCTATTAGCATAGATCCAGTCTGAAGCAGGGGTGGTCGCTAGTTTAAGATAAAAAAGAAACGAATAATGGAAAAAATGTATAGATGAAAATTTTCTTTAAAAAAATCTTATTACAATTTTCTTATATTATTTATGCACCATTATCATAGTATTTTTGTTTCATATCTAGAACTTCAACTAATATTCCACATTACGGAATAGTTTATAAATAGATTTACTATTGCTTTTATACGGAAATATGCTTTGCGTGAATCTAATTAAAGCAAATATGCAATTGTTTAGAAGGTTATCTACTAGCAAGTTCTATATCATTGATGTAAAGAAGCAATTGATTTTTGGCCGCTGTAGAGTTTTCCTTTTTTACATAAATTAATATCTTTGAAATTAGTAACTAAAACATAAGTCTGATACGGGTTACGTCGAATAAGATAGGTTAAGAAAATTATAATTATGAAATGAAAATAATTTTATCTTCTAATTATTAGTATTTAACGAAAGTAATCTTCGTTTCTGAATGAAGTTAATATTTTTTTTATTTGAGAACGTGTTGTTCGATGTTGGCCTTTTAGTGCGGTTGGCGTTTCATTCAATAACATAATTTTTGTTTCTTTTTTAACGTGTTTGTGGTCTAATCTCTTTGTCGACATTTAAAATCAGAGTCTTTGTTGTTGATTTCGTAACAAGATTGTCATAACCAATTGAAAATACTCAGTGATTGACGTTTGGCTGTCGTGTATCGATAAACTTTACACCTGACGAATTTCTTAGCAAGTATTCAAACAATATTCTTGGAAAATTCTTTAGAATTTATCTCTTTTACATTTTTTTAGTATTAAGTGTAATAAATAATAATATATGAAAATTTTAAATTTAAGGAAACCACTGTTAAAAATCTCTCTGTATATCAATGCCTTTACCTTGTAACTACAAACAAATAATATATTTTCTTAATTGAATTGAGTTAATACAATATTTGTTCTTATCAAATATGTAACTTCATGTAAGTTGAATCAATCCAACAAACAGACTATACAACAAATCTGAAACGATTATTAATCATTAGATATTTAAATCAAAGACTTCTCAAGTGTAAGCCGTAATATACTTGCTCCTATTTCACTCTTGTCGCCCGATGGTACGAATAATTGTCACATAGCCATCCGAGGCATCATCTTACTTAACACACTCTCAATTTAAGCGCAAGGCACACAAGACAAGGCAATAGAGGGCAATTTTTTTTTGCCTTTAACACCAAGAATTCCCCCACATCAAAAATAAAAAAAGTGTATATAATAATTATATCACTAATTACTGGCATAATTTTTGCATAAATAACCCCTTGTATCAAAAATATATTTGATTAAGAAAAGTAAAACTTATTAGAATGTTTTCCGATTATCTTAAAATATTACAACACATTGTTCCCGAAGTAACGATAGCCTAACGAGCTTTTTATGTTGACATTTATAGCGTTACTTATATCTATGTTCTCCTTTTATCTCCAAACGTTCGGTATAAATATAGAGATTGGCATATTTTTTTATATTTGCTCATATATTTATATGGGACAGCTCTGATAGATGCTATTGATGTTTTACCCCAAAATTTAATACATACACAGAATATATTAATACTACAAATAATTGAGGTAACTATCAGGAAGGTGGGAAATAGAAACGATTGAAGAATCAAAGAATACATTTTAAAGCAATGTTGTGCTCACAAAACTTTGGTAATTTTTTTTGAACATCTAGTTGAAAGATATTTTTAATGCAAATGGTAAAGTTTATGTTGACATTGTATAATATAAACATTAGGAGTCCTAAACTATAAATATTTAAAAATTAAGTTATTGTAGATGTCCTACTCATAATTTAATAGACATTATATAGCGTATTTAAGGACCCACAAAGAGTTTATTCTAATTATTAATATTTTAACATTAATTTCGTCAATGAAACAGTCACTTTTTTTGTTGCAATGACGCGGAACCTTTTGGTAATATCAATCGTCAAGCGTTCAAAAGATAAAACAAACAGAAAGTGAAAGTTTTGACAAGACAATGGATCATCAATCACGAATTGCTACTGTAAAAAGTAGTTTCAACGTAACTCAAGTAACTTGGACGCTAGAGTCTATCAATGATGCTAACTTTTAGCTGTCATGTTCTTAATAGTTATTCCGTCGTACATTTTTTTTTTCTTGAACTATTACTGTACAAGTGAAATATTTTTTGTATTTTGGTGTTTTAATGTTTGTTGTTCACAGTAAACCAACATTTAACGCCAGTTATCGCACGTTGTTTGATAATTATATATTATTATCAAAGGTTGCAGATTATTTTTGTCGAACGGAATTAGCAGTACTTTTATGGAATCCTTTTAATTTGTTGGAGCAACGAATGAACTCTATTTAATTAAATTTTATTAACACAAAACTTATCATGGTGATATTTCGTCGTCAATAATTGAACACAAGTCTAATTGAATCTTATTTATCTGTAGGCAATTAATGAGCATTGTTGACTCGATTATTAGTAAACTTTATATTTTTATTAATAATCAAAGAGCAAGATGGATAAAACTAAGTAATTTGAATTTTTTGTTGTTTTAATTAGAAACACTTCTGTAAAATGGACTTACTCTGTTAATTAAAGATACAAAGAAATTAGATTACGAACGTCGTTTAACATATCAACGTGACTTTTTTAAATTATGTGTTAAAATACTTAAAGTGTTATTAAATTGTACTTGTCATGAATATAATATATACTTTTATATTTGTATATTTGTTTGTCTAGTTAGAACCAGTTTTATTTTTCTAGTCCCTTCACTATTTATTTGATAGGATAATTAAACAAACATATTGATATTGGTATTTAATTCGGCACCCGTGGCAATTATATCTTTTAGGAAAGCTCTTTGTTGAAAGGCTAATAACGGAAAGTGGAGCTACAAAAAGCTTCGTTTGTCTGTTGATTAACACTGTCAAGTGTTTACATTCTTAGGCGCACATTTATTCTAGTGTATATTCTTGTATGTAATGAACGTTTGACAATAAAGAAATGTAAAAGATAAGGCTTTACATACATACATACATCATCAGCCTGTTTTAGTCCACTGCTGGACATAGGCCTCCCCCCTAATACACCCCTATCCATTAGGGGGTTAGGACCGTATCCCACCACGCTGGTCCAATGCGGGTTGGTGGGTGGACCGACTTTTTACATGCCCATCCGACGCACGGATCATCTTACTTTTCAGACAATTGGGTGATCGGCCCAAATTGCCCTTACCAACTAGTAAACAACAATGAAAAATTGTTGCGTCCCCGCAGTATTCGAACCCACAACCTCCGGTTTCTAAAGCACACGCCTACACCAGGCTTTACTTTTATGAAATAAATCTTTCATCAATATTTTTTATGTTTGTCTGTTAACTGGCGACTAATAAGGATCACGAGTATATTGTTAGTGTATTTAGCCCAATATCCCCCTAATTGCGAAGGTACAGTGAGGGGAGTTCTATGTCCAGCAGTGAACTAACAAAAGCTGATGATGATAATGGTATCGAAATAATAATGCCATTTCCTTTTTGTAACACAATATACAAAACATGAAATTTTCGCTTATAAAAAATAATTTTACTTAACCATAAATAAACGTAAGCGGCTTTTAATTTAACGTGTTTATTTCATTTATTTTTTCTTATCTTGCCCTTCGCACAGAACCATGTAACAAGTTAACAAGTAATTGTAAGTAAGCAAAACACACTTAGTGTTGGCTAACATAAACACTCGTTTAAAACATTTACGTACTAATAGGCTTTTAAATAAGTTAACGTATGTACGTGAATCAGCAATTATTCTAGAAAATTGGTAGGAATAAGCATATTTGTTCGTGAAGACTAAAGTGAGCGCTAACAAAGCGAAGATTAAATGCATTATCTTAAATAGGTAGACCTTATTATGAATAAAAATAGACAGTTTTGGCAATGTACGGTAATATAAGTATACTATTTTAAATTGATAAATCCTAAAAAAGTAAATTTAATACCTTTATAGTTAAAACCTATCTTAATTTCTAATGTACTTCTCTGTACCTTAAACAAAAAAAAATCTACTTCAATATACCGCACTAGCACATAAACCACAAACCTACACCACCTTACTATAGAATCACTTATTTAACTGGTATCCCTGCATCCCATCAATCGATAAAAAGACCGGTAGCGCTGAATGCAATTAAACGGGCGACAAGAATTAGCTTCTTAAGGCAACACTAGTCGCCATTGTGCGAATGTTTTCAAGCTGTCAACTGTCGCGCTCCATTTTATTCATGAGATAAAAAAGCTTAAACATCTAACGTTACTTGACTCGAGACCATGTATTGTACTTAGTTTACATTTGAGAAATATTTTTGTAATATTTGCACACATCGTTATTACTTTAAAGGTATCAAGTGCGTATTTGGTTTCCTTTGTCACGATTTGTCACTAAGTTTAGAGCTAAATAAGATCTAACATTAAACGTGTTATTAATTCAAATGACTGTAAACACAAAAAATCAAGGGCTTTGACACTTCTATTGTTATTAAAAAGAGCAATAGAAATATGAACCAAAATGCATATTTTCTTTATTTCCGTTAAAAGTAAACTATTATATCAAAATAAAATGTTGGGTCGCAGCTCTTCAGTATAATATAGCATGATATAGCATAATATAACATAAAATTTTAAAAATTTCTTGACCCTGAATGCAGTAATAAACAATATTAATTAACAATAGCTCAAAATAAGGTACGACTTTTATAACAATTGTTAATATGCGAAATCAGTTAAATTTTATTTTCTTCATATTTTGTTTAATCTCTTAAGCACTGAACAACGCCACTATGTTCCTAAATTACCTTATTCAATCATTATATATTGCAAACCTTACAATAAGCTTTACAGGAGGCGGACTTAATGCCATAGCGCATTCTCTGGCTGTCAACCCGGGCCGTGGTAAAGATATTCTGACTATACAGCAGTCAAACCGGCATATCATTCATAGATATTGTTTAGCCTACGTATCTTTAAGCTTACACTAAGCTATCCCCATTGCAGGAACCATAGTGACCTTACATGGGGTCAATGGCGTCTCATGACCCCTGTGTTACTCTTTCTATATTTTTGCACATAACCCGAACTATTTATACATCAAGGTAGACCACCTTGCAAAGTAACCAGCACCGGAATTTTAACGTAGTATCCTAAAATTAAAATTATCACGACGTTGACTATAGTTACTTTGTTACTTACTTTAATTATAAGCCCTCAAAGCAGGGACAAACTAAATTTAGATTAATCTGAGTAGATTGCGTTTTAATACCTAACTCAGTTAAAGTGAGCTAGAGCTAGAGCTAAGAAATTAAAGTGTTGTGGTAAACTTGTCTTGCGCCTCCTAATAATAGTAACAGTGACAACAAGTATTAACAGTATATATAAATACATTGTGTCTGTCTTTGAGTTTGCCCTCATTTCACAGAAATTCTACTTAATGTACCGCAAAGCCCGAGGAGGTTTTATTGAGAGTAAACTTTGCGCCTTACACGCTACCGTTATTCCTTCTTAATAAATTTTTCCTTTACTAGAAAGAGAATATTGAAAAATGTTGTGTAGTTTACTTATCGCTTATTAATGTTTATCTGACTCCAGTCAAAATTTTATCTGATTCTAATCAAAACTGGAGTCAGTATAGATCAATAAAAATTGTGTAAAAAAAGATAAACATTATTTTATTGACTTAAAGAATTGTAATTTTTTTCACATATAGAATAAGAAAATTAAAAAATTAAAATTGAATGCAACAGTATAAATGAAAATTAAGACAGTCGTAGTGAAAAATTATTTCCGTCCGAATTAAACTTTTGGCTCAGTTTTTTATTAACGCGAGTTCTTCATAACGAGGGCCTAGCAGGCAATCCCAACTCCTGCGAAGCGCTTAATTATCCACTATTCATACTGAATACACATTTTACGAATTTTACGCATTCGATTGAGAGGAAATATTTGTTTGTTTGTTTTGAATAGACTCCGAAGCTACTGATCGATTTAAAACGTCTTTACTACTTAAAAGCTTCAATGTCTTTGAGTAACGCTATGTATTTTTTATTACAGGAAAATCTAAAAACAACAAAGAAAAAGCAGTGTACCGACTACTAGTTGTACATATTTTGGTCCCAACGTTTCACTGTTCTTTAAATTGTACCGTTGACTAGCTTTTGTCTTAAGAGAGTTTCATGTATACATCTTGTGAATAATGTGTATCACCAAAAATAACAAAATTATGTTGCCCTTGGTAAAGATTAAGTGTAATAGTTGCAACTGAAATTGGCTTAATTATTTACTACAGACTCTGAATCACTACACGTATTTTACGACACATAAATCAACAACTATAAGGTACAAGTATATTTCCAATTTGTCCTCATCATAAACAAGTCACACAAACACGGAATATTGGCTTAATGGTGTATTGTTAAAGAACTAAAGTGCGTTATGTGTATTTCCAGTAAACGCACTAATTTAGATTGAAGTAATTTGCAACAAACGTCAACTGCATCAAGTAATCAAGGTATAATGTAGTTTATTCAAGATATAATTAAAAGTGTTACGTAGGTAAGAAATCTACCATTAGCGCGGTATTCTGGCAAGTACTGCAGAAAAATTTTAAAAATATAATGTGTTACAATTATTACGTCTAAACACAATCACTGCGCGGATGAAACCGCCGGGAGAAGCTAGTATACAATAGAGCATTTGGTTAAAAAGTTTCATCATGTGCAACTGAATCAAAAAGTTTTGTGCCAATGAAACTATACACAACCAATGCGGACTAAAACTTTAAAAAAAGGCGTTTTTTTCACATTGAGAGGCAAACGAACAGTCGGCCCACCGGATGTTAAATGGCAATACGTAGGGTATAACCAATGCTCTGCCTAACGCGAGACATACGATGTTACGTCTCGTTTACCCAGTAAATACACTGGCTACGGTGCCCTTCAAACCAGAACAAAGTAGCGTTAACACACTACTGCTTTGCGGCAGAATTAGGCACCGCGGTAGTAAACTCCCCCAGACGGCCCCCACTAAAAAAGGGGAACTACCACCGTTATAATAAATAAATAAAGTGTTTCAAAATGCTTTTATATATTATTTATTCGTTGTACATTTTATGTATCTAAATAAAAGATACAAAGGCGTACTTATTGATAATGACATTTTCTCCCAGTCTACCTTCGGATAGTTTAGATGATATTACGATACGTTAGGTTACACTTACATATGTATGAAGTGAATCTTGTTAAATTTAAAAAAGACAAAATAGGTTATGATTAAGTATTATTAATATTATTTTCAAGTTACTATTTAATTTACGTCAATTTCGATTGTGTTACCCTCAAAGTTGTCGATGAATATGTCTACGTTGGGCACATATTGCAGTTGGGAAGACACAGTTTCGAGAGAGATGTCGTTAGGAGGATAAAGTTGGGCTGGATAGCATTTAGGAAGCTACACCACATTTTCACGTCGCTGATACGGCAGAGTTTAAAGACAAAGGACTTAAACCAATGCGTACTCTCCGTGATGTCCTGCGGGGTAGAATCGTGGCCAATGAATATCGGATTGATCCACAAGTTAGTCCGTAGCTTATTGTGCTATGGAACGTGCTATAATCGGAGTCTCCCTGTTGGATAAAATTCGTAATGAATTCAACCAACAGAGAACGAAAGTTATCGGCATAGCTCAAAGGATTAGCTCGTTTAAGTGGCAGTGGGCCAGTCACGTGGTCCGGATGGCCGATGGGCCCATAAGTTTCTAGAATGGAGGCCATTTAGGAAAACGGAGTGTTGGCTGACGCCCGACCAGGTGGAATGACGATCTTCGTGATGTAGCCGGTTCAAGTTTGCAGCGAGTAGCAGGGGATCGGCCGTCTTGGCGTTCATTCAAAAAGGCCAATGTCCAGCAATGGATTGATAGAAGCTGATTATACTGATGATTTATTTATGTCTATTATATATTCTTCAAGACCACAGACTTTCATTACAATAGTTTTAGGGTACCACGACAACGCAATGTATGTATCGTAATAACTATAAAACATGATGTAAACATTACAAAAAATAGGTAGGATTGTATAATTTATTGCTGAAATATTTCACAGAATTTAGTGGAAAGTAACGTAATTTAAAGTTACACTAGACTTGAGAAATGCTTTCAATCGCTACTTGTTTAATGAATTTTAAATTTTTGATATGATATATTTTGTTTTACAAGCAACTGGAAATCTTGAATTTACGACTACTTTTCACGCAACAAAGCTCATTTTTATGATGTTGTGGATAAAACCCAACCCACAGAAAATTTTAATTGATTTATGTCTTTATTTCATCGCAACGGCCATCACTTACCATAACTCAGAGCAGAACGTAGATTATATAAATGATAAATACTATTATATACAGATAAATAAATATATATTCAGTACGTATCATAAAAGTAGGTATACCTTATTTCAAATTCAGAGAACCTTAACTGTCGGTGAAAATATTACGGTATTTACCTTAGTTGCCTAGGTTGGAAAGCTTTCTCTATAATTGCTGGCTAATTTATTTAATATTTGATTAGCGTTTGAAGAGATGAAGAAGACAAAATTAACCTAGTATACTATGTAATAGAATCTTACATTTACGCGAATACTACACATTATTCTTTACTTATATTATTTTAAGTTCTTTACTTACATTACTTTTTATATTTCATTTAAAGAATAAAGTGGCAACAGCATTATTTTGGGTAAAGTCAGTAACCACTACACAAAGCGGATCGTAATATAAGAAATGATAAATCCTGATAGAGGCAGTGACCACGGTTTTATTGCCAGAATGTCACTATCGGCAATTTCTTCTAATCAATAGTTACAATCTTAAAGAAACAACACAATAAAGTTGCGAAAACTCATATTTTCCTTATGAAATTATCAGAAGACATTCTTAACAATATTTAGCTAGTAATACTATTACAGAAACGAAAGACAAAATTTCGTTTATTCAATACAAATCATTTTTGATGTGCCCTTATTTTATCCTCTTTTCCTCGAAGTACTAACACTGTTAGATTCTGAGTGAAGAATAAAACAATAATAAATTTTGAAGGATATTTTAGGTTTAATTTAATATTCTACAAAGTGCCTCCGTAGCCTAGGTGGTATAGGCGTGTGCTTTAGAAACCGGAGGTCGGGTTCGAATCCTGCGGGACTCAACAAATTTTCATTGTTGTTTCCTAGTTGGTTAGGGAATTTGGGGCTGATCTACCAATCGTCTGAAAAGTAAGATGATCCATCGTCGGATGGGCATGTAAAAAGTCGGTCCACCCACCATCCCGCATTGGACCAGCTGTGGGATGCGGTCCAAAACCCCTAATGGAAAAGGAGTGTATTAGGGGCCTATGTCCAGCAGTGAACTATCAAAGGCTGATGATGATGATGATGATGATGATGATGATGATGACGATGATGATGATGATTCACAAAAGTGTGAGCTAAATAATTAAAACACTTACACAAAATGCTACTGATAAATTAAGCAATTATATGTTTCTTTCTTGTTTTACATTGTCAATATCCTTGACTTGAAAATAAACATTGAAAAATTGATGGAGTTTTTGATATTCAAATTAAATATCAACTATCCCGCACTCTAATATTAAAAAAACACCAAAAAAACATTTCTTTTTTAATGTAAAAACAAGCCAAGGACTGACGTATCATTTATAAGCACTAGTTTGACAAATTTAAATACGTCCGAGAGATATGTTATTATTCTGTATGATAACATTAGCGATTTTTAATTTGAAGTAATATGTGATAATAATGATTATACATTATATGCGTGTATGCCACATTTTAACGCATCATAAGTAACAAATTATGCATGTGACAATAACTAATTCATTTTATGAACATCCCTTATACTATTGCTCATTCGAATAAATTTTAAACGTTAGTTCTCGGATAATGTTTTGATAACATTATCAGGTTTAGGAAGATCTATTTATTAAGAAAACTTGAATGGATAATCTGAGAACTGACCGCCGAAATGACTAACAATGCTCGAAGCTATTACCGGCATTATTTAGTAGTTCGTATGCTGTTAGAACAATCTTAATAGGGTATTACATTTCCTACTACACTTGTAAAAATCAATCCAAAATAAGTTATATATTAATATTACAAAAATTTTAACCGACTTTTATATTATGATGAAACATATATTTCTTCGCAATTTATGCCTGTATCGTAACTAAACTATCAGTATAATCTCCCAGGTTTTATCAAGAATTTTTCGGGATTCTGTATACTAAGTAATTCCCTTTAATTTTATGGTCATTTCGGACCGCATTTTTGACCGACATTTCAAAAGAAGGAGGTACTCAATTCGGAGCGTTGCGTTTTTTTTAACAAAAGAACTAATAAATAATTATTATTTTGAGAACCAAATAAATATTATTGTAACGTGAATATAGTTGATGGAATAAAATAATTTAGGAAATTTTCAATGTAGAAGCCCCATAACATATATTTAGTGGAATGAACTTATTTCGCACGTTTTATATACTTAACGAAAGTGAACACGTTCACGTAACAAGATTAGACAAAGAGCCCCCAAAGTTCGAGAAACACTCGGACTAATGAAAAGAAAACTTATAAAAGTTCAAGAGTTTTACTTGAATATACATTTATATCTGTAATAAATAAATACTATAATTTATTATATATATACAAACATACATTACGTTTCTAAATACAAACCTTAACAAAAACATGATCAACATAACATTTTTTAGCCCTCAGTAAGGACTAATCGGAGGGCTAATATTATTAATTTTTTTATTAATATTAATAAAATCTTAACCAAATCGATTACCTAACTTACATTGCTTATAATTTCGAAGATTTTTAATCATATTTTGTAAATGTCAACATATATTATAATTAACTATACATAATGTTATTCTTATTCAAATTCATATGCAATTCGTTACGTTTTTATTATTCATGGTGTAATGGTACAATGGCTACTGTTAATTATTTTTAATATTATCATCATCAGCCTGTGATAGTCAACTGTTGGACATAGGCCTTTAGGGGTTTTGAACCGTATCCCACAACGCTAGTCCAATGCGGATCAGTGGGTGAACCGACTTTTTACGTGCCCATCCGACGCATGAATCATCTTGCTTTTCAGACAATTGGGTGATTGGCCCAAATTGCGCCAACCAACTAGGAAACAACAACGAAAATTTGTTGAGTTCCCGCAGGAACCCACGACCTCTCCGGCTTCTAAAGCACACGCCCATATCAATAGGCTACGGAGGCACTAATGTTAGTATTGATAGTAAACCTATATGTGCGGCATCTCCCACCTCCTACAAGAAGCTCTGGGTCTTTTAAAACATTTAACTTAAAATTGAAAGCGCATATACTTTATATACAAAATCGGCACTTAAAATTCTTATCCTTTAATGGCCAAAACAGTATTACTTACACTAAATTGTACGCTAAGATCATTCCATACTACACACAAGGTTTTTATTAAAACAGGCAGTTATTTTAGATGTTTCCTGTTATTGATGTTAATTTTATTGCATTTTTTATGTTTACTTCGTACTTTTTATGTTCGTTGTTTTATTACTATTTATTATTTCAATTGTTGCAAAATTTTTTGTTATTTCAAATATAGCCATCTATCAAACGTTTTTCACGTTCTACTGAAAACCAGCAATCGCGAAGCTTATAAGCTTCATGATGTTACGCTGAGTGGACACCTTTTTTGGTGCCTTTCTAGATTTTGTATTACTTTTATATTTTTATTGTTATTGTATATTGAACTTATGTACTAAACAAACCTTTTTCTTTCTTTCTTTCTATATATATATTAATCCAATTAAAACGTATCATTTTAGAGGGTTTAAAAAATGGCTTTAAAAAAATCTGCTTTTTAGGGATTTCCCGTTTATTGTATATATATTATTATCGACTTTTTGGACTCTTACCGAGAGTATAAAAACTACAACGTGTTCAATAAGATCCAGAGTCAATCATCAAGTCAAAACATTACCTGAAAGGAATCTGCAGTATCAGACCGTATTTTATACAAACCCAACTATTTTATAAAAACACAAATCCTTTCAAAAGAGCAAAGAGAATTTATTAATACTTACATTGTAAACACTGTCTTTTACAATGTATTGGTTAAAGTTAACTTTCCAATATTGTCATGGTATAATATTTTTCAATATCTTTACGCATTGTATCACTGTCATTGCATTAAGGCAAAAAATAATAAAGTGTAGCTAGGATCGTCTCGGTTGGTAAAGTTAGTTATTTTTCTATAGTCGTAGATATATTTTTTTCTTTTATTTACTCGATAATTATACATATCAAATCCAATAATTTACGGATTTTCCGCGTTATTTATAGTTTATAGAAAAGCAACCCACACGAATAAATATTTAAATGGTGATTCTCACCACCATCCCTCGCAGTTAGCTACTGTCGGTAAATGTTTGCTTCAGAGAGCACAGCAGATCTGCGACGAGGAGTATTTGACGGCTGAACTGGAGAATGTTAAGCGGTGCTGTGACAACAAACTCCAAGTTACACGTCTACGTCGCAGTTACCGTGTGCAGCCAGCCAGTCGAAAAGAGTGCTGCCGTCTTACCGACATAATCGGTTATATTTTAAAGCGAGCTTCGATTAAAACATATTATAAGCCGCCGAAGAAGATTGGCCAATATTACTAAACGTCAAATGTAAAATTCCTCTGCAGGTACCGGGAGTGTACAAGCTGGCTGTGATTGTGGTCTCTCTACATTGGACAAACATAAAGACTAGTAAGAACCAGAGTCAAAGAACATATAGCCGATGTAAAGCGCCAACGCCATAAGAAATCTGCAATTTGCGACCATATTCTAGACAAGCCCAATCATTATATTAGATTTGATGAACCAAAAATACTTGCAAAAGAACAGCAATTTATACCAAGGATGATGCGGGAAGCAATAGAAATTAAAAAATATCTAAATTTTAATAGGGGGGTGAAGTTACTTGCGTCCGTAGAATCAACCATCTATTATAGACACACCCTACACGTGCCCCCTCGGTGGTGCTAACCGAGTAACAACGCCGAGTATCAGGCGGCGCGCAACTATTCTGATCTTGTCGGCACGCAAAACGTTCCGACATGTGGGTGGTAGGAAATGACCAGCACAAACCGTAACCCCGTGGTCATGTTTTGCGGGACCGGTGGTCTTGGCTTAATTGCCTGAACTGCGAGAAAGAAAACCTCTATCAAATTACCCCAAGTGCACGGTGAGGTACGTGCCAAGAGACTGCATGGCTGGTGGGAGATCAGTCTTTAGTGATTAGCCTCGGCGGACCTGGCAAACATCGTTGTATCATCCTTCTTAAAGGGATGTGCGACACACTTTTTGCGACCTTAGTATATCGGCCTTAACTCGTGGGAACAATATGAATGAGAATACTAAATATAAAACTAACCCAGATCTGATACAACAAACCTTTCATAAGAGCATGATCAACAAAACACGTAGCAATTCGCTTAGTAACATACGGCAAGACACAAACACTACTGAAGTATTATTTAGTGCAAACGCAGCAGATAGGAACGAAGCCAACAAGATCGTACACCTCTAGCCAAAAGGAAAAGAGTAGACACCAAATCATCAAATCAAACAGAAAATGCTTTAAAAAAAGTCTAATCCAATTGCATATACAATATCTACCCAAAACCAGTTTAAAATTCTAGACAGTAAAGAATCAAGTAACGAAAAAGTAGAGGAAAACCACCAAACCCAGAACCAATATTTGTCACTGGAGTCCTAAACATAAAAGCTTTGAGAGAGGTAATGACTAAAATTACATCTGCCGAAAGTGATATATAACATGACCACTCTCAGATCGGGACACATAGTAAAAGTAATGACAGTAAGCATAGAAGTATACAATTTGATACGAAAAACATTCATTACAAATAACATCAGTCACTACACATATATGCTAAAAAGCGAAAGACCTAATAGAGTTGTACTCAGAGGTCTCCACAGCTCAGAAAATACCTCTCAAATAAAGATGGAACTTAGTGACTACGGACATGAAGTGAGACAAGTTGTAAATGTACGGCACCGAGTCTCAAAAGAACCTCTACCATTATTCTATGTAGATCTGGAACCAAAACCAAATAACAAAGAAATATTTAGGTAAGATATTTAAATCGCATGAAGGTATCATTTGAACCACCTTATAAAAAAAAGAAATTCTACAATGTAAAAGATGTTAACGATTTGGACGCTCCAAAAATCAATGTTTCCGACCTTTTAGATGTGTCAAATGTGGTGAAGATCATCCAACTTTCACTTGCCTAAAACAAAAGATAAAGAGCTCCAAAGATACAAAAGAAGATCAGATGTTCAAACTGTACACAGAAACACTCCTGCTAGCTATATAGGGTGCATCCAATTAAACAGTACAAAGAGCATATACTAAAAGTTCAAACAAAACCTGCCAAAGAAAACAACCAATACAATCAGGCAACTGAAGACATCAGACCTCAGTCAAAAAAAATTAACTACAGAAGTACTCCTACATATGCCACAATAACTAAAAATGCTACAGAAAGCATAAACAATTCAAGTCAACCCCTACAATGGAACAACTTGGGGATATCTTAGACAAGATGTTGATCGAACACAAAAGATGATGCTGAACAAGCTAGACAACATAATGGATAGGTTTCTCCACATTTTAAGCAGTCAAAAGAAAACACAGCTCCATCCTTAGAATAATTACATGGAACGCCAATGGTATACTTGCTAGGAAACTAGTGCTTGAATTTTTCCTAAAAATGAAAATAATCGTTGAGGCACTTATATCAGAAAGTAGTACTAACTCACAAAAGTTTTATCTCAATAAAAGGTTGTAATATTTAACAACTAAGATCCCACGGGAAAAGTGCATGGAGGAACGGCAGTACTTATGGAATCTAATATAAAAGACTATCCCCTAGAACCTTTTTCAACAAAAAAAATTCAAGCCACTTTAGTAAAAGTCAGTGACAAGGGCTCAGATATCACACTTGCTGCAGTTTACCCTCCCCCTAAACAGCAGATTAAAAGTGAGGACTACAAACACTTTTTTGTAAACTTGGACATCATTTATAAGTGGAGGCGGTTGGAACGCAAAACATTTATTCAGGGGTTTCAGACTAATTACCGCTAGAGGCAGACATATCAACGGTGAACCCACTTATTGGCCCACTGACCTGGGCAAAAACCGGACTTACTAGACTTTTCAGTAAAAATATTTCAACAAATAACACAGAAATAGAATCAGACCTTGATGCCATGTTAGATCATTCAGCGGTTATATTTAATGTAAATAATAAGATAAAATTATTCGAAGCACAACCAAAAATGTACAACTAGAAAACCAATTGAACGAAATATCGGATATCATTACAGCAGAGGCACTGCTTTTAATTTCCTGAAAATCACTTAGGAATTGAACAAGCAATAGATGGATTAAACCTTATGATCACTGAAGCTGCAAACAGGTTTACACGCGTCAAAAAAGGTTACGTAAAAGAACAAGTCTATCCAGCTTCCATAAGACTAATTAATAGTGGCTTTGTAGGGTATGGCATAACAATCACTATTCGCAAGATAAAACTGCGTTTAATAGGGATTCACAGCAACTAAAAAGCTTATCAAAAAGTGGGAAAATCAAAAACTGCAACCACATTTTGCTCAACTAATGCACACTAGTGACACAAATTATTCATTGTGGAAGGCAATCAAGAACCTCAAACGCCCCATGAAGCAGATAACACCTTTAAGAACGCAATCCAGAACTTGGGCCCGCTCTGATCATGAGAAAGCCAATACTTATGCGAACCATCTGCATAAAGTTTTGAACCATTTTCTAGCAGTAGCGGTGGTAGTCCCCTGTTTTACCGGTGGTAGGTCCCCTGTTTACAGGAGACCGTCTGGGTGGTACCACCGCTGTGCCTATTTCTGCCGGAAGCAGTAGTGTGGAAAACACTGCTGCGTTCCGGTTTGAAGGGCACCGTGCCAGCGTATTTACTGGGTAAACAAGACTTAACACCCTATGTCTCACGGTAGGCGCGCGTTGGTGATACCACTGGTATTGTTAACGTCTATGGGTGTCGGTGACCACTTCCCATCAGGTGGCCCGACTGCTCGTCTCCTGCGTATGCCATAAAAAAAAAAATAGCACCGACCCACATTTTGATATTGAAATAGACAAATACATCAGCTCCCCTTTTCAAATAAGTTTAACATTAAAATCTGTGTCTTTAAAGGAATGTAAACGCGAAATTCTTAACCTACAAAAAGGAAAATGTCCCGGCTACGATCTTATTGACGCTACCCTATTAAAACACCTTCCAATTAACGGACTACAGCTCATCCTTTCTATTTTTAATGCCTGTTTGAGACTGTCCTTCTACCCGAGCCAGTGGAAAATAGCTCAGGTCATTATGATCCTGAAACCAGGCAAAGAGGCGCAAGATGTGGCATCTTATAGACCTATAAGCCTCCTTCCGTTAGTTGGAAAACTTATGGAAAAATTGTTGCTGAATAGAATGCAAGATTATCTCCCAAATTTAATACCGACTCACCAGTTTGGTTTTAGAACGGGCCACGGCACTATCGAACAAGTTCATCGTTTAGTTGATGAGATTAATAGAACATTCACATTAGTAGACTGCAAACTTCGAAGCCTATACTGGCTTATCGGGCGCAATTCTCAGCTGACGAGTTCCAGTAAAATGGCGATCTATAAGACTATTTTAAAACCAATATGGACATACGGCATCCAGCTATGGGTACTGCCAGCCACAGCAATATTGAAATATTAGAACGTTTTCAGAGTAAGACAATGAGAAATATGTTTAATATTCCATCCTACATAGCAAACAAATATGTGAATCAGGACCTAAACCTGCGAACAGTAAAAGAAGAGATTGAATGCTACAGTAAGAAATACCAAGACAGACTTGAACAGCATATTAATGAGTTAGCTACCAAACTGCAGGGAGTCGGCAGTCTAAGATATTCTCGCCTTAAGAGAAGTAGTATACCCAAACTAGCAACTAGATTTGCAATCACAAAATAGTAATGGCATCAATGGATGCACAGATCAGTTAAATAAAATATATATATCTAATGAAAATCTGACAGAAAATTAGATTGTTTTAAAGAAACAGATTGCTAAGTAGCAGGATTTATAAAAAAAAAAAAATTTAATAGAGAGGATAGTTGGTCTTTGTCACCTTCATAGGATCCAATAACTATAAAAATTAAATCCAAGCATATAAAAACTACAAAGCCACAGGACAACATAAGTACTTTTTGTCAAACCAATGTTCAAAATTAAGAAAATGAAAGGTATGCCAATTTTAATAAAAACTCTGACGGTTATTCCAAAACATTGAGATACGTACATATAGCAACTTAGTCTGCCCGTTATCATGGATGCTGGATAGAATCCTGAACGTCGGCAATAAATATATTTAAGTAACGCGGAAAATCCGTAAATTAGTGGATTTGAGTCGTTGATATGTTACAAACTAGTTTTACGCTGTTAAAATCGAATGTAATAACAATCCCGAGGAATAAATTGTGATAGGATTACACGTACAGAAGCTCATAAGTATAAGCTTATACTTAACTTACTGGCGATCCGATTTGCGGGCTTTAACTGAATAATCCTATTGTACGCAACTTCAGCATGAACATTTCCGATATTTTAACAGGGTAAATACATTTTAAAATAAGATCTGGGCTATAAAATATCAATGTCAGGAAATGGAACAATTACTTTGTTAATGGAAATATAGATATTTGATTATTTTTCAAAAATGAACTTTAAAATTAAGTTTAGTTAAAGTCAGTGTTTTTGAAATTATAATAAACTATTAACTAACGTATACTTTTCTTACGTTTGTTAATATTTGTGTTAATAAAGGTGGGGATACTTTAAGGACATCCAAAGGCTTTTAATTTTTACTTAGATCCTTAACCTTTAAAACAACAGGTTAAGGATCTAAGATAATAAAAACCTATATGTAATAATATTTTGAACAAAGTATAGATAAAACATGCAGTCCTCTATTTTCTGAAATATAACAAGACAAAAATTACTAATTAGAAGAAATATAAATAACACATTTCTCAAACATTACAAACGTCTTACTGTAAAAAAGTTATATAAGTTATTTTCTAAATTAAAGATTAACGTAATACTATTGATTTTGAACTAATTTGGGAACTGGGTTTTGGATCCAAAGGGGTTTATTTCGAATAATAAATGATGAAAGCAGTGACTGGAAGTTCAAATTGAAAGAATTGACTCAGTGAAGTAGGACACAGTATACACGTGCGTTTTAAATCGGTAAAGTTCTTTCCGCTATGTTATTAAAGACTAAATAGTTAAACGTTATCCAAGTTAATTTATCCCTGTTATATACTTTTCAGAATGTTTCAAGGTAATTTTCTAAGAAATTACTAAAAAAAAAGAAACTATAAATTTAAGTTAAAAATGATTTTTTGTAAACGAAATTCATAATTTATCTAAAAATTGGAACGTAAAAAGATTAACGTTTTAAAATTAAAAGCTCTAAGAAATTTTTTATTTAAGTTAATTAAAATATCTTTCAAAAACACTTACAAATATTTCAATCCTTTTGTTCCAAATAGTTACATAATAATTTTACAAACAACGAACAAAGCCGTTGACTTATTTCCTAAAAGAAGGAGGTACTCAATTCGGAGGGTACGTTTTTTTAAATGTTACCGTTACCGGCCCTAAAATTTGTTATTCTATTTAAAGATAGATATTACCTCATAACCCATTTTTTAAATAATTTTGTTTAAGTAGCTTATAGATATTTGAGAAATAAAAAACCCCGACATAAAATCAACCTGGCAATTAAATTCACTTCCCAAACCGAAAGATAGACTTTAAAGTATGTAATAAACCGGTAATAAAAGATAGACTTGAAATAATACTTTTGTGTATATAAAACCCTCAATTGGTCTACAAAAGTCCCCTAACCTTTATCTATGTTTAAAGAATAACGCAAGAAGATTTTAATGTAAGCATTTAAAAAAATTTCAACGAGAATTAAACTTATTTTACGTGGTGGGTATAGGGAGACCGTTTGGGGGTACCACCCGGGTGCCTATTTCGAGAAGGGTGAAAACACTCTGGGTTTTTTGAAGGGCACCGAGCCAGCGATTTACTTAAAACAGACTTAACACCCTATGTCCACGGTAGGCGGGTTATACCACTGGTATTTAAGGGGTCGGTAATTCCACAGGTGGCCCAAATGTTTGCCCAAAAAAAATATATATTAAAAGCTTTTCGAATTCCAAAAAAGTATTGGTTAAAAAAATTTTGTATGTACATTAAATGTAAAGATGAATTTTGATAAATGAATATCAGTCATGAATTTAAATCAGTACAGAAAACGCGACGTTATTTCGAAAGAGCAGTTGTCTCGCTTTTATTGCTAAAATTGTTAACGCTGTTAGAAGACAGTCATATTTTTTTGGTCAAATTTCACTTTGTTATTTTATTTGCTAATATTTTCTTTTATGTACCGCTATTACCCTCCACAATTTGCGTTCTAAACACCAGTTTTCACGCTGCAAAGAAAAAGATGAAAGTTAATAGAATCCAGACGCACTGCATATCAAAGGGTTCGTTCGCAAACGAGATCCAATCACGATGCTATCAAAGGAAGTTCGTTTAGACTTATTTAACATTATTTAACTGCCAAAGCAAGGCATGTGGTATGCGGCGTTTTGGAAAATTTACAGTTTTCTGTTTAAGTCTTGGGTGATCATTAAATTGCCTAACCAACTAGGAAACAATGAAATTTTGAGTCCCGAGATTCAAACCAACGATCCGGGTTTCTAAAGCACACGCCAATACCACTAGGCTACGGAGGCGGTTTGTCAGTTGTTTTTTAATAGGTGTAATAATTTAATACTATAAGCAACGCAGTAGTGTGTGGGCTCTGCGGTGTTTCGGTTAAAAAGAACTGTGTGCAAAAAAAACTGAATAAATGAGACGCAAATAAACTTAATTAAATTGGAAACTATTTATTTATTGTTTTATAATACCTTTTAGTATTACATAAACAAGGGTGAAATAAAATAATTTAAAAAATACAATAATGTACTAGTACATAAGTATTTTTTATCGTTGCGCTTATAAAGTAATTCAACGTATAATCTTTCTTGGAGAAACAAAATAAAATTGATTTCTTGCCCGATGTCGATTAATGACATATCTTTTAATTGCCATCTAAGGGAACTCTCTCAACTACTTACTTTTGAAAGTTTAACAATTGTAGAAAGTATAATTTAATAACATTTAATTGGTAAACGAAGAAAAGTCAAATTGACAAATGCTTTGTTTATACTTTTACAGAACCTTTTAGTCTTAGCATAGTTTATTAAATCATTTCTAGGCAACAAGCGCGTACAAAGATTGCAACCGCTTTGTCGGAACTAACTCGAATGAATGGTATGTCAAATGTGTTTTGCTCTTTACAACGTTAAATGACAGGAATTTATGAGAATTATTTTATTCTATAACGCGATTACCTAATGTTCTTTATTTTTATTTTTTTCCTTACGTGTCGGACTCTTTCCAGCGACCATGATCACGGGCCGACTGTCTATTGTAAATCGCTGGAAATACATTATGTGTGCAAAAAGCGGATTTAATAGGTTTATATGCAAATTATAATTTGAGTCATTATAATGTTATGATAACGCAATATTATGTTAATTTGAGAAATATTTTTGAGTAGGTCGTTGTTGGTATGGTTCTTGCATGTAATCCTTTCTTAAATTGTAAGAATTTATTTTATTGCGTTAGTCTAATATAAAAGCGAGTATTAAATTCGTAAGTCGAAAGTGATCGAGTTATTTGTCTTCAAGCGAGCTTACACCCAGTATTAATTGGGGCTAAAAGAGAAGCAGCCAACGAAAAGCTGAAGAAATAACAGCAATTTCAGTGTTAATAAAACGATGAGCGAGCAAATTCTTTAGCTTCAACTTTAACTCAGGCAATTATGTTCAAATTGTTTCGATTAAAATAGAGACTAGAATAATGGTATTTCTTGTTTCTTTCTCATCTCTACGTGGCACTGTTTATTATTGATTCAACTTATTTTAAATATGATAAAAACTTAATAACTTAAATAATTTTTTTAGTGAAAATTACTAATGTATTAGAAAAATTAATCCAATTAAGTACTATACTTACATATTACTGTGTTGAAAGTTTTAATTAAACACGAAGTAAATGTTGGGCGGCGTTTGACAACAAAGCCTGTATTTATTAACGTTATGTTTCTAATTTAACGTAGATGTAACGTGTACATAAGAACCACATGATCCCGAAGGGAAGCAAATGGATCTAGGTACTGCGGCCGTCATTTTGGGCATTTTCTCGTAAGAACTCAATATAATTAAACTTTGTATTACTATTATTTGCAAAATTTGAATGTGTCATTTCGCATGACCTAAACAATTAATATAATATAAATTTTTATAAATAAATTCCAGTAACATATCAAAAATTTAAAGGTTTCAGTATTGTAAAAACAATTATTGCACGCTTTGTTCTTACGTTTTGGTATGGTTGACTAAATAATATGTTACATTCCAAAAAGATTGGATGGATAAAATATGTGCCGTTTTATCCATACCTTGTTTTGTTGGCCAATATGGAAAAAAACTCGCACTCACCTACACTTATTTATAAAGCTTTTAAGTATAATGTGACGTGCCTGAGTTTTTCTGTTTTAAAAACAGCTTATAATTTAATTTAATGTCTCCAATGAAAAATGCGAGCATACTCCTTATACTCATAATTATAATTGAAAAAAAGTATATAACAATACATATCAGTTGCATGTACGGGGGAAGTACCACCGTGTTGTCTATTATTGTCAAAAATCACTAGTGTACAGCACCACTGTCTTTCGCTTCGAAGGGCACCGTAGCCAGCGTAATTACTTGGTGAACGAGACGTAACATCCCATGTCTCATAGCGGTAAGAAGTATTTTGTGGCGTTATGTGCCGCAAATTACGCAAAAGACGTTCTTATCCTGCATATTTTAGTGCTGTAATGTTTAAAAATAATTGAAAGACGCAGTTGCTTCTTTTAATTTAGAAACTAAATTTTTATGATTAAAGGATAATTATAATTTTACATTTTATTAATCTTCTGAGGTACTTATCGATTTATTACAAATACATTCAATTCTTTTGAAGTCACGATTATTTAATTAACCATTATTTAATTAATTAAGTACTTACTAGTTATCAAATACTAAAAATTATGTTTGAAAACAAATTAAATATACAATAAAAGTTACAGTGTCAGATAGCAAACTTATTTTACATCTGCATCATATTTAAAATATATACATAAAATTTAAAATGATGTTTTTTAACAATAAAATTAAAATCAGCGGCAGCAGAAGTTATCCTGCGCAAAGTTAAATCGAAATAGGGTATTAGGTATTTAATACAAATAGTACAAAAATAACTTGTTATGCTTGAATATGGATTAATTTCTGATATGCAACAGCAGTCGTATAATGTTAGTGACAACTTTCTGAAGAGAAATAACAATGTGCGAAAGAAGTTTCAGCGCTTGCTAGTTACGTGTCTATGTGTGGTCGTGATGACCTTTAAAATATAATGTCAAAAGCGATAAATAATAAAAGCAGTGATTCGATTAAAGTAAGGTATGTATATAATGTACAAAAAAGCAAAAGCAATTTCGAGAAAGGGCCATAAAGAAGAATACATCTTACGAATGAAATCGTCGGGTCTTTACTTCGCCTACTCCGCGAGTCCTTGGAGTCTGACGACAAAAGTCTTTAACTTGTGCATCCTACCTGTCATGAAATGTGCAAAAGGACATTCACAGGGGCTGGTCTATAGATTATTATATTAAGTTCGCTCAGTGGGTTATGGAAAGGGCTATGCTCGGTTTCTCTCTTAAAGATCGCAGTCGGAAGGAAGTGATCCGACAGAGGACTAATGTTATCAACATAACCCACCGATTTAGCATGCTGAAGTGGCAATGGGCCGGCCATATCAGCAAAAGAATTGATAACAGTTGGAGTAAACAAGTTCTAGAGTGGAGAACGTGAAACGGCGAACGTAGTGTAGGACTCCCGCAGACTAGAAGCGATGGTATTCGCAAGGCTGGTAGAAATGGAAAGGAGTAGTCGACAAAGGCCCTTTGTCGCTCTTAGGGACCTAGTCGGTTTAATAATGCAATACAATCTTATATGACAGAAGCATGCTTCTACATTTGCGATTGATTGGTGAATAAACTTGTTGGTGCAGCCAGTCCCTTAAGAAGAGATGAGTTTAGTTGAAAATTATTTCAAATGTATATAAGGCCAAAAGTTTAAGTGTACTTTCTCAAGTAAAGAAAACTTCATAAATAACAACGGCATTGAAACAAATGGAAATAAGTAACATAGCGAGAATTGATAAATGACAACAGTACTTTTACGTATAATAGCCTCAGGTTCAAAGATGCGAGTATTTCGTAGTCACCTTGTAACAAGGAACCTGTTGCGAGCTTTGTATTTCGGTTACAACAATACGCGTTGTTTACGCTATTAAAGCTTTTATTGCTAAATATGAATGGGTCGGATCGGTTTATTCATGGTGTTATTCAATTGTCGCAATAAAAATTGTCGCATTGTTTTAAAAGCTTTTCTTCTATTGATTAGAATATTCTTATCTATATTATCTTATTATAACTTAAATTATGTTAAATTAATTTCAAAAAAGACCGCAGAGTTTCTTACTGGTTCTTCTCTGGATGGGTCTGACTTTGTGAACCAATAGCAACTATGTAGTAAATTTTTGACGTTCATAAGTGCTCATCAGGGCCTTTATTGAATAAATAACTTAGACTTTGACTGTATTGCATGCGTCACAAACAGCTTAAACGTTCATTCGTATAGACTAAATAAATAACGTAACAGTACATAGTAAGTCAAAGTGTTTTGACGACCAGTCGAGCAGGGACTTTATAGTATGCTATTATTTTATAATAACTTCGCCACCCTGATAAAAAGTAACTTGTCTACGACGGCCCTCAAACCGGAACATTAAGCACCGCGATAGTACATTCGTTGACGGTCCCGCGTTCCTTTACAAATACTGGCGATAAAGTGAGTATTAAGAAGACATACAACACAGATATTCATTCATATTTATCATTTTCTTATTAAACGCAATGGTATTGAGAAAAAAAATTACTTATAGGAAAATATTATTAAACAGATTAATAAATAACAAGTTTTCGAACTATTCAGGATGTTATTTACTTTGTTGTAGAATATTAAGCCCCCGCGAGAATATAAGTACCAAGCATATCAGTTACTACCATAGCTAATGACGAAAGCAGCAATAAATATATTTTTTCTGCTAGTAAACTGGAAAATAGACTAGGTCTCCACTTTGTCGTAGTGGCAGTGCTAAAAACCTGTAAATCGGTCGACCTGATTTGTGGACTAAGCCTAACGGCAGAGGCAGCTTCAAGTGGCCTAATAAATGCTGCTTTCGATGTGCTCACTAGGGAGCGGATAGTGGAAAGACAGCGGTGGGCGTTCTGCTCTCTAAATCCAGTGCTATCTTCAAGTCACAGGTGGACTTGTGGAGCCTAATACCGAGACAGCTGCTGGACTACTAGTCTTGTTTCTAGAGTGGTCTGGATTTCACGACTCCTATGACCCTGATCAAAATACGCAGATACGACAATTTTTACGTCATCATCATCAGCCTGTGTTAGTCCACTGCTGGATATAGGCCTCCCCTACTGCACACCTTCTCCATTAGAGGGTTTCTAGGACGAATCCCACCACGCTGGTCTAATGCTGGTTGGTCGGTGGACTGACTTTTCACATGCCCATCCGACGCATAGATCATCTTACTTTTCAGAAAATTTGGTGATAGGCCAATTTGCCCAACCATCTAGGAAACAATACTGAAAATTTGTTGAGTAGTCAAGTGATTCGAACCACGACCTCCAGTTTGGCCGGTAGTTGTTAGACAAGATTTAAACGTACCTTAAGGTAAGATATACTCCAGATCAGGCTGCTTTGTCTTAATCGATAGGAACATGGCGCTTAAAATCTTTGTAAGTAAATAGAAAAGCATACATTTCTCTACATAATAAAGATATCAATTTAAAAATTGGTTTTAAAATCACCAAAAATATAATGCTTTTTAACAGGTTTAAAGATAAGCAGAAAGCATGAGACAAGTTGCTATAAAGCATATCATACATTATGTCGAAAAATTTTATCGATTTAAAATCACAACACTTAGTTTGCCCAAAACGTTTTATTACTAAGAGTCAAAGAGACTTTTTTAAACAACATGGAAAGATGAGAGAAACGCAAAACCCCGGGCACCCCAAACCAATCAATCTCACTTGCGCCTTTTCCTAAAATACCCAGCGTCCACAAAATTTCCATCTAGATATTGCATTGCATCAAAATAGTAACGCAACCGTATAAATATATGATAAAGTCTCAAGGGAAATTTAGGAGAATGTATGGGAAAGGATAGGTTAAGCCCTATTATTTAAGGATAAGGAGTTAAATGCAATTTTAATAAATCGAAATTTAAATCCTTTACTGAATGAACGCTCAGGAAAAAATACAATTTATATGATTTTACAGCAAGAAAGCCTTCAACCAACGTAGGTAAAGAAAAATGTATATATATCGATGGACACCTGAATCGGAAGGACTAGACTAAAAAAGTTAGACAATACAAAAAAAATAGTTATGCCGCAGTCGAAACACATTAGACAATATTATTAAGTTCATGGTCGAATTTTTACCTAGTACAGTAGTTACTTTACCAAACAAATAGTCGAATCTCTCGTGGAAAGATTGATTGAGTCATGCGAAGACAGATTTATGATTACTTCTGCTGCGATTGTATTGTGTAATCTTTACTCGTCTATTAATTATATATTATTTATCTATTTATTTATCTTATCTTGTCTTTAATAGTTTTTTATGTTTATATTATGTGAATTTTTTTTTATCCTTTGTGCTGTATTAATTTTTCATTTAGAATTATTAACGAAATTGTTTTTATTAAGTAATAATTACGAAAATGGTATGGATTTTATAATCTGAAATAAATGTTAATAATAATAATTAATTTAAAAAAGACATTATTATATATATATATATATATATATATATATATATATATTGTAACATTGATAAAATTAATTATGTTTATCAATATATGATTTTTATACATAGGTAGCGCTGGCATCTTACATATGACTTAAAATATATTTTTTATATTACCTTGGAGTGAAACCTGAATTTATAATATTTTAAAGTTTAATATATTTTACTAAAGGGGAAAACTACGTACAGCAGAACAGCAGTGGACTAAAACAGGCTGACGATAATGATGAAATTTATAAACTTATTATTGATATTTAAAAGCTATACATTGGTAATAAATCATTAACGTAAAGCTTTTTATAACGTAACGACTTTTTCAATGAGACTTAACTAATAAAACATAACAGTGCCATTTGATATAATATCAGGTATAAGAGCACGTTATCTAAACAACACTAATTAAGAAATATTGCCCTACAAACGGAGTGAATAGGCACAAAACTCGAGTCCAACTGAATAGAACATTCTGAATGGAACCGAATGAATAGATATTATGACATCGTCATGAAATGTATAACTCAGTGAATGATTTAATGTAATGCAGATACGCTTTGACCACACACAACAGATTATTTTTATTTTATCCGAAGTTATGCTTCCAGACCGTCTTAGTAGCTTCATCTAACACAGAGTTCGAGAGCCTGTCCTACGAACTAGGTGGCCAACATTTTTGCTAAAATGGAGGCCACGCAGAAGGTACGCGTTGGGAATAGTTTATGTCTCCGCGGATCGTCGAGATCGGTTTACGGACCGACGCCGAGGTCTGGCGACTGTATTAATCGATTGCTGGGCGGTGAGAACCGCCCGGAACGCGGGTTATCTAGTATCGGGGTGTGTGTGCCGTGCTCGTAAGCGGGGCGAATTACAGGTGAGTGTCCATCCCTACCGTGTGTGTGTGGTCTGAGTAGACCCCCGTTGTCCGGAGTCTCGGACCCTTCCGTCCGGTCGAGAAGAATGTGGTCGACGCTTTTCGACGCGTTTGGATCGGCTGTATCGTTGCTGCTTTACCAGCAGAGGGTTGCTGTGTTGGACTACTTTATCCGTGTTTACGAGTTAACTAAAGTGCTCGCGGAGGTGGCAATTTGCAGTGCTGTTTCTACTTTGTTGGAAATTACTCGGCCCAGTGGCGCGGCGGATGAATTTATTTGAACCACTTGAGTTGATTGGGAGGTGGAGGATGCGGAGGAAGTTTGGCATGCATAAGCCGATTGGTCAGCATACCGTACAATAAAAGTTTATATTTTAGCGACATTTTACGTTAGAATTGTTAGTGATAGAGCTGGTCGCGAACAAAGCCTTTTCCAACGTCCTGAATAGACTTTTGGAACGACATGTTGCAGTCGAAGGTCACCCAGGTATTTGGCCTTTCCAGGGATCGGTGGCCGGAAGTTTTGGCCCTAGTGTCTGGTGCCGGCCCGCGCGTGGCCTTATCCTGACGCCTGTTGAGGACCGGTTCAGGTAATCACGACGTAATCTAGACCGATGAAAGGTATAGCACACTTTTATCGGGATTGACGTCGATTCTCCATTTACGAAACCATTCGCCAAACGATTGATCGCGTTTTGGAGCTTTTTAAAGATATAGTTCGGCCCAAGGAGAAAGAGACAGTGCACGGCGAAAGTGCCAGATTGACATCGTCGGGCTTTTAAAGTCGCTCGTGAGAGCGCGAATAACAGGTGATAGGACCGATCCTGAGGGACGCCGCTGAGCGGAGTGTGGACAGGGTGTCGACTGATATCGGAAAGAGCGATTGGACGAGCTTGGAGATGTGAACCAGCCTGTCCGGCACTTTGAGAATGTACAGCTGTAAATCAAACCGTTGGCCAGACTTTGTCAAATGCCTTGCGACATCGAAGAAGACCTGTGATACGGGTTTGGTTGGTGAAGGCCATTCAGAATGAATTCCGTCAGGCGATAATTGGTCGGGAACGAGTGCTTCGGACGAAAACCGAATTGCTCGTCTGGGATGAGGTTATTGGAGAAGGTGGTCTTTCAACGAAGAGGATTATGTTCATATAGCTTGCCCAGGCAATTGAGCAGCAATTGACGATAACTCTGGGTAGGTTAGAGGGTTTGTTCGGCTTGGGAATACTGATGACGATGGCTTCTTTCCAGGCATCAGGAAAACAGTTGATAGTAGAATATTGAAAATGTTGACCAATACCAGACAATAGGGCCTGCAAGTATTTAGAGTTCTATTTGAATACGTCTGGGCCAGGTGCTACCGGGTTTAAGACCCTTAATAATTCGGAACCTCCTCCGGGTCACTGGCTTTAAATTATCGCCCTGGGTAAGGCAGCCTAAGTTTGACTAGACGGTCCACCTGATAGGTGGGCGCGTCGGCGAATGCGCGGATGCACATTGCCTTCAGCGATCGGCCAGCATTCGCCTTTCGAAGTCATCAAAGCCAACAAGCCACCGGTTGTTTGATAATGGCGGCATGGTCGCGGGATCCGACTTCAAGTCGAGCAACGCCAATAGGCAGGTGCGATGGCACAAGTCTTCCGTCAGACCTAACCCGAGCCCTTGCGAAGTAACTTTATCCCATCTCTGACCTCTAGCTGAAGTTTCCAAGCGAGATCGGTTGACTCGACGGATAGCGATAAAACGCCCGTTGAGTGTTATTTTTCTTATCAGACATCCGAATACTGAACGGCAAGCCAAGTTGCGGTCACCGAAACCTTGACTGTCCTTTCGGAGTCTTCGATGGCTGATGAGATATGCTTGGATACTGCCGATGGCAAATACGCTTTGTCTACACTATCAATAACCTCGAGGTTAGAGCAACTTGTCCATAGCTGAGTTTGCGTTCGACAATGCCAATTTGTTACGGTTTTGGTCAGGGACCGCACCGGCCTTGGCCCAATTGAATAAGACCGCAAGTGGTCAGAGTTCAACTCACAGAGTGCCTCTATCGATACGACATCGAGCGAGACGTCTCTAACTAATAGCAGGTCCATAGTGCCAGGCGCCTATGCCTGAGTCTGAGTATTTAGTTGGGTCCCGGAGCTATTATATTTATGTTGAGGGCTCAGTTCCAGCAATTTATTGCCATTTGTGTTTGGCGTAATGCAACCAGTCGGGATGTTTGCTATTTAAGTCGCCTCAGATAATGGTTGATGGACCTGCCGAGAAGCAACTTAGGTCGGATCAAGTAATTCTTAGATGGGGACAGGTACACGGAAACAAGTACAAGGCGGCCATCCGGTGAGGGATCTGACATGCCGTCCCCAAGTTAGTTAACGTAGGTGTTCAAAGGGGATATGGAGTGACCTTTGTAGTATATGGTACCACCCAGCGGTCCTGACAACTATCGTTTTCTAATAATGTTATAGAACTGATTCAGGATTGGCTATTGACGTTTTAAAAAGGTCTCTGCACTAGAAATATGTCTATACTATAATCCTGCAAGTATTTATGATTTCGATCGCTGCTTCTAAGGCCGTTCGCGTAAAGACGATACGACCAGAGAGCGGTTTTACCTACCATGCTGTTAGCCATCTTAATTCGGTTACCACTTAATTGTGTCTGTTTGGTTTATGGGTTTTGAATTTATGAGGCGTTCTAAGATTTCGCCGTGAGCGAACAAGACTTTGAGTTTTCCATGGGGCCGGTTGTTGATGATTCTATAGTCCAAATCGTATAATTTGGACATACTAACTGCTTGAGCGAATTCAAAGTATTTTGAATACTCGTCGGGCGGCGGTCAACGTAATTACCGGGCCCTGTGATGCGTTCAGCGATTCAGGAGGACGGGAGGCGGGCGCGGGCAGGTGGGATTTATTGCACGTAATTGTGGGGCCCACCTGGTCGGTTCCTTGTTTTATTGCCCCGGCGATCCGAGGGATGGCGGCGGCTTTAATTAGAACGGGCTTTGTCCAGCACCAACCTGGCGCAGGTGCAGGAAAAAGCTTTTGTGGCCGCGAATTACGGAACGCGCGGCAAGATGGGCGTTTGTCTTTGGGTGTCAACGCAGCCCCATAACAGCCGGATGACCTACGTTTTCGCAATTGCGCACGCGGGCGCTGATAGAGTCCTTGGTCGTGGCACCGGAGTGCTGTGCTGACCGGCGCACTTTGCAACGCGCGCGACATAGGTACTGCGTAGTGTGCCCGAAATGTTGGCAGTTAAGACATCGCGCAACTAGTCCGTCTTGGGGGAGTTTCGACCGGCAGGCCGGTCAATTTACAGATTGATTTAATATTGAAATGGATTTTCCCTCGGGGGAAAGATCTAACTCGACCATAAGAAGGTCCATTTCAAATTTGAACCTAGGATGGGCATAGGCGCACCCATGACGGGGTAACCCTGTTTTTGAGGTCCGCGCTGACCTGTCTAAATCGAGTTCTTTGGGAACTCTAACTACTACCTAAGGGCGGTCCTGGCAACGCGAAAGTATGAAAAGGCGATTTGTTTTCGGAAGGTGTTTAGGAGGTCCAGAAAATCGTCCGAGGTCTCAACGTGACCCGATGCCTTGCGGTCATACACCAAATTTGGTGATTTTGGCTTGATTAGCCAAGAACACGGTCAGGTGCCCTGTCGTGAATCACGACTGGGGTGGAGCTCTGGCCTTACGTTCAGCCGCGAAAACCTCCAAGTGTCAGGTGGCTGCGGCCGGCGCTGGCTTTCGCCGGTGTCGCGGAGGGACGGGCGCGGTGAATTTACGCGACCGCGGGTCGCTTCACCGCAGGGCGTTTCGCCCTTCTTACGAGAACGGACGGTGGTGAAACCGTCCGAGTCCCTATCGGCCTCGTTTCAGCGTCCATAGCGGCGCCTGCGGGAGCGTCGCAGGTCTGATTTCATTTCCGGGTTCGTCTTCGCGTCTGACCGCTGACAGGTAACTGCACGGGAGGCGTTACGACCGGGCCACGGTCCCGGGAGGTGTCGCTGAGGGCGACGCGCGGTCAACTTTCTCGGTCCGGCTGGCGAACCGGCGTACGGCGGTTTGCTGTCGAATAAGCGTCGAGAAAACCGGCATGGGTCTTGCCCAACCATCGGGGTCGTTCTCGGCCAAGCGCCGATGTCTCACCGATATAGGGCGGGATCCAAGTTTTGGGCATGTTGTTAATTTTCCCCCACCTGGGGGGGAGGTTTGGCCCAATAAACAACAGGTGTGGCCGGGCTTTAGGGCCGGGGTTACCTCCTGCCACCTTACCGCACGGTTAATTTAACGGGCCGTGGGTTTTGGGTGTATGATCTACCACAAAAGCCCGGAACCCCTGCGAGCCCACTTAACAATTTTTAAACACCGACCGGGCGACACTGTCAAACCAACAATGAAGCGCGTTATGCGGTTTTAATTGCGGGAGCGCAGAGAGGTCCTCCGCGCGGAAACCGGACGGACTGACACACAACGAAGAACAACAGTGCCTTCCCGTTTTGGATCGACCGGGAAAGCCCGCCTGGTCCCCTTGCCCTGCGCCGTCCGCTTGGCCCACCGGGTACGCCCTCCCGACGCCGCGGGCAGAAGCGAGACGCCAGGCCCGGCCTGCAGGGACTGTGGCCCAGTGCTGGGGCCGGTTAAAGAATGTGAGGTTAGGTTACGCGGGCGCAAAAAGCTTTGTAGCCGTTCGGTCGGGTGAGTCGTTCCGAGGCCTTTATCAATTTAACCCCTTTCGCCCAGACACCTTCGGTTGAGATGGTTGGGACCCTTTTTAAATTTTGTTCTTATTAAGCCACCGTCACCCGTGAGAAATTAAATTACCGCACACCACACACGTGGTTTTATTGAAGGCCAAGTTCGCTTGCCGCACCAGCAGCGTAGGTATTCACCCCAGCGCCTTAAAGGCCAGAGTTTCTAAACATCAAGGTTTCACCTCCCGCTCACTGGGGGGGAGGGGAAGACAAAACCCCCCCGGCTTCACCTGCCCTGCAAATTTTTAACGTTTCCAATTTAAAAAAAGCAAGGGATTCAGTCACCCTTGGGAATTTAGGCCTCGACTTAGGACCTCAAGAACCTTCGCCGGCGGAACCGCAGGCCGGCCACCAAGAGGCCCCCCGCGCAAAGGGGCCAGGATCCATTATAAGCGGCACCATGGCTCAACGCGACAACCACCCCGCGTCGGAAAAGTGGTCCAACCATCCTTTCCAATTTCCCCCTCAATCCCCTTTCCCCGACTCCAAAATGGAGCTCAATAATCCCGTCCGGTCACCGAGGACGAAGACGGAAGGGTTCCCGCCGGTTGGGTACGCACAAGAAAAAGGCAAAGGGCCTTTCCCCGCATACCCCAACCCGCCTAAGGCGCCGGGCCGTCGGCGGATATACTATCGGCCCCCAGGCCAACACGGCCACAGGCCAAAACCGCCCCGGCAACCCCAGGCCGCCTCCGGCCCAACATCCCCCACGGCAACCCCACTTAGTTTACAGCAAACCCATCCGTTCCAAAACCTCCGGCTGCCTCTCAGCCACCATCAATCCCACCTGGGAAGAAACCCCGCCGATTTATATTTCGGTCGAAGGAGAAATGGGGATTTACGGTCCGGCTTTTCCAAAAATTTAAATTCAAAGCGCCGAAACCAGGGGCATTAAATTGCAATTGAGAACAGTGACGAACCGGTCAAGTAACGTCGTACTTTAAAGAACACTATTATTAACACAACGCGCTCCCGGAAGAAGCGCGTACTTCGGAACAATCGTCGGACTGCCGGGGAGATGCCCCAAAGGAATTCTATAATTTCATTAAACAAAACATCCCAATACTGGTTTTCCCTTCCAAAACCCAAAACCCAAGTGGTTTTCACCTTGGGACCCCACCGAGGGCGGGCTGATCTACACCACAATTGGCGGACATAAGTCGTCACTTTCCGCGCCACCCCAAGGCCTTCCCGCGCGGTGGTCTAACCCAAATGTGGGCCATCGGCCCGTAACTGTCACGCCCCCTCCATGGTTGCCAGTTGCCCTGGACCCCGGATGGGGGAAATTACCCGTGGGCCGCCGGCATGCAACCGTTGGCGCCGGCCACGGCCAATTTCTGGGCTGCCCAAACCCAAGCGCAAATCAACCCATTTCCGTCCCAAGGCGCCCCAGGTTTCACCCTTCCGGCCCGCCCCTTCGGGCCTTTCCGAACAGGCCCAGCGGCGTCCCGCCCGCGTGGCAAGCCCTGACCCAAAAGGGTTTGCCAGGCGCCCCCAAAACAGCGCCCGGTAGCTTCCCTTCACCCTTTGGTAAATGGCGGCAATTTGGGGAAATAAAGATCGACCCAGAGGCTCGATCTTCTTTACCGCAAATTCGACGCCGTCGTGTTGGATTTCGGCCCTCTTGCCATGAAGTATTAGGGCAATTAGTCGGCTTAATTACGGGAAAAAATAGTACGCCCTCTAAATAATAGAAACGGCCCCTTCTAAAGGTTACCGCAGTTAATTTTCATTTTTCAACGTAAACGGTCGCGGATAAAGACCAAATCTCAAATTTTCAAAAAGACGTCGAATTCCTCTGGTGCCGGAGACGTTCCCTGCCCGGAAGGAATCCGAAAATAGCCAACTATATTACAAGAAATGGATCGGGCCGGCGCCTTCCCATTTATTATAAAGTCCCTCGGCATTGGCAATTGACCGCCTCACGCCAACGCCTTGAAGTTTCGGTCTGGGGTTAGGGACAGGACACCAAATTAAACCCAATCCCGGTCTACTTACCATGTAGAAGCTCTTGAAATAAGTTTAACCGGACTTCAGAACCTATTCTCCTAGGAAGGCCCATTTGGAGGTGATTCAAACAAGACACCCGATGGGAAAGGTTAACAAACCAACTTCCAGAGGCAGCAATTAGATGCACCCTTCAAATTAAATTCAAATATCTTTATTCAATATAGAAGTGAACATAACATTGATTGTCAAAATTACTAAAGTTCCGAATAGGACCCTGACCTGAAAGAACCGGCGAAAGAAACTTCAAGGCCTTTTTTTACTTTAAATAATCAAATATATAATAAATTTTCTTTGACCAATACAGGTACTACCATCTATATTACCTTGAAAAGCCTGGGCCGAATTCCAACCTGTAAATTTATCCTTTATAAATTCATTTTAATTCATTAACCTTTTAACACAATAAACGTTCCTTTATTACTTTTAATTTATTAACAGTTAAATTTGAACGTTTACTGAATTTTTGTTATACATTTTTCCCATAAAAGGATTTTATTTTTGATCTAAGGTTGTTGGAAAAGTTAAATTATGTTTGTTTCTAGTATTTTTTGTTATTGCATCCAACAATGTCTAAAAAACCATTTCCTATTTTTTGCACATACATTTGGGTTTTTTTAAAAATTGAGAAGAACGGTTAGTATTTTAATCTCTTGGGGAAATTTTCTTCAGGAATTCCTTAAATTGGTTATAAACCGCCTGAATAGCTCGTTTTTGGAGGACAAAGACGGTTTAGTATCCCTTGCCTTCCCACAGTAGAATCCAAGACATTACACTGGGAAAAGCCAAAGTATACTAAGCCGTCTCCCAATCGAATTAATTGTCTGATTTTTTGACAGCATATACTGCAATGGGTTTATTCGGACAGTCTAAAATGGGGGGCCCCTGCAACGGATTATTGTTTTCCCAGAAACACGGTTGACCAAAAAGTCTTCCTTCCCTCATCCATTCACTTCCACATTTTACTGGCCCTTAATTTGGGGCAAAATTTATACATTTTGTCTTCTTCTGGTTCAGTAGCAAATTATGACACTAAACCAGTGCGCAACTCTAGAGAGTATTATTTACATCGTCATTTATTGATGTGTCGTTTAACTTTAAAATTAAGGAAGTATCATCTGCAAATAATACTATCTCGTCGTTTTTATTAATAACATATGGTAAATCATTTATATAGATGAGAAGAAAAGGCCAAGAATAGACCCTGTGGGACACCATATTTACCGGGGCCCTGGAGATCTTTTACCATTCACGTCAACCCTCTGAGTTCGGTGGCTCAAGTACGAAGACAGAAGATTGAGTGCGCGTTTCTTACACCATAGTGACGTAATTTCCTGACCAGAGTTTCATGCTGTACGCAATCAAAAGCTTTTTGAGATCGCAAAAAATGCCTAAGGCATCCTCGAGCCTTCAAGCCTCAAAGATGCTCTTAATGAGCATAACGCCAGCATCAATCGTGGAGCGACCCTAGTGAAGCCGTACTGTTTGATTATAATAGGACAGTTACTGTTAAAATGTTTCATTAATTGGTTTAATAATAGTTTTCAAATATTTTACTAAAAGTAGGCAAAATAGATATAGGTCTAAAATTATTTGGGTCCATATTACACCCTGCTTTAAAAACCGGTATAACTCTACTGTGCTTCATTAGGTCGAGAACTCGCTCTCTGGATGCTTACATTAAATATTGTTGCTAGATGAGGTGATATTACATCAATAATCAGATTTATCACCTTAACAGAGATTCCCAAGGTCTGCGGTTTTTTAATATCTAATTGTCTACATGCACTTATAATGTCCTTGCTACATACATCAGTAAAATTAAACATTTTGTACATTTCAATAACATTATCTTTTAATGTGATTCGGCAACTGTTGGAAGACAAAAGTGACTTGGTAGTCGAAACCGGAATGTCCGAAAAAAAACTCTCGAAATAGGTAGCAACATCTATGTCAGCTTCAATTGTATGTTATCAACATTTAAAGTTATTTTAGAGCTGCTCCTTGCGGCCCTTCCGGTTTCGCTATTAATAATATTCCAAGTCATTTTCACTTTATCTGATGAATTTTTAATTTTATTTTTAAAAGTATAAACATTTAGCCAGATAACACACTTTTTAAATATTTTAGAATAGGCGCTAACATGTGCAACAAAGTTATTTTATGGTTATATGTTCTTTGACTATAAAGCTCATATAATCTCCGCCTGCTTTATGGATTCCGACTGTTGCCCACTCACTAAACACTGCAGAACCTTTAGATTTAACCGTTTTAGAAGTAAATATAGTATTAAATTCTTTTCTTATTAAAGTGAATAATGAGCTAAAAAGTACATGTGATTTTCATCATAATGTAAATAATTAACTTTTTGCAATATATTCTTCTGAACTTCTCAATACGCTTTTTATACATAGGAACAAACATTCTTGTTTCTTGCAGAACTTTTGTTATATATCATTTTATCTATTTGAAGAGGCAAATTGACCAATGGTCAGAAGTTAACATTTTAATAATTGACTTATTTAATGGTTGACAATTAGTATATATATTATCTATACATGTTGCAGAAGTCTCAGTAATTCTTGTTGGTTCAATAAATAAATTTAAAAGGTTATATGAACTTAACAATGATCTGAATCTAAGTGTGGTAGTTGCAATTATCTAATAAATTAATGTTAAAGTCACCAAAATTATAATATACTTATTAGATTCAGATAGTTTTACTAATATTTCTTCTAGAACAACTTCAAAGGTTCATATAACCTGTGGGAGGTCTGTACACATACAACAATGAAGTGCTCAAGCTCTGCACAGGCTATCTCAATAGTCCGTTCAACAGAGGCTCAATATCTTTGATTTTTAAATTTTAAAGTACCTATTAATAATTATTAAAACCCCGTATAGCTTTATCTCTACTGAACAGGCTAACAACTTCGGTGACATCAAGATTTAACTTAACTGATATTCTTGTAGAGGTGCTCAGTTATCATAATATATCAATTTACAACTATTCAAGAAGGTTCAATTTCAAGTTCTTTACTGCTATTCCTGAATATTTTGATGTACCAGGTTCATACACTGTGCCTTTTATTAGAAAATTTATTTTTAATAACATGTTGTTTGATAATAATAATTATTGTTTAATATGCAGAGATTTTCTCCGTTGTCTAATATTTAATTTAATTATTGCTTGGAACGGATTCAAATTATTAGATGTCACAATTTGTTCCTGTTCAATGAAGCAGGGTCAAGTTAAAAACATTTGGCTGAATTATTTAAAATACAATAATTCTGAAAACTATCTGAAAACCTTCCGTATCGTTGCTCGCTTGAATGCACTACCCGCACACGTGGCCACAGATCGGATGTGCTTGATTTGCCTCTTAAAAATGTCAATCTCACTTTTAGAGTATAGAGGTCATAGAAGTCTAACCTCCGATCATCCTGATCATCATCAAACTAGGACCCCCTGACTCCCAAAACATCCAAACCAAAAATATAATTGACTGCAAACTAAATGTCATTAGACGCTCTCACGCACCTAGATGCCATTCCCAAAGTCCATTCAGTGCTAATGACGCGAATCTCGCTGCTCATGCGCTCACAAGACATGTCAAAAGTGTTTCGAGGCCTCCTCCAGAAGCAAGTCCCAGTGGTGGAAAACCCCGCTGGGCCTTGCACGACGGCATGGACCTCTTGCGACGCAAGAGGCTGCGATGTGCCCGACTGGTATCAACCGAACGGAACCGGAGCAGTTGCGCGCCCCTTGAACATCGTCAAGACGCGCATAGCTGGTCAGGAACGATCGGTGGGATACCAGTCTAACAACATGCACCCATCTCAAAGCCTTCTGGCAACTTCCCAAAAGCCTAAAAGGCGGAATCGGAACCCTCCGTGCCGCCTTTATCCATCTAACCCTGATGCTCCTCTGGCGTTTCTCGACGAAGAAAAGCGAATGTCTACCGACGGCCTCGAGGCACAATGCACCTAGCACTCAACCGATCGACGCCGCTCACCGCCAAACGGTGAGGCGAGTCGAACATTTCTCAACTCCTCCTCCGGCGTAACCACCGGTGACCGGAAGCGAAGTCAATCGATTATCAAAATCTCAAACCTCGGAAGCCCCGAGCCCGACGGAATAACCAACCGCGTCATAAAATCCTCGGAACATATAATTAACATCCTAATTCCTAATTTATAACGCAGCTCTTTCCAAGGGTATTTTCCCAAACCTTGGAAGGACGCTGAGATTATAAAGGGTTCCTCAAACCGGCAAACCACCCCACTTCCAGTTCTTTGTCCATTAGCCTCCCTAAAAGGGTTTCGGAAAAATATATGAACACTTGTCCAAACCCGCTACAAAATTTGAAGTTTTTGTTTATATACATTTACTTCTTTGTAAATAAATGACGGGTAATATCGCATTCTTTTTGGAAGAACTAGATTAATATTATCACTTTCCATCCTTTAGTCAATCTGTCGCAAAAGGAATTAATTTTATTTTAAATATCTCTTTAAATAACTTGAAAAAAAGTCCAATAATAACAAAACTATATCTTATTATATCGGTCCAAATTGCCCTAAACAACAAGGAAACAACAATGAAAATTTGTTGACACCCGCAGGATTCGAACTCACAACCTTCGGTTTCTAAGGCACACGTCCTTATCACTAGGCTGCAATCAAAGTAATATGAAATAGAATTTTAAAAGTTGTTTTCTGGATGGTTAGGACAATTATGGTTGATCACCCGATTGTCTGAAAAGTAATATTATCCATGCGTCGGATGGGCATCTAAAGAGTAGGTGGGTCAGCGAGGTATGATACGATCCAGGAACCCCCTACTCCACAAGGCGTGCAATAGGGGAGGCCTATGTCTACATAGGCCTCATAGGACTGCTAGAGCAGTGGACTTACACAGGCTGATGATGATGATGATGATGATTATCAACTAGCTACAGGAATTACTTTGAAATGAGAAAATGTCGTGTCTTTCCAGACTAACAATTATTATCTAAGTTTGTAAATAAATGAGTATTTATGTCTACCTTCTTAACATAAATAACTTGCTACTAACACGATATTTGTCTGTTGTTTTTGACATTGTTTCTACATAAATGTTAAGTTTATATATAATTTTGATGTGTCATGGCGATTTTAAGTGATAAATTATCCTAAGTAAACTTCTGAATAAAATTTTTTAATTAATTAAAGGTTAATTATTTATAATTATTGTTTAATGATATTAAATATTCCTAAAATAAAAGTTAAAGGATAAATTCGCAACCCAATGTGTAATATAGTTCGTGTCTGGTAAAGTTCTGTTCGATAATTGTGTTTCGAAAGAGGAGACGCCATTGTTTACGTTGTAGGAGTTACGTTGTACAATTTTAAATAACTGTATTTATTACTGCTATTAAGCTTTGTATGCTAAGAAGATTTGGTGGAGAGATTTAGCTCCTTGGTTGATGGACTGTTTTATTCATCATCATCATCATAATCTCCTGTTATAGTCCCACAGCTGGACATAGGCCACTAACACACCCTATCCATTGGGGTTTTGGACCTTATCTCACCACGCTGGTCCAATGCGGGTCGGTGGGTGGACCGAATTTTTACAGGACTGTTTTATTGCGTCATTTAAGTGATAGTAGCATCATATAAATATTTTATTTAAATAGTAACATATAACATATATGTCATTGTACATGGATAAATGTATATTTCTGGTAACTATTTTTTTAGTAAAAATTTCTGACGCTGCTTTATTTGCTATTATCTAATTTAAAATTTATCAAAATATACAAGATAAAATCCGGAACCGGAAAGTATGTTTAGAAAGTTGTGGCTTAGCAGTTAACCTTTTAAAAGTTATTACAATGTAAATTTTTAACTAGGTTAATTGATACGGTCCCACGGTTTGACAACGTACCAATCCACATAAAAACACATAAAAAGGTTTTGCTGAGTTGTTTTGAACGCTACTTCTTCAGGAAAAAGACATCATAAAACCTTACATTTGGATCTTTTTCCGAACCTACTGTAGCATCTATTTGTCAGTAAGAAAGTACATACGATTCTGTGTTGTATAGAGACATTCGTATTAAATTCGAATATAATCATAATACTGTCTTGTTCAGTCAAACGTCTTTTCCTTCATTAGAATGCCCTTACAATTCTGAACCTACTCAAATCTTATAAATCCGATAAATGTAATTAATATGTAATGTATCTAAACTCTTTCTGAAGTCGGCTTATAATTGGCTGATTCGGATGAAGGTTGAAAAGATAAAGTAAAACTTAAGCTCCGTTCGCAAATCGATTATTTATTAGAGGCAATAAATACTTACAGTTCATGCCCCATAAAAATTAACGAGTCCTGCTGGAAATCAGTGCCAAGAAAAAGTTTGCTTGGTTTGTAATACATGTACGTGTATATTTAAACATATTTATATATAAATATTTCAAATGACTAATTTTAAATTACATTTTTTTCACTTTTCCTTATTTATAGCAGGGCCTAGCAGTGCTGACCCTTACTTTTTAAGCCGGAGGTCGTGTATTCGAATCCTGTGGGAACAACTTTGTGTTGTCGTTGTTTTTCAGTTGGCTACGACAATTCGGGCCGATCACCCATTTGTCTTAAAAGTAAGATGATCCATGCGTCGAATGGGCATGTAAAAAGTTAGTCAAACCCACCAACCCGCATTGGAGCAGCGTGGTGGGATACGGTTCAAAAACCCCCTAATGGAGAGGGGTGTATTAGGGGAGGCCTATATCCAGCAGTGGACTATCAAAGGCTGATGATGATGATGAAAGGGTCATCGCACAAATTTTCATTCAAGATGAACCTTACAGTTTGTGAATTATTATAATCAACGCTAAGAATGTCTTATTGCGAAATGAGGGTAACTGCAATAATAATCTAAATAAATAAACTAAATAAAAAATATAACAGTGCGTAGGCAGTCAAAATGGTTTTGTCAAAATGGTTTTTTCAAAATGCTCTGATAAAAAAAGTAAAACAGGTTACTTTTGTTATCAGGGTGGCGAAGCAATATTCTTGTTTGGAAAGCGAATTTGATGGCTCTTAATGGACGAGACGTTGTTGTTTTATTGTTTTGCAAACTCATCAGATTTATTTTTATTTATTGTCCGTTATTTAGTTGATTGGACATGATTATTTCTAAAAAATATTTCATAAACATTCTTTTCCAATTTCTTAACACGGTTCAACGAAAATTTTTATATATTCTAAGAAAAAATTATAATAGAGTTTGTATTTGTAATCTTAAGTAAGTTTTTAATTTCCTATATTTGTATTTGAATTACGGATCGTACTGCCTCTGTCCCCTTTTGGATAGAGGTGTATTAGGGGAGGCCTATGTCCAGCAGTGGACTATCACAGACTGATGATGATGATGACGATTAAGAATCAAGTTAATAAAATAAAATACAAGGCAATACTATCTATCTTTGATCTCAGCTAACTAACTGTAATAATGTGAGTTAAATAGTGTTTAGCAGGGGGGCTAATTTCGTAATATTGTTTCTTTTTAATTGAAACATTGTAGTAACTAATTATTTCTTTTATTTACGCGATTATACATATGAAATCCACTTATTTACGGATTTTTCGCGTTATTTAAATATATTTATTCCCGATGTTTCGGATTCTTTTCAGCATCCATGTATGTTTTATTAAACGAAAATTATTATTCGAACGGACGGTTATTCGAAAAACATACAGAGATACAGACATATACCAACTTAGTCTGCCCGTGATCAAGGATGCTGAAAAGAATCCGAAACGTCGGGAATAAATATATTTAAATAACGCGTAATCCGTAAATAAGTGGATTTGATATTGTAGTAACTGTTTGCTTTGCGTATCTTTTAACCAATTTTTGTATTCCTACCTTTAAAAACCAATTTTTGTTATCTTTACATACCAAATTGCAAAATAGAGACGCTTACCCAATTTGATTGCTATGATCGAAGTGAAAAACATAATAGCAGTTCCTCATAATAGCATTTAATTATAACGCTAAACCAATTATAACATCAATTAAACATATTTACTGAAGCATAAGTTATTGTTTGTGTGTATAAACTTTTAACCTATATAATATAATGCTAAATAAGGCAATTTATGAAACATCCTCAGCTAGTTTAATTGGTTGTTAACACCTGATAGCATGGAGCAATATTCGATCATTAATAAGGCTTAGCCAGACCAAGGGGATTTAAACAAAGTTTGTTTCAATTTCTTAATTTTGTATTGGTCGTGTAAGTTATTGAATTTCGATTTTTATAATTTAGTTATTAATCAGTTGTATTATTAAAACTAAAGCATTCTTCTAATTACATTGTAGCATAAATTATTAGATTACATAAGTGGACTAATCCGTCAACAAAACGTGATGCGTTCCTAATCTATAGCCTTCAATGAGTAAAGCATAAATAGATACATATGCAGATGGATAAGTACATGGATAAACGTTAAAACTTGCAATACTATATTTTTACAAACGCAAGTTCAACACCATTGACTCAGGCAATCAGATTAATAATCGATTTAATAAACGAGAATTTTAATAAAGGCTTTTAATTTGAATGTCAGTACTGACTAGACAAGCACATTTTTTTAGACGTAAGGCGCTGTATTGTCCTTTCCTGTAAATTGCATGGCGTAAAATGCACTAAACAAGCTAAAAACTATAAAAAACTATACCGATATTTCTATGTCCGGTTAATCTTAAACAAAGTCTTGCTGATTGATTTGTTGTAATGAAATTTTCCTACCTTATTTTGAGTAACCAGCACCAATTCTGATTATGTCGTCAAGTTCGACGGGCACTAGCCAGGCATCTTTCCTTTCACCTAGCTATATTTCAAAAATTATCATGAGTTCGGCTTCAATCAAAAGATTTGTCTTAAAATACTATTATTATACACTTTATAATTCAGACAGTATAACGACGTATTGAATATCGAATGCAAAATACAGACTCTCGAGTAAACAGTCGTTCTAGAATTTTCGTTAGATCTTTAAAATTAATCTACCTCCCTTTTTATACAATTCTGTGATAACATAACTATTTATTCTATAAAACTATATAAAACAAGATGTAATGGAATAATAACAATCAATAACCTTTAAATATTTCAAAGACGATAATAACCGGTTTAAGTAACTGAATTCAATCCTTAAATATATAATATGTTGTATAACATTGTAGCATAAAGCTCATCTTTGTTTCCATTGGTTGATAACACGAGCCTTTTACAGTAAGAACTGAAAAAGTAAAATATTATTGGCTATCGCATAAATACGCAATATCAGCCTGAACGTTACTTACAAGTGATTTGTTGAAACCGGGCAAATGATCGTTCAGTGCTCGATCAGTATGGGCGCAAACAATCACGCTGTTGATTGAAAAACTGAGAGCTTATGTGCTCATTCCGGTTTTTTACGATGCATTGCTACAAACAGTTTTTCAAATAAATTGCAAATCACTGAAACTCTTACGTAGACAGTAACAGATGAAACTTTTGTTAAGTTTTGTTTTATGGTATTAAATATAATATGTATTTTCTCTAATCGAGTATATCTTTTTTCGATTAGTTAAAAAAAATAACGTTGAAATCATTACCTTTTGTTTACAATTCGGTAATTGATCAGGAATTTTCCTAACAAATAAATAATATTCCATTCAACCAGAGTCGCATGCTTACTCTCTTTACCAGAGAGACCTACTCTTAAGAACCTTTCTATTAGAAAAGGTGCACACCTCTCCATTTCTTGTTTAACCAGTATTTACTTTAACTGCGGTGATTTCGAACCACACCACGAAAGGGAGATAGATTGAACGTAATTTCTTAAAAATATTTTAAATATTAACAAACACGTTTAAACAACAAAAAAATTATGTTTAATTATTTTAAACATTACTATATTATTTTTTATCATAATTTTTGTATTCTAATTTCGAAATTTATACATAACATTTGAAATTTCCGATAATGACTTCCTTTTTAAATTTGACTTTAGATACAGCCCTATTACTCATTTAGCTAGTAATAAGGAATCAACTAACTGTTAAAACTACAATATTCGAAATTGCATTTGTTTTCGTGTAAAAGTTCAACGCTGTCAATATTGTGTTACTGCGATACGAGAATAACATACTGCACAGAGAGTCAGTTTCAATTACAATAATAATTCGTTGTCAAAATATCTTTACTATATTTTCAGTTATATTACATTGTCCATGGCTTTTTATGTTTGCTTTTCGTGTGTTTCACGACAATTTCACGAAAAGTAGTTAATAATTCATATTTGTATTTTGTTGCAAAATATGTTCAAAGGGTAAGATGTTAATGTTTAGAGTTTCGTATTTAAAGGTATAACTCCAATGATTATTCTAACCTTATAAAATTGTCGAAAATCAATAAGATATCTGAGTTTGACAAGTTTGCTTGCATTTATACAGGGGGTAGGGTTATACGATAGGTAGGATTCTGCATTTGTATTTATTTGAAAGTTGTCTTAAAAACATATATGTAAGTTGGTATTCCACAGGACTACTTAGATTTACGATTTGAAACCTATGAGTTAAAACTATTGTTACGAAAATTACGCTCCTTCACAAGATTTGTGTTAGCATTTATATTATAAAAAGAAATTCATTAATGAGAATCTAGATTATTGTCCGATTAGTGTCAAGAACGTCCCAATTGCCTCAATAGATAGACATCATTTCTGGTATCGATGGTAGAAAATTCGAATCGTTGACGATTAATGTCACGAATGTCCTCGTACAGATTGTGTATTTTTTGTTACTACTTTTTATTATTTCATTTTATTATTTGGTTATTCCAAAAAACAACTTAATAAAGCAGAGAAACTTGAGTAACATAATAACCTAACAACATCAATAAATGATAAGCCCTATCCATAAGGCATGCTTGGTAAGGTGCTATAAGGCCGCCTTCTACCCGGATGCAAAGGATGCCATGTCTTGATTGCCCAGTCAGTGCTTTAGCCGCCCACAAAGCTGGACTACACTTTTTTTAGTTTTGTTGTGAAAGAATTAGCTGCTAGGGTAGTTGTTATGTTATCGGTAAGCCGAATTACTCCTTTAAAGATGTCGGTTAATGTCAGTCACAAAAAAACTTAATATTATAAGAAACCGTAGAATGGTCTAGTATCTTTTATGTGTAAATTGCAAGTTGCGTTTATTACATCTCCCTATCGCTCGTGTATTACATAGTGTTAGCGGTTTTAGATTTGTAAAAAAATTCAATTTGGAACAGCATGTTTTCAAAGCTAAACCAATATTTAAACATTTTTTTACATCGAACTGAATAGCTATTAGTAAATAGTTTTTTCTCTTTGGCACTCTATTGACTTTGGTCAAAGCCTTTTTTCAAAAGAGAAAAAGAAATCGTATATACAAATGGAGGACAGTTTCAGAATATTTTTTGAAAAATCTTAACTAGTATCACAAGATTAAATTTATTTTTTTACCATGTTATGGTATATAAAGCAATACCATAATATCTTTACCAAGTTATAATAATAATTCAATGTTATTAAATTACTAGTAAGCTAGGAAAATAATAATTTTGTTTAAATTTACATTCCAGATTAAAAGAATAAAAATGTCTCATTAGCAAACACAAATTGTATTGCTATGAGTTCCTAATGTTTAATTTATGATCTCTCTTATATGTTATCGAGTGAAAAGGCTAAATCTTTGTGAATGATAGAATAAATGTGCTATGCATTTAACATATAAATGAGAAGTAAAGCACGTTATAAAAAATTATATTTTTCTAACTAAGAGATCTTTTTCGTGTGAAGAAACTAAAATAAGGTTTGCTTTAAATCATATAATATAATAAACCGATATCCAAAAGCAAAAGCGACTTTCGAAAGTTTATTTAGTGTATTTTGAAATTCACGTTCTCAGGTTTATAAAAAGAAAGATTATACATCCTCTTGTAAAAATAAGACATTAGGTAGTTAGTTTTCATCGGATCTTTTTAACACAGCATTTTGAATGACTTTTGGACCATATATTCCAAAAGAAGAAGGTAAATTTGGAACATATGTCTTTTTCTATTTATGTTACCTAGTTGCTCACCTATTAGTGCTCCGATTTTATTAATCCTTTTTAAAAATAGCTGCCATTCGGTGCCATTCACACATTTATCATTCATTTTTTAAAAAGAAAATTACGCGTCAAAAATCATAACCTCGTGCGATTAAATTAAGCTGGCATCAATCTAAAGAGATAAAGACTTAAATTATGTACTACAATTTTACTTTGAAATTGCCTATAATATTGTCGCGAGCTATACCTATTTTTAGAATAATCCACATGCACTTAAAATGTAAACATTTTAAAAATGTAATCAGGTAAAAGCTAATTAAAATCTTAATACAAATGGCAAGGCCATTTAAGACAGAGAGCTCATTTGTGTATGCTAATATTGCGAATAATAGTTTTACGCTGTTTGAAATCGATCATATTTTTTTGTTAAAATTTTATCGTCATCATCAGCCTATGTTAGTCCACTGCTGGACATAGGCCTCCCCTAATGTTTGCCTTCTCCATTAGGTAGTTTATAGACAGTGGACCAGCGAGGTGGGTCCAATGCTGGTAGGTGGGTGGACCTACTTTTTACAAGCTCATCCGCCGCATGGATCATGTTACTTTTCTTAAAATTCACTAAGGTTAAAATATTACTTGTAAAATCCAATTAAATAATATTTGTAACAAAATTAGTACTACCAAAGTTTCAGTGGAAGTCGTCAAAACATTTCCGCAGTAATTTTACTTATCAGTTATGACATCTTGAGATAAGATAAACTAGTTGTAAACGTTACGTTCATCATCATCAGCCTGTGATAGTCCACTGCTGGCAACTCCAATAACCCTATCCATAAGGGTTGTGCACCATACCCGACGCTGTCAATGCGGTTGGTGGGTGGACCAACTTTACTGCCCATCCGACGCATCATCATCCTTTTCGGACATTGGGTATCGGCCCAAATTAACTCCGGCAACTGAAAATTGTTGGAGTCAGTCCAAACGTTACGTTAATGTAATTAAAATAGATTTATAAAACAAGAGGTTTTTTAATTTATTAAAGTTTAATGGTTTTAAATGTTCGCTTACTTAACCTCAGATCACCTTAAATACTATTATAGGCTATGCAACTTTAGGTGTGCTACACTTACCTCTTATCTGGAAACAGCTCCGAGGAGACCCTGAAGACCTCGCTCCGCCACTTTGTATTTATACCGTGGCGTGCGTTTATAAGCGGCGCTTCGTACTAGTTCGTTCTGATGTTGCCCGGGGGTCGAAAATCGGATAGACGCTTGTTTTAAGAACTTGTTTAATGGTGGGTAAGTTCAGAATCACGTTAGGTCAATGTTGCCAGGTAATAGGCGCAGGTGACCCTGCGCATGAATCTTTTCAGGACTTAAAGTTTATCAATGGGATAATTTTGCATGTGCCAGAACGGGACTGGCATAGGGTTAGAATGGGACAAGTGACCACGGTCGTCAGGTCCATGGTCTGTCAGGGCACCCGTGGAGGCCGACACCCTCCAAGGAGGAATGCAGTTGAAAAGAACCCAGAGGTGTTGGCATCCGGCCATCGGGCCACCGGACCATCTCCGGCAGGTGGCGTGCCTGATGGCTAGCTCCTTGCCTGGGACCTAACAGAAATCCTGGCGTCACTCTTCTTATGGCCAAGGGCGAGGTCTCAGGGCTGCAGGCCAACCGGAAGGAAGTATGGGGCAGAGACAGTTGCGCTCCCTTGCAATTCAGGATGGAAACTTGGTTGGAGCACCCCAGCGCCGGCCGTCGAACAGTTAAGACATACCCCTGTTTTAAAGCGGTGGCTAGAAACAGGACTTCCCCTAACATTCCGGCAACCTAGTTATCTCGGGACACGGCTGTTTCGGGGGTACCTGGCCGTGGCCGTGGGACTTACAGAAGAATCCACCCTTGGTGTTGTGCCGAGGAGCACCCAACAAGCCTGGAAGAGTGCCCAGCCGGGTCAAACGCCGAGGCTGCGTAGTCCATGGGCACGACCTTTCGCTTCCTGCCGTGTGCGGGATGTTGAGACGAAAGGTCGTGGGGCGCCTCCTCTTCTGCAAGGACGCGTGCCGAAAGAAAAGGCAGGGGGCCTACAGCGCCCCTTTATCCGCAAAAGGAGGCCAGGGCGCCGAAGGTCGTACTGTACTGTACGATGTTTAAAATAAAAAAATTACAACGTCAAAAATCAATACCTCGTGAGACCTAATTCTACTTCTTTAAATGGTCATTAATAAAGTCCGCAAATGTAAAAATCTATGTTTTGTGAATAAGCTACAGTAGCAATAGGGCGTATTCAAAACTCATTCAAGGTAATATTGTGCAAGTTTACATGAAGTTAAAGAATTAAAAAAAATCTTCAATCTATGTGAAGTAAGCGTGGCATACATGACATTTAGACTAAATAAACTCCTCCTAGCCTCCGTAGCCCTAGTGGTTGGGCGTGTGGCAGAAACCGGAGGTCATGGTTCGAATCTGCGGGTCTCAACAATTTTGGTGTTGTTTCCTGGTTAGATACGGCAATTTTAGATCCGATCACCAATTGTCTGAAAGTAAGATTATCCATGCGTCGGATGGGTATGTGAAATCCACCTACCAACCGCATTGGACCAGCGTGATGGGATTGGTCCCAAAACCCCTAATGAATAGGTGTGTATTAGGGGCCTATATACACTGATGGCTAACAGGCTGGATGATGATGATGATGATGACAATGAAACTCCCTTAAAGAAATTAGAGATTAAAAATGCAGTGGCGGAAACCGGGTAACAGTTTATTGCGCAAATTGGTTACATACTGTTTAAAGTCGGTCGTTTTTTTTAATTGAAAAAAGAGTAGTTGAATGTCAACTCATTAAAGATACGGGTCATAATAAATAAAACTATGTAATGGATCACATTCGTGAATCAATCACGGTGAAATTAAAATGATACAAACATACTACATAGCATATATTGTCTTTGAGTTTATGATTCTTTTTGACGTAAATATAAGTAACTCATAAAACAACAATTCCATTCGTTTGATAAAAAATAATATCAAATTGTGAAAACTGCAGGATTTAAATGAATAAGAAATGCGAATCCTCTAAAAGTTCTGTTTTGAAATTTAAAATTTTTCTTTAGAACGAAAAAAATCAGCAAACCTACGAAGTTTCACGTTTATGTTCAATCAGGATTAACTATATTTCTTACTCTAATTTGATTACCTTTGGAATAGGTTGTAACACTCGTATAATATGATTTAGTATTACGAAAGTTATAAAGTTAGGGTCGTAAATTGAATTAGTCCGAAACTTGGTGCTTTATTTAAAGGGACGCGAAATGCTAACATAGTTCGAAAACAAACTCCGAGTTAAGCTTATTACTCGCTTTAATTAAACTTATTATAGTAACTCGCTAAAAAACCAATTTATATAAAAAGTACATGATTGTTCATTAGTTAATAAAAGAAAATTTTATAAAATTATATAATCTATACAAATAAATGAGGTTGGAATGTCTGTTAGTTACATCATAATAACAGTTTTTAAATGTTTACATTGTGATATATAACTGATGCATATAACAACACAAAAGTATTAAATTTTTGCTTGTTTGTCTGGTTTGTATCTCTGGAATAACTTGTCAGATTTTGACGGGATTTTCTCTTAAAGACAGGTCATTTAACTGGTGGTAACTAAGGCTACTTTTTTTGACGTTTTTTTTACATACTACCACGCGGACGAAGGTAACAGCTAGTAGGTACTATGCATAAATAAAGCTAACATCACGTCAATTCAGTGAATTATTAAAAATTAAAATCAAAGGATTTACTGTTTACTATTTTTTCTACTACTTGAACTAATGAAATATCGAAGTTTAAAAATTATCATGTGTCGTTTAATGAAAATACTTGTTTGCAGCAATAGGGTTACTAGTGGTCTGTCATAAATAATAAATTGCCTTACGAGTAATGATAGCCCCAAGCATTTAGCAAATAAAATGACTGCTAAGGAGAAAGAACTATAAAGGCCTAGTACGCCTAAAACATACATACATGGTATTTAAAAAAGTACCAATCTCAAAGGTTTTGATAATGACTTTAACTATTTTTATTAAATTGGAAAGATTTCACAGTCATATATAGGTAGAATATAGGTAGAATATTAGATGAAAGGTCTCTGATGACTTAAGTAAGTTCTTTCAAGCATTATTATTAGTGAAAAAGCTTTTTCATCCAATTATGATTGTCTTTGTATATTTCACTTCGAATAACTACCTTTTCGTGCGTTTGAAAGGGTAGTCACTAGTTTATGTTATAAAATTATCCTAACAATTTTAAAAAACAAAAAAAGATGTAAATATTAAATAAAATTTCAATTAATATTTTCGTCAATAAGTCCACCTGTACTTTACATGATATAGTTAATAAAAATTGATGTATTTAGAAATCATTCTAATTTTAAGATCATTTCCGGTACGTACTAAGCTGACTGAGCTGTCTTCAAAAGAATTACTTGCTGGCCTTTTTAAAATATTTGTAAGTTCTTTTACCAAAGTGTCACAAGAAAATGTCGAAAAAATGTCATGAAATTGTCTGGGGACTAATAACTGTATAAAATTATAGTTTGTGTACCGAATACTACTCGAATACTACGCGAATAATGTTATTTGAAAAAGGACTTTTGCAGATTAATTGCGTTTATATTACATTTTTTATTCCCGATTTTACGAAAACTTTAAAACAAGTGGACGTGGTCACGGGGCAGACTGAGATGTCATGCGTCGTGTTGTATGTGCTGAAGCGGGGTTTGCGTCTCCCGACCGAGTGACTTAACTGTACCAGGGGCCCCCAGATGGGGAGCCTCGTCTCAAGCTGTCACTTTGTAGTTCCCGATAGCATGCTGAACATAGGGTGGACCGAGGCCTTGGCTCGATTCAGACTTCTTTCTTACAGATTATTTTTATAGCTTGAAGAGGTCTAACTAACATTACCGCAACCACTTCTCAAAGCGTTGGCATTGGGGGAAGAAGTCGCGCAAGAAACTCCGGCAATGCTTCTGTCTTATGTGGTGTTAAGCTACTGTGTCATATAGCAAAGAGTGTACAAGTTCGACCTCACCGATGAGGCCGATGTCATGTATGTGTGTATTGTTCTACACTACCAAGTGTAAGCGGAATTACCAGATCTTCATTGTATATTACAATGAAGATCTGGTATTGTTTTTTTTGTCTGTAATCCAATAAACATATCAAATATAAATAAAATACTTTTTACAATATGGTACAGAATACAATAAAAATATAAGTGTAATTTGTAATGTCTAATAGACCCGCTCGTAAAAACTAAACATGTATAATATTCATGAGCAAAGAATCAAAGATGTAGTAATTTTTTATTTGTTATTTCAATTGACGGAATAACCGTTTGTTTTATATGAGTGTTATATCATAGCTTGCAGCCTTAAGAGTTTCATGATGTAAATAAACACCATAATACTGTTACCCTCAGGTTTTTTATATTGACAACGAAGGCAGACGAGTAGTCGGGCCACCTGATGCTGAGCAGTCACCGACGCCCACAAGGACATTGCGAATACCAGGGGTATCACCATTGCGCTGCCTGCGTGAGACATAGGTTGTTACGTGTCGTTTACCCATTAAATACGCTGGCTACGGTGACCTTTAAACCAGACACAGTAGAATTTTACAGACTATAAAATTGGACACCTCCTAAAGTTTCGATTTAAATTTAAATAACTTGAAAACTATGAACGGAACATAATCATTGGTACCGGTTGAACGCTGGTGTGTTTGGAATTTATCCAATTTTAATCATATAAATCTAACACATGTTATCTTTCTATTATATTACAAATAAAAAATATTTTTGTAATTATTTTGTAAACTATTATAGAAAGGACCGTGAAACCGTATAAAACTAGCAGAGTAAGCAACTCTCCTAGTTTTATGTTAAGAGACGAATCACGAAGTTAAACTGAAAGTACAAATATGTAGTGCTATAAATTGGGACCATATTTAATTTATTTAGGATGAAAAAAGAAACGTAATTTGTTATGGATGCAAATTATGCAGCCAAACTTTCTTTAAAATAAAACTTATGACAATTTTCCTATTTTATTTATCCGCCATTTTCATAGTACTATTGATTAAGTCGAGAATTTTACTTATAAATTACGGAATACTTTGTAAATAGATTTACCATTGCTATTATACGGAAAATGCTTTGCGTGAACCTAATTAAAGCAAAAAAGCATTTGTTTCAAAGCTTATCTACTAACTGGTTCAATATCATTGATATAAAGAAGTAATTGATTTTTGGCACAGCTTTCCGTGTATGCATAAATTAATTTTATTTAAATTTATAACTAAAACACACGTCTGATTAGGCTTACGTAGAATATAATAATAATCATCACCATCATCAGCCTGTGTTAGTCCACAGCTGGACATAGGCCTCTCCTAATGCACGCTTTCTCCATTAAGGGGTTTTTGGATCGTATCTCCATTGCTGGCCTAATGCTGATTTGTGATTAATTATAATAGATTGAGAAAATTATCAGTAATAACTGCAAATAATTATAAAAATTTTGTCTTTTAATTTTTTTATTTTTAAATTGTTAAGATTTTTAATATATAACATATATTTTGTGTCATAAGTTTTGAATAAGAATCACTTGTCAATCTTAACTAACAGATTTCATTAGGAGTGCTATAAATAGTCCCCTATATCAAAATATATTATTTAAAGAAGTAAAACTCATTAGGATGATGCTCTGTGTAAATACGTTAAGAATTCCAGTTATCCATTGCAATTATCATTAAATATTACAACACATTGTTCCCGAAACAACAATAGCCTAACGAGCTATGTTCACACTTAAAGCGTTATTTATATCCATGTTCTTCTTTTATCACCAACCGTTCGGTATATTGAGATTGACATACTTTATGTGCATGCTCACATATTTATATATCACAGCTCTGATGGATGCTATTGATGTTTTACCCTAAACTTCAGTAATAATTTAAGCGTTAAATTATAACTTTTTCGAAAATCGCCGAAGGATCAGAGTTTGACGAGGATCCTGTATATTGTATATTGGTGACGATGGGTTGATAGAAGGCTTATGGTTTGAGAAAGTTTTCCTCGTACTAGTTTTAATATGTCATTATCAGCATTAACTTGAAAGCTCTTATGATATTTTTTTTCTACATATTGTACATATATTTAACTATGTTATTGCGATTACAGAATATTAATTTACATTAAACCGTAATCATGCATGTGTGAACATACTAAAACTGATAATAATTACAAAGTAAAATTATATGTGGAAATTAGAAACAATTGTACGTTCAAAGAATATATTTTAAAGCAATGTTGTGCTAAGAAAACTCTGGATATTTTCCAATATCCATCAAGAAACATTGGAATGAAAATTTGAAGTCAATATCGACTTTATTTAATATAAACATTATTTAAAATTAAGTTTGTCCTTTTATAGATGTCCTAGTCATAATTTAATAGACATTATATATAGCGTATTTAAGGACCACAAAGTGTTTACTAATTACTAATATTTATCAATTTTATAAAAGGTACCGTCTTGAAAAGTCCTTTTTATCAAAAAATGACTTTTTATTGCAATAATGGAACCTTTGGTAACATCAATCGATCAAAAAAAAGAACAGTAACGTGACAAAAGTTAAAGATAAAACAAACAGAAAGGGTTTTACAAGACAATGGATCATCGATCTTTGCATTAAAAGCGGTTGAAAATAACTTGGACCTCGCGTTATCAACGATTCTAACTTTTCTGTCATGTTCTTAATGTAACCTCGCCGACGTTTTTCGTTTGTGAATATTACCATACAAATTTTTTTTTTTTCCGCAAACGACGCATTAAAAACCTGATGGAAAGTGGTCACCAAGACTTGGCCGGGTATAACGCGCCCTACCGTGGGGACATCGATGTTAAGGTCTCGTTTCCAATAATTACCTGTCGGTGCCCTTCAAACAAACACATAGTGTTTTTACTCGGCTTTGCAGAAAATAGGCCCTTTGGGTTCCGGGGTCCCGAAAGGGACCTCCAGTAAGGGACCACCATTTTAGTAAATAAATTACTAATACTCTAAAATAACATTTTTGCATGGGTTTCTTTTGTTTGTTTTTATATAAATCATCATTTAAAAATTATACCGTTGTTTAAAATTTATATTATTTTCAATGTTTGTTGTTATTTTTTAATTTTTTTTAAAAGAATCGATCAAACTAATGTCTTATGTGTCGCAAACTTAAAATTTTTCTCTTTTGCTGTGATTAATATTTAAAGATAAAGTTATGTTAAAAAGATTAAAAATCATACATTTAAACCAAATGTACTTCTTCAGTTATTTTAATTTGTTGAAACAAATTCCTCTTAATAATTTTATTAACACACAGCTATCAGGGCCCACTTTACTCTTAATAATTGAACAGAGGGTTTTTAATCTTTTATCCTAGCTGGGATCCTTGTTGCTCGAATTTATAAACATCTATTACAATTATTAACACGGCTGAGAGCTGCAATGGATGGTTAATTTTCGATGGGTCGACGCTTATTTAATTTTATTAACCGTTAAAAGTACAGATTCTTTCAATGTGATCACATTTTTCATGTTACAAATCGAAACTCACGGGTTGCCAAAATAGGGAATAAGCAATAAGCTCATCGGATACATCCGTTAGCCGATATTGAAATCTGTTCGGAAACGGCTATTACATCTTAGCACGTAATTTTTAATGTGAGAAATATAACAGAGTCATCATACATTTATCGGTAACGGTTTAATTTGTTATGTATTAAACAAATCGTTATGAAATAATGTTAAGATTCTCGGGATCTGCAAGTCAATATATAATAAAATTGAAACTTAATTTAAATTATATAGTTTTTTCAGTAATCTAACTTATTAATAAATGAATTTTATTATTAATCGTTAGTGTTAAAATCTTATATTATTAGTTTCATTTAAACATGGCACACATTTACGAGTTTCCAAAACAACTAACAATAATATGGTACAAAATTATACACACACAGCGTTTATATTTCTATATCAACTACAAGTCGACTTGGAGGTCATTATTATTATATTGCTATGTGGTATAAGTTTTCTAAGTATAATGTCTAAATAGTGACGTATGTTAATGAAAATTATATGCGAAGATGTAGTCATATTTTCGTAAGACATAATTATGGTTCCTGTTGTAGATACCTGGTTAAATCAGCTATAAATGTATTTGTGTTTGCAAAACGGACTAGGTGACCCTTGGGAAGATAACTGCTATTTGCTAAACAAACACATCAAATAGATTAATATTCGAAAGCGATCTCTTCAGAATGTCTCATCATATTTTGAGGACAACGTTATGATTATGGCTATTATATGTTTAGTCACAGACGAAACTTTTAAACGGAGAAACCCACTTCACTACATAGTATAAAACAAAGTCGCTTTTTGTGTCTCTATGTCCCTATATAAGCTTAAATCTTTAAAAATACGCAACGGATTTGATGCGGTTTTTTAATAGATAGAGTGATTAAAGAGGAAAGTTTACATGAATAATTCATACATTATATTTTACGGATATCAGTATTGCACCGTGCGAAGACGGGGCGGGTCGCTAGTTGTTTATAAATTTATGTTGATCAATCATAATTTTTAATAACTTTTACATATGACGCTCTCGCACCTAGTTGTATGGCGTTTGCTTTAGAAACCGGAGGTCGAATTCGAATCCGAATTGGTCCAATGCGGTGGTAGGTGGACGACTTCTTACATGACGTCATGGATCATCTTACTTTTTCAGACAATTGGTCATCGGCCCAAATTGCCCTAACCAACTAGGACACAACAATGAAATTTTGTTTAGTCCCGCAGGATTCGAACCCACGACCTCCGGATTCTAAAACACACGCCTACTTCACCTAGGCTACGGAGGAGGCAGGTGGGTTAGGTCCTAAAAACCCCTAATGTATAGGGTGTATTAGGAGCCTATGCCCAGCAGTGGACTATCAAAGGCTGATGATGATGATGATTTACATACATTCCTATGTTTTATTAAATAATATGACTTTACGGATTTTATCGCGTTTATTTTACATTTTTAAATTCTCGACGTTTCGAACACTTTCCAGCGGCCGTGGTCACAATCTATTCTATATTATTTCTAATCTCTTGAGGCTATTGAGATTAGAAAACATCCAAATTTCAAAAGAGAAGATGGTTGGTTCACCACCTTTGGGACCTCCATAATTAATAAATTAAAATTTAAACCCAAGCGTAATACCACTGCTGGCATGTAATGATAACCAGTTCATTTTGCACTAGGTCGGAGTACAGATTAAAAAATTTATTACAATCAAGACCTGAAACCCTTCAGCACTGGACGCATGAATCTCAGTCTACCCTGACCACTGGCCGCTGGAAAGTGTCGAAACGTCGGAAAATTCAAAATGTAAAATAAACGCGATAAAATCGCGTATAATATTCGCGTAAACAATAGAAATAATTATTCTCTTGTTTTGTTTGAAAATGTTTTATTGACTGGAAAATGCTTAAATTTATCTGATTTCTGAAATACAGTTGATTAACACATCATGTTGACGTGAACATCAAGAATAGGTCTTTAGTTTACCCACTGCTGGGGTAAAATAAGTCTTTGGATGAATATAGCTCATAAAATTTCTGAGTAAAATTCACATAGTATACGTAAGACATTAAGTTACTTAGTCGTTAAATTTCTTAGAATGCATTCTAAGCTGTAGAAATCAGCTAGCAGCTAGGCAAAAGAAATATTCACACTAAATTTCAAGACAATCGGCCTTATAACTTCATAAATATCGAGATCAGTGAGTGGAAGTGGCAGAACAAAATTTTGATTTTGTATCTTTTGGATATAATATGAATTGTTGTAGCTTTTACTTGCTCGATTTTCTGATACCGAATAATACAGTGACCATTTTCATGAGACGTTAAAATTTAAAGGTGAACCAATATCAAGCTAGTTACGAGCTCACATAACATTGTGTATTATCATTGATGAAGAATGGATCCCTGTTCTGCTTTCATCACTATTCGTTTAAGTTTCACTTTTAACTGACGACTAATAAGAATTACAACATTTTGTGATGTATTGAACGAAATAATAATGCAAATTCCATTTTCTATCACAATATACAAAAAATGACATTTTCGGTTTTAAAAAATAATTTGACTTAACCATAAACAGACACAAGTTGCTTTTAATTTAATGTTTCTATTTCATTCATCTTTCTCTTTTACTGCCCTCATCACTGAACCATGTAATAAGTTAACATGAAATTCAAAACATGCTTAGTGTAAGCTAACATAATCACTCACTCAAAACATTTACGTCGTAATAGGATTTTAAGTAAGGTAACAGCAATTATCCTTAAGAATGGGAAGGAATTAGCATATTTGTTCGTGAAGACTAAAATATGCGTTAACAAAGCGAAATATATAGTATTGATATTAGTTTAGATTAGTTTTGAATAATGTAATTGTAAATTAAACTAAAATTTAAATGCGGTAAATACGTTTTATGCCAATAAATGCAAATATTAAAGTATGATGGCAATGGACAGTAACATTAGTATACTATTTTAAATTTATTCATCCTAAAAAAGTAAACTTAATACCTTTAGAGTTAAAACCTATCTTCATTTCTCTTAGACTTCTCTGTACCGTAAATTTTGCGCCTTTTTATGCAGTAAATTGTTCACATTATCTTAATCATCATCATCATCAGCCTGTGATAGTCCACGTGGCATAGAGCTCCCTAATACACCTCCATCCATTAGGGATTTTGACCGAACCTCAAACGCTGGTCCAATCGGTTGGTGGGTGGACTGACTTTTACATGCATCCGACGCATGGATCATCTTACTTTTCAGACAATTGAGTGATCGGCCTAAATTGTCTAACCAACTGGAAACAACAATGAAAATTTGTTGAGTCCCTGCAGGATTCGGAACCATGACCTCAGTTTCTAAAGCTACGCTCATACTACTCAGGCTACGAGGCAGTCACTTTATCTAATATGAATATTTATAAAGAAATATATGACTACAGCTAAAAAATAAACCAAATGAAATCAATAAAAAGAATTTGTACCAATTGGCATTTGGCCACGAAGTTTGCAAATAACATTTTTATAGTATTACACTGTTTTCATTCTTCATTTACTACAAATCGATTCGCCATATATTAATTGCTTTAGTACGTTGACAATATGGCGTTACAGTGTTATTCCGCATAAAGTAATTTGTAACATCATATAGTGTGCATCTATCTCTGATCATTAATAAGGCTTAGCATCAAGAGGATTTACACAAGGGCCTTCAAACAATAGTTGTTAACTTGAATGGACTAATAACGAGACTGTAACAAAAGGCTTTAAGTTTACGAAATATTTCGTATTTCACAGGATTATAATTAATTACCTTTAAAAAAATCATAACAAGCTCCGAATATGCTATGCAGTTATATATTTAAAGCGTAACAGGCGTAAGTCAAAAAAGAGAATTATACTTAGTACAACCCCAAGTATGCAATCAAAATTAGATTTTAAAGTATATATGTATATAGCACGAAATTTTATATTAAATTGGAATGTTAATAATAAACTAAAAATATATAAATAAAATGAAATTTGATGATCAGTATGATGATTACAAAAATAATCACCCTAGAGTGATTCAGTAGTTGATTTTTTTATGGCATACGCAGGCAGACGAGCAGTCGGGCTACCTGATGGAAGTGGTCACTGACGCCATGGACATTGGACATACCAGTGCTATCGCCAACGCACTGCCTACCGTGAGACATTAGGTGTTAGTCTCGCTTTACCAGTAATACGCTGGTGCCTTAAACCGGAACACAGCAGTATTTCACATACTGCTTCGCGGCAGAATAGGCACTGCGGTGTACCCTACCTAGACGGTCTCCAGTAAAGTGAACTACCACCGTAAGTCCCTTAGTGATTTAAACCTATACCAATAAAAGTTTTGTTAAGAAGCATCATTAAATCATTATTGAATAAATAATAAAAAATTTATTTTTATTTTATACTTTTGTGCTAACTGGAATGTTTTTCATTGACTAAAATATAAATTAGCCCAACAATAATTAACGTGAGACTTCAAAAGTTGAAAGGGCTGATACACATACTTTGTGTTGCGGATACCCGGTTGGGTTGTCTAATACGGAAATTGTTGTATTGTCTGTAAATTAAGATGGATTATGGGGCGAATGGATTCGTAGACATTGACATATTAACAGGTAAAAGACTTTGACACTGAACGAAGAGCTACATCCGCGAATGAATAACCATAACTCTGTCGTAGAATCTAATTAGTTGAGTAATATAGAGCAACTACTATTTTCAGGAGTGAAGAAAGCACATCTTCGTGTCAATTAACCTAAAATGCACACTAATTCTTACAGTCACTGCTTTAAAAATTGAATGTAATACTTACTAAAATTAATAATGATGTACATACTTCGAGCTGCTGGTTAGTCTATTATTAGAGTATAGTATTTTTTTTAATGTTTAATCTAGATTATATATTACTTTTTGTTATTATTCACAAACTAAATAAAATGCTAAAAGACTTTTAATATGTAAGCAGTGGCACGTTAACACGAACCTATGTCACTCTTACTAGCCTATAGAAGCAGTTAGTTAACTAGTATTCCTGTATCTAAACCATCAATCGATGAAAAGACCAGTAACGCTGAATGCAATTAAACGGGTGACAAGAACTAGCTTTTTAAGGCAACACTAGTCGCCATTATGGGAATGTTTCCAAGCTGTCATCTGTCACGCTCCATTTTATGCATGGGATAAAAAAGCTTAAACGTGTAATGAAAAAAAGCTTAAATATGTTGCTCACTAACTAGACGCGAGATAATGTATTGTGTTTTCATTTAAGGAATATTTTTGTAATATTTGCACATAATATTATTACTTTAGGGTTTTCCAGAGCGTATTAAAACCTTTTCGATAGTCTTTGTCACGAGTGGTAACTTAGTGAAGAGCTATATGAGATTTAACATTAATGTAATCAAAGTGTTAACATTAACTTGAATGGCTGCAAAAAATACTAAAAACAAGGGTTTCGACATTACCCATATAATTAAAAAGATCCAGTATAATGTAATCCAAAATACACATTTTATTTTTTTCCGTCATAAGATTTTTATGTTAAAAATACGCTTATTTTAAGCAAGCATAATATAGGATAAAATTGTAGAACGTTCCAAATTTGAAAATAGTTATACTTAAAAATATGTCCAACATTTTTAACAATTGATTTCAGATAATTTGCACAATCAATAAAATTTTATTTTGCACATATGTTGTTTGATCTCTCAAGTACTGAACTAAGACAACTATGTTCCTAAGTAGCTTAGGTTGAACTTTCATATATTTATTTATACTTAATTGCAGACTCTATACAATAAGCTTTTATAGCTGTGAGGCTAATATCATGGGCATTCTCAACCAGTCAGCCGTGGTTGGTGAAAGATATTCTGACCATACAATAGTCAAACAGGCAACATTCACAGATATTATTTGGCCTATGGTTTAGCTTACGTTTTGAGCTAGCACTAAGCGTTCTGCCGCTTAACGGGAACCAGAGTGACTATATGAGGTCAATAGGCGGTTCATGACCCGGTGTTACTTATGTCTCATTTTTGTACATACACCAACTATTTATACATCATAGGTTGATCACCTTGCAATGTTTCATACACCGAATTTAATGAATATTCCTAAAATTAAAATAACTATGACGTTGATTTCAGTTACTTTATCATTTACTTTATTCATAAGCCGTCAAAGCAGAAACAAACTAGAATTAGTGTCTACACAGCTTGCGTAGTTGCGTATAATACCCAATTAAGTTAAGAAAATTAAAACAGTCTCGAGGTAAACTTGTCTAGCGCCGCTTGACAATGTAACAGTGATAACAAGTAATAACAATATATAGAAACATATTGTGTCTGTCTTTGGGTTGCCCTCCTTTCACAGAAACCCTAGTTAATGTACCGCAAAGCCGAGGAGGCTTTATACAACAAAAGTAATTTATTGTGAGTAAACTTTGCGCCTGGCAAGCTACCGTTATTCCTTTTTAATTAATTTATCCTTACCAGAAAAAGGATGATGAAAAAATTTGTGTACAATTTACTTGTCCCTTATTAATGTTTGCCGGATTCTAGTTCAAAATTAATCTGATTCCAATCGAAAATATATTCATAATATGTCAATCGAAAAAAAATATGTGAAAAAAGAAGACAAACATTATTTTATGACTTAAAGAATAATTATTTTTCTCCCATATGAAATAATACGCAAATGCTTTTTAAATACTCTCGAAAAATAAAATTGCATGCAACAGTATAACAGTAGAAATGAAAATTAAGACATGCGTTGTGAAATATTATTTCTGTCCATATTAAACTTTTGGCCCAGTTTTTAATCAACGCAAGTTCATCCTAACGAGACCTTGCAGGCGATCTCGCCTCCTCCGAATCGCTTAATTATCCACTATTCAAACTGAATCCACATTTTATGAATTTTACGCACTAATTTTGTAAAGAGAAAATGTTTGTTTTAAATAGACTCCGAAACTACTGAAATGATTTAAGATATTCTTTCATAACAAGAAAGCTTTATTGTCTTAGAGCAACACAGGCTACTTTTAACCCTAAGAAAATCTAAAAATAACTGAGACAAAACCGTGGACTGACAGCTACGCACATGCATACATCATCAACCTGGGTTTGTCCACTGCTGGACATAGGCGTTCCCTAACGTACGCCTTCTCCATTAGGGGGTTTTTGGACCGTAGCCCACCACGGTGGTCCAAGTTGGTGGGTGGATGGGTGGTGCGGGTTGGTGGGTGGACTGACTTATATGCCCATCTGACGCATAAATCATCTTACTTTTCAGATAATTGGTTGATCGGCCCAAATTGTCCTAATCAACTGGGAAACCAAATTTGTTGAGTCCCCGCAGGAATTTTAACCCCGGTTTCTTTTCCACTAGGCTACGGAGGCAGTTTAATATATTTTGCTCTCGGCGTTTCAACAATATCAGAATCAGGTTGTTTGAATTGTATCGGTTACTAGCTTTTGTCTTAAAAGAGTGTCATGAATACATCGTGTGAATGATATGTAACACCAACAATATCAAAATTATGTTGCTGCTGGTATAGAGTGTGGGTAATAGTAAATTTGATTAATTTTTAGTAAGGACTAGGACACCAGATAGTCTTAAAACTCATTTTATGTGAATCACTATAAATATTTTACGACACATAAATCAAATTAAAGTGCAAGTATATTTCTAATTTATCCATATCATAAACAAGTGCAACAACACAAAAACTAAAGTGGATTGTAATATTTCCAGTAAATTATGATTGAAGTAATTTGCAACTGTCATTAACTGCATCAAGCAATATCAAATATAGCCATGTAAATATTTCTTCTATTTTTATACAATATAACTAAGATTTGTTTTTCACCAGCAGCAGGTCTGTTAAAAGAACGATTAATTTTGGAATGCGAGCTTACGAAGCTAGTTTGTAGATTCACACTGCAATACAAATTATATAATAGAACATTCAACGAATTTTTAAGTTTATGTTAACATATAAATATTGTTTAAAAGATTTTAAAACAAATCAGAAAATATCCTCATTAAAAAAACGTTGTTATTTTATAATTGCATAATGTTACAAAGCAGTCGATCAAAAATACAAAGATTGTTATCTATAATTGCTAAACGTGAGTTTTTCGCCAAAATTTTGTTTTTTACCACGCAACATTTTTATTTATATTTGATATTAATGATCTTTGACACTGGTAATAGCGTAAACAAACATAAAGGTAACAGAATCTGAATATAAAATGAAGGTACGATCCTACTAATAAAGTTTGTAAGTGTGGACGTTTGTTATTTTTTCACTCAAAACGACTAAGTGGATTGTAATGAAATTCGACAATAATACAGCTTAAATATCATAATAACTTGTAGACTATATTACTCAAGGGTAGAGAGTAGCTTATTCTCAGTGAGAAGACATAATTAAAAGTGTCATGTAGGTAGAAAAAATTCTGCCATTGGCGAGCTATGCTCGCACGAACTGCAATAACACTTGACCTTATAAAAATGACAATGTGTAACAATTATTCGAATTCCAAATTAATTATCATTAATTTTGTCCCGTGAATCAACGCTAAAATATACATATTTTTAATTATATAATAATTATCACTACATAGTATAGAACAATGCCGCCCTTTTTTAGCGTGTTTGAAAATGATTTTATTTAAGCACAAAATTTTGTTACAATAGTTTTTAAGGTACTGCCAAGAATCAATGTTTCTGTATGTATCAGAATAACAATAAGAGTATAATAAAATATAATACATACATTACAATAGAATAGGCTATTTTGTAAACGTCTTATGCAACTCAGACGCATGTGAATGTAAATTAAAAGAGATAAGAAATAAAGCATTGAAGTTTTACGCACCACTGGCAAGCAGAGATTTGTGGCTGTTAAATCTTATAGAAATTAACGTTAACATATTTTAGAGTTATATTTGACTTGAGACATGCGACATGAGATTCACTCGCTACTTGTTTACAGCTTTTATATTTATGTACTTTATTTAAGTTGCTACTACACATTTTTGATCTACGAATCCTTTTTTTGGCTTATTTCTATTACTTTGTGGATAAAATGATTATTTAGGAAACTTGAAATCATTAATAATCTCATCGTGTTAATTCGAATAGTTAAACATTATCAAGATTTCCTTTGCATATAAAAATATATTCTGGGTCGCAAGCTATGCAATGTATATATTATGGAACTGGGGATTAGAAGACTGAGGATTATGTTAAATAGCTTTTTTTATTTAAATAAATACATAAATATGCAACCATAAATCATCTGGTATAAAACTCATTACTAACCACTAACAAGCGCATATTAAATAATAAAATAAAGATAAATATTATTATATACAGATATTAAATAGAGATTTTCGCAGACTTTGTGATGCACATAACATAAATACTTCAAACTAGACTGCGAAGTATAAGTAAATCTTTTATGGGACAATGTATACGCTTTTACAATAAAATCCCAGTAAACGTTCGACACTGCCTCCGAGGCCTAGTGGTATGGGCGTGTGCTTTAGAAACCGGAGGTCGTGGGTTCGAATTCTGCGGTGTCACAACAAATTTTCATTGTTGTTTCCTAGTTGGTTAGGACAATTTGGGCCAATCACCCAGTTGTCTGAAAAGTAAGATGATCCATGCGTCGGATGGGCATGTAAAAAGTCGGTCCACCCACCAACCCGCATGGGACCAGCGTGGTGGGATACGGTCCAAACCCCCCAATGGAAAAGGGTGTATTAGGGGAGGCCTATGTCCAGCAGTGGACTATCAAAGGCTGATGATGCAAACGTTCAAAATTCAATTGTTAATAAATTTAAAAAAGTAGTAATGAAACGTTTATGAGTTAAAGGTTATTAAAACATAAATGATTTTAAAAGTGATAACACAGCCTGGTAAAGGAATGCTCGCTCCAGGCTTTTTCAAATATAATATACGTATGATTTAACTGTATGTAGCTCATAAGAAAATTTATATGTATAAATTCTTTCGCCGGTTCTTCTCAGCTCGGAGGCGTCCTATTCCGAACCGGTGGTAGCGTCTTTGACAATCAATAAGCGAGTGTTTCACTTCTATATTGAATCAAGATATTTGAATAAATAAATATATAATAAGTTTAGGTTCACCTAATTTTAGATTAGGTGGATCAGAGAACCTTAACTGTCGGTGAAAATTTTACGCTATTTACCTTAGTTACCTAGGTTAGAAAACTCTCTCCATACTTGCTGACCAGCCCCATTAATGTTTGATTAGTGTTTGAAAAGAAATTTATCGAATCTAACGTCGGAGGTTAGGCTCTTAGTATACATAATTAAGTAAAGGCCAGATGTGTTTATTGCTAAATTTAACATAAATTTAAATAGTATGCATAAATTTGAATAAGAGACAACGGATATTGTCACGTTCAATTTATTTTTTTGTTATTTAACCATAAAGTTGTTCTATACTACAACAAAATAATTAATGGAATTCGTGCATAAAAAATCTAATATCAGCAGTGGCGGAATCTTTGACTAAGCAAAACCTTGTACTACGGAAACTGAACGTCTGATGAAGACGTGAAATGTTCGTGACACTGTTCAATACATAAGTTTTTTCACGGGATGCAAAACAAACGTAAACTCTTCGGTGCAAGCCTTACGGTAACAGTGGTAAGCCCGTATGTGGCTTACCACCTTATGCCACTCTCACGCATTGTTTGTTCAAAGCATATTGAGCACACAGTCCTACTAGCTACTAATATCGTAGAAAGACAATTTACAAATGGATCTGCACAATGCCTCTAGCTAGTGGTATTGGCGTTTGCTTTAGAAACCGGAGGTCGTGGTTTGAATCCTGCGGGGACTCAACAAATTTTCGTTGTTGTTTCTAGTTGGTTAGGACAGTTTGGGCCGATCACCCAATTGTCTGAAAAGTAAGATGATCCATGTGATGGGCATGTAAAAGGCGGTCCACCACCAACCCGCATTGGACGCGTGGTGGATAGGTCCAAACACCCCTAATGGATAGGGTGTATTAGAGGCCTATGTCCAGCAGTGACTATCAAAGGCTGATGAAGATGAGAGAGAGATATGCATCACTTAATGGACGTTTAACAATAGAGTATTAAATATCGAAAACTTTTACTAAATTTAAATAATTTTCTATTTATTGCAGATTTAGGCATTTGTTTATAAACACACCTGCCGTGGCAGTTTTATGACATGTGCTGATAAAAAATATAATTTAATTTAAGGTTAAAGTGAAGTACTCAAATTAAAGTGAAATAATTTTAATTTACTATCTTTAAAAACTGTAACTGAATAAAATTTAAACTGACATTCAAACAGTTAAACTGTTACCGACTCGTAAGTAATCGCAGCAAAATAAAGTTTTGTATTTAAGCTTTGACAGAACTGTTTCATGCTTAAATATTAGCTTGAATGGTACAAGAAAAGTTTGTCGTGTTGACTTATTATTAGAGCGTACATTACTCGTACAATATTAAAAAAGCATGCGAATGGAAAAGTTCCATCATTAGCGCGCCTACAATTCTGAAAACGCTACGTTTTTTTTTTTAATTAAAGATAAAACATATAGAACTATTTCTATTTATTATATGATAAATTAAGCCAAGGACTGATATATCTTTTATGAGTATTAGTTTGCGAAAAATACAATATGATAATTAAATTCTAAATTGCGTTATTCCAAATGAAATAGTCGATTGTTAACGTAATTGAGGATAGCAATACAATAGTTGCTTAAATGTATATAATATACGACTTACTTCCTTAACAACTATTTAAAAAGTTTCTGGCGACAACTTAGATAGATCGACGATATGTTGTTAGTGATAGAAATAGGCAAAACCATTTGACCATTCGTGTAGCTAATACCTAGCAATTAATGATTATATAGTTCTGTATGATGACATTAGCGCAGACTCTTTCATACGCTGAAAATTAAAATCAAACCGTCTTAAACAGAAACGTATTTTATTTATTTTACTCAAAATTATACTTCAAGTGAATTTATTCTCTATTTAGTTTATAAATTGATTAATACAAGCTTCTGGTACATGTAATTTGTGATAACAATGTACATTATATGCGTGCATGCCACATATTTAACTAATCGTAAATGACACATTTTGCATGTGACAAAAACCTAGGTAAAGTATTAGGGATGTTCATTAATAATTGTTTCATTATTTTAATAATAGTTCATTCGAATAATTTTTAAACTTTTAGTTCTCAAATTATTTCTGGGTAACACTAACGGGTTTAGTTAGATCTATTTCTTAAGCAAATTTAATTGGATAATCCGATAACAAATCGCAAAGAGGACTAACAATGCTTAAAATTATCTCTATTATTTAGTGGTTCATTTAACGTTAGAGTAATCTTAATAGGGTATTACATTTCCAACTACACTTTTAAAATGCAATCCAGAATAAATTATATATTAATATGACACAACATTTCAACTGACTTTCATGTTATGATGAAACATTTTTTTATGCCTGTATCATAAATAAATTTTTATTATAATGCGCCTGGTTTTATTAATAATTTTATAGATTCTGTACACTAATTAATTCCCTTTAATTTGGTAGTCATTAAGGACCGCCTTTTTGACCGAAAAATAAGGGGACACTTAATAAGGAGCGTTGCATTTTTATTTTTAAACAAAAGAAGTATTACATAATTTTTATTAATATTTATTTTGTGAATCAAAAAAATATTAATAAAACTTGAATATAATTGATAGGATAAAATAATTTAGGAAATTTTAAATGTAGAAAGTACCATATATTCATTGGAATGAAATCATTACTAGATTAATAATAATCAATCTATCTTCATTCTGTACATTCGTGCTAACTAAAATGTTTTTCAATTATTTTATATTTTATAAATTAGCCCAACAATAATTAATTAAGCAAATAAGCTCTCTGCCTACATTACATCACGTTATATTAGATTCCTTGACAAGCGCAGGCGTGATCCAATTTTCTATAGAGTTCACACGTGGGTGTCCTTCCCACGGAACACTCCAGACGGTTAAGGATGACATGAAATTTAGCTGTGCTCTAATAAACGTGAACTCTAACGTTAAATTAAACTCCAAGCGGAGCTTAAATACTAAAATAAACGATAAATATTATTAAGTACAGATAAATAAATATATAATAAGTTTAGGTCCACCTAATCTAAATTCAGATAACCTTAACTGTCAGAGAAAACATTACGATATTTACCTTAGTTTCCTAGGTTACAAAGCTCTCCCCATAATTGCCCGCCCAGTCCATTAATATTTAATAGGTGTTTGGAGAGGGAATTAATCGAATCTAAAGTCGGATGTTAGCCATTTTGTATACATAAATAAGAGTAAAGGCCAGATGTGTTTATGGCTAAATTTGACCTGGTATGCATATAATTGTATTAGAGATAACGGACTTTGTCGAAGTTCAATTGAGTTTTTAAGTTAGTAAACTAATAAATTTGGTGCTTAGAATAACTAAATTATAAAATAGCTGTACATTAAATTTATGTACAATTATTTATTCATTTATTTAATGACGGTAATTATAACTTTTTTTGCGTTAGTTCTTCATATATAATCTGTCTTTTCCAATAATTAAAAAAATTAAAACCAGTGATTTAGAATTTAAGCGGTCACAACGATTTACTTTTTGCCTAGACGTTAGAATTTCTTAACTATAAAATAACTAGACAAATCACTTGTGTAAGGTGGTATGTTGCCAAGTTGTCTATACTTGTGCAAAATGATTTATGTAATTCGTGCGTAAAAATCTAATGTCAAACACTAGTGTCAGCTGAGGTGTTCTTAGTAGTGAACACCGCCCGATAAACGACTTATAAATACGTGAAATAACTTTTCTTTTTAGCAAAAACTCATTAAAGGGATATAAATATTAGGACCCACGAAAAACACTGTTCACTACATAAAATTTTTCACGGGATGGGAATCGAACCTACCCCTTATAACGACAGAACTCGTTTTTTGGTGGATTACCGCTTTACGCTATAACGCTTTATAACTCTCACGCATTGTTTGTTTAAAACATATTGAGCACACGGTCCTGTTAACTGCTAGCTTCGTGGAAAGACTATTTACCATAAGGCATGCATCAATTAATGAACATTTAACAATTGTTGCTGCATAAATGTTATATCAGTATTTTGGCGCAATTATTCAAATAAAAACTTGTACGATGGTTGTTCTATAAGGAATTAAATCAGATCATACATCGAGTAAATTTTGTTATTTTAAAATTGTTTGAAAACTGTCTTAAAACAACTCCAATAATACCAACTATTTGTTTTGCTAAATATTTCTTCGGTATGTGTCTATACATAACCCAAGAGATATTAAAAACTTTTTCTCATAAGAAATCGCTAAAATCTTTAAAAGCTTTCTAAGAGAAAATCCCTTCTGGAGTAGGAACAACGTGATAAAGTTCCGAAAAACGTCACTTTCCTTATAAAATTATCAGAAGACTTACCGAACAATATTTAGTTAGTAAAACTATTACGGAAACAAAAAACGAAGTTTCGTTTATTGAACACAAATAATTTTGATGAGCCCTAATTTTTTTCATCTTTTTCTCAAAGTACTAATACTGTTAAATTCTAACTAAAGAATAAGAAATATTAAATTTCCAAGGATATTTTAGGTTTATTTTTATAGTCACAAAAATGTCCTTAAAAATAATTCGCAGAAAATCTCTCATACTATGTGAATAATTTAAAACACTTATCTTAGAGGAAGAAGTTGCGGAATATAACTTATAATATGGCTTATTTTATCTGGAATTATATTATATGGGATTGTCTAAAACAAAACCTTATGGAAAGTATTTTATTGCTGAGTGTAGTTACACAATATGCTACAAAGAAATTAAGCAATTATATGTCTCCATATTGTTAACATCGTTATTAAAGTCTTGCTATTTAAAAATATTTGTCAAAAAAACTAAACATTTTAAAACTAATAGAGTTAATGGCATTAAAATAAAGTATTAAATTTCGAAGGCTTGAAGATTTCCTAGGCAGAAAATAACCGTCATTTCAAATTTAAAAGCCTTAACCGAAAATTATCACTCCTCAACGTAGCAAGAGATAAATATTTTTTTTTTATAAAATGTTATCTTTACTTTTACCAAAATACGTAAATATTTTTTTCTTCAAAATAAACTAATTACAAAATAACTATAATAATTTTAAAACACAATTGAAGTATTCTGCTAAAGCGTAATGAAAAAGCTCTACTGGGTTTTAGAAGGATTTTTTTTGGTTTATTGATTCACGTCATCGTATCACACATGTTTTTCGTTGAACGTTTGAAAGGTTATTTATATTTATTATAAAAATATGTTTTCAAAAATTTTTAGATCTTAATTTTTAAATCTTAACTTGTCAATAAGGAATAAGTTTGTAAATCGTGTTTTTAACATATGAAGGTTCTTGGTAACTGTTATATAAATTTAACTAAGTTTCTATTTATTTTAGTTTTAATTATTTGTTTATAAACACACCTGCCATGCCAGTCTTGTGACATGTGCTGCTAAAAAAGTATAATTTAATTTAAAGTTAAAGTGAAGTACTAAATGAAAGTGAAGTAATTTTATTTAAAAACTATAACTGAAATTCAAAAGATAAACTGTTGCAGACAAGAAAAAGTAACGCAAAAACAAAGTTTAGATTTAAGCTTTTGAAGTATTCATAGGAATAACTAATTCAAAACCCTTAATGAAAAGTTTTCGGTTGATTATAAACAGGGTAAACATGGGTTTTCATTTAAAAACAGATTAGATTATTTTTTTTTAAAAAGATCCCAAACTGATATACTTTATGAGCATTAGTTTTTTAAATCTTTAAAAGTTCGAGAATAAAATTTGGTATGTTAACCAAATAAAAATTGATGGTTAACGAATAAGATAACAAAACATTGGTTGCCCTCCATTATGACCATATTTAATAACGATTTAAGTTTCTGGGAAACTAGACGATCGATGCGTTTACATTGTGGGAAAAGAGATCGAAAAACCATTTCAGTAAACCCCAAAGCTAGGACAAAGTTTAAATAGGTAAACAACGATACCTTACAAATGAACAATAAATGATTTTATAATTCTGGATTATAGCATAAGCATAGATTCTTTCATAAGCAGAAAATTTAAATCAAACCGTTTAAAACGGATACCTGTTTTTTTATTTAAACAAATTTACTTTAAAATTAATAAAAGAAAAATTTTTTAATTAAAACCGTTTAGGAATTTAAACACCTGTACCGTAAATGTAAAAATGTTTAACATTTATACTTGTGTTGGTTTTTAACCACAAGGTGAAACTTTTTGAGAAGAAACTAAATATAAACATCTAAAATTTCGATTTGATGAAAGGTTCAAGAAGATCTAACCCCAAGAGGATAATAATGCTCAAGCATTCCGAATTAATTATTATTGTTTCTTTAGACAATCAAATGGGAAATACATTTCAAACTACACGTGGGCAATCCAGAAAAGTTATATTAATATTAAAAAATTAAACATTTTAATTTATTGAAAATATTTTTTTGCACGCCTGTATCGTAAAAATTATCGTAACTTTTAATTTTTCTTCCTTAAAACCTTAATAAAATTTAGGTTTTATTAAAATTTGGAAATCAAACCGAATTCCCTTTGATTTGGTGGTCATTTATGCCCGCCTTTTTGACCGACATCTCAAAAGAAGGGTACTAATTGAGTTTTTTATTTTTGAAAAAGAAGTAAAATAAAATTACTATTTTGTGAACCAAAACATATAATTGGTAGAAAAAATATTTGGAAACCTTATAATGAAAAATATTTGAAGTTTTATTTTGGCCAAGGAAAACATGTTCACGAACAACAAAAAAAACCCCAAGTTTCGAGAAATAGGGAACAAAAAGTTTTGTTAAAAAAGAGTTTTATTTAAATATACTTTTACGTTTGTATATATATTTATAACATATAGAATTAAAATTGAATTTTAATACAAAACTTAAAAATTGTTCAAAAAATTTGAGTCCGAATGGTCGTCACAGATCGATTACCAAATTTAGCTTATAATATCAAAGATATTTTTCTATAAGATAAACGACAAATATTATTATTAAAATTAGTGAAATTATATTGTTGTATTTATATTAGCGTTGTTTATATGAGAAATTGCAGTTTCCCTTGAAATTTTCGCGGCAAAGGGAATTCATATCATTACCAATCTATATTATTTAAGTTTTGTGAGAACAGTGTTGAATTTGCTTCGAACGGAAGATCGTTCAAACGAGTCCCTTCGAACAGAATTGTTTTATTCCAGCGATTGAAAGAATGACCATCATTTTTAACCAATGATCATAAAATTTTGATCTGATATGTCCCGCCTGCGACTATAAGGAACGCCAATAACCCGTTAATTAGCTAACCAAATCTTGTCCGCCGGGAATAAGACGGTTTTTATCATTGTGTTTGGAAAAGGCAATTAATTAAATTTTCTAATATAGAGATCAACATTTTATTTGGTTTGCAAATTGTTGATGTCGGATAATTTTATGGGCAAAAGCCCACCAGATAGTTTTAAACATTAAAGTTTTGGAAGAACGGTTTTAATAAATTATCTGATATAAACCTGATGAAATGTGTTAACGAAAACAATTGGGAATTAAAAGCCCTTTTCAAATTCTATGGAGCCTGTTACGTCTTTTTATTATTTTTGTATTGTTACTAACAACTGTTAATTGTTGTTAGTAAAAGAATTAATTAATTAACTTATTAAAAAAAAACCTTTAAATTGCTTTTTTAGACGTTTTAACTTTTAAGTATAAACTATAATGTGGTTGGTAACATTTCCCTGAAAGATAAAGAGCCAATAACAACCAGAGTCAAGAACAGAGTTGACGTTACGGAAACAGTCAAGAAATCTTAGTTTACCGATTTTACGGTTTTAAAGACAAGCCCCAATAGGTGGGAAGACAGTTTTTTTAACCAAAAGTTTTTTATTTAAAAGGTTAAAAGAAAAAACCAAATAGGGTTAATGATTAAAACACTGTAATTTTCTAAAATATACGGTTGGGGAAAGGAGGGTTATAAAGATTATTTGTAAGATTGATTTTGAATAATTTGGGAACTGAGGAAATTTCAAGGATCCAAAGCCGTTGTTATTTCGCAAAAAAGATGTTAATGTAAAGGAAAAAGTTCAAATTATAGTAACCGAATTTGGGGAATGTATAATGTGTTTAAATGGGGATTTCAGTTATGAAAGGTTTAAAATTTTTTTGTTAAATCCCGAAATATTTCTTTTAATGATTCAAGGTTAAGAATGGAAATTAAAACGAAACTATTAATGAGAAATGGTAATTTTTTAAAGTTTAAATAAAAAAAAATCTAAAATTAAAAAAACCTTTAATAATTTTTTTAATTTCCAAGGTTAAAATTTTCTTTATTTAACTTAATATGATTAAGACACTTTGAAATTTTTAATGATAAAAATATGAAAAAATAAAACTTGAAAACTTTGTTAGTTTATCACTTTCCTAAATTTTTCATAGAATTTCGCTTTTTACCCCCTGACAATTTTCTTTACCCAATCTATGTTACACGTTTTTCAAAGCAAAGAAAAGAGAAGAAAAAGAATATAACCCGGACCTTATATAAAGGAATCCCCAAACGAGATCCAATGAGTTATAAAGGAAATTCATTTAGCCTTTTTTATTTTAAATTATTTAACTTCCAAAGCGGATTAATGTGGGGGTTTTGGAAAATGGAAGTTTTAAGTTCGCCCAAAATGTTTATTGTTTAGGTATTGTTTAGAAAAAAATGAACCAACAGGTTTTATATCGGTTAATAGGTGCATAATTGAAATGATTTCGCGTGGTGAACCCGGGTGACCAAAAAGGGTGAGAAATAATAAAAACCAAAAAAACAATTAAAATAACAGTAAAATTTTTGTTTCAATTTTTTTTATAAATATATTTTAATTCAGCACAGTTCACATAAATTTTATGACCAGAAATTGCCCCCTTTACGTTGCTAAACAACGAAAATAATTATTTTACCATTCGCTGGGATTTTGTTGTAAAAGCGTATACATTGTCCATAAAGATTTACTTATTCTTCGCAGTCTAGTTGCTGGAAGAATTAAATTATGTTTGTTTCTAGTATTTATGTTATGTGCATCACAATGTCTAAGAAAATCATTTCTATTTTTTGCACATACATTAGGTTTTCGAAAATGTATTAGAAGTAACGGTTAGTATTTTAATCTCTGGGAACAATTTTCTCAGGATTCCTTGAGCCCAGGTTATAAACCGCTCTGAATAGCTCGTTTTTGGAGGACAAAGATCGTATTAGTATCCGTTGCACTTCCCCACAGTAGAATGCCATAAGACATTACACTGTGGAAATAGCTAAAGTATACTAACCGGGCCGTCTCCACGTCAGTTAATTGTCTAATTTTCTTGACAGCATATACTGCAGAGCTGAGTTTATTCGACAGTCTATTAATATGAGGGCCCCACTGCAATCTGGTATCTATTGTTATTCCCAGAAACACGGTTGACTCAACAACGTCTATCTCTTCCTCATCTATAAACACTTCACATTTACTCGGTCTTACATTTGGAGTTATAAATTTAATACATTTTGTCTTCTTCTGGTTTAGTAGCAAATAATTGACAATAAACCAGTGCGCCACCCTCGAGGGAGTATTATTTAAATCGTCATTTATCTATGTGCGTCGTTTAACTTTAAAAATTAAGGAAGTATCATCAGCAAATAATACTATCTCGTCGTTTTATTAATAACATATGGTAAATCATTTATATAGATGAGAAGAGAAAGGCCCAAGAATAGACCCTTGGGACACCCATATTTACCGGCGCCCTGGAGATCTTTTACCATTCACGTCAACCCTCTGAGTTCGGTGGCTCAAGTACGAAGACAAAGATTGAGTGCGGCGTTTCTTACACCATAGTGACGTAATTTCCTGACCAAAGTTTCATGCTGTACGCAATCAAAAGCTTTTGAGATCGCAAAAATGCCTAAGGCATCCTGCGACGCTTCCTAAGCCTCAAAGATGCTCTTAATGAGCATAACGCCAGCATCAATCGTGGAGCGACCCTAGTGAAGCGTACTGTTTGTTATTAATGAGACAGTTACTGTTAAAATGTTTCATTAATTGGTTTAATAATAGTTTTTCAAATATTTTACTTAAAGTAGGCAAAATAGAGATAGGTCTAAAATTATTAGAGTCCATACTACACCCTGATTTATAAACCGGAATAAGTGTACTGTGCTCCATTAGGTCAGGAGACTTGCCTCTCTGGATGCTTACATTAAATATTGTTGCTAGACGACGTGATATTACATCAATAATCGAATTTATCACCTTAAAAGCGATCTCCTAAGGTCTACGATTTTTTTAATATCCAATTGTATACATTTACTTATAATGTCTTTGCTACATACATTAGTAAAATTAAACATTTTTGTACATTCAATAACATTATCTTTTAATAGTGATTCGGCAACTGTTGGAGAAGACAAAAGTGACTTGGTAGTCGAAACCGAATGTCCGAAAAAATCTCTCGAAATAGGTAGCAACATCTATGTCAGCTTCAATTGTATGGTTATCAACATTTAAAGTTATTTTAGAGCTGCTCCTAGGCCCTTCCGGTTTCGCTATTAATAATATTCCAAGTCATTTTCACTTTATCTGATGAATTTTAATTTTATTTTTAAAGTATAAACATTTAGCCAGATAACACACTTTTAAATATTTTAGAAAATAGGCGCTAACATGTGCAATAAAGTTTGTTATGGTTATATGTTCTTTGACTATAAAGCTCATATAATCTCCGCCTGCTTTTATGGATTCCGACTGTTGCCCACTCACTAAACACTGCAGAACCTTTAGATTTAACCGTTTTAGAAGTAAATATAGTATTAAATTCTTTTCTTATTAAAGTGAATAATGCGCTAAAAAGTACATGTGGATTTTCATCATAATGTAAATAATTAACTTTTTGTAAAATATTACTTCTGAACTTCTCAATACGCTTTTTATACATAGGAACAAACATTCTTGTGTCTTGCGAACTTTTGTTATATATCATTTTATCTATTTTAAAGGAGGCAAATTGACCACAATGGTCAGAAGTTAACATTTTAATAATTGACTTATTTAATGGTTGACAATTAGTATATATATTATCTATACATGTTGCAGAAGTCGCAGTAATTCTTGTTGGTTCAATAAATAAATTTAAAAGGTTATATGAACTTAACAATGATCTGAATCTAAGTGTGGTGTTGCAATTATCTAATAAATTAATGTTAAAGTCACCACAAATTATAATATACTTATTAGATTCAGATAGTTTACCAATATTTCTTCTAGAACAACTTCAAAAGGTTCATATAACGCTGTGGGAGGTCTGTACACACATACAACAATGAAGTGCTCAAGCTCTGCACAGGCTATCTCAATAGTCCGTTCAACAGAGGCTCACAATATCTTTACGATTTTTAAATTTTAAAGTACTATTAATAATTATTAAAGAGCCACCGCGTATAGCTTTATCTCTACTGAATATTTAAAGTCTATAGTTCAAATCTAAAATATTTATTGTTTATGGCATTGTTTAGAAAAGCTTACAAGGATGACATCACTACGTTCCTTATATCAGTTGTTTTTAATAGGTGCTATAATTTGATACTATCAGCAACGCAGTAGTGTGAGCACTGCGTGTTACGGTAAAAATTATTGTGTGCAGAAAATACTGAATAAATGAGACGCAAAATAACAATTAAAATAACTGAGTAAAATTCTTTTGCTTCACACTTATTTTATGGAATACTATTAAGTATCAGCATCTATTTTACTATCATAAATATATAATGTACCTACTTGTACATACGTAATTTTTTATCGTTGCGACGATACGCAAAGATAATTCTACTCTACTATTCTGTTTCTGCAGAATTATTGGCTTGAAAAATTTCATTCCTCTTGTAATCTTTAACAAAATTATTATATCATTACTTGAAACGACTTTCTGAATTATCGTCTAAAAACTAATTCTTAACTTATCAAACTAAAGCTTATTGTGCTTAACAATTGTACACAATTATAATTCTTAACTAACATTTACTTGAACATAAAACTCGATAAAGTAACAATGACTGTGTTTTATTATGTGTTGTCTGTGGACCTAGTCTCAACATAATTGTGAAAATCCTATATATTTTTTTGCAACTGGACACAAGTGAAAAAGGATTGCAAACACTTTTTACGGCGTTAAATGACAGGAAACTCAGTCGCAGTGTTCAGATAATATAGGCCAAAGTCATATAAAAGATCACTAAGAACGAGAATGATTTTATTTTTGTATTCTTGAAAATACGTTTAGTAAAATAATTAAATAACAAAATTATATATTCTTATTAAATTTTGCCTAATAATTAATGAAAATAATATGCGTAACATTTTCATCATTCATTATCAGCCTTTGATAGTCCACTGCTGGACATAGGCCTCCCCTAACACACCCCTATTTATTAGGGGGCTTTGGACCGTACCACGCTGGTCCAATGCGGGTTGGTGGGTGACTTTTTACATGCCCATCCGACGCATGGATCGTGATATTTTAAATGAGTTATTTAGCATAAGCGTCGTTTTAAATAATTGTATATATCGTATATTTGTAGCAACTTCTATTACTCATAACTATGGAAAAGTTATGATTATAGTTACATTTAATGCACAAAGGGGACAATTTAGTGATGTCAGTCTAAAGTTATTTATGCAAGGTAAATAATTTTTTATAAACGTAATTATCCCAACTTGATTATATGGTAGAACCTAAAACATGTTGGTTTATATAAACGAACGTAAATATTTTCAATCAACTTGTTTGTCTCGAAGCTCGCTTACACCTAGTATTAATCGGGGCTAAAACAGAAGCAGCCGACGAAACGTTGAAGAAATTACATCAATTTCAGTGTCAACAAAAAGATGAGCGAGCAAATTCTTTAGGTTCAACCTTTAACTTAGGCAGTTATGTTCAAAATGTCTCGATTATAATAGAGACTAGAATGATAGTATTTTAGTCGCCATCTTTATGTGGCACTGTTTATTATCTATTTTACTTATTTAATATATGACAAAACTTATAGACTTAAAACTTTAGTGGAAGAATAAATAATGTATTAGAAAAATTTATCCAATTCAGTACTATACTTACATATTACTGTGTTGAACGTTTCAATTAAACACGACGTAAATGTTAGGCGGCGTTCGACAACAAAGCCTGTATTCATTAACGTTACGTTTCTAATTCAACGTAGATCTAATGTGTACAAAAGAACCGCATGATCGCGAAGGGAAGCAAATGGATCTAGGTACTGCGCAGTTTTGGGCAGTTTCTCGTAAGAACTCAATATATATAAACTTTGTATTACTATTATTTTCAAAATTAGAAAGTGTCGTTTCGCGTGACCTAAACAATAAATATAATATACATTTTTATAATTAAATTCCAGTGATATATCAATATAGTGTGTTCCAAAATTTAAAGGTTTTAGTTTTTTAAAAACAATTATTGCACACTTTGTTCTAAGGTTTTGCATGGTTGACCAAATAATATGTTACGTTCCCACAAAAATCGTTGGACATTATTTATTAAGAACTCACACACACTTATTGTGCTATAGTTGGGACGACGAAATTACAATTTATTTTTAATATATAAAACTGTTAATATTTTTCCGTGGCTTATTTTCATACACGTTTCAATTCCTTATATAGCTTTTAAGTAGACTGTTAAATTATTGGGTTAACGAGACGAAATATCCCATGTCTCATAGCGGTGAAGTTATTTGTGGCGCGTCGTGCGCCGTTCCGCCGCGTTCGTATCCTTCACATAATGCGCTAAATGCGATAAAATTAAAAAAAAAATATGACGTATTTGCTTTTTTTTAATTTAAAAAAAATATATTTTTACTCTTTTTGTAAAGTAACGTTTATGATCATCCAGTCACTTAAAATTTAACGGAAGAGTTATTTAAATATTTTTCCAAATACCATTATAAATAAGTATATAAGTATAAAATTTCAAGTGTACTTTCTCAAGTGAATCTAAAAAAAAAATCTTTAAAAATCACAAGTGGCAATTCTAATAAATATTGATAAGAGTTATAAGATCTAAAGTAAAAATAAAGAAGGAAGAAAGAAATAAGATCTAAAGTAAGCCAATGCAAAAAGTAACACAGCGATCACAGATAAATGACATCAGCACTTTTACCAATCATAGCCTCAGGTTAAAAGATACGCGTATTTCGGAGTTAAATTTGTTAACAAGCAACCTGTTGCCAGCTTTGTATTCCGGTTACAACTGTGCTTGCTTTTTACATCTTAAAAACTTTTATTGCTATATACTAACAGGTTCTGTCTATCGAAGTGTATTATTACATTGTCAAAATAAACAAAGTTATATTGTTTCAAAAGTTTTTATTTGTTGGAAAATTCCTGTCCGTCTAGTCTAATTATAACGTAAATTTCGATGAAATTGTTTTCGATATCGTCATAGAGCAATGTTAATATAATTATGAAGTTATTTTGTATCCATGGATTGTATTTATTAATTTACTAGGAATAATAAATGTATACTCTAAGGAAACTTATTTAATATTCTTCAATTAATAAAGGCACTTATGATACCAACTTGTTGAGTAGAATAAATTTGATAACTCTCAAGGGAAATAAAGCAAACTATTTGGGAAAGGAAGGGCTAAGCCGTAATATTTAAGGATGAAGAAATAGAAATCGAAATTGAAATTCCTAACTAAATGGACGCACAGAGAAATAATAACAGTTCGTACGATTTTTCAGCAAGAAAAATACATTACGTACTTCAACAAATTTAAGTAAGACGATGATATTTAGATCTTTGTTATCTATTTTGGGCAATTGGGACACTCAATGTGTACAGGAACTGCCTCGCAGCCTCAGTGGTATGGGCGTGCTTTAGAAACCGGAGGTCGTGGGTTCGAATCCGCGGGACAAACAAATTTTCATTGTTGTTTCCTAGTTGGTTAGGGCAATTTGGGCCCGATCACCCAATTGTCTGAAAAGTAAGATGATCCATGCAGTCGGATGGGCATGTAAAGTCGGTCCACCCACCAACCCGCATTGGACCAGCGTGGTGGGATACGGTCCAAACCCCTAATGGATAGGGTGTATTAGGGAGGCCTATGTCCAGCAGTGGACTAAAACAGGCTGATGATGTGTGATGTGAATGTGTACAGATATTATAAAACAAACAAACAGGAATAAGTTAGCTTAAATAGTTTATATAAATATAAAGTGTTTTAGAGTGGTGAACAAAAACATTATAAAATTATTCTGATAGACATCTGAATCCGAGGGAAAAGAGAGTTACAAAGTTAGACAATATCGAAACAAAATTGTCATTTCACAGGTTTAAACAATAATATTCTATTTTATGGTCGCATTTTTACCTAGTACAGTAGTTACTTTACCAAACAATTGGTGAAATCTCTCATAAGATTGATTGATTTAAGCGGAGACAGATTTATGATTACTTCTGCTGCGATTGTATTGTGTAACCTTTATTCGTCTATTAATCTTTCGTGAGAGCGAATAAGGCACAACTAATTATAACATAAGCGAAATTAATTACGTTTATCAACCTATGATTTTTGCACAAAGATGGCGCTGAACACCTACATAGGACTTATAGGTCAACTATACATTTTTTTATTTTCTCCTAGTCAAACCTAAATTTATAGTATTTTAAAGTTAGATGAAATTTTACGATATTTGTAAAAAAATCTTGCCTTATATATTTAATTTCATACCACATATTTAATTTTTATAATACCGAATACTAATTTTTTTTTGTCAGTGATATTTTTATCTTGAGATAAGAAAACATCCAAATTTCAATAGAGAAGATGGTTGGTTCTACCACCTGCTTGGGACCCTATAATTAATAAATTAAAATTAACCAAGTATAATACCACTTCTGGCTCTAAGAAAACCAGTTCATTTTGCCTCATTTGGTCGGAGTACAGAATAAAAATAATTAATTACAATTAAGAGCTGAAACCCCTTCAGCACTGGCAACAAGACGCATGACATCTCTAGTCACCTCGTGACCACGGCCGCTGGAAAGTGTTCGTAACGTCGGGAATTTAAAATGTAAAAATAAACGCGATAAAATCGTAAAGTCATTTTATTTAATAATCACTAGATATCTTTATTCTTGTTTCTTAGGGTTAATTATCTTGTTCTCGGTCGAACTAGTTCTTTTTACAACTACACTAGGCCACGTGAACGTTTTAATATTTTGTTTCTGTTTCAGAACCAGCCACCACACACCTCCTTGCCGTGCCCGACAGGGCGGGAAGGTTTTTCACGCCCGGCAATCGCCGGGATTCACCTCTTCCAGGCGACCACCAATCCCATCCAACAACACCGCTTTCCCACCCCTCCGTCCTTCCAATGCTAGCCAGCGCCGAAGCCGACTCGAGGGCACAGCGGCCCGCCGCCGCCTCAAATAGCCAGCATGCTAGCCATAGCAATGGCAGCACTGGCAAAAATTGCGCGTCATTCTTAAAATCACTAGATATCTTTGATCGAGATGAATTCAATCAAGCAGCAGATGCATTCGCCACCGCCGCCGGCGACGGTATGGCTAGGTTTTACTTACTTGTTAAATACAAGAATTTAATTAATGCCCTTAAGGCTTAGGTAGCGACACCCTAGCAGTAGCCAGACACACCCTATAGGTAGAGTGTAGGACAAACACACATACTCATGACATCGGCCCCACCGGTGAGGTCGAACTTACACACCCTTTGCTACATGACACGTAGCTTAACACCATTTTAGATAGGAGCGTTGCTGGAGTTCTTGCGCCACTTCTTTTCCCAGCGCCAACGCTTTAAGAAGTGGTAGTAAAGTTTAGATAGAGCTCTTCTAGCTATTAAATTATCCTTGCAAAGCTTCTTAATCGAGCCGAGGCGTCGGCCCACCTGGGCGCCTCGATTCATTTAAAATTTCTGAACAAGAAGATATAATTAAAAATCATAAATAATGTAAAGAAATATAACAAAATAACTACCGCAAAAAGATTTTACCTTTCTCTTGATATTATTGCCATGAAAGAGAAAAACCAAGAAAAATTTACGTGAAGCTTTTGCGAAAAGGGCAATGTGCTATTGTTTTGAAATGAAAAATTGTACAGCGTCTGTGCAGGCTTTATATCCTGCTAAATAAAATTAAATAATTTTACCCATTTCGGACGACTACCTTATTCTTGGGAACATTATAATGATTGCAAGTCATCTATTGTAATTAAGAGTAATCATCTATTGAAGATAAATGACTAGGGAATATCGCATTCTTTTGACCAGACTAGACTAATACAAAAATTTTCCTATTGCTATGTAAATCTTGTCAAAAACGAATTTTTAATTAAAAAATAATTTTTAAAAAAAGACATAATAGTTGTTTTTGTTTGCTAGACCATTAATCACAAAACTTATTAAGGTTTTACTATCAACACCATATTAAGTAAATGTTTATGCGCTACGTTGGTTTTATACTAGCTCAGTTAACTCCAATTGACTTAGTTACTTTTTGTGATTTCTTAGGTGATGCATTCATCATTGTCATCTACCTTTGAAAGTCCACTGCTGGACATAGGCCTCCCCTAATACGCCCCTATCCATAAGGGGGTTTTGGACCGTATCCCACCACGCTGGTCCAATGCGGGTTGGTGGGCGGACTGACTTTTCTACAAGCCCATCCGACGCATGGATCATTTTACTTTTCATACAATTGGGTGATCGGCCCGAATTGCCCTAACCAACTAGGCCCCCCAGAATTCGAACCCACGACCTCCGGTTTCTAAAGCACACGCCCCTACCACTAGGCTACTGAGGCAGTCTTTACTTACAGGAGACAAGAATTACTTAAAAATAAGAAAATTTTTAGTCTTTCCGGACTAACATTCATTATCTAAGTTTTTACATGGGTCTTTATGTCTACCTTTCATTATATAAATAATTCGAAACTAACGCCATATTTGTCCGTGGTGTTTGATATTGTTTCTACTTAAATGTTATGTTTATCTGTAATTTTTGTGTGTGTAGCCAATGAGTTCTTCTTGTATTGTAATAATTTGAAATGGGAGCCGCGTTATCAAGGAGACGAGAGTGAGATAGTATATTACTACTTACTACGTAAACTTGTAAAACGTAAAATTATAAAGCGATTAATTATTTATAATTGTTGTGTATTGATATTAAATATTCCTAATACATATGTAACTAGCAACATCTCAACCGCCCTTGTGGGTGGAATTTCATAAAATCCGTTCTTAGCTGACCTCTACTCAGCGAAAGAAATTTTCCTACCAAATTTCAAGTCGCTAATCTTTTGTATATATAGATTGGATAAATTCGCACCCCAATATTTAAACACTTTGTGTCTGGTAAAGTTCTGCTCCATAATTCTGTTTCGAAAGAGGCTATTGTTACGATGTACGAGAGGAGTATTTGTACGGCTTTTGTAGTTTTGTGAGGCGAAGAAGAAAAAAGAAAAACTTCTTCCATCCCCAAAATAAAAAGTCTTTTCGTGAGGGAAAGCGAATGGAAAATTACCGCACGGTTCAGTTGTATAATGAAGAGCTGTGAAAAAATACTTCACGTTAGCAGCAAGCTAATTCAATGTTTTTATCGATTTAATTTTGGTCCTTTAACCTACGTAATTTTCAGAGTTAAAGTTTACATTAAGAGCGTGGTTTTAATTGTTACAGAAATCAAACGTGGGGAAAAGTAGATTATCCTATATTCCATATGTTTCAATTTTAAATATTCAATGCAATTTACATAAAATAAATCTTTGATACCTTTGGTTTTTAAATAACTGTTTAAAAAACTCTGGCGGACAGATTTACCTCCCTGGTTGATGAACTGTTTTATTGCGTCATTTAAATTTATTAGAGCATTTCTTATTAAGATAGTTTGCCCCTCTTGCTTTTTAAGAAAAAAAGTAAAAATTAGTTGAATTTTAACATCAAAATAGAGTATATTTAATCTTTTATTTAATAAGAATATAAGGTGTATATAAGGATATGTAAGGAACAATTACAATTCTGTATGTTTGCAGCATCATACAAATATTTAATTTAAATACTAATATATAACATATATCTCATTGTACATGTATAAAATGGATAAATGTATATTTCTTGTCATTATTTTTTTTTGGAAATTTCTAATCTTGCTTTATTTACTGTTAACTAATATAACATTTTCAAAATATACAAGTTGAAATCCGCAATCGGAAAGTGTGTTTAGGAAATTGTGGCTTAGCAATTAGCCTCTTTAAAGTTATTGAAAAAAAGTGATTGCAATGTAAAATTTAAACTAAATAAATTGAAACAGTGGCACATAAAAACACAGAAAGAGGGTTGCTAAGTTATTTTGAACGCTACTTTTTCAAGAAAAATAAACCACACATCTGGATCTTTTTCCGAACCTACTGTAGCATCTGATGGTCAATAAGAAAGTATATACGCTTCTGTGTTGTATAAAGATATTTGGATGTAGTTCAATACATTTAATACATGTAACTTGTTCAGTCAAAGGTCTTTCATTAGAACACCCTTACACCGACCTTCGTGCCTACACAAATCTTATAAATCCGATCAATGTAATACTGAACGCTTACTTAAGCCGGCTTATAATTGGCTGATTCGAATGAAGGTTGAAAAGATAAAGTAAAACTTAATCTCTGTTCGCAAATCAATTATCTATTAGAGGCTATAAATTCGGACAGTTCATGTCGCATAAAAATTAACGAGCCCTGCTTGAAATTCATATGTATTGGTAGTATATTTTCATACATATAAACAAATATTTGGACATATATTACAAAAGTGCAATTTTATTTTCCATTTAGTTATTTCTTTTCGTCTGTTATTTAAATTCTCTTAATAATGTTTTAACTATTTAATTAATTACATACACAGATTTTCTGAGACTTACATTTGATAAGTTTACAGACGGCTGACTAGACAGGTAGTTAGGTTACACTTTTAAGGAATACGGTGTCCATTACAACTGCAAAGAAATAGTGTGCAAATAACGCAGTGTTCTTGTTTAACCGACATTGTAGCTATTGTTCTTACTGAGTAAACACGACTTAACCTTAAATATACAGAACTAACCGGATTCGTGGATAGTTTGGTTTCGTCTTGTCAAATTGTACAACCAAATAATATTTTTTAAGTTAAAAGAAAATAGCAAACAAAAATGTACGCATCTGTGGAGCCGATCTGCAATTATCTTTTACTGGAAAATCTTTGATTGGCATGGTTCAATAATATTATGTCACCGCTCCAAAATTTTTTTACCTTTGGTATTTGAAAAAAAAAGGGAAATTTAAGCGGTTAGCAGCCACTATCGATGAGTAGGGGAGACCGGGGTTGGTTGACTATAGGGGTAGGTTGACTAACCATCAAAACTCTGATACAAAAACTTTAAGCTTAATAGTGAGGCACAAGAATTCGCCTCCTACCGCTCCCTCAGCGGGAACGCGGAGTCGCGCACGTTGTTTGAGATCCGGAACGCAATATTCAAAAACAACCTACTTAAGTAAATATTTTTATCGAAAGCTTATTTGTAATAATGGGTATTTATTTATGGTTGTTAATTGTTATAGCATTAATATATGAATATTTGGTTGATGTACTTTCTGTTGTGAACTTTAATTTCATTAGTCGATATAATTCCAGTTTTGAGGTTAGTTCTCGTGGTTAAAAATTAAAAGGTGGTTCGGGGCTAGAAGACTAATGTATAATGGGGCTGGTTGACCAAATGATTAACCAGCAACATTTTGTGGATATTTCACAAATAAAATAAAGACAGATTTTTATAAAATTTTACTGAAACATTGTTGTGTTAAGACCATGCAAACATAGAAAAAAAGGGCTAATAGAGGGAGTACACCCAAAGATGTAATTGTTAGAGTATGTCAAAAATAATATTTGACAAAAGTATTGATTCTACTGCATATGTAATTTGAATTTTATTGTAATTAATTGAAGCTTCAGGGTCATAAAAAAGACACATTTTTATGTTTTTTATCTTTTTGACTCGTAGATTTTGCCCTTACAACTCTATTGGTTAACTTGCCCCGAATGAATAGTCAACCTACCCCAAGCATGGGGTAGGTTATAAATATAATTTAATAAAACAGAGGTTCACGTAATCTTGTTAAACGGTGAATTATTCTAAGAGTTTTATTGATTTTCAAATACGCTAGACGCGTCAGTGCAACATGGAACCGGTTTCCTTGAGTCGCGGAACTGACATGCTACCTTCCACAGAATAGACAAAATTACATCCGAACAGAAACAGTACTGATTAAAACATTATTTATCTTTTATGGATGCAATATTCTTAATAGATTTATTTTCAGCTAGATTTTTGGTATTTTTCATTTTTGTATACGGTAAATGTTTAGTTTAAATTAATTAATTTATTTCACCGTACCATAAGATAGGATGTATGTCCAGGGTTGCCTTAGCATTGTACGCTAGTAGATAAACAAAACGTGCCTGTAGCACCACGTTTATTCGCTAGGAACGTAGTGCTTTTAACCTTTGTAAGTAAAAGAAAAAGAACGCATTTCTCTACATTGTACAAAGTTACTTTTACTTTATAAATTACTATTAATTAAAAAAATCCTCAAAAATATAAAGCTTTTGTAACATAATTAAAGATAAGCCGAAATCATGGAACGAGATGCTATAAAGCATTACATACTTTATGTCGCACAATATTATCGTTTTAAAATGACAAACCTTAGTTGGACCAGAACGTCTTCTTCCTTTGCATATAAATATTATCCAATCATAGAAACGCGAAACCTCCGGACACCCCAAACCAATCAATCTCACTTGCGTCGTCCTATATAGATATTGCACCAAGGCACAAAATAGTAACATAACTGTATAAATATATGATGATCTCTCAAAGGAAATAAAGCAAACTAAAATGAAAAGGATGGGTTAAGCCCTATTATTTAATGGAAAGGAAATAGAAATCGAAATCGAATTTCTTAACTAAATGGACGCACGATTTCCAGCAAGAAAAATACATTAGGTACTACAACAAATTTAAGTAATAAAATAATATCTAGATCTTTACAATTTATTTAAGGAATTATAACAATTATCAATGTGTATAGATGATTAAAAAATGCATATGACAGAATTATAAAATAAACAAACAGAAATAAGTTAGCTTAAATCATTTATAAAGTACAAAGTATTTTAGAGTCGTAAATAAAAACATTATTATTCTGATGGACGTCTGAATCCGAGTCAGACAATATCGAAACAAAATTATTATTTCGCAGGTGAAACGCTTTAGACAATAACATTCTATTTTATGTTCGCATTTTTACGTAGTTCAGTAGTTACTTTACCAAACAATTGGTGGAATATCGTATAAGTAATAAGATTGAATGATTCATAAGATTAATAATGATTGATGAATATGTCTCAGTATGAGACAGATTTGTGACTTATGCTGCGATTGTATTGTATTATATCTTTACTCGTGCATTAATCTTGTGTGAGAAAGAATAAGACTTAAATTTATTATTTCATCGGCAAAATCAATAACAACTGCCTCCGTAGCCTAGTGGTATGGGCGTGTGCTTTAGAAACCGGAGGTCGTGGGTTCGAATCCTGCGGGGACGCAACAAATTTCATTGTTGTTTCTAGTTGGTTAGGGCAATTTGAGCCGATCACATTGTCTGAAAAGTAAGATGATCCATGCGTCGGATGGGCATGTAAAAAGTCGGTCCGCCACCAACTCGCATTGGACCAGCGGTGGGTCCAAAACTCCTTAATGATATGGTGTATTAGGGAGGCGTATGTCCCAGCAGTGGCTATCATCGGTTGAAAATGATAAAATAAATAACGTTTATCAACATATTATTTTGCACAAAGATAGTGCTAGCCAACCATTAAGGGCTTATTGGTAAATTATGTATATATTATATTACTTCTTAGTGAAACCTGGGATGTTCAAAAAAATTACGAAATTCATTATAACCTTAGTTTGCTTTTTTTATATTATAGTACTAGAATACTACTTGGGTTTAGCTACTAATTAATTTGAAAAAAAAAAAACATTTAATACGTTCTACATAAATGGATTATTATAATTTTAATAACGAATAAAGTAATAAAAATAATTGGTATCATTTAATATAATATCGTAAATATAAGACTACACGTTATCTAACAACACTAATTATAGAAGCATTAGCCTACAATACGGAGTGAATAGGCACAAAACTCGAGTCGAACTGAATAGAACATTCTGAATGGAACCGGCAATGAATAGATATTATGACATCGTCATGAAATGTATAACTCAGTGAATGATTTAATGTAATGCAGATACGCTTTTGACTCATTTTGACCAGCTGAATTGGTCCTTAGGTAAAATGAGAATAGCCAATCGGTAATGACAACTTGTGCATTTAAATTTAGAAACAAGAAGAATTGATTAAAAACTCATAAATAACCTAAAAAGTGTAATTAAGTAATAAAATTGACGACCCAAAAAGATTTTACCTTAGTCTTGATTAAATGTTGACATGAAAAAGGAAAACCAAGACAGATTTAGTTAAAGCTTCCACGATAAGGGCAATATTATATTGTAATTGACAAATTGTACAGCTTTTGTGCAGCGCACGTAAGGCTTTATAACTTCTTAAATAAAAAGTATTCACACATAACATCGTTTAGACATAGTCAAGCTATAAAGATAATCAATTAGTTGATACCTTCCTATTTAAATTTTAATCTGCCTCTGTAGCCTTATTGGTAAGGGCTGTGCTTTAGAAACCGAAGGTCGCTGGTAACGTGGGGTCTAATTAACAGTTCAATCCTGCGAGGACTCAACAAATTTTCATTGTTGTCTCCTAGTTGGTTTGGGTAAGTTGGGCTTATCACCCAAGTATCTGAAAAGTACGATGATCCATGCGTCGGATGGGCAAGTAAAAAGTCAGTTCTACGCTTCCGTGGTCATGTCGGTTATCCGTCACATCGGTTTTGAGAGTATAAAGGCACAAGTAGGTGCCTTTGTTTGCTGCCCTTTGTGCACTATAATATCTCCGGCGTAGTTGGCTGATCTTTAATATACATCGGCCGCCGTGGAGTGGAAAACACTATTATTATTTATATTGTATTAACTTATTAATAAATAATCTATAGAATGACATTTACTATTAGTCACAATGTTTAAAAACAATTAACAATGGACTTTTTCAACTTCATTGGTAACTGTTTTTTAGCATTGTGACTAAAATCAATCTATGTCAATTTTATTAACTAAGGGATTTCGTTTCAGAATTAATTTATTATTTTTGAAAAGTTACCTGAGAGCGTTGTCAAAAGTTTTGTTATATCAGTGAAGTTAATCCCTTCTTGCTTACGCTAATAAAATACATGATAAATAAGACATCTTTAACGATTTTATACCATTAAATTACATTAAAATTATTATCAAATTTTCGACCAAAGTTTTAATTTATTTTAATTTGCATAACCGAATTATTTATTTTGAGTGTAATAAATTTACTTGTACTGGAGGCTTGTGAACAACAGTAGTGTTTAATACGTTTTTAATTAAAGTAATTAAATATAAATGATTTTTAGTAGAATACTTACAACGAATCTAAATAATTGTTCTACTACTCTTTGCAGGACATTAAATTACAGGACTAATAATAGAACACCTAAACGTTATTTATCTATTATAAACTTATTTGTTCCGTCAATGTATTAAAAAACAGCTAGTCTCAGTGTACAACATAGACAACAAAATAAAATCGACTATCACCACTTTATTTTAACGGTTTTTTTTTTTACAAATTTTTTACATAATGTATCACGTCCGTGTTTCCAAAAAAATAAATATTAATATATTTTGTTTTAGAAAAAATCATGTATAAGAATTTTTAAAAAGCACAAGCTATTTTATCATTTTGATATCAATTAAAATATTTCTTTAATTATTTCCTACCACAAATAATGATATACAATATCCCTACAGTAATTAGAGATCAGATAGGATTTAACTGTTCAACAAATAGCGAAGGGTAATCCGATAACTGACCGCTAACGGGCTAACAGTGCCCGGAGCTGTCACTTGAATTAATTCTAAGGTTGTCCTTAGCCTTATTCGTGCAAACGTTTTAAGTCGTTAAAATTTAAGCTTTTCTTGTTAAAATCTTACTACATAGAAATAATTATTTGCTATACTAAGAATATTACTTTGTCATATATTTATTGTCAACCAGATACTTTACATAATCGCTAAAACAATTTAATACTTGGACTGGACAATGAATTCTTTTAATTTTAATGGTCTAACTAGCAAGCGAAATTACAACTTACGATTAAACCTAACTAAACTGACACTTTCATATAGTTTTTACCAGTAAGTAAAATGGTATCTGAGGATGGTGTTTACGTATGTGTTGTTAATATTTTAAAAAACCTTGTGTGGTGGAAGTAGCCAAAGGATTTAAGCTGACTGGAGAAATTTGTCTGAATTTTTTCCAGAAATTACAATACATTAATGTGGAAATATTATAATTATGTAACCAAATGGAAATTTTGATTTATTTCGTTAAGATTAGCAATATATAAAATTAAGATAATTTGGGTTTGCAAAAACGAACGGCTATTTTGAATCAAATAAATACAGTAAAAGACAGTCTAACAACATTTCAGTATTTCTTTATTTATGATATCGATTGCCTTCCACGGACGTTTTTTCTTCAAGACTGAGAAATCTTAAAACTAGCATTTTAGCTGTTTCTAAACAGCCTATAACGTGACTCATAAGTTTCCAAAGTGACGGATATTAATATTTAAAAAAAAGTTTTATTACTTTGAGTTTTTAAAGAATCTTTGTAGTTCGATGCTAGTATTTTCAAAAAAAACGTAATATATCGATAAGTCAAATCATAATGGCATATTTCTCAGTTATTAATACAATATAAATAATAAACCTTTATTTACTTAATACAAGAAAAGTTTTCGTAAGATGGTCATTCGAATAGCCAGAAAGTTGGAGACTTGATCTAATCAGAAGAAAATTATTGAACCTTTACTTTGTAGAAAGTAACCAATATCTTGTATAAGAATATTTTTATTTAGGTAACAACAACATTTTAGTATTTTGTTATGTGACCGTCACTAAAAAATTGTTAATTTATATATTGTATCAGATTGTTTCGTATACAGTGCTGAAGCCAATTAAACTTGACTTTGATGGACGACATGTTTACTTTGTTCGCGAATATTTCAGACTTTAACGCGAACTTAGTGAAGTTTTTATATAAGCGAGATTTATATATACAGTAGTACAGTTTGATTACTTGAGTAATGTAATATCTGTGTAATGTAAATATCAGGAATGTGTGAAAAAGCAATGAATAATAATATGTATATTCTTTATATAAAAATAAACTTTAATTTTCCACAGTTTATCATGCTTTGGCAGAAAAACAGGATTGATATATTTAGTAAGAGTAACCTTTATTCAAAATTAAAGTTGTTAACTTTTTTGACGTAACAATGTAACTTACCTCCATTTGCATTTGAAATTGGAATAATTTTTATTTAAACCCACACCTGAAATGTAGTCGCTCAGAGCCATAATTCTAACAATTGTAGAGGTTGACTTGTTCACAAGATATTGCAAACGTCGATAAAGCGACATATACCATCGTTATGACAGATAGACACAGTTTTGTCTTAAAATATTCAAATTTAAATTTTATTCATTTTAATTATTTATAACCCCCTCTGTCGTCTAGTGGTATTTTTCCTTGCTTTATAAACCGTAGGTCGTGGTCGAACAACGAAACAAATTTGTTTTATCGTTGTTTTCTGGTTGGTTAGGACAATTTTGGCCGATCACCCAATTGTCTAAAAGTACGGTGATCCTTGCGTCGGATGGGTATATCAAAAGTCGGTCCACCCACCAACCGCATACTACCAGCGCGATGGGATACGGTCCAAAAACCTTCTAATGGAGAAGGCGTGCATTAAGGATGGCCTATATCCAGCAATAGACTAACACAGGCTTATGACGATGATATAATCGTTTATGCCAAAGGTAAAATTTAGGCAAGGTTACGTTACATATATATGTTTGTAACATTTATATCAGTAAATCAACTACACTAAGTGCTTTATATTTGAAAATTAGAGTACATCTGTATTCAAAGCTAATAATTTTTAAGAACTCTACTGCTTAAACCCTGTCCAAGCTGATAAGTATAGTGTCTTTTTGTGAATACACTGAATATAACATTAATAACTGTTGTTAAGAAGAGTCAAGGGACTCTTGATTCCACAAGTAAAATGAGGTAATCAAAGTTCGCAGGGCTTCGATTATTTACACTTAATAAGTTGGTATTTTAGTTTTTATTTTCTATCTTTTTTTATAAAATTAATATAAATTTTAATTTTTAATTTAAAACCTCTTTTAGAATATGCGATGCTATATTATAACGAATAGTTTATTACCTTATCGACGTTTTAATTTAAAATATTGTTTTATTTAAAAATTATACTATTGAATCATATATGACAAGATAATGAAAAAATATGTCAGCCCCTTTATTTATATCTAAGCAAGATGAAAGTATGACGATAATCTTTTACTCAAGAAAATGAGTTTGGCGTGTTTTTTAAAAGTGACCAGGTCTTTTGTTTTACAAATAAATTAAGCGTTCTACTTGGTGGTCCGTTGGTATTGCGGCATTAAATTCTGCTTATAGCACATTATATATTTAGTATATATGGATAATATTATGGCCCTATTCAAGCCTAATTAACAAGTGAACTAATAAGTATAGATAATACTTTTATAAAGTTTTTCGGTACTTTATTATTACTACTACTAGAAAAATAATTATTATGGGTACAGAGCGAATAATAAATGACATTGGGACATAAAACAATAGCCTTTCTTTTTAATAAAAAATATATTCCATAATTTTGCATAGTGTTATATTTTTTATTTTATGATACTCATTACAAAGTATTACACTTTGCCATCATGTACTTTACATATCAAAAACTCTATGTTTTAGGCAATTTTATGGAAAATAATAAATTTATTAATCGAAAAGCTTAATCTAGTCATTAACGACAAATTTCTCCAAACGCATTATTAATCGATGTTAGATATGAGGCGTCTGAAAAGTTTGGGGGAAGTTCAAGAACTTTTGGCGCGAATTCCCGTCTAATGATCTTTACTAGCGAACAAATTTCTAAGCTCACCTCTTTCACGTGCATAGGCATTTATTTTCTCATAAATAAAATGGTGACTAGAAAAAAAAGGTTAAACCTTTATATTGCTTGTTATATAACTATAATATGTTGTTTTGGGTAACTCTTAAAACAAACAGGTAGTCGACTACCTGTTTGTTTAAGAGCGTATGTTTTTTAACTTATATTACCTTGACACTCCGCCATCAATTAGTTATACTTGTCATATGGTATTGCTGAAGATAAAATATCCACTCTACTGTTGTGGGGTAACAGAAACCGCCTAAACTTTGCTCGGATTGATGGGGTTTTATTCAGGGTCGTGACATCGGTTAAGTTACTGGGCGTGGCCTTGATGCAGTCCTGTCGTTCGGCGAACGCGCCAAAGCAATTGAAGCCTGGACAGCGAAATGCTTGGGTATTTTATTAAATAAAATTACTTTACGGATTTTAAAGCGTTTATTTTACATTTTAAATTCCCGACGTTTCGAACACTTTCCAGCGGCCGTGGTCACGGGGTAGACTGAGATGTCATGCGTCTTCTTGCCAGTGCTGAAGCGGGGTTTCCAGATCTTAATTTTTATTAATAATTTTTAATCTGTACTCCGACCTATACAAAATGAACTGATTTTATCTGTACAGCCGGCAGTGGTATTATGCTTGGATTTAAATTTTAATTTATTAATTATGGGATCCCAAGCAGGTGGTAGAACCCAACCATCTTCTCTATTGAAATTTGGAGGTTTTTTAATCTCAATAGCCTCACGGATCATCCTTGGTAGGAATCGGTGTTCTTTATCGAGGATTTGTGGTCGATCAAATCTGATGTAATGGTTTGGGTGATTTAATGTATGGTCACACACTTTTTATTTTTAAAATGTAAAATAAACGCGATAAAATCCGTAAAGTAATTTTATTTAATAATGTATAATATTCGCGCAAGCAATAGAAATAATTATGTAAAATGTATTGTTAAGTATTTTGTGATGAAGGTAGCTTTGTAGATATTTGAATGCTACTTAGAATTTACTACCTTGCGCGAGTAACTTAAACACGCAGTCTCAACGCTGTAGAGATAATTTCGACTTGATATGTTATAAAGTCAGAGGTGGCGTGTATCAACGTTAAGAATAACATTAAAGGCTTAACTGAATCATTTCTATGGAAGGAATAAAGAAAATTATTTTGGATAATAAATAAGAATTTTTGTTCATAGACTAAAATAATTTATAAGATAGAAATGTTGGTTCATAAAACTACAATAAGTGGGCTATTTCTTCTTGAATTGTTGTCCTTATTGCAATATAGTAATACTCCTTATATTTTTTAATACAACAGACCAAATAATGCATTTAGACATATCGGGTATAAATACGCGGCAAACAATGCGTAATCCATTGTACGAATGGAAAGAACACACAAATCAAATCAATGGGAGTTTTGCACGATTTTGTATCCATGACTGTAACAAAGCAAAAATATTTAAAAGGATATTTAATCGCAGGAACCTTTAATATATACGTACCTTTAATATTTCCATACAGGGAAACGATAAACGTATTCGGTTTGTAAAGTGTTGCATAATATGAAGGGCATAATGTGTGTTACGTAGTCTAATTAGCAAAATTTTGACAGAGCATTATTTCTACTATATTAAGGATTAGTTTTTCTATTGGAGCATATTAGATTGAAGTAATTTTAATCGCGTGACCGAATCGCGAGATCGAATGACCGGAATAATTCCAAGCTCTGAATATGCGTCTTATTTATTTTGTTCGTATTGTTATTATTCAATTAGCAGTTTATTGATTGCTCACGTGTTCTGTTAGTAAATTAACATTATTAAAGAAGATCCCAAATAACTTTTGTATTGTAAGTCAACAATTACAAAATTCTGAAATGCGAAACAATTCGCTATTCATTCATTTGATAGAATAAATTTGGTAAATGTTAGAGCAGGATTTAAATAAGAAGAATAATATTTCACTGGACAAAGTGAAGCTCGCCAGCCTTACTCCCCTTTTGATGTCATATCTTAAGTAAATTTGGCTAATTAGGAAATCCGTCTAATGACATTGTTTTTAAAAGCTTTGTTTCTTTGTAATCGTTTATAATTTCTTATTTTATTTTTAAATCGACTTCATAATAGTCAGTAATAGTAAATATAAATAACATAGTAGGACGTTTTTTTAAATTGTGAAAACCCAGAGCATCAAATTTGCGCAACGTAATTAAACTAATTTTATTGAACATATATTAAGAAAACTCAATTATTACATAACACTAATATTTCGTTTTTAAAAATAGATGTAGGTGCTACTATTTATAACGCTTCGATGTGGGAATCGAACACATACCCGTTGACACAAGAGTCAGTGTCGCTAACCTAAAATTAAATCAAGTTGACATTTAAGTATTTCTAATTACGGAACTAATACGTCAAAGCGCGTTAATTATAAATATGGTGTCTTTCTTTGGATTGTGGGTAAGCGTTTTATTGAGGACCGACTGGTGAATTACCGCCGGGTGCCTGTTAGAAAAGGGTATATTGCTATGAAAACTTATTAAGTTCTCGTATCAAAGATACTATGGCCAATAGGTGTTTGTCTCGTCGAACAACAAACAAATGATGTTACACTTATAATTATTGTTCATTTCTTTAATTTTTTAAGTTATTATTTTCAATTTATTCAGCATCATATATATTTCATTTATAGTAATATTTAATTTTCACACGGAGCTTTAATTCAAAACTTGATTTATTATTTATTATTTGTATTTTTATCAGACAATAACAATAAATAACAAATAACGGAAGACGAGCAGTGCACCAGACGGAAATAACAAACGCCTTTTGTAATCGTGATTGGATTTTGTTTGTGAATAAAAAATTATTGAACGTTCAGAGTTTATTTAATTTGTTCGAGTTTGTTTTTACACTTTATATAAAGCTTGCTTTAAAAGCAACAAGAAAGATTAGTCAAATAAATGGGTGTATTGCTTAATAAAATATAGTAATTTTTTTTCGTTCTGTAAAGTTACGCCTTAAAATTACTTGAAAGCTAATTTATCCTGTTGCTGTTGTTTACCCTTTGAGTTGTAGAGGTCAGATGCCAGTCGTTCTGCGTGAAAACTGTTATTTAGGTAAATCTGATTTGCCGATTCACCCCATAATAACATGGAAATGACGACATAATGAACAATAAAAAGTGTACAGTAAGCAAACACCTAAAATTTGTTTCGTTGAAAGTCAGAGTAAGTTACCAAAAATATAAATGAAAAAATCGAGCATTATGGCTTTATTGTATTAAAATTTAATAATTTTAATGAAAAGTTTTATAGATATTCCTTAATTTTAAACTTAATTACTGATCGCGTATAATGAAATTTATGTATGTGTTCTTTCTGTTAGCAGCCAGGTAAAAGTCTATAATCTTTTCCATGATAATATTTCCTATAATGTTAGATTAAAAATTTCTGCAATTACTAATATACTTATATTAAGTTTAGTCTACGCGCTTTTAATTTTTTTAGTTTTAATTACTTTCTGTAGGCTTTGATGTCAAGTCGAGATATAACTTAACTAACACTTTAAAAGTCCAGTATAAATGTCTGGAACATTATGAGACATCGCATTTAGTCTAAATATGTACAAAAAATAATAAAACAGCTTTGATGATCAATATTATGATGTGTAATCAAACGACCCTTTATTTTTGAAAATTATTTTATTACAAACTAAATTTCAGAAGACAATTATTTCGAGTTACTAACATATATGATATAAATTGTTATAGTTTCTAATAAACAAAATATAACAATTTATATCTATATGGTGGTATTTAATTCATTAACTTCAAATTATTACATTTTTTTGTTTTGTCATACAAAGGACTTTTTGGAATCCAATTAAATGTTTTTTCATATACATATTAAATTCGAACGAATTGCTATTGAAAATTGACATACTGAGATTTTTCATAGATTGAATATTTGTTTTACCCTTGGTGTTTCTTTAATTCACGTATAAACAGTAAATTAAAATTATGTTACGTTTAGTGTAAATGTTCCAAGATAGCAAAACAAAGCTTCTCGTGTTAAACTTAGTCAAGGATACAGCTACGAAGCTATAGTATGCACGCTTTTCTCGCATACAAAGTTGCCTTGAAATAATTAGAGGACGTGTCAATTACGAATGCAGCATTTTAGACGTTTAATTGATAAATGTTATTTAAATGAATGTAGTTAATTCCGTATGTGTGACTGTTATATTTAAGAACATCAATAACATGCATATGATGCACCGGATACTGGTCGTATTGTTATTTAGGTAAATCTAACATTCAAACTAGAAGCCGTCCTATGTACAAGCACATGGAGAGTGGGTAGGAAAAAGAGTGGACAAGACAATTGCAGTTCATTATATTTATATCTGTGTTTATATTAAGCATGTATTAGGGTACAATATTTAATTTAACTTTTTTCTTATTTTTCATTCTTTATTTGTTTACACGTCTTCTTTGAATTTTATGTACTTTGGTGCCAGCCTGATTTATATTTATAAAGAATTAAAAATCAATGCAAGTTGAATATGAGCAAATAAATAAAGAGTTCGAGATTTTTTTTAATGGAAAACTTGAGATGAAATTGTAAGGTCATTAGGATTTTACTAAGTGAATTATTTCACTTCATAAAGAAAAGCTCGGCCACTTAATTCATCTTTTGATGCCATTTCGAGGAATTTGCTGGAAAAATTTTGTGTAATGGCTTTGTTTTTTTGAACGCGATTAAATTATGCTTGATGCTTGAATCGCTTAACATTTTTTTTGCGTTTATCAAAATTAGTACTTAATCTCAAAACTTAGTCATATGATTATATCTATAGTTTGTAAACATTTTATGTTTACATGTACATAATATTTTAACAGTTTGCTTGCGCATAAAGACTATTAAATGCCCTTATGATCGGAGAACCGTTAAATTTTACACTAATTTCGGGCAGAAATAAGCACAGTTATACAAAAGTCTTTATAAACTATTGTGAAGATCTGATCACTAAAAACAAAACTTTAAACCAAACGTCCAATACGTTTTTTTTACAACTGTCTCTTCTGTTGGATTGTTTCTAGCGTAGAAAAGTATTTGTAAATTGTCGTTAAAAATCAAGTAGACAATGTCACAATTACCACCGGGCTTGAATTTTCTAAACACTGGTTTGTAGAGATCAATGACCTACGATAAAGCAATTATAAGTGTAATATCATTTGTATGCAAATTTTTAGATGCGCATCTCGGGCTCTAAAATATTTGATACTATAAAATATTTCATCTGTGGATTCAATATCTACAGTTAAAATATAACTGAAGCAAAATATTTATTAATAGTAAAAACCTGTATAACACGTCTCTATTATGATTGAAAGAATCTGTCAGAACCTTCGTCAGAATATTGAATGACGCTTATCTGGGCCTTCCTTTTTCATCTTTCAGCTTTTCATCATGTCAAATTGTATATTAAGTAATATTTTATTAATCCACAAATTGTTCATGTTTTAATTTTGTAGCATGCAAATGTAAGATGATGCAATGAATATGCACCATCCATTATATATACTATAATATAATCAATTAAACGAGATGTCTTATTATCTGGACAAATATCTGTAATGCTTCCAACATTTCATATGTGTTTAAAAATAACTTTTTCTTCGATATAGTTTAGGAGATTTACTAAATATGTAAATAAAATAGAATTACGATTGAATTGTTTGTTTCACAAAATAAATTACATTTTTTCTGTTTCTTCTGGTAAATATACTTTTATTTCCCTGCTACATTTTTACCCACTTTTTTATTTGCGTCCATCGTTTACTGCAATATCAAAAAGCTGTATTCATTATAGGCCTAGCAGGGCGGATGAAAACCTCTATGCTTGCCATAGTGGAATATCTAACTTCAAATGTTTAAAATATCCGACAAGTAACATATTATTGAAAGTAACCTATTTAAACTTTTTATATTATATGTTAACGCTACTTTACGTTAGGGCTATTAATCAATAATTGTAAATTACTATTAATGGTACCAAATTCATTCGGAAAAACACACAACAACTATAAAGCTTTAACGATGTAACTAACTCGCTACTACTAGAATTTATGGATCTTTACTGTACCTGCTTTAGCGTTCTAAACGACTTAGCGTTAGATCTGGTTGAGACGTTCTGTGATTAGTGTTTCATTGTCCTGACCTGTTTAAAGTATAAAAAATAATACGTACTTCCGGCTACTTGGTAAATAAACAATATGTTTATTTCTGTTTTGTTTATTCTAGTCATCTCAAATCAACATAACAATGGCTGGTTGGATGAAAATTGTTAAGGAGAATAAATTTGAAATTAATATAAAATTTTCCTTAAAAAATTACAAATTAAGTTTTCAAGCGAAAGCTAATTACTATGCAAATAGTTTGAAGACTTTTGAAGAAGTAAATTAAATAAAAAAATTATACAAAATTATTTTAAAGATATGACATTGCTCATCTACCACAATTATAAAACTAAAACCTGATAAATTTTTTAAAACGGTAAATGTTAAAGAAATAATTTTAAATGGTACATTACTCAAAATGGTAAATTAGCACATATTTCCTTGAATAACCGTGCTCTGAATAAAGACTGTAAATTATTCAGATCGTATATCGACTACAGTCTCTACTACATCCATTACAATACTTTGAACACTTGTATTAAAGAGTTACCTTGACTGGCTTTCTCAATCAGTGTGCTTAAAGGCTTTAATTACTGCGATGGTAATGTCCAGCCGATGCTAAAATGCATAATTAATTATGTGATAATTTACTCACCTCCATGCGTTTAATCATTAACCACCTCCGTGGCCCTTGCTTTATAAACAAATGTGATGGTAAAGAAGTCTTTTAAATATATATTAAAACCATTAACGATTAAATTAAGTGCGTGAAATTTATAAGGAAAATTAATGAGCATTTTATAAATCTACGTAAAAGCTGTGCTTAGTAACATTACGTCAGGCAATTTCATCTATTATTACTGTTAAACCTAAATAAGTAGTTTGTAGTGATCCGGTTCTTTTAATGGATATTTTACATTTTCAATATAGGTATTTACACTACTTACTGAAGCTAAAGAATTATCTGATTATTGGATTTAACAAAATATAATTAATAGCAAGTGATATTATACAGGTTTTAGCGTTATTCCAAAAAAAAAAACATCTTAGTAGAAATATTTCCGACATATTGCAGAGCAGAAAGCTTAAACATTAAACTATATATATGTTTTAAGTTACGTTGTAAAGGAATATATACATAACTATAGAAATTTATTATTATTGCTTTAAAAGTTTTTAGCAACACGTGATATCTAATATTTTTAATTGAAATATAAAACTAGGCTAGGCTAGAACTATATAAATCCTGAATGCCATTTTCAGTACTGCCATATTTATACGGTGTAAAAATACAGCATATTAATAACAGATATATTTTTTAAGGGTTATTGGCAAAAAGCTGCAACGTTGTATGTGTATTGTTTTAAGCGTGTGCAATACTGAACTCGTATTATATTGTATTGTTCTCTTTATTATGAAATATGGAGATAAATTAAAAAAAAAACGATATAGTTAAACGAAGTTGTACTTTAACTAGCCGAGTGAAAATTTGCTAAAAGTAGCCCGCGAATACATAAATTACCTAAATGGCAATGTAAGTTAAGTTACCTACATAGTTTCACATAGATAACTAAAGATATAATGTATTAATTACTATTTCAAAATTATATATGTATTACTATATACAACTACAACATTTTAAAAACTAAATTAACGGTTAGAAGAGCGTAATAGGTAATGAGGTCAAACAATATGCGAACTAAATGGATTATGATATCATCAAGCGGATCGCTTGGCGTAGTGGTTAGTGACCCTGATGGTAACGTCAAACGGTGTAGGTTCGATCGACCACCACGGGAAAATTGTAGTAAACATATTATATGAATTTATTTACATAATGAAGTAAGCCTATGTATTTATCAGTCACCTAGTTTTCATAGTACAAGCTTTGCTTAATTTGACGTTCTTTTTTATTGGTTGAAGCGATGAAATGATTAGGACTTTCAGCTTATAATTAGTGATAGCCCCGCCTATAAAAAAGCAACCAGAAATTTGTAAGTGAGAAGGAGACATGAGATGTTAAGTTAGTTTACGCAGTAATTACGCTGGCAACGTTGACCTTATAACCGGAACACGATAGGCTATTTTAGTTTAGTTAAAAGTCACTGTGTAAATAATACAAAACAAATACGAAACCATTTATAATTAATAAATGATATTTTTCCGTGACCGTTTCGCGATCAGTTTACAAAAGAGCTTTAATTAGTGCAATGGACATGTCAGGCTAATACTAACTCTGTTAGGAATATAATTGCACACTACTGATTAGCGGCAGAATTAGGTACCGTGGAGGTGCTAATCCAGAGGGTCCCTTGTAAAATAGGACCTACCTCTGATGGTCCTATTATCTGATGGTTATACCGTTATTCATCGAGAAAAAATATAACATATTGCATAATATTGAAATATGTTATGATTTGGTAAGAAAATAAAACACAAGTTTGTTGGTTCACATGTTGCATACCTACCGGTTTCCCTATAAACGATGTATTCCTGTTTTCATCTCATGTACGGCTGTTTAAATAAAAAGTTGGATTAACGATTATTAAGTATAATACCTCGATCAATTTAAAATAGGATCTAAAGAAATGCAGACGAAAAAGGCTATATATATTGAGCGCATTATATTAAGCACAATTATTTTTCTTAATCCGTATTCCAAATAGAATTTTCATGATCCCTTGTCAATAAAGAAAAATCGATCACGATATAAAAGCATTAAAATTTTTACTTCGTATAGAGTAGAATCGATAAGCTTATTTTCATAATAATCATGCTGCTTGAGTTTATGTCCCAGTGGGAATCCAAAGAAATTTCTTCCTTAACTGCACACTTTCATTAACTACGTGCTTAGCGGACTCGGGCGACGTAGGAGATTTGCATGTCTGCAAGGTAATATATAATAAATATAAGTGCATACCTCAGAAGAATTGAAATAAGGAAAAAGCTCATGTCCCAAAAAAACCAAACGCAATAAATTAATAACTTAAAACTTGATTTTAGTATCGAACCGTACATGGACATTGAAATATTTCTTACTAATGACTTAATTTTAACTGGTCAAAGGCATATAAAACCTCTTTTTAAGGCTGTTTACTGTGGTTATGTAAGTCTGTTTGTTTTTCGCGTTAGAACTCACCGTGGTTGTATATTTTTATTAAATAATTTAATTTACTGAATCGAAAACTGAGTGTTATGAAGGTAAGACGATAGGATAATAATGATATGCCTGTCAATACCTTAAAATGTATAGGATATCTTTCTAATAAGAATCGTAATAGAAGTTGTCTAATATTTATGTAGTAGCCCAAATTTTCGTATGTAAAATTTGGGCCTAAATACCAATATGAAGACTGACTAAATTTTAAATGTAATAGTCATAGACCCAATACTGATACCGTTAAAATATTGAGGTTTACGACGTATTACACAAGTTTTATCGTTTTATCTATTCTACTAATAGAATAAATGCGAAGGCTTACAACAATGTACCTATCTATGTTTTTTTTATTTTGTAGCACAAAAACAATATCTAGTCGAAACTGTTATATTGTCAAAATCACTGCAAAGTTGAGCGTATCCGGTAGCGATTAATTTGTGTATATAATGTAGTATTATATATCAGGGCGCCGAGCAAAAATGAACAATTATCTTCATGTGCACTTAATAAGCGTTATGTAACATTTTATAACTTAACGATAACTAAGCACCGTCCAATTATGTTTGTTAAATATGCATATTACTCAATGGAAGTGTACCTACTGTGTGGAACGATGTAATCCGTAGTATGAGACAAAAGAGCTGCAATGTCACGTCAATTACTTCAATGTTACGGTTGTTGCTTAACACCGTAGTTACAGTACTTATGTAATACGTTACGAAATCACGTGCTGAATGATCATGTAGTGATTATAGATTAACTTTTGTCTGAAATATAAATAATTCAATTTCCTGAGATCTGGAAAAACAAATAAAATCTCTTTGTAATAAAATTGCATTTCATTTCTCTTTTGCGCAATTTCGCCTGTATAATACGTGAATTTATACAAGACTTTACGAATTTTAAAGCGTTTATTTTGTTTAACAATTTTCCCTAAAAAAGTTATTAAAAATCTTTGACAGACGACCTCTTTTGGCTCGAAATATTGTAAAGCAAAAATGTATAAACGAAATAATTTTTTAGGTCTTTATTTAAATCCCAAGTAATAACATCTTTTTTTAACGGACGCTCAGCGTTACAAAATTGAACTTTATTCGATAATTTTAAAGTTGTATTGAAAATCACCTCAGTAGTTGTTAAGTTTTGTTCCTACGAATAACTATGTTACAATTAAAATTACTCAGCTAAGAAAAACTTCGCCTGCCTTGGGAAGTAGGTCTTTTCTTTTAAATTATTGCAGCATCAATCCAGTACGGATACGGATAGTAAAAAAGCCAAAACTGAGTTTAGTTCTTTTTGGTTTTCCAACTTCTCTGTACAACATCATCCATACTTAAAATAATGATTGTAAATATTGATATGATACTTAAGCAGATATCATATATAGACATCGATAAAATAAAATGATAGCTTATCTTTTACTTTACCATTAGCGTTTTTTAGACTACACCCGAGCTGTTCAATCAATAGAGCTTCAAACAAGAAGTTCCCGGAACTTTTATCAGCTTACACGTACGATAAACGCAACTCTGTTCATAGTAAATTTGTTAAAATGTTTATTAATTAAAAAAAAAACAACGGCAGAATATATTTTTGTTTGGTATTTAATAAAAACAATATCTTTTTAATTAGAACAATATAATATATGTTTAATTGAATTCATAGTTTTTTTTACTTTCTTTCTATTATTCTTTCTTTTAATACCTATCTTCCATTCTCCAGAGATACCATTTCTGCGTAAGGCCAGAGTTGTGAAGAGTAGGAAAAATTATAAAACTTCTCTTCTCAGTGACTTATCCAATTTCAAAAATAAAATTTGTAACGCGTCTATATTCAAGTATTTGTTATTGTTTTTATATTATTTTTCACAATATTTCCAAATAATACTATAGCATTTTTAAGCTGTTCTAGCTTGAGATATTACTGTAGTCATGAGAAGTATGAAAGGAGAACATTATATTATCTGGACATAAATAAACAAGACTGTAAAGAAGAACGCTACTTAACAGATTTTATAACTTTAATAAGCTTAAAGAATTAAAGCCCGCTTATCGGTTTAACTCCAGCTTTGCTTTGTGGCTCAAGCCGACACTGCATCCTTTTATAGATCATTTTTAAAGCCGAGGAGTTTAGGCAACTTTTATAAGATTCGTAAAGGTGTATTATTGACAAAATAAGAAACTTACACTTGACAATATAATAAACTTCCTGATGTAAGCGATTTGATTTATTTTTTCCATTTCTACCATTAGTTACCATTTATTTAGTTTGGTAGTTAAATTGGAAAAGAAAACTCATTTCACAATTAATAACAAAATTCAGAAGCGGTATATGGAATATTCGAGCTGTTGTAACTTTACCTAAAGTAATAGAGCCAGCAGGATCTCTTAAAGTAGGTAAGCAAACTAAGTCAAAATTTAAGTCATGTTTGAATCGTAAAAAGTCAACACTATACGACCCATTAAAATATTATATTTACTTTTGCTTCCAGTGATTTAAATTAAGCGACACACCGTTGTGAAAAAAACGAATTGGTGACATATTATAAAACTTCAACAATGAACATCAGGACATGACCCCATAAATATTTAATACCATTGTTAGCATTTTCTTGTTTATGTATCATAAATAAATCGCTATTAAATTGTAATGTTTTTTAATAATTTATTTGGTACATGTTTAACTAATAGAAGATTTAAATGTAGCATTCGTTTATATGTTTCCTATTTAGTATTGCATTATATTGTGATACATTGAAAAATCATTTTAAATATTATTTAACGCAGCTCGGAAGATATCATAATACTATAAATCTTTTATCAGGAAATAGGATAAAGTACCAATTTTCAACAGAACTTTCTGATGTACCATTCTGTGTAGTTGCGTACAATATATAGAATTATGCTTCTTCAACTAGGAGTTTATGTGTGAAGATTTAAAGTTATTGGCCATTAAGTTATGGCAAAATTTTGAAAGTGGACTGAAAAAAAAAAAGGACTCTATATGAAAAATTTACATTGGGGTTTAATTAAGCCACAAATGAGCGCTAGGTTAACGTAATTGTCTTCCGGTTTGAAGGGCACCGTAGCTTTGGAAATTACTAGCAAAATAAGACGTGACCTTTAATGTGGCGGTGAGCAGTTTTATAGCGTATTATTCTGCGATTCTTGTGGGTACTGCGAATCACTGCTGCTTGTCACTTCAAAAAGTGTTAAGTGCTAAAAATGTTATACAGAAAAGAACATTTGTCATAAATCTTTATATTACTATTTTACCGATGTTTTTTTATATTAAAAAAGATTGAAGTACAGCGTTATTTACGTAATTAAGTCTAATATGACGTACAGAATTTAGGATACATTAATTAGCTCACGACTGGCATTGTTCCGGATTTCGTTAAAAATATATTTTTGACATACTGAGGTTTCTTCTGTTTTGGGTAATTTTTAAGCGCAAACATTTAAATTTTCTTTTAAATTTTATTTTCAGAAAATATAATATTTAGCATAAATATTAGTTACAGTAGTAGTTGAAAATTTACATATTTCCATCCACACACTACATAAGTCCTCAAATAATTTGGTTTGCAAATTTAAAGGATTGAATAGACTTTAACATTTTGGTCGCAACATTTATAAGGGCAAATGTTTGAAACGTTAAATTTTAAATGTTTTAACCGCAACAAAATGCATAGGTTCTGTCACTTTAGAAATGTACATAAAACATTTTCTATCAATCATAATTATATTTTAACAAAATGGGAGAGGAAAAAGTAAAAGTAGATCAATATCTAATATAATAAATAATATGTAAATGCTAAGCCACCATGAGAATTTTCTACTTCATGCTGCTAAAAATCTTTCACTGTTTTTTCCGTAACACTTATGGAGCTTAAGTTGATGTATTTCATGGTAGACCGCTTACTTGTGGTATTGTGCTCAGTAGACTAGAGCAAAATATAAAAATGTATGTCTTTAACATTGAATTGTCGTTGTTATTATTTAAAAAATTAACGATTTGAGGTGCAACTTTTTTATAGTAATAACTCAGAAAATGAAAAACCAAGTTCAATGGCCTTAGCTTTTTATTTTAAAATTAAAAGTCACGGGTTCGAATCCTGCGGAAAAAGCACTTCATGTTATAGTTATGTAAACGCTCCATTGTCTTAGTGAGATGATGCGATGGATGGCCTTGTGAAAAGTCGATGTTTGGTGTCAATACTATCTTTCGCAGTCGTTACAACGAAATCTTCGCCAAAGAACACCGATTCCTACCAAGGATGATCCGTGAGGCTATTGAGATAAGAAAACATCCAAATTTCAATAGAGAAGATGGTTGGGTTCTACTATCTGCTTGGGACCCCATAATTAATAGATTAAAAATTAAACCCAAGCATAATACCTCTGCTGGCTCTAATGACAAAACCAGTTCATTTTGCATAGGTCGGAGAGCACAGACTAAAAATAATTATTTACAATTAAGAGCTGGAAACCCCGCTTAGCACTGGCATACAAGACGCATGACATCTCAGGTTTACCCGTGACCTACGCGCTGGAAAGTGTTAAAACGTCAGGAATTAAAATGTAAAAATAAACGCGATAAAATCCGCAAAGTCATTTTATTTAATAATATAGAGTAGTATTTAATTTTACTTTAAAAACCGATGATTTAAACACACAAAGTGTTAAAATTGCTATGTCTTAAGAATGAGGTCCTCCACCATCCACCATCACCAGCCTGTGTTAGTCCACTGCTGAACATAGGCCTCCCCTTATGCACCCCTTCTCAATTAGGGGTTTTGGACCGTATTCCACCACGTTAGTACAATGCGGGTTGGTGGGGGGACCGACTTTTTAATACTTATTTAGTAACGATCCATCCGACGCATGGATCGTTACTAAATAAGTATTACGTAAAGTTTAATAATTTCGTATAAAATAATCAAGGACTAACTAAATATTTTTTAAATCTAATAGAAGTGAATTCTTGGAGCAGAACGGAGGTGTCCAATTTGCGAGAAACAATGGAGATGCGTTGTCATGTGAATTACCAACTTTACGGTTGTCAGGTTCTTATACACATAAATGCACCGTATTGCGTAATTACCTACTTGATGGGCACGTGTCTGGTTGAAATGAAAATTAGTTTAGCTTAGTTGTGGTAAAATCTTTACTAGGAATTTAAGTAACATATTATTATAGAGTCCTGAAAGTGTACGTACTGAAAGTAAATTTTCTTTGACTTAAATGTTATAAGCTTGTATATTAGGATAATTTTTTTGCTAACGTAGCATTATTCATATATATGTAGGTAGTAAACGAACAATATATAAGAGAAAAAAAATGGTATTACAAACTGACAAGTTTGTTATGAATAATGTCATTTATTTTGCTCATGCAATAAGCTTGTCCTCCACCTTTAAATCCGTCCCCTAAATATCCCCAGACCTATTAATATCCTATTCCTTTTAACCTAAAATGCACTCTACATGGTCAAACTTTGATAAAGATGATATTCTTTGAAATAAAATTTATTTCCTTATTATATATATATATATATTATTATATGTATATATATATATATATATATATTTATATTATATATATGATAAGTATATATTCGAATCAACCTTGACATTAGCAGGATCACCAAGACCATCTTGATGGAGCCACTTTGAATCAAAAGAAGACGAAGAATAAAATTGTCAGATGTACAACTTTAATGTAACTGAGCTAATTCAAAACAAAACAAAGGTGCCCATCCGACGCTTAGATCATCATAGTTTTCAGACAAATGGGTGATCTTCAAATCTGTCCTAACCAACTAGGAAACAACTTAGAAAAATAGGTAAGTCTTCGATTCGAACCAACGACATCCGGTTTCTAAAGCACAAGCCCATACCGCTAGGCTTCAGAAGTAGTTTATTTATTACGTGTGCTAATAATTAAAGCCATTGAGGTCATTGTCATCCATTTGTGTGTTATTAATACAGTTACTTACATTAAGTGAATATAGATTAGATAATCTCTATAAATTTTTATCAAATCTAAGCGTCTTCGATAGCTTAATACGACTACATCACTTAACAAATGCCTCGGTAACAGAATTAATACCTCAACTTCACGGTCTAGGTACATTACTTGATGATTATGAATGTGTAATTACGCTTCCAGGCAATTTATTGCAGTATACTTCTCAAATTTAGACACTAATACTAATAAGGCAGTTAATTGTCGAAATGGAAACATGTTTTTTATTAACTTTATATTATAAAATTTTGAATAAAAAAATAACAAAAGTTTTTTTTTTGTTTAATATATTTAAAATTAAAAATACTACCATTAAAATTATCAAGAAATTTTTTAAAGAAGCAACATAGTAAAAACTATTTATTAACGATTATTTATTGTTCGATTTTTAATACTAAATAAACAATCCATTTATTAAAAATCGATTTTTATGCATAATGTCACATTCCTTATATAGCATACATATCAATAAAGTTGAATCTTTACTTGAAAGGTCAAAGTTGATAGCATCAAAAATTTCATAGGGATCAAATTTCGACCGATTTCGTTTTATTTTTATCTTAAATATATCGTAGCCTATTGTAAAATGCAAAGACGCCGTAAGCGAATTTGGCTAACATACCCTACTCACCACACAAGTAGGGATAGCACACACTCAACTGTAGTTCGCCCTCGCTTACGAGCACAGCAAAACACACACCGCGTACACTAGATACACCCGCGTTCCAGGGCGGATCGTCGGCGTCCCGGTTCGTAAACCGATCGTCGACGATCCTTCACATCATCAGCCTTTGTTGTCCACTGCTGGACATAGGCCTCCCCTAATACACCCCTATCCATTAGGGGTTTGGACCGTAACCACCACGCTGGTCCAGTGCGGGTTGGTGGGTGGACGACTTTCATGCCCATCCGACGCATGGATCATCTTACTTTTCAGACAATTGGGTGATCAGCCCAAATTGCCCTAACCAACTAGGAAACAACAATGAAAATTTGTTGTGTCCCCATAGGATTCGAACCCGACCTCCGGTTTCTAAAGCACACGCCCTTACCACTAGGCTACGGAGGCAGTTCCTTAGGCGACGATCCTTAGGAGACATAAACAATTGCCTAACCCACGTACCTCCTGTACGTGTGGCCCTCATTTTTAGCAAAAAATGTTGGCCACCTAGTTCGTAGGAACGGGAGCTTCCCGCGAACTCTGTGTTAGATGAAGCTTACCAAAGACAAGAGTCTAGAAGCATAACATCCGATTAAAAAAAAAATTGTCTAAATTCATCAACGAGAAGAGTTTTCCATATGCCATACAAGCTAACTTGACGGGTCAAGGACGGAAAAGATATTTTTCGATAGAGAAATTTTTTGTTCGACACTTGTAGTATCTGGAAATAGAATCACATTTTGTCCAATTAATATTGTTAATTTTTTCACTTTATTTATCATATTATCTTATTAAATATACTAGGTTTAAAGATAAACTAAAATGAGTTTTCTCTCTCTCTAGACACCTTTGTTTTAACAATCATTATTACACTAGCGACCCACCCCGGCTCCGCATGGATACAATACTGATATCTGTAAAACTTACAATATTATGCATAAACTATACATACAAACCTTCCTCTTCAATCACTCTATTTATTTAAAAAAACCGCCTCTAAATCCGTTGCGCAGTTTGTAAGATTTGAGCATACATGGGGATATAGGGACTGAGAAAACGACATTATTTTATACTATGTATATATATACGAAAATCTCTCTCTTGTTAAGATAGATGTGTCCACTAATTTCACTGTAAATAAATTAAAGGTTATCACGTAATATATATATAATTAACTGTTTATAAATAAAAAACAATCCACCACAAGACATCTACAACCCACCGTATAAAAATAATTCAAAATCAGAGATCTAGGACGAGAGAAACAAGGTAAATATATAAAAATCTTTACTCAAATTATCTCCTCTTAAAAAGTGTGTCATAGCAGTTGGGTTACTACTTGTAATAGAACTTAACTAATAATCATTTCGATGTGGTGGTAGTACGTATGTTCTACTAGTAGTCCGGTCAAATTAGACCAAAAAATAAGAGTAAAGGTACCAAAAATCCACCAAGCTGAAAATCAGTAAGATTGTTAAAAATGTCATTAAAAAAAATTAAAGTTCCCCATCTTTCCCATGTAATTAAAAAAATTATTCAAGGGCAAAGGTAAAAAAATGAGTATTCCGATTTTTAGCAAAACGGTAAGTTTTATCATAAAAATATTTCAAACAAAAATTGTAGAGCATAAAATTATCTCCAAAAAACTTATTCACACTTTTTTTCCACGAGCCACCGTGTTGGAGACATAACGATTCAAAAAGTTGTAAAAGTTGTAATCGTCATAACATGCATGAATACGCCACGTATATATACATCTCTATAGTTCTAATACATGTTAAAATATGTTTCGATCGGTTATTGTAACTTACATTACTAATATAAAATACCGATTTTCAAATTGGTGGGAATTTAGTTAACTTCGAATGTCTAAATTTACCGGACTACAGATGAAAATTTTGTTACATCAGATAATATTATCCGCTAGTCTTTGACAATATGTGATTTAATTCTGTTCTCGTTAACCTTGTTATTACGGAAGATAAATTTATATTTTTTAATATTAGTTAGCTCTTTATTTATTCTCAAAATCCTGAAGTAAGAATTTTACTTTAATGATGTAATTACTTTGATTCATCGGTTAAGTTTAATAGACCGAGAATTTAGTATTTATAGATTAAATATGTAATTATTATTGCATTCCAAAACAAATGTTTTACTGTGCCGCTATCGTTTAGACATTATTAAGCTTATTATACGTTAAATATTGACATTTTAAAGTGGACGAAGACGGATAACAGAAGTATTTTAAAACGAGAGTTTGAAAACGTAATTGACATATTGCATAAAGGCACAAAAAAAAGAATTATGAGGAGAAAAGTATAATATAAAACAGTCAAAGAATTATTAGTCTAATATTTACTTCATATACTAAACAATTATATATGTAGATCAGATTAGACATTGTGATCCACATAACATAAATACTAGAAACAGACATAATTTAATTCCTCCAGCAACTAGACTGCGAAGAATAAGTAAATCTTTTATGGGACAATGTATACGCTTTTACAACAAAATCCCAGTAAACGTTCAGAATTTAACTGTTAATAAATTTAAAAAATTAGTAAAGGAACGTTTATGTGTTAAAGGTTATTATAACATAAATGAATTTATAAATGATAACACAGCCTGGTAATGGAATGCTCACTCCAGGCTTTTTCAAGTATAATATACGTATGATAGAACTGTATGTAGCTCATAAGAAAATTTATATGTATATATTTGATTATTTTAAAAGATGACAAAATAGGCCCGTTGAGTTTCTTTCGCCGTTTCTTCTCAGGTCGGAGGCGTCCTATTCCGAACCGGTGGTAGCGTCCTTGACAATCAATAAGCGAGTGTTACACTTCTATATTCAACAAAGATTTTTGAATTTGAATTTGAATGTGATATTTACTATAATAATATGTGTTTAACTCAAGCTATATTTGACGCAGATCGATAAATATAACTATGAGGACTTAAAAACGTTATAGTCCAAAAAGATAGAAATATGTTATGTAAAAATATTGCATAAGCATTGTCGATGTAAAAGAATAATATAAGGCAAAATACATTTCCATAGGATAAAAATCATATGAAACGTGCTTTCATAACTCAGGCTTGAACGAACGCTGTAAGGACGCAGACGGATTTTGCATATCATATTTTATTACACGAGAAAATCCTACATACTACATCGTACGAGTACAATGTCATTTACAAGAATATATGTCAAATAACGAAATATATCTTTACGAATAAATAAAATGGTAATAGTAGAGAGTGTGTGTAACATTAAAATAAACGATTTTAAATAATCATATAGCGATATATTATAAATTTATGTATTCAACATATAACTTCGTCCGTCTGTTTGTTCCGGCGAATATCCGGAATGGCTGGATTTTTAAGAAAAAATAAATTTCTTATATTCATAAATTATCACGCGGACGAAGTCGCGGGAAAGAAGCTAGTGTAGAATAAAATTTTAATGATAATCCGAAATTTAGATTGTAATCTCATTTGTCATTTAATATAGAATCATTACTAATGTGGGCCAAAGTTCAGAGTTTGTGGTATATATACACTATCTTTAACATTATGTACATTGTTTATTTGAGAACTTTTTTCATATTAGTAAAAGGAATTCACAATCGGCAATAAATGGGACTTGCAGTATTTTTTGCAATACGGATTATTTCAAAACAATTCAATATAAACTTATACAAGACAGCCTTAAATGTAATGTATCTATTTTAATGTTATTTTATTAACTCCCCTATTATTTTTCTTAATGTTCATCATTAACATGTTCCCTGATAAAGTTATTGTCCTGCGTCGGACTTCATTTGTTACTAAAATTTGTTATCATTTATTGAAAAGTTTCTAATCAAGCTTAAGTAATAAAGGAAAGGATACATAAATCATCATGAATATTTCAACTGATTTTATCTTACTGCCTCCGTAGCCTAGTGGTATGGGCGTGTGCTTTAGAAACCGGACATCGTGGGTTCGAATCCTGCGGGGACTCAACAAACTTTCATTGTTGTTTCCTAGTTGGTTAGGGCAATTTTGGCCGATCACCCAATTGTCTGAAAAGTAAGATGATCTATGCGTCGGATGGGCATGTAAAAGTCGCTCCACCCTGGTGGGTGGGTGGTACCACATTGACCAGCGTGGTGAGAAACGGTCAAAAACCGTCTAATGGATAGGGGTGTATTAGGGGAGGCCTATGTCCAGTAGTGGATTATCATAGGCTGATGATGATGACGATATTTTATCTTACTTCTCTGGTGACGTAGTTTTGTATCACAAAGACTTGCTATGTTATGTTTAATCATTACACCACAGTATCATCATGACATACTTTAAATATACTACCCAAGATTTTTTTCTTATTTATATATTTAATGTCAAATATCATGTTAAGACAATAATTGTTCAGAGTTGGTTGGTTGGTAAATATTTTGGATGTCAAAATGGTTTTGTACCGTAATCATATTACTATTACATCTTTAAATCTTAAATCCTTGCAAGTGCCGTAAAGGGATTCCATTTTATTCGTAGCTAATAATCTTGACACCCACTCATTGACATTATCAATTTCACGTCATTAAGATCCCAAATGCCGACAATTTGATACAAATGGGAGGTTGAACAGCGTGTAATCGTAAAAGGGATGGATCGTTCGACTCATGGCGTTAGCTGTGTAAATACTTATATTGTTTTTTTCGGATGTGGCATCTTTTTTACATCTGTTGTATGAGCATGACGGACAAGTCTTAATTTGTTTTATACTATTGTTATTCGACTATTTCCCTTGGAATTGGAAAAAAAACAAATAAAATCGCATTGTTAAAAGCGTAACCGTGATTACATTTCTCTTTCGCGCCATTTCGCTCGTAAAAGAAAGATTCAAAGCTCTATTTTTGCTAGGTTCTCTTGAGGTATTAGAAATCCTTTAATGTTTTTTTATTAAATTACACAGACCAGACCGAATAAATCTCAGTCTTTTGTTATACATGTTATATGAAATAAGAATTATATTCTGTAATTGACAATACAAGCTTGACGTACAGCATAGACAACTTTTACTTACGTTAGTAGCACAAATTTTTTGAAACACAAGTAACAATAATTCTACACGAGAATTAATTTAACACTTCACGGATTTTATTGCGTCCGTGACCATATATCCTGCAAAGTATCTAAAACGTCAGAAATATTGTAAAGCAAAAATGTTTAAAACAAATCTTTATTTAAGTCTTTATTTGAATACCTAGTAATAATATATTTGTCAACGGACGCTCATCGTAACAAAATTAAACTTTGTTCGATAATTTTAAAGTTGTACTTAAAATCCCATCGGTAGTTGTTATGTTTTGTTCCTAGAAATAATTGTGTTACAATTTGAATTACCCAGCTAAGAAAAACCTCGCCCGCCTAGGGAATAAGGTCTTTTAGATTATGACTGCATAAATCCAGTACAGATAAGGACGATAAGACCAGTACGAACTGCCTCCGTAGCCTAGTGGTATGGACGTGTGCTTTAGAAACCGGATGTCGTGGGCTTGAATCCTGCGGAGACACAACACATTTTCATTGTTTTTTTCTAGTTGGTTAGGGCAATTTGGGCCGATCACCCAGTTGTCTGAAAAGTCGGTACACCCACCAACCCGCATTGGACCAGCGTAGTGGGATACGGTCCAAACCCCCCAATGGAAAGGGGTGTATTAGGGAGGCCTATGTCCAGCAGTGGACTATCAAAGGCTGATGATGCAAATCCAGTACAGATAAGGATAAAAAAACAAAAGTTGAGTTTTATTTTTAGTTTTCTATTTTCTATACAAAGCAGCATTCGTACTTAAAATAATGATTGTGAATAAAAAATCGGAAACTCGGGTAAATAAATGCCTAACACATATAAAACAATTGTTTATTGAATGAATAAATCCCAAATATAGATGATATAATCTTAAACAGATATCATATACAGAAATCGATAAAATAAAGTTATGGCTTATCTTTTTCTTTGCCATTAGCGCTTAGACTACACCTGAGCTGTATAATCGATAGAGCTTTTAACAGGAAGTTGCCGGAACTTTTATCAGTTTACACGTACGATAAACGCAACTCTGTTCATAGGACATGTGTAAAAGATGTTTATTTATTTCAAAGAACCAACGGCAGAATGTATTATTGTTTGTTATTTTATAATAATGTTTTTTTAATTACAGTACTATAATATACACGTTCAATTTTTTTTTATATGCAAATATAAAAACTGCTCGATGACAGTGTATTTACCATGCTCGAGCAGATACCACATCTGACGTAAGGCGCTGAGTTATGAATAGTGGGTTATAAAACTTCTCCTCAGTGACTATTGAGATTTCTAAAAATATATTGTTTTTTTATAGCGTGTCGATAAACTTATTTGTTGGTTGCTGGACTAACCAACCAAAAAACAAGGTCAACACAAAGTTGTTTCCCCGCGGGATTCGAACCCACGACCGCCAGTTCATAAAGCAACGGCAAATACCGCTAGACCACTTTCTTATCTATATCTATAAAGAAATAAACAAAACTGAAGAGAAGAATAACGACGACGAATAATAAAGATTTTATAACTTTAATAAGCTTATAGAATTAAAGCTCGCTTATTGGTTTAACTCCAGCTTTGCTTTGTGGCTCTGACGCAACTTTCCGCATCCTTTTATCGATCACTTTTAAAGTCGAGTAGTTTGAGCAACTTTTATTGGTTTCATAAAGGTGCATTATTGACAATATGAGAACAATCAACGTCCTGGAGTTAGCGTTGTAACTTCTTGTTTCCACTGCTATTGTTTGGTTTGGAATTTAACATATATACAAGAAACAAACATAATCTAATGCTTCCAGCAACTAAACTGCGAAGAAGAAGTAAATCCTTTATGGGAAAATGGATATACGTTTTTACTATAAAATCCCAGTAAACGTTCAGAATTTAACAAAGTAGTAAAGAAACGTTTATGTGTTAAAGGTTATAATAACATAAATGAATTTATAAATGATAACACAGCCTGGTAATGGAATGCTCACTCCAGGCTTCTTCAAATTTAATATACGTATGATTGAACTGCATGTAGCTTATAAGAAAACTTATATGTAGGTATATTTGATTATTTTAAAAGATGACAAAACAGGCACGCTGAGTTTCTTTCGCTGGTTTCTATTCCGAACCGGTGGTAGCGTCCTTGATAATTAATAAGCGAGTGTTACACTTATATATATATTGAATAAAGATGTTTGAATTTGAATATTGACATTTTCAATTAATAGAATTTCCTTGAATTGAAGATGAGCCAAATGACTATTATTGCTGGAAATTGTAACTTGTCTTTTGTTTTCATTAATTAATTTTATAATGCATCAATTTAATTAAAAACTTTTCTTTTGATTTTTACATAAAGTGTATTTCGCTAAAAAATCCATTATTTTATAAGACCGTTGCCTTGGCAAACCAATTATTTTTTTTAATTAGTAAAACATTTATAACTATTTAAGCATGTGAACCTGTGTTATAGGTCCATATAATTTATTCTCTATGAAACAATTACCACGTGTGTTATGGATCGGGATCTTTTAGGCCATCGTAATCTATTTTTGCGCTATCAAAACACGTTTCTTGCATTAAGTGATATCCATAAGTGATATCTTTATAAATTTGTATGAGCTCTGAGCGTCTTGATTAACTAAATAGGAATACATCAATTTGCAAATGCCTCCGTAACAGGATTAATAGCTCAATTTCACGGTCTACATACACTTAATAATTATGTAATACTTAATGATTATGTAATTACGCAGTCAGGCAATTCACTGTTGTTTACATCTTTATTTCTTCTTTATTCATTTCATTTCTTTCATTTTCAAAAACTTATAAGGCAATTAATTTTAAAAAAGTCACCTTTCAAATATGTTTTAATACAGGTACATTTTCTAAGCGAAATTAGAATAATGAATAAAAAATTCCATCGTCGATTTTTAAAGTTTTTTTCTAATAATTATTTATTTAGTGATTTTTCGCACTAAAAAAAAAGTTGTTTTTTTAACTTACTACCTAATGGCTACGCATTGCGCAAGCCCATGTCACTTATGGGATTGCGCTTAAGAAACCGGAGGTAGTGGGTTTGAATCCTGCGTCGACTCAACTGTTTTTCTAGTTGGTTAAGACAATTTGAGCCGATCACCCTCTTTACATGCCCACCGACGGATGGGCATATAAAAGGTGGGTCCACACACCAACCCGCCTTGGACCAGCGTAGTGGTATACGGTTCAAAACCAACTAATGGAGTATAATATTAATATTGTCCAGCAGTGGACTAATACAGGCTGATGATGACGAAAATCGATTTTTTTAGCATAATGTCACATCCCGAAAATAGCATACATGTCAATAAAATTGAATCTTTACTTGAAAGGCCATAGGAGCAACAAAAATGTCATAGCGGTCAAATGTCGACGATTTCGTTTCATTTTATTTTAAATATATCGTAGCCTATTGTAATGCAGAGACGCCGTAAGCGAATTTAGCTACATTGGTCAGTGAGAAGCGTATTTCCATTTGCCATATAAGCTATGTTGACAGGTCAAGGACGGAAAGATAATTTACTACAATACAAACGTGTTTTATTGTGTCGCTATCGTATAGGCTTTATAGAATATTATGCGTAGTACATTGAAAATACCAATTTTTGTATATAAAAATCTGTGTAGGCTTTTTATCGAGCAGACGTTAAGGCGGCGGTCGACAGGTAAAGTTTAATCCCCAATGAATGATTTCGAAATATTCGTAAACAATAATCGTTCGTTAGCGGCGAGTCGCGTGGGTTTTGTTTTAATCGACATTTATTGTTCTGAACGATGCCCTCTGCGATAGCGTTGGTGTCGATCGCATCGTATTAATAACGTGTGTAATATAAATACACACTTGTAGACCATAAAACTGATGTCAGAATAATCTGAATCGTAAGAAAGACCGATAAGAATTGTTAACATTATTAAGCTTATTAAAAGTTAAATATTGACATTTAAACATAAACGAAATGTATATATAACTGCCTCCGTAGCCTAGTGGTATGGGCGTGTGCTTTAGAAACCGGAGGTCGTGGGTTCGAATCCTGCGGGGACGCAACAAATTTTCATTGTTGTTTCCTAGTTGGTTAGGGCAATTTGGGCCGATCACCCAATTGTCTGAAAAGTAAGATGATCCATGCGTCGGATGGGCATGTAAAAAGTCGGTCCACCCACCAACCCGCATTGGACCAGCGTGGTGGGATACGGTCCAAACCCCCTAATGGATAGGGGAGGCCTATGTCCAGCAGTGGACTAAAACAGGCTGATGATGATATATAATAGTATTCGACTTAATCAAAGAAGGAATCAACAGTTTGAAAGCGTAATTAACATATTGCGAAAAAGCACTAAATAACATTAAGAGGAGAAAAGAATAATATAAATAGTCCAAGAGTTATTAGCCTATAAGTTGATCCATGCCCTTAGTAATTAATTTAATGCTAGGCACTTCAAATAAACCAAAACATATTGATTATCTATTGAATAGGTACTGTTAGAGGTTAGGTTATCGTTGCCTAGTTATAACAATCATCTCCGTACATTGATGAAGCACAGTACCTGTGTATTAATAGTCTTTAAGGATTGGAAAACGTTATAATCTAAATAGAATAAAATATGTTATGTAAAAATATTGCATAAGTATTGCAAGTCTAAAAGATAAAATTAATATGAAACGTCCTTTCATAACTTCAGGCTTGAACGAACGCTGTAAGGACGCAGACGGATTTTGCATATCCTATTTTATTATACGAGAAAATCCTACATACTACGTCGCAGGAGTACAATGTCACTTACCAGTATATATGCCAAAAAGATAGAAATATATCTATATAAAATAAATAAAATTGGAGTGTCCGTACGTATCATAAGAATGACGGTTTTTAAATGATTACATAGTGATAGATGTATAACTGATACAGATAACAAAACAACGTTTTCAATTAATTATTTCATTTATTTATGATATTATAACACATATCCAATGACCTAATTCACTGATTTTTCGCCTACAGTAAATGTGTTTACCGCGAAAAATCCGTAAATTACAGTTTGATAACGTTTTTAAAAATTTTGTTTCTCTATCTGTTTGTTCTAGCTAATCCATGGAATGGCTGGTCCAATTTAGATAGGTATTTTGGTAAAAGATAGCTAAGGTAAATGCAAATAACCTTTTTGAGAAAAAAAAATGGTTTTTGTTTATTGACTACTCTCCAGACAAATCTCGAGCAAGAGCTACTCGGAAAAAAACTTTTACGTTGAAATTTAAGTTGTGTTTTGATTTCCCATTGAATTAAAAATTATTGCGAATATGACCTAACGTTCATTGTTTGTGATAATAACGGTTTATCTGCATTATCTGTAATATGTTTATAAGATGTCTTTTTGACAATTTTTTGTAATATTAGAAAGAATAAAAATCATATTGAGATAGACTCAATAAGAAACAAATTATGTAAAAAAATATTGGATAAAATTGTAACATAGATTTTTTGTAAATTGCGGTTAAATTATGTTATTGAATCATTTTTGAACATATATAACATATCCTTAAATGTCATGTATGTATTATCATCTTCAATCAATCATTTATAGGAACTGGGAAGAACTATTGATTATTGGTAAACATTTCGTTACAATCAAAATCGGAATGCGGCATTAAACAATATAACAAAAATAATTCCTACTTGATTTGTTTATTACAAAAATGTAATAAGAAAACTTACGTGCTTCTATGAGAATCGTAATTAAGTTTCACTTTCGCGTTTATAACATATATATATAATATATTTTGTCTATGTTGTGTAAGCAAAGGTTTGTAAACAGAATACAAAAAAAATACAACTATTAACAGGTAACAAGGACTCGCAATTTCATTGTAAACGAGATGCAATCTCACGTAATGCTCGTAATTAAATAGGATACACTCAATCGCTCTTTATTAATTCATATAAGTTAATCGATGTTTTGATATGGAAATGTGAAACGGGGTACGAGAAATCGCGATCAATTCGTTTTACTTTAATTGTTCGGTTTAAATTTACTGATAACGTATATACTTTTAATGCAATTAGTTACCTATATATTTCATAATATTTTTAAGTTATCTAAGCACGTGGTGTAAAAGATAAATTATTAGTCTACCTTATTATATTACAAAACTTTTATCCTTTAAAATATTTCGGAATCAATTTTTATTGTACTTTTACTACAGCTCACCGTATCCCGTTATTTCGACATAATGCTTAATTATTAATAAAAAGTAGTAATGATTTATTATTAAACATTTAGCGCTTTCTCCGAAGTACCATTGCAGCTCGACGCAGCCTTAGGCTCTTGCAAACCTTTAGTTCGCTATTAATCAACGTAGCGGTTAATGTTGCAGTCAAACTGTATTGCACTGTAATTAAGTCTGAATAGACTGGGGATAAATAAAACGGCGTCATACTTATGGCACAGTTATTAGTCGACTGTCAATTAGTGATTGTCATTTATGTGATAATTCATAAATACAAGCGGTGGATGTAAGTGGCCAATGTGTGGCCATAATTTACTTAATTTACATCGTTTAAAAATCTAATTTGGAATGACTATAATCCAATATAGCATGAAAGAAATAATATGATTTTTGTTTAATTTTCATTCTGAACCTCGTTACTAAACATTTTTAAATTTAACAAAATAAGGGACGATTGTGGGAAAATAAATCCGGCTACTGTGTTATTCTTTTATTAATAGACTAATAAATTAAAGTCAAGACGTACTAATTTAACATAAAATAGGTAAGATATAGTGAGATATAGATCTTTACTAAAAATTTTAGTAATAATTATAAAAGCGAAATTCATTTAAAAACGTAATCTATACTAGAATTACTGTTCAGAAACAAAACTAATACATGGAGAGAGTTCGAATGCAAGTAAATTTCGCCTGTTTTACACTCCTGCCAAATGAGACAATTCATATTTATCTGAAAAAAAAAATATATCACACATATTTTAATACTATACATTTCTACAAATTATATATAGCAATATTGAGCATAAAAACATCAAATATGGCTTACAGTTTAAATAAAATGAAAATTTCAAATGTTCGTAGACGAAAAGCATAAAAGATGTATTTACCATTCGTGGTCCAATCGTTGTTTGAGAATAACACCCCAAAACGTTGTTGCTAAATTTCAAAAAGCTCTGTTTAATTAACTACAATTTAGGGTATTTCATAAACGACATACCCTAATTGTGAAGGAGTCTGGGTATTACAATAGAAAAACAAAATAAAACAATTATATGAGTTTTAGACAAAGTAACAATACTAATTTAGTCTGAATTATAAAAATATTTTTGCAGAATATTCATGTCTTAAATGTTTCAAACTGCCAGTTTGAACGTCGTAAAGAGTCATATAAATTGGATCAGTTATATGTCATTCCGTTTGCTGGTAGATACTTTTAAATATTATCCAATTTACACCTCTGAAACCTGTCCTTTTACTAAATAAATATGGTAAAACATAAAAACGTTAAAATACTAAATGTAGAAATATTGTATCGTGTTGCATGTTGTTATCCGCTTATATTACTTCCGGTCACCCAACCACACAAGATAAGCCAACAACAAAACCAAGTTAGTTCCCCGTGTAAGTTCTTTAGTTTTTCCCTTTAGTAAGAAACCTTCAGTAGGTTCCTAACAAAATTAGTTTGTTTTTAAGGCTAATGCATTAAAAACAACTAATTTTGATAGGAAGATCTTACTCTACCTGCTTGGTAAGCAATTATTTCAAAAATTTACTCGGCACACCAATTACTGCAACACCTTCAGACTGACAATTATGCATACCAAGCTTTGATCATTTCGATTTGTCTGTGACAATAGACCCTAGGAAAGGTCTAACACGCTGGTTATAATAAAAAAATAACTTTAAGGTAATTACGCGACTAAATCCGTTAAAGTATTTTTTTATTACACACTAGATAGGTCGAATAATGTTCTATGTATATTTATAATTAATCTTTAAAATAAATCACAATAACCATTCAAACCATCTTAAGGTGGTAAATTAACTATGTAGAGGAGACATAAAGTTATGCTTTTTAGTGACGGACGTCATTTGACAATTAAAACCCAAGATATTTTAGTTCATCACACCCTATTTATCGGACTTTAGAATTAAACAAACTCCCACTGATTATTTTTATTGCTTACGCGAATATTATACATTATTAAATAAAAACTGCTGGAAAGTGTTCGAAACATCGGGAATTTTAAAAATGTAAAATAAACGCGATAAAATCCGTAAAGTCATTTTATTTAATAAACTCCCACTGGCTTAGAATTTTTATACGTGAAACAAGTACTCATTAAAACAGTAAAATTATATTGTATATTTAAACTACGTTTATTAAAAACATCAACGGGGAAACCTTTAAAAAGTATTTTGTAACATCCACACCAAAAGATAAAAAGAATTGTTAAAGACAGTCGTAAACTTGTTCAGAATACGGACCGAAAATATTTTAATTCGAACATTTTCAGCGAGGTCTTCATTAACACTCCTTTGTTTAATATTTGGGGCAGCTAATATGAAAAAAAATTGTTACGCAAACGAACTAAGATGGTTTGTTATTTCCCTAATGCTTTGATTAAATTATAACTAAAATATTGTGTGTAATCAAATGTGCCGAAAGCGCAATTTTATTTAGATGTAAACATATGCCAAACACTGTATGTATATGTCTCATTTACTTGAGGGAAATATCTTAAATTTAAAAATGATCTTAATGTTTTAAGCGTTGCACTGTTTTTCTTTAGTAATCAATTTTTTTTAATAATTGGGGGTTATGGATTATTCTATCTTTCATGGAGGTCCATGGGAATTGGTATAATATAAAAAATATAATAATAATAATAGGTATTTCGGATAGATTACACGACAACATCCAGTCCCGAACTAAGCAAAGCTTGTATTATATAAACTATGTGACTGATAAATGTATAGACTTACTTTTCTTTTGTCAATGAATACAAATTAAATAGACACAAACAGCAGGAGACGAAAAAAACACCATGTGCTTCTAACAATATTCTTCCAGGGAATTGATCGCACACCCTTCGGCGCAACAGTCACGGTCACTAACCACTACACCAGAGATTAGCCAAAACATACAGACATACGGAAATTTTTTTTACAGATGTTGCGGTAATATCGCTTGCGAAATATATTATAATGACAAGTTGTAATATATAAAGCTGTTTCAAACTATAGCCGGCGTTTTTGAGACAAAAAATACTAAAAATAGTAATAATATGTTCTTCATAAAGAAGTAATACGCACATTATTGATCAAAATGTATATATCGTATCCAAGAGTAAATAACCAAATAACCACTTCATAAACTAACAAAAAATTTAAAGACGTATTCGTCATGCTGATCCAACAAATGTAAAAGATATGCCACATCAAAAAATAAAACAATATAAGTATTTACGCAGCTAACAACATGAGACACACGATCCCTCCTTTATACGATTACACGCTGTTCAACCTTCCATCTGTATCAAATTGTCAGAATTTAACATCTCAGTGATGTGAAATTGATAATGTCATTGAGTGGGTGTTAAGAATATTAGCTGCAAAAAAAATATATACAGTTGAAAGTGTAGCTTTTTAAATATTATTTTAGAATTATAAATAAACAAATAATAATAGTATGATATATTAAACAATTATAATATAAACATAATACTAAAGACCTAGACGTGACATGAATGATCTATATTTGTATGATGATCTATATCTATATAAATGTATATACAACAAACATAAATATAAGCTTAATGTAACATTTTGCTCGTAACGTTAAGCATTAAGCACTTAAAATAAATCCTTCAACTTACATCGAAAATATGTAAACTGATTCTTAACAATTACTGACCTTCAAATTATTGACCTTCACTTACACACTAATTACACCACTAAATTAAATGCAGCAATGAATGTAAAGATGATACTGGATAGTGATAAAAGTAATATAGCAAGTCATTATGATACAAAGCTAAGTTAATCGGATAAATGAGACAGTGTATGCATATATGAAAAATATTGTACGCGCTATACGAATCAGTACTCATACTGTCATGGATCGTGATGACTTTTAGCTGAATATGCAAACTATTTGAAAAAATAATATTAAGTTTTATTAGTATTATCAGTTTTATTATCATTAGTATTAGAGTACGACAAACAAAGCGTAAGATAATTATTCCTCTGCAGGCTTGACGGATGAATGTATAAACTTATCTGTTGCACCTTATTTTTGGAGGTCCCCACAGGGGGCCTCTTGGGCTGTACCACCGCGGTGCCTATTTCTGCCGCAAAGCGGTAGTGTGAAAATACTATCGTGTTTCGGTTTAAAGGGTATCGTAGTCAACGTATTTACTGGGCACACGACACGTGACATCCGACACGTGGAACGTATTACACGGCAGGCAGCCTATAGGTGATACCCTTGGTATTGCCGATGTCCATGAACTTGGTGATCTCTTTCCATCAGGTAGCCTGACTACTCGTCTGCCTACATAAGCAAAGCATTTAAAGATTATTTTAAATGCATACTTCTATATATATATATCAAATTTACGTTCAGTTACCGTCATCATTTTTACTTTTTGGAATTCTCTTTGAGTTTGCAAAAGTCAGAAGTGGGATAAATAATTGCAATCCTTTTAATTTTTGGAATTCTATTTAAGATTGCAAAAAATATTTTAAAGAAATAAATATGGTTAAAATGCTAAAAAATGTTAAAATTTAACCAACTAGGGGTGCCCTAGTTTGGAAATTAGTAAATAATGAAAGTGATACATTAAAACTTGACATTGTGTAGAAAATGCGTTACATTATGAATAAGTTAAAAATACCATTTTCATTTCATTATGTTTAAATTATTTGTTACCATCTAATAACTGATCAGCTTTATTCTTATTCATACATTTCGTAAGTTATTAAAAAAAATATCGATCGAGTACAAGAATTGATGTACAAGTTTAGGAACAGATTTATCATTATCGATAATTTTTTCCTTCTAGTGCCTAAATACGTTTTATTCAAAATGTGTAATCAAGAGTGAAAAACATATATTTATGTCATTTTTATCTTTATCCCCTTGATTCAAAGTACGGCTGAGTTCAATATATTTGTTTTATTATTTGGTTCTCGTGTAGCCTAGCGGTTATGAATTGTTTAGTATTACTCAAAATGTAGGCAAACAATTGTAAGTTATATAAGTTACGTTTTCGATTAATTTAAAGCAATATCAGATATTTACTATATTTGTGTTCGCAAAGTGATCTTGATTGCCCGTAATGAACATTTTCTTGCTTGTTTTCCTAATTAAAGTGAATTATATTCAAATTCTTTTTGGAATGTAAAATGATAATCACCAATATATCTTTTTTGCGCCCATTATTATTTTTACAACCTCCGTGGTCTAGCAGTTTTGGCCCTTTGCTTTATAAACCGGAGGTCGTGAGTTTGAATCCCGCGAGGAAACAAAAGCCTCCTTGTCGAAAAGGCGTGAATTAGGCAAGGCCTATGCCTAGCAATAGGTTAACACATGCTGATGATTATAATGATTTTTAAACTTCTAGATTGGTTCATTTTTGGTTACAATTTTTTTTATATGGAAATTTATTTTATAGCATAAATTACCTCTTGCTTTTGAATTTATCGGTTTTAATCTATTATTATGCAAAGCAATAAATAAGTCCAGTCCATCATTGAAATTGAAGTCACAGCTTTGTCCCAGTTTTCTGCAGGTGCAACGATCTCCTGGTTTTTATGGCTCTTAACCCTCTATAACTCAATAACATAGATTTTTAATATTTTTTTGTATATGGGTAGTTAAAATAAAATAAAAATATACGTGTTTCATAGTTTTTCGTTTATTCAATTATTTAAAAAAATATATAGAAAATTAGGGAGTGTTGCCTGTGGGCAACACTGAGACATAAGCTTAAAAATTATATAAGAGAAAGTTATGAGAGGTGGAAGCTCCTGAAGCAGTTCTTGGTTTTGGTATAGCATAGTGCAACCCCGCATTTTTCGCATGTATTGTGAGTAAATCCAGTGCACTTCGGGAGTTTGCACCTAATTTTTTTATCGGACCATTGGGGCCAGTGCCCAATTTGGTCTTGCCGTACTGCCGTAGGAGGTGCATGCTGTGCAGGTCCTTTATGTTTTTTGCTTGATCTCTTTCTCCAGCGATCGGCGACTAGACATACTAGGCTTTATACCCAATTTACAAAGAGTCACTGCAACATCAAGACGAAAATCCGCTGAAGATAAACGACATGGGAGGCCTTTGTCTTTACAGACTCTTTTATATAGTAACCATGAGTTGGCCATTGTCAGGTCCAAGTAATGATAGAATAGACGTATTTGCCATCGTTTGCTACGCAACTGTATCTTGTATATCCCATGATGCTATCAATCAAGTCAACACCACCCATGTGCGGTTGTACTCTCCTACAACATTTGGTCGTTTTATGCTCACGTACCTGGAGTTCTGTTTGTCCCATCTACGAACATCAGTTTCAGGCTGTATTCCAGCAAAAGTAGAAGCCAGAGTGACAATTTTATTGTCTTTCCATGCCACATTAGATATGTCGGTGCCGTTGACATCCGCTACATATTCTTCTGAATAACCTCTGGGTTTTTCAACATCTCCTTTTCTGGTAGCAATTTACAGTCTGGGATTCTATTTTTCTAATCGTACCAAGACCGTGAATGCCTTCTTTGGCCAAATATTCCAACAGACGAAGAAGGTAAAATAATTGTCAAAATACAATTGGTAATTTTGATGCCTTGGAATTATGCGCTAACCTCATGACGACATTTGATGCTGCACCCAAATCTGGCTCCTCTGGAAGCGTAACGTTTTCCTTGCCAGTTTCAATTTCTGTTTTATAGGCATAACCAGAAACGCCACTCAACACGTAGATTTTGTAACCCCATTTGTGTGCTTTTGAGGGTTGTATCCTTCAACAATTCCGTGCTTTGGTGGAACACATTTGCTCGTCAACACAAAGGTGTTCTTCCAATGGGACCTTCTTATAGCTGCATTGCAAGACTCAACTACTGGTCTAATTTTGAAAATTCTGTCATGTTCAGGATCGTTCCTAGAGACATTTTTACTATTGTCGTTGAAGTGTAAGGTTTGGCGTATTTTCTCAAATTTATTTAATGACATAGTATCCTGTATTATTGGGGTACCAAGTATCAGGTCCAGTGGTTCGTAACTCTAGGTAATCGAATAAGAGACATAAGATAAACAATACCCATAAATTGCCTGATATCCATTTCTGTCACACGAAAAGTGCTATTAGGATCATTCTGAACTTGATAAAGATTGGTCTGCTCTGAAATCATCGTGATAAGTTCTTGTGAAAAGAGGTAAAAGAAAAACTGGATAGGAGTATCTAGCTCTTGAAGTCCAGCGCCCAAGATCTTATTACCCTTGAACCTAAGCTGCTCGGTATTCAACTGTAGGCTCTTCTTCTCAGCGTAAATTCAGTTTAGTAGGTTTCGATGTAGTGGGTCTTGATTGATTGCTTTGAGCTGATGAAGGTTGAGCAACGGCAACGTTTGATGTAGTTTCAGCCCTTGGTAGTAATGGAACTGAACTCTCATGGCTATTTTCTAAGGTTTCTATAATAGAATCCATGTCGATATCTAAGGTGGAAGTATTGTCTTCAAAGTTTCTAATTCAGGTGAAAAATCTGGGTCTGCTAGGCTGTCATCATCAAAATCCAAACCGTCCTCGCTGTCATCACCATTCTGCAGAATCAGTAATATCTTCCTCCAAAAGGACTCGAGGAGGACGCTTACGAGCTGCCCTGGATGACGAAATAACATTATCAATACACCCAGAAACTAATACAAAATTATACCCATAAACGTCAATGTAGCTTACGGGCAACAAACATTAATTTTCAAAAAATAGCTAATAAATGATAATATTTGCCATTGATAACTTCAAATATCAAATATTTAGACACTTACCTGTCCATATTATTGAAAATTAACCCACAAAACACGAAAAAACTTTTTTAAAATAATTTTTAATTAGGAGCACGCGCGAACTTGTTTAAATCACAACGGCTTAGTGAAAAAACTTCAATTTGTGGCAGGTAACGCCATCTATGGAAAATTTTAGTACCTGTTCGTTACTTCGGTTTGTAGAACTACGGTAAACAGTGCATTATAACGTCAAAAACTAATCGTATGAATTTAGTGGTAGGAGAAGCGGTATGTTGCTTACAGTCTACACCATGATATAGAGGGTTAAAGCTCTAGTAAGTTATATATCATTTAGAGAAAAATAAACAAAAGAAACTACATTTAATCGGCACAAATAGATATTTAAAACAGTTTGCTTTGCAATTTTCTTATTGTATTTAGGCAATATCAATAAACAATTATTCTGTAAAATTGATAAAAATGGGCATGTATGTTTATGAGGCTACTAATTTGTTGCTATATCAGTACCTGAAGGTCCCAAAATCAAAAATCATTATATTACATTAAAAAATATCAATAATAGTCCCATCCATTTCTTATTTATGCATTCTTAGATTCGACTCGGCTACGTGCTCCATTATGGATATTATTTTTAATGATTTCAGCAACAGTAGAGTACAGTATATGGATTTAACATTATGTAGATTTTTAAGATATTCAAAGCTGACACTTTTGTTTAACCTTCAGTTTTAACTTTTTATTAGAAAATGTTGTATATAACTTTACTGCTTTACAATTACAGATAAAATTCGGAACACGAATTTATTTACTACTAGCACTTGAATATAAGACGATAACGTTGTTCTAAAACATGTCTGTAGATGATATTTTAAGTGCAATCATCATTTTCTTTCGCAAACCTTTATTGTACGGTTATATTGCTAGCTTTAAAGAACTTATTGTATTAAGTTGCCTTTTTAATCACACGTTTAAAACGCTTATGTGTTTAAGATATTATCGATCTTTGTAATTTTGGGTCTGGTAAACGTTATTGTAGAGATTTTATATATACTACATAATCTAATATTTTTATTTCATCTCATCTCATCAGCCTGTTATAGCCCATTGCTGGACATAGGCCTCCTCTAATACACCCCTATCCATCAGGGAGTTTTGGACCGTATCCCACCACGCTGGTCCAATGCGGATTGGTGGGTGGACCGACTTTTGTACATGCCCATCCGACGCATGGATCATTTTACTTTTCAGACGATTGGGTAATCGGCCCAATTTGCCCTTACCGACTAGGAAACAACAATGAAAATTTGTAAGTCCCCGCAGGATTCGAACCCACGACCTCCGGTTTCTAAAGCACACGCCCATACCACTAGGCTACGGAGGCAGTATCTAATATTTTGCCAAACATAAAATTATTGGATGGAAAGAAATATAAATATTTTTAACTTAAACTGTTATTACATTACATTTATGTAAAATCCTAAATATTAACTGTTTACATGTCTTGATAATGAGATGGACTTAGTTATAAATTATTTATTTACCTTATTATCACGGTGTTATGGTACAATCCCAGATGAGGCAATTTATCAAATACCTGAGCTCGTTTAATTGGATGTTAGCGCCGAATAGCGTTAAGCTATATTCGATCATTGATAAGGCTTACCTGCATCAAGGGGATTCAAACAAAATTTGCCGTATAATAATTTCTATATTCTGGAGACACTACAAGAGGATATACAAAAAACAAGTTTTTCACTGTTTGGAAATAAACATTACGCATACATATCCTAGTAATTTACTTTCTTCAAACTTCGCATTTATTGTACAAACGTGGAATTTTATAGCATTTTGGACCATCGGACTATCATTTTTTTTAGCTTATCAACTATCTCTAATAACTTCTAAAAATAAACAACAATAAATACTTTCTTGCTGTTTGGCATCGCATTGATTTTACCAAATTCAGTTTAAATCTATATTTTAGATATTGCAATCAACACAAAGTCACAAAATTCAGTAAGTAACTGAAAAAATTTTGCCAATCAGAACCTTAAAATTTTTATGCGTGTAACGCTGAGATTAAGTTTAATTATAGGAAATTATTTTGTCGTCTATTTATTGATCGACTTCCCAACAGAAGGAGGTACTCAATTTGAAGCGTATGTTTTTTTTATCTATAAGGTCTATTTTGCCTCGTTGTTCCACTCCTATTGCCCCGATTTAGTTAATTCTTTATTTAAATTATAGATATTAGCAGTCATTTGGTGCTATTTTTTTATAAGTTAAGATATTTAAAAATTAAGAAAATTACAACTTAAAAAAATCATGCCAATCTAAAAAGATACACTTAAACTGTGTTGATACATAATTGTACTTCTTTTAATGGTTAATAATAAAATCCGCAAATGCATATGTCTATTTTTAAGAATAAGCCACATAGCAATAGGGCGTATTCAAGACTCGTTAAAGGCAATAAAGTGCAAGTTTTCATAAAGTTAATGAATAAAAAATAATCTTTATTCAACGTCCATGTATTCATACATATCATTTTGATAAAATAAACGCCTTAAAAGAAATTAGAGATTAAAAATGCAGTGGTGGAAACCGGGGGATAGATTGTTTATTACTTGTCACCTGCTTATATTGCTCAAAATGTTTGAAGTTGGTCTTTTTGTTAAAATTTACTAAAAAAGTAGTCGAATGTTAACTCGTTAAAGAAAAGTATGTGTTGGATCACATTCGTGAATAAATCATGGAGAAATTAAAAGTATATGTTGTCTATGAGTATTTGATTCTTTTTGTCGTAAATATATGTAACTCATGAAAGAACAATTCCATTCGCTTGATAGAAATATTATTACAGGATTATGAGAACTGCAGATTTCAAATTAATATGAAATAGAAATCCTCCAAAAATTATATTATGAATTTTAATTTTTTTTAAAACAAAAGATAAAAAAGCAATCCTGCATAGTTTCACGTCTATGTTTAATTATTATTAACTATATTTATTACTCTAATTTGATAACATTTGGAATGTAATTTGGAAAAATTTAAAACAAATGCATAATATAATTTGGTAATACGAGAGTTACGAAGTTAGGGTCGTAAATTGAATTAATCCGAAAATTTATGCTTTATTTAAATGTACTCGAAATGCTAACATAGTTCGGAAACAATTTCCAAATCGAGCCTTTATTACTAACCTCCATTAAACTTATTATTATAACGCGCTGAAGCAAATTTATTTAAAACTTATACGAACGTTGTTTTGTTGATAAAAAAACATGATAAAATTTTGAAATATATGCAAATTCATAAAATTGAAATGTCTGTTTTCATGAAACATCAAAATAACCTTTTTTAAATGATTACATTGTGATATATAACCAATGCACATAACAAAACAAAGCATTAAATTTTTGTCCGTTTGATTTGGCTTATCTTTGGAATGACTTGTGAGATTTTGACAGGATTTTCTCTCAAAGGTAGATCAAATAATTTTAAATAAAAAAAAAGAAAAACCATAAAGGGTTTGATATTCATTTTAACTATTGTTTTTAAATTGAAAAAATGTTAAATAAAAAATTATAGTTACCGTTAGCATGCTGAATATATAGGGCTGCCCAGGTGGGCTAAGACTTTGGCTCGATTCAGACGTTTTCTTAAGGATATTTTTTACAGCTTAAAGAGCACTAACTAACATTACTACCACAACTTGAAACGTGGCCGCTGTAAGAAGCGCTAGAAACTCCAGCAACGCTTGTGACTCATGTGGGTAAGCTACTGTGGCATATTGCAAAGGGTGTGCAAGGTCGACCTCACCAAAGAGGCCGATCTCTTGTATGTGTGAATATTTCTACATTACTAACTGTAAGCGGGTTTGCCAAAACTTCATTGTAATATCTTTTAGTCTGCACCCCGACCCATACAAAATTAAATTATTTCATAAAAGCCAAAAGTCTGCATAAAAGCCCTAAAGGGAAGGACTAACTACTATCAATCCTTTAAACCGCAGATTCCCCGGGAGCACGATTAAGCGTAGTTAAACGAGAATTTTCCAATTGATAGACCATTATGGGCAGAATTTACGATAGCAGCATACAAAGGTACCAGCTAAGAGCATATTTTATGTTCAATTAACATTCAGAAACTTTATAATTAACGCACTATGTTTTTGTGTTAAATTGGTCTTGGTTATTATTACATAAAAGCGCTAAAATAATTAAAAAATGAAAAATACTAGTTGAAGCTAAATTATAATATAAGCCAAATTATAATATATAAAGTTTTATGGCTAAGAGTAAATTTATTGCAGTGAAAGATAACAGCAAACTTTATAAAAACAAAACTATCAAATACAAATGAAAGATTTTTGCACATATACGGTACAGAATACAATAAAAATCTAAGCGTTATTTGCAATCTCTCTTGATCCGCTCGTAAAGACTAAAGACGTATAATATTCGTGAACAAATATTCAAAGATTCGGTTATTTCTAATTTATTATTTCAAGTGAACGAATAACCGTTTGTTTGTTATGAATTCTGTATTAAAGTTTGCAGCCGTAAGAGTTCTATATGTAAATAAACACTATAACGCTATTTGTTCTGCTTTTTTTTATTGGCAACGAAGTCAGACTAGCGGTCGGGCCACCTGATGGTGTGTAGTCACCGAAGCCCCAGGGAATCTGCAATACTAGGGGTATCACCAATGCGTTGCCTGCGTAAGACAAAGGATGTTACGTCACGTTTACCCAGTAAATACGCTGGCGCCTTTCAAACCGAAACACAGTAGTATTTTATACACTATTAAAGGGGACTTACCACCTCCAAATGTTTCTTTTTAAATTTAAATAACTTGTAAACAACGAACGGAACGTAATAATTGGTACTGGTTGAACGCTGGTGTGTTTAGACTTTATCCAGTTTTGATTACAAAAATGTAACACATGTTATTTTTCTTCTGTATTTCAATATATGATAGATAAACATTATCTATCATATATTGATATGATAGATAATGTTATAATTAAGTGTAATTAAGGTTATAATTCTTTTCTAGACTATTATAAAAAGGTGGGATACGGTCCAAAAACCCCCTGATGGATAGGGGTGTATTAGGGGAGGCATATGTCCAGCAGTGGACTATCACAGGCTGATGATGATGATGATAAAAAAGTATCGACTCACTAGGTTAACAAAAGTTTTCATCCAAGCTTTAAACGCCGATTATAACGAAATGACGCTTTCATAATTTATTATTCATTATTTAAAAGTAAATATAATTTTCAAATGTCTCGTACCAAATAATAGCATACAATATTTATTACATACGAGATACACGATTTATACAAAAAATGTTTTACAAGAATTAAATAGAAAAAATGCTCACAAATATGCGATTGTTACAGAGTAAAGCCTTTTAAGTCGCAATGTACATATTTGACAACCTTTTATATGGAACTGATAACGTTTTAGTTCGTAAAAAACCCTTTGAGACGCAGTTTACCGTACCCTTGTTGACTTTTATGGTGGGCAGTTTCTATACAGTAAAAAGAAAAATGCGATGGCCATACTGTAAAACTACACAAAGTATAAATAATAATTATTAAAGAGTACCAATATTCATTTTCATTAACTTCGTAAGCCTTTGCTTGTTAATTTAAAATATAAAATTGCCTTTTATGTCGATGAAATACTGCTCAAAACTCACTGCAATTTGAGTGACATGAGAGTGACGAATTTCACAAAAAAAACATAGCTCCAATTATGGAATGAAGTACATTTTTAAAATATCTTAAACAGTTTTGCTATTTATGTCGACGTTTGTTTTATATCGACATCACCCATTGAGAGGTTTAATTGAAAGTACATATCTGTAGTACTACTAATTATATTATTATTAATGCAACACTTTTTTTATTGAAGTTTATAAAAAACGTATAAAGTTACGGAAGCAGATTATGCAGTCAAAATTTCTTTAAAAAAACAACATCTTCACTCTCATAGCCCGATAGGACAGATTATTGACACGACCAAACACATATCAAGTGCTGGTTCGACTTATTACATACAATGAATCCGATCGATGCATGGATCATCTTATTTTACGCGCTTTCACTTAAAACGCTACAGAACTTTCCGACGCCAGCGGTCGTCAGTTCTGCGGCAAATGTGGCCGGCCCTCCGCCACTTCTGCCTACTAATTCACTGGGCTAAGTCGGTGACTCTCGTTCTCGGATAAATCACATCATTTCTGATGTGGTCCTTCAGAAATTCTCCATCGAGACTAAGGTTCGGGAAACGTATTGTGGTACTCCCTGTGGCAAGACGGAGTGAGAGCGGAGTCGCCGGTGAAAGCTGGATAAGAATAGCTGAAGATCGGAAGCGGTGACGTGCATTGGGGAGCGATGATGATGATTACTTAAAGCGCAACGCAGAAGGCAATTTATTTTTACCTCTTTCCAAATACAGTAAAAATTTAAATGTTGTATATAATAATAATAGTCACAAGTTTTTTTTTAATAAATATCCCCCAAGTATTGAAAACATATTTAACTGAAAGAAGTAAATCTCATGAGGATGATGACGATCTGTGCAAAACGGGTTTTGAATTCTAGTTATCCTTTGCAGATATCATAAAATTTTACAACACATTGTTTCTGAAACAACAATAGCCTAACGAGCTTTTTATGTTGACACTTAAAGCGTTATTTACATCCATGTTATTCTTTTATCTCCAACCGTTCGGTATAAATATTGAGATTAACATATTTTATGTAGATTATCATATATTAATATATCACAGATCTGACAGATGCTATTGATGTTTTACCCTAAACTTTAGTCATATTCAGATTTAATCGTTAAATTATATCTTTGTCGAAAATTTACAAAGGATCAGAGTTTGACGAGGATCCTGTACTTATATTGATGACGAGGGGTTGATAGAAGGCTTATGGTTTGAGAAAGTTTTCGTCGTACTAGTATTAATATGTCATTATCAGCATTAACTTGAAAGCTCTTATGATATTTTTTTTCTACAAGTTGTACGTATATTTAACTATGTTTTTGCGATAACAGTATATTAATTAACATTAAACTTTATCATGCATATGTGAACATATTAAAACTAAAAATAATTACAAGGTTAAATAATATGTGGGAATTCAAAACGATCGAGGGATCAAAGAATACATTCTAAAGCAATGTTGTGCCCAGAAAACTCTGGTCATTTTTTTCGACATCCAGTGGAAAATAGTTAAGTTAATTTTACTTTTATAATATAAATATTTGAAGTTTTTTTTTTTTTTTTATGGCATACGCAGCAGACGAGCAGTCGGGCCACCTGATGGAAAGTGGTCACCGACACCCATAGACGTTGACAATACCAGTGGTATCGCCGACGCGCTGCCTACCGTGAGACATAAGATGTTAAGTCTCGTTTCCAGTAAATACGCTGGCTACGGTGCCCTTCAAACCGGAACGCAGCAGTGTTTTCACACTACTGCTTTGCGGCAGAAATAACACTGCGGTGGTACCACCCAGACGGTCTCCTGTAAACAGGGGACCTACCACCTACAAGTCTTAAAATATAAATATTTAAAACTAAGTTAATGTCCTTTGATATGTCATAGTCATAATTTAATAGATATACATTATATATAGCGTATTTAAGGACCACAAAGTGTTTATTTTAATAACTAATATTTTATCAATTATAGAAACCGTACCGTCTATGAAACAGTCACTTTTCATAAAAAAAAGCACTTTTTATTGCAATGACGCGGAACAATGATGTTACCAAAAGTAACATCAATCGATCAAAAAAGAATAGTAACAGATGACAAGCGATTAAAAGATAAAACAAATAGAAAGCGAAAGTTTTGATAAGACAATGCATCATCGATCACGAGTTGCTACTGTAAAAAGCGGTTGAAAGTTACGTGGACGCTCGAGTCAATCAATGACGTGTGAACTTTTATCTGACATTTTTTTAATAGTAAGCCCGCCGTACGTTATTTCGTTCGTAAAATATTACTATACAAGTGAAAATGAATTACGGAAACGATCAGGAATAAATGTCACCGGAAATTATTAATTAAAATTGTACGCTATATAACATTCGTAATTTTCAAAATTTTACCTCATTGACTCATTTAATTTGTTATGGCAACAAATGAACTCTATTTAATGAAGTTGTATAAATGACTAAAGCTGACGATGGTGTTGTTTCGTCGTCAATAATTGAACAGAGGTATAATTGAATCTTAATTATCTGTTAGCAATTAAGGAGTCCTGTTGACTCGATTATTGGTAAACTATATATTATTATTAATAATCAAAGAGATATAGAAACTAAGTCATTTGAATTATTTGTTGTTTTATTTTAAATAATTCCCATGAAAAATGCGACTTAACTCTGGGTATTTTTATTTAATTTTTTATGTGTTAATTTAGATAGAATACGAATAAGATAGATAAAATAAATTCAGCAAAAGAATTAACGAACAACGAACGAACGTCGCTTTAACTTATCAAGTGACATTTAATGTTTTAAGATACTTATAGTATTTTAAATTTTAATTGTCATGTATATAATGAATACTTTTATTTTTGTATTTTTATTTGTCTAGTTAGACCCAGTTTTCTTATACTTCTATCCTTACTGTTTATTTGATAGGATAATCATAAAAACTTATTGAAATTGGTATTAAAAAGCTCTTTGTTAAAAGGCTTCTTTTGTCTGTTGATTAACATAGAAGACAGTTCAATTCTAAGGCGCCCATTTATTCTCGTGTATATTCTCTATGATGTAATGAACGATTAACAATATAGAACATGTAAAAGATAAAGGTTTACTTTATGAAACAAATATCTTAAAAAATATCATATTATGTACACAAGTGAAGATTTGAAGTTTTCAATATTACTTATAGCAGGCAATATATAGAACTTTACTTTACCGATCTCTAAGATTATATTACAAATCAGATTTCACTTAACTCAAACATAAAAGATTTACCGCTTATTGAGTCAGCCACATAATTTTTTAATAATTTCATTACTAGAACATGGACGGTAATTAATCAGAAACCTGTCTCCGTATCATCTTTTCATATCCTAATCGTTTCATCCGTTCTAATTTTATCCTAAAATTAAATTTCGTAATAAAAGGCATTTGTTTATTATTAAAAGTGAAATTGCACCGCAGAAGGTTACATAAGAAATAACTTTAATGGGAGAAGTTTGCCGAATGATCGACTTTTTGGATTTTGTGTCACAAAAATCTTTGTAGTAATTTATTTGTTTTAAGAAGTTATACTTCTTTGGCACGTTAGGGCAAAATTATGAGACTTTTATTTAAATCGACGTATTATTAATAATGTTTAAATAAATTTTATTTAGCTATAAAGTGTTATATTAAAACTTTCAATATATTAAATACATTTTGAAGTTGGACAATTGAAATGTTGTTGTTAGCAATAAAATACCATGTATTTATTATAGCCTATTTTTTTAATAATAACAATTATTTATTGTACAAAATTGAAACCAAAATAGTCACAAACGTTGTGTAACATACATGCTGTACATTCCGACAAGGAATATCATTATTTCGCACTAAAGGCAGAGTAATAGTGAGCGCAAAACTAAAGAGCAAAATTCTAGACTGCTACAATACCGCCATAATGCTTCTGTATAGATAAAAAGGATTATAGGCAAGATCGCTTCAAGTCAATACATAAGAGGACGTGATTCAAAGCTAATGCATGCATTTCTGCAAGAACAAATAGACAACTCAACAATAAAGGAACTTAACATATAATTTTTTTTAATTAAAATACATAGAAACTATTGAATACTGAAATTAATGCTTGAAACACCAACAATCTTATTTTTTTTTAAGTGGAAAAATTGACGTAGCGAGCAGGACGTAAGTGATACCCACTTTGCTCAAAAGAAAAGCAGTATAAGACGCCACAAATCCGCTTACCACCCTGATACGAACGATGTTATGTCCGGACCGGAAGACAGTAGTGTATACACACTACCGATTTGCGGCAAAAATAGGTACCGCTGAGATACTACCTTAGACGGTCTCTTGCAAAAATGGAACAGGGGGTAGGTGCCGCTTATTAGTGGATTATCCATTTTGCATTTCAAAGGCAATTTTGTTTAGTTTACATTCGTCAATTCATCGCACTCGCATTAAAACAAATATTTATGTTGTTATCTATTTTGTTTAGTTCGCAGCTTTTATTTAAATTTTACTATGAGTTGTGAATTTTTAACTGATTATGGGCTACCAATAACTTCACCAATCCTAGAACGATAAAAGCATAAAAGATGTGTTATTAACAAAGTTTATTTAAAAAAATTATTAGATTTCTTGCAAACGTTAATATTAAAATCTTACGAAATTTAAAGTCTTACGAACCGTCTTTCCTATACCGTTACTGACCTTTGGCGGTTCATTATTTCACCAACCAGCTGGTGTACCGTTAAACCATTATATTGATCCTCGGTAAAACAGACACTGCATTCAATTGACTGTGTGGCGTAAGTTGCGTTAAATTTCTCCATTGAAGTAGTATGTCAATATTTATATTTTAATTTGTAATTATACCTGAAAATAGATTTAAAAATATATAGTTACTATAGGTCTTAGATCGTAATACAACCGAGAGGGTTATAACAACATAAGAAGTTTTCACAAGCGCTTATTGTTATAAAATACATACATGCAAACATACATGTGTGTCCAAGAACATAGTTAACATAAATCATAATACAACACCTATAGGTCATTTCATTTCAAAGTATTATAATATTGTTCATATCTATCTTTACACAAAGTGTACGTAACGTAACTTTAGCATCAATCTTTAATCAAGTTTTCCATTAAAATAGATTGTGTAGAAGGAAATGATTAGTAAATTGTAATCAGCTGCAACTTGGTAACGCATTTTCACAGGAACAGTATTTGTGTTAAACGCTGGTCCTCTGCTAACTCGCTGCACACCTGACCGGCCTATCGGGTGTCAGTCACGGTCAGGCCGAAGTAGGCCTTTGATAGGGGGCCAGTTAATAGGGTATGCCACGATGCATTTCGGCTGCAAACGGTTAACTATTCGAAACAAGACGGTGTTATAACGACCACTTTAGCTGTCATTACAATATCACTACATAGTATAAAACAAAGTAGCTTTGACTGTCCCTATATTCCTATGTGTGCTTAAATGTCACAAACTACGCAACAGATTTCCATGCGGTATTGAGTAATGGATTGTAATGGATAGAGTGATAGAAGAGGAAAGTTTATATGTATAACAAAGCTTTAGCAAAGACCTTCAGTATTTAATGTCAGAGCATTTGTCACTAGCCGAAAGGTAAGTTAAATTTTTGGTAAATTATAAGATAGTTATGATGTAGAAACGAAAAATTGATAGAACTAGGTCACTTATATCAGATAAGTATTGACGAGTAAGTAATTTAAATATTTTGCATCGTGAGATAGTCTCAAGTGCCATTTTAATTAAAATTAACATTTTCCGTATTCAGATGGACTCTCACTTTCTTCTTTTCATAATAAATTGTAATTGGAACTGCTTCTGGATGTTGCTTTGCGTTTTGCTTGATAGAAAAAGGTGAAACGGTATTTTTTTGTGAAAATGCATATTGTGATATTGTAGAATATGAATGTGAATTATGTTTTACTTATTTAATAGTTGGAATAGCATTATTGAATTGCTTTAAAAGAAAATTTTAATTCAGATGAAGTAGACAATATTAAAAATGCATATACGTTAAGAGTCTTTCTTTTATTGTCCTAAATTGGCTTCAAAAAAGCCTTTTTTAACATTCGCATAGAGCCTTATCAAACATACGCTTCTTATTTTGAGAATTTGGTCAAATAACCATTTTAGTTACTACTTTAAAAACTGTCACTTTTAGAACCGTAAATTTCTTGGTGAATATTTGTCAATTTGAGCATCTCTTATAAGTACTAAATAATACCAAAATATGTGTTATTCATTGTATATAGATGTTCCATTTTAGTTCACATTTTAATAAGTTTTTTAAGCTTAGTAATTTAATTATTGCAATTATGAAATAGCACTGATCGTAGTCGACTGGTTAAATACAGGTCTGACCTGAAGACGTAATTCCATTGAAGTTAAATTAATTATTATCCACTTAGCATTTACATATTTCTAACCAACAAGTTTAGTATAAGGTAGTGGACGATCAGGATCGACAGCAGTGTTATTTGCTAACGTTAATTAAAAATCTCCATAGTTGAAGTTTATATCTTATTCTAATGTTAAAGTTTACCAATAAATTCTTTACCTTTAGAAATTTACAGATATATATTAGCATATTTCTTCGCGCATTTCTATGTTTGCCTAACGCAGCCGCAAATTGGTTATGCAATAATCTTCCTTCCCTTTCTTACTATACCGTTCCTTTCACCTGCCCTCCTTTTCCTTTAATTTTCCTCATCTCGCGAAGAAGAAATATAAAGAAGAATATTTCGTGTCGCGGTCGGCGAGCAAACCGCCGCTATGGACAATTGCCTTCGGAAGTTCCTACGCAACGCATTATATTTTAAAGTCAAGCAACGCGAATGGCCAACGCTCCGTTCTTATAATTTTAAGTTTACCGCGAACCCCAACTGCATCAACGAAGACGCCTGCAGTTGTGCCGCCATCATACGAGATATTTATCCTTCCTTTTATCGCATTTCCAATCTGGCTTCATAACCACGTTGTCCTAGCCGGATTACGCACATGGTCCTTCGAACCGCATCTTCGCTTCTGGTCCTTAAATAGGATCTACCATATCGCCGTCACTCGAGCTAGTTGGTCCAATCAAATTGGCTGACGGAATTTGAGTGACCACACGCCCGCGCAACCAATACTTTTTATCCGGTAAGATATACTACGTCTAAAAGAATAGAGTTTTAGCTAAAATCTAGATGCTGAAACAACATCAAAAAAAAGCCTTTGCTATTGGAGCAACTAATATTCTCTGTGATTTTTATAATATACACACAAATTAAACGAACTGCAATGTTATAATGTTAACGATACCTCCATATAATTTTATTTCCCTCCAAGTATTTATACTCTCCGAGGAACGTTTTAATTCTTACCTCCCCACCTCCATGCAAACGAGAAAGGGGTTGATTAGGACCATTTTAGTCGCTAACATCGTCAACTTCTCGTAATACGGACTGATACGACTTATATCCTTAAGTCGTATGTTCATGAAAAGAGTCTTCTTAAAACGCCAAAACGCATTTGAGACTTCTCTACAGTTACCAATGTCTACGGGCGGTACTCAACTAAGTACCAGATAATCTCCTTGATTATTTATCTTCTCCTAAAATAAATAACTATATATAAACTATTACTACTTGCATTCATATTAATAACACGGCTGAGAGCTGCAATGAGAAGTTCATTTTGGATTGGTCGACGCTCATTCAATTTTATTAAGCGTTAAAAGTACAGATTCTTTTAATATGATCACCTTTTTGCATGTTACAAATTGACTTTACAGTCGTTGGCTTACCAAAATAGACAATAAGCAATGAGCATATCGGATACAGCCATTAGCCGATATTGAAATCTAATCGGTAACGGCTATTAAATCTTAGCACGTAATTTTGATTGTACGAAATATTAGCGCGTCTTCATACGTGTATCGGTTACATATTAAAATATATAGTGTTGTAAGAATTCTATGGTAAATATATTTTTATAATATCATCATTGTTTAATAATTTGTGTATTAAACAAATCGGTATGAAATAATGTTATGATTCTCGGGATCTGCAAGATTTAATAACTGATTGAATCGTAATTTAATTTAAATACTTGTTTAATTTTTTAATTAAGCTAAAATAATAATAAATTAATTTTATTGTTTATCGTTAATTTTAAAGTCTTTAATTCTTCGTTTGATTTAAACATGGCACAAATTTACGAGTTACCAAAATAACTATGATAATCTATAATATGATACAAAATTATGTAATGACACAAACAGCGTTTATATTGCTATCTTCTCTAAATCGACTTTGAGGCCATTATTATGATATTGCTATGTGATATAGTAAGCTTTCTAAGTATAATGATGTCTAAGTATTGACGTTTGTTAGGAAAAATATATGCGAAGATTTATTCATATTTTCTTAAGACATAATAATGGTTTATGTTGTCTATAGTTATATCAGCTGTAAACATATTTGTCTTTGCGAAATGGACTAGGTGACCCTTGAGAAGATAACCGTTGTTTGCTAAACAACCCATCAAATATATTTATATTTGATAACGATCTTTTCACAATGTCTCGTCGCATTTTGATTGTAATATTACGGTTATGGCTAGTATATGTTTAGTAACAGCGAAAAATTTTAAACGTAGAAACACTTCACTACATAGTATAAAACAATGTCGCTTTCTGTGTCCCTGTATATGCTTAAATATTTAAGAATACGCAACGGATTTTAATGCGATTTTTTATGAGATAGAGTGATTAAAGAGGGATATGTATAATATGTAATAATCTTTTACAGATATCAATATTGTACGGGCGGTCGCTAGTTATTTATAAATTTATGTTTATCAATCATAATTTACAATAACTTTACATACTTACCTATGTTTTGTATTGAAAATGCTTAGATTATGGACAACGGCTTTAAATAATTAATTCCTCTATAATACCTGTTTTCTAAGTCACAGTACATAATGACGTGAGCATCAAGAGATTATGTTCACCCACTGCTGGGGTAAAATCAGTTTTTGGATCAGTATAGTTCATAAAATTGCTGATTGAAATTAACATAATTAAGACATTAGGTTACTTCGGAAGTTGCTTTTCTGTTCACGAAAACCCATATAGGTAAGTAACACCGTCGGGTCTACTCCTTAGTTAGAGTAGTATATGAACATTATTATACTTTGCGTTGCAGGTAAATAGTGTCATTACAAAGTAATAATAATACTAATACCTTTTTAAATGCCAGCCAGTCATGCTTTTAGTTTTAAAAGATGATGAATGTTAATAATTTAACAAAGTCTATAAGTGAAATGTGCTTTACGTTTTGTGTAGTATATTATGTATATAATAAATATGGTGTGGGTATTTATCTCTATTTAAATAAATAATCTACGTGTCGTGTGAGTACTACGTCAAAGTTCGGTGCTCAAAAACTTTTTTGTAGGAGTAACAAGGGACGTACTATGTTCTGTATGTTCATCCGTAGGTGTCAAACAAACTGCTGTTGTCTTTTACTTCACTAGCTATTGTCCTGCAATTCACGCAATTTAGCTGTGCGGTAATTTAACGCCCCGCAACCCCCTTTGGGAGTGGAATTTCTTAGCTGATTTCAACTTGGCAAAAGAAATATTCATACCAAATTTCATGTTAATCGGCCTTCCAACTTCAGTGGAAGTGGCGGAACAAAATTTTGATCTTGTATCTTTTGGAGATAACATGGATTGGAGCAGCATTTATTTGCTTGATATTCTGTTACTGAATTATTCAGTGACAATTTTATAAGACATTAAAATTTAAAGTTGAACGAATATCAAGCTAGTTACAAGCTCACATACAATAGTATATTGTTATCGATTAAAAAAGGGCTCCTGTTCTGCTTTCATCACTTTTCGTTTATGTATGACTTTTAACTGACGACTAATATGAATCACGTTCATTTTGTGAATGTATTAAGCGAAATAATAATCCCAATTCCATTTTGTAACAAAATCTATATAAGATGACATTTTCCTTTACAAAAAATAATTTGACTTAATCATAAATAAACATAAGTTGATTTTAATTTAACGTCTCTATTAATTTTATTTTTATCTTGTCCCGCCTTTCCCACAGAACCATGTCACAAGTTAACAAGTAATTGAAAGTAAGCAAAACATGGTTAATGTAAGCTAACATAAACAGTCACTCAAAACAATTACGTCGTAATAGGCGTTTAAGTGAGGTAACGTATGTACGTGAATCGGCAATTATCCTAGGGAATGGGTATGAAACAGCATATTTGCTCGTGAAGACCAAAATGAACGCTAACAAAGCAAGCAATACACGCATTATCTTAGAATGGTCCATCATTATGGACAGTTTTGAATAGTAATCAAAAACATATACTAAATACGGTAATATACGCATTATTTCATAATAAATGAAAATATTATTGCAAAGGACTGTCATATTAGTATACTGAAATTGATTAATCCTAAATAAGTATACTTACACTTTTAAATTTCATTTCTCATGTTTTTCTGTGTAGTTAACCCTTATACTCCTTTTTAAACAGTATATTATTATCGTTGATCTAAATATAAATAAATTTAAAAGTTATATTTATGCATCACGAGCTAAAAACAAAACTAAAATAAATTAGTTATAAGGATTTGTATCATGATCACGTTGTCTGCTAATGTCACTTTTATAGTATTATACTGTTTTGATTTTTCATTTATAGCATAATTGATTTGCCATATAATAATTGTTTTAGTACGTTTACAATAGGTTATTGATCCAACGTATGTTTCGAATATTTAAGTTAATAGATTTTTCGATTATTTTATAAAAAAGTAATTTTATTATAGTATTATAATACCCAATTTATATAAATGTTATGTAAAAAATTACTTCAATAAATGGCCAGTTAAGCGTGAGCTCATACCACCTTACCATAGAAGCAGTTATTTAACTGGTATGTATCTTAACCATGAATTGATAAAAAGACCGGTAACGCTGAATGTAATTAAACGGGTGACAAGAACTAGCTAAAAAAATTGTGGGAATGTTTTCAAGCTGTCAACTGTCACGCTACATTTTATGCATAGGATGAAAAAGCTAAACCTCTAATGATATGCTGCACACATTACTTCACTCAAGAGCATGTCTTGTACTTAGTTCACATTTAAGAAATATTTTTGTAATATTTGCAAACATCGTTATTACTTTAAAGTTATCAAGAGCTTTTTTTTACTTTTTTTAATAGCTTTTGTCACGAGTCACTAACAGAGCTAAATAAGCTCTAAAATTAATGTAAACAAAGTTACATCAAAAAGTTACAAACATTAACTCAAATGGCTGATAAAACACTAAAAATCGAGGGCTTTGACACTGCCCTTGTATTAAAAGAGCAGTAGAAATATGAACCGAAATGATCATTTTCTTTATTCCCGTCAAAGAAACTATTATGTCAAAATAAAACGTTGGGCCGCAGCTCTCCTGGAAACATAATATAGGATGAAATTGTAAAAATTTTTGAATTATGAAAACAGGTATTACATAACTATTTTTTATAACAAATCGTTTTCAGATAATATGAGAAATAGATTAAATTTCAATTTTGTTTGACCTCTTAAGCAATAAAGCAACGCTGTTCCTAAATTACTTCCGTTGGACTTTTATTTATTTACTTCGTTGCAAACATTACAATAAGCTTTACTAGAGGCAGACTCTACCAGTTAACCCGGGGCGTAGAGAAAGTTATTCTTACCATGCAACGGTCAAAGCGGCAGCATTCACAGATATTGTTTAACCTATAGTTTAGGCTACTTCTCTTTGAGCTAACACTAAGATATCCATTGCGGCGTGACCCATACATGGGGTCAATGGCGTCTCGTTGCGTATTTTTGTCCAGAACAGTAACTGTTTATATATTATGGCCAGTCTTGCTATGACAGCCAGCACGGGAATTTAATTTCAGTATCTTAAAATTTAAATAAATACGACGTTGACTACAGTTCCTTTGTCATTTACTTTATTCATAAGCTCTCAAGGCAGAGACAAACTAGATTTAGTGTCTACACAGATTGCGTTTTAATACCTTATTAGGTAAAGGAAATTAAAACAGCCTCGAGGTGAACTTGTTTAGCGCTGTCTAATAGTGTAACAGTGACAACAAGTATAATCAGTATATACAAACACATTGTGTCTGTCTTTGGGTTGCCCTCCTTTCACAGAAACTACAAGTTGTACGTATATTTAACTATGTTTTTGCGATTACAGAATATTAATTAACATTAAACTTTATCATGCATATGTGAACATATTAAAACTAAAAATAATTACAAGGTTAAATAATATGTGGGAATTCAAAACGATCGAGGGATCAAAGAATACATTCTAAAGCAATGTTGTGCCCAGAAAACTCTGGTCATTTTTTTCGACATCCAGTGGAAAATAGTTAAGTTAATTTTTACTTTTTATAATATAAACATTTATAGTCTTAAAATATAAATATTTAAAAACGAAGTTATTGTCCTTTGATATGTCCTAGTCATAATTTAATAGATATACATTATATATAGCGTATTTAAGGACCCACAAAGTGTTTATTTTAATAACTAATATTTTATCAATTATATGAAACCGTACCGTCTATGAAACAGTCACTTTTCATAAAAAAAGCACTTTTTATTGCAATGACGCGGAACAATGATGTTACCAAATGTAACATCAATCGATCAAAAAAGAATAGTAACAGATGACAAGCGATTATAAGATAAAACAAATAGCAAGCGAAAGTTTTGACAATACAATGCATCATCGATCACGAGTTGCTACTGTAAAAAGCGGTTGAAAGTAACTTGGACGCTCTAGTCAATCAATGATGTTTACTTTTATCTGTCATTTTCTTAATAGTTATCCCGCCGTACGTTATTTCGTTCGTGAAATATTACTATACAAGTGAAAATGAATAACGGAAACGATCAGGAGTAAATTTCACCGGAAATTAATGGTTGCAACAATTAAAAAATTCTCTCCTATTGCTTTATAAATTACGTTAAAAACGATTAAAATCGTACGCCATACAACACTCGTACTTTTTCAAAACTTTACTTCATTGAGTCATTTTAATTTGTTATGGCAACAAATGAACTCTATTTATTGAAGTTGAATAAATGACTAAAGCTGTCAATGGTGTTGTTTCGTCGTCAATAATTGAACAGAGGTCTAATTGAATCTTAATTATCTGTAAGCAATTAAGGAGTCTTGTTGACTCGATTATTGGTAAACCATTTATTATTATTAGTAATCAAAGAGATAGAGGAAATTATGTCACTTGAATTTTTTGTTGTTTTATTTAAAATAATTCCGCATGAAAAATGGCGACTTCACTCGGGGTATTATTTTATTTAATTTTTTTATTTGTCAATTTAGATAGAATACGAATAATATAGATAGAATAAATTCAGCAAAAGAATTAACGAACAACGAACGACTGTCGCTTTAACATATAAACGTGACATTTTAATGTTTTAAGATACTAACAGTATTTTTAAATTTTAATTGTCATGTGTATAATGCATACTTTTATTTTTGTATTTTTATTTGTCTAGTTAGACCCACTTTTCTTATACTTCTATCCTAACGGTTTATTTTATAGGATAATCATACAAACTTATTGAAATTGATATTCAAAAGCTCTTTGTTAAAAGGTTTCTTTTGTCTGTTGACTAACATAGAAGACAGTGTTTACATTTTAAGGCGCCCATTTATTCTTGTGTATATTCTCGTATGTAATGAACGTTTTTTGATATTTGTTTCATAAAAATAAACCTTTATGGTTTACTTTTATGAAACAAATATCTTAAAAAATATCATATTATGTACACAAGTGAAGATTTGAAGTTTTCAATATTACTTATAGCAGGCAATATATAGGACTTTACTTTACCGATCTCTAAGATTATATTACAAATCAGATTTCACTTAACTCAAATATAAACGATTTACCGCTTATTGAGTCAGCCACATTATTTTTTAATAATTTCATTAGTAGAACATGGGCGGTAATTAATCAGAAGAAACCTGCCTCCGTATGATCCGATCAATCTTATCATATCCTAATCGTTTCATCCGTTATTAATTTTGTCCTAAAATGAAATTTCGTAATAAAAAGGCATTTGTTTATTATTAAAAGTGAAATTGCACCACGGAGAAGTTTGCCGAATGATCGACTTTTTGGATTGTTGAGTCGCACAAAAATCTTTGGTAGTTAATTTGTTTTAAGAAGTTATACTTCTTTGCGCACGTTAGTGCAAAATTATGAGACTTTTTTTACGATTTGGGACCACATTGTTACTAAAATCGACATATTATTAATAATGTTTAAATAAATTTTATATAGCTATAAAGTGTTATATTAAAACTTTCAATGTATTAAATACATTTTGAAGTTGGACAATTGAAATGTTGTTGTTAGCAATAAAATACCATGTATTTATTATAGCCTATTTTTTAATAATAACAATTATTTATTGTAAAAAAATGAAACCTAAATAGTCACAAACGTTGTGTAACATATATGCCGTACATTCCGACAAGGAATATCATTGTTTCACACTAAAGGCTGAGTAATAGTTAGCGCAAAGCTAAAGAGCAAAATTCTAAACTTCTACAATACCGCCATAATGCTTCTGTATAGATAAAAAGGATTATAGGCAAGATCGCTTTAAGTCAATACATAAGAGGACGTGATTCAAAGCTAATGCATGCATTTCTGCAAGAACAAATAGACAACTCAACAATAAAGGAACTTAACGTATAATTTTTTTTAATTAAAATATATAGAAACTATTGAATATTGAAATTAATGCTTGAAACACCAAAAATCTTATTTTTTTTTAAGTGGAAAAATTGACGTAGCCGAGCAGGACGTAAGTGATACCCACTTTGCTCAAAAGAAAAGCAGTATAAGACGCCACAAATCCGCTTACCGCCCTCATTCAAACGATGTTATGTCCGAACCGGAAGACAGTAGTGTATACACACTACCGATTTGCGGCAAAAATAGGCACCGTTGAGATACTATCGCAGACGGTCTCTTTCAAAAATGGGGTAGGTGCCCTCGTACCGCTTATTAGTGGATTATCCATTTTGCATTTCAAAGGCAATTTTGTTAAGTTTACATTCGGCAATTCGTCGCACTCGCATTAAAACAAATATTAATGTTGTTATCTATTTTATTTAGTTCGTAGCTTTTATTTATATTTTACTATGAGTTGTGAATTTTTAACTGATTATGGGCTACCAATAACTTCACCAATCCTAGAACGATAAAAGCATAAAAGATGTGTTATTAACAAAGTTTATTAAAAAAAATAATAAATTTCTTGCAACCGTTAATATTAAAATCTTACGAAATTTAAAGTCTTACGAACCGTCTTCCCTACACCGTTACTGACCTTTGACGGTTCATTATTTCACCAACCAGCTGGTGTACCGTTAAACCATTATATTGATCCTCGGTAAAACAGACACTGCATTCAATTGACTGTGTGGCGTAAGTTGTGATAAATTTCTCCATTGAAGTAGTATGTCAATATTTATATTTTAATTTGTAATTATACCTGAAAATAGATTTAAAAATCTATAGTTACTATAGGTCCTAGATCGTAATACAACCGAGAGGGTTATAACAACATAAGTAGTCTTCACAAGCGCTTATTGTTATAAAATACATACATGCAAACCGTTAAAATTGTACTTGTACATTTGTACGTGTATCCAAGAACATAGTGTTAACATAAATCATAATACAACACCTATAGGTCATTTCATTTCAAAGTATTATAATATTGTTCATATCTATCTTTACAAAGTAGACTTAGCAACGTAACGTAGCTTTAGCATCAATCTTTAATCAAGTTTTCCATTAAAATAGATTGTGTAGAATGGGAAATGATTAGTAAATTGTAATCAGCTGCAACTTGGTAACGCATTTTCACAGGAACCGTATTTGTCTTGAAACGCTGGTCTCTCGTAACTTCCGCTGCACACCTGACCGGCCCTATCGGGTGTCAGTCACGGTCCGGAGCCCGGAAGTAGGCCTTTGATAGGGGGCCAGTTAATAGGGTATGCCACGATGCATTTCGGCTGCAAACGGTTAACTATTCAAAACAAGACGGTGTTATAACGACCACTTTACCTGTCAATACAATATCACTACATAGTATAAAACAAAGTAGTTTTGACTGTCCCTATATTCCTATGTGTGCTTAAACGTCACAAACTACGCAACAGATTTCCATGCGGTATTTCTTTATGGATAGAGTGATAGAAGAGGAAGGTTTATATGTATAACAAATCTTTAGCAAAGACCTTCAGTATTTAATGTTAGAGCCTTTGTCACAAGTTCGAAAGGTAAGTTAAATTTTTGGTAAATTATAAAAATATAATTATTTCTTTTATTTACGCGATTATTATACATATCAATCCACTAATTTACGGATTTTCGCGTTACTTAAAAATATATTTATTCCCGACGTTTCCGATTCTTTCCAGCATCCATGATCACGGGCAGACTAAGTTGGTATATGTTATCTGACGGTTATTCGAAACATTGAAATACAGAGCTATACCAACTTAGTCTGCCCGTGATCATGGATGCTGGAAAGAATCAAACGTCGGAATAAATTATTTTAAGTAACGCGAAAATCCGTAAATTAGTGGATTTGATAAATATAAAATAGTTATGATGTAGAAACTAAAAATTATAGAACTAGGTCACTTATATCAGCTAAGTATTGACGAGTAAGTAATTTAAATATTTTTCATCGTGGATGATGATAAAGCCTATGCTAAGTTTTTGTTCATTTTCGAGGCGCTTTGTGATTAATTGCTTCGTAATAGTCTCAGTGCCATTTTAATTACAATTAACATTTTCCGTATTCAGATGGACTCTCACTTTCTTCTTTTCATAATAAATTGTAATTGGAACTGCTTCTGGATGTTGCTTTGCGTTTTGCTTGATAGAAAAAGGTGAAACGGTATTTTTTTGTGAAAATACATATTGTGATATTGTAGAATATGAATGTGAATTATGTTTTACTTATTTAATAGTTGGAATAGCATTATTGAATTGCTTAAAAAGAAAGTTTTAATTTAGATGAAGTAGACAATATTAAAAATGCATATACGTTAAGAGTCTTTCTTTTATTGTCCTAAATTGGCTTCAAAAAGCCTTTTTAACATTCGCATAGAGCCTTATCAAACATACGCTTCTTATTTTGAGAATTTGGTCAAATAACCATTTTAGTTTTTTTTTTTTTTTTTTTTATGGCATACGCAGGACAGACGAGCAGTCGGCCACCTGATGGGAAGTGGTCACCAACACCCATAGACGTTGACAATACCAGTGGTATCGCCGACGCGCTGCCTACCGTGAGACACAGGGTGTTAAGTCTTGTTTACCCAGTAAATACGCTGGCTACAGTGCCCTTCAAACCGGAACGCAGCAGTGTTTTCACACTAATGCTTCGCGGCAGAAATAGCACCGTGGTGGTACACCACCAGACGGTCTCCTGTAAACGGGGACCTACCACCGGAGAAAGTTACTACTTTAAAAACTGTCACTTTTAGAACCGTTAATTTCTTGGTGAAATAACTAACTACAATTTCAAATATTTGTCAATTTAAGTCTCTCTTATGAGTACTAAATAATACCAAAATATGTGTTATTCATTGTATATAGATATTTCATTTTATTTCACATTTTAATAACTTATTTAAGCTTAGTAATTTAATTATTGCAATTATGAAATAGCACTGATCGTAGTCGACTGGTTAAATACAGGTCTGACCTGAAGAACGTAATTCCTTAGTTGAAATTAAAATTAATAATTATCCACTTACGCATTTACATATTTCTAACCAACAAGTTTAGTATAAGGTAGTGGACGATCAGGATCGCCAGCAGTGTTATTTGCTAACGTTAATTATAAAATCTCCATTAGTTGAAGTTTATATCTTATTCTAATGTTAAAGTTTACCAATAAAAGTGCTTTACCTTTAGAAATTTACAGATATATATGTAGCATACTTGTTCGCGCGCATTTCTATGTTGCCTAACACAGCCGCAAATTGGTTATGCAATAATCTTCCTTCCCTTTCTTACTATACCGTTCCTTTCGCCTGCCCTCCTTTTTCCTTTAATTTTTCCTCATCTCGCGAAGAAAGGAGGGTAAAAGAAGAATACTTCGTGACGCGGTCGGCGGCCAGCGCCGCCGCTATGGACAATTGCCTTCGGGAGTTCCTACGCAACGCATCATATTTTAAAGTCAAGCGACGCGAATGGCCAACGCTCCGTTCTTATAATTTTAAGTTTACCGCGAACCCCAACTGCATCAAAGAAGACGCCTGCAGTTGTGCCGCCATCAGACGAGATATTTCCTTTATTACGCACATGCTCCTTCGAACTGCATCCTAGCTTCTACTCCTTAAATAGGATCTACCATATCGCCGTCACTCGAGCTAGTTGGTCCAATCAAATTGGCTGACGGAATTTGAGTGACCACACGCCCGCGCAACCAATACTTTTTATCCGGTAAGATATACTACGTCTAAAAGAATAGAGTTTTAGCTTCAGTTTCTCGGGATCTGCAAGATTTAATAACTGATTGAATCGCAATTTAATTTAAATACTTATATAATTTTTTAATTAAGCTAAAATAATAACAAATTAATTTTTATAATACTTTGCGTTGCAGGTAAATAGTGTCATTACAAAGTAATAATAATACTAATATCTTTTTAAATGCTAGCCAGTCATGCTTTTAGTTTTAAAAGATGATGAATGTTTTTAATTTAACAAAGTGAAATGTGCTTTACGTTTTGTGTATTATATTATGAATATAATAAATGTGGTGTGGGTATTAGTCTCTATTTAATTAAATAATCTACGTGTCGTGTGAGTACTTACTCAAAAACTTTTTTGTAGGAGTAACAAGGGACGTACTATGTTCATCCCATAAGTGTCAAACAAACTGCTGTTGTCTGATACTTCACTAGCTGTTGTCCTGCGATTCACGCAATTTGGCCGTGCGGTAATTTAACGCCCCCGCAATCCCCTTTGGGAGTGGAATTTCTTAGCTGATTTCAAATTGGCAAAAGAAATGTTCATACCAAATTTCATGTTAATCGGCCTTCTAACTTCATAAATATCGTGATCAGTTAGTGGAAGTGGCAAAACAAAATTTTGGTCTTGTATCTTTTGGACATAACATGGATTGCAGCAGCATTTATTTGCTTGATATTCTGTTACTGAATTATACAGTGAAATTTTTCATAAGACATTAAAATTTAAAGTTGAACGAATATCAAGCTAGTTACAAGCGCACATACAATGGTGTATTATTAGCGATTAAGAATGGGCTCCTGTTCTGCTTTCATCACTTTTCGTTTATGTTTGACTTTTAACTGACGACTAATATGAATCACGTCCATTTTGTGAGTTAATTAAGCGAAATAATAATCCCAATTCCATTTTGTAACACAATCTACATAAGATGACATTTTCCTTTACAAAAAATAATTTGACTTAACCATAAATAAACATAAGTTGATTTTAATTTAACATCTCTATTCATTTTATTTTTATCTTTTCCCGCCTTTCCCACGGAACCATGTAACAAGTTAACAAGTAATTGAAAGTAAGCAAAACATGCTTAATGTAAGCTAACATAAACAGTAACTCAAAACAATTACGTCGTAATAGGCTTTTAAGTAAGGTAACGTATATACGTGAATCGGCAATTATCCTAGGGAATGGGTATGAAACAGCATATTTGCTCATGAAGACCAAAATGAGCGCAATAACTAAGCAAGCAATACCTTAGAATGGTCCATCATTATGGAGAGTTTTGAATAGTAATCAAAAACATATACTAAATACGGTAATATACGCATTATTGCATAATAAATGAAAATATTATTGCAAAGGACTGTCATATTAGTATACTGAAATTGATTAATCCTAAATAAGTATACTTACACTTTTAAATTTCATTTCTCATGTTTTTCTGTGTAGTTAACCCTTATACTCCTTTTTTAAACAGTATATTATTTGCGTTTATCTAAATATAAATATATTTAAAAGTTATACTTATGAATCACGAGCTAGAAACAAAACTAAAATAAATTAGTTATAAGGATTTGTATCATGATCACGTTGTCTGCTAATGTCACTTTCATAGTATTATACCGTTTTGATTTTTCGTTTATAGCTTAATTGATTTGCCATTTAATAATTGTTTCAGTACGTTTACAATAGGTTATTATATTATTATTCCGTATAAAGTAATTTGTCAGGGATCGTAAGCACGTTTAATTGGTTTACACCCTATAGTGTGCAACTATCTCTGATCATTAATAAGGCTTAGCGCCAAGAGGATTGACACAAGGGCCTTCAAACAATAGTTGCTAACTTGAATGGACTAATAACGAGACTGTAACCGAAGCCTTTAAACTTATCTAACATTAACTATTTGATAGCATAAAAGTTTATTTTCTTGCGAAAATATGTGTAAGTTTCAAATATACTATGAAGTTATGTGTTTAAAAGCGCCGTAAGCTTAATATAACCTTAAAAAGATAATTATAACTTAGTAGACCCAAAGTTTGCAATAGAAATTACTCAATAAAATATATATGTATAAAACATATATTCTGTTCTAAATTTAAACGTTAACAATAAATAAAAAATATATATTAAATAAAATAAAATATATAGTGAATAGTATAATGATAAAAAAATGTTCACTCCTAAAGCTATTCGTATTCGGTTGATAATAAATAATAATTATAATAATAAACTTATTGTCTAAAAATTGTTTTCCTGTAAGCCCTAAAGTCTTTGCGGCTTTGTTCACTTCAGGGCCGAATAGACTCGATTGCAAATTTAGCCAAACAATAATTATTTAACGAATAAAACCTATATACCCTTATTAGACCCTTAGCCTTATACTAATATTACATCACTTAATATTAGTTTCATAGACAAGCGGAGACGTAATCCAATTTTCCGCTGAGTTGACACGTGGGTGTTCTTCCCACGGAACACTCCAAGCAGTTAAAGATGACATGAAATTTAGCTGTGCTCTAATAAACGTGAACTATAACGATAAATTTAATTACATATAAGTTGTCATGGTAACTTGTCAATTTAACATCTTAATAAGCACTTTTGATTTAAAAATAATACGTACTATATCGTTACAAATACACAGGCACGAGAAGAACACCGTGTTCATGACACAAGATTTTTCCCGATGGGGATCGAACCCTCACTATCCTCTGACGTAGGGTCACACCACTACGCCAAGCGGGTCGGCGATGTGCGGAATGGCGAATTGCGCAATTACGCGGTGATTGGCTATGTATGTTGACGTATGCGTAAGTAAAAATACATATATGTATTAAATCCGTTCCGTTGAAACAGAACCGCGATAATATTAAATACTGCTTTAAAACTGTGACCTGATATCTGATTCTTTTTGATCCAACGTATGTTTCGAATATTCAAGTTAATAGTTTTTTCGATTATTTTATAAAAAAAGTAATTTTATTATAATATTATAATACCCAATTTATATAAATGTTATGTAAAAAATTACTTCAATAAATGGCACTGGCCAGTTAAGCGCGAGCTCATACCACCTTATCACAGAAGCAGTTATTTAACTGGTATGTATCTTAACCATGAATTGATAAAAAGACCGGTAACGCTGAATGTAATTAAACGAGTGACAAGAACTAGCTAGTAAAGGCAGCACTAGTCGCCAACAACAAGCTGTCAACTGTCACGCTCCATTTTATGCATAGGATAAAAAAGCTTAAACATCTAATGGATATGCTGCACACATAACATCACTCGAGAGCATGTCTTGTACTTAGTTCACATGTAAGAAATATTTTTAATATCTGCAAACATCGTTATTACTTTATATATCAAGAGCTTATTTGGACTTTTTTTAATAACCTTTGTCACGAGTCTCTAACAGAGCTAAATAAGATCTAAAATTAATGTAAACAAAGTTACATCAAAAAGTTACAAACAATAACTCAAATGGCTGATAAAACACTAAAAATCGAGGGCTTTGACACTGCCCTTGTTATTAAAAAGAGCAGTAGAAATATGAACCGAAATGCTCATTTACTTTATTCCCGTCAAAGAAACTATTATGTCAAAATAAAATGTTGGGCCGCAGCTCTATAGTAAGCATAATATAGGATGAAATTGTAGAAATTTTTGAGTTATGAAAACAGGTATTACATAACCATTTTTTATAACAAATCTTTTTCAGATAATATGAGAAATAGATTAAATTTCAATTTTGTTTGATCTCTTAAGCACTGAATAAAGCAACGCTGTTCCTAAATTACTTCGGTTGGACTTTTATTTATTTACTCTACATTACAAAAAGCTTTACAAGAGGCAGACTCTACCAGTCAACCCGGGGCGTGGAGAAAGTTATTCATACCATGCAACAAATCGGCAACATTCACAGATATTGTTTAACCTATAGTTTAGGCTACTTCTCTTTGAGCTAACACTAAGATATCCATTGCGGGAACCAGCGTGACCCGTACATGGGGTCAATGGCGTCTCGTTGCGTATTTTTGTCCAGAGCAGTAACTATTTATATATTATGGCCAGTCTTGCTATGACACCCAGCACGGGAATTTAATTTCAGTATCTTAAAATTTAAATAAATGCGACGTTGACTACAGTGCCTTTGTCATTTACTTTATTCATAAGCTCTCAAGGCAGAGACAAACTAGGTTTAGTGTCTACACAGATTGCATTTTAATACCTAATTCGGTTAGGGAAATTAAAACAGCCTCGAGGTGAACTTGTTTCGCACTGCCTAATAATAAAAAGCTGTATAACAGTGACAACAAGTATAATCAATATATACAAACACATTGTGTCTGTCTTTGGGTTGCCCTCCTTTCACAGAAACTCTATTTAATCTACCGCAAAGCCCGAAGAGGTTTGTAAATTCAACGAAAGTAATTTATTGAGAGTAAACTTTGCGCCCGACACGCTACCGTTATTTCTTGTTAATTAATTTTCCTTTACCAGAAACAGGATACTAAAAAATCGGATTCTAGTTCAAATTTAATCTGATTCCCAGCAAAGTTAGTATATGTCAGCATAAGAATGATTGTAAAAAAAATAAACATTGTTTTATTGATTCAAAGAATGATTAATTAATTATTGTAATCCTAATGCTATTTTTTAAAGAATCTTGTAAATGTCGCAAAAAATATTTAATGTATGTATGCAACAGTACAAGCAGCGGAGCTGCCTTACTTTGGAAGTAAGGTAGATCCGCAGTACAGGTGCAATCAGTCTTGCCAATCCGCCCGCTCAGCATGGCAATTATAAGCAATTCTTTTAATGGACGTCATCGTAAGGCAACGGCCCCTAGTTCCCGGTAGTCCCACTATTCCTGGCCACGGTAGCAGCCATGGTGACGGTGGGACAAGGGGTGCTAAGAATATATGTTTAAAAGTGCTATTTTATATAATTCTTTTAACTATTCATCAGGAACAAATTACACCTGGACTGAACAACAACTGGACATCTTTATTCTACGATTACTTTTCACGCAGCTAGGCTATTTTGTTCACAACATCATTTGATTTTTTTTCCTTTGCGCTATGTCGGTAACTTTCGTTCTCTGTCGGATGAATTCATTACGAATCTTATCCGACAGAGAGACTCCGATCATAGCGCGGTCCATTGTACGTTGAGCTACGGCAAACTTGTGGACCAGTACGATAGTCTGAGGCCACAATTCTGCCTAAATGTAGACATATTCGTCGCCAACTTCAAGAGTAACACCGTAGACATTGACCGGACTCGGGAGAACGTGTTCGTTGAACATGACTTTCGCCTTGTCCAAGTTCATCCTTAGTCCGATACGTCGGGACGATTCATTTAAGCCGTGCAACATTTCCTGCAAGCACTCCATTGACTCGGCCAATATGACGATATCGTCAGCGAAACGGAGGTGTGAAAGGTACTCGCCGTTAATGTTTATGCGACGTCCAGTCCAGTGTAGGGTCTTAAAGACGTCTTCCAATGCATTAGTAAACAGTTTCGGGGATATTACATACCCCTGTCTCACTCCTCGATGCAATGGGATTGGTCGCGTTTGACCCCCCGGAATCAGAACGGACATAAACGCAGCGCTATACAGACCTTTCAACACCTCGACGTATCGATAAGCGACCTGAGATCGTTGGAGCTTCCAGAACAGCCCTGGTTTCTACAGAGTCGAATATCTTCCGTAACTCACCTAAAACGGGGTTACCCCCTGCTTTCAGGAGTTCGGTAGTAACTCCATCCTTTCCAGGAGCTCTTCCCCTCCTCATTAATGCTGACTGTAGCAAGCTCACCGGAGAGATCCCAAGTCAGACTGGCACGTGGATCGTTACCCCGGTAATCAGGTTGGAGAGCCTGTGACGCGCACAATTTAAGATCTCAGAGTTAGAAGAAACAATCAAACCAGAAAGTAAGAAAAGTCTCACCGTAATTGCTGGCCAATCCCAATAATATTGGATAAGTCTTTGAAGAGGGAATTAATCGAATATAAAGTCAGATGTGATGCACTTAGTATACATAAATGAGTGTAAAAGCCATAATAAACACATCCTTATTGATAAAATTAACCTGGTATAGTACGTAATAGTTTCTTGCATTTACGCGAATACTATATATATTACAATTCAATATAATACTTTAAGCTTTTTTTATATTATTGAAAGAAAAAGTGGTTACAGCATTATTTTTGATAAAGTCAATAACCACTACAGAAAGCGGATCGTAATAAATCCTGATAGAGGCAGTGAAAACACGGTTTTATTGCTAGACCGTCACCATCGGCAATTTCCTAAAAGAAATAGCTATAATCTTTAAAAGCTTTCCGAAAGTCCCCTCGGAGTAGAAACTTCATGATAAAGTTCCGAAAATTGATACTTTCGTTATGAAATTATTAAAAGACATTCCTAAAAATATTTAGCTAGTAATACTACTACAGAAACGAAAGACGAAGTTTCGTTTAGAGAATACAAAAAAATGTTTGACGTGCTCTTATTTTATCCCCTTTTCTTTCGAATACTAAACTGTAAGATTCTAACTAAAGAATAAAACAGTAATATATTTCAAAGGATATTTTAGGTTTAATTTTAGTATTCACAAAAGTGTCGCTAAAAAATATTTGCAGCTTATATCATGTGAATAGTTTAATTCATTCATCATAAAGGAAGAAGTTGCGGAATATAGCTTATATTACGATTTATTTCATCTGAAATTATTATATATGGGATTGATAAAAACAAAACCTCATGGAAATTTTTTTTATTGCTGCGTGTGGTTACACAAAATGCTACAAACAAATTTAGCAGTTATATGTTTTCATCTTGTTCACATTCTTATTAAAATATTGTTGCTATTTTGATCTATTTCACTCCAAGCTTACTTTTTTTTATAAACAAGATACCGTTGAAAGATCAATGGACTTATTGACCTTTAAATTGTTCATCAGAAATCAACGATTTCCTTGCCGGAACAAACCGTTTCATTTAAAATTATAGAGACTTCTCCGAAAATTAGCAGACGTCGTCGTGACATATTTTATTTTATTAGATTAAAAATATTTTTGATAAAATATTATATTTACTCTTAACAAAATTGATTAATATTTTTTTTCTATCTTGTACATAATAAACGACTAACAAAATAACTGTTATAATAACTGTTAAAGCTTAATTACAAATCTCCAATAATTTTTCGAAGTTTTTTTTTTGCATTGATTTTATACCCTCAGTGATGTTTTTGTTGAAAGTTAAATTATTCTCTTAAAACATTATTACATATAATTTAAAAATATCAACGTTTTTAGAATATTACGTTTCAATGGAGTAATATTTCGCAGAAATTAATCTTTTTAGCTTACGATTTATAAATCTTAATTCAGTTACAATAAAATTTAAGTTTGTAAGCCGTGTTTTTTTTTAATATAATAATAATGCGCTCAATTAATTTATTACACATTTTAATAGGTTTATATTAATTGCAGTTTTAATTATTTGTTTATAATTAAAATTTCGTTATTTTCATAGTCATCACATTTGTTTTATTACTTTTTAAGAGCAGAAATACAACAATGGTTCGTTATTCTTAAAGATCTTTGATGTTCATAAAAATAAATTAATGCTGTAATTACCAGAACTAATAGGTATTTCGAATAGGAAATTTAATTTAACAATTTCGCTACATTTAGAGTCCAAAGTATTTGCTTTGATGTATTTTACCTTTATATATATATATCAGTATAGTATCAGTACACACTAATGGTATGTACGCATATTATTATAAAATTAAATATAAGATAGCCAAATTGATTTAGAAGTTACACACAGACTAATCACAGATACACCTGTCATGACAATCTGACAAGTGATAAAAGCTGTATTTAAAATTAAAGAGAAGTACTCAAATTAAAATGAAATCATTTTACTTAAATATTTTAAAAACTGTTACTGGATTAAATGTATACTGAGATTCAAACAATTAAGCTGTTACAGAGTCGCAGGAAGAAATCGCAGCAAAATTAACTTTTTTTATTTAAGTTTTGGCGATTCAAACGGGAGAAACTTCTTCGTGCATAAATAGCTCGAATGCTACATGAAAAGTTTGTCGTGTTGAGTTAGCTACAGCATACAGATATGACATCCTACAATTTTAAAAACAGCATGCAAATGAGAAAAGTTCCACCATTAGCCCGCGTATAAATCTGAAAACGATATGTTGTTTTGCTGAAATTGAAGATAAACGAAAGAACATTTTTCTTTTTTAAATGATAAATCATGCTAAGGACTGACGTTTCTATTATGAGCACTAGTTTTCAAATACGTTCGAGAGATATTTAAATTCTGAATTGCGTTTATCCAAAAAATAATTGTCTGTTAACCTAATTGAGGATATCAATAAATTTGCTGCTTAAAGATAAGATTTACTTCTTAACCAACGATTTAACAAGCTTCTAGTGGCAACTTTGACGATCGATGCGTTAATCAATGTGTTGTTACCGATAGAATTGAGCAAAACCATTTAGCTCATACAACTCGTCCTGCCAGCTGCTAAGAGTTTAAGGATCTGTCGGCTGAAACCTAACAATTAATTATTATATAATTCTGTATGATATCATTAGCGCAGACTGTTTTATAAGTACATTAAAATCGTTTTAACCAGATCCCTCTTTTATTTATGTTATATGTGATAATGATGTTAATACATTATGTGCTTGTATGTTACATTTTTAACTCATTATAAAAGACACATTTTGCATGAGGTAAAAAAAATGTGCAATATTGTCAATTTGACCATTACCAGGTTAAGGAAGATCTATTTGTTAGGCAAAATTAATTTGATAATCCGATAACTGACCGCCAAGAGGATAACAATGCTCGAAACTATCTCCGGAATTAATTAGTAGTTCGTCTGCTGTTAGAACAATCTTAAGAGAGTATTAGATTTCCAACTACACTTGTAAAAAGCAATTCAGAACAAGTTTATATATTAGTACACGTACAGTAAGTATAATATTACACAAAATTTAAACCGACTTTCATATTATGATGAAACATATATTTTTTCGCAATTTACACCTGTATCATTACAGAATTATCAGTATAATATCCCTGGGTTTATCAAGAATTTTAAGGATTCTGTACACTAAGTGATTCCCTTTAATTTGGTGGTCATTTAGGACTGCCTTTTGACCGACATCCCAAAAGAAGGAGGTATTCAATTCGGAGCGTTGCGTTTTTATTTTTAAAACAAATGAAGTAATACTTGATTACAATTTTGAGAACCAAGCTAATTTTTATTATTATTATATTAAAAATTATACGTGTAATACAAATACAATATTTCAAAACCTAACTTAGCGGTTATAAGAGCATTGCAATTAATTAGATCTAACAATATGCCAACTAAATGGATCCTATCATGAACCGGTTATTTTCATGCTGATTTTATTCTCATGTACGTCTTGCTAAAGAAAAACCTATATTTATGAATAAGTCTCTTTTCAAAATACGTATAAGTGAAGTGTATTAAAAACGCCAACGTCCAACAATGAACGAATAAAGGCTGCTGATGATGATGATGATCATGATGAAAGTGTATTGATATATTTAAAATAAGATGTAAAGAAAGGAAAAACAAATAAGGCTAAATACTGTTTTATAATAAAATGCGGTTTGAATTAGGCTCTCCTTCCTTCTTTAAATCGTTTACGATCTATAAGCATAAAACTTTTTACTTCGTATAGAGTAGAATCGATAAGCTTATTTTCATAATAAGCATGCTACTTGGGTTGATGTCCCAGTGGGAATCCGAAGAAATTTCATCCTTAACTGCTCACTTACATTAACTACGTACTCATCGGACTCGACGACGTAGGGGAATTGCATAATATTAATTTATTAAGTGCATACCTCAGCAGTATTAAAATAAGGAAAGCCCATTTACCATAAAAATTAAACTAAAAAGCTAGTCAAAGCTATATGACACCTCTTTTTAAGGCTTTTTATTGTTATTTTAAACGTCTTTTTCTTTTTACGATAGAACGAACTGGAGTTGTATAATTTTATTTTATAATATGATTTTACTCTATTATACATTGAAATTTAGAAAGATTAGATAAGATACTATTGTCAGTTCCGTATAAATACCCCAGAATTCAAAGAATTTTTATGGTTCGTACATTTCGAACAAATCCGGGACTGCATCAACCACTTTCAAAAACTTTTAGCAACTTGTACACTTTGCCATTTTAATAGATTTATTTTTTGTAATTACTCGTTCTTTATATAAGTTTCTCTGTTTGTTACTCATTTTTTTGTTTACCTTTTGTATCAAAAATGTTGTGTACATATAATAGGCATAAATATAAGGATAACAACTTGATGTTAATATTATGTTTATGTAAATAAATTTATATTTTCTGCTGTTAAGGTACATCACGTTAGTAAATATATAAATAAAAGTTAGAAGATAGGATAATAATGATGATGCCTATCAATATCTTAAAATGTGAAGGATTAAAAATGTTATAAAACATTCCGATGGAACCGAGACGTTAAACTTTACAAATACAGGAGAGAGATAAACCATAAAAATAATACGTATTCCGGGTCGTTGTTGCACGTAAAGATGACATGCGGTCCTGTTTTGATAATTTTCAAACGTTATATGAAATATTTGGCCTTAAATACCAAATGGGGCTAAATACAAAAGATTGAGATTTAATTTTAAATAAATTCAATACGTAATAATCACTGATCTCATATTGGTGCTCACTATTTTAGTAGTGTTAATTTATATTCAGGTTTTCTACTACTTGTAATTGTACCACTAACCACTTTTATAGTATAAGTTAGTAAGATATACTATGTAATGTGATCTAAATAATATAAATACAGAGAACAATTGTAAGGATGAAGGACGAATGTTTGATACCCTCTAACGGAAAAACTTAATACAGTCGAAAGTGTCATAAAATCGAAATCAAAGCAAACTTTAGCGTATTTTAGCGCAATAACATATCGCAACCGAGGTATCGGAGCATCTAACAACAAAACAATTCTTTAGGCGCACTTAATAAGCGTGATTTAACGTTTCATAGCTTAACGATAACTAAGCACCGTCCAATTATGTTTGTTAAATATGCGTTTTACTCAATGGAAGTGTATCTACTCTATGGAACGGAGTAATCAGTAGTATGAGATAAAAGAGCTGCAAAGTCAAGTCAATTACTTCAATATTACAGTTGTTGCTTAACACCATGGCTACAGTACTTATATAATACGTTACGAGATCACATGCTACATGATTAAGTAATATTTATAAATTGCTTTTTAGTCTGAAATATAAGGATAATACTAAGTACTAACTAAGTTTAGTGTACATAAAGTTTTTATACACTGCTATTAAAGATGCGATTTAATTAAAATTTTGCTTGTTTTCATAAATGACAATCATTTTTATCTTGTAAAAATAACAATTATGAGTAGCTGATATTTTTAAAAGCTATTAATATATTGATCCCAGTAAAGGTTCCATAACTCACTTTATCCCCGTTATCCAGTTGTCAAAACGAAATGTATAATGCCAAAATATTAGCTTGGCAAGGAAGGTACAACAAACCACCAATCTTAAATATCAATTTCTTAATTATCCGCTGAAATTGCTAAATAATAATATTTATATTTTACTTTGAAACCATTTGTTTAATATTCGTTTATTAGCACGATTTTTTTATAAAATAAAACGTTTGCCGAAAAGAGTTCGTGCTATACCTAACATCACCATCTACAGAAAATAAAATTTTCTTCAAAGTATATGCAAACAAGCTGGTTCAGAAAGAACATTATTTTTCACTCGCTACACACCTTTAGGCACCAAATTCGTGTTTGCAGACCATTGTGCTGAGCAAAACATCAAATTCAATTTCCTGATATCTGGAAAAACAAATAAAATCGCAATGTAAAAACGTAACCGAGATTACATTTCTCATTCGGGTCATTTCGCTCGTAAAAGAAAGATTTAAAGCTCTATTCCTGCTAGGTTTTCTTGTGGTATTAGAGAACCTTTAATGTTTTTTTTATTAAATTACACAGATCGGACAGAATAAATCTCAGTCTTTTATTATAGGTATTGTATATATTCTGTAATTAAGAATACAAGCTTGATGCATAGACATCTTTTAATTACTTTTTGTAGATCAAATTATTTGAAACAAAAGTAATAATAATACTACCTGTGAATTAATAAAAGCCTTTACGGATTATATTGCGTTACATTATTATATAATATATTTACATTATTCCCTAAAAATATTAGTAAAACTTTGACAGACGACCTCAATCTGCCCTCGACCATAGATCCTACAAAGTATCTGAAACGTGGAAATATTGTTAAGGAAAACAAATCCGTAGTCATTAATTAAATCCCAAGAAATACTATATTTAAACATCGTTACAAAACTAAACATTATTTGACTATTTTAAAGTTGTACTTAAATCACCTCGGTAGTTGTCATGTTTTGTTTCTCCGAGTAATTGTGTGATGATTTAAATTAGTAATGTTTAAATTTTCCAAAATTAAATCCAGAAGTGAGGTCTCATCCAAGTATGATTTTATGTTGTATAAATATTATCACTACTTAGAAATTCTATATCTTCTTTCTGAATGAGTAATATTCTTTTTTAATATCAGCGTAGAAATATCTAATCTATATCGGTGTACTCATATATAAGAAGATAGCTGTCAAAATGAATTTGTGACAAAATTGATTTTCCCAAAAATATTTGATTGCTTATGACATTAAAATAATTGGATAGCAACTCCCAAGAAATCTTTATACTCAACCGTACATCTATAGAATTGCATCGAAGCTTATTTCCAATAAAATAAATAGACTACACAGGCTGAAGATGAATTATTTCCAATTGCCAGATATAAACCGTATGTAGTACTCTGAAAATTAAAAAAAAATACATTTGTTAAAAAAATTTTTTTTATTTAATATACTGCTGAGATAAATGTTTAATTTCATCATAATCACCAGCCTGTGTTAGTCCACTGCTGGACATAGGTGTACCCTACTCCACGCCTGCTCCATTAGGGGGCTTTTGGACCGTATCCCAACATTCTGGTCCAGTTGTCTCGGGTTGGTAGGTGGACCAACTTTTTACATACCTATCTGACGCATGGATCATCTTACTTTTCAGACAATCGGAAGATCAGCCAGCAGCAGCAAATTTCCCTAACCAACTAGGAATCACAATGAAAATTTGTTGAGTCCCCGCAGAATTCGAACCCACGACCTCCGGTTTCTTAATCATACGCTTTTACCACTAGGCTACAGAGACAGTTTTATTGAGACGTCTATTTTTAATGTTTTTATATTTATTTATTTCTACATGAAAAAGTTCTTCAGCGAATAAGATTGCTCCTTAAAGTCGAAACTGTTACCAAATATATCTTTACCAGAAGTTTTGTGCTTCAAGTTTTTTTTAGTAAGTTTGTAATTTGTAAAAGAGTCTTTATCGAATAGATAGGGATCAATACCTGCAGCCGATACCAGGTATCTAAAAATATATTTATTATTTATATACAGCAGATTTTTTAGTTTAACATAATGATTCCGTTTTCAAATAAGATAAATAGGTTCTTATTTGTTGTAATTTTTAAATGGTGCGTAGTGTGCGTGTCTCTATTAAACGTATGTAAGAAGTATTTAAGTTTCTAAATAAATATAATAGTCGAAACGCAATAAAATTGAATGACTATAAACACAGAAAACAGATGTTTATTGACTATTCTACTCGGCAATTCGAATTTATGTTATGAATTCGAAGTAGTAAAGATATAATCTTAAGCACTCAACGTATACGTACATCGATAAAATATACCTATGGCTTATCCTTTACCCTATTATTAGCGTGTATCTCTACCTGAGCGTCGTGACTGAACAATCGATTAAAACAGGAAGTTACCGGAAGTTTAATCAGCTTACACGCATGATGAACGCCACTGTGTTCATAGTACATGCACAGATAAAGAATGTCTAATTGTTTCAAAGTTCCACCAACAAAATATAATGTTGTTTGCTATAAATTATAAAACTAGCATTAATAATTATGTTTAAATAAGTATGTTAAATATTTTTGTTACGAGTATGTAAATAAAATATTGTTTATGTATATAGCTCTTATACGTTTCGGATCCCGATTCATCTAGGAAGGAAAAGCGCTCGATGACGTGACACTCTATCTCACATTCACCTACAGCTACCACTTTTTTCGTGATCCCCTCAGTTGCAAAGATTAAGAATAAATATTTAAAATTGTGTCTATAATATATATTCCATTTTCAATCTTTTAAAATCAAGACGCCGGAAAGTATTGTGTCTTTTAAGAGAAAGGTAAAAGAGCACTTGCTTATGAACTCAAATTTAACTATTTAGTCAGATATGTTTACAGATATTATACTATTATTTTTAGATATATATATATATATTTATTTATGTAAAATATATTTAATACTTCAAATGCTTAAATGTAAACATTTATATATGTTTGTGCTTATGTATATGCATAGATATATATATTATATAATTTATTTTTAGTATATATTTAAATTACTTTCTCTTTTTCTAACTTACAGATATTTGCACCTCCCTACTTTTTTATCTCTGCATCGCCCCAAGGTTGACTGGCAGAAAATTCCTTTGGCATTAAGTCCGCCTATGTACACTTAGTGCAAAAGTTTAAATAAATAAATAAAATAAAACTATATAAACTTTAAGCTGTTCTAGCTTAAGATATCACTGTAGTCTTTTGAAATATGCATCTGAAAGAAGAACATTGTCTGCCCGTGATCATAGATGCTGAAAAGAATCCGAAACGTCGGGAATAAATATATTTAAGTAACGCGAAAAATCCTTAAATTAGTGGATTTGATAAACATTATATTATCTTAACAGAAAAAAAGAAAACTAAAAAGAAGAAAACCGGCTACTCAAAAGATTTTATAACTTTTATTGGCTTATAGAAGTAAAGCCCGCATATCGGTTTAACTCCAGCTTTACTTTGTGGCTCAAACGCCCGATCCTTTTAGATCACTTTTAAGCCGATGAGTTTGAGCAACTTTCATTAGTTTCATAAAGGTGCATTATTGACAATATGAGAACAATCAACTTCCTGATGTTAGCGATTTAATTTCTTTTTTCCATTTCTACCATTAAGTTTAGTTATGTTTATTTCACATTAAATAACAAAATATGAATATATTTATAATAGGTATATGAAATATTCGAGCTGTTGTTACTTTACCTAAAGTAACAGCAGGGGCTCTTAAACTAAGTAACCAAAATAAGTCAGAATTTAAGTCGTATTTGAATTGTAAAAAGTCAACATTTTACCTTTGACCCTTTAAAATATTATATTTACTTTTGCTTCCAGTGACTTAAATTAAGTGACACATCGTTGTGAAAAAACGAATTGGTGACATAAAACAAAACACCAACAATGAACAACATCAGGACATGACCCCATAAATACTTAATACCATCGTTAGCATTTTCTTGTTTATGTAGCATATATAAACCGCTATTTAGTTGTAAAGCGTGTAACATATTAAAAATAATCTTTGTTTTCAATAGACTTTGACGCAGTTCGGAAGATATTAGAAGTATCATAATGCTATAAATCTTTTCTCAGGAAATAGGATAAAGTACCAATTTTCAACGGTATTTTCTGATGTACCATTCTGTGTACAACATATAAAATGGTGTTTTTCCAACTAGAAGATAATGTGTAAAGATTTAAAGTTATTATCAATTAAGTTGGCGCAAAGTTTTGAAAAAAAAATTGAAAATGGACTGAAGGAAGAAATAGGAGACTGACTGAACAGTGGTGTTTAATTTTGCCCCAAATCAAAAATATTAACACAACTGTGTTCCGGTTTGATGGGCACCGTAGCTTTGGAAATTGCTAGCAAAATAAGACATGACCTTTAATGTAGCGGCGGGCTGTGGTTTATGGCGTATTATTCTGCGATTCTTATGCTTGTCGCTTCCAAAAGTGTTAAGTGCTAAAAATGCTATACTAAAAAACAACATTTGTCATAAAACTTTATATTACTATTAGACTGATGTTTCTTTTATTGAAAATGATTAAAGTACAGAGAATTTAGGCTTGTCATAGCGTTGGTGTAAACACGAGTCGAGGATTTTTAGTTTATTTTACTTTTTGTGTTGAAATCCTACTTTTTCTGTTTCGTATTCGTCTGTGGTGTTATTGTTTTACTGGTAAGTTATATTTATTATATCATCATGGATGAAGATAAGCCTCGGATGGAGGCGGCGGTCGCCCTCCTGACATTCCTGTGATTCCTCCAACCACATCATCAACGTCTCTACTTCACTAGAGACAAATAATGTGCGAAAACGTACAGCTGTATTGACGAGGTGGTCGAAAAAAACCATTCCACCCTCTTCGTCATACCAATCTACGTATGCAAAAAATGGCTATGAAAGTGACGCCAAATTGCTTTATACCGATCAGGATAAAGGCCCTTTCATTGTTCATTTAATTAGATCAGTCCCCGATGTATCCTCTGGACAGTCTATTAGATTGCTTAAGTTTGCCAACTTATTCATAAAGTGTAATGTCGCAGGTATTACTCAGGGCAAAAGGCACTGGGGAGAAACTGTATCTCCATTGAATTTAAAACCTTCTCCTTTGCAAATAGTTTTCTATCCCATTCCTTTCTGTCCTCCAACAATTTTTTAGCCTCAATCCCAAAATTTAACATCACCCGTATGGGAGTTGTAAAGAATATTCCCACAGATTGGACTCTCGAGGAACTAGTAGATAACATCAAAACTCCCTCTAACTGTGGAGAAGTTGTCAGGGCCCGTAGACTAAATACTAAAGTTCGTTCAGATGACAAATTTACATGGGTCCCATCAACAACTGTAGTCCTTACCTTTTCCGGCCAAATCCTACCAGAAAAAGTTTTCTGTTTCTATAGTTCCCTTCCTGTTTCAATATACCAGCTTCCAACTATCCAATGTAGGAATTGTTGCAGATTTGGTCATATTGCCTCGCAATGCAGATCTCAACCTAGATGCTTCATTTGCTCCCAGGGACATACAGGGGAATCTTGTAACAACTTGGATGCTGCTCTCTGTCTATTTTGTAGTGGGAACCATAGAGCGACTGATACTAAATGCCCTGAACATTCAAGACAAAAGGCTATAAAGTTAGTTATGTCCCAGGAGAGTATCGAGTTACTCTGAAGCTGCCCTACGATTCCCTGTATCTAAAAGATCATATTCCGATATGACCATCTCTCAACCTTCCTCCCAACAACAATCCTATAATTACATTCCACCCAGGCCTACTCCTCACTCTTTCAATACATCTCCTCAACCACAAAAACTTAATACCCAGGTGTCATACTCTAAAACCATTTATAAATCTCTCAGCCTAAATCTCCTCTTGAAAACCTATGATGTTCAAACTCACAAAGAAATAATCAGCTCCCTGTTTCTTCTCAGCCTAATGATTGCGCTCTATCCTATTCAGAATCTACACCCTTGCTTACTCCAAATGATAACCTGATTGAATTAGTCACCTGCTCCCTCATTAATATTTTGTCTAAGTTCTCCGACTCCTTACCGAACAATGTCATAGTTCTCCTTCAACAACTCCTCAAAAGCTTCATACCTAAAAATGGCGACAATACTTCAATGGAATTGTAGAAGTATAATTCCTAAAAAGCCAGACCTGATTTATTTAATCAATAAATATAAACCTGTTGTTCTTGCCATCTCGGAGACGTGGTTGAAACGGAAGGCTATCTTTAGACTTTCGGGTTATTCATGCTTCCGGGATGACAGGGATGATGGCAAGGCGGGTTGTGCCCTCCTTGTGTCTAGGTCCATAATTTTTCCCAGATTCCAATTCCTGTCCATAGCCCTAACTTGCACATAGTGGCGGTTAGGGCTAATAACTTGTCCTTTATCTCCTGTTACATCCCACATCCTAACAGTCACATTATTTCTGAATTGAACTCCATCTTATCTTCCATTCCTGGCCCTTACATGGTTTGCGGAGACTTTAATTGTCACCATCCTATGTGGGGCTCCAGTCATGCTGATACTTTCTCCTCCCACTTCCTGGATTTAATGGATGACAACAACCTGTGCATCCTAAATGATGGGTCTCCCACACGAAGGCGCCGCCTGGCCAAACCTCCAACGCTCCTGACCTATCCTTGTCCTCCCCTTCCCTAATGAATTCTCTTTCATGGTCAATATTGCCATATTCTCATGGTAGTGATCATTTTCCTATATTAATCAAGTTTCTACACTCTTCCCCTCCCACCTCATATTCCCCCCCTCTGCAACGGTTTAGACTCTCTGATGCTGACTGGGTTAAGTTCTCCAACAGCCTTGAATCTAAAATCCTTAGCCTTCCTCCAGTTGACTCTATTAACTTTCTATCCCTGTACGATGATTTTGTTGCTGCAATCATTGCTGCAGAAGAATCTATCCCTATTAAAAACAGCTCCTGTGGCCGAATATCCTCCCCTCCGTGGTGGGACTCTGAATGTACTGCTGCTGTACGAAAAAGAAAACTTGCCGAAAAGGTATATATGGCTGACCTTAGCATGCAAAATTTTTTAACTTATCGTCACACATGTGCTAAAACAAAAAGATTATTAGCCAGAAAAAAGTCTCTAGGTTGGTTTAGTTTTTGTGAAGCTCTGTCTCCTCGAGCATCCATGACCATTGTATGGCGTAAAATTTCCCATTTCCGCGGATCCCTAGAACCCCTAAATTCCAGCTCCAATAATCCGTCTTCCTGGCTTGACGATTTCATCGACAGGCTATCCCCACCCTTTGTTCCCTCCCTGGATTACTTTTCTTCGCCGTATTCCCCCCCCTGTACGTTGGACAGGATGAATGAAATTTTTACCTACCCCGAACTATCCTGTGCTCTCGATAACCTGAAAGACTCGGCTCCAGGCATTGACGGAATTTCCTACTCCTTTATAATTAAATCTTCAGCATCAACTAAACAAATCTTTCTTAACATCATAAACGAGATCTTTTCCTCAGGACGTGTTCCAGAGTCTTGGAAGACCCAAATAATCATCCCAATTCTCAAACCGGGTAAAGACCCTAGTGACTCGACCTCATATCGCCCTATTGCCCTATCTTCTGTTTTAGCCAAAATTCTTGAACACCTTGTTAAAAATAGATTAGAGTGGATCCTCGAGAACAGAGGTCTACTCTCTAATACCCAATTTGGTTTCAGACGTGGCATGAGCACTATGGATAGTCTAGGTATCCTTTCATCTGATATAAGATTAGCTCTGTCTAACAAAGAGCATGTTATCGGGGTCTTTCTTGACATCTCGGCCGCTTATGATAATGTCCTTCTTCCGATACTCAGGCAGAAGATGCTTCATCTGAGTATTCCTGTGAGGTTGGTTAACATTATCTTCAGCCTTTTTATGTGCCGATCATTTCGTGTCCGCTTTAATGGCTTCCTCACTCCTTCCCGTCTTGTCTGGAAAGGTCTACCTCAAGGTTCAGTCCTAAGTCCTCTTCTGTATAACCTCTATACTGCTGACCTTGACTCTACTGCAAACAATTTTTGTAAAGTTTTGCAATATGCTGATGACATTGCACTGTACGCTCCTTGTTCTTCCTTACAAGTTGGCTGTTTGCGATTGAATTCCGGCCTGAGCTACTTAAATGACTGGCTTATGGATCATGGTTTAAGTTTGTCCATACAGAAATGCCATGCAGTTGTTTTTAGCCGAAAACGCCATATCCCCCACCTAAATCTTTCTGTAAGTGGTGAACCGATACATATAAAGCTCTCTACAAAGTTCCTTGGCATCATCCTAGACTTACAGTATATTTGTCAGCTGTAGTATTGAAGCACTTAGAGTATATTTGTCACAAGTGTGAAAAAATGTTAATGCCTTAGATCCTTATCAGGAGTCCGCTGGCTCACACCTTTCATCCAAAAATCCTATATAATGCAATTATTCGTAGCCATATGGACTACGGCAGCTTTATTCTAGAGCCATGCAGCAAGCTGGCTCTGAGAAAGTTAGACCGAATACAGTACAAATGTTTACGTATAATTAGCGGTGCTATGAAATCTTCTCCAATCAATGCACTCCAAGTAGAGTGTTGGACCCTCCTTATTCCTCCGCAGGCAATTTCTCGCTGACAGATATTTTTCAATGCTGTTCAGTACCCTTCTCACCCTATTTTAAAACCCTAGACCTGCCTATCCCACTCTGTAAATGTCTCTCCTTATTGGTCTAATAAAATCCTTCCCCTTAGTTAATACTTTTACCAGGTTTAAAATTCAACAGTGTCGTTCTTAGCTTACGAAATCATCCCCTTTATATTCCTCAATTTGATTCCCTGATTTTCCAACCTAATATCATCCTCAATTTTGGCATTAAAAAAAACTCTACCAATGCTAACCAAATTTTTAACTCTATTGCTGGTGAGGAATGGAATGATTGGGTGTTAATATTTACTGATGCCTCAAAATGTGAAAAATCTCATGTTGGGGCATCTGTATTCATCCCAAAATATAATGCGGTATTGAGCTTTAAGTGCCCAGCAGAATGCTCTATTTTCACTGGTGAATCTATTGCAATTTTAGAAGCAGTAAAGTTCATAGATGCTAATAGATCCCTCTTCCACAAGTCTTTGATCCTAAGTGACTCCCAAAGTTGTCTAGAAGCTTTAAGAAACCCCCCATTCCACCGTAAATCCCTCTCCTTTATTGTCCTTTCCACCAAGGAAATATTGTATCAATTGGATAAAGATGGTATTAAGACGACTCTAGCTTGGATCCCAGGTCATACTGGTATCTTAGGCAATGAAGCAGCGGATTACTATGCCAAGCAAGCCATTTACATTGGTGATAACAGTTACTCTTGTGTCCCAGCACAAGACATGTACACTATAGCCCACACTCGCTTACTGGAATCGTGGACTAGTTGTTGGCAAAAATCCAATAGAGTCAAGGGCAAGTTTTATGCCAGTATCCAACCCAACATCCCGTCTAAACCTTGGTTCTTTAAATTCAAACACTTTTCCAAATTAATTACATCCGTAGTAATTCGACTCCGTTTAGGACATGTTTGCTCCCAGTGTTTTTAGCTAAACTGCGTATACTTGACCATTCCAGCCAGTGTGGCTTAGCAGAGGGCACTCTGGAACATTTATTTTTCATGTAGAAATCTTACAATTCCCTATATGACATCCTCCCTTTTCCTTTCCCAGACCTGTTAATATTCCTTATCTTTTAACCTTTACTAATCCGGATGTTATAAAATTTTATGCAAATTCATCAGGTCAATAATATTAAAATTTAAAAACTCTGTACTTGTCTCTTATAACTAACTTTTGTTAATATTAATTGTTTTTCCGTCCGTAATAATATAAATGTCCTATTTATTGTATAAAGTTATTTATTAATTAACATTTTGTCTTGTGTCTGTCCAGGTATCTCAACCAACTGAGTGCTATTGAGTCACTACTGTACAATTGTTATTATACCGAACAATTTTTAATAATTCTGTCTTGTTTTACCTAACCTTGACATTGGCAGAATCACCAAGTTATCCTTGGTGGAGCCATTATATTTAAAAGAAGAAGAAAAGTACAGCGTAAATTACGCAAATGAGTCTAATATGACATACAGAATTTAGGATACATTTATTAGCTCACCTCTCGCATTGCTCCGAATTTCGGTAAAAATTATATGTTCTTTGTCGTGAGTGAGTTTTTATCTGTTTTCCGTACGTTTTTGTAAGCGCAAACATTTAAATTTATGGTTTTCAGAGTAAATAATGATATAATTTTCATAAACATTTATTTTTATCCAAAATTTAAATACTTCCACAAATAATTTGCTTTTCAAATTTTAAGGATTAAATCTTACTTTAACATTTTGGTCACAAATATTTATGAGGGCATTTAACTCCACGGGGAAATTATGTTGTTGTTGTTTTCAGGATGGTTGGAACAATTTGTATCGCTCACCCAATTGTCTGAAAAGTAAGATGATCTACGCGTCGGAGAAGGTGTGCAGTAGGTTAGGCCTTTGTCCAGCAGTGGACTATCAGAGGCTGATGATGATAATGATGATGATGACATATATGTATATGTTCCATACATACTAGAAAATATAAACTAAAACCCTTGTTTTGCGTTGCACCGACCAACAGTAAATTTTAACTGACCAATTCGTGTTACATACTACCTGTTCGAATCAACCTTGACATTAGCAGGATCACCAAGAGTGTCTTGGTCGAGCCAATATGAATAAATAGAAGAAGAAGAAATTTGTCAGAGCTAACTAATCTTATTTCTTTCAGTCATAACTTGTCTTTTGGTTTTTAATTATTCAATTATATTAATATTTATTTACTGGTAATATAAAATGTCAAAAAGTAGTCATTACTTTTTCAAATGATATATTTCCTTTTGATAGAGCAAAATAGTAATGAGGCTAATTTTTAAAATTACCTATTATTTGAAAAATAAATCACATATTTGCTCATATGTTACTACTACTCAAAAAAAATTGAATCATTCTTATTTTCAAAAAGCTACCGACATGTTAAGCGCTATATCAAAGACCTAAGGAATTAAACAATTATTTATTGATTGACTTTTAAACATCTATTACGTATATACTGCTAATATATTTTTTTCTTTTAGATTTACTTATTCATCATCATCAGTCTACGTTAGCCCACTGCTTGGGCCTCCCCTACTCCATTTAGGAGTTTTTGGACCGTATCCCACCATGCGGGTTGGTGGGTGGACCGATTTTTTACATGCCCATCCGAAGCATGGATCATCATACTTTTTAGACAAATGTGTGTTATTCCCAGTTTGTCCTAACCAACTAGGAAATAACTTGGAAAAATAATTGTCCTCGCAGAATTGAACCCACTAGCTCCGGTTTCTAAAGAACAAGGCACCAGGTTACGGAGGCAGTTTATTTAATACGTGTGCTAATAATTTAAGCCATCGAGGCCATCGTCATCCATTTGTGTGTTATTGATACACGTTTCTTCCATTAAGTGACTGCAGATGTAGTATAGATTAGATAATATCTATAAATTTGTATCAACTCTGAGCGTCTTGATTAGGTAAACGGGACTACATCACTTTACAAATGCCTCGGTAGCAGGATTAATAGCTCAATTTCACGGTCTAGATAATTACTTGATGTTTATGATTATGTAATTATGCTGTCAGGCAGTTTATTTCTGTTCACTTCTCAAATTTGCGAAAAGTAATTACATCTTAAGACACTAAAACTAATAAGGCAGTTAATTGTCAAAACTGAAATATATTTTTTATTCACTTACTTGAAAGGTCAAAGCATCGACTGATTTTTTTTCCTTAATATATCGTATCCTATTGTCACGGAGAGACGCCGTAAGCGAAATTGGCTTAATTGGTCAGTGTGAAGAGTATTCCATATTCCATATAAGCTACGTTGGCGGGTCAAGGACGGAAAAAATATTTCACGTGGGAGAAATTTTTTTCAACACTTGTAGAATCTCGAAACAGAAACGCATTTAGTACGATTAATGTTGTGTATTATTTTTTTACACATTATCTTAATAAATATACTAGGTTCAAAAAGAAACTAAACTGCAGTTGTCTTGACTCCTTTGTTTTACCACGTATTATTATACTAGCGACCCGCCCCGGCTCCGCACGGATGCAATACTGATATCCGTAAAATTTTCACTTTTATACATAAACTATACGTACAAACCTTCCTCTTCAATCACTATATTTATTTAAAAAATCGCATCAAAATCCGTTTTGTAGTTTTAAGATTCGAGCATACATGGGATATACGGACAGAGAAAGCTACTTTGTTTTATACTATGTAGTGAAACTTGACTGCCTCCGTAGCCTAGTGGTATGGGCGTGTGCTTTAGAAACCGGAGATCGTGGGTTCCGAATCCTGCGGGGACACAACAAATTTTTTGTTGTTTCCTGTTAGTTAGGGCAATTTGGGCCGATCCGTTGTCTGAAATGGGATGATCCATTCGATGGGCATGTAAAGTCGGTCAATGCCGGGTTGGTCACCAACCAACCAGCGTGGTGGGGTCGGTCCACACCCCAATGGATAGGGGTGATTAGGGAGGCCATTCCGCGTGGACTAACGAAGGCTGATGATGATGATGATGAGGTGAAACAGAATGATGAAATCAAAGAGACATTAAACACTCATAAAGGAACAGCTCAATTGTTAAATAAATGCAATTTCTTTAAATCAAAGATTATTACGTATAACAATGTTTATCACCTCCTGACTTTCGATTATTACCAACGGATTCACTTTTAAATAAGGAAATAACAGTTTGAAAAAAAGGAACCTCTAACTCACAACCGATCCATAAATAAAATCGGAGATCTATGATTAGAGAAACTAGGTAAAATATATAAAAGCAACTTTAATCAAAAATATCCCTCTTAAAAGTCTGTCATAATAAAGGGTTTTGTCGTAACAAAACCTAACTAATAAACCTGTCAATGTGCCTTTAGTTCGTTTACGTATGTTCTACTACATTAAATTTATCTTACATCAGCGGTAAATATTCGTAGTCTTTAGAAATATGTGCTTTAATTCTTTTCCCGTTATCCCTTATGGCAGATAAATTCGTATGTTTTAATATAAGTTATCTCTTAATTTATTCTCAAAATTCGGAGGTGAGGATTTTAATTTAATGATTTTTAATATTTCAATTCATCGATAAAGTTTTATAGACTGTCAGCATTTAGTACTTATAGATTAAAGTCGTAATTATTATTGCATTCTTATTGAGTCTTTATCGCATAAGCTTTATTGTATGTTATGCATATTGAATTGATAGTCAATGCCTTTTTTCGTATATAAAAACCAGTGCCTTTTTATTAAGCAAACATTAAGGCGGACTCGTAAAGTTTAATTGCCCAATGAATGCTTTCAAAATATTCTTAAGCAATAATCGTTTGTTAGCGGCGAGTCGCGTGGGTTTTGTTTTAATCGACATTTATTGTTCTGAACGATGCCCTCTACGATAGCGTTGGTGTCGATCGCATTGTATTAATTACGTGTAATATGAATACACACTTGTAGACTTTAAAACCGATGACGGAATAGTCTGAATCGTAAGAAACACCAGAATTAATTTTTAACATTATTAAGCTTATTAAAAGTTAAATATTGACATTTAAACGTACACAAAATAGAAATAAGTATTCGACTCAACCAAGGAAGGAATCAAGACTTCGAAAGTGAAATTTACATATTGCGTAAAGGCACTTGAAGAAGAATTAAGAGGAGAAAACTATAATAAGAAACAGTCCAAGAATTATTAGGATATCATTAACTCCATGCACTAATTAATTAATAGCCACTTGAAATTAATTAATAATATTGATTATCTATTAAGTAGGTACTATTAGAGGAGAGGTTATAGTTGCTTAATTTATTACAATCATCTCAGTGCATTAATAAAGCACACAACCTGTTTATTAATTGTCTATTATTAGAGGCGGTCTGTGATTTATTGCTACGTAATTGTCACAGTGGCGGTTCAATTACAAAGCTAGACAGACTTTATTTCTATGTTCAGTCATAAATTGTAATTAGAGTCTCTGATACTTTATTGACCTTCATTTCATTACTCCCTTAACAACTTAATGCTTAATAATTTTTCTTTTGACATTTTGAAAATCTTTTTGATACGTTATTTGTAGATTAGATTAATTAATCTTATAATTACCTGATCTGATCTACACATAACGTATAGTTCAGTAATTTATCACTCATTCTCCTAAATAAAACACAGCAAGGCTTTCTAACTCACCAACCCGCTTTGGACTAGCGTGCGGTCCAAAAACCCCCTAATGGAGGAGGCGTACATTATTGGAGGCCTATGTCCAGCAGTCGACTGGTAGGTCCCCTTTTTACAGGAGACCGTCTGGGTGGGAACCACCACCTGGTCAATGGGTGAGTGCCTATTTCAACCGCAAAATAGTAGAGTAAAAACACTACTGTGTTTCGGTTTGAAGGAACCTACGCGTATGTTACTGGGTAAACGAGACTTAACATCCTACGTCTCACGATAGGCAGCACGTTAGGTGATACCTGTATTGCCAATGTCTATGGGCGTCAGTGACTACTTTTCCATCTGGTGGCCCCACTGCTCGTCTGCTTGCGTATACAATAAAAAATAGGTCAGAATAAAAATTTAGTTGATGATTAAATCTCATTTTGTCATAAAGGCTCTCCAGAAAAGAAATATAACAAATTGAGAAATTAGCTAACGATCCTTTTTTTATTTACGTGTAAGAAAAATGTAAATTTAAATTGATAACATATATCCTTTTAATGCAATTAGTTACGAAACGGTAAATTTCATAATATTATTAGATTTTACGCACGTGGTGTGAAAGATTTACATAGTATTAGTCGATATTGAATTTATTACAAAGTGGAAGTAATAATCTACCTTGTCCTATTATTATTTAAAATGTTTCTGAATCAACTTTTATTATAGCTTTACTACAGCTCACCATATCCCGTTATCTCGACAGAATACTTAATCATTAATAAATATTAGTAATTATTTATTAGCAAATGGCGCTTTCTCTGAAGTACTGTTGCGGCTCGACGCAGCCTTAGGCTCTTGCAAGCCTTTAGTTCACTGTTAATCAATGTAGCCGTTAATGTTGCAGTCAAACTGTATTGCACTGTAGTAAAGTCTGACTAGATGGCATCTATGGCATTTTGTTAGTCGACTGTCACTTGTGATTGTCATTTTGGTGATAATTCATCAATGCAAGTGGTAGATGTACGAGGCCAATTTGTGGCCATGCTATACTTCATTAACATCGCTTACAAACCTAATTTCGGCTTAACCATAATCCATATATAGCATGAAAGAAATAATATGGTGTTTGTATTATTTCATTCGGAACATAACTGCTATTTTCATGCAGATTCTCGTAACTAAACATTTTTAAATTTAATAAAATAAGGGACATTGGTGGAAAACTTATCCCGCTGCGTTGTGTTAATAATAATAAAGTGTTATACCTGTATAAATAGATAAATATATTGCAGTCAAGAACTATTAATTAGAGAGTAAATTAAAGAAAAAATAGGTAAGATATATATATAATGAGATCTAGTAATATATAGTGACAGAATAGATCTTTTTCAAAACTTTAGTAATTATTATAAAAGCGAAATTAATTTTAAATCACGATTTACTAGAATTCATCATCATCATCAGCCTGTAAAGTCCACTGCTGAATAATTGTTGTTGAACATAAGCCTCCCCATTAAGGGGTTTTTGGAACGTATCCAACCACGCTGGTCAGTGCGGGTTGGTAGATGAACCGATTACATGCCCAACCGACGTAGATCATCTTACTTTTTAGACAATTAGGTGATCGGCCTAATCGAACCTAAGGAAACAACAATGAAAATTTGTTCAGTCCCGCAGAGTTCAGAACCGACCTCGGTTTCTAAAGCATACGCCCTTACAACTAGGCTACGGAGGCAGTTAGTTAGTTACTAGAATTACACTTCATAAATAAAATAATAGACGGACAAAGCTTGAATACAAGTAGATAATGCGATTCTCGCCTTTTTCACTTCAGACAATTGAGACAATTTTAATATGTGCAACAGAAAACATATCACACATATTTTTTTATGTACATTTCAACAAGAATAAAATGTTCTACCATTTCTCTTTCTCGGCGATATTGGGCGTAAAACATGAAATATGGCTTACGCTGAAATTAAATGGATATTTTGAAAGTTCGTAGACGAAAAGCAATAAGGATGTATTTACCACTCGTGGTCCAATCGTTGCTGCAGACTTAATGAGAATAACACCTCAAAAAGTTGTGGCTAATTTCAAAAAGCTTTTCTGTTTAATTAACTACAATTTAGGTATTTTATTCAGAATTCTGTGCATTACAATACAAAAACAAAATAAAACAATTATATGAGTGTTAGACAAAGTTGCAATACTAATTTAGCCTGAATTAAAATATTTTTGCAGAATATTCATGTCTTAAAATGTTTCAAACAGCCAGTTTGAATGTCATCCCAAAGTAAAGAATCGTTTTAGTCGGATCGGGTATATGTCATTCCGTTTACTGGTAGATATCTTTAAATATTATCTAATTTACACCTCTGAAACCTGTGCTTCTTACAAAATAAATATGGCATTGCATAAAAACTTTAAAATACTGGATGTAGATTAATATAGCATCATGAATAAGCATGTTGTTATCCGCTTAGTTTGATACGGAAGAAGGTTGGGTGCTACCTGCTTGGGATGCGATTATTTCAAAGCGATAAAATCCGTTAAACTATTATATATCACACAATATAAGTCAAATATATTATATATTTATAGTTGTATATTGTATTATATGTATAATTCTAATTTATTTACTAAAAATAATTCACAATAACCATTATAACAATCTTTAGAGGGTAAATGAACTATGTAGAGAACATTTAACGTTATGCTTTATGGCGGCGGGTGTCTTTTCACAAACGAAACCTGAGACATTTTAGTTCATCAGACCATATTTATCTGACTTTATAAATAAACAAACTCCCACTAGCTTAAAATTTACAACGCTAAAGAAGTAGTTATAAATTAAGTAAAATCTTATTGTACATTTAAAGTACGTTTATTAATAATATATTCTCTTAAAAAGAGTTTTTTTTAAGAGGGTACTTTAAGATAAAAAGAAATGTTTAAAACAGTCGTAAACTTGTTCATAATACCGGCCTAAATATTTTAATTCAAACATTTTTAGCGGGGTCTTCATTACCACTCCTTTGTTTAATATTCGGGGCACCTAATCGGAGAAAAATGTTCCCTAATGCTTCGATTAAATTAGAACTAATTTATTATGTATCATCAAATGTAATTATTTCTTTTATTTACGCGATTATAACATATCAAATCCAATTGATTTATTCACAGCATCCATGATCACGCTGAAAGAATCCTGGAAAACGTCAAGGAATAAATATATTTAAGTAACGCAAGAAATCAATATAAATAAGTGGATTTTATATCATCAAATGTGCTAAAAGAACAATGTTATTTTGACTTATGTAAGCCTATGCCAAGAACTATTTAAATGTCTCAAGTTAGGAAAAAATCTTAAATGTCATCAGCATGATGATCATGTTTTAAGCTATCTCTCTTTTTAAAGGATTTAAATAAAACAAAAAACTTATGTTAAAGAATTATTCTGCCTCCCTGGGACTTGGTACTTAATAAAATAATTTCTTAACATCATAATCATAAAGCCTCTGATCATCACTAAGACAATGTTTCAATCCTATCTGCGATGCTATGGTATTAGTTATATGTCTATTATTTTTCCTTTTTTATTCATTACTTGTTCCTGCACCTACGTAACATTCTCTGAATTATATAAAGCTTGACTAAAAAATAATGCCTGAAGCATCAAGTCTGCTTTTCGTACCATTTGTTGAAGAAAGGTTTAATAAATGAATATACATCATAACGAACTTAATAGTATGGGTAACTACGCTTCCATTATACACTGTGTATTTTAATCAAATCTTTAATAATATGCTATATTTTAATTTAGTTAAATGTGTCGAATTGTATTTAGATTCAGAATCAATTATAAACTATTGTTAAATTATACCAACGTTGGTGTCATTAAGAACCATCTTCTTGGCTTAGCGGTATTGGCCCTAGCTTAACAAATCGGAGGTCTTGGGTTTAAAACCCACGAGGAACAAGTTTTCTTAAAGTTCTTTCTCGGTTGATTAGGGTTTATATGCCAATAACTCAATTGCAATTGGATTTCTATGTGTCGGATAGACATTTAAAAAAGCTGGATCCGGTTGTCAAGACCAAGATAAGTCTTTGACAGTAGTTATTGGATGTCAGTGCCTTGAATTAAGTCATCCGATATTTGCAGTTTAGCTTAGTTTGTGAAGGTCAGATGCCAGTCGTTCTGCAAAAAAACGTTATTCAGACAAAACTAGATGGATTAAAAGCAAAAACCAAAATAACTTGGAAAGAATGGCTAGGTGAAATAAAGTTAGCGCTTATTATTCATACTGATTATTTAATGTTTAAAAAATGTACTGCGACGACTCGAATGCTAATATTTTTCGCTCAGCACTAAGTTTATTACACAAATTAAACATTAAAGCTCGTCATTTTCAGAAAAGCGCTACTATAAATGTATATATGTTTATTTGTGTTATCCATGACATTCTTCATTTGCCCTAAAACCAAAATTAAAATTACAACGTGTTTTTTATTTGGTGATTTGTTTTACAAAGATTATTATTATGAAAAAAAAAAACAAACATAATTGCAGTAAATGTTCCGTACCGTGTAGTCCAAAATTCTTGTTTGTGGGGTATGAAACAAGACACAAAACAATAAAAATAATATACAAAAAAAAAATTATTATAAAAAATTAATTTAAAGGTCGGCCACTGATGTTTGCGGCGATTTACTCGTAGATAGGCCTCGTTTCAGCTTGTCTGCGTCCAAAACATCAATGTATCATAATTGTTACGAAATTAATTATAATGAGAAGCTGTAAATAAATGTTTTGAACTGCAGGTGTTTTATCAGACGAAAAAAGAAAAAGCATAAAAAAACCTTAATTTTTATCTAAACTGAAGAGTATATAATAGATTATGTATTAATATTTTCTCTTGAAGGAGTTGTTGCGCATATTAGTGATTAAAACGTTTTTTGCGTTAATTGTACCTCGAAATTGAATGAACGAATAAGAAAAATTAAAGACGTATGTATCATGAAAATACATACAGCATCTCTTTTACATACAGCAAATGTAAAAGAGATGCCACATCAAAACAAAAAACAATAGAAGTATTTAAACAGCTAACACTATGAGTCAAACGATCCCTCTATTTTACAATTACACGCTGTTCAATCTCCCATCTGTAGCAAATTGTCAGCTTGGGTAAGGGGTGTGCTTTAGAAACCGGAGGTCGTGAGTTCGAATCCTGCGGGGAGTCCACAAATTTTCATTGTTGTTTCCTAGTTGGTTAGGCCAATTTGGGTCGATGAACCAATTGTCTGAAAAGTAAGATGATCCATGCGTCGGATTGGCATGTAAAATGTCGGTCTACCCAACAACCCGCATTGAACTAGCGTGGCGGGATACGGTCCAAACACCTAATGGAGAAGGCGTGCAATAAGGGAGGCCTATGTCCAGCTGTAGACTAACGCTGGTTGCTTACGGCTGTTACGACACTTGCAATGGAATATAGCTATAAAGTCGCAGCAGTAATAGAACTCAACGTAAAGCAATACCATTACGACTAAGCAATATTTCTTAGGTGACAATAATTGTAACACAAATATTATTTCTTTAAATTTTTCCGTATAACATAATGTAACTTTTAAAGTATAATTTTAGATTTATAAATAAACAAATGATAATAGATTGATATTTTAAACTATTATAATAAAAACAAAATATTAAAAACCTTGACCATGAATACATTCTTTGTTTGAAATTTATGTACATCAAACATCAACAAACAAAAGAATCTTTGGTAATATTTTAAATGCATGCCATTACAAATATATATATTATTGATACTGGATAGTGATTTAACGTCATTGTAGTACAAAGCTAGGTTAATCAGAAAAATATGATAATGTATGCGTATATGCAAAATATTCTATGCGCTATATAATCAGTACTCATATTCATCGAAGATCACATGCTTTCTCGATTCTTAAATTTTTAGCTTAATATAGAAACTCATTGAATAAGTGATGTTTTGGCTGGTATTAAAGTATCCAATAAAAAGCATTTGGGATTGCGAAATTTATTCAAAATATTAACAGATTCATTCAATGTTATAATATATGTAGCATCACAATCTAGGTACGTAAATTTTGCCTTAACGAAAGCAATTTTGATGCAGTTGACATATACGGTTGCCCTAGTTTCTCAAGCGGTATAATGTATAAGTAATATACAAACTATTGGTTTTGCTTTAAAAACAAATGATAAGCAAATATAATATTCTCAGTACTGTGAAATTACTGTAACAGATATGTACTGATAGATACCCGTTCGCTTAAGGCATTAAAAATTGATTAAAATATAATTTTAATCTGACTGTCTGTCTTCGTGAGCAATTGAAAAAAAAGAATATATATCGAGTCTTATTCAATACTTTAAATTAGTAAAAACATAAAGAAAGAAATTATTACACGCCCTCCAAAGTGTGTGCAAGTGGCAACATTGTGAAATATTTTTTTCAAATAAAGTTGACCTGAGCTATTGTATATCTATAAACTTTACAACTCTTTATCAAATAATATTACCCTCTTTTGTACAGTTTTAACATGAGTTAGTCTCTCTTGGGAGACAATCTGTCCTTGAATACCGTTTTCTATGCGCGAAACGTTCCTATACGTCGGTATCGAGATTCCAGTATGAATAAATAATAGTTTTCACAGAGTTTCAGTGTTTCCTCATAGTAATTTTATATTCAACACTTTTGCAAATGCAAGCGATGCGTGTTTGAGAAATGTTGAATTTCGTCATTTAGTCTTTTTATTTTTTCGTTCACATTTTTCTATTTTTAGATGTTTAATTAACCCAAAGGCCTCTGATAAATTTAAGTGATTATTTCTATTGCTTGCGCGAATATTATACACTATTAAACAAAATGACTTTACGGATTTTATCGCGTTTATTTTACATTTGGCCGTGGTCTACCCCGTGACCACGGCCGCTGGAAAGTGTTCGAAACGTCGGGAATTTAAAATGTAAAATAAACGCGATAAAATCCGTAAGGTCATTTTATTTAATAAATTGAAGTGAGTTACTGAGATATTTTACCAATTACGACCTTAAATACAAAATTGTCGTGTAATTTTAAATATTCCATTTGAACACACGTTCGCATTTGTGAATCACGTTAAGTCATAGAGAAAATAAAAAGATAGGGAAATAATACTTATTGTCTATGAGTATTTGATTCTTTTCCACTTAAATATGAGTTACTCATAAAAAGAATAATTCCACTCGCTTAATAAAATATCATAGGATTGTGAGAACTGCAGTATTTAATTGAATAAGAAATACAAAGCCTTCGAAAGTTCTCTTACCGAGAGAAAAAAAAAGCAAACCTAAGTAGTTTTACGTTTATGCTTGATCAGGATTTACTCTTACTTACTCTAATTTGATTACATTTGTTATGAAATAGGGAATACGAAAGTTATTAAGTTAGGGTCCTTAATCGAATTGATCCGAAACTTTATACTTTATTTTAAGGGACGCCTAATGCTATCATAGTTTTGAAACAAATTCCGAATTACGCCTATTGCTAGCTTAAACTAAAGTTATTATCGTAATTTGCTAAAGAACCAATTAATTCAAAATAACATGAGCGTTGATTAGTTGATAAAAATATTATAAAGTTTTGTGACATATATAAATAAATAAAATTGGAATGTTTGTTTGGAGGTAGCATGAAAATATCCTTTTTTAAATGATTACATTGTGATATATAACCGATGCATATAACAAAACAAAAGTATTAAGTTTTTGTCTGTTTGTTTTGGCTTATCTTTGGAATGACATGTCAGATTTGAAGGTAGGTAATATAATTTTACATTTAAAAAAGAAAAAACAACAAAGGTTTATATATTGACTTTAATTATTATTTCGAAATTGTAAAAATTATTTCTCTTGAATAATTCTACTGTCTTAAAAGATAATATCTGTAGAATAAATTAACGGTCTCTGATGACTTAAAATGAGTTCTTTCAAGCATTATTATTAAGTGGAAAAGCGTTTTCATCCCAATATGATTTTCTTTGTAAATTTTACTTCGCATAGCAGCCCTTTCGTGCGTTTGAAGATAGTTTATGTAAGATACTAGGTTATGTTGTAAAATTATCTTGACAATTAAAGAAAATAAAGAAGAAGTAAAAAAATCGTGACATCATTATTATTTAATTTAAGCACGAATTTTTGTATTAGTGAAAAGCGTTTTAAATGAGATTTGTAAATGAATTGTGTATATGTTAATAAGTTCCTAATTATTTGCTGATTGAAATCTACATTTATCAATTGATATTCTCATCAATAAGTCCGGAGGTACTTTACATAACGTAGTTAATAAAGGTATAAATTCATTAAAATATAATTTTTAATCCTCAATGGATTAAGAATTACTTTAAAACATTGGTTGTTAAAAACTTTCGTCAATTGTCGTATCATGTATTTAGGAATCATTCTAATTTCAGGATCCTTGCTGGTATGCACCAAGCTGACTAAGCTGTCTTCATAATTAATTATTACTTGCTGGCCTTTATAAATATTCGTAGGTTCTATTAGTGTTATAGGTGTCACAAGGAAATGTCGAGAAAATGTCATAAAATGTCTAGGTGCTGATGACTGTATATAATTAATTCTTTTCATTATTGAAAAAAAAGACTTTTTACGGATTTTATCGCGTTTATTTTACATTTTTATTTCCGACATTACGAACACTATCAAGTCGACGTAGTCACGGGGCAGACTCAGATGTCATTCGTTTTTTTTCTTTTCAAAAACATACCGGAAGTGGGTAGGCCCGTTGCCGTTGCTTATTGTTATATTTTTTCGTCTGTACTGCGACCTATACAAAATTAAATTATTTTATGAAAGCAAAAAGTCTGCGTGGAAAGCCCTAAAGGAAGGACTAACTACTATCATTGCTTCAAACCGCAGAATCCCTGTTAGCGCGTTTCCACCAATTAACGTCCTTAAATGAGAATGTTCCAATTGACAGACCATTTCGGCAGATTAAACGATCACAGCAAACAAAGGTACCAGCACAGTACCATATTTTATGTTCAATTAACATTCAGAAACTTTATGATTAACGAAATTTTTTTATGTTAAATTTGGTATTGGTTTTTTACATAAAAACGCTAAAATCAATAAAACGAACGAAGATAATATATAAAGTATTATGACTAAGAGTTAATTCAATGCAGTGAAAGATTACGTAACAGCGAACTTTATAGCACATATACGGTACGGAATACAATAAAATCTGAGCGTTTTATAGACCCGCTCGTAAAAACTAATCATATATAATATTCATGAACAAAGATTCAAAAATAATTTTTTATTTCTTATTTAATGTAAATAAACACCAAAATATAATTTTCTTTAGCTTTTTTTTTGACAACGAAGGCAGAGTAGTCACGGATGCGATAAAATGGGACCTTCCACCTCCTGATGTTTCATTTTAAATTTAAATAACTTGATAACTATTATCGGAACATAATCGTTGGCACTGGTTTAACGCACTGGTACTGGAATTTATCTAGTTTTGATCATATAAGTCTAACTCATGTTATTTTCCTGTTATATTCCAATATATGACAGATAAAAAATATTTTTGTAATTATTTTCTAGACTATTATAAAAAAAATTGACCTACGATTTCTGTGGATTGCAAAATTTTCAAACAAGGTTTCAATGCGGTTCACAACAACGCTTCTATAATATTTAATACAATATTAAAAGTTAATATATTTTTAAATTGCTACCTAAGAATTGTATAAAATATTCATCATACACGATTTATTACAAAAAGAAAATTTATGAGAATAAAATAAAAAAAAATGCTTACAAAATGCGATTGTTACAGAGTAAAGCCTTTTAGGTCGCAAAATACATATTCGACAATCTTTTATATTACGTTTTCGTTTGCAAAAAAACCCTTTCAGGCGCAGTTTACGTGCCTTTGTTGACTTTTATCGTGGGCAGTTTCTATACAGTAAAAATGAAAATACGGCGGTAATACTGTTCGACCTACTTTAAAATAATAAGAAAGTTTTTAGTAACGAACGTTCCAATAATTACAAATACGTAATACTTCTAACATTCTATACAGCGTTTGATTTTGAATGGCCCTTAAAAATCTATAAAAAGTTATTTTTAGCTAGCGTTTAAACAATATTTTTGAAATAATCCTTTATAATGGCATTTAAGGATGTCCTTAACCTTGTGACTACAAATAAATAATATATTTTCTTAATTAAATGTTAATACATGATTTTGTTGTTACTAAGTGTGTAAGGCAACTGATGTGTTCTAGTTAAATTAAATCAAAACAACAAACAGACTATAGAACATATGTACAGAAACTATTAATAATCTTTAGAAATTTAAATCCAATATTACGCGTTAATACACGGCCTGCTCTTTACTCTGATACCAAAGAGATGAATTATTGCCACGAACTCGGTGACATCTGAACCCACTTTTTTGACCGGCTTCCCAAAAGAATAAGGAGGATTTTTTATATATATATGTTACCTCGTTGCTCCGCTCCTAGAGCTCCGATTTTGCTCATTCTTGTTTTAAATGATAGGTATTAGCTGTCATTTGGTGCCATTTTTTAATATCGTTGAATAGATATTTGAGAAATAAAAAAAATTACGGTACAAAAAATCCCTTCCTCCTGCGATTAAATTGCAAACGCTGTCAAAACCGTAAAGATTGACTTAAAGTATGGTGTTTATAATTGTACTTCTTAAAACGTTCTATAATAAAATCCTCGAAAGCATATATCTATGTTTTAAAAATGACACACATAGCCCATTTTATGGTTAAACATTGTTAAAATTGCAATCAGAAACATTAAAAGCTTATTTAAGGTAATATAGAGTAAGTTTACATTAAAGTTAATGGATAAAAAAAAATTATTCTATGTGCATTAAACGTGTGATACATGACATTATGATTAATTTAATGGTTTAAAAGTTATTATACATTGTGAATGCACTGGTGGAAGACTCGCGGAAGTTTCTTGCAGACGGCACGACGTCACCGTCTTGTACTGCGCAAATTAGTTATATAGTGTTTGAAGTCGGCACATGTTTTTGTAAAAAATCCACTTGTTCTATCTTATTACATGATACTTTACGCACTCTTACTTAAAGCACAAGCCTACGGAAGCAGTTCATTTTACAGTCCTTGGTACATAAAAAAATGTATATATGAAAATTATATCACTAGTTACTGCCATAGGATTTGCATGAGAAACACTTAACATTTCTAATTAACAGATTTCAATGGAAGAAGTACAACACATTCGGATCACGCTCTGTGCAAAGCAGGTTATAAATTCCAGTAATCCTTTGCAAAATAATAACAAATCGTTGTTTTCAAAACAACAATATTCTAGCGAGCTTTTTATGTTGACACTTATTGCGTTATTTATAACCATGTTCTCCTTTTATCTCCGACCGTTTGGTATAAATATTGAGATTGACATATTTTATGTACATGCTCATATATTTATATACCACAGCTCTGATAGATGCTATTCATGTTTTGCTATAAACTTTAGTCATATTCAGATTTGAACGTTAAATTATAACTTTGTTGAAAATCGACGAAGGATCAGAGTTTGGCGAGGATCCTGTACTTATAATTGGTGACGAGGGGTTGATAGAAGGCTTATGGTAAGAAAGTTTTCCTCGTACTTCTATTAATATATCATTCTCAACATTAACTTAAAAGCTAAAGCGAAAGTTAACTATGTTTGTGCGATAACAGTATATTAATTTACATTAAATCTTATCATGCATATAAAAAAATTAAAACTACAACTAATAACAACGTAAATTTTTTTTGGTAATTTTAAACGATTGAAGGATCATAGACTTAGAGGATAGATTTAGAGCAATTATTAAATTTCAAACTGGCAAAGCCAACATTCGATAGGGCGATATTTTAATGAAAATGGTGAAATTAATGTTGCCTTTCCATGAAATAAAAATTAAGTGTCTTAAAATATAAATATTTCATAATTAAACTTTTATCATTTGATCTCATTGTCGTAACAACTTAATAATATATAGTATTTAAACACCAGCATAATATATTAATTACTAGTATTTTAACATCAAATTTGTCCCTTTTTCGAAATTAAGTAGTTTTTTTACTATGACGCGGCAGCGTTTAGTCACAACATCAATAGATCAATAAAGAACAGTAACAGATGACAAGCGATTAAACATAAAACAAACAGAAAGTGAAAGTTTTGACAAGACAATGGATCATCGATCACGAGTTGCTACTGTAAAAAGCAGTTGAAAGTAACTTGGACGCGCATGTCTATCAATGATGTAAACTTTTATCTGTCATCTTATTGAAAATAATTTCGCCGTACGTTTTTTCGTTCTTTAAAAATATTCTTTAAATATAAATAACATTAGTAATGGTAACAAACATCATTTTAGTATATTTGTGCTTTAATGTTTGTTGTTCACAGTAAACCATCATTTAACGCAAATTATCACACTTTGTTTAACAATTACATATTATTTTTAAAGGTTGCAGATTATTTTTGTCAAACGGAAACCATCAGGACTAAATGTCACCGGAAATCAATGGTTGCAATCATTAAAAACTCTCTTATTGCATGTACTGAGTAATAGTTTAAAGATAAAGTTATGTTTAAAAACTATTTAAATTATACATTTATAATTTTCCAAAATGGCACTTTATTCAATCATTTAAATTTTTTGGAGCAACAAATGATTTCTATTTAATGAATTTGTATCAATTACAGCAATCAATGTTGTTGTTTCGCCGTCAAAAATTGAACGGAGGTCTAATTGATTAAAATAATCTGTAGGCAATTTAGGCACCTTGTTGACTCGTTTTTATATAATAATTAATAATCCAAAAATAATATAAATAATTAGATTTTTGTTGTTTTAGTTACATAATTTCCACATGACAAATGGCGACTTCACTCTGGGTATTTTTTTATTTATCTTTTTCTTGTAAATTAAGAAATAGTAGGAATTAGATTCAGAAATAAGAATTACTAAACGAACGTCGTTTAAGCATTGTCATCAACGTGACTTTTTAAAATTATGTGTAATACTTATAGTATTTTAAAATTTTAGTTGTTATGTATATGCATAATGTATTCTTTAGTTTTTGTATTTTTATTTGATTAGTTATAACCATTTTTACTTAACTTCTTCCTTTACTATTTATAAGATAGGATAATTATGCAAACATATTGGTATTGGTATTAAATTCGGTATCGTTGGTAATTTATCTTTTAGGAAAAGCTCCTTGTTAAAAGGCCAATAACGACAAGAGGATTTAACTTTTTAGACAATTGGGTGAATTGGTTGAGTGAATTGGGCCGACCAATTTGCCCTAACCAACTAGGAAACAATAATTCAATGAACAACGTTCCTCTGCAAAAAGGAACCAGGAGGTAGGTCCCTTCTGAACTGCTTATTTGTGGAAAATCCATTTTTCATTTCAAAGGCAGATTATCAAGTTAGTTTTGTTTACATCCGTCAATTCAGCGCATTTACATAAAAAAATATTCAGGTTGTCATCTATTTTATTTAGTTCTTAACTTATTTTTACATTTTAATATAAATTGTGAAAAATTTTTCAAAAAATTGTGTCAAAAAGTAAATTCTAGATAGGAAACCTTTCCTATACCGTTACTGACCTTTGGCGGTTCATTATTTCACCAACCAGCTGGTGCACCGTTAAACCATTATATTGATCCTCGGTAGAACAGACACTGCATTCAATTGACCCTGTGGCGTAAGTTGCGTTAAATTTCTGCATTGAAGTATCTCTATACACCAATGTTTATATTTTTATTTGTAATAATACATGAAGATAGATTAAAAAATATATTTTTGCCAGATTGCTCCTAAATCGTAATAAGACCAAGAGGGTTCTAACAACATACGCAGACTTCACAACTTCTTACTCTATTGTTATAAGATACATACATGCAATATATGTATTTTATAACAATATTCTTGAATCAAGTAATAGCAAATAAGTTCTATTTTTATAATAAAATAGAAGATTAGTGTGTAGAAGGAAAAATGGTTAGTGAATTCTAATCAGGTGCAAGTCAATTACGTCTTTTAACACGTAGCGTATATGTCATAAACGCTGGTCCCTCGTAACTTCTGCCGCATACCTGACTGAGCCCTATCGGGTGTCAGTCACGGTCTGGAGCCCGGAAGTGGGCCTTTGATAGAGGACCAGTTAATGGACTACGGCACGATGCATTTAGGCTGCGAACTTCTAACTATTCGGAACAAGACGGTGTTATAGCGGCCAGTTACAACCAAATACAGTCTTTACTAATATAGTATTGTCTTCTTTTTTCCGACTATAGTCTGTTAATATTTACATGTTAAAAATATATTATACGTCGTAACTAATGCGCCTTAAATCTTGGCCCTTATATAGGCAACGGGTTTTGTTTTCCAGGGACCATGGAGCCAGGATATCCATCCTTGCCGGTATAGTTTCCCGGCCCAGCGGCGGCCTCAATATTAGGGTTTGCTATTAGCCCTCTACACCGCGTGTACAGTGCGGCGGTATACCGACCCTTCTCTTCCACTGTGACTTCACCTTAGCTGCAGAGGATAGGGTTGACACGACACTTAAAGTATTAAAGAGTCCTTCACACTTAAGAGCTGCCTTCACGGCTGTCTATGTTTCTTTCAGCTTCTCTGCGGCTTACTCTACGACCGAATAGAGGTCCTAGTAAATTATCGATAAACTTAAGTTTTTTCTGACTTCGGCAAAGATCTTTAGTATTAAAATTCAAGGCCTTTGCCACTAGCTCATCAGGTAAGTAAAGTGTTTAATCCACTATAAATTAGTTATTATAGAGAAACAAATGTTGTATAGAACTGGGTCACTTATATCAAATAAGTATTGATGACTAAGTAATTTTGCAAATTTTATTGTATTTATCACTTTAATTTTTTGTCATTTCGAGGCGCTTTGTGATTAATAGCTTCGTAATAGTCTCAGTGCCACTTTAATTACAATTTACATTTTCCTTATACAGATGGAGACTCACTTTCATCTTTTCGTTAATTGTAATTAATCATCTTTCTATTCATTTCATAAATTGTAATTGGAAACGCTTATGGCTGTTTTTTTTCTATTTCGCTTGACAGAAAAGGTAAACTGGTATATTTTTGTGAAAATACATAGTATGATTTTTAGAATAGATTATATATCCTGGAAGATTAAATGTAAAACACGCTTGAATTATACTGTACTTATTAAATAATTTTAATAACATTATTGCAATGCTTAAAATAAAATTTCAATTTTGATGAAATGGGCAATTTCTAAAATGCATATACGTTAAGACTCTCTATCTTAATTATTGTCCTAAATTGCCGACTTTAAAAACCTTAAACTACAAGTACAAATATTTGTGAATTTAAGCATCTCTTCTAAGTTCTAAATAATATCAAAAATTAGGCTTAAGATCGCCTTTTAGTTGACATGCATTATTTCAGTAGATATTTCATTACAGTTCACGTTAAAATTAGGTATTTAAAATTAGTAATTTAAGTACTCCAATTATAAATTAGCACTAATCGTAGTTGACTTGTTACATACAAAAATTTGTTATTTAATATTAACACGCTTCGCTAATAGAAAGCAAGGTTTGTATTTATTAAAGTTATAATTAAAATACTATGTTAAAGGACTAAATAAATATAGCAAATATAAAAACCAACTAGTCTAACTAAGTTCCTTTTGCTGGTTTTTTCCAGATTAATGGTTTCCCATTTAAATTACTTATTGTAGAAAGGTATTTAAAATCTAATAAAATGGTAGTCCTGCATAAAATATTACTATGCCAAATTTTTGTCGCTGTTTTCGAACGCAACGTACTTTAATACGTTATTATGACTTCAGAAATTTATTAAGAAATATGTCCAGTTTTTTTCTTTAGTACCTTCGTCGACTAAAGTTGAAACCTATGGTTTAATGCAATATATTCTATTTAGTAGTAAAGAAGCTGCTCTCGTATCAAAGTTTTATGACAATAGTACAAAATTTTACTTTTAATGAATCTATTAATATATAATATTTTAATTATAAATGAATCTTTTCTAATGTAAATAAATTTTCACTGATAATATTTAAAGTTACTAAAGCTTGAAAATCTCCTTATTTGATATATTTAAAAAAATATTTACTGTGATTCGGCATAAAGCCGAAATAATGCACTAAGATATTAAGTATGAACGTCTTTCTATGCGTATGAGAAACTGTTGTTCGAAATACGTTTGACACTTTTCTATATTAATTATATTAAAGTACACGCTAGTGGCAAGTTCATGATGGCAAAAGAGCACAGCATGGCCGAACGCTAAGGCAATACGACTTGCTTTGTAGGAATAATTTATGCTTAGTAAGGCAGATACGTAAGGAAAAAGTGTCGTAACCAGTACCTTAAAAGGCACCAGAGATACCTAGGTATTTGGCCTTCCTTTCCCATGGGATCGGTTGGCCGTAATGTTTTAGTTGCCCTAGTGTCTGGTGAGGGCCAGCGCGTGGCCTTATCCTAACGCCTGGGTTGAGGACCGGGGGTATCGTGTAATCACGACGTAATCTAGACCGATGAAAGTGTATTGCAACACTTTTATCGGGATTGACGTCGATTATCCATTTACGAAACAAATCGCCTAAACTATTGATCGCGTTTTGGAGCTTTTTATAGATATAGTTTGGTCTAAGCGACGAACAATAGAGAGCGGTGTCATCGGCGAAAAGTGCCAGATTGACATCATCGGGCTTTGGAATATCGCTCGTGTAGAGCGCGAATAATAAAGGTGATAGGACCGATCCTTGAGGGACGCCCGCTTGGAGCGGACGGCTCGTGGACAGGGTGCCCTCGACTCGATATCGAAAAGAGCGATTCGACAAGTAGGCTTGGATGATGTGAACCAGCCTGTCCGGCACTTTGAGAGTGTACAGCTTGTAAATCAAGCCGTTGTGCCAGACTTTGTCAAATGCTTTTGCGACATCGAAGAAGACGGCCCCTGTGATACGGGGTTTGGATTGATGAAGACCGTTCAGAATGAATTCCGTCAGGCGATAGATTTGGTCGGGACACGAGTGCTTCGGACGAAAACCGAATTGCTCGTCTGGGATGAGGTTATTGGAGAAGGCGTGGTCTTTCAACCGGAAGAGAATTATGCGTTCATATAGTTTGCCCAAGCAATTGAGCAAGCTAATTGGATGATAACTCGTGGGTAGGTTAGAAGGTTTGTTCGGCTTTGGAACCGATAACAATGGCTTCTTTCAGGCATCAGGAAAAGTCATGTCGATAGTAAAATGTTAAAAATGTTGACCAACACAAACAATAGGGCCTGGCAAGTATTTTAACGTTCTATTTGAGATACGGTCTGGGCCTGGTGCCGACCGGGGTTTAAGACCCTTAATAATTTCGCGGACCTCCTCCGGGGTCACTGGCTTTAAAATATCGCCCTCTGGTGGTAATTCAGCCCTAAGTTCGACTAGACGGTCCACCTCCGATAGGTGAGCCTCGTCGGCGTGTGCGCGAGATGGCGTACATTGCTCTTCTAGCGTATCGGCTAAGCATTCGGCCTTTTCGAAGTCATCGAAAGCTAATAAGCCCCCGGTTGGCTTTGATAATGGCGGCATGGCGTCACGGGGTTCCGATTTCATACGTCGAGCCAACTGCCAATAGGCAGTGTGCGATGGCACTAAGTCTTCCGTCAGACCTAACCATGAGCCTTTGCGATGTAACTCTAATCTATCACTGACTTCTAGCTGAAGTTGCCTAAAGCGAAATCGGTTTGACTCAGAATGATAGCGATAAAACGCCCGCTTGAGTGAATTTTTCTCTCTTATCAGGCATCGAATACTGAATGGCAAGCCAAAGTTGCGGTTACCCGAAACCTTGACTGTCCTTTCGGAGTCGTCGATGGCTGATGAGATATGCGTTGTGATGCTGTCGATGGCAATAAACGCTTTGTCTACACTATCAATAACCTCCGGTAGGTTAGCGCAACTTTGGGGGTCCATAGTCTTGAGTTTGCGTTCAAGACAATGCCAATTTGTTACGGTTTTGGTCATAGGGACCGCACCGGCGCCTTGGCCCAATTTGAATAAGACCGGCAAGTGGTCAGAGTCTAACTCACAGAGTGCCTCTATCGATACGACATCGAGCGAGACGTCTCTAACTAATAGCAGGTCTATAATGCTAGGAGCACCATGCCTGAGTCTGAGTATCTAGTTGAAGTTCCGGGAGCTATTATATTTATGTTGAGTGACTCCTCGAGTTCCAGCAATTTATTGCCATTTGTGTTTGGCGTAATGCAATTCCAGTCGGATGTTTGCTATTTAAGTCGCCTGCGATAATGGTTGATGGGATTAAGCGAGATAAACACCATAGCTTAACAGTTACCGCTGTGTGGTGTGTTCACAGTTAATAACATAATATACTTTAATAAAATGTATAATTCATAAAAATAAATTTCATTCTCTAATCGGTACCAATTGCACTAAATTAATTATAATACTTGTATGATGCTTTGGAAACCGGATGTGGTGAGTTCGAATCCTGCGGAGACTCAACAAATTTACATTGTTTTTTTCTAGTCGGATAGGGCAATTTGGGCCGATTTCCCAATTGTCTGAAAAGTAGGATGGACCATGCTTTTGATGGACATGTAAAATTCGGTCCACCCACTAACCCACCAGTTTGGTGACCAAAAAAATGAAAAAAAAACTTGTCAAAAAAACCCCTAATAGGCAGGGGTACATTAGGAGAGGCCTATATCTAGCAGTGGACTAACACAGGCTGATGATGATGATGAATTGTATGCTGTTTATTATTATATGAAATAACAAAATATTAAAAATTTGTTAAATTAATGAATAGGCTCTTCGAATATTAAAGCATATTATAAAACATGCATTTACTCTCACACAAAGACGAAACTGATTCAATACTTTTTATATTAAAATCTGCTTTGTGTTCGGCTCATTAAGTGCTACTGGCAGTATTAGCAAATCCTCAGGAAGTTCCTACAACAATAACTTATTTTTATTTCAAACAAAAAAACTGATACCCCTAAGTTTGATCTATCTATAATCTATCGAATATCAATTGATATAAAAAATGTTAATTTAAAAAATACTCCTGTAGCTGCTTAAAACGGTAATACAATCTGCGTCAGTTACAATGTAAGGCGTGTTTATCACGTCACAATTTATATACATCTTTCACCATGCCATTTTCCCAAACTTCTACTCCATCCCATCATATAGACATCTTCATATACGTAAGGTCATTGAAGTTAGAATAAACGACAGCTTAAACAGCTTTAGTGTATACGCGATAAGTTAATACAAGGCTTGCTATGTTCAACAACCCACGTTTACGTATCCTGTTCAGCTAAACGGATCAGTGAGTGAAAGTCGCAGAACTAAATTTTGATCCTGTATCTTTTGAATGCAACATGGATTTTAGAAGCTTTTACTCGCCTGATTTTCTGATACTGAATTATACAGTGACAACTTTCATGAGACGTCAAAATTAAAATTTGGTTACAAGCTCACATAAAATGGTGCATTATTATTGATGAAGGATGGACCCTTGTTCTGCTTTAATCACTATTCATTTTTGTTTAACTTTTAACTGACGACTAATAAGAATAACGTACTTAAATTTTGTGAGTGTATTGAAATAATAATGTCAATTCCATTTCATAGCACCATCTGCATAAGATGACATTTTCCCTTACAAAAAAATTTTTACTTAACCATAAATAAACATGAGTTGCTTTTGATTTAACGTCCCTATTTATTTATTTTTCTCTAGTCCCGCCTTTCCTACAAAACTATGTAACAAGTTAACAAGTAATTGTAAGTAAGCAAAACATAATTAGTGTAAGCTAACATAAACACTCACTCAAAACATTTACGTCGTAATAGGCTTTTAAGTAAGGTAGCGTATGTACGTGAATCAGCAATTATCCAAGAGAATGGTTAGGAATAAGCATATTTGTTCGTGAAGACTAAAGAGCGCTAACAAAGCGAACAATAAACGCATTATCTTAAAATGGTAGACCTTTTTATGGATAAAAATAGACAGTGTTGATCATGACCATAAAACATAGAATAAATACGGTAAACACGTTTTATGGCAATAAATGCAAATATTTAAATATTATGGCAATGGACATTAGTATACTAATTAAAATTAATTACGATTAATCAATTATAAGAAAGGTAAACTTAATAGCTTTATATTTAAAATGTATTTAAAACACCGTAAGCGTATGACAAGTATGCAATCAGAAATTACTTTTTGAAAAATATTTGTATTTAACATAAAATTTTATATTAAATTTGAACGTTAACAATAATTACGTTATTAAAATATATATTAAATAAAATAAAATAGATAATGAAAAAAAATTGTTCATATTAAACCTATAGCAATTTAAGTTTTGTCTCAAAATATTATAACAACATAAATAAATGAATAAAAAAAACACAAAATATCTTTATTTTATACATATAGTCTAAAAATCATTTTCCTGTAAGCCCTAAAGTCTATGCGGCTTTGTTTACTCGAGGGGCGTACTAGACTCAAGTACAAATTTAGCCCAACAATAATTATTTAAGCATATATTCTATCTGCCTACATTACATCACGTAATATTACTTTCCTGGACAAGCGCAGTGTGATCTAATTTTCCATAGATTTAACACGTGGGTGTACTTCCCACGGAACACTACAGGCGGTTAAAGATGACATGAAATTTTGCTGTGCTCTAATTAACGTATAACGATAAATTGAATTACATATAAGTTGTCATGGTTATAATTCTAGTCACAGAATCGGCTAGTTGCAACTATTCGCCGAGGTATTGTGTAAAATACTTGAATAAAAAATCATAATATTTATATAATATATCCGGATGAATCTAGTACCAACTTAGGCAAAGCTTATACTATGAAAACTAGTAGACTGATAAATTCACATCATTACTATTCATTAGAAAAAAAATCGTACTATATAGTTACAAACACATATACACGAGAAGAACACCATGTTAATCACACAATATTTTTCCTGCGATGGGGGTTGAACCCACACTACCCTCTGGTGTAGGATCACATACGCCAAGTAAGTCGGCAATGTGCGGGATGGCGAATCGACAGATTAGACTAATTGGTAGACTACTTGAACTGCCTGCGTAGCCAAGTGGTATGGGCGTGTGCTTTAGAAACCGGAGGTCGTGGTTCGAATCCTGCAGGGACTCAACAAATTTTCATTGTTGTTTCTTTTTGACTTTTACATGCCCACCTGACGCATGGATCATATTACTTTTCAGACAATTTGATGATCAGCCCAAATTGCCTAACCAACTAGGAAACAACAACGAAAATTTATTGACTCCCCCCAGAATTCGAACCGACCGACCACGAACGAACAATCTCTGCTTTCTAAAGCACACGTTCTTATCACTAGGCTACGGAGGCAGTCTAAGGTAGAATTACGCGGTGATTGGCTATTTATGTTGACGTATGCGTAAGTAATAAATATATGTAGTAAATTCGTTTACGTTGAAACAGAATCGGAATAATATTAAACACTGCTTCAAAACTTTGAACTACATATGTGACGTCTATTCAATTTTATAGTATTTCAGATATTTTTATAAAAAAAGTCATTTTATTATAATCTTCAATTTATAAAAACGTTATATAAAAAATCTACTTCAATATATAGATAGCACTAGCACGTAAACCACAAACCTACACCACCTTACTATAGAAGCACTTATTTAACTGGTATCTAAAGCATCAATCGATAAAAAGACCAGTCACGCTGAATGCAATTAAACGGGCGACAAGAAGAAGCTTGTTAAGGCAACACTAGTCGCCATTGTGGGAATGTTTTCAAGCTGTCAACTGTCACGCTCGATTTTATGCATGAGATAAAAAAGTTTAAACATCTAAAGGATATGCTGCACACATTATTTCACTCGAGAGCATGTCTTGTACTTAGTTGGAAATATTTTTGTGTTATTTCCACACATCGTTATAACATTAAAGTTATCAAGTGCGTATTTGGACTCTTTTTAATAGCCTTTGTCACGAGTAATCTCTAGGTATAGGGCTAAATAAGATCTAACATTAATGTAAACAAAGTGTTAACATTAACTCGAATGGATGTAAAAAAAAAAATGAAGGGCTTTGATACTGCCCTTTTTATTGAAAAGAGCAGCAGAATTATAAACCAAAATGCACATTTTCTTTGTTTCCGTTAAAATAAACTATTATGTGAAAATAAAATGTTGGGTCACAGCTCTTCAGTAAGCATAATATAGGATAAAATTGTAAAAAGATCTGGATCCTGAATACAGTTATTAACAATATTAATTAACACTAGCTCAAAAATAGATACGACTTTTATAACAATCGTTAATATGCGAAGCCAGTGAAATTTTGTTTTATTCATTTTTGTGTGATCTCTTAAGCACTGAACTACGCAACTGTGTTCCTAAATAACTCAGGCTAGACTTTTCTTCATTTATAATTTATTGCACATCTTACAATAAACAACAAGAGAGGGACTTAATGCCATAGCGCATTCTCTACCAGTCAACCCGGAGCGTGGTGAATGATATTCTGACCATATAACAGTCAAACCGGCAACATTCATAGATATTGTTTAGCCTACGTATCTTTAAGCTTACACTAAGCTATCCCCATTACAGGAACCAAAGTGACCTTACATGGGGTCAATGGCGTCTCATGACCCCGGTGTTACTCTTTCTATATTATTGTACATAACACTAACTATTTATACATCAAGGTAGACCGCCTTGCAGTGTTTACTAGCACCGGAATTTTAATGTAGTATCCTAAAATTTAAATAACCACGACGTTCACTGTAGTTAATTTGACATTAACTTTATTCATAAGCCCTCAAAGCAGAAACAAACTAGACAGAGTGTCTACACAGCTTGCGTTATAATACCTAATTCAGTTATGAAAATTGAAACAGCCTCGAGGTAATCTTGTCAAGCGCCGCATAATAGTGGAACAAATATTAACAGTAGGTATATACAAACACATCGTCTCCGTCTTTGGGTTGCCCTCAATTCACTTAATGTATCGCAAAGCCGATATACCCGAGGAGGCTTTATCAATTCAACTAAAGAAATTAATTGAGAGTAAACTTTGCACCTGGCTCATCTGATGAAAAACGGAGTCAGTATATATCTATCTATCTATTTAAAAAGACAAACATTATTTTATTGAATTAAAGAATAATTATTTTTCTCCCAGATGGAATAATACACAAACGCTTTTTAAATATTCCCAAAAAAATTAAAATTGGATGCAACAGCGTAATAGTAAAATTAAAAAATGAAGATAAGCGTTGTGAAAAATTATTTCTGTCGAAATTAAACTTTTGGCACAGTTATTAATCAACGCAAGTTCTTCGTAACGAGGCCTTGCAGGCAATCCCAACCCCTGTGAAACGCTAAATTTTCCACCATACATACTGAATCCACATTTTGCGAATTTTACGTATTTTATTTAGAGGAAATATCTGTTTGTATGTTTTGAAAAGACTCCGAAAGTACTGAACTGATTAATATTCTTTCGTTACAATAAAGCCTTGTTGTATTAGAGTAACAAAGTATACTTTTTATTCTAGGAAAATTAATGAAGTAAAGTCGTGGACTGAGAGCTAGTTGAATATATTTTTTTCCGACGTTTCAACAATGTCACTGTTTTTTGAATTGCATCATTTCTCGATGAAGAATGTCATGTATACCTACATCTTGTAAATAATATGTATCACCAAAAATATCAAAATTATGTTGCTGATGGTAAAGAACTCGTGTAATAGTTGCAACTGAAATTTGCCTATTTTTTTACTAAAGACTGTGAATCACTGCAAGTATTTTACGACAAATAAATCCAAACTAACTTTAAGGTACTAGTATATTTTCAATTTATCCTCATCATAAACCAGTCACAGTCAAATACGAAGCATTGACGTAATAGTGTATTGTTAAAGAACTAAAGTAGGTTATGTATATTTCCAATAAATAGCACAGTGCTAATATAGGTTAAAGTAATTTACAACAATCGTCAATTGCATCAAGTAATCAAGGTATAGAGTAGTTTATTCAAGATATAATTAAAAGTGTCATGTAGGTAAGAAAAGAATCTACCATCAGCGCGGTATTCTGGCAAAGTACTGCAGAAATATGTGGGCTTATAAAATACAGTGTGTAACAATTATTACGTCTTATTACACTCATCGCGCGGGTGAAACCGCGGGCCGAAGCTAGTATACAATAGAGCATTTGGTTAAAGATGATCATGAGCAAGTTGAACCAATTTTTTTGAGCCAAAGAACGTGTACACAACCAATGCGGACCAGAACATTAAAAAAAGAAAGCGTCTACGGCCAATTTTCTTAGAGTGTATGTTACGTCACGTTTAATCAGCACATACGCCGGCTGCGGTGCCCGTCAAACCGGAACACAGTAGCGTTTTCACACTACTGATTTGCGACAGAAATAGGCACCATGGTGGAACAACCCCTCAGACCTTTTTTACACGTAAATAAAAGGTACAAAGGCGTACTTAATGTTAAGCATATGTATAATATACACTTACACTTAATCTTGTTTAATTTAAAAAGTCAAAATAATTTATAATTAAATATTATAAATATAATTTTCAAGATGCTATTTAATATATTGTCTTTTATATTTTCTTTAACAGCCCAGAGTTTCATTACAATAGATTTAAGGTACCACGACAACCCAATGTTCCTGTGTATCATAATAACTATAAAACATGATGTATTATTACAATAAAAGAGGTGATTTTGTAAAAGACTTATATAACTCGGACACATGTGAATTTAAATAATAATAGATAAGAAAAAAAAGCTATTAAAGTTTCACGCACTACTGGGGAGCAGAGATTTATTGCTGTAAAATTACACAGAATTTGGCGTTAAGTAACATATTTTGAAATTAAACTTGACTTGAGAAATACATTCAATCGCTAATTGTTTAATGGACGTTAAATTTTTGATCTGATATATTTTCTTTTGCGAACAACTGGACATCTTTAATCTACGACTTTTCACGCAGCAAGGCCCATTTTTATGAGTTGTGGATAAAACTTAATGCACAGGATATTTAAACTGATTTATGTCTTTATTTCGTCGCAACAGCCATCACTAACTATTACACCAAGCATATTGTAGATAATATAAATAATAAATGCGACTATATGGAGATAAATAAATATATATTCAGTACTTATCGTAAAGTAGATATACCTAATCTAAAATTAAGAGAACCTTAACTGTCGGTGAAAATATTACAGTATTTACCTTAGTTGCCTAGGTAAGAAAGCTCTCTCCGTAATTGCTGGCCAACCCCATTAATATTTGATGAGCTTTTGAAGAGGGAATTAATCGAATATAAAGTCGGATGTTAGGCACTTAGTATACATAAATGAGTGTAAAAGCCATAATAAACACATCCTTATCGATAAAATTAACCTAGTATACTACGTAAAAGTTTCTTTCATTTACGCGAATACTATATATATTACAATTCAATATAATACTATAAGCTATTTTGATATTATCAAAAAAACAAAGTGGCAACAGCATTATTTTTGATAAAGTCAGTACCACTATAGAAAGCAGATCGTAATATAAGAAATGATAAATCCTGATAGAGGCAGTAAAACCACGGTTTTATTGCTAGACCGTCACCATCGGCAATTTCTTAAAATCTTTAAAAGTTTTTGGAAAGTCCCTCTGGAGTAGAAACTACACGATAAAGTTCCGAAAAACGTCACTTTTCTTATGAAATTATCAGAAGACATTTCTAACAATATTTATCTAGTAATACTATTACAGAAACAAAATACGAAATTTCTTTTATTGAATACAAATAATTTTGATGTGCCCGTATTTTATCCCCTTATTCTCAAAATACTAACACTGTTAGATTCTGAGTAAAGAATCATCATCATCATCATCATCATCATCATCATCAGGGTTTTGGACCGTATCCCACCACGCTGGTCCAATGCGGGTTGGTGGGTGGACCGACTTTTACATGTCCATCCGAGCATGGATCATCTTACTTTTCAGACAATTGGGTGATCGCTCAAATTGTCCTAACCAACTAGGAAACAACAATGTAAATTTGTTGAGTCCCCACAGGATTCAAACCCACGACCTCCGTTTTCTAAAGCAAACGCCTATAAGCTACGGAGGCAGTGAGTGTGAGTAAAGAATAAAAAGTGATAAATTTCTAAGGATATTTTAGGTTTAATTTTAATGTTCACAAAAGTGTGGCTTAATAAATATTTGCAGCGAATCACCTATATTATGTGAATAATTTAATATATTCATCATAAAGGAAGTATAACTTATTTAATTTGGGATCGACTACTACAAAAGTTTACAAAAAGGGTTTTATTGCTGAGTGCACCTACACATAATGCTACTGACAAATTAAGCAATCATAGGTTTCCTTCTTGTTTTACACTGTCATTAAAATCTTGCTATTTAAAAATATTTGACAAAAAAAACAAACATTGAAAAATTTATGGAGTTATTGACATTAAAATTAAAAATCAAGCATCGCAAACTTAAAGATTTCCTAGGCGAAAATTAACCATCCCATTTTAAATTTAAAAGCCTTTCCCGAAAATGATCACCCGTCTAAATGATGAACAATTATTTTTGATAAAATATGATCTTAACTTTTGACAAAAATGAAAAACTTCTTCAATCTTCTACTTAATAAACGACTAACATAATAACTATAATAATTTTACACATCATATTTTCAAGCTTATTGAAGAAACTCAACTGGGTTTCAGAAGGATTTTTTTGCATATCGTGTGCCCTCAGAGATGTTTTTCACTGAAAGTAAAATTGTTATCTTGAACCTCTCATATATCTGTTTAGAAAATATCTGAAAACAGTGTTTTTAGAAATGAAACTTTTTAGCTTTCGACAACTTCAAAGCTTAACTTGTGTCAGAATGAGAGCTATTTAGAGGTCATTTCACTTTAAATTTGCAACAAGTTAATGTTTATCCCAGTTTTTATTATTTGTTTATAAATAAATACTTGCACGTATTGAATATTCTTTGAAAAGTTCGTTCTCAGCCAATAATTAAATATTTTTGCTTGAGAATGGGTTAATTAAAGAAAAGGATTATTTCAATGAATTTCTCGTATTATGTCTTACTTAATAGGAGAAATACAAAAATATTTTATTATGCTTACAGTTCTTGGATGTTAATGAAACTGAAACAATGCTTTATTTACCAAAACAAATTAGTATTTAGAATGGGAGATTTGATAAAACATTTTCACTATATTCTTATTTTATTTACTATATTACCTTTACTTACATAACAAAGTATATTGACACGAATCTTATGACATATTATTGATAAATTTAATCTTATTTAGCCTAAAAGTTGGTCTAAAGACCGATAGACAGACAGCACCTATCATGGCAGGAGGTGATTAAAATTGCAATTCAATTCAAGCTTAAAGTGAAGTACTCAAATAAAAGTGAAATTATTTTAAATTACCATCCTTAAAAACTATAACTGAATAAAATTTAAACTAAGATTTCAATAGTTAAACTGGGACAGACTCGCAAGAAGTAATCGCAGCCAAATAATGTTTTGTGTTTAAGCTTTGAAAGAATTCATAAGAGAAACTACTTCATGCTTAAATATTAGCTTGAATGGTACAATAAAAGTTTGTCGTGCTGTCTCATTACTACATACACAACTCCTACAATTTTAGAAACAGCATGCGAACGGGAAAAGTTCATCATTAGCACGCGTATAAATCTGAAAACTATATGTTGTTTTGTTGAAATTGAAGATAAAACATATAGGTTATTTCTGTTTTTTAAATAATAAATCAAGCCAAGGACTGATATATCTTTTATGAGCACTAGTTTGGGAAAAAATTTGCAAATAAATTCGAGAGATAATTAAATTCTAAATTGTGTTACTCAAATTTAAATAATTAATTGTTAACGTAATTAAGGATACTAATATATTTGTTGCTTTAAAGTATTCAATGACTTACTTCCTTAACAACGATTAAACAAGTTTCTTCCGACAATTTAGACGATAGATGCATTTATCAATGTTTTGTTAGCGTACACATAGATTTGAGCAAAACTATTTGGTACATACCACTCGTGCTGGCAGCTGCCAAAAGTTTAAGGATCAATCAGCTGAAACCTAACAATAAATAATTCTGTATGATAACATTAGCGCAGACTGGTTCATAAGCAGCCCCTACCGGTGGTAGGTCCCTGTTTCTTACCGGTGGTGGGTCCCTGTTTACAGGAGACCGTCTGGTGGAGTACCACCCGGTGCCAATTTCTGCCCAAAGCAGCAATGTGAAAACACTGCTGTGTTCCGGTTTGAAGGGCATCGAGCCAGCGTATTTACTGGGTAAACGAGACTTAACGGTAGGCAGCGTTGGCGATACCACTGGTATTGCCTAATGTCTATGGGCGTCGTGACCACTTCCTATCAGGTGGCCGAATGCTCGTCTGCCTGCGTATGGCATAAAAAATACACATATGAAATAAAAAAATAACAAACATATGAAATATAAAAAAAAAGCAGAAAATTGAAATCGTTTCAAACAGATACTTCTTTTATTTATTTCACACAAAATTATACTTACAGTAAATTTATCATGTCTGTATTTTATAAATCGATTTTGAATTTGAGGTTATATGTGATAATATCCCCAATACTATTGTCCATTCAAATAAATTTTAAACGTTTGTTCTCAGATAATTTCTCGGTAACATTAACAAGTTTAAGAATGATCTATTTCTTAAGCAAATTTAATTGGATAATCCGAGAACTGACCGCCAAGATGACTAACAATGCTTGAAGCTATCTCCGGAATTAATTAGTAGTTCGTTTGCTGTTAGAACAATGTTAATAGGTATTACATTTCAAACTACACATGTAAAAGCAATCCAGAACAAGTTATATATTAATATCACAAAAAATTTAAACCGAATTTCATATTGTAATGAAATATATCTCTGCGAAATTTGATCCTGTATCGTAAATAAATTTACAGTATAATCTCCCTGGTTTTATCAAGAATTTTAAGCATTCTGTACACTAAGTAATTCCCTTTAATTTGGTGTTCCTTTAGTATCGCCCTTTTGACCGATATCCCAAAAAAAGTAATACTTAATTACTATTTCAAGAACCAAATAATTATTATTAAAACGTAAATATGATTGATAGAATAAAATAATTTAGGAAATTTTCAATGTAGAAGCCCCTACAATATATTTAGTGGAATGAACTTATTTCAAACGTTTTATTTACTCATAATAACATATCGTTTATTTAACGATGTAACTTCGTACATTTATGAAAACGTAATCAGACTAACTTGGTGCATGTTTCAGCGGCATAGTTTCGCATTGCAATATTGCATTATACCAAATCTATACGAAGTTAACTCGCTTGGTAGCCAAATAAAGTATAGGGGACTCAGTAACTTTCGTTTCGATTCCTAATTGATGGAGCCAAGGCGAGCTTACCATCTAATTTTAACGAACACGATCGATATGCCAAATGGGCTTGTAAAGTATCGGTGCTGTATCTGATATATTTTTAATCCTGCCGACTATAATAACCAGGACACATCAGTAGTAACTGTTCAAATACCAAATCCCTGACTTATATCGTCCTTTGTAGTTAAAATCGGACGATGTCATATTTCATATGTATTTCGGTAAAAGGCACAATGAATTATAAATCTGTAGGTACATATATAGATTCAACATTTTATATGGTTCATCAACATTGTTGATGATAATGGAAATTTTAATGTTGCTAAAAGCCTATCGGATATTTGTTAACATATAAAGTACTTGAGGAGATGACTTATTATTATAAATTATCTGATATAAACTTGATTGAAATGCTGTGTTAACGTAAAAGAACTTTTAGAATTGGAATAAGCTTTTCACATTTTTAAATTCATTTGTAGCTCGTTACGTTATTATTATACATGTTGCAATGTTACAATATATATTATCACTACATACATTGTACAAACCCAATTGAAACGTATCATTTTACAGAACCTAAATTAAAATATTCTTCTACTGCCTCCGTAGCCTAGTGGCATAGGCGTGTGAGCTTAGAAACCGGAGGTCGTGGGTTCGAATCCTGCAGGGACTCAACAAATTTTCATTGTTGTTTCCCTAGTTGGTTAGGGCAATTAGGGCGATTTCAGACAATTGGGTGATCGACCCAATTGTCTGAAAAGTAAGATGATCCATGCGTCGGATGGGCATGTAAAAAGTCGGTCCACCCATGAACCCGCATTGGACCAGCGTGGTGGGATACGGTCCAAAAACGCTCTAATGGATAGGAGTGTATTAGGGGAGGCCTCTGTCCAGCAGTGGACTATCACAGGCTGATGATGATGATGATGATGATGAACATTCTTCACGAAATATTTCTTAAGAAAACAAATTACAATGTGGTGTGGTAGGCCCTACGGTAATATGAACTGAGGAAGTCTGTTAAGTGGCAGAAGTAAGCTGGATGAGAATAGCCGAAAAACGGAAGCAACAACGTGCATTAGGATTGCTTTGCGATGCACTGCTGGACATAGGCATATGGCCTATAATTGACTGACACAGGCTGATTATAATTGAATGATTGAAATTGCTTATTAGAAAACAGCAACTATTAAAATACGCAGATCAAATACTTCGGTCTAAAGGTTGTTAAAGTCTCGGTCGGTAAAGTTTTTTATTTTTCAATAGTCGTAGATATGTTACAAAATAGTTTTACGATGTTAAAATCAAATGTAATAACAATCGCTGAGGAATAAATTTTGATAGGATTACACGTACAAAAGCTCATAAGTATAAGCTTATGCTTAACTTAGTGGTGATCCGATTTGAGGGCTTTAACTGAATAATCCTATTGTACGCAACTTCATATTTATAACTGCATATTTCCGATTTTAACAGGGTTACATTTTAAAATAATATTATTTCAACAAAGTATGGATAAAATATGCACTCCTCTATTTTCTGAAATACCACAAAACAAAAATTACTAATTAAAAGAAATATAAAAAATACATATCTCAAACATTACGAACGTCTTTCTGTAAATGAGTTGTTAATTATTCTTATTATATGCAAGTTATTTTTATTCATTTAATTAGTGTTGCAAATAAATAAAGCCAAATAGGTTATCGGATTAAAACACTGAAACAATTTTGTATAAATAACATATGTGTAGTATAGAGCGCAAGTTATAAAAGATTATTACGTCAAGTACGATTGCATTTTGAACGTAACTTCTGGGAACTGGGTAAGTTTCAAGGATCCAAAGCCAAGAGGCTCTATTTCGCAGTAATAAATGATATTAATGCAGCGACTTGAAGTTCGTAAATTTGAAAGTAACTTGACTCAGTGAAGTAGGACACAGAATACACGTGTGTTTGAAATCGGTAAAGTTCTTTCGCTATGTTATTAAATATTTCATAGTTAGACGTTATCCAAGTGAATTTATCCTCGTTATATACTTTTCAGAATGTTTACAAGGTAATTTTCTAAGACACTAGAAAAAATAAAAATAGAAACTATAAATTTTGTAAATAATTTTGTGATAAGTAGCTTAATACATATTTGAGAAATAAAAAAAAACGGCACTTAAAATCGCAACTCGTTCGATTAAATTACACTTGCTGCCAAAACCGTAAAAGATAGACATAAAATATGTTGTACATAAGTGTACTACTTGAATTGGTCTACAATAAAATCCCAAATAGTATTAATCTATGTTTTAAGAATAACGCGCAGTAAACATTTTAATGGTAACATTGGGAAAAATTGCAATCAGGCAAGTTCAAAACTTATTTAAGCTTAAGTTTAAGTTCATAAATTATTGCATTAAAAAATAATTGTATTTACACAAAATGTGTATTAGATGACATTTTGATAAAATATATACCAGCCATCAAAGATTTAAAATACGGTGGCAGAAAACGGTCATATTTTTTTGGTCAGATTTCACTTGTTTTGATTATTCGTTGGCTATTTTTTTTTCTATATGTAATTTGCGCTATTACCCCTTAAAAAAAGCTTATTGCGTTTAACAATTGCAGACAATTATAATTCTTAGCAAACATTTACTAGAACATGAAACTCGATAAAGTAACAATGACTGTGTTTTATTATGTGTTAACTGTGGACCTAGTCTCGACATAATTGGTTAAAATCCTACATTTCTCTTTGCAACAGCGCACAAGTGACCACAAAGGATCGCAACCACTTTGTGGGAACTAACACGGATGAATAGTGTGTCCAATGTGTTTAGCTCTTTACAGCGTTAAATGACAGGAAACTCAGTCGCAGTGTTCAGATAATATAGGCCAAAGTGCATCACTAAGAACGAAAATGATTTTAATTCGTATTCTTGAAAATACGTTTAGTAAAATAAACAAATAACAAAATTATTTACATATAATTACATACAAATTATATATTCTTATTAAATTTTTCCCTTACCTAACTAGTAGCTAATAAAAAGGGTTTGAAATGGAAAGCTCAGTGCAGGATTTGCACTTACTTCTAAAGCATAACCACTTTCTTACCGGTGGTAGGTCCCCTTTTTACAGGAGACCGTCTTGGTGGGTACCACCGCGGTGCCTATTTCTGCCACGAAGCAGTAGTGTGAAAACGCTGCTGTGTTCCGGTTTGAAGGACACCGTAGCCAGCGTATTTACTGGGTAAACCAGACTTAACACCATATGTCTCACGGTAGGCAGCGCGTTGGCGATACCACTGGTATTGCCAATGTCTATGGGCGTCGGTGACCACTTCCCATAAGGTGGCCCGACAGCTCGTCTGCCTGAGTATGCTATAAAAAAAAATTCTATTAAACTAGGGAGTCGGTAACATGTTAAGAGTTTACGAATTATGGTGTGTTACCGTTTTTACATTTCAAAGGGGCTATGCGTAATATTTTAAATGAGTTATTTAGCATAAGCGTCGATTTAAATAATTGTATATGTCGTATATTTGTAGCAACTTTTATTACTTATAAGTATGGAAAAGTTATGATTATATATATACATTTAATGTAGCTTGCTAACTGCCTCCGTAGCCTAGTGGTATGGACGTGTGCTTTAGAAACCGGAGGTCGTGGGTTCGAATCCTGCGGGACATAACAAATTTTCATTGTTGTTTCCTAGTCGGTTAGGGCAATTTGGGCCATCCCCGTTGTCTGAAAAGTAAGATGATCCATGCGTCGGATGGGCATGTAAAGTCGGTCCACCACCAACCCGCATTGGACCAGCGTGGTGGGATCGGTCCAAACCCCAATGGAAAGGGGTGTATTAGAGGAGCCTATGTCCAGCAGTGGACTATCAAAGGCTGATGATGCTGATGCTGAATGCTTGAGGGACAATTTACTGATGTTAGCCTAAAGTTCCTTTCAAAATTAATTTATAAATGCAAGGTAAATAAATTGTTATACTTTTTTGCATTGTTACAGACAATATTAGTTCCGTTGGTTTATATAAACAAACGGAAATATATTTTAAATAAAAATTTTGGTCTCGAAGCTCGCTTACTCCTAGTATTAATCGGGGCTAAAAGCGGAGCAACCAACAAAAAGCTGAAGGAATTACAGCATTTTCAGTGTTAATAAAACGATGACCTAGCAAATTCATTAGGGTCAACCTTCAACTTGGGCAATTATGTTCAAATTGTCTCGATTAAAATAGGGACTAGAATGATAGTATTTCTTGTTTAGTCGCCATCTTTACGTGGTACTGCTTATTATCAATTTTACTTTAAAACTTAATGATTTAAATTAAAGTTTTAGTGGAAGAATAAATAATGTATTAGAAAAATTTATCCAATTAAGTTGTATACTTACATATTACAGTGTTGAACGTTTTAATTAAACAGGACGTAAATGTTAGTGGCGTTCGACAACAAAGCCTGTATTCATTAACGTAACGTTTCTAATTTAACGTAGGTCTGACGTGTACATATGAACCGCATGATCGCGAAGGGAAGCAAATGGATCTAATGCGACTTCCGTTTTGAAGGGCACCTTAGTCTGCGCAATTACTGGGTAAACGAGTATCCCATGTCTCATTGCGGTGAGAAGTTATTCGTGGTGTCGTGCACCGTACGTGAGTACCGCGTACGGTCGTATTCTGCATGTTTTATTGCATAAATTAAAAAAAAAACTAAAAGAAGTTCTTCTTTAAATTAAAAAATTTAAAAACTATATTTAACTGAGCTTCTGAGGTTCTCATTGATTTATTACAAATATGAAGACACTAACTGTAATGTCCCCTTTTAAAGTCACGTCTATAATTTAAATAATTAAGTTCTTACTAGTTATCTAATACAAAAAATTACGTTTGTAAACAAATAAAGACGATAATAAAAACTACAGTGTTAATAGCTACGTTATTTTACATGTGTATCATATTTCATTATTTACATAAAAAGAAATACTAAATCAGTATAATGTGAGTGACAACTTTCTGAAGAGATATAAAAGTGTACGAAAGAAGTATCAGTGCTTGTTAGCTACGTGTCTATGCTGGATCATATAATGTTAATAGCGATATATAATAAAAGCGGTGATCGATAGTAACGTATGTATGTTTTGTCAGGCAAAAGCAACTTCGAGAAAGGGGCAATAAGAAGAATACAGCTGGGCTGGGCAGCGTATGGGAATCTACGTCGGGTCTTCACTTAGCCAATTTTGCAGACTCTGATGACAAAAGTCTTCAGCCTATGCGTGTACCTGTCATGACATACGGTGGGAAAACGTGGACACTCACGGTGGGGCTGGTCCACAGATTTATAGTCACTCAGCGGGCTATGGATTATGTCTCATGCGGTCCAGCTCGGACGCATCGCATTCGAAATCAAGTGACCCGACAGAGAACTAATGTTATCGACATAGCCCTCCCAATCAGATTGCTGAAGTGGCAATAGCCCGGTCATATCAGCATAAGAACTGATAACAGTTGGAGTAGACGAGTTCTTGAGTGGAGAACGTGAAACGGCAAACGTAGTGTAGGACTCCAGCAGACTAGGAGCGATGATCTACGCAAGGCGGCTGGCAGAAACTGGATAAGACTTGCCCACGACCGTGCTCAAAGGCGTGCTATTGGAGAGGCCTGGTCCAGGCCAGGTCCAGCAGTGGATAAATGCAGGCTGATGAATCGACATCAACCTACATTTTTGTGTACAATAGAGTATAGGAACAGAACATTTGCGATTGATTGGGCAACATACTTGCAGGTGCAGCCAGTCCCTTAAAAATTTAACGCAAGAGTTATTTAATTTTTTTCCAAATGCCGTTATAAATAATAGGTTAAAATATCAAGTGTACTTTGTCCAGTGAATCTAATAAAGGAATCTGCAATAATCACAAACGGCATTCAAATAAATGTTGATGAGAGAAATAAGATCTAAAGTAAAACTAAAGAAGGAAGTAGTAAATAAGATCTAAAGTATCTCAATGCAAAAAGTAACACAGCGAACACAGATAAATGACAAAAGTATTTTTACAAATCATAGCCTCGGGTTTAAAGATACGAGTATTTTGGATTTACGTTTGTTAACAAGCAACCTGTTGCGAGCTTTGTATTCCGGTTACAACTATGCTTGCTTTTTACATCTTAAAAACTTTTTTTACTAAATACTAACAGTCTATCGTAGTGAATTATTAAATTGTCAAAATATACAAAGACATATTATTATAAAAGTTTTTATTATATTTTTTATAATATTCCTATCCATCTAGTCTAATCACTAAAATTCGATGAAATTGTTTTCAACTTCGTTGTAGAAGAATGTTAATATTATTATAAAGTTATTTTGTATCTACGTATTGTATTTAATATAATAATTTACTACGACTAGTTAATGTTTTTCTAAGTAAACTTATTTAATATTCTTCCATTAAGGCTAAAATAATACCAATTTATTCAAAAGAATAAATTTAATATAATCTTTTCAAAACTAATCTATAAAAGTAATTACTTTACTACTACATAAACATAATTCTTTGTTTTACAGTGCAATATGGAAGTCACCTTTTCCATATTGCACCGTAATACAATTTTTAGGGTAGAACTAAATCTTATTCTGAACATCTAAAAAATAAAAGACTAGCTGTAATTGCTCAAACAGATATATATGCCAGAGTAAAGTAAGGATTAAGTAATATTTTATGGCAAGTTAAAGTGGGCGCACTTTTATTATTTGCAATATTATTATACTGCACCCGGATTCTAAGGCGCGTGCTTTAGAATCCGGAGGTCGTAGGTTCGAATCCTGCGGGGACTCAACAAATTTTCATTGTTGTTTCCTAGTTGGTTAGGGTAATTTGGGCCGATCACCCATTTGTCTGAAAAGTAAAATGATCCATGCGTCGGATGGCATGTAAAAAGTCGGTCCACCCACCAACCCACATTGGACCAGCGTGGTGGGATACGGTCCAAAAAACAAAAAACCCATAATGGATAGAGGTGTATTAGGGGAGGCCTATGTCCAGCAGTGGACTATCAAAGGTTGATGATGATGATGAATATTATTTTCACTTATGAGTAAATTGTCCCACATTCGACTAGCGTGGTGTCTTACGGTCCAAAAACCCCCTAAAGGAGAAGGCGTACATTTGAGGAGGCCTATGTCCAACAGTGGACTAACGTATTACTTAAGCAGTAAAATATTTTAAGAATCTTTTTATAGGCAAATATTTTCAATGCGATACATTAACTTAAACGTTAATTCGTACCAACCAAATATAAAATATAACAGTGCATAGTTAGTCAAAATTGTTTTGTCGACAAGACGCGCAGGGAGATTGTAATGCACTATTTTATTATAATAGCAGGGATGCTCATACATACCTCGCGATAATATGAGTACCAAGCTTAGCATGTCAGTTACGCTACGCCAGAGCTATGTTAACATGTCAGGAATACATTTTATGGTCTGTTTCGTGTTATTTTTATGCCATAGCTAATAAGGAAAACAGAAATTAAAACATGTTTATGCTTATAAATTGGAACATGGACTGGGTTTCCACTGTAACACTAACAACAGAGGCATCTTCAAGTGGTCATATTAATGCTACATTGGATTAGCTCAGAAAGGAGTGGGTAATGGAAAGACAGTGTAACGTACACGTGCTGTCCAAGGTGCTGTCTTCCGAGTGTGAGTGGTGGACTCGTGGAGCCTAACACCGAGACAGCTGCTGGAGACTACAAGTCGTGTTCTTTGAGTAGTCTGGATTTTAGTCCTCTCCTCCCAAGACCCTTGACCAATGTATAAATCTTGTACCTAAAACAGATACGCAGATCGCGTTAATTTCAACGTAATTTAAGGTAGGGTATCCAGACGCTTACGAACAGGATCTCGCTTTGTCATAGCGATGGGGCTAACCTTCGATAAATGTAATATTTTTAAAATGACAAAACTTAGCTGAACCAGAACGTCACATACCTTTGCATATAAAATCAATATTATCATACTGAGGGTCAAAGAGATTTTAGAAACAACGTGGAATGATCATCGAAACGCAAAACCCCCAAACCAATCAATCTCACTTGCGTCTTTCCATAAAATGCCCGGTGTTCTCAAAATACCCATATAGATATGACACCAAGGCATAAAGTAGTAAATATGTTAAACTCTCAAGGGAAATAAAAGAAACTATGTAGGAAAGGATGCGTTAAGCCCTATTATTAAAGAAAAATGTATTTGAATGGACAGACAAGAAATAAATTACAATTAATACGATTTTACAGCAAGAAAAATACGTGACGTATTCCAACATATTTAAGTAAATAAATGATAAATTGATCTTTACTTGCCCTTTATAAAATAAAGGGCAATGGGCCAGTCACATAAGCTGTAGAACTGACGATCGCTGGAGTCGGAAAGTTCTAGAGTGGAGACATAGGCTCGGGAAACGTTGTGTGGGAGGCCTTGTGACAAGATGGAATGACGACATTCGCAGAGTGGCTGGTGTTATGGACATGGATGAGACGGCCGAATCGGAAGCTCGTGCTTTAGAGGCCTATAGCACCAGAGACATTACAGCACAGATGATGCATGTGATAGGACAAAGTAAAACAAACGAATCAGAGATAAGTTAGCTTAATAGTTTTACAACATTAATTACAGACCGATCTGAACAGATAGTTGATCGCGGACGTATTAACTCTCAGTTAATAATTCCATTCAAGACTAATTTATACAAGACACTAGATTACGTTTCACAAATTGTGGAATCTCTCGATGAAGTTGTTTAGCGCAACAGATGACTGATTATTCTGCTGCGATTGTATTGTTAATCTTTACTCTCTTTAATCTTTTTTTTTACCGTGAGGAATAGCAACTGAATATACTGCGAAACTAAAATGTTTATCAAAAAGTTTATGACATAGATACGCGACAGACTTACAAGCCTACAACGATAATGTTTACTATTACCTCAGTGAAACGCTTATTTAGGTATTACTAAGTTTATACAGTTTTGCACTAAATGAAAATTACGTGACACAGAACAGCAGTACTAACACGGCTAACACTGCTTTACGATGTGATGAATTCTAACATTGATCTTTCATGTTTTAGAAGCTTATTTAATGGATAACAAACGAGTCATGTTAGCTCAACCATGAAAGACTTATGACGTTCCACATAAATGAATAACTTAAATTTTTGTCAAGCAGTGCGCAATAAGAACATAAACGATGTCATATATAATTTCGTAAAAGAGATCACGTTATCTAAGAATCCTAATTATCGAGCCTTGCCCAATACGGGTGCTAGGCACAAACTCGAGTCGAACTGATATAGGAAGCATGTCTGAATGGAACCTGCGATGAATGATTATGACATCGTCTTCGCAAATGTATACTAGTTGAGATTTGACATGAATGGAGACGCTTGACACAGCTATCACTCGCATAAGACTGTCTAAATACAGCATCCGTCATGTAATGACTATCCAAGCGTTGTTGCACGCAAAACGTTCCACCTTGAGCAAAGCTCCTCAAGTCGCACGAGCGATTTCACTCAGGGGCTCAGGTCTCTCATCTAGTCGCAACGCATGACCCAGCTGCTAGGTACTGACCATCCGCGATACTTAAACGAGCCGTCAGGTGGCTCTTGGGCACCCTCGATTTACAGACGACCGCCCTTACGTGAAGCTTATGCACTACGCAAACACAGTTCAGGCGAGCGTCCCAGTTTAGGTCTACAGATAACGGCCATCGCAAATATGACGTGTGAAAGCTGTGCACACTAACGCCACGCTCTCGCGTCGAGGCACAGCCCTCGCTCGTATGTGGTGTACAAGGCGATTTCACCACAATGGCGTGTTAACCTTCATATCAGTCCCAAAGTAACGCTATTTCGGCGAGAGTGAGTCGCCACCTGGTTCGTCCCTCGATAACGTTTCAACCGGTATAGGCTGGACCTGATCGGCAGTACGGGAGGCGCCATTTGCCGCCTCGTCAGCACGTTGAATCGATGTCAGCAGAATGGACGGCAGTCCCTCAGGTCCTCAGCAACCAATATAATAGCGCACACTTAAAGTTGGTCCTGTTCAGCATTGAGCAGTTCACTCCACAACGGATAATCATAAACAACGCTGACAAGATTTATCTTGAGCTTCCTGAATAACGCAATATGCATGTTATGATGCACGTACAATGTAACTTTTCGTGCAGAGCATTGATTAAACTTCATAACTAATGTCATAACAGAAAATGTTCACCGAACAGAGATTACCTTTTCATGATTTACTGCCTAAACAGAAATTTAATGTGAACTTGCAATAGTAATATCATTGTTCATGAAAATGTTAGCTTTGTTGAGCGCACTAACTTAACTATCTAGATATAAAAGAACTTTGCGACAGAGAATACGCATTTTTTGACGTCCTAGATTATTTAAAATTTTGTAACATTGTATGTTAAAAATCGTAAAGATTTGTTGATAAAATTACTATCTATGTCAGACTAAATGACTCAGAACTATCGCATTGTTTTTGCTGAATGATTATGATAATGATTTCTAGTTCTATGTGAATCTGATTGAGAAAAAAAAATTTTTTATTTTTATATTGTAAATAAGTTGAAAAAAAGTTGGAATTTTTTAACAAAAAATAACAAAACTACTAAAACGTAAAATTATGAATGAAAATGGTTAATTTAATTAAAGTTAATCATTGTCTATCGATGTTAAATATTCATAATAAATAGGTAATAGGATAAATTCGCAACCCAATATTTTATATAGTTCGTGTCTGGTAAAGTTCTGTTAGATAATTCTGTTTCGAAAGAGGAGACGCCATTGTTAAGTTGTACGAGAGGAGCATTTGTACGGCTTTGTAGTTCGGATGTGAGGCTATTACGTTTCCTCAAAAGAAAAACTTGTCCCGTCTCCGAAATAAATAGCCTTTTCGTGAGGGAAAGCGAAAGGTAAATTACCGCACGCTTCAGTTGTATAATCAACAGCTTTGAAAAAATACTTCACGTTAGCAGCAGTAGCTAATTCAATGTTTTTATCGATTTAATTTTGGTTCTTAAACCTTCGAAATATTTAGAGTTAAAATTTACATAAAGAATAACATTACCTTAAAATAATAAATTAAGAACGTAGTTTTGATTGTTATATAAATCAAACGTGAGGAAAAATATATTATGAATTTTAAATATCAATGCAATTTACATAAAATAAATCATAAATAATTTTTTGCTTTTTAAATAACTGTATTAACTACTATTATTAAAGCTTTGATTGGTGATCCAGGTTTGGTGGAGAGATTTAACTCCTTGGTTGATGGACTGTTTTATTGCGTCATTTAAAATTCTTAGAACATGTCATTTAAGGTAGTTTTTTCTGAGGAAAAAATGAAATCAGTTCAATTTAATCATCAGAATATGGTATATTTAATCTTTTATTTAATAAGAATATAAGGGCTATGTAAGGATATATAAGGAACAATTACAATTCTATATTTTAGTAGCATCATATAAATATTTAATTTAAATAGTAACATATAACACTTAGTTGGAGACAACATTTAGCTTGCATTTCCCAAAGAGTTACAGGTGTACTTAGATTCCTGTGTCGCTTCAAAAACATGTTTCCTGTCACAACCAAAATGAACGCCATGCAGTCCTCAATTTTTCCTTTGATCGACTATGGTGACGTGTGCTACTTTGACCTGAATGCAGATCAACTCCATAAACTTGAACGGCTTCAATAACTGCATTCGATTTAGTTTCAATCCGGAAATATGATCAGTGTCATCGTATCGAACAAAATTAAATGGCTCCTATTCCACAACGACGAACGCTGAGAGGCTCTCACTCCTCTTTTCTTTTCTCATATACGTCCTGACTTAATCGTCCTCGACTCGCTTATAGTCGTCCTTTTCCAATATCTCAGTGAAACTAATGTCAAAGATCTTCGCTCGTCGAAACAACGTCTTCTCTATGTCCCTCTCACCGTACTGATTTCGTTCACAAGTCTTTCATATTCAATCTATTATTTTGTGGATCGGCTACTCTTGAGATCAGAAATGGCTAAAGTCACGCTCAGTTTAAAGCAAATTGCAAACGTCTTTTGAAGAGGCGTCGTAGAGTAATTTCCTTGAACGTCAACTAGTTTTTTGTGATACTATGACTTTATATACATATATATATAGTAGTAGTTGTATATATATCAATGTATTATAGCTTATAGTATTGTATTTATATATATTATTAATTTAATATTTATTTATATATATAGTTTATCTTTGGTAGTTTTATTTTATACTATAATAATATTAGATTAAGGTTTATTACCGGAAATTACATGTTTTCTAATCTTACTACACTAATGTTAAATTATGTAGTCTGTTTTTCTTACTAGTGCACCTACGCTGTGAATTTTCGTAACCTCCCTAAGGTTGGCTGTTAAAAATGCCTAGCATTAAGCCCATTGAATTTCTGGTAAATATATATAACTATGTGTTGATACATGATAATTATTTCTGGTAACATTTTTGTGAAAATTTCTTATGTCGCTTTATTTATAGTTATCTAATTTAAAACTTATCAAAATATACAAGTTGAAATCCGGAATCGGAAAGTATGTTTAAAAAGTTGTGGCGTTGCAGTTTACCTTTTAAAAGTTATTACAATGTTAATTTTAAACAAGGTAATTGATACGGTCCCACGGTTTGACAACGTACCAATCCATATAAAAACACAGAAAGAGGATTGCTGAGTTATTTTGTCATCTGGAACTTTTTCCGAACCTACTGTGGCATCTGACGGTCAATAAGAAAGTACATAATATTCTGTGTTGTATTGAGACATTTGTATTAAATTCGATCATAATCATAATGCATGTCTTGTTCAGTCAAACGTCTTTTCCCTCATTAGAATGCCCTTACAATTCTGAGCCTACTCAAATCTTATAAATCCGATCAATGTAATACTGAACGCTTACTTAAGCCGTCTTATAATTGGCTGATTCGGATGAAGGTTGAAAAGATAAAGTAAAACTTAATCTCCGTTCGCAAATCAATTATTTATTAGAGGCAATAAATTCGGACAGTTCATGCCGCATAAAAATTAACGAGCCCTGCTGGAAATCAGTGCCAAGAAAAAGTTTGCTAGGTTTGTAACACATTTACGTTTATATTTAAATATATTAAGATATATTTTCATGTATATTTCAAATACCTAATTTTAAATTACATTTATTTTTGTTTTGGACTGATTTTTCACCCTAGCAGTGTTGATTTATAAACCGGAGATCGTATAAATCGGTTCAAAACCCGTGGGGAAACTATTTTGTGTAATCGTTGTTTTCTTCTTGGTTACGATGATTTGGGCCGATCACCAAATTGTCTTAAAAGTAAAATGATCCATGCGTCGGATGGGTATGTAAAAAGTCGGTCGGCGGGATACGGTCAATAAACCTCCTAATGAAGAACACAGGCTGATGATGATGATGATGAATATAATGTCTTACATAATTTTTAACAATTTTATCGGTTACGACTGACTCCTAGACACTCTTAACACAGACATTCGGAGGTTTAGAGTTGATAACTTTACTGTTTACAGATGGCTGACTAGAAAGGAAGTTAAGTAACTTTATCAAACAGTATTTGTTTGCTTCATATTAACGTTCTGAATGTGCCGATCACCAATTGTCTGAAAAGTAAGATGATCCATGCTTCGGATGGGCATGTAAAAAGTCGGTCCACCCACCAACCCGCATTGGACTAGCGTGGTGGGATACGGTCCAAAACCCCCTAATGGCCTATTTCCAGCAGTGGAATGTAACAGGCTGATGATGACGATGATGAATGTTGTAAATTTTATATTAGGTTTTAAGCTGTTTCTGAAAAAGGCATAACTAAAATAAAGTACAGTAATCAAGTTAAACATTTATAATTAAAAAATGATATTTAAAATACATTGAACGGAATTTACCTGTGTTATATAATTTTGTAAAAATATGTAATAAACTTGTTAAACCTCTTAATTTGCGTGCGGCTATCCTTATATTTCATGTCTTTTTTAATAATGTAATATCATTTAATAAAATAGAATTCACGTAATCTTGTTAAACGATGAATTATTCTAAGAGTTTTATTGATTTTTCAAAATCGCTAGACGCGTCGTACAACATGGAACCGGTTTCCTTGAGTCGCGGTAGCGCTGCACTGCTACTCCTTCCACAGAATAGACACAAATTACATCCGAACAGAAACATGTACTGATTAAAACATTATTTATCTTTTATGGTATGCACATATTCTTAATAGATTTATTTTCAGCTAGATTTTTGTTATTTTTTCATTTATTGTGTTTACGGTAAATGTTTAGTTTGAAAATTTGTGGAATGAATTTTATAGTTTGCGAATTAATATAATCAACGTAAAAAATGTATTATTGCGAATTTGAGGGCAACTGTAATAATAATAAATTTTATAAACATTGCAAATAAAAAAAATTAATGATAGTTTTCAAATTAAATCTGAATTATGAATACGTCACATACTCACACATTATGAACAGTTCACCCTAAACTGTTTTCCTTGTAACGTATCGTTCATCTTAAAATAAAGTTGCCAAAAAAAAATGTTTCATTACATAATCAAAATCAGTGTACTATAGTATTTCAAATTTATCTAAGGAGTTATTTAAATTAATTAATTAAAAAAAGTTACTACAAAAAATCATAGCCCAATGAAAACTCAATTTTAAGAATATATTAAATAAACACTTTAAAAGCCATTTTTGTTTATTACAATAACATATTCGCATATATTCAAGGTGTGTGACCAATCATCTCACCTGTGAATTCTCACGCATGATCTTTGCCACACGGCGCCGCTAGCAAAGTTAGTCAACCAGCGCCATTTTAGCTCCAGTCCAGTTAGACTCGTGACGCGAGTTGAACGTGTCAACATGGCCGTTGCCGCCAAAGTGTTCGTGAATGAAAACATTGTGTACTACTTTTTGACCGGTCGTGTTAATTAAAATAATATAATTGGTAAAGTGCAATACAAAACTGTGCTATAAATAATCGTATTGTGATTGAATAACTTGTTTTTAGTTCGTACCGAAGTTTGTTTGCAAATTGGTTGTCCGTAAAAAGTTTGGTGCCCACAAAGATTTGCAGATTGTGGTGGCAAAATTGTGAGTGCAGCGGAGTTCTTACTTTAGGTTATTAGTTTATTGGATACTAATTGGACTGTTTGTTGTTACTGCATCAGCCCTGCGAGTATTTATAAAGGTAAGTTTGCGTCTAAACGAACTTTTTTACGGGTTAAACTTTTGTAAAATAATATACTAATGTACGACATTATTTTTATTTAGAAATGCAGAATTTAACCTAATTAATTCTGAATTCGCTTTTAATCAAAACAAAAAAATATAAAACGATAATTTTTCGATATTCTGATTAAAAACAATTAATGCTTGAGTTTTTTTAATTGACGTATATTTTTTGAAATTTACGAATTATAGTAAAAAAATAAAAACCGTAACTTAGGAACCACAGATTAATGTTTATAATAACAATAACCGAAGGGTAAAAAATATCAAATGTACTTTTTATATGTGATTAAACTTTATTATGTGTCACGCACCTACCTACTTTTACAGATTAACAAAACTGTACAGTTGAACCTATCTTTGACATTGGCAGAATCACCGAAACATCCTCGGTGGAGCCATTATAAATAAAAGAAGAAGAAGGTGAACATATGAATCTAAATAATTAAGACGAGTTGAAACTTGTCACATAAATTACTACTTAAAAATACACATACTCCAAAGTAACTCATAATTGTTACATAACCCTTGAAAATCAAAACCACAAGCTTTTATGCTCTGCTTACTGCGTGATTTTAATAAAGTACTTCAGCTAATGAGTCAAAATATCTTTAAAAAGACAGTACAGATAACATGTCTATTTAATGCTAAATAATTTCATAATCGTTAAAACGAGCATGAATGGATGATTGTTACATAAAAACTGTTTCACCCAATAATCAAAAAAAACATAAAGGAGATTTTAAGATAACTTGATATATTCTTACTTATCCGCCAGAATAGCGTTTAAATGAAAATCTACGATGAATATGTAAAATTTGGCCATAACATTGTAAGTCCGCGGCCAATAGTTGAGCTATCTTTATTTATTTTTTTACTTATTTGCGCTGGTAACATTATCTAGTGACAGAATGGTATATGCTTTATAGATCACAGATGTAGATTTCCGCAGGAATAGGAACCTACGTTTGCGTCTATTTATTTTCTGGTGCTGTTGTTTTCTTGCAGCTGCAAGATAATTGTCCTAACTGGCTAGTTAGGACAATATCTTCGGCCAATATGCTTGGAAACGAAAAATACATAAGCGTTGATTTATAAAAGTCGGTTATGGTTGACCAAATCATATCTTTTGTAGGCCCCCTAGGTTTTTAAATATTTTAATATACCGTATATCGATTTTTACTCATAGTACATTTGCATTGTGAAATTCTTTCGATGTGTTTCTGTTATCTGCATGGATTGAAAGGTCCCCTTTTACAGAGACTTTATCGGAGGTGGTAGGTCCCCTTTAAAAAGGGGGCCATCTGGTGCGGTACCACCGCAGTATTTCTGACGCAAAGCAGCAAAGTAAAATTATAAAGTGTTCCAGTTTGAAGGGCACCGAAGCCAGCGTATTTACTATATAACCGAGACGTAACATGCTATGTCTCACGTAGGCGCCGCATTGGTGATACCCTTGGTATTGTCGATGTCCATAGGCGTCGATGACTTTTCATCAGGTGACCCAAATGCTCTGTCTGTCTTCATAGAAATAAAAAAAACTGTAAGCCTTGCCAAAATACAAAATAAAAATGTACGATTATGTGCACAAAAGACTTTATCTTTAGAAAGGATGGTCAAAGACAACATATCCAACCTTGAATAGCCTTTATGTTCAAACAACGTTTAACAACTTGCGTATCTGCCGAAGATCTGTCGTAAAAACTAAGGTTACGTGGCATTTACTGCTCGTTGTGGAACTTGTATTTTGGGTGGCGTGATGTGAATTTCTTAATCCGCCGACTCCGTCACCCTCAAATGGTACATAAACGTTTATAGTTTTTAGAGCGTACTGAAGAAAGTTAGTTTGATACAAGCGCTTGAAGTACTAAGAATGAATTATGTAGTAGATAGAAGAAATAAGATTTACCTAAACGGTTTAATTTTAAATCAGGTGATACCCCATTCTTCAGTCTTTATTAGTACAAAAAAACTGATAGAATTATTTTGTATTCATCATTCAGCCTGTGTCAATCATCTCTGACCTACATAGGCCTCTTCTAATGCACACCAACACTTCACACCTTCGGCTATTCTCATCGAGCCTACAACGGCCACTCTGCGAATCCGTCACTCCATCTCGCCGCAGGACGTCCCACATTACTTTACTCGGTCTCCCTCCACCCCAGAGCTTTCTGACTCCAGCGGTCGTCAGTTCTGCGGCTTATGTGACGGGCTCACGGCCAGTTCAGCTTACTAATTCTGTGATTTATATCGGTGACTTTGTTGACCGCATCAAAAATTATGAGATCCTTCAGAGATATTGCCCTCTCCATAGCTACTTGAGAGACTTTAAATTTATAAACCAGTCGAACCGTATGTCTCGGCACCGTCATCACAGGTAGGACGCACTGATCGAGGATTTTTGATTTAAGGTACTGTGCGATGTGTCTCGATGAAGCTTATGAAAAGCTTTCCAGGCCAGCCGAATTCTTCTGTTGCCCTCACCCTTATATAGTTATTTCTACCTAGTTCAAGCGATTGCCCTAGGTAAACGTATGGCCCGGACTAAAACGTTCGTTGAACATGACCTTGGTTTTACCCAAGTTCATCCGGAGAGCGATGGGAAACTTAGCTAGGCTTTGCTTTTAGGTAACATCCATGATGTCGATATGAGTGTACTCGCCGTTCACATTCATGCTGTGTTCCTTGTCGAGCGACTTAAACATATTCTCCGAAGGAGCGGAGAACAGTTGCGGAGACGTGACATCTCCTTGTATCATACGAGTCTTATTATATATTATATATATTATATAAAGTTTTATATATATACTTACATTATTATTTATAATTTAGTATGTTTTTTCCCACTTTTCTTTCTTACACATTATTTAAATTTGTATCTACAATGTTTTTTTTCAAGCACCACCTTGCTTTTGACTGTATAAAAAACTGTTTTAGCATTAGTCCAACTTTGCTACTCAGATAACGTCTGTCAATAGGCTTTTCAAAATAACAAAAATAAAATGGTTAAAACGTACTAATGTCTTATTTAAAGTTTTCGAAACTCACTTCACTATTGAATTTCAATTATAATAAATCATAACTGGAGTGATCTTAACTTTGCTGGCTATTTATTGCTAAACATTATCAATCTATTTAACTTCAGTGTACCTCACTTAGAACACGCAACCCAGTCACGTTATCTATCAACTTCAAGTACAGAGTTATGTATTACGGAAATTAAGTAGAATCCAGCGATCATTTTCACGCGAACCGAGCGTAAATTTAAAACGACTCGCAGTTATACGACTTTAATTAATAATTAAAACTTCAATCAGGGCGCGGGCTACGTGTTAAGTTCGCACAAAGGCAAACTTTGAATTAATGTTTGTTGAAGGATCTGGTTTAATACTATCATTTCTAGTAAGTTATATTTATAGAAAAAGCTTCGTAGCGATTGATAATGGCAGAAGTTAGCAAAAGTTCTGGATAGATAAAGCATTATGAAATCAATAAGTTAAGTTATTATATTTTATAGTAAAATTTCAAAACAAGAGAATTGTCTTATAATTAAATCACATACATAGCTATTTATCACTTGATACCTCCATAATATTATTGTTGGCGACAGCTGGTCCATGCGGTGATGATAAATGATATATAATTATATATATAATATATGATATTATATATATCAGACAATCGTATCTGACAAAGTTGACTTAACTGCTAAAAACGATTTTCTAACAGACTCGGTTTCAAGTGAACTATGAAAAGAAACATTGTAGTATACAAATTTAATAATTTATATTGAAAAAGTAGGAATTTTTTCTACTTTTATCATTATAATACTATCACATTACCAAATTATAAATACTATCAATGTAAGTATATGTAAAACCTTTGTAGTGTGACAATGTTTTTTCTTTGAAAACATTTCTTTAATAATTTACAACACTTTTTATATTCTATCTAAATTAGAACTAGTATTGTGGATGTATTTATGATGATTGATGATGACGGTAGTCAGCTGGATATAATCTAGAATCTTAGTTAATGAAGTCATAGGTAAAACTGCTATTGCGATCGTGTTCTTGCAACGTTTTGTGTTGATTGAAGGAAGGCAGATGTTACCAATTTGAACATCTAGGTTTCAAACTATGCTTGTAACTTGTTGATACATTAATTTCCTCGTAGTAATCTGACTGCATAACCATTCTTTTTCCTAAAGTTTTATTGGTCAATGTTGTCGTATAAACAAAACAAGAAATCTTATCATTTGCGTTTTTGCAAATAGATTTAAAAATAAAGAGGCAATAGCATTGTTATTACTGTGTTTACATACATTATATGTTGTTTTAGCCAATTCAGATGATAAATTAAATCTTTACGTACAATAAAATCTTGTAAAAATTTATTAAACAATGGTATATATTCCTTGTTTAGTAATCACTACATGGTATTAAACCAAGTCGCTTTTGTCTGTCCTATATCCTCCATGTACACTGCTTAAATATTTAAAATGACGACAACAGATGATTGATGTGTTTTCTTTAATAGATCAATGATTAAAGAAAATGGTTTGATTTATGTCATAATCACATGATTTTATTAATTTTATCCTAGCTTGATATGATCGTAAAAAACTACAACTTTCTTTATAGAATTGTGTTTATTCCTTATTTATGTGTTTTTCCCTAATCCAAAGAAAAGGTGTAAACACAGTTGTACTCCGGTTGATGTGAGTAACTCAACATTAACGTTTCATATTTTTGTGCTCAGTGGTTGTGCGGTTTTTTTAACAATCAAGTACAACACGCTTTACTGAGCAATCGAGCGATATTTGTTGTCTTATCTTATCGTATTCACTTACCATCAGAACAGTACACTACGTACAATAAAAAAATAAAGATTTTCCGATCAAATGTTGTACAATTCCGTTCGATATAATATTTCTTTCAGATGGCAGATAAAACTCCGGGCTATGGATTGTAGATGTTCCTATCTGTGACCTGACCGCCGTGGCTATTGTTAAACTTTCACCGTAGCTTTTGTTGTTAAAAAAGTATAATTACCGCATCCGTCATAATTCCGAATCGGGAATGTGAGACGACCATTTTAGTGAACGCTATGTTTAAGCGTCATTTTGAAATTTCGTGTTATCAAACACTATCGTTGACTCTCGCTCGTTGTTTACGTAACTTTGGACATTACGGATAAAATTGAATACGCCGGCCGTTAAGTTGTCTAAAATGTTGTTGTAACAATCAATGATTATTAAACATTGCTTTATGTAAGTCTTAATTGTAATGACGCAGCAAGATAAAGTTGTGATTTTTATCGTGAATGTTCTGAATTCAATTATGATCTATAATAAGACTATGGAATAGTTATAAATAAGTCGTTGCCAAGATGAATTTTGACTTAAATTTGTGTAACGAAACAGGCAACACGGTCACGTGATAGTAAGTGATACGTCCCGTCTATAAGAATCGCAGCGTTAGAAGCTAAAAATCACGCTGAAGCATGGGATGTTATGTCTCTTGTACCTATGTAAGTATTGCTCGCTACGGAGCCCTTCGACAGTAGAAGCCCAGAGACAATAGTGCTTATACACTACTGGTTTACGGCAGAAATAGGCACCACGGTTATACTTCCCCAGATACCCTGTAAAAGGAGACCTACCACCTTCAAAGGTTAAAGCGATATCGTTTAGCGTCATTTTGTTTTAAGTTATCAATTCCATATTTTGTTGTGCTGTTATGTCTTGTTTCTCGTATAAGAAAATTTTAAGGTTATAGTAAACTTTACAGTTATATTATCGGTATCTAAATACCGACCTACCAACAAGCACGTCGTAACTAAGTTCGTATTATTTACTTATAATGTTGCAAGTGGTAAATATACTTTGTAGATGACACTAAAGTTAACGCACGTAGTGACCAGTCATGATTTTATTCGTGTTTTCTTCGTTAAAATGTATCTCAATTTACGAGAATTAATCTATCGTAGATAATTTAACTGCCTCCGTAGCCTAGTGGTATAGGCGTGTGCTTTAGAATCCGGAGGTCGTGGGTTCGAATCCTACGGGGACTAAACAAATTTTCATTGTTGTTTCCTAGTTGGTTAGGGCAATTTGGGCCGATCACCCATTTGTCTGAAAAGTAAGATGATCCATGCGTCGGATGGGCATGTAAAAAGTTGGTCCACCCACCAACCCGCATTGGACCAGCGTGGTGGTATACGGTCTAAAAAACCCCCTAATGGATAGGGGTGTATTAGGGGACGCCTATGTCCAGCAGTGGCCTATCAAAGGCTGATGATGATGATGAGATAATTTAACAACAACAACATATAAGCGCAGTTTATATTTATGTCTATTACTTCGTGAACAACAGCTTTATCATTAATCAAGACCAATCACGTCACACACGTTGTCTTAACCTACTTTAATAGTTAACAATAGGCCCATAGAAAACTTCTTCATCTTGTTCGAGCTACAAAAGATAGTCATAGAATAGAACTTTATTAGCGCTTTAACCAAAATCTGAACCTTGCAGTGGTTTGCATCATTCGCATAGTTTTATGTCTATGAATTTGACATTAAACACTGAAAATAACGACCCGCAAAAGGTTGCGCCTTTCGATTATCCAAGGTCTTCGCTCTGTTGTTGGGATCGTTGGTTATTAACTCATCGGAATATGATCAATACAATTTAAATAGTGCCAATGAAATTTAGAAACAATACAATTGTAGATAATACATTCCGTACGAATGTATTTTACGGATTTTATTGCGTTTGGTAACGTAAGAATTATGCAGCGTTGATTTTTGATGATATGTTCAGAGTCAGTAATCAGATGGAAAAGACTGAGTATATAGTAGACCTACTAATTTTAATATAAAGCATTTAATTAATCATTACCTAATTCAAAAGCAGTGCTGATATAAGGGCCATTAATTACAATTACAAAAACACATTCTGTTCAGATTTAAATACACCTTTCCATTGGTTTATTATTTTTTATTTACTTATTTACCCAGAAACGCTGAGTCCAATGATAAAAAAATTTCTTAACACAAATTTCCAATTAAAACTTCGGCCGTTGTCCATATTGGCTCGTCAGCCGTTATGTTTTAAATTTCTTATACCTTTTAGATGTCAATTTTATTTCTTACATGCTGCAAGTTTGCAATTTTTATGTCTAATTTGTTGATCGTTAATCGTGTCAACGACAATTAGTTATGTAAGGATATAACAGCTTTGTATCACATATATCTTGTGATAATTATTCACCGCATCGGTTTTAATTTTATTAATTTTATTTAAAACCAAAGCATTAATAATTATCACAAGATCTATTCTACTACCTATTTCAGGTATATAAATTCGTAAAATATAATTCCGTACTATTTTGTAATTCAACTAGCGTTCACATTACAAGCCGTTGAACACCTTTTTTAACAATAATGTCACCCTATTCGTGTTGTCGATCCTAAAATTACGATAAGGGTGTTAATTTTATTGACATGCCTCGAAGAAAACGTTTTATGTACATAAAGTTATATGTTATGTGTTTAGATGGTTGTACACGGACTTGTACAATATTACTTTGAACATACCTAATTGCGACTTATTTAATATGCTTACAATAAAATATGATTTAAAACATGCAATTTTGCTTAACACTGTTTTGTTTATATTTATACATTAAATAACGTAACGATACATATTTTAATACTTTATCATCATCATCATCATCATCATCATCATCATCATCAGCAGCAGCAGCCTTAAGCAATCCACAGCTACACATAGTTCTTTTCTAATAAACACTAAGAGGGCTGATCCCTCGCTTGAGACTTGAACCGGCTACTGCACAGAGATCGGCATCCCACCTTGTCAGAAATCGACCATCGCCCCGTCTTCCTGAATACTGCCTCAGTGTTTGGTCCACCGGCCATAGATTCTTCCGACTACGTGACCGACCCACTACCACTTCAACAAGCTTGTACTGTGTCGCCAACTTTTATATGTCTATTCAATTAAAATGTGACCAAATGAAAAAAAATTAAGAGAAAGTTATAAAAAAAGTAAATTAATCCCCACCAATATTCAGATACTTTACTCATACAACATCTTTTATTTGTGAAGTCGGTCAAATATTTCATTACATCTCAAACTCAAAATGTAGTAAAAACTTATATTATACGCACCGCGTCGCTTTTGCCTCAAACCAATTTGCGGAGGCCTGTTTTATCTAATGGGATAGTGCTAAGAGAAATTATTTCAGATTACGCCGTCAGAGCGAAATGAGGTAAAGCAACGGAATCTGCAGGTAACAGATGTTTTTAAACAATATATTATTTTTATGCGTACATTATTTCAAGCGAAATACAATAGCAAGGCCCTATTGTATATTTAAAAAAATATTAAATATAAGAAGGTACCAAAACGGTACATATGTAATATTTTACCTTTTCTTATCCTTTGGGTATATCGATATACAACTATGTCGAATGTCGTTGTACATTCACGCATATTATCTTATAACGTATGATGCAACAAGTCACCGCCATATAACTCTTTTTAAGAGATAATAAAAACTTTAGTTTTTAATAATTATAGGAATGCTTACATAAATTGTGTACTAACCCAGTGAGTCTACCAAAAAATATTTTTAGGTATTCCTATATTCCTATTACTTTTACCTGGTTTTTATATAATTACATATTTAAAAGCTACATAGATTTCATGTGGCAACGGCTGACTGTTTATATAATTAACGCGAGGAAGGAACAAAGTAGCATAAACATTTCCTAAGAATACGGTCTTAATAAGACAGGACCTGTTGCTCCAGCGCTTGTAAGTACGAGCGAAGAAGCCGATACAAAATAAATACTGCACAGAATCTCCAAGCCGGTAATGTAGTCGGTGCTGTTAATGCACAAGTTGCGGTCTCTTGCCGATATTTAGAAGAACAAGTTCTCTATATTTTCTTACCGTTGTCTCTTAATCTTTTAGATAAAATAACTTTCTTATAATGCACTACGTTATCATTTTCATTGATACACGTTGATCTTGTATGTTTTAATACATAAAACGAAAAGACACGACTGATTTACATTTCGGTACATACTTACAAAAATGTTCACTTATTACTATATACTTTATTTCGTGTATTATTTTAAAACAAAAATGTGATGCTATAACTTAAAAGCTCTTCTGTAGAAGAGAAACAATTAATAAATTATCAACTAATCTAATTACTCAGACATCACGGCCAGACATGTCATGTATCTTTGTTTTAAAATTATTACTATTTTTTATCCTAAGATAAGCCTAGATATAGTATACGGACGTAGTAATTCACGTAGAATTCGTACAAAGAAAATGACAAAAGCTAGTTACTGAATTTAAATGAGATAAATGTATTAGATTCTCCTCATTAAGGATGTTAACAACGTGTCCAGAAATGTATGGAGATATTTGTAACTTTACTTTTATTGATGGATTTTATTTCGTTTATCGACATAAAATAGATCGTTTAAGTAAGGACGGTAAAGAACTTGAGAGTCGCGAGAAAGATGCGTTGGTATCTAACATCGACAGCTTCCTTATAAGCAAAGCGACTCGCTGCGTGTAATGGAACTCCATGTTAGGTTTGCTACCGCGAAATGGCATCTGACCATATTGCCGCTAATAGAAAGGCTTGCGAGGCATCTTATTGGTCCTGATTAGATTAGAAACTGTTTTTCCGGTCCTGGGCGCGGAATGAAAGTCAATTCCTTATGATTGGTTGCCTTTATATGTTTTAATGTTTTGTATACATGTACACACAACATTTAGATACTGTAAATGTGTTATTTTGTTTCGACAGTTTAGATTTCCTTGACGAAGTAATCGATACTTCAACTAGATTTCGCTGTTTATATTTTATACATCATCTGAAAATAATATGGGGACATTTGTAAATGAGCCCGGTGCAACAAGTAAAAGTTATCTCAAAACGTTATTGTTTGTGAACGAACTAGCGTTAATTATAACGCAATGTTCCGACAATACAATTCTATTAAATTCTTTATTAGAGCGCCATACCTTTAATGAATTTATATTGTTTAACGAAATAAAATAGGGAATATAAATTATTCAATTGTATTCATTCAGTTGTATCCTCCATTCCCCAGGAAACCTTTTTACATTATACGTATTTTAGGGACCCATCGACTCAAACCCTATTTTAGTCAACAGGATCAATAAAAACGATTGTATAACACTTTATTTGGATTTTGTGTATTATAATTGAGTTACCAGGATGTTATAAATATTTATAAAACCTGTTATGTCTAAATAGCTTTTTTGCTACTGTAGCGTTATACGGCATAAAGAAGTTTTAATTAATGCGCAAACGATCGTTATTTGCACGGTCCTAACTTGTTAATTTCGTTTGTACTCCTAAATTTAATGTGGGAATCCGAACGAGGAATCGTTCCCTGGTTTACGGAATTTTTTAATTTACACTCGCAAGTGATAATTAATAAATATTCGTGAGCGTTTCTTTAGAACATATTTTTTAATTTATTTTTTCTACCTCTGCTTAGTCCAAACGATTCTGATGTTATTCCTTTTCCGATAAATTTTTGTATATAATATGTTGTGGCGCAAAATATACACAAAAGATAAAATGTTGTCTATCCTTGTTGAACGCGAGCCTTTGGTACGATGCTTACATGTTATTAATTATTCAGCATAAATCGTATTTTAATTCTATTACAGAATTTAATTATAAGTCATTATTTTGGACACAAGCAATGAAAAAAATACACGAAGTGGGTTCCGTTTTTTAATTCATATCTAGATTGGCAGTCAATTCTTTTATATCTGTACTATTGGCCGAAGCTAACAATAAAAACCTTCCAACGAGAAAATGTCGATTTAAGAAATAAAGGACATTTGTAACTTCACTGGTAATATTCTGGCGGTTAATTGCAATCAAAGTTTTCACGACAGTCGGAAAGACGACATTAAGCACCGCGTCACGTAATACGCTTCAGCCGTATCGATTGCGCTGTTAGTAAAAAGTTCCACAAGCTATTCTAAGCGAATTACTTTAAGCGAACTTATCGTAAGTTATTGCTTAATATATTGCTTAAATATAATGATAAAGTACCTTAAATTGTGTACAATTTAAGCAACATTTTAAATATGTGTATATAACTTAGTCGCTATATGTGTTGTCGTTAACTTTACTTACAACTGAGAAACACTTTTTTTGTATTATAGGTGATATGTGTAATTTCCGGTATAATCAATAAAATATCGCGTATAATGATCCTAGATGTAAGTATCTAGGATAATGCGAGGGGTTTATTTAGAGAATATCGACTCATTTTAACTAATAAATATGCACATTAATACCAAAATCTAGCAGAATTTTTAGTTTAAAATAGTTAGTTAGATAACGTATTTAGTACATATCATGTTTACAATTTGTATTTGTGCCAATAGTGTTGCACAACCTCTCGATTTACCATTATTTCTACCAATAAATGTTATACCAATAGATTCTAAAACAGTCTTGTTATATTTTATAGCAGTTGTTTTTAAACATCTAATAGAAAAGATCACTTAATTTTATCACCGTTGATCATTCAAAGCTGCAAAAAAATCACCTCCCAAGTGATAAAACGCCGGTTTATAAAACGGACTAAAGGTCGAATGCATTACGAGAGCACTAAATCTCGAGAACATAAAAAAAAACGAAAATAGCGCTACTAAAATGCTCCGAATGCAAAAATATTCAAATCGACCGACTCAACCTGTTGCCGTGACTTGCGTGCTGTGCCAATAATGATTAGCGTTGAGAAAGTCCACTTGTTATATCAATGTTAGCTTACAGTAATTAATGAGTAAATACTGATATTATTCAAGAACACAATTTAACTATTTGAGCACAGAACGTTAATTAATTAAGATGCCAACAACATTTTAGTGTGGTCTGATTTCGATTAATATAAACAAAAAGCATAACTGTAATGACATACAGTTGCGTTCCTAAAAGTTTTTACATGTATTAATTTCATTTTAAAGATTTTTTAATGTCCGGGGCTTGGCAACTAACCTTTACTAAGTTTTTTGTTATTTTTATTACTAAATACCCTTAATCAAGTACTAGCAGTCCGTTCACCGTACCGTGGTATTTTAAGTCTTTTTTATTGGAACGTAAATGTTAAACGTAGCCAATGTTACCTAAATATGCTACTTCTATAGTGAAAGAATTTTAAAATCCTATAACTGATTCTGGTTGATCCTAAAGACCAACAAAGTAATCATATCTTTTCCTATTGTAATTTGGCATAGACTACTAAAGAAGAAGTTGTTTAAGATCCAATGATTGAACGTAAACAGTATTTCATTTCCACATCAGCATCCAGACAAAATATAAAATCACTAAAAGAGCATCTAAATGTTTGAGAAATTTATTCCAGTAAAGCTGATTCCGGCTGAGATGTACAACTCAATTTTAAAAAGAAGCTTTTATGTCAAAAATTTAAAATAGCTACTTGTTATGCACATCCAGAAACAAAATCGAAACAAATCTCCTATCTAAATCGTAACGACTCACTGAAATATTGCTAGTTTCATTGAAAATTTAAATCGTAACGATTTTTATTTAACATTGCTTTCACAATTATAAACACTAACAGCGATCCGTTCACAAATATAGAAAGTTCCAAAATGCTTGTTCTGAAGTGCTGTTAGATCAGGTTTTGAACATTAACACACATAAGATGGGCAACGCTTTGTGCGAAATATTGTAGATAATGCGAACGAATCGAAATGAACTTGCTATTGATTTTAAATTGATTGTGTTTTAGCGTTAAAGTATGTGAATTTTGGAAATAAGTCCCTGTAAAGTAGCAGTGTCTAATGAATCAGATTTCTCATTTGCTAAAGTTCAAACTTTGATGACAGAGTCCAGACTATGCCCGAACTGTTTTAGGACGTCATGCTTTTATAACTATTTGGGCAACAGCGGCTTTAGTACTGAAATATATATAGTATAATCCTAAAATCCCAAAAATGTTATAATTTTTAACATGTAATTCCGATACTTTAAAGTTTAGCGTGGAAAAACGGTACCTATCACTTGCAAGTCTGTTTCCTAACTTATTGTAATTTAAAGCATAATTCAATTTAGATGGAATTTAGTAAGACGTTGATGTTTTAGAGTGTTGATGCTAATTAATTTTGAATTTAGGGAAAATAATGCAATTAGTTCAATCGAAGTGTCTAATATGCAAATTTCGTACTCTATCTATTCTGAAGTTAAATTAACATAAATTAATTATTTATGTGAAATATGTTTACAAACATGTCTTTTTGTCACGTTAGACTAAATATCTTCATTCAGTAATTATAACTTATATTTTTTTGTAATCAAATCAACAAAATTTAAGACAATTATATAAATTAATAATTATATTCTACAATTGAAACGACTAGAAATTTGTACTCTATCTACCTGTATTAATTAATTTGTGTATTTTCATGTTTGCAAAATTTCAGTTTCGAAATAATAAGCATTGAAAAATGTTTTCATTACATCTCGATTACTCAATACATATTACAAATAAACAAAATTATTTAACTGATAGAGACCAAAATATTAAATAATCGCATTATTTAGAAACTTATATTATGACTTTATATTGAACGTTAACATTTTACTCAGTTATCACTTTAATTAGTTGTTGATAATTTGCCAAATTTCGTATTAGTAACTGATTGCACTGATTTTATCAAAAATCTTGAGCTTGATCTTGACCGCTCTTTAAACATAAACAAAGTTAATCAAACGTATCAGTTTCTGATTTAGATAAGTCTTAGATTAAACCACTTATTTGATTTATATTTACAAGATCAACTCAGACCACTCAAATCGCTTCGATAGTGCTATCATCTGCGAGATCCAGTAACGGTCTAAAATTCCAACGATTTCGATTTCACGATGTTTAATCGTCGGAAACACGCTGCCGGGGAATCTGCGGCTCAAAGGAATGGCTTTATGCGATTAACCTTTGCTTTCGATGCGTTAACTTGCTGTTCACTTACCTCATGCAATCGACATTTTATCGAATTCTCGACGTCCTGATGGAACATCTAAGTAATATATCTTAAAGTGATCTGTGAATCTAAGCTCCTTAATTACTAGTTAGTTAATCAACCATAAGTTTCATAGTAAGTTTACAAATGAACATAAACAGATATGATTAAACGTAAAGACAATAAACTAAACATATTTCATGCAATTTAAATGACAGTTATATCAGAACTATAAATTGTTTATATTGGTAATCGAATTTGAGTAAAGTTTCAAATGCCGAAAGAGACTGGAGTTAAAATTAACATTGGCTCTGCACAGTTAATCAGTTCCTGGGTACAGATGATTTCAAGAACTAACAGCAATCGTCTTTATCTACAAGTATAAAACAAGTAGCTTTTTCATCCTATATGTCTTAAAGTGCTATAACTATAATGACTGCAATTTTGATTGCTGTTGCTAAGTTGTTGATAGTTAAAAGATGAAATATAAAATGTTTATCATTTAAAACTACTTCTACAGCTTAATATTCAAGACAAATAATTTCGGAATAACATCTAGTCATATTAAAGGGTGACTGTGATCAACTTTATTCTATAAGAGAAAATTTATTAAGCTAACAACATTTAAAAGCTATTGTTACTTCGAATATATATAAAACTATAAATTATGGCAAGTTTCCAAATGCATATCTTACAGATTGATTAATCTTGTATTTAAAAAATTATACCATCATTTTATGTATCTTTGTACGATATATTAGTGTCAGTGATATTTTTCCATTTATGTTCATACTTAAATCATTTTAAACGTAGATTCTTATTTGAATACTTGTTTTTTGTTTTATAATTTTGCTTTAATAGTATATAAATTAAGCTGAATTTTTAATTTTATGTTCCTTTAAAACTTTTAGCAAATCATTTTAAATAATCTGTCAAAATTAAGATAACCTTCAAAATTTTTCTATGAGCTTTTAACATTTACACCTTAGACCTTCGACTTTTTATTTTTAATTACAAGGTGTGCTTGAGGTACCAGTATGAGGTACAGACACTATATGATAGCGATAACAAATAGGTATTTTCTCTATTTTGCGACACGTGAACGTGTGCAGACATTATTATAAAATTAGATAGAAAGGTGGCCAAAACTTTGTTTATTAACATACTAGCTTTGACCCGCAGTTTTACCTACAAATTGCTGGAATTTTGTAATAACGATATCAGATGCTTTTAAGCCAAAGCTTATGCCGTGCACGCTGCTATAGCTTGCAAATAGCAGGTTTTCTACGTATGCCAGTCTACATTTTGAATAATTCAATCTATTTTTTTAATGATTAAAAATATATTTTGTGTGAATTATTGTAGTAATAATTCAGAATGTAATTTGAATGATTTAAGTAAGTGCCTCTTAACAATTCTAATTCATGCTATGTTATTAAAAATAAATTAACGCCCTAAAATGGTTTTGCGTAAAAAACTAATAAATATGTATCCATTCGTACAATTTTTAGCAATTTAATATAAGTAGAGTATGCTAATTTAGTGGTACATAAACCAAAGCTAGTAATGAAAATGCTAAATTTAGTCGTAAGACTATAAGAACGTCGGAAAATTAAAAATCAGGAACAATAGAGGTTCGAGTGCACACTTTAATTAACCGAAAAGGTGGGCGAAAATTCCCGCAGCATCTCTGAGGGCACGAGATAACACGAGTCAACGGCAATAAAAGAATTCCTCCAAGGCCGAGTGGAGTTTTTTCATAAAACTTTAATAGGAGGCTTACACCGATTCCGTTTTGATGTCAGAATATTTTAATATTCATGTTAAAAGTTAGTTGTTTATTATATTAAATCTTTATAATGAATTTTACCTCGTATATGTAAAATTTATAATAACTCGATAATTCCCTGTCGGTGCCTTATCCACTGTTAAAAAACGTTTAAATAAAATTTTGTTATGTTTTTTTAATTAGTTAATAACCTTATTTTTACTTAGTATTTGCCTATGTAAAAGAATTACCTGAGTACTTAATATCAAAAATATGCCTTACAGTTTATATAATATTTTTAATAATAAGCCTTCTATTAATATATATACAAAACGTGTGTAAGTTTAATTTTAATTCAAAACACTAATTAAAAAAATATCTCACTTTTTATTATCGCGAGCGGAAATACGTTATAACATCCGGAGAGGGCATTGCCTCTGATCGAAACGAGACAGTTGTTTCCTGCCAAGGAAACCGTTAGTGTTACTTTAATTTCAATGTGTTTAAATACCGTTTTAATCTACTGTTGCATTAGACATTAAAGAATATTTGATGCGAAATTTAAAAAGGGCAACAAGTTGATATAATAACGCTTTTAAGAGCGACAGCTTAAACTTTGTACTTTAGTAAAAAAAATCGTGTTTTTAGAGAAGGCACTAACCTCCTAGGTTAGTTTAATTTAGTTGTATCCATGTCGCACAAAATTCCTAATGAATTAATCCGGCAAATAACTAAAGTCACCTACATATTGCAAAGTATTAGCTCGTTGAAGTGGCAGGGGGCCGGTCACGTGGTCAGAAGAACCGATGGTCGATGGGCCAATAAAGTTCTGGAGTGGAGACCGCGTTCGGGTAGACGGAGCATTGGTCGACCCCCGACCAGTTGGGACGCCGATCTCCGTCTAATAGTCCGTGAAGTGACAGTGAGTAGCAAGGGATCGGCCGTCTTGGCGTTCATTAAAAAGGCCTATGTCCAGGATAAAGGCTACTAATGATGACGATAATGATGATAGAAGGCTAAGTTTTGCTATCCTGGTATTTAGTTATTAAGACTCGAAAGTAGGTTTTCATCTTTAGGTTTTAGATTTATTAGAATTGACGATGTTGCGTATTTTCGATCGAGTATTCGTATCTTTATTATAATTATGTTAAATGCAACGGAAATAAGTTCTACACGAGAACTTAATAGATATTAAACCGAACATCATAGTAGCTGCACGTTTGCTGTGTGTGAGTGTGTATATAAAATTCCATTACATATTTCAACTAAAACGTACACCGCTCTAAATTTTCCTCTCGTTTCATTCGATAAAAAGCAAAAGGTATTGTTTCCCAACAGACATTCGCATGGGAGCTCGCGTTCATCGTTTATCGGATATACGTGCCCCGTCTACAAAGCGAGCGCTGTCGCAATTGTTGCCGATAGCTGCACTTGCAATTGCGACACCGGCAGTGCCCTATACGTGACTGTTACACTGTACAAATACCCTACATCGGCACGAGATCAACAGATGGACTGAATTTAGTTTAAATTAAGACTGAAGACAGATATTGTTATTAGAACGAGTCTGCACGAAATCAACAGTCGAGTTGAACTTTGTTAATGTCTGACGGTGTTGCTTGCCTTGCTTTATAAACCGGAGTTCATGGGTTCGAATCCACGGGGAAACAACTTTGTCTTATTGTCGTTTTCTGGTTGGTTAGGACAATTTGAGCCGATCACCCAATTTTCTGGAAAGTAAAATGATTTATGCGACTCCACCCACCAACCCGCATTGGACCACCGTGGTGGAATACGTTCCAAAATCACCATAATGGAGAAGGCGTGCATTAGGGGGAGGCCTATGTCTAGCAGTGGAATAACACAGGCTAATGATGATTATGATCAATGTTCAATATATGGACCTGAATAGGACAAAAGAATACAGTATGTATATACCCTTTAGTTACGTTTAGTAGTATCACTTTTGACCTATACGGTAGCTGGCTAGTTTACAAATCCTTTAAATAAATCCATAATGAGACCCGTATAAACAATCATTGAGGATTTGCTTGTTAATGTTCACTTCATCAATCGTATTCTTGTTAGAAATATACACTAAACTCAGAGTGAGAAATGTTTGATTTTAATATGTGTTTAAAAAAATGGTATTAAATACGGGCAAAACAAGGCAAGTGTGTTGAAATAAATGTTCTTTTTTAAACAATAAATTATGTAAGGGATCTTCGAGATATTTCCTTATCTACAAAACTACGTAACTAATAAAATTATCATTTCGTCAAAATAATACAAAACAATAATAAAAACAAAGTGCTTTCTTAGGAGAAATATATAGCCTGCGTCGCCCGTAAAAGGGGAAAAAGAAATGATACTGCAATAACTGAAATGTCCGCTGTAACATCCAGGCATTTGTTGTCGTAAAGGTGTGAGATATTTTCTTTATTATTTTCTTTCCACGTGGAGAAATAAGAGGCAACATCTTCCTTTCCCTTGTGAATAAGGTTTACATTTTATATCATCCGTCTGAAGTAATACAGCTTTACTACTGTCCTGTCATCATCATGTAACTATGTAACTATCAAATCTTTTTATCTTTATAAAAATGATTTGATAGTTTGAGTTATGCAACTATAATAGAATGAGTTATACTACTTAAATTAGTTATAACACTAGATGTACATGTGTATGGACATTTCAACTTTTTAATAACAAACACTGAAATTTATCACAAATTGTAAATAATTGTCTTTTCTGACACATTTACTTTTTTTTTTTAATGTAACGACAGTTTTTGTGCAATTAAAAAACAATAATCCTTTCTCTAAAGTTAACGTTTATAAAATACGAATCATAACTTCAAGAAATCTTAGTAAACGCAGTGCTAAAACCATATTTCATTATACGTTTATCATTCTTATTAAAGGAGATTTTAATTATTGTGCGACAATGCACTGGACACAACGCCGTATGTACAACACTAACTAATTAGATGTTATGGTTTTTATAAATAATAATAATGTTTCACATCATTGATGATAACTTCATAGCTTATTTGACGGCGATATACTTAATAACCTCTAAATATGTAAACAACGTCTCCTTAGCAGTCGTAGCCGGAACAACTGGGAGCCGATATATGGCATCGTTACGACTGCGTACAAGATACGCATGTTGATGCTTCCTCGTGGGACAAGACTTTCTACCGCATATGTCGGACGCATAAATTCAATACGCAATACATTGTTTGCTGTGATGTACTTGAAACAGATCAAACAAAATGCTCAAAGTGTAAAGTGTGTACTGTACTGATTAATATAAAGCTCGAGGATACTAAGATAGCATTCAAATTTTTTCTTTTTCCCGAAAGTCCAGTAGTAGGATAAAAATTGCTCAAGCGTCGATTTGTATAAGCAAAGCAAAGTTTTAAAAAGTTTTACAATTTTTGTAATAAGCACTGAGTATTTTTATATTGTAAAATAATAAATTTAACAACAACGCAAAAGTCGCTAAAAATTACTTTTTACGCAATTAAATAATAATAAAATTAATTCTCGCTATTTGATCTGATCTTAAATTGTAATTCAAATTGCATGTGTCATACTAAAAAATAAGAAGAACGAATACAATACATCGAAAATTTCTTCTTTTTGGCTACTTCTTTAAGAGATACTTAGCTCCTTTTACTTGCATTAGATTTAAACTTAAATGATTAATGCAGTTCGTAAAAGAAACAATATATCATTTCGAAATGCAATCGTGACTGCAGTATCATGCTGATCGTAGGCGTTGTAGGCGATGAGGCGCTATCGAATTGATCTTTCGTCAAATGTGGAGTCCGTTAAACACGAACGATGGACGCTCGACTGTGTAAACTAGTCTTCCCACGACCCGTGCAGGGCTGCAAGGAAACGAATGCTTCGAAACATCCACAAGGATATATCAATGTGGTATTTACATATTATTTCTTGCGATAATTACGAAATAACATATTTGATCGAATACATCTAAGGTTATTTGAATTTATTTGGATTATATATGTTATAGTTATATTACCACATTTTGCACTTTTTACATTTTACGGTTATTATTATTATTTAGACAGCATCAGTGTCTCTTAATCTGCAATTTAACGGCCATCTAAGTAGATGACAGTTTTAAATTAACAGCAACTACAATTGTTCAAATTTCGGTACAAACACTTTGTTTCCCATTGTATCGATAAATACAGAAGCATAATTTTTTAATTAATTAAATTGAAGTTTGTGTTAGCTTTTTTACATATAAATTTAATTATATTTACTAGAAGCCTAACCCTATTTTCAATTACGATGTAATATGTTTACTTATAAATGCAACTACATTTACTTATGTATTAATGAGGTGCTCCTAAGTGCCTCACATCCGATTTGTATTCAATTAATTCACCGTTCAAACACTGTTAAAGTATTAACGAGTTCCAGTAGCTAGCAATTATGGAGAGAGCTTTTAAACTCGTGGAACAAATAAGCTAAATATACTGACATATTCAGGGAGATAAAAATGTTAATATATTTCGGTGCGTTTTAGCTACAAACAGCTTCAGCGGAAAAGTATCATGATTTAATACGTAAAATAGAGTTTCGCTTGTCAGGCGGAACAAATATTTGACAGCCGTTAAAGGTTAAAAGTAGGTGCCTTAATTCTGACATGAAATACATCAAACGAAGTTGTTTATTTCATACATTTATGATTTCGACAAATCTAAGCAATATCAAACATTTATCGGTATACGTTAGAATTTGAACCTTATGACTATGTAGGTATGAACTTATATTGCCTTTCCCATTGAAAACAAAAATGTAATATTTCTCATAGTCGTAGTAGTAGAAAGTTGACTAAAAAGAGAAAAAAGATGTTATTATTTCGGCTTCATTCGTTAGATTGTTATTACTGGTTAAGTTAAGAACTAAAACTGTATTTCGTCCAAAATATTATTTTTATTTCTAAAAAGTTCCTATTTGATTCGATTAATCGATTTTTCAGCTAGATGTTTAAAAAAACCATGGAAACGAAGTGGCTTCATGCGTAAATTGATGTCCTGAGAAATTATATTCGTTAGGGAAAACTTAATCCTTTATTGTAATACTTTGACTGCCTCCGTAGCCTAGTGGTATAGGCGTGTGGCTTAGAAACCGGAGGTCGTGGTTCGAATCCTGCAGGGACTCAACTAATTTTCATTGTTGTTTCCTAGTTGGTTAGGGCAACTTGGGCCGATCACCCAATTGTCTAACAGTAAGATAATCCAGGCGTCGGATGAGCATGTAAACATTCGGTCCACCCACCAACCGGCATTGGACTAGCGTGGTGGAATACGGTCCAAAACCCCCGTTGTGGATAGGTTCGGATTAGGGACGGCCTATGTCCAGCTGTGGACTATCATAGGCTGATGATGATGATGATGATGAATACATTGACACCTAATGATGTCATTTTATAATACCGAGATCCATAGATTGAAGCTATCTGAGAGTCCTAATACGAAGTTTTCCGTAAATTACTAAAAAAATCACTTTCTCACTAAATCTATATAGTATTCTTATTGATCTATTGTCACCTAGATATCAAGCACTAAGCGCCAGTCGACTAGTAACAATATAATACTTACGATGACTTTGTTGCAACGGATATCTATATAATAATCCAAATTTAATTAATGCGATAAAATAAATGCACAAACTTCACGATACTCCCACTAATCATGTTACCATGCCTTTAAACAACAGCACAGTATGAGACTTTGCAACGGAGTTACTAATTATCGCGAAATTCTGTGAAATTTTTGCAGCAATAGATCTCGATGCCCATACGTGTTGCGTAAATTTGTGAATGCTTCTTTTTTTACACTAACTACGGTAACTTTACCGTTATTGATTTTTTATTCTTTAAACAAAATTGATAGGAAACTTGCATACACAGGGTGCAGTAACATCAACAATTATTTAATAAAATACAACCTCATCATTATCACCATCAGCCTGTGATAGTCCACTGCTGGACATAGGCCTACCCTAATACACTCCCGTCCATTAGAGAGTTTTGTACTGTATCCCACCACGCTGGTCTAATGCGGGTTGGTGGGTGGACCGACTTACATGCCCATCCGACGCATGCATTGCATAAAACCTACTGCTTCTAAATAGGCCTTAGAATAATGATGATAATAAAGCCCGTATTTATGTGTAAACCATACCGTTTCAGCAAAAAAAAACATTATTAGGAGTTTTACAATAACTCCCGCACCTCAAATACATAAATATGTTTCGATCGTTTCTTACCTTTATAGTCAACTAGTGACCTGCCCCGGCTCCGCACGGGTGCAATACCGATATCTGTAAAATCTATCGAAAAATATATAGATTTATCGACGTTTCTCTATAATATTATCTTTGAATTATATACATATATAAACCTTCCTCTTCAATCACTCTATCTACCAAATAAACCGCATCAAAATCTGTTGCGGAGTTTTAAAGACTCAAGCATGCATGGGGATATACAGAAAAAGCGACTTTTTTATACTATGTCGTGAAATGACTGGCTGGTCGATTTATACGGGAACTATCGGGTTACGTTTAAACCAAACTTTTTGTTCCAGTGGCACTAAGTGAAAGTCTCGAACTAAATGGCCTATTGTTTTGCCGTACCTTCACTTTCTACCTAGACTTGTTTGCCTGTCTGTCTGTTGGCCTTTATCTGTATCGAAAGTTGCCTGGTATCAATTATTACTTTCATGGATTAGATCACGACTGCTTGGCAAAAAGCTGAATACGCAGCACGTGAGAAAGCAATGATCAATTCTCATAGATTTTGTGTCAGTTATACTTTACAAAAGATATGGTCATAATAAGTTTACCACATAGGTTAACTTTTGCTTTGCAATCTATGTGTCTATGTTTATTAGCTTTTATACCGTTGACTGAAGGGCATGTAAATAAACATAAACGGCAAACGAGAATATTTAAGATGTTCTAAGAAAATAATAATAATCTTCTATGGACATAACAGCAGTGTGTTAATTTGTTTAGATTGGTAAATATTAAAATGAAAAAAATATTGATAGAGAACACTCCTATAGTTTTCGATTAAGTAGTACGATTATGGTGTTTGAATGTTTTACTCACCTTAAAATATTAATCAAATAGAAACTCAATTAAAAAACTAATAAATTATATATGACATTATAAGTAAGTTAAGTAGCGCGTTAGATTGCATGCGCTAGTATTCCCGTGAAACACACATAGAAAACACAAGAAATATTTTCATTTTGTATTCAGATCATTAGTCGCGTATCATAACTGGTATCGTTACTAAACGCAACAATTCTAGCTTTTATGACTTCTAAATATTAAAACTCAAAAAAGACATTCTTATTTTCAATTGTATACTTTTTCATGCCAATAACGATGTATATCGCTTTAACTGATAGAGAATCACCAATATAAACTAATTGACGACGCACTCTGTTCTATTGCATTGCAAACAAACGCAATAAAAGGATATAGTACACTTACATCCATATCAACATATATTAAGTACTATATTACACTCGAGGAACCTTTAGGGAAGCACTTTGAATTCATTACGCGCGCATATAATTAATATTGAAACCGCACGTTACAAGTCTCAGGCTAATCTCATTATTACGTGTACTATCGAGTGTCTGCCGTACGTCTTTTCTTACGTTATTAGTCGTGAATTATAGTTCAAGGGATTGTCAGACAAATCCTATTGTAATAGAGGCTAATTTAGCTTGAAGAAATTTCCATGTGTGCGCGGCTTCAGACCCGCATTGTGTATATATGATAGGTAACTGTACTCTTGACTGGTCTCAGGTCTATATATGCCTTAGGTTTATTGACCTAGTTTTAAAACCACCTCTATAAACCTTTATATCATAAATCATTTGATAATACAAAAACTTACTTTATTTTATTCATAACTTTTTGACCTCTGCAAGTGTTTCAGTCACAAGTCACTTTAATGAAGCAATGTGGGATTCATTATAACTTAGAGCGCAGTATGTAACGTAAGCATTTTTGTTTTAGAACAATAGATCGTTAAGCAAGCACAAAATATATCGTACTTGTATTTAATAGGCAGTAATATATAATATATAATAATAATGTGAAGATCATTAATAAATGGGTGTAGCATTTTACGTATTATAATAAATTACAATTCAAAACGAATAAAAAAAAATTAAAAATCTATACTAAAATCATAAAACATTAAAAAAAACTTTGATTAAAATTAAACATCTTTATTTATGCCAAAATTTTAAAAAAGGACTGCTAATATTAAATGAAGTAATTTTTATTTTTACGTTAGTAACGCGATTATTAAACATTCTATAATCATCATATGATGCTGGAAAGGGTCTGAACGGTCGGGGATGATATATAGAATTATCGCAAAAAACTACATTAAATACGTAACGATTTATAAAACAAAGTTATATGCTCTGATTGAAAAAGTAACTATTTTTTTATGACAGACGATCAGTCGGACCACCTGATGGAAAGTGGTCACCGTCGCCCATAGACATCGGCAATACTAGTGGTATCGCCAACGCGCTGCCTACCGTGATGAATAGGGTGTTAAGTCTCGTTTACCCAGTAAATACATTGGCTACGATGCCCTTCAAACCGGAACACAGCAGTGTTGTCACACAACTACTCTGCGGCAGACATAGGCACCGCGTTGGTACCAACCCAGGCGGTCTCCTTTCAACCGGACGCCTACCATCAGTAAAAATTTAATTGAAAAGTAACTATTTATAAAAAGCTTTATGCCTGATTGAAAAGTTACTATTTATAAAACACAGTTATATGCTCTGGTACATTTTCATCAACTATGTGCCATGCAGCTTATATAAGACTGTCGCAGCGCTCACATTCAAGGTTGACAACGCCAAGTGATACAATTCAAAGAAACGAGGCATTGTCTCCTCATGACACTTGACGGATAATTCGCGCCTTTTGAAGCTGCAACAATGGACAGTTTAGCGCTTCACAGCAGTCCGTATCGCCTGCGAGGCCTCATTATTAAAATCCACGCTGATTAAGAACTGGGCCGTAAGTTGATTGTACACAGAAATAATTTTCCGCAACGCCCGTCTTAATTTCTTTTCTGCGTTTTCGTTTTCATATTGTGTTTTAGCATTTCCTACTTTTCACGTTGGCCGGATTTATGAGAGGCTTTTAGTGAAGTATTTTTATTACAAAGACGTATTACGTTGTGGCCCTCGGTTTTGTTTGTAGCTGCGTTTTTTGTAAGTTCAAATAATAAATATGAAATACTACATATTTAAAAAGCAAATAATGTTACGGGTTAATTTTTTTTTACTGGTATCAGAAAGTTTTCACGATCTTTGAAAATAGTTATCATAATCATCATGATCATTCCTGCTAGTCCAATGCTGGACATAGGCCTCCCCTAATGCACGCCTTCTCTATTAGGGGGTTTTTGGACTGCATCACGCAACAACCCATTGGACCAGCGTGGTCCAATGCGGGTTGGTGGGTGGACCGACTTTTTACGTGCTCTCCGCCGCATGGATTATCTTACTTTTCAGACAATTGGGTGACCGGCCCGTATTGTCCTAACTGACCAGAAAACAACACAAAGTTGTTTCCCCGCGGGATTCAAAACGGTGATTATGACCTCCGGTTTTTAAACATACCGCTAGACCACGGCGGCGGTTTTAAAAATTTAATAGAGTTGAAAAGTCAATATTAAACTAACACTTATATATAATTAAAAAAATTATTCATCAACATAAAAAAGCTAATTAAAGAATGTAAATTCATCCACAATTTTTGTCATATCAAGTCAATATGAAATTAAATAATATGTTTTTTATCAACATTAAGGCTCTGTGTTATTTATTAACCGATCCATCGTTTTTTATTAATAAAATACACATACACCGACTAATCTCAATATTCTCTATGTACCGTACACATGTAGGCCTAAGCCATTAACAACAGCTATGATTCTACATCGCCAGCTATAAAAAAGCAATAAACCTCTCATATATAGCTACAAAGTATATTTACATAAGCCCAACTCATTAACATTCCTATAGCGGTGGTTATGATGACGATTACGTATTGGTTTGCATGTTTCCAATCGATCTGTCAATACAAAATTATTCATTAGAAAATTATTCTTTATTAATTATATAACTTAGAATGCAAATTTTCTCTAATAATGACATTTATTAACGTTTTCTACTTTCATAAACAGTACATACTTACTCCATATAAGTAAAACAAATTACTGACTAATCGTAAACAATTTCTTTTGCAACGTATTCTAATAATATTTGAAGAAAAATTACTTATCTCACAATAAAAGAGTCTTAAAATTTTCTTTTATTGATGAATGTGTTCTACTTTAATTAAACTCTTAATAATCTTTTGTTAGTTTTCATGACAGTTGTCGCATATAAATCTATATTTTTAAAAATAACTGATTATAAAATTAACCTCTAGGTACTTAAACAACCAACTCCAATCAGGAAATAGTAACTAATAATAGCGAATTATTTTAATATTTAATGTACGAAGATTAATCAATTAGTGATTAATTAAAAAAAAATAAAAAAATAGCTTTAATATTAATCAACTATAACTAAATTACGTTTAGGATTAAGTAATCACGTTACCCATAATCCCCTTTCAGAAACAAGAAGTAACGATCGTGCCGAACACAAAGTTTGCTTCTAATAAATTACTTTCCTTAAACTTTCAAAGCCTTCTGAGGAAACGGCGAGGCAGTACGTTAACTGGAGTTACGTTACGAAAGGAGGCCAACTTCAACATAGCTACAGTTATGTATATTATTTGACCTGTTGTTACTTTATAAGCGTCTAGACGGGTTCACCTCGAGGCTGTTTCGATATCCTTAAGCGAATTAAGTTTGGATGAGATAATTTCAATTTGTGTACACTATTAAATTTAGTTTGAAGATATTTGAAAGCTCCATTAAAGGGACAGCTTTTGTTATGGATTTATTTTGATTCTTTACCGTTTTGTGTGTGTTTGAATGAATCTTTTTAGAGATTGTGTTTCCATTCGATTATGACAAAAAATACAGTTTTAGGGATTTTGTTTCGCTTCATTACTGAACTATTAATGAAAATTTTTCCCGACGTTTTATACGCTTTCCAGAATCCGTGGTCTCGTGACACGTACTAAGATGTTGAGCGTCATAATATTAAACTTAATCCGACAACCGTCTATTTTAAATAACAAATTATTTGGTTCGATACCGAACTGACAGTAACTGGAGCTCTTGTGGAATAAGTCTGCTTGACTTTATTTGATTACGGGACTGAAGAAGTACTGTAATAACAAACCTCTTTCTCAATTGAAATCAAGATGTTATTTCTTTTATTTACGCGATTATTATGCATATCAAATCTACTTACTACTTCAATATGATCTCCATGATCTCCATTATGATGATTACGAGCAGACTAACTTAGTCTGCCCGTGATCATGGATGCTGGAAAGAATCCGAAACGTCGGAAATAGTTATATATAAGTAAATTAGTGGATTTGATATCAAGATGTTTTTCAGTTTCCGCCTGCCTTGTAATTATCCTTGTTAGGAATCGGTGTTTTATTTCAGGGATTTGTGGTTAGTCAGTTTTAATGTGGAAAGGCCTATCCACAATATGACTGGACTGATAGACAAACCTATTCGGTCGTGGGGGCGTTACTCGGAGCTCTACAAATGTTTTAGCATGTATTTTATTTGGGTAATTAGAAAAAAATATTCGCATTTAATTAGTTTACAGGTACCTTGTCCAGCGTCGATCATAATCATTCTGCTAGGGTCATGCAATTGGAATATATCTATTCGCAAATTGTTGGATCATTACAATGTATTTTAGTTCAATAATTAATTATCCAAAAAATGGCATATTTAAATAAAATGTAGAGTTATAGAACACATTTTTTTAATAAATACCTAACTCTCACCGTTTTATACTATCGTATCAAATTTTTATAGAAATGTCCTCAATTTAACAACATCACAAGTATTTAAGCAAACTTATGGTCATAAAGGGTAACTAGCAAACGCGGTAAACCATAGTTAAGAGAGTCACTCTGGGTACAGCAGTGGGGATGGCAATTAACGATGACGGGAGGATACTAAGATAAACCGCTGTTAATTAAGATATAGTGGACATCTTTATTTACAAATGGTTAAAATCAGTCGGAATATAAGTTCCAGTACAATTTTAAGTTCAACTTACATTGAGTTATTTGGCGTTTCTTGTATCCAAACGTCTTTAAATAAGTAAGTTGTTTTATATTTATTCTTAATATTCAGTTTTTTTACGCATCGTATTAACAGTTTTACGCACAAAATAAAATGATTCAAGTATGTCCAGTATTTACTTACCTGCTTAATAGACAAAAAGCCAAAGAAGGTCAGTATAAAAGCGCTTGGCTTTAAGAGTACTCAAGAAACTTGTTTTATAATCCCACTGCGGTCATCATTGGAAAATTAATTACTATTTTAGTGCGTATTAATTTTCATAGTTCTTTGAAATAATGCTAAGATTATAAACCTACTTATCTTTATACATTAGAGGTCATCTTCAAGTAATTGAAATGGATGAAAATTAATAAACTTAATTTCATCAAGTGTTAAGTGTCTTGATTTGACGGGTCATCTCTATGTACATAGTTTCATCCTGAAGAAATTAGAGTATTTTGACGCTGTAATTCCAGTCCTTCAGCGGTAATAACTCGGCCACTGTCGTTCAATTTCCAGCCTCGTAAATGTTTCTCGTTATGTTGACTAAAGCGATAGTAATCACTATAAGTCTGGACTTGACATACTACAATAGGAAAGAAAAAGTAGAGTAAAAGTATTATAGCTTGGTATCCAAGAGAAGAAAACAGACAAAAAGAAAGACCAAAGAAAAATAGGAGAATGATATTGTAGAAACAGCAGGCAAAACGTGGATAAAAGAAGCCCGAAAAAAAGAAAAATGGAAGGAAATGGAGAGGGGTATGCCAGTGTCAAACAGAACATAAATGAATAAATAAAATGTAGTTAAATTAGGTAAATAGAGTAGAATAATTATTTTTTATTCTTTTCTTAATAAAGGCTAATAAATAAATAAAAAAATCACTATAAGCAAATATTTAATATTAGGAGACTTATAGCCAATCCGCCTGCCTCATAACTGTGAATTACGTTCTTTGCATTAATTCCTAGTCCAATTCGTAAAACTATAGGTACTTAGATTTTAAGATTTTAATTTTTTTGTAGTCTTTTTGGTCACAGTTTTTTCCTATTGACAGTCACAATAAAGTTTACTAATGGAATATTAATAATTCTTAAAAAATAATACAAATATTTCTTTTACTTATATTAATTAATTAGTCGTTTCAATGTTATCTATAATTGAATTTCTTAAGAATTTACACGCGCATTCCTAAACCAATCTTATAAGACATCGGCTTATATTATAAGTATAATAATTATTTCAAGGGATACACCTATAATAGGACTATTTAATTAGGTTAAATAACTAATCAGGTTATGCTAGTATAAATAGGTGTATGCTATTTATATAATTTTAATATGCTTTAAGTATTAATGGCAGAGAAAGTAGACTATTCGTGTCCGTTGATATAGTTCGAAATAAATTTGAATAACGGGCAAACTTAGATAACTTAATATGTTAGTAATGTTATATTTATATATCTTTTAATTGTAATTAAATAAGTTGAATCAATCGTTATTATCATAATAGAGTGAAGAATGGATATTAACAATGGAGAAGCGATATTATGGGTACAAGACGTATATTGGATTTTTAAGAAGCCCGACTTAAAAAAATTAGTAAATTGTGTTACGAAATTCATATTGTTTTATAATTTCTAGATAAACGATGTAATATAGTATATATCACGCGAAAAATCGCGCGTGACTTGTATCAAAATATAGCGCGTTTTACCGTCTTTATAATCTTACGTGTACACACTACATACCTTTTGTATTCAATCAACCGTTGACGCAAACACCGCATCGGATCGCCATTATAGGCAAGCGGTGGTCAGTCATGTTACTTTTTTGTTGCCCCTACGTGCGGCTGTACACAGTTGCAATAACTATGCCTACCATATTCGTAAAGCGTTATATTAATAATCTAAACGATTGATTTTTATTAATTTAAATGATTTTACTTATCTCTATTGACCGTTACATGTGTGTGGAGAAAGAGTATACAATTATCATTTGTATTAGTATAAAAGGTAAGATTAGTAAGTCAGATATTAAAACATCTCGGAATTGGGTTGTATACATACTTCTATGTTCTTGACAATGAAAATATATATATTATTTCTTTTATTTACGCGATTATTATACATATCAAATCCACTAATTTACGGATTTTTCGCGTTGCTTAAATATATTTATTACCGACGTTTCGGATTCTTTCCAGCATCCATGATCACGGGCAGACTAAGTTGGTATATGTCTGTATCTCTATGATTAAATGCGAAAAATCCGTAAATTAGTAAATTTGATTTACATACATTGTTGAAACAAACATAACATACAACTTCAAGTAGCAAAAAAACAAACCTTACATCAACATAATATGTTAATATTGGAGCAGAAAAAATGATTTACGGCATAGTAATACAATGTGATATTGTAGAGCTGCAGAAAAAGAGACACACTTTCTAATCAAGTGAAGAGAACGCAATGAACGTATTAGAAACATAAGCTGTTTTTTACACCATGCATAATATGGAGTGTGACAGTTGACAGTTCGAAAGCATCCCCACGATGGCATCTAGCCTGACTTAAAAGGCTAACTTGTCACTCGTCTAGGTGAATGCCTAGTTACGGGTCCTTTTTTGTACATTGCGGCTTTGGTACAAACAGAAAAAGACCATTTGCAGTTTGAGCCTCTGATGAATTGTAAATGCCATTTGATTGCTGTGTTTAGTAGGAAAAATTTTCGTTTAGTGTTATGCTAAGCTTTATGTTTATTATCGTATTCTTCCTAGCGTATTTAAAAAGTAAAGTTAGCATGACACTATAATTTATACAGATAACTTAATCATTACAGCCTATAAATATAAGAATCCTTAAATTTGTTTGACTATTAGTCATAGCTTCAAAGCTAACAGGATCAATTTAAATATTAAGCTCCTTCTATTCCTACTGCTTTACAATATTTCTTCTAACTCTTGATTCTTCAAACTCATATAAGAATACCTATTTATTCTTAATAGATCTAAAGTCTGTGGGTCTGAGTCAGAGAATAATACTATTTTTCTGAAAAAAAAAAATTACCTTACATGTAAAGAATAATGATGTAGATAACTTGGCAGACAATTTGGTTAAATTGTGTTGGAAGAGACGGAAATTTAAAAGTAGTAATTATAAATAGCAGAGCTAAATATTTTTGGGGCATAATCACTAGCCAATAGAACAATCTAACTTTTACTAACGAAGTTCTTGAAAATTTAGTACGATAATCTTATTTCGTTTCGATTTACAAAAGAAAAATTCAGTAATAGATTTAATTTTTCTCAGATTTGGACCCGTGTAATGTCCTCTAAGAGCTTTTACGGAAATAGATCTACACTAATATGAGTCTACTTGCGCGGGAGTTGTTTTATATTGTACTTGTGTACGCGCAGGCATAAGCGCTTCCCTCTTCCTACATTAGTAAAGTACAATGAGATGAATAGTCGACGACAAAACCAGTAGGAAGCCAGCTATTTTAATTTGTGACAAAATTAATACGGATCGTAGCACTTTAGAGGCTTAAATAAACTATAAGTAAGTAACAATAGTGTACCTGCAGGATTTGAATTTAGTCATAGGCGTAAAGCATAACTTCAAAACTAAATAAAACATTGAATTTTCGAAAACAAAGTCAAGGCATATTATGGGCGGAGCTATATTAAATGAAATAATTTCGTGATGGAAAACAGTACGATGAGATAGATGTCTTTCATCATCAGCCTGTGATAGTCCACTGCTGGACATAGGCCTCCCCTAATACACCCCTATCTATTAGGGGGTTTTTGGACCATATCCACCACGCTGGTCCAATGCGGTTGGTGGGTGGACCGACTTTACATGCCCATCCGACGCATGGATCATCTTACTTTTCAGACAATTGGGTGATGCCCAAATTGCTCCAACCAATAGGAAACAACAATGAAAATTTGTTGAGTCCCGCAGGATTCGAACCCACGACCTCCGGTTTCTAAGCCACACGCCTATACCACTAGGCTACGGAGGCAGATAGATGTCTTAGATGTAACTAATATTGCAGTAATAGGTGACAACTGACACAGCCCAGTTAAGCTCCATATCATCTGCAACAACCTAAAGTGTTCCGTGGGAAGAACACCCACGGATTACCTCAAAGTAAAATTGCATTACGCCTGCGCTCATCTGGGAAACTAGCACTATGTAATCTAGTTTAGGCGGATAGCAAGTATTATTTGGTTAGATAATTAGTGCAACCAGGCACTAATTATCTAATTTATTTGCATTTGCAATCCGGTCTATTGTGAACCCGTAAGTGAACACGGTTGCAGAAACATTCATGCTCGCATGAGATAATGTTGTAAATAGAGACGTAAAGATGTTTTTACGTATAATGTTTTACGATCGAATTTCGTTTAACATTACGGAACATTATACCTGTTTGCTTGACTGCTCAGTAATATAGGCCTGCTGAGTTCAAATCGACTTTAAATGAAACCATATTATTATTAACATGGACTGACTCATTTCATGCAGTCAGAAAACGTTTGGCTCCTTTCTTCCTTGAGGGTAAATTTTGTACACTAATAAAATCCCCCATTTATCTCTATAACACAATAATTCGTTTTAAAGACATTAGTCTACATATGAGTTAGAAAGTTTTATATTTATTTCAGATTAAATTTTGAAACAAAAATATATTTAAAATGAAATTTTGTTAGCATTCGTGAATGCATGTACTTCTATAATGTCGTTACATTCTCACTGTATTCGAATAATCTACTGAAATACAGGCGGTATGAGAACGAAAAGGTGTAGGGACCGTGAAAAGAATTCTATTTATTTTCCGTCTAATATAAGAGGGAATTACTTATTCACCGTGTGTGAAGAGGTAAGTAAGCTCTGTTTAGTAATTCAATGTGCTTACTAATAGATATCGTAGAAACGTAAATAAAAGAATACAATAATAATTAATAAGTTAGGTCCAGGGCGTACAAATTGAGTGAATTAGTGCATCGTGTCGGTCTGTGTGTTAAGTAATATTTATTTGACATGACATTTTCTTTACCAAGTGCATTCTATTCATTATCCACAAACAGCTTATTGTCGTTTAGGGACACAAGATTAAACACTAACATTGTGTATTTTCAAGTCATACTGTGTTATACAAGACACTATAAGTAACAAGTATTCAATTATATATTTCATCATCAATTGCATCAAATAATAATTATTGAGTTGTAAAATGAAGAGCTAAGTAATACGTGACAGAATAATGTTGCAGTGAAAATATGATGAACTTTCCAAATTGACTGTACAGCAATGCCGCCTCGTTAAAGAACAATTGAGTTCGCTTTGCTAACAATATCATCTAATATTGCTACAGATAAATAAAATCATACAATTGATATTGAGCAAAATATAAAGGACCTTTGTGCATAGTTAACTAATATTTATTACAACTGATTTCGAAATGGCAAAGGTATTTTCGAAAAATTCGAATAACAAATATAAACAAGGCATTTAAAAAGATAACAGGCTTCTGCAAACCATAATGATGGGTAAGATCTAGCTGCTAACGAAAACCAGGAAGGCCTAAACTGCATGACTAAAGAATAAGAGTGGATAAGTAATAAGTGTGTGGAAACATTATTCAGAATCGCTTTGGGCAGAAATAACTTTCGAGATTTGACTGCCATATTTCAGTTATTGGATAGGCACTGAAAGAAGAAGAAGATAGTGTAGTCTATATATATTATAGTAAAAAGGATGTACTTCTTTTTGAACCACTTAAGATTTGTAAATTTAATTTTATCAAGAACATGTCTCAATTTTCCCAAATGCTAACTATTCTTTAAACTTTAATATTTATTTTCGTAGTTCTAAACTATTAGCTTTTAGGCGTATACATGAATACGTATGTTCATGTTTGGCTATGTATGTTTATGTTTAATTAATTACAGAGTCTAAGAAGAGCTGGTATTAATCTCAAAAAGCTTAAAACCAAACTACAATCACGCTGAAACAAAGCGCCTTAATTGAATTGATCCTTGGTTAATTTTCAATGTCAGATACTATACACGGTGCGATATTTATGTACAAATCACGGTGCCAATAAAATTCGAAATAGACTTTAAACATTGTTTATATAAATTCAAGATCTATTTAGTATGTATATATTGTTAAAACTAATTCACGGCCCCTCGTATTTATACAACTAAAACCGCTGCTATTCGAAATCTGTCGATGCCGCTTCAAAGCTGACACGTTCCTATTTGAATGTCACAGACAGGTGGCTAGTTTAGATTATTTTCCGTTGACCCAATTGAATGTTTCGTCCGAGTTTACTTTATTAAGAATGCAATGACATAAAACTGGTCGCGATCCGGTGTCTGGCTATTTTTGGACATCGCAAGGTTTCTTACGACATTTGGCAACGGTGCAACGTTTATAGGTTTTGCTTTGACGGTTTTAATTTATTTCAATAAATTGTTTCGGTAATGCTTTAGATGCGGTAAATTTGAAGTGTTTAATTTCCTCAAACAAGCCGGAAGCAATCACAAGGTAATCATTGGAAACAGGAAATAATTTAAATGTTTACAGAATTCTTCGGAGGATTTGGAAATTGAAATTACTTTATTTACACGGTAAATCGTAAAATATTAAAATATCGAAAAAAAAATTATACGCTATGTAATTTTAATTTTATGTAAAATTTATATTTTTCTACGGATTTACTAACGCTTTTTTAGGTAAAGTAAGGTTAACTTACAACCAAATTAGTGATTACATTATACTTCTGTAGTAATTAATTTTATTGACGGTAATTTTTTTGATACTATAAAAAGTAAAGTATTTACGTAAATTTATAAAATATTATTACTTAAAGAAATCCAAAATTCTCCGTAAATCTATTTATTCCATACCATTTGACACGTACATAATCTTTTATATTTTTAATAAACAATATTATCGATCGTTTTCGATGTATTACACAAAAATAACCTCAAAACAATATAAATACGTTGTCCAAAAAGTAATAAAGCTACCTGTTGTAACGTTTCCCACAGACGCCTCGCCCTCATTTTGAAAGTGCTGAATATGAAATCGCCGTGAGGGAAACAACGAACTCCGCGCAAACTGTTATTTATTCATACTAGAATCGCAATAACGGCAGTTTGGATCGACGGAAGCGAGTAAAGGCGATAAATAAGGTTTCCTGACGCTGTTTCAGAATCGAATCTCGTACTAAGTAGAAACTATGTTACGTACAAATTTTCATGAATGATATATGTATAACTGTGTGATTAGTAAATATTTAAAAGTAAAGTGAAATAGTCAGATAATGACTTTGTTCTAATATGATAAAAAACAGAGACCAGAGAAGATTTTGTAAATAGGCATGCTGAATTTTATTACCGCTGATCAATCCAAAACGCTAAACAAGGTTTAGGTATTAAAATTTTGTTGCGATTCAAATTATTTAAATTCTCAGAAATATTAAAATTTGCTTTAACTTTTGACCTAAACTTAACTTTCCATGTTCATTAACGTAATAACGCTTAGCTAAGCTATTATCACATACCAGAATTTCATTCAAAATGTCTATAACCTTAACTCAAAAATATGTCTATTTTGTATCTTGTAATAAACATTAAAATGGCTCCATCATTCTACCTGAGGAACCCTAAAAGTCTAAGTCTGCTGTAGATGTATCAACTTGGCTTTATGAGAGTTGCGCATTCACAGCAGATACCAGACGTTAAGCGGTCGCTTATGCAAATGACAATTAGTCGCGGACAGATGCAACGGCTCTTGATTATTTGCGAGGCGACATGCTGTTACGTACGTACGGATACGGTTAATGGATTGTCTATGTATATTGCTGCCTCCGTGGTCTAGCGGTATTGGCCTCAATATAAACCTGGAGGTCGTGGGTTCATCCGCGGAACAAAAAACCAAAAGTAAATGCCGGATGGATATTAAAAGTCGGTCTAATTTTGCTGGCTTTTAATGACACTATAGAACTAAAAAACAAGTTTAAATAACAAATAAGTGAAAAAAATCTACTTACATAAATCATGCTTACCGAATCAAAGTTAATCAATGTTAATATTTTCTTTCTTTTAAGCAATTTAATACAGTGTTTAATTAAATAAATAAATCTGAATTACAAACAATAAATACAAAGAGAGGCTTTATATGCAAATGCGCTTGAAACATATTGACCGACCATCTGTTCCCAAAATAAACGCTCATGCAGTTTCCGTCGAATGTCAACTCCATTAATGGTAAGGTCTCAATGGCGCCAGTTCAGCTCAAGGTGAATTTTAAACGACACAACTCTACAATAATGCAATTTAAAGTTTAACATCAGACTGTTCTTGCTGGATATAGGCCTCCCCTAATGCACTCATCATTAAGGGGTTTTTGGACCGTATCCCACCACGCTGGTGCTATGCGGGTTGGTGGTGGACCGACTTTTTACATGCCCATCAGACAAATAGATTATCTTACTTTTCAGACAATTGGGTGACCAGCCCGAATTGCTCTAACCGATCAGGAAACAACAATTAAAATTTGTCAAGTCCCGCAGGATTCGAACCCAGACCTCCGGTTTCTACCAGCTTCCTCCACAAGGCTAAGGAGGCAGTCAAAATTTTAGTATAAATAAGATTTAGCAAACATAAATAGATACTATTATGTTAGTTAATTGCATTGTGCTTTTGTATTAAGTTGTATATAGCGCAGTAAAATTTATGCTAATGAAGGAAGTTCCGTTAGGCAGCTGTGCGGGTCGGTACTCGAGAATGATGCTAGATTATTATTATGTTATAAACTGAACATTGTGGGCATCTAAAAAGTTAATGACTTTTTCGACGATCCACTTAGTACAGTGGTTAGTAACTATAATTATTACTACGGAGGGTGTAGGATTCGATTCCAATTACCAAAAAAGAATTGTATAAGTTCGTGTTGGCATGTCACATACATATACGAAATATTTATAAATGCATATAATTAATGTGAAATGTTTTTAAAAATTGTTTAAATTAAAAACATAACATAAACGACGGCTTGGCGATGACTCATTGAACACTGATAGAACTTTTTCAAGCCTCAAGTTTTTAATGTACATCCAATTAAAACAAGTGCGAATTTCTAGATACATATGTATGTAATATATAGACTTTATAAAATTTCGCACTCGTATAAGCAAGAGTATACAAATAAGGAGATAATCGGCGTGAAATACACGGCCATATTTAGCTGTTGTTTTGTAAACGCACATTATAAATATAGATTTCGCTAGAATATATAAACTTTAAACGTGCTAATTTAATTAAATGTCACTCTAGGTCAAGATTTTTGTTCTATGTAAAGTACTATTTATATCAGTTTAAAAAGTATGAATTTACTGAAGTCTCATAGTATAATATGAGCTTATGCGTTAATACATTTTACTATACTCAGGTTATTATTTTCATATTATAAATGAAGAATCGTTGATTAAATACGTCGGTTTGCATTTGTTTGTAAGCGATTTTAACATTTTTTTCTAATACATACATATGTGATTAGTAAGTAGTTGAACTTAAGCTTTAATACACATATTATAGAATGTTGATTGCTCAGTTGACACAATGTACTTTCATTGTATCAAAATGTGCCATTTAAATGCAATTTTCGTTAATTTTGATTCTGTTAGAGCGTTGCTTTAACAACGCAATCGTCGATGGGAATTTTATTGTCTATCACCTTTACAGTACTCGAAAACATATATATTTAACTATATTCTAGACATTATTTTTGTTTCTGAGGTCACATTACTTTTGCAAATGTTTCTAAGTGTATGATTTTGTATTGTAAATTAATTTTAGATTAAACGAATAATAATATTGCGTTTAAAAACTTCTTTCTTGAACATTTTATTTTCGTACGATCTCTTAATTTGTCAATTGAAATTCTGTACGATATACTTTTAAAGTTCTAGGATCTTTTATTATAACTGTTATTTACATTTAACCATTAAGCAGAGTCTACGGCAGCATAATTGCGTCAATTAAGGCGTCGTAATATTGGTTCTTAACTCAAGAGTTGCCCGAGTGCGATCTTACTATATTTATTATTACTAGTTATATTACATTTTAAAACAGGTCAGATGCAGATTTGATACTCATGTTATATTTGTTCGAATCTTACATTACTATTGGTAATGATTAACTTATTTCATTTACAATATACAACAGCTTTTAGTTATTTCAAATAATCACTGTTCAATAGGCGAAACGTTATAATTTAAAAAGTAGGCAATGCTTAGGTTACTTCCGTCACATAATTTTCAAAAGATATTTGACTAGGTCATTATAAATTACAGGCTTTACATTATTAATTCTGTCAATAAAGCAGTGAATAGTTTACATCCGTAAAATACGATAGTAGGATCAATAGTTGCAATCTGCGTATTCTAATCAATATTCATTAATAATTGTTCTGAAGGTTTTCATGGAAAAGTCAGACAATTTTATATGGTTTATAGCATGTCATGTACCTTGCATAAAAGAAAAAATATTTCCATGTTATTTATATCTAAGCATGTACAGAAAGTATTGATAATTTTAGATTTTTGTAATCTTATACACATATGTCAAAGCTTATATTGACTGTACTTTCATAAAAGAATGAGTACTACTGATCTGACAGCGTTAACGAAGTTTTTATAAATGCTTACTCGTATATTGATATAAGTGTCATGATTTATTATTTTATAAATTAAAGAATATATTAGTTCCAGTTAAGTTACCGATTTTCTATCAATATAATTTCGTTAATAAAAGTTTCATAATGGATAAATGTCAGATGACTTCGAAAATAATTTAATTCAGCTTACAATATCGAAACATCAGTGTTATTAAGCTAATTAACATCTGCATGTACGTTATAATAATTAAGGTTACTTAATATATAGTTAATAATTGTCTTAATCTTGACATGGTTTTATTCACAGTAAATATGAATCAGATATCTATGTTTTAAGAATACTATCAAAGTGCAATTAATAAGTTAAACTATTATAAGCTTTCAGTAGCCTAAAGTGGTATAGGCATAATGGGCTTAGTAAAACTCGAGGTACTAGGATGTACAATCCTGGTTAGACGTCAAAACTAAATTTTCGTGTCATTTCATGTTTCCTTTAGATGTAATTTTGGATCAAATTCCCAATTGTCTAAAAAGTAGATGATCACATGCGTCGATAGGGCATTAAATTCACTCTTACCCACCAACCCGTCATTGGACCAGCGTGTTGGGATACGGTCAAAGCTCCTCTAATGGATAGGCGTATGTATTGTTGAGGCCTATGTCCAGCAGTGGACTATCACAGGCTGATGATGATGAATGTAAACATTATTAAAATTGCAATCACGTTCATACAAAGATTATTTCATACAGTTTAAACCACGTAAAAGTTATTGCATTAAAAATCTTCATTCTATGTGCATAAAACGTGTCATAGATGACATTTCGATGTAATGCATACCTTAAAAGTTATCAGAGATTTAAAATGCGGCGGCAGAAAACGCTGCACATTTTCGTACGGAGAGCACGTTGTTAAAAAGTTATACGCTGTTAGAAATCGGTCATATTTTTCCGTTAAAATTTTTTGGTTAAAATTTCACTTGTTCTATTTATTATTGCCAATAAACATTTATGGTTTTTGACCTCTTATACGTATATCTTAATGTCGTGCATAGGTATAATAGTGATTAAGCGTTAGTTTCGATACAATTTCAATGCCGTCTAACGGCTGTGTCCGATATGCTTATTGCTTTACCATCACGGTAACCCAGCGACCGACATGTTCGTTTTTGGAACGTGAGCATGTTCAAAATACAGTTTTTAAAATGATATACGAATGTGAATCAAAGTGACATGCTCAAAATAAAACATAATGTTATGGAACACCTTATACGGTTTAAACCTTATTGGTTACCAAATATATAAAAGGAAACGTTTATCGCATATTAAATACACTCGCTTTTATTATTATATTATCAAAATAAATATTACTTACATTTCATTTAAAATTATTTTTGTTATATGATTTATGTTTAACACATATGTAGTAAATTCCTCCCAAGTAAACCATTCGTCTATATGGTTCTGTACACAACTTATTTACTAAATACAACAGTTAAACGAAATAAAAATTCAATCGATATAGATCTTACTCTAGCTAGTCTAAATTAAAAAGCACATTGTTGCATATAACTTATTTGTTGTTATCAGTATCTGAAATAAAAAACCCTTTACGTAGCTAGCTTACAATATTATTAACAACAATAGGAAAATAAGTAAGTAAACTGTATTCTTTATATGAGTAACAGTTAGTATTAAAACTTGTCAAAACACTCACTTATTGACATTATGGATCACAGCAAAACTGTTTAATTTTAACAATTTGTTACAGGTAAACTTTACAACGTGCAATCATGAAAGTGCCGTAGAATTTGACTTTTGAGCTGTGTAAACACGTCGCCTTGGCTGTAGTGGTTTTCTAGTAAGTTATTAGTAAATTACTAAGAGTATCTTTTGTGAGAAGACGCTTCGTATTAAGATTATCTTTTGTTACAGTAATTTCAAGCATATATTACATATATTTTGGCTTAGAATGTAAGACAGAAGAAATTTAAAAAAGTGATGCAATCTCGTTCAAGTTTTGAAAAAAAAAATTGTTTGAAGTGTCGTGTAAAACAACATAAATTAGAGTGAAATATCTAACTACTGCTAATTAGTGAAATATGTATTGAATTGACTAGAGAACTATTTTCATATATGTTCTGATCTTCGTCTTTTAATATTTTACTTCATTTGTTTATAGTAATTAACTATTAATCCGATATATAACATTCCTTAATATTTATGATTTTCCAAAATACTACTGCAAATGTTTCTACATTATTACATTTGTTTGCTTATTCATTCAACTAACCTCAACTACATTTGTACCAGATGCTCACTTTATGGCTAACCTCAATACTGCCACTGTCCCAAAACAGAAATTTATTCATACGTACATATTTAAATTTAAACCCGGTAAATTGGCATGGCTAAGTGAGACCCCAAAGATAATGCTTCGCTGGCGATTGCACAAAGGGTACGTCTTAAACCCTAGTAATTGTGGATCAGACCTTTTCACAAGATATTGGATCGTTAATAATATCGATTTTATTACGGGTATCGAGTATGTCCCATGTTTGTATAGAAATCTCATACGCAAAGAGTCTTTTGCGTCTGTAAGCAGAATGAATATTGGAGACCCGTTTTAATAGACGGTCAAGAGCATCAAGTACTGCTAGAATGGTAGTACTTTTAGTGGAAGAATATGTTATTACTTTAATATAATTAATAATAATAATAATATTTCTGGACTAATAACACAACATCATCTAGTCCCAAACTAAGCAAAGGTTGTACTATGGATACTAGATAATTGATAAATACTTAGATTTACTTTTTTTGTTACAAACACCCAGACATGAGAAAAACACTATATTCATCACACAATATTTTTCCCGTGGTGGAATCGAACCCACACCCTATGGCGCAACAGTCAGGGCCAAGCGGGTCGTCGCTACTTCTATATAATTACTTTGTATGAAAAATTACATTTTTATATGAAAAAAATATTTTTTTACCTTTAATATGGATTCAACACATTAAATACAGTCATTAAATATATATTAATTGCATATATTTTATAGGAAATAACTATATAAATTGAAAAAATTATCACAGATTGTTTAAAAATTTATCTGATATACAGTAGTGATTTTAATTGTATTGTTACGATGCTGCTTTCGTAGCCTAGTTAATTTGATAAAGTATTTACTTAATTGCCATGCTTAAGTTATATATAACTAACTAACTATATATATAACTTAAGTTATTCTAAGACAAAGCAAAGCTGGAATTTGTTTTTCATCAAGCACAGTTACTACAGTTATAATAAAATAATGTGTTGAAGTAAAACGTTGCCATGTTTCAGAGAAATGTATCTTTAAAATAAATCCCAGTTGTTGTCACAAGTTTTAACGGTTCAGGAGGCTTTAAGGATTATGCAAACTCAATCCGCCTAAAGGGTATTTAAAATTTATTATGAGCTAGCAAAATTTATGTGATGATACATAAATTAATGTTAAATTGTACGTACATTTTGGTGGATAAATAAATTATGGCCTGGTTCAAAAATGTCTTTTTTGGAATAAATAGCAAATCATATATAAATAATGAGAAATTTTAAAACTTAAAATTTAAATATTTTCTTAGTTGGTTAAGCGTATTAACAATAGAAGGACCATGATATTTATTTAAAATATGTTCTTTAAATTTAAAACTAGTATAGCCGTAGTAAATATTTTGATAAGCAACCAAAAGTAAAATATAAACGAAGGAAGACAATTTTTTCGTTCTTAATTTTGGGTAATTTTGAGTACTTAAACACGCGAATCGTAAAATAAAATTAAAAAATAACGTAACGTTGTTACCTAATTAAAATATTACGCGACAATCATATAAATTTTAATCACCGTTATCTACTTGTATTATACATCAACGTTATAAATGGAAATATTAAATATAGTCTCAAGCCTTAAAAATTTAAATGACCTGATACTTGATGACTTACAATTACATAAATTAAATAATAGATTTAAATTAACCCAAGTTTTATTTCATTCTTCTTTACTTTAATTAAGTTCCATTATAATTTTGCAAACTTTAAAGTCGGTATAGAAGATAATCAACGACAACGTATTAGCGTCATAAACCAAGCATTCTTATTGAAGTATTGTGTCTGAAATGCTAACTTAGAGACAGAGTCTAAATATATAATTACCATATGCTTCTAGGGTTACTATTTTCATACTTATTCTAAGTCTAATTTTGCTACATTACAGTTGATACCCTATATTTTAAAACTGGCTCGAGAACACATTATTAATTAACCTCGAAATAAAAGTTGCTTAGAGTTAACGGCAGTCTTTTAATACATAAAGTTTTCGTTATCATTAATACTCTGGTACCATCACGGTGCCTATTTCTACCGTAAAGCAGTAGTGTGAAAACACTACTGTGTTCCGGTTTGAAGGGCACTGTAGCCAGCGTAATTACAGGGTAAACGAGACTTAACATCCTATGTCTCACGGTAGTCAGCGCGTTGGTGTTACCTGTATGACCAATTTATATAGGCGTCGGTGACCATTTTCCATCAGTTGGCCCGACTGCTCGTCTGCCTGCGTATGCAATAAAAAAAACACTGCTTAAAATTAAACTTAATATTGAAAGTTTTTGCTTATTTATTAAGGAATGGTATAGCCACATGTTACAACTAATGGGATGAACAGATGAAAATATCGTAGTATAGACTTAATTGTGCCGCCAATATATTTTACAGTTGATTATTCTGAGAACTTAATCATGTATGATAAGTCTATAAATTATACACGGCCAATATTAATATGTTAAAGGTCATTTTATGACAAATTTTTTTTCGACATATCAATTTAAAACATTGGTAAGTTATTATAATCATCAATTGTATCGATAAAAAATATTGTTTTAAGAAATCATTGGGAAATTATGACAACTTCATATTTTAATAGCAAAGACACATAATAAAAATGTACGTTACCAATGTAACATATAAATAGTCCGCTATGTGAAAGTTTGTACAATTTTTTCCTAAATTACTTATTCCTACTAACTGCACAATATTAAATTATCTTCTCACCTTAGGAATTTAAAAATGTTTATTTCTATCCCCCGTCCATATTTTTGCAACTTAAACCTGGATTTGAAAAAAAAGTAACCCATAGCAACATATGCTGTTGCTATTCGCCGGTTATCAGGTCAGAGGCGTCTTTTCTTGAAGCGTTTTTTATAGTTTGTAAGATACTTCTATACCGAATAAAGATATTTGTACCTGAATTTAAATATAAATCGACTGGTGCTTACTGATTAACGTTTTGGTGATCATTTATCAATTAAAACGTTGGATGTATAAGTCATATATTACCATGGCTTACATCGCTCACATCAATTTCGAGTTAGATTTGGCGAAACTGGAAGAATTTACATGTTTCTGTTCTTAAAGCGTACTATTTACTTATTAACGCTGAAGAAAAGAACACAGTTATGAAATTAGTTATAAAATATGTAGAGGTTTCTTTATTGTATGAAGTTACAAGATGAGATTAATGTTTCTTAAGAATCGTAGCGTAAGACTGTACAAATCCAGTCACAATACTAAGAAACTCCTTCTTACTTAACTCAGGAGAATACATGCATCAGGGGAGGCATATGTCCAGCAGTGGACTGATACAGGCTGATGATGATAACAATAGAACTGGTCCGTTGTTAGCATGCTATTATTAAATCTAATTTTGTTCCAAATTTACAACTCTATAGTGCCAAATATGCATTCTTCACTTTTAAAGCGAATAAAATAAATGTACATTTACAGGTGCGTCGTTTCTTACTATGTCTACATTTTCAGCACTTTCAACGTTAATTTTGGCTAAAACTATATTACAATGGAGTGGTGAGATGCATTATTGTTATCTATGAATTGTCACCGAGAGCACAATCACTGTCGACTAATAACATCGCCATACGTCACCGGGGCGCAGTGGTACCAACGAAACGTACGTGAGTAAATCTTACTCAGCGACTGCACATTGCCGACACTCCGCAAGCACTTTAAAAAGTTAACTCGCAAACACATAGATAAAATAGTCAACCACAGTAACCCTCTGCTGGTAAAAGTAGGCCTGCTGGTATACGGCCGATCCAAACGCTTCCTGTTGCAAGCGTAGACCGCGTAACGTCCTCCTCGATCTGGACGAGGAAGGGGTCACCGAGACTCCGGACCCAACGGGGGCCCCGTCATTCAACCTTACACACCTCACAAGTAGGGATAGCACACACTCACCTGTAGTTTGCCCTCGAAATGCCCACACCCGGTACGCTAGGTACACCCGCGTTCCAAGGCGGTTCTCAACGCCCCCAGCAAACGGTTAAAACAGTCGCCAGATCGTCGGCGTCCCGGTCCGCAAACCGATCGTCGACGATCCTTAGAAGACACCAAAGAATACCTAACTCACTTACCTTCTGTACGTGTGGCCTTCACTTTTAGCAAAAAGTGTTCCTGGTTCGTGGGTACGGTAGCTTCCCGCGAACTCTGTGTTAGATGAAGCTTACCAAAAATATTGGTCTGGAAGCATAACATAATTGCCGAAAAAAAAAATAACGATCATAATAAAAAACTGTTGTCTTAAATAATTCAATTAGCGTTTCGAAACATGTAGTAAATTATAAATAATTAAATGCTTAACGAATTGAGTTCAATTGAATAAGCCTTTGTGAAATACAGTAACACATCGTGTCGATGACCTCCCGCCGCAAACCACACACAGTACGGTTGTAGTATTGAATGACTCTACGGGAGGTCCAATGCCTTTGTTAATGCAATAGAGATCGTTAGATCGTAAAATACGTTAAGTGATTGATAGAACTACCTAATGAATGACTCTTCTTTGTTTTATTACAAAATAGCGCACCCTTTGTGTTGATTTATACAAATCTATAGATACCAATAATAAAATTGAAGTGTCTGTTTGTAACAATGATATAATTAAAGATTGGTAAATGTTACATATAACAAAACAATTTTATTTAATATTTTGCCTGTCTATCTGTCTGTTTGTTCTGGCTTATCTCTAGAACGGCTTTTTCGATTTTGGCACAAAGCTTTTACGAAAAGATATTTGATGTAACTGGGACTAACTTCGGCTACTTTTTTAGATTTTTTTTAATATTACCACGCAGAGGAAGTCGAGGGCTATAGCTAGTTTAATGTAAAAGTCGGCATGTATGGGATTTTAACTGTTTGTGAATCTACATGTTAACTTTATTTACGTAATAATAATATTAATCGAACAGCGTAACCTACGGAAGCACCTAAATAACTAATCATTAGTTGGATTGTCTGGTTATATAATGCACTGATGCTTAAGTTGATAAAGACAGTGTTAGGCATGGCTATTTTAAAACGTAATAATTTAAGGTAAAAGAGAATTATGGGTAAAATTTTTACCCTTTACGCGTTTGATTTATATAGCAAATAAACTTTTTGTCTGTAATTTAGTAATCTGAGTGTTTTTTTTTTTTTTGAAACAAAGTTCTTAATTTTTGTTTCCATGACTGCATTTTATTTATTTTCCCTCTTTGCACAATGAAATGAATAGGCGGCTGGCAAAAGTTCTTATCCCCTTTTTTTATCCCACTTACTCTTATAATCCAATAGAAAAGATATCAGACCCCACTCGCAAAAGATCAGGTGCACGACCTAAATTCTGATTGTTATCCGACGCTTTAATAAGTTACATATATAAATTACTAGCGACCGCCCCTGCTTCGCCCGGGTGCTATGCTGATAAAAAATATACCTAGTTTATGTTTAAACCATGTATTTATTACATATAACCTATTAATCTGAATCAGCTAACTATCGCTACTAAATAACACATCATAACCTGTTGTCGTAGTTTATAATACTGATGTTAAGTTGATAAAGCAGTGTGATTCTATTTAAACTAATAATTAGATGACTCCAGGTAAATTTTGCCCTTAGTATGATTATATGGCAGTAAATTTGTCTATTAGAAACTGAGGCCTGGGTTTATTAATCTGCAGGACTCACAAATTTTCACTGTTTTTCCTGGTTGTTATTCTTGACAGAAGAGGTGCAAGTTTGCCTTTTATCCTACTTATCCATGAATTGTCTGACGCAAAGTAAGATGACCATGCGTATGATTGGGATTCGCTTAAAAGTCTATTACCACCAGCCCTTTGTGCAGGATCAGCTCTAAATAACCTAATCTATTATGGATGTGGTTATATAAGCACTGATCTTGTTGAAAACAGCACAGGCTGATGGTAGATGGTGACTGATGATTCACATATAGTTTTACAGTAGGTTTGCTAAAACACTAAGGTTATTTCACTATAGACTACAATCACTTTTTTCATGTATTCAGTAATACTGAATTTTCTATAAATATTCATTGATATTGTAAAAAGTTCTACAAACTCCGATCATAGACGCCAAAAACCTCATTGGTATAGAAGTGATGGAGGCAAATCTTATTAACATTATCACCAGTACTATAATAATAGGTAGATATTCATGACTAATTTTCATACACTAAATCATTGTCTCAGTTTTTAATTTCATATATGACAAGTTACTAGACATTGTCTATTGTCATAAATTTAAATTATTCAAACATGTTACTAAAAAATTATTTAATCATATCATATAAAAATGATAATATTTTTCTATTTTTAAGTGTTAATTACGATCAGTTGTTTGTCTGTCACCAAGTATGTAATAGATTTTAAAATTTAAGTGGTTCTAAATCTACAGGAATCCTAATTTCCTATTTCAAATAAGTTTGTTGAGACAATTTGTACCTTGTTTCTGTCAATAAAGATAAATTTCAATGTAAGTCGTCATCCCAGAACCTAATTTGAATATCTCAAAAAGCTATTTTAGAACTAGTTGACATTATACCAACTCATTATATTATTTCATGATGTTTTATGTAATCTAGTTTTTACCATGTTAATTGTAAATCAAGTTTCATTAGCAAATTAACAAATTACTGTTGTATCGATGTTAATTATTTTTTTTCTTCTTTCAAAATTGTTCACCTCTGAGGTACAAATAGATTCAGGTGGCAACTTCTGCAGTGCACTGTAAATGTACCGTAAGAAATACGACTTGTATATTTATAATAAAGCAACTATTATTGCCTCTGCGTTCGGCCATACTAAGCCCCGCAGCTATCATGAACTGGTCACTTGCGAGCACTCTGAAATTAATTAATATAGGAAAGTCTCAAGAGTCCAGATATCAGTTTCATATCTTTTGTAAACAGCTTATGATAGATACTTTTAATTTCTTATGTGATCTCTCCTCATTGATTAAAGGTTACTTTGATATTGTAGTTTCTCTTGTCTATATTTAAAATTAATTTATTTAAAACATATATTTTTATAAATATCCCTTATAGTTTCTGTAATTTTAATCACAATTGTCAAGATACAAATTTTTTTAAAGCATTTTCGTAAATTTATTTTAATCAATAGGTATAATAGATAGCAGAAAATGAAGTCCTATTTACGAATCACGGTAAGCTCTCCTTGATGCTTCAGGGAATAAAACAAACAATAATATGCCTTTTTATAATATTTTCACGTATGGCTAAATTTCTAAAGACCAGTTGTTAATTCAATAATCCATTATATTAAATAATCGCTGTATAATTTTACTGTAACACTAACCACAACTTGGTGTTAACGCGAACTAAAGGTTTTGCAATAGCTTAAGGCTACGTGGACTTACAAAGGTACTGCAGAGAAAGCGGGAGATATTTAATAATAAATTTCTAATGTTAGCACTATGGTAAAAGCTGCAATGCGGTAGGAAACCAAAGACAAATGTTCAACACGAATATTTTATAACGAAATGAAATGTTCCTAAGTTACAAAGATATTCACTTGAGCAGACTTAATTGTAATGGTTAAAACAAAGTAATAGCTCAAAGTAAAATCATCTTTTGGAGAACTCTTAGAGGTAATCTTAGTAGGTATATTGTGGCCGTCCTAATCTGTGTACAATATAAAAAAATTGTCGTTTATTCTTTTATAATACTACTAGCGACCCGTCCCTACTCCCCTCGGGTGCAATACTGATATCTGAAAAATCAATGGTAAAATATATAAATTTACCACCGTTTCTCTATAATATTATGCATAAGTTATACATAAAAACCTTTCTCTTCAATCACTCTTTCCATTTTAAAAAAAACCGAACAAAATCCGTTGCGTAGTTTTAAATATTTAAGCATACATAGGGATATAGGGACAGAGAAAGCAACTTTGTTTTATACCATGTAGTGACGATGCAAATAAGCTGCGTATTTCTATAGTTCAGCCATTTTAGACACAAAATAGACGTAAACGGACTAACCGATAGCATCTCGTTGACAATTGAAGAATTGGAACGTCTTCAAGAACTGCCTCTTGATCATCATGCCATATTTTTATTACAAACTAATCCGGTGATAATATATACACATAAATAAAGTTGAGCTGTCGGTTTGTAACATTAAAGTAACCGTTATGTACTAAGTACGTTGTGATAGTTGTGAATTTTGTTTAAATTGCTGTTTGTACATTTGTCTGTTTGGCCGGAATAGATGGTATAATTTTGACAGGACTTTCACTAGAAGATAGCTTATGAATCTTGGAGTAACTTAGGCTACTTAAAAAAAAAATCTAACAGATTTTTTTATGTATATATTACCACGCAGACGAAGTCGCGACCAACAGCTAGTATGCAAATGTTTCTATAGACAGACTGTGATGTTATAATTTTTCAATTTTAGAAGAGTAATTAAATCTACAAATCCATTAATTTGTTTTACAAACAACGCGGGCTAGTTTTCCGCCAGTAATTATGTCTGTTTTGCAGAACATCTTTCCGTAAACAGCTTTTTTGTTGTTACAAATTCTATTGCAGAACAATACGGATTTTAAGAAAAACTTGTCTTTAGTAATTAACATTTATTTATCTGTGTATGTTAAATCTACCTATACTTTTATGTATCATCAAATTTTATTAAATTTTACTAGTATATTTAATATATCTTTAAGACTACGCTAAATTTTATCTTCGCACTCACTCCAAGGATAACTAGAAGAAAATGCCATTGGCATTAAGTGTACAAAGCCGGACAAAAAAGTTTACATAATTAAATAAGAGCAGAACAAAATTAATGTAAGAATAATACTTAAAATAATATTAATGTAAACACCATTTGTAGGCTATACATTAACACGAGGCACAATAAAGTACTATGGGCTGAACATAATAATGTCTTGTATAGGGAATGGATCCTATGGCCTAGGCGTACTAGTTACTAACCACTATGTCCGTTATTATATGCGTCGGATGGGCATGTATAAAATCGGTTCACCCACCAACCCGCATTGGACTAGCGAGGTGGGACACGCTCCAAAACCCTCTAATCGATAGGGGTGTATTAGGGGAGGCCTATGTCCAGAAGTAGAGTATTACAGACTGATGATGATGATGATGTCCGTCATTTATAAAGAAAAAATATGTTACTCATAATCATAAGCAATAATACAATCTGAAAAAAGTACGTGAACAATACTACCTACCTAGTAAACACTTGAATACAAAATATATTATTTTGAATAAATGAGTAAAATAAGAAATCACTGGCCCGTTTTAAGAAAACCCAAAATTTATCTAGTCAAAATATTATAATTAACTATCCAAAATAATTTAATTTTAAATTTGCTTATCTAATGTCATCAAATTTAATATTCAACGATATTAACATAACGTTCACGGTACATAAAGAACGTATTCATTATAATGTGGGCCATAAGCATAGAGATCAACGTATCGTATTCATAGGCCTATCCAAGTTACGTGACGCAACAAGCGACATCGATTATAAATTGCCTGATTCCAATACGGAAAGTGAAAACAATGATAGTCGCGTGTGGTGTAACGGTTTTTATAACGCTTCTTGCTGATAGTTATTTTCAAATGACAAATAGAAACGGGCTTTTATTGATTGTACTAACAATTGCCATTGCATATGTATGTGTCATTCGTCACTTCAAATCCAATAATTAAAAAAAAATAAACGGTGGTAGCGTCTTACAATCTATTAATGTATCATAAGCGTATTTACTAGGTAAACGAGACTTAATATCCTATGTCTCACGGTAGGCAGCGCATTGGTGATACCAATATGGCCGATGTCTATAGGCGTCGGTGACCACTTTTCATCAGGTGGCCCGACAGCACTGCGTGCGTATGCCATAAAAAAAAATAAAACTCCTATGTTTAATAAATAATTTGAATATCAAAGATATTTTATAGTAATAGAATGTTCGTACAAATGTTTTCTTTTACCTTAATATGTTTGGTTGGCTGATATTATATAAAGAAGCAAGTTATGAACTAAAATTTGAAGTCGAACTATTTGTCAAATTACGTAAATTTATGTTTTAAATTTCATGTAAACATTTACATTGACTTGCAGAATTTACGTTTTTATACTCCAAATGCAAATGAACCTGAGGAAAACAAATAATGCTATGTAGCGAACGTGTAATTTTCTAAACATCTCTAACGAATGCGAGTACAGACGACTTAAATTGTTCTAATCAGCCCCTAACTCATTTGGTGTTCATTGTAAATGGGGGCAGAGAGGCGTGAATTACCACGGTACTCGAAGAATATGAGTGCTTAGAGAACAAAATGGTAGGGGCCGTTTTTTACGCTCTCATTATTTCGTATTTGTATTCGTTTCAACGAATCCAAATCTTAAAAATAGAGAGTAATTTAATTTGTAGTTTCTTAGCTTTATTTTTTATTTTTGACCTGTAATAAGTTTTAAATATTAGCATTAATAAGACTTTTTGTAATGCGAAGCGTTTGATTTTAAAGTGATAAAATTAATTTTACTATATGTATTTACTTCGATAACTTGCTTAGGGAAATAAATTTATTTAGAGTCTTAACATTCATTTTGACATACATGCAATTTATATAAAAGATTCTTAAAATTATTGATTAGTTGAGAGACTAATTATTCGAATATTGAAAACATTTACTAAATATAATTATATATACGCGATCATTTTTCATTCTAATTTAAACAGAACTTCTTACAAATTGCCTAAAATCTATTTTACATGATATAATAATACACATATACATGCACTAAAATTTCGGATATACACATATTTGTACTCATCATTGCACACTACACACACTAGTTCTTTTTATAATTATCTTTTTTCCTGAAACTTAAACTTTGTGTATGTTTTACGTTATACTCTCTCTGTTTTCTATATAATTGGATAAAATAATGTAAATCCGTTATTAGACTGAGATTAAATATTTGTGTGGATTTGGTTTAACAAGAAAAAAATAGTTTATTTTCTTTTTATTTATTGTATATAGTAATCACGTAAATAAGACTTATTACAAACATAGTCGATGCTCTTCTTACACTTAGCCAATTTCTTAATACCTTAAAGACATTTTTTACGTAGAGCAACTGGCATCCCAAAGCGTAATCTGCATTTTAAGGATGAAGATATGACGATATATAACCTAAAACGACGGCCAAAGATGGTCTTGACGACTGGGACGACTTATTACATGCCCATCCGACGCATCAATCATCTTCCTTTTCAGACTTCTTGGTTGATCCCATATTTTCTTAACCAACCAGAAAACAACTATAACAATAATGCTATATAATTATTAAATACTTCAAATCCATCGTCGATAGTTACTTACACAAATCTATAAACTCTATAGGCCAAAAATATGACTGACTGACTTAAGAAGTGAGGAAGTCAAGTAGGCACGTGGGCAGTTAATTAGATTTTACTAGTTTGAAATGACGGTGAATAGTTAACGATAATGTAAACTTTACGGCTATTGTATGAGTAACTACTAAACTTTTGTAAAATCACGCAGAGAATCATAATTACACGATAATTATGATTCTATTATATAGATAGTTACGAAAAACGTCATGTAAATTTATCACTGATAAATAACGGTGTCGCGTGCTATAGTAATTGAAACTAGTAGCAGAGACGTGTTACTCTAACACAATTACTTATGTAAAACTGCTAAAATACTCATAAAAAAGGTTGCCAACAGTTTGATGTTGTAGACATTTGCAAGAACATGCCTTTACAATTTTTCCAAGTCATATCTTAAATGATTACGAGTTCCGCCAGTTCATTTCATAACAACCTGAAAAACCTTTTACGCAAAGTAAATGGAATTTGACCTCTCCACCCAAATTAGCTGCGTTTAATGGATAAATCACATGTCAGTGCCTTCTTTTCCTATAATGACTGTGAAAAGTGGTCGTGCTGACCGAGATTCGTTTTTATACCTATACGGCTCGTGTGTGTTTAATTTGCAATATTGGTGGTACCAGCCAGAAAATAAAAATAATACTAAGTTTTTTTTTTCCTTCGGCAACGGATCACTCAATTAGCTTATGGGGTCGATGAAATATTATAGGAGCCTTTATATATATTTAATTCATTCATCATAAATTTTTAAATGAATATTGTATCACACTTCACGTGAATATATTGTATACTGGTTTCTATATAAATTTTGATTCCCTTTTTTATTTTTATTATTTTACCGTGGGGAAATGCCTACGCATACTCATCCTCGCGGGAGCAAAGACGTTGTCGGACTCGCACCGACTAAAACCACCACGTTGTTTCTTCCTGACGCCTTTAGGGTGGGCTCACTAGAACGTGCTTACACTCATCTGCCACCCCATCAGCGGTGACCGCAGAGGAAGCCCCGTCTTTGGCCTATAGCTAAGTCCACTAAAGCGCCCTTTGTCTCGGTCCCTATAGTTAGATTACATACGCCCTAGAGTTTCTTGTCAACATCATCATCAGAAACGAGAACCTATTCAGGTGGAATGTTTTATTCCCTTTTTTCAACTCTGGGAAGTCCTCATGGATACTTTCGCCCCTACGGGAAAGGGATTAAGGTGAGACTCTTATTTATGAGACTCTCACTTACTAAAAAACCCTATGAACTGTACCTGTCCCGGTTCGTTATTTGATGTAGTGGGGGATTACATTATTTCACCAGCACCACATCACGAGTTTTTGCAATTGGGAAAAACAACTTAGAGGACCAAGGACCAGGACAAGCGTCTCGAGGACCCGTACGTTCGGGTAGTGGAGGTCCCCGTATACATTACTCAAGGCCCTCATCAAGGGGGCAGGCGGCGGTCATGCGCCAGGCGCCTACGTCCCACTCTCGGGCAGCTAATCGGCTGCCAGGTGAGGTCTTCCTCCCTCTCTCGCACCGCTACCTCTTTCTGAGGCATTACTGCTCCACAGAAAGCCTCCAACGCAATAATTATTAGCCCATCTCCTTTCTTGGAATCTATTTTAAGTACGTATTTCATCAGATCATCGTTTCATCAAAGACGGTTTTAATAATAAAATCTGTACTAAATAATTAAGAATTTCAGACGCAGTATAGTGCTACATTAACCACTTAGGGGACTTAAATAAATGGTTGAGTGTATCCACCTAAATTTAAATGGAAACGTTACTTGAGACCTGTGTTAACAGCGAAAATACAAATCCATTATTCATATTTTATTTTCAACTACATAGATCGATAATCGGATGTCTCTTAGTTAATATACACCGTAAATAAGTTAAACAAAGAAAACAAGAAATGAAATTCCATGCCTTTTTTTATTTAGTTTGTCTTCAGTTTTGTGTTAAAAATTTTGGTTTGCTACTGATTTCTAGCGTTTCATACCTAAATTTCGCTTACTATGCCTCATGGAACAATGATAAATAAAATAAAATTCTTCTTGAGTTCAGACGACTTTAATTGTCCTAGACAATTACTGTTCTTTATTTTGTATAGGCATTGAAGTGTAAATTAGCTCGGTAAGTACTTGAAGAAATTAAAGCTTGATGAAAAATGAAATGATACAGTTTATTTTTATAGAGGTATCATTTAGAATTTGTATTCGTTTTAAAATAGCGCTTATTTTTTCTATTTAGCATTTATTGTTCTAACTAGTGTCTATGACTACAGTAGTAAATGTTTTTTTTTATTTAATCTTTAAGATTAAATTAAAAAAAAAAAAACATTTAGAAGATATCTCGATGAACGTTTTGTTATAAAAAATTTTGATTAAATGTGCTTATTGATCAAAAGGGATTCGCCGATAAAAAGTTGATGTTTATTCTTTTCATGAATCTTCTGCTATAGAAGATTAAATCGGACGGATCAACTTATACGTTCGAATACTTGAGTCTTAAGAACGTGGTCTCCACTCATAATGACAATGCCATTCTTTACAAATACGTGGTCATTATGGGGCAATACCTAAAAAATGTACATGCAAAGTTACACATACTGATACTTGTCGAACAATATGAGATGATTTTCATATGACATTTGTTAGGTTTCATCATGATCATCATCCTTATCACCCCGTGTCAGTCCACTGCTGGGCATAGGCCTCACCTAATCTAAAATGCAAGCAACTACTTTCAATCTTCGGCTATTCTCATCCAGCCCACACCGCAAATGTCGTCACTTCATCTTGCCGCAGGACGTCCCACCTCCCCAGACAGGCTCTCCTTTGTCGTAGCGGTGGGGCTCAGTACCTGCGGCTTGGGTCAGCCGCAGGAAGCTAAAGAAACCTGGCCGGCCTGAGGGTAAGGCCAGCCGTGGCGGAGGCTGCTCCAATCGGGCTGTAAGCCCGGCTTTGGATGCGCCTTTGGAGGTGCGAGGATGGGTTGCAAGAGGTAGGTGTGCCGCCTTCCTGTCCCTCGCAACCAAGGTGGAGTCAGGGGAAGAGGAGTGTCGTATTCCGGTATTACAGTGTGGAGGAGCCGTGGAGGAGGGACATTCGGCATGGTGTCGTCGATCGCTCCTCTCAAAGAGTACGGACCAAGAGTGTCTGTAGTGTTCGTTTTATTGAAAAAAAAAAAACATCGAAGCCGCCGCTTGGGGCTGGAAGTTTAGTCCTACGTGGTCAGGGAACTCCTGGCTTCCATGGCTCCCTGAGTAACAGACTCGGAGGAGTCTGTTGCCTAACTACAGGGGCCGAGACGAAGGCGCGCTAGTTACGACGCGCCCAGAGGGAGGCAAATGGCCGTAGGGCCGAGATGGGCTGCTTCGGCGGCTGGTGGGGTTGCAGATGAGTGGAAGCACGTTCCTGTGACACCACCCTAAAGCGTCAGGAAGGAACAACGTGGTGGTTTTAGTCGGTGCGAGTCCGACATAACCCGCCTTGCCCCGCGAGGACGGTATGCGTAGGCGTTTCCCACGGTAAAAAAAAGGACGTACTATGTTTGCCAAGTCGGTCTCCACTCCGATCAGAACTTTCCAGTCGTCATGTTAGGTTTATAATATACATATCAGTAGTTATTATTTTTTATAACTTATAATTATATTTTTGAAGTAAACTAAATTAATAAATATTTATGGAAAGGTAACCGATTTCAAAACATAATCGATTCTTTTATATTATTTGTAATCGATTCTTATATTGTAATATCCTCAATCGCAATAAATAGTTTTTACTCTTTGCTGTATGGAGAATTGAAATTATTTATTTAAAAAATTTAAGAGCAAAATAGTTCAAATATATACAAATATATAAAATTTCTAAACTGTTGAAATTTTAAAGTTGCATGAAAATTCATTTCTGCTTTAAATTGTGTAAAATGCGCTCACAGCTAGCTTAGTTCTCCAGGCGTTATAGGATTTGCAGGTGTAATATAACGGGATATGCAAAATACGTCCGCGTCCCCACAGCGCTCACTCGTTCATGAAGTTACGTAACCACGTTTCATAATATAATTCTAAAGGGACGTATTCTGACGTTTCTACCTTTATAATATTTGCTTTATCCTTATTTAGTATAGCAGTCCGACCACAGCTCTACCCGTAAAATGAGTTTTCCTAGCGTAACAATTAGCCTGTAACTCAAGGTGGATGTAGCTCTGTAATGGTGTAAGAATTTTATAGCCGGCGCAGTTTTTTCTGAAATCATTCATTACATTAGAATTATAGTGTGTGTAAAAATCAAATCTAACCTTTTCATAATATATTATGTGTTATATTAAAAATACATATAGATAAGGCGGCATACCGAAGTGAAGGAAAATATGATCTTTATAACGACCCGCTTGGCGTATTGGTTAGTGTCTCTCATAGTTGCGTGGGTGTTGGTTGAATTCTCTAACTAGGAAAATATTGTGTATTGAAATAATGCTTTGTTGTGTATGGGAGTTTGTATTTAATGTATATTATTAAAGTAAGAAAAGGGAGTTTAAAAGATTACAAACCTACTGTTTCACACAGATCTGTTTAATGAGGTAATGTTTATTATTTTTCATCAGGCAATTACTAACAAACAATAATTTAATGACAAAGTCCAGGAAGCGACTGTACCAAAAAAACCGGCAAAGAACTTGAACCAATGTTTTTCGAGGTGTAAAAAAGTATGAAAACTTTACCTTTTGTTTATGTAGTATGTGTTGTTGTGAATACGTCTTTTAATCAACAGTCAAATGGTTACTAATTATTATTAATATTTTTTTATAACTGTCTACAATAAACATTGGCGTTGTTATTATAAGAGATAATTTTATGGAAAGGTAAGAAAAAGCCAGTGGCGATCCTAATGGAAATTTATAATGAAAAGTAGAAAGTCAGTCTCCCCCTGGCGAGTAAAAATATAAAGTGTAATTAAACTGACACTGAGACTATTACGAAGCAATTAATCACAAAGCGACTCGAATAATGGACAAAAAGTATACGTAGGTACTGTGCTTTATCACGATCTGCAGAGGTAATTACAATAAATTAAGTAATTATACCCTATCGTTGATTTTTATCTGATATATTGGGGCTGCTTTGACGTGTCTCATTACAATTTATTGCTTTATCAAGTACGTTCTGTCTTTGTAAATTTGTTGACCTCGTTTAAGAAAAGGTCCGATTTCTGAAAATATCTTTAAAGTTTTATTAAAGCTTTGATATCAAAGGTCTGTTGCTTGTTGCAATTAGTTGAAAAATATTTATATTAAAATGTATTAAACTACGATTTATTTAATTTTATTTTACCGTGTTTACTAACCGCTGCGTTCTTTTGTTTTTGTTGTGATATATTTATGTTTGTAAAATAACTGGAAATCTCACTAATAAAAAAAATGAATCCTTAATATACACATTCATGGTAGTTCTCAAAAGTTTATACAACATTGTCTAAGTAAATAAAACTGATATGACATTAGTATGAAATGTCTTGCCAAGTAACAGACCGTTGTCATATTATTCTGTCTCCAATCAAATACAAAACTGTAAATAAGTACAAAAACTATTTCCCCTACAATTATAAGTTCGAACAAAATTTTCTGAACAAAGTAAACCAATACGATATTATTACGAAACGTACAAATAACAAGGCGCAGTTACCACGCTGTCTCGGAACATTAACCATTCACGGTGAGGTAGTTAAATGCAACGTGCCGTACCCCATTAACTGGGACCCTATCAAAGGCCCACTTCCGGGCCCCAGACCGTGACTGACACTCGATAGGGCCGGTCAGGTGCGCGGCGGAAGTTACGAGCGGATAGCGGGCTTGTAGGCTTCCTTGAAGCCGTTTGAAACTTGCCATTAATACAAATTGTCCTACCACTTTCCTTTTTATATAATAGGCCGCCCTGATGGTATATTAGTTCTTACGTGATACTTGATGTAATATTGATACCATTGCTAAGTGCCTATATAGGTTTCGCTACCCTATTGGAATACTAGGTCTTGCGTGACACTTCCACTTGATTAACTAGTGATACCAGAGCTAAGTAGCGTAAATGTTTATATAACTATATCATAGATGGAATTCAAATAATAGATGGACTTTCCCTAAACAGTTTGTAATGCAAAATACTATTTGCGCTCGTAACTGTTACAATAAGTAAACCACTGTCAATAAACCAACAAAATTTAGGTGCCAATCTAGTTTGGTAGTAGAAATTGAAATTCAAAAAATATCTGGCTTGTATTAATGTTTGATATATCGAAATAACAAAACAAATGATCAATTACCAAAATGTTCATAATGTTTAACATGATAATAAGATGTGATGTTAGACACATGTTAAGTTATAATCGATTGGCCGATTAAGTTGCCAAGATTTTCGTAAATATGAAAATATGTATTTTATTGTAAGACAAAAAATATCAAACACATTATAAAAACACTGGATGTGTGAATTAAGTGCGATGCAAAGTTTTCCAATTTTTATAGCATTTTTTATCCATCGAGCATTGTCCCTTTCTAATAAATTAAAGAAAAGTACACAACGTAAAGTAAGTAACACATTAAATTAGACAGTAAATATAATATATGTCAATTAAAACCTATTTCAAACCGGTAAGCATGTCCTTACTTATGAGGTCGTGGGTTCGAATCCTGCGGGGACTCAACAAATTTTCGTTGTTGTATCCTAGTTGGTTAGGACAGTTTGGGCCGATCACCCAATTGTCTGAAAAGTAAGATGATCCATGCGTCGGATGGGCATGTAAAAGGCGGTCCACCCACCAACCCGCATTTGACCAGCGTGGTGGGATATGGTCCAAAACTCTCTAATGGATAGGGGTGTATTAGGGGAGGCCTATGTCCAGCAGTGGACTATCAAAGGCTGATGATGATGATGAAGCATGTGCTTTAATAATATATACGATAAAAATATTGTATGTTAAGTATGTGTACATTACTTAATATCTACATTATGTATATAAAAACGTATATATGTATAACCACAACATTTTATGTGAATGAGGAAATTTGTTTTTAGATATTTGTGTTTAAAATATCCAAATTAAAAAACAATGATTTACGTTAAATAACAAAATGTAACCTTATATTATATTCGATTCGTTATTGAATAGAAAAGTAATTTGCCAATCTATAAAAAAATTTGGGGTGTAGTTTGTTACATCAAAATACCAGTTTTTAAATGATAACAATGTGATATAGAACCGATAAACCTAAAGAAATAAAATTTTACAATTTTGTCTGTCTGTTAGTTTGTTCTGGCAATCTTTGCAATGCCTAATCCATTTTTGACAGGACTTTTTTTTTAAATAGTTGATATCACTGGGAGTAGCTTAAGTCATATTAAAAAAAGAAATAAAATATAATGATTTTACGTTCAGGAAAAGGTTGGGTTGGGTTGGTGAACTGCCTCCGTAGCCTACTGGTATGGGTGTGTGCTTTAGAAACCGTAGGTCGTGGGTTCGAATCCTGCGGGGACTCAACAAATTTTCATTGTTGTGTCCTAGTTGGTTAGGGCAATTTGGGCCGATCATCCAGTTGTCTGAAAAGTAAGATGATCCATGCATCGGATGGGCATGTAAAGTCAGTCCACCTACCAACCCGCACTGGAGCGTGGTGGGTTACGGTCCAAAACCTCTAATAGTGTATTAGGGAAGGCCTATGTCCAGCAGTGGACTATCACAAGCTGATGATGATGATGATGAAAAGGTTAGGTTAAATGATTTTTATTTAAAAAAAAAAAGATGTAATTTTATGTTAATTAGGACACTTAGCGTATCTTAAACCACACGACCAACTTAATGCAGTGTCTGTTTTGCCAAGGATCAATATAATGCTTTAACGGTACACCAGCTGGTTGGTAAAACGAACATACAAAGGTCAATCACGGTACCAGTAGTTCTTAGTACCTAGCTGTTTAGTGAATATAAGAAATGCATTTAAAAATACAAACACATTTATTTACACTCAATTATTTTTTTGACGATATTACATGTATAATATATTTATTATGTATTAATTACATTTTGTACTGATCCATTAAACATTTGGAACGCCAATCATCTTTGCACTTAAGTAAATTTATTAATAATCAAACGTCAGTATTCTTGAATTAGTAAATTGGTAGCAAAATTTAAACATTGTTGGTTAAACATTACACAGATTACTTGGACACTTATAAATCGTTTGTTCTAGTAAGACTTATCCAACGTAAAGTATATAAAAATAACTTTATCCATCGTTAACATTCGACTCGATGAAAGCAAAAATCGCAGCCATAACGGCGGGACATCAGAAAACGTGCTTTCATTTTCGCGGGCAATGTCGATCGTAAAAATGCCGAACGTATCGAACAAGAACGACATTCTCTATGGTAAGAAACATGGCACGCGAAGTACGATACATACCTTAGATTATATTGTAAAAGCTAAATAACTTCAATAATTAATATACTTTCTTGCATTTGCGTCAATACTACACATGATTTATTAATAGACTACGGACTTTATCCCGTTTAGTTTAGCCTAAAATATGTCCGGCATATCGGACACTTTTCAGGATCCATGGTCATGAGACTGATATGTAATGTATAATGATGGAGCAATTTTTTACTAAGTCAACGAGATTAGTACAAGTAGTGTAAAAATACACAGAAGTAAGCAGTCATGACTACTTCCCCGTAAGGTCTGTTAGTTCTGCTCATTTGTATGTAAAATAGAAAAATATTAGAGAACAGTGTCATTATCCACGAAAAATTTATTTATACTTCATAAAATAAAAATAAGATAAAATAAGGTAGGTGCTACTAAGCAAAAAGAAGACTACTAAGTAAGCAAAAAGAAGAAATGAAATATGAATCCCTATTAATTCTAGGAAAAAATGTATTAAATTTATATTAAAACCGTATATCTAAGCGTTTTACATATGGACAGATTTTGATAGAGATTATTTTTATCAAAATTAATAGTATAGCCCTTCTTAGACCTCTAATCGCGACCTCCTCAGAATTAGTATCAAATGACCTCTTCTATTTTCCCATTTCACTACGGAAGCGAGGCATTTCGCGCGGAATTGCTGCAGTTTAGAAAATTGCACTGCAACCCTGCACCTACCATTACATCGTTCTTTGTGCGGCAAAAAGATAATCGTTCCCGGAGCAAAAGCCGCCACATTATAGGGTTACAAGTATTTTTGTGTTTTGATTCTTAAGCTAGATGAACATTTATTTAATTTAAAGTTTATGTTCAATAATAACTTATTTCTCCTTACCGGGGAATCATCATTTACATTGATTTTGGTGTGCATCACTCTAAGGTTGCAAAAATGAGATAAACCTCATATACATAAATAAATATTTTCCATTACAATAAAACGACCATTTATAAATATGTTTGAAAAGGCTATTATAGAAGCTTCTATGATATTATTATTAATGATAAGAATTAGTTTCTCCAATAGTATTTTTAACACAAATGCTACACCTTAGAGCTTGAGTTTTATAATAGCGTTGTGTATGACATTTTTTTTCTATATAATTAATAATCATATTTTCTTTCCAGATAGGCAAATAGCAGAACGAAACTGGATTTCCTTTAAGCAACATCGTCATGGATTCTGAAAGGTACTTAATCTTTTTATAAATCATAGTAATAAATGATATTTTTGAAAGGCTATAGAATAAATTTTTTCGCGTCTTTATCTAATATAAAAAAGGAATTAAAATAAAAGAAATTTATTTATTTTTATTTATGGACAATCCATACAAAATCATCTAGTTCCAAATTAAGCATAGCTTGTTTTACGAATGCTACATAATTGGTAAAAGTAAGAATTTACATTTTTGTAAATAATAATATAAATACTAACACTGAGACAGGAGAAAAGCACCATGTTCATTGCATAATATTATCCTATGCTTGGAATCGAACCCACACCCTTTGGCGTAACAGTAAGGAACGGTTTACATTATCTTTAATCATTCATTCATTCATCATCAGCCAGTGATAGTCCACTGCTGGACATAGGCCTCCCCTAATACACCCCTATCCATCAGGGGGTTTTCTCTTCTAATAAAAATCCCTTAATTTTAATTGATTGTTACACAATTAATTATTATCGCATAGTACTTATTGACTTAAATATGTTTATCATTGATGTTAAAAAGTATTAATGCGATAGTTACTTATTTATGATCAGTTTTATCTCTCTATTTGTCTAGTTTCAAATCCAATCAGTTACCGAGCGTATCGAAATAAAAGATTTTATCATCCAGTCTCCGTCCTTGACCTGCCAACAATAGCTTAAATGGCATATGGAAACGATTGCCTCACTGGCCAATTTAACCATAATACTATAAACCGCCTGCGGTTTCGGAATGTTGCGTTACAATTGAATGATGATATTAGAAGAGAAATAAAAAGTAATTGTTCGAATGGATTTTGTAAAAAAACTTTATCAATTTTTGCCCTTTAATAATTTAATAAGCATTAACATTTTGAAACTAATATATTATTTTACATTATGTTTTTTCTTTTACATTATTTGTTTCGAGTAGAACAGTGTGTGAAGGTGGTAGGTCTCTCTGTAAAAAGTAACAGAGACTGACAAGGCATGTACGACCTAAGAGCCACAAATAATTATCACTATATGACACCTAAAGTATGTATCACTGGTATCTAGTATAGTCCCTAGCTATCCGCACACTGAAAAACTCAACTATTATAAAACTGCCGCTATATTAAAGCAATTTTCTATTATAGATCTTCGTTATCACAATCATAGTCATTGAATAATACGTAATTATGCCCCTCGTCAATTCAACCCAGCAACCGTAACATTGAAGTAATCGCTATGACATTGCATCTCTATTATTATCCGTCAATTTTATAACTCCGACGTCGTCGAGTGGAACGCAGTTATCCAAGACCACTTCCTTGGGCCGTTAAATAAAACGTCAATTTTGTAATTGGTCGTTACTTAATTATCGTACGCGAAATTAATAAACGTTACGTAACGCCCATTAAGTGCGGCTGCAGAATTACTTTCGCCTTGGCTGGTTCGGCGCCTCGGCATGCCATATGCGATCGCTACCGGGTCCACACTGTAGGTTGACCATAATCGGGATGGTTTCGGTACAAGTCCTTGTCAAAAATATATATTATCAAGGCCTCAACCCGTTCCGACCATATGTTTTGCTTTGGAAACCGTAGGTCATATTAGTATCATGGTGGAAATTTTAAACTTCTTGTTGTTGGTTGCTATAACTCGGCCAAATTCCGGAATTCTTATACTCAAAGTATTGCATAAAACTTGATTGGCTCCGAAACGCTGTTTTTTTTTAAATGTAGCGAGGTAATTAAATTTGGCAGCGAACCACTAAAAAAAATATTTTGGACATTACAGATTGCCATAATACTATGCCTTCCTATTTCTATTTCTTATTTGGGTTTGGTAAAGTTGATTAAAGCAATGCATGCTGATGATCCGATTGCCGGTAAAATAAGATATTTCATACATCGGATGGGCATAGAACATTCCCTCTTCCGTCTAAGTGCGTACACTTGTGTACTATAATGCCCTAGGTAAATCTACAACAATATGATATTATCTTGATATTGGTAATATTCTTTTGTTCTTTATGCCTTTAAAAAAATATATAAATGCTGGTTGGATGAATTTGTTTCTGTAATCAATGTTATTTCGAAACATTTTTGCTAGAAGTAAATAATGAATCCACTGAAGTACTTAATTAAAGCCACGGCGTCATTTTTATTTATAAAAATATGTTATTTACAGAGAAGACAGAATCAAAATTGGAAATATTTGAAAAACATAAACAGCTCAAATCATTGTCAACGAAGTTGCGTGATGTAACGGCTGAAGCGTGCGCCGGCGCCGGTTTATTTGCAGGCATGGCCTACGTCAGGCGTCATTTAATTATACAAATTTACATTGGAATGCCATTTGCGATATAGTCTATCGTGCACGATTTTTATCGTTGTTTTGATTCAGTTTATGCATATTACGTTACAACAGGGTCTCTTTTTTACAAGACTCTGTCTGGGGTTACTATCCTACCACCGCGTTGCTTATTTCTGTCGTAAATGAGTAGAGTGTAAACACTACCGAGTACCTGTTTAAAGTGCATCGTAGCCAGCGTAATTATTGGGTAAACGAGACGCAACTGCTTATTGAACTATGAGTATATGGTGGAAATATATGGCGTCTAACGCTGCTATTCTTACGAGCTTGCAGGTACCACTTACAACCTGGTGAATGTCCTCCTCGTTTCATCGCTTTAACCGACAAAAACATTGAGGCCGGGGCAATGAAAGCCTAGAGATCCACATTATAATAGCCCAAAGCGGTGGATTGGTGATATTTTTCACCTAGAGATCCGTATGTTGACTCCATATTGTTTGCCCTCTAAATAGGGAAGGCTTAGAAACACACAAGACCTGAGTGGCGTACAAACTTGAACCATGTCCTAATATCCTCCTAAGTGCATTCACAGCACTTGACACTGCTCCACGTGGAGATTAAAAAGTTGACCATTCCTTTTTACCGAAGCTAAACAGCCAGGTCTGATTCTCAATGAGTAAAAAATATTATACTGTGCAAACCATTTTCTCTAGGCGTAATTTACTAATAATGCTAATATTATTAACAGATATTGAGTTATTCTTTGTTCTTATGCCTTTAAAAAATAAACTGGTGATGTTTTTTTTAACAGATAATTTGGAAAATTAGAATATATACATAGTTGAAAGCGGTTTATAACAGGTCGTTACAGAAGACAACTCTGAAATAGGAATTAACACCAAATTACTTTCAACGACGGGAAACCTATTCGTGGTCACGAGTTTTTTGCAGGCAATAACAATCCGTATAATAAAACTTCAAGATTGAGATTTTCTATTATTCGTTATGTAAATTTCTTACGGAACTACCTTTAGTAATCACTTACGCTTTAATTATTCTTATAATGTATCTATTAATAATCCTTACGTATAAATTTATAATATAGATCGTCACAATTTGCGTGTGGTGGAACTTACTCCCGAGAATGCTAAAGGACGTAGTCAGCATTGGGTAAAACTTGCAACCGATTAAATGTATTATTTAATGAGCGTATCTATTTTCTTAATTCTGAAAAGTAATTGCGTATTGATTTCAAAAGCGGATTGCACACTGAATATTCTACTATATACTAATAAAGGAATGCCAGCTAAGATTAGTACACTTAGTCTTTGAAAGGTATTTGACTTTTTAAACCCACTGATGTATGTCCTCTTATCGTTTGCTCAATAGGAGGAATGTAACCTGGTGTATACAAATCTACTGCGCATAGACATATCTCAAGTGCATTAAATTTTGGATACATGTGACACAAAAAGTCAAGATATATTTTCGGTAGCACTATTCTTTAGTTCCTATGCAAAACTCTAAGTTTAATAGAAATTTGTTCTGAAAACATTTATTGGAAACATTTTTTCATTAACAAGTTATTAACTTGCGTTTTTTTCTTTAAAAGTGAGTTATTTACAGCAAATAAATTCAATATATTTAAATAACACAAATATTTCACGTAGTTGTCGCTGATGTTAACGAACAAATACTTCGACGAAAAACCTGTGTTTTTTAAACAGGCAAAAGATGGTAGTTATACTCAAATTATATAGGATGCATTTACGAAACTAAACGCAATATTTTAGTTGTGATTCGCTTATGAATTCATTGAAATTCTCTATTTAATATATGTCTGTTCACACACGCGGTGCTGATTTCGCGAAATGGCAAAAAGCTACTATGCACGTAAAGACTAAGGGAATTATTTATAAACAGCCGCAGCGTTATCATTGACACTAAATTGAATAGTATGCGTCTTCGATTCAAGGATGTCATTACAACGAATTCTCTCTGTTCTGATGATATTTAATCTGGATAAACCTGATTGTACATAATCTTTAAAGATCTATTTAAATCCCAAATGACCTGATTTTCGAAGAGAATGTCGACTTAATATATCAGTCTTGCCTCTAAATAGTGGAAGTTTTGAACAAAAACTGAGTGTGTACATTACTCGATCCATGCCCATAAATCCTTTCGTAATTCCCAACAACAAATTCACGACAAGATTAAGCACAGTTCTTTCATCCAAAACTATCGCTTTATAATAGAGCTACCAAAACTGTTAGAATCTCCATAGGTTTAATTATTCCAATTCCAGTAGCTCTGTCTAGAATATAAAAGGCTATTTATTATTTATTAATAACGTTCTAAGCTGTTGTTATAAAAATATATAAACATATGTCATGCTTAGAAAAATCTTGTTAATTTAATCAGCAGTACACGAGAATGGTGAAAGTGCTTTTAGAACCGTTTACAATTAGGTCCTATTATAATTAATAGCTGGATACAAAAGTTACTACACAATATTCAACTATTTTAAGTCTAGGGAAACTTTAGTAGGTAATTATGCACTATAAAATCTGAAGAAACCTGTTCGAGATTTGTTACTTAATTCACTGTTTGGTAATAAGTTTACTGAGAACTATTGTTAAGCATTGGCAAGGTCTTTTTACTCTTATGATGTCCTTTAATTCCTTAGCAGTTAAATTATTAAGATCTTCACAAATTACAGCTTGTGATAAACTGCTATTATCCACTCATAGCAAGCAGCAGTAAACGCATGTCATGTATCGTTTGAAAACTTTGCACGATTAACTGTCATGTAATTTAAAAATTTATGACAATGTTAATCTAATTATTATAGAGTGAAAGTATTTGCTAAACGTGATTCAACGGTAATTCATTAACTTGGCTCTGAGCTACATTACTACCACTTAGTCTATTATTAGTATGCCTAAAGAAGTGTCATTAGCTCACTCTCATCCTGTAAACCAATAGGATTTAATTAAGTCATCTTTTAAGCATGATAGTTCTCCATTAGCCGGTAAATATAGTGTAATTTGTACTGTTATACATAATCACTCAAAACATGCAAAGCTGATCAGATGAATCTTGGTCTTATTAACGTAGATTGCAAAAGTTGACAGAATAGTTAGAAATATGTAACTATTTGATCCTATTCCCTATACTGTCTAGTTTAAAACTAGTAACACAACAGACATGCATCTTGAAAATATTATCGCATTAAAAATACAACTTATTACACATGCATAGTCTGTTAATGAAGAACAACGTGTTTAATCTAATTCTGAGTACATTGTTATATTAAAAAATCTATAAAATAGTTGACCGTGTAGTGTACTAACAAATCTTTGACAATCTATCGAATAGAGTACGTTATAGACGAAACAATTTGTGCTTAAACGTTTCAAGATCATTGATTGATTTTTTACGTAGCGCAAACGAAGTTTCGAGAGTCAGTTGGTGCAAAACAAAAAAGTTAACATACTGGTCCTACCGTATTGTCCGTTCCGCGATATTCGTTACAAGTCGCAGCTGTCGGCGGAAGTATCCGGTGACCACCTGCCCGCGCTGTAACCGTCCGACCGCGACTACCAGACGGTACCCCTTCGAGCGATGTTTGTCTTTAAGTCTCTTTGCGCACTTTTAGTTGTTAAATACTTTTAAAATTTAACATTACTGCGGATGTACTAAAATAAAACAGAAAATAAACCGGTGGTTCTTATTCTCCATAGAAGTAATAATATCTTTACATATAGTGCATATTAGTTTAACTTAGGTAATGTTATTTAAATATACTTGGTATGCGATACATATACTTGTATTGTTGACAAAATGCTAATTTATTCACAACATAATTACTCTATTGAAAGAGAAGATACGATTGTAATGTGAAGGTACTTTACAATTCAAAATCATAGTAATATAAGTTATACTGGTAAGTTTAAATATTTAAATGAAATAGCTTTACTTTCGATAAAGCTTAATCTATAGTTTTTTCCATTACGTTTATGTTTCTGTTTTAAAAACCCACCACCTTGATTTATTATTATATTATACGTAATATAAATATCTAAACAAAATATGCAAAGCAAGCAGCTGCCGTGTGTCCTTATTTTTTGATTGAATCAATGAGGACGGTACAATATTTATGGGGCAACCGCTGTCTCGAAACGAATCGAGGCCGGTGATAGATCACGATTGTGCAACGAACAACCGGAAAGACTCAAAATAGCAGTCTGAACTCAAGGCGATTGACCCAAAGCTTAGGACCTACTATGTTTTCTGCGTATTATTCAATTAAGACTATGTTAACGCGACTTCTACGCGATGTGGATTAGACCAGTGGATTACATCCATACTTAAGCTTGTTTTGAAATACATAGAATACATAATTTTCACTGTTTCAGTGTTCAAATAAGACGATTTTCTTTTATAACATTTACATCCACCTATTATTCTTGCCTGATGTCCTTTCTGAAATATTATTCTAAGAATGTACCAAACTGCTCTGTAGCCTAGTGGTATGGCGTGCTTTAGAAACCGAGGTCGGTTCGAATCCTGGACTCAACAAATTTTCTTTGTTGTTTCCTAGTTGGTTAGGCAATTTGAGTGTATCACCCATGTCTTAAAGTACGATGATCCATGCCGGATGGGAATGTAAAAGTTGATCACCATAACGCCGCATTGACAGTTTCGTGGTGGAATACGTCCAAAACCGCCTATTGATAGAGGTGTATTGGGAAATCTATGGTCCAGATCAGATATCACATGGTCTTGAATATGATGATGTACCAATATTTACATCGAAATGTTTGAATGTGTTTAGACAGTAAAAAGTAGCACTTCATTCGCTAATTTTTATAATTTTAAGGTGACTAAGTTACTCCTAGTTATATAAGCTATCTTCTTGTAAAACTCCTGTCACAATTGACCAGCATTAAGGTATTAACCAGAAAAACGACAGAATACAAAATTTAAAACAATGTTTTGAGCTATTACCAGTTATCTATAATACACACACTTTTTGTTGTTAAAAAATATCTAACAATTAATAGCAAACGATTCTCGAATTTTTATTTATTTGTATAAATAATATGGACAGGGATAAAGTTTGAAAAAACATTATTTAAAATGGCTTTGGACAGAGAAAAATTTGATTCGGATTTTGACTGCCAACCGCAATTGGACATAACTAAAAGAAGAAGTTCATTAAAAATAAAATATAGTTACTAGAAACATAAATAATTTAGAACGCTAACTAAAATTTATTCCAAACCGACAAACATCTGATCCTGGAGAAAAATACAATAAAAAGAATAGTTTCATGGTGGAAGGTTTTTTATAATCTTTCCTTTTTCTGACATTAAAATACATAACTTGTAAACCGATTGTAATTTTCAGTGTAAAAACCGTATTGTTCTAAATTTACCCAGAAATTTTACTTTCTTTCTTATGAATGGTTTATTGCTTATGTTACAATACCGCATGGTGATCGTATTGTAATAACGTTTTACGCATTATATATTTATCGAGTCGGTAATCGTAAAACCTATTTATGTAGGCCAAAACTTACGCGTCACTTATCAATTTAAAAAGTCAATATTAATCAAATTGAGCTTTACCAATTTATGTAACACATCGTTATAGTTAAAATTATGTTTATTTATATAGATTTACCTGGTCTTGTTTGCCTTGTTCATAGAGTCCTAGGCTTGATGATCTAATCGGACATCTTGTAAAGTTTTTTTCAGTCGCCGGAATAGGTCACCTTTGGCTACATATTTTATATACATACGATACAACATACTATCATAAATACATACAAATACATACAACATTTTTATTCTGATATATAAGCTATATCATTGTAAGCTTTCATTAAAATCATGGAGTTCCGATCAATTTTTGAGTAAAAAGTACTAAAACAATCCATTGCCTCAAAGATCTCTACATTTACATAATATTAGTAGTAAGTTGAATAAAAATCTTAAGGTTTTGTTAACTTTACCTATTCTTACAACAACTAAAGTTTTCCTTTACAAACACTATTTTAAATTGTTTTTTTGAATAAAATCTTGTTTTTCTTGTAGCCGGAGCGAGTCCGCTCTAAACAGTCCGACTGAGCCGGATGTCTCGCTTGCCGCTTCCCTCACCGACCCTTTGGAAGCCCACACCTTGGAGGAGGCTCGCAGAACTATCAGGTATATCCATCATCATCATCATAAGCCTTTGTTGGTCCACTGCTGGACATAGGCCTCTTCCCCTTCTACATTAATGGGTTTTTGGAGCATATATCTATAAGTATCACAAAACCGTGTATTTTTTCTCTGTTTAGATATTTGAATGTTTAACATCTGTGTGTTAAATCATAGTGATACAATAATCAAGTAACATGAAATTATAATGCTTGAGATTTCGATAAGTATGGAGCTCCAAGCGCATCAGCTTCAACATTGCATGCGAGCTTCCGACAAGAGTGAATTCTAACAGACTGCAGCGAGAAAAGCTGAGCTAAAGTCTCTATCCAGCCAGCTCCTACTTTTCGAGTCCAGGTTAGTCCGAAAGCAGAAAGAGATAACCAACATGCTCGCAATAAGGGAGACTATTATAATGAAGCAGCAAAAGGTGATCGAATCGTTGCAATCGAAACTCCACGAGAATGGAATAGAACTAGCGCCAACAGATCCCTGACTTTAGGGATATGCTACAGGACACTCACATCACAGGTGATTTCGATTCACTGAACGACTCCGATTCAGCAGTCATAATGGAGGATGAGACTCGGATTGCAGCAATCTCCCGCTAGTGCCAAGATTCAGATCCGCCAACCCGGATAGTGTTACCGTAGTCCGATCCATTTCGGACGCAATAGATCCAAACATCAAGTACAACGTGGTCAGGCGATCCAACGGCTTCCTACGCCGACCCGAAATACTGAGACAGTGTATAGCGTTGAGGAGGAAGCGGACGCTGACTCGACCAAAGCTCTCAGCGCCCAGAACAGCACCGAGAAAGAGCTGAAAGATATGAACAAAACTGACGAGCAGAAGTACAAAGAGACAAGTCTACTAGCTCAGAGGCGGGACAACTTCCGTATGAGAAGTGTTGTACTCACCGGCGAAGTGAAAAGCATCGATTCCGACAAAGACGCTCCAAAGGCTAAGCCAAAAGATATCTGGTCCTATAGCTACGTTCCGAAACGAATGATGCCCGCTAACGATTCCGATGAAGAAGTTACATCGAATGCAGAAAGCGATGAAGGCGATCCAGAGCCGAGATCGAACCAAGTGGTCACTTACAACCGTGTAATGTCCAACCACAGGAATGTAACAAAACCCAAGGATGTTAAGTACAAGAGGATAAACAAAGCAAAGTCCAAAAGCCTCGAAGAGTTGAGGGGCAGACTAAAAAATTGGGTGGAGAAGGGCAATAAGTTATCCAACATCCCTTTAGAGCATGCTCAGAGTTACGCTTGAAGAAGTTCCATACGTTATATTATATTCTCCGACTACGTCTTGCTTCGTAGATTCTCCGTGTGATAAGTAGCCTAAGCTCAATTGGAGGGATTATTCTAACTGCTTTTGTGCAACTATTACATAGTCACTTTATTTAAACGTGTAGGTGATACTGATTATATCGAACAGAAGAAATAGTATGGAGACGTAAATCTGTTATATTTACTATGTAAGTGCAGTTCAATACGTCTCATGTCGCTTAGCTTTATCCGTAGGGGCAAATGACTAAAATATTCTTGATACAGCAACTTTTGTAAATATTTCTATAGTAGTTGTCTTTATACACATGACAGCTTCGATGAATCCTGAGTACTGTGTCCACAGTTTATAATGTTAAGGCTGTGCATGTAATTTAAAAATCCTCTAAATTTAAATTACGTTTGTAACTTTTAAATATTTTCAATTATTTAGTTTGTTTTGATATTTATGTATGAATAACTGGAAAATAAGTTATTTTTATCAGTATTTATTACTATTTTTGTATATATTTAAGAGGTTTTAAAGTCTTTTATGTTTCGAATGTAAGAGACTTATAATTTTGTTTATTTTGATTTAAATGAGCGATGATCTCTATTTTGTGTGTGTTCTTTATTTTTATAAAAAACATAGTTTGTATTAAGTAAACAAAACGTATGTATAACAAAAGAATCCCAATATATATCCAAACAGTTTATAACTTTTAAAGATATTTTTCGAAATTAACATTTATAAACGGCTTAATAGAAATTAGGACAATATACTGATATTTGTATACGCGAGTTCAACGTGCTTTGTAGCAAAAGTGTGTACAGCGTACATTAGTATGACCTTGGAAAATCCTTACTGAGTCTTGCTCAGTCTAAGCCAAAATCGTACCTGAGTTAAGGCTAACCTTAGCATAATTAGTGTCCCGTCTATAAATTCGAGATTAAATTGAATTTTGTATTGATTTAAAGATTTGGGAGCTAACATTCAGTAAAATCAGAGTACGTTCTTAACTTCACGACTTTAATTATAATATAAATTTACTCAAATTAATAAAATTGTTACAATTAAAACTTCTCATACACGTGTCTGTGCCAATTACCTAATAGACTTAAGGAAACTGTTAGTTTGTTTAAATCCGTAAAATATATCCTTCGAAAAGTGTTTTCCATACAAACTTCGTAATCGCATTTGCATTAATTAAAAGAAAAACAAATAAAAATATCTTTACATATCAAACAAAAGCTGTACATGTTACGATTCGCTTGGGAAAATGTTTTCGATTTAAATCAACCTCAATCAATGTATGTTTATTCCTAATAATAGTCAAAATATCGACATTAAACTGAATTGTGAATTGAATCTTGTTTTATTTCACATCCTTATACTGTAAAAGTGTCTGATTAAAAGATTTTAAAGTTGAAAGGTTTTTTGGGAAGCGGTGCTGAGCTATGTATTATTCACCGGGCTTAAACTTGACCTGACATACTGACGCGTGTCTAGAACTTCTGAGATTAGTTTACGAGTTGATAAATTGCTGAGCTCAGGTTATATATTGAAGAATTGCTGAGGTCACGTTACATATCGATTACGTACTGGGGTCAAGTTTTATGTTGATGAACTGTTTTATGGAATTAATTCTATAAGTTATAATCAAAATAATTAGGAGACCCATTTTGGCGTCTTATTCCTTTCTTATATTTTAAAAAACGCATTATTCTTGCTAACAGAACTCAATCTAATATTTACTACTGTAATTTGATGCCTTTTAGGTAGATCAAGCGAAATTATAACAAAAAAAATATGACCGACTTCAAACAGCTCTCTCTCTCTCTCTCTTCCTAGCTATGAATCCCACATGGTGGTGGGGTCAGCTTTTCTTGTTTTTCTTCTCCAATTCGCTCTATCCCTGATGTCGGCTTCAGAAACCTGAGACTTCAAATCGACTTCAAACAGCATATAATAATAATAATGTACTCCAGTCGATTACGACTACGGCGGCTGACCCACAATATGTTTGTCAAGCCTTGGTCTCCCCTCCATAACTTTCCGACTCCAGCGGTCGTCAGTTCTGCGGTTTATGTGACCGGCTCACTGCTGCTTCAGCTTACTAGTCCAGTGGGCTACGTTGGTAACTCTGGTTCTTTGACATAATTTCTGGATAACATAATTTCTGATACGATTCTTAAGAGATACTCCAAGCATAGTCCACTCCATAGCTCGCTGAGCGACTTTAAATTTGTGAACCAGTCAAACCGTAAGTAGCCAAAGACACACTGATAGAAGTATTTCCACTGTGGGATGGGTGACGAGAATACTCGACGAAGCTTATGAAAAGCTGCCCAACTCGACCGAATCCTTCTGTTGGCCTCTCCCTCAAAGTTGTTTCTACCTAGTTCGAGCGTTTGCCCTAGGTAAACGTACTCCGAAACCACTTAAAGTGAAGTGCCATCGACTGTGTTCGGTCCCGGTTAAAACAATAATCTGTAATCTAATTAAAAACATCATCTCAGCATCTGTTATATGGTCATTAAAATTATATTTCATCATTAACTATAACGATATACTTCTTACAATTCTAAATGAAATCTTTAAATTGTATAATGTCAGTTTTTAGATATTTCTTTTCGTTATGAGTTATATTTCGAGTAAAACAAAGTTACATTTGTACAATAGAACTTTACAGAAAGGGACGGTTGTGCAATCGAATCGGTCCGAAAGTAATCTGATATCCGTCTTTGCATGATCCAATCAATGCAATCCGGGCCAGAAATTTATTTCGTAATGAAGGGCATTTGTTTGCATAATAGAGGCCCTATGTAGTTCATCTTAAAACTTGATATGATTAACATTCATATCGAATCAAAATAAATAAATAGCTGAATTAAAAATGGAGTAATAAGAATTTAACGCTAGTTTTTACTATATTAAATAATTGCTTTAAAATTAAATTTACAAAGTAACTCTAAAGCAAATAATAATTTTTACAATTTATTACTCATAAATAAAATTCGTAATTATTTAAAATGAAAGGGGTCTGATCGTTAAAAGACGTGTACGGTTAATTAGGCTGAAAGATATAAATATCACTCGGCAAAAGTAACCCTTTGTTTTATTTTAATACAAAGAACAACAAAAACTAGGTGTGCTGTAGCAAAAGATAAGCTGCCATCTTCTTCTGTTCTTTGTGGACTTCAGACACTAACGTCTGGTTCATCAGCAAACTAAGTCCAAATCTTGGCTCAGGATTATACCACCACAAAATGAAACACGTTTGAAAGTATTTTGAACCATTTGAAAATTTAAAAACTTTTAAAAATACTATTGTTAAAATAAAAGTAAAATGTATTGTTATTTTAAAGCGACGTTGTTAAGTTCACTTGTTTGAATTGAAATGCAAAAAAGTTAGTGTATTGTTACAAATGGACTCTCGATTGAGTGGTGACTCAAAAAGGGGAAACATTTTGTAGAGTATTGTTGCGTTTTAATATATTTCAAAAAGTGAATTGTAAGAATGAAAATTATTGTTCTTTTTGCAAAAAGGATAATTTTCAAATTTGAAACCGCATTCAATAGTGGGACGTTCATACCTTGTAAATACATGAAATTGGGTCCATTTTTTACATGAGTTAATTATTAATCAAGGGTTGGATTAATCATTTTTTAAAAATTGGTCTTCTTGTTTGTTGAGGTAGCGAGAAGATTTCTTATTCTGAGTTATTTCGTAGACCCGAACGGTTGAAGCGTCGATGCTAGTTCGATCCAAATGAGTGAGCATTATCACACATTTATTCTTCATACAGCCAATTCTAGCTTACTACGGACTTAGATTACAAGATATTACTACGGAATCAGGAAACATTGTAGTGTACAAATAATTCGTATCCTCGTCCTTTAGGAATGAGTTTGATTTCTAATTGAAAAAAGGTATCGAGACATTTTAAGGACCTTGTTTTACGATCGTCGGATATTTTGATCAAAGTTGTAACCTACGTTGCGACCCAGATGTAAATTATAAAATAGGAAGATATAAAAGTTTAAAATGAAAGAATAGTATCTTAATGATAGCTACATATCAAACTACATTACATTTACAGCTTTTTAATTATTTTTTTTTAAACCAGGATTAATTTCTTACATGCTTGTAACATACCCTTAACCAACCAGAAACCTAAGATAACAGATGTTGTTCCCCAAAGTTTCGTTCGGCGACTACGACTGGTTAAAATTTCTAAAAAAACAAAAGACAATAACTAGTGCTATTGCCTTTTGACCCCGAAGCCTATAAAGTTTAATTTAACAACGCATTAAAAATACTGAGAACACTGAGAATACGTCATATTATCTTATTACAAAAAGTGGGCCATTTGGGGTTATACACCGCGGTGTCTATCTCTGCCGCAAAGCAGTAGTGTGAAAGCACTACCGTGTTCCGGTTGGAAGGTCACCGTAGCCAGCGTATTTACTGGGTAAACGAGATAAGGCGCTGGAGCGACATTTTACATGTCTATTAACTTTTCTACGTGTTTTTATTTTATTTGGTTCAAATGTTATAATTCAGACTTAGTTTTTTTTAGTGCACCAAAAGTTAGTACAGCTCTAATTATGTCTTGCATTAATTATGCCACGTAAGGCAACCGCTATGTGGGATCAAAGCCAAGTACATAAACTAATTAATTGTGTGACAAACTTGTTAGAAGATTCTGAGGTCGTGTTTAATTATGATTATCACGTAAATTGTGAAGTTAGTTAGTACTTAGGACAATATGCATGTATACCACGTATTAAATTTAAATTAGTTATTATTCATCATCATCATCATCAGCCTTTGATAGTCCACTGCTGGACATAGGCCTCCCCTAATACACCCCTATCCATTAGGGGGTTTTTGGACCGTATCCCACCACGCTGGTCCAATGCGGGTTGGTGGGTGGACCGACTTTTTACATGCCCATCCGACGCATGTTATTATTAATAAAATTTATTTATTAGATTTTCAAATTTACTACTTCTTGTGGCAATTTCATTATAGTTTTATTCGCAAGGATGTAAAAATTACATGAATCATCAAGAGTTAGGTCATCTAGAATTTTATTCATTGTTTTCGTACACAAATACACAAAAACTATCATTTATCATTTAAAGTACTATAATCTTAGGATGACAACGATTAAATTTTGTTTTAATCGAAAGCGAAGTTTTTATTTTTCTAATCTACCCCCATATACATAAATTTAAAAGCTAGTAACATCGAAACCAAACAATTTTCGGGAAGGTTCCTTTTGCAAAGGATCGTATGAGTAGTACCTATTACTGCTGCAAATCAGTGATGTATAAACACTACCGTCTTCTGGTTCGAAGGGCGCCGTTGCTGGCGTAATTACTGGGTGCACCAGACATAGCATCTCATGTATCAGGCCGGTGAGTGGATTGAAGCGGATTGGATGTCTTACGCCGCTTCTCTCATGCACAGGGCAAGCATCCCCTGCCTCCAAGTGGACATCCTGCTTAGTTCATCGCTTATAGCTGAAATAATCATGTGAGATTTAAAAAAAAACAGGTAAATGGTATGTGTGCTTAAATTAAAATAATTTGATTTTTCGTAGCGTTACTTTCGTTCTGAAAGTTCGCCAGGTTTTTAACCTTGACCCACACCGCGCTCTGGGCGACACTCGACGCCAAGTTCCCCTTTATGTCGTGTCCATAACTAATGGCTTGGATTCGTGTTGAAATCTTTAAAGTATTTTATTAAATTCTAACATTAAAAATGCTTAAAACGGTCGACTGTAGGTAGGAGATGTAAAATAGAATAGAATAGGACTTCAGAATTTTAATTAAGAAACGTATCAAATGATCTTACCATAGAAATAGAGATTTCCAATGTATTATAATATTGAATAAAGATGAGTGAAATGCTTCTATATAGAAAAAAGATATTTGACTATTATCTATCGATTTGAACGCACTTGATTCTTATAATTTCGTTCCCCTATTATTTTAACCGACTTCCTAAAATAAGGAGATACTTAATTCGAAGCGTATGTTTTTTTTATATATACCTAGTTGCTCCACTCCTAGAGCTCCGATTTTGTTCATTCTTTTTTTAATGATAGATATTAGCTGTCATGTGGTCCCTTTTTTCTAAATAATTTTGTGTTGAGTGGTTTATTATACATTTTAATAATAAAAAAATATGTCATTAAAAATCTATTCAATCCACCTCTTGCGATTAAATTGCATATACTAGCGAAACCGTAGAAAATAGAGTTAAAGTAAGTATTGATATGGTCTATAATAAAGTCCGCGATTATATCTACGCATTAATTATTATTAATGCATAGATATAATCGCGGACTTGGGATACATTTCCACAATAACCATTTGAATGTAAAACATTGTTAAAAATTATAATATTCAAAGGTAATATACAGTAAGTAAAAAAATCTTCATACTATGTGCGCACTTTCTGTCGTAGATGATTTTTTGATTAACTGAATACCTGAAAAGATATTAGAGATTCAAAACGCAGTGGGGTAAATCACACACGCTGTTACCGTTTATATTGCGCAAAATAATTATATACTGATAGAAGCCGGTCATATTTTCTTGTTCAAGTTTCTCTTGTCGTTAATAATGATTTGTTTTTGCTCGTAATAATTGTGGTCCATTCCTTCATTGCCGATCTCGGCATAATACATCTTCTTTCAAAACCTCTAGACGTTTTATTTTTGCCCCAAAAAATAATACACCAAAGATTCAACTTGAAGTATTGTTTTAAGATAATATTATTCAAATGGCAAAATAGCCGCAATCTCAAACCGCGACCGCGTTTTGAATATTCATCGGATTACACGAACTGTACGGGAAAATATGAAACGCTCTCTCGTCTTTGTTTTATTTTTATATTGTGAGTTCTTTGTAATTTGAAGTGCTTTTTAATTTTAATAGAACTTATTTACATTCTGAACAAGTTATTGTTGAAGAAGTATATTTCATTTTAACTTATACTAAGACAATAGAGTGTTAACTTAATCTTTAACTACGTTCATAAGCGAAGACCTTAATATAAAATATTATAACATATCCCATTTATTGTCCGAGAATAATCAATAGGCTTTTAATGTATTAAGGTGCTTATTTTGCAACAGGCGAGAAAGTTAAGGCATTTGTAAATCGTCAAGTTTACAGTGTACAAGCTATAGTGTGTAGTTAGAACTATAGTGTTCTATTCTTATTTAATATATTAATATACATTTAGTAAATTACACGTTTTTATATATTTAATTTTGATGGCATTCAAGTTATTTAAAAACTGTGACGGTTTAACCTTTTTACTTATTTACTTTTTAAAAAAGATTTGTTTACGAGTGTAAGTATATATCTCAAAATATCTTATTACAAGTTTATTGATGATAGAATAGTGTTTTAAGGCACGGAATAAAAGTAAATATTTGATGTTTAATATTTAGTGTATAATGTAAGGTATATATGTCAAAAATATTTTAATAGCTCTGTGACGACATAAATTACTAAGCATCATATAATTACTTTGTTGTAATTTGGTTTGCAGGGCATTTCACACAAAATTATAGTGAAATTTCATTTTAATGTGTGCTTTAAATCTACATGTTTTTTTTTTTGTATTTGCAACACTCGATAAAGATTTACATACAGTTTAACTATGCATTTCTAATAATGTACTGGTAACAAAAAACCTTGTACCAGCTATTTAAATATGTATATAACTCGATAAATTGGACTAATTTGACAAAACATAATATTTTCGATTATATAAAAAGTGTCAAATTTAGTTTTTGGGACTAATATGGTTCGACAGTTCAATTTTTTACGGAAAACAAACTTTAAAGTGTCAAGTAATCTTTTACGCTGTAAATAACTAGATAAGCTATTTATGCCGGAAAACAGTAGTAAAGAAAGTCCAGGCAAGTGAAATCGCTCAGCATCACACAAACCTGGCAAAAAAACCAATCCTAACACAATTTCTAACAAATGAAAACGTTTATTTATCATTAAAAGTAACTTAATTAAGATTTAAATAATTATTTGAACAATCACCCTATTACTTAAACTTAAATATAAACATAGCAATGTTTTCGGCTAAGTTAATTTTACCAATAAAATTCTAAAACCTCACAAATACACACTGGATTTAATTAACTTTAGTCGAGACGTGCAAAACATAATCGAATTATCGATTTGTACAGCCTGGCAGAACTCAATTTTCAGCGATGTAACAACTTGTTCCGATTAATTCGGTGAGCGGGGTAAACAAACACCGCTGGCAGCTTGTTAAACAAACAATACGAATCTAATTACGAAATGTCGGCATCGTATCTAAATCTAGTTTGGATTTAGCCGTATATTATTCGTTACTTTTACATTATTTTAAGTGATAAATTTACTTATTTTTGAACGTACTTTACCGTAATTAGTTTACCTTTATATCATTTTTCGATAAAAGTCACACTTGTTTCATAATTAAAAAAACTTTAAATGTATCATCATTACCCTGTGTCAGTCCACTGCTGGATAAAGGTCTCCCCTGATGCATGCTTCCGATCTTCGGCTATTCTCATCCAGGCCACACCGACCACGTTGCGAAAGTCGTCTCTTCATCTTGCCGCGGGGCATCTTACACTACGTTTTGTTTTAAATGTATAGTAAACGATAATACTTATAAAGTATCAGTAAGATGCTCGTAACATAACTATTGCATAGTTATTTAATTTGAATTGCTTTTTAATGTAAGGACTTTCTGTAAAATCTGCGGTTTTGTTATTAGAAACGCAAAACCAATTACGAGATACCATAACAAAACTTTAATGTTTGCATCACTGTCTCTATTTAGAATTCAAATACCTAACGCGTCAGATAGCTTTTAACCGCATAACATTTAATGCAACCTAATGTTGCGTTCAATAGCTTTAACAGTAGCACATGATCAATGATCCATTGTCTTGTCAAACTTCATCATCAGCCTATGATAGTCCACTGCTGGACATAGGCCTCCCTAACACATCCCTATCCATTAGGGGTTTTTGGACCGTATCCCACCACGCTGGTACAATGCGGGTTGGTGGGTGGACCGACTTTTACATGCTTATCCGACGCATGGATCATCTTACTTTTTAGACAAATGGGTGATCGGCCCAAATTGTCCTAACTAACTAGGAAACAACAATGAAAAATTGTTGAGTCCCTGCAGGATTCGAACCCACGACCTCCGGATTCTTAAGCCACGACAAAGCTAAAGCACACTTGTCAAACTTACACTTTTCTATCTGTTTTATTTTATAATCAATCGCCATCTGTTACCGTGTTTTTGTTTTGATTTACTGTTTGTTTTGTAATGAACAGTGAAAAAGAGTCACAGCACGTCTTGCCTATTAGGGATTCTTTAACATCAGGCACATATAATATAAAGTGAAATTTTAACAAAAAATATACGACTGACTTCGAAGAGTATATGACCATTTTGCGCAATATGAGCCAGTGGCAGTCTGCAAGAAACTACTCCGTGGTTTCCGCCGCTGCATTTTAAATCTCTAATATATTTTAAAGCATTCATTCAATCCAAATGTCGTGAATGAACAATACGTTTTATACTCAATTCTCTTTGAATTTAAAAACATAGATATATCCGCTAGTGGAATTTATTACAGATCATTTAAAGAAGTACAATTGTATTAAACACACTTTAGGTCTTTGGCTAAAAAATAAATCATAACACTTCAGGCGATGTGATAAAAAAATATTTGTCGTTGACATGAATAGCACATTCAACTATACAATAGCACATTTGACTCAAAAAAAATGTTTACGAAATAATATTAAAAACTGCTGTTAAAATGCCTACTGCTCTTAAAACTATTAACTGACGTTTTGAAACAATCAATCAGTAAAAGTGCACTAGCGAAATGAATAATCAAAAATTATAAACCAATTAATTGTTTATGTTAAAAAATAAATATCTTGTGTGGAAAAGATTTATTACCAATTCATTCATATTTATTGATTTATATATTCTATACCTTTGAAATATAAGTTATTGTGCCAATTTTTACAATATTTACGAAAAAGTTTTTATGCGTTGAAATATTTTTATGATGAAGGAGAAATGTTATGAAAGATGTACATATTTCACAACCCTGTGCTGAGCTTCTTTTGAGAATGGATCATAAAATACATTATTTTTTATATTTTGCTGTTAATTGGAAATTAACTCGTTATTTTACCTAATAATGTAACAGAAACAATTTGAAAATCCTACTTCTACTTATTAGGCTCCAGTTTTTTCTTTATTTCTGGTATTTGTATTATTCTAAAAGCGCTGTACAAGCATAAGGCTAGATTTTTAATTTATTGCTATAGAAGGGGTTAACAAAAGACAGTTTTCTATTATACTGTGACTAAATTATGATTCAGTTTCCCAACGTTGAGTTATTATCTCATTTTTCATTGTTAGATCTGAGATTTAAACATTTTTAAAGATAAATGTAAAAACATTATGAATAAGAATTATTTATTGTTTTAATGCATTAACAAAAAAATATAGATGCACAATTTATTTTAAAACAAAATCCCAGAAAACTTTCAAAATGCAACCATAATAAATTGAAAAATCTTCGATGTCAAGTAATGTTTGTGGGTTAAGTTTTATTACAGTGTAAATTAGTTTTCAAATAATAAAACACTCTGGTATTGAAATGCTGGCTTCCGGTTTTTTTTCAATAAAGTTACAATTTCATTCTTGAAATTGTTCTATTCATGTTAAGTTATAGGTGTTATAGCTAAAAAGCTCCAGCTAAGTTTCTTTTGCCAGTTCTGAGTCTGGAAGCATAACTTCATAGTTAAAAAATAGGTTAAAGACAAAAGAGGCTTTACTTACATGTATTCTTAAATGTATTTTATATATCCCAGGTATTAGGAGCTGATATAAATGATCATAAATGCAATTATTGGGTAATTGCAACAAAATCACTTGATAATTGATAATTCTATGACCTTTCATGTATAGGAGATTGTGTTAAGTTGGAAAACGGAACCTTCTAAACATATTACTCCAATTTCTTATTGACTTCTTTCGAAACTTATTTCCGTGCTCCGGATAAACTGATGTTATCTTAATAATTATTTTTTTCATCCATATTTTATACGCTTGCCTTTTGGTGCTATAATTACCTTTCGTTATATTAATATTTATACAGTTTGTGAGTAAATTGAGTAATTAAAAAGAATATTGTTAAGGAACTGTGAACCGTATACGTTTACAGGTGTAGGTAACTGCCACAAAGTAAACACCAATATGTGATAGTTTAAAGGTCACAATTGCTAGTGTTGTACTACGAGTATATAAGGAAACATAACATGCCTTTGGGTGAGCGGAAGTAGTTGTAACGCTCTTCTCGCCATAGTATTGGCTTCACAATTTTTCTCAAATCTGTTAGAAAAATACCAAGGAATTTGGCCCTCAACAATTGTTTTATGAACTATTCATCTTGTGGTGTTACAAAAATAACATATAATAAAAATAATATGGATTCTCCTATAAGTACAATCGTAGTCTTTAACTGCTTTACCGTTATTGTTTCACGCGATATCTCCACGTTAAACTTTCTGCATCCAACTTCACCGCTGGAACAGTTACAAAGTTTGAGCTATAAGTGACTACATATTCATAAAGTTACCGTCTACAGTTCAGGAAGAGCACATGGTAAATACTAATTCATTTGGACGATATATATTCAGTAAACATAACCTCTTAAGAACGGACGGAATATATAATAAGTGATTATTTATAAGACATTTTAATTTATCTCACCTTTTTGAAAAAAATGAGAATGGTCACATGATCACAAAGATTCTTTTTATTATTTTTGTTTTTTATGAATATGTCAATACACATTATTTTTTACATTTTTTTAAAGTTCTCTCTCCTTCTCTCGTGCCATTTCCGTGAGATATTCGACATTATTTTTCTACTGATATCTAATAACACTGATGAAAGATAAAAACGATTTCGGCCTGTTTTCCGACATTTGGTATACAAAAAACGACTTTATAGAAAATTAGAACTAAATGCTCTGCGACCTGGAGTCCAGCATGAAAGATTCTTCAGCATTAAAAAGTGATTGTTATTATAAGTTATTTTAGTCAACATAGCAAATGATTTTAAATTAACAGACAGTGGAGATACAATACTAGGTTACAGCAAGTTTGAAAACCATGAGAGAGAGTTTTCTATTAATATACTAAATCAGCGTCTGCCATACACTACACACGAACATAGTAAGTGCGATAACTAAAACACAATATATTTGAAAATACAAAAGTATTTACAGATACGATAACCTGTGCGTTGGACGTTTAATTTCTTTTTCTCGCAGCTGAACAATTTTTTGTTGCATTTGTTTCGGCTGCCAATTTCTCTATCCTTCGAACTTTAACTGCGTACTTTTTGTTCGGACAAAGTCTCCAGATTCGAAATTAAGTTTGGCACTCGAAAGATGATTCAATTTTGACTACGCTTACAGAATAATGATTAGTCAAAGATGAGGTTTCAAATTTAAATATACATAATTCGAAAAAAAAATATATTATGTTGATACTGGATAGCAAAGATTCACTTTAAATAGTTTTTTTTTTTTAATTTACCAAACACATAAACATTACATTTAGAATTTTAAGTTATGTACAGAAAAAAAGTTCAAATATTAATCAAACGTAAAACAAGGGAGCCTTGAGCTAAAGGAATATTTATTGATCTAATCAATGGGTGTATGTATTAATATAAGACAAGGCAAGTAATAAAAAGAAAAGGTTTTTTTTTCAAATAGTGGTGGCGTCGGGTAGTGCAAATTTATTTGAAACAACACAAAGTTTTAAAATCATCTAAAGGTCAAATTCATTATGAGAACACTAAATCTCGGGGATCTTAGCAACGACAAATAAGACAAAAATAAAGTTGCTAAAAGCTTCGAAAGCAAAAGTATTTAAATTAACCAACTCTACCTTTTGATATACCTAGCATTGTGAGACAATTATAATTAACAGAGTAGTAATTTGAGTCAGAATAATTAAGTCTAGAGTTATGTACTGTTATTTGTCTAGACCTGTGCACTAAAAATATTAATAATAAATTGTTTCATCCAATTAGGCTAAATCACATTACGTTTCACAATTATTATTATAAGGAGTTGGTTAATGCTACACAAACTTTTAGCAATGCAGAATTAACAGTAAAAAGCACGTATTTCTATATAACTTATATTTAATGCTCGATTTAAACAAATAGCTATTTATTTTCAAAATTAATAAAACACAATACATTAACGAAATTTCTAAATAACTTCAACCCAAAACCAACTTTGTTTAAGATTTCATGCACAACATGATTTTGCCAACTAATATTCACTCATTAAACATACTGTGTGCGTAAGTGACGAAGAAGCGTATTTATTGAGCTTAATGAATAACGCTGTCACTATCACAGATAACTAAACGATCCAAAACATTGTTGATGTTCGATATTTACGTAAGAATTAGGAAAATATTCATAAGTTTTAAATAATAACACTGAGAATTTTAACTATTTTACGAGTGTTTTTTTTAAATCAAGGATTTTGTATAATAACTTTGGTTGATCCAGCGCATGTTCTTGCTACCTATTGATAAGCTATGCTGGCAAACTACGGCAAACAAACAAACTGCAATTATTATTATTATGTCGTAAATTTATCTGACGAAGTTCGAGCCATATTTGTAGTAATTTTGGTTCTTCTCTTAACAGGTTAAAACATCCTTATTGGTAATAGAACAATGTCAATGAGCTCGCTAGCGCCTAAATAAAAAAAAGAAATTTAAGAATTATATTATTCATTCATTACATATATTGTCGATACATATTGCGTTTAAAATTTAGATTTAAATAGACGGTATATTAATTATTGTCGCATTAAAATTCGAATAAGTAACTCTAGGATATCAATTCTACTTTTGATATATACATTTAAAGTTAAAAAAAAACTAAGACGAATGCAATTATTCGCAGGCATTTTACACCTTCACTACGAAACAGTAGAAGGAGGTCAATGTAGAAGCGCTTGTCTTGAAGAGGACTTGAGCAACTCCAGCTCTAAACCTCTTGCGAGTACCGATGAATTTGTTTATTACTACTCCAATGCTAGCTTTAAATGTCCTTAAGATAATATTTCTCAAAGTATATACCTATATAACGTACGTTATAAATTTATCATGGTATTTAATGTACTTTTTACATGACTGCCTCCGTAGCCCAGTGGTATAGGCGTGTGCTTTAGAAACCGGAGGTCGTGGGTCTGAACCTGTGGGACTCGACAAATTTTCGTTGTTGTTTCCTAGTTGGTTAGGCAATTTGGGCTGATCACCCAATTGTCTGAAAAGTTAGATGATCCATGCGTCGGATGGCATGTAAAAGTCGGTCCACCCACCAACCCGCATTGACCAGCGTGGTGGGATAGGTCCAAAAGTAGAGGCCTATGTCCAGCAGTAGACTATCACATATACACATTGTAAAATCTATGGTAAAATATTTAAATTTATCAGCACTATTATGCATAAATAATACATATAAGCCTTTCCTCTTATATTACTCTATCTATTAAAAAAACCGAATCAAAGGCAGATGCGTAGTTTTAAAGATTTTACATCATAGGGACAGAGAAAGCAACTTTGTTTTATGCTATGTAGTCATGTTTTTTTAGACGCTTTTGACCAATAAAAAATTAGGTTCAATTTGTTTGAACACAATATATCCGATGCGGAAAACGAAAAAGGTACGGTGCATATTAAGCTTGTTTGTTCATACTAATTCTTAGCAGTAGAAATAGATAGCGTAAGGTAATACTTTTTCAGACCAAAATGGGCCCAACCAGTTTCTGAAATATTACATTGAGAACTTATGCTTTTAGTCAACTTTAACAGAATTAAGTTTCCCATTTCCATGGGCTTTTCCAAGTCACCCCTTGGCTAGCGTAAAATTGAATTACGCCATTTTTTCCACTTTAAGACTACTGTTATTTAATAGTTTGCTTGATTTCTTTGTTATGTGTAAACAATTTTTTTAGCTAACACAGTTGCAAAAACTAAACTTACAGGGAGATAAATTCTGAACGGAATAAAAAGACTTTACTTTTATGTATCTTTAAAATATAAGTAAATTGTTACAAATTTGCTATACCCGTTCACAATTAAAAAACGTCCTTTGAATATAAACTTATTTTAGATTGTAGTAGATTCAAATGATGTGATATACCAACACATATATTTAAATTGATATAATGCAATTTTAGTTTAAGTACTGCGTTTAAAATAAGATTATATTAACTGCCTCCGTAGCCTAGTGGTAAAGTGTGCTCTAGAAACCGAAGGTCGTGTGTCGAACCTGCGGGGTCTCAACAATTTTGTTGTTGCGTCCTAGTTATTAGGGCACTGGGGCCGATCACCCAATTATTTGAAGATTGCCATGCGTCGGATGGACATGTAAAAAGTTCGTCCACCCCAACCCGCATTGGACCAGTGTGGTGGGATAAAGTCCAAAAACCCCCTGATGAAGAAGACGTGCACTAGAAGAGGTCTTTGTCCAGCAGTGGACTTACACTAGCTTATGATGGTGATATATTAACATTATTTTTACTCGATATCTTATTCAGCTTAATATATTCGTTTAGCTTAAAGGATCATTTTTCAATCCCCTTTAGACAGCAAAGCTTAATTATTGAAGATAGCTACGTTACCCGTTGCAAACAACCAATGAAACAGTTCAGATTCTGTGACAAATGGCTTTATTTGGGAATTATACAGGAACGTAACACTCGTACAGTTGTATTTGAAAGTAAGAGTGTAAAATATTGTGATTATGGTGGATTAAATATTTAAGGCTAAACTGCATATAGTACAATATTAAAATTAAACCTGTAAATCGTTAACTGCAATCGACGAAGAACAAGCCTGAATCGCGATTCTTAATCTATCAAAGAAAGGTGAAAAGGTAGACAAGGCATTTGGATAAAATTTAAACTAATAAAATATTGATTCGTCGTAGACCTTTAAAGCTAATTCAGCAGTTAATCGTAATAACTCACGTTCTGTAGTTCAGTGCAACATTATATTTTTTTAATTATTAAATATCGTGGTTGGTCTTTTAATCGTTCTTCTTACCAAGCTTAGTGTTCATAATAAAAAAATAGCCGAATCAAATTTATAACATCATTTAAATGTATAATAATTGTTAAAATCTCATTCCGATTAAATATTAGCTAATGGTTATATTCGAAATGAATGTACCTCGACTGACATATTAATTTTCTGAGGCAATCTATTAAGAAGCAATATTTTCAGATGATTAATAGATGTAACTTATTACTTCTTACTGATATTATAATTTATCATTGAAGGAGCTTTTAATAATTTTGAAAGAAGTTGGAATCTGTCAAATTAAATTTCGCATAACTCCCGGTACAATAAATTTATTAAATTATCACACAGACCAACAAATGGGACGCTTTCGTAAAATTTATTAATATTCATAAGAAGTATTTTTTTTATTTCTTAGGTATCTCTGAACCTAGTAATGTCATGTTTTTTTTTTAATATAGACTTACATACTAGACCAAAAATAATATACTGTGCTAAACTGTTATTTTCTTATGCTTTCGAGCCTCAATTAATTTAATATTTATATGACAAACATTATATGTAGAATTTTCGAATTTCACTACATAGTATAAAACAAGTTCGCTTTCCCTGTCCCTATATCCCTATTTATGCTTAAATCTTTCTAGCTACACAGCGGATTTCAATGCGTTTTATTTTTAATAGATATACTGATTGAAGAGGAAGGTTTATATGTATAACACATGCTTAATATTGAAGGTATATTTTCTATCAGCTACCTCCCATGCGAAGCAACAGCGGGTCGCTGATTTTAAATGAGAAATCTTAGAGGTTATTGTCAGAATGGTATTAATTTTATTCTTTTACGTTATCAAATTACAGGACTTATGTTAAGGTTCTAGTTCTCGACTATTCTATTCATTTTAATACTCAAATATCTACAGATCAACTGATTAAAAAAGAAACGGACGACAAGCCATACCAATACAGCATACTAATTAATACAGCGATAGATTCATAAGGAGCAGAACAACCAGGTACATATTATTTAACAAGTCGCTTTGAGTTGAATAGCTCCCTTTTTTAAGAAGTCTTTTAAAATATTGCCGAATATGCTTTATGCTACGTAAGTAAAGAAGAAAAAGAAAGCATATTACTTGAATGACCTTGAATTCAACTTTTGTCGGTTAAACCTTTCCTTTTTTTAATTATATACAAACCTTCTTAATAAATTCTATTTGGGTACGGCTAAATATGGACTTAGTTTGTATCGTAATTTCTATTTATGCTGGCTTTTAAATAATTCCTTAGTCTAAATGAAATTACACGTCTTAGCACCTACGAAAAATGCTCATTTAATTTAACAGATAGAGGGTCTTGAGGGAAATAACAAAGCGCCTTGACTTGTTTACGACACAACGTTTTCCTATTTTATTTTCAGCACCAAAGGAGCGTTAATGAAGCGCTCGCTGAATTCAAATAGAAATAAAATTCGCCTGTATTTCAAATAACTTTCGAAACACCCTAAACATATTTTTTTCTTTTCGTTTAGCGCATTTCTTGATACTTTTACGAAACCAATTAAGTGCGCAATAATGTAAATATAATTAAATTAAATGTAAAATGTAAGCTGGCAGAAGCGACCGCGTTGTTACTGGTAAATTGCATTAAAAAACAATTCATTATCATCATCAGCCCGTGTTATTCCACTGCTGGCCATCCGTTCCAAGCAGTAATTTAAATTAAATATTGAGACAACGATGAAAATCTCTTGCATATTAAACAATACTTATTATTATCAAACAATCATGCTATTAAAAATAATTTTCTAATAAAAGCACACAGTGTATGAACCTGGTACATCAAAAATATTCAGGGAATAGCCAGTAAAGAACTTGAAATTAAACTCTTCTTGAATAGTTGTAAAATTGATATATTATGTATTACTGAGCACTGGCTACAAGAATATCAGTTAATGTTAAATCTTGATGTCACCGGTTGCTAGCCTGTTCAGTAGAGATAAAGCATACGCGGTGGCTCTTTGATAATTATTAATAGTACTTTTAAAATTTAAAAATCGTAAAGAATTGTGAGCCTTCTGTTGAACGGACTTCATTGAGATAGCCTTGCAGAGCTTGAGCACTTCATTGTATAGAACATATCAATGAGCTCGCTAGCGACTAAATAAAAAGAGAAACTTAAGAATATTATTCATTCATTACATATATTGTCGATACATATTGAGTTTAAAATTTAGATTTAAATAGACAGTATATTAATTATTGTCGTGATAAAATTGGAAAAAGTAAGTCAAGGATTTCAATTCTATTTTTCATATATACATTTAAAGTGAAAAAAACTAACACGCATGCAATTATTCGCAGGCATTTTACACCTTCACTACGAAACAGTAGAAGTAGGTCAATGTAGAAGCGCTTGACTTGAAGAGTACTCGAGCAACTACAGCTCTAAGCCTCTTGCAAGTAGCGATGATTTTGTTTATTACTACTCCTATGCTAGCTTTAAATGTCCTTAAGATAATATTTCTCAAAGATATACCTATATAACGTACGTTACAAATTTATCATGGTATTTAATGTACTTTTTACATGACTGCCTCCGTAGCCCAGTGGTATAGGCGTGTGCTTTAGAAACCGGACGTCGTGGGTTCGAATCCTGTGGGGACTCGACAAATTTCGTTGTTGTTTCCTAGTTGGTTAGGGCAATTTGGGCCGATCACCCAATTGTCTGAAAAGTAAGATGATCCATGCGTCGGATGGGCATGTAAAAAGTCGGTCCGCCCACCAACCCGCATTGGACCAGCGTGGTGGGATACGGTCCAAAAGTAGAGGCCTATGTCCAGCAGTAGACTATCACAGGCTGATGATGATGATGATGATGATAATGATGTACTTTTTACCGATTTTTTGCTTTATTGTATACTAGCGACCCGCTACGGCTCCGCACGGGTCCAATACTGATATTTGTAAAATCTATGGTAAAATATTTAAATTTATCAGCACTATTATGCATAAATAATACATATAAGCCTTCCTCTTATATTACTCTATCTATTAAAAAAACCGAATCAAAGGCAGATGCGTAGTTTTAAAGATTTTAGCATACATAGGGACAGAGAAAGCAACTTTGTTTTATGCTATGTAGTCATGTTTTTTTAGACGCTTTTGACCAATAAAAAATTAGGTTCAATTTGTTTGAACACAATATATCCGATGGGAAAACGAAAAGGTAGGTGATATAAGCTTGTTTGTTTATACTAATTTTAGCAGTAGAAATAGATAGCGTAAGGTAATACTTTTTCAGACCAAAATGGGCCCAACCAGTTTCTGAAATATTACATTGGAGAACTTATGCTTTTAGTCAACTTTAACAGAATTAAGTTTCCCATTTCCATGGGCTTTTCCAAGTCACCCTTGCTAGCGTAAATTGAATTACGCCATTTTTGCCACTTAAGACTACTGTTATTAAATAGTTTGCTTGATTTCTTTGTTATGTGTAAACAATTTTTTTAGCTAGCACAGTTGCAAAAACTAAACTTAAAGGGAGATAAATTCTGAACGGAATTAAAAGACTTTACTTTTATGTATCTTTAAAATATAAGTAAATTGTTACACTATGCAAGACAGGAAATTTGCTCTACCCGTTCACAATTAAAAAATATTATTATTTTAGATTGTAATAGATTCAAATGATGTGATATACCTACACATATATTTAAACTGATATAATGCAATTTTAGTTTAAGTACTGCGTTCAAAATAAGATTATATTAACTGCCTCCGTAGTCTAGTGGTAAATTGTGCTCTAGAAACCGAAGGTCGTGGGTTCGAATCCTGCGGGGTCTCAACAATTTTTTGTTGTTGCGTCCAATTTGGGCCGATCACCCAATTATTTGAAGATTGCCATGCGTCGGATGGACATGTAAAAAGTTCGTCCACCCCAACCCGCATTGGACCAGTGTGGTGGGATAAAGTCCAAAAACCCCCTGATGAAGAAGACGTGCACTAGAAGAGGTCTTTGTCCAGCAGTGGACTTACACTAGCTTATGATGGTGATATATTAACATTATTTTATTTAAGCAATAATATTGAAATGCTTGATACCAGTTAAATAAAAGTGAGGTTATATCTTTGTCCTCGATATCTTATTCAGCTTAATATATTCGTTAAGCTTAAAGGATCATTTTTCAATCCCCTTTAGACAGCAAAGCTTAATTATTGAAGATAGCTACGTTACCCGCTGCAAACAACCAATGAAACAGTTCAGGTTCTTTGACAAATGGCTTTATATGGGAATTATACAGGAACGTAACACTCGTACAGTTGTATTTGAAAGTACGAGTGTAAAATATTGTGATTATAGTGGATTAAATATTTAAGGCTAAATTGTATATAGTACAATATTAAAATGAAACCTGTGAATCGTTTACTGCAATCGACGAAGAACAAACCTGAATCGCGATTCTTAACTATCAAAGAAAGGTGAAAAGGTAGACAAGGCATTTGGATAAAATTTAAACTAATAAAATATTGATTCGTCGTAGTCCTTTAAAGATAACTCAGCAGTTAATTGCGTTCTGTAGTTCAGTGCGACATTATATTTTTTTAATTATTAAATATCGTGGTTGCGTCTTTTTAATTGCTTCTTTTTACCAAGCGTAGTGTTCATAAATCAAATTTATAACATCATTTAAATGTATAATACTTGTTAAAATCTCATTTCGATTAAATTTCAGCTAATGGTTATATTCGAAATGAATGTACCTAGACTGACATATTAATTTTCTGAGGCAATCTATTAAGAAGAAATATTTTCAGTTGATTAATAGATGTAACTTATTACTTCTTACTGATATTATAATTTATCATTGAAGGAGCTTTTAATAATTTTGAAAGAAGTTGGAATCTGTCAAATTAAATTTCGCATAACACCCTGTACAATAAATTTATTAAATTATCACACAGACCAACAAATGGCAACTTTGGGACGCTTTCGTAAAATTTGTTAATATTCATAGGAAGTATTTTTTAAATTTAGGTATCTCTGAACCTAGTTAAGTCATGTTTTTTTTTTAATATAGACTTACATACTAGACCAAAAATAATATACAGTGCTAAACTGTTATTTTCTTATGCTTTCAACCTCTATAAATTTAATATTTATATGAAAAACATTATATGTAGAATTTTCCAATTTCACTACATAGTATAAAACGAATTCGCTTTCCCTGTCCCTATATCCCTATTTATGCTTAAATCTTTCTAGCTACATTGCGGATTTCAATGCGTTTTATTTTTAATAGATATACTGATTGAAGAGGAAGGTTTATATGTATAACACATGCTTAATATTGAGGGTATATTTTCTATCAGCATACCTTCCGTTCTAAGCAACAGCGGGTCGCTGGTTTTAAATGAGAAATCTTAGAGGTTACTGTCAGAATGGTATTAATTTTATTCTTTTACGAAATTAAATTACAGGACTTATGTTAAGGTTCTAGTTCTCGACTATTCTATTCATTTTAATACACACTAAAGATCAACTGATTAAAACGGGAACGGACGACAAGCAATACCAATACAACATATTAATTAATATAGCGATAGATTCATAAGGAGCGGAAAAGCCAGGTACATATTATTTAAAAAGTCGCTTTGAGTTGAATAGCCCTTTTAGAAGTCTTAAATAAAATTAAAAATTCATCAGATAAAGTAAAAATGACTTGGAATATTATTAATAGCGAAAACGGAAGGGCCGCAAGACACTCTAAAATAACTTTAAATGTTGATAACCATACAATTGAAGCTGACACAGATGTTGCTACCTACTTCAGAGATTTTTTCGGACATTCGGTTTCGACTACCAAGTCACTTTTGTCTTCTCAACAGTTGCCGAATCACTATATAAAGATAATGTTATTGAATGTACAAAATGTTTAATTTTACTGATGTATGTTAGCAAGGACATTATAAGTGCATGTAACAATTAGATATTAAAAAACCCAGACCTTTGGGGAATCTCTGTTAAGGTGATAAATTCGATTATTGATGTAATATCACCTCATCTAGCAACAATATTTAATGTAAGCATCCAGAGGCGAGTTTCCTGACCTAATGAAGCACAGTAGAGATTATACCGGTTTTTAAAGCAGGGTGTAATATGGACCCAAATAATTTGAGACCTATATCTATTTTGCCTACTTTTAGTAAAATATTTGAAAAACTATTATTAAACCAATTAATGAAACATTTTAACAGTAACTGTCTCATTAATAACAAACAGTACAGCTTCACTGGGGACGCTCCACGATTGATGCTAGCGTTATGCTCATTAAGAGCATCTTTGAGGCTTAGGACGCATCGCAGGATGCCTTAGGCATTTTTGCGATTCAAAAAAACTTTTGATTGCGTCAGCATGAAACTCTGGTCAGGAAATTACGTCACTATGGTGTAAGAAACGCCGCACTCAATCTTCTGTCTTCGTGCTTGAGCCACCGAACTCAGAGGGTTGACGTGAATGGTATAAGATCTCCAGGGCCCCAGTAAATATGGAGTGTCCCAAGGGTCTATTCTTGGGCCTTTCTCTTTCTCATCTATATAAATGATTTACCATATGTTATTAATAAAAACGACGAGAAAGTATTATTTGCTGATGATACTTCCTTAATTTTTAAAGTTAAACGTCACATATCAATAATTGACGATGTAAATAATACTCTCTCTAGAGTGGCGCACTGGTTTAGTGTCAATAATCTGCTACTGAACCAGAAGAAGACAAAATTATTAAATTTATGACTCGAGATGTAAGACCGAGTAAATGTGAAGTGTTTATAGACGAGGAAGAGATAGACGTTGTTGAGTCAACCGTGTTTCTGGGAATAACAATAGATACCAGATTGCAGTGGGGCCCTCATATTAATAGACTGTCGAATAAACTCAGCTCTGCAGTATATGCTGTCAAGAAAATCAGACAATTAACTGACGTGGAGACGGCCCGGTTAGTATGCTTTAGCTATTTCCACAGTGTAATGTCTTATGGCATTCTACTGTGAGGGAAGTGCAGACGGATACTAATACGATCTTTGTCCTCAAAAACGAGCTATTCGAGCGGTTTTATAACCTGGGCCCAAGGAATCCCTGAGAAAATTGTTCCCAGAGTTAAATACTACTGTTACTTCTCAATACATTTTCGAAAACCTAATGTATGTGCAAAAAAAAAGAAATGATTTTTCTTAGACATTGTGATGCACATAACATAAATACTAGGAACAAACATAATTTAATTCTTTCAGTAACTAGACTGCGAAGAATTAGTTAATCTTTATGGGACAATGTATACGCTTTTACAACAAAATCCCAGTAAACGTTCAGAATTTAACTGTTAATAAATTTAAAAAGTAGTAAAGGAACGTTTATGTGTTAAAGGTTATTATAACATAAATGAATTTATAAATGATAACACAGCCTGGTAATGGAATGCTCGCTCCAGGCTTTTCAAGTATAATATACGTATGATAGAACTGTATGTAGCTCATAAGAAAATTTATATGTATATATTTGATTATTTTAAAAGATGACAAAATAGGCCCGCTGAGTTTCTTTCGCCGGTTCTTCTCAGGTCGGAGGCGTCCTATTCCGAACCGGTGGTAGCGTCTTTGACAATCAATAAGCGAGTGTTACACTTCTATATTGAATAAAGATATTTGAATTTGAATTTGACTTTTGCATGCCCATCCGACGTATGGATCGTAAAGCCTGTAATTGCGACAGTACTGAAGCTTGCTTATAATGTATGACGTGTTAATTGGGATATTAAAGCAATATTTTGTAAGTTCTCGACTATATTAATATGTGTGGGCCAGAAAAATTAAAACGGCTATAACTGCTATTGTTATATTAGGGAAGCAGTAAAACAATGAATTATCAACTCTTTAAGAAATAGTAGATTTTACTTATAATCTTGCGTGTCGTTATTTAAAGTCTTATTTCCGACTCACGTTAAAAAAATAATCAAAATTACCAACTTTATGACCAAACAGAACGAAGCTTTGCAATTGAAAAATGCAATATATGTATATCAATCCTCATGAATTACCTGAATGATCGGCATCTAACCCAAAAACTGAAAAGAATTTGATGGATTGTCAGTAAATTTGAAGGCACTGACGTCCTTACAACAGCCTGAGATATCCTTCAAAACCAAGTTTCTTGTTTTACAGGGCCGCTCAACACATAACGCAATTTTTTTCAGACGAGTGCGTAACTCGTCATTCATTATCCTAACCGGAAAACCTTTAAAATAATCTATTTAAAAACTGTAAAAAGTTATTAGAAATTAATAATTAGGTTCTTAATGTGCGAAATTAGTCACTACAGTCGCAATATGCCATTTATAACATTTTTTTTGCTACTGTACAAATGGTTAAAATTGAAGTTTATTTTTTATTTTGCCTCTAACCTTTTTATTAGGGTTCGTAAAATGCAATAAAAAGTGGGAGTCCTCATGTTTATTTTATGTAATTCATTGTAATGTGGCGACAGGTGGTTCATAAAAAGATATTTATGCCTTGGGGTAATTTTGGAATTTTTTTTTCTTATTCTTTACTCTTTAAATAGTGCTTTTGGTTTCAACACAAAATACTGAAATAATGCCGTAGTAGAATAAACTTAATCGCACTTAGAAGAAAATACCTACATGCTTACAATTTAATTATTCCTATGGCCTAAATTACCTTCCGATTTTTTATTACAATAAAAAAATGGATAAATAAATACAGGCTAAATATAGTAAAATATAATAAAAACATATAACATCCACATACTAACAATTACACACACGCATGCTCTCGCCTTCGTATATTCATATATTCATACATGCACACATGCACACATTCATAAACTTATTGTATCGATTTCTCTATAACTTACTAGGTTAATCGTATCCTGTTAATGCCTCTGTAACCTAGTGGTGGTAGGTGGTGGATAGTGCGACTTCGAAACCGGAGGACCGGTTTCTACCGGTGTCGTTTTGGTTAACTGTCCTATGAGATTATTATAGGGAGTGATACCCTCTGCTGATCGCTGATATCAATATTCTGCCTCCAAAATCTCACCTAGCATCGCGCATACCAAAAGTTCGGTTCAGCCTGATTAATGTTACATTAATTATTGTCCAAATAATGTCATTTGGATGCAGGTGTTATTAAATATATTTTTAAACATTCAATACCAATGAATACACAGCCTCTGGTTTCGAAGCTAATAACGCTAAGTATATTATGCCACTCGCAAAACACAATCCATCGTATTTATCTTTAAAAGTCAAAAGTCCCAAATGTGGGAAAACTAACTTCAGTGATCCGAAAGCAGCACGCGGTAGGTACTGAAGTCTATTGATATCATATCGTAATTAAGAGCAGCTCGTTTCAAAATTTAAATATTATTTACTAAAACAAGCGCTATACGGGTTTGTAAAATTCTAATCATTTCAATTTAATTTTGCTTTTCACGATTTCAGTAAATTGAAACATAGCTTAATTAGTATTTCGAGGTATTCGTGGTGGCATGGCATGAAGTAAATAATACGATCAAGCAGATTAATTTTTGACAGTATACAGAATCAACCTTACTAATAATGAAAACAAAAAACTACATGGACGAACAAAAATGGAGAAAGCGAACTTTTTTGAGAGTAAACTGCAGTGAAATGAGATGCTTTAACAGAATATAATAAACTTAATAGTCAGTACAATCTTGTTAACACCCTTGTCTTTGTTAAGGAAAAAATTTAAAGTAATTCCCAAACTGGTCCAGCCGTCTTAGAATTTTAAGTTAAGCATAAAATTTTATGATTATCTTTTATTTACGTAAATAAAATTCACAACAAAAGATTTATAGTTGCATGTCATAGAATATGTCCTGAAATTTCGAATTTAAATTGCTTGCTAACATAACTGACATAACAAGTAATGGAACCGTCTGCCCCGACTCAGACAGATTTTAGGCTCAGGTGAAATTTCCTTGCCATATCGGTATTGAAATACTGAATAAGCTGTTACGCTAACGCTACATAATTATTCATTGTGCATAGACACCATTAACTTTTAAAGCATCGCTCAATTTTGCTTTGTTATCAGTTTTTTCTTAAAGGACGATCAACATTTCTTATAGTAATAATAATTTGATATAATATATCTTTTTTCACTAATAACATTATTACTATTATAGTGATTTTGAATAAGCATAAATAAATTAACATTTTCCTTAGAACATGTTTGATTTTATGGCTTATATTAATTATTTACGTCGTCAGTGTACATCAGTATGGTTACATCGATTGGGTCTCTACTTTCCAGTCCGTCCTTCATCAAAACGACTCGTTAACCGCTTAACCGCCCCGCATCTGCGACATTTATTCATTTGTTTAGAACAATTAGTCCGAGACGCTCACTACGACTCCACCAGAAATTCGGACATCTCAGCGGAGGAGACCGAGCATATAAATTTACTCTATGGCCTCGGCCAACTCCGCTTTCTTCGCAGTTGCCTGAATTCGCGCAATTTTTAGCTAGTAGCTACTAAAAAATTCCATCAATCAACAGACAGATCCATCCCACCAGCTGGTTGGCTTTTTCTGATCTTTCTGATTACTAAATTCTGTTCAATTCAGTGTCGTTTGCTTTTTTATCGAAGATCAATGTATAGAATGGTTTAACGGTTTCACAGCTTGTCTCAGAAATATGAAGCAAAATATATCAATAATGGCTTATTAGATTTTCGCACCTAGGACATTGTTGCTACAACTCAGTAATGTAATATACAGTTGAAAATATTAAGCATGGTTAAAAGTTATAGACTACAAGCCCATGGATAAAAAATACCATTGAATTATCCTTAGAAGGCTGTTACTATATCGTAGAATAACTTTGAGCGCTATGCCGTTATTTTTAGCGGTACATTTAGTTAGTAAGAGAATAAAATGATTTTCTTTTGGTAGCCGTGGTGACGTCATAAAGCAATTATTAATAATATTGATTTTAATGTTTTTAAACAAGTTTTCAGTGCAATACTCTTCTTATAACTTACTACCTATCTTAGTTTTTCACGAACGATCTTTTATCAAAAATGTGTAAATAACAATAACTACAATGGGTTTGTTTCAGGTAATCGAAATTTATGTATTACACCATTTGACCAAAGGCTATGTAAAACATTTAACCGGGTAATTATTAAATTGCATATATCAATTGATATTTTTTCCTTTTGAATTTTACTCCAAATATCATCAAAAAGATGTCTGATCAAACTGGTGCCAATAAAATATATTTTTGGCAAAAAAACGCCCGACGTCCGATCTATACGATCAATGGAGGTACTATAAATTCGATATATGACTTAGATGTAAGAACACGTGAAAACACCGATATCTCTTAACGATTACGAAACACAAACTAGAAAGCCAAAATTTTATATAGCCCTCGTCAAATGGTTCAATAAAGAAGAATATAGCAAGATAAATTAAATGTAATAAACTTAAATTTGTAAAATTAGTATTCGAGTAATGCGATGCATTGATTTATAATTTAAGGTTGTTCGTAAAATCATCGATTTTAAAATATTCTACATCAGCGTATTTTAATTTTAATTAATTGCAATAAATTAAATAAGCTTGCATTAGCAACTTGGGTATTAAATCAAAGTCCATATACGATTCTCATACATTTATCATGGGCATTGTTAGGAAAGCTGGCTTAGTTCCCATGGCGTTGTTATTAATAAATCAAAATATACACGCAACTTTATTCTCGGTCACATTTTGCAAGTGGCGTAAGTAGTCCACATGTGATATGTATAGTAGTGTTCATGTGAACTTAACATAAATCAATGTTTCATGCATTGTAGAATACGCATTCAACGATTCATTCTACGATTATTCATTTGCTACGAAGGCCCCTGATGGAAAGTGGTAACCGTCGAACCATAGACATTGTTAATACAATTGGAATCGTCAACACGCTGCCTACCGTGAGAAAGGATGGTATGCCTCGTTTAACTTAATACGTTGGCTATGGTGCCTTTAAAACCGGAACAACACAGTGTTTTTACACCACTGTTTTGCGGCTGAAATAGGCACCGTGATGGTACCCACAGACGGGCCCCTGTAAGTAGGGACCTACCACCTTCAAAAACCTTCTGACATTTACTCAACCTTCTTGTGTACCAGCGTTGAGTAAATGTAATTGTTTTTTAACTTTTTAGTTATGCTACAAAGAGCTTGGGTAGTTTGTTATAAGCTAAAGAAAAATATTAGTTTAAGAATAGATATCCTTAAAAAAAGTTTATTTTTTCATATATCACGATAATGTATAGAAATAATCGTGATATTTGCGTCATCAACAAAAATTTTAAAAATAATAATAACTACGAATACTACATGTAATTAAAATTGTTTTCTTTACGCATTGCTATTACTTTATTACAAGTCAATTCACAAAGTGCATTCTTTACAACCTTAAGTAATCACAAATAAAAAGTTCATTATTATTTCATAATATCCCGCCATAAGATATATTCGTAGATTACATATAAACATATAAAAACTGTAATGAGAGAATATAGAAAGAGAAATTTCGTCACATAATTCATAACTTTAATGTATTTGCATTGCGTAACGTGCAATGATGTAACTAGTACCAACATTATTTTCGTTTTATTGGCGAAACTTGCACTCTCGATCAAGGAGTTATTATACTTATGTAAAGCCCTTTCATAAACATTACATTATACATATCATGCATTCATTCATTCTTATAATACCTGATAGTATTATAAGAATTAATGAATATGACCTTGAGTCAATACGATAGAAGGATATGACCTATATATTACATTTAAAATTTTTCTCAAATTGTGCTATGGGACCTTGTTTGACAAAATTAACATTTGTAAATAATGGAAAGTAATTTAGACGTTGGATAAAAATTTATATACTAGTTCCCGTTAACCTAAAACCACGAACCAGTTAGAAATTGTAGTGTACTCCATATGCATGGTTGATGACAACTAAGATTTTGTTTCATGGGAGCTCGAAAAATTTAGAGGACTAACATAATTGGCAACAACTTCAAGAATATTACAAATTTATTAATAGTTCCCCCGTCTTACGAGTTTATCTTGCTCTTAATCGAAGTTTGAATTATAAAAGTATGCTTACAGACAAACCTTTGTGTTTTTACCAGCTGTTTTCAAATAAACAGAAATATAACCCTTTTGTTCAGCGTACAAAAAGATTTTGACCGTCCCAATAATGTACCCTATAAAATAACATATACGCAAATCATTTTATCGTTTGAACAATTGTTCAAGACAGAAAAATTTCCGCAGGAATATAGGGTACATAATTCATACGTAAGCTGGTTGGTATGCGAGACGTAAGTCAACGTACGTGTTTTCGTTTTTTGATGACAAATAAAATGCGAACTCAAGTAGTGATCTCCTTTACTGAAAGTCGAGTAAATAAAAGAAAATATAACGCTATAAACTTTGTTGATTGTTCAACTTTAAAGTTTATTGAGTTTTAAGTCATCATTACATTCGCCATAGTATAAGTGAAACTCGGTTACAGAAATGTTTAACAGTGCAAGTTTGATGCTAATAGTTTGTATAATCTCTAAACGTCGTTTACCCAGTAAGTACACGGTACACAGGCTTCTGAGACTACATTTAACTACTTTGTAGCCAAAATAAAGAAGACATTGGTAGTTCATAGTAAAATTGTGATTGAAAACTGAATGAAATACCGTCTCCGTGGCCAGCGGTAGTGGCCCCGGCGAGGATATAAGTATGTGTCATCGTCTTTTTCTCGTTAATTAGGGCTATATGGGCCGATCACCCAATTGTCTGTAAAATAAGATGATACATGCATCAGATGGGCACGTGAACAGTCGGTCCGGGTTGTGATTAAAATTTTCCTCATCATCATCATCATCAGCCTGTGATAGTCCACTGCTGGACATATGCCTCCCCTAACACACCTGTATTCATTAAAGGGTTTTTGGACCGTATCCCACCATGCTGGTCCAATGCAGGTTGGTAGGTGGACCGACTTTTTACATGCCCTTCCGACGCATGGATCATCTTACTTTTCAGACGATTGGGTGATCGGCCCAATTTGCCCTAACCAATTACGAAACAACAATTATTGTTACAAATTTGTTGAGTCCCCGCAGGATTCGAACCCACGACCTCCGGTTTCTAAAGCATACGCTCTTACCACTAGGCTATGGAGGCAGCTGCAATATTATCATACGAAGATCAAATTTTCGGCTCAATATTATGGATTTCGCCGAGGCTTAAATTGATAAATAAAAAGGGATGTTTTGTGTTCATAGAAACGTAAAATTAAATAAAAAGTTGTTCTATTTATTTATTTATTTAAACTTTTTGCACAAAAACAAAAAAAGAAACAAAAAACGGGTAAGTAGGTAAAAAATTAAAAGTTTTGCAATTTGCATATATTAAAATACGCCCGCATATCATTGTAGATTTCATCGACCTACATATTTTATATAGGGACACTATGTAAAAGTAATTTTTCAACTTCTTAAACTTTTTAAAGTAATCTCCATTTCGCTCGTATATTTCCTAATAACAAGTAAAAACAAAACACGTTTTAACTTGCAAAATTCATGGCTTCAGTTATAAATCATGTGAAAAGTGATGCCCGCGACGCCGCCTACAAACATCAACAGACTCAGGCCTTTTTCGCGAGATAATAGGAAACAAAACACGGATAACAAGAAGACGTTCGTGCCCAACTTTAAGATATCAACAAGATATACCGAATCAAATCTGTGATTGATGATATTTCCACACCGAAAGCAATTAGCTTCATTTGTCGGAAATATTACTTTTTATAATGTATGTTTATAGAGTCAGTACTTGAATATCGTTTTCATATATAGGATATTCTGTGCAACTGGATTTGCTAAAGTTGATTTCACATACAAACCCAAAGTTGAAATCAAACATTTGCCTATTTGTAGTTTGAAGAAGTATTTTTTTTACAGTTTTTAAAAATGTTATTAAAAACTAGGTAAGTTTTTTAAAAAGTTATATCAGTAATGTAGGCAATGAGGTAAGCGATATTTGACAATGAAAAATACTGTTCGATACCTATAATGTAATTTGACACCCAAAAAAATTGATAATATCGCAGTCATACAAAAATCGCAATACATCAACCTCACGGTTGACAAAATGGAAAAGGAAAACTGTAAATAACAATTTAAGTAAATAACGTCTCAAAAGTCTGTCACAAAACCTAATATTTCAACATCAATAAGTTTTGCAAACTAAATATTTTATTTCTTATAGATTATTGCACAACTTGTGGAATAATTTAAAAACATTATTTACTAGTTAACCTTGCAAGCCATCCTGATCTCGAGAGGCAAGAAGCAAATAAAACTATTGAGCATAGAATTGAATTTGAAGAATGACATATAGCAGATCTTAAAATAGATGATTTTAAACAAGATTCCATCTTAAGCAAGAAGTCGAAATTAGACACAATAGGTTTACTCATAGTAAATAAAAAAATTGATGTTCAATATTAATTTGATAAAAAATTAATTCAGTTAATAAAATATCAACTATGCAACCAACGGATTTGAAGAATATTGTTCCGAAGATTATTTAAATATTTACATTTTCCGTTTTAATTTCGAAATAAAACCACTTTAGTATTTCATCTCATAGAGTCAATAAAATGTTTATTTCTGTTTAGGTAATATAATGTTTGTCGTTTTTACTCAACATTATTTATATCAACTTGGTTTTATTAATAATTGAATATAAATTGACTATTTAAATATTTGACAAAAAAATACATTGGATCTAAGTTCTGTATTGTATACTTGTTCATTGGTCCAAAAGTTCAAGTCTTCAAGCGAAGCAATGGAGAAGCTATGCTCAGATTTCCATATGATACCGAAAGAAAATGACGTGATCCAAAGACATGATATCAAATCGACTCACCGATTAACTAAAAGTGAAGCGTGGCGATCCAATCGAACGCAGAACTGCGACCGCTAGTCGAAATTTGGTGAGACCGGCTTTAGCAAATCGAGTAAGGACGCCTGCGGCAGATGATTGACGACATTGCAAAGTGTGCCGTGTTGGGCTGATGGTAATAAATGCTTATCGAACAGTGGTGATTAGGTACCTATGTCAGGTGGACTAACATTATAATATATATGAAGATTGATGCAAATATTTATTTTCTCTTTACAGGTCCTGTAGTCATCCACAAATCGACGGACTAAGGATACCTCATAATTTGTAATAAACAGCCTTTTTGAAGTTTTACCCATGAAGTGATCGAGAGTCGAACGTGACTTTCACAAAGCGATAAGCGAACGGTGCTACGGTGCCTATAGGAAATGCAGTGCAATTCACAACAATTCACCTTGCTGAATTTTCTGAGTAAATGCTCTGGATAGAGATTTCACTTTAAACAAAAACAACTCCATATCTGTCGTCCGTTTGCATAACACTATTTTGAGTGAAAAATTCAAATCTGTTAATCTCTAGTGGCCCTAAGACTGATATTTTGAAATTAGTAATTACCTCAAAGAAGTGATTGCAATTCGCTCGCTTGAGCTAAGTTTAAATTTTGTCGTGATTAACCAATTAAAGAAAATTTGATTCATGAAACGTTATTTTATTTTAAAACTAAATAGTTTATTTAAAACAGTCACGATTAGTATTAAAAGAAAACTTATAAAAGTTACCGCATCAACCACAGCTCTGAAATTAAACCCTGAGGGGATTATGTTGCGGAACATAAAGTGTTGCAGCTTACGCCACAGTAACGTACTTCGCTCTAATTCGATAAACGGATTAATATTCAATTAGCTTAATTAGTAAAGCTTGAACTTTAAGCGGGTGCAGTGAAGCTAGTTTTAACATTTAACTTTTCTTTTAATTTAAATATATTCGTAATATAAAATAGTTTTGACTTTGTTAATAGTTATTTACATGCAAGTAAGGTATAAAAGTTATTAAACTGAAAACTGAAAAATATCGGTCGGACATTCTCGCCGCAGTAATTTAAACTCTTTGGCATACTGATCGAGAATCCAGGTCAAGGTAACCCTGTAAGTCATACTTGACTTCATTTGAAAACCATATAGTAAATCATGAGTGAATGACTATTCAATATACTAAAGTTAACTACAGTAACTATAGTTATTTAATAAATTTGATATAAAGTCTTTCCAACCATTCTAGTGAAGAATTTTTGGCGTAAAAAAGGTGCAGCAAGAAAAAAATATTTAAGCGTTTATCTTAGTAATAATAATAACGTTCTCAGAGGCGATTGCGACTACGGTGGCCAATCCATATCAGAGATCGCAGCGGTCGTAGGAAATATAATAGCGCACGAATGTACTCGCAAACAAAGGTGCACTCTCTGTTCCTTCGCTCTCATATATGGGACAGATAACTGACACGACGGGAGAGGGATCAGGCGAAGGGCCGACTTTTGCTTGCCCTTTCGACGCATGGATCATCTTACTTTACAGGATAATGTGGTGATAGGCCCGCTTTGCCAGAACCACCTTGTAAACAACCATGAAAAATTGTTGGTTTCCCGCAAGATTCCAACAAACAAAATACACACACGACATAAACATATCGAACATTCTACTATCGCCGATTTTACTATCAGAGAGAGCTTTTCATATTCAAACAGAAACTCAATCTCGCTAAAGTATAAAGAACTGCTTCGATGGTTTCGTGCTTTAGATTTTCCTTTACATTTAGTATGTAATAACTATAATTTTTTTACAGATTGATATATATGGACCGCAAATAAACTCATTGTAATTATCAATAGAGATTTTCTAGCGCATTTAAATGTTTTTTAAAAGCCTAGTTTTTAAAGTGAAAAGTATGTGATTAACAAAATAATTATTTTTCGATTTCAATTTAGTTGCATCCCAGAAAAATCTGTTTAGGGCTTTTTTATGTAGTTGCTGTACAAAATAGCGTTTTGAAAGTTAGTGACAGAAATCAATAAATTGATTAATTAAGGCACGAATGGCGACCTCTTCGCGGATGCTGACTGAAGTACTATAACTATTTATCAGTTAAGTGGTGAACGCACAAAGAGGTTTGCTAATTTATTTAATGAAAACATTCTTAATTTAGGCAATTGCCATAGATACCGAAAATCATTTTCTTGGCATACCTTGGATTAATTATAAGTACCCAACAAAATGTGAAAACAAAAATGCGATTTTTATTGAATCATTCTCTAAAAATTAACTAAATTTAAAATAAAAACAATTTATATATTTTTTACACTTAACAAAATAGTACTTAAAAGAATTTAACAACCAGGAATTATAAAGCTAGACTGTGGAAGGACATTTTAACAGTAATTTTCTATATAAAGTTCTCAGACACAGCCCCATTTCCCTTTATTCTGTAAAAATGGAATAAGTAATTTAAGAGGTATATTTAATGTTAAATTGATCGTTAATTAATGAAGAAAAAACGGTTTTAGCGTTTTATATTTCCAAATAAACGATGCATCTACTACAAATAACAAGAGACAAACAAAAGAACACATCTCATTAGGCTAATGATAGTAGTACAGAAACATGACTAGAAGCTATACCATTTGTAGCAGCTGGTAAATGACCAAAGTAAAAATGATGAAAGGGGTTAGACATGTACGATGATATGAGCAAACAATATTTTTTCTAAACAAAATTAAATTGCATCGTGGACACACAAAACAAAATTAAGTTTAACTCTCATTTCATTATATACTTTAAGAGATAAGTTTAGCACAATTTTTGTTTGCTGACATTTTATCTATTTATTTAATATCTAAATCTTATTATTTAATTTAAACATTTTGATTTTGAAAACGAGAAGTAATAAAGTAATGTATGTGAAAGGATAATTAATTTAACTGTAAGCAGTAACTCAGAAAAAGGCAGACTACTTGGCTATTTTCCTTTTTTTACATTAACATAAATATTGTATTAAAACCACTAGGGTCCATACAGCATCTAAATAAAGATTATTTAAATTGAACATATTTTTGGAAAAAAACATTGATAAAATGTTTTTCCGCGTCCTATTTTGATTGAAAAAGATCAAAATCAATCAGTAAAAGATTGAATTTATTTACCAAAAAACCGACATATCTCTGGTCATGGGATTCAAGACTTGCTCCTGACAAACTCAACTTTAGATGCATTTATTTTATTCTATGCATCGCATAATTTGGTTGATATTGAAGATTTTTATAGTAATTATATGTAACTTTTTACTTAGTGGGACTTAGCTGGGACAGGAGCTTTTGGTAATGATGACTAATTGCAGTCACGTGTTCCCTGGATTGCTCCTACAATAAAAAAGTAACAAATATACACAGATTTATTTATGCGCACTCGCTTAATGTTTTATTCATCGACATCTCCAAAAAAAATATTAATTAAATGAAGAAAATTGTATGACCTTTGTACTATTCTAATAGTGTCAAGGATTTTTCCTCTAAATTAAAACTTGAATAGAATAAAAAGAAGAGATGAAGAGAAGATATTTTGACGAGGTGTAAAGTTTATTTCTATGTAAATTAATATTTACTATTGAGACATAAATGTATTATAAGGTCCGAAAGTGTAAGTGTATACTTTTTAATATATAATTTAAAAAAAGGCCCTTTCAATTAGCAAACCAAAATAAAGTAAATGAACGAAAACATCAAAATCTAAGCAAATTAAAAACACGGGTGCATATTTTATATTTCAGTCCGATATTTATTGTGAGGGATATATTTAATTTTCATCATTTACCAACTTTCTGTAGCAAAAATATAATAGGTGATATGTTTACGCGTTACTTTTTGAATAGCTTTATAATTAATTTTATAAAACGTCTTGATTATTGTTTATATAGTAGGTAGATATTATGAGATCTTTATAGCGATTTTAACTACAGAAATCAAGCCAACATCATACATCATCAGCCTATGATAGTCCACTGCTGGACATTGGCCTCCCTAATACACCTCCATCCATTAGGGATTTTGGACCGTATCCCACCACGCTGGTCCAATGCGGGTTGGTGGGTGGACGACTTTACATGCCCATCCGACGCATGGATCATCTTACTTTTCAGACTATTGGGTGATCGGCCCAAATTGCTAACCAACTAGGAAACAACAATGAAAATTTGTTGAGTCCCCTGCAGGATTCGAACCCACGACCTCCAGTTTCTAAGGCACACGCCTATACCACTAGGCTACGGAGGCAGTTAAACCAAGCCAAACCAAGCAGAAATCAAGAAAACTTTAAACTTACTTTTGGTACAAGTAATAACCATTTTATCTAACCTTCAATAATAATGAATGCTAGTGCAAAATTTAAACTGTAAAACGGTGGAACTTAATACAAAAAAAGTTCCGAGATGTTTAAATAAATACGTACATTTTTTAAAATGTTAAACCTTAAGATAGAATTGGATTTTTGAAACATTTAAATAACATTTCGATAACTAATAATATCCGCAATGCCATATCCGCTCCATAGTCGATTTATCGGAAAGTGCAGATCGCACATTGGAATTGCAACAGAAGTTATCATAAATCTTTCTCCACAGGATTCAAATCGTATAATAGGAGATTCCATCATTTATTTGGTAACATACTGTAAAGACGTACTTCAGCCGTGGAATTGAAAAATAAGAAAAGAGAAATTTTATTGTTTTGCGATTTTTTAATTATTAAACTAAATAAACAATCAAGGATTATGGCGTAATATTTTTTAATTTTTAAGCATCAGGTTAAAGTCTGTTTGCGCCAATGGTCATAATATCATATAAATACGTCTATACAACAATATTTGTATTGCTACGAATTAAATACTTCTACAAATTTAACCATCTTTATTTAGAAATTGGCGTCTTTTACTTTATGTAAGTAGTAGCAACAATAATAAATGTTATCAATTTCTCCTACTTCTGTGGCCGAAACGGTGCTAGCGGCACGGCGTAGGCCGTCACTGAGGGCTGGGGGACTTGTTTTGCCAGGGTCGACATCTCCTGAATTCTATGGTCTCTGAATAACAGATTCGCAGGAATCTGCTGCCCAGTTGAAAGAGCCGAGAAGAACCGCGACCTTAGATAGCGTGAATCATAGGCCAGACACGGGGCTGCCGGGGGCTAGCGCTGGTGGAACTGAAGATGAGGACGATAATTTCAGAAACCATCAATATGGGCCACATTGTGAAACCCGAAAGGCGTCAGGAAGGAACAACCTGATGGCTTTAGTTGGGACGAGTCCGACATATGCCCTTGCAAAGCGTAGGCACTTTTCACGTAAAAAAAAGAGGAATGTTCTTTACTTAGGATTATTGTCCCTTACCTTTATTCTCTCTGTTAGTTTTGTATAAGGTGTTTATATATTTAACGAAGCCAATTTTTTTATGTTATTGCTATACTGCACATTTAATATTTATTTTATTACGTTCACCAGAGAAAGTCACGTGATTAAGAATAAGATAATGTTCAGTGAACTCCTTTCAATTAAAGAATTCAATATAAATTCTCAAATTTTATGTTACCTTTCTGCAATCGGCCAATAAAAAGCAACAGTAGTTGTAGCCCTGTAAATTTTATAATCGTAATCGATTACGATTTTTGACTGACTTTCCAAAAAAAGGAATTACTCAATTCGGAGCGTATGTTTTTTTTTTTTTATGCTACCTCTTGGCTCCGCTCCTAGTGCGATCTCCTAGATATTAGCTTCTTATTGGTTATTTTTCTATAATTTTGTGATAAGTACTTTAATAGATATTTAAGAAATAATAAAAACATCGCAATCTCGTGCGATTAAATTACAAACGCTGGCAAAACAGTAAAAGATAGATAAAAAGTAATTTTTTACATAATTGTACTACAGTTAAGCATTCGATAGTTTTAAGAGTATGTTTTAAGATTAACGCACAATAAGCATTTTAATGTAAACATTTCTATTAAAAATTTCAATCGGTTACACTCAAATCTAATTTAAAATAATACAGTTTAAGTACGCACAAAAATTATATCATTAAAGAAATATTTAAAACGTGTCGTAGACTACATTTTGATGAAACGAACATCTTAAATAATCAATATATATTAATCGTCGTGTAATTAACAGTACACTGTTAGAAGTCAGTTGTATTTTTTTTATTAAAATTGTTATGAATATGTATGCATTAAATAATAATGTAAGCGCGGTAACATTATGTCTCATTATTATTTATCTTTGGAGGGATAAAATTTTCTTGGTTATTAAAATGATAGTTTTATTTATTAATTTACTTTGGCTAATTCTGTACTAAAAATGCTGTTATGTTTATTTGTTAAAGAGGGTAAGTTATAAGTGTTGATTTTATTCTTTTTTAGCATTCAGATATTTCAGGCCATCGCAAACTCGTGTGATGTGAACAGCAAACAAGCACCCAAACTTGCTCGACACATCGTTATCTCTCTTCAGAAACTTGTACTCCATATTATATAAATGCACTTGAATGTAGTTTTGCATTTCCAAGTGACGTGGCAAGTTTTGAGCTGATTTACGCTCTTCATATCTATGCTTCATAGTTTAATCTTGTTCGTACCGAGCAAGTAATAATGATTTCTTTTTATGTGCGTATGAGACATTCCTCAAAATCCGCAATATTGATATGGAACTAAAGGATGTATAATATCATATGATTTTTTATTTGCGGTATAAAAGCTGTAACAAATCGAAAAGGATATCAGCTGCATTTAGCTGAACCAAGATTAGGTGATAACTTCCCACGTAGATCATGTGGTATTTAGGAACACTCAATTCCCTCGTTAAATTTTAAACATATATTGTTAATTAATAAAAGCTTCGTATTTTAAACGCAGTCCTATAACGACATCTGCCCTAATTAAAAACGCTGACATTTCAAACAATTATCAAGGATTTAATTATTTATTTTTATAATTATTTCTGAAATAAAATAACGTGTGATTAGTTTTAAATTACATTATATATATAAAATCAAATTCTGTACTGTACTGTGGTGTGATTAAAATTTATCTTAACGCTCTAATCAGGTAGTTTTGTCATTGAATTCTTCAAAATGTCCTCCTCTAGTCGAGTCCGACTGCGCAGGAGATATTATAGTGCACAAGTGTACGCGCAAACACAGGTGCACTAACTCTTCTTTAACATAAGACTAACACTTTGACTTTTGACATGCCCATCGACGAACGGATCATCTCACCGGCAATCGGGTAATCAGCCCGCATTGCTCTAACCAACTAGGAAATGACTTAAGAAATAGTTGAGTCTCCGCAGGATTCGAAACAATGACCTCCGATTTCTAAAGCACAAGCCACTAGGCTACGAAAGCAGTTAAAAAAATTTAAATTCTTTAAAAACAAGGTGCAGCATGGTCCTTGCGGCCGGTGCTAACTGAGAGGAAATTAAAGTGTCTGATCTGATGGCAAGTGATCGCTTCCACTTGTGGATTTTTATGTCTGCTTTGAAGAAAGTTTTAGGGATCAATGCGCCAATTTTAGTCAAGAAAGCTATTGTTTTAACGACGTCACTCATAGACCATCCATAAACTACGATGATGTGTGTACTTTGTGTGACAAGGCTGTAGGACGAGTTCTAAATTTTTGATGTAACATTTGCAAATCAACTGTCCAATACTAATTTTGGACCTGCTGTTTGGATTTCTGAGGTAAAATTGTAAAATATGTGATATCCTACAACGAGGAACGAGGTCCCAGAAATGTGACCAGCTGTGCCAATGACGCAAGAGATTTATAGATGGCCTCTTATGATGAAAAGACAATTTGCATGCTCTTTAAGCGCCGAAATGACCCCTCCGTTATTGGGCGAACCCTGATACCCGCACCTGTGTCTGCTTGATTCCTTTTTTACCTGGGGAAATGCCTATGCATGCGGGGCAAAGAAGGGCATTACTAACCTTTCAGGAAATGTTAGGCTATTTTCTCGGAGACCTGCTATAAAAAGGGGTTGAAGGGGTCTACGTTTCGAGACGAAGCTTAACACCAACGCTGCGAATGGGGGCTGGATGTGTTGGTTTTGCAAAAAAACAACGTTTGATTTTTTATGTTTTCCATCATTTAATAATATATCTATAAGGCGTTTTTTCATAATGCCGGATTAGATAAATTTCAAAACATAAACGACTGATGCCATTCTGGCTCATAAAACATTAGATAGATACTTCTTTCATTATATTTTCATTTGATCTCAAGTCTCACAACAAATGTGATTTCTCTTTATAAGATCCGCCCTTATGGTTTTACGTATAAATAAAATTATTACTTCTTTGCTTCTTATATTGGATGTTATGAGTATTGTAATATTCGTAAATTGCTTTTAAGCCATTAACTAATACACAATGCCTTAATTGCTTGTTATCGCTTTACAATCCATAACATCAAGATTTGAATCTGTGGGATTTTAATAAAATTACGTGTTTTCCCGCAAGCTTTAAACCCAAATTTTTAAATTTGCGGCAAAACAACTATATTTTATCGACTGTTTCTGATATGAAAGGATAGTGGGTGAATTAACTATTTTCCTAAAAAATATAATGATCTATTCTTCGTATGTACAAGATTGTGATAAGTACTTAACTTTTTTAATCGCGGTGTGAACGAGGTTTACACCTTGTTTTAGATAAAGAGCTGAATTTGTATTTAACTTTATGTCTTAATATTAATTGATTTATTATACCTCCGTATAAATTATTTTTATTGCCTAGAGCATGAATTGCTCAAAAGAGTAATAACGAAATAAAAATAAAATTAAAACATGACAGCATATTTATTAAAAATGACTAAAAAGTAAAAAAATGTAAGGCTGAATATAAATCGCAGTTCCTTTGATAGCATCGAGATTGAATCTCGTTTGCGAACGAATCCTTTGATATGCAGTTGGCTCGGATTCTATTAACTTTTTTTCGAAATCCATATCCATACAGAAAAGACCTATTGATGCATCGTAAATAACAAAGTTTAGAGATTATTTGTACGTTGTTATATGTAAGATATGTTCATACTAATTCTTATTTATTTAACTCAATGATTTATTGTTTTGGCGCGATTACTATGCATTGTGAATTTATTATATTTGTAAGGATTTGTCTCTAAACTAAGAATGATAGTTGGTATTTATTTAAAGGTTTACTTCTGAGCAATTATTTATCTATATATTATATAGCTACATAATCTATCAACATAGACTGAGCAATTATTTATCCAAAACCGTGGAAATAAAGTTTTTTAATCATCTTTAATTACTTTAATCGTTTAATGAACAAAGCAAAAAGGTTTAATCCTAAAGGTCATTTTATAATCGGAGAAAAGAAAACGTCACAAGGTTGATTTTAAGAGGTGTTCTAAGAGGAAACTAATGCGATTTTCTGATCCGTGATATTTCAAATAAAGAAAAATAACGTGCTTTTTCATTAAAAAACAAATGAACAAATAAGGGAACTCTTTTTCTGAATAAAATTAATAATTTCAAATATTCACTGTTAATTTACAACTATTTCGCCAAAAACGTCTTATTAACAACTTTTGTAAATAACACTGATTATTATATAATACATAATATGACGTACTTTCATTAAGAGAGATAAAATTTCTTCCTCCTTAATTATGAAGTTCGCTACAGTAACGTCTTTTATTACTTCGACTTAAATTTTATTGGCATTGGATTTTTCAAACTTATTAAGTACCCTAAAGTTACGTTCCAATGCAATCCCCTTGACATTTTTGAAAGCATAGGGCACCTTCTATATTCTACATACACCTATTTCAGTAAATAAAACATTTTTATACTGGTTTCAATAAATTCATTTATTCGGGCGAATTCTACAAATTATTTGATAAAAGTCTGTCCCGTGGCCGCTGGAAAATTTTCAGATTGTTGAAACTTAAAATATAATTAAGTGGTCATTAAAATATAATTTTGTTAAAAGTCATTTAATTAAACCCAATATAGAATAGTATATTTTTTTCTAACTTTTTATCAAGTGCTTCATTGTGATGTGCATTAAAAATTAAATCCTGCTGAACAGATCGCCATTAAGTGAGATATAAATTTGTACATTTGATCTTTGACAATTTTAACTCAAATATATTTAGTGTTTTGCCTCAAAGTAATAACACTTATTAATCAATATGATGACTATTAATATATACATCGAAGTATTAGTGTAAAATAATTGAAAAGTGTAATGATTTTTTGAATTTCGAAGAACTTCATGTATAATAAATGCAATTATTATACCCGTATAATCAATGCACTTTATCTTCATATGAAACTAAAATGTAATATAAGTCAATGCTCTCCACTCACAATGACTTATTTATCGGTTCAAAATAATATCTTAAAAGGTTACATTCGCAAAAGGTATTTTATCTTAATTTTTCGGCAGGCTTTTACTGATTTTAGTTATACATATTAATATTACACATCATTGTCGTTGCAGCTGCACTTTGATTGTGTATGCCTTCGTTTGTATGAATTAAAGAAATATGTTAAAACCAGTGGAGAAAAGAGTTAATGTTGAATTATATTTATTAATCCGTATTATGAATAGTACTTTAATGCAATAATAACACTATTGGCAAGAAAATTTCTAACATTCCTATATTGCATAAAATGTTTGTTCAAGATTCTTTGATGTAATCTGTTTACCTCGAATGACGACTTTATTAAAATGTTGGTAACAAGGGGAGATACTGGGGCCATTGAATTTTATAAGAAGCATACCAGATGTTCAGAACTTTTACTTTCTCTATTGGCATATTATTTTTATTAACTTATGTACGGATAATTACACAAATTTTCATCATTTACCCTTGATATTTTTTGTAATAGTCTAAGTATTTCAATATGTTTAATTGTTATTTAAGAATTGGTAAATAAGCTTTCATTGTTGTTTTTATTTATGATTATAACATATTTTTGATAAAACCTTTTATTGATTGAGTATTAGATTTTCGTATGTTAGTTGCAAATCCCTACAATGTTTATAAGGATATATAGGATATGTGTAGCAAAGAAAACGTAGATTTTTCTAAACGTAATATTTTTATATGAAGCCTTCATAGTTAAAATTTAAATAATCGTTTTGGTAGTCGTGTATAATTTTTTTTAAATAAGATGTTTGCAAAAAAAGTCAAGAGTCAAGGTTAAAGTTGATATAATGATACAAAAAGCCTTTATATACATTGAATATTTTTTTATAATTAGTTATTTTATAGTTAGTTATTTTATAGGTTAATTATTTAACGAAATGAAGAGGCTGAACTGGCCGACGTGACAAAGTTCCCAAGATTATTGTAACCGCAGGCGAACTGTTAATTAATTCACGAGCTCCGAGCATTGTTAGTTCATTTGTTCCCTTAGCGGTCAGTTATCGGATTATCCTAATGCATTTGCTGAAGAGCTAAGATTTCGAACATATACATAATGACCCACATAATCTATCTAAAAACCAACTACTATTAAATTGATTGTAAACAATAATTTTAAAATCAATAAAACTGTTGAAGTTTTCAAAATGTTATTTTATTAGTTGAAATTTTACCTGTAAAATAATATTTATTATCTTGCATATTAAATTTTATATGAAATATGTATTAATAAGGTGATGTCAATTATATCTCCTGCACTTAACAAACAAATAATGTTATTTGAATGTTAAATGTGGATTTTAAATTAAAAATATATATTTATGTATGTATTTATCTAAAAACAATATTAGCACCATAAGAATTTTTAATTATGCTAAGAAAAATTATTTGACTAACAATATAAAATGAGCTTTAAACTATTTTAGATATAAAATAGTCCGTACAAAACGATATTGCGCTTATTTGTAGTCCGTACCTAAATACAAGGTGACTATGGAACCAAATACTCTGTTAATTGTGTAGTATAGTATTCTAGAGATATAAAAGTATTAGGTTAAACTACAAAACCTTACATTCCAATCTATTTGTTACCATGTACTTAAGGAGATATTTTTAAATTTATTACCTAAGCGGTCAGTGTTATTTTACATCAGGCAAGTAAAAATAATTTTCCGCTTGGATATAACTATTTAAGGAGGTTTAAGCTTAGCTTTTACTTAATTAGCATAAATAAACGACACTGTTATGAAATTAATATAAACTATACTCCTCTTGCGTTTCTTTTTCGAAAAGACGGTTCAATTTTTAATGTAAATTACATCTTGAGGCATTTTATCATATCATGTAACGGAACACAACAACTAATTGGCAAAAATTTTATGATATTTATTTTTTTCTTTAACTTATTTTCCGTTTTAATTACCTCCTTAAATTTATATGCACACTAACAAAACCTTATAACTCTAGTATCTTCACGGATTGTCTTTAATTCATAAAAGCTTCGCTCTAACAAGCATTCGCAAGTAAGCTCGTGTTCCTCATTATATGATGAACGTGTCTCGTCCACAAAGCGTGAGCACTGTCGAATGTATTTGCACATGATCTGCTATTGAAACGGTGACATTCTACATATTCTATCAACAGAAATAACACCTATCGTTTAAGGTACAATGTCCTTCGAGACGATTTCGACTATGAAGGTCGAACTATATTGAGTATACTCACGATCTTTCTTTACTCTAAACTTCTACCTTTTCTTCTCTACTCTTTACTCGAATAGTGATAGATAACCGACACGGACTGGGAGATTAGGGCGCTGGACCGACTTGTTACACACCCGTGTGACGCATGGATCTTACTCTACAGGCAATCGGGTGATCAGTTTGCATTGCCCTAACTAACTAGAAAACAGTTTAGAAAAGTAGTTGAGTGTCCCGCAGGATTTAAACCTACAGTCTCCGGTGTCTAAATCACAAGGGTATGGAGACAGTTAAAGGTAGGTTGTAACCGTTTAAGGTAGTCATAACCGTCAACTCTTCTGTTTTAATGGCAACTCGCAGTATCCAACAGATGGATGTATTAGTATGGAGGAACTATCTTTAAGGACAGATTTGGAAAGATTGATTCAGTAGGACAGTAGCTAACTGTAGCTAATGGTCAAATCGCCTGTAAGAAAATGCTTTAATATAATTTCGTTTCACAAATTAATTCATAGAACTTTAACGTAGTGTTTTTAGAATTATAAAATTATGCTTTTTTCGTTGTACTTTGGCCATAAGCTTAAACTTGATGTTTGTCATCCAAAACAGACAATTTCTTGTATTTCCGAATGAATGTTTAAAAGCTATTCTGCTGTTTTAATGTTGTCATGGTCGTTTTATTTCATTTATCAATATATTTTTATTTATCTATTTTTAATTTAAAAGTAAAAACATGTATAATTTTAAGAAGCTAACATTTGGAACATCCTTACATCCGACGGTTAATCGATTTGGTCTCCGAACACTGATTAAATATTAACGTAGGCCAGTGGCTACCAATTATGGAGAAAGCTTTTTACATAGGCCGCTTAGGTATATATGTACAGTATGTAAAAGAACCGACCGCATCCGTGTAGTATTGGCCCTTGCTTTATAAACTGGAGGTCGTGGGTTCAAATCACGCAGGAAAACAATTGTTGTCTTTCAAAACCCTAATAGTGGAGGCAGGCGTGCTTCGGGGTGGCTCATGTCCAGCAGTGGACTAACAAAGGCTGATGAGATAAACATAGCTACCACCAATTTTTTTTGGGTTGAAGTTCTATTCACTAGGATGCACTCATTTTATACACATGGAATTTTAAGTCAGCTTTCAAAATAAATAAGTGCACTGCCGATCCTCATTAAATTAATGCATGTGTCTGATTCCATGTAATTCAGAATGTGACCACATTTAAACAAAATAATTTTTAAAGTTAAGTTAACGTTACAATATTACAATGCTAATAAGGCTTGCATCATTGGGATAATGTAAACCAATTGCAATTGTTTAAATTTTCCTAATACATAATATGACGTACCTTCATTAAGAGATAAAATTTCTTTCTCCTTAATTACGAAATTCGCTCAATAACGTCTTTTATTATTTCGACTTAAATTTTATTGGCTTTAGATTTTTCGAACTTATTAAGTACCCTAAAGTTACGTTCCAATGCAATCCCTTGACATGTTCGAATGCATAGGGCACCTTCTATATTCTACATACACCTATTTAAGTGAATAAAACATTTTTATACTTGTTTCAATAAATTCATTTATTTAGGCGAATTCTACAAATTATTTAATAAAAGTCTGTCCCATGGCAGCTGGAAAATTTTCAGAACGTTGAAACTTAAAATATAATTAAGTGGTCATTATATTAAAATATCGTTTCGTTAAAAGTCATTTAATTAACCCAATATTGAATAGTAAATTTTTTCTAACATTTTATCAAGTGCTTCATTGAGATGTGCATAAAAATTAAATCCTGCTGAACAGATCGCCATTAAGTAAGATATAAATGTGTACATTTGATCTTTGACAATTTTAATTCAAATATATTTAGTGTTTTGCCTCAAAGTAAGTAGTAACACTTATTAATCAATATGATACCTATTAATATGTACATGGAAATATTAGTGTACAACAATTGAAAAGTTTAATTATTTTTAACATGAAGGATTTCGAAGAACTTTATGTATAATAAATGCAATTATTATACCCGTATAACTGCCTCCGTAGCCTAGTGGTATGGGCGTGTCCTTTAGAAACCGGAGGTCGTGGGTTCGAATCCTGCGGGACGCAACAAATTCTCATTAATGTTTCCTAGTTGGTTAGGGCAATTTGGGCCGATCAACCCAATTGTCTGAAAAGTAAGATGATCCATGCCTCGGATGGGCATGTAAAAAGTCAGGTCCACCCACCAACCCGCATTGGACCAGCGTGGTGGGATACGGTCCAAACCCCTAATGGATAGGGTGTATTAGGGAGGCCTATGTCCAGCAGTGGACTAACAAAGGCTGATGATGTGATGTGATTATACCCGTATAATCAATGCACTTTATCTTCATATGAAACTAAAATGTAATATAAGTCAATGCTCTCCACTCACAATGACTTATTTATCGGTTCAAAATAATATCTTAAAAGGTTACATTCGCAAAAGGTATTTTATCTTAATTTTTCGGCAGGCTTTTACTGATTTTAGTTATACATATTAATATTACACATCATTGTCGTTGCAGCTGCACCTTGTTATTGTATGCCTTCACCGAATAAAAAGATATGTTAAAACTAGTGGCGAAAAGAGTAAATGTTGAATTATATTTATTAATCAGTATTATGAATAGTACTTTAATGCAATAATAACATTATTGGCAAGAAAGTTTCTAACACTCCTATATTGCATAAAATGTTTGTTCAAGATTCTTTGATGTAATCTGTTTACCTCGAATGATGATTTTATTAATAGTGGTAATAAGGGAGATACTGAGGGCATTGAATTTTATCAGTAGAATACCAGATGTTCAGAACTTTTACATAAAGATGCTTTCTCTATTGGCGTATTATTTTTATTAACTTATGTACGGATAATTACACAAATTTTCATCATTTACCCTTGATATTTTTTGTAATAAAGAGAATAAGAAGTCTAAGTATTTCAATAGGTTTAATTATTATTTAAGATTTGGTAAATAAGCTTTCATTGTTGTTTTATTTATTTTTGATAAAAACCTTTTATTGATTGAATATTAGATCTTCGTATTTAGTAATTGCAAATCCTACAATGTTTGTAAGGATATATAGGATATGTATAGCAAAGAAAACTTTTCTAAACGTACTATTTTAATACGAAGCCTTCATAGTTCAAATTTATATAGTCGTTTTGGTAGTCGTGTATAATTTTTTTGAATAAGATGTTGCAAAAAAGTCAAGGAGTCAAGGTTAAAGTTGATATAATGATACAAAAGTTAGTTATTACATAAGTTAGTTATTTTATAGGTTAATTATTTAACGAAATGAATAGGCTGAACTGGCCCGACGTGATCAAGTTCCCAAGATTATTGTAACCGCAGGCGAACTATTAATTAATTCACGAGCTCCGAGCATTATTGCCTCCGTTAGCGGTCAGTTATCGGATTATCCTAATGCATTTGCTGAAGAGCTAAGTTTTCGAACATCTACACTATGACCCACATAATCTATCTAAAAACAACTTCTTTTAAGTTGCAATAGAAGTTTTATATATTCAATTTTATACAAAATTGATTATAAACAATAATTTTAAAATCAATAAAACTGTTGAAGTTGTCAAAATGTTATTTTATTAGTTGAAATTTTACCTGTAAAATTATATTTATTATCTTGCAAATTAAATTTTATATGTAATATGCATTAATAAGGTGATGTCAATTATATCTCCTGAACTTAAAAAACAAATAATGTTATTTGAATGTTAAATGTGGATTTTAAATTAAAAAAATGTATATGTATGTATTTATCTAAAAACAATATTAGCATCATAAGAATTTTTAATTATGGTAAGAAAAATTATTTGACTAGCAATATAACCGAGCTTAAAACTATTTTGGTATTAAAAATCGGTAAAAACGGTATTGCGCTTATTTGTAGTCCGTACCAAATTACAAGGTGACTTATATGGAACCAAATACTCTGTTAATTGTGTAGTATAGTATTCTAGACATATAAAAGTATTAGGTTAAACTACAAAACCTAACATTCCAATCTATTTTTTACCATGTACTTAAGGAGATCTCTTTAAATTTATTACCTAAGCGGTCAGTGTTATTTTACATTAGGCAAGTAAAAATAATTTTCCGCTTGGATATAATATTTAAGGAGGCTTAAGCTTAGCTTTTACTTAATTAGCATAAAAAAACGACACTGTTATGAAATTAATATAAACTATACTCCTCCTGCGTTTCTTTTCGAAAAGACGGTTCAATTTTTAATGTAAATTACATCTTGAGGGCATTTTATCATATCATGTAACCGGAACACAATAACTAATTGGCGGCAAAAATAATCTTATGACATTTACTTTATTCTTTTAACTTATTTTCCGTTTCAATTAACTCCTTAAATTTATATGACACTAACAATACCTTATAACTCTAGTATTGTCACGGTTTGTCTTTAGTTCACGTAAAAGCTTCGCCCTAACAAGCATTCGCAAGTAAGCTCGTGTTCCTCACTTATATGATGAACGTGTCTCGTCCACAAAGCGTGAGCACTGTCGTTATTATTTGCACATGATCTGCTATTGCAACAGTGACATTCTACATATTGTATGAACAGAAATGACACCTATCGTTTAAGGTATAATGTCCTTCGAGACGATTTCGACTATGAAGGTCGAACTATATTAGAGTATACTCCGTCTTTCTTTACTCTAAACTTCTACTCTTTTCTTCTCTACTCTTTACTCGAATGGGTTAGATAACCGACACGGACTGGGAGAGATTAGGCGCTGGACCGACTTGTTACATACCCGTGTGACGCATGGATCTTACTTTTACAGGCAATCGGGTGATCAGCTTGCATTGCCCTAAATAACTAGAAAACAGCTTAGAAAAGTAGTTTAGTGTCCCGCAGGATTCATACCTACGATCTCCGGTGTCTAAATCACAAGGGTATGGAGACAGTTAAAGGTAGGTGGTAACCGTTTAAGGTAGTCACTAGCTCACTGGGTGACTAACATTGTGCGATTCTTCCGTCAACTCTTCTGTTTTAATGGCAACTCGCGACATCCAACAGATGGATGTATTAGTAGTATTATTTGGAAAGATTGATTAATTAGGACAGTAGCTAACTATAGCTAATGGTCAAATCGCCTGTCAGAAAATGCTTTAATATAATTTCGTTTCACAAATTAATTCATAGAACTTTAACGTAGTGTTTTTAGAATTATAAAATAATGCTTTTTTAGTTGTTTTCTGGCCAATAGCTTAAACGTGATGTTTTTCATCCAAAACAGACAATTTCTTAAATTTCCGAATGAATGTTTAAAAGCTATTCTAGTGTTTTAATGTTGTCATGGTCGTTTTATTTCATTTATCAATATATTTTTATTAATCCATTTTTTATTTAAAAGTAAAAACATATATAATTTTAAGAAGCTAACGTTTGGAAGATCCTTATATCCCAGTATTAATCGATTTGGTCTCCGAACACTGATTAAATATTAACGTAGGCCAGTGGCTACCAATTATGAAGAAAGCTTTTTACATAGGCCGCTTAGGTATATATGTACAGTATGTAAAAGAACCGACCGCCTCCGTGTTATAGCAGTATTGGCCCTTGCTTTATAAACTGGAGGTCGTGGGTTCAAATCACGCAGGAAAACAATTTGTGTTATCTTTTAAAACCCTTAATAGTGGAGGCAGGCGTGCTTCAGGGGAGGCTCATGTCCAGCAGTGGACTAATAAAGGCTGATGAGAAAAACATGGCTACCGTTATTTTTTTTATTGCTAGTTGAAAGTTCTATTCACTAGGAATGCGTACTCATTTTCACAGTACACATAAAATTTTGTAAGTCGCTTTCAAAACTAAATAAGTAAGCACACTGCCGATCCTCATTTAATTTAATGCATGTGTCACAATTCCTATCTAATGCAGAATGTGACCACATTATAAAGCAAAAAAAATATTTTTAAAGTTATAATTAAATTTCGTTACAATATTATAATGCTAATAAAGAGCTTGTATCATTGAGGATAATGCAAAGACATTGCAAATGTTTATATTATATCTGTTACCTGCAACCTGCAAAGTTCACTTCGTTTAGTTTTTAAAGCCTTTCTGAGTAAATAGCTTTGCGGTACATTAACTAGAGATTGTGTGTTTTAAGGCGCAAAGAAGGAACAACGTGGTGGTTTTAGTCGGTGCGAGTCCGACATAACCCGTCTTAGCCCCCGCGAGGACGGATATGCGTAGGCATTTTCCCATGGTAAAAAAAAAGCTTAGACTCTAGCCTAGTAGCCAACTTGATTTCCAACCCCTTGTGACTCCGGTATAATTAATATTATTTTTAAAGTGCGACAAAAGTGGAGTTAAAATAAATATTATAAGTGTAATAGGGATTTTGTTTTAAACTAATTTAAAATGTAATTAACATTCTTTCACCAGTCTCTTAAGCAAACCGGAAATGTGAACGTTAACCACGAAACACACTTAAGTTGTCATTTGTGTCATTCGTATCCATCTAAAATATACCGTACGAGGAACACCCACGCATTGCCTCAAACTAAAATATAATAAAATTTGCGATCTAACTAACAAACAAACACTATGTAATCTAGTGTTAGTAATTAAGTTTTGGTTCGACAATTAGTGTATAGATGACATAAACAGACTTGAAAATACACCAGAATAAAACCAAGAGGAAAGTATGATATTTTTACAAAATATCTATAATATTTCATTAAGTTTTTCTTAAAGTTACATACTACTCGTTGGTATGTACATTTCTACTTTTTAGCATAGTAAATCGCTTCCTTGAATAATTATCACAAGCTAGTTTGGAGCATTATCTTCGTATAAAGTCCTTGTTTTATGCTTACTTTTCAAAATTGTACACCAGTATGGACGTTCCTAAGATAATGTGTGTTTTGTTCGTTTTGCTCGGCGTTCATTTATAAGGGTTCATGAGAAAATACGCTTTCTCATACCCATTATCTTGAATAATTACTGATTCACATACAAATGCTACATCGCAAAAAGAAGCCCTGTTACGATGGAAATGTCTGAAGTGTTTTATGTAAGCTTGAATATAATATGGATGTTATGAAATTTCAGGACAGTTAAATATAAGTATAGAGATTGACGCGTTGTATGGCTGGCGACTAACAAAACTAAATTGGATAAGAAATAAACAAGACGTTTCAAAACCACACTTGATTATTTAAATAAACGTTGAATATTTTTCCGATTTCAACGTCACTGACGGGTAATTTACCGAATTTACAATCTTTCCTTCGAGATGTCCTCCTTAGTCGTTTCTTTTACGGTATCAAATTGTCGTTGGAAATTTAAAAACAAAATTGTTCTCAGTTATATTTCGAGATACTTGTCCTAGAAAAATAATAAAAAGACAACTACTTGCGTATTTTCGACTTTCTAAATGGGTATCAAAATTTGGCAAAATTTACTAACCTTACAAGGTATAGTCACGTATCCTAGCCATTTCAATGAAATTTTAATGATAAGTAGACTACCTTAAAACCCTTAAAAGGGAATAACTTGAGATTGGTCACGATATAAGATAGCATAAAAGCTTTTACGTTAATTGAAGTTTCTTCGAGAATTATTTTTTATTTTATTTTCAATTCATTTCTTTTTTGAGCCGTACTTTAAAATTAAATGTGTTTGATATTTTTTGCGTAAATATATATGTCACTATATCAATATGTATCCTACAATGTCACTGCTAACAATTGTCATTTTTTAAGCAACCCTGTTTGCGTATAGAAGCTCATTGAATATTAAGATATTTCATTACAAATCCTCAATATATGAATTTTGGGTGAATTTTGTTCCATGTATAGATAACTCTGATAACTCTGGTGAACTTAGATATTCGAATAATGAAAGCAACCAAAACAAAAAAAATGTTTAAGAAAGAAAATAAAGCGAGACAAAAGCTTGTAATAATCTAAAATTCTAGAAAATGTGAAAGTTACGTGTTGTATTTTGTGTAAAATAACTTAAAGATGAAATGCTTAAAACTTGCTCAATCACTAATGCAGTTTTGGGTTTACTGGTGTAATAAATGTGGATATGCAGATCCGTCTTCAGTAGCAGTAATCTAGTTTGTGGATGAACATCAGATAAATTCTTATCAAAATTATTTTATTTTAAACGTGTGAAAAATATTTTTTAGAGTTATTGTGGGGAAATTAGTACTTTTAAAAACTATCAAAGAAAGTCCAGTGCTTTGACTTTAATTTTCACAAAAAACTGGTTGCGAATACTATATTCAATTTAGTTTTGTTCTAAAATAATAAAAATGTTCGTAGTTTTGTTTCCGTTTAAGCCTTGTATTTAAATTAACTTTGTAGCTTTTGAAAGAAACATAAAGAATTAATAGCGAAAGTGTCTAATTTTCTTTAAATTATACTTTTAAAAATTATGCATGTTAAAAAACTAAAATATAACGCAGAAACGTTTTAGGGATCTACCTCTTCCTAAAGTACTTCATATCAAAGCGTTTTATTACCTCCCAAAAGCATAGTAGTAATTTATTACGGAACTTAAGTCGTTCGCGATCCTTCTTCAACCTTGTTGTTTTAACGCAAATATCAGCAATCATCCATCTGAGGTCTTTTTCTAAATAAAATACAATACTAAAAAATTGTAGATAAAGTTCTGAATAAAATAAGATGGATGTTTAGTAATTTCTTTTGGTGTTGACATTAGTGACAGAGCGCAATTAAATGCTGACAAATTACGCGTTTAATTTATTATCTGTAACTTATGTTTGGTAAAGTTTAACAAGCAGTTGGGCTGGGCAGAATTTGGGAAGCGAAACCAAATTATCACGTCTTCGATACCGCAGGGTTTGTAGACGAGAGGTCTTTTACCAATGCGTTCTCCACGTGATGACCTACGGGGCCTGAACCTACAAGTTTGCCGTAGCTCAACGAGCGCTATGCTAGTTTCTTTGTCAGATAAAATTCGTAACGGATTTATTCGTCAAAGAACCAAAGTCACTGACATAGTCCAAGGAATTAGATCGTTGAAATGGCAGTGGACCGGTTCTATAGCCAAAACAACGGATAGCCGATGGTCAATAAGATTCTAGAGTGGAGGCTGCGTTTGGGAAGACGGCCGACTCCCGACCAGGTAGTAGATAGGCCACTGGGTGGATAAAGGCTGCTAACAAAAACTTAAATGACACATTTAAAGAATATAGCATATTACTAAAATGCAACGTAATATGACTCACAATTGCAATAGTTTATAACAGAGTAAATTACTCTTTAACCACAAAAATATGAATGGGACTTCGTCGGAAAAATATTTTTAGAGACAATTGTAACAGCTTATGTAACTCAATGTAGGAATCAACCTCACGATTGATCGAAAAGTTGATGGTCAATAATAAATACAATGGTCAACAATTTTAATATTAATATAAACTAAATTTATCCTTATTTACCTAAAGTATTAACGTATTAAAGAATAAGCTTTATGTAGACAGTACAAGGGCTGTAAAGGAAAGCTTTACGTCGTTTGGACTATTTTATGGAGGAATCATAGTCGACTTTGGTTCGGTATATCGGCTTGGCTCTTTATGATTTTCCGATATATCCGTTTAAGAGGTTCAAAAGTTCTTAAACTTAATAGTGTGGAAATTATTTAAGCCATGATGTTAGTATCAGTATGTACATTTTGCAATGTTAAAGCTAAATGGTCACTAATTCTTAAATAATGTTTTGAGCCTTTTGTTATTTGCATTTTGCATGGTCGTTGACACAAATACTTTAAAACCTTTTCAATATAACCATTTAAAAAAAGCAAAGAAAAATACTTTATCTGCCTCCGTAGCCTAGTGGTATGGGCATGTGCTTTAGAAACCAGAGGTCGTGGGGTCGATTCCTGCGTTGTTATTAGTTGGTTAGGGCAATTTGGGCCGATCACCCATTTGTCTGAAGATTGCCATGCTTCGGCATGTAAAAAGTCGGTCACCCACCAACCCGCATTGGACCAGCGTGGTGGGATACGGTCCAAAACCCCCTGACGGATAGGGGTGTATTAGGGGAGGCCTATGTTCAGCAGTGGACCATTACAGGCTGATGAGATGATAATGAGGTGAGATGAAAATACTTTATAGTAAATAAAATAAGTTAAATGAAAGTCAAAACATGAGTCATAAAAGCAGGTATATTGCAAACATTAAGGTCAAACCTTTGTAAAATGAATGGGGCAAAATCATCGCTAATACATTGCTCAGAAAATACTATATTGCCCATTTGATTATCATAATTACAATCATAAAAATATAAGATATATGTTGTATCTGATTTATATATTAAATTCAATAGAGCTTTCTTTAAGCCAATGTAGGTTTACAAAAAGGCTCAATCTGATGACTCGAGCCTTCTGTTACCCAGCAAGAAGAAACTATAGTAACTGACAAAGTACTCAAGAACGTTCAAAGTAGAATAATGATTTAATGCCTCTGTCTTAAACTGTAGTGTCTCATCTCGAGTCCGAGGCGGTGACACATATTTCTTTTAAAGAAATTTCTTCCTGTATTTTCGAATTAAAAAAAGTCTTTTCCAGGTAAAGGTCACCATTGCAAAATAGTATTATGAACAAAATGTTTAAATACAGACAACCTAATCTCTTTTTTCACTACTTGAGGCACAGTTGCGCAATCTTACCGCTCCGAAAATAAATAGAAATCCGTCTTCCTGTGATCCAATCCATCGTATCGGCATCTGACATTTTTTTCTTTACAAAGGGCACTTGGTTTTGTTAATAGTTAAATTGGACTAGGGCTGAAATGCTGAAAAAATTCATAAACTTACCAAATTCCGACCTTATCTGTAGGTATTTCGTAACGATGAGGCGTGACCACAGAAGGTCATAGTCTGTACATGGGTCGAGACGAACTATCAAATCCACGTACTCGGCAAAATATTATGGCTTATGTTTAGGCATTTCCACATGTTAAAAAAGTTTGGACTCTCTTCCAGATGGCCTAACTCACCTGGAAAAAGGAGCTCCCTCAAAGGCCACGACGATACGAAATCACTGAAGGTCGTTACGCACCATCCCACGGTCTGGACAATAGCAAAACGAGAAGCAACAACTTGATTTTTGTGAGTACACCAGACGTTCCATGTTGGCCAGGGATCCCATATATCCCGGTCGCTCGCTCCATTTGAAAAATTCGTCAGATTTACTATTTAGTACAAACGAAAATCAGCAATTTAATTAACATACACTTTGTATATCGCGTTCTGAAGAAACTTACTGTGAGAGTATCACTAAAGCACAAGTAGTTTGTATCGCTATTGAGAAGGATTACTGAAAACCCTTTCAAACTTTACTTCAAACGACAGTTTCTTGAACGAACGGAGTGTAATTTAAAACGCTACAGCAATTTATTTCAACAAAAAGTTTCCATAAAATAAATCGATTATCTTTTTATATTCTTTCATATATTAGTACAAGTACAAAATATAGGTTTATTAAATTTCCATTTTCCAGCTTCCCTGTACATTTTTTTTTTGCCTAGTCTGCTTGTCGGTACTGGGTCATAAAAATGAATAGTTTAACTATTTACTCAAACCTATTATAAGACAATATTGACTGTCACATAAGTCTACAAGGCTCTTTACTTGCTTAGAATTAATTGAGATACAATTTGCACCCTTTAATTATAGAGGTCGAAACAACATTACTAATAGCGTCAGTGTTCTTAATAGAATTCCATTAAACACAGCGGTTGGAGCGAACTACCGCTATACCTCTCCGGCATTATACTATAAACATAAACATAACAAAAATTAAATATAATATTCTTCAATGTATTAAGTAGCTATTAAATTGTTTGTTTTTATCAATTACATAAAGGCAATTATTTGTAAATAATTACTGGATGTATTTATTCCATGAAACCTAAGCGAGGTTTGAACCCACACCAACGATTCGAGCACAACATACATTCTGTTTAAAATAATTTTGTAGCTAGAAAAATATTTAAAAGGAATTTATTAGTTTATCATATTAAATGACCATAAATCTTCTATAAAAAAATTCATGAATAAGTACATTTTCCAAAGCAAACATAGTAATCACAACACCAACTATTACGTTGGTCCAAACAATGCGTATTAGCTTTAAAATGGACGTAAGCCTTTGTCACCGATATAAATACGGGTATCCTCGTAAAAGTGTAATCCCTTGTTTATTTGCTACAAAATTATTAACCGATTAAATCTGAATATATAATTATTATACAAAAGTTTAGGGTAATATGTCAACCGTTCATATAAGACTTTAAGCAAATATGTATAACCATTTTTATACTTTAAGACTCAGATAGAAGAGAAAATATAGGCTAAAATATTCCATTGCATAACGTGCGTGAAAAGATACGAAATAAATTTGTTTCCGTTTCTTATAAGCATATTGCAAAGTTCATGTTTAGTGTGATTCGAGTTATAAAAGCACAACACTTATTTTTTGCGTTGTTTAAAATGTTCAATATTAATATAAGTCTACAAAATTTGGGATAAACATATTAACGTATATATGCATTATATCTGATGTTAGGAGTACTAACTAAGCGCATAACTCGAATAAATCAAGTTAAATCACAAAAGATGTTATGACAGATGATTAAAATGACTACTGAAATGTTTGAGCAACTTCTACGGAAGCGTTGATCATATAAATTTTTAATAAATATCAATTTATTGAACCGAAAATCCGAGTTAAACTTAACGAACTTGTTTTCTTATTTCAAGAGAACGGCTATTATGCCTTGTTTTATAACAAAAATAGAATGCCCACGATAAATGACTAGTTATATAATGTTGAAAATTTCAGTACAATTATTTCAAACATATAGTTAAGCCAAAATACACATAGAGTTTACGAAAACAAGGAAAAATGTCCAACTTAAATGGCGCAAAAAACCAGGCACTCTTATACATTAAACATCGCGTGGGGATTAAAAATGGCCTCGGTCACCAATAAGAAGTCGCTCGCTTTGGAGACGCCATTAGTATTTGACAATGGATTTGTTTGTCTTTTTTAGAAAAACTACAAATGTGCTCAGCACGGTATAAAGAATCTAAGCTTTTAAGTATCTTTCATGAATGTTACTTTATTAAAAGGGGAACAAAGCATTACGGAAGCGTTCCCTACAACCATATTATTTTCCAATTTGTGATATAACAAACGATAAAACTTTACGAATAAATTAGGCGGAGAGTAATAACGCTTACGGTCTAGTTCAGCGCAAACATCACAAGTCGGCCTCGGTTTGTATACGGAAAATGAAAATGTCTCGCTAGCATTTGTGTGGTCATTTTAATAATTAAATCTAAAGTTTTTTCACAAATGTAAACGTAAAAAAAAATATATTGTATACACAATAATAAGTTATATTAACTTAAAAGACTAGGACCTACACTACCATCACTATATGATTATAATATGTAATAATACAATGACACAATGTAAGGATAATTATCACGCTATCAATTTTTTTTTTTCAGTTTACCGCCTAACGTGCCATTAAAATATCAATAATCAATATAATAAAATCTAATTGTAATCGTTTTGGGACGTCCGTTGGAGACAATCGAATCAGTCCACTAGCCAAACAGTTCACCAAACCTCCCCATTGATTGATGACGCCAAACATTCGTTGGTTGGATTGAACTGTTACCACTCAAATTGGACCGTGATGGGTACGTAAAAAGAAGGAAACTGAAAAAAAATGTTTAGTTTGTCACAGCCGCATTTTAGTGTAAAAATTTAATTTAAACCGCGGTATGCTAAATAAATTTGAAGTTTATCATTTGTTTTACCTTTACCTTTCTGCACAAAAACATTTTTTTTATTAATTCTCATTACTTTCCAATAAAAAAACAAAGTTTCGGTACAATATGATACATCTTATTGATTTTTCGAAAGCTTATTTTGATAAATAAACGGGGATTATATTGTTACCAAAGAAACGTAAAATTAATAAAAGTTGTATTATAATTAGTAAAAAAAAAATGGTTTTATCAATTTACGTATATTAAAACACGGCTTCATAACAATGAAGATTTCATCAACCAATACATTTTCTATAGGGACACTATTTAACACAACCGTATTTTTCCTAAAAGTATTAAAGCTGTTTAAAATAATCCTTATTTTCATTATCTCGTCGTGATATATTTTCTAATAACAAGTAAAAATAAAACACATTTTAACTTACAAAATTTATGGCTTTAGTTATAAATTACTTGGAAAGTGAAACGCCCGCAATGCTTGCCGCCTACAAACATCAACAGGCACCGAGGCGTTTCAAGATACCGGAATAACATTTATTAAACACTTTGATTGGTCGGAAATATTACATTTTATTAGAAGTATTTAAAGAGCACAGTCAGGCGAGTTCTTTATTATCGGTAGGCATTATTTACCAGTTAACATCCTGATCTCGAGAGGCAAAGAATGGCACATAAAAACTGATTGATCAAATAAAGATGTACAAATTGCATCAGAGCGATCTGATGCACAGAATCGTAGACGATTATTTGTTTAGCATAGATTTCATCTTTATGCAAGTAAAGGTGCCGAAAATTAGCAACAAAACTTTACCAGTATGTACTAGTAAAAAAATGTTGATGTTCTAATATTGTTTGATAAAAATCAGGACTTCAGTTAACTTACTGGAAGGTACAACTTTATGCGACCCAAAGGAATTTCAAGAATATTTGTTGTCATTTCCTACGAAGATTATTGTAATGGATGAAAGTATTTTCCGTTTTATGAATTTCGATAAACCCACTTTTGAAGTTTCGAATCTCTTAAGCCAATAATAATTAAATGTTTTGATTTCCGCTTTATGGTAATAGAATTTTTGTCGTTTTTATTCAACGTTTTTAGATTCAGATACAAAAAAGATCTTTTGATAAATTATTGACATTGTTTAAATTATAATACTTAAACATTTGACAAAAACAAAAACTTTCCTCTATTACAGGTCACAATGTCATAAAATCCACGAACCGACGGAAGTAAGCTTACCTTATAATTTGTAATAGATAGTCTTTTAGGAGTTTTACCCATGAAGTAATCGAGAGTCGATCGTCACTTTCACATAGCGATAGGTGAACTGTGCTAAAATGCAGTGCAATCCACCACAATTCACCTAGTTGATTTTTCCCAGTAAAAACTCTTGATAGGGATCTGACGTTTAACAAAAACAACTCCATATCTGTCGTCCGTAAGCACAAAACAATTTTAAGTCAGAAATTCGAACCTGTTACATTACTAGTAGCAGTAAAGGATATTTTGAAATAGTAATTACCTACTTACTTCGCTTATTTAAGCGTACTTTAATTTTAACGTTATTGACAATAATATTAAAAAGTGCAATTCTATACAAATTTATTTTATTTTACAACCAAATAGTTTTTTTTAACAATTTCACGACTAGTATTGTCAAAGCTTATAAAAGCGACCGCATCAACCACAGCTCTGAAATTAAACCCTAAGAGGATAATTTTGCGAGACATAGTGTTGCAGCTTACGCCACAAGAACGTACTTTGCCCTAATGCGATAAATGCGAATTAAGATCCAATTAGCTACTTATTAAAGCTTGAACTTTAAGTAGCTGCTGTAAAGCACTACAGTAGATTTGTACAATAAGCAGCAACTTTTTTTAAATGTCACCCTAATTTATTTGCCCACCATTACATTAGCATTAGACTCAAAGTCTTTCATTGTACAGTTTGACTTCTATGACTGTTATCAAGTTCGTACATATATTATCTTATATTAATTGCTTGATTCAAAGAAAAACAAGTCTCAAAAATGTTTGCAATTCGCAATACTTTAATAAATAATCCTCAAGATTATAACAACACACAAAAGTGTATAAGAATACAGTGCATTTTCAAATAAGTTTTTTTACATTTGTTCTTTCTTCTTTATTTTTTCTAATTACATCACAATTAAGAAAAGTTTGCAATGTTCCAATATATCTTATATATTTAAAATGTTTATAATTATGTAAAGAGAAACAAAGGTCGACTGGTAGAACATATTTGGCACACTAATCGAGAATCCAGGTCAAGGTATAAATATATAAGTATCATAGTTATACTTTACTCTTTGTGAAAACCACTTATAGCAAATCGTGAGGTAATGTATACACTATAGTTAATATATGATAAGTATAATATACAGTAAATTCTGTATTCAAAGCATCTTTATTAAGCAACCAATATTTCGGCTAATAGTTTTATCAGTTTAGAATCTTAAGCTTAAAAAGAGCAGCCAAAAGGATAAAAAATAGCTTTTATATTAGTTAGTATTTATAAGTTTATAATAGAAATTACACGCCTTTTAATAACAAATAAACCTAGTTTTGCTATGAAATAGTTGTGAATACTATAGACGTTAACGAAATCAGTCAATTTTGAATCAATTCTATGGATATTTCCGATTATTGTTTATATTTTATTGCTGTCGTTTCGGAATCTTTCCAATGTCACTGATCACGGGCAGATTAAACTTTAGTTAACAAAAAGTCTACACACATAAAGGTAATATCTGTAAAAACATAGAAAAAATATATATATTAATCACGTAAGTGAAAAAAATAAATAATTAGTTTTTCTATTCATTCTTAATTTTTTACCATTTAATCGAGATTATGAGGCAGATTATTACATTACGTTCATGTGATTAAAATTCTTTTCAAAATGATTCACACACCCTTTGTAGATTGCATTCTCTCACCACAACCCCATCCATAACGCTCTATTAGTATTTCTATGAAACAAAATATACTCACACATAAACATATCGAACATGGTAAACCTTTGCAGATTTTACTTTCAAAGAGAGCTTTTCATATTCAAACAGAAATTCAATCACGCTGTGTATGAAGAACTGCTTCGATGGTTTCGTGTTTTACATTTTTACTAACATTTTATAGGTAATAACGAGAAATACATACCCTCAATGAATGAACTAAAAAACTATAAAATAGCGCATTTAATTATTATTGAAAACTCGACGCATTTTTAATGATTTTGCAAGCGAATAAGAAATTATAATTTTTGATTTGATTGAATCGAATTACGATCGGTATCTTTTTAGGAGTTGTACTTAGTTATTTCACAAATTAGCGTTTTGGTACTTGGCATTCCTTATTGTAATTATATTTAGCTGCAATTGGACCATTCAACTCTTATGTTCTCTCTAGTGACAGAAAACTGTACTCTATTTAAGCCACGCACGGCGAACCCTTCGCGGAAGCTGAGCAAAGTGCTTTGACTAATTAGTTGGCTGGTGAAGTTACAAAGAGCTTTGCGTAATTGGTTTAATTAAGGCATTCTAAATTTAGAGGAAACTTGAATTATCACGAAAAATGTTCAAAAGGGACATATGAGGCGAAAATATCGTTATTAAAAAGATTATATCACAAGCTAAATAATAGGTATAATTTCAGCTTTGTATCTTTATTCCCAAGCGACAGGCATGTTCAATAATTATTTTTAAATTTTCATTAACGCACTATTTTTCTATGGACACATGACATATAATAAATTTCTTACTAAATTTGTTACAAAAGAGGTACACCGTGGCTAAAACAATTTATTTCATCTTAAGCTTAGAACTAAATCCGATATGCACATGTTAAAAACAAACGTTGCATTTGTAATTTTTTATTCATTACAATTTATAAAAATGGTAAAATTATTAAAGTAACTAAATTTCTACAGCACAGCTTTAGGATCATTGTATTCAATACATTTATACAAATGGAGAAACATCTTTCTTACAATAAAAGAAATAGAAGACTACAAAAACAATACCTCTAAAGAACCTTCACTGAAAATTATTTAGTCGAATACAATAACGTTAGCAATACCGTAATATTTATTTTTTATAATTTACTTATTCATCAATATATAAAATAATTTATGAAATAGTGTAAATATAAGGAATTATGATTTTCAATCTTACAATTAAAGCTGAATCGTAACGAGTGTCGAAGGACCTATCAACACTAATTAGCCCTTTAAAGGTCGCAGACAGTCATTGCTTATTTCATAAAATTCTGTAAAAGTAACATAAATAATCGAAGTGGTGTATTAAATGATTAATTTATCTTTAAAATTTTCCCTGTACATATTACACAGAAGTAAAAACACATTTTGAACGGGAAAATGGAGTGTTTTGTTTTTATGAATGAACGATGCATGTGCTCCAAACAACAACAGACAAGCAGAACAACACATCTCATTAGGCTAATGATGCTAAGAGAGAAACATTGTTAGAAGCATACCATTTGCAGCAGCTGGTAAATAACCAAAGTTAAAGCGATGAAAGGGTTAGAAACGTAGATTGACGCGAGTTAAAGATGTTTTTTTCTGAACAAAAGTAAATTGCCTCGTTGATATACAAAACAAATTAAGCTTGTATTCTCACTTCATTATATACACTCTAATAAATAAGTTTTGGACTATGTTTTTCTTTAAAATTGTATTTTAAAATGTTATTTAATATCTAAATCCTATTATTTAAGTGAACTCTTTTCAATTTTTAAATAAGAAGTAATAAAGTACTGTACGTAAAAGGATAATTAATTTAACTGTATGCAATTACCCAGATAAATGCATAGCAGACCTGTTGCCAATCCAAACTGCTTTGCTATTTTCTTCTCTCAATATTAACGGGTATATAGTATTAAAACTATTAAAGTAGAGCCGCACAGCATCTGAATAAAGATTTTAAGAATTGAACATAGTTCTGATAAAAAAAGCAATACGTTAACAGTAACCCATTTGATTTAAAATTACTTCATTTTAATTCAAAACATACAAATCAATCAATAAATGATAACATTTATTTACAAAATTAACTGGCATATATTAAGCAATGGGACCTACGACTTGCTCTTGTAAGCGATTACAAGAAACATTCGATTTCATACTCAAGTTTAGACACGCCTATTGCATTTTAGAATCGCATAATTTGTATGTTGCACGGGTGCTATGCTGATAATAAGTGCACCAACTATATTAAGCATGTGTTGTACACTAAACCTTCCTCTTCAATCTCTATCTATTAAAGAAACCACATCATAATCCCTTTGATGCGGTTTTAAGGACAGAAACAGCGACTTTGTTTTATACTAGGTATATAATGATATAACGATTCGCTTGGTGGGACTTATTCACGGTAGCATTGGGAATAATGATTAATTGTAGACACGTATGCCCTGAATTGCTCTTACGACCAACAAACAAATGTAAACAGATTTATTTCTGCGCACTCGCTTAGTGTTATTCTTTGGATGGCATCTCCAAGCATTAGAGCGTTGTTATATGTGATCAGCTGTATTAAAGATTACAGTTTTCATTCTTCCTAATTGACTTGACGACTTGATTTGTGTAGAGAAAAACAAACTGCTTTTTCTGAATAAAGAACGTTGAATGACTTTTGTACAGATATTCTAGTGTTAAGGAATTTTCTTTCGAATCATATGTTTACCATTTGTTTTCTCTGAATAAAATTAAAATTGAAAAAATTACATTAAATCTACTGATGAGAAATAATGCGTATTTAATATTAAGACATAAATGTGTTATTTTTTTTAATTTGTTTTTTAAAAATAAAACATTATATAAACAACAACCGCTACCGTAGCCGGAAACCGGAGGTCGTGGGTTCGAATCCTGCGGGAACACAACAAATTTTCATTGCTTTTTCCTAGTTGGTTAAGAAAGTTGGATTGATCACCCCACTGTGTAGAAAGTAAAATGATGTATGCGTCGGATGAGCATGTAAAAAGTCGGTCCACCCACCAACCCGCATTGGACCAGTGTGGTGGTATACGGTCTAAAACCCCCTATCCATAGGGTGTATATCTTAGGGGAGGCCTATGTACAGCAGTGGACTATCGCAGGCTGATAATGATGATGATGATGATATAAAAAGGCCTTCTTAATTAGGAAGCCAAAAGCATTCTGTGGGTCATTCAATTTGTAAATGTAAATAAACGGAAATTAACAATTTTACCTTTGTGGTTTTAGAAATCTAAAGCCATGATTGTATATTATTGCGTTTGTAACAACCGTGCAAAAACAAAAATATCTCACAATAATAAAACCACGGGTGCATATTTTATAATCGAGCTCTACATTGTGGGCGATTCTTTTTATCGATTTCCTATACATAGAAATAAAAAGTATTAGGTGCTATTTTATGTATATTTCTGTTAGCTATTAGCTGAATAGTGGTAGCATATTTGACAATCAATAAGCAAGTGTATTACCTTATACTGAAAAATCAGGATCAGGGAGTGGTATCTATAGCAATATTACAAAAATTAGCATTGTAAGATGAAAACCTGATGAAAACCGAGACTTAGCATATTGCCGATGCCTTTAGGCGTCGATACCACTTTCTATCAGGTGGCCGACTTCTTGTCTACATTGGTTGACAATAATAAAAAATTCAAAATAAACGTGTTTAGGATGTTTCAGTAAGAGTATTTTAGATTAAAGTAATATGTTTAAATTTTATTTGCGTAAAGCACATATAAAGTCTAACGTAACAGGTTGCTCGTTAACAAATATGCCTCCGAGCGACTACGAACCGGAGGCTATGTTTCATGAAGGATTATTATCGCTTCCCTGTATTCTGTCTGTTATGTTATGTATAAGGTTTTGTTAATTTCACTTAACGAGTTTTATCCTGTTAATTTTTAACAGTAACATCGGTGAATACTTTAAAATTACATAATGTAATGTAAATTGTCAAATTTCATGTTATCTTCAGCGATTGGATGTAAAACGCAACAGTATTTATAGCCGAGTATATTTTATAAAAATACGTAAACTAATTATTTCTTTCAAAGAACATATAGCCGATGTTAAGCACCGACGCCATAAGAAATCTGCAATTTGCGACTACATTCTATACAAACCCAATCATTATATTAGATTTGATGATCCAAAAATACTTGCAAAAGAACATCGATTTATACCAAGGATGATTAGGGAAGCAATAGAAATTAAAAAATATTCAAATTTTAATAGAGAGAATGGTTGGTCTTTGCCACTTTCCTAGGATCCAATAATTTTAAAAATTAAATTTAAAGATATAAAAACTACAAATCCACAGGACAACATAAGTACTTTTTGTCAAACCAATGTTCAAAATTAAGAAAAAGAAAGATATGTCAATTTTAAATAAAAACTCTGACGGTTATTTCAAAACACTGAGATACAGACATATACCAACTTAGTCTGCCCGTGACCATGGATGCTGGAAAGAATCCGAAATGTCGGGAATAAATATATTTAAGTAACGGGAAAAATCCGTAAATAAGTGGATTTAATACTTATACTATTTTTTATTATTATTTTTGCACAAAATAAATAATGTAAGCACCTTAAAATTTTATCTCATTATTATTTATCCTTAGAGGAACAAAATTTTCTTTGTTATTTAAATGTTGGTGCTACTTATTAATGCCAGTTGAACATGTACTAGGAATAATAATGTATATAATGTATATGTTGTTATTTAAAAATAAAATAAAGATTGCAGTAAGTTAGACGTGTGTGAAATTTTATTCTTTTTCAATATTCAGATGGTATTCCAAAGGCCATCGGAACCTCGTCTGACGTAAATAGCTAACAAGCGACCAAACTTCCTGGACACATCGTTATCTCTCTTCAAAAACTTGCCTTCCATATTATGTGAATGCAGTTGAAATGCAGCATTGCATTTCTAAGTTATGTTATATAGTATAGTATAGTTTTAAGCTGACTTGAATTCTTCATATTTTTACTTTTAGCTTAATCTTATTCATACCAAACAACTAATAATTAACTTCTTTTATGGTCGAATGGACCGTGCTCAAAACCTCAATATGATTATGCCACAAAGGTAGCATAAAATCATATTATTAAAAAACCCAAAATAACACAAAAAGGATAACGGCTGCATTAAGTTACAACTGAGATTAAGGAGAGAAGTGAAATAATTAACAAAATGAGTTTGTTATAAATCCATACTAATATTAACAATTCGACTGTCTATCTGCCCGTCTGGCTGTCTTTACTGTCTAAACTATGGAACTTATTTCGATGAAATTTGATACATACTTAGAATAGACTTCAAGAAAGGACATACGCTATTAATTTTTGCGATAAACGTAGGTGAAAGGATTGACGTAGTGGATGAAAGCTTATATGGAAATCGTCTTAGACATAAAAGGATGAAATGTACTCGTAGTGCCGAGATACTCGAGACTAGCTATAAGTGGTGTTTTTTTTAGCAATGTTTTACTTTCAAACAGTACGGGGATGTACTAGGGGTTGAAATGCGGATTTAAGTGAATATGAAAATTCGTCCGGTCGAAGCATGCAATAATACACCTCATTTATTATTACTATACATTATATTTTAACACGCCTCGGGGAAATTTCTTCAATTTGACGCGGACGAAGTCGCGGGTAACAGGTAGTATAATAATAATTCGGAAACATGAAACGCCCTTCACACCCATACGTGTAAACCTATATAACGCATCGTAACATAATATGTGATCAAATAAGAGATTGTTTAACTTGTATGTAAACATTATTTTTCGGTATTTTTTATGGCATACACAGGCAGACGAGCAGTCGGGCCACCTGATAGGATGGGGTCACCGGCGCCCATAGACATTGGCAATACCAGTGGTATCGCCAGCGCGCTGCCCACCGTGATACATATGGTGTTAAGTCTCGTTTACCCAGTAAATACGATGGCTACGGTGCCCTTCAAACCGGAACACAGAAGTGTTTTCACACTACTGCTTCGCGGCAGAAATAGGCACCGCGGTGTTACCCACCCAGACGGAAAAAGAGCAAAATATCCTTTGTTTGAAACTTACAATACATAATTATAGGAAGCTGCCTCCCTATATTTCAGGCCCGTCTTTTATACACGAGCGCAGAGAGACAAAACGTCAATATCGAGACTACTTTTCTCAAAATACCCGTAGATAGAAGTAGTATCTATTTAAGTAAAACATTTGAGAATTGTTTTTCTAAATTTCCTATATGTATTGTTAATTAATACAGGCTTATTATTTTAAGTGAAGACCAATATCGACACCCGGCTTAATTGAAAACGGCCACACACCGAGCATATTGGGATTTAATTATTTCGTTTTACAATTAGTTCTAAATAACAAAAAAAACATGTGAGTAATTTTAAATTAGATTTATAAATTCAAATTATGTACGAGTGTGATTTGATTAAAATTTATCTTTTTATTTATATAATAGTTTAATCAGGTTATTTAATGTTTTAGACGTATGACAGAAAATGTCAATGAAAAAATATTTTATGATTATTGTATAAAATGAGCTAAAAATTAAGGGCTGCTAAATGTTTTACAGCAAGCAGTTAATAATTAACAATATTTTTGTGTCATAAATCGGTTTGTATTAACAGAAATGGAATTCTTATCCTAATTCAAATGACAGTTATTTACTATTGCTGTCCGTTTGAAAGAACAACAATTAACATGTTTTATACTCTTCATAAAGAAATTAACTATATAAAGTATTAAAAAAGAATTTTGTCATCAATTTCTTCATAATCAAGTAGCAAGTGGTGGTAACTTCTTCACTTTCCATTTAAGATGGATCACAATCCTTGCGGCCGATGTTAAGAGGAAGCTAATTTTTATTCAAGTAAGTGTCTCATCCGATAGTAAGTGATCGCTGCCACGAATGTACTTTTATGTCGTCTTTGATCCGGCTCTCAGAAGTGGCCCTGTAAAACATAATGCAACATCTTGAGTCTATTAAGCTTAGCTATAGTTTGAAGATTAATGACGTATAGAGTTGCAATTGCAGGCATGCAAGTAGAACATTGCATATGGGGACAGAGTGACACCTGCGTCTTGGGCAGTCCCTACAATAAGGGCCTACAATAATGCCTACGCATACTCAGGCACTAGCTTTTAGTAAACGGTAGGCTATATTCTCCATGGACTAAGACGAAGCTAAAAAAGGACCGCGAAAGGGAACTGAAAGTGTTGGTTCTGCAAATAAATATCGTCTGATATTTTAATCTTTCAATTAAATACCTTCTAATAGTCGGTACGTGTGTAAATGGCGTTTTTAATAATGTCTGATTAGATAAATTTCATAACATAAACGACTGATGCCATTCAGACTCATAAAAAATTAGATAGGTACTTATTTCAGCATATTTTCATTTCATCTCAAGTCGTACATCAAACGTAATTTCCCTTACAAGATCCGCCCAAATCGTTATGGAATTTATTATTTCACGTATAAATAATACTTACTTATTTTTGTTTCTTATATTTGATGTTATGAGTATTGTAATATTGATATATTGCTTTTAAGCGAACAACTAAAACACAATTCCTTAATCGCTTGTTTCGCTTTACAATCCAAAACATCAAGATTTGAAACTTGTGATTAAATAACTTTGTGTTTTAATATTTTATACTAAAATGCATTATGTGTTTTGGGTTTAAAACTCGCGAGAAAACAAGTATGATTTATCGATGGTTTTTGATCAAAAAGGATATTATGGGTGAATTAACTATTTGTCTGAAAAATATAATGATCTATTCTTTTTATGGGTACAAAAATTTTATAAGGACATTTGTTCAGCATTCAACTTTTTTAAATAACTACCCTTTGGGTTGAGAAGTTTAGTAAATTTTCTAACAAAATACTTTTCTTTGGGCCACTTTATATAACCAGAACAAGTTGGTGTCATGTTGTCATAATTGAGTATTTAGATTATGAGATACATTTAAAGTATTTAAACCTATAAAGCATTTTTAAAGATGATTTTAATTAAATATGTACGGAGCCATCGAAGCTGCTTAATATTTAAAATCGTGGTCTGCAACAGTTATTATTCACCCGACGGTAAATTTTTGCTAAAAATAAGAATGAAATAAAGACACATTGCTAAAAAAGTAATTTCAAAATCAAAGAATATTAAAATTACCAATTTTTTACATTAAAATGGCTATTGTGGGTTATTCTTAAAACTTACATTTTTTAAGGTATGAATTTAATCAGAATGTCGTCTGTCAGACGTATTATATACATAGACTAAAGAATATTATTAAGGTGTAAACGAGGTTCACATCTAATTTATGTCTTAACAATAATTGATTTATTATACCTCCGTATATACTAAATTTAATATACTAAATCTAATAACTATAAATATTAGAGTATAAATTGCTCAAAGAAGTAATAACGAAATAAAAATAAAATTAAAACATGACAGCATATTTACTAGATATGACTAAAAAGTAAAAAAGGCTGAATATAAATCGCAGTTCCTTTGATAGCATCGAGATTGAATCTCGTTTGCAAACGAATCCTTTGATATGCAGTTGGCTCGGATTCTATTAACTTTTTTTCGAAATCCATATCCATACAGAATGGACCTATTGATGCATCGTAAATAACAAAGTATGGAGATCATTTGTAGCTGTAAATGGAAAGATATGTTCATACTAATTCTTATTTATTTAACTCAATGATTTATTGTTTTGGCGCGATTACTATGCATTGTGTATTTATTTTATTTGTAAGGATTTGTCTCTAAGCAAAGAAAGATTCATGGTATTTATTTTAAGGTTTATTTCTGTGCAATAATTTATCAAATTCAGATTTTTAATCTTTAATTTAATGAAACAAAACAAAAAAGTTTTACCTAAAGGTCATTTTAAAATCGGAGAAAAGAAATTAATCGTTTTAATGGAAAAACATTTAAACTTTCAAGAGCCTTAGATTGTTATTTTAAAAGTTACTTGGGTTTATTTTCACTGTTCGCGTTCTAAAAGGGAACTAGTGCGATTTTCTGAGACATTTCAAATAAAGAAAAAACGTGCGTCTTAATTAAAGAACAAATAAAAAGCGTCGTGATTTAGGCAAGTAAAAAAACCGAGGCTTCTAGTGGTCACCATCCGAACTCAAAATGATACTGACTGTGAAAAATATATTTAAGACTTATTTTGGGGAAATCAGAGCTTTTAAAAACGTCATATCAAATCCAGTGCAGCGCTTTGACTTCAAGTGCCACTAAAAATGCTTTGACTTCAAGTGCCACCAATCGACAAATAATGTTATTGACTGTGGTTCTTTCTTCATTTTCTTTAAAGCATGAAATGTTTTTACAAAGTCAGCCTTTTGTTTCTTTATAAGCCTCGCATTTAAGTTAACGTTGGTTAATTTTTAAAAAGAAAGATGTCTAAGTAAATGCGATAAAGTGTGATACTTGGTTAAAAATTTACTTCTGTAAAATCGTTTATGAAAATTTTCAAAATATAACGCAGCACCTTCCCAAAAGTACATCGTATCAGAGCGTTTTAATAACCCACAAACGTAATAATTTATTCGGAAGGTAAATCGTTCGCAACCCTTCCTTAACCTTGTTGTTTTATCATAAATATAAGCTGACATCCCTCTGAGGTCTTTTATTGCAAAATGCAAAGAAAACATGATGGATGTCAGGCAATTTCATTTGGTGATATCTTTCATTGTTAAATTTTGTAATTGTGCACGATTAAATGAGGACGTTAAAAATTATAAGAAACTAGTTTTAATGCATTTTTGTGAATAAGTTACATTAATACATGCTTAATTAATTTAAAGTAATTTATAGTATAGGGCTGTTTATGCATATTATCAAAGTGCAATGTGATCAGACTCATAATTGGAATAGTTTATAGCAGAAGTAACATTGATTAAATAACTTTTTTGCATTAAAAAATGTTAATTTAACTGCCTAAAAGTACTATTTAAGAAAGAAAGATAAGTAAAACCACATACTTCATATCCTAATTTAATGTAGAAATCAATATCGCTATTGATCGCAAAAATAATCGCTACGTACATATACAGTGCTCTACAATTTTAATAGTAATAAAAACTAGGATTATCCTTAATTTTTTAAAGTATTTAGGTATTAAAGTATTGGTTTTCTATAAATAGCTGTACCAGGGCTTAAAAACAAAGTTTACGTCGTTTGGACTTGTTTATGGAGGAATCGTAGTCGACTTTCACTCGGTAAATAGCTCTTTATGAGTTTCAAATATATACGTTTATGGTTCAAAAGTTCTTGAATTTAATAGCGTGGAAGTTATATAAGCCATGATGTTAGTATTTCTATGAACATTTTGCAGTCTTAAAGCTATATGGTCACTAATTCTGAAATACTTTTTTGAGCCTTTTGTTATTTGCGTTTGGCATGATTATAGACATATTTATGTCTATAATTGATTATAGACATATTTATGTCTATAATCATGCAAACCGCATTTACTTTAAAATCTTTTCTATTGCAACCATTTAAATAAGAAGAAAAAGACGAACAGCCTAACCTGTTTTTTCACTAGTTGAGATACAGTTGCGCAATCTTACGTCTCGAAAATAAATAGAAATCCGTCTCACCGAGATCCGATCAATCTTATCGGCATTCGGCATTTGTTTCGTAACTAAGGGAATTACTTTTTCCTTGTAGTTAAATTGAACTGAGGCTGGAAAGTTGCCAAAAATTGCATACTTACCAAATGTTTATCAATTTCACGTTGTGGATGAACGCCTTTTCTGCAGGCACTTAACTCTGTGTTGCTTTTGTAAGGGCTCAAAATAAAGGGTGCTTTAGTGCCGACGCGCTTTGACGTTTCGGTTGTAAGCCTATCACGAAGCAGTTTCGGCCACCAGCGCTGGTGAGCATGGTTGCAAAAGAAATCAGGTGCCAGGAAAAGTAAACGCTGTGGTTTAAGTCAATACATGTCAAGAAAACCTAATCGAATCCTTGCACTCGACAAAAAAATATGATAGCTATGCCGGTATCCGTAGGCATTTCACCGTTTGTAAAAAGATTGGCTACTCTTCTGCCATATCATGGTGGGGTCGCTAAAGCTGTGATGGTAAAAAGCAACTGTTAATTATTTGTGGGTATACTGGACGTTTCCATTTTACCCAGGGATTCCATATAACCCTGCCACTCGTTGCTTTTGGTAGCAGGGAATCTGCAAACTGAGTTATTTCAAAGTCAAATGAATCCATAGAAAGTGAAGAAGAATTGTTTAAATTATACATAACATTTTGTTTTTAAATCTAAATTCTCAATTTAGTATCTGATATTTATCACTCATTGATATGAATTATGTAAAAATATCTTTTCATCTCGAAAGGACGCTAAAACAGGAAAACCTGTCAGATTTGCTATTCAATACAAATGAAAGTCAAGAAACTGTTTTAACATACACTTCGTAAATCGCGTTCTGAAGTGGCTTACTGTGAGCGTATCCCAAAAGCATAAGTAGTTCGTATCGCTATTGAGAAGGATTACAGGAAAACCCTTTCAAAGTTTACTTCAAACGAAAGCTTTTCTTGAACGAATGTAATCTAATTTTACTAAAGTGGTATTTCCAAAACGCTATAGCATTTTTTTTAACAAAAAGTAACTCCATTTTCTTTCAAATACTAATACAAGTTCAAAATAGAGTTGGTCAAATTCCCATTTACTAATTTCCCTATACGTTCTTTTTTCTGGTCTGTCTGTCGCTGCGACAAGGTCATGCAAATTTATATATTAGCTAATTAGTAAGGTACTTGTTGAATAATTCACTTACTTGACCCTTACTCAAACCTATTACCTCAAACCTATACCTCAAACCTATATATGACAAATTTGACAATTTCTTAGGATAACAAGGCTCCTAACTTACTTAGAATTATTTTAGATACAATTACAGCTCCCTTATTATTGAGGTCGAAACAACATTGCTAATAGCGTAAGTGTTCTTAATAGAATTCCATTAAACACAGTGTTGGGAACAAATTGCTAGCAATAGTTTATACATGATTTAGAAAACTATCCAAGTGTATTTATCTACCATCGGTTTGAGCTGCAATAAGACTCACCCTTCCATAAGACGTTGACCCTCGTGAATATGGATATTTAAAATAATTCTATAACTAGCTATAATAGCTAAAAATTCAGAAATGGAGGATATTTAATCATATCAACCATTCATAAAAATCCTAATGGTTAAGTAAATATTCATTAACAAACAAACTTAGTAGTCACGATACCAACTTTTACGTTTTTTCAGATATTACATGATAGCTTTAAAATGAACATAAGCCTCCTATCAAACCTTCGTCACTGATATAAATACGAGTATCCTTGTCAAACTCTAATCCCTTGTTGCTTTGCTACAATGTTATAATATAACGTTTGAATCTGAATATAACTACTAAAGTTTAGGGTAATATGTCAACCGTTCATATTCGACTTTAACTAAATATGTATAACCATTATAATACTTCAAGGCTCAGTTAAAACGGGAAATATGGACAAAAGTATTGAATTAAATTTAAACAAATGTAACTTTAACGTAAGTACTTTTCGAAAAGTAAAAGGATCGATGCGTCGGATGAGCATGTAAAAAGTCGTTCCACCACACCTACCAGCATTGTGGCCATCATGGTGAGATACGGTCCAATAACCCGACTGCCTCCGTAGCCTAGTGGTATAAGGCGTGTGCTTTAGAATCCGGAGGTCGTGGGTTCGAATCCTGCGGGGACTCAACAAATTTTCATTGTTGTTTCCTAGTTGGTTAGGGCAATTTGGGCCGATCACCCATTTGTCTGAAAAGTAAGATGATCCATGCGTCGGTGGTGGGATACGGTCCAAAAACCCCCTAATGGGCAGGGGTGTATTAGGGGAGGCCTATATCCAGCAGTGGACTATCAAAGGCTGATGATGTGAACCCCCTAACGGAGCAAGCGTGCATTAGGGAAGGCCTATGTCCAGCCGTGGACTAAAACAGGCTGATGATGAAATTATAAAAAGAATATGACCGACTTCAAACGAAGTTTAACTATTATACGCAATATTAGAATACAATAACGAGCTCTCTGTACTAAATGGCCTCGCGATTCCTGCCATCGCATTTTAAAACAAGACATTAGAAAAATATATTAGCATCGTTCAAGGTATTTATTTAATCAAAATGTCATTTTTAACACGTTTCATTAGCATAGAATGAAGATTTTTTTCATGCATTTACTTTTCATCATCATCATCAGCCTGCGTTAGTCCACTGCTGGACATAGGCCACCCCTAATGCACGCCACCGCTTCCGATCTTCGGCTATTCTCATCCAACCCACACCATTTACTTTTATGTGAACTAAAACGGTATATTATCTTAAATGAACTTCGAATATGCCTGATTACAATTTTTAAAGATTGTCTGCTTTAAAATGCTTATTGTGAGTTATTTTTGAAACATAGATATATGGTCTTGCAGATTTATAAACATAGATATATAATGGTTAGTATAAATTTAAAAGAAATTCGTATTTTATTAGTAATTGTACTTTCATTTCGTTGACTTACTATTATTCAATTAAAATGATCTCTTATAATTTATTTGAATAAATTTAGTTTTGCTATGATACGTGTTAAGATTTTTGAAGAACTATTCTAAATGTATTCTCTATTTAAATGTACGATGTCTTTTTGTCATTTAACAAGCTTTGACCAAAGTCAATAGAGGTCCGGCGGACTTTGCACTACAAGAGTTTTGGCAAGCTACAACCTATTCAGTTCGATGTAAAAGGAGGTCAAATATTCAAATTGCGACCGCAAAACATTTTTTGTTTTGATTTGAAAAAAAAAACACCACCTTAGCTATTTCTTCCCTAAAAGAAATTTACAATAAAAATGTAGCCCCGCTTGGTTAAACTACTAATTGGGTAAACAAGACAAAATGAAATAAGCGGATAAAGAGCCGTATATTATATTGATCTGAGCTGGAGATAAGTATTATTTAGCGGTTGCTATTGGCATTTTGGAAACTATGTTAAAATTATGAAAAAGTGATATTATAAAGTGATCAAAATTAAAGTATGAGCTATTAATTTAACTTTATGTGTGTACTTACTAATTACAGGTTAAAAATCTGACGTTAGTGATAATGTCCGAAGGTCAGATTCAATCGTCAATGATTCGAATTTTCTCCCATCGATACCAGAAATGATGATGATCTATTGAGGCAAACGGGATGTTATTGACATAATGCTGGACAATATAGATTAGTAAATATGAAGTATTGACAATTTAAATGCGAACAAAAATCTTATAAATGCACATAATTTAACTTACAATATTTTAACCTAAATCGTAAACCTAAGTAGCCCTGTGGAATATCAATTTTACTAATATGTTTTTAAGACAGCTTTTAAATACAAATGCTGCATTCTACCTTTCATATAACTTCGCCCCCTATATAAATGCAGGTAAACTTGTCGAACCCAGATATCTTATTTATTCTCGACAATATCATAAGGCTAGAATAATCATTGACGTTATACCTTTCAATGCGAAACTCTAAAAAAAAAATCTTTCCTCCCAAAGATATTTTGCAATAAAATACCAATATAAAGTATGAACTGATTTTACCGTCCTAAAACATACGAAAATAAAACATAAAAAGCCATGGACAATGTTAAAAATATAACTTTACAGAAAACCAAAAGTAATTTCGAATATTAAAGTGTAATTGCAAAAGCTTACAATCTTCCTCTGTACATATATGGTATTCGTACTATGATCAATTAATTATATAGATATGTAGGCATATATGCATAAATACCATACAAGCAGCAAAAGCTTTTATTATTTTACAATTGACTATGATTTGATTTGTGAATTTTTCTCCATTAAATCTTTTTTCTTTCCAATGTTGCTCACTTGCAATGCTTCAAAATAATTGTTTTTCTTTATTGCATTTTGTAATCAAATAAAAATAATATTAAATGTTCATGGTATTCTTACAGGATTCCTTTTTCCATTTTGCAATAGGCTGTGATAAAAGTTAATAAAGGTGCGGTTGGCTGAGCTTCGAAAGATGTTTGGCATGTTAAAAGTTATTTAGTTTCATGCAGAAAACGGTTAAACATTTACTTTGAGACTTAAAATATTTTCACTTGAACGGCAGTTAATTTTCGTTGTTTTTTTATTAGATTTTTCGTATTTATAAAAGAACATAGAAAAAGTAAGTGCAATAATACATGCTTGTACATGTTTGGCAAACAAAGCTTTTTAAAAATTTTAAACCATTAAACGCGTGTACAATACCAGATGCAAAACAAATGAAGCAAAATTCTATGCAATCGTAAATTCATATATTTGAAATTTCTGGAATATTCCACAAACTTCAAAATGTAAACTATTTCAGCAGGGCTTACGTTTTGCATAGAAAACTGACAACCCGCAGTAACGAGCTCTCTGTTCACGAAATGAACACTTTACACAGCATTATTGTGGCGTATACTGCAATAGGTGTTTGCGATTGGTTTGTTTTGGTTGGAAACAATTAGTAACGAGCATAGTAAAACTTTTTTTAATAATATGCCATTAAATTAAGTTTATACAACTCATGTTTATGTTTTATAATTGTACTTTGGATTATATTATGCTATCGCCTCCTTGGCATAGAAATATGAAACTAATTACAAAACCGTTTGTCACATATTTTTCCCTCAAATTTTGTAATGAGTTCGCTTAAACAGTTAATTGATTTTTATCGAAAGTCAAATTTAAATAGGAAGTCATTATTGGATAAAAAGAAATACTATTTTTTTAAAATTGCTTTGACTTGGCCGGAAATTTGAAAAATTTTGTAATAACTTCTTAATGAAAGAAAGCAAATCTTAATGAAAATGTTTTACTTGTGTTTATAATAAACAAAAAGCAATTATTTTTTATTACTTTCTTGCTTTTACGCGTTTACTTACATTTAAACCATTTTTAAGAAATTATTACTTTCACTCTATCTGTCTTTTCGTGTTCTAGTAAGAAAGCACCGCAGTCAAAGTAAATACTAGGTAAACAACAAATGGGGAGAGTTGGTCTGAAGATGTTCATCAGACTTTTGATGTAGTGCAGCATAACTCTTATTTCGAGCGGGCGAATCTTACCATTTCTAATAGTATTCCAGACGAATATGCCTTTATCGTCACCTTTGACTTTGACTTTATGCTTTTATCGTCACCTATAGCAAGAGGAAAGTCTTAAGAGTAGGACTCTCTGGTTAAGAGAGTAAGTATGTGACTCTGGTTGAATAGAACCTTACTTTATATTTTGTTATAAAACAACAATGAAAAATTTCCCACCTGATAAATTACCGAAGGGTGCAAGGGTGCAGGGTTTAATTTTCATTTAATAACGTAAAACAAGAGTTAACAAAAGTTATGAGGACTACTTTTATTATCTACGTAAGAGTTTCAGTCAATTTCAATTTAATGGAAACATTGTTTGCTGCAATTCATCGTAAAAATCCGGATGAGCACATAAGCGTTCAGTTTTCAATCAACAGCGTGATTGTTTGCGCCCATAATGATCGAGCATTGAACAACTACTTTCCTACTTTCAACAAATCACTAGTCTGTGACTTTCAGGCTGTTATTGCGTATTTATACGATAGCCAAAAATATTTACTCCTTCCGTACTTACTGTAAAATACGTATACTGTTTTTTTTTTGTAGCGCTTCTATAAATGTGGTTCTCTAACTAGATGCTTGGTGATGTAACCTGGCTTATGCGGGATTTTTATTGGGAATACTTTTGGCGACTCTAGACTCCCGCGGTTTGTAGGCCAGCACCACACCTAAAGTCGGGATGGACTTTATATTTTTAAGGTAGAAGAGAGGAACCTAAATAACTCCAACATCTCCCGGGGTTACATTTTTTCTATTTTCTGATGACATTTATTCTTATGTGAATAAGGTGTGTTGCTGTTGTGTGTTGCGTGCTATATACATACATAGGTATGTGATCTATGTATGTATATAGCCAGTGAGAATATGTAACGTAGAAAATTACTCAAAATTTTATAAAATACTTTTTATTTACATAACAGATAATAGGACTACTGATATTTTTTGTTACTACCACCGAAGGCAGGCGAGCAGTCAGGCCACCTAATGAAAAGTGGTTACCGACACCCATGGACATAGGCAGTAACATGCATATGGCCAATGCATTGTTACGAGAGACATAGGATGTTAGGTCTCGTTTATGCAGTAAATAAGCTGGTGCCCTTTAAACGGGAACACAGTTGTGTTTTCGACATTACTGTTATGCAGCAGAAATAGGCACCGCGGTGGTACGGCCCAGATGACCGCATTTATGAAGGATCTGACATCCTGTAGCGACTGCCAAAGGTGGTCTAGACTACCGGGATTAACTTTTCACATGCTTACCCGCAGCACGAATTATCTTACTTTTCAGACAATTGGGTGGTAATTGGCTAAAATTGCCATAACCACTTAGAGAACATAGATAACGCAAAGTTGTTTCCCCAGGATTCGGAACAAATACCGGTAGGCCACGGAGGCGGTTAATACGGTACGTACATTAGTAATTCAATTGTAATTTTTGACTAAAGAACTTATTACAGGTTTAGTATCTAATGTTAATATAATATGAACATTTCTGATTTCTCTGCAGTTAACTCAATGTAGAATGAATCTCAGGTTTGATGAACAAGGTGATGGTCAAATATAAATACAATGCTCTACAATTTTATTAGTAATAAAAATATAATTATCCTCAATTAATTATTTCTTTTATTTACGCGATTATTATACATATCAAATCCACTAATTTACTGCACGGGCAGACTAAGTTGGTATATATACCAACTTAGTCTGCCCGTGATCATGGATACTGGAAAGAATCCGAAACGTCGAGAATAAATATATTTAAGTAACGCGAAATATCCGTAAATTAGTGGATTTGATATATCCTCAATTATTTACGGTATTTATGTATTAAAGTATAGGTTTTATGTAAACAGTACTAGGGCTTTAAAGGTCATTTGGACTGGTGTATGGAAGTATCGTAGTCGATTTTCCCTCGGTATATAGCTCTTTATGCGTTTTCGATATATCCATTTAAGGTTCAAAAGAACTTGAACTTAATCTTGAGGAAATTTTATAAGCCATGATGTTAATATTGTTATGGTCATTTCAAAGTGTTAAAGCTCTATGGTCACTAACTATTAAATAATATTTTGAGCCTTTTGTTATGTGCGTTTTGCATGGTTGTAGACAGAAATACCTTAAAATCTTTTCTTTTAAAACCCTTCAAATAAGAAGAAATCATGCAACCTAATCTGTTTTCACTAGTTCTGGCACAGCTCCAAAAATAAATAGCAATCCGTCTCCGCGAGATCCGATCAATCGGCATTCTTATCTCAACTAAGTAATCATCGTAACTAAGGGCATTATTCTTCTTTCTAGATAAATTGAACTGAGGCTGGAATGCTGCAAAAAATCGCATACCTACTAATTTTATCAGTTTCGTGTTGTGAATGAAGGCCTTTTTGCAGACACTTAGCTCACTGTTGCCTTTGTATAGGCTCGAACAAAGAGTGCTTAGTTTTTAGTATAGTAGATTTGGCCGTAACCCTGCCACGAAACTGATTCGACCACCAACGCTGGTGAGCATGGTCGCAAAAGACTTTAGCGCCAGTAAGAAGTAAATCTTGTAGTTTAAGACAAAGCGTTTCCGACAAAACCATCACGTTCTCGTATTCTACAAAATACTATGATGGATATGCCAGTATCCGTAGACATTTCACCGTTCGTAAAAAGATTGAAGAAGACTCATTGCAAGTCGCGTTCCGAAGAGGCTTACTGTGAGCGTATCCCAAAAGCAGAAGTAGTTCGTATCGCTATTGAGAACGATTACAGAAAAACCCTTTCATATTTTACTTCAAACGAGAGCTTTTCTTGAACACTACATCATTTCATTTCAACAAAAGTTACCAAAAAATAACACGATTAACTTTTTATATTCTTTCACACATTTGCACAAGATAAAATAAAGGATTGTCTAACTTCCTTTCGAGGTTCCCTGTACTTTTTGTCTGCATGGTCTGTCTGTCGGTGCGACAAAGTCATAAAAATTTATACATTAACTAGTTGGTAGGGAATTTGTTGAATTATTCATTATCTTGACCCTTACTCAAAACTATTATGAAACAAAAATGACTATTACTTAGGATAACAAGGCTCCTAACTGGCTTAGAATTAATTAAGATACAATAACAGCTCCCTTTACTTATTGCGGTTCAAACAACATTGCTAATAGCGTGAGAGTTCTTAATAGAATTCCATTAAACAGAGCGTTCGGAGCAAATTGCTTGCAATACTTTTTCGATGTTACGATATGTTAGTGCGCGATGATAAATTGTAGAAAATACCTAAAAAATATTAAAAATTAAAAAAAACATATTTCAAGGTATGGAGTAGATATATAAATATTTGTTTCAAAATAGTTACCCAAAGACCGTCCATTGCAAACAATTAATTGGTACAAATATCAACAAGTAAAATTTAAAACACACTGACGCACAAACACATGATTTAGAAAACATTCCAAGTGTATTTATAAAATGAAACCGTATCGAGATTAGAATCCACATCATCGTTTAGAGCTACAATAAGACTCAACCTACAATAAGACTTCGGCTGTTTACATTTAAAATTATTTTGTAACTAGCTATAATAGCTAAAACTTCATAAATAAAGGATATTTAATTATAATAATCATTCTTAAAAATCCTATTACTTAAGTAAATATTCGTTAACAAACTAACATACTAATCATAATACCAACTTTTACGTCTGTCCATACATTCCGCATTGGCTTTAAATTGAACATAAGCCTCCCATCAACCCTTCGTCACCGATATAAATACGGGTATCCTCGTCAAACTCTGATCCCTTGTTGATTTGCTACAAAGTTATAATGCAACGATTAAATCTGAATATAACGACTAAAGTTTAGGGTAATATGTCAACCGTTCATATGAGACTTTAACTAAACATGTATAACCATTTTAATGCTTCAAGGCTCAGTTAAAAGGGAAAATATAGACTAAAATATTCCATCGCATTACATGCGTAAAAAGACACGAAATAAAGTTGTTTCTCTTCTTTATCAGCACGTTGCAACATTAATGTTAGCACTGTTTCGAGTAATAAAAAAACAACAATACTTATCCGCGATGTATAATAATTTTAAAAATTAAATTTCGAAATAATACCCATCTAGACTGCCTCCGTAGCCTAGTGGTAAAGGCGTGTGCCTTAGAAACCGGAGGTCGTGGGTTCGAATCAGGGGACTCAACGAAATTTTCATTGTTGTTTCCTAGTTGGTGAGGACAATTTGTGCCGATCACCCAATTGTCTGAAAAGTGAGATGATCCATGCGTCGGATGGGCGGGCATGTAAAAGTCGATCCACCCACAAACTCACATTAGACCAGCGTGGTGGGATACGGTCCAAAACCCTAATGGATAGATTTGTATTAGGAGGCCTATATCCAGCAGTGAACTATCACAGGCTGATGATGATGATGATGATGACCCATCTAATATCTAATATCATCTCGTTATACCTGATGTAAAGAGGGTTTACTAAGCGTAACGTTCAATTACGCATTGAGCACATAGTAAATAATCACTTATTTTGTAAATCAATTTAAATTACAAAATATAGTTACCAATCTGTTTATCTTCTCTCAAGTTGTCATAACTGAGGAGTAAAGTCACTGCTGGAATGCCTTGACGACTTCCATAGGAACTTTGATAATACTAATTTTGTTACAAATATTTATTTAATACATTTTGAACAAGTGAAGTTTTAACGTAAGTATATTTTAAGAAAAGTAACATGATCAAAGCGTCGGACGAGCATTTAAAAAGTGGATCCACCCACCTACCAGCATTAGACCAGCGAGATGGGATATGGTACGGATATGGAGAAGGCGTGTATTAGGGGAGGACTTTGTTCAGCAGTGGACTAACACTGGCTTACAATGATGTTGAAATTTTATCAAAAAACATGACAGACTTCAAACAGCGTAAAACTATTACGCTATATTAGCATACAACAATGAGCTCTGCGCACTAAATGGCCTCGCGATTTCTGCCACTGCATTTTAAATCTTTAGAGATTCGAGAAATATATTAGCATCTTTTAAGGTATTAATTTACATAGAATGAAGAATTTTTTCAATGCATTAAATTTTATGTGAACTTAAACGGGCTTTGAATATGCCTGATTGGAATTGTTAAAAATGTTTACATTATATACTTATTATGGGTTCTTCTTAAAAAGTAATATTATATAACATAATATGGTAAAGATATTATGACATTGCTTTATATACCATAACATGGTGAAGAAATAAATTTAGTCTTGTAGTGATACTTATTAAGATTTTTCGAAAATTATTCTAAAACTACCCTCCATTCGAATTTACGATTTTTTTTTCCCTTTTAAAAATAGGCTTTGACCAAAGTCAATAGAGTGCCGCCGGACTTTGCATCAAAAGATTTTTGGAAAGCTAAAAGCTATTTAGTTCGATGTAAAAAATGTTCAAATATTTGTTTTGCTTTGAAAAAATGCTGTTTCAAATTAAATTTTACGAATTAAAACCGCTAGTAATATACGAGCGATAACGAGATGAAATAAACGCCACTTGCAATTTGCACATAAAAGATTCTAGACCATTCTACAGTTTCTTACAATATGAAGTTTTTATGTTACTGACATTAACCAACATCTTCTTACTTGCTTGCTGATAAGATAAACACTAGCCTAGCAGCTAATTCTTTCACAAAAAAACTAAAAAAAAGTGTAGTCCCGCTTCGTGGGCGGCTAAAGTACTGACTGAGCATACAAGTCATGGCATCCTTTACATGTGGGTGGAAGACAGATTTATAACACCTTACCAAGCATATCTTATAGACAGGGCTTATCACTTACTAATGTCGTTAAATTATTTGTTTGATAGATAACTATAACATAGAGTGATAGAAATAACAGCAAAAATACAAGAAGGGGATATACTATTGATCTGGGTTGGAGATACTTACTATTAAGCGATTGCAATGGACATTTTGAAACTATCTTAAAAATTATGAAAATTATACAGTTATCAAAATGAATGAATTAGCTGTTAACTTAACATCGTGTACGTACTAACTACGGTTAAAAACCTGACGTTCGTGACTTTAATCATTAACGATTCGATTCCATCGATACCAGAAATGGTGACCATCTATTGGGGCAATCGGGACATTGTTGACATATTGCTGGACAAAAATCTAGGCCCTGAACAAATTAATTGTTCAAATTACTAAAGACAAATAAATTATTTTTTTTTATAAAAATGCAAACACAAATCTTGTGTCCGACCATAATTTCACTAACAAAGTCTTAACTCATAGGTTTCAAATCGTAAACCTAAGTAATTTTAACTTAAATAAAATTGCTAGTACCTACCTCGACCCTGCCCTCTATATTAATGCAGGTAAATTTGTCAAACTCAGACATTAGATTGTCGAAAATCAATAAGATAAGGTTAAAATAGCCGTTGTAGTCATACCTTTAAATACGAAACTGTAAAAAATAAAAACTTTCCCCTCGAAGATATTTTGCAAAAAAATACAAATATAAATTATTTACCGTCGTGAAACACACGAAAAGCAAACATAAAAAAGCTATGAACATTGTCATATAACTGAACATACAGTAAAAATATTTCGACAACGAATTATTACGGTAATTAAAACTGACTCTCTGTGCAGTATGTCAGTCTCGTATCGCTCAGTAGCACAATATTGACAGTGTTGAACTTTTGTACGGAAACCAAGAGCAATATTGAACATTGAAGTAAAATTGCAAATGTTACTATATAGATGCATAGATTTTCGTACTTATGTAAAATTATTTCAAAATTTATGTAAGAGTTTAGATATGTAGATATATATACATACATACATTTTTCAATTGATTGCGGTTTGTTTAAAAAAGAACCTCAATTTGTAAATGTATCTCCATTTACAGAATTTTTAATCCCACCGGGAAACAACGTCAGAATGTTTGAATTATACAATAATTATGTAATTAAAATTGTTGTCGTTGTTTTATGGTTGGTTAAAACAATTGGACTGATCACACAATTGTCTGAAAATTAAGACGAATCATGCGTCGGATGGGCATGTAAAAAGTTGGTCCCGGTAGTCAAGACTATCTTTGCCCATCGTTTTAGAAAGTCAGCCTTCAAATTTACTGGCAACTAATTCATCCTTAGAAAGCAGTTTGCCCTTTGGATTGCGGAGGTCAGATACCAGGCACCCTGCGTAAATCTGGATGGATTAGAAGCCGACCCCGTGATAACTAGGGAAAATGGCTAAGTGAAAGAAAGCAGACTTTTTGATAAATAACAAACTAGCAAATATTTAAAAAATAAAAAAAAACTAAAACAATTTTTTAAATGGCGCTTACGTGCAATGCCTCAAAATATATTTCATTTTTCTGAAGGAATAAAAATAATATCAAATGTTCATGGTATTCTCATAGGGTTCCTTTTACATTTTGAAACAGGCTTTTATAAAAGTCAATAAAGGTACGGTTGACTGTGCTTCAAAATAATTTTCGCAGGTTCATAGTTATTTAGTTTCATGCAGAAAACGGTCAAACATTTACTTTGCGACTTAAAAGGTTTGTATGTAATGGAGAATAAGTTCTAGTTGTTTTTTTTTTCTGTACATTTCGAATATAATAGAACATACAAAAAAAGTAACTGCAATAATACATACTTGTGTTTGCTTTGTGAGCAAAGCCTTTTAAAATATTTAAACCATTTATGTAATCACACTTGAACACCAGATGCAAAACAAATGAAGCGAAATTCTATGCAACCGTAAATTCATATTCCCGCTGGAATATTCCAGCAATTTCATTCGAAATGTAAACTATTTTAGTAGGGTTCACGTTCGCATCGCTCCGTTCACGAAATGAACAGTTCGCAAAAGCGTTGTTGTGTCGCAAACTGCAATTGGAGTTTGCGATTTGTTAGTTCTGTTGAGCATAATTAGTAAGAGGCTATTTGCAGTAGCAAAAAGTTATTTAATGATAAGCCATAAAATAAAGTTTATGCAACTCATGTTTATGTATTATAATTATACTTAGGGTTAATATGTTATTTTATTCGTTGGCCTAGCTGTACACAAATATAAAAACTAATTACAAAGCTGTTATTGACATATTTTTCCTTAAATTTTATAACGAGTTCGCTTTAACGGATAATTGATTTTTATTTGTAATAAAAAAAGTCAACTCTTTTTAATGCGTAATAGGTCTGAATCGAGAGTCAAATTTAAAAAGGAAGTCATTATTGGATCAAAAGAAATAATCTTTTGTAAAATGGCTTTGAAAATCCAGTTTTGACTTGGCCGGAAATTTCAAATGTTTTGTAAAAACTTCTTAATGAAAAAGCAAATAGTTATGAAAATGTTTTACTTGTGTTTATAATAAAGAAATACATTTTTTTGTAAAAATAGGTGTGCATAATGATTTATTGTTAATACGTCTTTGCTTATACATTTAAACCATTTTTAAGAATTTATCACGTTCACTTTATTTCTTTTTTTGTGTTCAGGTTCGACAGCAACGCAGTCAATGTAAATACGAGGTGAACAAGAAATGGGAGACTAGGTCTGAAGTTGTTCATCAGACTTTTGATGTAGTGCAGCATAACTCTTATTTCGAGCGGGCGAATCGTACCATTTCTAATAGAATTCCAGACGAATATGCCTTTATCGTCACCTTTGACTTTGACTTTATGTTTTTATCGTCACCTATAGCAAGAGGAAAGTCTTAAGAGTAGTACTCTCCGGTTAAGAGAGTAAGTACATTTCTGATGCACTATGCCGCACTTATTTTGAGCGGGCGAATTATATTCCATGTGTATAGTATTCCAGACGAATATTCTGTCTTTATCGCCGGCTTTTGCTAAAAGAAAGTTTTAAGTGTAGATCTCTCTGGTCAAGAGAGTTAGTATGTGGCTCTTGTTGAATAGAATCGTATTTAATATTTTGTAAAAAAAACAATAATGAAAAATTTCCCATCGGATAATTACCGAAATGTGCATAAAAGGTAAAGATTTCAACTGTTTTTTTTACTAAAGAAAAAAATATACACGAGTGGAGACAATTTAATTTTACGTATTAATGTAAAACAAAAGTTAGAACGACTACTTTTATTATCTACGTAAGAGTTACAGTCATATGAAACATTGTTTGTAGCAATGCATCGTTTAAAACGGGAATGAGCACATAAGCTTTCAGCTTTTCAATCAATAGCGTAATTGTTTGCGCCCATAATGATCATGCATTGAACAATTACTTTCAACAATACACTTGTCTATAACGTTTTAGGCTGATTTTGCGTATTTATGCGATAACCAACCATACTTTACTCTATACTTTAATTCATAATTTACTTTCGGTACTTACTGTAAAAGGATCTTTAAGCTGTTTGAGACCTAACCTCTGAATGTATATAGTTTTTTAAAGCGCTTCTATAATTGTGGTACTCTAATTAGATCTTTGGTGTTGTAACCTGGCTTATTCGCCATTGGGAATACTTTTGGCGACTCTCGACTCCCGACTTTAGGTGCGGTGCTGGCCTACAGACCGTAGCGATAGACTTTATATCTTTAAGGTAGCAGAGGGGAACTTAAATAACTCCAACATCATCCCGAGTTAGATTTTTTCTATTTTTTGATGTCACTTATTCTTATATCAATAAGGGGTTTTCACATACCTATATATGTATGTAGCGAGTGAGAATATGTAACATAGAAACCTAAACTGAACTTCCATTAACATCATGTAATTGTTGAATTCCAATAAAAATTTACAATAAAACGACCTACTGTAATAATCATTTAAATTTAGTAATTTTAAAACTAGTCAGTTTATCCAAGTAATTATAACGTTAATTTTCAGTAAAGCTAGCAATAGGATTAATCCGGAAGTAATTCTCAAAACTTTGCTAACATTTGGTGCCAGTTAATTAAACCATCAGATTTAATAGACGGTCATAACTTTCGTATTACCAAATTAGAAATATACTCCGTCGTAAATGGCTCGCTTACTGAAAATTTCTTTCGCTATACAATATTAGTCAACACTAATACCTTTTAATAAAAATTAGTCGAAACTTTATAAAAGACGAAATAGTCAAATATTTTATGAAAATAATAGGATTATTCATGTTTCATGTAAGGCCACCTAATGAAAAGTGGTCACCGAGGCCCATGGATATCGGCAATACCAGGCATATTACCTATGCACTGCCTACATGAGACATAAGATGTTACGTCTCGTTTACTCAGTAAATCCGGTGGCTACGGTGCCCTTTAAATCGGAACACATATGTGTTTTCCTCACTACTGTTTTGCGGCAGAAAAAGGCACCGCTGTATAGCTGTAGCTATACGTTATAAAGCATAGGCCAACTATGCTTTATAACCGTCGTGGGTTTGATTCCCTCAGAGAAACAACTATGTGTTATCGTTGCTTTCTTATGGTTAGGATAATTTGGACCGATCACCCAATTGACTGAAAAGTAAGATAATTCATCCTTCGAAAGGGTAAGTGAAATGTTGGTCCCGGTTGTCTAGACCATCTTTGGCAGTCAATTCAGGATGCCAGATCCTTCAAATTTACAAGTAACTCATCCTTGGAGTGCATTTTACTGTTTAGCTTATGGAGATCAGACTATGCATAAAACTGTTATTCAGGAAAATCTGGATGGATCTGAAGTCAAACTCATGATAACTTTGGAAAAAGACAAGGTGCAGAGTGGAATCGTACCAGGCTAGTGCCCGTTAGTGCTAGTGCTCACAATGAGGATACGAAAATTTCATTAAAATAAAAACAATCACAAGCTTTTTTTTTGTCTACGAAGACAGGCCAGGGAAATATCGACACTGACTTTAGCTAGCAACACCATGCTATACACAGGTTGGCAGGCAGAGAGTATGGCTTAAATATATGAAAAATTGTTCTTGTCTTATCATTACTGACATGTAATTTAAAGCAGTTGATAAAAAAGGTGCAAAATCTGCGTTTGTAATTCTTATCGTATTACAAGTATTGACGTTAATCGATGTACTTATCTATCTGTATACGTGTCTATATTTACTTTACTCATGGAAGGCTATAGATTAGTATAGCATCACGTTTTGGTAACGTATTGGTTCAATTATGTAATGTCATAATTTATGCTACAAGGTAATTACAAGAACTAATACGTAATTAAAATAATACAATTGATTACTAATTAAATAATTAAAATGGAAATTAAATAACTCATACGTACAATACAAAATTAAGAAATTAAAGTCAACTTCGTTTAAATCCCCTTGGTCTGGCTAAGCCTTATTAATGATCGAATATTGCTTCACGCTATCCGGTGTTAACAACCAATTATACTAGCTCAGGATGTTGGATAAATTGCCTTATTCAGGATTATATTATGTATGTATAGACACAAACAATAACTTTTGATTAATTAAATCTTTTTAATTATTGTTGTAATTGGTTCAGGATTATAACTAAACGCTATGACAAAGAAGGTCAACCGTGTTTTTCTCGTCGTCTCAACGTCTCTATTCTTCAATGTGTTATATAATATATAGTAGGACGGTTCCCACTGAACACGATTTATGTCACAGTATTAACATTGCCCCAACCAGCTAGGAAAAAACAACAAATGTTGTTGAATCGCCATCAGGATTCGAACCTACGACCTCGGATTTCTAAAGCTCAAACTCTTACCACTTACGGTATTACGTGAAGTTATAATGAATATGGTTACAAATCGTGCAAAATAATTTACCGTCATCATTTGGTTGTCTAATAAATATCTTTGGTATTTGCAAATAAGAACTAATTATGACTTTTTCGTACAGTTTTTAGTTCTTGCTAGATAAAAACAATTAAAATGCCAATCAAAATGTAGATATTTCTTAAAATACTCATTTGATTCTTAATAATAATCCGAATATATTAATTTAAAACTTACTTTAAATTACAAACACTAACATCATTTTATGTTTATGCTTAGAAAAATTAAAAGATGGTTACGAAATATTATTGGAAATTATCATGTTTACGAAATAACGGCCAATAAATAAAATTTATTCGATGAGCTTGCAAAACAATCAAACGTCAACGTCCCGTCAATTAAGGGCCATCAAATTCGCTTTCGAAACACGAATATTGCCTTTATCCGATATTGCTTTCGAAAAATAAAAAAGCAAAAGGAAATTTAAAGGTAATTGAAGCATACTAAAAATATTACCTCATGTAAAAATTCTTTAAATGAAATACTGATACAGGCAGTATCATCATCACACAGTATAATATCATCATCACCATCATCAGCCTATGTCAGTCTACTGCTGGACATAGGCCTCCCCTAATGCACGCCACCCCTTCCGATCTTCGGCTATATTCATTATTATATTACAGGACAAATAAAAGTGTTTTGTACAAATAAAAATTATACAAATTCAGAGCTTACTGTATATAACTTAAATATTTCATCTGTATATTGAAATTATTTATTACTCAATACATGGTGTTTATGGGAGACTTTAATGCAAAACTAGGGAAAAGGAAAGGTGATGAGCTGAGAGTGGGCCATCTTGGAGTAGGACAACGGAACCCAAGGAGGCAACAGCTGGCTGACTTTATGGAGAGGGAAGGACTATATATGATGAACTCCTTCTTCAAAAAGCAGCCCCACAGAAAGTGGACCTGGATAAGCCCCTGATGGTTTCGTAAAACGAGATTGACTTTATCATAACGACCAAACCGGAAAAATATTCAATGATGTTCTGTGATTGCAAGGTTTAAAACCGGCAGCGATCACTGAGTGGGCAACTAATCTAACGTTAGGCTGGAAAGATCTCGTCCTGATAAAGTCCACGTTCGTCCATCTTGGCCCATATTCAAATGCCCATGGCTGTCGCCGAACTTAGAACGCTTCCAAACCCTAGACAAGTGCAAACACTTTGGACGAATTAACACTAAGCTTCGTGGAGACTGTCATGGTGGGTTCTAGGTTTTATAAAACACATGCAAAACTGGAACCCAAAATCTCCGATGCCACTTTAACCTCTGGATACAAGGCAAAAGAGATGCGGCTATAGTCTTCATCTGATAACTCAGGAGGTTAATAGACCAATTATAGCGACGGGACTGGCGTAACTTTAATTATCTCTATTAAAGAAGAAAGAACGGAACCAAGGTCAAAGTCCTCGCCAGAGATCTGTTCTATCGGGCAAAGTCAGTTGACTGTTGAAGACTTAATGGGCCGTCATTCCAGAGGCCGGAGGTTTTGAGGAGATTGAGAGTTTGGGACAGTTGTACACATCGTCGTCGGAGCTGCTTACCGAAGCGAGTGACGACCCAAGAGCAAAGCCACCCGGCACAACTCCGAAGATATCCCGGACGTCAGTCTGAGCGCAATACGAATGGCTTTGACCAACTTAAGAACGGCAAAGCGCCTGGTGAGGACGGAATTACAGCAGAGCTTCTGGAAAGCGGGTGGAGAACCGGACTTGTAGTCTTCAGAGGCTCTTAATTTAGTCCCACAGGCTGTATTACACCAGAAGCGTGGAGCAGAAGTTTAGGGTGCTGTTTTCAAGAAGGCGATAAGAGCCTCTTTGAAAACTAAGACTGATTTCCTCTGAGCCGTGTTTATGTTCTGTTCTCGAGAGTCATCTTGAATCGTCTCGCTTCCAGACTAGACGACCCCAGCCACCCGAAAAGTTGGATTCCGAAAAGATTTTAGTACTATTGACCACATTTCGCTGCGGCAGATTAACAGAAGACTGGGAGTATAATTTGCCTTTATGCTTGGCGTTTGTGGACTATGAGAAAGCCTTTGATTCTGTCGATATTTGGTAAGAGTGCTTCGGCGTTGCCTTCCAATTGACAGTCGGTATATCGAGGTGCAAGGTGTTTGTACAGAAGCAACGATGTCCGTCCGAGTCAATCCAGTACTACAAGCCTATTCAATTGCAGAAGGTGTAAGCAGAGTGATGTTATATCCTGAAACCTTTACCGCTGAATTGAAGATGATCTAAACTCTTGGATTGAAAGGACGAGATAAACACTGATGGAAGTGATCACCCAATTAGATTTGCGACGAATAGTCATAATGGCGGAGTCGCGAGGACCTCAACGCTATGCTAATGACCTCACAGTGTTTCCCAACACGGGGCCTTAGGATAAACGGAGAAGACGAAAGTCTCTTAACGCTCTATGCTTACGGTGGTTGTTGGACGCTGTGCTCGAAGTTGATGTCCAATATATTTTACCGGACAAGTAGTCCAGTTAAGTAAGTCCAACTTCGACGCAGAGGTCAATCGACGAATCCAACTCGGATGGGCAGCTTTCGGGAAGCTTAGACGTATCCTCTTGTCCGATATCCCTCAATGTCTAAAAACTAAGGTCTTCAACCAGTGCGTGTTGCCAGTGATGACCTACGGAACTGAGACGTGGTCCTTCACTGCTGGCCGTATGAGGAAGCTCCAAGTCACTCAGCGAGCTATGGAGCGGGCTATGCTCGGAATTTCTCTGCGTGATAAAGTGCGTAATACAGACATCCGCAGCAGAACGATGGTGACCGACATAGCTCGCAAAGTTAGCAAGCTAAAGTGGCAATGGGCCGGCCATTTAGCTCGTAGAGCCGATAACCGATGGAGAAAAAAGGTTCTTGAGTGGCAGCCTCGTACTGGCCATCGCAGTGTGGGATGACCCCCCACGAGATGGAGTGACGACCTGTGCAAGTGTGCGGGAATTCGGTGGATGCAGGTGGCACAGGATCGTACTTCTTGGCGGCTCATGGGGGAGGCCTATGTCCAGCAGTGGACTTTCATAGGCTGATATGATGATGATGATGATTGAAATTATTTAGACATTTTCCAAATTTTATGTCCATGTTATAAGTTGTCAAATACATTGTTCTCTTAATTTTTAAATGTACTTGTTACTATATTTTGTACATTTTTAAATGTGTTTACGTTTTTTTTTTATTCTAGTTATATTTTTGTAAGTAACACTTCATCAAATTTGCGGACAATGCTATTGGTCGCACAATTATAAATAAGTATTATGTCTTATATTACTTATATTACGTGCCTCATGCTGCTATTTTTGTCCCAAATAAAGAAAAAAAATGGTCATAAATTTTATTTCAAATGTAAATATGCAGAAGGTGGTTTAGTTTAATAAAAATCTAAACATAAGAACAATATTTAAAGTATTAGCGACACATTTTTAGATGGATTTAACTTCATCAAATCTGTAGGGATCTCAAGATGGGAAACAAAAAGGGCATCGTAGTCAACAAATACGTAAAAGCTTTCCCATGTTCATAAACATTGTTTAAACCTTGTACACATAAAAACCTTAATTCTGGCTGTGAAAGTATCTTCGCTACTTTTAAACGACATGAACAAACTGCTTTGCGATACTTATTCTTAAACAGCAGAGTGTCAGTTCGGTTTCCCACTTAAGTAAAAGTACAGCGTAATAAAATAATTATATCGTCGTATTAGTATTTTCATTGTTAAAAGCAAATCCTTAATATATATTCTTTATTTCATCAATCTGACAAAGTTAATAATGTTTTTTTTTAATCTTGATATGTATACCTTTTATAATATGTTTTATCTTCTTATTCGATACCATACATCAACTGACAGACACTGACATTAGAAAGTGAAATATATAATGAATCGAATAAGTATTTTAATAGATTTACAGTCTTTGATGACATGGCCTTAATAAAATCTAAACTTTGTTATGTTCATCATTATTAAATAATGCTTAACACTACTCTTAGTTAAAATATACATTTTATTCTCAGATGTGATCCATGAGAAATTTTCAGTTTTGGCCAAAAAATATCGTATACTTGCAAAATATTCAAAAACATATATGTATAGTGGTTATTTCTGCCTTAGCTAGTCAGCGACTCAGTGTTTAATTTTTTTATATGTACACATAACACACTATGTATACATAACGCCTTACTGAACATGTTTGAATTAAAGTATATTCGACTCAAATTTAGAACAACTTAACAATATTTCAATGCTTTTGGCAGTTTCATTAAACATTAGGAATTAACGCTATTACTTATAATTAAATATTTTCTACGTTCATAGACATAAAAATTATTTTGTAAAACATTGTGACACACATAATATAAATACTAGGATAATAATGTTCTGCCAAAAACTAGTCTCCGAAGATCAATGAAATCTTTAATGGGACAATGTATTTTATATGTACTCTTCTTCAATAAAATCCCAGAAAACGTTCAGCGTTTATCTGTAAATAAATTTAGAAAAGTTGTAAAGGAACGTTTGTGTGTTAAAGGATATTATTTTTGTAATGACTACTTGATAGATAACACACCCTGGTAATGAACTGTTCGCTCCAGGCTATTTCAAAGTAGTTAATTGTGATGTGTTATGTAAAATTAACGCCGGTTCTTCTCAGGTCAGAGGAGAGCAATACAAATCAAATATACGCCTCACAATTCGACTGTTACACGAACGGCTTCACTAGTTTATAGCTAAGCTTAGATAAGGAACTGCCCAAGGCTACGTAGAGAAACAAAGGTCCTCGAGAGAAAGCGAGGGATGTTCAGTAATAAATTCCTAATGTCAGCGAAACGGGACTAGGTGTGCTGCAGAAGAATACTTAAGGCAAATGTTTGAAGCAGGAATAATTTATGAGAGAAAAGGATTAGGATATGGCAGACATTGTGATATGATGTATCGGATATTATAAGAGTTATCCTATTACGATATTGTGTTTCTTTTTATTTAGCCAGAAAATTCAATGTTTTACATGCAGAAAAACTGCCTGGCAACTGCCTGCGTAGCCTAGTGGTAAGGGCGTGTAGGTAGTAACCGGAGGTCGTGGGTTCGAATCCTGCGGGGACTCAACAAATTTTCATTGTTGTTTCCTAGTTGGTTAGGGCGATTTGGGTCGATCAACAAATTGTCTAAAAAGTAAGATGATCCATGCGTCGGATGGGCATGTAGGAAGTCGGTTCACCTACCAACCCGCATTGGACCAGCGTGGCGGAATAAGAACCCCCTAAAAACGGAGATGGCGTGATAATAATGATAAGTTGATCAGAAGAGGCCTATGTCCAACAGTGGACTAACATAAGGCTAATGATTACGAAACACTTACTATTAATTTGACAAAACCAACACAATTTGGGCATAAGAAATTATCAATTTCATTATGTTTACAATTTGGTTTGGCGAGGACATATGTCACATTTCTTAAAGCAAGAACTAAACAAGCTTATTTAGTGTTCTTCATTCTTAATTAAAAAATAACAAAATTAGTTTTTATAAAAATACTTAGGAATTAGAAGTATGTATAACCCATTAACAAATTAGTAAACATAATGACAACTTATAAACGAACATGTCAATATTTCATCAGTATGTCTATCAAATAACGACGTTGTTACCTATAAAATTTTTTGTCCTTTTTCGGAGCATTAGCAAATCGTGTGTGGTAGTACAATGTATTTACGCTATGACGCCTAAGGCCTACCAACTCTCTAGACCATGTCAGACACCATATGACGTAAAGAAGAAATTTCAGCTGCATTGAGGCAGCACTGCAAGCTTCTGTTTAAAAATATATCATTACGGCACGAAATTCAAATTATTACATTTTTTGACTTAAGCAGTTGTAAAAATTACATTTAATTGTTTTCTCACTCGATTTTCGATAGTTTTTACGCAAAACAATGTTCCTTTCCATGTTTATGCCATTCACCAAAATTAAAGATTTGTAAATAGTAATAAAAACTAAACTATTTAACAACTGCCTCCGTAGCCTAGTGGTATAGGCGTGTGGCTTAGAAACCGGAGGTCGTGGGTTCGAATCCTGCGGGGAATCAACAAATTTTCATTGTTGTTTCCTAGTTGGTTAGGGCAATTTGGGCCGATCACCCAATTGTCTGAAAAGTAAGATGATCCATGCGTCGGATGGGCATGTAAAAAGTCGGTCCACCCGCCAACCCGCATTGGACCAGCGTGGTGGGATGCGGTCCAAAAACCCTCTAATGGATAGTGGTGTATTAGGGGAGGCCTATGTCCAGCAGTGGACTATCACAGGCTGATGATGATGATGATGATGATTTAACAAGGCCGATCAGGCAATTGTCTGGAAAGGAAGATGATCCATGCGTCGGATAGGCATGTAAAATGACTGCCTCCGTAGCCTAGTGGTATGGGCGTGTGCTTTAGAAACCGGAGGTCGCGGATTCGAATCCTGCGGGGACGCAACAAATTTTATTGTTGTTTCCTAGTTGGTTAGGGCAATTTGGGCCGATCGCCCAATTGTCTGAAAAGTAAGATGATCCATGCGTTGGATGGACATGTAAAAAGTCGGTCCACCCACCAACCCGCATTGGTCCAGCGTGGTGGATACGGTCCACATCCCTAATGGATAGGGGTGTAATAGCGGAAGCCTGTGTCCAGCAGTGAACTAACGAAGGCTAATGATGATGATGATGATGAGGCATGTAAAAATAGGTGTCGGTAATTAAAACCATCTTTAGCAGTCGTTACAGTATAACAAAACCCTCAAATTTTCTGACAACTAATTCATCCTTAGAATGTAGTTTACTCTTTGGGTTATGGAGGTCAGATGTCAGTCGCTCTGCGTAAAAACTGTTCTTTAGATTTACCATCTAAATGGATTAGAAGCCGACTCCATGATAACTCAAGAAAGTGGCGTGTTAGTGATTATGGACAGAAATAATATTTACACGTAAAAAAATATTATACGACATGGTAACCACGTACGTAATTGCGCAACGCGTAACAACACCACTACCGTAAAAGTTATATTTGGCATATTGACGATTTCTTAGGATGATAATCAAAACAACGGTATGGTACATAAATGTTTAAAACATTGAAGTTATCGTCGTAGATGTTTTTCCTTCTAATCTGGGTATTATCAGTAAAATGACGATGTAAAAAAAATCTCATAAAATTAATGAAAGCGTTAAACCAATGAAAACATTAATTATAAAATCATGTATCGTTGCAAACATGCAATTTCCTCAAGTTGTTAGTGTCCGCCGAGCACGTAGTTACTACAAGTGTGCAATTAAGGATGAAATTTCACTGGATCCCCTCTGGGACATCGGCTAGCGATACACCAGCTTTATAAATAAGCTTAATGGTTTTGTTAGCATTAGGGCTTTTTCTGTTAAAATATATATTTCCATTAAGTTCAAGTGTTGCTGTTATATCTAGTGTTATCAATATGTTACATAAACAACGTACGTAGAGAATAATCTACTATCAGAAAGTTAACTACGCATTATTAAACAAAAGTAAATTTCCTTAATACTTTTATTTAAAGAAATGTAGTAGCATTCGTGTTATCAAAAAAATAATAGTGAATTAACTTTAATAAATATTGTTTCTTATATGAGTACTGTTCTAATAAATTTTGAAATGGAATGGGTGAGGAAAAATCATCCAACCTAGTTAGTAGCAATCCAAAACATTTTATCCGTCATTTAAATAGTGGCTTGAAATAACGTTCATAAAAAATATATTGTCATTCTAGATTCAAATTACACATTTTGAACTTTATATGTTTTCCTTTAAATATGCGTACATAAAGTAAAAAAAACAAAGCAAATTACACCACTGGCATTTCTTCCAGAAGATGTTTCCGAACATTAGGTTTAAACTGAGAAATGGTTCTTAGCCATCCTTACTTTGAGAGGCAGCGCACTGCAAAGGAGGATAGATAGAATATAGAAAGATTTGTGAACAAAATCGGAACGATGTGGGAGACAAAAAAGAGAACGGTTATTCGTTGAACAAAGATCTTTATTGCTGACAGAGCTTAAATACTGGAAATAGGAAGACAGGTGGTAGGTCCCCTATATACGGGAGACCGTCTGGGTGGGTACCACCACGGTGCCTATTTCTGCCGCGAAGCAGTAGTATGAAAACACTGCTGCGTTCCGGTTTGAAGGGCACCGTAGACAGCGTATTTACTGGGTAAACAAGACTTAACACCCTATGTCTCACGGTAGGCAGCGCGTCGGCGATACCACTATATTGTATTGTCAACGTCTATGGGTGTCGGTGACCACTTCCCATCAGGTGGCCCGACTGCTCGTCTGTTTGCGTATGCCATAAAAAAAAAAAGGTAAGTTGGTGAAGGAGACCACTGAAGTTCAGAACGATGACCAGGTGTCATCTTATGACACATGGTCATATTTGCGGATATTGAAAACGAATCGAATGCAGTTATTCAGTATTCAGTCTTGTTTATTGAGTTAATCTGCATTCAGGTCAAAGTAACACATGACACCATAGTCGATTACGGGGAAAGTTAAGGCCACATTCAACTTCTGTAGGAACTAATAAGTTACCTGATACAAGGATCAACACACATATTACATCAACATGATAGGAATCATACTAGACAAAACATCAGTGAGCTAAGAAAATAATAAAATATTCATATATTTATTTCATAAATCATTATGTAATTTATGTTTTACACTAAACCTGTTATTTCTTTCTCCTGCCCGTTTTCCCGTGATATTATAATCTATCCTGGTCCTTGCTTCACAAACTCCTGTATGTTGGTTATGCTGCGGGGAAACAACTTAACGTTATCGATATTTAAAGATTGTTTAGGTCATTATGCATCTCATAGTTATATTTCTCAGTAAATCATATTGAATAGTAAAGCTGGATAAAAAGCAATGAATTTGTGTTTATGATGTTGAATGGTATAAACTATTAAAACTAGTTTTAATATTTTCGTTAGCAAAACTATACAAAACAATCCAATAGTAGAAATATCGTAAATCTTATTCTATTACCGACTAATCAGATAATATTGATTAGTGATGTAGTTTTCGTTTCCTTCGAGTTTAAACATAAAAGCCTAAAAGTTCTTTTAAAAGTATATGTTCATTAATTCATCTGTAACTATTTCAATTTTTATTTCAAGAAATGAAATGATCTTTGGAACTTCATTATTTATGAATTAGCAAAACTCTTAGTTTGTAGTGGCTTTTACATTATGTAAACAACTTCTTAGAAGCTTCATTGTGCTCTTACGACAAATTTCTGATCCATAAATAGGCTCCTTCCCATTCTCTATTAAGGTGAGTAGGTTAGCGGCTTTGGGCTGTAATAAACTTGCACAGGCAAAATGAAAATGGATGGCATCATTTATTATTTAATAAGAGCTTTTAGGAAGACGAGTTACATGATACAAGAAATTATGTTATGGCAATGGTCTAATAAATTATAAATCTCTAACGTGAGTGCAAGATTGAAGTTTATATGGTAATTATCTTAATTTATTTAAAATATTCAGTTAATTGCCCTAACAAATAGTTTAGATTAATAACTTTGACCTTCAGGCCCCTAAACTATTAACGCTTATGATATTTGATATACGTAAGTCAAAGCGACTACTAGCTTTATGATAATGATAGTACATAAAATTTCTTCCATATAATTTAACCAATTTATAGATAGAGTTTACGAAAACAGACGAAAATGTCAAACTTAATTGGCGCCAAAACATCGCGTGGGATTAAAATGGCCGCGGATCACCAATAAGAACTCGTTCGCTTTAGAGGTGCCATTAGTATTTGACAATGGATTTGTTTGTCTTTATTGGATAAACTTTAAACTTTCTCATCTTGATATAAAGAATCTAAGCTTTCAAGTATATTTAATAAAAGTTATTATTAAAAGAAGAATAAAGCATTACGTGAGCGGTGCCTACAGTAATTTTACTTTTCAATTTGTTTAAGAAACGATAAAACTTTACGAATAAATTACGAGGAGAGTAAGTCCGCAACGCTTATGGTCTAGCCCAAACATCATGAGTAGGCTCCCGGCTTGTTTACGGAAAATAAAACACTATCTAAATTTTATACATATTTTGCTAGCATTTGTGTGGTAATTTTAAATATATAGCACAATAAATTTATGAAATAGTATTAACAATAATGATAATTAATTACGTCATCAAAGTATTTTACGGTTTCCATCAAACATGCAGTTGAAATATCATCACTGCATAATATAAAACAAAATCGCCTCTTTGTACATATATACCTATGTATGCTTAAATCTCCGGATTTCGATGCAGTTTTTTTAATAGATATAGATTGATTGAAGAGGAAGGTTTATATGTATAACACATGCTTAATATTGTAGCTATATTTTCTATCAGCATAGCTCTCGTGCGAAGCATGGGCGGGTCTCTAGTTAAACAATAAAATGGAATCTAGTTCTCATCGTTTTCGTATGTACGTTGGGGACAATCAAATCGTCCAATAACAATTCCGATCACAAAACCTCGTCATTGATCGATGACGCCAAACATTCGTTAGTCGTAACGAAGTATTGGATTGAACTGTTAGCACTAAAATTGGATCGTGCAACTTGCAGCATGCATGAATGTTGAAATCCCCCCCGACTATAAATAAAGCTACAATTTTATTTCAAATAATTATTGACGTAACAATGGCAATGCTTCAATCTCTAAGTAGTTAAATATCATAAACACAAATGATACAAATAGATGGATTTTACTCTATGCTTTAACAACTATGATTAATCTGTTTATATGTGAAATGTGTAATAGTGAGTCATTAAATATATCCTTTTAAGGATCTTGTAGCGCATTTTCTACGCTAACAAAAGAATAGACTATTAAATAACACGAGGACTTCTGACACGTACTCGTATTTATAGGAAGAAATTTATTGAGTCACTAAAATAGTAATAAAAGATTATGAAACTGGTATAAACTGCAATGCTAACCTCGGCTCTAATATTTTCCTCAAGGGATTATGCTTTAGTAACTAGTTGTTAGCTGAAGCCACAGTTAGGCTGCAGTTGATGCGTTGATCGGGCTTTTTTGAGCTAATTAAACCAGTCGACGTAATCGAATAAACTCCTCTTAGTCGATTTGACTACGGCAGCCGATCTATATGAGAGATCATACAACTGCGCTGGAGATATTATAGTGAACGCACAAACACAGATACACTTCTTCTTCTTTCTCTCTCATAGTCCGACAACCGATCGGAGAGATAGGCGCAGGGCCGACTTTTTACATGCCCTTCTGACTGACGCCTTTGCCAAGTAGAAAATTACAATAAAAATTTGTTTAGTCCCCGCAGGATTTAAATCACCGGCCTCCGGTTTCTAAAGCACACGCCCTTTCCACTAGGCTACGGAGGCAGACGTTCTATCTACAAAGTATGTAAGTTGCTTGAAATTGTTGAATATTTCTAATTCACAAATACTTCCTGTTCCCATATATTTATATAAAATATGCAAGAATAATATATGTAAAATAAGTAATTGAACGAATTTTCTATGCTATATCAGTCTGCGCGACGTGAGCTAGGATAAAACAATATTTTTGTAATTTCTGAACTGCCTTTGAATATACATTTTTGATTAAACGACAACATATTAGTTTTTTTTATTTATTACGTTTCTAATGAATAGAACAAGAATATCGAATGATTTTTTTTAAATTATGCTTTTCATGTAGGTCCGGACCGGCCTTTAAAAATGTAGGTCCGGACCGGCCTTTAAAAATGTTTGAGATGGCATTTTTATTTTTTTTTCAATAACAGTAATAACAACTGATTGCAATAAACAGACTAGTTCCTATCAATAGTTGTAATAAATAGCAACTTGTAAGTATAACAAAACTTATAAGCAATTTCCATTGCACTTTTTTTAGTGATAATTTTGTTAATGTTTTTTTATGGTATAAATGATGATAATAATAAGTAACGTTAAAACTATTGTTCATTTAAAGTTTGTATACAAATAAGTGTATGTGAATAATCTGTGTTGATAATACCTATGCCGAGCACAAAAGCTTTTTGTTACATTTTGTATAAGATTTTGGACGCCTGTCACCTCCGAAATTTATTACTCGTCCGTAGATATTGCCAGATCATACAAGTTGATATCGTAACGAAAGCTGAAGGATAAAAATGGTAAGCTGAGATAAGCTTGATTAAATATTGCTCGGAGGTTTATTGTATATAGTTGTTATTAAACCACAAACTTTCTAAATATATTTAAAAAAGGTCAACATTCAAGTTAAATAATAATAAGTTAAATAATGGTAAAAAATTTTGATTTAAGAGGGACGAGAGACCAAACTATTGTATATTTTGAATTAAAATTTTAGCTCAATTGAAACGGTATTATCATCATTATCAGCCTGTGTCATTCTACTCCTGGACATCCTCCCCTAAGCACATACCCGCTTACGATCTTCGGCTATTCTCTTACGATCCTCAGCCCACACAGGCCACTCTGTGAATATCGTCACCCCATCTTACCGCACGCTACTTTTCCCGAGCCTCGGTCTCTTCTGGAGTGAAGACTTCACGACCCAACTCCAGCGATCGCTAAACGACTGTAAATTTGAGAAATGGTCCAACCGTTAGTGTCTAAGTCTCGGCACTGTAGTTCGTGACACGTAGGATGCGTTGATCGAAGACTTTCGATTTGAGGCACTTGAAACTCGACGAAGGTTATAAAACTGCCTCCGTAGCCCAGTGGTATGGGCGTGTAGCTTAGAAACCGGGGTCGTGGTTCGAATCCTGCGGGACTCAACTTTTCATTGTTGTTTCTAGTTGATTAGGGCAATTTGGGCCGATCACCAATTGTCTGAAAAGTAAGATGATCCATGCGTCGGATGGGCATGTAAAAGTCGGTCCACCCACCAACCCGCATTGGACCAGCGTGGTGGGATACGGTCCATAACCCCTAATGGATAGGGGTCGTATTAGGGAAGCCTATATCCAGCAGTGGACTATCACGGCTGATGATGATGATGATGATGATGATGATGAAGGCTATAAAACGCTGCCCAGCCCATCCGAATCCTTTTGTTGGCTTCTCCCTCAAAGTTGTTCCTACCTAGTTCGAGCGTTTTCCCTAGGTAAACGTACTCTGAAACCACATCGAGAGAGGTGCCATTGATTGTGATCGGATCAATGAGGATATGTTCAAGAGGCTCTAATGGGAGGAACACGGCGTAAATGTGAACGGCGACATTTTACATCTGCGATTTGCGGCCGATAACGTCGTCCTGGCTGAGACATCAAAGGACTTGCAGAAAATGATACAATGCCTAGCTGGGTCTTCTTCAAGTATCGGTCTCCAGGTGAGCTTGAGTAAAATCATGTACATGTATAATTGTACGTAAATATTGAGCATTACGTTACTATTTGAATAATCGAAATATCTGCTACCTCGTTTAATATTCCTGACGCATTTACGCTAATTAAATTGTTTCAGCCATTGACATCCTGTTAATTAATTTCACAGACAGCTTTGAATAATATTACCTCTCACTGCGGTCGGTTATCTATTGAAGCAATTAAATTGCCTCAAACGAATACAATTCAATAGTAACTTGTTAATATACTTTATAACATTTATAAATCGTATTTATAAAAAAACAACCAATAAAAGGTCGTAATATAATAATAATGTTCACATGCAGCCGCTTAAACAGCAGCGATATTTAAAAAAATACGATTGTCCTTATGCAGAACATTTTTGCGTGATTAGACAAGACACGTGTATTTTTTATGTAAATTTTATTTTTCGTTCTATATGAAAACTTGAACTACTATTATAAAAAAAATACATGCAAATTAAGGCTCATTTAAAAACACGTAAAAAATATTATTCGCATTCTTGTAGGTGGTCATCATCATCGTCAACAGTCTGTGATAGTCCACTGTTGGTCCCCGCAGGATTCGAAACCTCCAGTTTCGAAAGCACGCGCCGATACCACTAGGCTACGGAGGCGGTTTGTAGGTGATATGTCCCCTTTTTACAGGGGACCTTCTGGGCTGATACCACCGCGGTTCCTATTTCTGCCGCAAAGCAATTGTGTGAAAACACTGCTGTGTTCCGGTTTGAAGGGCGCCGTAGCCAGCGTATTTACTGGGCAAACGTGACTTAACATCTAATATCTCACGGTTAGCCGCGTTTTGGTGATACCACTGGTATTGCCAATGTCTATGGGCGTGCCCCGATTGCTCATCTGCCTGCGTAACTAATAAAAAAAAATCTTGTGCCGCGGGCGAATAAAATAAATCGTGTCACTAAGGCGTAACAGTCTGAATTAACTTATAAAGTTTTTCTCGTCGTTCAACAGTTGGTTACATAATAACGAGAAATCAGGAAATAAAAAAGAGAAACGACTTTAATGTTAAGAATTGTAAAGTAAAACTTTTTATAAACTAATAACTTAATGTTTATGTACGACTTTAAAAAGTTACTTGGTCTGCATGAATAGGAATAACAGAATCTTCTGTGTGCAAACCAAATAAAACCAGTTAACTATACACATAATTAACAGAATCTAATCTCGAAATGAAAAATAGCGGCAAGATTTCTTAACTTGTTTAGAGTTTGACATAACACTTTATTAAAATGGATTTCAATTTTTTGTAGTAATTGAATAGATTTATAACTTCTAGACTTAGTTATTTTTTACGCAACTGTTAATTTTTTATGACCTATGCAGAAAAGGCGTATTTACCGGCCAGATAATCCATGTACAAAGAAAAGTCATATGCTTGCGCACGTAATATCAGGCCGTGCAAAAAGGTACAGTTTAACAGGGCACGGCCACGTAATGTACGGCCAATAATTGAATGTCAACGTGACGGCCCTTTAATTAGTCAGAAAGCCAAACATTCCAAACGAGGCTAACCATAAATAACAGAACAATTTGTTGACCAATAAGAGACGAGTGAGAGACGACCTGACCGACAATACGAAAGTGTACAAAGATTATCGGGCCTTGCATTATCCCCCCGTAAGGATATGCACGGCCAGATAATGCACGACCTGATAATTCACGCGTATATTGGACCATGAGTCATGCATTGCATTATTATGCCCTTAAACTACGCGAGGCATACTCTTTCTAAAGACAACAGAGAGCCGTGGGCCAATTGTTGTAATAATACAAATGTAAATAATAATTTTTTCTCAAACAATCTCATTCACTATTTCATTTTTGAATTTTGAATAATGCTGCAATCGACGTTCATCGAACGGACGTCAACGGACGGACGGAACTACGCGAGTAAAAAATAAATTAAAAAATAATATCTTAAGTGTTTAACGCAAGAAATTCAAAACTTTTTACTTAAGTTTATGTTGTGTACAAGGACATATGTTGTAGTAGTAAAAGTACTGTATTAAAACTAAAAATAAGTCTTTAGTGAATAAGTGCCACTATAATAACAACAAGGTTAGTGAAGTCGAAGAAAGAAAATAAATTTGTCAACAAACAATGAACATGATTGTGATGTCAGTGTCCCATATTCAAATAAAAATCATAGATGAAGAATAAATTAAATTAACGAAAACATCTCAAAAAGTGGCACTAAGTTGAGTGTGTTATCTTTGTGTACCTCCTATTCTGGAAGCTAAAAGATCAACGTTTCGCAGCAGACTACGCTTCTAATGAAACCAAATTTTCGTCCCGCTGTTGAAGTAATGCGCTAGCCCCGTGGTATCAGTCTTGAAAAACTACTATAAATACATATTACGTGCGCGCGCATCCTGGGTTCGGTACCGCTATATGAAATCTTGTAAAACATTGTCAACTTTTTTGTTTATAAATTTTTTTGTCTATTTATTTGGTGAATAATGTATACATTTTGGTGAAGAAATAGTGACTCCTTTTAATAATTTATTTTACATTTTTTTTTTTTTTTGAAATTAGAACAAATTACAAATAACATTTAACCTTATAATTCTGTTTTGTCGATAATAATTATTTTAATTACTTTGCTCTTACCAACTTTATATGTACATATACATTGCTGCAATTTCCTATTTATCAATGCTCTTTGTTTACATAGACGGAATTTCAAACACAACGTATATAGTGACAATTGGTCCATGTTTTAAAATTAACTTTAAATAATTAATAATAAATTAACAGTTCTAACTAATAAACTAATGAATAAAGAGCTGCAGATAAAATATAACTTTTAAACAACTGAAATTAGTAATTTAATGTTTTGGACGTTAAGATCTCTCTGTTAATCTTGAAATAATCAAATCTCTTTACACCTTAAAATAATAAATATGGATTCACTATCCAAAGAAAAAGAATGTTATAAGTGTTCCAAAAAAATAAATGGAGTTAATTTCCTAAAATGTAGTATATGTATCAAAGCATTTGATTTAGATTGTACTAATATTTCTTTTAAAAGATTTAATATCATGTCTAAGGAAAGGAAACAAAAATGGAAGTGTGTTATTTGCACGCAGAAAGAAAAAATAGATACTTCAATAAATTCTCCTAGTGTACTCCATTCTGTGGGAAATACAGTGAAGCAAAGACATGAAATACAATGCATACAAAATCACCATGTTACACAAAATGTTACCCTAAGACCTAATAATAAAAGTTCGAAGCCGTCTAGTACACCATGCTTATCTTCATCTGACTCTGAATATGATATTAAAAGCCTTCCTGATATATCAACAGCCTATAATTTCGAGCTAGAAATTGTAAAAGAAGAACTAGAAAAAACTAAAAGCTTATTAAACAGTGCTAATACAGAAATAGAAAATCTTCTACTCGAAAACAGTTCGCTTAAAAAGACAAATTTAGAGCATGAAAAAACAATAGCCCAACTTAAAGATACTTGCAATAACCTGTGTTATGGGTCTTCTGCACAAAAAAAGAAAAATAGAAAAAGTATTAAGAATATTACGTTGGAGGAACAAACACCCAAATCTAGCAAAATCACATTAGAACAAGAAAATATTGCAATAAATGACGAAAGCGGCTTAAAAATATGTCCTCCTAATGAAGCTGTCGTAGATCTGGAGATTGCTAATAATCAACATGACATAAAAGGTAATATACATATAGGAAAAATGTCATTGCCGCAACCTTATTACAGAACTATACACATTTTAGGAGACCAACAGGCAATAGGACTTGCAAATATTTTGCGTACAGACCGACAAAAGACTAACAATTTGCCATATAAAGTTATATCTTTTTTAAAACCAAATTCTGATTGTAGTGAGTCTTTGAACTATTATAAATCACTGCTTAAAGAAATAAACACTGAAGACAAAATTGTACTTTCTATAGGCGCAAATGACACAAATCCTTTTAAAATTTTAAATGATCTTGGTGTTGTGCTTCATAGTCTTAGTAAATATAAAGTGTATGTTTTAAACGTTATAAATAACCCTCATTTGAATATACAGACTCTAAATGACAATATAGCTTCCTTGATAAAACTATTTAAAAATTGTACGTTTTTGTCATTAGATCCTTATAATACTAAGAATTATATGAGGGATATGGCCCGAAAAATTAATTTTAATATCGACTGCTATGACTATGACTCGGAATTTTTATCCATTAAAAAATTAAAGGATAGAATTATTCAAACAAGCAAAAGTTGGGCAAACAAGCAAACAAACCAAACTAAGAATTTACATACAATAAAAGGCACTATTCCTTATTATTTCAATTTAATAAACTTAAAAAACGAAGTACATATTAAGGAAAAAGTAAATTTTCAAAAGAAGATGAACAATTAGGACCAAAAGAGGAAAATACCGTACTATTTTAAATCTCTTAGAAAAGAACAAAATAATTCCTTTCGTATATAAACTAGGAAAAAAATATTGCAGGTATAAATTCTAAAAAGATATTTTGGAACTGACTCTAGACGAACTAAAGGAGAATAAAAATATTGAAATTGATATTCTATGTTTCACAGAAACTTTTATTAGGATTAGCGACAGCAAAATTATATTATTAATGGTTTTAAATTAGCTAGTTTCTTTGGTCGCAATAAAAACAGGGGAGGTGTTTGTATTATGGCAAAAGAAAACTTGGAATGGAATAACATGAGTTATATTTCAGATATATCGGAATCAGAACACTTTGAAGTTTGCGGTATTGAGGTCCCACTACATAATGTTTATGTTATTTGCCTCTATCGGACACCAAAATCAAACCTGGACATATTTTTCGAAAAATTTCAAATTTTACTTGCAAAACTAACTCACAATATAAACAAAAAGATTATTATATCTGGGGATCTAAATATTAACACTTTAGATTATAATAATTCATCGAAAGATAGGTTTCATGATATTCTAAATAGTTTTAATTTGCAAAGTCATGTTAAAGAACCAACACGTGGATCGAGCTGTATTGACCACATATTAAGTAACATTGAAAATTCTACCTCTTATGTCAAAACTTTGTATCTGTCCGATCATGAAACTGCCCAATTTTTTACATTTAGGACGCATGTGCAATTTAACAAATCTTATTATTGGGAATTTAGGAAAAAATATAATTCGGGTAATATTAAAAGATTTTGTGAGAGTTTAAAAAACATCACATTCAACGAAATTTTCAACTGTAAAGATATAAACACAGCTTACAAACAATTTGAAGAAACTTTTCTTCTAATCTACAATTTATTCTTTCCAACGGTGAAGATAAAGAAAGCATCTGTACAAATAACAGAAGTGGATAACTAAAGGATTAAGAATCAGTAGTTTAACTAAGCGAAAGCTGGGTATTCTTAAACAAAGAAAGGATACAGAAGAAAACAAGAATAAATACAAATCCTACGCCAAAATATTAAAAAATTGTATCGCCACATCTAAAAAGATTAATTACATACAAATAATAAAAAACAGCAGAAATGTTGGAAAATCTTCATGGGACTTAATCAAAGCTGAATCTAAGGGTGAGGCTCATAAGAATACAATTAATTTAATCAAACTAGGCCAAAAGGTTATAAAAAGTCCTACAGATATTGCAAACGCGTTTAGTGACTATTATAAAAATTTATTAAATGCATGTCCACTCAATAAAAAATGTAGTAATTTACTAAATTCTTCCCCCAACCCATGTAATAGTATTTTTCTGCATCCAGTAACGATTTCAGAAATAAAAAATATACTCATGAGCTTAAAAAATACCAAGACAGAAGGATATGACGGAATTAATGTTAAAGTTATTAAGTTTGTAAAAAACGAAATAGCTCCTATTCTCGCCTTCCTAATAAATCTTTCTTTTGAAACAGGTGTATTTCCACAACAACTGAAGTTATCTCTAATAAAGCCGATTTACAAAAAAGGTGAAAAAAGTGACTTAAGCAATTACCGTCCTATTTCTATATTATCAATTTTTTCCAAAATATTTGAAAAGGCTATGCAAGAACGTCTTCTGAAATTTTTTAACAAAAACAATATCATAAAAAATGAACAGTTTGGCTTTCAAAAAAATAAATCAACTTCACTAGCATGCTTCGAACTAATAAAGATGATTATACATGCTATTGATGACAAAAATAATGTTACAACGATATTCTTCGATATGACAAAAGCTTTTGACTTTGTCACACATGAAATTCTACTTCAAAAGCTAGATTGTTATGGAATTAGAGGTGTAACTCTGAATTGGATAAAATCTTACCTAACATCACGACCGGAATATGTTGAGATTATGACTGGACCACAAAATATTATGAGATCTCATAGATCCCAATTATTAATAAAAGCTCTGAGTTCCTCAGGGAAGCGTTCTTGGTCCTTAATTATTTATCATATATGCTAATGACTTACCTAACTCAACAAAGTACCCATGTATAATGTTTGCAGATGATATTTCATTAGTTGTGAGAAGCAAATGCAATAACAATATAATAAAACATGAAGATGATATTAAAAGTGCTATTAAAGATGTCGTGTCTTGGATGGAGATGAATAATTTAATTGTGAATATTTCTAAAACTAATTATGTACATTTTAGAGGTACAAATAAAAACAAACCTAATCTTACTATATCATTTAATAATCACAAACTACAAGAAAAAGAAATAATTAAATTTTTAGGAATAATTATTGATAAAAACTGTAATTGGAAGGCTCATATAGATGAAATCTGCAACAAAACTAATAGATTTGTATATGTTTTAAACAGATTACGAAGAATATCTTCACATCGAACTGCTGTTATGGCGTATCATGGGTACGTGGACACAATTTTAAGATACGGATTAGTAATCTGGGGCAATAGCTCGAACATAAATAGAGCATTTATGGCACAAAAACGATGTATCCGGGCAATATGTGGAGTTAAATGGTTTGACTCTTGTAAACCATTATTTAGAGCTCTAAATATTATGACATTACCGTCATTATACATTTTTGAAACATGTGTGCATGTCCAAAAAAATAGAAGTATGTATAAAAGAGCTATTGAAATCTTCCCTCGGAGCTCACGAAATTTAAATAGACTAGTCCTAGATAAAATACCAAAAACGGCACTATTTCATAAAAACTGCTACGCTATGAGCATTAACATATATAATAAACTTCCCATTGAGATAAAAAAAGAAAAAAATATTTCTAAATTCAAACTCAAACTCAAAAAATGGTTGCTGGCTAGATGTTTCTATGATGTAAAAGAGTATCTTTATGAGAAATAATTCTTTTATATTTTATCTGCACTGTTCATTTCATTATTACACTTTTTAATTGTTGTTGTTTGATGCTGAAGAATGAATATGTTATTTTTAATTCATTATTTAATGATCATTATAACAATTTGATTTGTCATTTAATTACTTCAGTTACTTGTAATCAATTTTATAAAATTATTTTTAATTGTTTAATGTAGGTAATTAGGTAATATTAATGATTCCTAATTATTGTATTAAAATACTGTTCTAATTATTTAAAATGTTATAACTTAAATTATTCTATTAATTTTCGCATGCCTAATTAGGCAAACATGTGAGACTCTAGACTGTATGTATATCTATTTATATACCATGTTTAAGCGAATAAATGATTGATTGATTGATTGATTGATAAAAAATCTGCTGATTACTTAGTCAAGAAACATTATAAAATCGTATCATCGCCAAATGCCGTATAGGAAAAATTAAAATGCGTTTAAAATGGGAATGAGTATTTTTATTTGACATAGATTAGGTTACAAAAAGGCAGGATAATAGCATACTACTAGTGTAATACAACTTCTTTTAAAGAATAAAGCTAAAATTGTTAAAAATTAATAAAGATTAAAAAATGTTCTACTAAATGCATTGATTCACTTACAACTAAAATATTCACTGACTTAAACAATCTTCAAAACAGTTTTCATTAAGAAAATAAAAGAATTACAAATCTGTGATTTGTTGCACAATTTTTAATTAAAAATGCACAACTGCAACTAATACTTCACCAAAAAATAAAAGAATTATTTGTCCATATAAACACTATTTAAGATCACAGTGCAAAATATTTTTTTACCATTATAAAATAAATTTTTCAATGAGTAAAAACTAATCATATAAAGAGTTTATACTAAACTGCACAACTTTTTTTAAATTAGAAGCTGCAAAAAAATTTTATTACTTCTATGGTATTGCCAAACTTAAGAAACTTCAATAACATCAGGGTTGTTAACTTTAGCAGCTTCTTCCTTTACACTTATACATGAGGTCTTAGTATTAGTTAAAGAAAGACATTTATGCTTAACCCTAATGTGTTTACGCACAGAATCTCTACCATGAAACTTGACATCACAGTGCGGACAAGAATATTTCTTCTCTTCAAAATGTATTCTCTCATGTAGACTCAGCTTTTGCGTACTTTGGAAGAACATACCACAGATTGTACATGGTATATTGACATCATTATGTTTCCTTTTATGTTTCTTCATAGTGTCCGACCTGTGTGATTTGTATTCCATAAATCACACTTGTAGATGTATCGATGCTTATTATGAATTGAACGCCTGTGATTGCACAGTTCGCACAAGTGTAGAAAGTGGCCGCACACTTCTCACAAGTGTACGATTTGACACCACTGTGCCTTTGCATGTGGGGCTTGTAGCTCTTTCTGCTTAGCATTTTCTTACATATTGTACACATGATTTTATCATCAGTATGACTCTTTAGATGGCGATAAATGCGAAACCTTCCCTTGAGATATTTTCCACAAAAATGACATGTGACTTCCATCTTGTATTCTTTGTGAGCTGTCTCCTTATGAGTTTGGAGAGAGCTCAACTGTGTAAATGTATTTGAACAAAGCTCACATTGGAATGGTTTCTCACCGCTATGTCTAACTAGATGTGTTTGTATATCTTTAATTCTCTTAGTTTTGTATGGGCACTCTTTACAATGGAAAATTCTTGCTTTACCAATACCTACTATGTGTAACATACCACTAGCAGCCACGGTACAGCTTTTCCTCTTAGTTTTTAAATGTGTGTGATATGCTTTATAACTTTTAAATGCCATTTTGCATGTTTGACAAATCAATGTGCTCAACAAGTGTGTCCTTTTCCAATGAACTCTCAATTTGCACTTGCTTTTGAAGAAGGAACCACAGTCATGACATTGTAGTTTTACTTCTTGTGCATGGTTATCATTGACTATTTCCACATGTGCAAATAATACACCATCTTTTGTAGAATCGTCATCCCTATAATCGGATCCGACTTTTAATTTATTGGTAATATTATTCGACGAATAATTAAACACTGTAGATGCTTCTTCTTTTTTAATAACTGTTAATGTATTAATTTGTGGATTTATTAAATTTTGTACACTGTTCGTGTTCAGAAGATCATTAGAAGAGATACATTTGTCCTTAAAATTAATAGCTGTTTCTAATTCTAACAAACATACGGAACATATGTGTTGTGGAAACCCATCATCTTTTTTCATTAAAATATTTGTAATGGCATTAATTTGATCATATATATAGTCATTTTTATACTTGGCAAATATGGATTTATATTTTTTTGCATTATGTTTTAAACACACCCGGCAAAGCAAAGTATTATTTTCTTCTTGTTTCATTTTCTTTTTTAAATAGCTCGTTAACAACTTGTGTTATATATTGTAACTTGTGTTATAATCCATAAACCTGTTCATTTCATACGCTTCTTGTTAGATTACATGTTATTTATGTTATTAAACTTATTAAAACCCTAGTTTATAAATAATAATAATGTTTAATGAGCATTTTTACCTATACTAAAAATGACAGTTGACAGTTTTGTATTTACTGCACTGTCCAAAAACAAAACAATGATTGGAACAAGAAACACGATTCGAATAATTAAAAGATTATTTATACCAGAAAATTTTTTAATAAGCTCGAGGAAAATATTGAGCTTGCGCTTACACTACATTTTATAGTAAAATTATAAAAAGCTAATCCACTTATTTATCGATTTTTTAATAAATATATTTAAATAACGTGAAAAATCGGTAAATAAGTGGATTTGATATGTATAATCACGTAAATAAAAGAAATAATAATGTAAAAAGCTAGTTTATAAATAATCGCGCCTCATTATAAATTATTCTTATATCGATTTCTAGGCTAAATGACAAACTGAATCGATCCATTTTTATATTATCATTAACCCCTCCAGTCCTCTATTTGGACGTGTGGAAAATGTACATTATGGGCAACAAGACAGGAATGCAGTAAAAAGTGGACGTAACTTGATTGACTTGACTGAGATTTCATTTCAATTGCGATGACGCTTTGGGGACTTAAAGTGAGCCAATAAAACCGAGCCAATGTGGCCAGTCAGTGAGGGTTGTACGAATCGGGCTGGTAAAGTTCTCTTTGAGACAAACCTGGAAAATGCTGGCTACGATTGAAGGGAGAAAAACTTGTTGTTTCTCTTGTCACCAAAAGTGTAGACATGGGGCATGGCAAACGCCGACTTTAATAGGCTATCTTTCTTTCAAGACTCAGTGTGGCCGCACCTGGTAATATATTACATAACGTCTGTTTTTGTTCACGGGCAACAGGCTATCCCACGTGTAGCCCACCCAGGGACTATGGAAGCCAAAAAATTGAGAGCCTGCTAAGAAAATGTCTCCAGTCTCGTTTCAGACACAAAAGTAAAAATGGGTGCGTGTACTTATGTACGCGCGTGAGAAGTTATACTTCTTTGGCATCATTAAAAATAGTTTTTAATTGCATGCAAATAATTAATTACAATAAAATAATAGAAGGATTGGAAAAGGATAATCAACAAAGTTCAGTTTAAATTTGAAAAATTAAATAAATAAATATTTATTATTTATTAAATTGTCTTATTATTCGAATTGTATTTTTAATTAAATGATGTCCACTTCCATAGTATCTTCCCGTAATGTCTGAATCGGAACTTCAGTTATCATTTTTATCAAAAGTTTTCATTAAATTTATTTAGTTATTTTTATAAATATTTATTATTTATTCAATTTAATAGCAAATATTAAAAATTAATATTATAATTTGATGTTCAATTTTAATTTTTATCACAAACTTTTTATTAAATGTTTTATTAAATTTATTACTTTATTTTGTGAATATTAAATAACCAATAATAAGTATTTAACATTAATAATTTAATAATATTTAGTGTTAATTATATTAAATAAAAGTATTTTAATTTATATCAATAAATAATACATACGGATAGTTAACCTCAATTATATTGGAGCACTTGAAAAAGTATATAAGCACAATTTTTTTCACTAATATTCACAAATAGTAAGTAATATCAATCAAAAATAATTAAGACAATTAAAGATGATAGATTTACAAGAACTAATCATAAATAATTCGATTAAGAATTTATGGATTCACAAGACGTACTTTGATATATCATATAACTGGTAGTTCAGCGCCATCTGTTGCTTACAAATGTAGAATTCCTAAGAGATGTTGGCTTACTTGTACAGCGGTACTATAAATCAGAAGCTTTGATTATGTGTGACTAGATGGCGCTTATCTAAAACGTATTACATAGATAAATCACAATGTTGATATATTAAATGAATAAAAATATTACCATTATATCAAGTTGAATAAACATCATTACAAATATTAATATATTTAATATAAATTTAAATAATATAAAATATATTATTAATAATAATATTATATATATATATATATACCAAAAACGAACCTTAATCCTAACTCATAGAGCACATTATGCAACAACTATCGCAAATAAATAATATTTAGTGTTAATTATATTAAATAAAAGTATTTTAATTTATATCAATAAATAATACATACGGATAGTTAACCTCAATTATATTGGAGCACTTGAAAAAGTATATAAGCACAATTTTTTTCACTAATATTCACAAATAGTAAGTAATATCAATCAAAAATAATTAAGACAAAGATGATAGATTTACAAGAACTAATCATAAATAATTCGATTAAGAATTTATGGATTCACAAGACGTACTTTGATATATCATATAACTGGTAGTTCAGCGCCATCTGTTGCTTACAAATGTAGAATTCCTAAGAGATGTTGGCTTACTTGTACAGCGGTACTATAAATCAGAAGCTGTGATTATGCGTGAGTAGATGGCGCTTATCTAAACGTATTAATAGATAAATCACAATGTTGATGTATTAAATGAATAAAAATATTACCATTATATCAAGTTGAATAAACATCATTACAAATATTAATATATTTATATAATAATATATTTAATATAAATTTAAATAATATAAAATATATTATTAATAATAATATATATATATATATACCAAAAACGAATCTTAATCCTAACTCATAGAGCACATTATGCAACAACTATCACAAAAAAAAACGACAACTCCATTATCACTACACAAAAATCAACCTTATCACTATGTAATATGGACCTTATTACATTTTCACCGTTTTCATTATAAACTGTTAATTTTTGTGACAAATCGTAAAATTTCACTCTCATCATTTTTCATAACGCGCCTAAAGAAGTATAACTTCAAAACGAGTTACAATATACGGACGGTACTGCTCCCACGGACCTACCATAACGCAGTCACACGGCGCAACTCCGGAAATACCAACACTGTTTTTCCTCGCGTCTCTTCAACGCAGGACAAAGATTGTGGTACGACCTTCCACTTTTCCTCTCCCCTCCAGGCGCAGACATAACAACTTACAAGCTTATTAGGCTCTATTGCAGACGTTCAGGATTCTCTTAGCTTTTACGAAGTTAGACCGCGTGCAAGTACTGAGTCCTACTACTGCGACTAAATAGGACTCCTTTGGGGAAATCATCGCCAATCTAAGTTAAAAAAACTGGAACGCCGCCGTGCTCTACGGAACTACGACCGTACTCCTCTACACTGCTAGCTCACCGATGTAGACTGCTTTTTGACTATCATTATGATGACTACTATTATGCACGAGAATATGAGACACGCAAAATGCAAACGCCCTTACCGGGGTGCACTTAAATCGCTTTTTTCGAAGCGGCTGCTAATGCTTCTGGTTATTATATTTCACTGATTGCCTTATGCATCGTAAATGTATATACATATACATGTTTCTTCTGTATATCAGAATGTATATTAATGTTAATGTGTTTCCACTACAACACTGTCCGTGAGGTTCGTTAAATGGGACTTTACTAAAAAAAGGGGGGCTTAAATCTTTTTACCGCTACCTTAAGGACGGTGATCATGGGAGGTAAAAAAATTGTAATAGGTTCTTCATCTCGGATTAGAACTACATAAAATGTAAGGATTTTCAGCCACAAACGTGAAAAATAGTATATTTTTTAATAGAACGAGCACGGTTTTTGCAAAGGACCCTGTGAGCTGGGAAAGTATTTCTGTTATAGGACAATTTGGGAATATAGGATATAGTAAAAAAAGATTTTAAATAAATAGATGTAATACTTTATATTCGATTTTTTATAATACATATCACTTTCACTTTACATCTTTATATGTTATTTAATAATTCTTTTGTTTACTCTTCATTAAGTAAAACGAATTCTAGGGATCACTTCCTTTTATCTACAACGATCTTGTTTACGGAACACAGATAATTCAAAAATGTCATTGTAATCGTAAATCGTATAAGATTGAGTCTTTGTTTATTCTCTCTCTTTTACTCTATTTATTTTTGCTGCATCTTTAGTTAACAATTTTATTTAAATTAAATAATTTAAATAAAAGGAAGAAAATCCGTAAAATTAGCTTCATTTAATGCGTACAAGCAAATAAAATCGTAACAGTTGCAACTTAGGGATAACCTATGTTCAAAAAAAAAAACCTAAAATTATAAAACACTAAGATTCTAAGAAGACTAGTTAAATATTTCATAACGGTATAACTTTAGTGTCTTTGTTTAGTTTTCTGAAAAATAAAAGAACGCAATGTTGAACAGAATACAATACTTAGGCTAGTGACTGAAATCACACAATTCTGAGAAAAGAATACAACACTGAGACGGGCAACATTTAAATAACCTAATTTTACCGTTTTTATTACATGTTATTTCTACTTACTTTTTTTCTATAATAATTTTCGAGAAAGGCTTGATATGACTTCCTTCGATTTAAAAAAAAAAACATCGAAAATTTTATAAGACAGATACATAAATTTATAATTAGCGTAAAAATAAACGTTTCCATATTAACCAAAATGTTAAGAATAAAATCTTAGCTGTCTAATGGAACCTTTAAATTCTAACATGAATTCATTTATACACTTTCATCATTTTTCAATAACCTTATTGACATAGTTATTTTTAGGTTAATAACAAAAGCTATATTTTTTTGAGCCCACTCTTAGTTGGGATAGATTAACAGTTTTATATTTGTTAAACCAACAACGAAACACATTCACCATACTTTAATAGTTAGATTTGCAGAAATAACATTTGCTTCCAACAATATATTGGTTATTGAGTAATCAAACGGCGTTTGCACCTGCTTTTTTAACGCAGGTATGTCAGTTAATGTTGTAGGTTTCTCTTAAAGTGGTAACTTATAAAAAAAATAATCTGGCCGTTGTCTGTTGTTCTTAAAATAATATTGGATACACAACTAAGGCACGTTCCTCAGACGTATACAATCGTTCAACTTACACCTTGGTCCCATAACTATACAATGGATTGGATCGTAATCATAAATCGCAAAGATATTGTACTTAAAACCTATGGCCCCGTAATCAATGAATACAACGCACGCCGTGGCAAACAGCTTGTGAACCATTCAAACGTTATTCAATACAAATTATATCCATACTGACGTTTTTAAAATGGGAGTTTATCATGCTTTGGCTTACAGCTATATCGTTTCATGGTTCACTTTAAGAAAATTAATCATATTATTAGTGAAATCGGGTGTTTTATTAATATTTAGTGAGTAATGATTGATAGAAACACTTCAATTCGTAGCATTACAAGATGCTGCCTTAAAGATTCTGCAAAATTATTTGGCACAAGTATCCATAGCTTGCTAGATCTATAATGTTGTATGCGTTCAGTCAATGACATGTATGTTAATGGACTTATTCAAGTTTTTCAATTTAAATCATTCAAGCAGTGTTAAAAAATATGAACATACCTTTAAATGTTTGTATTGTAAAATTATATGGAAAATCAATCAATTATGTTTATACCTTACTCAATTAAATAAATCAAAAAATGCAGTCAAAAAGGGACCAACTATCAAAATAGTTTATATTTAAACCACACCATTTCATATGCAAACTATTCAAAAATTCAATGCAGTCAAAAACTTTCTAAGTAGTCAAGTAACATGTTCACTTATTCAAGTTTCAATTCGTTAGAGTCATCATTTTAATCTTTACTTTAATTCTGTATGTAAGCTATGAATAAATGTATATTTTTAATATGAACAAAACATACTATACATTACTTTGTTGAACTCTGCATGACCTATATTGTCATTTATAGTCATATAAAAGCATAAAACCATAGGTATAGTATATTATGTACAGTTGTTAATACATAAAATTGATAACTTACAGTTCAAATAATATCCAAATAATCGTAACCAAGAAGGTTATCTTTTATATAGTCACATGTTAGATTTAGTCATTATATTTGCCTATTTCACAGTCTGATATTAATGGCGGGAAATTAAAGATTATTGTTTTCATTAGACTTTCTTACTTATAGTCTACAAAAACATGTATCAGGTAATCACTTTTATAATTTATGTCTTTTTGGTTCTAGGTTACTTAAATCATCTTTCTGGTTAATTTGCGTGAAGTTCACATTTTAGTTCGTCAAAAAGATTGAGCGAAATTGTTGCTAAAAAGATAAAAATATTCAGCCACCATAGAGAAAAAAATTTAATATGTCATTTAATAATAATAATATTGGTAAGAATGATAAATAATACAGTTTTACGAATTTTATCACATCTTAACTAATATTTTTTAAATTATGCCTGAGGTTTTAGACCCTGCCTTAATAAATAAAAATTAATGGCAACCTTACTGTCTTAACCATGTCAGTCAGGACTGATAAGGGCTTGAAACGATTTATAATTTTGAAATATAAAGTAATTAACTTCAATAAAATCCGTAAAACTGTAACTTATCAATTGAAGTTTTTGGATAAGTCACGGAAAGTTGAGATTAAAATATTTCAAGTACAACTTTTGTCGAGTAGGAAAACATGTTTGTGACGACATAGTTATTTTATCTATATTATCTGCCACAGCGTGCGTCGCTTTTAGTCTAACACCCTTCAGTCCGGTGGCTCTTGGTGGGAGCAGTGCGGGACCGGGGTCGGGGAGGATTTGAAGGCACGCGGGAATAGGGAAGAGTAGGATGGGGGCGGTTCGTACTCTGGTGGCGTGGCCGGCAGCGGGCCGGCGAACAGCTGCTGCGACGTGGACGTCACGGTGACGGTTGGCGGCATGTCGATGCAGGACGGCGGAATGTTGATCGGCGTGTCGGACGGCTTGGAGCGCTTGCAGCAACACTCTGGAAGGAGAATTGTTTGTTCATTAATCGGTTTTTAACTGCCTCCGTAGCCCAGTGGTGAGAGCGTAGGTTTTGAAACCGGAGGTCGTGGGTTCTATTCAAATTATCAACAAATTTTCATTGTTCTTTTCTAGTTGGTTACGGCAATTTGGGCCGATTACCCAATTGTGAGATGATAAGGCATATCAAAAGTCGGTCTACCCACCAACCCGCATTGGACCAGCGTGGTGAGATACGGTCTAAAGACACCCTAATTTAGAAGTCGTGCGTTTGGGGAGGCATATGTCGAAAGTTTAAGATAAGATTAAAAACGCAAAGATCGTTAATAGACATATCGAGACTAAGTGTCTGTTCCATTTACCATCAATATATATATTTGAATTTGTTAAGCAATGCTTATTTTAAACAGGAATCTTATATCGGCTTATTTTAAGTTCTTTTTATGAATAAAGTGTCAAGATGAGCGAACGTTTACAAAATGGTATCAATAAAAATTATATAAACGACACCACAAGTTCGCTCGTCACCCTGAGGAATAGGATATTAAATCTCATTTTTTCTGTCACTAATGCTTCTCATATCAGCCTACTGCAGTCAGAGAGCTTATCTTTGAACATATGTACATCAATAAATAATCGAACAAGAATATAATGCCTTACCCCAAGCCAAGCAGAACATGAGGATGGTGGCGCAGACGAGCATCCCCACCACGAGGTAGCTCCAGGGTCCGTAAGGCTTCAAAGCCGCAGCGAACTCCATGAACGCGTTCGACTTTTGCTCGCCCTCACTTATCTTCACTGAAAGTTTCAAATCGCCTACTTTCATTCACAAAGAAATCAACATTTCGATGGAAACATTCATAAAAATGTTTTAACGGTAGTATTATGTTATTAGGTAATTAGTTTAACAATTAAATGTTTAATAGACACTGCTAATAGTACGTAAGTATGATAATTAAAATTACAATCATAGTTAATACAGGCAGAGTATACTAAAATAATTACGACGTCAGTATTTGTCTGTAAAAACTAAGATATTTTATAAAACAACAATAAAATTAAAGCACAAACGTACTCATGTGAGTTCAAACCTTTGTACAATAAAATATCTTCAACCAAGCAAAGAATGCACTTTGAAAATTGAATGATTGAATAATACTGTTTTATCAAAACAAAAACCAGGCAATTAAGTAATCAAACAAAACTCACTTATCACTGAAGGCTTAGTCATCCCATCGGACTGATCCAATCCCAATAGCTCCTGGTTCCGTGCGGCGAATCTCCTCAGCAGTTCCAGTAGTGGAGGGTCTCTCCTGTGGGAGCAGGCGCTGGTGTCCTCATCTTCGCCCCCAGGGCAGTGGCGGACCCCGTCGCAGACCAGGTACGAGGATATGCAAAGGCTGGTCACGCCGCATACGAACTGGGACTCGTTGTTGCATATCGCGCCTGGAGATAGGGTATACGATTGTTGAATTCGTGCAAAGTGAAACCAAAGTCAACGATAAAAATCTTTATTCCATATGTAAGCATTAAACTCTCTTATTAATCGTCAATTAATCTACCACCGGTTCGTAAATGAAAGCTTTTGACATGAGAAGAACCTGCACTAAAAATCTCGGCGAGACCACTTTTTTCCTTTTTCGAATATACACAAACTACTAAAACAAGTGATGTATGCAATCGTTAAACTCAATTAATTTTTTTAAAAACAAATAAAATAAATAGTAGTAATAGAAAAAAACTACCAAAACGAGGTAATGTATGTACACCAAAGCAGCATTCGTTTTTTTTATGCACTCTGCAACTTTAATTAGTCTAATGCAATTGTTGATTTAATCAGACTAATGATCAATGTTGTTTGCGATGGTTGTTGTGTTTCAGTGTGAGTATGTATATATATTACGTATACGATGTTTTCTTCATTTTTTATGGCATGCAGGCAGACGAGCACTCGGGCCACCTGATGGAAAGTGATCACCGACGCCCATAGACATTAGCAATACCAGTGGTATCGCCAACGCGCTGCCTACCGTAAATACGCTGGCTACGGTGCCCTTCAAACCGGAACACAGTAGTGTTTTCACACTACTGCTTCACGGCAGAAATAGGCACCGCGGTGGTACCCGCCCAGACGGTCTCCTGTAAACAGGAGACCTACCACCGGTCACCATCATATTTCACCAAGCCATTTTCCCAAGTTATCATGAGGTCGGTCTCCAATCCATCCAGATTTACCTGAATAACAGTTTTTACGCAGTGCAACTGGCATCTGATCTCCACTACCCAAAGAGTAAACTGCATTCTAAGGATGAATTAGTAGTCAGTAAATTTAAAGGCTGGCCTTACAGAACGACAGCCAAAGATAGTCTTGACAACCGGGACCGACTTTTACATGACCATCCGACGCATATAATATACATGTATTATGTATACGGCATGATAGTATAAATCTCATAAGGGTTACTATTTTTAATCCGTGCAAATATGTTTTTAATAAATATTTTTATTCTATTTAAGACATCTTTAAGCCAAGTAAAGCAAATTAGGTAAAAAATGACTAATGTCGAACTCAGTTGGCGCCAAAACTTATGATTTCGTGCAGGGATTGCACATGGCGGCAGGCCACCGATGACAATTTATTATAATTTCACTTACATTAGCGTTTAACATTAGACATTTATTTACTTAAATTTCACGTTTTGTTTGGCTCTTGTATAGTTTTACTGGAAAGCACTTACCACTGTTGACAGCGGTGACCACGAGCCGCAATTTCTCCGTGTGCTGGTAGGGAGTGGTAGGCGGGTTCCAGACGATTCGGATTTTGGGCGGCAGCAGTTTTGTTCCGGCTTTCGCGGCTACCTGCGCCGCGTTCCCGCCACAAAGCGACAGCCGCCATATTGGATTCTTCGCATCGCCAATGTACTGTGAGAATAAGAAAATAAACTTAATCCCGTCATGAATATGTAAACAAGCAATTATTATACAAATAAGATATCTTTATACGCAGTATAAAACAGAATTTAATGAAAAAAGTAACTGCATGTCTTATAAATGACAATCACAGATAACAAAACACGTACGGTAAGCGACAAGCTTGTTTTAATAATTTTGCACCTTGAGGAAGTTCACCTGTCAAGATGACCCAAAAGTCTCGTTATTATTATTAACAATAAGTTGCACATATTTTTTTAATTCTTCGTTTAAGGTAAAATTAACGCATTTTTGTATCATTAAAAAATATAAAGTCAACATGATAAACACAGAGAAGTAGACAATGTCTGCTGGTTGCACTAATTTAACTGGACCTTTCAAGTTACTTAAGTTCATGGTAAGTCTTCAAGTGCGACCGTAATTATTCCCAGGACGCGTCCCTCGCCGGGGACGGACTTGCGCCGTTTAACCCCAATTAACCCACGCCCCAATAAAACTCAATTAGTTGCAAACGTTAATCTATATACATGTTTGCCGATATCGTCTTACATAGGGCAAATTTAATATTATTGACAAATTGTGCAAGTCGCATCGTCTGTAATTGCATTGCCTAAACGCACTGTTTATTATAACTTCCTTAAATGTAATGTTTTATAAATCATCAAATAAATTTTCAGTTTGTTTTCACTATGACTCTATGATGTAAGTATTCAACTTTTGAATGCATAAGTGTATGACGTTTATTCAGACAGTGGTTTAATATTAGCCAATTATTCAGTTTTTCATGTATGTTTAGAACAATAAAAGTTAAAGTTTTCATACCAACGGAGCCTTAATTGAATGAAGATTTTGAATTTGAATAGTTCCATCAAACAATCAGAGCACGCACAGTGATTCTAGCCTATTAAAATAGTGAGTAATAGGAAATGAAAATAGTGGTATCATAGAGCAATTTTCTTAGCACGCTTCTAGTATCTGCGGCCACAGGAATTTCGTGCGGTTTTACAACAAGAGGTAATTCGATAATGCTTCCTTTTCCGCGTCTCGTGTGTGGTCAGTGCTATATTTTTCTTTGTCTATGGTAGGTTTCTGAATGGTCAACGTGTGGTAGGATACCAAGGTTTAACACTAAAGCAGGCGATCTCGTGACTTAGATAGAGCAATATATCCAGCATATACACTGCACTATTGTGTGAAATAACTGCCTCCGTAACCTATTGCTACGTGGGTTTGAATTTTGCGGGGAGTCAACAAATTTTCATTATTGCTTCCTAGTTGGTTATGGCAATTTGGGCCGATCATCCAATTTTCTGAAAGTAAGATGATCCATGCGTCGGGTGGGCATGTAAAAAGTTGGTCCACCCACTAACCCGCATTGGACCAGCGTGTAGAGTAATTATTGATTTGTAATTATCTTTAATACAATGTTTTTTTGTTTACTGATCCAGTGGTAAATGTAGATTTTTATTCATGACATATTTTTTAATGTCCTCTATGACGAAATACTACAATATTAAAAAATAACATAAAGTTAACTAAAGAAAACTGTGGCCGCTTCCGAATCCCAACACAGCAGTACGATAACAACAGAATGCTTAATTAAATTTAAATAAGCGCAAATGTACAAGGCCGGATCTACAAAACCTGATAAACAGTAATAATACCCTATCAACTTAGACGCACGAACGTTCCTAAATGAAATTCACCGTACATAAACTAGGCCGAATCTACGTTCAATCACGAACTGAATTTAAAAAAAAAAGTATAAACTTACGATGAGCATTTTGCAGGCGTCCGTTCCATTAGCCACCGGCGCCGCACCATCGGTAGCCGTGTCCTGCGCGTGGGCCGGACTCCTGCCGCTCCATTTTCGACCCGGCCCCCCGGTCACTGGACTCTCGCGAAGGTCCGTCAAACCTCGCTCCCAATCCACCAACGATTCCTGTAGAACAAAAGAAGGAATTACATTACAGACTGAAAAAATGCTCATCTAACACTATATGAATACGTAGGATAAAAAAAAAAAGGATGATGAGATACGTAGTACCTACTGGACTTATGCCGGAACTAATTGGTAAAGCTATTAAAAATTTTGCGCTTGAAACTTTTAGTCCGATATGAAAAACTAATAACGATCTAAAATAAGATAAAAGAGATTATATTTCGTGTATTATTTGTTGTGTTTGCCTGCGTGGTCAAAAAACCTTAATAAAATATAGTATGTAAGTCACTTAGTTTTGACAAAGGAATCTGCATTATTCTGCCCACAAAGATAACCTTAAATCACGTATGAATACATATACTATACTCTTGTTATTTAAAAAAAACCCCAACCCATTAGGGACAGCATAGTTAATATCAGAGCAATGATTCAACGATATCAGTATACTGGTTATTCCCCGTCAACTATAGATACGGGTCATAAACTAAAACATAACAATAAGCCATCGTCACTCGTCAAAACTCACCTGATCAAATAACCATAACCGATAATTTGTCACATGATCATGCTTAACTTTTGCCACAATCCCCATTATCGTGTACGATGAAAGGTGAGCAAATATTGAACACAATGCAGCCGAATTGGAGTGAACGAGCGAAGTAATGGTAGACAATAAAGACGGGTGTTTACTTTGAGTTCGCGTTAAACGTGAATTTTCAATACTAAAACAATACGTAGTCAAACAGAGTAAATTTAGTTCGTTAGATGCTTATACATATTTTAACCTGGTCCTTGTTTCATAAATGTAGACTTAGGTTGTTATAGACATCGATTTAAAACGATTTTTAGCGTTTTTATAAAAATCCTCGAATTGATAAGATTTCCTATTTATAGAATTAAAAACCGAGCTCAGTGTAGTGCTTCTTTCTGCCATAATGTGTTAAATTTGAATGGCAATATATTTGGCGTAATGGCTTGGTAAATAGAACATAACATCCTAAGCTGGGAAGCTTAATAAATTATACATTAATAATTTCTTGCCTGAATTTATCTGTTTTAATACAATAAACGATCTTTGAATATATTTTGCAATTAGTTAAATGGAAGTAATAATAATAATTAATACGTTTAGTATCGAATGCCATATTCGGTTTACAGACGACATAAAATTCAGCATGGATATATACGAGTTCGAGCGATAAGAATCTTGAATTCAAAACAAAAATTCGCATTGAATATTTATAAAATAACACCCTACAAGTAGTCAACCGCTTTGTTATATAAAGTTATCTGCTGAATGTCAAACAGGCAGGTGTGGACACAGCGCCAATATTAAAACATATTTTTTCCACAGTCATAGTGTTAATAACATGATGACAACTGGCTACTATCTAGAGTAAGCGAAAAAAAAACGAAAGAAAATGTAAAAAGAAAACTGCAATTTTTTTTTATTTCCTAACTCCAGTTAAAAAAGATTCTAAATCTCTATACGAGGTATTATAAATATAAAAAATCGAGTTAGCCCCCGACTTATGATTATCTTGATGCGTTAATTAAATTGATGACTATCGTACACGTAACAATGACTTTACTTTAATAAAACAAACATTTATGCCTTTACACAACAGAGTAATGTGTTTTTAGTGCAACTTTGTCATTATCATTACATTAGGAGTCTTTATCCGTCCACTGCTGGACATAGGCCTTTTTCAATGATTGCCAAGACGGCCGATCTCTTGCTTCTACTTGCTCGCTGCAAACTTAAACCAGCAAATGCACGGAGATCGGCATCTTACCTGGTCTTCCCAAACGCGGCCACCAGTTATTGGCTCATCGGCCATCCGTTCTTCTGACTATATAGTGGCCTAATCAACCTGATAACATCTTTGACGCAAAATTCCTCGCTGTATTCGAAACCACGACCAACTAACCGAAATTTGTAAAGGGTCAAATACCACCAAGTCAGTCAGGAAGTACTATTGAGCCTCTTTTGATCGACGAACTGTGTGACTTAATATACATAATTTTAAAACTAACTCAAGTCAATACCGCGAATATTCAAATTTACTTCGGTATAAGTAATTAAACTTTGCGAAATCGTTTAAAACTTTGCAGCATCTTATTACGGAAGAAGACACGCGCTGAATAATAAACCACGATACTTTGGATTCTAGATGCCGTACTCGAAATAAATATTGGTAAGCGCAATAAATGCTTCGCAATTGGTACGAGTTGTCATTTTTAAATAAATAAAATTCCATATTCTATACACGCACGCCTTGCATAATTAGTTTTATATTCCTAACAAAGATAAATATATTTTAGTAAAACTCCATTGTTATTGGAAACAAAGTGTTTTAGTAATAAATTGTGTTGTATTATTTTCTGCATGAGTTACAAGCGTAAATTCACGTGATTATAAAAATACGCTTATCCTTTGTTACGTATTGTTTCTCTACTAAATACGCTAGCAATGGTCCTATGAAATCGCTCAAAGTAGTTTTCCCACTTCTGCTTTAGGGCAGAAATAACTATTGTGTTGGTTTCTCTAAAGTCTATAAAAGTGTATACAAAACCTTTCTAATCTTGACTCCCTTATGAGCTGCTTTTTTCGTGTTAAAAATAAAGGCTCAACCTAGCAGATACTATAAATCTGTTACTATAGTATTACATTAATATGTAAAGATGTTTTATAAAAGTAAATAATGAAGAAGAGCTTAAAACTTACATTATTCTAAAAGGAATGTCGGCCTTTTCTACTTTTTTAGCTACACAGTACTTTTCTATACTGAAATAGTAAGACGCAAAAGGAGAGTTATGTTGAAAAGGGCAACACATTAAGTAATATTACTACAAACAGAGAACTTGTTCATATATTTCACAGTGGATGGATTGGGGTTTTCTTTACACATCGATTCCTAGGACAACTTATTTTCAAAGAATCTGAAGAATATAGTATCAACAACAAAAAAAATGTTAAATGTCAAAGAAATATACTGCTGTATAGGCTTGGTTTCAAAAGGGACTTGTTTGAACTAAACTATGTAAAATTATGGTCTTAAACAAAAAATAATAAAGCATACATTTTACTAATAGATGAGGCCATAAATATTGCTAGATTTTTCTTGACTGTCCTGGATTTTTCATTAAAATTCCCTATAAATACCCACCAAAATATGGTTGACGTTTATTTAATCAATCAATGAAACATTATATCGGTCAGCAGAACTTCCGATGGAGATTTCCGTATGCTAACAATTGCACAAGGCGCATTGTCTCGCCGCGCGGTTCCGTCCGGCCTTGCCTTCAGTAAGGATTTGTGCTGCACGATTCAGACTGTTGGATCATGGTTATTACTAATTGCTTTATCTAGATCGATAGAAAATGTTCGTAGGCGTATATTTATAGGCGTGTCAAGGCGCAACAGCTTGATTTAATGCGATTTACTTGTCGGTATCTTAATAATGGAATGGTTGTTGCGTTTATTTGCTAGCATTTTTATGTAAAGACACGAAGTAATAATAACATAGGTATAGCTTCAGTCGTTACTTTGTATGTTCATTTTCATCTAGCATGATATTCTATTTGAAACATATTTTTTCGAAATTGAAAGTTCTTATTCCAAACGCAGTTTCATATTAAAGATATTTACATTTATAAGAGTTTAATGCGAGAACGCCTGGCAAACCTTTCATAGCAACTGCTATACATAACAATGTAGTGCATTTTTGGTTGCTAAAATAAGCGTACTGCAATTCGCTCTCATTTTATACAATCAGATAATATTTTTCTCTTTAAAACATACGATAAAATTGCATACAAAAACTTATGGATCAATAAGATCATTGGTATATAAAGTGAAATTTCAAATTAAACAAATGTACACCTACTAGGCTTTCATAGTCAAAACGCACACCAACTTAGTCTATTTTAACAAAGAAATAGCTCGCTGCTGGTGATTTTGGAAAAACCTTAACTATAGTTGAAATGACAGTTGTCGCAGAATTATCTACACTTATCTCACATACCATGTCAAAACGTCTAAATATTTAACCTCCACAGTTCTTCCAGTTTTTGTACGGACTAGCTTCACGAATCGGTCCTTTGTACGCTACACTATCTAGGTTATGGATCAAGTGTCCAAGGCAAGACGCAAGGTTTCACATATTCCTAACTCAAAGTACGCGGCCTCGCTAATCAATACGCAGCCTATGCATGACGAAATGATACATCAAGAAAACCGTCCAAGAACGCTTTACCTTTGTTCAATATCTATTTGTAAAATAAAAAAAGTAACATCATCAGTATTTGTAAAGAAAAAAGTTTAAAATATAATGATACGCTTTATATTTTGAACCATTTGATCTATATATTACTGAGAATTGAGCAAATGAAATAGTTGTAAGTTTACGATGTACTGTAAAAAATTCGGATCATTCGAGTAACAGTTACAAAATTAATTGACACATAATATTTCTGTACTGTAAACAAAAGATAAAATTTATACCGAAAATTAGAAATTGCATTTAGAAACTTGTTTAATAAGTATATGCTAAATAATAAGATGAAAACTTTAGCTATGTCAGTCTAAGAATGAGCGTAGCCTAAAATTAAACGGTTTGATAAAAAAAAATATTAAAAAATGTATAAACTCGTATCAAAAATTATAAGAAATCCTTTACAAGAATTCGTCTTTGACTATTTCTTATATATAAATCGTATAATTCTCTCGTCTTTGTCTAGTTCATCTCAAAGGGTATTTTTATGCTTAACGTGTTAAAGAACGCATGACTAATACTCCATATGATAATAATCGTGTAACATCAGATAGAAATTTTAAACAGTGTAATTGTAGTGACCTTATCACTAGATTACATCACTATTTAGTAAGATTACGCGCTAGCTTGCTTAGTTTAAAAAATGTTTTGTAACATGCTTACATGCATCAGAAATGTTAAAAGATTATATATCAAATTAAATTAAAAAAAAACTTGTAAAATTAGCTTTATAAAAGCAAACAAAAAAAGGGCTCTTTAAGGTAGAAGTAAATAAGCGCTGCCACGAAAAATATTAAAAAAGTCATTATATCGTACTATTAATAGTTTGAAGTTGTTATATTCCTTTATTTAAGTCTTTTTTAACAAACTAATAGATTAAATGGAAAAATACCTATTTGCTTTGCGGAAGTTTACGCCGTCTCTAAGGAATTGCGTATACAACTTTTATTGTATCCGTTTTTTAAGATTTTTTATCCAAACTAACTATTCGATAGACCGCGGTTTCAGTCTAAGATTTTTTACACTTTGTTAGGTTTCAACCGGTCGAATAACACCAATAAAATAATTTCCCAAAAACATTAAAGTAACAAAATTGTTATAACAGAAAAGAATGATAATTGAAATATATTTAATCTTATCCTAATCTCACATATAGAAATTTAGTGGTTAATATAAGTACGTTTTTGTATTAAAGAAAATTATAAATATACATTGAACAATACAGTAAAATGAACTAAGTTTCTTTAAAACTGCATGTGTCTGAACAACCAAATTTATTTACGTTATTTTTAGTAAACCTGTCCCGTGACCACAAGCGCTAAAAAGCGTATCGAGAGATAAAATACGTTTGCGATATTTTTAAACTGCGTTTCATTTTAAAAAAATATGAAGTGTTCGTTAAATAAAAATGAATATTTTATACAAAAACTTAAAACACAGATTATTGAACGTATATATGTTACCACTGTATTACGTACCTTATCTTTATCACTACTATATACATGACTCTAATTAACTGACATTTCCTTACAACTGAGAAGTATGAAACACGAAGCTAATTACTATCACGAGTCACGAGTAAATAGTAAAGTGAACGACGAATAACCTTAGTCCAGTTTGCCACAGGAAAAACCTAGAAAACTGGCAGAAATATGAATGACTATCACATCGAAATGATTGTACTGTACTTAAATAGCACAAAAATGGCTTTTATAAGTACCTTATTACATTAATTTTAATAAATTTTACCTGTACGATGTAAGATTACGTAAAATACAGATTATTACGACACTGAACGTCAACTCGATACTATTGACGTCTAGATTAAAATTTCGCCTTTATTATTTGATCCTCTGTGTAAACGACTGATATAGTATGAGATAAAGATAAAAAACTTTTTTCTACCGCTCAGCAGTTAAACTGCATAAGTTTATTTATACTGATTCATTTGTATAATAGCTGTGACATGGCTGATAAAATCGTTGTCAGATGCAGTGTCGTTTACCTCGTTACTAGAGTTGGTTGAATAGCTGCCATTTTGAATTGCAACTCTAAAAACCACGCGATGTTTAGTCCACGAGAGCTATTCGAGTTGATAAACTGTCTAATGAGTCTAGTTTAAAAATAATTTGTTAGTTTTGACCTCTAATTGAGAGCGGTGAGAAAAAATATCGTTTATATCTCTCAGCATTTATACGATGGAACGAACAATGGGGCCACTTATGAAAGTGTGCACATGGCTATAAACATCTTGTGCAGATGTTGTACTCGGCTTAACGTAGATTGAATAGATGCTTTCCAGCTGCTGCTTACGGCGGTACTCACGAACTTCGGAAGTTAATTCAAAGATATTTTGTAAATAAAATTTGAACCCCAATTGAGGTTCGAGTATAAAATATCATTATATCATTGACACAACATAATTAGTATAATAATATTATAAGTCGTTGAAATAGATGAGCTGTAACAAATTGTAATATATGTATGATTGTTATAATTCATTGATTTCAACATGGAAGTATTGAAGGCCGGAAAGAAAAAGGTTTTTAATAACCGGCCATTATGTATACAGTCGCTCACGATCAGAGGATACTGACCTTAATAAAAAGGGCGGGAAAACTGAATCAAAATGGCGTCACCTCGTAACGGTTATACGTTTTATACGTGTTCAAAAAGGTTAGAATGTATTTCCATATTAATCAATGTGTCTTTATGACTTAAATAAAGAGTGTTCAGGGCCGTCAGGGTGGTGCCACTGCGGTGCCTATTTCCACCGCAAAGCATTAGTCTAAGCACCTTAGCCTGCGTATTTACTGTGTATTGCCGACATTAAAATTTAGTTCTGTTATTTGGCCTACTGGCGTTTCCTTATAGGTTTCGCCAATGTCAAATTTTTAGATTAGACTCTGCTATATGTAACAGGCTTCTTGGATTATGTGCTGAGATAATCCACTACAATGGTCTATGTCGATGTTAACATTAGGTGGACCGACTGTTCTGTCTGCCTTCGAATGCGATAAGAAAAAACGACCAAAGACCATGTTCAATAAGTTAAAACTTAAAATAAATGTCACTAAGTGATAGGTATTTCTTACATCACATCACATCACATCATCAGCCTTTGTTAGTCCACTGTGACATAGGCCTCCCTATTATCTATTATATTATACACCCCTATCCATTAGGGGGTTTGGACTATCCCACCACGCTGGTCCAATGCGGGTTGGTGGGTGGACCGACTTTTACATGCCCATCCGACGCATGGATCATCTTACTTTTCAGACAATTGGTGATCGGCCCAAATGGCCTAACCAATTAGGAAACAACAATGAAAATTTGTTGCTTTCCCGCAGGATTCGAACCCGACCTCCGGTTTCTAAAGCACAGCCACTACCAATAGGCTACGAAGGTATTTCTTACAAAATATGTAAATCTAATACTAAAGTAAGAACCATATCCTCACGTGATTATTTAGATTTCGTCGTCATTTAACGTTCTTTACGATAATTGAAATCATAATGAACACATTAGCGATTGCTTAATGTTAAAAGTGTAATTCTACAATCAATGGAGATAAACACGTTATGGTCTTAAGATGTTTATAATGAAAATAATGAAAGTATATAAAATCAATTAGGTTTAAGGTCTACGGCCTTGTAAGTAACATTCTAAAGTAAACCCTCATCAATGAAAAACGCAAAGGTTTTAGTAAAGATAGGTACTGCAGTTTTCCTCTGTTAACCCATAATCTTCATTTTTATACGCATATAAAATACGCTTATTAAAGAAGAAGAACGGGTCATGTCAGTATTATCGAGTAATTAAACTGGCAAATACATAACATTAATAATGTTTATACGTTAAATAACCACATAAAGGAATGATACATTGTTGTTTATTACGAATTAGTAAAAATTAAAAAGTGCTGACTCATAATAAATGACTTTGGTGTACTAAAGGAAACTACAGTTTTTTATTCACTCTCTTAAAACCTACTTTTATTATACGCATAACACCGAAATATAGAGAACATTGTATATTAATAATTAACATTTGTATATTGCATTTTAATAATTTATTTTATTAAGTAAAGGAACAATGCTTTAACGTACGAATTAAATTATATTTTATGACAAACCGACAACTTTTATTTTTGGATAAATAAATAAATAAAAGATAAATTTTTCCCGTTATTCATGCAAAATTGTTGAAATTTATCCAGTATTTATGTAGATAGCTAATATCCTCAGTATTTAAAAATGTACTAAACGTAAGAGCGAGAAGAGGACAATCATCTCTCTAATTATTAACTTATAGTTAAGCAATTTATGGTTAATTTTATTATAATTGCTGTATGAGATCCAAATTAGAAAGAAAGAAAGAAAGAAAAATATTTATTTAGTTCAGAATCTATATAAACTAAGGGTATATTATCGTTGGTATCATTAATAATAATAGAACAAAAATATAATCGGGTTTATTTACGTTTAGAGTCATTAGAGACTTTATTTGAGTAGATTTCAGAAACTGATTATATCCTCTTTAAAAAGATTCAGTCCTCTATAGATCTAGCCTAAAAAGCTTGACATAATTGCTTAAGAGAACCCTTAAAAATAACCGCCAGATATCAATGCGGTACAACGACGTGTCCGATACATTATTTTGCATAAATTTCAGATAATAATTATATGCTGTATAGATAAATATAGATCTAAATACACCCTATGAAAAAGGCTCGACATTATTGTAATAGAACCGTTAAGGTTAACCGCCAAAAACGGTTATCTGCAGTGTGCTCATAAAAGCGGTACATCGACAAGCGTCCGGTACTTACGTTAGAGTTCCTAGAACCGCGTCTGAATTACACCTGGAAACCGGTACGGAGGTTTTCTCTCGAGCTATAAGTGAGCCGTCTGACCAGTCTAAAAATAAGCTGCGCCCGCTGTCAGATCACGTGATTGGCTGGCAAATATTTGCGGTGGCAGAACCAGTCGGCTGCTCTTACACCGTACGGGCTATTCTAGAACCTTATACAGCGGACGCCTGGGTGAGTTTTTCTGATCGTCCACCATCTTGGTTGGTGGTGGCCACGAATGGTGAGTCAGACTATGAGAACGATTATACATAACTACAGTAGCCCATAATAATTAAATAATAAACTATCTGTAAGAAAGTATTACTGCCTCCGTAGCCTAGTGGTATTGGCGTTTGCTTTAGAAACCGGAGGTCGTGGGTTCGAATCCTGCGGGGACTCAACAAATTTTCGTTGTTGTTTCCTAGTTGGTTAGGATAATTTGGGCCGATTACCCAATTGTCTGAAAAGTAAGATGATCCATGCGTCGGATGGGCATGTAAAAAGGCGGTCCACCCACCAACCCGCATTGGACCAGCGTGGTGGGATACGGTCCAAAACCCCCTAATGGATAGGGGCTATCAAAGGCTGATGATGAAGAAAGTATTTTTATATATACATATTAGCTTTGACTTAAACAGTGCATTTTACTTTGTCTAGAAACATTTTATCCCACTGCCAGACTTTCTTGTGACCTAACTTTTGCCTTGATTTAACCTAGCTAGGTTTCTATTCTCATTCGGAACTTACTTTTGAGCATAACAGCGTTTTTTAAAGTGACAGAATAAAGTTATACTCAGGCCCTTGTTAAAATTCTATACATTGATTGTAATATTAGGTTTAAGGGTCTACTTTTGACCAAACGACCTATGAAGTACGACTACGGCGTTGCGTTTTGAATAGTATACTGATCGCAACGTAGTTACTAGGTAAACGAAATGTAACATTAAATATATCATTACGGCGAAGTCATTGTGGAGTATTGCATTACATATCCTATGGGAAGGGCGTATCGCTTGCCAACAGGCGAATGTCCTCACCGTCTCGTCACTTTATTAAATTAAAAAGGTGCTACGTAGTTACTTTTACGCTTTTTAATGATATTTGTTCTTGACGCGTAGTTTCAAGATATGAAATATATGCAAACAATTATATCCGATCTAAGATTGCGCTAAAACTAAGTAAGTATAATTACAAAGTCTGCCTCCGTAGGCACCACTAAGTAAGATAAGGTAAGTGCTTTAGAAACCGGACATCGTGCAAGGACTCAACAAATTTTCATTGTCAGGCCAGTGTGGTTTGATCACCCAATTGCCTGTAAAATAAGATGATGGTGATGGCCAAAAACCCCCTAATGGAGAAGGCGTGCATTAAGGGAGGCCTATGTCCAGCAGTGGACTATTACAGGCCGATGATGATGATGATACAAAGTTTGAATAACGTCTACACTGAAGGTTAAATGATTGATTTACCGTCATATATAGATTTCTTTCGTACACAATAATCGATTTACGATTGCAATCTGTCGATCTGGTACACCAGACAAAGACACGTGAGTTATTTAAAGACACGCGACTTGTACATGTTGCGAATATCAATTAGATGCGCGTACATGATTACTAATCGAGCTGCAGCGAGGAATGCGCGGACCATAAGGTCTGAATGACTTAAGCTATTAACTATATATATCTGGAACAAAACAAACATGTAAACAGGCTCTTAACATGTAGCTTACGATTAGATAGTCAGCATTACTATGAAATGAAAACTTATTAGGGCATGTAATAAAATGTTGACTTAACATAATTGCGTAATAAATGTAGTTTACCCACTCATTATCATTATCATCAGCCTGTGTTAGTCCACTACTGGATATGCTGGTCCAATGCGGGTTGGTGGGTAGACCGACTTTTTACATGCCGACGCATGAATCATCTTACTTTTCAGACATTGGGTGACCGGCCCAAATTGTCCTAATCAACCAGAAAACAATGACAACGTAAAGTTGGTTCCCCGCGAGGTTGGAACCTACGGGCTCCGGTTTATAAATCAAGGGCCACTCATGTCACCGAATTATAAGCATAAAACGTAATGTCAAAAATTTTAGACGATTCATTAAGCTGGGTTCTTTTTACCCCGGAATCCATTCCAAAAGTCTAAAAACAACACCGCCACAGCCGTCGACCGGCTGCTGCTAGTGTATTATAAAAGCGCTCATGAATACAATAAAACAACCTTAACCAACATAAAAAGTTTGGACAGACCATACGATATATCAAAACATTACGTCGTACAAACGCGTAAACATGCCCGTGTCTTAATCGCAACCGACACCATTGACTAATTAGTATACATTATCGCCAGATGAATTCAAACGTGCCCAGAGTACATTAATCCGTGAACAGGGCACGGCGAGACACTGCGCACAAGCCGTGACGGCGTGGCACACCCACCAACTGACATAACAGCCGCCTCTAATAACCGGTATAAGCTGCGGAGGCCACGAATCCACTCGCAACTAGCCTTCTGTCATGTACGACTTACGACGTGGCAACAGCGTAGTACTTCGTGAATCCATCAGATCCATAAAACAGTCGGTGAGGCTACATCATTCGAGGATGTCTTACAAGGTCCTTGAAGGGTGAGGTTTTAAAACCACTAAAATCTGGGCAGGTGGCATGTCTGTGCGGACAAAATTTGACGAATTTTGTCATACTCGTTTCTTGTCTTACTTAAAGGTGTGTCAAACTATGCCATTATTAGATTACACAGAGCGAATATCCGGCAAAGCGTCTTATTAAAAAAAAAACTAGATCTTTCTTCAAACCTGAAGATAAAGCATAAAACCACAACTTGGTATATTATCTTGTCTATGTGTAACTCGCTTAAGGTACTATCATTTTGTTTACGTTACTATAAGTTTGCTTAAGTTACTATAATTTTCCATTTACTTTAGTTTCATAAAATGATGCATAGTTTATTTAAATGATTTATACGAATAGAAGCAGAATGAGGCATTTACCAAAAACAGTTTTATTATATTGCATCACACTAGTGTTAATAGCTGGCCAGTGACAAAGAATGAAGAAAAAAAAACCAAGAATATTAATGTAAAAGAATCACGCGACAATCGTATATCAATAACCGGCTGATGTCATAGTTTCAGTTTAAGATGAGGAATTTATACATAGTGTTTGTTCAAGACCCGTCAACTCGTTTGGACGTTTGCGTAACCTTGCAGAATGCATAAACAGTCTGAACAAAGATGTCACAGCGACAAAGACTGCGAATCGCTTATAAGTAATATGCACAGCTATTAAGTTTGCAAAACAGTAATTAAGCAACACAAATAGTCTATTAGTTGTTGATTATACGTGTTTACAGTAGAAGATCGTAATCCGTCGAACTATCTGGATTTTAACGAACTTTGCGAGTTGTTTTTTTTTTAAAAGGAACAAGTTAATAGCAGTATTCTATTAAACATATTAAAAAACACGAGCCGCAAACCTTTTGTGGCCCGCTGAGTCAACAGCGAACTGGTTTACTGTGGGACGTAATATGCCTACGCTCAACGGTCAACATAGTAACCGGCCGATTTACGGTGTCCACATTATCATTGCACGTCAATGGAGTGTATGAATTTTAAAATCGGCCGAACAGCCGTCGCCGAGGAATGTGATCGTGCCGAGTTTCTGTATTATTTTTCATGATTTAAATACGGAATAAGGCAGGCTGGTTTGGACGATATGCGAGTTCGAAAACACGGAGATAACGACTTAACATTCAATCGCCTCATAAAAGTGAAAAATGCTTCTAAACTTCTAAATGCTTTAAAGTTTAGCAAACTAAGCTATTCGCTTCATACATCTAGAATTGTTATTTATGAATTGGTACCGTCATGTCAATCACTAAGTGACTAATAACAATACCCTACAAACTATGCCGCTTTTGTGTTATGGCTACTTTGAAGTCAATTCGACATGTAAATTGTCTTAACTTTAGCTATGGTAAACCAAGAAAAAGCTACTATTAGATGCTATTTTTCAACAGAATCAACTTTACAATACTTGCTCAAATAATTAAAATATATACTTGAAGGCTTTATCAACCATAATGTGTGTCAAGTTTGACATGGCGAACAAAGATGGCGCCCGAGCCGAGATGACTGGATCATACGCGGGAAGAGAAACTCGGATTTCTTCGAAATGCCGTACGTTTATTCGAGGTCAGGCACTGAATACATTTCGATTACTGTTATCATATATATGGAAAATGACTGTGCACAACCGTGGAATACATTACAAAATAACCACCAATAATACGTAATTATTGTAGTTAATACTTAAGCATAAAACTAAAAATCTTTTAGCAGAGTAAAAATAAAGGTAAAAATAAAAACTTGATCATTTTTCAATAGGAAAACCAAAGTAAATCAAAAATCACACTACCGATGTTAAGCAGAAGTTGGCATAACGTTGGTAATACTGTGCTTGGTTTCCCGTGAGCATGTAACCAAGACTGGTAAAACCTTTCAAACTTTTCTCGTCTAATCAACTACTATAAAATTAGCCTTCGTCTCAACTTTAAATAACCATATATCATCATCATCATCATCATCATCATCATCAGCCTGTGTTAGTCCACTGCTGGACATAGGCCTCCTAATGCACGCCAACGCTTCGATCCTCGGCTATTCTCATCCAGCCCACACCGGCCACCTTGCGAATGTCGTCACTCTATCTTGCCGCAGGGCGTCCTACACTACGTTTGCCGAGCCTCGGTCTCACTCCAGAACTTTCCGACTCAGCGGTCGTCAACCATATAATATTAAGTAAAACTACATTAATTATGTACAACATATGTAATGTTATGGTGCTGGTTATCGTTATAAAGACAAGTTTTCCCTAAGAAATTATAACAACATTTAGCGGTCAATCGTTTACGGTTCATTGTTAATCTATAGCGAATGTTGTCACATAAATCCATTATGGGCAATGATTCATCCACCATTATGGTAATTACAAATGAACATTCAATGAAGCTAAGTTTTACACCAAAACTGATATTGTTGCACATGCTCAGCGTTAAAGATGAATACTCCAAGGAAAATCGACTGATAAGTAATAATCAACATCTATTGAACATGTTTTGTTAATAAGTAATAGTTATTTAACACAAGTTATTTACTCGTAAATATAGGATCACTAGAGTCCGCATTATTTTGCCAATCTACAACATACCCGGCAATAAATAAGTCATGTTACCTGACAAAGTTTTACTCTAAAGACTTTCATAAAATCAAAAGCATCATATTCGTTTTTGAAGCCTTGAGAATTTAAGGATAGACTTTTATAACAGTCACAGATATGTTTGGTATGTAGTTAAAACAAACCAACGGCTTTAAAAACAGTTCGCAAAAATCAGCAAAGAAAAAACGCGAACTGATAATATGTTCATTTGCCGATGAACCGATTGCACCGAGCGCAAGCTATCTACCAAGCCATCTTAACTGAAGACAAGTTCTGCATATACGAAAACTACTGTTATCGTACTTTTTCATTTGTCTAACACGCATTTATTGAGACACCAATTGGCTGGCTATCGAACGACATGACTGTCGATATCATAACACCGATCCGAATCGAGGACAACAACTTCCCGAGTGCAAAAAAAATCCAGTGAAAGTGCACGAATCGAGGCTTAGTTTCACTGTCGTATGATTCCGATAATTTCTAAACTGATTAGAAGTGCTAACGGTATTTCCAAATACTAATAGTTTTAATTTAAAATATCAAAAGCCAAAACTTGTCGCAAAATAGCTTTGTACTTTAACTTATATTTGACCTGACTTTGCGCGTATATAAGATTCCTGTAATTGTGAATTGGATAAATTCCTGAAATAGTTATTAAGATCTTGGGTAACAAACTGTTCTATATATACAGATATTAGTAGGTATGTAAGGTAGATAAGTTTTTCGCGCAGAGAAAATGATTTTTTTTAAGACTATAAAACCCCTAATGGAGAAAGCTTGGTTTAAGGGAGGCCTATGTCCAGCAGTGGACTAACACACAGACTGAAAATGATGATCATGATGAATGCAACTTGACGACAGTCCGTACTAAAACCAATTTAAACTTACTTAAGTAACTTAAGAAATTTAGACTTACTTAACTAAGTTAACAATCCAGTAAGACGTGAGTTAATAACTTGTGATGGTTTTTACAATCATTGATTAGAACCAATTATTTATTTATGATTCGATAAGGCGAATTTATCGAGCAAAACAGCGCTAACATCTTTTGGTACCGGATACTTCTAACTTGTTGCCCGCGACTAATTACGCGGGGTAACATATGTAAAAAATCTTTTAGACTAGTATAAAAAAAAGTAGCCATAGTTATATATATATATTTTCAGTTAAATTAGCTAACTTCCAGTATAATTCCCGTTAAAATCGGACCAGCCATGCATAACAAACAAACAGACACACAGACAGTCAAAATTATTAAAAATGTCCTGCTATTTGCATCAGTTATAAATATATGACTATTAAATATATAATTATTTGAAAACGAGTATTTTGACGATACAAACAGACTATTTATTTGTGTAGATTATACATTAGAGATTATTTACAAAAAAAAAACATTGCTTCGTTTTTATGTTGTATTTGATCAACGTATATCATAAAAAGGTGAACTTTACTCGTGTTTTTCATTTTATGGTTCAATCATATTAGCCTGTTCGTAATAAAGACTTCCATTCAATTTGCCATCATCACGCAAACGGAAAGTGCTCTCAGCTACGATAAAAAATGGAAGGTCGAGTCTGAACGTCTATGAAAAGCCTTTGTCAAGGAAAGGGTGAAAAAAATGCTACTACCTATTCACAGAGAAACTGTAAAAAATATGGCTGTAGATCTACACAAGTATATTATTAAAACACAGCTACACATACATCATCATCAGCCTGTGATAGTCCACTGCTGGACATAGGCCTCCCTATCCATCAAGGGGTTTCGGACCGTATCCCAGCACGCGGGTGGGTGTAACACAATATAAAATAAACACAGCTATAGTATCGTAAAAATCTGTTTAAACCGTATAGTAATTTTTTTAATTTTCTAAATTTATTTAATAAATAATAATAACGATTTGAAAATAGACATGAAAGCATTACAGAATTACAACAGGACAACGAAGATGTTAAAACGTATGGAATAATCTTAAGTGTGCAATCATATACAACTACTTGCTATTGAAATGCTGTAAAATCATTCAACGAATCATCATCGGCTATATATGATTACAGATACATTTATTGTAGGTTATTAATACTTATGATCAATCATTTTATTGTAATCTATTTATAGAAAACGTACGTATGCGTAATTACTATTGTGTTATTAAATAACTCGAAATTAATCATAAACAAATACAATTTTCCGATAGTAGGTTAACCTGATAAGTTATTAATATTGTTGGTACAAATTTTGACTCGGTACAATTACAAAACATTTTAAAATCCATTCAGCCATTGTAAAACGTATTAATCGAGGTTAGGTTTATATCGAAAAAACACTTCACTCATAAACACCGTGCTGCAACGAAGTTGAATTGTGAATTTTCTTACTCTTTAGAGTCGAATTTTGACTACAGAAGTTGAACTACGGAAGAATTCTTAGATTAACCTATAATACAATGATAGGACAAACTTCGTGACATTCATGTTTACACCATATTTATTTCATTACGACACTAGACTACCGGTTCTTAAATAGAATATGTAAACAAACGATATGAAAAAAAACTGCCTCCGTAGCCTACTGGTATAGGCGTGTGCTTTAGAAACCGCAGGTCGTCGGATAGAATCCTGCGGGGACTCAACTAATTTTCATTGCTGTTTTCTAGTTGGTTAGGGCAATTTAGGCCGATCGCCCAATTGTCTATAAAGTAAGATTATCCATGCGTCGGATGGGCATGTAAAAAATTGGTCCACCACCAACCCGCAGTGGACCAGCGTGGTGGGATACGGTCCAAAACCCCTTAACGGACAGGGTGGGGGTGTATTAGGAAAGGCCTATGTCCAGCAGTGGACTATCACAGGCTGATGATGTAAACAAACGAAATACATCAAACAGCAACAGTCTGAATAAAACCATACAATAACTTAATCCTTCAAAGAAATCCTTACAAATATAAGAACTTTGTCCGATTAATTCACAATGGGCATACGCTAATTGCGTTAGTTACGCAAAAAGTGATCGCTCTGACGTCACGCGTTTAACATTATCGTTGCTATTCGAACCGGTCTTTAATCCAGTCCAGTTTCATCATTACGTACCCTTGAGGGTAATGTTACTATTGCGAGTGTTACTCTGAGTACGAAAAATATGTTAATTTTCATACACGCAATATGTAATAACTATTTGTTTCGTGTAATACACTAAATATTAATATTTTCTATTAGCCGTTGCCTCTATAGGTAATTGAGGTCTGTTATTAAATAAGAAATAAAAAATCGGAGAAGTTGAAGATTATTTGTATTATACTATGCCATTTTCCTCTTTAATCTTCGGTTGCACCTCAATTCTAACTAAACTGTGATATATTACAAATTATATTGTTCAATAACTTTCTTTTGCTGTGTTTAATCATGCTATTTTATGTACCTTGGTATTTGTTATCTTAGGACATGTATTAGCACAAAGCCGACTAATACCACATCCGCTCGTAACTGCCAATAAAAGTTCTAGCACAGTTTAACGTTTCGCAAACGTAATAAACTTTCCACAGATTATGCAATCAATTTCGACGTTGGCGCGTCAACATAGAAAAAAACACCGGCCTTACGGTCTATATCAGTCAAGGTTTATTCAATTTGCCGTATGCCTAGAAGCCATAGATAGCATCTGATGTTCGTAACTCGTAAACCAATAAAAACTTGTGCATTGTGTACATTTCTCGTTGTAAAATCTGGGACGCGTGTACTGCTTCGCTAAAAAATGCAATGGTAACCCTCTTTAAGGGATGAATAATTGTTACAAACAAGATCATGTTGAACGTAAATGGATGATTACAGACGACTTGAGAATTCTTCGCTTTAATCGGCTTTGTTTCCTTATAAGACGTCATAATACACATATCTGCTAGACAATTTATTTTTATATAGTTAATAAATTTATAAGAAATTGATTTAATAAAAAGTTTCATCATAATCATCAGTCTGTGCTAATCCACTACTGGACGTACGCCTCCCCTAATACATGCCCTCTCCGTTAGGTAGTTTTTGGACCATACCTAGCTGGTCCAATGCGGGTTGGTGGGTAGACCTACTTTTTACATGCACATGGATCATCTTACTTTTCAGACAATTGAGTAATCGGCTTAAATGGTCCTAACTAACCAGAAAACAACGATAACACAAGGTTGTTTTCCCGCGGGATTCGAGTCCACGACCTCCGGTTTAAAAAGCAAGGCCAATAAGGCCACGGAGGCTGAAAAATAATTTGCAGTTTTAATTTTTTTTTAACCACAGTTTGTCTATTTTAAAGTATAATATGTGATACTTAATTTATGACAAGCAACGATTAATCAGTAGTGTTAAGTAACACGATAAAATTAAAGAGTTTATCTCTTCGCGATAGTGATAAAAGGTTTGTACCACTATTGTATATATACAAAAACTAAAAACATTAAAGTAACTTAAAAGTAGGTACAATATCCATCGTCTCGTTAAAATAACAAAAGCCACAACTTTCTAAGGCTTCAACATATTTCCTTAACGACCTCGTGAAAGTTGCGACCAAAACAAAAGTTAACGACAAATCACTTAGCACCATATACATTGTTCGCTCCATATGAAACGCCCACCAAAAAACGCATACATAAACATCGTTGGAACATGTAAACAAAGATAAAATAAAAAATAATCTGCCTTCCCAGAACACCTTCTGCCGGTGAAATCGAGGCGTGGTATATTACATATTTTAACACTTCATAGCCGTAAATTAATGGGACAAGGTTTTATAAACGAAAAACCATAATGAAAAAGATTATCTTATCACACATACTCAAAGCATTTACAAAAAAATCTAACGTTTACATACCGAATTACTTTCGAACACAAGAACAAATTGTAGTTACCTGAAACAAAAATAATAACAACATTAGAACCGTCTAATGTTCGTATAACCACGAACATTTAAAATCAGACATGAACGAATGTAAAACGTGACAAAGAAATTTTAAAGAGGATTACATTTTTGACGGACGGTTAAGTCGGGCTTTAAATTAATAAGGATATACGTATTCTTTTAACTGAAAATCAGTAAAATACAGACCGTGTCCTAGCCTTACTACTTAGTATAAAACAGTCGCTTTCTCTGTACCTAAATCCCTATGTAAACTTAAATCAAAGTACGCAACGGATTTCGATGCGGTTTTTTTATAGATAGAGTGATTAAAGAGGAAGGTTTATATGTATAACATATACTTAATATTGTGAGTATATTTTCTATCTGCATAGCTCTCAGTCGAAGAAAGCGCTAGTTACTAATAGTTGTATCAAGGATAGAATTTACATGTGATGAGATTAGTATCAAAGGATATGAATTCAAATAAGCATGTGGCGACAACGTATGGTGTCATTAATGTACTCAGAGATACAGCACCTTATGACAATGCACCAATAGGAACGCTAGACGTAATTATTTGTCCTCTTTAATACAATTCCATGTTTTTTTCCGCTTTTATAATAAATTGTATATTAGAGAGTTATAAAAAATTTAACCGTTGAACCACAAGCCCTATTTCTCAATTGTGTATTTGTAAACAATACTGGGAGATAATAAGCTAACAGTATAAGAGAACGGCCAGTTGAAACAATAAACGTACTGCGTGTTGCCACAGGTGGAAAATGTAGGGCAGCTCTTATCTTGGCTCGATGTAGCGTATAATGGACGTGTATGGGCGCAAGATACTCACTTAATAGGTTATATTTTGTAAATGAATGTTCGTAGTGCTTTTTAAACATTACGATATTTTAGACCTATTTAAACATAACAGCATAATAAGTACTGTAGTAACATTATTTATTGAAAAACACCACCGGGCATCAACAGGCAGCAGTAGGCAGTGCGTTGCTGCTACTAGCATTGCCGATGTCTATGGGCGTCGCTGACCACTTTCCATCAGGTGGCCCGACTGCTAGTCTGCCTGCGTAGGCAATAAAAAAAACATAAACAAAAAAAATACGAAATAATATTGAAGCCGAATGAATGTTATATCAAATAAAAAAAGTCTCGTCTGGCTATATGCTTTCGTTTTCGCCACAATAACTTTATCAACTCCAGATTTATACCCAATATAAGGTCAGAAAATAATTGTCCCCCGTGACTGTCATGCATGTCCCGAACGAAGTCGGAAGTAACGGGGACAGGACCATCCCGTGACTTCTTCGCTGGTAAGGTAGTCTAGATTACTTTCAGTTACTTACTCTTTCAGTAAAAGTCCCATCATAATAGGACCCGCCATTCCAGAAATAAACCAGAACAAACAGACAGACAACTTTGACTTTGATTGACAGAACAGAAGTTCGTGATGTTATAATTTTAAAACGCTTATTTTAATATAACATACGGACACTCCAACTTTATTCATTTTTATAAAATGTGATATTGCAATGAATGGTTATTACCAGATTCACACTCGCTTTGAGGAAAACTTTAGGAACGTTTGCTTTTATGGAAACATGACGCATTTCGCACGGCTGGGGAGATTCACTCTAAATTTTCAGATAGCTATAAACCTATAATGACGGCCCGATAACAAATGCAACGAAAAGAAATCTACGATATATTGAGCACTGCGCTTTGTTAGTTGGTCTTGGCTTAGTCGGCCAATAATTTCTTTACTATAATAATTACATTTAAATAATTTTCAGTATAAGATCCGGTTACTTTATGAATCAAATGTCAATAAAGTTAGACCCTTACATACAGATATACTAGCTAAAGATCTGAAAGTAAAATTAAAGGAATTTTTATATACATCGGTGTTATAACCCGCAACAATTTCATGCTATTTGAGGTTAAAGGTCAGATTCACTAATAACCATAAGTACCAATTACTAATTTTAGAGATACATAACTGTAAACAGAAGACACAATGCTTATAACCGGATCAGCGCCAGGAGAAAATTTAAACAACAATAAACGTTGATGATACGCGATAATAAAATATTTGTGGACGAATATCAAAACGTCACCTTTTTTACTGCTGGAAATGCTACGCTACCCGTCCTCGCGGGCAAAGACGGATTATGTCGGACTCGCACCGACTAAAACCACCACGTTGTTCCTTCCTGACGCCTTTAGGTGGGGTCACAGGAAAGTTTTCACTCATCTGCATCCTCACCAGCGCTTGGCCACCGAAGTGCCGATCTCGGCCCTACGGCCATCTGCCTCCACTGGGCGCGTCGGAACTAGCGCGCCCTTTCAGTTACTTACATTAAGTATTAAAAACTATGAGCCTTGCAGGAATTGCATCGTCGTCATCAGGTGCGTTATCAATAGTTGAACAATCACGTATCTTATAACATCCAACTGTTACTTGTGTCATTCTATTATCTAATGATTATCAATATATATTTAATCGTGATAGAGCAGACAATGATTCTTCAAGTCATATTACAAACCATTTGGAATATAAAAAATGGTATCGATTGGGATGCTTGATACCGATACATTTCTCTTAGCCGTTTTAGACATTGTATGTTACGCCTTTTCTTAAAACAGTCATTACAGAAGCCACAACGCACTTTGCACCGGAACAAAGCAGTATTTTTACACTAATGCTTTGCGGCAGATATTGGCATCACGGCGATACCGTCAAAAGGTATGTATAAAAGGACTAAACGGAGCTCTTTCCAAAAATTTGACATTTAATTTAAACGTTTACATGTCGTATCATCGTGTTATAAAATGACTTTTAATGATAATACCTGTGTATAAAACTAGAACTTATGAATATAAAGTTCATAAGTTCATTACAAATATTTATACATTAAAGTATGTTTCAGACTTACGTTCACTTTAGAAGAATATTGTAGAACATTAAACACACAATAAATGTAATGCAGTTTATGAGTAATAGATTAAAAATATCTTCTTAAGCGTCGATACCAGTGTATACAGATAATAAAATATCACAGACCCTAATTAAACAATAGTGTTATGCTATCCATTGCGACTTCAATGAACACTTCCTTATTAATGTTCAAGTGCGATGATTTGCAATCGCACTCATTTTGCGAGTGCAAACAATATCAGTTATTAACTTTAAATATAAATGCTGAAAATTCTTTAAAATATAATTAGTTTTGTTCATCCTAAATGGCTTATTTATATATGTTAAAACAGATATAATGATTTGTCAAAAAAAACTCAACCGATGACAATATAAATGACTACGTATAACTAGTTCATAAAGAAAGCTTTAAGCATCGCGTAAATTTCTAAGGTATAAGAAAAAGGATAATCTTTAAAAAACCACTACCAAAACTAATGTGCGAATAGTCTGAAATTATGTAACAACTAATGTGTTTAACTAATAAAAAAGACGCTCCGCCATATAGTTACGCAACGGATAAATGATATACTACAGATTCTTCTTCCACTTCTCACTACATGATTTATAATTCATTATCAACTAGAAAAAATACAATAGATCAATCATAACAAGCGTTATGGTGTTATTAAAGATTATGCAAGAAACATAACATCGACATATTAATTGCGATACAGGGAAAATTTCATTAAATGATCTATGAAAAATTCTTTACGCCATTATTTTTTTCCGTAACACGAATTCGAGGTAAATCTGATGGATGTATGTGTAATAATATTATTTAATATTTTAACAAAACAGGCGACGTCAGTATTATTTACAGATTAAGTTATCGGATGATAGAAAATTGACATCAGCACGATTGTTAACAATTCCGTTTTTACAATGTTAACATGATCTGTACTATACATCGTGTGGTTCGTTAAAATCTTTTATTGCTATCAATTATTAGGTATTAATTTAAGTGTAGTCCAATCTTCTTTCTGTTATGACATCCCTTTTTTAACAATTCTTAAGCTTAAAAATTTTATTTAAAAGTAAAGCAAAAATAAAGTATTCTGATTGGTTTAACGATAATCACCACGCGATATTGCACAAACAAAATGCATAAATTTTGCTGCCCTTAGCGATTGAGACTATTATTTGTTTACATACATTTCAGATCTGGCTTGTTTCTGATATAGTACCATCAGCCTCAGCCTCATATTTTTTAAATGAATAATGCAACTTCCTACCACTTGGTCAAATGAGTGTGAGAACCATATATGGATTGGTGGTTTTTGAAGCCGAGAATTCGCTATTTAAATTCGTTATTCCTCCATTGTATCCTCATTTAATCTGCAATGTGTTATGATAAAAATTCTTATTACCTCTCGGAGATAAAACCACATTCCGTGCAAATAAAAAAAGCAAAGGTTAAGCGACACTTTGAACGCGTCATCAAAAATACGCGAAACTTCTACGCAACCAGTACGTGGAAGATTGCGCAAGAACGGTGGCCGTATTTCATTTATTAATTAAAACTGTCAAATACATGGTAATATAGCCGTAAGTCCAGACCTTGATATCGGAATTGCTTATCAGATCGTTTATAATTCCATGAGAAATTTGGAGAAAACACATTTACAGCGTCGCTAAAACAACAATTATACAGCAAAAGCCAAAATGAATCCTTTATGTAAGCTACATCCAGTTTATATGATCGCAATATGTTCTGTGATATCCTACCACATTTTGAGGGTATAGATATAAAAAAGCACCTTTTAAATTTAACATTCGCGTTCAAAAATATTCCTTAATGTAAGCTAGCTTAGCTTAGTAAAATAGAAGTCACATGTCGTATTACTCCCTATCAGGAAAACGTCCTGTTATTATCCTCGGTTCGTCTAGAAGATAAGTCAAAAAACGAACTGGATAAACGTAACCCCCCAGTTCAAAGTCCATCCCGTTCACATAAACGCCATCTACAACACGCACGGTACACGACCATTTCTCGCTGTTAACTCGTACCGTTCCAGAAATAGCACAACGAGAAAGCTTACGGCCAATCACGTCTAACGACCGTCGGGGGTCTGATGTTTATTGAAGAATTGCATTTCAACTTGGCAATTTGTCGGCCGGTCCAGTTTTTGCCCTGGGCCAAGATGCGCGCATTGCAAATTGCACTTTACCTATATACCTTAAAGTGCATTATGGATTGATGCGAGAGGAGAAATGCCTACGTGTCAGAACGCTCACCGTTACCCGCGGACTCGTTGGCTATTTTTGGACCCCAAGTTGCGAGGAAAGACGCTCCCTTGGCAGTGCGTGTCCAGTTTAAGCCTTCTGTTTGACTCTGGAACTTCGATGATTGAACGAGCGGGAATTTTAATGGCCGATTCATTGATTGGGGTCCCGGTGCGTTTATAAATATACGGCGTCGATCGGGATGGCGCTTTGTTATTATTCTTAAAGTTACAATGTAACATTACAAAATACTTAGCATTCAAAATACTGCGTAATATTAGCGACGCTTCAAGATGTAACAATAATAATTATATCGTAAAAAATATTAGTATGACTTGGTGATCATATTAACAATTAGACTTTAATGAATAGGTATACGAATAGTATTGGAAGATAATTTAAATACAACAAGTAAATATACTGAAAGAAATCGTTGATTCGGAACAATTAGGTAATTTAAAATCTTTGTAAAAAAGTCCAACGGAGGCGGCGTGCATTAGTGCAGGCCTATGTTCAGCAGTGAACTAACACAAGCTGATGATGATGATGATGATAACGATGGGGTAAAAAGAACCTAACAACGGAACTTCAGCGTGGCTTAGAGATATTTCATGGAACTAATTTAAATGTCCTTTAAAAGCTTAAACATAATCAACGGCTTCCATTAACCTTCTAGGTATTAGCTATGACGTCGTTCAAAGCAAGCGCATATTATTTCGCAAATATTATTCGTAAATACGTAAACGGAATCAGGGTTTCCTCTTACAGACGAATTGATATTTGAGTTTTTGTTGCGTCATTCTGATGCGCACTCTTTGTTCCTAACTAAAATGAAAATGGTTTTGTCGGTAAAAACAGGTAAGTTACTATGTCACTTATGATTGCTTACGTATGTTATTTAAGATACATATGTAATAATCTAAACATAGGTCCTTATGATTATTATTCTTATAGAGCACCTTTTATTCGATTTTATTTTTATAACAATAAAAAGAACCTAGATGGAGATTCTTTTTGTCATGCATTGACTGATTTCTATTAATTACATGCCATAGAAAATTTTGGTATAATCGCTACATGCGTCGGTCCACCCACCAAACGGCATTGGACTAGCGTATTGGGATACGGTCCAAAAAGTCCCCTAGTGAAAAGGGTGTGTATTAGGGGAGGCCTATAGCCAGCAGGCTGATGACGATCGTGGGATAAGTTAATCCCAGCAACACCTTAAACAACGAAATGGCGTGTTACCAAATAGTATATATCGATATATTCTACAATGTGTAATATTACAATGGTAATTGAAAAATACAAACGTGCATTGTCAACTTTCAATGCAATCTATGACATTGTCGCAATCGCTGTAGACTTACACAGATTTGTTTTGTAGTTAACCTATAATCTTATACAGTATAAACAAATATTACCTCTATATGAATTTAAGTATAACTTTTACTGTATTAAAACAAATATGAATATAAAAACAATACGCCACACAATAATTTAGTCGAATCGTGACAAGATTTCCTATGTCTTTCTATGTATAGCCGTTTGGAATATAAAACGTTAAAAATATTTTACTCTAATTAAGAATTTTAAGAGTTATAAATGCTAAGTTTTAAAGAAATAATTTGTTTATTAACCATAAAATATTTATGTAATATGTTGCGTTCTTAACTATATCCTTAGGCATCTATAACCTTGTATAACTATACCAAAACAACTAAAATCACCTTCTGACGTCATTGCAATTTAAAAACAGGATTTTGGTACACCAAAAAACCTGCCGTTATTATATAATTTATTATATTATTAAAATATCAACCAGATTAAATACATAAACATATTCTGGCCATACCAGGTGTAGCGTGTTTATAATGTCTGCAATACGACTTGTATAGAACTTAGGCAGCGAAATATGAACTCTATTTTATTTGTCATTGAATGCTAAATTATTTAAACGTTAATCTAGCTGTGTTTGGCAACAGTGGCTATGGCAACCCACGTCCAAATTTAAACGGATAACTTTTCCGGGTTGCTCTGCACCCATCCAAAAGATTTCGCGATAATGTTTGTCTTAATTTGTCAGCAAAATCATCTATTCAGCGAGTAAACTAACGGATCTTATCAATGACATTTTACACGATCTCAATAAATACGCCAAAAAATGTTAACTGAGAATAAGTTCGTAATAGTACAATAATACGTAATAATACAAAGGGAGAAAAACTTTATATAGTTCTAATTTCACTTTCTCATTATTTAAGCGTTGTAAACATCGATAAGATTGTTATCTATGGATAAAAGAAAATAAATCATAGATAACACGTATGACAATCCCTCATTGTGCATAAAAATCGTGAAAAAATTTCAACAAAGCCTTTATATTTCCGTACCGAACCTACTTGATATTCACATTCTGAGATAGAAAATCTTCGTAGCGCTTCCACAGACAAAATCTTCGCCCCATAGAGCCTCGCGTATTACAATTCAATGACCTCATATTATCAACTCTGTTATTCTTTAAAATATATTAACCCCGATTCTAGTGAAATATCGATGACGAAGTTTACATTACAAGAAGTATTCGGTTATATTGAGACTACGAAACGACTCGTTCGTTGACAATGATAATTATTAATTAAAGATAATAATTAGTGGTGTTATTTAAATTTTTTAACTATAGCAACAATTATTTTTGTATGACAACAAAGGCAAAATACCTTGTGATAGATGTCTACTTGGATTACATTCAAACACCAGGGGAGACTTTCTATATAGTATTGAGAAACAAATATGTTACATTTATTTTTTGTAGACAGTACCTATACAAAACGCTTGTTTTCATTCTTCTAAATACAAAACGTAATCTCTAAGAAAAACTATAAGTATATTTACGTATTCAAAATTCATGTAATAAATGTATAATGCCAAAGAAAACGTACAAAATGTACCTTTATACTTATAAACTAGCTTTTGGATTAGTCGATTGGCGTCCAGTATGAAAAATGGAAACACTAGATGTATTACAACACTGGTTGCTATGGGTTACACTATACACGCCATTTCCAAATTTTATTTGGCCCTATCATAGTCCATCATCAGCTCGTCTTACTCCACAGCTGGACATAGGCCTCTCCTTATGCTGACCTCCTCAATTAGGGTGTTTTTTGGACCGTATCCCAGTTATAGTTCACCATCATCAGCCTTTGAAAGTCCACTGCTAGACATTAGGAGCTAACACACCCCATCCATTAGGGGTTTTGGACCGTATCCACCACGCTGGTCCAATGCGGTTAGTGGGTGACCGACTTTTACTATGCCCATCCGACGCATGGATCATCTTACTTTTCAGACAAATGGGTGATCGGCCCAAATTGCCCTAACCAACTAGGAAACATCAATAAAATTTGTTGAGTCCCTGCAGGATTCGAACCACGACCTCCGATTCTAAAGCACGCGCCTATACCACTAGGCTACGGAGGCAGTTTATATTCAGTTATAGTTACTAAGCAATAATTTATTAACCGTCGTAATAATAGTGATTTTGCGCTATACCAACAATCAGTTTGCCTAACTATTAGATAAAAGGCCAGCCTTAATGGGAGGTCAGAGTCGCAAATACACGCAGGCCGTCACGTAGGCCAGTGTGTTTGTACATTAAACACTAAAAACTTGTTTTAGACAGAGGTGAAATATCAATTAAACAACACTGACTGAGAACTTTTTCGACAGATATTGAAGAGAAATATATTAAATAAAGCGTTAAGTAAATAACGCACACAAATAAGTAAGCACGTAATTTAATGAGGCTTCTTTTCATAGACATGCAAGTTAACTTTTAAACGCTTTTGATTTTATAATGCGAATTTTGTATTATCTTGTTATATATAACTCTTGATTACAGAAAAAATCTAGTAACATCCCTAATAGTAATTAATATATAGTAGCTTTGTAAAAGTTGTTTATTTCACTGTACGTTGTTATATGTCTCACTAATAAACAATATAAATAATGTTAAGCTTATTTTGCGTGTTTCATCAATTATTACCCATAATTTATGTTCGTATAACATACACGCTGCACACTTAGTGATAAATTATATATTATAGGGTTAAAAACACTTTTATCTGCTAAATAATTACTATGATTTACGTTAAGCGATGTGACGACCCCACCGCCCACTAGACGGCGGATCTGCCTTATAGTTGGAGTAAGACAGATCCGCAGTACGTGCAATTAGTCAATTGCCAATCCGCCTGCTCAACGTGGCAATTATGAGCAACTTTTTTTAATGGACGCCAACAAGATCCACCTTCTCGGCCTTCATTAAAAAAGGCCTATGTCCAGCAAGACTGCTAAAGGGTTGTTTATGATGACATGATGATGATAGTTTCCTTTTAAAGTATAAAAAAATTTGAACTAATAGATATTATTTTTTTTATGCCATATGCAGGCAGACGAGCAGTCGGACCACCTGATGGGAAGTGGTCACCGACGCCCATATACATTGGCAATACCAGTGGTATCGCCAACGCGCTGCCTACCGTGAGACATAGGGTGTTAAGTCTCGTTTACCCAGTATATACGCTGGCCACGGTACCCTTCTAACCGGAACACAGCAGTGTTTTCACAGTACTGCTTCGCGGCAGAAATAGGCACCGCGGTGGTACCCACCCAGACGGTCTCCTGTAAACAGGGGATCTACCACCGGTAATTATATATTATGAGTTACAGACGATAGTTTGAATATTCAAGTCGCTAGCGGGAGTAACAGGATTTTTGTCACATAACTTTTTCACGGAACGTCAAGATGGTATCCGTTCTTTCACTCCGTACCATTACATCTTAATGGTTAACACAAATCGTAGTAGTATAATACATGTTTTTCTAAGTACGGCGCTTAGTGTTCGGCTCCCAGCATCACATTAAGCTTGATAAACCTCGTGACTTGATTGTTTCGGAGGGAAATTTGCTCGGTTTATTATTGAATTCATTAATACGTTCGGCCATTACCGGTCTGTGATAAGGAGATCGTTGAGTTTTATTGAGTGTAATGTTAAAAAATGTATTTGTTTCACTTTATATTTATCTAGAATAAGGAATGTGAAATCACATTGAACAATACCATTGATAGTTGTTTTATAAGGATCGTTACGAACTTTACCAAGTCATACATATGTTTTTAAAGTACCCTAATACAACATTACATTAAACGGACAATAAGGTGTAATGAAAATCAAATAAACTAAAATTACCTAGCTCGGCAATCATAAGTAAAATGTCATATTAAGTAATTTACACCAAAAACTGTAGCAATTAAATACTTTACTAACTTCATACAGATTCTGAACCGTTTGAATCTGTTTTTCGGCTCTTATTATTTAGTTTAATATTGCGTGCTTGATAAATAAATAATATTTTCGAACAGATATAATACAGTGAAAGGACAGCGACCACTTTCGCTACACAATTTTTTGGATAAAATATGCATATTACCCTTATTTTATCAAAAAAAAAATGAGAAGTGATTGGTAAGCGATACATCCTGACCATAAGAAATTTGACAAATTTGAAATTTTACAAAAAGTTTGCTGATCGCTCTTAAACGTAACATGTTATGTCCGATTTTCCAGTAATTTACAGCTTTAAGTTTGATGCCCTTTTAACCGGAACGTAAATGTGCTTTCGCACTAATACTTCGGGACAGAATATGCGACGCGGTGATATTATTCTATTCGGGCTTCTTCTACGATAATAATAATAGCCCAACTATTAAGTTAATGGTATATCCAATCATTGCAATCATCAATCATCGATTTAAAAATAAAACAGCAGACCCCATTTGTTATCTTATTCAATGTAAGCACATGTCAAATACAAAGTTAAGCTGTTTTATCAATCGTATTGGTATAAATTGTCATTAAATTAATCATTTCCACAATTAAATTGCAATTAATTCCGATAACAACAATGTTAGTGACTGTATCAATAACGTTTCGAGTAATATTTATATGACATTTAAAACTGAAGGTGTTGTTGAATGTAAGTTGGTCTTATGAAGTATTTGTTTTGTAAAAAACGATATTTTATATTTGTTTGATTTGAAATATTTAGATCTCATCTCCGTCGATTGTAGTAAGTCCAAGTTTATAAATGCGAAAATATAGATTATTTGTGACATTTCACTGGATGAATCATATTTAACTTGTAATAAATATTTAAACTGCCCCCGTAGCCTAGTGGTATGGGCGTTGCTTTAGAAACCGAGGTCTGGGTTCGAATCCTGCGGGACGCAACAAATTTTCATTGTTGTTTCTGTTGGTTAGGACAATTTGGGCCGATCACCCAATTGTCTGAAAAGTAAGATGATCCATGCGTCGGATGGGCATGTAAAAGTCGGTCCACCCACCAACCCGCATTGGACCAGCGTGGTGGGATATGTCCAAACCCTAATGCATAGGGGTGTATTAGGGAGGCCTATGTCCAGCAGTGGACTAAAACAGGCTGATGATGATGATGATGATGAAATATTTAAAAGAACTTGATCAAAGAAGGAATTACAAAAACTTCTCTAAAGGACAACTGCATCAAAGAAATATACTGTTACTCATATTTTATCATCATTATTTACAGATTTTGAGTGCATGGATCCCGTTTAAACTTTAAATGTTCAGTCATGAAGAGTTCTTTGTGGTTAATTTTAAAATACACATTATTAAAACATTTACTAAAGACTAAATAGTTACTAAAAGTTAAAGCGATATTTTGACATAGTACCGGAAATGGTCAAAACATGATGCCTGCACTATCTAGGACGAAATGCCAAATGCCACTTGCAATGCAAAATGCCGCCTAGTCTATTTAGACTACAATAGGTTTTATTGTAGTATCCGTTATTGGTGGTGTATTAGGGGAGGCCTATGTCCAGCAGTGGACTATCACAGGCTGATGATGATCCGTTATTGCCCACAACAATTTAAACTATTACAGTAATGTATACAGTATTTTACATCATTAACAATTCTATTGGTGTCCCGTATGTGGAGTTGAAATCTCGCCATGTTTAATTTGTTTCCCAATTGTCTGAAAAGTAACATGAACCATGCTTCGGATGGGCATGTAAAAAGTCGGTCCACCCACCCACCACGCATTGGACCAGCGTGGTGAGATACGGTAAAAAAAACACCCCCTATAGAAAAGGCGTGCATTTGGGGAAACCTATGTCCAGCAGTGGACTAACACAGGCTGCTGAATTCATTCGTTGTAACCTTGTGTAAAGAATTACACACGATTGACATCAAACCATCATAGCAATAGGTTATGTTAAAAGGTATATAATTATTTCACGTTTTACAGATTTTAGCGTCCATTGTATATATTTTATCCCTGACGTTTTGATCTCTTTTCAGTGTTCACAATCACGTGTAGCTGAGCTGACTTCTTACTAGCTTCTATAAGATGGTCAGAAGTCACCAGCATATAACCGTAAAGTAAATCAGTGCTAAAGATTTTGAGAGCAACGCGATGTAAATCACTTAAATTATTTCTATTCATTGTTGGGCTCGAGATTGAATTTTAAAATATTCAGGTCAGCCATTTAAACAAAAGTGTGTGAACTTTTGAGGATTCATATGCATTTGTTGCGTGAGAAGTCGACTGAATAGTAATTACCCCAAGGTCATTTTTTTTGCTCGTTTAATATCTAAATATATGATTAAAACGATTTATTTAACTTTACATTTTGTTAAAATTAATCACACAATTATTTACAATTTATGTTTACCCAAACGTCACGATTTTAGTAGTGACTTGTTTTTGATATTTTCTTTTATTTACGTGAATATAATGATAGTAAGGATATTGAATAATCATCAGAAGTATAAAATAAAAATAAACGCGATAAAATCCGCGAAACACATTCATCTCAGAAATATCCAATTCTCTCGAAACACGAATCGAAATTCTTCTCGTTATTTTATTAACGTGAAACAGCAACAATGTCTATTGTCTTAACGGAGAAAAGTTAGAAATGATCCTCAAAAAAGTCTTCACTGAGCGACTAGCGCGCGTTACATCACGAGCTATTTCCGTGCTGTACAAAAACCGGCAATTAGCCATCAGTGAAAAAGCTATCAGTCAATGTACAGCGCTACTTAGCGAGTCGACTTGTCATTTGGGTTTTTTACCAAATGCATCATCAGTCACCGTATTAGTTTTTATTATTAGCGAATCTCACCGCCAAAAGTAAAAGTGAATAACATTTACGAACGCTTCATTGATAAAACAGGATAATATTATCAGGTTAGGAAAGAAAAAAACTTTTCTTTGTAATCAGGTTACAGAATGATGCAAATAACATTTAAGTATTTTTCATAATCGAAAATGTTAATAAGGTAGGATAAACAATACAGCAAAAAGGTCAGCAATAAAATTAAACAGACTCAGCATAACCATAACATTATTTAATAAAATTACTTTACGGATTTTATCGCGTTTATTTTACATTTTAAATTCGACGTTTCGAACACTTTCCAGCGGCCGTGGTCATGAGGGTGACTGGGGTCTTATATTGACAAACGAAGGAGCAATAAGAACCCGCGTGAAGGAAACATAAGCTGACATTAAACATAGAAGACCCAACAAGTCGGCAGAGGTGACCATACCTTAAATCACCCAAACCATTACATCAGATTTGATGACCACAAATCCTCGCTAAAGAACACTGATTCCTACAAGGATGATCCGTGAGGCTTGAGATTAAAAACATCCAAATTTCAATAGAGAAGATGGTTGTTCTACCACCTGCTTGGGATCCATAATTAATAAATTAAAATTTAAACCCAAGCATAATACCACTGCCGGCTGTACAGATAAAATCAGTTCATTTTGCATAGGTCGGTGTACAGATTTAAAATAATTCATAAAAATTAAGATCTGGAAACCCGCTTCCAGCACTGGCAACAAGACGCATGACATCTCAGTCTACCCCATGACCACGCCGCTGGAAAGTGTTCGAAACGTCGGGAATTTAAATGTAAAATAAACGCGATAAATCCGTAAAGTAATTTTGTTTAATAATGTATAATATTCTGCGCAAGCAATAGAAATAATTATAACCATAACAGTTAAAAAAACAATGTATACTTTATATACTTAACGTTAATATCATTATAACGAACAAACCATAGTCTGTAATATATGAAATTAAACTCAATACTTTTTGATTGCCTGTACATTGATGAGAAGCATAATTGGCGTATGAATTTGAATTATGAAATTCATACGCCAATTATGATAACAACCAAATCAGTTTTAAAAGTGTGGCATTCACGTAAACAACAGAAAGTATCATTTCAGCGATTATTACATAACATAAATACTGCCATTTACACAGAAGGGAAGCCTTGCAGAATTGACAATGGCTTCGCCGTGAATAAACGCCGGTTATGTCTGATAACGCATCGTTATAGCCAATCCAATTACACGGTGCCGATGGCGGGGTAATGGGATTGGAAGTATCCCTCGGACATAATGACGAATCAACGGAGGTTATGCGTCTAGTAGCCTGAAGTTTTTACATTAAAAGTTAAAATTAAGTCTTACTTAATTCTCGATCTAACTCTGCTAATGTGATACTAAAGATTAAATGGACGTTTGTTCCATCTTTAATCAAAATATATTAGAAGGATTTTGATAAAAGTTATATATCACCCTTTTAAATGTAATAACTTACATATCAGAATAACACATCGGCTTTTACAGAGGATACAGTGTAGTTCATTCAAAATATTTTTTTTGTATAATTTTCTATTTGACATAATTTTTTTTATTTCTTAGTTAAGTTATCTGCACTTTTTTGTTGTTAATGGTGTTTATATTGAAAACTGTGTCTGCCTGTAATTGGCAAGCATATACCTAATTTTCCTATGTTCAAAGTTATTGTTATTGATTATGTTGTATATGTGTTGTTATTGACATGCCTACCTAATAAATAAATAATTGAAATATTAGAAAAAGTGTCACCGTCGACGAGCTATTCCGACACGAATCGCAAAAACCTTTGAGCTTATAAATATATAAAGTGTAATGATTATTATCACAAATTACAATCACCACACGGGTAAAACCGCGGGGCGTAAGTTAGTTCGCATATTTTTTAAAACCGAGAACACGTAACGTTATCTTGCGGATTTCAGATCTTTCTTGAGTCTTTTGTTTTTTTTTTATTGCCTACGACGGGCAGTCGGGCTACCTTATGGGAAGTGGTCACTGACGCCCGTGAGTTTTAGGTTGTTAAGTCTCGTTTACCCAAAAAAAGGGACCTACCTCCAGTTAAGGGACCTACCACCAGTCTTGTATAAACTACAAATGACACATTATAATCAAGTGTCCTCGATTTCGTCACGAAGTTGGCGCTGACGATAGACAGACTGCATAAACAACTGATAAACAACGGAGAGAGATTTAAACAACGATATTTATATGCTCCGTCCAATACAGTAAACGATTTACGAGAAAATTCGAACTCATTGCACGTTCGCTTTTGAATGTTATCACATTTTAAGGGATCGCGGAAACAACCAATATGTACAAGAGATAAAAAATGTGTCGACAACTTTATGAGAATGTATTAAAAGAGTTGCGTGTCTTGGGTGTTTAATTTATAGTTAAGAACCTCGGAAGCAATTTCAATATTTTATGTACTTACAAAAACGTATTTCAGTTAAGTTAACGGTTTCATTCATTACTCGTTTTAAAGCATTGCTTAATTGTTAGTGTAAACTAAACGCAAGAGGTAAACTGTTCAAGAAGTGTTAAAAAAATCATGGTAAGTTATATTATAAGGAAACAGTAAAAACTTAAATACAAATATGTATGGCTTCAATATTACCGATGTTTATTATATACTGCATGGTCTATGATCGAGGGACAGAAAATACCTTCATATTAATATTTTTAATTCAGGTATATACTATTTTTAAATTAGAGCTAAGAAGACCCTAAAACTCAGATAAAACGTCAGACTTAAGCTCTTGTTAATTTCGACCTAAAATGTACTGTCTCCGTAGCTTAGTGGTATAGACGTCTACTTTAGAAATCGGAAGTCGTGGGTTCAAATCTTGCAGGGACTCAGCAAATTATCATTGTTGTTTCCTAGTCGGTTAGGGTAATTTGAACCGATCACCCAATTGTCTGAAAAGTAAATGATCCATGTAAAGTAAAATGATGACCGTGCAAAAAGTCGGTCCACCCACCAATCTGTATTGGACCAGCGAGGTGGGATACTGTCCAAAACCTCCTAATGGATAGAGGTGTATTAGGGGAGGCCTATGTTCAGCAGTGGACTATCACAGGCTGATGATGTAGTGTAATATAACATGTACTGTAAAATTAAAATAGCTAAGTCTTTATCTAAATGCGCTTAATTCGTTTACTGAGGCTTGAGAAATATTCGAGTACCTTTTGTCTCTATGATCTACTGACTCGCTTACCCACAAGTTCTATAACTGTTCTACATAAAACAGTTATGTTCACATCATGACGTCTTAAATACACGCAAGTAGTAAAAAAGAAAAGATTAGTTGTATTCATTTGTTAGTAATTAACGTGTACATATATCGTAATTTTATTTTAGGTTTAGTATTGCGTCTATTATTGTATTTTTTGATATAGTATTCTTAATAATTACGTGAGGTTTATATGAAAAACTGTAAATATAATATAACGCGGTTTTATCAAAATTTTTGCGAATTTTTTTCTACTAGCAGTGATAAACATAGAATTTATAATCATAGCCTGTAAATATAATGATTATATGATTTTTAAATGATTTAACACTTCAGAACGACTTGTAGTCCACTATAAACTCACAAAGATCTAGCAATTAAGTACAAGAAGACACAGAAACATATTTTTTTTATAAACATAAAATAAATATTACTTATATAGACAAACGTAAATTATCTCTCGCCCCGATATGGTATTCGATATTTTTCTAGTGTCGGTCGGACGCCTATCACGGGCAAGGACAACGACCCCGCAGACGGAGACCACAATTGAACCTAATTGGTTTTTTCAACCCGCGCCAATCAATACTGAAGACCGAAGAATAAAAGACGATGAAAATACTTACTTGCGTAAGATTTAATGTGTTAGAAACAAACTACGTTTAAATTTTTATGAGTGAGCGTGCTATGAAATATTTTATAGGAGAGACATAAGGTTTTGATGTTTTTATTTTGATGTTTTGTTTAAACTTCACTTTTTTGGGTGATAATGAATCTGATCACCCGATCGTCTGAAAAGTAAGATGATACATGCGTCGGATGGACATATAAAAAGTCGGTCCACCCATCAACTGGCATTGGACCAGCGTGGTGGGATACGGTCCAAGACCCCTTAAAGGATAGGGGTGTATTAGGGGAGCCCTATGTCATGGATTGTTGTTTCGATTCTGGTGTCACGTAGACCATCCATATTACGTCACCAGGAACAATGTGGTCTTTAAGACGGTAACGGAGTCAAAACATTTGTGAAACAGTGGTTAACAAGTCAGGCGGCAGAATTTTATGAAGAGGTTATTCAACAACTCATGCCACGTTATGAAAAGTGCCTCAATATTCACAAAAATTATGTAGAAAAGTAGATTAAGGTACAGGCTTTCATGTAAAAAATTCTTGCGATATCTTTGCACGTCTTTTTTTTTTAATTCCAAAACGTTACTTACTTAAAAAACTTATGAACTAACTTATAAACTTATTAAGACGACCTAAACTGCCTCCGTAGCCTAGTGGTATGAGCGAATGCTTTAGAAACCGGAGGTCGTGGGTTCGAATCCTGTGGGGACTCAATAAATTTTCATTGTCGTTTCCTAGTTGGTTAGGGCAATTTGGGCCGATCACCCAATTGTCTGAAAAGTAAGATGATCCATGCGTCGGATGGGCATGTAAAGTCGGTCCACCCACCAACCCGCATTGGACCAGCGTGGTGGATACGGTCCGAAACCCCTAATGGATAGAGGTGTATTAGGGGAGGCTTATGTCCAGCAGTGGAATGTCACAGGCTGATGATGATTATGATGATGAAACCGGCCTTGACAACCAGAAACCGAATTGATTATAATTCCTCATTCACGTACATCGTCATGTACCACTTTACTTTACAGACAATCAAGTAATCAGCGTAAACGCCTTATCAATCTCCGCTAAACTTTACCACAAATTTGTTACTCAACAGGATTTGAACTTGCTACTTTCAATAGATAAACGACATGATCACGGAAGCAGTCGTTTATTAAATAAAACTCGGCTACAGATAACTGTATTATGCCACAACGAAGACAGACTCGAGCGATGTCCCGTACATAAACGCAACCGATATCATCACGACACACTCGTCAACATTATGCGACTTTAATGACACTTCCCGGTCTGCACAAATAGGTTTTGATGGATCCAGTCTAACGACGGGACATTAACACGGATGGCCCTTACAGCCACGGCGATTTGAATATTCAAGACGAAAGTCTGTTAGAGAAACTGAAAGGGACAATATTATTTGGAACAAAGCAAAATAATTAAAAAACTAGGCAAAGAAAAAGATTTTTTTTTGAGTCGTAAATATTAGGTATTGGTAAGATAGTTTAAGCTTCGTTCGCTTTTATTTATTATACGTTTCTAAAGCTTGTAAAAATTCGTAATGATGATGTGAATGGATGTTGTTTTGGGTGATTATTGCTGACGGTCGCCGTGTTAGGACTATTCCACTGAACCTACATATGTTGAAGGAATAAGTGACGCAAAGACTAAATAATTTAAAATCAATCATATTGGTGTAACAACTCATTGTTTTTAACTTCGATGTATATTTATAAGTAAACATTCCTTTACTTATTTTACTTTTATTTCACTATCTTTTAAGCATAGAGCAGCTATTTATGTTACGTGTCAGTTTTATCAAGTGACGTCCCACTTATCTTGCGACAGTAAAAATGGTAAACAATGAATAATTAAGCGATTTCATTCAAATAAAACTGTTACGAATTGTGCCAACAGTTACGTAATACGGAGACAGTCACAAGTGATGAACTAACCTATATGTAAAGATAATGTGAATACGTCTGTCTTTACTTTTGTTCTCAAATTATACGCGTTTCAGTCCAAGACAAAGAAACCGCAATTCTTATCTTCGGTCCGTTTTCACCGTACTGGTGTTTTAGGTCAATGGGGTCGACGAACCGTATGGTTTTGTAAGCCATCAATGACAGTTGAAAAACTGCAGTACATCACCTCATTATACATTACTGAATCATCATCATCAGCCTGTGTTAGTCCACAGCTGGGCATTGGACAGGCCTCCCCTAATGCACGCCTTCTTCATTAGGTCTGGTCCAATGCGGGTTGGCTATACACATCTTAAAATGTGTTTATTAACGCCAAATTGTCAAAAAAATGTCCGACCGTGCTCCGGTCACACCGCTAATGTGCCATTAAGGAAAATTGCATCGCATCTAATCTGTATTCTGACAAGCGTCTGTCATAAATTGAATCTAATTAGCTTTTAGCAGCGCGTGAACTGTACCACGAGAGAGGAAAATAATCAACGGACAAATGCATTAAGCTCTAAAAATAACGATTTAATAATGTTTTGTATATCCGAGGTAAGTGAAATCCAAAATTTATAAACAAAACGTAAGCAAAGCTTTATAACAAGTGGCGTTTGAATATACTAAAGTCTACTTGGCAAACATTGTGTCAAATCATTTTGACACAATTGTACGTTGAAAAAAATACTAGGGCTCTCTCGGTTATGACACAAGTCCTTAGGTACCAATATTCATTAACTTTAAAATAGAAATAAATTAGACGTTCATTTTCTTTCAGTTGTTTGACCCTTAACAATAAAGTTTTATATTAATGGATACGAAAATGTCACTCATTTAATACGATCATTCATTGACATTTTGGGTACATCGTATTCCGATAGCTATCCGAGTTTTCCCGAAGGACTTTAACATCTTCCCACTACATCTATAGCAAGATGATTGAATAATAACGTCTATAGACGAGTTCTAGAAAATTCCCAAAAATACCGTTTGCATATTTCTAATCTATTTTTAATGCGTAGTCAGCTGCCAAAATAGTCGTCCGTAGTCATTAGTGTTTTGGGTACAACACGCTAATTTTCAGCGTCGTATGAAATTTTATTGTTTTCTGTCTCGTGACCGGATATATGGTAATTGAAGGTCAGGTATGTATGTATCAACCAATAGGCAAAAAGAGACCAGATGTAAGGTCAGTGCCTCTAAAAAATATTGACATTAAGATATCCTTTATAAGGCCGAGTTTATATATTTTGGGGCCAACAAAGCAGAAAAACAAATAACAAAAGTTATAATAAAAGTTTATTGTAATTTAAAAAAAAACTATATATTACTTTTATAGCCGACTTTGAACAGTAAGTAGTAACTTTACCCTCGCCAAATGTGTACAAATATAATACTAAAAGAATAAAATAACTCATTATGGATGTATATTAAACTTTAAATCCTAAAGTTTTACACTCGTTACGCAACTTTCTTTATGTCTTAGTTACTTTGAGCTACTTCCACATTTATAGTATTTTTTTTAAAGTATTTACTTTAGTTTGCCAATGATTTACTTTAACTTATCTTTGGCATAGACAATTTTAAAAGTTTTATTTACCTGCCTTTATCATTTTTTTTATATTCTTTGTAAGAATTAATAAAGCGCTCAACATACAAATTGAGTTAGCGAAATACTCATCATCATCATCATCATCATTATCTGCCCGTGTTAGTCCACTGCTGGCCACCCTAATACCCCTATCCATTAGAGGGCTTTGGACCGTATCCCACCACGCTGGTCCAATGCGTGTTGTTGGGTGAGCGTATTACTCATTGACAATAATATACATAATGAATGTATATTTAGCATAGCATACTACGTATATTTAGCATAAAAACAAGAATCCTTAACGTATATACATCACAACATATTATATGGTATGTTACAATTTTTCCACTCTCGTGACGTGATTCGCCCTTCACTAGCCAATCGTAGTTATAAAACATTATGTACTAGAAGAATTCCTAGACGATTCAGAATCACAACCAATACACATTGACACGTGATATTACTCATACTTTTACTAATTTTATTAGTTCTAAAGTCCTATCACGAAACAAACGGGTATGAATAACAATGTCGTATCAATAAATAACGTGTAATAAATTTTAGGTCGTTAAACGTTAGGTAATAGACTAATACATATAATGCACTGATATAATACACTTTCGCAAAGTTTGTTGACATCAATACAATATGACACGATAATAACTGTACATTTTCTTTCATTTCATGCCGTGATTTATTGATTTTTCTCGCTATTACATATGCAGTTACATAATTATGACACGTTGCCTCTTAATTTAGATTTAGGTTATACATAAACACAAGTTACTACAGAAATAGAGAAAACCATTTGTCCATGTGTCCATTTCGAAATCGTTCAGTTAAAATTTTACTCACTTAAAATGGTTAATTCAAGTAATGTTTGGATATTGAATTTTGCATATTAAATCGTCATATTGAATCGGAAAAAGAAGAGTATTCAAAGGGGATTTGTCAATTTTAGGTCGATGTTTCTTACTTAATTGAAAAAGCCTGTTAGTGCTAGGCAAATGACGATAATTAATCACAATTACCATCTGTTGTATTCACCATATGTTCATTCCGTTTGACTAATAATAAAGTGTATAAATTTAGATTGCTTTTGTTCACAGAATGTTATAAAAACATGAATGCTTACTTCTATATATATTACTATAATCATATTTTGCATCTCTTATAAATAACTTTTTTATATATAACTATTGTCATGTTTTGCTTCACTTATGAATAATTTTATTAACCTTTGAAACCTTTGGAACAGACAGAAAGGCAAAAGTAATGAAAAAATGCTAATGTTATGCTTCCAGACTCATATCTTTGATAAGCTTCATCAAACACAGAGTTCGTAGGAAGTCCCCGCGAAATAGGTCAAAGCTTCAAAGCGCCTTACCCTGGCTGTGACCACAATGATACAAGACGCAATTTGGCAATACATTGCCCTATCTTGCCCCTCAGTTGCGCTATGACACGATTATGTAGCAACTGTTTTATTCGTCCGCAGCCGTTACAACATGCTCTACGTGACCTGCAATAATCCTATAATGTTACAATTGTAGACAATAGAGAATACGATATACATTGCCGGTTGACTCGCAGCGCATTAATACGCTACCTGGGACCGCGCAATGTAATGAATACAGTGAAATAGATTATGTCATATCTTAGATATTCAGCGTTATCGAACAATATTCGATAGTGATTGTGCCGTTGCATAAATAACGTAATAAGTAACGAATAATTTACGATAAGAATAAAGGTAATTAATCTATAGAGGCTGTTTACAATATTGGGTAAAATTAATATTTTAATTGACGATAGAAAAGAAATTAGTTTTTAATTTTATTGAATTGCAATTTAAATAATTACATCGCAACAAACATAGAACTGTGATTCTGTGTAGTATTATCGAAAAATTATGTATCGTCATCTTGATAAGCTTAACCATTAGTTAAGCCGTTAGTTAGCTATCTCTATAGCTTTACTAATTACAGTTAAATTAAAAAACAAAAACACAAATTTGGCCACAAACACAAATGCATTAGTCAAGTGCACAGTTTCTGAATAACACACGCTCCCATCAAACAAGAAACCAGCTCAATATTTGGACAGCGGTTGTCACTATTTACTCTTACCACTTATGTACATTTATCTACAGCAAATAACCTTGAATGCACGACATTTAACGTAATAATAAACCTTTCAAGTTTTGCATCCATTCACTGCGAATGATTTATCACTACTTCATTCTAACTGCAAGTGACAAATTACAATTATATGTAGTAATCGTACCTGATTCGTATTAATTTTTTTATAAACGTTGATAAATAAATATAAATTTTCTTAATTTTGTATAACCAGAATTAAACGATAAAAGATAAGCCGCAGGTAAAGACGAAATAGAAAGCGGCGTAGGTATATCTTATTTTGAAAGTTTATTTACATTTTTGATAATATTTTAAAAGTAGATGGCAAACTAGGCAACAACTCATAAGTGAGTAAGTAAAGCTTAAAACATTTGTTGATTTACGCCTCTATACAAGAAGTCAAACTCGTATCCCGCTGGTATAAAATTTTTATGAAAAGCAGGAAAATATAAATTTCAAAAATCACAAAAATAACACCTAACCCATTAAACTCATCCGAACTTAAACGAGAAGACCTTAAACCGAGTATGTTCAAAACAACAGCACAAAAACTCGGTAGAGATAAAAGAAGGTAAGGAAAATTTAAATCATAATCATATTCACTAGTAGATTATTTTCTTAAATATATATATAGTACAAGTTACAGTAAGTAAACATGAAATGCTGTTTACTCCAGTCCTTGGTAACGTACAAGTTAAAGTCACCAGACGGCACAAGTATGACGCGATTCGACTTGTTACAGTAATATACACGCGTTTCGACGTAAGGAGAGCGATTTGATACACGCTCCCTGCTAACAAACTCGATTTATGAATGCAGTGTTAACGTACGTGTACTAGTTGAAACAATAAAACATTGCATTGTAAAGTGACGTAATTTGAAAACCAGGTAGGTTAGAGTTTGAGGAAGTTGAATCAAAAGTCTAAAGAATTATAGAGTTGTATAGGTTATTCATAACGGTATTAAACACAAAACCCAAACGTCTTATGTCAACCGAAACCAAAATAACTATCGTAATAATTACTAATTGAATAAGGCATAGTAGTAAACAGCGTAAACACCGTCTACGTTGATCAGACTTCGTAATTTAATTTACCATTACAAAGCTATATTATCGCTATGGCCTACATTTATAAATAGAAAAAATCATTTCTAAAACCTACTTAAAATGTAAAATATCACAAACTGTCTTTAATCTCATTTAAGTTTTTATTCCAATCGCTTATTTTAAAAAATATCTTTCTCTATATAAATTAAAATTTTTAACGTTCAAAAGCGCTCAGTAGAGCCTAAATTGAATAAATATATTTCACTTTGACTTTGAATAGACGCAAAGTTCGCCTATACAACTAATCTTCGTCACCTCGACGCTTGTTCCAGCTTTCTTCGTCACCTCGACGCTTGTTCCAGCTTTCTCCTGTACTCTACGACGCTGTATTGACGTATACAACCAATCATCGTAATCCCAAGTCCCATTTCCTTTAACTTCTTTACTCTACGTCATCGTCCACCTCGAAGCTCTATAGCCTTTACTCTACGACTCACCTTAACATCGATCAGGCGGACGGTGAACGCCGCCGCCTCCGGTGCGGTCAAGCGCAGCTGGCAGGGCCCGGAGCCAGCTGTCGGGCTGACCAGGGACAGGGCCAACGCCGCCCCCGCCCCCACATTCCCGCCCACCTCCACCTCCTTCGTGCGTCCGCATAGCAGGCTGGAGCAGTCCCCTGTTGAAAATTCACATATGTTAATTACTCGGTCGTGTATAGATGTAGATGCCTCCGTAGCCTAGTGGTGTGGGCGTGTGCGTTAGAAACCGAGGTCGTGGGTTCGAATCCTGGGGACTCAACAAATTTGCTATTGTTGTTTCACCCAATTGTCTGAAAAGTTAGATGATCTAAAAGAAATAAGACTAAATAACGACACGCAAGATTATTAGTAAAATCTACTATTTCTTAAAGAGTTGATAATTCATTGTTTTACTGCTTCCTAATATAACAATAGCAGTTATAGCCGTTTTAATTTTTCTGACCACACGTATTAATATAGTCGAGAACTATCAAAATATTGCTTTAGTATCCTAATTAACACGTCATACATTACAAGTAAGATTCAGTACAGTACAGTCGGATGGACATGTAAAAAGTCGGTCCACCACCAACCCGCATTGAACCAGCGTGGTGGAATACGGTCCAGAAACCCTAATGGATAGGGTGTATTAGGGAGGCCTATGTCCAGCAGTAGAATATCACTGGCTGATGATGTATAGATGTTGTGAAAAATCATTTTACTACAGCTTCACTCGGATCTTCATCGGAATATGATGACACCCAAACTGCTAATACATCGTATTAAATTAGTGACATTTCTATATCCGTAAATTGTTTGGCTCTGCCATTGATGGTGGACTTACGGAGGTTATAGTTCTTCTTGATATAGGACTGACTAATCTGGGCTCCCCCACTCACCGAGAGTCTGGCGCCGCAGTTGGTAGCAGCAATCGCCGAGGCTTTATTCACACAGCGAGAGGAGCACACGGCACCTTCGATGGTCGCAAATGGCACGGATTAGGTCGACCCAGTCCCGGAAGCGCCAGAAGTCAGCCGGTGAGTTCGAGTGCAGCCTCTTCTCAAAATGAGGCAAATCACCCCGGGTCCCGATGGCATTCTCGGAGCGCGCTGGCGCAGAGGACCCTGGCCTAAGTGAGGACAATGTTTTCTGTCTGTTGGCTCAACCTAATACCGCAGAGGTGGAAGACGGCAGACTCGTCCATCGCCAGATAGTCCGATCGTTTGTTGGACGATGGAAAACTCTTAAGAGATCGTGGCGCCCGTCGTCAGCACCTGGGCACGTAGGCCCAAATCAGGCGGAGTGGCGCTAGGCTTCCGCAAGGGCCGGTCGACCGTCCACGCGGGCTGCGAGGTCAGGTCCCTGACGCAAGATGCGGTGTCCTGGGGTGAGGGTGTTTTGGCAATGTCCCTCGACATCGCCAACGCTTTTCACACTGCCCAGGGCCTGCATAGGAGAGCGGCTCCGATACCACGGGGCCTACCACTGCAAAGGGTGATCAGGCCTACCTGTCGCATCAACGTGTCGAGTTCCCGTGCCGAGATGGGCTCCGGACCATCGAGATGTCGGTGAGGAGTTCCACAGGGGTCGGTGTTGGACCGCCCGTCGGAACGTTGGCCTTTGAAGCGCACGTGGCGGCATATCGAGGGTGTCGACGTCCTGTACGTGGACGACCGCCCGTGGCACCAATTTTCGCGGGCTGCGATTCTCGCCACTGCCGAGGTCGCTCAAGTCATTGGGCGCATTCGCGGCTAGGACTAGAGGTGGCGCTGCGAAAAATCCGAGGCCCTGTACTTTTACGGGCCTCAGAACGCGTCACCTGCGGAGGCCCAATCATCGTTTGCGGCGTCCGCGTCGACGTCAACTGACGATGAATCATCTTGGCCTAGTCCTAACCGCCGATGGAAGTTTTGCGCCCATTTTGAGCGCCTCGCGCCTAGAGTTGCGAGAGCAGCGGCAGCTCTCGGCAGACTGCTTCCCAACACCGTAGGACCCAGCAGCTCCTGTCGCCGCCTGTACGCCGGAGTCGTTAGGTCCATGGTCCTATAGGGCACCGTGTGGGCCGACACCCTCCAAAAGGAGAGTACGGCAGTACTGAGAGAACCCAGAGGGTGTTGGCGATCCGAGCCGTACGGGCTACCGGACCATTTCCGGCGTGCCTGATGGCTGGCTCCTTGCCCTGGGACCTGGGCGCAGAAATCCTGGCGTCACGCTTTTTCTGGCGCGAGGAGGGAGGTCTCGGGCTGCAGGCCAGCCCCAGAAGGATAAGGAGGGCACAGACGAATTCCGCTCCCATTTATACAGGAATGGGAGCTGCGGCTGGAGCAACCTAGCGCCGGCCGTCGAACTGTGGAGGTCCATACGCCCCGTATGAAATGGTGGCTAGAAAGAGGACACGGCTCCTAACATTCCGCGCGACGCGTCAGGGCGCCGTCACTGCTTTCTGCAAGGACGGATGACCGGAAGGAAGCCGCGGATAGACAGCGAGAGGCCTACAGCACCTGGCTATCCAAGAAGAGGCCAGGACGCCGAAGAGTGGCGTACGCGCGCAGACCTTCCCCACGCACTGAGCCCTGGGCGGCCGGCAAGAGGGTGCCCGCCGCCAGAGAAGGAAGAGGGAGCGCCGTGCTGCTTGTTCCGGGCACGGCGCCTGCAAAGGACGGATCCGGGTGTCCCAAACACCGGAGAGAGGCGAGGGCCACGTCGCGCCAGGGTCGCGAAGACGTCATCAGCACCCGCGGCCCGGCTACAGGCGATACGAGAAAGGAACAACCGTTGGTTTTACTGGCTGCTCCATCTTGGTCCGGCGAGCCCCACATATCCCCGCTACCCTCTCACTTTGGCGGCGGGGAATCCGTAAGCTGGATTTTTCCAAGGGCAAAAAAAAAAAGAAATACTGACTAATCCTTGACAAGTTTCAGATTAGAAATTTCCGAGTTAGTTAGCTAGGATATTACCAAATACGTTATACACATGTGACCTTCTGATTTATGTAGTAATAACGCTGTTCTTTATTTTAATATTAGTATTAGTTTCTATTATTATTAATATACACATGAAGTATACTTAGAACTTGTAAGTGTTTATTGCAAAGTTCTCACGATTCATTCCTACATACATTACGGAACAACTACTGCATGTTTAAATGAAACATCATGCGAGAAATCACTCAAGATTAGAAGTGAAACGTCACAGAGAACGCATATGTAGCGAATTACCCATAAACCAATAATTCATGCATTTAGCCGATCATATGACTGTACATGTGATTTGTAATAGTAAAATTGCTTTAAAATCATTTCTCCTACTTCCCAACTTATTATAAAGTCGGCTTCTAATCTATCCGGAGTTTTTTAGGCAGAGCGACTGGCGTTTGACCTCCACATCCCAAAATGTAAACTAAATAATATGGGTGGAATAGTAACAAGTAAAATCCATTCTTTTGTGTAATGTGCTACTGTGGAAGTCAGAATGACAAAAAAATATTTTATGTGTGTATGTATGTATATCTTTATTTACATATATTTATGTAATATATAAACACATAAGTATATATACATCCATTAGTTGCATTATATAACGTTTTATTAAATTTTATAATTAGTTGTTATACAATAATAATTATTTTTAATAAAGTGTGGATTAAGTGGAAGAAAGTGTTATTATGTTAATTTATTATTTTCTATTGCAAATTCGCTAAATTTCAGTTACCTCCCTAAAGTTGGCTATTAGAAAATGCCTAAGGCATTAAGCCCGCCTGAGTACACTTTATTTGAAAAAAAGTTTAAATAAATAAATTTGAGGAACTGACATCCTATAAAGACTGCGAATTCAAACGTGGACCAAAACTTTACATGCCCATCCTTAGTACAGAATTAACATATGTAGGTTTTGCTCATTATAAAATCGTTACACAACATAACTACTTTTTTTTTCTAATAGACAATCGATATTACAAAGTCAATAAATTTCACTTTTGATTGACTATTGTTCTGAGCTACGAAATATTTGTATAATGAAATGCATAAAATTATGACCGAAATGTTTAGAAAAGAAAACAAAGCCGTATCGTGAAGAGAAAACTCTTTTGGCAAGTTTTTTTGTATTCAGAAAACCTAACAGAGTAAATTCTCTATTTTAAGGATTTTAGTTTTTACTACTACACTACCATAGTCTGCCCGTGAAGATGGATGCTGGAAAGAGTCCGAAACCTTGGAATAAATATATGTAACTAATGCGAAAAATTCGTAAATGAGTGGATTTGTTATACATAATAATCACGTATATAAAAGAAATAATTTCTAACACACTAAATTGCACAAATTGTGATTTATCGTCATTTCTCTGTTATTGAAAAACTTTATGTAATCTCAATTTATTACATCTATACTATAAAAAGATATTAATTATTTTAAGTTATATTATTTACATAAACTCTTTTTTACATTACTTGACCCCCACTTCCGTGAATTACAGTCACCTAACCTTGTCGAAACGGAATAATTTTTCTATTATTTATCATTAACCTTAGTTTTTGTGAGTTCTTGTATCGTACATTAGGAGAATACATTCCTTACAATAAAAAAGCAATAGAATCATGCAAGAAAAATGTAAACTCAATATTACGACACACAATTACGATATCTAAATACTTAAATTAACCTTTAACACCTAAATCATGAATTTTTACTATATATTTTACTGGTGGTAGGTCCCTGTTTACAGGAGACCGTCTGGTGAAGTACCACGCGGTGCCTATTTCTGCCGCGAAGCAGTAGGTGAAAACACTACTGTGTTCCGGTTTGAAGGGCACCGTAGCCAGCGTATTTACTGGGTAAACGAGACTTAACACCCTATGTCTCACGGTAGGCAGCGCTTGGCGATACCACTGGTATTGCTAATGTCTATGGGCGTCGGTGATCACTTCCCATCAGGTGGCCGACTGCTCGTCTGCTGCGTATGCCATAAAAAAATGCAATAGAAAGTATTTTTAAGTAGTATAATTTTTCATATTTTTTTATCAATGAAAAAATTCTATGATTTTTTTATTGCATTCGAATTCCTTAGTCTTCATTAAATCTAGAAATCCATAAACACCAAAGAGTAACTTGAATATTGTATAACCTTCCTATAATTTCTAATTGAAAGTCATTGAAATGATATCACGGTAGTTATCACTATATAATACTCAGTAGTTTTACTACTCTAGGATGAATATGCTTGCTTTCTATCATCATTATTATCATCATCAGCCTGTGATAGTCCACTGCTGGACATAGGCCGCCCCTAATACACCCCTATCCATTAGGGGGTGTTGGACCGTCTCCCACCAAGCTGGTCCAATGCGGGTTGGTGGACCGACTTTTTACATGCCCATCCGAGACATGCTTGCTGTCACTAAAAGTAAATGTACTTTTGTAGTATCTAACAATATCTAATACGTAATACAAAGAGCGTAATTGATTGGATTCGTTGGCTTCGAACCTAGAACGTAAATAAAAAAACGATATACGGTTTTAAGTTAATTTTAAAAAAATAATAAGTTTAAAAATGTAATAAGTATAGTCTTTAATTACACGTGATTATTGGATAAGGTTACAAAAGCGTATTAAATTTGACACTCTATATCAAATGTAGAGTTTAAAAAAAAATCACATATCTCATGAAAATATTACGCCAGAGCTGAATTCGCAATTTACAAGTTGTCACTTGACACCTATTGGCAAACTTGGATACTTCGTTTAGCGATTCTATGATAATTATTTCACCTAAAAACAGCAATAAAACATACGTACATTGGCGACACGGCAAAGACAATTATTATTGGTCGTGTATTTTTTTATGACTATATAAATTTGACCATTGAAGATAAATGTAGACGTTTAAGTTTTTAAATAATTAATTAAAACGCCCTAGCAAATTTCGATATTATTACCTTAGACTAAATAATTATATTATCGAGTTTTTTTTATATAAATATAATTATTTCTATCCAGCGGCGATAACGTAGAATAATCTATAGTTTAGCTGACCTAGGCTCAAAAGAGATCTAGGAGATCTAGAGGATCTGGAGAGCTAGGAAAATTATGCAGCTTGAATTTTTTAAAACATTTACGTAAATAAACTGTATGCTCGTCACATAATATTATCATCATTACAGGGATCGAACCTACACCTTTTAACGCTGTAGGTTCAAGGGCTATTTCCACTACGTGGAGCAGTAAGGAAAGCAAGCTGCTACTGTAGTTTAGGCAAATCATACTTGCAATTAATTTCAACTAATCTAATATTAAATGGTAATGGCGTCGAAAACAAAAGTATTATTGTTAGTATAGCGTGGCCATTTTGAATCACCACTCGATGCTTTACCTCTAAGAGTGCATGTATAATACTAAATTTGACTGTACTTAAATATGCAGCATTATATCTGTAACTCCCGTTTAGAGATTTAAAATGGTTTATCACAATATGGTACATAAATTGCGATTAAAGATGAAATAAATACTTTTAAAATTTAACTTTAACTGTCATTAATGTTTTGATTTTATACAGAAAATAACACAAAAACACTAAATTTGTTTGTACTTCACACATAGTGAAAACAAGATTAATTTACTGAATAAGTCCTTGTGACGAAATAGATATAACGTTGTTGTAAGCACACTAAATTCTGAGTCGTCATATATTTATACTATTATTAACTGATGTCACCCACCAAACCAGCATTGGACCAGTGTGGTGGGATACGGTCAAAAACCCCCTAATTGAGAAGGCGTGCAGTAATGGACGCCTCATGCCCAGCAGTGGACTAATACAGGCTAATGATGATTAACTCGTGTACTTAATATAATATGATACATATATTTTTTTAATATTCTAGTCATTTTTGAATATAACTTCTAAGACCTGTCTATGTTATCACATAGCTTTATATAACACCTCCCACTTTTTTATATATCTGGCATTATCACGCAAATAAGTAAAGGACCAATCGCGGCATCGGAACGTTGCGAACGACTTGAATGGCAGTTGCTCAAACAAGGACCGGTTGAATTAAAAAAAATCAACGCGCATATAAATGAGTTTTAACAGAAAAAACGGGATTAGCGATAAAAAAGCAGCTTTTGCGTTGTATTTGCGTCCAACGTTATTAGTATTACTTATTCTGTTACAACCTTTTGTATAATAGTATTCGTGTACACTTTATCCTTAAAATTATTGCTTGAGACCCTTTTTAACTTTTATCAGTTACCGTGAAATCGCCTGTAGAAGTGTTAGTTACGCAATTCATTCTGAAAAACAAAACAAGAAGAATGACGTGATTTATTTTTTTGTATCTGAAACTTAATCTGATTGAAACCTAAACCCGAACTAAATAGATAATAAAATTTATATAAAAAATGTGATCAACTGGCGTAACCATGAATCCTTAAAAAATCCACCAACCCGCATTGGACCAGCGTAGTGGGATACGGCCCAAAAGCAACCTCATGAAGAAGACGTGCATTCGTGGAGGCTTGTGTCCAGCAGTGGACTAACACAGGCTGATCATGAACCTTTATTACGCTAAAGTTAAAACACATTGGTGGACAGACGCTGTACTTAATCACCGCAAATCATTCAATCAATAAAACCGCCATAAGCCTTAGCGCCAACGATTGATTTTACACTTTGTTTATGTTCATTTCATCTATTACTAAGCAATAAGTCGCAAACCGAACTAAGAAAACCTTCCCTTGCCAAAATGTTCATACGACTTTATGTTTATACCAAAGTTGAGAATTGAATTGGAGAAATGTCCTACATAGTATAGAATAACAAAACGCGTGGTTCAACATTCAACAGGAACCTCCGGATAACTGTGACGCCAGTCCCCAAGCAAGATTATGCACCGGCGTCTATTAATAGCAACTCATTTGCAACTTGCGTAAGCATTGGAACCAATTGCCGAGCGCTATCGCAGAAAGTGGCCGGCGAATGCAGGTTTCCAACACGCCGTTAGCATCTCAAGTCTGACTTGTTTCACTTTTACGCGCCGTTGCTATATATAAAAATCTAAATTATATATATTGACTGGTGGTAGGTCCCCTTTTTACAGGGGAACGTCTGGGTTGGTACCACCGTGGTGCGTATTTCTGCTGCAAAGCAGTAGTATAAAATACTGCTGTGTTCCAGTTTGAAGGGCACCGTAGAGACAAAACAAAAACATAACAAACTGGAAACGAGACTTAACATCCTAGGTCTCACGGTAGGCAGCGCGTTGGTGATACAACTAATATCGCCAATGTCTGTGGGCGTCGGTGACCACTTCCCATCAGGTGCCCCGACTGTTCGTCTGCCTGCGCAGGCAATATACAAAAAATAGAAGTAATACATAAAAAAATTAAAATGGTTTGTAGTTTGTATGTAAGAGTTATAATTTTCTTTAATGCATCTAGCTTTAAAGAACATTATTGTTAGATAGACAGATCGTGAGACGAACTTAAAACTTCAACCAAAAGATACCGGTTCCTTGGAAATGTATTACAGGTTTTTTCTTGCTTTCTTAACTTATAAATAGCGTAACTCATAAACAAAATATAACAATAAAATACAGAGGTTAGTTAATATAGAGGGCGTACACGGGAACCGCCCAGAGCTGCGAATTAAGATCGCATGGCTAAAAATTTGATGTGATAAGGCAAGTAAAGGCAAGTACACTATTGTATCAATGTGCACCAATTCAACTATAAGAAACGTTTTGCTGTATTGGCTTTGCATCCAATAATTATTAAGATGTAATGGATTTAAGTTGTTATATGTCAAATAAAAAGAAAAACTTTTAATGTCAGAGGTGAAATTATATTTTCGCGCAGATGCATTTGGTTGCCAAGGAAACTATTATTCGTAACGTTCAAGGAACCTTGAGCGTTGTCGGAATTTCCATACAAAAACTATTTGTGTTTGTACCAGTATAAAATCAAGGATAATATTTTTTTTCCACAATACTAATACACTAAAGCATGGATTATTATTATTCATTATATATTTTAAATGATCAATACACATCGATGTTTTTAAAGGATCAATGTTTCGACTTCGATATTATCGAGACCTATACAAAAAACATCGATAGGCCAATTTTTCTTTTGGGTGTCATCTAGCGTGCATTCAGTTGCTTAAATGTTAATCAGTCTTTAAAATAAGGTATCAATTCTTTTTTCTACTACACGACACTACAATCGGACGGAATAAACAGTGCGAAAGGTCGTTTCATCATCAGCCTGTGATAGTCCACTGCTGGACATAGGCCTCCCCTGTATTAGGGGATTTTACACCTTATCAATTAGGGGGTTTTGGACCGTATCCCACCACGCTGGTCCAATGCGGGTTAGTGGGTGGACCGACTTTTTCATACCCATCCGACGCAAAGATCATTACTTTTTAGACAATTGGGTGATCGAATCCAAATTGCCATCTAGAAAACAACAATGAAAATTTGTTTAGTCGCAGGATTCGAACCCACGACATCTTGTTTCTAAAGCACACGCCCATACCACTAGGCCACGGGGGCTTTTCTTAATTTTAAGTTCAATTTAACGCTCCCATCGATGTTTTTCTAATAACGATCATCCCTACACTAAAGAACTAGTAGGACTTAAACCGTTTACCGCCGTGTATGAACGATAAAGAAGTAGTTTGCCTATTAGAAAGATACCAGTCTATTCGCCATAAACTGAATGAATGAATTTAATTTACATGTTAAATGTAAATTAAAAGTAATCATAAAAGAATTCGCATTTACGAAACGTTTAACAGGATATGAAACCTTCGACGCAGCTAATTAGCATCGAGCGAACGCGATCTTGATTCGCCGGTTTTTTTTATGTAAAACAACTTGAATATCATACAAATTGTATTTTATACTTAATCTATCACTCTTCTGTGGCCAGAATTGAGAATTAAAGTAGAAAGAAAACAGCCAGGGCATTAACATGAAGGCCCGTTTACATTTTTCAAGTTATAAATTTTAAATATTATCCATTTTAATGCTTGATTTTTATTAAACTCTTAAGAGACAAATTTACAAGATAAATTTAACGTTACAAGTATACTAGAAATCCAGGAAAGGCATATTTTCAAGTTTACTAGAATTACTTTGAAATTCTGCTAAGTCTATACTCTTAAGACAAAGCAAATTTTAGTGTTGTTTAATATCTAAAAAAAAATATTTAACACCATATGACCGTTAATTGACGTCATTAATTAGAGGAGGTGCTTAAATAAGCACGACTAGTTTTATACAAACTAAAAACTGGCTCCAAAAATGTGAGACGGTTATTTAAATATTAAACATATATACTTACTAATATCGAAACTAGATAAGCCTTCTAAATCTAAAGACGCTAGCTTTTAATAATACATTAACAAAACTATACTCGATTAAGACATACGATTCACGTAATCTAAGCCTGATGTTATCATCATCATCATCAGCCTGTGCTATTCCACTGCTGGACATATGCGTCCCCTAATGCACGCCTTAACCATTACGGGGTTTTTGGACCGTATCCCACCATGCTGGCCCAACGCGGGTTAGTGGGTGGACCGATTTTTTACAAGCCCATCCGACGCATGGATAATCTTACTTTTCAGACGATTGGGTGATCGGCCTTAATTGTCCTCACCTGTTATGTTTACGTGAATTGTATTGAAATTGTAGTGCATGCACTATTGCTAGAACGCTGATATAGTGTAGGTAATTGATCATCAAGTAACCATGGTGGCGATAAATAATCGACGTAGTAAAATGCCTTTGCAAAATTTTGGCGAGTCATCATTAAATGGTACTAGTTACTTATTTCATAAAATTTATGGTGGATTAAGCATCGTGAAATACTACATCAAAATAAAGTGCCAATGCTACTATGCCTTGTAGTCGCTTTGCGCCTAGTCTACTCTTTTATACCCTGTACCAAAATGGTAGAACTTCCCTTACGTCAAGTAATATACTTTATTTATAAGTTTATTGTAAACCGTTGGTGATTCTAAATTCGGGTGAATTCGTTATATCGCTAATAACCGACATTGTTATTCTGAATTCAGGGAACTTTTTAGGGCATCCAACAAAATCTGCCTCGAAAAGTTGCATGTTAAAAACAACGATAACGATGATGTGCCAAGTTGGCACAGAGCCAAGTGACGATTAGTACGACTTGGAAAACACTGCTTCACGGCCTTTAGATTTGGCCAGTGTTGGTAATTATATTACTATTATCAGTTAATATATTCATATTAAGTACATACCGTGTAGCAAGTGTACTAGTGACATTTTTCGTGAACATAATTAAAAAAAAATAATAATTAAAAGGCGAAAAGGAAACCACACTATCTATAACTTTTAACTTCTAACTTTTTTTATCTAAAGATGGAGCTAAATATAAACATAATATGAACATTTCTGAAAGAAGTATTATGTTGGTAAACGTAATGAATTCATTCTGTTGATTTCGGACGAAATTGGTGAGCTGAGTTACCTGATTAGTCAATCACTGAGCGGCTAAAAACTAATATCAGCGCTGTACGAACGACATGAGTACGTTGCTATGGGTTTTATTATTTTTATCAATTCCATCTTTTCTATGGCTCTTGTATAATTACTCTACGGTGCCTATTTCTGCCGCGAAGCAGTAGTGTGAAAACACTGCTGCGTTCCAGTTGAGGGCACCATGTAGCCAGCGATTACTGGCAAAACAAGACTTAACACCCTATGTCTCACGGTAGGCAGCGCGTCGGCGATACCACTGGTATTATCAATGTCTATGCGTGTCGGTGACCACTTCCCATCAGTGGGCCCGACTGCTAGTCTGCCTGCGTATGCCATAAAAAAAAACGGATCAGGCGAAGTTATGATACCGTTGTTAAAGCTGTTCTTATTATTTTTGACAAGGTGTTACGCTTCTAAACTCATGTCTTTGATAAGCTTCATCTAACACATAGTTCGCAGCAAGCTACCGTCTCTACGAACCAGTAACCGCTGTACAAATAGTCCTATACTAGAGTCCGACCGAAACTGGTTTTCCGGCCGAAACCGAAACCGAAAGTTCGGCCGTGGCTTCAGTTTCGGCCGAAACCGAAACCGAAACAGAAACTCACGTGATCAAGCATAAAAATTCTTAAAATACTAAAATATGGAGCCTTTATGCCTATTATTTTGTTTTATTTAAGTCATGGAATGGAAACAGTATATTAAGCGTGTGGTAATCATTTATTTCAGTTGCTAATAATATTTTTATGTAACAAAATATAAAAAATATTTGCATTATTTTTTCAAATAAATTTCTCATAGCATAAGTACCAGTTATCAATAAATAAATTACTAATTGTGACTGTTGCATTAAAGACTAAGTATTGGTATTTTGAAATCTAACTAATTAATATTTTCGTTTGTATTTGTAGTTCCGAGGAGGGATCAAAAAGTTGTAAAAATGAGATAGAATATAATGACTATGATAGCTTAATTACGTATTTTTCTACATAATCTCCGAGTCCACCTACACACCAAGTCCAGCGTTCCAAGTTTCCAATGCTTCATTTCCTTTAAAAAAAAGGATTGTCTTGGTCCTGCAAAAAGGTCACCACGGCATCGTTTACTTGTTATATATAGTTTTAACACATGTTTCCTCTTAAGTATTGTATCAATTTGGAGAGACGATGAAAAATAGCTAGGAGCCAGATCTGGTGAATGGCTCAACCAATTGAACGCTAGCATGCTGAACGGTGGCCATCGCTAATGCCAACCTATGCACCGGTACGTTGTCAAGATGAAACAGCTCGCCCGTTCAAAGTTTGCCTCTTTTTTATCATTGACGGCATTTCTCAACCTCGGTATTGAAGCTGCATAACCTGTTATGATGGTTGCACGCTCCAGGTAATCAATCAACAATATCAATTCTAAATCCCAAAATATTGAAGCCGTACCCCGGCCAGGCAATATACCACGGCCATGGCATGAAGATCCTTCGGGTCAGCGAGGATGAGCGTTTCCATTGCGAAGATTGCTGTTTTATCCACTGATTTAAAGGATAAACCCATGTTTCGTCCACTGTCACAAAACTAGATTTAAAGTTTTTAGAATATTGTTAAAACTTGTCTAACGATATTTTCGAATTGTTAATTCGATTTTGTTGTCTCGGCACCCATCTTGCGGAGACTTTTCTCATATTCGAAATTTGTGTCAATATGCGTTGAGTACATATGAAATGCTCGTTTATTAGATTAGGTATCAGATGTTAATTCTTTATTCGCTAAAAAACAGTTATTTCGAATATGGCAGCATATTTTTATTGTTTCTTGTTGATTACTGGCTTCGATGGACGGCAGCAACCATGTTCATCTTCCGTGCTCGTTCTCCCTACTCGAAATTAAGAAGCCCACTTTGCAACAATTGATTACGACAGAGCAGACTCAAGAAGAGAGCACTTAGTTTTCTCTATTTTCGAGATCATTTCGCCACACATAGCAAAGAAATGACTACATTCAGAAAAAAAGTAAAGAAACTCGAAGATTTTTTTATTAACACAACAAATATCTGAGCTACGCTTTCCAGTATTATTTGTATTTATTTTTTGGTTACCAAGGAGTATATATGTTGTTCTCGCTACTATTTGTTCCCTCCTCGTCGTTCTAGAAGAATCATCAATTTCTTTTAGGTAACTTGGAATGTTTGTCTGAACTAAAATCGACTGATCTGAGCTCGATTGTAGCAATGATACATTTAACTTTTGCTACTATAATTATTTCTATTGTTTACGCGAATATTATACATTATTAAATAAAATGACTTTACAGATTTTATCGCGTTTATTTAAACGTCGGGAATTTAAAAATGTAAAATAAACGCGATAAAAGTCATTTTATTTCGTTACTATTTTGAAATTGAAACCAGTTTCGGTTTCGGCAAAAGTTTCGGCCAAGTTTGGCCGAAACCGAAACTGCGGCCGAAACTTGATTTATGGCCGAAACTCGGCCGAAACCGAAACCGAAACCGAAACCGAAAGTTCGGTCGGACACTATCCTATACATACTAAACTCAAGGACACAAATCCCAAACCAAGTTGAAACCCAGCGATACCTAATATATATTTTAACAAAGGATGATTTAGATGATTGATGCATTCAAAAATTTAGCAATATAGCGTATTTAATTTGCTAAATATAATCTCTAATTGAAGCTTCAGTAATTAGTCTTATCAATTATAACGTATTAATATATGCTCGCTCTATCGAGTTGATTTCCTACGATGAGTAAGGACGCAATCACGTGTTCTTGCATTATTGCACGATTACAAGACCGTACGGCTTGCATTAAGCAAGAGTTCCGTTAAGGTATGATAAGATAATAACGAATTATAGAAATACATACTGCAATATAACTTTCTTAAGATGTTCATGTGTCATTTGTATGGTGTTTGTAGATTTATTACAGTAATTGAAAGCATAAACAGACAAACAACGACACAGCGTTATAAAGGTATATTTTTCTTAATAACCTTGATTATTGTATTAACAAAACTTCTCATAAAATATTTTACAATAATACTACAATAATATAATAGAAAAATCAACAAAAAATTGTTGCTTTATTTTTTAACCTGTATTTAATTTTATTTTTAAAACTCTTTATAAATGGAGTTTCTTCAAAGATTATTAAGCAATAAAAAAAAATTTACTATTGCAAATATTGAACTAAAAATGGCGCGCTCAGCTGCTCCTGATGTTATATTTACAAATATGTTTGTTTATAAAAATTCTCCATTTTTCTATCACATTGTACATTGTGTAACATCAATCTCACGGCAAAACTTGATCGATGATTTCCAGACGGTCGCACGTATTGTTGAAACGAACAATCAACTTAAATACACCGTGAGAAAACAATCTAGGGGAATAATAATGAAAAATCTAAGGAAAAATAACAATTTGTAACCAAAGTCAATATACAAAATCTAACAGCAATCTTAGAGCATGTGGCAACTTGTGTCAAAATTAAGTGCCTAAAAATAAAAGTGAAAGTTTTTTACCTCTTACCATCATACCTTCTCGTTCTTTTTTTACAAAAGCTTTTGCACTTGTCAACGAAACAGTATAAACCAAACCGCTTTTTTACAAAACCTTTTTAACTATTATTACCAAAAAAATCTCTTATTCGTCGCATCAAAGATCTCAATATTTGCATCAGGGAATTTGGCTCACTGGTTAAACGTGCTACGATTGTAAACAGCCGGCAACATAACAAACGCAGTCTATCTTTATCCCGGCGTTGATACGTCAGCCTCTAAATATTGCACTGGCTTATTCGAGATACGAAGATGAACGTAAATACAGCAAAAACTTGGGCAGACTTTTACTTCTTTTAGACACGCATTATTTACGATGATCACCTTTGTAGCCTATTGCTTTTAGCTCTTATTTTACAAATCGAAGGTCGATAGTCTGAATCATGCGGAGAAACAATGCTGTAGTTTCGTTGATTTCTGAATGGACCTGAAGAGTAAAATGATCCGTGCGTACGGATGTGCATGTAAATAGTCAATCCCCGTTGTCAATATCATCAATCTATTGGATGCAGTTTGGCTTTTAGTTTATGGAAGTCAAAATATTGCCACTTAAAAATTGTTAATTTTGTCTAAACAGTAAGATTCTTTAGACAAATATAATTTGCCTTTGAAGGTATTGATGCCTTATTATGAGAATACTTTTGCATCAAGCCATTTTACCAAGATTTTATGTGGTCGGCTTCTAATACACCCAGATTTACCTAAGTGTGTTATTCACAGAGAGTAAGAACCGCTTTTAGGCAGAGCGACTAGCATAGAAACTGCATTCGAAGAGTGGATAATTCGTAAGTAAATTTGAAGGCACGTCCTTTACCGACTGCAAAAGAAAGTCTTGACAACCGTAATATAGGTGCTCAGAAACTATAAGTCGTATTTTGGACTTGGCTTGAAGTTTCGGTAAACGCGTACCAACTAAATAAGGTTTTTATTTTTTATAAACCTTATTTAGTTGGTACTCGTACATCCTTAACTGTTTTACTCCTTTTTCTTGTATTTTGGATCGTGATTTTGGACTTGGCTTGAGGTTTCGGTAAGCGCGTACCAACTAAATAAGGTTTTTATTTTTTATAAACCTTATTTAGTTGGTATTCGTTGCATCCTTAAGCGTTTTTTCTCCCTTTTCTTGTTTACGAGGATATAATATAAAACATACATTTCCGATGTACAGTCACGACTTTGTGCCGATTCAACAAATTTACTTAGTAATTGACGGATGTTTTCCTGCGATTTATTACTTTAACATTTTTATTAGTCATCCTACGGTACATTTGCGCTTAGCAACATTGTATACACTAAGTTGGCTTTTGTTTGGACGTATGTTATATTAGGAAATTCTATCGTGTACACAGGGTGTTAGAAGAATACTAGCAAGGTTACTAGCACTACTGGTTGGAGACACTATGACACTGAGCTGAAATCTTAGTGGTCCAGCGTTTAGGGTTTTTTATTTTTCCTTTATTTTTTTTTATTAATATAGTTATATCTGCCTGTGATTGCTGGACTGATTAAATTACTAAAAAATGTAAATGATAAATTAATATTATACATTTAAAGTAACATCTATAATTAAGCCACTCAGTAATGTTAACTGTCAGTGAATGACAGTCCAGTGACAATTCATCAATAATAACGTTGCCACCTTGTTGCTGTGGGATAGTTGGCGAAATGTATAAGGAATCGCCATCACTACAAAGAACTGAACTGAACTGCAGTGGGATATTTTTTTCAGTCTAATTTCACCAAACTAAAACACATAAAGCTTAATCCATCGAACATTCCCGAACGATTGAAGCGTGAACTATAATAAAACCTGTCAAAACATACAGCTTCAGCTCCCTTGACGTCCATTTTTGACATTGACACTGACATGAGACGTGACGCAGCCTCGAAGCCTTTCAGAGTTTCGGCAAGGTCGTACAAAAATTACAATAATCTATGCAATCTACAATGGGTTTTACGTGCGCGCGTGCAAATAAGTACCCAAACGACCAGCAATGATATTGGCCTAAATGTGAATGTTCTTGCACAAAACATGACAGACATATTTATCATGCAAGAACATACTAAATTTAACAACAACATATATGTTAAAATAGATTTTTTATGTACACAGGGTTTCACAGATAAATACTCATATATTATATACTAGCAGTAGGCCGGTCACATAAGCCGTAACTCACGACTGCTGGAGTCGGAAAGTTCTGGAGTGGAGGCCGAGGCTCGGCAAACGTACGGTAGGACGCCCTGCGGCAAGAGGAGTGACGACATTCGCAAAGTGGCCGGTGTGGGCTGGATGAGAATAGCCAAAGATCGGAAGCAGTAACGTGCATATGATATGCATTTATAAAACAATAAACAGTTTTAAATATTTGTTACGCGTAAAAAAAATTTGTATCTTTAAATAAGCTAGCTTTAACAAATATTATGATGAATTTGCTAGTTTCTTATCATGACGTGAATCTCTAGCTCGTGACAATTTCCTTAAAAAAACAGTCAAAGTTTTTATGCTGCATCAAAACTATTTTTGGGAGGGCTACAAAAACGACATAGCATTGTCGCTACATAATACCTTGTTTTGACTAAACAAAATTTTGTTAAGGAAAGATAGCATTGTTATTTTGTTGAATACGAAACAGTTGTTCTTTTGTTATGTTGACTACCCACTTGGGTAGGTGTTAATAAAATATTCTATAGATTTCTAAAGAAAGGGCTATTTAAAATGTTTGCAGACGTCCAAAACAAGTTTAGCATTTATAAATTGTAGAGTCCACGAAACTGTTTTTCCGGCCGAAACCGAAACGAAACCGAAAGTTCAGCCATGGCTTCAGTTTCGGCCGAAACCGAAACCGAAACCGAAACTCACGTGATCAAGTATAAAAATTCTTAAAATATGGAGCTTTTATGCCTATTATTTTGCTTTATTTTAGTCATGGAATGGAGACAGTATATTAAACGTGTGTAATCGTTTATTTTAGTTGCTAATAATATTTTATGTAACAAAATATTAAAATATATTAATTTCTTTTCAAATAAATTTCTAAAAGCAATATGAGTTATTAATTAATAAATTAATAATCGTGATAAATGATTCGTGTGTTGCATTAAAGACTAAGTATTGGTATTTTGAAATCTTACTAATTAATACTTTGGTTTGTATTTGTGTTCCGAGGGGGATCAAAAAGTAAAATGAGATAGAATATAATGACTATGTTAGCTTAATTATTTATTTTCTACATAATCTCCGAGTCCACCTACACACCAAGTCCAGCGTTCCAAGTTTCCAATGCTTCAATTCCTTTAAAAAAGGATTGTCTTGGTCCTGCAAAAAGGTCACCACGGCATCGTTTACTTGTTATATATAGTTTTAACACATGTTTCCTCTTAAGTATTGTATCAATTTGGAGAGAAGATGAAAAATAGCTAGGCGCCAGATCTGGTGAAGAGGGGGATGCTCAACCAATTGTACGCTAGCATGCTGAACGGTGGCCATCGCTAATGCCAACCTATGTGCCGGTACGTTGTCAAGATGAAACAGTTCGCCCGTTCAAAGTTTGCCTCTTTTTTATCATTGACGGCATTTCTCAACCTTGGTTTTAAAGCTGCATAATCTGCAATGATGGTTCCATGGTTCAGGTAATCAAACAACAATATCACTGAGTCCCAAAATATTGAGGCCATACCCCGGCCAGGCCATATACCACGGACACGGCATGAAGATCCTTCGGGATAAACCCGTGTTTCGTCCACTGCCACAAAACTAGATTTAAAGTTTTTAGAATCTTCTTAAAACTTGTCCAACGATATCTTTGAAGTCGATTTCGTTTCTGATTCTCAGCACCCATCTTGCGGAGACTTTTCTGATATTCAAAATTTGTATCAATATGCGTTGAGTACCTCTATATGAAATGCTCGTTTCTTGGATTAGGTATCAGATGGTAATTCTTTAATCGCTAAAAACAGTTTTTTCGAATATGGCAGCATATTCTTATTGTTTCTTGTTGATTACTGGCTTCGATGGACGTCTGCAACCATGTTCGTCTTCCGTGTACGTTCTACCTACTCGAAATTAGGAAGCCCACTTTGCGACAATTGATTATGACAGTGCAGTCTCTTCTAATGTTGCCTTTGAGCCGCAATAAATCTCTTGCGTTGTTAACTTTTTATAACAGTGGTTTTTAATGACAAGGTCGTACTTGGGTTTCCTCTTTTTTCGAGAACATTTCGCCACACATAGCAAACAAATGACTACATTTAGAAAAAAAGTAAAGAGACTAGAAGATTTTTTTATTAACACAACAAATATCTGAGCTACACTTTCCAGTGTTATTTGTATTTATTTTTAGGTTACCCAGAAGTATAACATAATTTAATTCTTCCAGCAACTAGACTGCGAAGAATACGTAAGTCTTTTATGGGACAATGTACACGTTTTTACAACAAAATCCCAGTAAACGTTCAGAATTTAACTATTAATAAATTTAAAAAGTTAGTCAAGGAACGTTTATGTGTTAAAGGTATTTACGATATTAATAAATTTTTAAATGATAATACAGCCTGGTAATGGAATGCTCGCTCCGGGTCTTGTTTCAAAATTGCATAATATGTAATGCCGAATTATCAAACTGTTTGTTATTTTTAAAAGATGACATAAAAAATACCCCGCTGAGTTTCTTTCGCCGGTTCTTCTCAGGTCTGAGGCGTCCTTTTCCGAACCGGTGGTAGTGTGTTTGACAATCAATAAGCAAGTGTAAACTTCTATATTGAATAAAGATATTTGAATTTGAATATATATTTTAATCTCACTACTATTTGTTCCTCCTAAATTTCTTTTGTCAAACTTGGAATGTTTGTCTGAACTAAAATCGACTGATCTGAGCTCGATTGAGCAACGATACATATGAATTTCGCTACTATTTTGAAATCGAAAACACTTCTGTTACCAGTTTCGGTTTCGGCAAAAGTTTCGCCAAATTTGGCGAAACCGAAACTGCGGCGAAACTTGATTTTTGGCCGAAACTCGGCGAAACCGAAACCGAAACCGAAAGTTCGGTCGGACACTAATAAATTGTAATGACGAAACTCTTCTTTAACTTAACCCTAGTTATTTATAACGTGAGGCACTAGCCTTAAATCTAGAACACGTATCTTACATTTTCCTAATAATCTAAGAAGCCAAGCGATCATTAAGAAAATCGGCTACCAGGCTATCATAACTGATCGCAGCATCCTCGTTTCGCTAGCACCGATAAAAACCGATCCAGAGCGGCGCACAGCAATCCGTGTATAGCATCCGCCGAGCCACCAAGTGTGCCGAGAAACGGTCCGCCTCACGAGCTAACTGTTGCATCGCATGCCGCCCTGGTACATGAGAATCATCACATGGGAAAAACGCGGCCCACATACACAATTACCTGAGTTATACTTTATCCAAAGAAAAGGTAGAGTTAACTACCACTTTATTCTACTTATGGCAACAAAGTGACATCGTGCGTATGGCGTTGTTGTTCTTAACATAAGTCAATAGTTGAGCAACATGGTGACAATTAATTAATATGAACTAGCCTTAGACGCTGCTTCGTTGCTATATGATACATTGTCTATATCTTTTCCGTATCTAATTTGGATAATACCGTGAATCGATATGCTTTTTCTTATATTAAACCATCAAATTGTACTTCTTGTACATTTAATCTTTCAACTTTAAATATTAGTTACGCAGAAGTAGTTAGTCCCTTTGGTGTCGTGGTCATCTTAATTTAAGAACATTCGAGGCAATCGCATGATATTGACCTTCCAGGTCCATCTACGATCATTTAATCAATCAAAGCGCTTAATTGACCTTGCGACGTGTCAATTGGTCATAATATTCTCATCTGGATGGCACATTGGTAATGAGACATTATTTCAACACCATGAACCATAAATACCAATTGAAGCGGTAACTTAAACGTAAAGTTAAGAAAATTTGTTTAAAACTTGAAATGTAAATTTTGTAAGCAGCATTTACTCTATAGTGTTAATTAAAGAATTTTTGTCACGATATGTCAAGTGAGCGACGTCAAAAATTACACAAAAGACTAATTATTGCCAGTCTTTCCGCATATGACGATGTTTTGACGTTCGGACGCAAATCACTTTTAATTACGAACCATTACCAAAAGCTTTATGTTGACAGTTTGTAGACGTTTTTCTTGTTTGCACCGTGAATAATATTAAGTGGTTAGACTCAACGAAATTGTTAGAACAATTTTGTTCAATAATGCACTGGCAGCAACCTTTGTTACTTGTCTATAAGAAGATAAATCTATTGCTTCTATTCGCTAGGGTTACCAGAAATTATGAACATCAAATGCAAACATTAGCGGACCAGCACTTCCTGACATAGAGGTAAAGTTCTACTGCATGGATCCATAAAAATAGTGATATTTTATTGTTGAGTGTGTGTACCACACACGTCATCATCAGCCTGTGATAGTCCACAGCTGGACATAGGCCTCCCCTAATACACCTCCATCCATTAGGGGATTTTGGACCGTATCCCACCACGCTGGTCCAATGCGGGTTGGTGGGTGGACCGACTTTTTACATGCCATCCGACGCATGGATCATCTTACTTTTCAGACAATTGGGCAAAATTGCCCTAACCAACTAGGAAACAATAATGAAAATTTGTTGAGTCCCCGCAGGATTCGAACCCACGACCTCCAGTTTCTAATGCGCACGCCTATACCACTAGGCTACGGAGGCAGTTAACGTGGTAGGATACAAATTTTACATTTAGAAATAACATAACTTCAGATCATAATGGCATAGTGTGTTGCAAAAAGATATAAGCGCACCCACTTTTCAGTCTTGCAACTCGATTGCCTCAGTATAAAGTAAGACTACGTACAGACTCGGTTATCTTAATTTTAATTGCTTTAATTTCAATACCATTACTTCATTCCATTGTTTTGCCAACTTGTGACTTCTTAAAAATACAAATTGAAGGATAAGAATAACTTTAGCCAGTTTATGTAATATAAGTCCAATACAACATTATTTTTATTATTTTTTTTGTATATTTGCTGCAGTCAATAATTCTTCCTTCATGCATCCAATTTACCTACCTCCCCACCGTTAATCTCTGCACCACTCCAAGGTTGACTGGAAGACAGTGCAAATTGCATTAATTCCGCCTTTGTACTGCTCGTGCAAGAAGAGTAAATAAATAAATATACATTGTGAAGAGTTTGATATCGTTGCAATTTAAAGAACACAAGTTTTAAGAAATTAAATAGCATTTGGAGGCAAACTAGGCAGTTTGTCACTGGGGCACGTGTATTAGTTGAATTTGCCAATGCATCATAACCCGAAGGTCGCGAGTTCGAATACTTTGCGGAAATAACTTCGTTTTATCGTGTTTTTCTAGACGGTTAGAGCAGTTTTAGCCGATAACTTAATCGCTTGAAGAATAATAGTATTCAAGCGACGATTCGAGTACGTTTTCAAGGCAGTTGCCAAGACCACATTTGCCAGTCGTTATAAAAGGTCGATATTTTCAAATTAACTAGCATCTAATCCATCCATCAAAAGCAGTCTACTCGTTGAAAGTCACTTCCCCTCTATCTCTTCATAAAAACTATTGTCCGTGAGTTTTTAATATAATAATATTATTTAAATTGGCTTACATCTTCCTTTCGCCCCAGTGTAGCATATAAGCTTGTAAAAGCTATCCTTTTTATGGAACGGTCTGAAAGAACTTACCTCTTGTTAAGGTGATTTAATACCAAACAGTTGAATATATTTACAAAATTACGCTACAATTAGGTATTATATATTGTTGCTATGTTATAATAGATTATGCCAGTAACTTCACTCGCGAATATAAATATACAAAAACCAGTACCAACTATAAACCATGTACAACTATGAAGTATAAGCGAAAACACTGTAAAATTTCATCCAAATCACTCCATTAATTGTTGTGCTATAGGATAACAAAGATATACTGACAAAAATTTACATTTATAAGATAATTAAGTCAACTATTATTACCTTTTATTACCTAAATTGTAAAACAAACATTTAACAGGCGCGTGTTACATTTGCCATCCTCAATTACGTACTTCAGAGCAGTTGAACACGAATCTGGCGCTGGCCACTATAAATTGAATAATGGCCTCCAATTTGTGCATCAATCACCCTCATTGAAAGTAAATTAGCAGTCTGGTGCGCTCATGATGTTGTCTCTTTGTGTCTGGTTTGTTTTCACATCTGGACTAAAGTCCAATAAAGGACCATTCTGTGTTTTTGGTTTTGCTCCTTTGAGACCACAACAAATAACAAGAACAAGCAATAAGAATTGCTTAGTTTTTATTGGACTATCATCTTTTATTATAAGTCTACTCTTGTAAGTAATAAAGTGCAAGTTAAACATATCCCAATAGGAAGATGATTACGGTGGATAAAATTACCAGGAATTCATAAAATAGTTTCTTTACTAAGGATCTAATATTTTTAATAATGAAAAGAAAAAGAAGGTTCCTCATTTAAAACAAATTGCGAGTTTTCTTTTATAGTACAAATATCCATACAATTTATGTTGACAAAATACCAGGGCATCATAGCATTCACGGCACAAACGATCAGAACGGACCCCAACAGGCCGGGCATTGCATATAGCATTCATATTACGCGAAATTCAACTATCAGCTCATAACGACCGCCAAATTTAGGCGAGCAACACATTTCGCGTACTAATTGAAGCCCGCCGAGAGAAAGTTTAATCCGTTTCAAGTCCCAATTCACTTACGTATATGCGCGTCACACCGTCTGAAGTCTGCGAGCTTGTTTGGTGGTGATATTTCACAAAAAACAACCAAAAAGTGTGAATTTCTTGTATTTACGAGATAACAATACAATTTTTTCCGAACCACCGTGTGTTTTGGTATACATTTTGTTCCCGAAGTTTCCAACACTTCCAGTCATACTGAGTGACCATACAGACTTATAAGTGGATATTATAAACAAGGATGAAATTACAAGTATTTTTCAATACCTTATATATGAACATATTTCATTGTAGTTAAAATTACAACGAACCATTGGAATGTTAATAAAAAAACAATATGTCTATGATAGACAAAGAAAATTGGCATATTGCCAAGGTGTTTTAAATTCCTAATGTTTCGTACAACAGCACACCGTAGGCCAAGATGTTTGTGTATTAATATTATGTATCTGATACATATTTTTTAATTTATAGTCTTCGTCTGTCGTCGTCCCAAAACAACAATCCATAAGCTTCATTAATCTGTAAGATTTGCACATTCGATATTTCTGCACTAAACATTACGAACCACCTTATATTGAAAATTATTTATTCCTAAATGACTATTTTATTTATTATTTTAATATTTGATTGTAAATTTAAAGACATCTATCACAACGGAAGAAAATCTTTAAGAAGGCGATAGCAAGATTGAAAATATGGCCGGCTACTCGTTTATGGCCATAACAAGAATACATAACAAAACAAATGTTATGTTATAAGAGCTATCATTACATTATCTTACGATAGTAATAATTGTAAAATTGCTATGTTAATCTTTAAACGCCTCAGAAAAAAAAAATAATTAGGTCGTCTGTTTGCTGCCGTCCAATGAAAGTATTTTTATGTTCTCCAAGTTAATCTTGTTTGTTATAGACTACGTAACAGTTATTAGATTATAGTTGCGATTACAAGATACTGGTTTGTTTTGTCGATTTTTCAATGTAGATGAGAGATTAAAGCTCCAAATTATGTTTGTCAACAGGTGACAAAACCTAAATCTTTCATGAATCCAATGAAAGTGCTCGTGTTTAAATTAAATCAGTTAAGGATTTTTTCGCGTTTAATTATTGAAAATTGCCGCGATCCACCAATACGATCACGTTCCCTTGTGACGCGATTAGTGTTTGACTTAATAATTGTTTTCTATTTACGTTTGTACAGAGTACCTACCTAGTTATAAACCCAATCCTAGATCGCCTATTATCAAATGCAGAGACAGCCAACCGAAACTTATATAGAAATAAAGATTTTAATTATAAAATTAAAACTTATAATGTCTTAAATCCACTAATTCACCGATTTCTCGCGTGTGTTATATATGTATATATGTACATATATACCAACTTAGTCTGCCCGTGATCATGGATACTGAAAAGAATCCGAAACGTCGGGAATAAATATATATAACTAACGCGAAAAATCCGAAAATTAGTGGATTTGATACGTATAATAATCGCGTAAATAAAAAAATAACTAATAATGTCATTAACAAACAAATTGAAAAGTTGGAACAATCTCAAAAGTTAGTCCTTTTTCATTAATTATCTACCGAGACTATCAAGTTCTGTCCGGATTTCAGATGGTAACACATAAAATGTGCTAAACTTTTCCACTGTTATACCGTTGAATTTTTTAGGTAAATCAAATCATTAAATTAATGCAAAGCACATTCTGCTGGCGGTATTTCGAAATTCGTGTTTCGCAAATTACAGCAAAAACAAGTAGGCAAGCGCTGTTTGAAGAATGACCTTTACAGTATGTATATAGTATTCAACGAGCGCATAAAAAATATATAATTATTTAATGCGTGTGTTTATTTATGCATAAAACAATAATAAAAATACTTGCCTAATAAATAAGCATTAATATGAATAAAATATAGCTAGAATTGTGAATTGATGTAACTTTTTAAGTTATAAATAAATTTATTTCAATAAGGGGAATACGTACGTCCAGACAGGCATTATATATATTTATATATAGGAAACGTTATATGTAAAAAATAACTAAATTGATTGACTCACCTGAATGGAATGTCTGGACAACAAAAATGAAAAACACGAGTAATACTGTCAACATTTTTCGAGAAATACCAAACCGTTCACTCTTATTATGTGATAAAAATTCAGAACCGTTTGCATCGTGTAATCGTGTTATTTAAAAAAAAGAGAGGTAGAACTATCAATCGGCAACCACAATGTTATACACACACACTAAACCGAATGGAACTGTTGAAATTTTCTAACACAATTAAAAATAACAGTTACAATTCAAAGTTTAACTGAGCGTTCACATTTCGTTTGAGAACGTATGGAATCATTATGAAGCGTGTCGTTGCAACCACACGCGTCGGCGCCACACGGCGGATAAAGCGACTGAGGCGGGAAACGCAAAAGAGGGAAGTCTCGCTCGGCTGCGCGTGCAAACGTGAACTGTGACTCGCTCCCTCAAGCGGCGGCGAAAGGCTTTGCCGTTCGTAATGTCATTATTTAATGGCGCCTAAGACATTTGTAAAAAATCAATGTAACATTTTATAAATGGTTTAAGTTTAGAAAGCAGTGTTTATGTAAGCAAATGGTACGTTTTACTTGGATAGAAAAAAGTTAAGCTTATTATAAACGGTGCACGTTTTAAAATAGAGTATTACCTAGGTTTATTTATTTATTCTTTTTGCACATTAAAATATATATAGGCAGGCTTAATGACAGCCAATTTTAGGGGGGTTATGAAAAATTTAGCGTGGGTGCACTTAAAATACGAAATGAGATAAACCAAATGTATAATAAAGAAAGTAAAATACATTTTCTAATAATGGAACAATAAATACATCCATACTGAAACATAAATAGATATATATTAAAATATACACACATGGGTTACCTATGAAATAAAAGTGAATTCTCCGACGTATTGTTGGAGGTGATATTTTGTTCTGTTAGGTGAGCTTGTACCACAACTCGTCGTTGTCGTCGTTTCAGCCTGTAAAAATCTAATGCTAAGCATAGACCTCTACCTTGAGGCGCCAAGAGACACGATGCTGAGCCACCTGCATCCACCATATCCCTGCACATTTGCTTTGTCATTTAACTTGGGGTTCATCAAACTCTACGTTGGCCAGTACGAGGCTGCCGCTGAAGCGCCCTTCGGTTCTAACGAATATTTGTTCTTCAAGCGAGCAAAGCTGTTTATAAATTCTGCGCGTTTTGTTTATTACCATTAACCTCAACAAGTTTCATGTTGTTTCCAATGTTATTGAAGTGTAGAATAAACTGTAGTAAAAATTAAACTGTTGCGATAAAAAGTTATAATTTCGTGTCAGATCAGTATAAACACAAAAAATTAGAGATGATGGACTGACGCCATTCGCAAAGTGGCCGGTGTGACCCGGATAAGAAAAGCCGAAGATCGGATGCAGTGGCATGCATTATCATTAGGTCTTCGTGTCTTTCTGAAACAAACAAATAAAAATTTTAAATGATTACATAACTGATACATAAAATGAAAACATTTTTATCTGTCTGTTTTTCTAGCTAATTTCTATAATCGCTGATCAGATGCTGACAGGACTTTCATGGGAAGATAGCTGATGTAACTAAGTGTAATTTTTTTTTACATATTAACTCGCGGACGAAATCACGGGCATCAGCTATATATCAATATATTTATAACACATTAGTTTTTCATATTTTTCTATTCCAGTAAATATTAGACGTCCTTTACGCCACAAAAGATACTTTCCTCTCTACTTTATCGTTAACAAAGTCACTTTGAGAATAGTAAGCTTAAAAAAAGCTATTCAATTAATGAATCCGAGTAGAACAATTACTTATTCCTCTAACCTGAGTGCCCAGTCTCTCTCCACTCTTTGGTGTAGAGCCGCAGTCATGCGTGGTTTCATTTCCGAGGGTGCATCGGTTAAACTAGATGTACGGGCACGGAAGCCGCCTGAGCTTTAAAGTTGAAGCATAGTTATGCTTCGTTGGGTCCCAAAAAAAGAGTACACAGTCTGCCGCTTAGTATTGAAATGAGTGTCACTGCGATGGCAAAGCATAAATTAGCATATAATTCATTAAATATCTAAAACATGGAAGTAATGAGACACACAACAAGAATGAGCGATATCTATACATGTTGCAGCTAAAATAAAGCAAATTAAACCGTATGCCAAGGTCGCAAGAGTTTTGTGGAGCGTAATATAAAAATGAAACAGAGTGAGAGGGCAATTACAGTACGCCTTGTCCCGTTCTATCAAACCTCGAGTTGCCAGAGTTAAGTTCATGTCAATCATTGCGTTGTTAGTAGAAAAATATGAGTTTTGTGTATGTAACGTAATGAAATAAAAATATTAATTTTACTAGGCTGATCGGCTCCAATTGTCTTAACAAACTAGAAAACTACAACGATAACGCAAAGTTGTTTCCCGCGAGGTTCGAACCCCTCCATTAAACCTTGTTTAAACTCTTTATAACTACCTCCGGTTTTTAAAGCAAAGACCAATACTGCTAGACCACGGAGGATATCTTAAATACTTATGCATTTTTTATTCCTTTCTGTATTAAATTAAGTTTGTTTCAATTTCTTAGATAGTACAGTTTAAATTGACCGACGCATTAGCTGTTACAAATATTATAAAACTTAAATTTTTGTTGCTTGTTTATCATCAGAATTAAATAGAAAATTAATCAAATACTTTTTTGTTTGTTTACTTACATCCACCACATACTCCTCAATCTGTATTTGAAGATCCACATGATAACCAAATGTTGGAGGCGTTAACAAATTCATATTTAAAATTACGTTTAAGTCATACTGCAAAATTAGAGTTAAAGGTAAACTTAACTGTTTTTTTTCTTCCCCAATTAGTTAAATGTACCACAAGCTTATCGTTATTTAATCTCAGTCCAGCTGCGTGTCGTGTCCCACAAAGACTAGTAGGTAAGTACCTGCCTATATGACGCAAGTTTGAAAAGCAAGCAAAATCGGAAATGTGTAGCACAGCGGGTCAAGTTTATCATTAGCATTTTCTATCAAAATCGATTTGAAGCAATGATTTCCTCACGTTAGATCACGAATATTTTTTACAATTATTGTCATTAAATCTTATTTTAATGTAGTCACCATCCCCAGAGAGGGACAAGAGGTACAGTAATGACCTCTGGTTCGGCTTCGAGGTACTTACTACTTCCATGATCTAGTGTCAGATACTGCATTGTCAGTTCTTTCGGTTCTGTTCAGTTCTGGGTGAAAAAGCTGCGCACTACGCCCGTATAGCTCCTATCTAATATGTTATAAGCTGACGTGTGTGTAATGGCAAAAGTCTGTATTCTACCATACCTCCAAACCGATGTTTGGGCTTCTGCACTGAACTCAACATGAAGAGTGTATCTCATATGTTTGGGCTTCTGCACTGAACTCAACATGAAGAGTGTATCTCACATGAATGTAGAGTCTGTAAAAATATTGATATATTATCGTCAGTGGTCCTTTTGCTATGGCTAGGTTGCACACCTTTTGAGGCAGCATCGAGCCGCTGAGTGCTCAGAGTGGACTCCGTCGGGAGTGATGTAGTATTTCATAGAATTTATTTTGTCATGGGAGGAAGCAGCCTCCTTGGGCAGTTCTTGCCTTCTATTCTAAGTACGCGGTTGTCCCTCCCGTGAAAGTCTGGAACTAGTGACCTTTTACACAAATTTTATTGCTTACATTTAGATAAATTGTAGAAAATAACGTATAATATAATAAGAATGTATACAAAACGCACGCGGCAAAATAATTTATTAATTGTTTACTTGCAATAGCTCTATAATAAACGAGCTAGAAGATCAAGCTCGTGTATTATTACCTTACACAAAAATGTAAAACTCTAATAAAAGTCTTTTAATTTGCTCTTTAAAACATGTTATAAAAATATAAAATGGCAGAGTTTTCGATCATACAATTCAAATCAGATCTAAATATAATCAAAATACGTGTAAAAGTAACTTTAAATAGAACCATACCGCAAAGCATACTGATTTGTACTTGCTGCCAAAGTTCAAACCATTTACTTTGCATAAAGTCTTTTATTAAGTCATGTATTTTGATGTAAGTTAGATCCTGTAGACATTAAAAGTAAGATTTTATTTAATTAAGTCTTCTTTACATGTTTCCTAAATTGCAATTGTTAACTGTGATATCACACAACAATCAACTCAATTCTAATCCTATAACCTAAGATATTTATAAACATATTAGTTTCTTAAGTTACAAAATGCTGTGTAAATAAGCTAAATTTTTCATTCAGTTAAACAACGTTGACCGGCGAAATACGATTTGCCCATGAGAAATGCAACGTAATGTGGTACACACCCGCTTGGCCTTTTGAGACCGATGTTATGTCTCATTTACCTCTAAATTATGAATATTATAGTGTCCTTTAAACCGAAATTTTAAACCTTTAAACCGAAAACAGTATTGTTTTGCCACTACTGGTTGTCGGCAGAAAATAACTGAGCACACCGCGGTTTTGTTGGTCCCAAGTACACTTAACTATAGCTTAGCCAAACTAAAGATAAAATTAGCGTTAACAAAGTCTAATATCAAACGCCAGAGGCGAACATGTTTTATTTGATAATCGCTGCCATGTTCAATACTTAAGTAATTAGTTCAAGAGCTAATCTACTTTGGCTAAACCATAAATCTGGCACTAACAATATCGGTAAATAACTTCCTGTTAATCTACTTAGATAGTAATAACTCTCTTTAAATACTCATTTTCATTAAAAATGCAGCAATGCTTACGCAGTGTTGTTGTTTTTTTGTTAGACCGCTTCGTAGTTCCTTGGTTATTATACCATCGATTATTTTTAAAATCATGCATACACCTATGATGATATCATATACATACATGAGGAACTTAATAAAAAATACATATATAATTAGACAATGTGATAAACGGAATCGTAATTTTTTTTCGGATGTTGTAAACAGCTGTTTTCCAACTTCCAATTCAGATCTAATTGTCAAAAAAAGTAAACACGTAACCAATGCTACCTGTCAAAAGTTATGACAGACATATGATTTTGTTTTGTTTAAGTTAATATGTTTTAATTTCTCAATTAAACCCGCCTAAACAAACCAATATTACCTCAATATTTTAAATAATTAATAATATTTTTATCAAAATGTCACTAAAAAACACTACTGTACATGTCTTTCTTGGTTGTTGTCTTAGTTCTTTTTTAATGGAAATATTAATGGCTAGTGCACCTGAGGGTGCAAATTTGATAACATTTTTGCAATTTTTTTTTATAACTATACAAGGTTTTATATTCAGAAAATTCCATATGGTAAGGCATTTAAAAAACTTAAAAACTTCGTACAAATCTTTTAAAATAATGTGATGACAGTTTTATCTTAGTTTAAATGATTCCTTTTTTCTGGAAAGTTATAAATGATCATACAATTCTTTTGTGAAAGTGTATTGTAAATTTTCCATGAAATTTTAATTTTTACGGTAATATTATAATTTAAATATATGGAATATCTATTTTTATTTTATCTTATTGAGGTATTTGTGATAAACTAAGACAAATCTTTATTCATTCAGTACTTAAACTATTGATTTTATATAAATTATTGTTCTTAAGATTATTGATCCCTTTTTTAAAGTTAATAAAATGATGTTCAAAATATAGTCAAATATTTAGGTAAATTACAATGTATTTTAAATGGAAAACATTTTTTTATAATTTATGATTTTTCAGCTGAAACCTAATATACCATTTAAAGAGTATTTTACTCTTATTACATTATTTTTTATAACCAGTGTGGCTAATAACTATGTTTATGCCTTGCATGTGCCTTCCACACTTCATATGATAATAAGGTAATATTATTTCTGTTTGAGTAAAGTAATATTCAGCCATTGCATTTAAAAGCTATGTATTGCATCTGAGTTATGCACAAAATTTATTAAAACTATTAACTGTAAAGAAAATTTGAATAATGTTTATTATTCCATGTAATCTATATTTTTAAAAGTATTTTGATGTTATACTTGTAATAAACATACTACACATGATTTAATAAAAGGCTTTATGGATTTTATCATTTAATTTGGTTTAAATTTTTTTCTGTCTTCCCTCAACCTAAGTGTCTGAAATGTTGGTAAAATTGCAAACCAAATTAAATGCAATAAAATTCATAGTCGTTTATTAAATCATGTATTTTGATGTAAGTTAGATCCTGTAGACATTAAATTAAGATTTTATTTAATTAAGTCTTCTTTACATGTTTACTAAATTGCAATTGTTAATTGTGAGATCACAGTACAATCAACTCTATTCTAATCCTATAATTTAAGATATAACAAAAATTGTGTTAGTGTCTTATAAAAAACCTGATGTGTATTCTTGTTATGCTCAATTTAACAAATCCCATACTTTATTTGTTGTACCCATTAATATGAACTACTTTATAAAGATAGATTCACAAAGTATTTATCATATAAAAGTACATTATTAAAGACCAGTAACAATAACTTATTTCTATGAAATTTGTAGATCTGCATCATCTCCAGCGAGTATGACAGTGTCATGGTGGATGAAAAACCGTGTACCAAAACCTACATCTGCCATTGGATCCATTCTAATTAGTATAGGTGTGGCCCTTGCAATGTATGGTGGAGCGACTATAGTTGAAGAACAAAAAGGGAATATCATTTACTGGTCCATAGGGGTTACAATACTCCTTTCAACCTTAATAACGGGTGCTTTTACTGGTCTCCAACAGGAGTATTTGTATGCCAAATATGGTAAACATCCTAATGAGGTATTTATTGTTTATTTTTTAACAAAGCTTAATTTAATAAATCCACTTTTTACATTATTATGATTTTTCGCGTTAATGCTTTATATTTATTCCTGATGTTTTGGACTCTTTTTAGCATCTATTTCATTGGCAGAGTAAGATGTCTGTGATACCGACATATCCCATCTTAGCCTTCCCGTAATCTATGATGCATCCATAAAAAGTGGATTTAATATGTAAAATAATCATGTAAATAAAAGAAATAATCAAGTTTAGTTTAATAACAGAATTTTTTTTTCAGATGTTATTCTACACACATGCAATACCATTGCCTTTGTTTTTGAGCATATACCCTCAACTGCACACTACAACCTCTAACCTGACAACCTACATGTGGTTTATTATTATTTTAAATATCATATCTCAATTTTACTGTACACACTCGGTTCACGATCTAGCAACAAGGGAGAATTCCGTAACGGTAACGTTTATATTGACCTTAAGAAAATTTCTATCTTTGTTAATCTCTAGTGTAGTGTTTAAGAACAATTTTACAGTCCTTCATATGATAGGTACATTTTTTGTAGCAGTAGGCACGTATGTTTATTTCGATTTTTTCCAAAGCAGAAAACAAAGACCGGTGTCTTTAAAAGATAAATAACAAAGACTGTGATTTTTAAGACTAAGATTTTTAAGTGAAGTTGATGTGACTTATTATCTGTTAGTTGGTAATTTATTCAAATATTATTGATTGTTATGTAATAATTTCATTTTAAATTTAAACATTTTAGTTTTAATGATTTAACGGTTTTACACCTGACTTAATAAAAAGCAAAAATTATGTAAAAAATGTGATCCGTAGCAAAGAAAGTCTTGCTTTATTATGGACAAATTGTCACCACAATGTCCATTAATGAGCTACAACTAATTAAAAACAATGCTATGATGCCAATTGTTGTTATGGGTTAGATTGTTGACATAAATTCCATCTTCCCTTTGGCTGTGGTATATTGTGATAAAGGCAAGTCACTGCTTCGGGGCTATCCATAAATTACTGGTTGCCTTGCCCTGGTTGTCGCAGCTTTATAGGAACCAAAAGCCCTGCTTGTCACATTCATTACACCCCCTCCCTCCCCTCATAATGTGTGACGTAATATATGGATGGTCCCTGCTCAATGTTTTGTTTTGTAAGACAAAGGTGACATTTCTAATTAAAAAATAAGTTAAATGTTAAGTTGAGTAACATAATGTTTTGTGTACATTGAATATATACAAAACAAATATTTTGAATTTACTGAATGTACGAATTAATTTCAAGGTCAGTTCTTAAAAACAGTATGTTTTTATCTAAGATTAAAAATATCTTTCAAATTTGCGATACTGCATAGTAAAACAAGTGCGTAACAGAGATTTGTTTACAAAAAGTAATTACTAAAAATTATATCTTTAGATAATATATTACAGAGGACCCATATTGACTATTGTTAAAGATGATAATTTTGATACAAATATCAAATTTAATAGCAAACATTTTTTTTAGAATGACTAAGTCATTATCAGCCAGTTTTTGCTATGCAGCATTAATTATTTTTTTAAATACATCTGTTAAAATAAATATAATTGGAGTGGCGCTTTGTAACATTAAAAATAGGTTAACTCAGTAAAAAAAGTCGCATTGAAATCGTACCAGCCAATCCAGAGATTAGCCAAAACAAACAGACAGACCCACAGAGACATAAATATTGTAAAGTTGTTTTTTTTCCCGTTATTTTGATGTTACAAACACATCTCAATTTATTCTGGTTAAAATATCTATCTTCCAGTTTTTGCTTCAATCTACTTATTTCAAGGAATGTAACTTCAAAACATATTTAAGTATTTCTTATATGATTAGCTATAAGATATATAAATGATGTTAAAATCAACCACGAAGTGAAAATTTATTTATTAGCTTTGGGTTTGTTTTGTTCCACTCTAGTCTTTTCTAACTATCTTTACATCCTAATGATTATAAGTTCTTTCAAACATTCACCCAATAATTAAAAAACAATAACATATAAATTATATTTATAATTTTTTTATTTTATACTGTGCTCGTATTGGTCATGCGTGATTTTTATATTTAGAAACCTATATAAGTGCCTTAAACCAAACGTATATAAGTAAAGGTTAACATTATCCATGACATTCCACTGTAAATAAGATTATATTTTTATACTGTTAGACCTGTTTTATGAAGTTTAAAATAATCATGTGATGTTAGTATAAGTGAGAAAAATGTATTCATTTATTATATGGTTGTTGGGTTTTATGATTATTGATGAATTTTATAATAAAATAATTTGTTTAATTACTTTTTATATCCTGCAATATGGTACTTTTTTAAAGTTCAGCCTTTGCTAGGCAAAGGTCTGAAATTCCATCATACAAATTGTAAACTAAAATATAATAACACTGAAAAATATTGTCTTATTATTAAATATCGCATTGTACGTAATTAGTAAAGTTTACTTTTTGAGAAATTGTTACATGATGCAAGTTCTGGGTCCAAAGCTTTTCTGACAAAAGGTTAAAATACTATTGTCTCGTTATCATTGGAATCTATTAAACAAAAAAGTGATGAATGGAGTGACAGAAAGAAACTTACGGAGCTTATCCATAAATAAAGACGATGCTAATGACTTAGTTGCAAAATAATATAGGTCTTATAGCTAAATGCTAGAGATATAAAGCTAAGAGCAGATTGTTAACTACAATTCCAACGTCAGTGTTATAGAGATGCCCAAAAAATTAAGTGAACACAGTTGTTTACAGTGTAACATATTATACCGATATCGTCTTCGGCGGCAGCTCTATATCAGCCAAATACGGAGGAGATATTGTATATTGCACAAGTGTACACACACTGTCTTCCTCTCATCATCTGTTGGGACGATTAACCGACACGATTGAAGAGAGGTATGGACATACCCTTTCGATGCATGGATGATCGTTCTAATAACAAGTAAACAGGTAATCAGCCCGCGTTGCCATAATCAATTAGGAAATAACAATATAAAGTTGTGAACCAATGACCTCCGTTTCTAAACCGAATGGCCATATAGCTGCGCTATGTAGGCAGTTAAGGAGTAAATATACAAGAAACACGATGTTAAAGAAAGAAATCACTTGTGCTTTCAGTATATCACAAACCAATGTTGAAAACAGACTAAAGCTACTAAAGTAAAATTAAACTTACTAAATGAACAAATTATTGTTTCAATGGTAAAGTGACTAGTTTTAAAATTATTTGAATGAGTTAAACTGACAGTAGTATAATCGCGTAAATAAACGAAATAGTAGTATAATCAATCAATGTTAGTATTTAATGTATAAGTACCAGAATTATAAAGAGAAGTATAGGCAAAGGCTGTTTGATTAAGAGAATGCATCAATTATAGCGGCAGAATTGAAGAGAACTAAATAGCATAATCTCTAGTATGATTATAATAAACCATAAATTTTATTATTTATACATTGTGATAGCAGACTTCTTTAAACTTCACATTAAAATTGATGACATCACTATCTTAACTTCTTTTGATATTATTTTACTAATTTATTATATTGAGTTTTCGCATAAATAAAAATAAAAAGGTATCCTTATCAAAAATGGTCGATGGATAAAGATTTTGAAAACTTTAAATAAAACAAAATATTCCTTACAGTAGCAGTTTAATTAATAAAATATTTGTATGAAGACAATAATTTACTTTAACATATATTGCAGTCAACTATATTCACTAACTTTTCACAATTTTAAATATATCATTTATAGCTTAATCACTACTCATAGATATGCATTAATATTAAATGTGCGTAGGCAGGCCTATGCAACTCCTACTGTTAAAGAAAACAAGCAAACAATCTTAAAGGTATAATTAGTCATCTTAAAAATAGCTTAATAATAATTTGATTAGATACACAAACACTACTTGTTATGTGTAAAACTTATGGTGCTACATATTTTCAAAAAATTTTATTTTAATTGTTACCAAAATATAAGGCAACTATAGCAAAAACTATATGAATCACGAACACACCACTTTTGCACTATTTTACAATATCTCAAGTTTTCTTATCCTCAACTCCATAAAAGGCCATCTTCAGTATCTGAAATAAGAATAATACTATTTTCAAAACCAAATCACTCAATACACATATTTACATCTGCCATAAAGTTATACTAGTAAAGTTAAACTTCAATTGCTTATAAATCGCAATTATGCCTGAGAAAATTCCGGAACAGATAATGAAATATTATGAAAATTAAATTAGACATATACTTAAAAAGATAACTGGAAGCAAGTAATGCTTGCTTGAATTATCATTGGTGATTGGCTAGGCAAGAATTCATCCATGAATGACATAATTGAAAAAACCTTGACTTGTCTTCTGATATTCTGAATACAGCACAGTATTCTCATTTATTGGCTAATTTAGAAGTTTTAAGTCTTAAGGACGAGTGTTAGAATATTTATATACAGATGTTATTCAACGTTGAAATCATCTCCGTACCTATTTTTACTGTCTGATCGGCTGCGACGTTCACGAGACCGTGATCTGCGAACGGATGGCGAGCGACGGCGAATAGACGGTGACCGTCTGGGCGATCCGGAACGGCCACGAGAATACGAACGCCTCCTCGGACTGCGACTGCGCGATCTGCGATCATATAAAAGTTTGAAGCTCAAGTGGTTTCCATACACACTGTACATGAGATCCATCTGCACTTGTCTGTTGAAAATACTCCCATAATTATCATTAAATCGAGGATAATATTGAATTAACAGAAATTTGACTTGCACATCTCCATTCTCATTACCTGCTCATTGTGGCAAAATCATTTAATTGTAGAATATATATTTGTTCAAATGTTCACTAAATACACCAAAACACCAACATTTCTTACTCTGCTAAATACAACGTTAACACAGTTATTAGGTAAGGCAGTGCTAAAGTATAGGATTTAAATAGTACCGAGAAATGGTGAGCCTGCGAAGGTTCCGAGCGTTGTGGGGCTGCTGTGAGGCCGAAGGGATTTCAAATACCGAGGCGGAGGCAAGTTTCAACATGGTCTTCCATTGAATGGTGACGCGACCGGGAGTGTTGACAACGGATTGTCGAGGCGGAGAGAGCTGATCGCCGTTTAGGTGGTATTTCTAGCCGGTGCCTCGGTGACCACGTGTTTGCAGCGGTGGAGCGTCGGGGGTTGCAATGTCGGGACGGTTGTGGGTTCCTACGCTTAGGTCAGCGTTGCAAACGTTCGTCCAGGGTTCAAAGTTATGGTGCGGGATCAGGTTATGGCGGTCATTAGGATGGACAAAGGGATGCAGTTGTTGAAGACTTCAGCCGCGCGAAGTTTGGAGAGCCGGTCGCAGAAGTTGATCGGTATGTTGTTGCGAGCGGCGTTCGCGGATGTCATATTTGTAAACGAGCCGTAGTTGTGGTGAAGAGATGTGGTGAGGTCGTTGGTGTGTTGGTGGTTGGTTGATATAATGGACCTGCAAACGTTCCAACACCCACCACATTTAATATCTCCTTGTAAAACATCTTAAGCACCCTACAATGTTTTTACAACTTACGCTATGCTTTACCAAGTTATATTTACATGCTATTCCAAATTTGTCAAGAGCTCTTTTAATTATGGCCTATTCAAATTTTCAACAATGACCAAAGTGAGTAAAGTGTTTAGCAAAAGGTAGGGTTAAAATCACTTCAAATTGAGTAGTATAGTAAAATAAAAAAAAAAAGTGTTAAGTAAGGGCAACCGAATCATTATTATTAGCAGCAATTTGCACTGATTAGCTCAAGCATTGTCGAATGGTACTTTAACAATTGAACTGTCCCTGGCTACGATTGCTATCTTAGCCTACCTAGAATACCTGCGTTCTCTCCTCGTTCTGCCATTTGACATTTCCACGCGAATACGTGTCCCACAGCACCGTCTGAAATAAAAAAAATATTTACAATAATTATATCTACTTTATAAGTTAATATATATCATAATAAGCTAAATTAATTGATTTAATTGTACTCAATTTGATTATTTAAAAAATTAAGTTGAACACAAATTAACACAATTTAATTGTAAAGGTATATAGAATTTTGTAACAGAACAGTAATAGTTAACTATACTTTAAAAAACAAGAGAATTCGAGTTCTCGATTGAAAAATTTGTTTACGAATTTTTTATGTCTTACTTGGGTCGAGTAGTGACAATTTTAATAAATTAAAATGTTCCCCATTCCGAGACAAGTGTCTGACAATATGTACAAACACATATCAGCCTTGGTATGGAGGTATCGTGCTCTAGCACACTTATGACTCAAGCGTTTCACATTGAATATGAAACGGATCTAAGGAGCGTGCATTTGAGATAAAGGAGTAAAAAGTTGACACATAAGTAAAGCGAATATGGATAAAATTTAACAAATTTGACATCACTTATATTCAAGGTCGATAAAATTGAACTATCTTTATTTAATATTGATATTCACACTGCCACCGGTTCGGAATGTTAATTATAAAAACCGACGAAAGAAACTGAGCGGGAATTTTATTGAATTTTTTAACCAACAATATTAGGGGAAATTAAACTTTTTTGTACATAAATACATATTATCATCGTTAACAATGTAATTTATATTTAATTATTTACACATCGGCTTGATTACGAGACTACGCATATATATATTAATGGGGTCAAATGACATCAAAATGGCGGCTAACGAAGTTCAATATTTTAAGCGAGAAAATTATATCGCTAAATTAAAACAAAAATATTATGCTAATAATACTACTTACGTTCCATCTAGACCTCGAACCGAGTCTTCTGCATCTCGAGGGTCTTCAAATTCAACGAAAGCAAACCCTGGTGGATTTCGTGCTACCCACACGTTGCGAATGTTTCCATATTTGGAAAATACTTTCTCAATTTCGTATTTAGAAGCATTTGTACCCAAATTACCCACGTATACTTTACACGATAAATCCCACTCGCGATAACGCGACATCTACGAAAAATATTGAATTAAATACCATGTGCCGCCATTAAATCAATAGCTCTTATATTGGTTTAACAGTGTTAATACTTTACCTTCAACTTAAATAATAATTAGTATTTACTTTTAAATTGCAAAAGTTGAAATCGGATTAATTACATTAAAATATATCTATTTTTTTTTAAATAAAACTTGAAGAAAATTCAACTGCGACGTCAGCAACGATGGAAATGCACACACTCAACAATCAAACATGAAAACGACAGGTTACAGCAAAAAAGTGTTACCAACTGTACATAGATAACAGGATAAAAATATTATTTATCATTCATAGCTATTAAACTACTTTACTACATGAACAACCAAGGCAATTTAGGCTTTAAAGGGACAAGTTTATTAAAATTATTAACATACTAATCTATACATATAATATATTGTTATTTATTTTAGAAAGAGTTTGTGAAATTCTTTGACATTAATAAATGTTTACAATTTTAATATCTTCCGAATTAGAAAAATTATTAGTACTATTCATTATATTGGGCCTATGTTCGGCACGATGTTAAACACGATCATATGAAAATTGATAATGTTAGTTTCATCGTTAAAGTGTTACTATTACCCTATTACCAAATAATAATTACTCAAGATGGAGGAATCGAAGTTTATCAGATGCATATATATATAATTAATGTTATTATAATATATCAATATATATTTTAAAGTTCTTTGAAATAAATTATTTCGTTTTAAAAAACAGCATTAGAATCATAAAAAATTGTGGACGTTTTAAATTATCGTTAAAAATAATTTATAGATAAATACATACATTGCAAAGAGGATTTTAATCTGAATGAGAAACTTTAATCTCATTTTTTTACAAAAGTCTTATTTTCACCTTTGAAGGCTGTTTTGTTATCTGCTTGACCATGAGACTTGGTGACTTTGGAGTTGTTCTATTGTCTATGTTGTGTATGTATTTTGTCATTCTTTGTTGTTTGCCAAACAGCTGATGGCCTTTTTGCGGATTAAAATTATTTTTAGAATATAACTTTTAATTAATAAATAAATGAACTTTACTCAAAATGGACGTCGTAGGCCTTTTAAATAATATAAACGATAAATCAGATATGTTTGCGGTGAAGACATGGACTGCAGAATGGTCGAACAATTTTCAAGAGAACCAAGTAAGTACCATTATTGATTTTCATCTGACTTTAGAATCCTGGTGCATTTAAGGTATGTTTTAAACTGAAACTATATATAATGTGTCGTAAAGTTTGCAATAGTTTCTGAAGTTAGATAACGGTGGGCTTTAATTATAGAAATCAATATCCTTGAAAATTATCGGCAAATAGGGTTCATTAACACGTTATTTTTTGAACGTTTTCAATTTTTTAGCTCTCTTGTATATTTTCAAGAGGTTTATTTTTCCAAATTCGTTATCGAGATAGTTAAAAAGCACACATTTCGCATTGTATTTCATTTTCACAAGGTATTTAATTAACAAAAAGGCATAAATAAATCTTTTATTTTCGCGAATACTACACAGTATTGTATAAAGGGACTCAACGGATTTTATAATTGGTAATAATAATAATTATATTTTTTTTATTTTTTTACTTATTTTAAATGTAATTATATTTAAATATTTAGTAAATCAATAAAAATATTAAATGTGTATTTACATTAAAAACTTTAAAACGCCATTGACAAGTTTTTTTTTAAGTAGATCACGTTAAATGTAACAACCACAAAAAAATAGTGTTAGCCAAGCAAGTTTATTTTGTATTGGTGAAATATAAACTTCGAATACAGGCTTCTATTTATATTTTATGTGTTTGTGTACTGATTAGTGTTTCAAAACTTTATAATAAGCACATGGAAGGAAACATTAAATTTAGATCTAGCAACATATTTAACATTCATATAGTATGATTTGTGATATAACAGTACATGTTTTCTATTTTTTTCTATTTAAATATTGTCTTTTATTAATATTTTTAAAGTGTACATGACTTTATTAGTTCTGAACTAACTTTGCAAAATTATTGGATACAGGCTTGTTTATTAATTTAATTTAATTTGTAACACATTCCCTATGCTGATATAGACAAAATGTGACAATTAATAAAGCTTTAGTCTTTTTATTGTAATTTAAATGACACATTCTTCTTGTCTTATATTTATTTTGTAAATCCATACAAACAAAGCACTTGAGATCCAATTATTCATAAAATTAAACCCAAGCATAAAATTACTGCTAGACCTTAAGATACCAAATCTTGGTATGCATAAAACGGCAATTGAATAAAATACACAAATGCCAGTGGCGTGGTAAAAACTTTGACAGACGGACAAAGCCCCAGTCTGCCCTTGACCATGGATCGTATAAAGTATTTGAAGCGTCGCAAATATCGCAAAAAGTAATTAAATGCGACAAAATCCTTTTAAAATATAATAATGATTTACATTATTGCATTTGGTTAAACTACACAATAGAACCAGAAAAAACCTTTTAAAAGCACAATCAATTTTTTATGTTACTCGATCTTATACACGCATTCCTTTTAGTTAAAATGTCGTGTTCTCCGTTGTAACTCTGTTGATTATTTACTGTTTACTAACTATTATTCAATATTAGATACCTCTTAACCGAATGGCATAAGGTTCAATTTGGATTGGCAGTTTTTTTGCGAATAAATGGCCCCATCCAACAGTAGCGACGGATTGCTTTACGCAATTTTCGTATTATTGCGATATCAGACGGCGTCGTTAGGAAAAGTTATTTACAAGGACTACTCCTCGTTTAGTGTCACGCGCGTTTTGAATCAAAACAGTTGTGGGATTTGTGCGTTTGTTTATTATGCTGTATGAGGTAATAGAGCAGTGTTACTTTAATTTTTTTTAGTGTCTCGAAACGTGTACGCAGCAGTCTGATTTGGGTAGGATAATAGTCGTTAGTGGAAGTAGCGGGATCGATTCCCATTGGTTGGCGGATCACATAGTGTCATGAGTGATTTAAATTTTTGTATCACTTCTTCGGTCGGTCCATCCACCAACCCGCACTGGACCCGCGTGGTGGGATACGGTCCCCCTAATATAGAGAAGCCGTGCATTAGGGAGGCCTCTGTCCAGGAGTGAACTGACACAAGGATGATGATGATAAATCGTCATTGTGAAGTTGTTAGTTATCGCGTATACTAATCAATCTGAATAAAACTATATATAACATTATATATCAGTTTAGAAGCGTACAAGTCGTTATATATTAGCTTATCAAGGTTTTAGACTTTGATTATTCCCATTTTGTAACTAACGTTAAATAATATCAGATATTGATATAATTATGAACTTTGATCCTAAATATATTTTATTAATCAGAATAAGTAGTCATTGTGTTGCACGTTAAAGGGGCTCCTAGTACACAAACACCTATTGACTTTTCGAATTGGAATAATTCGTTGACTTCTGAAATAAAAATTAAAAATATACGACAAAATTAAGCATATACTTTGTTTGTTAATATCCTCCGTAGCCTAGCAGTATTGGCCCTTGCTTTATAAACCGAAGGTCGTTGATTACAATCCCGCGGGGAATTAACTTTGTGTTATCGTTGTTTTCTGGTTGGTTAGGATAATTTGGGCCGATTGTCTGAAAAGTAAGATGATGATGATGTGGGATGGGAATGTTAAAAGTCGTTCCAAAAAACCCAAAGCCCTAATGAAGTAGGCGTGCATTAACGGAGGCCTGTGTCCAGCAGTAATCTATCACAGGCTGACGATGATGATGATATTAATTGCTACGTATATATTTTATAATTTGCAATTTACTCATTATCGTTTGCACTAAACAGTTTAAACTTACGGTAACAATTTAAAATTCGTAAATATTTTGCTCACGCCGTGTGAATAAGCGTTTGCCTTTATCAAATTCAATGTTAATCTGAATTTATAATTTTCTTGTATTCCTCATAAATTATGGTTTACATACGATACCATCGTTAATGTTACTCGTTGAATGAACCTTTTCGTTTTAAACATGACCCTGATTATTATTTTTTTGACATGTCATTTAAATAGCTTTAAATCATAATAAATGTTTACACCCAAGGTTAAGTTGAATCTAAGCAGAGTTATTTTTTTCTATAGTGAAGCTTAACTGCATTCTGAATTATGTTCTAAACAAGCTAACCCTTTAGCTATGAATCTACGTCGTAGACGGTGTAGTTAGAAGTCGACTGTCACCAAATAATTTCACTGTCCTTCCCAATGTATGCTTAAATCTTGAAAAGTACGCCACGGATTCTAGGCCGTTTTTATAACAGAAAGAGTGATTTAAGATGAAGGTTTATATGTATAAATCATGCATAACAATATAAACAAACTCTGATAAATAGAGAGTTAGATTTGTCCAATGTGACGTCGTTATAAAAACATTTCATTGCGTGTTCATTGCAAACGCCGGCTAAACCCCACGAGATAAAATTGTCGTATTTTACACCTTTAAGAGGTCAACATAAAAGTCCGCGATAGTATATGACTATCACTTAACTAAAAAACACAAAACCCCTTTTTATCCTTCACATTTACTGGAAAATGGCTTAATTACGAAGTGATTTTAGGCAATACAGCGTTTATCCTCGTGCAATTTACTACCTTAAATACATTATTCATTTGTTATAGATTAATATGGCTTCTTACGGCATGTAATTTAAACGATTTCCGTAGATATAACAGGTTTAAAGTGCAGGGACATAGCGGTTCACGCATTGCACCTGTGCAAAGCCGGGCGGATCGCTAGTTTCTTTATCATTTTTTATTAATTAAAACGCCTAATGTGACCAAACGGCCACTACTACATGTATGTAGTCGCTATCATGATTCATTACGAAGTAAACCTTCGATAACATATATGTACATATTTTGTTATCGCTTTGGAAACTAAAGCACGCGTCCTTACCACTAGGCTACGGAGGCAGTTTAGTGCTTTAGAAACCGGAGTTCGTGGTTCGAATCGTTCGAAAAGTGGTTGTTTCCTTGTTGGTTAGGGCAATTTGGGCCGATCACCCAATTGTCTGAAAAGTAAGTATCGTCCACACCAACCCGCATAGGACCAGCGTGGTGGAATACGGTCCACAACCCTCTAATGGAGAAGGCGTGCGACTGCAACGACTAACACAGGCTGATGACGATGATTGGAAACTACACCGCTTGTTAAACAAGTAGATAAACAATCTACTATGTTTATCAAATCCACATTTCAGTTTTGCGTTAGCTAAATATTTTTCCGCATACCATTTATAAACATAGATAGACATATCAACTAGTCTGCCCGTGATCATGGATGCTGAAAAGAATCCGAAACGTCGGAATAAATATATTTAAGTAACGCGAAAAATCGAAAATTAGTGGATTTGATATGTATAATAATCGCGTAAATAAAAGAAATAATTAAATCTACTATGTTATTCAATCATATATGTCATCATATATGTATGTCTTGCGTACAACGCGATTCAAATGCGTAGTGAAACATTATTAATTTTAACTGTATAAGTTTTTTTTACACGTCGTCTGTGTTGTTTTGTTTTGTGTCTTTACTTCGGAGTCAAACGTGTGTTTGTTTTATTTTAAGAGTCTCGTTATTGCTTTATTCTCGGTATTTAGTTCTCAGAATGTTCTAAGTCGTCGGTTTTTTGGTTTATAGTATTAAGCCGTACTGGGTTGTTGTAAGCATTGAGGTTATTACTATTACTTTGGGTTTGAATACATGAATATTAATAGTATAGTGTTAAAGAAGGACCTTAGAAGTTTTAACGACGTTTATACCCTACCTCATTTCTTATCTGTGTACTATTATCAGTTGACATATTTAATCCACACTATCCATACTAATATTATAAATGCGAAAGTAACTCTGTCTATCTGTCTGTCTCTATTTACAGTTTTAACCACTGAACTGATTTTGATGAAATTTGAAACAGACGTAAAATAGATTCCATGGAAGGACATACATAAGTTTGGTTAAAAGGGTCGAAACGGGGGTTGAAAGTTTATTTGGCAATGCGTCATTGTTGAATATAAAACTATGATTAACTTATTGTTTAATTATTGACACATAAAATTAATACACGTCATTATTTCGCTATACATACTAATTGAACTCACCTCTCTTTTCTACGCGGACGAAGGGTAACAACTAGTAAAATTTATTACATATTATGGTATGGTTTTCTGTATTGTTACAAATACGTATACACTATAGACTTTTTCACGGAAATAATCAGTGGTGACTGAAAAAAAAATAATATGGGCGATATGATCAATTTTTTCTTCATTATATTTTAATGTTTTTCAAATGCGTTTATTCTTTCGCGTTTTTATGTATATTTCTCTTTACAACTTTGCATGCTGATGTTATACATCATCAGCCTTTGATAGGCCACTGCTGGACATAGGCCCACCTAATACACCCTTTCCATTGGGGGTTTGGACCGTATCCCACCACGCTGGTCCAATGCGGGTTGGTGGGTGGACCGACTTTTAAATGCCCATCCGACGCATGGATCATCTTACTTTTCAGACAACTGGGTGATCGGCCCAAATTGCCTAACCAACTAGGAAACAACAATGAAAATGTGTTGTGTCCCCGCAGGATTCGAACCCACGACCTCCGGTTTCTAAAGCACAGTCCATACCACTAGGCTACGGAGGCAGTTGCTGATGTTATTACGTACTATCCTGCCGTTATTTACGCCTGTGCAAATAGACCCGAATAGAATTCCTAACTGGTTTTAAAATTGAAAGCGAATCCAAAAACAACGTGTGACTTTTTTGTCAGGATTACGCGTCATAATTTTTTTCTAACTCACATAATGCATACATTTGTTTTTGAATAAGCCATAAGCTATATGTTAGGCTAACTGGCGAATCGCCTAGAATGTTAAGAATTGATTTAAAAAAATGTTTAAAAGTTTAATTAAAATAAAAAAACACTAAGACCAACTATTGCTATATATTTTTATAATAATGACGTGACAATTAATATAATAATTTTTCTTGTACAAAATTACAGCTCGATGTTTGATCAAGGCCGTCTAAAACTGGCCTTTATAAAAACATTTCATTCAGTTTAGTGATGTAGTGACAAAAGACAGTAAATAATTGAGGCACGATCGACGCTTCCGTGAAACGAAATCCCGTCCAAATTTTATTACAAAGAATACAGAGAACTAAACTTTTATTTTATAAAAATATAAAGTCTATTTATTAAACTATACATCAATGTCCAATGTTTATAATAAATTTTAACATTATATTTTACGCAATATAAGCAGTGTACAACGTGCTCTCCATATGAAATTGTGTCGCGTTTTCTATCAGCGCATTTTAAATCTCTGATAGCTTTTAAGATATCAAAATGTCTTCTATGACGAGTTTTATATACATAAAGTAAAGATTTTTTTAATGCGATAACTCTAATGTGAGCTTCAATTGTATTATCTTAAATAAGCTTTGAATGTGCCTGCTTGCAATTTTCAAAAATGTTTACATTAAAATGATTTTTGTGAGTTATTCTTAAAACATAGACGTATATGCTCCCGCGGGCTATATTGTACACCAATTTATTTTTATTGTACTACTTGAGTTCAATTATGTAAAACAAACTTTACGTTTGTTATTTAATCACACGAGGTTGTGATTTTTGGTACCGTAATTTTTTTATCTAATTTTGAATATGAAACTTTTGTTTGTCCCATCGTTTAGAAATTAATTAAATTTAAAAATTATTTTATGCTTAAATCGTGTTTGATTTGTTTTTACTAAAGTTAAAACATTCTGCAATCATCGTTCAGCTGTTTTTAATAATTGATCATAACATCAAGAGGACATTTGCTGGGTAACCTAGTGCTTAATATCTGTCCGTCTATATAATCAAATACGTCATGGAACCGTCTTGTTGTTGCATGATTAACTTTGTTTGTTGTTTTCTTAGAATGTGGCCATCGCAACTTCCTCATGCTTTATTGGATGACTGTTAGCAGGCATCTTATTTATTTGAACGCTTATATACTGCTATAGTGGTAATCGTTTAGTTTCTTTACCCATATCAAGGCTAGGTTAAAATAAAATAGAGAATAGATGTAAACAGAGTGTCCTGTGCCAAATATCGATTTTATAATCTTAACATACATTTAGTACGTATTGAGGTATTGACTCGACGGAAAGTTTTTAAATAGTTTGGTTATAATCCAACCGCCGTCGTGGTCTATTAGTTACAAACCTTCCTTGCTTCTAGTCCTTACGTAACGAACCTGAGGTCATGGGTTCACATCTTGCGGGACTACAACTTTGTGCTATTGTTGTTTTATGCGTGGTTAGATTTACCAATTGCCTGGAGAGTAATCCGATGCATTACTGGACATATACAAAAGTCGGTTTCAGTTGCCTCAAGATCATTATTGTCGTTAGAGGACGTTAGCGTCTTCAAATTTCTTACACTAATCCATTAAACCATTTAGTTTGTCGAATTCAGATGACAGTATCTATTTAAAAACGGTAACAGTGGTAAAAATTGGTAGATTAGGAAACAACTATAAGATTACTTAAGAAAATTGCAAGACAAATGAAATTTTGTTTATGGCAGATTTTTTTTTCTATGAAAAGTTCAACATTTTTATAGTCTTTGGTATACCAAAGCCTATAAAAATCTAGAATATATTCTTTAGTTCTATACATATCTAGAATATAAAGAAATATATCTAGATATGTATCTTTAACGCGATCTTGAAGGCGTCGTCCGATTGACTTGTTTGGCATAGTTGATCTAATTGCGTTTAACGCACTTGCTATAATTGGATCTCGAATGAATACTTGTGGCAGCCTATATATAAGTCGTTGTGCTACGATTTGGCTGCAACCAATGATAACTCAAAATTTTGAGTATTGCATAAAATATTTATTTAAACCTCTGTGTGGTTAAAATTGTTGCTATGTGTTATTTTGATAACATGTTCAGATTTATGTGAATGTTTGTGTCATGGTAACTGAATCGTATGTGCTAATAATAAAACTATTTAAAATGGTGTATGATTAATGAAAAATAGATACATGTTGTTTAATCCAACAATTATTTTGTCGATGTAGAACTTCTATACTTTAATATTTTAATGGCCATTGAGTCGCAATTTTAAAAGTACAATACGTCTAATTTTTACAAAGATTATTATTGACCGTGGCCTTTTCGAGATGGTAAAATATTTTTTTATGTTTTTCTCATTTAACATTTCTTTACGTATTGCTGGAAGATTTTTCCGATTTTTCTAATTTTATAATATGAAGTGAAGACAATAGTTGTAATACAATAAAATAAAGAGAATATCATACCGTTGTTTAACACTACGTATCATTAATAGTCCGTTTATATACTTAAATAGCTGGTTCCCGCGACTTCATCCCCGTGGTTAATTTATTCCCTATTACAACAGCTATTGTTTAGAGATGGTCCCATCTAAATCGTGCCAGACATTACATAAGCTGTCGCGGACTTTTTTGTCGATCTAGAAAAGAGGAATGTTACATTATTGGTGCATTTTCTTTTATAGCTCTCAGCTGTTAAACTCAAAATAAACCCCTAACATCTTGATTTATTTCCGAGATATCTGACAAATATTATTATATTTTACAAATGAACACAGAAACTATACAAATTATATACCTAAACCTGCCGAAAGAATCATTCTATCGATCAGTGAAAACCGTGTGACAATCTGTGCTGTAGTATTCGAGCTTATCGCGAACAGACAGACATACCTACAGACGCGGCCGGGGGCTTTATAATATGTATAGATATGTCAAAATGTTCTATCATATGTTTACACCACCTTAGGTATGATGTAATTGATCTTGCATCAATGTTTTAATTACACAGGAGGCAAAGAAAAGTAATATTGCCTCGGGCACGTTCACAAATTGATGTATAATTAAACGAAATTTAGTTTTTTATTATTGTTCCATAACAATTTTGAACTCTACAGGTCAAGTTCTGGTGATATTTTGATATCTTACAAGAAAGCTAATCAAGAAGTATTTAGTGATACCTTAATCTCTAAAAGTTCGTATTTAATCAAATAAAGAGGAATAAAGACTAGGGACGAAAATGTCCGTTTAATAACTGAAAACTATGAACCAATATTTTACTTATTTCGATGACATTCATTTTATAATTCAAGTGAACAATTTGTAAAACTATAAGCAGTTAAAAAATCAACATAGAACAGGCCTAATAAAACGTGTTTTTTTTGTTGTTAACATTGTTTTATGCATACATTAACGTGTACTAGTCGTGTAATACATTGCTTGCTTATTCAATAGGTTTCAGCATTCTTTAGATATGTTATTGAATTGAATATATTGAAACGCTCTAAGGAATATATACGCACAATATAAACAGTGAGTCGCTCAACAATTTTATAATGCATAGCGCTACAATAGCGTTAATAATCAAGCTGCGTTTGTATTAAAAAAAAGTATTATCAATTATAACGCCATTATGACTATTGTTTAACCAAATTAGACTCTGAATAAATGTAAAATCTCTGAAAACAGAAACCCATAGCACGAAAACTGCATCGCAAGTCTGGTGTTATTATTGTATATGACGTAATCGTGAATGGAAAAAAATATGTGCTATGAACCAAAAATTTGTGGAGCGTTCAAAACTGAAGAAATCGTTTCCTTTATGATATTATTCTTAAAGATTTTGTCTTGGAATAATTAAAGACTTTTACCAAAGTTACTTTATAAGATTAAAGTTTTACGTAACGACTAGTAATGTAACGAATGTTGGAGTTTTCACATTCGCGAATGCGAATGCGATTGTGAATATTCATCTTCAACATTCGCGAATGTGAATGCGAATATTTTAAAATTTCTAAAAAAGCGCGCGTAAAATGTTTGACATGTTTGACATTTCGTGTCGGCCCTGGTTAAATTGAACATAGCTGAGCCGATATTGGTTAATTGAATGAATTTAGTCACAGAAAGTTCATTCTAAAAGTATTGTTTTGAGGTTAGTTTTATGTTATTTTTCAAATTTAACTGATATTTAAGGGACAAAGCGGCATAAAAACATATGTAAATCACACATTAGCAAAGTTTGGAATTATTTTACAATATGTGATTCTGAATATAAACCTTACATAGTTGTAACAAGGCTGATTAATGTTAGATTTAATAAGATCTCTGAAGTTCTTTTATGAGACTTTAATTTAGAATGTAGAATTATGATTTAATAAAAATATCTAAGTTTTATCCATTGTATTATTATTTCATATGCATGCATATAAAAAATCCTTTTGATTATTAAAAATATTCGCATAATTTTTGCGAATACGAATATTGAAAAACGGGCGGATATTCGCGAATGCGAATGCGAATATTCGTTGCAACACCAGTAAGGACAGGAGTACAGGCAGACGAGCAGTAGGGCGACCTGATTGTTGAAAAGTGGTCACCGACGTCCATGGACATCGGCACTACTAGGCGTATTGTCACCACCAACGCGCTGCCTACCGTGTGACATAGGATGTTAGGTTTCATTTACCCAGTAATTGCGCAGGCTACGGCGCCCTTTAAGCCGGAACACTTGCGGCAGATATAGGCAACGCTGGTACCTCCCCAGTAGGCCCCTGTAAAAAAGGGGCCTACCACCTCTAAAATTTTTACGATTTTTTAGATATCTCTGATTCGTTTTTACTTATCTAATTAAATATTTTTTACAGCTATTCTGGTCCTTTTGCGGGTGTTTGATGGTGTCATTGCTAGTTGCGTTCTTCTATTATTACAAAAGATGGCGTCTAAAAGGTGAGTACTATTTTATTGAATGAGTTACACTCGAAATGTACTCTTGTGAAAAATCGATTATGCAGTAAACAGTCATTTGTTGTAAACAAGCACGCAATATTTTAAATACCAAAAAAGTATAAAATTTCTTAACGTAACAAATTTTGTTACGTATTTATCAATGGTCAATAATCATGTAACGATTATAAATTGTACAAATGAGACGTTTATGCAGCACAAATGCATTAAATGATAATTGAAGATTTGTAATCTTCGCAAAGGGAATTTGTTAATTTGCACTAGATATGTCCTGGCAAAATACCTTGATATTGATAAAAATGTTGCCGACCTTTGAAAGCTATGTATAGATGTTTAAAACACAATAGATTTGAAAACTATGTCCTTGATAGATTAGATATAGTACCTATTTGAACTATGGTTGGGCAAAATTAGACCAGGAATAGATGTAAACAAATTAACTCGTCGTGAAGGAGTAACATCGTACTTCTAACGTTGTTATGGATTGTTTTTTAAAAGTTATTGGTACCTCTTGGGCGCGTTAGGGAGAAATTTCGAGGGTGAACTTTTGCAATGCGAGCACACACCGTCACGAAAAACCGACACTTTGAAGTTAGAAGTACTAAACTGGCGAATCACTTTATGTATTTTTAAACGAAGAATAAGACGAAAGATTAAATATTTATAAAGATTTTATCTTGTTACGTCAAAGAAGTATAATTTTTTACTCAATTACGCTAGATATGTGATGTAATTTCGTATATTTGGCTTTGATATGTATAAAGAAGGATAAAAAACTACGATAGTTTAATGTATTCGTTTAAATAGCGAAACGTAGAGAGCCGTAGAACCTTGGCACAGTTAGGGAGATTAGATAATTTGACATTGCAACATTTGAAGTCGCTTAAATGTCGCGCGATTATTAATTATGTTTGATATTTTAATTATTTATTTTACATCGAAATACATTAGCCATTTAATTTATAAAAAATTAATATTAATTTGGATTATTGTAAAAAGTGTTTGAGCAATGTGATGCTAAAAGTTTTGACGACCTAGAAATGTAACATGAGACTTTTTTATTACAATATCCAATGGGTATTTGACTCTGTTATTGTATAATTAAGGTATGGATAGTTGATATCACATTCAGTAATATATAAAGTTTATAAAATATTAGAGCAGTAGGAAAGCTAGGAATACACACTAGTGGAATTAAAAAAATACACTATTTAATCAAAGACTACTTTATCGCGTTTTTGCATGTTAAATTTTATTTCCAGATCTTGATTATACTTTTATATAAAAAAATGTGACCTTTGTTCGGATCTATGCGGTAAAAATTGTTGTAATCAATGTTCATGTTGTTGTTCTTAACAGAGATGGCCGGTGGTACCGGCACAACAGATGCCGGCGGGGAGCCTGCGAAAAGGTTCCGGAAGAGGGATAAAATGCTGTTCTATGGGCGGAGGATGCTCCGAAAGGTCAAGTCGATCTCGAATAGCGGCCAGGGTCGGAAGCGGCGTGCGGTGATGAGGTTCGCGAGAAAGCTACTCCAGCTGAAGAAGGAGTCAGCGCCTGAGCAGTTGAAGGTCAGTAAGTTTGTATTCGGGTTGACTTGATAGGTAAAAAGCTGCATTATTAAGAAGAGTTTAGGATTTAGAAAAACAATATGAGTTGGAAGCAGGATTGTCTTTTTTATACGGTAGCAGGCTTACAATGAAGATAGTCACAAAAGTTATCAATTGATTAGAGTCTTCAAGATTTATTTTGTGTATCATTAAAATGTTACACTTTGGATATTTATTATATAGTGATATGATATATTTATACGCACCAACACGCATTAGACTAGCGTGGGGGAATACGGCCCAAAACCTCCTGATGGAGAAGGCGTTCGTTAGGGAAGGCCTATGTCCAGCCGTGGGCTAACACGGGCCGCTGCTGATGATGATATGTTTCCTTTTGCTTACAGATGAACGATTAGGGAAGTGTCACCTATATTTTTCGCCAAAGCAGTACTATGACAACACTATGGTGTTCTGCTTCGTAGAACATTATAGATAATGAAAATAATATATTACTTATTAATATTAATGCTGGCTATAAGGTTAATAACCTGCACGTCTGGTCGGTAAATTTTATGAAAAAAGATAAATGACATAGATAACGTATGTATTGTTTTTGTGACTCAAATGTTACAGATAATATTCAGATCAATCATAACAATGTAGGTTTTATATTTCCAGTCTACTTTCCTTATTGGTCGTATCTTGACAGGGTTGCGAGTTTGTATATAAAAATGTATAAGTAGTTAGCGAAGTAAAATCAAAAAGAATATAACGAAAGCAATATTTAAAAACATGTTATTTCCACCTTCACTACATAGTATAAAACAAATAACAAACGAATAAACAATATCCCTATATATGCTTAAATCTATTAACTACGCAAGGGATTTTGATGCGATTTTGTTTTATTATATAGAGTGATTAAAAAGGAAAGTTTATATGTGTACTATTGTAGGGAAGCGCTGATAAATGTATAAATTTTTCCATAGATTTTACAGATATCTATTATACAGTATTACACTCTTGCGGAGCCGGGCGGGTCGCTAGTTCTAAATAAATTAATAATTAAAGACATGTCAATGCTCTCTTAGTACAAGATGTCTACTCGCCAAATTCAAACGTTCCACTATTAAATATCATCATCGGCCTGTGTTAGTCCACTGCTGGACAAAGGCGTACATTACTGCACGCCTTCTCCATTAGTGGGTTTCTGGACCGTATCCCTCCAATGCGGGTTGGTGGGTGGAACGATGTTTTACATGCCCATCCGACGTATGGGTCATCTTACTTTTCAGACAATTGAATGATCAGCCCAAATTACCCTAACCAACTAGGAAAGAACAATGATTTTTTTTTGTTTCCTTGCAGGATTCGAACACACGCTCTTACCATTAAGCTACAGAGGCAGGCAACATTAAATATGTTCGCTATATATTAAGGTGCCCAATCGATACGATATTGCTTTGCTTAGGTGTAGGTTAACATTATAAGTTTCACAATGTTTGCTATTCTATCCATTTATGAACATGCAGGTGCTGGAACCACCAGCTGAGTACTTAGAGGAAGATTTGACGAGCGACGATCGGGTGCCACCAGACGCTCTATATATGCTCCACAGCATCAGGGTGTTCGGGCACTTTGAGAAGCCAGTGTTTCTGATGCTGTGCAAGCACACGGAGATATTGAACCTGCCCGCCGGCGCTTTTCTCTTCAAAGTTGGTGAGTACCTTAAGATCGCTGGTATTATTTAATAAACAGAGCAATTAACTGCATCGATGTATCAGATGTTTGGAACATTTCAAAGCATTACGATTGTACTTACGTCAATATTGGGACAGACTTTATGTGCAACCTTTTAATGCTTAAACAGAAATGTTCAACATTTCCCTATTGTAGTTCTTGCATATATTGTGTATTATTAAAGAAAATAAGTTTTGTTGTCTTAGAATGTGGGTTAGAATGCTGCAGGAAAACAATTTTTTTGTTGTTTCCTAGTTGGCATGTTAAGGTTGTTCCACCCACCAACCCGCATTGGACTAGCGTTGCGGGATACGGTTCAAAATCCCCTAATGGAGAAGGGGGGTTTATTCCCAACAGTAGGCTAACACAGGCTGATGATGAATTTAAAAAGTTACACTGTACTTAATTCACTTTATAAGGATTTAACGCGTCTATTGTTTTACTACCACTGCTATATTCTCGTTTGATATATACTAAAGTTGTTGTGATTTGGTAATATTTGTACCTTTATTGAAAATCTTGTTTACAGGTGATACGGACGAAAATGTATACGTGGTGCAAACTGGCCGTGTTAATGTTTACATAACTAATACCGATGGCAGCAGCCTCTCTTTGAAGGTGGTACGAGCTGGGGAGAGCGTCACTTCGCTGCTAAGCTTTACGGATGTTTTGACAGTAAGGAAAAAGCTTTTTATTAGCCTAATGTTTATAGCTTGTGTAACAAAAGTATCGAGTATGTATGTATTGCATAGTCTTGTATTGTTCTGTGACATTTGGTTACGTAGAACTACGGAATGTATGAATAAAAACGCAGCAAGAGTGAATTAATGCTTTCACCTTTCGTATAAGATTACCGCTGCTTACTTATTTAATTGACTATCTTATCAGTAAGAAGTTTTTTGAACTCGCCGTACGGCCGAATAAAATATTGAAATGTAAATATAAACCTATTACATTGTCTGAAATAATTCAACAGTGTTTGACATTTGTAGGTGTCCTTTTAACAGGAACAGTGGAGCTTAATTAATTCAAAGCATTAGCATAGTAGCGTGTCTTACGCTGTAACTTTATGATCAAGTAATTTTATGAATGCCTATTATTGCCTATTGCCTTTTTTTGCTGTTGGCTGCTTTTTGCTACTTTCCTCACTTGCCTAAAAAGTTAATAGAACCGATCAAATGTTAGACTTCAGAATGTTTTGCATTTACACATATTAGAAATACCCTTACATAAATTCTTGTCTCCCACCGTTCGTGTCGGTTATTTGTCCCATCGGATTATGACTAAAGAAAGAGAGAGAAATTATTTTGGCGCTACCTTAACAGTTCACTCGTCCCAAACAAAGCAACGCTTGTATACGGCAACTAGATTACTAATAAATATATAAACTTACTTTTTGTTTTGTAAATAAATACACCTAATATAGATACAAACACCCAGACACGAGAAATACACTATGTTCGACACACAATATTTTTTCCGTGGTGGGAATGGAACCCACTAACCTCCTTAGGGCAGAAGTTGCCAGATATTGAGATTATTAAGTTGACGTTACTTTATATGTAAGCTTGCAACGTATTTCTGCATTTGCGTATAACGTCGTAAATTTTCCAGGGTCATTCGCAACCGTACAAAACGGTGAACGCCAAAGCTCTAGAGGATTCGCAAGTGATCAAACTGCCAATGAGGGCGTTCCAGGAGGTATTCAAAGAGTATCCGGACATCTTCGTTAGAGTTATTCAGGTAAGTGTTTTTTAAAGCCTAATGTCAGATAGAGTGACGTAGAGTCACAAGTTGAGTTGACACTAGGCTTATATCACGTGACATTTTTGTTATATATCGACGGCAATTTTTTCTCTTTTTTAATTCCAACGGTGGCATTAGTGAATGCCAGCCGTTATTATATTTTGCTCTTATAACTATACCCTAAATCACACATGAAATCCGGAAACAAAGCCTGATGGCACACTCTTTTGGTGTCAAAACTTAATATGATTTCATTGGAGGACCGTCGCGATTGTCAACTCCCGTTTTTTGTCGCCGAAACAGTTTTATTAAGTTTGCTTATGTAATTCTATTTCTCTTTTGGCTAATGCATTACCTCTGTATGTTTTGACTGGTTACGTGGTTTTGTATATATTTTCAGATCATCATGGTGAGGCTGCAGCGTGTCACGTTCACTGCGCTCCATCAATATTTGGGCTTGAGTGCCGAATTGGTTAATCCGGTATGTGATATCTATGCAAAATCAACGCGTCGGTTTATTGTTTAGCCATGTTAGAGTCGGCATGAGACATAAACATAGTATCCAAATGCAACGAGGCGGCGACACACTTTTGGCGTTTTTACTAGTCTGTCACTCAGCGATTCATAACTCAGTAACAACTCATTATTAAAAACGTTGGAAGCTTGAAGCCACTGCGTTGCCGTAGTCGTCAATGTCTACATCAATTCCGACTTGAAATTGGCTCATGTATGCATATATATCGCTTTGAGAATAGTGCCTGATTTAATTTACCTGTCTTATGCAGCCTTTTCAGCATTTACTCTGTCTGAAGAAAATATATTGTATCTTGATCTCATATTGGTTCCTGGTTTACCGGATGTTAAGAGATTGTCTGCCAATTAGATGCTGCAATGAGGCATGAAACGTTTACCCACTAACGTAAAATCACCATCAGACCAACGTCCCCGATTTAACAAATAGAAAAGATATCGCGTTGGTACCTCATGAAACGCTTCCTAAGGATTAGGTCCAGAATCATTAATAATGTTTAATTTCTGTAAAAAGGAGACGATACCCGTCAACAAAGTTTGTTTCGGTCCAGGGCCGGGAGCGAAGACGGCCGCAAGCGCCGACATCATCACCGGCGAAGTCGAGACCCCCGGACTCCCACTCGCCTCACCACGAGCGTCCGGAGAGGCCCGAGCGTCCGGACAGGGCGGAGCGACCGGACAGACTGGAACGACCGGATTACACGGTGAGCGAATTGGTATTGAGCTTAATTAAACAATCTACCACTTGATTTGAACAATAAATGGACTTCCATCAGAACCAGAAAGCATATAAAAAATTTTTCACGTTAGATTTTGACTTTTTTAGCTGAAATTAGAAGATGAAACTAGTATAATTAGTCGAAACTAGTATATAATCTTTCATATCACATCATGTGCTGTGTATGTGTGTGTGTGTGTGAATAGTGGATATAACTATATTATTATTATGTTACTCAAAATTGTCATATATTATAACTGATATATTCACTATGTTAAAATGTTCTTTGATAGGTAATTAACATTGTTCTGTTCTGAAACACTGGTGTGTAATCACAGCTGTTGGACAGTCTTATGTTATTGCTTAAATACATATCTTCTATTACATATATTTAATAGTGTATTTGAAATTAAATATAATAACATTTATTTCAATTGGAAATTAATGAAATTGGTTTACTGACTGTAATTTTAACTTAAATAATTAATCGTATCTATGTTAACAAACCCATGTTAACGTCATGGTGACCTTGTAATTAAACTAATATTTTTTCATGAAATAATATATGGAAAGGAAAAAAAATATATTAGTTGAAAAGGTGACTTTATAAAGTCACTGATTTGATAATTTTCTCCGTTTTGTAATTTTAACCTTTTTTAACTCCTGTTTACTTTTTGTTTTATCTTTTTATGATTTTTAAACGATTCAGTTAAACATTGTAACCATTTAATAACGTCTAAACAAAAACTCTCCATCTATTTTTGGTTAACTATGTTACATAACTTAGAATGAACATAACAATTACGATCAATAAATTTAAAATGACATACATAAGACCCTATATAATTTAGATATAAGGAACATTTAACCTGACCAATTCCCCAACAGGAGGGTCACCAAACATCGTCCCCCATTCACATCCAAGGTCGCAAGCCCAGACCGGACATGGTGCCAGATCTTACCACTAACACTCCGCAGGTAATAACACTACATTTAGAACATGCATTCACTAATATTTGTACTGACATTATGGTAAAGTAAGGCGGTTTTTTTATTTTTATTTTAACACTTAATTGTGTCGATCAAATAGCGACTATTGTCTTGATAAAATGAAATGTTTTAAAAGTCCACTTTTCCGTTACAAAATAATTGAACAATATAAAAAGCTGTGTTTATTATCATTGTTAAATTATATCGAACTAAACATCTTCGTTATTTTATGAGGAATACTTATGCATTTATTTTTTGTATTGTTTTCTGCACTTTGTAGGCTACAAAGTATAATATAATGTACACATAACGCCATTAAGTAAACATTTTATTATTAAAAATGCTAAAGACAATAAATATAATTTTTATACCCGCCATTCTAGACTTTTATGTGGATGTGTTGATTATATAATATATTCACCTAATATTCACCATTTGTTTTATTTTATTTGCAGCAACAACCAGACGTTCAGCCGGTATCCTCGTACAAAAGCAAGGAGGGCTCCTCGTTCAAGAAGCACTACACTGATAACTTGGACGAGCAGGTAATTCACTGTCCATAAACTGAAACTGAGCCAAAAAAGATGACCTAAAAGTGAAGTACATAACCTATACAGTGCCATGACAACACATGTAGTCCGCTTGTAGATTGTTGTCTGCTAACAAAACATTTATATTGGCTGTTGTCTATAAATTATTATCTTAATATCCATTTAAAAGAAATAACAAATTTTGTGACTGTCTTTGTTATTCCATTTACTTACATTGTTGTATTTGATATTTCGGAGACCATCTTCCTTTAATCACTACATAATATAAACAAGTCTTCCACTAATTCCTATGTCATTTTCAAGTCCACTGACTGAGTTTTACATGATTGAGTGATTAGAGTTTAAGATTTTTTATCAGGTGGATTGCAGAGAATTAATCGATTAGACAGAGTTTATATATTTTCACAACATATTTATTTTCCACAGGCTCTGGTCCAGATCGCCACAGAGGCCTTTGTTAAGGAACTGGGTTTGGAGAATGATCAGCTTCTTCGTGGGAACGTCCAAGTCCGGGATTTACCTGCGGGCACTTACATTATGAAGGAAGAGAGCCATAAGGTATATGTCCGTTGTTTGTTTACTCGTTTTATCCTTGAGTGCACAACTTGTAGTTTATTTTACTTTTAATAGACTTTTAGAGTTGTTACTTCTATTCAGAAGAAATTAAATTTAAATATTCTTTAGTAAATGAATAACTTTTTTGTTTGTTTGGAACAATATATATATCTACGATGCTTTAAATTCATCATCATCTTTACCAGCCTGTGTTAGTCCACTGTTGGACATAGGCAATGCATGCCTTCTCTATTTAGGGGGTTTATCTTAAATTTTTCCTTTAAATTATTGTTATTTTAGTTATTTATTAGATTTTTATCCTATAAAGTAGTGTCAGAGTAATTATATATTCATACTTTTTACAAGTAGTTCATCAGATGCATCCATTTTTAAAGTTTATTGCATTGTATTTTTATTAGTAAACCTTTCTGCCTATATAATTTTGCGAAAATTTTATATTTTCTAATTTTGTTCTATACTTCACTTTTGCTTTGAATCATTAACAAAAATACTGTTCATTGAAACTGATGTGAAATCAGTCTACCCGTGACGCGATAAAATCCGTAAAGTCATTTTATTTAATAATGTATAATATTCGCTTAAGCAATAGAAATAATTATACATATTTCTAATTAATTTTCCTTGTGTTTCTGACATTATATAATTTGATATAATATTCAATATTCATAATGCTAAAAAGATTTGAATAGATGGTACTTATGAAAGGAATTAGATCAAAAAGTCAGTAATATCTGTTTTTTTTTTATTTGTATTTAATAACCAAGAAAGTTAAATAATATTTTTTTATTTCTTTCCAAAGCTCTATTATTGTATCGAGGGTGAGCCAGAAATAGTTCAGGTAGATAAGTGGTTTTTCTTTCTAAAGCCTGAGAGTGATTTGCCCATTAATGTTTTTGCATTACCATGTCACGAACTCGTTATATGTTCACATGTCGATTACATAATGTCAGGAGCATGATGAATTGTCATTGTTAATAAGTATGTTCATGTATACACATGTATCAGGCCTACATTAAATATAAACTAAAATATCCCCTCGTCTTACATACATATTGTTTGTGATAATATTTAAAGTTATTTTGATTTCTTTATAATGCAGTGTCATTCTTTGTATATATTTAACCATAAAACACATATTTAAATAAAATGCTATTAATAATAAAATATTATATTCTTAATGTTTTTATGTGGTGCATTAGTTTAAATTTTTGCAGTATCTAACATTATAGATTTGTTCATAAAAAAGCCTTTGGTATAATAACGTTTTTCACTGATGTTTGATATTTTGCCTTTAAATAATGTTTATTTTGAGTCTAAAATGGAAACAAGAATTGATGTTGTAAGATAACTTTTAATGTGAATTAATAACTCTTTTTCTCTAAATATAATCTCGAAGTCTAATTTTAAACCTAATGTCATGAATCAGGTATATATTGGTTGATCAAAGCTTCGATATTGGTAGTTTTTGCAGTCGGCTATCATAAACAATTGTAGTTTTTTTATTATGCTCGAGTATTCGTCTTAGGCGTTATAATAATAATCAAGTTTAATTATTTTATACCAAGATGATGAAGAAAGCAGATTATGTCCCTGATCCTAAAAGATTAAGTCTTAAGACATGTGATTATTATAACCGTTTTAAACAGTTATTATAAAAGCTACAGCTCTTTTCTTAAACCGGAACGTAGTTGCCTTATGCCACAACTATGTGGAGACAGAATTGAGTCAGGAAGCCAGGCATTTTTGTCTTCTTTAATAATCTTCTTGTTTAAGTAATTGTTAAGGTTCTCGCATTTTGTAATCTTGTGGTTTAATATTAGATGGTGTTTATTTTAGGATGTCGCTCTGGTGTACTTGTTGTCTGGTGCGCTGCTGGTCTCCCAGAAGGTGGCAGAGGGTGAAGGTGAAGTGCATATGTTCACGGCGTACCCAGGTAAGTGGGGAGGCAAATCGCTTAAACTATATTTTAATAATGAAACATTTCAAGGAAAAAGTAACTAGCTATCGCATTAGAAACGCTGTATAAATTAGCTCTGAACCATCGGTTATTTATTAACGACGTTATCGTCCTTGGCAAATCAACCTTGAAGCCGGAATGAAGAAATACTTGTTCACCTACGTGGCAGAAATGATGATCGCGATTTTATTGATGCCCTACTATTATAAAATATTCGATTCTGACCATGGCGGCCGAATATTGGACATATCTATGCAGGTGATGATCAAAAACTGTTGTTCAGGTAAATCCGGATAAATAAGAGGCCAACCATTGTAATTTCGTCAAACCAATAATAAACTAATATCTCAAACCCAATTAGATGTCTGGTGATGATTTTGTGTTTGCTATCCTATAGGGGAGGTCGAGGGCGGCCTGGCCGTGCTGACCGGCGAGCCGAGTTTCTTCTCCATCCGCGCCAAGCACTTTTCCCGCATCGGCCTATTGTCCAAGAGCACGGTGTATGGGGCGATGCGCGAACGACCTGCAGTGGTACTGCATATAGCGAATACGGTGGTCAAAAGGCTGTCACCGTTCGTACGGCAGGTCGACTTCGCTCTGGATTGGGTAATTACTGTTTATTATTATTAGGTTATATTGTATGTTGCGTATACAGATGGACTTTGGACGCAACATGCATTTAAAGCATTTTTATACGGATTTTACGCTTTTATTCCTGACGTTTCGGAATTTTCCAGTTGTCCATCATCACAGGCAGACTAAGATGGGATGCCTATATCTTAAATGTGTATATTAAATATAAATAACTACACTACTAAGGATGATTTTGTTCAAAATTATTAAATTCTTAATAGATACAAGAGCCAAAGATGATAATGGTGAATTAAACTAAAATAATCGAATGTTGTACTGTCTACTGGTGGTAGGTTCCCTTTTACAGGGGACCGTCTGGGCTAATACCACCGCAGGTGAAAACACTGCCGTGTTCCGGTTTAAAGGGCACCATAGCCAGCGTATTTACAGGGTAAACGAGATTTAACACCCTATGTCTCACGGTAAGCAGCGCGTTGGTGATACCACTAGTATTGCCAATGTCTATGGGCGGCGGTGACCACTTTTCAACAGGTAGCCCGACTGCTCATCTGCCTGCGTAGGCAATAAAAAAAATAATATGTCTCACTTTAGTTTTCATTTATTATTTTTATTCAAATTAAAGTATGGGAATCAAATTTAAGGAGCACGATAATAAGCTCCGTTTTATATAATTAAATCTCAAATTTATGCAACGGTTATCAATTTACGTTAATTGATAGAAATATAATATAAAAGTATTATTTAGTAATTCCAACAAGATTAATACTGATTGGCTAATGAAACATGTTTTTCAGGTCTTTCTAGAATCCGGCCGAGCGGTATACCGCCAAGGGGAAGAGTCTGGATCGACTTTCATAGTGCTGAGTGGACGGTTGCGTTCGGTCATCACACATCCCAATGGGAAGAAGGAACTTGTTGGCGAATATGGCAAGGGGGATTTGGTCGGAATTGTAAGTAGATTTATATTGAATTCGGTATACTATCGCGGAAAAAAATTATTATGCAAATATCATCATCATCATCAACCTGTGTTTTCCACTGCTGGACATAGGCCTCCAATAATCTGCGCCTTCTGATTAAGGGAGTTTTCTGACCGTATTCCACCACGCTAGTCCAAGGGGTTGGTGGTAGTACCGACTTTTACATGCCCATCGTATATGCGACGCATGAATCATCTACTTTTCAGATAGTTAGTGATTGGCCCAAATTGCTCAACTAGGAAAAATTTAAAATTTGTTGAGTCCCTGCTGGATTTAATTTCGACCTCCGGTTTTAAAGCACACACTCTTATCACTAGGCTACAAGGCATTAAGGCTACGGAGGCAGTATGAAAATAATTGCTTTAAATTCGATTTATTATCCTGCGGATTATAAACTTAATTAATTTGATCTATATTTTATTATCCATATCGGGCGTTGAGGTTAACAAATTCGTGTCATAATTGGTTTTGAATATATTAACAATGGTATGTAATGGCAGTTGACTTTTAACATCGTTCATAGTCTATGCCTAACCAATGAAGTAATTGTAATCAAATCTCTACATCCTCAAAGTTGTTTCGCGGTAAGCCACGCTGTAAGAAAAATATAAATTTTAGAAAATATTTGTCCCATTGCAGTTTCTCATAATTATTGTTAGTAATGAAATAAATGGCGTTATGTATTCACAGGTGGAAATGGTGACACAAACCAGACGTAGCACGACCGTGATGGCGGTTCGTGATTCCGAATTGGCGAAACTGCCCGAAGGCCTCTTCAACGCAATCAAACTTCGCTTTCCGGTTGTGGTGACGCGGCTCATAAATCTACTCGGACACAGGATATTAGGTTTGTTCATATTTATAGTCTGTATTTATTATTAATCTATGATCAGTCTATAATGTATACTTGTTAAATGCAAAAGAGTATGTAAAAGTGTGTAATTTACAATATTTTCTGTCTTTCTGCTAGCCTTTTTCGCAAGTTATTGTGATATCGGCTGTTTATCCATCTAGATTTCCCCGAGTTTTTATATTGTTTTTGTATTCCTGTTATCTGACCTCTACAACGCATGGGGTTAATATTGACATCCTCAACTTTGACTGCCAAAAATATTGTCGGCTGATTTTAATTTTCAGGCAATCGGGTGTTGGTCCTATATCCCCCTTAATTATCGGAAAATTAAGCAAAGAATTTGTTTAATTTTCCGATGGCTTCAAGCTTGGTTTTGTTTGAGAAGTATGAGGCAACATTGTTGTAATACTAAAGCTATTTAATAATATTTTCCATTAGGTTCGTGGCAGAAGGCGGGCGCGGGTCGAGCCGCTCCACTGGAACCTAGGTCCTCGCAGCACACCTTCTCCACTGTGGCGATTGTGCCGGTCGGCGATGACGTGCCCTTGACTGCCTTCACTTACGAGCTGTACCACTCGCTGAGTGCTATAGGTAAATGGTTTAATAGATTGTGTAGTTGTGCAGTATATTTGAAAGGAATTACATTAATAATGGATACGTCATGCCTACTCAAGATTAAAGGTAAAGAGATATTTCCGAACTATTGGGATATTATATCATGTTATGTATGATACATCGAACTGGACGTTTTAACGCAAAATGTTCCAGTGGTAGGACGGGAGACAACACTGTAAGTCGCGGATACGATGCCTTTCGTTTAGTTCCTTTTAAGTCTATTTGTTCGCAATAATTCACAATCGTATTAATGTTTATAAAACGCTGTGTTTTTCATTATTGTCATCCTCATCAGCCTGTGTTAGTCCACTGTTGGACATAGGCCTCACCTAATGCACGCCTTCTCCATTAAGGGGATTTTTAGACCGTATGCCACTAAGCTGGTCTAATGCAGCTTGGAGGGTGTTTTTAGTAGGGTGAATTAAGGTCCAAGAAGGATGAACGATTTATAGAAGCGAACAAATTATATTAATTTTAATAATAGTGTTATCTGTAATATAAAGAAAATGTTGAACACTGAATCCGACACATAATTCATTATTCGTTTGTGCATGCTCATATTTATCTTGTGGGTTACTTTTCTAAGCAACCAAGTCGTTAATTGTATCATTTAAAAATCAAAGTAAAATTTCATATTATATTTTCTTTCAGGCCCTACCGTACGTCTGACATCTGACGTCATTAGGAAGCTATTAGGTTTAACGATTATGGATCCTAACAACGAATATAGGCTGAGTTCGTGGCTGGCTCAGCAGGAAGACAAACACAAGGTTAATATAAATATTTATTGTACTAATATTACAATACCGAGAGTTGTGGTGACAGTGCAAATATTTGTGCCTGTTACGTCGTAATGCTAAAACTGCCACTGTAATTGTAGCAATAAGATTACGTCGAAACCTAAGATTATTCCAGAATGATTTCAAGGTGCTATTTTAGCCTAGAAGGTATTTATTTTTCTTCATTGACCGAACTCTCAATTTACAAATATTTCTGTGGGTGTACTCAATTTTTTTATGACAACATCTTTGTGTCACGTGCCGATTATCCACTTCCTTGTAAAGTAATATAAACCACTCGTTGGACGGTACGGGCAAACGAAAGTAAGTGCCTATAGATTGATATCTAACTCATCAGCCAAATATACTTCACCCATTGGGTATTGTAGGTTAACTTGAGCTAATGCGTTGAATTTGATATCAAGAATTGTAGCCGGCTCTCGCGGGTACTTTGGATAAAGGGTAGGTAAAGATGTTGCTATTTAACGGCTGTTGATGTCCAATTTACGTTCACAATGCTTCTAACTTACCTGTATATTACAGAGAATTCGCACTTAAAACTCTGGATATTTAGGGAATAGCAAAAACCATGAAATAAGTAGATGAAACATCACTCACAGTTTAAAAATGTGTTCGCCGTTGTACATATAGGTGGCGCTGTACCAGTGTGATCCCAGTCTGACCCAGTGGACGCAGCGGTGCATAAGGCAGGCGGATTGCATCCTCATCGTGGCATTGGGCGACAAGCAGCCTAGTATTGGAAAGGTTAACAAAGAAGCTAAATTAGACTATTTAGTACATGAGTTACTTCAGTGACACTAAAATTGTGTAATATTTCTGTGATGAAATCAATGATGGTTGATGGCAGTTGATGGATGGTAAATGCGACTTAATTTACCAAAAATAAAATGAAATAACTTGTCGTCAATAGACAAATTATGATTAACATATCTGGTCTTTTACGATATATAGTTAAGAAAAAAAAACATGTATAAATCTACTGCATACGCTGTGTACTATAATAAAATTTGTATTACAATGGTTTTACACTATTAGCTTCTAAGCGTTGAGCCTGCTTATTAATTAAAGATCGTTTCAAAATATAATGTGACGGCAGTCCAGCAGTAGTTCTTATTGTTTTACTATTGAGTTTACAATCATCGCATCAAATGTATGACATAAAACATGTTTTATTTTAATTCCTCTACTGCATTAATAATAATAAGGAGCAAATATCAAACAAATAACAGATCGAGAAGGAGATCGAGCGGCTGGCCATCCGCACGCAGAAGGAGCTGGTGCTGCTGCACCGCGAGGGCGGCGCCGCGCCCGCCGGCACCGTGCACTGGCTCAACATGCGCTCGTGGGTGAGCCAGCACCACCACGTGCGCTGTCCGCACCGCATGTTCACCAGGCGCAGCCAGTACCGAGTCGTGAGTATACCGTATACCGCTTGCGGTCTCACTTCAATTTTTGTTTGTGCAATTTTTTACAAGGAATTGTGTGCATAAGGGTCCATTTTTTTATTTGGAATAAACGTAAACATTGTGATTTATATCAACTTTAAATTGGAGATGGAAAAATCAAATGTCAAACTTGGCGCTAGTTGCCAATAAGTTAGACATGACTATAGGTCAAGCACCGTATAAAATTATCCGTGATTCACCACTAAAAATGTATTCGCTACTCCGCGTCTGAACAATTGATTGAAAAAAATTTATATTTTGATGTATTATTACCGAGATGTTAATGACAGAGAGAAATTCTATTTACAATAACACTATACTTGCGCATTTCATTGCAATGGTTTATTTTGTGTATATTTAAAATATGTTTCCTTTATTGCCTATCAAATGAACATCAAACTATACACTTAACAGTAATATTAACGCAAAATATAAGTTAGTCCTCCACCATGAAAGGCCTGAATAACAACACGAGCCACAAAGCACTTAGGGCGTTGTCATTAATGACTTGTCGCCGGACAGTTGACATGTAGACACCGATTGATCGATATGTCGTCTATCGGCAGAGCGAGCTGTACAGCAAGGTGCTGATGTCGGAGGCGAGCGTGCACTCGGACTTCTCGCGGCTGGCGCGCTGGCTCACGGGCACCGCCGTGGGGCTGGTGCTGGGCGGCGGCGGCGCCAGGGGGGCCGCGCACGTCGGCATGATCCGCGCCATACAGGTATGTCCCTAACATACCTTGGGCTCTAGGAGCGGATATCACATTCGAGACACACAATAATACCAATTATTATAAAAGCTTAAATCATCATCATCATCATCATCAGCCTGTGATAGTCCACTGCTGGACATAGGCCTCCCCTAATACACCTCCGTCCATTAGGGGATTTTTGGACCGTATACCACCACGCTGGTCCAATGCGGGTTGGTGGGTGGACCGACTTTTTACATGCCCATCCGACGCATGGATCATCTTACTTTTCAGACAATTGGGTGATCGGCCCAAATTGCCCTAACCATCTAGGAAACAACAATGAAAATTAGTTGCGTCCCCGCAGGATTCGAACATACGACCTCCGGTTTCTAAGGCACACACCTATACCGCTAGGCTACGGAGGCAGTAAGTAAAGCTTAAATGTGAATAGTTTTTATTCCCCTATGTTTTATTTTTGTATTTTGCTATAAGGCACTAATAGTAGATTAGATAGAGTAGATTTTATTGGGATTGGTTGCAATTAGGTCGTAATTAAAACATGAAATTACTTATATATAATTTCATCTCTCGCTGTATTAAACTGGCATTACATAAAACCTGTGTTTCTTTAGGAACTTTGGTGGTAATTCAAATCGACGATTTGTTAAAAGATTTTAATGTCATACAGGAAGATGTAGTGGTATTGTAGGTAAAGGTAGAATAAAACTCTTATTAATGAAGTGCAAAAGATTAGTCAATTTCAAAATGTTTAATTTCTATCTGGTAATTTAGGCATTTATTCTGTTATATACGTGACACAAATTTTATAATAGTGCCGCACGACCTTTATATTGTCTAATTGTCGATTTTCAGGAGGCAGGCATTCCCATCGACATGGTGGGCGGAGTGAGCATCGGAGCTTTCATGGGGGCCCTATGGTGCATGGAGAGGAACATCACGACAGTCACGCAGAAGGCCCGCGAGTGGTCTAAGGTTCGATCTTTTAACGGTTCATATTTTCCATAAGTGATAAACATAATAAACGATTGAAGAAAAAAATTACTTGCTATAAAATGATTTAGTTCCTGATCGCCCAATAAATTGTATGCTAATATAAATAATAAATACTTTAAATTGAATAATGCATACATATCCTTCCCATATCATTTCTTTCTATATAACCACTGTCTACTATCTGTGGTGATTATTTAACCATATAACTAATATGCATAATTAAAACGTCATATTCATCCTTAAAACTTAATGATTCAATTGAAAATCATCGTCGCCGCCAGAAAATGACCCAATGGGGCAAGCAGCTGCTCGACCTGACCTACCCGGCGACGTCCATGTTCTCGGGGCGGCAGTTCAACGCCACCATCAGGGGCACCTTCGGGGAGGTGCACATCGAGGACCTCTGGCTGCCCTACTTCACCGTCACCACCGACATCAGCTCCAGCTGCATGCGCATACACCGACACGGTATGTACTGGAGACGTATATGTTTTTTGTTATACTTGTTTTGGATTCAAATTTAGTGTAAAATATAAATAAAAGTAAGGTAAAATATGTAATTCTTGTATTTACGAGAATGCTACATATGATTCTGTAAAGGATTTTACGGCTTTTATTGCGTTTAATTTTGTTTAAAATTTTCCGTACGTTTTAGACACTTTGCAGGATCCATGCATTTTACATAGATGCAGGATTTATAAGAGTCTGCCCGTGACCAATGGATCTTGTAGTGTCAGAAACGTCCGGAAAATTGTAATGCAAATGAAAATTTTTTAATTAAATGTTACTATTTATTAAAAAAAAATAGTAATAGTAATACTTTAGTGCAAAATGCAAAATATTGATTATAATTGATGGATCTGGCTATGAATAGCGTGTTTATTGATATGATCGCCATTCTTTCGCCATCCCTGAGCTATGGTTACAAAGTAAAATAAGAATGCAATACCAATTTTGATCCATCTTTAACATTGGGGGAGAAGATTAATATTAAATAAAAATGTTAATTGTTGAACGCTAAAGTCTATCTGTCTTTACAGTTGCAAGGGTTGTGTTTAAATTGTTTTTTTTATTTATAAAACCTTTTTTATACATCATTCATCACTCTAAAAATATTGCATAGAAATACTCACATAGTCTCAAATTGAGAAATGACTTATATATGAAATTAACAATAGGGCGTAGCGTTAGATTTAACACAACACATTCATGGACAGGAAATTTATGTTGTTCCGTTGTTTGATGATAATTTCAACGCTTTATATGCACTTACTAACACATCGACTAAAATATATTATGTTCAAATATTTACTATGAAAATGGCTGATTTAGGCCGCAATATATATATGTATTTATTTAAAAATCTTACGGTACTGAATTTTGCATGAGTTATCAAGTATATAGCTAAACGTGTGCATTCGTCGACCAGTTTTGAGCTATCGAGCTTTTGTTTTTTTTTTTTATAAAAAAAAATGCGGAAATTTCGACGCCATCATACGTTCGTCGATATCTATGGTGGTGTCGATCGTCTATGGTCGGAGATGCGCTAGGACCGAGCACTTCGGCCTTGTCTATGCCATGTGACACTTTGTATTCAACGAACCACTCGTTATAGACCGCTACAGTGAAATATTACTCCCATCCGTTCCCTTCGCAACCACACTCACTTGCATTTATGTGTATGTCGAGCATTCGGTGTCGATCCGTCTTGTAACTGTGTTTGTTGTTTTATTATTTATTTAATTTTAATTTTATGTCGCACTTGCCTATTTGTTTTTTTTCTCATCAAAAAGTTTTTTTTTTTCTCTAATTCGATATTCGAAAGCCTTATACGATGTCCACGAATCCGACATTTGCTTATGGGTGTTGCCATTCCTTGCTCGTAACTAAGAGAGAATAATTTGATGAAAATTAAAAAAGAAATGTACAGCAGAACGCTTGTGATTGGTTTACCGAATGACGCTTGATACTTTTTAACGTTGTTTGAATTTTTTTTATTTTACAATTGTACAATTTTAACGTTCTTAACATTCGGTGCGTGTATACAATGTCGGGTTGGATTGAATAATATATATATATACATAATATATATTTATATATATTTATGTTGTACCAGAGCCCATCTTCATACATTTTTTTTCATTAACCCATTTACCTTCATGTATCTGCATGAGTGTGGTTTTTTAATTTATTTATACCATATTTCTTTTAGTTTCCATTCCCATCACTGTAGTAATGTTGTGGTAACATTCTCAGTAGACTTTGTTTAATTATTTGAAGGTCTATTTTATCGATTTAGTAGGCACTTATGAACTTGTATTTGAACCATTGTAGCATTATGACGTGAAAATAAATAATTAATGAATTTATAGAACAATATCTATATATATAAAAATCAATTGTTGTTCGTTAGTCTCGCTAAAACTCGAGAACGGCTGAAACCGATATGGCTAATTTTGGTCCTGAAATATTTCAATAAGTCCAGCCAAGGTTTAAATTCAAAAAAATAGAATAATTATCGGATTTAATAAAAACTTCTGTTTGGAAAAATAAGACCTGGTATTTTAAAATCACATACATTTGATTAGTAATTTTTATCTCATTTAATTGCAACAATAGATCTTCAAATAGTTGTTCCAATGTCAACGATAAAAGTAATAGGTTGTTAATAAACTGTATGTAAAAATAGTATACGACTAATCATCATAATAGTTATAAGCTAATTCTACTTTCAGACCTTTAACTAAACATAAAAAAGCAAATGTAAATTTTAGTTATTGGTAAAATGTCTTAAATCTTGTGCGACATTTCACTATATAATGTAAAGCTTATTTGGTACATGTTGCCAGGTCAACTCAACTATGTCAAAAAGTATATTACAATATTATTTTTATTTATAATTTTTAGATGTAACCATTAATGCTTATAAAGGAATGTTGATATTTTAAACGTTTGATAAAGAATAAATTCTACGTAAAAAGATGATAATATTAAGTTAAAACTAATACATATAAATAAGAACATTCAAAAATATAATTCGTCCAAATGGTAAATCAAGATATAGGAACGTGAAAAATATAAGTATTATAAATGAAATTTCTAATTTACGTGTTTTAAATTTAAAGGATATATAATGTAAAGTATCGATAATCTAATATATACGTTTGAACTTATATAATAATATCGCAATGAGCAAAGGGCTTCCTAATCATATTTATTTATTTATTCAGAAGACACAACATCCAAGTGGAAATTATTTATAAAATAAACTCTTTTTATATTATCTGACGAATTAAGGCTTTGATTGAGATAAAAGTTGTCCTCCGGCAAACGACAGACAACAAGACGAGAGCAGTAGATTGAAAATAATCAAATGAAATATATTTGTATCGGAAAATATACTTTTGAGCCTTCAAATTTTAAATAGAATAATTAAATTAGCTAAGTATATTAAAATAGGTTAATTGTAAGGTTAACATAATCGAAGCATGTCTATGCATGTTATCAACCATTTTATCCACCTAGCTTTCTATTAGCGGAATGGGATATAGAACACATGCGATTTTGAACCGTATAATGTATGGAGGACGGTATATTTTCCAGTTCATCGTTTCCTTTCCATGGATTGTGTTGTCTAACGCACTACACTAGACGAAATGTTGAGGTCATATTTTCCTATTCAGCTCTCTCTATGCTGATGACGTCATTTCTGATTTTCACACACGATGTCGAGAATTTCCTTTGACCCTTTGCATGATACTATTAGATCCATCGAAAGAGCATTATGATTGGTTTTGGCGCGCAAATTGCGTTAAAGAATGCGGGTTGCAGATTATATGTTGTTATAGAAAGAGGGAGAAACAGAGTGTATCCTAAAATAATCTTGTTGTTTGAAATTATATACTGCTAGTTTAATATTTTTATCGAACATTTAAATTTATTCTATATTTTGAACAGAAAATGGTGTGTTATTGTCAAAAATCGTAGTTTAAAAGTATCATTAAAAATTAGTAATTGAGGCAGTATTAATAAAAATAATTAGAGTCGCATATATTAGTCAATAACCCTATTGCTAGTGTAACTATATTATTACAATTCCGAAGTATTTATACATGAATAAGTCGTGATGAGGCAATTGTCTAACGCCGACCGCGTCGCAGGTTCTCTGTGGCGATACATACGCGCATCGATGTCGCTCAGCGGTTACATGCCGCCGCTTTGCGACCCCCTAGACGGCCACCTCCTATTGGACGGCGGTTACGTCAACAACCTGCCAGGTAAACCAATCACGGCGCCGCGCGATGCGTGAGCCGTGACGCCATTGGTCGAGCGCATCGCACGCTAATAGTAATACGGGATCCGCGAGCTAGGTCGAGTGTAAATATTCACGCTGTACCATTGTCTATGGGTCTATGTTTCTCTCGCACGACCGCACCCTTTGGCTGTTTACCGCTGTCTCTTGATCTCTTATTTGTTTGTGCAATTGATTCAATATGTTCTGTCTTGTAGGGAAATAACTAACTGTCTATTACCACCGGTCATTACACACGAGTTTTATGCGTTGATCAACTTTTTTGTATACTTATAAACAGTCTTTAAATATTTGAATGGAATGATACTCAATATTTACACTCGGCCGTCGAATGGTAAGTAGTGGCAACACCGATTGGCAAACCCGGCGGCATTCACTGCCCCGGGCATAGACTAGCCAGTGTTGCCAAATGCCAGGTGTACTGTGGAGGTATTGCCGCGCTTCGATGAGCATCGCAGGCATTTTCCCGCCGATCTGCGATCCGATGGACGGCCATCTTTTGTTGGACGGTTGCTATGTCAATAACGTTCCAGGTCAGTATTTCAATATGGTATTTAAACAGGTGTGCAAACAATTTTTAAGATTTAATGTTTTCAACAGGTTTGTTTTGAAGATAGTACGTATTGGATGTACATAAAAAGAAATATGATACTTTTAAGAAATATATGAAACTTGAATTTATGAAAATTTCATACCTTTTAAGAGTAATAAAATATAAAACTAATGGTTTTTTAAACTTTCTCTGTAAATAAGGCTTACAAAAAAATATTATTTCACTTGCTATGTAATGTTCACATCATCAGCCTTTGTTAGTCCATTGCTGGACATAGGCCTCCCTAATAAACCCCTATCCATTAGGGTTTGGACCATATCCCACCACGCTGGTCCAATGCGGGTTGGTGGGTGACGACTCTTTACATGCCCATCCGACGCATCGATCATCTTAATTTTCAGACAATTGGGTGATCGGCCCAAATGCCTAACCAACTAGGAAACAACAATGAAAATTTGTTTGCGTCCCGCAGGATTCGAACCCACGACCTCCGGTTTCTAAAGCACACGCCCATACCACTAGGCTACGGAGGCAGCTATGTAATGTTACCGAAGTGGTACAATTTATTCAACGTACAACATAACTACGACGGTTGAATGGTTGCTATTAGTAAAATTGTAATCATCAATTCCGTGCCTTAATTGCTTTTAGTATATTATTCTTACATTTTGCTCAAGATTAGATGTTCCATATTACTATAATACTTTGCATAGTATGCATATAAAGTTGTTTATAATTTCTAGCGGACGTAATGAGATCGCTCGGAGCCAAGCACATCCTGGCAATCGACGTGGGCTCTCAGGATGATACGGATCTCACGAACTACGGAGACGACCTTTCCGGGTGGTGGTTGCTGTGGAAGAAGTAATTTTATTTATATTCTACCTGTTTATTTTAGTTGTGGTCCTAGTGTGCACAAAAGATTCACACTCCGTTCTGTTTGACTCACACAAAACTTGCAACTTACGATGATTACTGTTATTTAATATAAGGACAGGTCTTTATCAAAATACGTAGATTGCTGCTATCTAATTGTTCGGTTTGGATTTAGAAATGTTATATTGATTTACTGCCTCCGTAGCCTAGTGGTATGGGCGTGTGTTTTAGAAACCTGAGGTCGTGGCTCGAATCCTGCGGGACGCAACAAATTTTCATTGTTGTTTCCTAGTTGGTTAGGGCAATTGGGCCGATCACCCAGTTGTCTGAAAAGTAAGATGATCCATGCGTCGGATGGGCATGTAAAAGTCGATCCACCCACCAACCCGCATTGGACCAACGTGGTGGATAGGCCAAATCCCCTAAGGTTAGGGTGTATTAGGGAGGCCTATGTCCAGCAGTGGACTAACACAGGCTGATGCTGATGATGATGATGATATTGATTTATGATTTATGAAATGTTGTAGTTTGAAATAATATAACAATTTAGTCCTCCATTTATATATATGGAATGCTTCCTTTAAATAATATGTCGAACTAATAATGTGACTGCTCAAAACTTGTAATTCCCTTTTGGGCTATGACGATACATGTTTTATACGATTATTATATGCGTTTATAATAATGTTTTTCAGATGGAATCCGTTCACAACGCCCGTAAAAGTGCCAAATCTGCCGGATATTCAAAGCAGGCTCGCGTACGTTTCTTGCAACCGACAACTTGAGGTACACTGGGTGTTTTTTTGATTTCTGTTAATTTATCCAGGACTTATATTTAAGGATAGATGAGAGCTATATATAGAATTTTACTCCAACCACCTCCGTGGCCTATCTGTTTTTGCCTTGCTTTACCAGCTAAAGGTCATGAGAGTCATGATCGAATTCTGGAAAATAAACTTTGTGTTATTGTTGTTTTCTAGTTATGTAGTAGTCTAGTTAAATGTGCAAATCGCCTAATTTACTGAAAATTAAGATGTTCCATAGGCTGGATAGGTAACCCAAAAGTCAATCTTAATTGCGGGGACCATTTGGCATTCGTTATGGGATGTCAGTGCTTCTAAATTTTTATTATTATTATTACTAATCTATCCCTATGATGGGTTTTACCTCGTTGGTTGTGGCCTTCAGAAGCCAGTTACTCTGTATAAAAACTGTTTTTCACTTAAATCTGCACGTATCAGAAGCATACACCATTATATATTAGTAATTATTCAGGATGCGATTTCTAATTGTGAAATGGCCACTAGTACAAACAATAAAATATGTCTGTACCCACAGGAGGTGAAGACTTCAGACTACTGCGAGTACATCCGCCCGCCTATAGACGCGTACAAAACGCTGCAGTTCGGCTCCTTCGACGAGATCCGCGAAGTGGGCTACCGTCATGGCGCTGCGTACTTCGAGGGTCAGAGGAGAGGAGGTGGCGGTGGGGTCAGCGGTGTTGGGGCCCCGCAGTCCTGCAGGCAGGCGGCCCACCAGCCAGCGCTGACTGAGTGAGTGCACACTACTTGCAATTGATGTGTTATCGCACTTGAAATGTCTGGACAGAATGGTCTCGGTATCGGAGTGGTATAAATTTTATTTGTGCGGTTTATTTAACAGCTATAGGTCTGTTCTTGCTCATATTGCCACAGGTAATAAATTTTTCTAGGATTGGATTTAAAAAATATTGAAATATGTTTACGCTTAAAGTTGTAAAAAGGAAACTAATGTTAACTCTTTATAAAGTGACAGATTTACACAGTTAACGTACTTGTACTTGTAGTAACCGCAATATAGTAGTTACTGTGGAACAGTTACTCATCGACTTGGCCAAATACTAGGTAATAAAGATTTTTCACACCATATCAGTTGTTCGTAATCGATATATTATGTACACCACGAAAGCAGTATTTCGTGGTCGTGGTGGTGGTGGAAAGTAAAATGATTGATGCATCGGATGGGCTTATAAATAAGTCAGTCCATTCACCAACCCGCATTGGACCAGTGTATTCGGATTCGGTCCAAAAACCCCGTAATGGTTAAGGCGTGCACTAGGGGAGGCCCATGTCCAGCAGTGGACTAACACAGGCTGATGATAATGATATTATGTACGTCTTACTATCAACTCAATGTATATAACAATAGGAATCAACAGTTAATCTAATATAAACCTTATCCCCTAACGTTAAAGTCGTTTTCCAGCTACACGTTCACGGACCTCGCCCAGATGGTGTGCTCGGTGCGCACCGCCCGCGAGCTGGACAACTCCTCACCTTCCTCCTCTGAGTACGAGGAGGACCAGAGGCACTTCGAGGGCTACGCCTCCGAGCCCAGTGGCGGCATACTGGAGGTGCGAAATTGTTTTAATGGCAATCACATTACTTATGAATGTTATTTCATACTACTTTAAGATTTGATCAGAGGTAAAGTCGAATATCTTTATTCGAGATGGAAGCATTACACTTCCTTATTGAGCGTCAAATAAACTACCACCGGTTCGGAGAAGGAAGCCTCTGACCTGAGAAGAACCGGCGTAGGAAATTCAGCGGGAGTTTGTTTTTCCTTTTGTCAATAGGTTTTACAAAATTTTTACCAAAAATCACGCACGTTTTAATAGTTTGAAATAGCCTGGAGCGAACAGTTCCTTACCAGGGAGTGTTATCTATCAAGTAGTCATTACAGTAGAGTACAAGTAGTCATTAAAGGGAAGTTGAGTTAATTTTTCTTTAGTTTGCTTTATATTTTATTGATTATTATTACATTTTTAGATAGTCTTATTGAAACAACATTCGATTATATATAAATCTGGTAGGAAATTACATAACTTCGTTTTAATTTTCAGTATACTGAGTTTCGAGTAGTATGCATATTATTGTCTACTTCTCGTTTAATGTCTTACTAAACGATCAATTGAAACGAGACTTTTTTTATAAATTTCTTTTTTTATATTGTAGTAACAATGGAAAGAATCGTTATATTTCAATAGCTGTGCTTGGCCCAGCGAGTGGTCGGCAATTGTCATATAGATGAAATCTTCGACATAATTTAATATCAACGGTACCAAATTAATTTTGTCCTTACAAATTTTAATTTAATAATTGTATTATATGTGAAAATAGCTAAACAAATTTAAAAAGAGTTTTCATTTTGAATATTCATGTATCAAATGTCTCGCATCTAATACTACATTACTAAATCATTATTATTACATTTTTTATTATATTTCCTGAATGAAATAAAAAATTGGTTGCCTGTAAAATCGGTATACGGGCGAAAGTTATACGTGACAACGTCCTTTAGTGGCGAATATTCATTCGTATTAAGGGTAGGTTAGGAAGTCTCTCTTTCACTTAGCAGGCCAACCACGCACGAGTAAGAGAGACGCGTGCCTCTCACTCTTTCTTATGCTTGCTTATTGAGAGCGTTACGTGAGCGGCGCTGTGACACAGTTTTAATAATAAGGCGTTGTCACGTCACAAATAAACCTGCATAGTAATGTGAAACGATATGTGTGCAGATGTCGTCGAGCGTTGAGGGGGGAGCCGCATGGATTAGCGACTCTGAATTGGTGGGCACATTTGAGATGCACAAGCACATTAGTTTAGCGTTTAGACACGTTTTTACTTCATTTTAACTCTTACCTTTGTTATTGTCTCTGGTTTTAAAGGCTTTGGGTTTATGGTCTTAGAAAGAATGAGAATGACAACGTATACGTACTTTGATGTTCATCGTATTGTAAGAATGTCGCTGAGATGTTTATAAGGAATGGTTAATTGTTTTTTATTATTTGGTAATTGGGCTTTCCGGTATGCGAACGCGTATCGGTATTTAAAGTATATTTTTCTATTATACATATTAGTAGGAAGTTGAACGCGATAAAATCCATAAAACGTCCTTTTATTCAATAATAACCTACATTGTATGCATCGGTTTCATATATTATACTTATCAATAAGCCGATAGATATTTCACTTTAAAAAAAAAGTGAATGAATGAATTAAATATTTTTTTTCTTGCTCAGACGTTGTCATCTCATCTTATCGAATCGGGTTTGTGGTTTTTTAGTGCACAATAAAACTGAACTAATTTGCCGCCACGTCGCTTGTAGAAAAAGCTCAATGCTATTTATTATTTTACAAAACAGCGTTTGCTTACAAGTTTAATACTACAAGTACTTGACAGGTTTTATCAATAATTCTAAGGATTTGAAAGAGATAGGATCGAGAATTGTGAATGATTTCATAATGTTTGTAGAATTTAGGCTAACCGGCCCAGATTTCAATAATGTGGGCTCTTTTTAATTGGTCAATCATCTTATTTGTTTCTTATTAGTATTATACAATAGAATTGCTTTAAAGCTTTTGATTATTTTTAATTATTATCAATTTACGTGTTTCACTCTCACATCTTATTCTTAATAACTTCGACATTATCTTTCATACTATAATGCACATGGAACATACAAATGATAGGCATTAAGCGGAATTAATATTAGTAAAAAGTAAAATTGACTTTTTAATTTACGGATAACAATGAGGTATTAAGCGAAAATAACAACTAGTTACATATATAGACAGAAATATTATAGATTATAATCTCTTAACTAATGAACTACTTTAGTTATAATTAACTAATTTAACACTTTTATGTCTATATTTTAGAACTAAAATATTAAAATCATACATTAATCATTAACATCGAGCTTGAAAACTCATCAAAGCAGGAGTTGCCAACTGTTTTATTATATTCATAACACTTCCTTAAAGCATTGCGCCCTTTGTAATCAAATCACTAATTTTTTAAATTAAAATTACCTATTAATTCGAACTACACAAACCTTAATTGATAAACATGTACGGAAAATCATTATTTAATTTAACAGGGCTTTTCATTATGCAATATCTAAATAAATAATACCAAAATATTGGCGACCCCTGCGTTGAAGTAAGCATCAATGCCAAAAATTTTTACTGCCGTTGTCTATGAAACTACGTCTTGATCGACTATTTTAAAAACCAATATAGTAATGTGGATTTATTTGTTATTTAAATCATTGAAATATTTAAATAATTGCCAGTTAGCAAAAAAATATAGAAAGATTTTGGAAAGTTTTGGCAGCGGTAGCATTTGGCTATGATGTTATAATCAATTCACAATATCAAAATAATTCGTAGCCTACACTAACATCATGGTGATTTGGTTGTCAATTCTGTTGCTTTGATTTGACTACTGCAATATTAAGATTGTATGGCGTCACGACACATCGAATTTCATTTGCTTTCTGCCGCCTGAGCTTCAATCACAACTTTATATTCCAACAATCGTTCGCATCAAGACCGTTCAACATCTGGCTCGAACAAAGCCATATCGATGCTCCCCGCGAATAATCCGTAAATAGAAAAATACAAAGTTCACAGGAGAAGCAAAATATCAATGTAGCATCGTCTATAGTAATGTATTATACATTGCATAAGTAAAAAATCATCATTCATCATGTTGTTTCCCGTGGATTCGAACACACGAGCTCCAGTTTACCAAGCAAGGGCCAATATAGCCTAAAATTATCAAATCATCCTCTTGCGTGAATTTCGTACGGTTACGGTTCAAACCTCGCAAAAATTGTACATATATAAGGGAAAACTATTTTATTGTTGTGGGGATAGTATGTTATATATTAAATATATTATATATATAAAAACATTTATAAGGATAATTTTTATAGTTCTTTTGTAAATTAGTTAAAGTAATGTAATTTATTTAAGCTGAGTTTGAATAGGTTCTACTTTTATGACACGTTATTTTCTTTTTATTAAACATTTAGTTATAGATAACTTTGCTAATTACTTAAGTGTAGGTTATAAGAGATGCTTCATAATTATTCTAATGAACACGTTATTGTTGTATTGTATTTGTCCTTTTAATACTTCTTATGCCACTATTACGATTTCTTGGTCTAGAACCTAGTGTCCGCAGTATGACGATTACATTGCACAGAGTTTGTAATAGTTAAAGTTAATTTAATGTAATTAATTAGGTTTTATAGTTCTTGTTTGAATACTCTTTTGTTTACTGCCAACATAACGTGATCATGAGTTGAACTTTAAATCCACATGTCCTTATATATTTATTTTCTTAACTACAGGTTTTATCCTAATGGAATAGTTATTAGAGCATGTCAATTATTGTAACAAGTGATTGTTTGATGTTTGATTGTGTGTTACATGTCTATTATGTTTACTCTACAAATTTATATGTTCAAACTGTGTTAAACCGTGTTCTCTTTATCTTTGATATTTATCTTAGTACAGTATTAGTATAAACCCCAGATGTGATAAGGATTAGAGGAAGAGCCTTGATCAGCAGTGGACCATGTACTGAAGGCATCGATGATGGATCGATATAGGTGTGTGATCAGGTTAAATGAGTTATTACCTTAATTATCTTAGGTCGACAAAGGCGTGGTATCTGCACTTTCGAGTACGTCTGATCTTGGGAGTTAGTACCATGAAAAAGCTGCGGAAGGTGGAGGACATACGATCTTCAAGCGTATGTAGAAATGGCATACTGAGGTGAAACGTGTAAGATAGCTATATTCACCATGTTATTAATGGTAGACACTCGATATCATCTAATAAAGTGTTGATGTATCAGGTTAATGGTTACTTAACCTTCCCAATTTCCTCTAGGAGGGGCTCCGGACCAGAAGGGCAGGTGGTTCCCTGTCACTGTCCGAGGACGAGGTGGACTCCGAAGCGGAGGTTTACGACCCGCTGAACAAGCGCGGCGGGAACAGGTGAGACGCGACCTTGCACGATCTGTGCAAAGCGTTGTACGAGTATGCGCGTACTGAGGGAGTGGAAACGGTGTAAAACCGCATATATTCCCAACAGATTGGATGTTTAATGTGTTAAAGACACTCTCGAGCATGTATCCTATATGAACGTGTTGATTCACTCTTAAGTCTTTATACATTTTGGATATTTACTGTTAACAGAGACAATCTCGAGGCTGTAGTTTTACTCTAAAGTTCCATATGGATTTTGATTGTTCAATCTATCAGAGACATTCTTTAGTCTGTATTCTAGATTACCCGTCGAGTTTTTCCTTAAGTTTCATACGGATTTTGAATATTTAATATATCAGGGACATTCTCGAGTCTTTAGTTTATAAGACCTTGTTGATTTACTCTTAAATGTGTAATTTATGCCTGTCTACTTTGACTTGCTACTAGGGTTAGCTTCGGTATGGAGTGGACTATGTTGGTTTTAACTTGTGCAGTTCGTGTGATTCAGATTTGACATTTAAAATATGTAAGAAACGATTTAGGGATGTGCCGTAGATGACTGTGCCTTTCGTAAGCCTTATTTAACCTTCAGATATGAATGAAAGGTATGTTAATAGATTCACCTCACGACTCTGATTGACTTTAGGTCTTCGAGAGAAACTTTTATGTATTTCCTGTTTGTCTAACGCGTCTGACTAAACTATATTGTTTACCAAATTGCAAAATAAAGCAGTGTTTTTTTCTGTTCTTCAGTTACTCTGGTTCTCGTTTAGTCTGACGTGCGAACTGTAAATTCTCTAGGTCTTCCTCGACTCCTGTCCCTAATATTACAAACGTTTATTGTAAATTTTTAAAGATTATATATATAGTTATAAGTCACTATTGCCTTCTTACTGTCTTTGGTAGATATTCTAGATAGCTCTAGATATAAAACGTAGTAAGTCTTCCTTGTCGTTACGCACTTTTTACCTTGCCTTATGTTCCATTGTTTCTATCATCATCTTTTGATATAGTCACAATTGGACACACCGTAAGGAATCAACTCTAGTGTATTTTAGTGTTTACTGAACTTATCTTAATATATTAAATATAGTGTCCTTCTGTGCCTATTAATGCCTAACACGGTCAAAACTTGATTGACTATAGCATACATACGGAGTCCTTCTAGGCTCCATTTTATGCCCCTTATTTACCATTAAGGTTACCGTACAAGCCCTAATGACTTATGTTTGAACTGACGAGTATAACATCAACGTCAGTTTTAAACGAAAGATACGTTCTTTTCCTAATAAAATGTATGATTAATTGTAGATTATTATAGACATAGAAATGAGATGATAAAAGGGAAAACTGCTTAAAAAAATTACTAGCCCTTTAATTGCCAAAAATTCTTTGAAGATGTTTGTTAGTTTTTTAAACTATCAAATTAAATAATAGACTACACCAGTGTCAAATGTGATGTGAAATGTCAAACGTTTTTTTATTAACTGTCAGAGACAAGCAACAGTAAGAGCTTTCTCTTGTAATAATATTGATCGAGGGTTACTTAGTGCTAATCAGTTTCATAGGGTCTGTTTTATTGACTTGATTGTTATTAATAGATACGTCAAAATATACCAATACTGTTTTATAAATAATTGATTGCACATTCTTTGTACATCCGCTTCTTGCGGGACTTTTAACCTGTGTTATAATTTTGTCCTCAATCAAGGTAATTTTTAATGAATAACAAGTATAGTATAGAAATAATATTCCAAAGTATGTTGTGACGCTATCATTTGTCTCCAAAAATACTTAAGACGAATGATAATTGTATAAATAATATTTGTAGGAAAATTTGAAGTGATGAATGGATCTAGTCTGTAGGCAGTTTTTGATTGACCCGTTATTGTTTAGAATTAATAACTTTGGTGTATTGTTAATTATGATCGAATTAAATAAACATGGCATTTTCGTTAAAAAGTTCTTAAGTCAAGTTAAAATATCAAACGCTTGTATCAGTTAAATATCGCGTAGTGATATAAAACTTGTTATTTATAAATTCCGTAGTCTCCATTGATTTGTATAGCATATCTTTACTGTAGTATAAATAGTCCCGTATAGAATATTTGCTTTAAATACATGCAAAATTAACAACAACATACATATATAAGTATAATAAAATTATCTATATAACCATATTGTTGGCTAAAGCAAAAGCATATTTTAAAAGTTTGCAAAGTTAATGTATTTAGTATGTAATTGTATAAATATATTAACCCATCCGTAAATTACATCACATCAATTTCGTGACTTTCGACCCCTTACCCGTCCTTGTCACAGCGGGTCACGTTTCTGACCTCTCCCCCTCGCTAGTATGACCTCACACATTTTGAAATTTTGAAATTTAGAAATTATTATATTTAAACAGCTGTACCCCAATTAGCATTTTTTTAACAAATAGATTTGAAATTTGACGTCTCTCCCTCCTCCCTTGTCACACAAAGTCCGAGTCATCGACCCCCTCTATCCCTTAACGTGTGACGTAATTTATGGATGGTCCCTTGTGAGATTATGTGATAAAGCAATACGCAGAAAGTTTGTGAGCTGAATAGGAATAAAGTTAGACAATTAAACATTATTTTGTGAAACCATAATATTAGAATCATTGACTTAGATTTATGATGATGGCACAAAAATGTTAAGAAACATTAATTATTATTATAATTCATTTAGTTTTACATTTAACTGTCTATATCTGGAAGTGACAACAGATTTAATATTATGTTTCTTTTGTCTAAATGTCATAGGTTTTAGTTAATATTTGTAAATAAGATAAGGTAATGATTGTGTCAATATAAATGGGTTTTAATTTGTAGAGAAGAAGGAATTAAGCCAATATAAGCGGTTCTTTCGTGTTGGATATTATTTTACATGTCATAAAAACGTTTATTTTGAAGCTAAAAGTAATATACTACTCATTATTGAATAAAAGGATTTTTACGGATTTTATCGCGTTTATTCACACTTTAAATCACGGGGCAGACTGAGATGTTCTTTAAAAGTCCTTTAAAAGTACTTTTATTTAATAACGTGAACAAAACATTGAATGATAAGCTCCAACATGAAGAACGTACCTTATGATAATATTAGGATTTGACATAAGTCCTTGTTTACATTAATGCTATTTGTTATTGGGCGTAATATACTATTTTAGTGGACTTTGTATAAAATATATAATATATAGGAACTTAAAATTATTAAAAACAACCTAATTTATCCCCACTGATATCGACGATATCGAAAGTTTTTTCCCGATTTCTCACGAAGTGAATAAAATAGTTAATAATGTAGCCATATTAGATAATGTTTGTAATCGATCTTAGCCAAAAATACGACTTTTTATATCAATGCAAAGTTTAATAATTGAAATTTTTGCGACACTTTATTTTTTATCATTAGATGATAATGAAAGCTTTTTTAGATTATCTAAAATGTAACCGTATGTAACTGACGTTATAGTTTAGTACATATCTTAACCATGCTTCCTTTAAATATACAATAGGTTTAAGGACTTCAAATAGTCACATGGCTTCAGTGATATGTATCTGATTAGGTACTGTTGCATAGCGACCTTTCTTATAAAATAATGTCTAAGCATGCATATATTTACCATGAATTAGTTACACTTTTGCGGCAATTATTATTGCGTTGAATATAAAATGTTAATATTTAATCTTAATAACAGCTTCCATAAAAATTATTTAGTTTATTGATAAATTTAATTAAAGCAATATATTGTTTTGCTATATTCATTAGAATAAATAAAAAAGCAATTTAATATAGTGCATGCACGCGTCTATGCTAGCTTGAATGACTGATGTATTTATCTTTTAAGTACCCCAACGAATGCACAAAACTGCGTATAAACCAAATGTAGCTCAATTAGTTATGTATGTACCAAAATAAAAGTGCTTTAAAACTTGAAATGTGTTTTAATTGATCTACATGTCATGTGTACCCATTACTTGGAAATTTTAAAAAATTTTGAAATATTTTTCTGAATATTTGTTAAATTATTGTACTAACGAAACATTTATAAAAAATATTCGATAGCATATTCAGACACATACTGAACATTGCGCATGAAACAAATCTCGCAGAATTAATCGTATGGTTTCCAATTGATCGCTTGAACAAGCCTCTCCTTCGCTACTAATACTCTGTCGGTGTAAGTGCGCAAGTTGACTTCGTTCGAGCTCTTACAGCTATCTCGAAGTTCCTTGCATATCGACAAAGCGTTCACCTGATCGACACTCTCCACCATTTGCTCGGTACCATCCCACCACTCGTATGGACATACCACTATGCTCGTAATAGCTGTTTCAAAATGCGCTTTTACATGATGCCTGATATCTGGACAGTCGCACAGGTTTATAAGCACTTGAAACGCGCGCAACTGCAACACTGGGCTGCTCGTGCACGAACACGAATCGACTAAAATATCCGTCAGCTCATTACATATCTCCTTCGCCCGCCACTTGGAGCGAGTAGTCAGCGTGGTGTACTGCATCAAACCTGTAGCACCTATACGTACTTCGATGGACGAGGATGTTAGATATTCGCACAAGACAAAATTCATATCGTGGGTATCAGCCAGCTCCTTGCCAATCGTGTGGCAGCATAACTGCGCCATGCAATCCATTGCAGCAGCGACTATACGAGCGTCGTCATTAGTGAAAAGTGCAAGGGCGACCTGAAATGCATTCGCCTTTAAAGCCGGCACCGGATCCCAGTCACAGAGGTTGGATAACGTGCGCAAATGAAGCAATACTATACCAGTGTGGTCACTCTTTATCATCTTTATCAAATTCTCAACGATTCCCTGTTCTGTCATCATAAGTTCGCGACAACACAGGTGATCAGAGATCGAGTTAAGAGCATGCGCTGCCGCGTACCTTATCTCTTTTCTTTCCCTCATTATCAGCCACATTAGGTTTGTTATCACTTTGGGCCTCGTCATTAATTGTTCACGACCTTGCTGGCAGCTCGATATATGAGATATAATGTGGCACACCTTCTCCATAACTACCGGATTCTTGGACAGCATCAAATCGACCAGCCGATGTGGAACGTGCAGATCGATAAGGTAAATTGCGTTTTCAGATATTTGCAACTAAAATTAGACACGATATTTTATTAAATAATCTTTAACAATTTCTATTTCAAATGTTGGTTGTATATCATATACACATATCTGACATTTATTTTGGTTAATCGCCGGTTAGCTGACAATCACTGGGCGACAATAATATAAACGAATATGCGTATGTATATGATATACTTTTTTTATTTATGTTCTCACGTTTTATTCTGGCCTAAATTGAGATTTAAAAAACTTGCTTGTACGTGAAAGAGCCTAAATTTACTCATCCGGGCTCTTATGAAATCCAAAAAACCAATAGGCTGAGAAATTTGGACTTACCATATGGTAGGACCAGAATAGACTTAGCCTGGGGTTGTGTTTTACTTATTTCAATAGAACAACAAGGTAATTAAAACACCCTCATTAGCAACAGTCTACAGTTGACATATAATCTTTACCCAACTTTGGCGGTTACATTAACAGGTCATTAACTATGACAGAGGTATCCAATCATTCTCTACTGTAGATTGCAGTACTTTATTAGGCACATAAAAAAAGTATTATTTCTATTGCATTTACCTGATCGAGCACACTATGCAGTGCTTGCAACTGCACGAGAGAGTCTTTCGAGTGAAGGTCTCTCACGAGAAGACGAAGCCCCGTCCTGCCGAAGCCGAGGCGAGCTCGCGTTATATCAACCTGGGGGGCGTAGAGGGAGGGCTGCATTGACTCCAAGCGCTGAGCTGCAGGTGGTTCTGATCATAAGAAATATATGTTACACTATTAAACTTGTTAGCATTTGATTGCCTTAATTATCGTGTCAAAGCTTTTATAGTATGAATTTCTATAAACTAATTTACTACTACGTTTTTATGTAAAAAACAAATACAAAAAACTAAAAATGCAGTTTCGTAGCGCGTACATCTATTTTTTAAACCATTGCTAACTTTATATCTCGTAGTCCTTTTTGATTTTATTAGAAAAAAAGCTTGCTAAATGTAGCACTATTGTAAAAATTCAACTAATTTTGTTATCATAACGAATTCTGGAAAAGCCATTATCCGACACATTTGAACATTATCATCAATAGCAAATATTATAAACGCTGAAAACTGTTTGGTATTTTTTATTAAAATATTTTATTGTAAAGCATTTTAAAACCCACATAATATGCGACTGATAGAATCAATAGAAACGTTTACCTGTGTGTGGATCCAAACATTTTACTTGCATCGCTTGGTCCACTGCCTTATTGATCACGCGTGGATTGACCGCGCATACCAGTTGCAAATACGAGTTCTTGTGGGGACAAAACATGATTCTCTTCTCTATTTAGATTATACCTTTGTTTTGTACTTATATAAACAAATATTATAAAATTTGTGTAAAATTGACAATAATAACTATTGTGTAATTTTGACAGTTATATCTTTATAAATTTTACAACCTTTGTATGACAAACACAATTGATTTCAAAATATCCTTTTGTGCATCTTAACTAGTGGTCGCCTATTAATAAAATGTAAACATATCACATGTACAGTTAATCGAATAGAAAGCAGTAACACTGTTAAAGATTAAACTAAAGTAATAATTATTAAAGCTGGAACAAGACATTTTCAACTCGTTTTTATGTAAAACATATCTTGATGGAATGTTCCAAAAATCAAGACAAAGGAAAAACACTTATAAAGCAATTCAAAGTAAATAAATTAGATTTTGTTTGTATACAATCATGTCTCAGCTTGCCCATTTCAAATATAGCAATAGCAATCAATAAATTAATAATTGAACTGTCACCTTAATATGCTGTCTGTTTTTTTAGTACTAACTATTATGTAATTTGTATTTTGGCGTTTAGCTACGATGGGTTTGACAATGGTTTTGAAAAAAAAACTTTTTTTAGTAATCAAGTATTTTTGTAAAAATTTTTTTAGCGCTACATTTGTCACACTAAGTCATCGCAATGGGATACCTTGTTAACATCTGTTTCAAGTGTATTTTGGCTAAACTGTAGAGGACGAAAATATATTAATCTGTTTAAAATATTCAAAACCATATGATTCTTATTACCTATTCAATTATGTACATTAAATTAAGTTTTAACAACTTAATTATATTACTTATTATAATATATAAACGCATCTAACTTGAGTTTAGGCTCGCTGCAAATAACGTAATTATTCACAGAATAATTTATATCTTTTTCTTACTATACTTCTAGTAATATCAAAAGCTGTGATTTATTTTCTCGGAAACGGTGGCCTAAATCCCTTTCTTCTGCATTTTGTGTCTACAATCAGTTGAGCCTGCCTCTTCAGGTAGCAACGAGATGGAATATCTTCCTCCTCGTCAGACACTAAAACAAATTCATCCAAAAATATAATTCTTTGGTAGGTCTGATTACATCGTTTATTATACGACGTAAAGCAATGCAAATATTTATAAGAACAACGTTTTTGAATAAACTGTAATGATCATCAATCTAATGCGTTATTTTTTATAATAGTTCCAAAAACTAATCGGCGATCAATAATAAATTTTACGCAACAGATTTAGAATACACTAGAATGTTTGAAATCATTGGAGAAGTTGGCTATGCATTTAATTTATTATGTTACGCCGTAATTACTTACAATTATCCTTATAATTAATTGATTTAAAACTGTACCTTAACGTTAAGTAACTAAATATAATTCTAGCGCAATTTTATTTACCGGGAGCTTTTGTTGGCTCTCTCTGCACTAATTCCTTGTAAGTCGGTACGGCCTTATCAGAGTCCTTGGGTGTACTGTGGCTGTACACGCTCATTCCGGCGACAGATGGCGCTGCACTGGTAGTCTGTAAAAAGTTTATAAGACTAAAAATGTCTTATTAAAATCTTTTAAACCTATAAACAATAACACAGTCGGGTATATTTAATTCTTAAATTTTTCATTGTAAAAAGATAAAAGTATGTTAACAAAAACTTTATAAATGTTTTTTTTCATTGTTTTAAGTTTTCGTAGTAATAAAACTTTATGCATGCAATTAGTAAAGTTACTTTACACGCACAATTTTACAACTAAATATTTTTTTTACGTTCCCTGTTTTTTTAATTGTAATTAAAAAAGACCGTGAGACATAGGAGGTTAAGTCTCGTTTACCCAGTAAATACGTCGGCTACGTTACCTTTCAATATGGAACACGATGGTGTTTTCACCCTACTGCTTTGCGGAAGTAATAGGCACCGCGGTGTTCCACCCCAGACGGCCTTTTTTCACCACATTATTTCAAGCAGTTGTAGTATTAAAATGTATCTAAACACCTTTTCTACTAAATTTATGTATAACTATGTTTTTGTAAATCGATTTTAACGATTAGTTTCAAAATAAATATAGTATGTAACGTGATGACTACCTAATGGTAAGCGCCAGCCATAAAAAAAAAAGGCTTAGAATTCCTATTTGATTACTTGTTTTTGATAAATAGTATGCGGTAAATTAAAAGTAAAAAAGGCTCACGTTTGATGGAACAATGATAGTCGTGGTTTCAATTCCCTTCTCCCTGATTGCTTCGACGCGTGCTTGTGTGACCCCGAAGCGTGCAGACAGAACTGCTATTATGTCATTCAAGTCTCTCGCTTCTGCCGTCCATTCCGGTGTTGTTGGCTCAGACTGTACTTGCTGCCAACATTAGGAAAACTAGAGTTAGATTACGATACTATAATATTAACATACATAAACAAACCTTTATACATTTACAGTAACAGTTAGTAAGGTTATTACTAGTTACATGACTTTTATTTTTACTGGAGTTGCGATTTGGAACATACACTGTCGATATCGACTGCCTCCGTAGCCTAGAGGTATGGGCGTGTGCTTTAGAAACAGGAGGTCGTGGGTTTGAATCCTGCGGGGACTCAACAAATTTTCATTGTTGTTTCCTAGTTGGTTAGGGCAATTTGGGCCGATCACCCAATCGTCTAAAAAGTAAGATGATCCATGCGTCGGATGGGCATTTAAAAAGTCGGTCCACACACCAAACCGCATTGGACCAGCATGGTGGGATACGGTCCAAAACCCCCTAATGGATAGGGGTGTATTAAGAGAGGCCTATGTGCAGCAGTGGACTATCACACTCTGATGATGTGATGTTGTTACTGTGCGATATGTCATGACAATTTAGTGACCGAAAGTTGATAAAAATCAATCTTAGAGCTACTGTTACGTCGTACGTGAACTTAACATAGGCGTATTAAAAGTTTTATTATTATTAATTAAATATTTAGATGCGCCTGTGCCCATTTACACGTTTATAAAGTGTGTGTGTACTAAGTAGTTTATAAATTGGATGCTAGGATTCTTAGGATTGATAGAAAGTTAGGTCGCCTGGCGTGTCGGTGGTTAAATTATTGCCCTCTAACTTACCTCCAAAAGTTTACACAAGTCGTACAACAATCGCTTTATTTCAAGCAAAAAATTCTCAAGTTCATCTAATTTTTTTTGCAGCTCTTCATGTGTTTTTATCTCCATTTCAATTTCTGCCTTCAACTCGGTGATAAGGTCTTGACCCCTGTGACATAAAGTTAGAATATATTAATATTAGGAATAGTACAATGAAGGAATAATCAATAGAACAATCTTAGAGATAGTGTATTATTGCTACCAAGTTTTCGTGCCTGATTTTTCACCTATATTGGTAAATGAAAATTTAAATAAGTGAAAAGTAAGATCGGTTGCACGCTACAATTTAAATTGAATAAATCATTTTGGACTTTTGACTTTCATAAATTGTAGTTTAAAAAAATGTTATCTTTTGAAATGTCTTGCGTCCGGAAAACAAGAACAAGGCGTTAAAAGTAAATGTAACAATATTAACGTTATCCTTACTCGTCTTTATCCTTAACAGATGCGAATTTAAATCCTTCCAGCTCTGCGATTAGTGCTGTTTGAGTTTGTTCCAGCTGTAGTTTTTCCTCTTCGGTGGTCTGCTGTAAGTAGTTCAGGCGCTTCGAGGTCTCGCGCTGAGCTCGGAATCTGTCGAAAACCTCCTCCGGTTCAGCCACACCTAGATTTAATTTTAACAATAAGAATATATCTTTGTTGTTGTTTATGCCTATATCATCAACAGTCTGTGTTAGTCCACTGCTGGACATAGGTCTCCCGTAACACACGCCATCTCCATAAGGGGTTTTTGGATCATACCTCACCACGCTGGTCCAATGTGGGTTGGTAGTTGAACCGACTTTCTACACGCCATCCGACGCATGGATCATCTTACTTTTCAGACAATTGGGTGATTGGCCTAAATTGTCTTAACCAACCAGAAAACAACGATAACACAAAGTTGTTTCCCGCAGGATTCAAACCCACGACCTCAGTTTTTATAAAGCAAGGGCCAATTGATACAGAAACAAATGTTTCTAGAATATAATTGAGTAATTTCTAATCCCTTGATATTAGTTGAATGTTTCTATAGGCTAAAATTAAAATTATCATCAATAATAATTACGTCAACTAAAATATAATCGATGATTACAGGACTTTTGTTATGCCGTGGGCTTGAGAATTATAAAGGTAATGATTTAAGAAATAATATATGGCTGGAATTGTCGCTTAAGATTTCAATGATATAATTTTATATACAAAAAAAAACAGTTTTGTGCTTTTTTTAAATCAAATTTATGTTAAAGTAAACGCATAAATTTGCCTGTTAGCTTCATAAGCCTCTGGAAAATCTCTTCCATCTGAGCAGCTGCTGACGCTTCCTCGGTCCTCTCCATATCTCCGTCTATGGAGCCATTCGTCTCCTCCTGAACGACGGGACGTACTGCAAAGCATATAGATTTTTTGGCTTACTCAGGCAGACGAGCAGTTGGGTCACCTGATGGAAAGTGGTCACCGACACCCAGACATTGGCAATACCAGTGGTATCGCCAACGCGCTGCCTACCGTGAGACATAGGTGTTAAGTCTCGTTTACCCAGTAAATACGCTGGCTACGGTGCCTTCAAACGGAACACAGCAGTGTTTTCACACTACTGCTTTGCGGCGGAAATAGGCACCGCGGTGGTACCACCCAGACGGTCTCCTGTAAACAGGGACCTACCTCCGGTATATTGTGTATTTAAGAAAAAAATATTTGCAATATCCAGAAATTTGGTACTACTAATGTTTAAGATATATAAACGAGAATTTTTTAGCTCTTGAAAATAAAATTACTTATTATTTTTTGTTTAATTTATTTAAAGACACGATAAAACAAGCAGTAAATTGCTGGCAAGCAAAAAACAATGATTACTTAAAAATTCAGCGCATGACGCCGAGTCCATTCGTCACCGTTACTCATGGAATGTTACGTTTTTATGTATTATTATTACACTGAAGTACCTTTCAAACTGAAGTAAGATGCAAAGTATTAAGTGGTATTGGTAACCTTATAGTAAGCGTTCACAATCGTTAATAAACATTAGTAATTGTTTAAATGTGTTTTTGAACTATTAATAAGGATTAAACAATTAAAACTTTCGTGAGACGTTGCACTTATAATGTATTCTATAAGCGGCCAAACTCACGTGAAATCGGTATTGGTACCGACTAGTTTCGAACCTATTAGAGGTCCTTTATTAGGACGAGTGGGATAACTTGACGGTCGCTTCCCGTCTGGCACTGTCGGGTACCCATACCGATTTTACGTGAGTTTAGCCGTTTACAGAATTCATTTTTATTATTAACGATAATTTCTTTCCTAAATATCTCCAAGTGAGCCGTAAAAACGTTTTTGACGATCACCAACGACTGATGTGATTAAGTGATGAGATACTATAGAAACTATACCTGCTGGTGGGAAAATCCTCTTCTCCAACCTCTCCAGCTCTTGCCGCCTCTCGTGGAAGCGTCGAGCATAGTATGCTCGTTCAGCAGCACGCCCATGCTCGGCTGCATGGGCTCTCGCCGCTTCCTCTGCCGCGGCGGCTGCTGCCCTGACCCTCGTATCCCCTGCCTCCCCTCGTACAGTCTAAAACAACCTTTTGTTAGTAAGAAATTAATACTTTAAAATATGCGGTAAATAGGGAGTCAATACAAAACAATTGGATTATCAATGCTTTGTACAAAATGTTGTATGGTTATTGTGAACAAGTGTATCGACGTCAAATGTTAACGTGCCTTTTGGACTTATGTTATAAAAGATATTGTAAATATAACAATTATTATCGTTATGTGGCTGTGCTGAATTATTGTTTCAGATTGATAATAAAATATGTATTTTGTCATAACATTGTACGGGATTACAATCTGGCACAAGATATTTATATGCTTTAGAGATTAATATTCAGCCATTTAAAGGTGTTTTCATCCTTTGAAGAGCATGATGAAACCTTACAAGAACTTAGAACTGTGACTTGTGATGTTATTTTGTAATGTACGCTATATACTTTATTACGAATAAATAAAAACATATTGACCTCCAACTTTTTTATTTCATCTTGCTGTTTTCTCAACAGTTCTTCGATGCGTCCAAGGGAGCTTTCGAATTTCACCGAATCTTCGACCAAAGCTTGTCTGCAAAGTTAAATTGCGTAGTGTAAATATATCTTATCATTCAGTTTAATAATTAATAAATTACATGTATTGTTTAAAAATATTATCTTGGAGTTGCATGTGGTTAAGTTATTAATAACTCAATATAACTTTTATAATTGTGACTAATAGAGCGACACGTCTCTGGGATTTTTGTTTTCTCTCCCATAATTTGTACGCTTATTACAAGTTTAAGCAATATTATAAAAACTTATGGGCAATTAAATTAAATTAAGTATAGTTAGGATGTATCATAAGTTATGACAGTTAATGGGTAACCTAATGGACCGAAGACAAACCCTGCGGGACGCCATTTTATGCTTTTGACCCGATCAAAACTTTTTATAAACATTTTTGTAAACAGTATAATGGCATTGAAGAATATAATAAAAATAAAGGCGCCATCAGTCTTAAAAAATATTAGGCGACTATATAAAAAATAAAGTCAATGCAAAGTAATTATGGGTTTAAAATGGGTGGTTTTTGGTATTTATGAGAGACCAGCTACGGTCTTACCACCTCCGTGCCTATTTTAGCTCGTAAATAAATAATGTTCCATGTCGCTGTATTTAGATTTAAGAGAAGCCGTAATTAGCATCGGTGTATGGTAAACTTTTATTACAGATGTATCTACTTACCATCAGATTACTCTAATGATTATCGTATTAGTTAATATTCAAGAATTACTATTTCATTATTATATTATATTATTATATATTTACCAAGGTATTTCCCATAAAATATATCAACACTAGAGACAGAAAAGAATTAACAATTATTTAGTTGTCAAACTGTTCTGGCGCCAAAACTTTAAGACAAATTTTAATAGATTTTTACAAAAATAAATATTCGATAACTAGAATATTACTATAGTACAGTTATTATCAATCGAATATTGCGAGATGTTTTACCATTACAAGGGCGATTGAATAAAGAATAAATGTATTAATTATTAATATTTTGTTTTTTACGATATGATTAATATTTTCTTCTTAAGGTAACTGTTATTACAATGTTATGAAGTACCTTATGGAGAAATATTTTTTCTTCACTAATTCCGCTTCAGTCCATTGAATTAGGACCTTGTGTATTTCATTCTCCAAATGAGACACGTGCTGTAAGTAGCAATATAACCAAAATGCAAAAAAAAATCCATACATTTTTAATATCAGCTTATCCAATCATGTCCTCTTATAGTACTAAGGTTGAATTTAAATTAATAACAAAAATATTGGTGACACAGGACTGTAAAGCGATTATTATGATTATTAGTTAGATCAGAGTTAGAGCTATTTTAATTTTATATTGTTTGAAAAAACTTATTTAAGTAATTGCTCTTTCAGGTGCGACCTGGTATAGAACCTCATAATTTAAAAATCCTGAATGATTGTTAATGATAAGTGTCACCCACCAACCCGCATTGGACCAGCGTGGTGGGATACGGTCCGAAAATCCCCTAATGGAGAAGGCCTGCCTTAGGGAAGGCCTACGTCCAGCACTGAACTAACACATGATGATGCTGATGATGATGATTAAAGCGTATTGGAGTACACTTTCCACTGTATCAACCATTTATTTTTTAATGTGACGAAGCATTAGTACGTTACACATTTAAAAAGTGTAAAAATAAGACGCGTACCTTTTTAGATTTGGTTGTAATCTTCGATTTGACTAAATCGCTCTTTGTACTCTCTATCAAAACAATCTCATATTGTTTCTCCAACTCCTTTAACCTGTTTTTCTTACTTCGTTTCTCGTACTTCAATAGATCCAGCATCTTTCGTTGTTCTATCACCTTTAAATCAACGTTGTGGATTATCTGAAAGTTTGTGTTACAAACCTTTTAAACTAAAAAAAATGTTATTTTGTTTTGGTTACTTATTCTCATAGCTATAAAAATACAGAAATTAGATAGTACTTCTAACACACACATGCACACACAAAGTCTATAATAAAGTTCCCAAAATAACTTTACAAATCGCTGTCAGCACTGGAATGATCAAATAATTTTTATTTACACGTGCAGTACATTCCGTAATAACGTTAACGTTCCGTATAAATTCTAACTTTAACAAGAAAAATTTAAATGAATGCAACTTTGAAACCAAAAAATTAAAAAAAAAGATAATAAAATAGTACAATTTTTTAATAGAGCTGCATTTTTCACAGAATATTATTATTTTTTTCATTGGTTTCTTAATCTTAAAGTGCGACTGTCCACCCCGTTAGATGTTACTAAACTTATAGATACTGTGGTACTATAACTTTCGACAATATGATCGATTCATTAGGGGCCTATTAACATGTTCATCCTACGCATAGAACATCTAATTTTCCAGGCCAGTGAGTAATCGGGAATAATTTAACTAACCTACCACAAAACAACTATAACACAAAGGAAACAATAAACACGTATTTGTAGAGCAAGGGCCGAACTATTATGCTACAAAGGCGCTAATGACTGCATTACTCTTAATTAGTTCATAATTACGAAAAATAACACCGTGTTTATTTTTGGTTACGGTTTTTTGTACGTGGCATAAAATTTAGACTGCATTAGTGGTGCTGCTGATGTTAAAACATCACTATAATACAATTTACAGGCCCTAATTAGTGTTACTTCTAAGTAAGAAATAGCTTATACTGCGATTTGACTTGTTGACTTTACGTGGATATGCATAGATACATAGATCTTGGTTATCGGTCTACCATTTTATTTAACTAGCATTAATCACCTGTCAGCATTCTTGCTACCGATGGGGCAAACGTCGTTCAAATATTTCTTAACTTGCACTTCATCTTCTCCTATAAGAGCACGGGCCTGGATCAACTCTTCTATTCTCACTTTGATCTCCTTCTTGAGAGTCTCTATCAAGTCATTGTTCTGTTTCCTCTCAGTTTCGTTTTCTTCGTAGTGCGACTTCCTCTGACCCTCTGTAAGGTCTTATTTATTGAGTAAAGCTTAGGAAACTAACACCAGGCCTTTATCCACTCTACGAGTACCTACTGATATAACCCAGCCAAATAGGAAATTTAATTTATGTAAAAAAATAAGTATCAAAACATCGGGTTTTCTCACTGGTCAAACATATCGTTGGAATTGAACAAAGCGTCAATCTACAAATGAGTAAGCATTCGCTTCGGATACCAATTCTATTCCAAATATGACGTAAAAATTTCATATCTTGCTTTGATTAAGTATATACGAGGTTATAATATCTCTGTATGAGCGTGATATATTAATAAATTCGTGAGCCGTGTGCCTAAGTCGTTAGACTTAGGATGTTTGCCCTTTTATATTTTAGTGATTTGTAGTTATCGAAAAAAGCATTTGTATGACGTGTTTGGTTTTTAAAAAATATTTACTGGTATTACCAAAGAGGAATTAATGTAGGTAAAAACGATTTTCAGCAAAGTATTTATTGCAGTGGCCCCTAAATAATAAAAAATCGGAGAAATGTGCTATACTAGTACCCACCTGATAACTGAATTTTCTTCTTTATTTCAAATATTTTTGTGTTGATAGTAGTAAGCCTGTCAGCTGGTTCGATTTCAAATGGATGCTTTTGATAGCAAGTTGCCATTTTGCTTCTAATATTGTTATTATTAGATTATCAAAAGTTGTAAATATGATACAAACGATTTCAACGCTGTTGTCACGCAAACTTATCGATTAAACAGAAATAGATTATAACTTAAAAGTTAGTTATGTTACGCAAGCCATAGCAACATACCATTATTGTAGCTATCAATTTATAGATAATAATAATACAAAAAGCGATAATGTTGCAGCCGTTACCCTTTTAAAAATTCACCCCTCATAATAAACGCTACAAATGATTATAGCGCCATCTATATCGCGCTTGACGAACTCCAAAGTTCGAAAGCTCCCCATTGGTTACGAACGCTACGCGGCGTTGAATCGCTTGATTTCTCCGTTGAATCGACATTCCTTCGCGTACTTTTGCGTGTGTGCGTAAAAGCGTTCTCACGGCTGTATTTAAGTGTAACTAATATTTTATAACACGAATAAGTTGTGAATCAGTTTTAAAGTAATAATTCTGTGCTTCTTAAGTTTTAATCGTGCTATAGTAAGGAGCTATCATAGCTTACAAGCTGCGCACACGCACACAAATGGACCCGCGGCCATTTTGATTTACCGTACGCTGTGTATTTACGAACAAAGCGGCCAGATGCGCGCAGGACGCGGTTGCGCATGTTGCTATCGTGTTTAGTGTGTATTCAAACTTTGTTTTACCGCTAAAATGGCAAAACATGCAAAGTTTTCTACGTAACAACAGTTCATAAACAAAATGAAGTGTCAGTTCTTAGATTTAGTTCCGTGAGTGTTGATTATTAAGTGCTTAAACGACACAGAAGGAGTAAAACAAATGTGTGTGATCCATGTGTGAATGTTGTGCATCAAAATGTGGTCGAGAAACTTTATACCGGATTATGGGATTAAGTTGCTGTCTTTAGGAGTTCTGCTGTCAAGTCTGGCGGCCAAAATTCATGAAGTGGAAGGTAAGTGGACGAGTATATAATTTTAAGTTCGAGCTTATGAAAGCACTGCGACGAGGTAACGCGACCGCGGGAAAAATACGACACCGAGTAGGAGCTTTGAACAGGTATTCCGTCTCGGCAATCGGTCGGTTAATATCTTGGTTCTCACAGTTTAAGAGGTACTTGTGAAACTAGTTGTTTTAAAAACTGGAGTGAAGTCAACGTATAGCATTATTAATGTATTTTAATTATGGCGCTTCTGTTGACGTTGAGTTCATGTAATGCGTAACTCGAATCTTATTATGATATCTGATTCATTTGCAACTACAACACTACCTGGAATTAAGGTTCGCCGATCGTTGCTTATTGCAGGTTTATATTATTCGTTGTGTTATAGTTTTTACTTAAAACTATTGTCTATTTCATGTAAATGACTTAATCTGCGAAATTTTGTATTGTATTTTAAATAAGCTTCCGTTTATAAATAATCAATTTTAACCGCCAGGCAAGAGAAAAAAATTCCGTAATCCTTTTGTCTTTATATTAGTAAATGATATATTTAAATTAAACGGTTTTTCACGCAAATAAAATTAATAACAACCTTAACTTCATTTCAAACAGGAGCCCTTTGAGAGTGTACATAAAAAAAAAACTTTGTGAATCGTAATGTTTATGCAACCGTCAATTTCCGTAGGGTCCGGCCGGTTCGTATTCCGTGTACGCGCGCAAGGACACTGGGTACACAGGCTAGATCTGTTCGATAAAAACAACAGTTCAATTCCGTACATAGCTCGCACGAAGCGTTCGTCTAACTCCGTCTAGCTGAATACAAATTGTATCGCTGCGCGTTAGTATGCATAATGTCGCCACGATTTCTTAGCCGGGCACCACGGCCGGGTGAAGAATAATTACGGGGATATGCCGTGTCGTGTAGTGACGAAACTAGTGATTTCACTGATCGTTGATGATGATACGTTGTTTTCTAGAGCCTTAAAGGCTCTAGAAAATAAACAAAAAATCTTAATTATCTGTTTGTAGCTGAAGCTAATCGTTTTTTATGGCCTTTAAACACCCTTAATCATTAGGCTGATTAAAAATATATTTTAATTTAGCTACATTTATTTAGTTAAACCCATTTAAACTAACAAAAAAAATATACAGATCAATATTTTATATAAAATTGTTTCTTCTTGTTCATATAAAAAAGTGGTTTTTAGAGCGTTACACATAAAGTTAATCTCTTATACATCTGTATTTCAGAGAGGATAATTTAGTATTTTTCATAACTTACGATTTTAAACTGAATTAGTTTCGCAAAGCTTTTCTTTTAAGTGTAAACATTCAAAGTCTCCCATCTTTTTGTTTCAACACATCTCGCCACAATCTGTTGTATTGAAACGCAAATTGCGCGTTCCATTTTTAAAACAATTGCAATTAACAAGCAATTGTCCGACGTCAGCCAATTGGAGCCCGGCCCGGGGTCGCTACACTGCATGTCACATATAAATCTCAACTAAGAAGCGACAATTCCTCACTTAGCGATAAGGGTTACGTCACATTGGTTAAAAACAATACATGCAATTTAAGTTTATTTATTCATAAAACACTACCGCCTCCGTGGCCCAGCGGTATTGGCCGTTGCATTGTAAAGCTGAGGTCGTAGATTCGATTCCCCAGGAACAACTTTGAGTTATCGTTGTTTTCTGGTTGGTTAGGACAATTTGGGCCGATCACCCAATAGTCTGAAATGTAAGCCGGTCCATGCGTCGGATGCGCATGTATAAAGTCGGTTTACCCACCGTGTTGCATACGGGCTGTATTAGACCAGCGTGGTCGACGTTCACCCAATGGAGAAGGCGTGCATTAGGGGTGGCGTATGACCAGCAGTGGACGAATACATGATGATGATGATGATGAATAAAACACTTATTAATATAACAACCACTATTACTCCTTCATGGCTTGATATATCTCGAAATTTATGTTAATATAAAAAGAATATACACAATAACAAGAATATAAAAATGCTAGTTAATTCTACTTCAAAACGTGTACATATATCTATAAATGTTTCTAAGGACGGCTTTGTAAAAAATATCTAAGGTATTAAACCCATTTGTGTTATTTATTATCTTCTGTGTTAATACATGTTACATGTATCTATATGAATGTCTTTCCATTTACCATTGACACGTTATTATTTGAACTTTTTTAGTGCACTATGACACCGCCCTTAGCTTGCTCGTTCACGTGCGGTCTTTTTTAATATTTTACCAAAGGAAATGTTAGCACGCGTCCGTTACACGACCGCAAAGATAAGTTTGTCCTTTCGCACAAATCGCAGCCCGTGCAGTCGTTCCGCGAACTCGTTTGTTGCCATCTGAGAAACGTTTATATTGACTGATATTTGTGGCGTGCTAAGACTTTGCTCAGTTTTATAGTCGTGCTTAGTGTTTAATAAGTTAAATTGTAGTTAATTAAGTCGTTTAGTTAAGTTGTTATGTTGTACTAAGTAATAGTTGTGCTATTGACTATTTTTAAGTTCTATTTTGTTGAATAAAACGGACAGTCTATCCCGTGACAACGAACACTCGTAAACGTACGGAATGGCGGTTTTAAAATGAATTTAAGTAGTAAATGGACGCTATTAAACCTGTAATTTTATTAAAAATGTAGTAATCGTGTAAAAAGTTATTATCAATTTTATTCTAGTTTTAAGATTTTAAATTTATCTCGGTTCATTATATAAAGCTCTTTTCAATGTGGCTCCATCTACCGTGCATTAGCCTCACTTTTTTCTGTTTTTTCGGATAGCGTCGTGTGACGTGAATAGTATATATTTTTTAATTTTTTGCATAATTTCGAATGATTGAGACGCGCTTGACAAGCAAAAAAGCGAGATACAAGAAATATTTTTCTCAACTCATGCTGTGGTTTATTTGATATTTATAAGCTTCATGATACGCTTTAATCGTAACAGAAATTCATCTGAAAGGAATATCATGAAAGTAATATAAAAGCAAAGACAGCTTTCCCAATTACGCGCAAAACTCTATAGCAATGTTTCCTCCACCAATAAATTCTACTTACTGTCCGATCTTATATCTTTGTGATATCTTTTAAAAGTAATATACAGCAACGTTATCACTTCAATGACCGCCATATACGGTGCAGATATTCGGACCACACGCAGCACCGACCGGCAGATATGTCTCAAATGTACACCACAATAAATTTGAACAGCATTTAGCCATTTAAGTCCATATTAAAGCTTGTGGAAACGTTTTTTTTTATGTTGTATAACGTGTAACTTGTCGCGTTTAATATTTAGCTCAAAACTTGTAAACGTCTAAAAATTGTAGTTTCTCTCGTCTCGGCTGACATGTTATGTCTTGCCTATACTACTTTTACAATGTTTGAATTGAATTTTGTTTTTAAATAGTTTCCTAATAATTTAAAGTTCGTTGCTTTTGTAATGTACAGTTTGTATATATATATCGTTGATACAGAAATAGAGTCGTTATGAAATCAAAGAGAAAAATTGATAAAGATGCGCAAATTCATACACGACGTTGGCTCATAGAATGCTAATTAAGATATTAAAGTAAATATTTAAAGTTCGTCTTTTACACTTAATTTGTGTTGCTAATTCGTTGCCATTTACATATCGGATGGTTTGAATTTTAGATATCGATGTTTTGATGACTATCTACATCAGAATTATTCTCCGGAAAAATTAGCACGGTGTTAGAGATGGGACCGGATCCCATCTCTAATTCTTTATTAATTTTATACCAACATGTTGAATGTTCTATTTGTTGCTGGCTTATAGTAAGTCGGTAACATCTCCTAAGACTTTATTGTTTGATGGGCTTTCATAATCTTAATGCCAAAAGAGAAAATATAAACAAAAAATATTTTTTTTTTCTTTAGCTTAAATTTCTTTACTTTTTAATTTTATTTTGTTTTTAATCCGCATTGACTTGAAACAATGTTGTTGAATGAAAAAACGTTTTCTTAATTCAAATTCATTTCATATTCTGTTATTTAAGTGAAAGGTGTCATTATATAGATTCAACAAAATCAGTTTTGTACTTTTTACTTTAAAGAATAACTAACATCCATTTTTACTTTTGCCTTTTAAATAGCTTCACTAGCATTAATAAGACTATAGTAATAGTTAACACACTATTACTGCGTTTCAATAAAATGGTTGCGCAACCTCAGGAGTACTAAACTGAGACATGCGGGTGCATTCAGAATTGGAGTCGTTTTACGCTTTTTACGGGCGACACACGTTGAGACATGCGGTTTTTGTTACATCCATCTCTGGGAAACGCTGGGTTTCTCATGCGAAAGTTGTCTCATTGTTAGCTAGATTCGCCGTACGGGTGTCGTATCTATTGAATTGATCGATCAAATCGAACGATGGGAACGATTAATTAATTGCGCGACTTAGTTGTCTCATAAGTTATGAAGTAGGTGACGAAGAAATACTTTCTAGGAGTTGATAATTCTCGGAGTAAAGGTATCCCACTCGTCCTGACGAGCGACCTCCAATGGGTCCGCAACTAGTCGGCACCAATACCGATTATACGCATTCATCAGTTCAGACGTATTCATCATCATCAGCCTGTTTTAGTCCACTGCTGGACATAGCTCCCTCAATACACCCTATCCATTAGGGTTTGACGCATCCCACCACGCTGGTCCAATGCGGTGGTGGGTGGGTGGGTTCAGACGTATTGTAGAGTATGGTTCAGGTGAGAAAGGTTTAATGATACATACGGAAGACGTCCATTTTAATGCTTTGAAATATACCAGAACTATGCCTCTGTTTGCCTACGCTATTCCTTCTTTGCATCTATATCTTTACTATTAACGCTAATACACGGCTTATTTTATTTATGCACCAGGACTTTATATTAATGTACATATTATTTTAACTTCAAATACATTTACCGTAATTATTTCCACACTACTTTAGTATGGAAAATAGTTTTTAATGCTTATACCGACTGAACGAGATTGAGAAAAACTAACGACTCGTTGGGCTGCAGTAAGAAAGCGGTTATACATTGGTCTTGGACCCGCATCCGTGGGGTCTGTGTTTGGACAAGCCCCGATGCTGTCGGGGCCTTGTTTGTCGACAAACATCGGCTCACACAGATAACGCTGATGCATTCATGCGCCCAACCGAGTGGAGGGAAAGGAGTTAGTTTGACGCATTCGCAAATGTTTGAAAATAACCCTCCCTATAAATGGGCTGAAATAGTTATCTAAGGGCTAGATTTTGTATAATAATTTTTTTTTCTATTAATAGAGCTACTTTTGTAGTTTATAGACGTGTTTTGTACGAATTCGACGTCTCTACGGTGGCAATATTAAAAATATAGTATTAATTGTTGAATTTTCTTTGAATTTACGGAATAAAATATTTAATAAGTAAAAAACAAAACGCTTTGCCTATCTCTTTGTTAGTTCATGATACGTAATTAGATATAAGGTATTTAGGTAAGAGTAAACACATGTTGAATTTAATTATTCAAAAAATCTTAATGGAAGTATAATTAATTACACAGTTCGTTACATTTTAACCTAAGTTCATCGTCGGTAAATTCTCATAAGACAAGTGACAGTCAATTAATTTTGTTATGGTAATATTAACAACTTTCAGATAACCTATCTATTCGTGTACAAATATAACTAAGTTTTTTCGCACTTTTATGAAAGTTTTTACTTGGTTTCATTGAATATGATGTTGTTTTTTAGTTCCTAAAATAACGTTTTATAATAACTTCAAATAGATATTCCTGTTCGAAATAGCATTTTAGAAAATCTCAATGAAATTTTCCGAAAAACGCGCAGCACTCTAAAGGTAGATGCATCTTCGTAACATTGTAACATTTCAACGATTATCGATGAAGCCGACATACTAGTCTCGGAGCCAATGTTTGCCAGTACCTAACACCTCTTCCAAACCAGCCTCCATGATAGATTCCTTACAAAAAAACCACCATCCGACTCAAACCGGGTGTTACACTAAATCCTGTCTTTATACCTGTTCTTCACCCATCGGAAAATCAACCTTAACATTCAACTGAAGGTTTAAACTCCCATATCTGTGTATGTATTAGCAACATAAGGGTGTTTACACAGTATCGTATGCATATACTGGAGGGGCTATCGCACTGTCCGTCCGTTTGCTTTAATAATAAGCCAGCGCCGGCTCCGCTGTCACGAACGCCAAACACTAGCGGCGTATGGAAATGTTTTAAAATCGTTGCCGGCTCTATTGCATGCGTCGGTATGGATGCCGGCCTATTCTTGAATGGATATTCCATCTGATGGGGAACCGGTATTCGTAGTTAAAAGATTACAATTAGTAACTGTTGTTATTTCATTATATAAGTTAATACCTGAGCCAATAAAGATACGAGTTTACGTAAAGAGAGTAAAATGTCTAAACCTTTATTATTGTCTAAAATTATGGCATTTTTGTATGGCGAATATTGCGTAATTATTTACATTTTTCGATGGCTTTCCATCAATGCCTTAGTGTTTGGCGAGATTTGATTTCTACGTAAAATTACATTGGTTAAGGTAATTTTAAAAACCACAAGTTTTTACTATAAACCTAACTCGATTTGCTCTAATTTTTTCTTTTTCTTTAGTAAATATAAGTACACATACAGTATAGTATGTTTTTATTATTAATCATGATAATATGTATTACAAGAATGGAGGTTATTTTACATTTTCTATAGACAGGTCCGTAAGACCGCTATTGCAGGATTGCTTAGAATATCTCCCCAACGATGGACTATGTCAAATGTAGACCTATTAACTGTTCCAGAACTTTCTAAGTCCTGTTGGACGTAAACCCCTTTACTTTAAGACTCCATTGTCAGTCCTGTCCATTATTAATGAAATTCAATACGCAAATAGATCGCTATTAAGCTACGTTTGAACTGTTTATGGTGCCTTTGAACTGATGGGGTCCGGGGTTCGGTTCCCACGTATCGTATAACCGATAGCCCAAAGCAAACCAAGGCGATTGTGCTCTTACCAAGAGTACTGTACTTAAAAATGAACCTTGATCCGTGGAAATAAGGTCGTGGGTTCGAATAGAAACGGCATTGGTACATTGTCACGCTGTCATCGCCGCTCAGTTTTCGTTATGTGGGGAGCGTTCAGGAATCTTTTTTTGAATCGTAATTGATCACAAAATACTTACAAGCAAGTACGCTTACAGAATTCGCTCGTAAACTAATCTATAATCGATAATTCTATAATATATACCTAATTCAAGTTATTTTTTACATTTGTAAGTTAATTTCGTTCCTTATATCATTGTTAGTTTATCAGCAATGTTAATTGAATTGAATCGTAATTAGTTTTTATTTGTGACGCGATAACATGTAGGTTATCTTTCTATGTTTCGTTGATACGGTATGCCGCTCTTACTCGCCGTAAATATTTAAAATTTAATTTAATAACTGTTACCGTATAAGTTTAACCGGTAGCGACTTGAATTTATTATTAATAGTAATAATAATATTTCCGGACAATTAACACAACATCAGCTAGTCCCAAACTAATCAAAGCTTGTACTATGTGAAACCAGATGACTGAACAAGACTTACCTTTGTAATAAATAAGCACATACAGATACAAAACGACACGAGAAAACTACTGTTCATAGACAATTTGCCGTGGTGGAGATCGACACACACCTCTAGCGCAGCAGTCAGGGTTACCACCACTACGCTTAACGGGTCGTCAAATTGAAAGTTATTTGTTAAAAAAGTTCACAACATATGAGCTCTTGCAAAGTTTTAACATGGAACATTACATGGTTGTTCGCAAATAGACTTTACAGAAGTAAACTTAATTCGTGCCACAGTTAGTCACGGACGGAATAGCCGTTAAAGCAATTGTCTTTTATATTCGAGTGCGCATAAACAGTTTTTGAAAACGAGTTTTTAACGTTGAAACTGTCAAAATCGCTATTAAATGTAACCCGTTACATCTCATGGCTTTTAAACAATTTAAAGCATATAATGCATTAAGTTTTGTTTGATATTATTTTATGCTAAGATTTCGCAAGGACACAACAACACAAATCTAGCACCAGTAACATATAGGAATGCATACGACTTGAACCGTTCATACTGTTGGACATACCAATGTGTGCATTGATACAAACTTGTACACTTAGTACTAAATGTACTATTTGCACTAAGTACGTAATTGTAGCTACTGGTGCTAGATTTGGGCGGTAGCCCTTGCGGAATCTTAAGCCAACGTTATCCAATGTATTAATGGTCATTGTCCATTGTTAGCGAGGTAGTCTAGAAACTGAGCTATAGCGGTCTAACGGACCTTTACCCGTTCATACTGTTAAACACACTAATGTGTGCGTTGATACATACTTGTACTTTTAGTACATTTAGTACTCGTAGTCATAGTTTAGCTCACGAAAAATGTCGATTTGCTTATATCGTAATCTCGTGTCTGCACTTGTACCCAAAACACATTATCGCTGTTTGAAATCAAATGTCAATGTACCATCGTCTGAACGCCGTCTGTGATGGATTGCGTTGCAATACAGTATTGAAGTGCTGTGAGTCAGGCCCATTATGATGTCTCTTGTAGAAATGACAACCAATACGTTGGCAGGTTTGAAGGTGTTAATATTACGATTAAGTTAAACTATTTACAAATCGTCGATTTGTATATAATAAAAAGGGCTGAATAATAGGTACCTTATATGTAGGTAATATATACCTTGCTAAAGTGTCTTAAAGGTAAATCTGCGATTAAGCACTAAATGCTTTAAAAATAATCCAGTTTGGTAGTGACCAAAGTAGTGTAGTATATATAATAATACGTACATGTCAAAGCTGTGAATAATAAACGGGTCAACACGGCTAGATATTACGGTCTAATGGGTTCTGATTATTTCGTAATCCAATTACGAACTTTAATCCAACATGTCTGTGACGCAAACTTTTTACCACGCGTTAAACTGCATGTTCTTGATTAAATACGGCCCAGAACGCATTAAAGTTTTTTACTGTCTGGGTTTTTAATCGTAACGGATTATATTATATAATTAAATATACTATATACTTAATATGCGTACCTAAATATCTATATGTATGACCATGAATAATTCAACGATCGGTTCACGTTAATATATAAAACAACAGTGTTTAATAGTCACATATAAAGAAAGTAGGATGGGAACAAGAAAAGTATTACAAGCAATAGTGGGGTTCCGTCTAATATATGCATTTATGTGAATACTATACAAACAAAATTGATGATTGAATTAATAGAGATTCTGTATATATTTGTGTAGCGGTATTCTTTAATACACCGAATTAGTTACTTACTTTTAAGGAAGAGACGAAATATAAATTAAATGAACAGTGTAACGTTTAAGCTCGCTTTGTTTTTAGCAAGCCAAAACAGTGAAGGCTACGCTTTTGTTTTGTATAATAAATGTGTCTAAAAAATCTCACCAACTCCCTCGCTTCGATATTGGATGTTTCATTACAAACAGTAGTGTTCACGTACAGTCATGATCAGCCTATGTTAGTCTACTGCTGAACATACAGGCCTACCCTAATGCACTCCTTCTCCATTAGGGGTTTTGACCGTATCCCACCACGCTGGTCCAATGCGGGTTGGTGGGTGACACGTACAGTACAGATTTATTTTATTTGGGACATACATTACCATTGGAGCTCAGTGAAAAGGAATCCTGTACCTAAATTTTTTTATGAAAGACTGCACTTTTTCAACATTATTTTAACCAACCTGACTGCTGAAGAATGCAATGCATGAAGTGTTAAAAACAAATGATAAAAATTCTGCTCGGTCTTGACTTTTCCTCAAACAAACTTATCTCGCAAAACAATGTTTATGCAATGGCGCAATCGTCAAGCAATATCACCATTTGTCCAGCGATAATTCGGTTCACACGGCCGCTTCCGCGACTTCCGGCTGGTTCGGACCTGAACCCGTTATCGCGGCCGCATCCGCCGGACACCGGCCACTCGTCCGATAGGGTAATGCTCACCGCAGGCGGTACTTTGCGACTATCCTGATGTTGTGGGTCAGAGATTGACACAGTTTTATTTCTTACTAAGTTGTATAAGCACGAAATATTAGTAACATGCTTTTACTTCTTTCAGGAAATAAGTTTTACTTCAGATTCTGTATTTACAAATTTACTCCTAAAATTTCGAACTCCGAAAAATTTCTTTGATGTAAAGATTATACTATACATAAGAAAAATGTGGATATGAATTTATTTCTTTTTTCTTTTATTTTACTGCGATGAAAATATGTTCGCGACAGAAGTGACGAGTCGTAGCCAGCATTAAATAAAGATATTTCAACTGAGCAAAGATCCGAACACTAATGTAACGTAGTTCGACTTAAACCATTAACACCCACTATTAAGGTTCAAATTCATCTGCGTATTAAACGATATTGTTGCGATACCGATTGTCATGTTTACTAACCGCTACGTCATACAATTGACAGCGGCATAGTCGGTTCGAAGCATTCGATCAGGCACGAATCAATGGTTGCCCTTTATGTGGAGTGAAGTCTATCAGATGGTACTGCGTGAAGGGCGGTAAAGTCAAAACTATCGGAGGGAATAAATGATATCAAAACGTCAATTTCAACTTGAATGGTAAAAGACTGCATAATGGTATCAAGATGAAAGCAAAGAAAATGGTATGGAGATTTAGAGCGATTGTTATTTTTCGTTTCGCCGATAAATTCCTTGCCTACAAAAACAATTTATATGTCTGACGGCTTTTTGGTGTCGCTTATCTGTTATTAAAATAGTAAAAGAAGTAAAATTACTGTCTTACTAATACTCGTCTAACTTCATAATAGCCTATTTGCAGTCTTTACCAATTTTGTTTACAACGTTTCTGTATTTCGTTCGGTTATAAAATAGATATAAAAACTGAAAGTAGTGACAAACCTTTAGGTCAGTCTATTGTATCTCTGATGGCAATATAAATATTTTAGGTCCGCATATTAATAGGTTTAGTTAAAATACTCAAAATGGCATATAAGTATTAGCATGGAATCGTGAGAAAATCACAAAACGGTTATTAACAAAAACACTTATTAAACGAGTGTATTAGATGTGATGGGCACCCTTATGCAAGTGTCGCCTGACACTTTGTTTCGGTCCCCGGAAAGGCGCTTCGGTTCCGGCGGCGTTGTTGTCACCTGAACAACTTCCTGCCATTCAGTGTCCTCGTGCCAGCACGCCCGATGTAAGATGACCCCTGGATTGCTTGTACTTTCGTTGGACAATGTACCTGTGCATGTGGTATGTCGTTGCTTTATGATACTCATAAGTTGAGTTGGGCCTTGGATTTTAACCGGCCTGATCTTTTTAACATTTTAGTATATATATAAATAGATGTTTATTGTACATATCAAATCCACTAATTTACGGATTTTTCGCGTTACTTAAATATTTATTCCCGACGTTTCGATTCTTTCCAGCATCCATGATCACGGGCAGACTAAGTTGGTATATGTCTGTATTTCAATGTTTCGAATAACCGTCAGTTTTATTTAAAAAAAAATTGACATATCGTTCGTTTCTTAATTTTTAATGTTGGTTTCACAAAAGGTTTTTATACTCTGCGTTTAATTTTTGAAATTATTGGATCCCAGGAAGGTGGCAACGACCAACCATCCTCTCTATTAAAATTTGGATATTTTTTAATTTCTATTGCTTCCCGAATCATCCTTGGTATAAATCGATGTTCATTAGCCAGTATTTTTGGTTCATCAAATCTAATATATAGAGAGGATGGTTGGTCGTTGCCACCTTCCTGGGATCCAATAACTTCAAAAATTAAAAAATTGAACGCAGAGTATAAAAACTTTTGAAACCAACATTAAAAATTAAGAAAACGAACGATATGTCAATTTTAAATAAAAACTCTGACGGTTATTCGAAACATTGAAATACAGACATATACCAACTTAGTCTGCCCGTGATCATGGATGCTGGAAAGAATCCGAAACGTCGGGAATAAATATATTTTTAAGTAACGCGAAAAATCCGTAAATTAGTGGATTTGATATGTATAATAATCGCGTAAATAAAAGAAATAATTATGTTTATTGTATTTAAGGTTTAAAAGGTCTGAAAAAGTACAGAATTGATTTTTATTGACAATGCCTACATGGCAGGAAAATCTGATTGATTTAATAAAACATTTATCAAGTCGAGTTGGCTCTCATGATTATTCAGTGGTTATACGTACACATCAATACAGGAAACAAAGTTATAAAAAAATCTATTAAAAAACTACACTAGTTACAGGAAACGACCATTGACTAAACAGAAACTAGGCAAATGAGTTGTCACTCACATTTTTAATGATAAAACTGAGTTATTAAAGTGTAACGAATTTCTTTTTTTAGAAATAGTGTTGTCTTGGCCTTTTGTCCTTACTCAACTCAGAATCACTTGCTTCTCAAACAGGGCGTGTCTTATTCGTCGAAGCTGTATTTATCTAACCAAGTGCAGGCTCAGTTTCACACTGACACCCCTAATGGCCAGTTCGTACGTACAGCGTTCGCCGTGTACCCGCGAATTACGCCGTCCCGCGGTAAGACTACTCCGGCAGGACAAATAGGGAGTTGCGCTTTAACGCATGCAATGAAGCCGCGGCTTTTAATCGTTGCGATTATCCTGTCCCCTTCAGGGCTGTACTTCTGCGTGTTTTGATTGTTTCTTTTGTTTACGCGAATCCCACTCAAAACCCCTAAGCGATAGGGGTGTTTTAGAGGAGGCCTATGTCCAGCGGTGGACTATCACAGGCTGATGATGTGATTCGCGTCACGGCCGTGGTCTAGCCTGTGACCATGGCCACTGAAAAGGGTTCGAAACATCGGATTTTAAATATGTAAAATAAACGCGATAAAATCCCTAAAAAGTCCTTTTATTCAATAATGTTTTGATTGTATTTTACTATGCATTTAATATTGTCTTCCTTTGGAATAACGACATAAAGCTCGATTATTTAAGGTTCTTGTATTTATTTTATTCAGCTACACTAAGACCCTGTGGGTTGCGTTTTGCCATTCCCGATATATTTTTTATGCGACGTAAAATATTCGATAACAGTTATCTCGTATTACTTTTTGCTTTTTTAATAACTATTCTGAGGTGACAAACTCTGTATATATATTATTACTGTATACTATTACTGTAGTTGGTCGTTTACCGAATGTGAATTTTATTAAAATGCCGAGTATGTAGCTATTACTAAAGCAATATATAATTGAATGTCAATTTTTTTAAACGTTTTTTTAATACATTAAGGTTGACGCTGATTATTATTTAATTTAAAAGAACGCTCCATTTAAAACCATCCGTTAAGTTAAGGTTAAATTTAAAAAAATTGTACATTTGGAAAAAAAGATGTATATAGTAGCCCTGTAAGCCGATCGGTGAACATCTGGTGCGCTGCCGGCAATTATCGGGAATTATGCAAAGCTACTGGATCCACGGAAGAAGTACGTTGCTGGCCGTTGCTCAATTTCAACAACAAAACTTTGAAGCAACGTGATAATGATTTAAGTAAATAATGTTAAACATATGCAAATATATATTTAAAAATTGTAACATAATTGTAAAAAAATTTTCAAGTTTTATTCGAAAAACTTTTTGGTTATTTTTTATACCTCCTCTTAAATTGTTACCTTTATCTTATAAATTACGGCTCTAAAAAATACACGTCTATTTTATGTAAGCCAAATTTCGTATCTGTTTAATATAACCAGCATAATTATGCAGCCTCACAAACTACCACATTTACTTAAATATCAGTGTGAGCATCACGCTTACAATCCAAATAGACCCTTACAATCCAAGATGACAACGATAAAATCACGATATCAATAATACGTGTCGCTTAGTTACGTGCTCCCGTAATGAACGGTCCATTTCGTCAGTTGCACTCTGGTTCATTAACACTAATGATGTTATTTCATCCGCAGTTTAATCGTATACGTGACAGTTAAGACCATTTCAGTCGGTTACGGTTTTGATGTGATATCGTTTATGCTCCTTCAGATCTTGTCGCCTAATAAATAAATACGTGAGTGACATAAATAGTTCTAATAAAGTCTAGGGGTGTATGACAACGTTTAATTTGTTATTAACTGGGCGAAAAATACCACATTGTCTACTCTTAAAGTAATTAAAGCTTTGGTTCTATTAAGAATTGGCGACTGACAAATACATAGACTTACTGTTCTTAAGGTAATAAATACATATTATAGGATACAAACACTCCGACACGTGAAAAGCAATATTTTATCTTCCAATATTTTTACGAGGTGATAAACACACATTTGACTTCAAGCGGGTCATGTGATATTAGCTATTTTCTGGATGATTAACATGTGATATAACCTATTTTCAAGATTGGTAATTACTGATTATCGAAATAAACTTACAATCGTGTATTAGTGCGTTTGATGGACGAATAAGAAACAAATTTGATTTAATGACACTATAAAGACTATACATGTCTTGTGTTTGTTGCAGTACAGAAGCAAAAATTAAACGTAGTTACGTGATTTTTTTATAAACGTCTTTTTAGTAACTGTTTTATTTAATTACTCTATATAAAGCAGCGTTTAATCGGGCGTCAATAAAAACGTTATTCGGTCGTAAACTGCTTGTCTCGATTTCGTACAATATGCTGACCTCTAATCGAGAAACAACTTTTACCGCTTTATATATAGTATAATACGTTATTTGAATAAGCAGTAATTGACAACGCTTATAAAAATTATTTGAACTGTTTTTTATATGTCATAATTAATTATTAACAAAATTAACTATAGTTGAATGTTCATCTGTAACATAATGTAGTTCTTTCGTAAAATTATATACTAATCTCGTACCTTAATGAAAAATATACAAATTTACCTTACTATTTATGAAACAACGCTTCACTTGTAATCTCCTAATTTTGTTTCACATTAAAAAAGTCCGGTACAAAATTGAGATAATTAACTACGTGGCATTATTCTGATACATATTTATGTGCAAATTGAAGAACATTTTCAAAAATAATCTTTAAAGAATTGATATGCAGCATCGTAAGTGGTCGTTTGAATTGTTAATGAGGCCATTCGGGGTTCGAATCCCGATATCTTAGACGTGAATTCTTTAAATTGCGTCAATCTGTTTGATATGGGTTGAATATTCACGAAGAATGTTTTCTTTTTATATTATGATAAGACACGAAATAAAAAGACTGAGGAGATACGAAGCAGATAGAGTATTGTACAATGCTGTTTATTTTTAATTTATTTGTTTAAGCGAATGCACTACACACTACACACTGTAATGATTGTCAAGCAGGCATTACATTTCGGTATGTTTACTACAATGTACAGTAATCAATGTAGTTTTAGTAATGAAACCAAATCTATAGTTAAGTCAATTACGGTTTAACCAACCCGCATTGGACCAGCGTAGTGGGATACGGTTCAAAACCCCCTAATGGATTTCAAACATTTTCTCATTAAGGCAACGCAGCCATTTGTAATCTCTACCTCTACCTTCTTGTCGCATGTTTGCATTTTAAAATTAGCAAAACTGCATCATGAAAATTTGTTTCGTGGTATAAAAAATAAACAATTCTTTTCAATACATTCATTTTAATTCAGTAGTATAAAATATCCATGAATGATTCTGGTAACGCATACTACACATACTATTACTTCTGGTTACACATACCGGTGATCTTTCGAAATCATCATTAAAAGCGACACGCGACACCGTGGCTTTACGACTCCAACGCCATAATTAGGCCGTATCGGTCTATGGCGCTTATTCCGAGACGCCACCGATAACGCCGATGCGGACCGTTAGTGCATCTTATTAATTCGGTACGATATTTAGTTTTTATCGTCCGATTACGGTATACCGCATTTTAATTATATCGGTTAGGGCCTAGTTAGTTTACGTGGTGCGTGTGATTTGGAGAAGAACGCGGGGTAATGTTGTACCAACTAAATTGATTATTGTCGATCTTTGTTAAATACATATTATTTAACAACATCGATTTGCCGCGCTCTTGCTTTAGCTTAAAAGCTCACAAACTGAAATATGTAAATAATTTACTTCAAACTTATCACAGCTTCCAAACGAAAATATGTCAATTCTCAAAATGATTCCTCAGTCGGCAAAAAAAGCCCACTAAACTGTTATAGACAATGCCAAAGGTAACGGTACTGAAATATTCAAGCGTTTACAATCATCGAAACGAGCTCAAACCATCCACAGTGAATCATTCGGTTCCGTGAAAGCGGAAACGTTCGAATACCCGCCATTGTGGTAACACGACCGAATTTAGACGCCCTATCTTACTCTTAGTACGCATAGCTCCTTATAGACTACGGGGGCAATGTAAACCTGCCGGCTTATACGAACACCTGCCCTAGCGGCGAATCACGGAGGGTGCGCCGGGTGAGGCAGGTAAACGGTCGCCGGGTCGGCCGTAAGTCCTCGTGCGTTCGCGCGCTTTTGTTTTTTTTTTTTCAACAAAATGGCGTCGTGTGTCCAGTTTGATGTTATTAAAAAAAGAGCTTTATTTTTAATATTTACTTATTGCCAGTTCAATTTGCTACTTGCTATTTTTTATCAAAAATTTAAATGAAATATTTCTTAGGATAAAATGTTTGGAAATCCTTTATTTTATACGAAGTAATTTATTTTTAATTAAATTTTTCATATAGCTTTTTATAAGATAGCGTGAAATCAAATCGATATTCAAATTTGCTCAATATATTTTTATAGGAATTCATAAGTCATAAATAAACTGTAAACTTCCGTACTCTCACACGTCTATAACTCGTACATATTTTACAAGTTGTGCAATATCAATGGCTCGTTCTTCAGCTATGTTAAAAAGATTAACGTCCAATTAACTTGATCTCTTATCCCACTGTCGCCAGTTAATTAAGCTGGCGTCGACTTAAACGGCGATATATTTTAAAAACGCCTAATGCTAGATACTTTTTAATTTCCCATAGCTGACGCTTTACAATATTAATCATATTAAAGGGTTATACAATTCGTTGCAACTGAGTTAGTCACGCGACCTACGCAATGATGGATGACCACGAAAGATGCTGTTAAAATGGATGCTGCGTGTAGATTAACTTCTTTATTGTATACCAGCCGTATCAACTGCATCCGTAGCCTAGTGGTAAGGGCGTGTGCTTTGGAAACAGACGGTCGAGTTAGGTGATCGATGCGTCGGATGGGCATGTAAATAGTCGGTCCTGCGCCTGATCTCTCTCCGGTCGTGTCGGTTATCCGTCCCTTGCGGCTATGAGGGTGAAGGAGTATGGAGTGTACTTGTGTGTTCGTGTACACTTGTGCACTATAATATCTCCCGCGCAGTTGGCTGATCTCTAATATAGATGCTGATAAAATAATGATACAGGTTGCCGTAGTCGGATTCGACTAGAAGGACATTATTAATATTAATATCAGCCGTTCATATAAAAGATTATGTCACAGAGACATCTGAATTTTATGTTATTCTTTGATGTCTGCCATAAAGGCTGGAGTTGATCTAAAAACTGTGGTAGTGTATGACAACGTTGTTTTCAGACAAAAATGAAAGCAAGTGGTAACACCATAGAGTAATATACCATTTCTACACAACAGGCAAATATCGTGGGTAGAAATGTACGAATCGATATCGTTACGACCATAGATAATGGTCTATTGCCATAAATTTAACCTCATGTCTATTGCCATAAAAACAATTATACCGAGCAGGAGTCCCGTTCGCCGAACGGAGACTTTTGACCCTTGCATTCTCTAATACACCATATAAGTATTTCACAATGCAACCAGATATAGGCTAGATGGGATCTAGGCTAATGTGACCTTTAGTGCTTCCATTCTGCTAGATTAGTGTGAGAATTGATTGAATCGATAAATAGAAAGACGATCGATATTTCTTGTACAATTGATTTCTTATTTATTAATGTTAGAATCTAGAGAAAAAGAACATGAAGTATTAGTGTTATTCAATGGAGTTTAAAATCAAAACATTATGTGTATTTTTTCCTAAACCTTTTTTTTAACTGTAGTGATCATTTATCTTGTCTTAATTGAATTTCTTCTTCTTAAGATTACTTTTATTTGAAAAAAATTGTTTCCTATACTTATATATTTCATAATTAAGTTTGGATCACTAATCAACTTCAACTAAACTTCAAGGTTGTAGTGAAGGGCGTTGCAAATATGAACCAATTGAGGTGCGTGTCGATGAACTTGTATAGTATAATTACGATGTACAATAAGCGAACGTAGCATACGTATAAATGAACCACAAAGTATCATTTGCGCAATCGATAATGGACTTAAAGTTTTCGGTGTACGCGGCAGATTGGCTTGCTTTGTTTTTCGGTTCGTCAGTCGGCGGGTTGTAACGATCGCGATATTAATTTTTACTAGTGATTAATCATATTAGAAAACCGATCAGTATTTTTCTCCGTATGTCTGATAGTATATTTGTTGAATTGTACGTGGTTTGATAGTTTTAAATACTAAGATAAATATCCATCATCATCAGCCTGTGTTAATCCACTGCTGCATATGGCTCCCCTAATGCACGCCTTCACCATTAGGAGGTTTTAGACCGTATCCCACCACGCTGGTCCAATGCAGGAATCCCAATTGTTTAAAAGTAAGATGGTCCAACGCATGCATTGCTTTTTAAATAATTGGCTGATCTGCCCAAATTGTCCAACCAATCAGAAAAAACAACAATAACAATGTGTTTTGACCTCCGGTTTATAAAGCAAGGGCCAATACCGCTAGTAGTACATGATAGCCACATTTAGCTTTAGAAGAATTAAAATAGAATGCTTTTTTTATTTTGTACAAATAATTTTTAATCTGTGCACCTCTAACGCTTCGAAATGGCGCGAAACTACGAATCGGTAAGCAACGGCCACATTCATCGACGACGCACCGAGTTCGTCATAACTATCGGCATTTCGACATTTATTATGCCGTTCGCGGCGGGCTTGACGATTATGGGGTAATTTAGATATATCCATACTGAGGTTGCGCGATCTGTTACGAAATTGTAATGGGCCGTGCCAGATTTATTCTTGGACAATAAAGTCTAAATGTTGCCAGTTTAACTGTAAATTTACTTTCAAGTGTATTCTTCGGGATGCTATTTTATTTTATTCTAAAAAGAATTTTGGTAGTCTTTTAAAGCTGTTCTTCGAGATGCTGTTTTTCTTGATCCTGAAAGTTTATTACTTAAGTAAAAGCATTGTGTTCAGTACTGGCTTAACTGATGCTACAAGTACTGGTGTAATGTTATAATTTAGTTAAGATTTTAGTTATTTAAAATGTGACATTTATTATCGATAACGTCTTACTTGACTTTTCATATTGCATTACTTTTACTATATAATGTACCAACATATAGGTACTTCCGACTTTAACGTTCCGACCTGGCAACATTCTGCCTTTATAAGCGTCATGACGAATCGGAATGGCTATTCTCCGGCGAGATGATTTCCCTCGCCCGGCCGACGTTTTGTTTGGACTAAGCGTTGGTACGTTGACTTCGCGTGCATATGAAACATTCATGTCGGTTACGTTTTTTTTTTTAAATACTTTTATGATGCAGGCCACTGGTAACGTGTATTGCTACCTTTTTTATTAGTTGAAAAAAATCATGCGTTCCTTTATTGAAGTGGATAAAAAAATTTCTAATTTCATGAACGCTGTCAAAACAAAACATCGTTTTTGTCATAGGTATTTTTATTAGTAATATTTAGTAAACTTAATGACTATTTCCGCGATTTATAAAAACTAAATAAATTTTTCAAACTACGCAACGGACTTTGATGCGATTTTTTTTAAATGTATAGAGTGATTGAAGAGAAAAGTTTATATGAGGAATTCATGCATAATATTGTAGAGAAACGCTGGTAAATCTATACATTTTTTCATAGATTTTACAGATATCAGTATTGAACCCGGACGGAGCCGGGGCGGGTCTGTATTTATTAATATAACATATACCTTTGTGTTTCGTCTTGTATTAGATAAACGCCATAAAAAGTCCTAAGTTGAACATACATTTGAAATCGCTTTCGCTTGTGAATTGGAAGGGCGATTTCATATAACGGTCTTCTAATACATTCTGTTCGATAGCTATTGTTGTGGCACCAATGAGATCCTTCAACGTCGAAAATTTGTGTGGTCTCCCTAAATTATAATTAGAATACTTTGCTCGCCTGCATATTATCAATTTTAAATTAAATATTTCAATATGTTAAAAGTACATCATCGATTATTATACGTGGCGCAAGATTTAGGGAATGATATATAAGTAGATACTCACAGATATATTATAATATTTATATTATTATGTTAACGCTGATCAATTAAAATGTTTTATTTTGAGTGTCTTCCTTGGCATTGTCAGCTGGTAAAACGGCTATTTATTAAAAACAATAGGCTAAAAAGCCATTAGATATCTGTTTGCAAAATAGTACAGTTTAATGATCCCTTGTAACCCCTTAAACACTTTCAATGTTTTCGAACTAATTAATGCTAGTTTTCTTTGGCCAGTTCGTGTCCTGCATTCCATTAGTAGGAAGTAATTAGATTCTATTGTCTCGCCTTATCTGTGCGACATGCAAGACCAATTGTTCTTGGAACAGGGATAGGGCCCTAAGCGCTACACGGGTTTGGTCTTTTTATTGCTTAGGAGAGCAGGCAGTGCTTGTAATTGCATAGGGCTTAAACTGTGTAGTCTAGAAATTAGTGATATATTATTTAATCTTTTAATTTAGTGTTTTTATATTTACTTGTAGAGATTTAACCGATTACATGCCATTGAAATTAACATGGCACAAATGAAAGGAGGACTATAAATTTTTGGCTTCATCCTGCTTTAGCATAAAATTGACAAAAATATAATGGAATAACAGCATAAAAGCAACATGCATTAAGCATTCTAAAATTGTAAAACAAAAAATTTATATCGATAGTGATTTATCATGATCAGCCTGTGATAGTCCACTGCTGGACATAGGCCTCCCCTAGTACACCGCTACCCATTACGGGGTTTTTGGACCGTATCCCACCACGCTGGTCCAATGCGGGTTGGTGGGTGGACCGACTTTTTACATGCCCATCCGACGCATGTGATTACTACTACTATAAAAAGAAAAATAAAATTCATACTATTTAGAAAGAGAAATTAATGTAACCCATGCATCCTATAACAATGAAGTAGCGTCGTGCTAGCTTTCTTGATAGGAAAGAAATTCAGGAAGTCATTTAAGTAATAACAATGCTTAAGGTACGTATTCTCTTTCGTTCCTATCAGATACATTATTAACATTAATTCCACCTTTTCGTTTGCTCAAATATATTGTTTAATACTCGTAAAGCATAACACAGACCATATAAAAATGTTCTTAGATACTATCATAGGAGCCACTTAGCGTAACTATAGTGTTTTACACTCGCAAAGCGTAACAAATACCGAATAAACATTTTCATAGACACTATGGTCGTGTCGCCTACTCGTGCCTTAACGAATCCTTCTCCAAATTGAAATTAAACTTATAAATATGTTCGTTGACACTATGGTCGCGTCGCCTTCTCGGGCCTTAACGAATCCTCGTCCAAATTTTATATAAACCCATAAACATGTTCATTCACACCACCATACCATAGTCGCTTATTTATTCCATAAAGTATCCTCGTCCAACTTGAATATAAACCCATAGATATGTTCCTAGACACTACCATACTCGCACATGGTCGCCTTAGTGCCACAAGTCGTCCAAATTCAGTATAAACTCATAAATATGTGCTTAGACACTATCGTACTATGGTCGCCTACCCGTGCCACAACGAATCATCTAAATTCAGTACGAACCCATCGATTGAATAGACAACAGATGCATCCGAATGTAAGGACAGCTCCCCGCCTATAGAAAATGTTCCGGACGGGTGCATTATCCCTTGCGCTTGCAGCTGCCTATCGCTGTCCCTTTCTGACATGTGCGTATCGTTTTCCGTCCCTCTCGCACTTTGCCTGTCGAGACGTGTTATTATATTTTTTTTCGATAAAATCGCTTTCTAGATTGTAATAGTGTAACGTTATTATTACTTTTATTTATGCGAATATTACTATTATAAGAGTTTCTAATTAAAATTAATAAAATTAAAAAAGTTCCAACAAGTTATTGGGATAAATCGTAATGCCATTAACTTTATGTAACGTACAAACTTACGCACGTGTTTTTAAGTTAATGTCGGAGCTTGTCGAAGTTAACTTTTATATTGTTTGTAATATTAATTACAATTTCTTTACAGGTTCTATCGGAGATAAGAAATTTACTATTTCTTATATCTAAAATATGATTTAGATAATAAAGATGAGCAAGGTAAATTTCCGCTCTTCTTTCTTAACTTTTTAGGCACCTATATAACACACATTATTAAAGCGACTATATTATTTTAAAAATAAACTACTTTAAACTTCTACTAGTGCAGGAAGGTGACGACATTATTTTTCATCTGAACGGATAACAAAACACTACACTCCACCCCTGGCTTCGTTCGCCAGGTCGGCCACGTGTTCCGTGCGTTATTTTTTCGTACGTTTTTTTCCAACGGACGCGTTCAATTTTTTTGTTATATGTATATAACTTGTGCTTTTTGTTGCGCAAGAAACGTTATGGTTATGGGATAAGTTAAACTTTTTGGTGGCGACTGATTTAATGCTTGTTTAAACGTGAAACTGTTGCAACTTAATCGTGGACGTTGTTTGAGATATTGTACTGTATTATTCGAATTTAAATTCTGATAGCTTTATTGATCACATCATCAATCAATTGATACACTTACTTATTGCTTGTCTAAAAATCTATCACCGGTTCGGAAAAGGACGCCTGTGACCTGAGAAGAAACGGTGAAAGGAACTCGGCAAATCTCAATTTAATTACTATTTTAAGTAATGATGGTACTATGATAGCTAAGTTTATTAGTTCTATTAAGATATTTGTAGATAATAAGCGGAATAGGATAGTCGAAATAGGTCGGAAAGTAAATTAAATTTAGGCGCTCTTTGTGATAGCCAAGCGTCTATTATTACGCGGTGCTTCACAAGTACAAGCGTATTTGGTTTTCAATATTATCAATTATCATTCACTTTATTTCAGCTATTAGTTAATAGGATATTGATACAATAATTTTAAGTGACTCACCTAATCAAAGTAATTTGAAAAACATGATTCCCACAAACGACCGAATACCGTTAAATACGTGAAATTTATTAAACCGCCAAAACTGGTTCCGTACATAATTCCGATGTTTCGCAGAGTATAAATGAAGCACAGATAAAAAAGGAACACGTTGCACTGTCAACACACAACTATATTGTGAAACATGATTCATCGTCCGATCAGCATTTGCAGAACGCCAACAGCACAACGCTTTTTCTCGACTTGTTACGATAAAATGTATTACAATTTTATTTATATATTACGATTCGACTTTAACGACTTTCGATTTGTTTCTTATTTAAGCAAATTTGTTCTATTGATGCCATTTGTTAAGGGTAATGGAAATTAAAGGCTAATTAAAGGCTGGAAACAAAGTTCACCTTATTGAATTTCTGAAGAAAGACAGGGAAACTAGCGTATGTCAAACTGTAGTTTTTTAAACACTGTTTACTCTAAATATGTTCTTTTCGGTTTTTATTAATATTAGTGCCGCTATCGTCTAACAGAATAAAAGGTAAGGTAAGGCAAGAACTCAATTCTCGTAACTGTCAACTCATTGAACCAAACAATCATAGCTGTGATGAGCACAGCCATTACAGAGAAATCATTTAGAGTTAAGATTTATTAATTACCGGTGGAAATTAATTGAGTTTTTTAACGTTCAAGCGAGAATTTACGCCGGCTATAACAAGTACGTTTTATACGCAATCCGATTGGAGTATTTTATGTTGGTTGCCTGTTTTTTTTGTCGTTAGGACAATATATAATAATATCATACGCATTAAGTAACTTGAAATAGTATCGGACTGTTTCTTATTTAATTACATATTTTATAATTATTATTAATAGGATTCCCGACTTGTAAACAATTGTTCAATACATTTTAAATTAGAATAATAAAACGCGCCTACTGGCCAGTTATGTGATAAATATCTGCTGACATATATAGTAAGATTTTTTTTTTTATTTTAGATCTCTACATTATCAGCTTGTGTTAGCCCACTGCTGCATATAGGCTTCAACTTATGCATGCCTTCTCCATTAGGGGGTTTTGGACCGTGTCCAACCACGCTGGTCCAATGCGAGAAGGTGCGTGGACCGACTTTTTACATGCCCATCCGACGCAGGGATCATTTTACTTTTGAGACAATTGGGTTATCGGCCAAATGTGTCCTAACCAACAAGAAAACAACGATAGCACTAAATTGTTTCCCACGGATTCAAACTTCGGTATATATAGCTATGTCCGGTTTATAAAGCGCAAGCCCTTACCACTAGGCTACGGGGTAAGTTGCTCAAAAAAAATCTCAACACTGGCTACTTATAGTGAATCAAATTAAAAATAAACCAATCCTCGCCAAGAACCGGCATCAATCGGTACGGGATAGAATCGTATAGCAGTCGCTCCAGCGGCGTTAGCGAATTTGGTCACGTACCGGACAAAAAGGCGTACATGTGTTCGTGGGGCACATGTGATACGCGCCACATGTCGGCCACTTGAGCGCTTTTTGTCGCCCCGCGGTTATGGGAACCGATCGCTGCTCCCCTAACGCTCATCCCGTCTATAGTGGGTCTGTTATTTATTGTGTTATTTAAAATAACGCTTTTACGACGAGGTATGTAACATGTTCTCTGTTTGACGGCAACGTATTTATGCGTTAAAGTTTTGACGTAAATTATTTTAGATTTTTTTTAATGTTTTGTTTCGAGGCGATGCTAAAAGCTGTATAGGATTGATTTAATAAATAAAAACAAAGCAATATAACGTAGCCTAATGGACCCATCTTAATATACCCCTCTAATGGATAGGGGTGTATACGGGGAGGCTTATCTCCAACAGTGGACTATCACAGTATGATGATGTATGTAATATAACGATTTTTTGCTTGAAATTTTATGTATAAGTTTAAATATTATTAAAAATATTTAAATACGCTTAAAGATACTTTCCAGTTTTGAAACGTCGCAGTGTGACGTGTTTAGAAAATATTTGATATTCATTAATCCAAACTTTACCACCCGCTGTATAGAAAAAGCTGTAAATCCAGCATTCTAGTGTATAAAAAACAAATAGGCATTTGTTAAAGTATAATTGAAAGGGTTTTTGGAGGTTCAGTCGGGTGTCCCGTGGATACGGCGCGCTGCGGGACGCAACGGACTATCCCTCGGTATTTTTATGTTTGAAAGAATAAATACTTTAAATGAAGATTTATAACGAGATGTACACAACACTAGGAACTTATATCTTATTAGTGGGTTTACGATGTTGTTGTTCGGTAAAAATTATAAGATACCTGAATATATCATAAATTATATTGTATTCTAGTAGCGATGACTTAACGCGCGCTGCCAAGATTTTTATTAAAACATAGAGCCCACACGGGCCACCTTGCGAATTATGTATAGTAATGCTAACACGGAATAAAGTGCAGTAACATGTGGTTATTGTTTATTAATATTTTATATTTGTTCCAAATAAAAATTTAACATCTTTAAAATTTCATCACTGTCCAGAATACACCGGTTAATTGGCAAATTGCTTCTCGATACGTAATCATAATCAATAAAAAACTACAATCGAATGGCGCCAAAATTATGACGACTGGATTGGACCGTGTGGTTCTCGAATGTTTTCTTCTGCCCTGCCAGTGATCGTTCGTTTATGGACAGTGACAAAAACATGTTACAAGCAATTTATAGCAATCAGATTGTATATCGTTTTGAAACCTGAAATAATTTAAATAAAATACCAGATTTTTATTGTAAACTGTCTATTAATACTGGCATTTGCTATTTTTTTTTTAATCTATGGTTAGTTTTATTTCTCGTCCTTATGTACACACCCTTCGCGCCTTTTTGTTAATAAAACTTCAAATATTATTCAAATCACACGGTAATTATACCAGTTACCAAACGTATTCTGTCGATTACTCAATGTAATCGAAAGATAAATAGCTGTAATCAATATGTGAATGTTTAGTTAAAGATTTTATTTTACACAGATATTAAGTACAACTGATCTACATTCAGTGCAAAACTGTAACAACGTTAGTCACGGCGACCTTCGCAACTGGCTAATGACCATAATGGCTGCGCAGTGTGTCGTGGACCATATTATCGCTGTCAATGCACGAATTAATTCGGCCGGCCTTGGCTGATTTAATGGGCCTTTCGTTTTGGTTTTGCGTTTTTAGAATATGTCGCTTACCATTTTGTCAATTTACGAAATGGTTTTGTAATGATTTTTTTTATTTGTTCCAAAGTCGATGCATTTAAAAAGTGGACAAAATTCAATCTGCGATTGGTTGCGAAGGATATCGTTGCTGTTTTTACCGAAGTTTTATATGTTTTAACCGATTACAACACATTGATTTATTTATTAGTATTGTTCCGTTTTCAAAAAAAAAATTCTTTCTTTTTTGTTTTTTAAAAGTCTAAGGTTAAGACGTTATCAAACATAGTGCCATATAAGTAGTAAATATTAAAGAGTAGAAATAGTTAAAACTGATCGCTTCTCATAGCAAGTTGTTTAGCTTTAAAAACACTTTTATTTTTTCTTTAAACATTGTTACTGCTTAGAATAATGATTGATTAACTTAAAGAACGAACCAGTATCATCCATCACTGTTCCTACGGGATACATACAATGTTACGCAAGAGAATTCAATAAAGAATCTGTTGTACGCAACTATAATGTACCGAGTGCAGTTCACACGATGGACTGATTGGCCTGTTGGCCGAACCGAAGCCGCTACCCGCTGTTAATTGGCCGATCGCATCTGTACTATCGGGTAATTGAGTCTAGTTGGCTTATAAAAAGGATTTGAATCGGCATGACGAAAGATAGTGCACTGTGATCAATTGGTATACTTTTATGACGCAATTTAGGGTTTTAACGAAGAGTTATCGTAGTTCGAGATTCTGTTATTGATTGCAATTAAATATTTAACTAACATTCAGTTAATTAGTGACCGTAGATTTTTTAAATTCTTATCTTTTTGTGATTGGTTACAAACAGATTACTTGTTCAAAGTTAAAGTATAATATTTTGAGATCGAACGCAGCTGGTCGTTGGCACCATGTAGCGCGGGTTCGTTGTTCCCTGGTAATTTGTAAATTAACTATTTAATATGCTTGTTTAATATAACTTTCTTTATATCCGACCTTTTTGTGATAATCTCTTAGACATAAGTTGCGGTTAACCGCTGTAAACCTTTGTTATTAGGTGGATATTAGGCAGATTACTGTCATATCAATGAGTGTTTCTCAATTAGGTGGCTTTTTTTCTAGATTATTATGAATTAATAGAAAATTCTCCTCTATTATTGGAACAATATGTTATACTGAGAATTTTTTATATGCATAAATTACTTTTTTAAATCGTAACCCCATACATTAGTATCCTTATAAGTTCATTGATAAAAAAAAAAGTTTATCAAAGACCAAATAACGTCAGCATTCAGTGTATGCCACGATTAGAATTGGCATTCCGCGACCATCCGATTGCAGTGTGGCCTTAATAGACCATTAGTGGTCTATTAGCTGGCTGCGATTTCAACGTTTGTTAGTATTCATACGTCTCGGTGCCCGATTACTTCGCGTATTGAACTATTTGAGGGTATAGAGAAAGTGAAATGTAGTTGTAATAGAAATGGATCCCGAAAGGAGCGAAGGAGAGAGTATGTAGATGGCGTTCGTGTGTTACAAAAACTTTGTTCGCATGCGTTATTCAATAATGTTTTACTTGAAATATTAATATAATTGGATTATATTTAAGATATGGAGAGATATTTTTTTATTTATTTATTTATTCTAAGTGCACAAAAAAATGTACAAAGGCGGTACTTAATGCCGATGGCATTGTCTACCAGCCAACCTTTGGGTGGTGAAGAGAAAACAAGGTAGGTGCACCAAAATAAGTCATTTTAATGTATATTCAATGTAAACAACAGAATAAATATTAGTAGATAGATAATAATATACTTTACTAATATTCTTCTGAAAAAACTTATATCTTTATGCTGTTAGGGCATCGTTTCAGGCCGTGGGCAAATGAGACATGGATCTTATTTAAATTGAACTTTAAAGTTTTAAAAAGTTATTGGCTGAACGTCATAAATTTATAATTTAAAATATGATGTTAGAAGACAATTGATAATTTCATAAATAATATTTGGATTACGGAACAAAGCATTTAATTGCAAAGATATAAAAAAAAAGTTGTTTACAGCTGTCTCTTTAGCTTTGTTATTTCGTATTTTTAAAAAATCTGGCAGCAAAGGCCTGATTTTTTACATTTAGTTGTTAGTAAGATTATGTTTGTTCCCTCAACAATAGGACGTTGGTGGGCTTGCGCCGGTCGCGTGTGATAGCATTGTCTCCAGCACACGATATCACTATGAATGTACCTTCTAATGCCATCCCTGAATCTATGATCTGATTTGTAACCTAAAATATATCCTTAGCGTCATAGTAAATACTCACTCCTGAAAAGAAACAACTGATTTATACATTGTATTTGTATTTCTTTCACGGAAAATTGCTTAAACTAGTTTATAGAGAGCTAAAGACAAGTCACAGAAGCTAGTTTGAAGTTCCATTAAAGCGAATAATCTTTTATTAACATAAATCCACAATACTTTTTGGCTAAAATATGAAACAATGAACCGAAATAGTGTGTTGTCTCGCTTAAGAATAAGAACCCACGACCCCGGTTTGTAAAGCGACCTATACCGCTAGGCTATAGGAGCAGTCGATTAGAAAAGTACTATATTAGCATTATATGTTAATATATTACGCTTTTACTGGCTTTTCGTCTGTGGGAAGGAGGTTACTTAATGCTTTTATCGTTTCACTATAAATTTAACTTATCAAACTTGTTCCACTCGGACCGCTCTCTAAGAATTTGCATAGGGCTATAAGTTTCGTTGGGAATGAAATGGTCAGTTTAAAGTATGTTTGTAGGATGACAAATAAAGATTTAATTTCAGTATTTTATAAGATTAGAAATGATTTTTGCCCAAAATAACATAGATAAGTGCACCTACTATTGTTTGGTAAACAATAATTTACTAAATACTCGGTATCTGAAATTAGATGAGAATAGCCGAAGATAGGAAGCGGTGGCGTGCATTAGGGGAGGCCTATGTCCAGCAGTGGACTAGCGCAGGCTGATGAAGATGATGATGATGATGATGATGATCTGAAATTTTCAACTTTATCAACCATGACAGTTTGTTTAATTACTATATATTAAGTAAGCTATTGACATCATTGGTGTTGTTTATTTTAAAAGCAAATTTTTCCTACATATTTTATGACGAATCAAAACTTTGTTTATTAGGTCATAATATAAATACACCGCATATAATTCTCTTAAGTACGTTACTGGTTTGCCCTGGACTTGCTTGTCGTCAGTTCATTAGATAAATGTTAGTCACGTGTATTTGCGAGGTCGTTCCAAAGCCCACGCTGCGGTCAAACGCCCTACGCTCTATACAATTTGTGACGACCTAAGATGATTCTGAGTCAGTGTAAAACGGTGGTAAAATTATAGGGCACGAAAATCTGAACTGACACGCGATGCTAGAAATTTCTGTGTTGAATTTAAGATGATTTAGAACTGATTGTGATAATCTTTGGGGTAAAAATTACAGTGTCTATTAAGCTACACTTTAATAGAAATACAGTCTCTAATAGATTACCGGATTTACAGAATATACTAAAATTCTCATGTAGAATATACAGTTTGGGTACTTTATTGCTAAATAATTGAACTCGACTGTTAATCTGTACAAAGTATTTTCTCTTGCTCAAATTCTTTGTAAATTTTTGCACTTATTAAATCTATAAACCCCTAAGAAGTATCAATATGTTACCTTGCTTGTGATAATTAATGTTTGATTAGGATCCAATCTAGTATTGTTATCTTATTGTAGCTGTGTATAAAATTTGCTATAACATAATCTATTATGCCTTCCAATTAGCGAAAAAGGCTCGTAAAATACTGTTGCAAGAAATGGAGCTCAAACGCAATTCAAGCCAGCAATTAAATGTAATATCTATATTACTCCATTTTCCATTGCATCTTAATCTACGCATTACGCATCTAATGGATCTCTATCGCGGATATATAAATCTCGAACGCTTCTCGTATATAAACGTTGTCGCCTCGTTTCGAACTTTCCTATTGACAAGTCCAATCCTTATAAGCCCGCGGCTCGGGGGAGCAATTAAAAGTAAATTGCACTGGTTCTGTAAACAGATTTAAATCGGATCAACGATAAACATAACGGAAATCTCGCTTAATATGAGCCCGTCGAAGGTAGGTCGCGACTGTTTGGTCAAAGAAGTTTTCTCACGCGTTCGCTTTATGCAGAAAAGTGTTTATTATGCGACCATAGGATATTTAAACAAGATCTTCTTACTTTTGATATGTGTTAATCACATATTTATCTTAAGTTAAAGTATTATTTTAAATGTGTTTATTGCAACAGAGTTGCACAATTTCACTTCCAAGTTCTGCATTTGGTAAAGTCGTGACGAGACATTTTGGGTTTTTAATTATATTATACGAACTTCATTAAGATTTATTTAATATGACTATGTATATAAGTAAATTGCAAGTTATTTGCCAAAATATTAAGTAAGAATTTGTCACTTTATCTTGTTTAATGATATCAGGCATAGACATAAACTTTATTCTGACATATAGACACAAAACTGGAGTTTTATATACATAAAAGTCGTCAAACATTATACTAAAGACATTAAATTACATATTGGTTTATGAGGTCTTCACATTTCTTGTTGCATTTGCAATAAGTCATTAACCCCATTGATATAAAACAGGTAGTCTCTCAAACTGGTACCGGGTTTTAATGATAATGATATCGGAGATTTTATTTCTTTATACGTGTCCAACCGCTTGCATCCGAAGTGATGTTTATTTGTGCATGACATGATTCTTTTTTGAATGAGTTTAATTTTATTTTTATTAAAAAAAGAACAAACCGTTTACATTAATGACATTTGTATTTCGTGTTAATGATGTATGCGAGATAATATTATACATAATAAACTAAATATATATTTGCCTTGAGTCGGCTGCCGAAAATATTAATTATTTGAATAAAAAATTCTTAAAGTATCGTATGAGATTCATCCAGTCTTTCCGAACCACCGTTATAGGCTTTTTAAATGGCCCATTATCTCGGTCTTTAACACTCTAAGAGTAAAATGGACCACATAAGGGCATCGGTTCTAACACGTCTGGTCCCATTATCGGAAACAACAATGGTGGTATCGCTCCGCCTTATATAGTCTGTGACACTACGTTGCCGTTTCATGTGAAGACGGTTTAACCATTGTTAACTGGGGATCGAACTTGGATAAGCGGTTAATGTAATGTGCCGCGTTTCCGAACTGTTCAGATGTTTAATTGATAGTTGTGGGTCTGATATAGAACGTAGTTCTTATTTGAATAGAAAAAGTGTTAAATAAACTCAGTGATTAGTAATTCATCGTAAAATACTTAAGATTAGGCGCTAGGACATTTAAAAATCAAGACATTAAGCACGTAATCATAATAAAAATCGATTGGCAAGCCAAGTGCTTTATCCGATCCAATCTGTAATCCGATCGCAACAAAAAACCAATCTCGTTCGACACAAGCATCCACTAATGCAGTCAAATTCACAAGAACACATCGCTCCACCCAAAGCCGGTCTTTCGCCATCCATTGTGCGGCCATGCGACCGTATTAATGAATTATACATCGATTCATCACCTAACAATGGATGCATCTCGTCACACGGGTTGTGGCAATTAAGGTAATGAAGAGATTGATTATGGCTTGAGAGCGCGATCCGGACGGTATTATGTTAGGATGCTTTATCAGCTTATATTGGGTAACTTCGATGTGTATGTGTCGGTTTATTTTTTTATCCATGACGTTATGCTTCCCGACTCATGTGTTTGGTAAGCTTAATCTAACTTAGAGTTTGCGGTAAGCTACCGTTCTCACGAAACAGGACGACGAAATTTAAGGCTGAGGATATACCAATGTTTTATCATCATCATCAACGCTGGTCCAGTGCGGGTTGGTTCATCATCACCATCATCAGCCTGTGATAGTCCACTGCTGGACATAGGCCTCCCCTAATACACCCCTATCCATTAGGGGGTTTCGGACCGTATCCCTCCACGCTGGTCCAATGCGGGTTGGTGGGTGGGCCAAATTTTTACATGCCCATCCGACGCATGGGTCATCTTACTTTACAGACAATTGGGTGATCGACCCAAATTTCCCTTATCCAACAAGGAAATAACAATTAAAATTTGTTGAGTCCCCGTAGGATTCGAACCCACGACCTCCGGTTTGCAAAGCACACGCCCTTACCACTAGGCTACAGAGGCAGTTACCAATACCAATGTATAGAACCCTTATTTCATAAAAGACTGCATATGGTAAAACTTCGGGTAGTACAATTACAGCCAGTTTAGAGGGAAGTAATTAAAACTAATCTTATTTTTTAACAATATTATATTTAGCTTATTAACATTAGGTTATTATAATGTACTGCGAAATATAATGGTTCTTCTCAGGTCGGAGGCGTCCTATTCCAAACCGGTGGTAGCGTCCTGACAATCAATAAGCGAGTGTTACACTTCTATATTGAATAAAGATATTTGAATTTGAATTGTTTTACATAACAAATACACAATTAGTAACGTTTCCTAAAGACTATGCAGTCTGTACTCAAACTTAGAACTATATAATCATTAAATTGGTGAAAAAAAAAACTGTACTGTAAAAACTTTGACATGCAGATATTTTTATAAAGTTTCCAAGTGCTATTTTTTGTACTGTTCTTATACAAATATTTTACGTCCAAGCCCTCATATCACTGATGTATGATGTATAAAAACGTGACTCATTGAACATATGAAAGCTGTAATCATATTTTAATAGTAGTTATTGAAAAAAACAAAGATTGCCTGTACATTAATGATAGCAGTACAATCAGTGCTGATTGTACATAGATAGTTGTAAGTAATGATAGTAAAAAGTGTCGAAGATTACTATGCTTAAAAAACCTAACACTATTGAATAGTTAAAGTAACTTTAAAGGCATGAATTTCTAATAAAATCAAATCCCTATAAAAATTTTTAAAAAATTTAAAGAATGTTTACGTAAAAAATATAAAACCGTGCATAAATTTTAATTTTAATTAATAAAAAAAATATTTTCTTGTAATTAATTAAGTTGCATTCTTTTAGCTTCCAACCTGACACTGCGTCCTTCAATTTGGACTGTCAGTAAATCCAGTGCCATTCCTTATCCACCTAGTTCGTGGGGACAGGAGCTTCCTGCGAACTCTGTGTTGGATGATGCTTACCAAAGACAAGAGTCTGGAAGCGTAACATCCGTGTAAAAAAATCCTTATAATGCATGTCATTTCTCAACTTCCTAACCATCCAACTGTTTCAAGTATTTCAATCTTATAAACCTATCATCATCATCAACTTGTGTAAATCCACTGCTGGACATAGGCCTCTCCTAATGCACGCCTCCTCCATTAGAGGGTTTTTGGACCGTCTCCCACCACCCTGGTCCAATGAGCGTTGGCGGTTGGATCGACTTTTTACATGCTCATCCAACGCATGGATCATCTTACTTTTCAGACAATTGTGTGGTCGGCCCAAATTGTTCTAACCACCAGTAAACAAAGATAGCACAAACTCACAACCTCTGGTTTACAAAGCAAGTGCCAATACAGCTAGGCCATGGAGGCAGTTTACCGTTTCAGCATGCATTCGCAGCCAATCTCTCGTACAGGGTCTAATAGCTTTAAAAAGTAAAGGCTGCGACTGACCGCGCGGCAAGTTATTACTCTAATGGTCGCTTCACAAGAAATCGCTGGTCTAGTGTAAGGTTGCTTCTTGTGCGTTATTTCCTTGAAGTAGCGGCCGGATTTGATGTAACGGGTCCCGTAGACCTTTAAGTAACTATGGTAAACGGCCAACATCCTTATGGTCAATTTAGGAATGTTGTCTTTCTTTGCCGAATTCTTATTGGTTCATATAGAAATGGACATAGAAGATATTGTTCATAACCATTTACTGTTCTAATGTAAAAAAATCTTATTTTAGTTGACCATTTGTGGTGACTTATCAATCGTTGCCTTGCTTTTAAGTTATTTCATATTTTTTTCTCATTTTGAAAACATCTCTAGCTTTAATACGTCTAAAACGCATTAACTTAGTGTTAAATTGAACTTATCCACTCACCAATAAAATATTCCGACGTCTTCGAACCGAAACCTTCACTAAACCGACCCCTTCGACGCTTTCTATACGTGACTTATTAGCGGTACCATCCTTTGTTACTCGTGATGAGTTTGACGTCCACTCTAACAATACTTTCCTCGCTGTCCATCAACCGCAAGTAATTACAGCCTTGCTAGCCGTTCCATTATGGCCTTTGTCCCCTTAACAATAAGGGGCACCCCATCAATCATAACTGTTGAACGTCTAAGTATCTTTTTCTGAACGGCGAATTCCTCTTACTAACTGTGGACACTTAATAAGCGACCACGCCAGCTCATTTGTCCGAGCGGGTTGTTTTTTCCACGGGCGGTTCATTTCGCTCCGACGCTGATTGCATTTCTTTCGCTCGATATAGCACCGTTTGTTTAAAGTTTGGTTTTTTAATTGATCGAATAACTGTAAATATTAAATATAAAAAGGGTTATTTGATCTGCGGACGATAATGAGTTTCAGACTGGGTTTTATGATTAAATTTACGTGTTTTATTGTGTTCCGTAATCGAACATTTCAATGACGCTTTGGTAAAATATTACATTATTATAAACATGTTAATACATCAGTTTTTTTTGTTTAATGGACTTGTAAAGCGTTCCTGGCTGGCAATTGACAATCTGTAGTTAATTCAGGTAATTCAGGTTTAATTCATTCGTCGAATGTAGTTTACCCTGTTTGTGTGTCAAATGCGTTAAAACTATTATTATTTATTAAAATTAGTACTCGATGGAGTAGATGCCAACTCGGTAATAATTTTCGAAATAGATAGGCTAGAAAAATGAAGAACGTAGGTAATTCTATTCCATTGCAGACATGTTAAACGACCTATAACTAGTATCTAATATGTTCGATTATCGATTGTTTAAAAATCGAACGTGATTTCAAATATCGAATGTTTAACCATCGTCCGTCACTCGGATTGTGCGAGCGAGATCGTGTCGAGATCAAAAGCGCTTAGCGGATACGACAATAGTGGGCATCCGCTATTACGGCTATGATTTGAGGTCCCCGCTCCGGAGCCCGGGTACTGGGTCGGCGTCACCTTGGAGCCGAATGAACGGATCGAACGCCGGCTGGCGCTGGATACGGAAACGAAAAAAATCGTATTTGTACTATTTATTTCCTTCTGTTCGAACTTCAAATTGCGGTGGTATTCCTATTTCGAATTTAGAATGCTATGAAACCAAGAATTGAATATTATATAGGAATAAATATACTAGGTATTCCTTTCTAATCGATTCGTCCGTTCGAATTTCGATTTATACGGGGTGGAATTTCTATTACGTAATAATATAAAATGCTATGATACTAGGAATTGAATATTTCTACAAGGTATTCCTTTCTTGATCGATTCGTCGTTGGAATTTATATTTCAAATTTAGAATGCTATGACATCAAGAAATTAAATATTTGTACTAGGTGTTCCTTTATGGATCGATGTTTCCGTTCGAATTTCGAATTGTATGCGGTGGCCTTTATATTTCTGAATTAGAATACTATGTCACTACTATTTGAATGTTTTTTTTTATTAAATTACTAACAACAAGACAAAAAAATTGCGATATGCACTGCCAATTATATCGGTTACCACGCTTAAGGCAAGAAATATTAATTCTCCATTACCCAGTATTTACACTAAACACTATCATAGAAATGTTTGTATATTACTGTATTGCATGGTATAAACATCGCTTACAAAATAATTGTCAACTACCATTTACAAACGAAATTTTGTATTATCACATTATAATATTTTATCCTAGTGAATCACACATTTAAGTTATCTAATTTTATTTAAATCTTAAAATTGTTTCATAGCCGAGAAAATTTAATATGATATCAAACTGTTTAAGCTACCCTGTAATTACGGAACTTAGAAAAGTTGCAGAGCTTGTAAAATTTTAAAACCTGAATTAACACTCTAAAGTCTTTACATGCATACATCCATCATCAGCCCTGCATCATGCTCTCTGCTGCTCTCATGAATGAGGTTCTTGGACCGTATCCCACCACGCTGGTCCAATGTGGGTTGGTGGGTGGACCGACTTTTTCCATGCCCATCCGTCGCATGGATCATCTCACTTTTCAGGCAATTTAGTAATCGATCTAAATTGCCCTAACCAACTAGGAAACAACAAGGATAATTTGTTTACTCCCCGCAGGATTCGAACTTACGACCCCCGGTTTCTAAAGCACACGCCCTTACCACAAGGCTATAGAGGCGTTAAAATCTTTAGTCCGAGTAATTACGAGAAGTGTCGTAAAATAAATAATTTTATCAAATTATGTGAGACGATAAAAACGTTGCTTTAACAATAGTTGGCGTGTCGGTGTCGCTGACCTTTTAACCGTCGAGGAATTTTTTTGCGCTCAAGAGAATAATTGACTCATTCTTATCATAACTTTAATACTAATTTCCCTTTGTTTATTATATTCGTAAACAGTTTTACGAAGTCCGTTTCGCGTTGTCGAAATATTTTTGTAAAGGGTCTGTTTTATCTTAACTTCGATTCGTTTTTGTATATATAAGTAAAAGAAGAAAGTCTAAGCAGAAAAGTTTTCCTTTACATAAAGCGTACAAAGTTGCAAATAGATAATGACAATATATGAATAAAAAACTGTCGGCTATTTTCAAAACACACACACACAATATTGAGATATATATATATATCCTAATTACATTTGGTATTTGAATCACAACACACGAATTATTCGAATGCATTCAAAGCCTCGTATTTGTAATGGCAGTTATAAATAACGATCCTTTAAATTAAGAACATTTGTGTACCGATCAATTAATATGCATTAATTAAGCGGAGACAACTTTTATTAGGGTAACCAAGTAAAAATAGTTCGGGGATCAGTATACGAAACATCGTACTGGTAACAACCAGTGCTCGGCTCCGTTTTCAAATATTATGCTCAAATATTTAATAAAAACATAGTTCTGTAATATCTGTCATATTGAGTAAGAAAATGTTAAGGTAACACGACACTTCTTGAGTAAATCCCTCATCAGTACCATTAATGAAAGAATTGAGAGTCTTCAACTCTTTTCTTTAGTTTAGCCAATTTAGATTCACAGAATTACTGGCAACATTGTAACCTATAAAGTAAAGTCAATTATCTAGCGATCTTATTGATTATCGTCACCGGAATATCAATTACTAATTATAATTATCAACTAATTACAAAACCGTTTGTATTGCGTCTCTGGTTTAATTTCTTTACATCTATTGCGGGTTTAATTTGTCTATACTATTTAAATGTATATCAGTTTTTCTAATTATGTTTAGGATAATCATCATCAGCCTGTGTTAGTCCTGCCTTACCACTAGGCTACGGAGGCAGTATTTATACTTAAGATTAGTATAAAATTGGAAAGCATTGCCACCCTAGCGCCGACGCCCACACCGCGCATAGCGAACGAGGCGAGTAACGGGACACCATCCAATGCTCCGCATTTCCTATGTTGCCACACTCCGGTTTCCGCCGATCTTATGAGAAAACTAGTTCCTATTATTATGTGTTAAACCTCGTTCCCGTTAATAATTTACAATTGTATTTATTAATATAATATTTATCAATGCAACCTAAATCAAGGGTTATTGTGAAGCGGTGTGAAGACGTTGTTACGAAATATTAATCATGTTATATGACAAAGAATGACCTCCCATCGCCTTATCTTTGATGATTTAAATTGTATTACATACGATAAAAGATATGACGTGTTTATTTACATTCAACTATTAATTAAAATAAACGAAATTGTCTTACGCTTTTCATTCTGTTTATTGATAAATAAAGTCGATTTACCATCAAATATACACGACACTGTTATAATTTTTGGTTTTTTTATATTTGAGCAACAAACCAGTTTAGACACAAGAGTCGGCTGGTCAACATTCTTGCATATCATCACGGTTCGCTCGTGGCGGTTCGTGTAATGAGTAACGACGTATCCACTTATCATAAGTAAATCGACGGAAGTGTCAGTTTGAATGAAATAGTGGTCTGTTTGCGGACACGGGCTTATCGATTACTCGTTTCGTATTGTGTTTCTGGCCGTGATAATTGTGCGTTTACTTTGCAGCTACCAAATGCACTACCGCTTTGAAAAGATCGAGTGTTTGTCGTGATCAAACATTTTTAAGGAACAAAGAAGTGTCGATTTCGATTTTAAAGATTTCTTTTTTAACTTTCCTCTTGTAGTATATTCTACAAAACGGCTGAAATCACGTGAAATTGGTAATGGCGCCGACTAGTTTTGGAACTATGGGAGGCCCTACATCAGGACAAGTGGGATAACTTCACGGTCGCTTCGCGTTTGCTCTGTGTGCACCAATACCGATTTCACATGAGTTCAGCCGTTTTGTAGAATATATTTGTGCTATGTCTCACGAAAGTTTTAATTGTACCAGACTTCTTATATATGCATGTATCTTACGACAAAATAATATTCAGTTTTACTGTACATAGTTAGCTAATTATGCTACTTTCATTAGCTTAAACGCGCTGGTAACAGCTCAGACGCTACCAGGTGACCCTAATCCAAAATCCTAACCTCACAAATTTCTCTTTCGTAACCAAAATATCTATACGCAATTAAAATACCTCGCGAAACGTCCGCATATCATCTGTCCAATGCGTTCCACCGTGAAATCTTTAATGGTGGCCAATCTTCGATCGTCAAATGTTTTTCTCTCTCAATTTTTTTTACTACGGTCGTCTATCACGCGATGTGGTACCAGAAATTCGGCTTCTATGTTACAATGTTCACTCGAAAGCGTGTTGAATCCTTTTACTAATGGATTTATTGTGGTATAGGTGGTAGCTTCTTTAATTTCTACAGAACAGGGGGAAACTAACCTGAGATGTTGCTGGGGGTGGGATGGAGAAGGCCCACAGATCATGTAAACTTGTAACACCAGAGGATCCCAATGTTACCTTTTAAAGAAACAATTTTGAATGTCCCGAATAGCATCGCCAAGAAAATTCAGCTAATTCACAAGCCAGCAAATTGGGACTGCTATGGAATGAACTTAACTTGATATTACTAACAATTAGAGTCCGACCGAAACTGTTTTCCAGCCGAAACCGAAACCGAAACCGAAAGTTCGGCCGTGGCTTCAGTTTCGGCCGAAACCGAAACCGAAACTCACGTGTTCAAGTATAAAAATTCTTAAAATACTAAAATATGGAGCTTTTATGCCTCTTGTTTTGCTTTATTTTAGTCATGGAATGAAAACAGTATATTAAACGTGTGGTAATCGTTTATTTCAGTTGCTAATAATATTTTTATGTAACAAAATATTTAAAATATATTTTTTTTTTAAATAAACGTCTTATAGCAATATGAGTTATTAATAAATAAATTAAAAATTGTGAATGTTGCATTAAAGACTAAGTATTGATATTAAATTGAAAATAAAATGATTAATACTTTGGTTTGTATTTGTAGTTCCGAGGGGGGATCAAAAAGTTGTAAAAATGAGATAGAGTATAATGACTATGATAGCTTAATTATTTATTTTTCTACATAATCTCCGAGTCCACCACCACACCAAGTCCAGCGTTCCAAGTTTCCAAGTGTTTAATTCCTTTAAAACATGGATTGTCTTGGTCCTGCAAAAAGGTCTGCACGGCATCGTTTACTTGTTACATATAGTTCAAACAAATGTTTCCTCTTAAGCATTGTATCAATTTGGAGAGAAGATGAAAAATAGCTAGGCGCCAGATCTGGTGAAGAGAGGGGTGCTCGACCCATTGTACGCTAGCATGCTGAACGTGGCCTCACTAATGCCAACCTATGCGCCGTACGTTGTCAGAATGAAACAGCTCGCCCGTCCAAAGTTTGCGTCTTTTTATCATTGACATTTCTCAACCTCGGTAAACTATAATCTGTTATGATGGTTCCCGCTCAGGTAATCAATCAATATCACTTCTGAGTCCCAAAATATTGAGGCTATACCTTGGCCCAGGCAATATACCACGGCCACGCATACAGATCCTTCAGGATAAACCCGTGTTTCGTCAACTGTCACAAAACTAGATTTAAAGTTTTTAGAATCTTTTTAAAACTTGTCCAACTATATCTTCGAATTGTTAAGTCATTTTTTCTGATTCTCAGCACCATCATGTGGAGACTTTTCTCATATTCAAAATTTCTGTCAATATGCGTTAGTACCTCTATATGAAATGCTCATTTCGTGGATTAGATATCAGATGGTAATTCTTTAATCGCTAAAACAGTTTTTCGATTATGGTTGATTCCGCTTCTGACGGCTGAAACCATGTTCGTCTTCCGTGTACGTTCTCCTACTCGAAATTAAGGGCCAACTTTGCGACAATTGATTATGACAGAGGCTCTTCTCATTTGCCTTTGAGCCCAATAAATCTCTTGCATTGTTAACTTTTTTTATAACAGTGGTTTTTAATAACAAAGATCCACTTGGGTTTTCTCTTTTGTCGGAACATTTCGCCCACTACAAACAAATGCTACATTAAGTAAAAAGTAAAGAGACTGAAGATTTGTTTATTAACAGCAAGTATCGACTACGCTTTCAATTTTTGTATTTATTTTTTTGGTTACCAAGGGTATATTTTTTTTTCCACTATTTGTTCCTATTCGTCTCTAAAGAATCATCAATTTCTTTTGTCAAACTTAAATGCTTGTCGAATAAAATCGCTGATCGGCTCGATTCTTGAAATACATTTAACTTTCATTACTATTGGAACGCAGAAGTGTTTTCACACTACTGCTTCGCGGCAGAAATAGGCACCGCGGTGGTATCCCACCCAGACGGTCTCCTGTAAACAGGGGACCTACCATCCGGTCAAACCAGTTTAGACACAAGAGTCGGCTGGTCAACATTCTTGCATATCATCACGGTTCGCTCGTGGCGGTTCGTGTAATGAGTAACGACGTATCCACTTATCATAAGTAAATCGACGGAAGTGTCAGTTTGAATGAAATAGTGGTCTGTTTGCGGACACGGGCTTATCGATTACTCGTTTCGTATTGTGTTTCTGGCGGCGATAATTGTGCGTTTACTTTGCAGCTACCAAATGCACTACCGCTTTGAAAAGATCGAGTGTTTGTCGTGATCAAACATTTTTAAGGAACAAAGAAGTTTCGATTTCGATTTTAAAGATTCCTTTAATAACTTTCCTCTTGTAGTATATTCGACAAAACGACTGAAATCACGTGAAATTGGTATTGGCGCCGACTTGTTTTGGAACTATGGGAGGCCCTACATCAGGACAAGTGGGATAACTTCACGGTCGCTTCGCGTTTGCACTGTTTGCACCAATACCGATTTCACATGAGTTTAGCCGTTTTGTAGAATATATTTGTGCAATGTCTCACGAAAGTTTAATTGTACCAGACTTCTTATATACGAAATATATTATATCTTACGACAAAGTAATATTTACTTTTACTATACATAGTTAGCTAATTACGCTACTTTCATTAGCTTAAACGCAATGGTAACAGTTCAGACGCTACCAGGTGACCCTAATCCAAAATCCTAACCTCACAAATTTCTCTTTCGTAACCAAAATATCGATACGCAATTAAAATACCTCGCGAAACGTCCGCATATCATCTGTCCAATGCGTTCCACCGTGAAATCTTTAATGGTGGCCAATCTTTGATCGTCAAATGTTTTTCTCTCTCAATTTTTTTTACTACAGTCGTCTATCACGCGATGTGGTACCAGAAATTCGGCTTCTATGTTACAATGTTCACTCGAAAGCGTGTTGAATCCTTTTACTAATGGATTTATTGTGGCATAGGTAGCTTCTTTAATTTCTACAGAACAGGGGGAAACTAACCTGAGATGTTGCTAAGGGGTGGGATGGAGAAGGTCCACAGATCATGTAAACTTGTAACACCAGAGGATCCCAATGTTACCTTTTAAAGAAACAATTTTGAACGTCCCGAATTGCATCGCCAAGAATATTCAGCTAATTACACAAGCCAGCAAGTTGGGACTGGTATGGAATGAACTTAACTTGATATTACTAACAATATATTTTATAGTAAAAGATGAATGATCCCCGATTTCAATATAACGTTGTAAACCGGATTGGAAAATAGTATTTATCCATTGATATAAAAATAAAAAAAAATAACGTTTTAGAGTATTGTAGTAAAAACCATTAGCACGCGATATTGATAAGGACGCTCCGGGATCACTCCAGAGCGAGCATGTCTGGACCTGCCCGCGGTATCAGTGCGCAAATACGATGGCTGCCGGAAGTGCCGACTACATTTACGAATATATTTTTCGTGTGTTACTCTTTCGTAATTTTTATCGGCGCCGCTCTTTCCCACGGTCCGCAGCGCTATCGTTTCCGCGGCCGCTGAGTCAGCGGACATATTTTTTATATTTTGCGACGTCAGACCCGCCAGTGTCAGAACGATAAATCATAGGATAATGGACGTGGCATAAATTCAGTAAGCGGTTCGTTTAAATTATATGATACAGATTAGATTTATGTCGTTCTGATTCAGATATTTGTAAGTTTGCTCGCGAAGACGCTGCAAAAACTTGGTTGATACTAAAAGAAATTGATACAAATCTATTTAATAACAAAAAAATGCGCATATTCAGATATTGGTCGCTCCACTTTTCGTGACTCCGTTATAACTTAGAAAAATAGCTCGGATTGATCTCTGATATTCAAGATGAACAACATAGCATCAATGACATAATTTAAAATTTAAACCTTACAGAATATAAAATTACATAAAGGCTCTTCATATTATAAATATACACAGCATCCCAGCTTTGATGCAATAAAACAGACCACAGCCGAATAGAACCACGCACCCAACTATTAACAAGTCTTTATCTTTAAAAGAACCGCCTCTCGACTGCCGCGGGGCTAAAAAACGGAGGTACCTAATAAGGCGACGCCGGGTCGCGTGGCTAGTTTTTGTTGTCTGTGGACTGTTGTCGTGTTGCCATGATGGCGAGTGAAGCGCGGAAGTCTCGTGTGGAGAATAGCGATGGTGAAATGCGGGTAATTGGAGACGAGTATTGCTTTATTCCTTAGAGTATGAGAGATAACATTTGTATGAAAAAAATGCAATGTAAATCTGGTTTAGCTTCATTAATTTTCTTAATATGTAAGTAATATTCATGCAACAAATAAAATATAATCTTTCCTGAAACTATTATGTGGTTTGTCAACAGAAGTGATATCTATAGACTCCCATCTAGTTATGGTATCGAATAAAATATACTGTTAAGTTTAATTAGGATTTTTTTTCGAATATAATCTGTGTTCAATGTTTGTCCTTTCAATTTATTTTTTCTGTTACAATACTAAGTTTATCTCTGAGTTGTTTAAATGTTAAGTCACTAAGAAAATATCCAAGCAACTGGCCCGCGACGAGTCGTTGACATGTCAACAAATATGGCGTCGGCGGCTGTCAAAATTCCCGCGTTCCCACGCGTCACTATCAGTGGTGACAGTACGAATATTTACTCGGACAATGATAACACTGATTGCGCAATATATATTGTAACGGTCTCTTTCCGTTGAGGAAAGAGGACTTCTTAGAATTTGTCAAGGTTTTGGCTATCAGCCATTTTTTTAAACAGATGTAAAATTAACCCCGAAGTTTAAAACCGTGCCCAAATGGAAAGTATTAGCTTAATAACGTCGGGCACATTTATTGGTGAAACGCCTTGCGGATTTAATATGGTCACCAATAAGAATTCGTTATCGTTCAGCGTCCTTATTTAATTCATCATCATGTCATCATCAGCTTGTATTAGTCCACTGCTGGACATATTCTACCCTAATGCACACTTTCTCCCTTAGGGGGTTCTGGACCGTATCCCACCACGCTGGTCCATTGTGGGTACGTGGGTGGCTTTAATTATTAAAGCTTAATGCACAAGTTAGTACAATGGCGGACTTAATGCCAAAAGACATTATTTACCAATCAACCTTTGGGTGGTACAGAGAAAATTAGGTATGTGCACGAATTTGAAGTAAAACCAAGATTCGGTAGTGTTTCACAACAAGTCGAACCGTGAGTAAGTTTCATGAATGAGTTTGTTTAATTTATTTGGGAATTGTAGCGTACACGCTTCACAGACCTGAATCCCGTTGGATATGAATTATCATTCTAACATCCTTTACAACCGTAAAATATATGATATCTCAACACACACCCTCGATACATGATCGATCGCTATTAAGATAGCGTTTCGGCGTTATTTGCACATCGACACTTCAAACATCCAAATATTTACGCATTTCGCAAGTATAAATTTCACACGGCGTCACATCGGATACACTCGCAAAGACAAAAACGTATGCACATCCCAGTCATTATCGGCGCTCATTAGGTGCGCGGGTGGTCTTCGCATCTCGCCATTGGATTTTTGCGATTGCACAATGAATTATGTATGACCGTTTCAAACGTCCCGCGGTGCAGCATTTGCATCGGACGATGGCGTCGAATGGCTTATTTTTTGATAATGGCTTCATTTCTCATTTGGGGTGTTGAGTATTTGCTCGTTCGTATTTGATGCGATTACAGCGATCGAATCGAGAGTCTGAAGTGAAATGAACTAGTTAAAATTGTTGTTATATGGGTTATAATTATGCCTTGCCAGTACTGTTTTTAATTCTGTATAAAATATTGCTATAATAAATAACATAAGGCCCCTTTATATTATATATATATAGCATCCCAGTTTTGGTGCAACAAAACAGCCAACAAAACAACAAACAGAGTCTGAAGTAAAATAACCAATTTCAAATTCTTGTTATGTGTGTTATAATTTTTTTTCCAGTTCTGTGTATAGTTCTGTATATAATATTGCTATATGGTACGGACAATATGTTTGGGTTACGTCAACGTATACTAATAATGAACGTGTAGTTCATGTAATAACGAGATGATTTTTTGTTTCAGGTTTCGTCTCATGTTCCCCGTCGCCGTGCAAGAACGGCGGCACTTGCCTGTCTACGCCCCGAGGAGAATATTTTTGCAAGTAAGTGATAACAATTTACATTTTTTTTTTTTTATAGCATACGCAGGCAGACGAGCAGTCGGCCACCTGATGGGAAGTGGTCACTGACACCCATAGACATTGGCAATACCAGTGGTATCACCAACGCGCTGCTACCGTGAGACATTGGATGTTAAGTCTCGTTTAGATGTACTTATAGATGTGTTACATGTACACATAGAACATAAATAAATTTACTTCACGCCTCATTTCATCAACAGAAACGTAGCTTCACTACCAAGTTAATTAAATATTAATTCCTTGCTTTTAAACTATTCGTTATTTTTTTCTCGATTTAAATTTTTCTCGGGGATTACACAAGGCATATAATTAAAGGTGTATAGTAGAAGTACATGTTCAACAGCGGACTCTTACATAGATAACACTATATTTTTAATAAATAATGTTGATAACATAGATATAATAATCAAGAACTTTATTTCAAAATAATACATTTTATTAAATTATGCTATTTTATTAGGAAAATTTGTCGAATGGACTTGTTTTGTATAAACAACCCTGACTTCAGTTTTTTAGTGTCAATATAAACGTGCAGTTTGTGAACATTACAATAGTTCTTAGGGCATTATCTACATATATAACTATGGAAAATTCGCAAAATATTATTTCAAGGCGACAATCAGTCCGGCGACCGTGCTGCCCCTCCCCTAAAATTGCCGCATCCCAAATCTGTCGACGATTCTCATTCCTCACCATCAATCATTATCACCCTATAAGGCTCCGAATCCTGGCAGTTAATCTCATTAGGAACCATAAAGGCTGCGCTTCTTGTGTGACGGGTGCAAATAATTGCTGACAATGTTGATGCTTTCGATTTGAACTGATCAGAAACAGAAAGAAGTGAAGATTATGGACGTAAGTGCGCTCTTTGCAGCTCTGAATTTTTAGTCACTTCAACGATTTGAACGTAGGTTTCTTATAGTAGATACTCTAAGAAACCTACTACAAGTAAACAGTTATTTTAGTTTGTACGTTTATCGGTTAAATAATATTTGTTTGTATTTAATTTTAGGATGAGCATTTTCAGGATTATTTTGGGAATTTATTCTACGATTGTAACATGAAATGTGAATTATAGATTTAATTATTATATATTCCCAACAGTAGCCTAAAGAAAAACTTTGACTGTTTGTTCCTGTATCTTTTATCCTCCGTTTCGACTGGTAAATTTCAAAACAAAATCCTCTCTAGCAGGATACAATTAAGCGGCGGCTATTATAAAAATGTCTCATAATTCTATTCCTCGAAACAAACCATGCTTATTAAACAAACTCGGTCAACGTAAGCCTTAATCATAAGTCGACATATCTCCACGACCGTCGAACTGTTCCTAGAATGATACGTGAGCCTGACATCTGCCATTTTCGTCGAATAGATGGCGTAGCAAAACAAATTCTCTAAACTTTATATCATCATAAACATAGCTATGTGAAACCAAAAATCCCCTTATGGAGAAGGCGTGCATTAGGGGAGACCTATGTCCAGCTGTGGACTGGCACAGGCTGATGATGATGATGATGATAGCCATGTGTGGACGTTTGTTTTAGTTGAAGACTTGAAATAGATAGCATATTGTAACCCAAAGCAACATAATGACGTCATTTGGCGTTCTAAAACTCAAAAAGATAATCGATTTTTAAGAATGGCTTTAAAGCTAAAAAACAGTGATAACGTTATTTACAAATCTTACTAGCCTTTTATACGTAAAAGGCTAGGAAGACTAAAAAGATAATCGACTTTTTTTTCAAAATTAACATTCACAACGCTAAATAAAAAGACGAAATTAGTTAAGAAAAAAGCTTTTAGTGAACTTTTAAGATAATAAAGCTTTTTAGTTTGTCTCATTGCAAATTTATTGATATAGATATAATAATCGTTACACGCAAAAGGATCCGTTAGCCCTACGGACGCACATGTCTATCAGATGGCCATATCGCCCCTAACGTTCCGGTGCATTCAATTACCTCACTTATTCGGCCAGATGTTCGACCAACCCTTCGAATTTAGGGCTGTAATGAAAAAAAAACACATTTTGATCCTTATTTCTATTTAATAAAGCACAATTTGTTGTGATGAACGATATGTGCAAATATAGAGGGTAATTGCAATAATACGTTACAAAAAACCCTAAACAACAATACATTGTTAAGGTTACGATTCGGGTAATCGGAAAGTACACATACTATATTCATGACCGATCGAAAATAACGAAATGAAAATGACATTGATTAGAAAGTTTAATACCTAAGTTAAAGGTATGTATAGTAGTGACTACGTTCATGATCATCATCAGCCTGTTTTAGTCCACTGCTGGACATAGGCCTCCCCTAATACACCCCTAACCATTAGGGGGTTTGGACCATATCCCACCACGCTGGTCCAATGCGGGTTGGTGGGTGGACCGACTTTTCACATGCCCATCCGACGCATGGATCATCTAACTTTTCAGACAATTAGGTGATCGGCCCAAATTGCCCTAACCAACTAGGAAACAACAATGAAAATTTGTTGCGTCCCTGCAGGATTCGAACCCACCACCTCCGGTTTCTAAAGCACACGTCCATACCACTAGGCTACGAAGGCAGTCGAACGTTACGTTACGTTACGTTTACGTTAACTACGTTACGTTTTTTTAATATCTTTCTATTTTGTTATTGTAAAAAATATGGATTGCCCTTAACCAAACAAGCCCTAGCATACGTTAAGTAGCATAGTTTTCTGTACGGCCATAACAATCTACGTGCTGGACGTTTGTTTATCTCTCATCTAACAGTCGCCAGCTGAGTCACACAACACATACAATAATGGCGTTTCTTTGCCAAGTATTGCGTTGTTTACAAATCCATACAAAAAAAGATACAGATAAAATTGCTAATATCATCCCATAACACAGCGCCTGAAACTACTTTTCATAAAACGATGGTCAATTCCATTGCATAAGTCTAAAACAGCTACTCGAGGGCTTACGCAACGCAATACGCCAAACTATGACTGCGAAGCATTTCCGTCACCCATATAAGTCCTACCGCAAATGCATTATTTGAATCTATATGGTATCGCCGTGTCGTATTTATGTCCCAGGCATGCCGCAATCAACGCTCGTTTTAGCTATAATTATATTTTACAAATATTCTTAAGGTATATGCATGATTTATGGAAAAAAAATATTTTTTATCGTTGGACCGATTTAGTACGGTAAAGTGTTAATTTGGAGTAATCATTCTTAATTCACAGTTAATATGCCGTCATACATTTATATTGCGCTTTATGTTAGGCAGTATAAGATTTTCTTATTATATAAACGTCATAAATATTATACACTTATTTCGTTTATATGGGTAGATAAATTATTTGAAATAAAGTTGGTTTATGGTTGGTTGGTTGTTGGTTAGGTCAGGTTAGTTTATCTTACGATGAATTGCCTAAGAAACAAATATAGTAAGATATTTAGATTCTAATATATTATGCTTTTAACTTAACTAAGAAATGTATGGGTCTTGTTAATATTAAAATTATTTCTATAACCTCTTAAGGATACTACTCTGCTGCTGGTTTCCGCTTATAGCTTATGGTAAAGGCGTCTGTAGCATTCGAAGAATCCTTTGTTTTCCCCGTTCGTTGCTCATTAAAATCCCATACCCTTATTGGAGCCGTAGATTACCAAATACGGAGGTGACGATGGATCCTGTGAAATTCGCAGATAGCAGCGGACTTAGCCAATTAATACCTTCATCCTGATTATTTATATTAGGAATCTGGCTGCCTGGTAACTCTTTGATCAGATAGATACAAATTGCCGTAAGCAAATTATTTTATTACCTATTAAAAAAATCCTCGATCTTATGCCTCGAAGTATTTGTGTTAATGATGTACAATGCTAATTTTTTTAAAGCGAAATTTATTAAGAGTAAGGTTATCGTTTTTGTTCTACCATAGATGTTACCAATCAATTACAGGATAGTAATTATTTAAATCTTATCATGTTAACCGTGTTGTACGTAGTGTTATGTCTAAAAATTTCCATTATACAATTGATAGAACGTTCAGATTTTATCACTTATTTAATTAATTTAGCACACGCAAAGCCGTATAAAAACTCGTGTTGCCATGTCACCCTTATGCACATATACGCAAATACATATAATCTAAATGAGATTCTAATTAAGATTGAATTCTACGTTGCTAAATGATACGATGAACAAATTAGCTTTCGGCGTGAAATAGTTTAAATTTATCCTTAAGTTGATGCAAGTCGTTCATGAGACTTCTGCCAGATTAACCGATAATGCTTGAAATTAATTGTAAGTAATGATGGTTAATTTAAAATGTTCAAACCGAGATATGCTTAACGTTTGCGTTGATTGCGTTTTCTGATATGGTGCGATTGCTCTTGTTATCCTTAAAAATTTAACACACATAATAGACGATAAATATGTGAGATACGGTCCAAAATCCCCCTAATGGAGAAGCCGTGCATTAGGGGAGGCCTATGTCCAGCAGTGGATGGACACAGGGTGATGATGATGATGTGTGATTAAAACTGGACTTTGTTAGAACTGCTTTGAATCATTGGGTCAAAGAAGTTTTATATTATTATTAATTAGGCAAAAGTAATGAGCCATAAACTAGCGATTTGTAATCTTTTTTTAACTTCAACAGCTGACAAATATCTTTCGCCGTCATTTTAACAAAACTTTTAGCCGTATGCGAAATAACGTTTCAATATCCCACACCACATTGATTATAGACAGTGCAAAAACACAGGTCCCGCAAAAACAACGACACTAAAGCTTCGCGAACAATAAAGCATCTACAAATCGTTCGAAACGAACGTGACTTGTCTACAATGTCATACATGAACCGACATAATGCCAGAATCCAGTATAAAATGAACTTTCTGCCGATGACAAATGGTGCAGTTCACGTCCGTTGGCATTGTGGTCCAGATGACTCATTAGCAGTCGTTGCATTACAACGATCCTAGTTTCATAGCTTGAAACACGATTCGACGTATCGGCGCTGAATGTAGAATGCGTAGGAAGTAAATGATATCGAATATTGTGTGTTTGCGCATTGCTTTTGTTTATGCATGAGTGGCGGTAAGTAGAGTAAGAGATGATATAACTTCTCTTATTATAGACTTCTTGAGGCGTTTATTTATTTTTTCTATAATAAATTATAGCCTTCTAGCGACCCGACCCGGCCGCACGGTTGCAATTCTGATATCTGTAAAAATATTGCAGTGAAATATTTTGCATGAGTTATACATATAACCTTCCCCTTAAATCATTCTATCTAATAAAAGAAACCGCATCCAAATCCGTTGCGCAGTTTTAAAGGTTAAAGCATATATAGCGATATAGGGACAGAGAAAGCTACTTTGTTTTATACTATGTGACGATACTGTTGTCAGCGAACAAAATAGTGACGATCGTTCTTCTATACATAAAATATCTTATATTATAAATGTTAAGTAATGAATATTTTCTCTTTGAAACACCGTCGCGATATCCGCATTCCGTTAAAGCCCCTCTTGGAAATAATTTACGAAGACATTTTTTGTGAGTACAAGATGCAACGATAGTGTCCGATGAGAGCACTGATACAGATCTGCCTGTACCCAAGCCGTGTATACCGACGGTTCCCAAACTGTAATGTTTATTTATCTTATTAGCACTATTTATTATGCTTTAACATACAATGTTGTCGCTTTGAATGCTGTTATCGCTTTTGTTACCTAAGGTTGTACAATATTTAGAGATTTTATACGTCGATTAGATATCACCTGAGCGCAAATTTTACTTAAAGCGGCTGGCGTCTTACCTCCACACAAATTTATTGAATATACCTTTCATATTGATGATCCGAAATTTTGGTCTAATTTCCCTTAATAAACAATAACATCAGTAGTTCCCTCGGGAAACTTGAAACTATGACCGATCTGTAGTACTACCCTTGATAAATCCTTAGGCTGACTTTAAAGACCGCTGGCCTGGTCAGAGCGTGTCGCTGAACTATCGCTAATGGAGGTGGGCGGCGCCCCAGTTATGACCAATGTCGTGCGCTTGCACCGTCTCTGTCCGGACTACGTATTATACGTATTTTATTGTAGCGTTCTATTCACTTCTTGAATGGTTAAAATACAGTATGATAGCCGAAAGATCGGAAATAAAGGTAATCTCTATTCCGGAAATGACACGATTTGAATGATCAAACGTTTTATACTGTGATAGTTCGATCGAAGATGGGATAATTTAAGCTTTAGTTTAGAATTACTTAGAATAGAAATAGAATTTTTGTCTTAGATGAAGCTTACTAAAGACATGAGGTTGGAAGCATAACTTCAAGGATAAAAAAAAAATCTACTAATAGTGCCGTTAACGCCGTAACAACTGGTTTACTCTCGGCCACTTTCCATCTATGGCAAGTGAAGTTATATTGGGCTATAAACTCATTACCACAACAAAAACCAATTCACCAAAGTTAGGTTCACCAAATTACTTAACAGACATCAATTGATATATAAACGATACTTTTACTTGAACTATCAATTAGCCTATTTGAAAATAGCCATTGTTTAACTTTAATATATCTAAGTTAGGTTTCTTTGGTAAGAAATTGTGATCACCTATAGAATATGTTTGTTTGAAATAAAGTACCTTTTATTACACTAAGGATTAAGAATGCCTGTTGGTAATGGTCACAAGTTATTATTTAACGATAGATATAACGAGGGATAAAATGACAGATTTTATCAACCTCTACAGAATAATTATCAACCTCTTGATAGAAGTCAAATAAAGTTAATGTAACGTGGTGTTAACTAAATTATAAAATCTTTGCTATTGTATAAATCTGAGGTTGTTTCAATGACTGTTATTATAATTAAATCCAATTTACTAAATCACAGAGTTAAAGGCGTGGATCAGCAATGAGTTTTTTCTTAAAACAACTAAGTTGAGCTGAACTTTGCTTTATTTCCTCATATGAATCTAACTTAATATTAAACTATGCATATATTTTATATTATTAGTATGGATTACAGAGATTTATGCGTCATAACCGCAAAGGTTAAACTTAAACCACTATATTAAATCCATTTACTAGCAGACATATATACACCGCTCCAACATTTATCATTTCACCGCCTCATTAGAGCACATTCTGCGGTCGCCTAAAACGTACATTGCCCAATATCGCTCGGTTCATTTTTGTTTCGCTCATTACGATGATTGTCTACGGAATCGATTCGGCGCGTAATCGATCACGTTCATCGAAATTGTGGTGTATTATTGATAATCGTCTGATGCCATCGGATCAGTGGCCGGTATTCATCGGTTACTTATTAGGAACCGAGTTCGCATTCTTTTGGCGTTAAATTTAATTACAATTGTTGATTTGAAAATTTTTATGATTCTATTAACTTTTATTCCAAAGCTTATATATATATTTTAAGGACGTCATTGTAATATTAAGTGTATATATGATTTAAAACTAAAATATACAAATAGCTTTTGTCTTTTATTATGTAAATTATTTTTCAAAATAACAATAATGGTTGTCACGCAAGCGGCATAAACTGAAGACGATCAAAAAAAGTATTAAATGTGTAAAATTAAAATCGAAACTACACTAAAACATAACATTGATTAATCACAAAGCAAGAACAAACGATTATATTGGACCGAATCGTCTCGAGTTAGACACAATTAAGTCCCAACAATAAATGTTTATAATACGTCGGCACCGCCCTGGCGATTCAATTCCGTGTTCATTAGTTTTATTCGCTCCTAAACATAATTAACACTAAGAAACGCAGGTGTGTAACTCTATTAACCAACACAATGGCCTTTAATTCAATGGCTCCAATAGACTGATGTTTTAGGGTCTTTGTCAGTTAGTATTGTTTCTCGATCATCAAAGTGTATACTTATGTGTATTTATTAGAACAATAATAAATAAAGCTATATGTAGTTTGGGCAATACAGATTTGGATTTAAGGAAGCAAATGTAATGTCAGATACTAATATTGCCTTAAGCGAATTCGGTCTTATTGGCTTAACCGCGGCCATTGGCAATCGACACGCGTTATTTGGCCTATAAGAGGGCTCGTAAGTTTTAGTGCCAATTGAGTTTGATTTAAATAATTTTTAAAATTAGGCTTGAATAACGTTACCTCTGTGTTTTTTTAGACTTTTTTGTATTTTACAAATATAGTTACACAGTTAGTTTTTACACACGCTTATTTGAAATACAACACATATACTGTGATTGCGTAGATAAAAAGGAATAATGTCTTACTTTACATTCATCAAGCTTAGCAAAGGGAGTGTACGCATTATGCTCTTATCGTCCAATGTTACGAAACACGAATGTCTGGCCGTGTAACAGTAATAACGGCGTTGTAGCTTCGATGAAGGCTAACTGCTAGTTTCACGTGTGACCAAAGACAATGCATGTACTACCGTAGTTCTCTGAAAGCTTATCTAAAAATTTTATGTACGTTAATAAAATAGAGACAATATAGTATTTTTAATAATTTATTTATTCCGCTAAACAACATTGATTTATCAATCAAGACACGAAAGTCAAACATTTCGGGTGCTTACTTTTACTTTGAAAGACTTCCGAAATGATCCTAGTGTAACTCTTTTCGTTTATAACATTTTTAAGACTAGTTTAATGTCACTTTGATCTCAACAAAGTGTCTGTTGTTCACCCTTAGGCAGTTTTTTCTATTATCTTTATTTACCTCCTTTAATTTACTTAAATTAAACGAAAAGTTTTAAATGGTTGTTCAGTGTATTTTTGCCAAAATTTTGTAAGTGTTTCGTAACTCTTGCGACGGTTACAACGTTAACCTGTTTGTTTGTTTATTACCGTTGCATAATACAATTACGCGTGTAAGTTATAAATTACGGAGAAAAGGTTAGTCGCTTGTATAGTGTGGTAACACTTTTTAGGCTTCGTTTTATATTCTGTACAATTCACACGACGATTATATGAATTTGGGTCGAATACAGTAGTTATTATGAAAATGGTATTTTAGCATCCCTTAATATTTTTCATAAATTTAAGTTAAGTCTGATTTGGTTGTTTTTATTTGAGTAAATTAATCATGACCGTCTGTTTTATATTTGTATAGAAAAATGTACGTATCATGAAACCTCTTAGTATACTGTTGATGTTTTAGACAAAAAGATGAAGCGTTGCACGAATTATTCCAAAAGTTTTATTTTGCTGGACTACAATGAACAAAAAACAGTATAATATCCATTACCGCAGCTAAATATTTTTCTTTGATACAATGTTACTCCGATGCAAAATCAAAATATAATAATACTTTTTTGAAAAATAGTTGACTCATTAATAATTAAAATGATGGATATATGTAATACAAGTTTAATGTCAACTTCTATCTTGAGTATTTCGCCTACTTATCGAGCATAAAATTGGCCTTAAATCACCAGTCAAAAATGTACTCAACAATTGTAACCAGGCTAGATAATATTGGCCAACTCAAACTTGCCCGATATCCATTAGCCGTAAATGTGTTTATAATAAAGGTGTGGAAGTAAGAAATGCATTAGTCTAATCGCACCCCATGCTAGTTGCGTGGCGTTAGACAAAAAACGCCAATAGCACGCCCTTCGCCTCCATTCAGGGGGGATAATGGGGTACTTCCTAAAGTTCGTTTTGGAGATGACTCCGCATTGAGCGTGAGAAATGTAATCACTTGGGGCCGGCCCAATGTGCCCCGCTAATCACGAGCTCTCCGTCCGCGTCGAATGTGACCAGATTATTTACATAGTATTGTCACTGTGGGTTATTTCTAAGGGAGTTTTTGTGATGATGAGTAAACTTTTAAGGTCCGCTACTTTGGGGAGCCGACTAAGAAAAATTGTAGTGTATAACTACTAAATTCCGATGTAGAGGCGGTATAGCTTATGTAACTACTGAATAAACTAATTTTGTGGGGGATTAGAGGTCTCTCTGCCATACTTTTATCACAGGGTCACCATCAGGGGACCTACATACGTGTATTTGTTTTATTATACACCAATGAATTTAAACTATATAGAACTACACTACTACTATAATGGATAAGAAGGGTTGTACTACAATATTATTATAATGACTACTTAAATCCTATGTTATATACCAAAAAACTCTAATTGATACAGTATAAAAATAAATATCATATAAACAATTCAGATAATGGCTGCTTACCAATCAACAACTATTACACATAATGCTCTGTAATTATTCTTTTTATTCACCCTCTAACGCGTCTAGTTTTTCTCCACAGCAACGTTAAATATAGTGCTATCGGCTCAGATTCCTACGGCTCGTATAAAAAACGTTCGGTCGTCATGGCGTCGCGCAAAAAGCGCGGAATCCATGATCTCCCACAACGCCGCGAAACCAATGGCTGGCGATGTGGACTATAATGGGAACGATACGCTTATCGAGTGGAGATTTAAGTAGACAGTGATGCTTTGTCATCATTCGTCATGTCGCAAATGAATTGACTCAGGTCTTAAGATTGGATTGCAGCCTTTGTCGCAGCTCCTGACTATTGGGCTATTAATAAAGGATATATCGCTTAGTTACTAGTATTAGCAAGCTATAAACACGTACATTTGAAGACTGTTTGTATAAATTAGATCTAGCCCAAAAAGAATCACATCCTGTATTTAGCTTAACGTATGTGTTTAAACTTAAACTGCCCCCGTAGCCTAGGGGTACGGGCGTTACAAATTTTCGTTATTGCTTCCTAGTTGGTTAGGGCAATTTGGGCCGATCACCCAATTGTCTGAAAAGTAAGATGATCCATGCGTCGGATGAGTATGTAAAAAGTCAGTCCACCCACCAACCCGCATTGGACCAGCATGGCGGGATACGGTCCAAAGATCCCTAATAGATAGGGTTGTATTACGGGAGGCCCTATGTCCAGCAGTGGACTATAACAGGCTGATGATGATGATGTGTTTTATAAGTAGTCTCGAAAGTAATCTAAAATTGATAAAATCCTTTGAACATTTTGTAAACTTTAAAATAATACAACTTATATCGCTATGATTTATTTTAAAATCTGACTTATGAGCAAACCACAGTCTTCGTTGTTAAAAATCAGTATGTCCTTAAACTGGGACCTTATAAATTATAAAAGGTCTTCGTGCACGGTGCCCAAGTAGCCGGTTAGCATTATAGCTAAATCACCCGCTACCTGTTCGTGCGACGCAGTCCTTATCCTCCCATTACAGTGTAATTTTTATCTACAACCATGCGACCGGTCCGAGATTGGTTGCGGCGAATGCGGGACCATAATACCTTCGGCTTGTTACTGGAGTTATGCAAACATGCTGAATTTGTTGTCCACGGTTTCGATTATTTTGGTAGCTTTCATTATTTTATTATTTTTGATCTGGTAGATTGGATGGTTTTAATTGGTGAAATGTGTTTAAATAGTATACTAGTTTTGATAACCTAATCTAGGATGGTAAAGATTTGAAAAGGGTTTTTGTATGATTTTTTTCCGGCAAATAAAACTGCTGATGATTTTATTTGACACGGTACCAGTATCTTCAGTTCAACATTTGTATTATTTCATTTATATCTTACTATCATTATTTATATTCTTACCTTTATACCAGTTATATTTATATTAATGAGAAAAGAAATAAATTTTTTATGCTAAGCAGAAATAAAATTGTAGTGAATTAACATCACGCTGCAACGCACTTTATAAAAAAGCGGAACTATGTACTTGAATGAACGCTAAACGAAACCATTATTGCATCGAATTACTTAGATTGGAAAATTGTACTAACCACTAATGTGATCTAAACTCTATAGTAATTTGTATAAGGTATAAAATCGTGAAACCGCAGGACTATGGATGTACGTGTCGGTAGCCGCAGCAGAAGGATAACCCTTTGAAAAAAGGACGATGATGTGTGTGGAAGAAATATGGCGGGTATAAAATCATGCAGCCAATGCGAGCCGATGATTTGAAATATTATTTGTAATATCGATATCGTAAGCTTATGGTGTTAATCGGAGGCTGTAAAACTTTTGACCGTATACCTTTGTAAGCATATCAGTCTGTGTAAGATCTCTCTTATAAATAGATATATGAATTTATTTCTTGGTGTAAGTATAATTAGAAATGGGCAATGTTAAGCAAAGCGATAATAGATGTTTGCACCTCGATGTTGTACAAAAAAGGCAGTTTTATTAATTTTTATACTCTCGTGTCCTTCGCAAAACAACAAAGCTTGAATTTTATATAATCTATAAAACAATCGATAGATTCGGTCTGGCAACGTTAGCTTTTTATCTCGACAAACGCGGCCCGCGTTATCCTTTTCTCCTGCGTCGGATTCCCAAAGGACGAAAACGGCGGGAATGCGAGCCCGTTCCGCCATTGTAGGGAACCGGTTCCCTTTGGCGAATTTGGAACAATGGCACGGTTGAGGGTTCCGGCATTGTCTTATTGGGACCGCTCGGTTTGGGTTTGATTAACTGGAAAAGGATTATAATGCTGAATCCAAGGACATACCGGAATTTTAGAGCTGAGACCGTTTTAGGATAGCAAGATGCAGAACTCCACAAATAATTGTGCAACAAGCTACTGTCTGTTAACATGATGGCCTATGTCCTATGATAACAATGACAATGTTCCACTGCAACCAAAAATTGTAAGATGCCGAGTGTATATGGAGTGCGTTTAATTTGTGTACGATAAAAGAAACTCAATTTAAATGGTAATATTGCTCATCGTAAAGGCGAAATTGTAACGTTATTGTAACCCTAAAATGATGTAGGTGACAAACCAGCTTATTACAAGCACAAAAAGCTGTATTTGCGCACTGCCGTCTTTTGCGAAAAATATCATATAAATCTCATACAGTGTCAAATCGTAACATATACTATAAGCGTCTATGTAACAACAGCGTATGATTTCAAAACCGAAGGTATTGACTGTCATAAATAAGGCGATATTATCTCGCTTAGCTGCAACCTATCTATACAAGCCACCGGGAGTTAATAATAGACGGAGCCTAGTTTGCATAACAGGGGACCTAACGATACATTAAGCCGGTGGGCCTTAAATCCCTTATATTATACTGGATGTGGTCCCGGCACTAAATCTTTGTCCCAGGCCCACACGCGCCCTTCGCCTGAATCCTGTTTTGTTTCTTTCCATTATTACACGATACGTTTGGCAGTGATTATGTTAATAAATCATTTATTTTCTGAGTAAGATAGATGCAAAATATGACAAAGATGGGGATGGTGTGGAAGCAAATTAGTAGTATTAGTAGTAAAAATAATTGTGTTAGGCGTTAACGCCTAAGAGAATTATTAATTGTATAAAATTCTATCTCTTTCGAAAGTATTTTACATTTTTTACCTGGCGTAGATTATTGTTAAAGGTTATATATTGCAAACGTATATATTTTATAGGTTATTATTTTAACAATATAAAATATTTTTATTTTTATAACATCTCTTTATTTCTGTACGACCAAAGCTAGTTAATACATAACACCACATACTTACCAGACATATTTAGATCTATCAGATAAGGCACTAAAGTGTGAAACCAAACAAATCGAAAATCCTTTTCGATTTATTGTATTTATGTATTTACTATATTGTTCCATCATAACAACATACAAGAGCAATGTTTAAAACTTACTTAAGTCATAACCACGTTTCCATAGCAACAGCATCCCATCCCAAATCGACAGATGCACTTCGCCCACGCTAACGCGTTGCGTTTTTTCCCTCGCACCGATTTCCAGGGAGCGAATGCCGAAACATCGGTCAGCTGCTGCTATTTGAATAAACACTCGATGCGAATGCGATCGTCGTGTGCCATTTCGCGTGAGGTTTTTGTCTCGATTTCGTTATCTTGAAGGAGTCGAAGCGTGAGGTTGTTCGTTTAATGGCTTACGAATATGGATAGAGTACGGGCGGAGTATTGGGGATGGTGATGTGCGCGCTTTTGATACTTTTTCGTGTCATTAAAATGTTGCGTCGAGACAAATGGATATTGTTTATTAATAATGGTCAATGTGTAATAAATAAATGGATATTTCATTGTTAACTTTTATCGAAACTTTTAATTCAGTCATAATGTGACACTAATTCTTTACCAACTTTTTTACATTATAATACTTGTTCACTAGAAGGTTTATGTTCCTTCAACTTGGTCCGTGTCTTTCTTTTCTTTCATTTTCTCCATTTGAAATTACTCTATCAAACTTAATTTCTGTGAAAAATTGTACAATATTTGTTCTTAATCGCTTCTCTGCGTTGAACTGAGAAAGTAAATCTATCATATCTGCTGTACGTATTAATGAGTACAGCGCGAATAAGTGTTGTTTACTGTTACATATTTAATATAAAATTGCCATGATCTAGATCAACGATTTAGTCAATAAAAGGTAAAAACGCATCGTCAACTAAGTTCACTTCAATGTAATCATATATTCATGACGATTTATATCACTGACACAAATCTGCTAGATTCAAAGCCTCAGGCGGACCGTAATGAGTCTAAGACCTAATACAGCTAATCGGCTTAGGTCTTGATGTCGTAGATCGCCGCTAACGATGTCCGCGTTGCTGCAGAATCAGAGCATGAGCACTTCGACAGGCTCATTGCAAGATATAAGAGCTGGGAATCGATAAAAACTTGTTTTAACATATAACTCTAACACTATTCTAATGGTTTATATTAACTGACGTAAGAATAAACTCTTACTTAGTTTATTTTGATCTAAATAATAACTATAAACTGCAGCCTTAGCCGGCTACAAATATATTTAATTGCAAAAAATTCGTTGTACGACCATAACATTTTCAAAATACTGAGGAACTCAATAAGACTATGTTCTCTGTCCTTTTTATTATGATTTGCCTAACAAGAAATGTAATAAACATTTTCGTGTACTTGTTTCTGTTAGTTATCTTTATATCCGAAGATGCCAGACTTGTGCATGTTCACATACGTACTTCGATACGCGCGCCGTACCAAGAAACGATAAGGCAGCCCGTGCACGAGATGGGAATCAGCATTCGCCGGCTGTTACGGGGCCGAGTTACCGAAATTATAAAAATTCCGTATTAAAACGATTTCTGAGTAAACCGACCGCGGAACGAAGTGTCGCTGTACCTGCCTTAAGACAATGCTCGCGCGGGTCGCGTTATCTCATACGAAATCTCGACAATGCGCACAATAAAGAGATTCAAATTCCCCCCAAAAACTGTCAACCTCTCTGCTTCACGAAAATACATCTTAAACTTTGATGAATAAGGATGTTTATTGTTTATTTTGTACGCACGTGAAACAGCAAACGTCTATCACGAAGCATGTAGCACGTCGCCAGTCTACGCCCGCTTTATCACACGTTCCCTATTTCTAATGGGCCCTTAACTGTTAAAGCACACGAGCTTATGCACGATGGCCTTAATAACAGAACATGTGGAACACAGCTCTCAGTTTTCTGTACTGTTAATATCCTTATGGTATTGCAATGCTAACGAAAGAAAAAGCTTAAGCTTTTTTATTAATAGAGAATTGTAACGATAGAGGCTTAGCGGGCCACTATTTGATGACATGTTCTTTTAATTTGGCTGATGTATATAGTTTTTAATAGTTCATCAAATAGCCATAACAATATTACAAGAATAGTGGAAATAAGTATTCATAAGTGGTACTTTATTCAGACTGTCTCTGACAGACGATATGACTGTCTGAATCAGCTCTTCTTGAAATAACGTAAACTGAAAATCTGTAAAAAGGAAATATTGTTACACCGCCTACAGATAAAACAGAAAGACCATAGTTTCTTATTATAAAACAAAGAGTAGATACGATATTTATTTATTTATATTTTATGCACATGTTGTAGAGGCAGACTTGATGTCGATGACATTTTCTGTTAGTCAAACCTTAAACGATACGATTCAGTTATTACTCCTCGTAGCACATTGCAATAATATCAAAATCATGTTCTTTTGTGCAGTTAACTGTTGAATCTTTAACTCGTCCATGCTACAGCACTTATTATAATTGCGGTATAAAAACAATGTAACAGCCAAGCCCTTATCGATGCGTCCACGAGTAACGGGCTCCGATCAAGGCCAGTCAGTAGACAAGTCTGAACATGTCCTAAAAAGTACCGTTCGTTTCTAGTTATTTATTAAACGCAAAGCTTAAAATAAGTACGTACAGTGAACTTTTATGATGCTTTTATGGAGGCAAGTTTTACTTTTAGTTTATTAGTTTTAAAGAAAATTGTATATTGTGATTCGCATTGTATTTTCAGTGTTTGATTGAATAAATATGGATCGTATGTATGTATTAGAAAAGTAATAAACGCTGCCTTAAGAGCGCATAGCAACTACAAGGGTAAAGGTAATATAAATAGAAAATGGACCTTGAAGACTCGATATCTGCTATCATTGTGAGTCTAAATTTTGTTAAGCTCAACCTTTACAACTAAAAGCCATTGTAACTTTCAGAACCAAATCAGTATCGCATCCCTCCTACGCAATTACACATCAAACCTTAATTAACAACCACGATACCGTTCTCCGAAATCATTGTCCACACGTCTGCATCGCAATTGTGTTGAACGACCGCACCACAGATTAGACTATCAATCAAAACATCCAGAACAATTACCCGTCCGGCTACACGACACGCCGGCTCCATTACGATATGATACCTTTAATTCAGAACAAAGCTATTGTGAAACGGTGCCTATAAGAACGTAAAGGTGCGTATGCAATTGCGAGCAGGGCTGTGGCGTGACGTTCGCCTTACGTTATTAGCCACCTAGTTCGGGGATGGTGGGTTCCCGCGAGCTCTGTGTTAGACGAAGCTTACCAAAGACAACAGTCGGGAAGTGTAACATTCGTGATAAAAAAAACGTTATTGGGAATGTTTTAAATAACGGTGTTATGAATATCGCACGATCTTACGGCATATTTGAGCCATTCGATGCTTATAGCACCAGCCTATAGTGTACAAATGTCAAATTATGTGTGGAAAATTGCACACAATTTAGAGTTATAAGTGTTGAGTTAATTTCCTATAGAAAAATTAGCTCAAACTATCGTAGTGGCGGCCCTTCTACTAATGTCTGAAGTGTCCGATTTCTATCTCATTTGCCTTTAAAATACGAATATGTTAACCGAACATATAGCATACTAGGCTCGAAAGTGCATACGCACCTTTACTCTATCAATACCATGTAACAACAATGTGGACTATCAATTATGATTGTACCGAACGGATGGTGCAAGACTTTCTTTTGTTTAGCGGGACAATATATAATTCAATAATGATATGCGCTCGGTGATCCCATGCCGGGTCGCATTAAATCACACATTGAAATATAGTAAATGAAAACGAGTAGCAATATATTGATCTGAGCTTATACGGTGATAGTTCGTCGGTAAGTCCAATCTTGTTGGGAATGGTTTTAATGTGCAAAAATATAGATAATAAAAAGCTTAAGCAATATAATTTTTAATTGGTAGGAAGAAATCCTATACCTTCAGATTTCATTTGATTCCAGACATTATGATATTACAGTATTTTCACACTTCAACTTTGACGTTCAAATAATAATTCTGTTTTCTAATTAACATCGAAGCAGGCTATGATTCATCTTCTTAACCGTAATAAGTTTGTTTTATTCAAGAAAATTTGAAAAAAATCTGCGTTTATAAATAAATGTGCTATTACAAACAAGCAAATATATACAAAAATGGGAAGGTTGTTATGTTGAAATAATCAGCTTTTTAAATCTCTTTATTTCAAATATTTAAGTTGCAATTTTACTATTGAAACGGTGTTAGAACTAAAGCGTTATACAAAGGACGGACCTCTAATTAGACTTAACTAGAGCAAGATCTATCTAAGAGAAAGGACCTAGTCATTAATTAGCCGAAGGCAGCACCAGCGCTATCTCCTCCGGCAGGTTTGTCAAATCGGGACCATTGTAGAGCGCTCATTAGGCGCCCGAATGATGGGATCTTCGCTTTCTCTTAATCTGCGTCACGCAACGCAATGAAAACTTTCGAAGAAATGTATGCACGACAACATTATTATTGGAAAGGGGAAGAAAATGGCTTGAAAGTAATTTTAAAGCAGGAATAGTTCCGAATAGATCGCATTAATTTACTGTCAGTTGATTTTTATCATTTAAATTCAGAGATTGTTCAGGTTCATCGAGCATTGGGTTCCTTACATGTTGATTTATTTAGAAGAATACTTATTGCTGAATGAATAAAAAACGTTTTGATAAAGTTCGGTTTTTTATATACAGTATAAGTGTAGCATTTAACCCGAATACAAGCGGGAAGTGTTCAAAACGTTCTCACCGACTTAAAATCGGTATTTTCATTTCGATCATCCAGTTCCGGCGTGAATTACCCGAGTCGCCGGACTAGTTTCTCGGCCGGGTCGACGACCGCGTCCGCCCAAAAAAAAACCTGTGTCCAAACACCGATATTGTTCCAATCGTTCCGGTGTCTAGGACGCCATTAGGGAAGCAATCTTGATACTTGATCGCGTCCAGCGGTGCGTAACCGCGCTTGCGCTGTTTACACAGCGGCGTCGTTTGTTCACGCACGATCTTGGTCCGTGAATGACAAAATTAACTGCGCCGCTCGGCCGCACAAAAAGTTAATAGCCAATATCGCTTCTCCTTAGGTCGGCTTTTTGATCTTGCTCGTTGAGAACAGTAAGTAATTGGCAACCTATATTTATGACGCTGCTAATGATTGGCGTCATCTGAGGAGACTTTGTATGATAAGGTATTTCTTTTTAATCCTCTTATCAACTGTACAGCGTTAATTCTTATAAAATACAAGTTCTAACTTTATCTTTATGCAATCAATCAAAACAACCAAGACAAATTAACAATCCCAACTAATATTGATTGAGAAAATGTTTTATTGACATTGCAATGCTGTGTAGAATCGCATTATTCATTGCAATGGTTATCAACAGGGCTTTTGCTTCAGAATCTGTGCGCGACTTCTCAATTTTGTCTTGTTGACGATAACTGGGCGTGATTTAACGTGATGAGAGTAATTTATTATTGCGAACTCTCTTGCAACTGTAGCTTCCAATTAGATGGTACATGTTGAACGAGTTAACTTACTTCACTGATAGACACATAAGATGCCTGTGTGTCATTCAGTGAAGTAAGTTATAGTAAGTAATGAGGAAGTTGTACTATATTTTGTAGTACTGGACTTAGAGGACATAATGCTCATTAGAAAATTAGTAAGATCGCTTTGCTGATCTTAATAAAGAAACAGTCTAAGCAGGCAACTATACAATATTTTAAGAATTTACGCATCAACAAATAGCGCAACACGTTTCATATACACTTGTCTCCCTCGCATTGGAAGACTGTATCTTCTGGATCTGTGATTACGTCTTTCAAATCTGAAACCAAGAAGTGTATGCACACTTCTGCCTACGACGGACAAAAGCTCACTATATCCAAAATATATGCGCGTTTCCGTTTCACTTTCTGTTGCCGCTTGCTTAATACCATGTAAATTGACAGTTCAACACTTTAGATACCACTCTATAAATTTATACAACCAAGTCATCAGAACTTGTGTCCATATTACTCGCGTCAATGTGTCAGCGAAGAGAAATTAACGTGACATCGAGAACTACATTCAATTAACGCATCCAGGGGGTGCAGTGAGTGCTTTAATGGAGGCAAGTAAATAGAGCGGTCAGTGTAAATGCGTCGAGCTGTTTAATATTACTAATTGGTGCGCTTCCGAGCCTGCGCAATGAATCATGGAGACTGTGGGAGATTGAAACGAAACGATGGATTCCCAGATGTTTTTGTTTACTGTATAATCGTTTATGCCTTGTTTGTTCCATCACGCTTGAGTAGGTTAGTGCATAAGAAACTAACATCTGGAATTTTAATGATTTAATGGAGCAAAGAAATTGTGGTTTAAATTGTACCATTTATATTACTGTGATACGTTTCATCACTATGAATTTTACTCAAAGCCCGCTTTGTTATTTTGTTCGCAAAATGGTAACGACCATCCATTCGACTTGGTAAACTTGTCCTGTTTATAAAGTTAGTACGGTTGCGAGACAGTCTAGCGTTACCTAATATTTACTCCCTTTGACGGCTATCTATATAGCATCTATAGTGTAATGTGAATAAATCTAAGCGCACAGGTGCCATAAATTATATTGCAACATAATTGAATCTTGCGTTGAATGTAATTACGCGTCGTGTTTACAAATATCGCTGACAGCGATTGGTGTAACAATTTATTTGTTTGCTTTGAGTTTTATTATCTGTGCCAAATTTGACCACTGTTACTTGTTGAATACAATGATCGATGCAGGGATAACGGATGTAACCCAAATCGCACGTACAGTTCAATTTGTGAAGGATCTCATATTGTCCGACTTGCCATATATATTCTTATGAAGTACTCTAGTTATTTACAGACGTACATAACTGATCTTATATAGCGAAAAACCTAAAAATTGATCATAGCACATTACAGCAAGTTAACTAGGTTTTAGTGTCAGTATTTCCAGTGACAACGAAATATCTTTTGTAAGATTTAAGAATATGATAATGTCAAACAGGAGGTTATTAGTTTAAACGCGCTGTTTTTACGAAACTTTCCCAAGACATCAGGGTCCAAATAGTATCACGACATCCCGGTTGTTCTCGAATCGGTGATATTTTTTCCGCATGTTCTCAAAAGTCTAAGTCTCATCTTTCTATTCGAAAATCTCACTTAACTGTAAGTAATAGGACCTATTTTAGATTGCACACCGATTGTACAATACTTAACAACTTTTACAAGATACGATTTTAGACTATATTGCTTTCGTGATATAGAGCATATTTTCTGACACGCCACCACGTGAAATTGATTTATTCAAAGCGGACTGTTACTAAGTAAACACTCGGAGATGAAGACACGAATCGATTCCGTTGAATGTTTATTTAAAAGTGATTCTCCATGCTTTTTTTTTTTTGCTTAAGTGCGTTGATCTGATCGTGACAGGACAGTACTGCCGGTAATTTAATGATTTCGATAAAACCAACAATGCTTTTTGGTTACTTCGCCTCTGATGTAACTTAGCTTTGGCCGTTCTAAATTAAAAATGTGGTAATGGATTTTCCCTGTGTGTGCTTTAGAAACCGAAGGTCGTGGGTTCGAATCCTGCGAGGACTTAACAAATTTTCATTGTTCTTTCCTAGTTGGTTATGGCAATTTGAGCCGATCACCCAATTGTCTGAAAAGTAAGATGATCCATGCGTATGATGGGCATGTTAAAAGTCGGTCCACCCACCAACCCGTAGGTATTGGACCAGCGTGGTGGGATACGGTCCATAACCCTTTAATGGAGAAGGCGTGAGTGCAGTAGGTAAAGGTAATGGCTGATGATGACGATGAATGGATTTTACCTTATAATTATTATTTGATCACGGTTGCTGGGATCCATGGGTCCGGGATAAAATTCCTAAAATAGATTTATTTTTTAATTTATAGTTATCGGATATTCTGTTGTTGATCACTAGAAATTGGAATTTAGGTTGTACAGTTTCTCGTGCTTTTCTTTGGTTTTTAAAAAAATGTTCACATCGTTTGTCAAGCTTAAGTGTGTTTTGAATATTTTATTGCCCAAATCAAGTTTTTTGTTGTATTACTCAAATTTTGTATCTTCCGACTAAAACGCTAACAGCGTTTTTTAGCATTTGATATTTTTAAGCGTTTTCTTATACTTGTCATGGAAAGCGTAAATCTGCACTACTATTATAAAAATACTGATATTGACACGTTTAAAAAATTTCTTCACGTCAACATCCTCTAGACCTTCAAGACAAAGTTTTCTTTTCTTGCATATAATAAGTATTTAATAAACTCGATTGAATATAATTGCATATAATACGTATTTAATAATTATTTCTAATATAAAAAAAAAACATTTACTAGATCTAATTAAAAAGAATAAAACACTCGCGCCAAGTCGAAAATCTCACACGTACAAACTTTATTACCCGCTACTTAATTCCTAATTAGAGTCGGGCGTCACTAAACATATTTGTGAGATAACCCGGACGCACCAAAATGTCCCCTAATTTGGGGGAATGTCCACGGATTATTATGTACCGAAGCACTCCTAAAAACAAGTGCTTGGCTTGAATGTTAATAAAATTGAAATGAATTCTAATACGGCGTGATGGTGTGGTACATTTGATGGGCGGAAGCGGTTTTTTTCAAGCTGTAATGATATTTCACTTTTTCAAGAAAGATATTTAATTTTTAAGAAAACGAGAAATATTATCGTTATTTAGGAACTTAATTTATGATGTGAGGTTCGTTGTGGTGAAGTTTTCAGTGGAAAATTGACTGAACAAATATATCTTTCCTTCCTACGTAAGTTATTGAAACCATACAATTTTATGTTGTTCTTTTATTAACTTACCCGTTGAGCAATTTACATGCTCAATACAAGATACATTTATTTTCGTTATTCACGTGAGTTATAATATAATAATAGTATGTTTATCATGAAAACGCCATACTTTAGTAGATCGACACAAAATTAAAGAAAGCGAGTTTGACTTTGGGAATACAATGACTAATGTAGGAGGTATCGATATGGTCATTTATTACCTTAACATATTTATTTTTTATTTTCCTATGCTTACTTGACGAGTCGCAGCACTAAAAGTTTACAAAACTGGAGTCTGTGTTATAATTGTGTCGCTGTACGTACCTTCTGACTTGGCCCACAGGGTGTCATAAGCGTCGAAGGCCCGCCGGCGATTAGCCGCACACATTTGAATAACCCTATACAATTGTACGAAACTGTAAGGGGAAAGCGAACCAAACATTATCTCTGATTAATGCCACCCATTCGTCCAGCCGATAGATCGGAGTATTAGCTTTTATCGCAATGGCCAAGTTTGTCTTGCCTCTTGCCGGTCGATAGTTCACACAACACTTCGTGGAATTCGACTTACGTACGGTAATATCGTTTGTCTCTATAGGAATGTCTCTTTGTTCGGAATGGACTGTTGTGACACTATGTGTAATGTTGAGTACAATACGCAAATTTGATTATTTCTTTAAGAATCTCAAGCATTTAAAATAGACACATAAACTTTCATATTATGCGAGTAATAAAGGAGTAAGGATTATAGGAAGTGTAATATTTTTTTCTTGGTTAAGAAATCGTTCATGTAATTCCACGATTAATTTATTTAAACGATCTTCTATCCATTTATTGCGTAGAAATTTGGGTGCAAAAAGATATAGTAATATGGACAATAATTGTTTAAATGTAATTATAATAAAGAAATTAATAGTTAAAATGGGACGTGATGTCCTATTTTCCTTTAGTTCAAATTTATTATGAAATTATTTTGAGTTATTAAGCAAGCTAGTCTTTTTTTTACAAGTTGGCGACTTGATCACGGTTTTCTATCGTATCTTGCTTAGAGTTTTGGATCCTGGTAAATATGTTAGTTGTCTTCTAACAACGGATGGGGATACATCTCAAGATAATTGAATCGAATGGACTCTAACATTGTCCGTAACAAAGTGATCATTACTGTTATTGGGACAGTTTCTTGAACAGATACAATCTGTTACCGATCACAGCGTCGCGTCGTACGTGTTAGCATAGAAATGGTCCCGCATTATCTTATTTACTACTACGGGTTTGGATGTACCGGTCTGCGACCATTTCGAAAACTCTCCGGACATCGTACGTTTTGTATCGTGCTAGATAATACATTTTTGTCCGATAGATTTGTTGCTACACATTTTTGGTGGTTGAGAACATATCACAGTCGTCGATGTATAAATTTGTACGAAGTGAAACAGCAGATCAATGGTCTAATTATAAATCATGGGTATTATACTTGACTTCAAAGAAACTAACTCGTGTCAGGGATATTCTGATATTATGATAGTTGGTTTAGAATAATATAATTATTTCGAATAACGAAGTATTTCTATCATAAATTAGCAGAAAATACCAAATAAAGGATGCCCGAATGGTTAAACATTTCCAATTACCATTACACGTCCACTTCAGCAAAACAATCTCATCATCATCATCATCATCAGCCTGTGTTAGTCCACCGCTGGACAAAGGCCTCCCCTAATACACCCTATCCATTAGGGGGTTTTTGGACCGTATCCCATCACGCTGGTCCAATGCAAGTTGGTGGGTGGACCAACTTTTTACATGCCCATCCGACGTAAGGATCATCATACTTTTAGACAATTTGGTGATCAGCCCAAATTGCTCCTTACCAATTAGGAAACAACAATGAAAATTTGTTGAGTCCCTGCAGGATACGAACCTACGATCTCCGGTTTCTTAATCACACGCCCATACCACTAGGCTATGGAGGCAGTTAAAACAATCTATTATAGCAAATTTCATATAAAATTAAAGAAAAAAATGTAACCCATAGCAAGTATTTGTCGTTGCACATTTACTGTTTTTAATGAAGTATTGTCACCGATCTGTGAATTGTTAAACATCAATGTTATAACAACATACGAAACCACTTCTATGCTGTTGGTTATGTTGTTATGTGATTTAATTTTTCATATGAACAATAAAACGTTACAATTACATGAACGTTAAAATAGTTGTATGATTATTTAAAACTTTAAAATAATGATTAAAAAAAAAAGCCCGCATAGTTTGTTTCTCCGGTTCTTCTCACGTCTGAGGCGTTCTATTTTGAACTGTAGTAGGATGTTTGACATTCAATAAGAAAGTGTGAACTTCTATATTGAATAATAATATTTGAATTTGTATAATACTAATAAAGTTTCCAAATTTGTTTGTAAATAATGTGCACAATACATTTTATCCTTTCTCTAGTCGGACACACTTAGCACGACTTGCATTATCGCTAGACCATTACAGCCTTTTCAAATATCACCAAACGATTTGTTAGTGTATTTGTAATGTTTTATCTCTATTAAAACTTAAGTCACATTATGGTCACGTCGTGTTAGTTGATAACCTTTTTTGTATGGTGTGCGACGTGTCGCAGTCCTGATATGAATAATGTATGATTATTAGCATTTCTCTATTTTAGTTATGTCTATTTTTAAAAATGGTCGTGTTGTACGTGCTTTCTTAGTCACATTATAGTTATCATTTATAGTTGGTTTTTTATAGACATTCTCAATAATTTAACCATTGACTTTAATTTTATCCAATAGGTAAGGTTACTTTTGTTTTTATATTAAAAAAAGGTTTGGTTTTTCTATCTCTAATTAGTCTAGAATTCAGTCTAAACTAGTCTGATCAAAACAATATAATATATAAAACAATAAACGTATTGATGGACTAGTTTATTTACTAATATATATAAGTCTGTTTACATCTTAGGATCAACATAGTATCTTTATACTTACAAATCATTGATAAATCGTACACTTTCTAGATATCAGAGCCGTCTGGGGCGGTACCCGCAGTGCCTATTTCTGCCGTAAAGTGGTAGTGCGAAAACACTATTGTGTTCCTGTTTGAAGGGCACCATAGTCAGCGTATTTACTGGGTAAACGAGACGTAACATTAAAGGTCTCACGGTAGACAGCGCGTTGTTGATACCCCTGGTATTGTATTGCCAATGTCTAAGGGCGTCAGTGACCACTTTCCATCACGTTGGTCGACTGTCCGTCGATCTATGTTGGCAATAACAAAAAAGGTATCAAGAGCAAAAAGACAACAGCTTCACCACAATCCAATTTACGACGCGTTCGTAATAAAACCGACACCGCTTTGTAACAGACCCCCGATTTTCCCCCCGTGTCCAATAAGCCGAATTTGAATGCGCCTGAGTTTTTGTCAGCCTTTATTAATGTCGATCCATTAACAGTTTTTATTGGGGTGAGGTAACCCGTTCGCTCCAGAGATGCTGCGCGCAGCCTTTTATTGGTGCGTAGTGAGTTTTACGACGCTAGCGTCATTTCATAATCCCTAATATGTGGACGCCGCCTAATTATTGACTAATTGCAACGCTCGTATAGACCTGTTAAGAGCTCACCGCGATACGCCGTGTCGGATTTTATTTCGTTTTTATTTTATTATCGATCTTTATGTCGGTGTTTTTGCCTCAAAAACTTAACTATATAAAGGAAATATTTATGGTATAAACACAAGACTGAATTTTATCGGAATATTGTACTTTGCTTTGTATAGTACCATGTAGTCATTAGACTTCTACTTCTAACTATGCTAAAAATATATCACAATTGATAAACGTTTTTCCATAGTACACCAAAGACAAATAAAACACGTTATTCAAATCGTAGCTATGAAATATAGCGTTCATATAGATAAATGCACTAATAATAAAATTGTACGTTAGTTGTTTCTATACATCGTTCACATGACTTCTATGTATTATTTATCTTAATGAAATATCGATTGTTTGTCATTGGCTTATGTATGACCTGAGATTAAAATCTGCCATCAACGACGGTTAGGCGCCTCCTTAATGCGACACGCGTTGAATGTAAGAACAAATGCATTTGTTTTGTACAGTCATTACGCGTGGCAGTAAAACCTTTGTAAGGGAAAGAAAGCCCACTGACCGATTTTGGTTAGTATACACGAGATTTCAGTCTATGTTAATAACTTTTCCAAAAAAAATTAACTCAAGGATATCTTAATACAAGATAAATTAAATAACAATTGAATATATGAAACTTTTATACTTTAGCTGTAAGGTTTAGTCTTTTTGTTGTGTAAGTTATTTTGAGTTTTTAGTCATATTTTTGATAATATGTGATACATTTTTAATATATGCCAAATTTTAACAATTTTGTTTAAAGTAAGGTTGAATTACACGCAAGTCACCCCCTATCATAATGTTATATAGCTATTTATGAATTGTATTGAAAACAAATATATATCAACCAGTGACAACAGTATCATCAAATATGCATCGCATCGCTTTTAAAAAAATCCATCCTGAATCCTGTAAACCATTTACAATCGATTCTTATGAAAGCTTTCACCATCGATTGCAGAATCGAGAGATCGAAAACTTCAAGAAAAATCGACACAAATCGATCTCATATCGCCATATCGTAAACGGTCGGTCGTCGACCTCAGCGCCCGCGCAATTTGCATAGTCGTTACATCACGATGCCCATGCCCTGAGCACACTGGACATGTTGACCGATCAATTAGATGTGTAGATGCATATCGTGTGTACATTGTTCGGAGGGCTAATACAGTCGTCATTGAACGGTGTTTGTGATAACCATCTCCCGAAGCTGCCGTCGCGGATTGCTCATTGTTGAGCGATACACTCATTTGAAGGTCCGTTCGAGATAGTTGTCAAAGTTGTCAAAAGTTAAGACTATAATGAATGTATTCAGTATTTGTATGAATATCTTTACGAATGTTTGTTCGCACTAAAATAATTCCCGTGCGGAAGTTTGTTATTTGATAATACCCTAGTAGATCGGACACAGAAAATGTTTATACCTTTATGTGCTTCATTTCTGTCTTGTTTTGGATTATTGAATAAAATAAAAAATGCACTCCATTTTGTAAACATTTCGTTGATGTTATTCAATTCATTTTAATATACTGTAAAATGAATTGAATAACATCAGTTTTTATTATCAACGGGTAAAAGCTTTCAGTTATTTTCAAGAGATGAAGCTCTAACTAGCTACGTTCACCGTTACTCGACGTTGTTCACTTAAAACAATTCTCGAATGCATTATGGAAACGAATGTTTTAATCGTAACCCTTTCGTCCATTACGTATTCGTAAAAAACCGGATATTCCGAAGACGCCGAGCGAAACTCCGTTCACACAAACATTTCTCTTGCATTCTTGTCGCGTTGAATATTCAATAATGTGCGACATTATTTCGTCAATTCCGCTTCCCGAGGCACAACTATAAAGATATGTTGAACTTTAAAAAAGTAACGGTTCTTCACTGAAACAACTTTTTGATGGCAATTTTATTGACTTACGTAATAAATTTAACACAATTGTGTCTTGTGTCTGTCAGGGTATGATCTGAATTGTACCTAGATTTTTATTTTACAGGGAATCGACCACTGTGGTCTTTTAGCAGAGTAGTAGTATGAAAACACAACAGTATGCATTGTAAATACAGGGTAAATAAGACGTACAATCCTTAGTTTTGGGGAACCAGTAGATTTTAGTCGTAATAGTAATACGTGATACTGCATTTCATAGTCGACGCGTTTATTATTACTATCAGTTGAAGCTCTTGCTCATTTTGTCGCTATACTATGAAAAATTTTAATTCTTAGGATCCTCGATGTGTCCTTTAAGTATCTTTTATTCTTTGTGTTTCCTAGCGTCTTAAAAAAATCTTTATTTCTAGGGTCCATTTAGATTTCCGTTTTTACGTGCGACTAATAAAATATTGGCAGCTTTTGACTTTATTTCCTATATTTACGTGGACGCGTGCCAACTCTACTTTAACTAGTGGGCGTTGCTATATAAGGATCGCACACGACAGAAGGCCGTATTGGCTAACTGGGGTTATCGTTTGCTCTCTTGGACAGGTGTCGTTCGTCAGACGAGAGATTATGAAACAGAAACTTTGTACTGCTTTTAGTTACCAACTTTGTTAAAGTCGAGTATTATTTGAAAAGTAATTAAATATAGGTGAAAGTATACTTTAAACTTATATTTCGTTATCATAAGGATAAAAAAAGAAACTCTATTAATAATCATTATCTGTAACTATTAACTAGTTATATTTAACTTCATTCGTTGCCACAAAATATAAATGGAAAAATCTTGTTATTAATTTCTTAACTCAATAACATCACTCAAATTTGCATCTCTATTTTTCAAATCGTACACCGGATGTAATTTTAACATTATATACCACTTCATTTCCTTTTTAAATCAAACGAAACTTCCCGCTTTTTTGCCTCAATCATAATCAAACGCTGACCCACTTTCTCATAAGGCGACTAGTGTCGTTGTAAATTAAGCGTTGCTCTGATTAACCGTCGTATGTGGTTGAAACATGTTTTCGGTGAATCAATAACGTTTATAGAAATGTTTAAATGAGATTGAAAGTAAACCGCACCGAAGTGGCGAAGAGTATATTGATGTTACTTTACAAATATATAGCCTGATAAGAAGCCTCTGCTAAAAAAGGTATTGACGCTTTTGCTCATCATCAGCCTGTTAGTCCACTGCTGGACGTAAGCCTCCCTTAAAGCACGCCATCTCCATTTTAGGGGGTTTTTGGTCCATATACTACCACGCTAGTCCAATGCAGCATGGTTAGTGGTGAACTGTTCACAACTATGACACATCCGACATTGGATCATCTTCACTTTTCAGACAAATCGGTGACTCGGCCTAAATGCCAACCAACTAGGAAGACAACAATAAAATTTGTTAAATCCCAGCAATTGAACCCAACTTCTCGGTTTTAAAACATAGCCCTTACCACTGAAGAATTTAATTGCTAGTTGTTAGAAAACAAATTTGACGAGCAACATTTCTCTAAGTGAAATATTTTATGTTTATTAAACGTGACAAAATTTTAATTTTGCTTATAATTAAAGTAATAATCATGAATGAGATCGTGCCATTGTTTAAATGTCAATCGATGCGCGACATTTGGCGATGCAATGTTCATTAGTTGATTCAACCCTTATTTCTATAAGTTTCATATATTATTTCATATCTCTTTTGAGTTAAAAATTTTACGTTCACGTTAGTCTCGTGTATCCACGCCTTGGAAGTTAGGAACGCGTTTAAATAGGGTACCGGTATCCAAAGTAGCCTCGGGCGATCATTCCGAGAATGCCTCCCTCGAGGGATCAGGCCGATTGTCGGCCCTTTCCCACAAACATCGCAACGACCGACTGCAAACTGTGTATCATTGAGCTCATAATGTCTCGTATGTCGTTATTGATCTAGTTGATTTATTTGTCGTTTTCCTCTAGGTGAGGATTTAATACCATTTATTGCAATTTAGATATTTGTACCTTTTTTAAATTAATGATCCTGATTCGCCATAACTTAATTTACCCAAAATGGAGGTAAAATGTTAATTATAAAAAAAATCACAAAACGTGATGTGGTACGTATCTTTAAACTGTTTCGAAGCAAAATACTTATTTATGTTTCACCTTTGCCACTCGTGTTTTATCTACAGTTATGTTCCTCATGTTAGATTGCAATGTGACACGAGCATTATTATTGTTATTCAAATTCTATTCTAGCATTTGCCATAGCTGATGTTACCAAATTTTACGTCCAAAAATGTCGTCGGAACGGCATTTTGATAGGGGCTTACGTCCGAGCAAGTAAACATTATTGACATTATGCCTCTAATAATCATCTTCTTATTTTGTATAAAGCTTTATTTTGGTTAAATTTAGTTGCAACATTTCATAACGCACGATTTTATATTATTTTATTTTTAGACGGATAAACTTAATAAAAATATGCACTCGTGTTTCTGTTCAATTTAAATGAAATCTATGTGTTGTAGAATTATTTTCTCGTGAAAACTTATAACAATTTTATTTGACAATTTTCCGCTTGTATTTGTACTGTTTTTACAATCCTTCACACTGTCGGATGCAAATCATCGCGTCATCTAGGCTATTGACTTCGTTTAAGCCGAGTGGTGAGTCACAGAGTGAGGCAAGACAATCGCTATGCTAATAGACGTCAAGTGATCGCGTGGATAGCCGCTGGCGAGTTATGAACCCATGGCCCTAGCGGCCGGTGCGATTGCGCCCTTGGGCTATGGAGTCGCAGGCCATTGGAACATTTCACGTCTTAAAGTTATGTGCGAGCTGATAACGGCGAATGGAATGGCTAACACGATAGTCTTTGGTTTAAAACGTTTGCGTTTGAAGTTATGGTAAAGTTAGCAGCTTTTATATAAGGCGTTTTGTAGAAGATCATTTCTCGCGGCGCTGGAGACACTATAGAATACTACACATCTGTACGTTGGGTGATATTAGTACAGTTGCACATATAACATATAGAAGAACCAAATGAATCTCTAGTCAGGACATTTCTGGGTAGAGACGGGTTATTAGAGTAAGTATATGCCGAATTACTTATAAAACTCTTTAAAATAAAATCAATAATGCTTAAGCTACCACTAGTAAGTTCAGTATAACACATTTCGTACATTTTTGCTACAAATTGTACCTAATATTTGCTATGTGAAATTTCAAACTTTTCAAACAACGTCAGATTAAAAGTATTTTTAAATGATTACTGCAAGTTCCGGGTTGGCATGTTACACTAGTAATATTCAAAATACTTTAATTATGTAAGAATGTCCGCTATCGATAGAAAACATTGAATATCTTATGTCAGCCAAACTGACTAGGAATTCGCCATGAAAAAACCATAACGGCGACGAGGTCGATTCGCGTGTTTCCCAACGAATTTGTATTCATCGTCTGCCGGTCGTCGGCTTTGTTTATCGCACTGTACATTCGGGGTGTGCGATATCACTTTATTATAGACGAATTCCGTGTTCTGATTTTATGGTATATGAAATTAAAGTAATAGTAATGAAACTAGTAAAGTTGAGGGTAAGAGAAGTACAAGTCCTAGTAAGCTTCGTCTAAAAGTTAAAAATTTAAGACGCGATCGCGTGGACAAATAATTGACAATTAAGATATTACACAGAGCCTAATGCCAAAATTTGTGTGGTACAAAATCCTTATTCTTCTTATATCTACTTACATGTCTTAAACGACGCGTAAATTTATATAAAATAAAGTATAAGTAAAGTATATTATTTACCTTCTTCGTTAGAAAAAATTCTTTAATTCGTTATCATTACCTTTGCTTTTGCAATCAAATTTACCGACTTGTACTGCAGTGCTTTAAGTTATGGTAAGCAAATGATACGATGTTGCTGAGCTGGTTTCGTCCGGTCTGCGCCTCAGGCCAATCATGTCTCGGCATAATAAAGGGTTGCTTTGCCCGAGCAGATTTATTGCGTTAGCGGGGAACCGCGTGGTTATACACTGCCAGCTACCACAGATAACGTTTGTAGATGTCGTGCGGAACGCGCAGTGTATCGCGCAAGGTTCCTAGAATCGAATCTTGGACGCCGGCGGGGACTCGCTCCAATTAAAAGTGCAGGCCATCGGTATACATTCATCTTGACAGGAACTCGCCCAAGCTAGATTTATTCTGATCTAATGCGATATCGTATAGTTGATAGGGTGCCCCAGGTCTAAGGTGCAGTAGGCAAAGCGTGCTTTGTACTTTATTACTTTCGAATTTAAATTAATGTAATTTTAGTTAAGTAAATACCAGATTATTTGATAAATTATGCCATATATCAAATATACTGTTAAAACAGTTCATTTGCTGAGTAAAGTTAACAAATTGTAAGTGCACCGCTTGCTCAAAGTTATTATTAACAATTTACGGTAATTCCAATTATGAACAGGCTTTAGAACGATATTTTTAAACCAATGGTCTTACACTCTAAAAATTAGTTTGAAGTACTCTCTCTTTCTGAACAAAACGTCCGAACAGAGCATAAATTACTGCCACGGGACAGTGCATTCTTAACCCTTGTTTGTATGAATTCGTTAACGCGCACAGCGCTAAAAGCGTAATGATGTAAAGCGTTATCTCCACTCCTTGAATCACCGACTTCGTTCAACTTTAATTGTCAAATTAATCTCCGACGGTTTATGCTAATTAGCTGGCCTCGTTTCATTCCTCCGCTTAAGTAGACCTGTACACGTTTTATAACACCTTAAAGGCTGAGAGCTTTGTACTGTGGTGTGATCGGCGAGCTAAATTAGCACTTCACACGCTGTCCGGAATTGCAACGCTTGTTTGATTGCAATGGCTTTAAGTTGGTAAACAAACATTTGAAATACTACATGTGATCACGTTATGATACTATGACAATTTGAATAATGGTAAATGTGTGTTCTTATTAAAGACGTTTCAATTATAAATACTAAACTACCAACATACGCGGTTTGGTTTCAACATACATTAACACTTTATAGAATGAACCATTATGTTTACTTCCCAGAGATTCTTTAAGTAATACTCTAGTAGTCTAAATCAGAATTTTGATTAATACCCTGAATCTTAAGATTAAATCATTTATATATATATATATATATATATATAGCTGACCACTTTGACGAGTAGTTCGTGCATATCATGCGTCGGTCCATCCGAATCGGGGCTGGTCCATTGTCCGGCAACGTGCAATGTCAACGGTTCACCTTGGCGATGGTGCGCGGCCATCAATCGGCCAGACGCGCCGCTCAATAGAGATCGGCGGATGTCGACGTGCGGGCGCACAGGCTAACTAATATGCAGAGAATCGATTTAATGCTCAAACATTGTTATAGTAAAGATGAAACTGGGAGATGGTCAAGGGCATCAGATAATGTGGATATTTTAATGTGGTGTGGGTAAAAGTTATATGACTGCCATATCAGAATCTGAAAGTAAGATGATCCATGCGTCGGATCTGCATTTAAAAAGTCGGTCCACCCTCTAACCCGCATCGGACCAGCGTGCGGTCTCAAAAGGGCCAAAAGTCTCCTTATGCATAGGGCGTGCATTGGATAGGCTTATGTCCAGTATTAGACTAACACAGGCTTATGATGATGATATCTAAATTTAAAATGTTTTCTGTTAAAAATTGTTTTGTAGCGTTCATAAGAGAGGCTATTTTATAGATTATAGCAACTCATATGAACATGATATTCTTCAACCTAATTATTAAATCACTTGCATAGCATTAGATATTTCTTAACACGACACATCATCTAGTTTTGTATTAGAAAAAAGCTGATAGAATTCTACAATTATGAAAAAAATAAAGAGACGTGTGAAGACACTTATTTTAACATTTGTCGAAAACGTACAAAAGTAGGCAAGTATAGTTTTTCACTTTCTTACTTTATTTTTCGTCTAAAGCCATGCGAATACTTTGTACCGAACTTAGCCTACATTCCGATTTAAATCAAAATAAAAAATATATAACAAGCGTTGAACTACCGCTTCGTTACTCTACGCACAATGCGCAGGCCGCTCGAGCCGTACGCGCGCGTGTGTGCGTGCGTGGGAACGCGGGGCGGACGCGTGCGCTGCCCCCCACTCCCCACTGTTGGGGCTACGTCGCTTTTCGACACGCACGCCACGAAAATGCCTCGTGTTTATACTGTCTGCTCTGTTCGATGCATCGTATGAGTCATGGACTGCCAAGTGGGGTTTGTGGTCGAGAAACGCGAGATATTTGGAAGAGAAGTAACATTTACTGCTGTATTTACTTACGTTAGACTATAAGTCATCTTAGTTGTGCGTAAATGTTCAAGAATTAGATGTACACAGTGGCCGGTGTGGGCTCGATGAGAATAGCCGAAGATCGGAAGCGTTGGCGTTCATAAGGAGGCCTATGTCTAGCAGTGGACTGACACTGGATGATGATGATGATGATGATGATGATGAGATGTGTACAATCCTCCCAATATGTATATACTGGTAGTTACGCAATAGACTTTTTTTCGAGGCATGTTTCGTGTTTTTTTTTTAATATTTGATACGTTTAACTACGTAAATAACTTAAAAAATGGCAATACTTATGACTTTAACTTAAAAATATATCGGATCAATGTATGCGCATGATTTAAGTAAAGTAAGATGGAACTGAAAACTAGGTATCTTTTTCTATTTAATATTTTAATAATCTAAAATACAAATCATATATATGGTTAAATATACCTCATTAGACTCGTTATACATTATGTTTGTCTGTGTCATATGAATTATGCCAACATTTGTCCATAAATAGTGTGGACTGGACATTTAACGGTCATGTTTGTATAATTTTAGCTATATAAGGTAATCGGATTGCAACACAAAATAGACATGATGCGAACTAAAATTAAATTATAATGGAAATTAGCATATGACATTGATATTTATCTAACAGCCATCCGAATGTGTGATACATTTGTTGTAATATTACATTATGTGTCAAAATGACAGCTATAGAGAATTATGTTTATAGAATAATTGATTTGTCAGAGATTAGCTTTAACAGGTTTAGTTATTACATCTTTCAGATTTGGTCCCTGAAAGTTAGTTTACTAACTATTTAGAGATAATGTTTGCTAAAAAGTTAAAGCATTTATAATTTACAACGACTCATATTTGTATTGTCGTTTTTTAAGCTGTTTAATCAAAATTAGAAACCGGAGGTCGTGGGTTCGAATCCTGCGGGGACTCAACAAATTTTCATCGTTGTTTCCTAGTTGGTTAGGGCAATTTGGGCCGATCACCCAATTGTCTGAAAAGTAAGATGATCCATGCGTCGGATGGGCATGTAAAAAGTCTGTCCACCCACCAACCCGCACTGGACCAGCGTGGTGGATTACGGTCCAAAACCCTCTAATGCTGTATTAGGGGAGACCTTTGTCCAGCAGTGGACTATCACAGGCTGATGATGATGATGATGAATCAAAATTAAGTTTATATCCTTCGTTATTGAGAAGACAGGCTCTATGGTATTACATATGTGATGTAAAAATATTTAGTATATTGCATTTTTTGTATCGTTAGCACATGGAAGTAACATATCCTAAGATATTTTCGTCAAATCAATCAAGCAACTTTTTTCGAAGCGGTGTCAATTAGTGAAGCGATTAGTTGATTGCCTATAGTCGTTGGTATTTTTACTCTTTTGTTTTTGAATGCCGCCGACTCGATGGATGAAATAAACTTACGTGTGTTTTATAATTGTATAATTGTTTTAAATATATAACAAAACAGGTTCGAAAAGGTTGCGCACAATATTTCAAAACGATTACGTAATATGCAATATAAGAATTAATAACAAAGTGCAGTTATTAATAACGAATTAAAATTTTTGAAATAATGCATTTAATGTAAGTTAACCATAAGAGCCATAACTCATTTTAACTTAAACGCTACATATTTTCTATACCCTTAAAATATCACCCGGATCTTTTACATTATGAGTGTCTTTCATCAAATTCCGCATAGTCATTGTTAAGGCTGAGATTATTTTCGTATCTCAAAAAGTTCGTTCACCCGTAGCGCTAACCTCGTTCGCGACTTGCCCTCCTCGTTACAGAATCGCGTATGGGCGTCACCCTTTCACTTCTATGATAAACACCTAAATCCTAATCAATGTGATGATTCGATATGTGCAGTTGACCCACTCTTATAACACGGCTTCAGCTGCATCATCATCATCATCATCACCAGCCTGTGTTAGTCCACTGCTAGACATAGGCCGGCCTTAATGCAAGCCTTCTATATAAGGGCGTTTTCGGAGCGTATCCCACCACGCTGGTCTAATGCGGCTTGGTGGGTGGACTGACTTTTTGCATGCCCATCCGACGCAGGGATCATCCTATTTTGCAGACAATAGGGTGATCGGCCCAAACTGTCCCAACCAACCAGAAAACAACGATAAGACAAAGTAGTTTCCCCGCCATTGGAACCCACTACCTCCGGTTTATAAAGCCATGGTGAATACCGCTAGACCACGGAGGCGGTTCAAATGAACAGTTCAGCTCAAAGTGCGTCTTCTGCTCGCGTCCAGCCCCCTCCCGCTACTGTGCGCAGACCACGCCCAGAGTCCGCCTTCCTCTACCAATTGCCGAACATCGTGATTCCGAGATCTAGATGCCCTGGGCGTATGTCACCCGCAACTTGTTACATCCTAGACAACGGTACGTGTACAAATGGCTAGTGAACTTATGCCACTGTGAGTTGCGAAAAATACCTTTGTGTTCGTCATAAGCCTTACAAATGAAATATAATATTATAAACTCTATATTATTTGATAGACGCGATTTTTTACATAGGCTGTAATCAGTGAACTGTTGTATATTTTACTGTTCTAACATTACGAAATGATTGAATTGGTAATTAAATCCGCCTTTGTACTTTTTTGTGTATAAAGAATGAATAAATAAATAAAGGTTATGTTATCCGCCTAATAACCTAAACGGGTAACTGGTTTACTTATTATTAAAAGCTAGCCATCGTTGTTTATTTACTTACGTATTGATTACATACTGATAAATATAACGTGACCAAAAAGTCACCGCGAAAGTTAATTACTGCTTTAAAAACAGCAACCGATCAGATAGTCTATGATTTATCACCGCTCTTTATGTTATCGGCCATAACCCCACCCGGATAGTATCGCAAGTACTATCTACATTATATCCCGGGGACACTTGTAAACTTATAATATAGTGGAAGTCCACCGCTTTTCTTATACCGTCAATTACTCGCTTCGTGAGCCTCTTATCGTGTTGTCTGCAAAGCATTATCGAAAAGATTTACAGGCGACCCAAACTCCGGTTTAAAGGACCAAGATTGTTATCGTATTATCGAAACCCTTCCACAAATTTTCGCAGAGTAGATTGCACTAAATAATTTCTACGAGCTATATAATATTAATTCAAGTGAGCCTCTTTGTTCGCAAACAAGGGAGCGAGTAATTCAGTGACGGTGTTATACTTGAGAGCTGTTGTTTATTAAAATATCCGTTAGTTAATTTAGGCTGTGTTTTATTGGTGGCACATATTGTTGTTGTTATAATAAGTAATATTATTGCTATTAATATGTGACTGACTTATGAGTTAAATAAGGTTTAGTTAAAGTAGGTTAACTTTAAAAAAGTAGAATATAGGGTCTCATAAATTCCATATTCATTTTTTGTAGAAAATATACAACTACTGCTTTAGTAGACAAACAAACAAACTTCTAAATCTCTATGTAAAGAGTATCGTCCAGTACTAAAACAGGTTTCCGATATTCGTGTTGGTAAATTACGAAGTGGGAGATGAACTACGGCTGTTGCTAGCGACGTTTGTGTTTTGGTCTTTTTCAGTGAGACGCGTTGGATATTTTCTTTGGTTTTGTCCAATTGTTCAGTTTCTTATTAAGTGTCTATTGTTTGCGCACTAACAGCGTTTTTACCATCAATTATGTTTTTTAGTTACAATTGGCTTGGTCACCATAAAGCTAATAATTTATAGCGTTGTGTTTAACAATTGGCCTGTGTAATATTACGGCTTATTATGGGCAGTATTAACATCTGTTTGTCGGTGTGTGATGTCTTTGGCGTTAGCTTATACAGTAGTCAAAGTCTTTGTGTTAGTCAACTGTGTCTAAACATCACTTTAACAAAGTATTTCGAGTTATGACGTCGCTGCTAATATGGTAGTGTATGAACATTGATTTTCCTGGTCCAAACATGGTAATATCATAATCGACCATTACTTATGTACCTACTGGTCGTCATTACCGCAATGATGCTAGAATGGCGTGGAATGCGATTACACTACCTAATGCGGAAGAACTGTTAATGATTGATACTCTCCGTTATCCACTCTTGAGGAGTGTTTGTGACAGGAAGATACGTGTTAGTGTAAATGGTTAAGGGTGGGTTTTTTTAAAGCGGGGCCTAACTGTCTGTCCATATAAGCAGAGGGATGGCAGGATCTTTAACGGATCTGTTACGGTAACAGGCTTTTTAACTTATAGACTTGCAACGCCATAAACATGCCTCTTGCCGTATGCTGTTAGGCTTGCTTAATAAGCTAGCGATATGTAATCATTTGGAAAGCTTATCTTGTAAATAAATTAATCCTCAAATTTTTGCTGTTACGTTTTGTCGATCAGGCTTCAAATTAGTGGCCCGTTTCGAATTATCAGCCCAATGTGCTTGTGTTATGTTCGCTTTTGTAGTGTCAAACATTGTTAGTAAAGTTTATTTAAATTGTTTCAATATACATAAAATGTCAAGCATTTGTTCTGACCTTAAAATAAAGCAAAAATAATAATAAAATGTCGCTGAACGATATTTTTCATTCATAAGTTAATAATTGGATAAATGTGGCTTCTAATAACAAAAATCAAAAGTTACTTAATACCCTTGAAGCTTGTACAAAAGGCTTTCTTTTCCCATTGCGCAGATGTACGTTACAAGTCAACGTACGCCTTGTCCGAACAAACAAAGCAAGCTCCTGTGCCAGGTAGCCGGCTAAGCTTTACGGGAGGGCAGTCAAATATTTGCCACGCGGCCATCTGTCGCTACTCAATTCAGCTTATGCGGTGGCTTAAATATTTTCATGGGTAATTCAGTTAATGTCTGCGAGTTTTAGCTTTTCAAATGCATTTATTTAGGGGAGGCCTATGTCCAGCATGGAACTGACACAGGCTGATGATAAAATGCATTTATTAGTAAAGATTAAGTTAACTTTCGTTAAATGATCATTGTGTTACTTGCCAAGACTTGAAGATGCGTTAGAAAAATATTAATGAATCACATTTTTATCGATACGCTCTCGATAGTCATAACGTTTAAATGTCATAGTTTAAAGCCTTTGTAAAGTATTAAACGCTTAAATAATTAAGAATAATTTAAATTCAAGAGAGATATTTGTAACTTTTCGATTTTATTCATAAATAAGAAGACGTTACGTGTTTCAAGTTGAACCGATACAATTATAATATCTATTGCATGCCTTTTTGGCTTTACCCTAGCCCTGATACTTAAATGACTTCACATAGGCAATCACATCAAAACAAAACCATTTTTTTTTTCAGTTCATAGCACAATGACTTAATTCACTGCAAATAAGATACCTAGGCAAACAGAATAAGTACTGAATTGTATTTAAGAGATTGAATATCGTATAACCATTCCGTTGTGAACAGCACGCACACACCTTATTTATTGCGAACGGTCCACCTCCGAGCACGACATCTGCCGTCGGCACAGATAAATCGCTCTCGACAGGCTGAGTAAGACTGAGTAAGCTCAGGCATCGATTTCTGCAGCAGAGCTTACTAAATAAAATTAACGGAGAGGTCGAATAGCAATATAAATTGAGTATATTCAGCCATTTTTACTATGAATTGATTTAATATGCATATTACCCAACTTTCATGTTTAAGTTCTTGCAATTTCTCATCCAGTTGATACTATTATTCATTCCGTTATCATCAATAAAGTTTTTTGTAAACGCGTAAATCGAGAACTGATTTTGACAAACAGACGGACTTAAGCTAATGCCCCTTGCAGAGTAACATAATCGTATACTTTAAATTAATGAAGATTTTGAAAAATTTACGCGTAAGCCGAGGGTACAAAGTTAGCCAATAACAAATTGAATTAAAGTTTATACCTCACGTGAATATCTACATGTAATATCTTTCATTTAATATTATCATCATCATCATCAGCCTGCGTTAGTCCTCTGCTGGACATAGGCCTCCCATACAGCCTCCATTAGGGGCTTTTTGGACCGTATCCCACCAGGCTGTAAATAAATAATAAATAAAATAATAATTTAATACTATATAAATAGAATTTTTTCAATCTTCGCCGATCAATGTTAAATCTTAACGAGCTTCATCTAGACATCGAACGATTGCGCGGGAGTATTTATTAAGCAGATAACGAAGATTTAGCCGCTAGCGAATAAGCGAACAAAGGTGGGCCACATCGCAGGTAGCCGGGCCGTTGTCATCGTTCTCGGACCAGTTTGCGATAATTGGCGATCTCGTTTCGATACGAAGACTCTATTCGGGGATTTTCTCACGTCCGACCAGATGCAATTGCCGTACGAAAGCGTTTAATTTAATTTACCCGACCTCCGTCCAGTGGACGAACGACTTATTGTTCTTTAGTTTTTCGTCTGTCGACATTAATTACTTAATTGTAATATGTGCGAATTGTTCCTGCTCTGATATGAGACGCGTGTCGACTGTTGATCGGTGACAAAGGAGCCGCGGCATGGAATTCTAACCGAAGAAATTTCAATGCATTTTGTTTGTTTAGCGTCTGGGCCAACCTAGGGCACAGACGCTAAAGGAAGATATTTTTAGAAGCCGTTCAAAGAAAACGCCTCAAATATGTTTTATTTATAAAATTGTACTTTGTAAATCCTTTAATTGCTAACGTCAGGGAAGCTTTTGCTTACTATATAACCACCAACTGTACGTGTGGCCTTAACTTTTAGCAAAAAGTGTCGGTCACCTGGTTCCTGAGGACGGTAGCTTCCAGCGAACTCAGGTGAAGCTTACCAAAGACATGGGTCTGGAACCATAACATCATTGCTAAAAAAAAGACTACTAAGACTATATAACGACTTTCTCGTTAAAACTCTACTCAGATAATCAAAATAACAACAACACAATAAGCCGTACCGTTCAAAAGCCTCTTACGTTTCCCTACAAATATCGTATTTGTTTATAACAATAAATTTAAGACCGTGTCCGCTTCGAGCGATTATCTTAATGGAATGTTCAAACTAAACAAACATTCTAAATGCGCATAACTTACGATGCACTAAGCAAACAACGATTTGTAAGTAAATGAATTTTTATACGGCATTCGTTTAATGGAAGTACGATCGGGTGTAATGCAATTATAAGTCTAATAATCTGTACGGTGCTTGTGTGATCGGATGCTGCGTTTAATTCAAGACCACACCCACGTATATAATTTCGAGACGAGGCCTTATCTATGGAAAGGTTACGTTCGATAGCGACCTGTGGGAAAATATTGGATTCTACGCATACGGTATTTTTATTTGAATCTGAATGAGTTACAAATTTGAATACTATTTTGTTGCTATTTACGATCATCTGTCCAATGACGAGGTTGTAAAGGTCTTGGATAAATTTAGAACTATCTTTCGCTGTGTTTCACTTCAGCAGGTTTATGAAAAATTTATCGGTGTATCTTATTTTGAGTGGTCGATTAGAAAAATGTATTAATAATAACATTATGTGAAGTTGACTAATCTTAAAAACAAAAGTTATCAAACACTATTGATTTGGCACGTAATACTTTCAAACTTCAAGCACGTAAGACGTCGTTCTAAATTGAACGACGTCTCAACTCAAATAACTTTTACTATATACAAATACCATTTAAATTTATCGAAATCATATACTTATCCCAACGTATTTTAAGTCCTTGCGTCTACTTCGTTCCCAACTTAATGTTTTGCTTTATGCATTCCTGAATAACCACTAGGCCGGTTCGCGAGGGCGCGTGGGCGGCCGCGGGGCCTGTCTTCACGCCCACGGTTTGACCTCCGCGCTAGGGTACTGCACTTAACACATGCGTCGTTCCAAGCCTGGATACCAAGTTGTGTCTGGATGAATTCCAGCCAGCGTTATGTTTTGATAAGCGATAAGAGGGCTAAATCTGTCAGGCTATTTCGACGCCGATACTTTGTAAACTATAATAGTAGATACCTGCTGTATTTTCATCTCCCGCTTCGCGTTTTGTCTGTGTGCTGTCTTACGTTTTATTTAGAAATTGGCAACTATTTCGATTGGTTGAAGTCGTGTCGTTTTCTATGTTGTGTACTTTTGTGTAAACATATAATAATTTTATCATGTTTCGTCCATGAACTATTTACACCAGTTTTCATAACTATTTTTCGCACTACCTTGGCAATCTCTCTTTCTACATCAAATCGTGTACTTTTAACTTGCCGCTTTTTAATACGAATCTGTCTAATTGTGTCGCATTGATGTCACACGCTCATGTTAGGTCTTTGGAGATCGCATCGTCCGCTTTCGCTATTCTAGTGCATCTATACAGTCGGTGTGGCGCAGATAGCGGTCGTGTCGCGCGGTCGTGTTCGCGTATCGCACTTATTTATTGGCGACGTCCGGCCGAGATAATGGCCGGACCAGCTTGGCGTGTACGGATTTGTATGGGGCGGTTTTCGACCGGGCTCTACTTTGTTTACTTGGGCTTTATATAGAGGCGATGGTTGTTGCGAGAAGGATTTGTCAATGGGTAAATAGGTTTTGAAGTAAGTAAAGCTGCTATGTTAGGCAAGGGATGAGTTTATGCAGACATAATCGTATATAAATGGGGATATTTCGTTACTTTTATATAATTAGTCCAGCCATAAAAACATCAGGTTTTAAAGAATACAATAACAATTAATATAATTACTCTGGTGGCGTGCATTATGGGATTTGATGATGATGATATTCACTCTGAATACGTAACGTCATAAAACTGACTATATAATTTTTGATGATCCAGTTTAGCAGGTTACACAGAACAGTCATGCCACTTCTCTCTTCACTTCTACAATTACTACCATAAACCGAATTCTAATTGTTTCTCTTCCCAACAGCTGCACATCAAGGTACGCGGGCGAGTTCTGCCAGCACCTGAACCCGTGCCACAGCGAGTCCAGCCCCGCTGCCAGAACGGCGGCACCTGCCGCGTCCGACCAGCCGGTGGAGGGCCACCGTCCTTCGCCTGCGACTGTCCCCTAGGCTTCAGTGCCTCACTATGCGAGATCAGGGTACCCGCCGCTTGTGATTCGGCGCCTTGTTTGAACGGGGCTACCTGTAGGCTGACCTCACTGCATACTTATGAGTGTGACTGTCCTCCTGGGTATACAGGTATGTGTTATGTTTCCTAACTTTGCTTTAAGACTTTGTATTTATTATTTTGTTATATAACACACACATTACACATCATCAGCCTGTTAGTCCACTGCCGGACATAGGCCTCCCTTAATACAACCTTATCCATTAGGGGGTTTTGGACCGTTTCCCACCACGCTGGTCCAATGCCAGTTGGTGGGCGGACCGACTTTTTACATGCCCATAAGACGCATGGACCATCTTAATTTTCGAACAATTGGGTGATCGGCCCAAATTGCCCTAACCACTAGTTGGTTAATATGAAACATATAATAATGAAACAACATTGATAATTTGTTAAGTCCCTGCCTGCAGGGACTCAACAAATTTCAAATTATTAATTCGCATCCTGATTCGAACCCACGACCTCTGGTTTCTAAAGCACACGCCCATACCACTAGGCTACGGAGGTAGTTAAGTCAGTTTCTTATATAAATTAGTTACTTATATTATACGGCTGATCACATACATATATATGTATGTGATCAGCCGTTTCTTATAAAACGAACGCACGTATAGTTTTCTTACATAAATAAGCAATATATATTTTTTTAAGCTGAAGGATGACGTGACGTTTAGATGCATGTCGTAAAATCTACGTTAATTTGATGGTATTCTGGTGTAAAGACTATAGAACTGACTGGTTTGATTAAGATTATTCTGTAAAAAAATTTACATAAACAATTTTGTATTTTAATGTTAGTTGGACGACTGAAGCATAGTATTTTTTTAAGTTACCACATATATTTACTACATTTAAATAATATGTTAGTGACATCCATGCATATTAACTCCACCAAGTCGTTAATATCTAAACTTCTGATAAAAATAAACAAATAAAAAATAATGCCATAAGCCATGTCTCGTGTTCAAACTATTTGACATACCAATTCGAATCGCATAAGGTAAAACGACAAGCAATAAACTGTCAATAAGCATTTTGAATCATGCGTTATGTGTTAGACAAAACTTTATTAAGGTCGGAATAATTTATTACCAACAACCATTTTCAAATCAGCTTTGAGCAATTTAAAAACATTATTTTTTTATATTTAAACCATCTAAGAGGGTTTTGGTATTTATAAAACAAATATAAAATTTAATATTGTTTCCGGGATAAAAGTCAATACAAAACACAGGTGGTCTGATGAGAAACGAGAAAAAAATGCGAATACCGTTCCCTCATTGACTATATATGACTCGTGGCTCATTGTAATTTTATATACAGGTTCAAATGACGTCAATCACATGACAAACAGAATACTGATCTAGTAATATATTAAAAATCAGTTAAACTTGGTATTACACAAATAGAAAAAGTAATGTCAATAAAACTTAATCTATACTAATATTATAAAGATAATAATAGTATTTTGTATGTTACATATAAACTCTAAAACTTCTAGACTGATTATAAAATCTATTGTTACTACCAAGTTTTATTGTAAAAAATAACAATTAATATTTAGATTGAAAATATTACGACACCTACAGTTGATTAAAGTTAACCTTCGCGTAATAAAACGCCATAAAATGTTGTATTTTAATATTTTTACTTATACCAAAATGATAAAATAGTCCATCCGTGCCCGGACGGATCGTTAGTACCTATGTCATTTCAAGATACAATATGTATATAAAATGTCCTTAGCATATTATCTGTATTTACTTGTTCATTACTGAATACCTTTAAAGTGCAATCAAGTTATTACACCTTTACAAAATCGTTTACACACGCAATTATCGAATCAACCAATTTGGACAGACTGGTTTTTGTTAACGGCTTTCATTTTTCTCTTTTCGACACGATCGTACCTTAGTACTTATACAAGTTTTTATAAAAGTATTTCTCGAATTAAATATAAAAGTCGAAGAGTATCATGCGTTCATTAGTGGCAATAACGACATGTTACTACAGCAATTATACATGACACAATCGAAGCTTGAGTGTTTTATATACAAATTAAGTCGAAGCATCTAATAGTTCATTAAAAGTATACCTATTCTTTCTGAGAAATTATCTTAAGCCTGCTAATTTAATATAAAAACATCTAGCCGAAATTAAGCCGATCGTAGTTCCATTCGATAGCCATTGTGGTGGTTTATTAAATAGCAATTTGTTATTCAATATTCCATTGTTTATGACACGCGACACGAACAACTTACAAATTATCGCTTCATGCAGTGCCCCAACGTTCGGATTACTCAAAACACGCGAACACAAATGGGGAATCCAAGCAAAAACCGACGAACCACTCGACGCCATCTTGGTCCTCTTTCCGTTGAAGAATATTTTGCAATTTCATTCGTTTTTCCCGTGCATTTCCATTTCGCTATTGGCGGGCCGTGTCGCTTTTTGCCGGTGTCAATAAATCCGCTTTTTGTTCACCTTGACGTGGCATGACGAAAGCGCTGCGTTTTATATTCAGCCTACTTTGCATTTTTTTCATCATAGGGGCTTGTAAGTAAGGCAGGTGGACATATGTAAACATCGCATGCATGGATAATTTTAATCACACGATACCGACATGTTAGGAGGGATAAGGAAGGCAAATCAAATAAATATTGTCAGGTTATGGGTATTTGAATATTTTACCCTAACGGACTAACTGAATGCCACCTGGGTAATATAAAAAAATCTTTGTATATCATTTACGTACGTTAGCTGTAATAACATAAAGTTATAGAGCTTAAATCTCGTTTGAATAATAGGATATCCTGAACTTTATTTTTTATATCATTTTTTGTAATATCCTGACACTAGTATAAACATATTAACTTTCGGGATTTATATATTAGTACATTTATTTACAAATATCAATGTTGACTGTACGACTGAGCTACAACACTTATTTATCACTGTCCTTTTCGTCTCGTATCAGTCGGCAGCTGCATAGAAATCTTAATTCTTGTTTAATTTCAGACTAATTACGTTCAATTAAAATTCCGAACAGCGTCGATTGCTCATCCAAACATTCGTATTAAAGTGAATAAGCACTGAAATCCTTGACTGTTTTCAGAGAGTATTAATTTGGGTTAGTTATGATACTATAAGACAGCGCAGGCGTTTTTAAACATCATGATGAACAAATTTAATGATATTTGATAAAAATATATGATAGATATATTTTGAAAGAAAACCAATCACTTTTATTACCCTTACAAAATATGACACTAAGTATCATTACGAAGACTTTTTTACAAATGAACCTTCTTAGGCTTAAAAGTATTAAGCTAAGATACTAAAATAAAAGGCTTTATTTGTTATTTTAATGGAAGTTACGTTAAGCTTCACAAAGTTTGTTGTTATTAATTATTCAGAATATTGTATTTAATTTTTTATTGATACCTTTACCGTTAGTCCAACAAGATATATTCAGGGCATTGTCCTTTTGATTATCTTTAGCTTACGCGTTTATGGATTGGATGTTATTTAATATGTTAACAGAAGTTGGGTTGTAAAATCTGATATCTGTATTGATCACGCATAACGCGTACGCCGAAAAACCAGTTCACTCGTGGCGAATCTTCACGTGTGAATTTATTAGCATTCTGAATTGGTTATTATGTGAAAACCATTAAAATGGTTTCGTTTGGAGTTTTCATTTACAATTTAAATTTTTGACGAAAACTGCCTTTTTATCGTTTTCCTCAACAGTTCCAAGATAAAAAAATACATATATACGGTCAAAATAAGCGTGATAACAACAAAATCCGAGCTTTATAGGCATGTCGTCAGTATTTTTAACTCCGATATAGTACTAACAATTTAATCTAAAGTAAACGCGTGGCAAGTTACTAATGTTAGTTCTTGATTTCTTATTAATACTGTAAATCATTGTTTAATTTATATTCCTAAAACAATATTCGCTTATTCAACAGGTGCGGAATGCTCCCACGAGGATCACTGCGCCTCACAGCCGTGCAGGAACGGCGGTCGTTGCGTAGCGGACAACGGCACAGCCGCTGGCTACTCCTGCGCCTGCCCACCAGGATTCACGGGACCCAGGTGTACTGACGATGTGGTGGAGTGCTCCAGTGGTCCAGGCCCTTGTCACCACGGCAGATGCTTCAACACCCATGGGTCGTATACCTGTGTCTGCGAGCCAGGATATACCGGCAGGGATTGCGATGCGGAGTATGTTCCTTGTGAGCCCTCCCCTTGCCTTCACGGTGGACGCTGCACGCCCCTAGATCAGCTGAGATACGAGTGCGATTGCCCACCAGGTAAGCTTAATAAATGATTCACTGAGATTAAACTAGAATTACAATTTACATGGCATACACTTTTGATTGAAGATACGAATAAAATCAAATATAAAAGATTTCATTACTTGATAAAAGCGTCAGTATGCTCAATATGCTAATAAATTTCCTAATATGATAGCCTAACTATATAAGCTCATTTCAGACATAATGCATCAATATTCTAACAGCTTACCGATATGTTGTAAGCGCTAAACATAAATCATACATTTAATCAATACTTACGCCCCATCAGTGTCATAATGTGAATAAGGCAATTTACTAGCAAAAACTGAACTAGGCAAATCTGAAAGTAAAACGGGCCATTTGAATTGTCGGTGATTTAGCCTTATTGAGTGCGGTTGCCATATACATAGCATTGCTCAAGTCCTGCTCCTTTTAGGATTGTGTCTCTGTATCGCTGGCCGTTCGGTTTGTGGGTCAAATATATTCACTGACGCGGTATCCAGTCGGTTCGTCTGTAACTGTATAGAATTCCACAGTCCCTTATTGCTGAGTGCCAAGCCATTTGGGTACTTATCGCCATTGGCTACGATTCGATATTAGTTGAGCGTGCCAACGTTTACACTTAAGTCATCGAATGCGTTACTGTGTGCTTATTAAATCTACAAACTTTAGGTAAATAGTAACATTTCTGTATTAAAGTGTAATATTAGATAGAAATTGTACAACAGATGCTATAAGCAAAGATAGTTTTAATAAGCTTGCTAGAAAAGACATAAGTCATCCTAAAGTTATATTTGTAATATTATTTTTAAAAGAATTGTTCAAATACGATTTTTCGTAAGTGTTGTGATCAAATAACACAAGGCCATTGTTTATGGCAGTTGCGTCTATTTAGTTTATTTTATCCTTGACGTTATGCTTCCAGACTCATGTCTTTGGTAAGCTTCATCTAACACAGAGTTCGCAGAAAGCTGCCGTCCCCGCGAACTAGGACCATTTGATTATTGTGAAAAGATATTCAATACTTAAATAGCAAAGCACTTTTCGCCGTAACGAATCAGACGCCGCCCGTTCGCACGAGTTTACATAATAAACGAGTCGATGCTAAATGTTGTTTGCGAATTAATTAACAGATATCTTACACCTGCTGACTAATTTAATATTAATCCATTTACATACTATTGTTAAGAAACACATACATTAGTGACAGATTTATAGGACCAATATGATTGAGAGGGTATTTAGTACAGCTAATCTCAAGAAAATTATGTTTAAATAGTTGTATATTTTACTAGTTCCGCCTAAGAATAACGTTAACGTTAAATCGCTCTTTATGGGTAGAACATTAACTTATTTAGTGGAATAGCGATTTTAAAGCATTATTCTGTTATAACTTTTTTATGATTTTATTTGAAATATGACTGTATCTAATATATAGCTGGGATTAGCGCGTTTTAAAAAAGCAAACAGTAGCTTTAAATTTTTACTATTGATAAAATAATACTTTGAAACTTGAAAAGTACAGTAAAGTTTTTATGTAACATAGGTGCCAACTGTATGTGTGGTCTCAGTGAACATGTACAGGTTTGGCCGTATCGTGACGCTCTCTAGAATTTTATTAACTATAATTGACGTACTCCGATTCTTTAATCGTTTGTTAAATTAACCACAATTTACACTTGATGTTGCAGTATTTTTAATATCGATTTGTTAGGGCAATATCGATCGAAATAATCGTTTTGCAAATCGATTCCAACGTTATAATTGTCCGGCTCAATAATTAAAGTTATGATTAGTTATCATTATCGTTATGTATCTCAGATGTAATTTCTTTTTATTTTATTTCGTTATGTATAGGTTAATTGTTGTGAACATTTTCTATATTTGTAAAAATTTAACGTTTAAACCTATTTGTTTATCCGATATCGCGCGGGTCACGAAGTCAACTATCCAGCATTCATAGTTGCCTCGGCCCATTGCCATATCTATAGTTTATCGCCAATTATCCGAAACCGTCTATTCCCTTTCGACCTATGAATGTCGCCCTTTAGGCGGCCATCTTGATTTTATCTTGTGACCATTTCTTTTAATATGCGACGCGAACCTGTTTCGGACACCGTTGTGTGACGGTTAACTGTATAATAATTTATTATTTACGTTTGTCATTATAATAAACAACCTATGTGTCAGTAGTTAGATAGTAGTTAACGTATTTAGAAATCTTAGAAATATAGTTGATAAAACAAAATAAGGCCTACCTTATCTACGTGATTGCTACTTTTCTAGCAGTATTTTAATAATAATGCACTGGTAATTACAAAAACCTCTAAATTGTTAATAATATTTCTAGATGAATATAACATCATCTAGTCCCAAACTAAGCAAAGGTTTTACTATGGACACTAGATAACTGATAAGTACAAAAATTTACTTTTCTTTTAACTCAACACGAAACACAAGAAAAACACTATGTTTATCACACAATATCTTTCCCGTAGTGGGAATCGAATTCACACCCTTTGGCGCAGCAGTCAGGGTCACTAACCATTGCGCCAAACGGGTCGTCGGTATTTATTCTACTTTGTAATTAACGAAAAAAAATGGCTTAAAATCGCGATCTCCTTTACAAGCTGGACAGCACCAATAAGGTTTATTATCGTGAAGTTATAATAAGTTATATTAGACTTTAAATTGTTAAGAACTATAATTAAATACAATCTAATCAAAAGATGTGAGAAAATATGATCGTATATTTTACTGTGATCTTCGAATTTTGATTGATTACATATTTACAGGTATTATTGCCCATAATATGAATATTATTTCGTCTTTTATTGTTATGAAATACTTCCTTTGTTTAATATTATACCTAGGAAATTTTTTCTTTACCGCCCATTGGCTAAATAGATCACTAACGCAGAAAACTTAAATAAATAATAGCATCTCTGCATAAGTCTGTACTATTGCTTCAAGTTATATATATAGAAATATAGCAGCTAAGCTAAGCTTGAGAAATAAGTGAGGTTCTCTGCCGTGTCCATTGTACCTGGTCGTTCCGTGTGGCGTAGCCTCAGGGCGAACACGAACTTTCAGCCCGGTAGCGTAGCCGCTCAAAATCGACCCTGCTTTTGAGTTTGAATTCTCGAATATTATAAGTATATATAATATTAATTATTTGTTTGAATACAAGCAATAAATAATGAGTTAGGGTTTTGTTTCTGTGAGAGTTTGTTACATTTTTCTTGCTACTAAACTGATTGGAAAAGTATTCTGGATTAGTTAGATTATAAAAATTCTAAATGTCGTGGAATGATTTGCCTCATTAAATAATCTAATTTATAAAAATTGATAGCATATACAGACTTATGTAGTTAAGATTTTGCTAAACCATAATCTTTAAATATTAAGCGACGGAGATTCGTAAATAATTCAATCGTTGGAATAAAAAATTACCAGCCTCACTTACGTTAAAGTTACTATAATATCTAACATTGATTTGATTACCGCGTTTGCTATTATATAATTAAAATCTTTAAACGGTATAGGGAATCAAGGCATGATTAACGAGGAATAACGTTGAACGCCTAACAATATGGCCGACAGATGGCAAGCGGGAAATATTCCTACCGAAGAGTTTTTGTCGTGCCCATATAAACGTAATTAAATCCGCGCATTAGTGTCATAACAAACAAAAGTTACACCGACTCCAATTCAAACTGCGATGACTGTGTGAAGAAAAATCACTAGACGAATTCATTAGCCGTACCATTCCCACGGAGTCTGTATGCAATTGTGATAGCTAAACTGACACTTATTACGTATGCGGTTGAGTACAAAATTCCTTGCAAGCGGTTGCAACGGTGCCGGAAATCGTTGCAAAATGACCTCTGTTATATTAAACTAGAAGCGCTATCAATGAGCTTCGCGAGACGTTGCTCTCGATAATCATCAAGCGAATATCGTCCTTATCACTTGCACTTAAGTAATATAATGGTGTAATACGTAACTTACCGTTGAGAAAGCTATGATGATGAGAATATAGATGGTGTTTGTTACCATAGAGATAGGGTTCAAAATCGAGGTGGCCCTCGAAATGGTTACGTCACATATTTAGTTCATTAGCTTCGACGCTCTTGCGAAATGCGAGTGAACTGAACGATTGCGAAATCGTTCGCGACCGGTTTGCATCGTGGGCGCTTTCTTTTCGCGTTTCGATCTTTCGGTCAGAGGTCGTTCGGTCGGCGGGACCTATTGAGCTGTCATGTCGTACATTCGGTTTCGACGCCCAGAGAAAGGGTTTTGACGACGGGCCTCTAGGAAATCTGACGAGGTGTCGCAATTGTATATCTATGAGATTTCGATATTGTAATGACTATCAAATGATATTAGATTATTTATCATCATCATCATCATCAGCGTGTTTTAGTCCACTTATGGACATAGGCCTCCCTAGAGGGTTTTCCTCCATGCTGGTCCAATGCGGGTCTGTGGGTGGACCGAATTTTTACATGCGCATCCGACGCATGGATCATCTTATTTTTTAGACAATTGGGTGATCGGCTCAAATTGTCCTAACCGACCGACAACAATAACACAAAGTTGTTTCTCCGCGAGGTTTGAAACCACGACCACTGTGCTTAAAAGCAGGGCCCAATACCGCTAGACCACGGAGGCGATTAGATTATTACGTAAAGGTTATTTTAGGGCTGCGATTATTGTCTATAAATGAATCAAAGAACATAAGGAATTAATGTAAAAAAAGTATTAAAGTTACGAACGAAACAACGAACTGTTATTATTGATGAATTGCTACTAAGATATAAATCACTGAACCACTATCAACCGACAACAACGTATTTATACAATACAGTTCCTTGCTGCATGTTTCATTGTTTACAATAAGTCTATCCTTTTTTGGCTAAATTGTATAATGCAACTTTGTGCAGTGTAAAAAAAGGAACTACATCCAAATTCAAACCATAAAATTGAAATGGTACAACATTAAATTCTAGTTTTCAAACAGCCTTTTACGTTTTTCTATCATTAGCTTTAGTTGGTCCTTCCATTCCCACCCTCTGCTCTTAAAACATAATTAGTGACATTAAACTTATTGCCCTTGCAAGTGATTAATTTCTCGAACAAAACACGCGTCTGTTCCAATACTTAAGTGCTTCTTACTTACAAAGCTGTTGAAATTAATCATAGCATATCTTTTGACGCTGGAGGGATTTGGGAGCTAAATGTGCTTGCGATCGGTTTAACTTGTGCTGTGACGTCATTACTGCCCAATCGTGGGAACGGAAAAACAAGAGTGAGTTAAAAATTAGTAACGTATGGGAAAGTTTCTTAGGTTTTGTTGTATACATAGTATTAACATTTGTTCCCCTTTGGGGAAGTAGATTTGCAGTTTTTTCACATAGTATTTATATTATATTTATACACTTGTTGACAATCGAAACTCAAAAAAGATTCTAGGATGTTTTTATTTGTCTTTTATATTCCTGTCATGCATGTTACTTTCTGTACACATGACATATTTTACTTTCAAGTAATGTCATAACGTCAATAATAAAACTATGACACATCAGTAATAAGCATTGCAATGGTAATCCTTCATAATTACATATTTAAATTTATCCTAATTTAAAATACGAATGTTACGAAAATTTCACACGCCGTGACGTCAACCCTTCATTCGCAAAAAAGGTCGATGGCCATCAAACCAACATGTGGACCAACACGTGTGATCAAAATACCCGAAATAGACTATAGCTTCCGTATGTTCACCCTCGCTTATGGGAAAGACGTTTACGGCCATATCTCACATGGTATCCTTATAACCCATCGACGTATCACTTATGATCCAAACCGTGATCTTAAGGAAATACAGCTCTTTTAACAGATCTGATGTGCTACTCATAGAAATGAGAATATTAAATAATTTACGAGTTCCATCGCGAACTCATAAAATGGATTTTTTCAATAAACATCAATATTTATAAAGTAAACTTTAGCATACATATTTTTATCCAATACAAGTTGGTAGACAGGTTGTAACCTCTCGTGACAAATATTTTCGTTACAGATTTTATGAGCGTGTAGTATTAGTAATAAAATTTTACTTATTCAGATAAAATTTTGTATATCCATATGTAATTACGATGAGCAAACATAAAACGTGTCGCTGGTATCGTTACAGAAGTAACTCGAAGTAAGCGACCCGCACTGTCGCTGTGTGATACCGCGCTGTTGCAATACTGATTGATAATTTAGTATATAATGTATAATTATACATATAAACCTTCGTCTTTAATCACACCATTTATTTTAAAGTTCCGTATCAAAATTTAAGCATACATAGGGACGGAGAAAGGGACTTTTTATTATACTATATAGTGATAAAACATTACCACTTAAAAATAATCTTCTACACTTATTGATATTGCTCTTATTTGTCCCTCTTTAAACTCCATTGCTGTTAACATCTATTGTGTCTAAGAAGAATGTTTGTTGTCCGTCTGTTAAAATCTAGAAGCATCATCGAAGGTCGAAGTTCGATGCCGCATCAAATTGAATCAGTAACAGTTGTAAACAGCACAATTGGTCCAACACACGATTGACTAACTGTCATTACAGTAATTGATCGTAATAAACAATACGGTTATGTTTCATGACAACGTTTGTATGACTAATTCGGGACGATCGTAAAAAAATTATTGGCTTTTTAAATCATATTAATTAAAGTGTACTATATTAGAAATGATTATTTAAAAGAACTAAATATATATACTACAGCTGAAAATCTGTTAATCGACGCTACTTTTATTACGGTTCTCTTAGATATAACTAAGAATATATATACACTTAAGTATTAGCCCAATCAAACTTTTATAGCCTAATAATCCTCAATTTCAAGTTTCGTAGTTTATATGTCTATTAATCTACTTAACTTCGATGTTACAACACGTATTAAAGGGAATCCAGTTATAAATAGTTTACGACTGAAATCCGCTTGTTTATGAAATTTTGTTACTGAAGCGTTGAAATACTCAACTTCATTTCCATATCGTAAACAGGGCACATGTGGCGCTCGTGGGAACTCAATGGGGCTAATGAAGTTAATAAGATTGCCCACTCGCTAATCGGCTTCTGTATGGGCCCTTGTGCCCAGCGATGGGCGAGCCAATTAGAGCCTCGCCGATTGTTACGAGCCTCCAAAATTGGTTTAAACACGATCAGCCGAAAGAGAAAGTATTGGACGAGACGAAGGCGTTAAACATTTTATGGGGAACAACATTAAAAGCACTATGTTGCAGGCAGTAGTCTACAGAAGCGTAGTGATTAGGGTAGCATTCGTTTTAATAGCGAATTAAGTGCAATATAAGCTGTTCCATATACTTTTTTTATTAAATTTGGCGATAAGACCTTATAAAAAACGCAGCGTATGCTATTTATATAGTAAACACGACAGCTATGGGGCCAGTGTTTTTACGATAATGCGTAGCGGTAGAAAAAATACCGCGGTGATTCTATAGACGGTTCTCTGTAAAAACTGGATTATTAGATTACCTATTTAGCTTAATATTATAAAAAATACATGAATAAAAGATTCTCTGTTCAGTGACACTGACTTTAAACACAAGAAATCTTAAATACAATGAATGTCTTTTGTTTCATAGGTTACCGTGGCCAGAACTGCGAGATAGACATCGACGATTGTCCGGGCCACTTATGTCAGAACGGAGCGACCTGCATAGACGGATTGAACTCGTATACCTGCGAATGCCCGCAAACCTTCACAGGGACGCTGTGCGAGACCGATGTGGACGAGTGTGCTCTGAGGTAAGGACAGTTTTCTTTTCAGTATAGGTTTTAATATCAATGAGACAGTCGGAGTGATATTGACTGATGATAATTAAGATTATCAAGAATAACTAATTAATATATTGATAAATCCTGTCACACGACAGTGTTATTAATATTTGTCATGTTAGGGTGATCTGCCATGATCGGTAATAGTTAAGTTACTAATCGACAGGTTACCTTGAGATGACATAGGATTATGACTCTGATTATTATACTGATAAACTGTATACAGAAAAGAAATAAGAATGTTATATGCATTGAAAAGGCGATTAAGCTAGTGAAATAAACGGTCCTTTACACAACACCACGCTTAAGTGTAAGCCTTTAATTCGTCTCCCCCTGAAATAACCAATCTCAGCTTCTTTGTATAGCCACTTCGAACATTTCGAAGCAGTTGTTGATCTGCCATAGCACACTGCGTCCTTTTACCGGTCAATCTAATTGAAAGCTGGTCTTGTTCACTGCTTTACAACACACAGCTTTATTATTATAAATGTAGAATTGAATTTTCATTCACCTTCACGTCTCCATCGTCAAATCTGCGGGCACCCATTAAGATGGCGTACGTCGAGTAAAAATGCGAATCCCGACAACCGTACCAATTACCGCCAATAAAACGGTAAATGCGCCTTATTGTCTGGATCTTAAGTGTTTTTTTTGTATCCCATCTCGTTGAGACATCGCCCATTTAAATTTGTGCCTTGACATTGAAGAAATCCGATAAAAAATGACGGCTCAGAGTGGATAGCGCCTAATCTCAGACGGGGTAATGATATCGAAATTGAGATCCAATCTGCAACAATCTGCCGGTTAAGTGATAATTGTTGGATAACTTTTTTCAAGTGTCATCGACCCCTTGAGTGGTATATGTTAGGTTTTTTTAGGCTACAACCAAATTGGTAGTGTTATCTCGCTAATTATGTATACTTTATCTTGAAACGTTTAACAAGACATAAAGTTTTTTTTTTTACTTTTGTACGTGAAGTTATGTTCTTATTGATGTGTAACGACTTTGTCCTTTATGTATAAGCGGTGAAATACATTTCATTCTTATGTCATATCCTTAATTAGCGTTTTTGCAATTTATTAGTTACTATGCTGGTATATTAAATTATAAATGTTATGTATTCAAGTAACTTTATCAAAAAAGCCATAACGTGTATCGGACATTTAAATGGAAAAACCAATATTGACCTCCGAAACAAAATATTAAATACGGTAGTGACAACAGGACTTACGTAATATTGGAAAGGTTTCATGCTTTCCGGAGATATTTTTTATGTAAAACGATGTGAAGCCATGAAATCATCAAAGCTTACTTTCATGTGCTTTTTGCTTAAATTTTCAAAATGTTTTTAATGTCTATTATACATATTTTTTGTCACAATCTTCCGAGGAAGCTTGGTACAAGTTTTTAGTTAATGTTATATTAATACTTGATTGATGTTTGGTTAAATTGCTTTTCAGGCATATAATTAAAACTCGCAGGCTCTTCTTAACGTTAATCGATTCTTTTTGTATATCCTATGTTACAGTGCTGTGTCATGTAATTTAAGGCTCAAACTTTTGCCAATTGTTTATTATCAGTGCATTTTGTCCTTTTTTACCTTTCACCTGACGAAATATCTCATACTAAGATCAAAGCACTATGCAGTGCGGCGAATGATGCTCAAATCCAATATAATGCCTATGTACAGATGTACCAGTGAAGGGGCTATACACGATCTCCTTTTGGTCCTTTATTCGAGCTTTATGTCGTATTAATATTTCGGCTCATCGGACACGGACGCTTTTCAAATCTGTGATTACAAAATCGTACATAAGACAAAGCTAAACCATTAAAGTCTCTATGTTGTTGGTATAAAGTCGATTTTTGAAGGATTTGGTGCCATCAACTATATAATACGTATAGTATACGACTTGCTGATCAAATTTAGACCTTATTATATATGAGTTTGAGTACATTCGTCAGTTTTAAGTTGGTTATTGGATAGCGTCACACAATCCGGGCCCGTTGGCCTGTTAAACGCAACAGATAAATGAGTGCGCTATATCGGGTTACGTCTTAACGTTGTTTTTGCTCTTGTTTCGGTGCATTACGGACCATTGAGACGTAAGTGGTAGGGGAGACGGTTTTGGAGCTTTTTTTAGTGCATTATCATGTCTGAATAGGCCATTTAGTGCTTTAGGTACGCTAAAAACGTAGTAAGGGTTTGTTTGCCCTCTGTACTGTGTGCTGGATGTGATTGAATATTTCTTTATTAAAACAGCGTTCTTATATTAACTTAATAAGACAATATGTAATAATAGAAATTTATCATCACAGAAATCATTTTTATACATCACAGAGGAATGTAATATTTCTTTAGCATGCGCAGGTTTTGTTCAAATTTCTTCTTCTATTATATCTAATAGAATATTATTATCGGGCCTAAAAACATACGATTTGCTATAATAACCATTTTAAATTTATAATTATGATTTAAGAAGACAGGTTTTCGTAATTCGATTCGTGATTCGGCAACTAAAATAGCTTTACACGTTAGCGTTATCAAGAGCATCATTAATAAAACCAGACTTACTACTATCACACACATTAAAACTACATTTAAAAGCTTAAAGGAAAGTACAAATGTTTATTCATAAAGCTACTTTGGTGATAGACAAGCGATGCTTAAATGTTCCATCATTTAAACTCTCTGTATTATTATTAGCTTAGATAGTTTTAGATAAAGATTTCAAAGTTAGCTTTCAAAAGTTCACAGACATTTAGGTTAAAAATATCAAGAAATAGGGTATTAATGCCCCAGACCGATGTAATAGCGTATACTATTGGTAAAACTTTTAATAGTGTTAACATTGGATTAATTACAATAATTACGTACAATTTACTATGAAAAAGACTTGATAATTGGTATGATACAAACTCACCTAGCTTTTACAATGTGCATAAAAAATTTGTTTATTGCAGAAATAACTATAGCTGTTTGCGATAGTTTAAATTTAATCTATTTATTCAATGAGGTAACTAAATACATACAACTCTTTAAAATACATACTATATAATTGTGAATTTGTACTTGAAACAACAAAGAAACGTGCATGAGTAATTGCGTCCAATTGTGAAAATATTCCAGCCAATTAGGAGTCAGATTTATAACGTGTCGGCATCATGGCCTTTTTTGATTGGCCCACCATAATCGTCCGTCCTCTTCAAGGGCGCCAAAGGGTCGTTTTTAGTTTTTATTATATCGCCATATCTGAACACAGGGCGAACGGTAGCAAGCTGATGTTTATCATTTTATAATGTTATTTATCTGCAAATTTTTGCTCCTAAAACGACTTATCAAATATCTCTAATGTATATTTTTGCAGTAATTGTGGGTTTCTATTAGCTTTTTCGCGACATTTTTTTTTCAACATACAATATTGTAACTTATCTATATAATCTATAATTGTTGTTGAACTGAAAGAAAACTTCATTTAGTCATGTTGGAAATACACAAAACATTTAAAAGTCATTGCAATTATGCTATTACATTTTTACAGCGTCTAACCACAGCAATGAAAGTAACTAATCGCTTTATTAAACAAACAAAAAATGTATCAAGGGTATAACGATCTACACATTAAACATTGTAAAAGCAACCTAATCGGTAGCGCAGTTTGTTGTAAAGCTAATTTATCAACGATCCATAACTGGCGTCTTAAAGAAAGTCAGTAAAACCTGTTCTCGAAAAAGAAACTTGAAAAATAAAACAAAACGATGACGAAAACAAAACGAAACTTGAACACAGAAACAAATCAAAACAAACAAAAACAAATACGAAAACAAAACGTAAACGTCGAAACGGAACCAATCAATTAATAATAACTGAACGATGATTGATTCGCATTTCTTTCGCCAAAAAGAAATGTACGTTGACAGTAACAAATGATACGAGATGAAAACTTGATCTCGTGATTGAGTTATGCTTTAAGCTCACATGTTTACATGTTGATTATATTAAAATAACGGATAACGCATTTAAGTATTACTGTACTTGTTCCTGATGTATTTACAGGTTGTTAAAACTTTTAGAATGCCTTTTTATTTATCTATTTTTCTTAAGATATTATACACTCGATTAAAAAGTAACAATGATGGTTATTTTAAGTAAATATAAAAGATAAAGCACTTTGTTTTAATATTTTTATGATTCGGAAACAAACAGAGATAACTCGCAAGTATAATGTAAGTAAAAGTATATTTAGTAAAGTACTTTTACTTTACACAGAATTATAAGGTTGCAATACCTTAATAAAGAATTGTAATAAAAATGCTGAGGTCTTTATTTCAATCAGACCTGCAGTAGCCGATGATAAATGTGCCCCTGCCGCTCAGTAATCACTTATGCCATGGCAGGGGGTTCATTGCCACCGGGCTTCGATACAGGTTCCCTATAAGATGGTCCCGCTTTATAACTGTGTGTATGTCGCTAGGGATATCACGTAGATGGAAACTTGTCTAAATTTCTATGCGATTGTAAAAAGTAGGATAATAAACATTGCATTGGCATCATCAGAGCTAAGGGGAATCTTTGTTGTTTAAGGACATTTTGAATTGAATCTTGCCTTTGTATGCTTAATTTAAGTCACTCAGTCTAACCATCATTTGATTAACTTTTAGATTTATGTGTCGCTATTGAAGTTTATGGAACTGAAATTCTTCTGGCATTCTCTGATCTGTATTCGAATTTATCATTTAACACAAAATATTCAATGGTTATCGTGAACTATTTTTAGTCATGTAAAATATTCTCAATACACTTAAGGGCCGAACGTCTCGTAGTACCAATTGAACCGATACCATAAATTGTACTCAAGCATACTCCGCGAACATGAGAGCCAAGGGCATCGGAAATACCACTTAGCGGTCCCTTAATGCGTAATAAATAAAGCGCACTGCTCCGTTTCCCGCCAAATTGTTACCAGTCCGCCATCTTGATGCGACAACCACCATTTCATAACACACACTCGAGCGCGCGAAATAGGACACTTGAATGAATTAAATTCACTGATCCGTTACATTAACCGTGATATTAATGAAATTTGATAACTTGAATTATATTTGATGTTATTTTCATTTAAAAGTCTTGAACGATTAATCGGCTTCATTATAAAAATTATTGACACTATCTGTTATATCAAATTTAATAAGGTTTTAAAACGAAAAAAAGTTAATTTTAATATTAAAGCATTGCAAAAATATGTCTATATTAAACAATGTATCAATGCGAAAAATAAGGCTTTTTAATCTTAATATTAGAATTCGAAAGTCGCTTTGAGCCTTATCTAATTTATAGGCTTTACCTTACAATACATACAAAAGCTCTTTATGTGCGCTTCGACTACATCTTCATCTGGCGCGTTGATTTATTTAACGCAGTTCGATCACAAGCTTGCGCCTCGAACAATCCTAACGCAGACGTTATAAGGTAAGTCCGACACGACCGTGTCAATGGGGTCTAAAAGTCGACAATTTATTAGACCCCAATCGAGATTTACGGTCGGAAAGCTTATTCCGAATATTAAATTGCGTCTCGATTTCCGTACAGCCTTGAAACGTGGGCGATAGCGATTATTAATAGTGCAATGGAATTATAAATGAATGGGGTTAAACATTTCAATTGACGGTTTACCTATGTTATTTGATATCGAAGAATCTGTAGGCATGTCTATAATATTGATATGTACAAAAATATGTTATGCACTTGCTTACATTGAATTGGAAATCTAAAGTAAAAATCTAAAGTAATTATTTTTTAAATAATCCTTGACATCTTAAAGTATCTCTATGTATAATAGAAGGGTCTACATTATTAAATAAAATTACTTTACGGATTTTATCGCGTTTATTTTACATTTTAAATTCCCGACGTTTCGAACACTTTCCAGCGGCCGGGGTAGACCCCGTGACCACGGTAATTTTATTTAATAATGTATAATATTCGCGCAAGCAATAGAAATAATTAGAAGGGTCTACCATAAAAAATAAATTGTTAATAGATCATAATAGCCCTAAAATACATATCACTGAAGGAAAAGTCGATTTGTAATGTAATTATAAAAATCCATGCGTTTTTATATTAATTCCTAGTTAGCCTAACATCTCGCTTAAAGCCTTTAACTTAAATCCACGTTAAGCTAGTTTGAGTTTGGTTCCGAGATTTGATTTATAACTTCTTCGATGTTGTTACATATTTATTATTGTGTAAACGCTGTCGTTTCAATCGTTCCTTACAATTGTGTGTGCTTTATTAAAAAACGGTTCAAACCCATTGTAAATCTTATTAAAACGTTGAGAGGGCTAATTTATTCACATTATTTAACACATGCATATTTAACTAAAATTTATTGTATACTGCAAGAATGTTGAGCGATGTACTGTGCCTTGTTCAATCCTTGCTATCTATTGGCTTTATCGATCTTTATTTAATTAAATTTGACAATTCTATATTTTGTTACCTTATCAATGACTGTAACTACAATCAATTACAACAATTCTTCACTACTAAATAAGATTAAATTGTTTTGGACAGCTTGGCACTACAAACATTATTCAAAAGCCTCGCCCAGTTATTTTTAATTATAACATTTAAAACCATATTGCTCTGATCATTCGATAAATTGCAACAATAAGACCCAATGCTATTAATCTACAGTACACGCCCAGTTTAGAAATATCAGCGTCAGATCAAATATAATACGTATTCTATAAGTGGTCGCACGCGCACACCATGGCTTGGCGGTTGCTTGCGAAACAAGGACCCGTCTTATCTGAAGCCATTGACCTTTTTCGTTATTGTGTTTTGTCTCGTTTGAATTTGCTTTATGCACACCGGTCTAGCGGTGCGAAATGTTCGCTCGCGGATACCAATATGGCCGCCGGGCTAGTCGCTTTCATAACTGTGAAATAACCGCTCAGGACACGATAAAAGTTAATGGCGCGATAAACAACAATTTAATTGACCGCTACGATGGTTGGATTATGAATGGTTTCATAAGATGACAGAGATAAATTAAGAAATTTTACACATAAAACATCGCTTGCATCGTATAGTAATTATCAAGATAAAAACCGAATGCCGTAACAAAAGTTCACATATGAAATGTAACAAAAGTGGAATACGACGAGCGTTTTGCCAAATATTGCAAGAAGGCGCTCGCAAAAAGTCTCATAACCACCGAGTTCCGTCATTATGTTGGTGGTATGAAATTATATGAAAAAATAAAATAATAACTACTCTGCGATTGCTCTGTACATCGCATACGAGCATTGCGAAGATTTTTCTCGAAAAAATTCTCTAACGCGCTAACAACTTGAATTAAAAACATGAAAGCCACCGGCGTACGCGTCAAAGCGCACGTCTCAAATATTCCTTCGCAATTTCCGTCACTAATATTACTGCCTTCGGTGGTTGTTAATAGCGCAAAATGTTGCTGTATTAATTGAGTTTTCCACAAGCAATGCCCGTTTCATTTGGACCGGGGTTAATAAAATTTTTAAATTAATAGGTGTCATTACACATGATGAAGCAAGTATTTGTCTAATCTTTCCCGCTAAGGTAGTCTGGTATTACTATTACTCTTAATGTCTCAGTACGAGTATGTGTAAATATGTAATTGAAATGATTTGAGACAAGTTAGGCATCTTGAAATGGTCTAAAGATATAAACTGTTTTCTATCAATTATAAATAATTTGCGAAATTATTTCCACTGATGACGTATTTGGATCGTAATAAATTTATAATAACATATACAGGTTCTACATCTGTGTTTCCTTCATAAACCTTTTCAACGGTGAATTAAAAGCATTGTCATTCACACTGAATTCTTTGCAGGCCACTGGTATGCCAGAACGGTGCAACTTGCACCAACTCGGTAGGCGGTTTCTCTTGCATCTGCGTGAACGGATGGACCGGCCCGGAGTGCTCGGTGAACATCGACGACTGCGCAGGCGCCGCTTGCTTCAATGGCGCGACTTGTATAGACCGCGTAGGGTCCTTCTATTGCAAGTGCACACCTGGGAAGACGGGTAAGAGCTTTGTTTAAACCTGAAATCTATAGGGATTAGTCGGATTTAAATTCAAGCTTTTATTTATGCTTAGAGAGCTTTAAAATCATGATTTAGGCATAGAGGCAAAACTTTGATTTCGAACATTTGCATTAACTTTAAAGTTAACAGTATCGATTCGAAGAATTGTATTTAATGTTAAATTATCTATAGCATAAATTTTTATAGAAGTTGGCAAAGGTTTTTCTTAATTATATTTAAATTTAGGTCTACTTTGCCATCTTGACGACGCCTGCACATCGAATCCGTGTCATGCGGACGCTATCTGCGATACTAGCCCTATCAACGGATCCTACACTTGCTCCTGTGCTTCCGGTTACAAAGGACTTGACTGCTCCGAGGATATCGACGAGTGTGAACAAGGTATACTATAATACTTAATTTACAAACCCCACTTTCGGCCTCCAATACTCAATTAAGCTCTACTGAATACGAAGAAGACGAATTATATAAATATTTTTAGATAGCAAAATACCAAAAGCTATTAGTTAAAATAACTATACTGCTGGTTTAAAACGTTCCAGGTTTCCAGGTATTGTTGATAAGAAACTTGATGGTAAACGAGAAAGTAACATTAAACTTGCTAACGATGATTTTCGTACTTCGTTACGACAAGTTGCCTTATGCTGCTAATTGTACAAATATTTCTTTATTCCGGTTTTGAGCAACGCAGCATATTACGTTGACGAGGGAAAACATCTTGTCTCAAAAATACAAGTTAAATTGCGGTATTGCCCAACTTTTTGTAGCTTAAAATCGAGGAGCGAACCGCATTTTTCGCCGTTCTCTGATGGGACTTGTAATGGCGGCGTTGCAGACCAAAGTTTGGGCAGAGGTTCTTTTATATTTGAGTGAATATATCTAGGTAAACTTGTGTTATTGTTATCTGTAGCGAAAACACAACAGATAAATATTTTAGTAAAATATTTATATGTCGACCAAAACGTATCCGACATTATTATCTATATTGAGGATTACATATCAATTACGTGCCCCGTCTGTATCAATTTGTTTTAAGCCAAAACATTCCGATAGGTTGTCTGCACTTATGCTGTCAATTTCTTAGCGACCTTCCACTAATAAGAACGCCAAACGTTATAGCACTTAAATTAAGTGCATCTATACCTTCAAGAACGACTTCTGTGTCTATATCTGCTACACCTGTATCTATCTATTTTAAAATTCGTAATCGAAGTTGATCAAGCTCTAAGTGCTCAAGTGTCTGCTTTGGGAATTAACTGCAACTTTCATATCACCAACAGGATCCCCTTGTGAGCACGACGGTACTTGTGTCAACACTCCTGGCTCATTCGCCTGCAACTGCTCAGTGGGCTTTACTGGTCCAAGATGCGAGACAAATGTCAACGAGTGCGAGAGCCATCCGTGCAGGAACGACGGCTCCTGCCTCGACGACCCTGGCACCTTCCGCTGCGTATGCATGCCTGGTAAGTGAATTTACGTAATAATTTTTAATAATGTGTTCTTTACTTTAGATATTTTATATTGATTAAGAAATATATATTAATAGCTAAATTGGTCCTGGCATTTATCTATTACTCTTCTATACATATAAAATTATCTAGTGGTTATTGAATATGTGTTATGTCGGTGCCAAAGCACCATAACACACATTGTAAGGGTAAGAAAATTCGGAGGAGTTTGAACATTTGATTTTGTTATTTGATAGTATATTTGCTCATACAATTGCTTTTATTAAGGTGGAAGCGCCTTTAATACTTGCTTTGTAAGGAGTAATTTATTCGAATCATCATTTATCTAATCGTCTGTGTAGTAGTGTCGACTTGCACGACATGGAGATGTCAAAATCATTCGATACTTAAGTCACTTCAAATAATATTTACTTTCAATTTCATTCATAATACTTGGTAATTCATGAAACTGACACCATAAGATTGTCTTAATGCTTACAGCTTAATAAGCTTTGTGAGCGAGTCACAATTGTATTCTGTATAGCACGAAATATGATTCTTTTATAGATACTATTGTATTAAACTAACAATAGCTTCTCTTCGAGCTAAGATACGAGTTTTTTGAACATTATGTATAACGAACAAGACTAAGCTAAGTAAGCGATATTTACTGCTAATAATAAACCCGGAGAAATAGGCCAAAAGTTCTTTTGCCAACGCGATACATTAAGTGTTGGATTCCATTTACTTATTGCACTACACGCCCTAAAATTGAAAAATAATAATGTTTTCACGCTACTGCTTCGCTGCAGCAATAGATACAACGATTATTCGTTCCAGCTAGGTACCTTAAAAGTGTCACCCATCAAACATTTGAAAATATAACCTGCAATATAATAATCTTTCTCCTTCGAGTCTAACAGCGACAATTCACCGTTATGACAACACTAAAAAAGGATCAATCATACACTGTCGCGCACTTCCTTGTTTCACGACAGTCCAGTCCGATGCAAATGCCCTAGGTACTTCCGCGCAACGGTAAAGCTGACCACCTGCAATTTACCACTGACGGCGACCATCATTGTCATCACCATTACACGTAGACAATAAAAGCGATAGAGGCACCGCAATAACCGTTCTAGGTCCAGTCTACGAATGTTTCCTTAAGTCTATATCCTTCTAAATGACTTTTTAGTAATATTGTACAAAGAATACATAATCGATGCTCCATTCAATCTTTAGTTGTTTACTAACAACTTTAAATAGAACTAACTTTTCGTACTGGTCTTTCTGCAAAACGTGTTTACGATTTTAAATAAATAACATAATAACTAAGCCTTTTATCTGATACTAAATAATTATTTATTTCACGTTATTAGCCACGGTAGCTTTTGTTTTTTGACTGTTCTTTCTTGACTGGAGCGATACACCCACTTATTGATTGTCAAAAATCTACGACCGATTCAGAAAAGGACGCCTCTGACCTAAGAAGAAGCGGTGAAAGAAACTTATTTTATATATAAGCTTTAATAAATATACTCTTGATTAGACAAGTGCGACACAATCGGGCCGTTCACCTGATGGTAAGCAATACTCCTTGCTAACAAGAATGCGGTATGAACAAGGATTATTTAATAAAAACCGCACAGTTTCTCTTGTTATTTTAATTATCATGTTGATTATATAAAAATTGATACCGAGATATTGCGTGATCAAGTTTAATGTAAAAAAAATATATAACGCGAAATTTCAACAATATCGCGAATTTTTAAAAACTTAATTACTTTTTTTTTTATAAAAATACTTTGCCTTACTCTTACTTAAGAATAATCCACTTTAAACGAAAATCTGAAAAAGAAGACGTTTAACTTATATAATTATTTCTTTTATTTACGCGATTATACATATCAAATCCACTTATTTACGGATTTTTCGCGTTACTTAAATGTATTTATTCCGACGTTTCGATTCTTTTCAGCATCCATGATCACGGGCAGACTAAGTTGGTATATGAAATAAATATATTTAAGTAACGCGAAAATCCGTAAATAAGTGGATTTGAATTTAACTTATAATCAAAATTGTCTAGATCATTTTTTTCTTTAGCAACACCTATTTTCTTTGACGAAACAGTCAGCCCTGTTCTCAGTTCCCATGGAGAGAGGCGAGCATTGTGTTACGCGGAAACGTTTACGAACAACAACGCGAAATCAACTTTATTATTTAACAGTTAAGATAGCAATTCGCCTTCTTATTTTCTTGTGAATTAAATATTAATTGGATAACGATCTGTTTGCATGCTCTTTTCGCAAGTATGAACTATTAGGAGCCGTTTAATCTATTTTGATTTCTATTATAACTAACTTATGGAGCAATTTCGTTTGATCTATTGTCCTCTATCGAAATCTCAATCGGTACGACGCACTTTTAATGTGTAATTTAACATCGCTTTTATTTTAACATTAGGGTTTTTTGACTTTCCCACGAAATATTAGGCAAAGTCACGTCTATCTTGTCATATCCAAAATATAATATGATTGCGCCTAATATGGCGCCTAAATACGACGCTCTTATTGGTGGAATATCTCGTGGTTATTTACATCTGACGTCAGCTGACCAATTAGAGAGCATAAACTTTTAATATTTTTACATACATTCGGCATTTAATTTTGTTAAAGTATGCTCTTCTTTAATAACTAGCTAATTAATAGTAGATGACCACCAAATCAAGACAAAACATTAAATTTAAATATGAGAACGCTTGATATTAGATATAGTTTCTGCCGGTTCTTCTTAGACCAGAGGCTAATCAATAAGAAACTGTAATGCTTCCATATCGAATAAAGATATTTGACGTTGACTTTGATGTAACTATTTTACAATACAATGGCATTTTGTATTTCCACGAAGCATTTTCGTCACGAATGCCTGACTCAGGTAATGACGTACGTACGATGGTACAATTGACACAATTGACATTTTGTCATGTACATACGTGTACAAATGACAGGTGGCCAGCACGTCGTTGTAATTATCAGCAGTTGACTTTCACTTATAAGAAACTTGCAACGAAGGCGATATCTATAAACGTATATTTTATTTTTGAAACATATCAGGGCGCCAACCGAACGAAGACAATGGAATTTTTTCAATAGTAAGCTAATTAATTTTTCGTTCACTTTAAAATGTGGTCTTATTTGAGCACTATATTTTTTTTAATCTGAGCAATTAGTAGTACTTTTAGGCTTACTTTTTTAAATAGAATTCTTATATATTTTGAATTAAACTGTGTGATTGTATTAACAGACTGTACTTGTTTTTTACAACAGAAAGTAAACTCAACAATTGGAATGCCAATTAAAACTTAAAATGTTAAAAATAACTTAATTTTTGAAAAATGTATAAAGAAACTCAAAACCAGAATATTTACTAATAATTGAGACCTGTTTATGTTTGTTATAATATTGTATTCTAGTTACAACATGTTTACCGCTACGAGTTGAGTATAAGATATCAGGTCGCTCCGCGACCACCCATCGGAACATCTTTCAACGTCTCTTATAACTGATTTAACAATTATAAATAATAATTATATCGGACGATAAGAAACTTTTAAATACATGTAATACATATCAAATCCACTAATTTACGGATTTTACGCGTTACTTAAATATATTTATTCCCGACGTTTCAGATTATTTTCAGCATCCATGATCACGGGCAGACTGAAAATTAAATTAGTGGATTTGATATGTATAATAATCGCGTAAATAAAAGAAATAGTTATATGTGTATGAAACATACTTTTAATGTTATTATGGTAGTTCCACTCTTGTATGAAAATAAGGATGAGCTACTTTTGAAACATCAAAAAAAAACACTTCCTATGGGATAATGGATTCATAACTTCGCTATCAAAACTGATTTTTCCAATCATGCTTGTTTTATAATAATTAGTTTCATTATATATTTCATTTCTCAACACTAGCAGACGTCGTTATATAATATCTTAACACAACCCATAGATCCATAACCTTTTAACCAGCTGTAACGAGTAATATAAACCGGCTGAATTAAAAAGCGCCACTCATCCACCACACTTGTAATAACTTGAATCGTTTCATTTCGTCGCGTTATACCACGCACGGGTGCCCACCAACCCGTCCAGTGGTTGTACTAATAAGGGCAGACGCTATAGGAGTTTTTATGCACACCAATAAAGTATGTCGACTAGAGCTTTGCACCCGGTTTTTGTTACTAACGACTGCTGTACGTTCTGACAAGTTAGGGTACGTACGGAAACGGTAGCATAAGAAACTGCTTTATGCTTAGTAAGATTTTGTGTGTGTAATTTAATTGAATAAGGCGAAGTGATTGGGCCCTGGTTGAATTATATTTGATAAGAAAACATTTATTACCATTAATTGGGTTCGTTGCTTGTAAAGTTTAAAATTATCTGTGTTTTTTATGCGAAATATGTGAAAGATCTCACTATTGATTATTTAATAATATTTTTGCATTAGACAATACTCTGCTTAATTATTATACTTGGTTAGTTTTGCACACTTTTTTATTATAATCTACATAATCAGTTACTATATAAATTGATCAAAAAATAATTTTTTCAATTGTTTTCGGCTCTGGTGACAGATTTAATTTTTGTCAGTCACGACGTTTCTGTTTTCTTCCGTCAATATACAACTCTTAATTCTAAGTTCGTTTATAATTCAACTTAAAGAAAACCAATTCGTGCAAATCACACGCCCCGGACGAAATCGTCGCTCTTACGGCGTCGACATTTTTCCCCGGCCGCTTATAGGCAGGTCTTGCGACATTCCTATGAAATGAGACGTGGGACTCTCGGAGCGTTTTAGAATACGCCCTGGCTTTTTTTTCACAATGTCTCTAAACCACAACGGGTTTTAGAAACTGGATAACGCGGCGCTCGCCTTTTACATAACCGCGATCGCTCTATGAAACCGTCATTTCTCATGGATACGTCTGATGTAGTGTAATTGCACTGTCGATAGATGTGTGAAAACGAGAATCTGTTATTAAGTCTTGCAATGTATAGTAATATTGTAAAGAGGTTTGATTTGTTTGTTCCGAATAGGCTCAGGAACTACTTGACTGATTTAAAATATTCCTTTAGTACTAGAAAGCTATATTATCCTTGAGTAACACAAGATACTTTTTATCCTAGGAATATCTATTCTAAAAATTTAAAAATAACACGAACGTAACCTTGGACGTCCTGTCCGGTACTTTATATCTATTGTTTTCTACAAGCAGTTATGCGATTCCTATAACTGTTGTTTAACGTTTTTCTTAATTTTAAAGTCACTATTTCTCAAACATGCACAATATTATAACAATACCAAGCAACGATAAAGCTTACGTATACTTTCGGTACGAAAATTCAGTATTCGGTATTGTATTGATACCGATATTTTCGGTACCCCACCGTACCAAACCCACCTGGTCACTTGTACATTCATTAGCCATTCAGATATGCGCATAAAGCGGCGGACCCATTGTTGCTTTTGATTCAGAGTCGTGACGCTAACGTCGGCCCAAGTCAACGCAGGCCGCGGTACGACTATATCATCATCAGCCTGTGTTAGTCCACTGTTGGACATAGGCTAACTAGGCCCCTAATGAACGCCTCCTCCGTTAGGAGGTTTTGGGACCGTATCCCACCACGCTGGTCGAATGCGGGCTGCTGGGTAGATCGAATTTTTACATGCCCATCCGACTTTATAGACAATTAGGTGATCGGCCCAAATTGGCCTAGCCAACTAAGTCAACAATGTAAGTTTGTTAAGTGCCCGAAGGATTCGAACCCACGACCTCCGGTTTATAAAGCCAGGGCCAATACCGCTAGACCACGCAGGTCGTTACGACTATATCACGACTAGAACTATATATGGAGCAGTAATGATACGACGCGTGCATAATTCTACACGTTACATAAGCTTAAGGTCTTTAATGTATGGCCTAATTGGTTTCGATGTGAACCTATTTGGTCTGAGTCCAAATTCTACAAGCGTCTGAAACAACGAGGATCCTATTAAGCGAATTGGGATTTAGTTCGTAAATTGCATTCATCTCGTATGATCCTTTACTGTAGTATAAAAATTACCAAATTCAGAAAAACCTTACATCAAGATTTTAAATGGGATTACAATGAATTAGTGATAATTTGTATATTGATTAGCATTAAATGTCTCGGCTATAATAATAGCATTGCTGTAAAATTGTAAAAATAAAAACTACGCTAATCCAAGTTTTTTATTTTAAGAAATCTAGCGTTAAGAGAATAATAAGAAATATTGCGTTAATTTTTAAAAATCTATTAGGCAATATTTACTGATTGCATATAACTTAATTATGTCTCCATATATTTATATTATAAACTATTTATAAAATAAACATTATCACAAATTACAAAATATTTTCATAACTACTATCTTATATAATTTGTATTGTCCTTATCTTATAAATTGGCCCATACAGTCGGGGTGTGGCATCCCCGTCGGCCACAATTTCGGTAGATAGACCGATAAATAGCCAAGAGCGGTGTTTATAGAAATGCTCTTGCTTGAATTTTATTACAAAACTATCATTTGAAACGTTTGTCGGTCTATGTAATTGTAGTACAGCTCGAATAGTTGCGAGATTCTATCAAGATTTATTAAATAATGTTAGTGTTTGTATGTATGTCGGTTGTTATGTATTGATTAGACATTGGCAGAGTTTCAGAACGGTCATTGTTCAAAATTAGCCAAAATCTTATTATTTTAGTATAGAAACTGGTAGTTGATAAATATATTTCAGCTTTTGTAAAAATAACTAACTTTTGAATAAAAAAAATAATAACACTGTCATTTGAAGTTTTATGCAGCATACTAAAGAAACGTATCATTATCATCATCATTAGTAGCCTTTATCTGTCCACTGCTGGACAAAGGCATGAACCAAAAGTTTTAAATTTGAAGTTAAATTGCCGCCTGTTTTTTCTTTCTGCGTTTTAATATAAGTGAGGCAATCGTGACAAAAATCAGAACATGTTATGAAGCAGTTATTAAAAATTTAATTAAGATGTTATTTAAGACAAAAACATTGACATCTCACATACAATGTACGTAACATGGAGCTTGCATCGACTGCGTCGCGTAAATGGTCCGTCCAATTGACATAAAAAGTTTATAAGTCGTTTTGCGATCCACAACTTTGTCAGCTCGCCAACATTGTGTCGTTAAGTTTGAATTTAACAAAGAATAAGACGAGGCCGGTCGATGTATAAATAAGGCTATTCCACTTATGGCTCAAGCATTCGAGATATCACAGGTATTGTTCGAAAAGCCCTTAAATTCCTGCTCTGTCTGAAACGAACGAGCGCTCCAAATGCAAAGCAAAATCAACTCTATGGCGTAGGAAATAAGATCAAGTGAACGTTGCAATGTTAATTGACGATTATATAAACGAAAGTCGGGACCGCATTCCCTTTTTGGCGGGATAGCGATTTCTATTGGAATTATTAAAGAGTTTTTATGCATCTGCCAACAAACGGAAATGCACTATGCCGATTTGCAATAAGAGTCAAAATGTATTAACACGGTTTTCTAGACGGGTGCTTTAGGCCCGAGCTAGATTATCCCGGTATGGACAGGAGTCGATCGTTCAATTTTGTGTTTTGTTTCTATGGTAAAAGGATTGTTGTTCCAATGCACGCAAACCGATTGCCCAAATAAGGATTTGTCATCGAGTGGTAGCTCTAAATTGTACCTGGCCGCCTGCAACATTTCCTTGTGCTGCGACAAAAAACTATTTCTTTGTGATTTAGTGCAAGTTATATGTAACCGATTGATGAAAGTGGTTCGGACTGATTGTCGTAACTTTTCAGGAAGTACCTATTGATTTTTCTATTCCTGAATGGCTATAAATGGCTAAGTACCATATCCAAGAAATTTTTGCCTCTATTGTAAGGTTGCACAACTAAGTTCTGATGCTATGCTTTATGCAGTAAAACTTACACTAAAGCCAGGCCTATGATGATATAACCATAACATACTATATAATTATTCTTATTAAACCTGAAAATACTTAACATTTTCTATGTAATAACAAACAGAATAAATGTTATATATCACTTCGTATTAACATCTTTAATCTTAAGGACCATCATGCGTTGATAAGACAAATGTTAATTCTCAATACAATATTTACAAAACGAAACTTTTTATTACGGTTATACAATGAAAACATATATTAATCTCCATCAAATATATCGCTACAAATGATTCGTTGTCATTGCTATTCCGCCATGTTGATCCCATACACTAATTTGAATGTCAATGCCTCGTACGATGTCCCTGTTGCCTTTATCAGGATCAGATAGCCTTCCGTATCGTTCAACGTTCGATTCTCGAATACGGATATCACAGTACCGGCATTAAACTGACAGCTAGATGCCCATCTCCCATGCGCTCTATCAAATGCCGTATATTGTATTGCAAATTGCACTCCACATCTGATATTCAGCTGTTTATGGTGATTCGAATCCGTGGAAATAATACATGCGCCGCTTAGCTATTGCATTCTAATGATTTATTTATGTTTCAACATTAATATGTTAGGATTTAAACGGATAAGGTTTCTCTAAATGTTCTGTCCTATTTAATAGACCGGGTTGACATCAATGATAAATTGTTGATTTCACGCAAGCTGTCTTAAGAATTAATAGATAAGTCGTATAAACAGTCTACTATATTTGTATTGTAATGCGTATTGCGTGTTTATTGTTATAATACACGCTTAGAATCTACTTAAAACCGTTAAAATAAAGCATGAGTCCTGGTATTAACTAAATTAAGTCAAAATAGATACGAAATTTATCTTAATAATGTCATCTCTATTAACAAAGCGGCATATAACTTGATAATGGCGTAGTTAATAGTTGGTCAACTGTTGCTCATTGATTGATATTTCAGTAAAACTTCTGTGTGAAACATCTAGTAAGTGTGTGTGAGTGTAAGATGTTGACATTAAATCCAATTCATAAACACTTTCCTATATCAAAAGAAGCTAAAAGGAAACGTAAAGTTTTACACAAAAGTAATATTCAAGCCGTAATATATTATTAACGAATATAAAATTATAACACGTGTAATTGAAGCCACCATTAACTTTACCCGTCTCGTTAAAGCAAACATTTATAGCGCAAGTGTCCCTCGAGCTTTATTAACCCGTCACACAAAACATTGTTGCAATATTTCACTCCACTAACGAAGCCGTGCCTTTGTTGCGTCCGTGTTCCCTTATGTTCGCCGTAAGGCCTCATTTATAAATACTAGACCGTTGTGCAGGCCCGATCTGGGAAGTGACATGAATAGATCATCTTCTATGACTTATATTCTACTTTTATAAGGCAGCGGCTGAAAGGAACTTTGAGTTTTATTTCATTTTTTAAATAACCATTTGTCTAAAGCTAGTTGAATCTAGTGAGTCTTTAGGGCATACTAAATATTGTATTGACTATTATTATTAACTTACTCGTTTTACTTTGTGAAAAAAATCTAATGGATTATTAAATCTCTCTGGATCTGGATCTCACTTATCAAGGAAACTTATAGACTACCTAACATCACGCATTGGCTCAATAAAACAAAGCGTAAACGAAATATGTTTAAAGAACTATAAAAACAAAAAAAAACTTATGTCACAGAGCGTCTTGTATTTTCGTAAAAAAGGTAATAGAATATATTTACAATTTTTTTACAAATCTTAAAGGTAGTTCAGATCAGACATAGTAAAATGTATTATATGTTAAAGTAACACATATATTCCTTTTTCAGGATTCACTGGAACGCAATGCGAGGTGGAGATAGACGAGTGCGCCAACAACCCCTGTTTGAACGGTGGCGTTTGTCACGACATGATAAACGCGTTTAGGTGCACCTGCGTAATAGGGTGAGTTTTTAACGGTTCTCTCTATTATCTAACACTTAAAGGTTACTAAACAGAAGACTGAGTTATTTTGTGCTTTCAATACTCGTATATTACACTTTTAAATATTACCGTCAGCTCTTTTTTAATTAAGGAACTTAAATATTATATTATTAAATGTTTTGTAAACCTTATTCTTGTAAATAAATAATATTGTACACTATTCTAAAAACATGGATTGTAAACGATATAGAGATGAATAAGAAATAGTTAATAAAAGCAATGCGAGCTGATAGCGGGAATGCCTACAAAGTAAGATAACGCTTAGGATGGATAAATTAGACGTCTCTTATAGTTGATCTCTTCGGTCGTGTCGGTTATGTACCATCGGATTATCATTCTGAGAGTCCACAAAGAAATACTTGACAAAGTCTCTAAACTTATGTACTATAATATCTCCTGCACAGATGTCTTATCTCTTATATAACTCAGCCATAGTTAAAATCGATGCGAAAAACATTGCACTCGTTTCCATTGTGAGACATTACCTGTGGACTAATCCATGGTTGTTATTCTAGATTTACCGGGGCCCGTTGTCAAGTGAACATCGACGACTGCGCATCTAGTCCGTGTCGGAACGGCGGCACCTGCCACGACTCGATCGCCGGCTACACTTGCGAGTGCCCACCGGGATATACTGGTACGTGGCAAGCACTAAAACACTAACATATACTAACAAATGTATTAGGTGGCAAGTCTTAAGACAAATATATAAGATACTTCAATTTGAATCAAATCTTTATTCTACTTGCAGTTATCTTTCGAATCGTTAAGAATGTCAAATCTGAAACTGTTTCAAATTTACCACTTTGAATGACAGCTGCAATTGTTACTACAGTACTACACGTTCACGTTGCGCGTTTGTCCGCGTGGTCGATTAAATATCGCCTAACTGCTAATCGAACTGTTTGCTCATCAAGGGCTTCATAAATCTTCAACGATTCCCTTACCTTTTAGACTATTATAACCAAATAAATGTTACAATCACGAGACAAGTTTTCGTCTACGGATGTCAAAATCAGACAAATGTCCTAAAATGTACTCCACTGGCAATGATCTGCTTGTTTCTTTTTTTCACACCAAAACACATAATAAACCTCAACCGGATAGCAGTCGCACAAACTGGTCACTGCGACCATTCGCTAAAGCAGCCCCGTCCACAGGCGTCTCCTGCGAGACGAACATCAACGACTGCCTGTCCGCGCCCTGCCACAGGGGCGAGTGCATCGACGGCGACAACAGCTTCACCTGCAACTGCCATCCGGGGTACACCGGGAGAGTCTGTCAGACGCAGATCAACGAGTGCGAGTCGAATCCGTGCCAGTTTGGTGGTGAGTGAACTTGGAAATATTTTACAAGGATTACTGCCGGAGGACTGCCTCCGTAGCCTGATAATGGCGTGTGCTTAAGAAACCTGGCTCGTGGGTTCGAATCCTGCAAGGACTCAACGAATTTTCATTGTTGTTTATTGTAGTTGGTTAGGGCAATTTGAGCCGATCACCCAATTGTTTGTAAAGTAATTTGATCCATGCGTCGGATGGGCATGTAAAAAGTCGGTTCTCACACCAACCCGCATTGGACCAGCGTGGTGGGATACGGTCCAAAAACTCTCTCATAGCGAAGACGTGCATTAGTGTAGTCATGGTTAATTATAATGTTTAATTATTAATACTTTTTCTAGGACATTGTGAGGACCTGATAGACGGATACCAATGCCGCTGCAAGCCGGGAACGTCGGGTCGCAACTGCGAGATAAATGTGAACGAGTGCTATTCCAACCCATGCAGAAATGGAGCCACTTGTCTCGATGGCATTAACAGGTAATTTTCAACTTTGAATGACATTATAATAAGATATTAGGCCACATTTAATTTATTATTTTTGATAACACCTAATAAAATTTGGTTCTTAAACTTATCATCAAATATAGCAAAGAAAAAAGAGAAAATAATGAAATTTCCACATGCTAAATGTGTGTTCAATACAATACTAATTTACATTTAAGACCCAATAAATGTTAAGTTTTGCACTTTATTCTTGCAAAACCGCGCGCGTCCGACCCGCCCTCACTCGAACCCCACGCCCGCAGGTACACGTGCGAGTGCATCCCCGGCTTCACGGGCCAGCACTGCGAGACCAACATCAACGAGTGCCTCTCCAACCCTTGCGCCAACGGGGGCAAGTGCATCGACCGCATCAACGGCTTCCGCTGCGAATGCCCCAGGGGATACTACGACGCCAGGTCCGCTATCCTTTTAAGCCCTTTTATTAGTAAAGGCGATAATACTTTGCTCGAGTTTTGTTATAGTTTTATGAGTTATTTGATTAGTGTGTGCATAGTCTCATCATCATCAGCCTGTGATAGTCCACTGCTGGACATAGGCCTCCCCTAATACACCACTATCCATTAGGGGGCTTTGGATCGTATCCCGTGCATAGTCTATATTGAGAAATTTAAAATAGTATGGGTTAAAACTAGTAATGAATCTGTTATAGACATAATTTAGGTGATAGGTGCTAGTTGTGTCAAAGTTAAAATTAGTCAATTGAATGTGTGCTACTTTAAACTCTTGTGAACAGCCATTTTAATTCCGGTTCGGACCTGAGAACGAATCATCAACAAGCTGTGTGGCGTTTTTTTTACTAATAATGATAATTAAAATAAGGTTGAATCGACATGATGATAATTCATAGGAATGTGTAAGTCTCTTAAACCTTATATAGAAAAATGCCAGCTTATTATAAAATTTCTGTATCTAATAAATATATTAATTACAGATGCCTGTCAGATGTCAATGAATGCGCTTCGAATCCGTGCATTAATGGAGGAACATGCGAGGACGGTGTGAATCAGTTCATATGCCATTGCCTACCCGGATATGGAGGTGAGATATATTTTCTGACGTCATAAGCCTAAAGAAATTTAAAATTAATTTATATTAATTAACTTTTAAAAATATAACACGTGTTACTAAATTTTAGTAAAAAGTAATGTAATTAAAAACTACACAAAAGTTTTAGTCATAAAAGATACAATTATTGCAGCCAAATATGCACAAACAATATATCAAATGTTATAATGATTATTACAATTTTCTTATTAATTCCTTTTTTATCTAATAATACAAATTCATCAGGCCAACGTTGCGAGCGGGACATAGACGAGTGCAGTTCGAATCCGTGCCAACACGGTGGCACTTGTCACGATCGCCTCAACGCCTACAAATGCGACTGCGTGTTGGGATTCACCGGTCAGTTGATATTAAGAAACATTTAATAAGAGGCCATACCTATTTCAAATAACAAGTACTAATCAAATAAAAAAAATGTTCTTATTTTAATTAGAGAAGCTCTGTTAAGCAAAAGTGTAAATGGCTTACTCTAAAAAGTATATTGAAGTCAGAACCGATTAAAAACGACACAAGTGTTACATTGATCTAAATCTTATTTAATATTGTGAGTTTAACCCTTACGTTTAACATTGATTTAAAATATTTCTCATTAGGTGTAAACTGCGAGACGAACATAGACGACTGCGCTGGCAACCCCTGCCTCCACGGCGGCTCCTGCATCGATCTGGTGAACGGCTATAGGTGTGTTTGTGCCCCTCCGCACTCCGGCCGCAACTGCGAGAACACCTTGGACCCGTGCTTGCCTAACCAGTGAGTTGTAAAATCTTTAAATAAAAAAGAAGGACAATATCGATCGAGCTAACGTTGACGTTTTTTCAAAATACCTATTAATAGCAAGATACTAAGATGATAAACATTTATAGACAAAAACAAATCATAGTACTTGTATACATTCATTTGTCTAGATAAATGAGTTGCATAATATTGTATTATTGTGTTTTTCTGTGGTACAATACGTTGAATTTTTTTGCGTACACTACTTACGTTTTACTGTATGTACAACATAGCGATTTTCCCAATTTTAAACACACAAATAACCAAAAAACCACCGGAAGGTTTCACATTTATCCTAATTTTTCAAAATAGGAGTGGGACTAGTTAATACAATCTCGGCTTGCCTGGAGAAGATCGCTTATAACTTTTACCCAGGTTTTGATGTGACCTTTAGAGATAGATACAGTACATCTATAATAGTTTTCTCAGTGTTGAATGTTTGATAAATTTTCAATAGATGCCGCCACGGCGGGCGCTGCGTGGCGGAGGCGTCGTACGCGGAGTTCACGTGCGCGTGCGGCGCCGGCTGGGCGGGCGCGCTGTGCGAGCGCGACGTGGACGAGTGCGCGGCCTCGGCGCCTTGCCACAACCAGGCCACGTGCCTCAACACGGCTGGCTCCTACGCCTGCCTCTGCGCCAGGGGCTACGAGGGCCGCGACTGCGCCGTCAACACCGACGACTGCGCCTCCTGTGAGTGCCCCTCTTGCGCTTCCTACAATGGGCCTTTGAGCTAACGCTAGTTACATAGAAGCCGAAGATTCAATATGTATACGCTACTAATTGAACTTACGTTCATTTGTCATGAATCAATATTAATTATGATTTTGATTTTTTATTAAACATCAGCTCTAATATGTCCAGAAAGTTATGCCACTATAAAGTGCTGAATAGAAAAAAGCAAGGAACTGTTATAAACGAGCCTTTATTTCACAGTCCCCTGCCAGAATGGAGCGACGTGCTTGGACAGTATCGGCGACTACAACTGCGTTTGTGCCAGCGGATTCGCGGGGAAACACTGCGAGGTGGACATCGACGAATGCCAGTCGAGGCCCTGCATGAACGGCGCTACTTGCAACCAGGTATACATAGATTTGATTCCTATATAATAGCTTAAGCCAGATAAACTGGATGAAACATTGAAATTTCGCAAGAATAGTCCCTATTTCAAACACTAATGACGAAACTAAACGCATTCTTATTAATCTTGAACCCTACAGAATGCAAAATCAATAAAACACGTAACTTTATCGCACCAATACAGATTGATATCAGACTTTGTGTTACTCAATTCCAATTATTATTTGCTTTCTATTTAAAACACTTTTTTTCAGTATGTGGCTTCCTACACCTGTACATGTCCCCTCGGCTTCTCCGGCATCAATTGCCAGACGAACGACGAAGACTGCACCGACTCCAGCTGTATGAACGGCGGCAGCTGCATCGACGGCATCAACTCCTACAACTGCTCTTGTCCCCCTGGGTAAGGAAATTAATAGTTAAATCGATGGTTATCATAGGCATAACTATTTTAGCCGTATAAATTTGTAGGTGTTTTAAAACAAAATATAAATACTTCAAAAGTCTCATTAAATTCACTATATTATGCTATGCACATTATATAGCATAGTCATATATTTCTAGAAATCAATAGAAATTACTTATAGAGCAAAAAACTGTATCGAGAGGATGATATAGAAAAATCGTTATAACTTTTATTTTATAGTCCACTATTTAAATTTAATTTATAAAATATTACCGATTGTATACGTATTTCTTACGTTATAATTATGATTTTAGTGTTTTTGTCGATACACTATTATAAAACATGGTCTCGGCAGGTACACGGGCTCGAACTGCCAGTTCCGCATCAACATGTGCGACAGCTCGCCCTGCGACAACGGCGCCACCTGCCACGACCACGTCACCTTCTACACCTGCCACTGCCCCTACGGCTACACGGGCAAGCACTGCGAGGCCTTCGTCGATTGGTGAGCTATAACTCATGTTTCATTATGAACTCAATATAAACTCATAACCTTTCATCTCGGAGTGTTGTGCATTTTGAACTTTTTATCGATTATCATAAGCCAAAACAGAAAAAAAATTGTGTAAAATGTGGAAGCATTTTTGCCTTTATACGATAAAGAAATAAAGTATTCTACTAGAAGTGACTGTATATTTAAGTTGAGTTTTTTCTTGTAGGTGTGAAAACATGCCTTGTGAGAACGGTGCGACCTGCTCCCAAAAGGGGCCGCAGTACTCGTGCGCTTGTGCGCCAGGATGGTCCGGGAAACTTTGCGATGTTGAAATGGTATCGTGTAACGACGCAGCGCTGAGAAAAGGTTAGTTTTTTATTACTTTTGAGATTTTGTCTTCTTACTGTCATTTTTAAGTATTCCGACTTTTTAATAAACGTAATGTACTACATCATAATGAATAACATGTGGTCATTACAGGAGTGAAATTGAATCAGCTGTGCAACAACGGCACCTGCGAGGACATCGGCAACTCGCACCGCTGCCACTGCCTGGACGGCTACACCGGCTCCTACTGCCAGAAGGAGATCAACGAGTGCGACTCGGCTCCTTGCCAGAACGGGGCCCAGTGCAAGGACCTGGTGGGCACCTACCAGTGCCAGTGCGCCAAGGGCTTCCAGGGGCAGAACTGCGAGCTGAACGTCAACGACTGCCTCCCCAACCCGTGTCAGAACGGCGGTACTTGCCACGACCTAATCAACAACTTCTCGTGTTCTTGCCCCTTCGGCACTTTGGGCAAGATCTGCGAGATCAACGTGAACGACTGCAAGCAGGACGCATGCCACAACAACGGCACTTGTATCGACCGAGTCGGTGGCTTCGAGTGCAAGTGCCCTCCAGGTTTCGTTGGACCGAGGTGCGAGGGCGACATCAACGAGTGCCTCTCAAACCCTTGCTCTGTCCCGGGCACACAGGACTGCGTGCAGCTCATCAACGACTACCACTGCAACTGCAAACCGGGCTATATGGGAAGACACTGCGACGCCAAAGTGAACTTCTGCGCCAACTCACCTTGCCAGAATGGTGGCATATGTACAGCGATACAGGGCGGCCACGAGTGCCTCTGCGGTGATGGTTTCTACGGGAAGAACTGTGAGTATTCGGGCTACGTGTGCGACTCGAACCCGTGCCAGAACGGGGGCTACTGTCGCACCTCAGAGATAGGCGATTACGTGTGCGACTGCCCCTCTGGCCTCTCCGGTATCAACTGCGAGATCGACTCCATGAACGAGTGCCTCAGCAATCCATGCAAGCATCCTGAAGCCCGATGCATAGACAAGCCTGGCGATTTCGTTTGTTATTGTCCAAGACAGTGGACCGGTAAGATCTGTGACATACACGATCCGCATTCGCGCGGCGGCTATGGTAGCCCCGTGCCTGGAGTGTACAACAAGAACCCAGGAATGAACTTCCAAGAGCTGGACTTAGCCTTCCAGAGGGAGCAGTGTGTTAAATTGGGCTGCAAGGAGAAGCAAGCAGATCACCGCTGCGACGAAGAATGCAATACCTACGCGTGTGAATTTGACGGGAACGACTGCTCTTTGGGCATCAACCCCTGGGCGAATTGCACGGCGCCGATCAAATGCTGGGAAGTGTTCATGAACGGCGAATGCAACGAAGTTTGCAACACGCAAGCGTGTCTATTCGACGGTAGAGATTGCCAGAAGTCTCTGCAGCGCTGCAACCCTATATACGATGCGTACTGTCAGAAGCATTATGCAAACGGTCATTGTGATTATGGCTGTAATAACGCGGAGTGTAATTGGGACGGCCTTGACTGCGAAAATGAACCTCCGGATCTAGCCGAAGGCGTGATGTCTGTAATACTCCTTATGGACGTACGCACCTTTAAGGAGAACTCAATTGCCTTCTTACGAGACCTCGGCCATCAGCTGCGTACTACTGTAGTAATAAAGAAGGACCACCTTGGTAACGACATGGTGTACTCGTGGAAAGGATCGACAGACGTTGGTCTCCAAGACACTGAGTTCGGAAAGAAACATCAGATTGTATTCACAGAACGGGGACAGTCAGGAGTGCAAGTGTACTTGGAGCTGGATAATAGAAAGTGCTCGTCGCTCTCCGGTGCTGAATGTTTCTTCTCGACCAGAGAAGCGGCGGAGTTCCTCGCAGCGACCGCCTCAAAGCACTCTCTATCACCGGACTTCCCGATATTCCAAATAAAGGACGTCAGCGGACCAGAGGGGCCGATCGATTTGCCGACCAATTCGAAGTACGTCTTCATCGGGGTCATTTTAGTTCTTCTCGCCGGATTACTAATCGGAGTTCTAGTGACAGCTCAGAGAAAACGCGCCGCGGGAATCACTTGGTTCCCTGAAGGTTTCATACGCAACAACTCGTCCACTAGACGGCGTTCTAGACGCCGTGGTCCAGATGGACAGGAGATGAGGAACTTAAACAAGGGGGCAATGGGATGTATAGATGTAGATATTAATGGTGGGCACATAGGACCTCCTCATTGGTCAGATGACGATGATGATGGTTCAGCCCCGCCGAGAGCGAAGAGGGCTAGAGGACCTGGGGATTCCAACGGTGCTCCTGGCGGCTACGCTTCTGATCATACTGCTATTACGGATTATGAAGAAGCAGGTCATGAATCCAGGGTATGGACTCAGCAGCATTTGGACGCGGCAGATATACGGGTTCCACCCAGCATGATGACACCACCGGCCATTGTAAGTGGCTACATGTTTTTATTATTATATTTGATTTGTTGGTTTACGTTAATTTTCAGGCGTTTTATAATCAATTCTTTACTTTATTTTCTAAAGAACATTTTAGTATGCAATTCTTTCTTTTAACATCACATTTTACTTTTAGCACGATGGCCACGTGGACGTAAACGCCCGCGGACCCTTGGGAATGACTCCACTCATGGTGGCCGCCATTCGAGGTGGTGGACTTGACGCCGGATCTGATGCTGAGGATGAGCAGACCGCTCATATCATATCTGAACTAGTGGCACAAGGGGCTCAGCTGAATGCTGCTATGGATAAAACTGGAGAGACCAGTTTACATCTGGCCGCAAGGTAACTACTACATATAATCAGATTTTTATGTAATAACAAAAGTGCTTGTGATATTTAATAATTTAATTTGTTTTTCCTTTTAAATAGGCGTATAAATTAGTAATGTTAAGAAACTTAGATGTTTGTAGACATTTTTCGGTACAGTTTAAAAATTATAAAGCAAATATCATAAAGATGAAATGATGCAGACTTAAATCCTTTCTTAATACCATAACTATTACTGAAGACAGAGTACTAACTACTTTATACCAACAGTTAGATCTTATTAACTTTAATAAGTATTAACAGCTTATCAAGTAAAGAATCACTCACTCTCTGAAAATTGCGGATTTTCATATATTATTTAACAATAACCTATCACTTACAACATCTCTTCATTTAGTTACTTATCACATTTAAGAACATATAAATTTCTACTTATAGATACGCAAGAGCGGACGCGGCGAAGCGGCTCTTAGACGCGGGCGCGGACGCCAACTCGCAGGACAACACTGGCCGCACTCCCCTCCACTCCGCGGTGGCCGCGGACGCGATGGGGGTCTTCCAGATCCTTCTGAGGAACAGAGCCACGAATCTCAACGCGAGGATGCATGATGGCACCACTCCTCTCATACTCGCTGCAAGGTAAGGACTGGAATATCAAGTTTAGTGTTTTATAACTGTCTGTGTAATTTAACCTTAAAATACAAAATGCTAGTAAGTTGAATTTTAGGATGGATTGTTGGTTAGAATGCGAAGATAATTATAAAGAATTTAAAAAATTGCTACATATATACTGCCCGCCTTTTTAAGACATTAAAGGACCACTATAATATTGGAATTGTCTCACTACCGTAATATAAACCAAGCTAAGTTCCAAGATTTTTGTGCATTTAAAAAGGATTACAATTTCTTACGTAAGTTTACCTATTGCTTTCCATATTACAATATTTTAAAATTTATACTTAATTTAAATATTTTTTCAACAGGCTGGCGATCGAGGGTATGGTGGAAGATCTGATAAACGCCGATGCTGACATAAACGCAGCGGACAACAGTGGAAAGACTGCCCTGCATTGGGCGGCGGCGGTCAACAACGTGGACGCTGTCAATGTATTGCTAGTTCACGGAGCGAACAGAGACGCTCAAGACGACAAGGTGTGTGTCCTAATTTAAATATTTAATTTATGGGCATAAAGACTTATTAAATATGAACATTTGAAAAATCTGATTTCCAAAAAAAACTTAATACGACCTTGTAAAAGTGAACAAATCCGTTCTTCCTAATCTGCCAGTACCAAAATTGAAAGCATTTCCTTGACTTTTTACCTTAACTCTAACCATTTTTCCGGTCATTGTTCCAATTCTATTGTTTAGAACAATGTTAGATGCATCAAATAAGGGTTTTTAATCATCTTTCTTAATTCCAGGACGAGACGCCGCTGTTCCTGGGCGCGCGCGAGGGCTCGTACGGCGCGTGCCGCGCGCTGCTGGACGCGCTCGCCAACCGCGAGATCACCGACCACATGGACCGGCTGCCGCGGGACGTGGCGCAGGAGCGCATGCACGACGACATCGTGCGCCTGCTCGACGACCACTGCCCGCGCCCGCCGCACCACCACCTGCTGCGTGAGTGCCACCATCACCATCACCATCACCATCACCGTCATCATCATCACCATCTTCCTGATCGGCCTCTCTCAGTCCATTGATGAACATAGGCCACGACTAGTGCACGCCACCGCTTCTGAATTTCTACTGTCACTCACTATGAGTATAAGAAATAACCAATATTTTTTTATCTTCGGTGGCGACATTTATCTAAGTTGTTATGACTTGGCCGACCGTAATAATTTTGAATTACAGGTTTAAAACAACTAGCTCTATGGAATTATTTACTTCGAATTATATTAAGGCACCGACGTCCTATGACGACTGCCTGAAATGATATTAATAATCGAACCGAAACCCATGCCTATTTCTCGCAATAATAACACAACTTTACGCATCCTCCACACTCCTAAACCAACTACAAGTAGTACAAAACAAATTCATCCGCCGCGCTCCCGGGGCGCAGTGGTACCAACGAATCGTAGATTTACACAGCGACTGCAAGTTGCCGACACTCCGCGAGCATTGCTGGTAAAAGCAGTAACGTATACGGCAATCCAAACGCGTCTAGTCAAAACGTAGACCGCGAAACGTTCTCCTCGACCCGGACGAGGAAGAGGTCGCCGAGATCCGGCCCCAACGGGAGTCCGACATCAGACCCTACACACCACACGAGTAGAGATATTAACACATTCACCTGTAGTTCGCCCTCGCTTACGAGCACAGCGAAACACACACCGCGTACACTAGATACACCCACGTTCCAGGGCGGTTCTCACCGCCCCAGCCACCGATTAATACAGTTGCCTGACCGTCAGCGTCCCGGTTCGTAAACCGATCATCGACGATCCTAGGAGACATAAACAAATGCTTAACCCACGTACCTTCTGTACGTGGGGCCCTCATTTTAGCAAAAATGTTGGCCACCTAGTTCGGGGATGGAAGCTTCCAAACGCTATGTTAGATGAAGCTTATCAAAGAAAATAGTCTGGAAGCATAACATCCAAGTCAAAACAAAAAATGACAAAAAGCAAAATACGAAAGAGTTATTATTGCAACATCCGATGTAAACATAGATTGATACCACTAGATCACAGATTCTGTTTATTCAATGTGCCCTATCTATTTATAATGATTCACTAACTAACAACCTACCACCCATATAAATCGCCCGTAATCTAGAAGTAGTTCTACAACTAACCAGACTATTTCTACCCTACAGCCTCCCCGAACCCAGCACCGCAGCTGATAAGCCAGCCCACGGTGATCTCGAGCGCCAAGGGCAAGCCCAAGAAGGGCCGCGCCAAGCCCGGCCCCGACAGCCCGCAGGAGCAGCCCTACGACAACAACAATCTACAACATGCGATACGACGGTTACTATCTTTATTATGTTAAATTATATGTTTAAAGCCGCCAAAAATTCGTATAAATACATTGCCTTCATATAAGTTAAAACGCGTTACTTTTTCGTAAACTATAATATTAACGCAGTGGTAATATCTTGTAATTACAATTTGGTATACGCTGTGAATTCATTAATGCTGGTTCAATATTGATGTTTATCTTTTAAAAGGTGGATGAAAAATAATTAGTTTGATTGATTCGAAAGAAAAATTACTAATTTATTGTTATTTATTTTAACAGGAAGCCAAGTGTAAAAAAGAGCAACAAAAAAGTGGCCCAAGAAGTGCCGCAAAGCGTTGAGAGTCTAGGCTCGAGCCTTAGCCCAGTTGAGTCACCGCTCCAAAATTTACAGGCAAGTAACATAATTATAATATACCCTATAACTATTTTCTAAAAACTATATCTTTTATATCATTATAAACTGCTTTTAAAACTGTACCATAAACAGGCTCAAATCATAATTTTGACAACCCGTTTGGCTACAACAACTAGTAACATTAATTGTTGCGTTTGACAAAGTAGGTTTCATCCCTACTGAGGAAAAAATATTGTAAATTCATAGTGCTTGTGTATTTCTAATTTTATATCAATTTAATATGTATTTATTTACAAATAAAATTCTTTTTATGTATTTGTTGTTAATCTAGTACCCATAGTACAAGATTGGGATGCATTCTAATTCGCGGCGAATCGCCTTTTATATTCCCACCCAACATTTAACCAATAATATCTCTGTTGTCATTAGTCTTTTCGGGCAAAATCGATGTTTCGTTGACTCAGCTATAGATGGCGTTGTTTTATAGATACTAATTATGTATATACTTAATATTTATGTATTTTCCGCAGGACTTGCCGTCGCCGTACGACGCAACGTCGCTGTACTCGAACGCTATGGCGCAGTTCCCAATGGAGCAGCTAATGCCGCACAAGCAGCCGCCCAGCTATGAGGACTGCGTCAAGGTAGCCTCCCTCCCCTTCCCCTACAAGGTACCCGCTTCGTCCACCGCTATGGCACAGCCGAATTAGACTATTTGACCACCCCCTTGGCGCAGTGGTTAGTGGCCCTGACTGCTGCGCCGAAGGGTGTCGGTTCGATCCAATCACGGGAAAAATATTGTGTGATGAACGTAGTGTTTCTCTCGTGTCTGGATTTTTATGTATATGCAATTTGTATTTATTTTTGTTTGGGACTAGATGATGGTGTTTTATTTGTCAAGAAATAGTATTATTATTATTTAATGTGATAAAGTAACCATGGCAACGAAATGGCATGATACTTCTAGTGATTTTGTTGATGATCGGCACTTGTCTAATAACTAACTAACTGTCTATAATGCCGCTTCGTTGTTGTGAAGTCACTTTGTTCACATAAATCTCGAGTCTAATTTCGCTTATTTCTTACTTTAATCTTGCTATTAATAGCTTCTGTTCGATTAATTAATAGCTTAGTTTTAAATTGTATATGGGCCAATTTTTTTAATAGCTTTATATCATACAATTTTAGTTGTCAGCTTTTCTGCATTAAGCTTCAGACATACAGCATTTTTTGAATGTCACAAATTTCTGACAAATTCAGTTCAATATTGCATGTATTATGTAATAATACACTGCATTTTCAATACAATTTTAATATTTTTTTTTCACCACACACTTATAATACCATATTTACCATCACACGCTTACTGCTTTATTACTTTGCAAGAAACATTATTTATTAGAAATAGAGGATGACTTATTTATTTCTATATACCCAATTTTAAACTAAGATGGATTCAGTGGTAAATAAAACATTGATACCGAAGTATAATGCACAATAGTTGTGATTAAGTTACCATTACCTTACTTTATCGTACTTAGCTGTTTTAATGGCGTTTACTCTAAACAGTTTCAACTGAATAACACTTTCAACAGAGCGATTGTCATCAGACCTTTAAAACCCGAAGGGTACGCCTTTGATGAATGGATTATATATCCGCACAATTGTAATCACTGACGTCCTAGGTCTTGTGATCCGAGACCTGGATCATCTTACTATTAAGGCAATTGAGTGTAATTAATATTTATTAATAATTAAGTGACCATTATTAAACGTATTCTCTATCTTCCCCAGACGGGTCAGACGCTGCAGTACGGCGGCGGCGCGTTGGGGGCGTCTCTCGCCGCCATATTCAAATCACTCGCCAACGCACAGCAATCATACCACGTCCCCTCACGCTTATATAGGTAAGCTTTCATATTTTTGTGTGTGTGTGTGTGTTTTTATATAGTTTAGGGCGCGAGTTTTAAGCTGATCATAAAAAATTACTATAGGGTAGAGACGAGGACCTTTCCTGAATTTATAAAGTTCTTTGTAAGATAATCGGCTTCATTTAAATTTGGGTTATTTACACGAATAATCGACAGTTACTTTGCGGCAGAGGGCATCTGAATAGATATTTAATTGATAGTTTTGTAGTTCCTTAAGCATTTTTTAAGTTGTATTGATTTTTATTATGTCATTGCGAAGTTTTTAAAAACATTTCGAAGTTTTTTATAATCCACATTTGATTACCACAAAGCCTGGGTGTTTCCAAAACAAAGAAAAATTGTTTTAGAAACAAAAGCGCATGTTATAAGGCTCCTAAAACGTAGTATTTCCATGCATATATGATCCCGCTGCAATACATAATAAATGTATATACATTTGCTAGTACTTAGTCAAATTGAAACGCATAACCTCATTTTAGACCTTAACCCGTGCTAACAAGGTCCATAATCCATCTCCCCAGGGTCCCCATCGCCAGGGAAATCGCGACCCTCGCTGCCCACGTCGCCAGCTCACATGGCGGCCCTTCGCCACTCGCACCAGCATCAGCTAGATGCCGCGACCTATTCCGCTTTGGCACATCTAAGTAAGTTAATAAAAAGCCATCTATATTATAGCGATGTCTAAGAGTGCTATATCCTGAAGCACATTTCAGTTAGTTGTATTTACATATTATATGAGTACATGAATGTATCAAATCTCAAAGATTGAGTGATGACGAGTCTTGGTATGCACTGTAACTTGTGGTAATGAACATATTAGTATAAGTTTGTTATATGAATAAATATTAAGTATAATCGGATTTTATATAAGATTTTGTTCTCTTCATAATTTTTTGATCTATATTTACTACAGCTTAAGTTCACGCTTTTCGGTATGTCTTGGGTTGGTTTAGATGGGCGAAATATAAACTTTATCATTTATATATATTTTTAGTTGCAATAATAACCAACAACAAATCTGCGTCCTTAATATATTGAATGTACAGTCATTATAAAGTTTATTAATCCTGCTCCTTCGTCTCAGGTGCTAACGGGCAACACAATGCGCAGCTGCAAGCGGTGATGACGCACGCGGCGGCGCTGGGACAAGTGCAAGGGGGGCAACATCCCGCTCTCACTAACATGATATCAGGTTGGTTTTAATTACATCAATAAGTTAGATCAATCTTAATGCTAACCGTATTGTAGTAAGGATAAAATCATTATTATATGCTCAAAGTCAACTAGTTATGTCAACTCATAATTCAGAACCAACAGTAGCGTTTTTTCTATTAATAACCATGTCTAATTCTTTTATATCAAATGAAGATATTTGAACTTAATCGATTCAAATTTGGACATCCAACATTAATTATTTTACATACGAGTATACCACACAGTATTGCATAACATAACTTTTCACAAATTCTTCAAGTTTAAACACAATTAAATATCTAAATGGACGCAATGAAGTCCGTTAAAATTCCTTTAGCAACGCAATCATATTGATCTGACCCTTAGATTCTGCTCAGCGCTATTTAAAGCTATTGTCGTTCCTCTACCAAAGACTAAATCAATCTCCTGTCCCCAGGGATAGGGCTGTACGGCGGCTGGGGCATAGGCGACACCTTCCCCACGCCCTCGCCGGAGTCCCCCGACCAGTGGTCCAGCCCCTCTCCGCAGACGCCGCTCACGCAGTCGCCGCACTCCGACTGGTCGGACCGCGCCGCGCTCTCGCCCAACGACATGCAGCAGACCAACAAGGGCACCGAAGCTATATATATTTAGTCGGTACGATTGTGGACTTTATTATGTGTAGGATAGAGTAGAGTTTACAATGAGAGACGTGCGGTAGACTAATAAAGGGATGAAGCTATATGTATTAAACATGATTGTAGACCTTATTGTGTATAGCATAGAGTTGAGTTTTCAATGGGTGCAATTAGCAGACTAACTTAATACACATTGAAACATGATTGTAGACTTTATTATGTATAGGGTAGAGTTGAGTTTTTGATGAGAAATGACATGCGGTAGACGAGTGAAGCGTTGAAGCTATGTATATTTAAACTCGATTGTAGACTTTATGAATTGTAGGATAGAGTTGAGAGAATAACAGCTATAACATACAGCAGATGAACTGAAGCTATACATATGCAAACATGAGTTGTTACAAAGATGAGTTTTCAATTAAAGCAATGATAACATGCAGACAAACAGACTGGAAAGTATATATTTAATAGACACGATAATAGACTTTATGGTGTTATGGTAAAGTTGAATTTTGAACGAGAACAATGATAAAATGCCGCCAAACTAAGCTAGATGTTTTACGACACGATAATAGACCTTAAAATGTGAAGATTAAAGTTGAGTTTTGTAAGAGAGCAACGATTCTAACGGCATGTAGCAGACAAACAAGGGATCGAAAGTATATATTTATCTGACACAAATATAGTCTGTAACATGTATTTTTAATGGCGAAAAAAATTTGGAATTTGATGTAATAAACAAGATAATAGACTTTATTTCAATCTAGCAAGATTGTGTGTCGATTAGTGCTGTATTGTAAAGATTAAGAAGCCATTGAAATGAAATCTTATTGTAAGGAATTGTAACTGTCGACTTTATCATGTTAAAAAACAGAAGTAAGACGATTGTAGACTTTAGTGTTATTGTAATAAGGATATCATTTGAACAAATATAACTTTGTAGACATATGAACAAAATTATTGTTCACCTAATTTAATATACATAATATATTATATCTTGTTGCTTCAAAGCTCTTTTTTTTATAAATAAAACAGTTAAAAAATTGTGAACAAACTTTAAATTTATTTTTACTATTAATCGTTCAAAATAGAATTTTGTATAAGAAGTAAATTTAGTACGTCAAACATCAAACACAGTTTCACAAAACTCAATGCTCATATAGTGCAGTCGTCGAATTGTCCGTTTCTTGTTTATTGCAATATAAACAAACTTTATACGTAAGGTGTACTGTACTATTCAATATGGTGCGGTGTCCTTAAGACTCATAATTATTTAGTATTTACTCGTAACAAATCCTTTTGGAATGCTCTCATTTTTTAATACTAATCTATTTCCAAGATTAGACATGGAGTTTACGAAGACAATGTCTAAACTAATAGTTTAATACGATTTTGTTTGCTTGAATTCCGTGTGTTTTTCTGGTTAAGACAATTGCACGTGTCGTGTGACAATCTCTAGGTGCTAGGGTGGTATATAGACTGATTTGTACAGCCATGGCATAAAAATGAATGGATGGATTGACTGGAATTGAATCTGCGTATTATTGGCTCCCATATTGATGTAACGCACGCGTTTTATTTATTTTTGACAATTAGACCAGTTTGTTCTGGTTTCTTTTTGTTTAATATAATCTCTGTATTGAATTTCAATGTGTTTTAAAGTTTTCAAAGTGAATCGTATAGTTTTTACTAAAAAGAAATTGGTTTGAACGAATTTTTGTTTTATATCTAGTTTAATCTGTGGATTTCTTTTATTTCCATAAATTTTATCTCCAATATATATATATATTAATCGAATACTATTTTGTATTGTATAATTTTTTTAACATTTGTCATTAAATTCGGAAAGAAAATGAATACACATGTGCTTGGAGCCGTCGGTGAGTTGTTGTGTTGTTGAATTTTTTTATTATTAATTATTATTATTATTAACTTGTTTATATGACGGTACGTTTTAGAACATTTAACTTTTAGCGGGAATAATATGCATTACGCATATGAGATTGTTTTTTAATGGCGACTTGAACGGATATTATTTATGTGTGATTCCTTAGCGTTAGAACTTTGTACTTTAGTGTATGTAGAATTTTTGTTTATAATTCTAAGGCAGTTCGTTTAGGCTAGCTATCTCAATGTAAGAACTAAGATTGATGTATGACGTAGTCATTTTCCTAATTCGTTTGCAGTGATAATAATATATTTATTGAAAAAGATATAAAACTATATGACAACATTTGCTTGCATACGGCATCAATCTTAGGTCGTTTAATGTTAAGTCTTATATCTTCCGTATCGATCATTCCAGTTTAATTTACATTTTGTTCTTTGACAGTTTTTAATTATCTACGTAAATGAATATACGAGATTGTTGTTTACATTATTGTGTTGTATTTTTGTATCAGTTTTAATGATAAAGCGTTTCGATGTATTAAAACTGAGATCTCACCATTCCAATGTCGCTTTAATACCATTTTTGGGACCATTTTATGCTCAATTTGTTACGAAACAATAATATGAGAATAAAAATATAAACAATTCCACTTTTTCTTCTTTTTAATTGTATTATATAATCGCTAAGTGATCTTGCTAAGTTTATAAAACTTTCAATCGTCTTCGGAGACACAGTTCTTCTGTATTGTAAATATTAATGTGTAATCTTCTTTAAAGAGAATATTTAACGATTCCGAACTCGTAATGATCTTCTTAGTTTAATTCTAGATTAAGTTTGGTTTATTTAGTTCTCATTTTGCCTGTGTCATGTTAATGTGCCAATGAGCAAAGTTTAATGGAAAGAAGAATCTAAATTGTTCAGATTCTTCATAAACTCAGCAAAATTGTTCCGTGAATTGTAAAACCTTAACTGTATGTTTATTAACTATAAGTAGAATATTTTAAGCGAATCGTGTGCTTCCTTTAAATGCATTGTTTTAATAATATATTAAGTAACGTAATTTTATATGTAATTTGCCGTTTGGAATTTTTAACTTACAAATTTTTGAAGTACAAAACCAGTCTTTTTGAACGTTACTTTTGTCATCATCATGTTTAATTTCCGCTATTGAATCACGTTGGTAATGTTTTATATTGTTTGAATAAATACATCGGATGTTTTTGATGTATAATCATTTTGGCGCACGAATGGAACTCGTAAAAGATGTAAAACGGGGCACAAAGCTTGTTAAGTAAGACCTGACGGTCGTATCTCGCGTGCCTTGAATCTAGTTCTAAGTGTAGGGACAATTGTAATTTAAAACATCTCCTAGTGTTAAAAGGGCTTAGATTAAAAGCTGAAGCTTGTAAATAAATTTCTATCATTATTAATTTTTATCGAATGCATTTCAATGTAAGAATCTGAAATTCGACGAGGATTGAATATTGATTTTTTTTCTTTGTCAAAATGTTTTCCCCGTAAGTGACAATAAAGGAGTAAATTTTAATATTTTTTTGGTTTTATTTTCTTATTTCCTTAAATTGATAATTAAATAGAAAATTTTAAGAGTACAGTTAAACGGGTAAAAAATATTTACCAAAAGCTTGAGCAGTCTAATTTTAACATGAATTAAAAGTACCTTCGACTCAATAAACCGAAGACGATACTTCTAGAGTATTTTAAGATTTCGTTTGTCTACTTAATAGGTTTTAAATTAGGTTTCATCAAGCGATTAGTGTAATAGAACTTTGTGTTGATAATAATGTCAGGAGATTCGACAAGCAACACTTTTAGGACGTTTATTAGTTTTAGATGTAGCATAAGTCTATATCACATTTAAACTAGTAACATTACTGATCTAGACCCAAACATGATCTAGAGCCTAACGGAAGTCATCACTATGTTTCATCATTTTTTTACGCAGGCAAACAAGTAATCGGGCCACCTCATGAGAAATGGTCACCGCCCATAGACATTGGCAATAGTAGCGGTATCTCCAACGCGCTGCCTACAGCACCAGTAGCAGAAATAGGCAGCGCGGTGGTACCAAGATTTTACATAATTGTAAATAAATGCTATACTTATTATTGGGAAAAGAATTGGACATTTTATTCCATTAAAATTAGTTTTACACCTATTTATCTCTGGTTAGTTAAAGTTATAATGCACTACTGTTTGTGTATAATAGCTTATTTTACGGCCAAAGCAACAGCTTTGGCAGCAGATAGCCCCACTATCACTGCGAGTGTGAATAAGATGTGTAGTTTCCATAACCAATAAAAAAACCGTACTTAATTTACAATGAAAATTAGGCAAATCTAAAGATTAATATTTTTATTTTGTAGGCGTTTGCGTATGAATGAAAATAGATGAATTGGCAAAAAAAAAAGCAGCAACTTCGTGAAAATATTGGTTTTAAAAATTATTGTATATTTCTACGACCGTTCTTTTAAAACTAACATATTTTGTGGGTAGCTAAAATATTTCACTCCCAATGCCATTTTTAATTTGAAACTCGGAACAGTGCATTGTTCATAAATACTTTTAACTAATTTTAGAAGTGTATGTCTATCTAGGTTTTGTGTCTTGTAAGGATATGTTCCTTCCCGAATGAAGGCAGTAGTAAGTTTGATGCTTCTTTATTGTTTGATTAAGTTCAACTTGTTGTGATGAAATAAAAACAAAATTAAATAATTTTAATGAAATTTACAATAACTGCGATTTACAGCTCGTTAAAACAAGGGCTATTAACCAAAATATATGTATGAAATTGATACTGATGTAAACGTTAAGTAATTATTACAATTATGTATACCGATCACAGCTTATTTTCCTGCTTAGCAGGTAACCGACAAGGATGATAATTGATTGCACAAGCGTATCGTGTTTAGTAAAATATAGAAGGAAGACCTAGTGTTTGATACAAAAACTACTATAATACACTAAGTTATCCGTTGCAAGTTTTTCTCGCTGTCTCAACCAAATTTCTTTGGCTTCGCTATTTAATAACAGACTAATAATAATATTTATGGACGTATAAACACACCATAATCTAGTCTCAAACTAAGTTAAGCTTGTATTATGGAAACAACACGACTGATAAACGCATAGACCAACTTTTCTTTACTAAATAATTGTATATTACATATACATACTAATGTTTTTTTGTTGTTTATTTTTTATTTGCTTAAAAACACCCATGCACTATTACCAGAAAAACACTATTTTTTTCACGAAACATTTTTCCCGTGGTTGGAATCGATCTCCTGTCGTAACAGTCAAAGTCACTAACCATTGCGCCAAGCGGGTCGTCAAATGCCATAGGTATTAAATCAGTTTCTTCAAAAGTTATTTTCGAATTTTTGTTATATTCTAACACAATCAATTTTCATTCCCTGTTAATTAAACTTTTTGGGCTTAAATTTGGCGTCCCCTTTACGTAACAACATCAACAACAACAATAACAACATCATTAGCCTGTGTTTGTCCACTGCTGCACATAGGCCTCGCCTAATGCACGCCTACTTCATTAGGGGGTTTTCGGTTTTAATTGCCTTCGGAGGCAGTTACAATATTTTATGTCTGATTCGACCATTCGGTCAGTGAACAGTGGGTGCACTAAACACGCGAGGGGACGTTACCGTCTGGTGGTGTGCTACTGCCGCTGCAATGGTCCTCATCACTGTCACCACCATGGTGGGGAACCTGGTGGTGATGGCAGCATTGTGGAGGGTGAGAAGGGCGCCTTCCCACTATCCGTTGACGAGTTTGGTGGCGGCTGATCTACTTGTCGGTTTGACGGTATTGCCGATTGCCACTGCGAGGGAGCTGTTCGTTTTTCATTTGGGTAATTAGAGTTTTGGTAATAAATTAGTGAATTTATAGTCTTAATAATTTACTTCGATGTAAAACATTTAAAGTTTAAAATAAACCAGTAAGTCTTAAAAATACCTGTCCAAAGAAACACCAGTGGGTTTGTTAGTTTTTTTTAAATATAAAGAGCAGAATTAAAATTGTATACATAACCAATGTGGGTCAAATATTTGCCAGGTGACTTGGCATCATGCAGAGACTGAACTATTTCTAAACATGTAGTCAATGTAGTTTTAAGTATGTTGCGGAGGTTAATATTATTGTGCGATATTTGCGGCTTAAATTATTACATATTGTAATTCCACCACACAAATATTTTTTCCAAGCTTTTACAAGGCGAATTTTCTAACCGGTTCACGTTGTTACCCAATTCGTCTTACAGATTGGACATTATGCTCGTTCTGGAGTACGATGGACGTCCTTTGCTGTACAGCATCCATTCTATCGCTTTGCGTGTTGGGTTGGGAACGGTGGTGTGCCATATCCGCGCCGCTGGCTCGAGACAGACGAACCCGTCGAGCCCGCTTACTGGCTCTGCTTATCTGGCCAACTGCCACGCTCATCGCCTTGCCCACTGTCTTTGTACCGTCGCCGTACCATCACCAGCCGGGGGAGCTGGCTAAGGCCTGCACTGTCAACACTAATATCGGGTAAACTGTATTATATATATAATTACTTTAGTGGATATTTATCTTGAGAAATTTATTTTCTACGATATTCCTACCATGCTTCTGTTAAATCAAGCTGTTTTATGGTGATGACAACATTTTTAGTATCCTTAAAGTATACATACATCATTAGCCTGTGCTAGTCCGCTATGCACGCACATACGCCGGCGCACGCCTTCTCTATTAGGTGGCCTCCTTAAAATATAGTTAAGTAAAATTGTTATCAATTTATGAAATTAGATGATGAGGCACACAAAGTTGTGTGACACTACGTTGCGTTCTTTATGACTTTGATAGTTTTGCTTTGCAATATTAAAAACATTTTACAAAGTCTAAACATGATTTAATCTGAAGTTAATTTAAAATTAACTTTACGATTTTGTTAATCCAGCTAAAACTTATATTTTTGTATTCACACAGCATTATAAGTGAGCTACAGTAATTCATTGCTCTTTAAAACACCACAGATCTTTAAAGTGAGTCCGCTGTCTATATATCTCATCCTTAAACAAAAAATATGACTCTTGTCCTTCTATAGATACGTGTTCTTCAGCGTTGCTATGTCGTTTTACGTGCCAGCCGCTGTCATGTTAGGGCTCTACACTTGCATTGTTCGCGCTTTAGCAGCGGCGCCTCCGATACGCGCGCACAGAGGACGCACCCCCGCGCCGGATTCTATGCGCACGGTAAATAATAAACATTGCTTTCTTGAAAATGTTATGTTCACATTTTAACGAAATGTGTAGCGATAGGTAACCTCCTAGAGTCACATAATATAAACCAACCTATGTCATGTCACTGTTTTATAATTTCGAGTGGTGCATAATTTTTTATGAACCCTTTTCACGTTGTTTTTAATAGCATTTTTTTCGTTATTTTTTTTTTTTTTTTTTTTTATGGCATACGCAGGCAGACGAGCAGTCGGGCCACCCGATGGAAGTGGTCACCGACACCACAGACGTTGACAATACCAGCGGTATCGCCGACGCGCCGCCCACCGTGAGACATAGGGTGTTAAGTCTTGTTTACCCAGTAAACGCTGGCTACGGTGCCCTTCAAACCGGAACGCAGCAGTGTTTTCACACACTGCTTCGCGGCAGAAATAGGCACCGTGGTGGTTCCACCCAGACGGTCTCCTGTAAACAGGGGACCTACCACCGGTTATAAGAAAATAAAAATAGTATTTGAAACTAAACTTCTCTTCTTCGTTATACTGTTTAATCTCACTTTGTCGCAATTGTAACAGGGTAACGTATTTTAAAATTTTATAATACATTTCCTTAAACAATATTTTATTTGGATCAGCGTTGTAACTTTCCCGTATGCTTATTCTTCAAAATTTCCCAAATGTTAACGTAAAAGTAGACCGTTTAATTCTTGCATTTTATCAACAGAACTTCCAAGGTATAATAGCTGTGCTAAAATTACGCCTTAGTTGTTTATTGACACTCGGAGGGATTGAAGTCATTCTTTTTTAGGCAGAGGGCCCATTAACAAGATGCGCCACACCGGCTCCCACGGGAACTCTCGCCCCGCAAAAAGTGGCCGTGTAAGTGAAGATCTGCTTTTATAATTTAGCAGTAAACTTTATAGCTTTTGATATAATTCGTCTTGAATAATGGCTCCTTTCAGCTGTATAAATTATATTTTACTTAGTAAGTATATGGTATTGTTTGTTAAAAAAATTGTCTGAATAAATACGATAGCTTAGACGTTTAGATAACCCAGGTGTTATTATTTTTTTGTATTTATATCTTAAGCTTCACGTATTATTCCGCGATTGTAATATTTTATTTGATGTTTCCAGACTTCTTACACCGAAATGCTGCCATCTGAACGTGCCAACGGCTAACAATAATCATCAACCGTCTCCGATGAAGTGTGAATCTGAGTAAATACATTTTAGTCATTTTTATCTGAAGTATAGAGACTGATACATATTTTGTTTGCTTTAATTAATACCGTTGATCAAAAACTTAGTTCAACTGTGTCTAATGGCTAAAGTTAAATGTGTTATTACAAATATACTAAATAACCAAAGAAACACTGCAAACTTTGTATAAATCTTTTATTTTAACTTCTTAATTGGTGAGCGTTTATCTTTCGTTACCAGAAATAACAAGTAACTAAGTAAAATTAATTTTACAATGTTATTATTTCGATATTTATTAAAATAAAGCTATTTTTATTATAATTCTTGTTAAAATGCCTAAAAAAGATTTCTCTTGCAGGGATGGTATCAGCGCCCGTCAACGACGTGCTACAAAAACAATCGTGATGCTCATGTCACTCTTTCTGCTGTGCTGGACACCGTTTTTCGTTATGCTACCAGTCGGTAATAAATTTAACATATATTTTGAAATTAAAAAAGTATAACCAACAATATTGGCTTCCTAGTCTGATGGTTAAAATAACTGAAGAGTTCTGTCCTGATAATGATGTTCACCGTTACAAATATCAGTGCAAACACTATTTATATTGTATGTGCAAATTTATTGTGCAGTACTTTTAAGTTAAATAACTTTAAAGACAGAATTAAATCTAAAAAACTGTTGTAAACCTTTAACTGTCGAATAAAGTTTTAACTTACAGGTAAAATATATTACAAATTTGTCACATCTTATTTGTAACGTAATCTTTTGACAAAAACAGAAATTTTTATTTGTTTTACAAGCAATGCATATTTGACTAATATTGGTACTGGATAAAACTTTCAAGACTCCCTGTGCGAGTGCGTATGGGACCCCACGTGGCAGTGGTGCACTTGGCTGGGCTACGTGAACTCCGCCCTCAACCCGATGGTGTACGCAGCCGCGTCGCCCAGTGTACGCCAGGCCTTACGCGCCTCTATCGCCAGCAGTACCCACAACACGGAGATACCGATGACGCCGTGCGTGAGACGGGCGTAAGGTTTGTTGCTTTGTCATACTATATATGTGGGTTAATGCAACTGTTAGAAAAGTGTGATAATGGATTCTTAAGATGTAAATGGAGTATTCAATACAACATGTCCGTATAGATTATGGATTAATTTAATGATCAAGACAAGACAAACCGGCGCCACTCGTCCGCTGGCTGCCCGTGGCAGGTGTGTAATTCTTTATATTCAGTAATAGCATCACACAGGCTACGATGCTCTAAAAAACAAAACATATAATAGTGTCCCGTATAACCTACAAAATTCCATTCGACTATATTATTTCTAGCTGGTAACATAGAACTAGTATGTTTCAAAGCAGAAATTATTAAAATAAATAAAGTTATAATGAGTATAGATCGATACAAATTGCTCTTATTGTGAAGGTATGATATTATGGCGCTTACAATACTGATAGTGATAAAATTATCAAGCGAGATTTTGTCTACATTTATTTTATTTTAGTCTTCTTTACCTAGACTTATAAACCACAACACCTATAGTAGACGCTGGTTAAGGCATAATTGTGAAAGGAGGTGTAAATATGTATACCGAAGACATTATTAATAATAGTATAATATCCTCCTTGTCGACTTAGGCGGCCGATCTATAGTAGACATCAGCCAACTGCGCAGGTAATATTACGGTGCACAAGTGTACGCGAAAACACAGGCGCACTCTGTATTCCTTCACTCTCATAGTCCAATTAGATGGATAACGGACGCGACCGGAGATAGATAAGGCCGACCGACTTTTTAGGTACCCATCCGACGCATGGATCATCTAACTTTACAGGCAATTAGGTTATCAGCCCACATTGCACTAATAACCAGGAAACAACTATAAAATATTGTGTGTTGCGTCCCCGGAGTATTCGAACCCACAAATTGCGGTTTCTTAAGCCCAAGCCCATTATACTTGACTACGGAGGCAGTTGAGACATTATTAAACATAACACAACAGAACAAACAAAAATAAAACAATAATTAAAATAAATACACTTTATTTACACAAATCTGTATAACCGTGTATATTTCTTTGGTACAAAAACTACCCATTCGCAATGTGTGACTTTAGATAATAATTTAATAAAATTGCACTCGAAAAATACTGCTTTAGAGTATAAAGGGAAGGATCGAAGACAGAGTTATGAGGATAAAGGTATCGTTTTTTCTTAATCGAAATATACTTAGGGTGTAACAACGAACAACAGTTTCATATTATTTACAACTTAAATAAATTTTTGAATAAACTATATATAACTCAACAACCTAGGCACTAATTTGTGCAACAAATATCTAAACGTAACTATTTTGTTAATATTACAAATAACATTACATTAATAACTCTTTTGATCAGTTTACAATAAATATTTAAAATTTGTAACACAAAACACTAAATAATTACCTTTAAATATCATTAAAAATTAATTTAATAAAATAATTAATATTTATTAACCGGAACTTTATCAAGCACCGCTCTTAAAATGATATAATCTCTGACAGTTAATTGAAAATATAACATAGTTTTATCTGTATACATTTTTAAAACATTACAATTATGAAAAATAATCTTTAACAATGAAACAATGTTATTTAATGTAATACTTACAATACTGTTTGTAACAACGGTTCATTTAAATTATATAATTTAACGTTCACACTGGTTGACAGGAACCGACGCTAGTGTCTCAAGATGGCGGCGACGACAAAAACATATGGTAGTAAAAGCGCGCGTAAATTGTTTCCGCCATTGCCGAAGTCTTTGGCGTCGGGCGAACAAGTTTTGCAAGTGCAGCGGCCGGATAGACAATATCCCGGCTCGTCTTCCTCCGACACGCATTCCTGGAAATTATGTTTGTTCGCTTATATTGTATTTTATCTGTTTCTCTTTACTTTCTTTTACTATGCTCAAATATCGCGGTGCTGTTGCGCTATTTCTTGTTTTATAAATTTATGTGAACTTTTGCGTTTATATTGTATGATAAAGTTGTATTGATAATAATGATCTATCTTGATATTTATTCAATTAAATTTGATGAAAAATAATTGCATGTATATGTGATTGTATTTTATGTTTCAAATAATAATCTGGATACAATGTCGGCTATGCTTTTTTAAATAAATTATTGAAAATTACTTTAATATCATTACAAAACATGCTGATTAATTTGAACAGTATGAAGATGTTATTCGAATATTCAGTTGTAATTTTACTTCCCGTCAAAAGTAAAAATTTCTATTGCTGCGAATATTATTTCATAAAAATTAAATTACTCTGTTGCAATTATATCAATTTAAAGAACATTGCAACTTATTGCTTCTAATACTTTCCGCCATAGAAGCATTTAATAGTAGAATGCAATGCATTTTTCAAATCTTATATTATATCAACACTTAAACTAAATTATTCAGAGACCTGTTATTGTAACATGTTCTAATATAAAACATATTAAAATATTTTGGTCACTTCTTCAGAAAGGATTATTTGCTCAGTCAAACCATTAATTAGGTAAAAAAATGTATAAAATATGATTTAAAAGATCAAAAGTTCCAGTTAAAAATACGATTTACGTTAATAGTATTTTATATTACGCTATAAATATATTATAACTATCAAGATCGCACTGTCTTTACTCTGATCACTATTATCAAGACATTGTCTGATGCCGGTTTATGGACAGTAAAAAATTATTCTAACTTATAATATCATACTTTAGGATTGCTTTGCTTTGGGACTGATATTATGCTTCTACAATTATGTCTTTGTTTAGCTTTTGAGTTCGCGGAAAGCTCCCGTCCCCACGAACTGGGTCAGTTCAGTTTACCTCGTCTCTCTTGCACTCCTGTCCAGGTCGACGTCGATGCCAGCACCTGGGCGGGGTGCCAGCCGCCCTGGCGCTGTAAGCGCAGGCACAGGTCCCACCCAGGCACAGAGTCGCGCCAGGAGACCTGGCATCAGGGGTGCCGGATAGGCCGTCACACTGCACGTCGTATTCGCAAGGCTCGTTCAAAGCCTTAACCGCTGTGAATAAAAAAAACAGTTTTATATCAAAATTTGCTCTGCTATTTAGTACACCTAAAATTTGGCAAAATCAAAGTCTAAAATATCTTTATCCAATATGGAAGCATTACATTTTCTTATTGAGTATCAAATAAACTACCAACGGTTCGGAAATGAAAACCTCTGATCTGAGAAGAACGGCGTTAGGAGCTCAGCGGTTCATTATCAGGGTCTGTTATCTATCAAGTAGTCATTACAATAATAACATCCTTTAACACACAAACGTTCCTTTACAATTTTTTAAATTTATTTACAGATAATAACTGAACGTTTTCTGGGATTTTGTTATAGAAGAGTATACATTGTCCCATGAAAGATTTCATTTTCTTCGGAGCCAATTTATCGAAAGAACAAAATTATGCTCAATCCCAGTATTTAAATTATGTGTCTCACAATGTTTTACAAAAATAATTTTATGTTTATGAACGTACATAATATTTTTAAATATGGATTGGAAAACAGCATTAAAACATTATATACGTGTGGTGATTACGGTACTATGCTTAACATTAAGTCGCCGTTCATATGAGTAACTCCTTTGCACTAGAAATTTTCGGTCTGGTCTCTATTATACCTATTCTCTTATACTGTACTTACTCACTTTTACTGAACATCAATTTACTTGAAGCTTTTTAGCGTAAATAGCATAACACGTTCGTAGTCTTTCCCAACTTTGAATTATAATAATGGTACTCCATTGGTAAGTTACTTACAGTCTTATTCTAGGTTTTTATTGAGCTGATGTTAGATATATATTACTATGAAGTCTAACAACTATATCAAAAAATATAGTGATGTAAGGTTATAGTGTATATAGTTACGCATTGACCAGCGTCGGGATACGGTTTAAAATCCCTAATGGAGAGGGATGTATTAGGGGAGGCCTTGTCCAGCAGTGGACTATCACAGGCTGATGATGATAATGATGATCGTTGTAGTGTCAATGAAGGTCCCACATTCAACGCAGGAGTTGGTCTCACGTGAGCTACCCAGGAGTCACGACATCTGCAGGTCCCTCGGCATTGCAGACCGGCTCCAGGCATTGGAGCTCGTCTTCGCAAGCCTCGCCCAGAGCCGCGTCGCGGACACATCTAAAGCAATCGTTGAAACAGAATTATAGTACTATATGAGTTAGATTTTAAAGGTGTACACGTCACACCTATTTGGTTATAGCTATCTATATAACTGTGCTGTGGCCTAACACAGGCTGATGATGATGATGATTATATATTTAATGCTAGTGTACCAAACCGATTAGAATATCAACATAAATTAAATTAATTACAAATATTATAACAATAATATCCAGAACCTGCAGGACTGATTTGTGAATCAAAACTATTTTTAATGGTTTACAAAAATATTCTTTCAAATCGTTTAGGGCGGCTTCAGTGATAAACAAGCTCAGAAACACCAGAGGTATAAATATTAAGAAACCATTAAATGTATACATTACTATACCTTTAATAGTTTTATTTAACAATATTCCATTTGATGGTGTTATATTTTACCTTGTTCCATTGTCTCTTGGACTGAACTGCAGTTGACAGGTGCAGTATCCTCTAACACAGAAGGCCTGCCTCTGGCCGGTCTGCTCACCTAGGTAGCAATTCTGGTCCACCACGCACCGGTCCCCGATGACTGGAAAAAAATATAACTTTTGGTATTATAGAACTTGCAAAAAGGAAATAAAATGGGTTAATATAATTGTGTTAACCCCGTTACAGTTTGGCCAGGAACGGTAACGGTTGGGTAGGACAAGTTTAGGGCCTGAATCGGTGCAGGGACTAGTTATTTGTTGTATTGTATTTGTTATTTGTAGACATGCCGTAAACCTTTCGAAGCCAAGGTGGTTCAATTTTACTTCTGCATACCATGAAGTCGACAAGACAGTATCCTGAGGGCCGTTTGTTAATTTCTGCGCAACTCGACAGGATCACACCGCAAATACGGTAAAGATTATAGGAGGTCGTTTGTTTGGGTATGGAAACATCAGTCTGTCTATCATGAACAACCAAAACAAAGGAAAACCAAGCAGGTAGATTGCATTTATGGACAATCTTATTACTAAAACTCTATGGCTCGTTCAGCTTACATTGCTTTGTAGCGACAGATTCGTCGTTGGTAAGTTTGCGGACAACTGTTTCCGTAGCGTAGTGGTAGGGATGGGCTTTAGAAATCAGAGGTCGTGGGTCTGAATCTTGGGGACTCAATAAATTTTTATTGTTGCTTCCTAGTTGTTAGCACATTTTGGGCCGATCACCCAATTGTCTGAAAAGCAAGATGATCCATGTCGGATGGACATGTAAAGTGGGTCCACCCACCAACCTGCATTAGGGCCAGTGGTGGATATGGTCCAAAACCCCTAATAGATAGGGGTGTATTTTTTTTTTTTTTTTTTTTTTTTTTTTTTCTTTTTTCCCGTATGTTGGATCAGGACCTTTTTGCTCTTTTTGTGTTTGGTACTTGTTCTTTGTACTTCTATTCTTTGTTTAGTATACATCTACTTTCATTTTCATATTTTTTTGTCTTTTCATTTTGTGTCTTAGCTTACTTATATTTATCTACTTTACATTTTTACTTATTTCTATTTATGTTCTACTTATCTTTATTACATTTCTTATTTACTAATATTAATCTTATACTTATTATAGTTACATTGTTTGCTTTATATTATTTTCTTTATCTTTATTTACATTTCTATTAACTTATACTTTTTATCTTAATTATAGTTAATTCACTTTATATACTCATTTCTTATCTTTAACTTCACATTTTAACATAATAGTACTATCTGTATCCACCTTTAACTAAGTCCTACGCCAGTGCATGTTCACGCTAATTACATTTACTAATTACCTCTTATTTCTATTTTACTTAATACTAACATTTTAATTCTATAATTATTTAACATTTTTGCCCTTTGCTTTTATATCTAAAATCGAGGTCAATATACTTATGATATATGTCTGCATTTCTTTTGTGCTGTTCTTTTGTTTCGCATGTTGACTACTTTTGTTGCAGAATTCATGAAGGCTTCGTTGTTGCTTGTTCATAATCGTTGGTATAGTTTCTGTTCCGAGATTTCTGTGCCAATTCGGTGCAGGTCTGCGTTGTACCGAAGTTGGACACTGGTCAGGAGGTGCAGGAGCCTGCGGACCTCCCCATCCACGCATGTGGTCTCCCGACCGGAAGGGGGAATCCCGCAAACCCCGCCCTGTTGGGGCCCCACAGAACTGGGTCAGTTTAGTTTACCTCGTCTCTCTTGCACTCCTGTCCTGGTCGACGTCGATGCCAGCACCTGGGCGGGGTGCCAGCCGCCCTGGCACTGTAAGCGCAGGCACAGGTCCCACCCAGGCACAGGGTCGCGCCAGGAGACCTGGCATCAGGGGTGCCGGATAGGCCGTCACACTGCACGTCGTATTCGCAAGGCTCGTTCAAAGCCTTAACCGCTGTGAATAAAAAAACAGTTTTATATCAAAATTTGCTCTGCTATTTAGTACAGCTAAAATTGGCAAAGTCAAAGTCTAAAATATCTTTATCCAATATGGAAGCATTACACTTTCTTATTGAGTATCAAATAAACTACCACCGGGTCGGAAATGGAAACCTCTGATCTGAGAAGAATCGGCGTTAGGAGCTCAGCGGTTCATTACCAGGGTGTGTTATCTATCAAGTAGTCGTTACAACAATAAAATCCTTTAACACACAAATGTTCGTTTACAATTTTTTTTAATTTATTTACAGATAATAACTGAACGTTTTCTGGGATTTTGTTATAGAAGAGTATACATTGTCCCATGAAAGATTTCATTTTTCTTCGGAGCCAATTTATCGAAAGAACAAAATTATGCTTAATCCCAGTATTTAAATTATGTGTCTCACAATGTTTTACAAAAATAATTTTTATGTTTATGAACGTACATAATATTTTTAAATATGTATTGCGAAAACAGCATTAAAACATTATATACGTGTGGTGATTACGGTACTATGCTTAACATTAAGTCGCCGTTCATATGAGTAACTCCTTTGCACTAGAAATTTTCAGTCTGATCCTCTATTATACTCATTCTCTTATACTGTACTTACTCACTTTTTACTGAACATCAATTTACTTGAAGCTTTTTTGCCGTTAAATAGCATACTCGTTCCTAGTCTTTCGCAACATTGAATTATAATAATGGTACTGCCATTGGTAAGTTACTTACAATCTTATTCTAGGTTCTTATTGAGCTGATGTTAGATATATATTACTATGAAGTCTAACAACTATATATAGTGTATATATAGTGTAGCTTGTAAAAAGTCGATTCACCCACCAACCCGCATTGGACCAGCGTCGTGGGATACGGTTTAAAATCCCCTAATGCATATCCATTAGGGGATTTTATTAGGGGAGGCCTTTGTCCAGCAGTGGACTATCACAGGCTGATGATGATAATGATGATCGTTATAGTGTCAATGAAGGTCCTACATTCCACGCAGGAGTTGGTCTCCACGTGAGCCACCCAGGAGTCACGACATCTGCAGGTCCCCCGGCATTGCAGACCGGCTCCAGCGCATTGGAGCTCGTCTTCGCAAGCCTCGCCCAGAGCCGCGTCGCGGACACATCTAAAACAATCGTTGAAACAGAATTATAGTACTATATGAGTTAGATTTTAAAGGTATACACGTTACACCTATTTGGTTATAGCTATATACATAACTGTGCTGTGGCCTAACACAGGCTGATGATGATGATGATGATGATTATATTTAGTATGGTACACTAGCTTTAAAGCTAGTGTGCCAAACTCGATTAGGATATCAATATAAATTAAATTGATCACAAATATTATAACAATAATATCCAGAACCTGCAGGACTGATTGGTGAATCAAAACTATTTTAATGGTTTACAAAAATATTCTTTAGAAATCGTTTAGGCGTCTCAGTTATAAATATAAAGAAAGATGTCAATCAATGTATACATTACTATACCTTTAATAGTTTCATTTAACACTATTGCATTTGATGGTGTTATATTTTACCTTGTTCCATTGTCTCTTGGACTGAACTGCAGTTGACAGGTGCAGTATCCTCTAACACAGAAGGCCTGCCTCTGGCCGGTCTGCTCACCTAGGTAGCAATTCTGGTCCACCACGCACCGGTCCCCGATGACTGGAAAAAATTATAGAACTTGCATAAAGGAAATAAAATGGGTTAATATAAATTTGTTAACCACATTACAGTTTGGCCAGGAACGGTAACGGCTAGGTAGGACAAGTTTGGGGCCTGAATCGGTGCAGAGGACTGTTATGTTGTATTGTATTTGTTATTTCTAGACATGCCGTCAACCTTTCGAAGCAAGGTGGTTCAATTTACTTCTGCATACCATGAAGTCGACAAGACAGTGTCCTGAGGGCCGTTATTCATTTCTGCGCAACTCGACGGATCACACCGCAAATACAGTAAAGATTATAGGAGGTTGTTTGTTTGGGAAAACCAAGCAGATAGATTGCATTTATGGACAATCTTATTACTAAAACTCTATGGCTCGTTCAGCTTACATTGCTTTGTAGCGACAGATTCGTCGTTGGTAAGTTTGCGGACAACTGTTTCCGTAGCGTAGTGGTATGGGCATGGGCTTTAGAAATCAGAGGTCGTGGGTTCGAATCCCGCGGGGACTCAATAAATTTTCATAGTTGTTTCCCAGTTGGTTAGGACAATTTGGGCCGATCACCCAATTGTCTGAAAAGAAATCTGATCCATGTGTCGGATGGGCATGTAAAAAGTCGGTCCACCCACCAACCCGCATTGGACCAGCGTGGTGGGATATACAACTATAGATATACAACTATAGAAAATCTATCAAATCCACTTATTTACGGATTTTCGCGCATCCATGATCACGGGCAGACTGGATGCTGAAAAGAATCGAAACGTCGGGAATAAATATATTTAAGTAACGCGAAAAATCCTAAATAAGTGGATTTGATATGTATAATCGCGTAAATAAAAGAAATAATTATATAGAAAATCTATTCAAGAAATGATGTTGCCTTACCGGCGCTTTCGTAGCAACGGTCGTCTTCGAGGTGTGCGTTGGGCGCGCACGCGCATGCGCCGGACGCGCACTCCGAATGGACGCCCATTGTCGAGTGGCACTGAATGTGTTGGACACACTCTTCGCCCATCCGTGCCTCTGAATTGTAACATAGTTATTATTAATATATATTGTTTTTATAGGAAAACATAAAACACAACAACAAGCCAAAATATGTGCAAGAAATTTCTGTCTGCTATCTGTTTTCTCAGAATGTTTTGATCCAGCGGTCTTATGTAAGAGCTCAAATAAGCATAAACTTAATAATAAACCATTAATTCCTGATTTAAACTAATTCTACAAGTTATTGTATACTATCACTTCAAAGGATTTTTTCTTGTTTGTATAAAAACAAAATTATATTTTAAATTTATTTTGCTAGATAAAACCATTTGTTTGTTAGTTGGAAAGAATTTTAACGTAAACATGTTAAGTTTTAATGTTGATAGAACATAGTGATTGAGTTTTCGGTTTACCGGAAAGATTCGAGTTTTAAAACCATGAATGTTAAAAGACAATTTATATGCTGTATTAACCTTTCAAGCAGCCCTTGTGTGTGCTGTTCACTGCTGCGTAAACGAAGCCATCTTTGCACACGCAGTAGCTGCTCTGACGGCAGAATGCGTTGTCAGGGCACTCCATGTCTACATGGCAGACATTGCCCGTTCGTCCTACAAAATAAATATTTACATTACATTATAAAGGTGAATCATATATCAATTGTCTGTCTGTTATTATGGTTCAAAGGTTGATGCGGTTCTTTGTATTGCTCTTTCTATCAAGTAAAATGAAAAATGCAGTAATTGGAACTAGAATGGGCTGGTGTAAAGTAGATCTCGATTGTTGAAAAAAAAGAATACATGAATCTTATTTTTCAATCAATCAATTTACGATGTGGAGGTCTAATGCCAGACAATCAAGCATACAAATATTAAAAAAACAGCATAAGGTCAGAGAAAATATAGAACATAATTATGAAAGTTAATATTAACAGTATTTTAGCAGACACAAATTATATTAACTGTCCGCTAATATTAGAAAATCATACACACACATATAAAGCAGTTTTTATAGACTTTTCAATTTGTAGCAAACTGAATAAGGTAAAGCACATGCAGGATTTATGTCAAATTGGAAAAAAAATCGTTTAATGGTTGTGATAAATAATAAAAATTATTAGTCAAATACATAATTTGGCTTTGAGCTCCAGAGCAAGTAGCAAGACCGAATAAGGACCAATTCAGCGTGGGGAAATCCTACTATCAAACTATCACGGGACCAAAAGTTATTCTTCCCTCATTGCTTAGACATTGCCTTGATCCTAGACAAGGAGATAATGCCATTAAAGTTAAATATAATGTAAAAGGTTAGGATCTGAAATAGCTCATGTAGAAATAAGTAGAGGTAGATATAATACGAATTTTATAGCGTGACAAACATAAACGGTAAATTTCCGTTTCACGTGTAAAGTCCTTCTGACAAGAAAAATATGTCAACGTCCAAAAATTCTAAACCGATGACATACCAGTCGAGACTTTAAAAATAGGAACATAAAGGAGTCAATAATAAACGAGGACATGAGCAAATAACACTTGTGTAAAGTAGAAGCCGTGTAATTTGCTGACGGCCCGTGAAATTGTCTATTATTACAATATTTCATGATGTTACACAAGAATAAATATGTTAATATGCACGCCTGTCAGTACCAACGAGCTGATCTTTGCATGGCAACACGTATGTTGTCACAAACATGGACCTATTATTGTATATAAACTGTAAGTAGCTTTAATATAAGACGAATGTAACACCAACCAGAAAGGCATTTGATCTTTTTCGGTCAAGTACCATCATCATCATCAGCCTGTGTTAGTCCAGTGCTATACATAGGCCTCTCCTGATGCCCATCTTGTTCGGTAGGGCGTTTTTGGACCGTATCACCACGCTGGGATGCGAATATGGTCGACCCACCAAGTACCAAACCAAATCTAAATATTATCAGCAAAGTTATGTCAATAAAGTCTACTCTAAAACATTAATAGCACCAAAAGTATATATATTGTTATATTTTTTCATAAACTCGATAAATGTTAAAAAAATATAAAAGCCTTATAAAATTTGATTGAAAAAATTGTCAATTTGTTTAAAAAAAAACATTAATAATAAAATGAAATATGTCTCAACTCATGTAAAATAGTATAAACAGTGTCTAAAAACTATATAAATTTCCTTCAACGCATAGAAAGCTTCGTCGTTTAAAATTGGACTTTTGCGAAATACTTGAGTGTAAATTTCTAACAAATTTGAAATTATATTTGCAGCATATTGAATATAGTTTAAGTCATTAATGATATGGGGCTCATTAAGAATTAGTTCACATATAAAGAACTAACAGAAATTTACAATTCCGCGTACGATAAAGGTACTTAATTCTTACAACGCTGGTTTAAATGGTTAAAGATAACAATGTTTACTCTTTATACAGCACCTCACACGTGAACATGATTTAGCAAATATTTGCTCGTTATAAATATTAGTTTATAAATCTAAAGGGTTTTTAATAGACGTTCAAGGGAAGGTTAAAATAATATGATAGATTTATGATGCTGTGTTTAAGTTATCTCTTCTAAAAGTTTTACGTAAATTTGGTATAATTGATACTTTTAATCATATAATTTCGATGTTTACAAATTAAATTATAATCTTGTGGTAATAAATAAACAGTCGATTTAATACAGTTACAATTGATTTAATAACAAAAGTATTCAACCTTTTTGTCTAAACTTAGTAGAAAGAATTAAACTTTAAATCATAAAAATGTGGTCAAAAAACAATTCTATTTGTGGTTTACGGTACGGTTGCTACAAGTAATTTGAATATTACCGTTTTTTAAGATCGCTTAGTAAAAAAGTTATAAAAAATTAAGCACTCCTAAAGAAGTAACAATTCAAAACAATTCAAAAAAAAATGTAGTATATATAATTAGTGTTAATAAAATTGTCACAACAGTTTTATATAATTATTTAATTTGTTTACAGACCGCAATAAAAAGTAAACTTGACCTAATTTAAAAATTAAAATAGCATGACACAGTAATCCAAAAACAGAAATCACATTTATTTTTAATTAAAATTCCGCGAATGCCTCACGCGATTCGTCTTCAGCACAGATAAAAATAAAAATGCTAATAATTAAACACAAGCGCAGCGTGCAGTGAAATTAAGTTAATGAGGATGATAAAAGCGAAACCGTCTCGCGAATCGCAAAGCTTTCACTGAGCACAATAACAATGTACGGCACCATTATTTTATTCCGGATACAACGTACTAGGTCCAATTAAGGTACCCAAAACAATCAAACGTTAAACTTTATCAAATTTCTAAAAGTGACGTTAAAAAATATGTCTTATTGAGTCAGGTATAGACAAAACTCTTTGTTCGTTAGAGAATAGACAAGAGTCTATAAGCATAGCATCCGGTAACACAACAAAAACTCGATCTAGTAATATGTTCGAAGTTATTAAGTGAAACTATGCAATTGTTTTATCATCATCATCATAAACAGCCTTAAGCAGTCCTCTGCTGGACATAGAGCCTTTTTTATTAACTAAAGACGAACGACCGATCTTTATGGCGTCCATTAAAAAGAGTTGCTCATAATTGCCACGCTGAGCAGACGGATTGGCAATTGACAAAATGTACTGGGAATCTGTCTTACTCCCACTGTAAGGTAGATCCGTTGTCAAATGGGCGGTGGGGTCGTCACATCCCTACGCGAGAATTAATATTATAACTGTTTAATGCTTATTTTAAATTCAGTGAACATCATTCATGCTCTTGCCATTACATGTTGTAAGACCACTGCAACTTATTCCTACTTACTAGTTATAGCATACTTAATAGGTTAACGATATGTCGCGTATCGTTTACCCATATCTGAGCTCCAGGGTGCGTTGGACTTTAAGTTTACGTCAATAGCTTTAGGCTTAGTATTACTTTTAAAATTGACGTAAGTTTGTTCAAAAAGATCTTAATTAATCCCCAGCTCCATCGGAAATGGTATTTTCGTAAAGAAAGTATAATTTCATACTCAATTGCCGTCAAAAATTAGAACCATCTTATTGGTTATTTATCGCGTGGAGTTCCAATATGGCGGCGGTCTATCAACGAGAACGCTTCTAGCGCCATTTGTTTTTCTAGGACTAGGTCTGTGTTCATGTAAATTACTCTTATTATGTGTTTTTGGTTATTTTTTTGTTTATTGATTTTGTTTCAGCACATTATGATACAGGTTCTTTAGTGTAGACGCACTTATATGCGTAAACTCTCTATTATATCAGTTTGAGTATTGAACTGAGTGTATATTTGCTAGTGAACGTTTTATTTAGCTATTTTGCATAGTTTTGTATGTATTATATGTTCTTTATGAATATTATCCTTTGAAAATTAGCTACAAACATATATAATACGTAACAAACTAATAAACTTTACATTTTAACAATTAACAAATTAAGCTTTTGATGTAAATACGTCGATATGGTAAAATATCATGCTAGTTTGAAGCTTTGACATTTTTTCAATCAATTAAGTATGTTTAAAAAGTATTATAATAAAACGGTACAGAATATAACTTTGTTATACTTCTTCTCACGCTTGAACTAAATCGGCCTCTTAGCCGAAAAGCTGTTAACCGTTTCATAGCATGAGAAGCAACGGTGCCATTATAATTTTTTAATCTTATCAATTGGATATAGCACCCATTATTCCACTTGGAGGTGTTCGACCTAGTTATTCGGTCCCATTGTTCGAGTAGAAAGAATCGATGTATCGGCTTTGTCGAATCGATTGGGTTATTACGGCGGTGCTTCAAAACATTATGGCCATTTACTTTTAGAAATGGGTTTCTAAGCAAATTTAGTCTGACGAAAGGCGAAGCCTGTACTGTCAGAGGGCGTAGGAACAATAAGAGGTTCATGAACAGAAAACTAGATGGCGCTGTGGTAATATGCAGAAATTTAGTTTTTCATAAATTTCAATTTAGTTATTTTATTTTCTTACATAAGCTTTTAGCTACGTTATAGGCTAACGTAACTAAAAACACAGTCACTGTGTTTTTTAAACTAAAACCTTTTAAGATTCTTAAATGGAATTCAAATTTAAAAAAATGTTTTGATTTAGTGTTCATTTAATGTATATATTATGAGTGGTTTGGATAAAGTGATCTTTACAATTATATTACATACTTACAAATTTTAAAAAAGATGATGTTGTGTCATGTGAAAATATTTTCATTTAAAGTTTATTTCCTACGACTAATTGTAAAATTAACCGAATTACTGATACATAAATTAGGTCAGGGGCGATGTTAGCTTTTGTAAGGCACTGTGCATGTAAATTACCTTTTTTATATCTCTTTGCTCTAGGAAAGTTAAAACTATAGGATATCACATTAGCAGATCCTTATCTTAAATAAAAAGTTCATCATCATCATCATCAGCCTTTGATAATCCACTGCTGGACAAAGGCCTCCCCTATCCAACAGGGGGTTTTGGACCGTATCCCACCAAGCTGGTCCAATGCGGGTTGGTGGGTGGACCGACTTTTTACATGCCCATCCGACGCATAGATCATCTTACTTTTCAAACAATTGGGTGATCGGCCCAAATTGTCCTAATCAACTAGGAAACAACAATGAAAATTTCTTGAGTCCCCGCAGGATTCGAACCCTCCGGTTTCTAAAGCAAACGCCTCTACCACTAGGCTACGGAGGCAGTTACAAAAAGTTAGGTAAAAGTTCAAAAGGACTAACCATTTTTATTGCATTTATTTTGAATGCATTTCAGTCCCTCTATAATGTAAGTAACATTATTCGAAATTGTAATGTTTAACTTTTTTAAATTGTTTTACTTAAGAAGTTAGAAAGAAGTTTTTAGATAGGAGCGTTCTTTAAGTAAACATTTCATGATTGTACGCGTCAATGTACGTTGAATTGGTAAAAATCCAATAAATATTAATAACTAGCTATTTTATATTATACTCCAAATCTTTTCTCATTTTTAATCATTGCCAAAGAGTCCAAAAATATCATCATTCATTTAACTATACTCTGCAGTAGTTTGAATATTTGACATCTTACAGACGTCAAAAATTATAAGTTACGACCCGGGTTACTACAGCTAGTGTGTTTGCCCTAATTTCAAGAGCGATAAGGTGGCCCACATAATTTTGTAACGAAGATCGATGATTGCGTTAAGAACGTAAAATACTCTTGTACACAGTCAGGTTACTAACGTTAAAAACAAGATGGCGTCGACAATGGCCTTTGACTGTATTTGTTACGAAAATAAAATTGATTTATTGTTGACAAATATTTATTTTACACGCTTTGTCTCAATTACTTGCGACAACGGTTATTCGATTTTCAAATTGAATATTGCGTTAATAACTCAGTGTCTATTTTTTGTGTAAAAGTTTATATTATAATATTTAAGTAATTCAATAGATGAGGTACTATTAGGCACCCAATTGCCATTTTACAAGCCTTGCTCAGTTTGCGAGCAGTTAGCATAGTGGAACATTTCCGAAATATTTTTAGTTTCAGTGATTGATTTAGAATACAGTCACTTTTACACAAACAATATATAATAAAAATATTTAATTATTGCCATTTGCGTAAAACTCAAATGAAAAAAATCAGAACAAAAGTGAAGACAAGATATTGAATGACTAAATTTGAGTTATTTATTTCTTTTATTTACGCGATTATTATACATATCAAATCCACTTACCTTGGTATAAATCAATGTTCATTAGCCAGTATTTTGGTTCATCAAATCTAGTATTTTCGTACGTTTTATAGCAGATTTCTTATAGCGTCGGTGCTTAACATCAGCTATATGTTCTTTTGCTCTGGTTCTTACTGGTAAAGTCGATTTATACCAAGGATGATTCGGGAAGCAATAGAAATTAAAAAATATCCAAATTTTAATAGAGAGGATGGTTGGTCTTTGCCACCTTCCTGGGATCCAATAATTTCAAAAATTAAACGCAGAGTATAAAAACTACAAAACCGAAGGACAACATAAATACTTTTTGTCAAACCAACATTAAAAATTAAGAAAACGAAAGATATGTCAATTTTTTAAATAAAAACTCTGACGGTTATTCGAAAACATAGAGATACAGACATATACCAACTTAGTCTGCCCGTGATCATGGATGCTGGAAAGAATCCGAAACGTCGGGAATAAATATATTTAAGTAACGCGAAAAATCCGTAAATTAGTGGATTTGATAAAATTTGAGTTATCATTTTAGTCGTATTTGTGCATCACACAGAAATACAACTTGAAAGTACTTTTGCACAAAAAATTGGAAACAGCATCATTGTTCCAAAGCCTACCTGCAGCGTGATAAACAAAACGTGAAACCATATTTACAATTATTTTTATTACCATTCGAGCTTTGATACGAGTATCATTTTTAACCAGTTAAACAACAATTTGACAACTAACGAAACGGCTGATGAAAGATTTTAAGGGTACCAATAATCGTGTGAACTGACAAAATTTAATTGGAGCCTTTAACATTACAATCGTTTTATAAGACATTTGTCTTAAACTACTTTTAAATATTTGTCTCTTGTTTTATTTTACTTTAGGCATTTACCAGTTAATTGATTACAACGAGTTCCAGTTTCCTCTAGTGTGTTGTAACAACAAAAAAAATATTTTTATATTTATGTTCCTTTGTATCCAGAGGAATAAAATCCTTAAGTACTCAAGCTGTACAGTTAATTTAGTTCTTAAAAAAGCGGGCCCCAATTATACTTAGTGAATTATTCCTTTTACATTATATTTTAGCGAGAATTATGTCAAACTAAGAAAAGAATGAAACGGTTTAAATAATCTGTAAACGAACAAGATAACTAAATTTAAATAACTTATCAAACTAAAAGTTACATAGATGTTATCGTGATTCTTCGGAATATATAGTAATCGGCAAACGTGTAACATCGAAAAACAAACTAGAGTGCAAGATAAATATTTAAACAACATTATACATTATAAGCCATGTCACTCAAAAGTTGAAGCTGACATTTTACAGTAATACCGTAATTATTTTTAAGAATGCGCCAATAGAGCTAATTCACAATTGTAATGAAAAAAGATATTAGAAGATTTTCTTCTTTTGTGCATATATCGCTCATTTTGTTAATTGGTTAGGAATAATTAAATACAAAGGAGTTGTGTAATATAAAAACTAACTTTTGTTTATGTCTAGTCACAACACGTATTTCTGTCATTTCAGAAATAGATTTCTCAAATAAGCATAATCAAAATATGTAGAGTAAAATTAATAGCGGGAGCATAATTATTTATAAAATTAAATTACAAGTTGCATAACAATTAATTATGTGACATTGCATATATTACATTACGTGTTTTACATGTATTTGGTAATGATAGTGGTTTTAAACACGTATTTCTTCTCATTTATTGCTAACATATCGTAAACGCGAATTCGATACCATAACGAGTTTAATTGTCTTACTTAACAATTGCGAGTGTCATACTTGTGAAAAGCTTATACATGTTTCAAAAGCCATTCCTCCTCCATTTTTTTTAATAATTTTAAAGAAATAAACGGTTCTATAATCTACCTTAACTTCAACCTACAGACTGCTAAATCACTAGCAATTGAGACCCAAACTCAATGGAGGCTCAATTGTTACATCACAGTAAATAATGACTTCAAAAGTTGCAGCAACTTTCATTAGAAAGACGTTGCTAATACGCAAACATATTACACCACTTCTAAAGCTTTAGACATTACGTAAACTGGACCTTTCTTTACATAAATCGGTAGGACATATTAAAATATTGTGATAAGTAATAGCAGAGTTGGTACTCACGTTTCTCCGGACCCTGGGCCGTTGCCAGCCCTAAGAGGGCGACCAGCCATAGACTCCAGCCTCTCATGACGTCACCAAACAGCACCTCACGTCTGCGGCAGAAGAGTTGAATTGAGCAAAGTGTAGCAACCGCGCTTGGAGATAAGATAATTTATCTCGTTACAGTGATTAATTAGCTGTGATAGGAAAAACACTTTGCGATCACGAGACGCGAGTTGCGTTAGCGATTGTGAGCATCGAACCGGCTTCTAGTGGCAGTCGAAGTTAAGAAAGGTTTTGATCCAGTCAATGTTAGATTATTACTTTTTTTACCTTTTTTATTGGCTGCATGCGCAGACGAGAGACGACCAAAGTGGTCACCAACCCCATAGACATATGACTACCACTAAGGTCCCACTCTAAGTAGGCATACTTAGAGTGGGACTTAGGATGTTAAGTCTCGTATACCCAGTAAATACGGTGGCTACGGTGCCCCGAACACAGCAAAGCAGTAGTGTTCACACGCTACTGCTTTGCGGCCGAAACAGGTAAACGGGGTATACTGTAACAAGGAAACCTTCCAACTTAAGTTTCTACAGATATCGATTGTTATCTAGAACTAAAAGACTTTGCATTTGTCAACTAATGTGTTACTTAATTTTTATATTTACTCTTTAATCTGCACGAGCAATGTTGACGTTGTGGACGTTCACCTGGTGATAAGTGATACCTGCCTTGCTAAAAAAACAGCATTTTCAGACGCCACAAATACGTTCAACACCGACATGGCATTTTAAGCTTGTTTAACCACTACTGATTTGCGGCAGAAGTACGCACCACAGAGGTACCATACTAGAGGGTATTGTAAAAACGGACCTACCTCCTCGTTAAATACAGTTTTGTAATAAAAAAGCAAAAAAATTGGTAATTGTAATTAAAATCGTAAGTAAACACATTTCCTTTGTCCTATCAATATATTATATCTTGACAAGAAATTCTGTTGGCTTATTATCAGTCTTCTGTTCAATCTTTGAATGTTTTTATACACACTCAATGTATAAATAAACATCTAATATGACTAAATAAGTTATGTTATTGAATAAAAGGACATTTTATCGCATATTGTCTGTCTTGTAACCACGGCCGCTGTAAGGTGTTCGAAACGTCGGGAGCTAAAATATAAATAAATGCAATAAAATTGATAGATCGATGGTTGCCTGTAAAATCGATATACGGGCGAAAGTTATACGTGACAACGTCTTTTAATGGTAAAGTGTTTGTAATGTGAATAATCATTCGTATAGTCCTATCAAATCTTGTCTGGCTACTGGACAATGTTTCTTCATACCTACCTGTCAGATGCAAGGACCACCTTACTTATAAGATAACCCTGTGATCAGTTCATCTTCCCTTTAAGGAGACAGAGAAAACGTAAAGTTGCTCTTCGACAATTTTACATTATTGCTCCAGGCCGGCATTTAAAAGCAAGTACATGTACTACTAAGTGTCTGAGTAAGTCGATTGCATTCAGTATTTTTTTTTTCACGATTCACGTTTTGATTGCATTATTTGGATACCGCTGAGCGTTGGTACTTTTATTTTTGTTGGATTGCGGAGTAATCTACAAACCTTTTTTTTTGATTACCCACAAACCTCCTCTTTGTAGATAGCGCTGGCTGGTTGGTAATGTTTGATTGCAACATTCTTTACGATTTCATTTATTTATTCTATTTCAACTTTGATCATTTATTTTTCCATGTTACTGTTACTACAGTAGAGATGCAACTTTTAAGTAAGCGTAGAATAACTTGCATCGTCCGACTTAAAGTAGGTTTTTGAATTATTTTTCTCATAATTATCGTTGGTTTTGATATAACAGTATAATGCACATAGTTAAAATTAAACATTACAGTACTCAAATAATCCTTAAAGAAATAAAACAGTTTGTTCTGTTAACGATTAGTTAAATTATATAAAAGTGTACAACCTTAAATTATCTTCGAAAATGCTATAAAACCATACAGGCGACTGTAGGGCAAAACAAAATGGCGGTTACCTAAACGAAAACTACATAAATGCAACGCTCTAATGGCCGCCATGTTTCACACGGGGTCCTATGTCTGTCGTTACACGCACGACTATCGGATTTTTATGTGCATTTCATCCGAGTTATGTCAGGTACTCTATTATTACATATAAGAATAGCTTGAAGCTATAGAAAGTGGATTGATAAATGATAACGTTAATAGTGTTTCTTTTTACTAATAACGGCTATTTAAAATTGTCAGTATATTCGACTAATTCTATAGGTTGTTTTGTCTTTCTTTTGTTAAATAAAAATATTTTTGCAAATATTCTACAAAACGAAAATGGTCTTAAGATTATTACTTGTCATAGGAATGCGAAATATTCCATTAACGGCTTTAAAGTCTATGGAATCCATTGCATGACAAACGATTAATAATTTGTATGATACATATTGTTATTTTTGTATTGTTTGACTGCGAACCTTTCATAATGTTTCTGAAGGCATGTGCAAAATTTACCTCGTCAAAAAATTGAAATCTTTGTGTCAACGGTAAACGTCTAAAGTGACAAACCCGCGCCACAAAATATTATTAAATCCTTTTACTCAAAGTATTTTTGCTGTATCATAATAATTTGTATTGTTACGTCCTATATTTGCGTAAATAGAAGACATAATAATGTATTAAAAGTTATCAAGATTTGATATTTAGAAGAGTGGTTTCAATACAAGAAAAAAACCAAGACGTTCTATTGTAAATGTCAATTACAGAAATACTTTCAATGTCTATTATCATTTCCGAGGTCGTTTCACGCTTGACGTATTGCACAATCGCGCCTAAACAATGGATGGCAATTTTGGTCGTGAGAAAAATGACGCGTCCGAATATCATCTACGGCGTTCGAGTTTCGATTTGGCCGAACACCGATTATTCGGCAAAACTGTCGGCCGATGCGCCGAATCTTCGGCGTAAAACACACGCTTGTCAAGCGCATAAACAAGATTCACTTAGGTCGCAACCAATCATAGTACACATTTGCTAAAGTTTATCTATCTTCTTTCAGGAGAAGCATTTATAGTGAGTGGTTATTTTCTGAACATAGGACCATATGCGATAAAAACCTTATCTTTTACTACCAACTAATGCTGACAATCTTGTTTTATCCATCACAACTTACCAGTGCTCAATTTTACTTACTATAATTTTGTAGTTTTGTAATGAACCTATATATAGGTATCCAGTAATTAGCGAATAACACTCACAATTCGGCCTAATACCGAATGCCGAAAAAAGTGGTCGAATAGTAGCCGAATATTCGTGGCATCTTCATTCGAGTTTGGAATGCGCGGGAAACGAATGGTTTTGATTATGATGGAACACCGGCAATTTGTACATCGCGTTCTTGCACGATGCGATGTTTAAAAAGAATTTATTTTTCTTTATGGTATGACGTGATCTGTCAAATAGTGACATTTTATTTATATAATTGCGAAGTAATAATAGTTAATTTAACATTTGGCGGAACCATCGTATTTAAAAAAAAACGAAGTGAGTTAATCTTATTAAGTAAAATTTACGTGAGAAGTATATTAAGTATCTGTTATTTGTAATTGTAGAAACATTATTCAGAATCCCTTTGGATACAGACAAATTTCGGAATTTGACTGCAATAGTTAGAGAGGCACTAAAGAAGAAGAATATAAATTCACGGATAGAAGTAACATGTTTTTATTATTTAATTTAAAATTATTTGCGCTAACTAGTTTTATAGACAAACGTGACCCTCGATCTGGAAACAATTATAAATTTAAAAGAATTATAAAAAGTTGTGAACTTAGCCTTTATTTCTAACTTATTTATTAAAACATAGCTGAATCTCTAATTTTATTAAATAAAAAAAATAAATAATTTAGAAAATAAAGCAAAACCTCGTTAGAGAGTCGTCATAACGGTGATCTACCGATAATACGTTTCGACAATGAATCTGTTTCACTTTTGTAATTAATTGGGCCAGCTCTACACGGTCAAGTGGTCATTGGACGAACCGAATTGTATACAGGATGGTCCAGTGATTATTTTTATTAATACGTTGAACATTTAAAACAAAATAAAGAAAATTACCTATTTCATATTATAGATCATGCGTTTTTCTTCATCATCATCATCAGCCTGTGATAGTCCACTGCTGGACATAGGCCTCCCCTAATACACCCCCATCCATTAGGGGGTTTTGGACCGTACCCCACCACGCTGGTCCAATGCGGGTTGGTGGGTGGACCGACTTTTTACATGCCCATCCGACGCATGGATCATCTTACTTTTCAGACAATTGGGTGATCAGCCAAAATTGCCCTAACCAACTAGGAAACAACAATGAAAATTTGTTGAGTCCCCGTAGGATTCGAACCCACTACCTCCGGTTTCTAAAGCACACGCCTATACCACTAGGCTACGGAGGCAGTTGTTCTTCGAGACAACTAATTTAATCTAAGAATAACAAATATTTACAACTAGAATATCATAAAGAGCCTACGTAATACCTTTCATCCTAATACGATTGGCCTCTTGACTTCAAAGGAAAGTATATACAGCGATAAGTTGCGTCCATCCAGTTATCAGTCATGAAACTTGTATGAAGTCCAATGAAGCGGTAATTACAAAACTTTATGGCATAGTTTATCCAATCATGATCATCGAGTTTGAGGCGTAATGAAGAATTAAAAACCTTATTACGCAATTGGAAACCTTAAACACATCAAATATCTTGTAATATACAGTCGAAAACATAACGTTTGTAAGATACAACGAACCGCTAAAGCTAAATTTATCATGTAGTCAATTTCGTATACTTGAATAACTTTTATGCCTTTTGTTTAGAAAAGAAAACGATGGGTGTTTAGCGGAATTTTACATGACGGTACAGTCGTTTGTACCAATTATGTGCACGCGATTAGAGCCTGAAACTTTTTTGTGTTTTTGAAAACAAAATCGAGAGCGTCGAAAGTAGTACATACTATAGAAACTCTTTGAATAAATTGTTCTTATTAGTGAACCGCTAACAGGTGTAAATAACTACGCTATGTTATGATCTCCATCATCAGCCTGTGTTAGTCCACTGCTGAACATAGGCCTCCCCTAATGCACACGCCTTCTTCATTAGGGGGCTTTTGGATCATATCCCACCACGCTGGTCCAATGTTACAATATTAATGCTATTCGTTTTGACGCTATATGCTAGATTGCTTGTTTATTTTTGCTATGGGTGCATAGTTTATGAAGATTCCATACATCTCTCCCAGTTAATGTTCCGTCACAAATATTTATTTCAAACCAAAACTAGACTGTACACAGCACAGTCGATGGCAATCGCGACTCGAAAACGTACTCACAAACGTAACGTCGGCAACACCGTGAGATCGTGACCGACCATAAGTTCCGCCCGATCGCACCATCACGCCCCCGACCAAAGGCACCGGCCGACGCGAGATTCAGCTCGCTCATTATCATCAATCTTCGGTTTAGCTGCTTTACAAAGGAGTACGGCCGATTTATCAATCATTATACTCGAGCAACTTCATTTCGTCTCGCTAATCGGATTGTGATCTTGTTTAGTAAGGTGATTGACTTGCGATATGCTGTGTGAAAAGTTTTTTGTATAATTTTGGCTTTTTTTAAGGTTAAATACAGTTTTGTTGGTTTGTATATGAAACGCAATGTAAGTAAAGTAACTGTCTCCGTAGCCTAGTGGTGTTTGCGGTTTAATAACCGGAGGGTGTAGAGTTCTGCTGAAATGTATTTTTCATTGTTGTTTTCTAGTTGTTTAGAGCATTGCGGGCTGATTACAAGAGTGACTGTAAAGTAAGATGATCCATGCGTCGGATGGGCATGTAAAAAAGTCGGTCGTGCGCCTGATTTCCAATCGTGTCGGTTAACCGTCCCGTCAGACTCTGAGAGTGCGAATAAGAGGGAGTGCTCCTGTGTCTGCGCGCACAGTTGTGTACTTTAATATTTCTTCCGTAGTTAGCTGATGTCTAATAAAGATCGATCCCCGTAGTCAAAACGAGGACATTATTTATAGTTCCAACGAATTTATAAATAATGAATAGGAAGGATAAATCAGGCGGTTTTTAGCAAGTACCAAATATCAAATAGATTTATACTTGTTGTAGAATACCATAGATATAGGAATGCTTTATCTTATTAGAAAAACAAATTTATGTCGACAAGCTTATTATTACCACGAAAAAGTGCAGGAAAAAGTACGTAAAAACAATTGGTAACTTATTTTTCGTTGTTTATTATCATCATTATCGTCACCAGCCTATGTTAGTCCACTGCTGGACATAGGCTTCCACTCATAGCCTTCTCCGTCTAAGGGTTTTTGGACTGAATCCTGCCAAGTATTCACCCAACGGTGGATCGACTTTTTACACGCATCATCTCATCATCATACTTTTCAGGCAATTGGGTGATCGGCCCAAATTGTCAAAACTAACCAGGACACAACGATAACACAAAGTTGTCTAACCGCGGGATTGGAACCCACAACCTCCGGTTTATAAAGCAGTGGCCAGTACCGCTAGACCACGCAGGCGGTTACGTTTTACATTTAATAAATATTTAAAATTTATATAATTATCACACATCTAATACGCGAACATCAAACCGAAAATGGTTTGTAAATTGGTTTCTAAAATGCGTCACATTTTATTCCTACTTTAGACGACAGAATATTCAAAATCGATATTGCTAAAAGAAATCTTGTGAAACTATATTTTTTTAAATGTAATACTTTCGAATGCGGAACATTGCCTCTCGATTGTGGCACCAAAGGACGATCGCAACGTCCGCGTATAATATTACGGCCACTCCGGTACATGCACATCACTGGCCGTGCGTACACCCGGCCATTTTGTTTCAGGGCTGCCGAATATTATTGGATTTGAATAATACGTTATGGTATATTATTAAGTATATTTAAATATATACCATGTGTTTACTTTATATACATACATAATAGACAAAGTATGTATCTATACAATATGTTTTTATTTTGGAGGCAAATTAGGTTTATTTAATAGTCATTTAGTCTCCATAGTACAAGCTTTACTGAGTTTAGAAAACATTAAATTGTCACGTATGCAACGTAAAGATTCATAAAATGTTAATAGACAATTTAAAAACACGTCTTTATTTAAAAAATATTTTTTTCAACGTTTTAAAACTAATTTTTGTTTATGAATATTCTGTATCACCTAAGTGTTTACATTACGTATTTATAATGCAGACAACATATGATGCAGAATATTAATGGATAACTATGTTACTGTTCTTCTCGTATTTTTACATTGATGATATTTACGTCTGTATAATCAGCGATTTAAGAAAATTGTCTTGAGCGTTTGTTATAGATATTGATAGATTGGAGATGATAGATTTATTTATAACGCGTGATCAATGAACGTTTTCTAATTAGATTTAAAAGTATCACTAGCGATATGTTATCAGATGTACGTGCGATTGTCTAGTTATGGTCGAATCAAATTCTAACGTTAGAAAATGCGGGAATTGTATTTTGTAACATTTTTATTATATTTTTATACCTTGTGTCTACGTTGTACCAGTTAGAGAAATTAATAAATAAGTTAAGTTAAAGAAGATGTTTTCTATGATGATATGTTTTTTGTAGGCTCCCATTCTTCTATTTCTCATTTCATATAACAAAATATACTCATTTCTTTTATTTATAGTTATTTCTTTTATACCGCGAATCCTACACATTATTCAATGAAATGAGTTTTAAAAGATTCTTCGCCGTTGATCCACTTATTCGATTATATTTAGCTTCCGACGTTACGAACCTTTACCGAACGAAGCGACCGTGGTCACGTGACTGCTATTGCTACATCCTGATCGCTATTTCAAATAGAAACTGTAAAATGTGAATTAGGGTAACAAAAGAAATTATTAAATCTGTGCAAACCCTATACTAACATGCTCCAACAATCCCCCATTGTGGACGGCTAGCCGCCGTGACGTGTCGTATGTGGGAGACTTTCCGTCTAAAATAAGACAAATTACACCCGGTCCGAATCCCCTTAACTCGATTATAAAACCGCAAAGGCAACGCTCCGTAGCCTAGTGGTAAGGGCGTGTGCTTTAGAAACCGGGGTCGTGGGTTCGAATACTGCGGGCACTCAACAAATTATCATTGTTGTTTTCCAGTTGGTTAGGGCAATTTGGGGTAATCACCCAATTCTGTCTGAAAAGTAAGAAGTAAGTCGGTCCACCCACCAAAGCGCATTGGACCAGCGTGGTGGGATACGGTCCATAAACCCCCTAATGGAGGAGGGAAGGCGTATGTCCAGCTGTGAAGTTACACAAGCTTATGATGATGATTATGATAAAAGCAACGCTTCTTTATAAATACACGCAACTGTCGCCAAAAAATCATTTTACATTCATATTATAAGTTTCTAATATCCATTTAATTTGAACATTAAACATGTGGATTTAAACAACCAAACATAAACTTGTTTAAGCTTATAAATTGACCATATCAAATTGTATTCTCAGTTATTGTGACCCAATGCACACGTTGCTTCCCTTAAGAACTAATATCAGACGTCTCTGAAATAAACTAAAAGGTCTGTCTCAACTTCAGCTATTTTCTAATTTTTAATTCCTTATCAGCTTACTAGTATAAGGCCCCAATTGCAAATAAGCGTCCATTGTTATACAAAACAACAGCAGTTATGACAAATACACAGCCAAACCATGCTTGAATTTAAAACACAAACATCTACAAAGTGATTAAGCATATAAAAAGAGTTATATCTAACTAGTCTTTTATAGTCGCTCATTAAACAAAATACATATGAACGCTAATGTACATGCTGTCTTCAAAAGCCGTGACGCAATGATGTAACATAAAACAACAAAAACCTCTAACGCAAAAAGAAGAGACAATGCAGAGTGCTTCGTGTTAAATCGCTAGACACAAAAATACGTGTAGTTTGATGATATTAAGTGCACGCGTGACACAATAGCGTAATTATTGCCTCTTGAAAGTTTCGAAACTTTTACTTAAATGAATATGTTTTTCAGGTAGGCAAAATAGCTACTATTACCTCACAGAGTGCATTAAAGTTTGGTCTTATACAGATAGACAGATTTTATCTTTATTCTGACAAAAAGACTAAATAAAACTTAAAAAAAAATAATAATCAGTAAATATAAATGATTTACAATCTTAATGCACAATCTACAATTTATGTATGCTACAACAAATTTGTGCAAAGTATTGCCCTCACTGATGAAAAATATTATAACAATAATAAACATAGAATTTTACATTTTCACGCTTTTAACCGGTTCCAAGGCGCAGTGGTTAGCCCGTGCTTGAACGATTATAGAATCGATCTTGGTGTCATTGAACAACTTTTTGAAAGAAACTTCTTAATCGGGGTTGGAAAAAAAAGGTAACATTTTTTCGTTACGCGTCACACTTTTCCGTTACACGCCATCTTACATTTATCACGTCACTATAGAGCGTTGTCGATATTGTTATAAATAAGCCATTAATACGAATATATAATGAGCTCAATGATGTAATAATTCTATTACTTAATGAAATATATAATCTTTGTATAAAGCTGAAATAAAATAATTGTAATTTGTATTTATGTCTATGATAATAAAACGTTTTAAACTTTATTTAACCAATTTCTGTAAAGTGGCATAAAGTAAATTATTTTTTGAAAAATAACGTCATAAAGTTTCACTTTTTTTTTTCTGGTTTCTCAGGACAATATATACAGGCCGATCCCCCAATTGTCTGTAAAGTAAGATGAACCATCCTTCGGATGGGCGTGTAAAAAGTCGGTCCCGTTTGCCAAGGCATTTGTTAATGGATGTCAGTACCTTCAAATAATGATCAGGTAGATTACTAATTCATTCCTCGAACGCAGTTTCAGGTTCCCTTTAGGTTCTGAAGGTCAGATGCCAGTTAGTCTGCGTTAAAACTGTAATTCAGGTTCATCTAGATATATAGACTGAGCCCATATAAATTTGGGTAAATGGTTGAGAATGACAGGGGAATACAATAAAATTATCAATTTCCTTACATCGGTGTCAGACATTATTTGGCTTTATTAAAGTGTGTGATATGACGAAATCGAGTGAAAGTTGCAAAATTGTCTTACACGTATTTTATACGGTAGTATCGCGAACATATTGAATAACAAGTGAAAATCGTCCAACCGTAACGATTGCCAAACTGTACGCCGATTGAAGAAGCGGTAGAGTTCTGCACCGGTAAGCAATTATTGCAAAATTCTTAGAAATAACTTAAGTCAGATATCTTCTGATAGATCTAATATACATCATCATCATCATCATCATCAGCCTGTGTTAGTCCACTACTGGACATAGGCCTCCCCTAATTCACGCTTTCTCCATTAGGAGGTTTTTGGACCGTATCCCATGATATATACACGATGGTTAAATTCGGTGGTCTTTTCATAGACTATCGAATATTAGAATTCGAGAAAGACGTATTATAATCTAAAGGAGCGAAACAGAATTAAAATAGAATTAAAAACAGAATTAATAATATTAGATTTGTAGAAGTTTAGTTTGTAAGTATTTAAATGAATTTTAGTTTAGTTGTAGAAACCTTAGAATTAAAGTCAAAGTTTCGAGTATAATAACCAGTTTATACTTTAATATAAGCCAATTCGCACTGACTGTGACATATGCCATGAAGCCGTTCCATATTTTAATGTATTTATGTATTGATATATCTGCCTGTACTTTCCTGTTGCTTAAAGTACTTAAGAATGATGAACATTACACAAGTAACATACCTAGCTGTGCTGTATTTGTCATTCTTAATCGTGATAAAATGTACGGAATGAGGTGTAAAACTGTTATTAAGCAATTTATTAGCTCGACCAAACGAATATAACACAAAATATTGTTTTCTACATAGACATCCCTTTTGTAGTTTTTGCTACAAGAAATATAGGTAAATAACCATTCATCTAGTGATTGCAATTGCTCGCTTTTATAGTATTATAACCTAATGTACTATTATATAATTATGATATTGTCAAAATGATAATAAATGCAATAATATATTTGTGGTATTTCAAAACCATTTAAATGTCAACCAACGGTAGTATATATTAACATCAATAATTCACGACCACCAAACGAATAATAAATACGCAAATAAACATGGCCGCCGTCAAGGTCGACCCGCGTAAATATGACCCGGCGTATTATGACTCATACGTTACATAACACGCAAACAGAAACACAATACATTTTAAAAATTAGCGCGTATAAATAATATATGCAAAACACACGTCATTTCCACGGGTAATAATGCTATGACTATGGGACTGGTATGCGTGACACATTGGTTCGTCGCGTCTTTAGTTTTGTTCATGGACGCCATATTGTTTCTGTTGTCGATGTCATTTTTCAAAATGTAAACGATGAAAGAAGTGTTAGCACTTATGTTGATGTTTTCCTATACCTTACGACTCTTAAAGTGCTCAGTAGTATAGAAAAATAATAAGTTTTATTAATTCATATGCATAAAGACTTTACAATAGTGCTTAACTATTTAAAGCTAAGTCAAAAAATTCTATTGCTTATTTTATCAGCTGTTACGAATAATGTTCAGCCATTTTGGTATTTTGTTATAATGATCACCGTCAACGAGACATGCGGAACAAAGAGCCCGATGGTAAGTGAATAAGCGATACAGCCAGTCTATAAAAATAGCAGCGTAAAACGTTACAAGTCTAGCCCTAGTCCTAAAATATGATATTTTACGATAGATAAAGTACAGTTATACTCGAAACTACTGCTTTGCCAGGACAAAGACCACAAATCCACTATCCTAGTAGGTCCCGTGTTACTTGAATGATAAAAGTAGAGTAATACAATAGACAATTAGTATCTTATTATTCTTGAGACTATTACTTGCTTATTATAAAGGTTACCTTCTTAATCCATGAACTGATTAGTATTTAGGAGATGGACAGTGAGACATACATTCAAGCAAATAAGCCTTGGTATTATTGAAAACTTATCCAATCAAAGAAGAAGCCATACATGGTCTGAAGCGGTTAATTATCGAGTTGTACATAATTAGATTCTAACTAATAGCCAGTACCATTTCAACGGAACGCTTAATGACTAATTAGTTTTCTAATCATCGTCACATTTCTCCTAGATTTCACCGATTAGACATTCACACTTGTGCAGTGCAGGGAAATAATCATTTTCGCGCGCAAGTAATTGAAAACTTCCCGTCATTCGACCACAAAGCAAGTTTCATATCCATCGATGCCTATCTACGAATAGGGTCAAATGCGACCGCACAACTTTTTCCGACGCGCCATTGACCAAGTGATCTGACATTTTTCCTTCTAGGACAAATTTTATATGCTTCGTACGTACATGGATTGGTCAGTCATACGTGGCGCAATCAGTATCACAATAGTGAATATATTGTACATATTACATTGTAAGTTATTGGTTAAATTCGGTATAGGTATGTCGTATTAAAATATTTTTATCAATCATACCTTGCTTTGTTATGTTTCTGTTCAAGCAAAGAAGCAAAGATTTAAGCAGAAAAGTTGTGCTTCTTTATGTGGAAGCGTAATGGTGTACAGTCCAAAGACCTTCTCCATATGGGTTATTCAACACTTGAATTAATAGTTCTGATAAAACAATTTTTTTCAAGCTTTATTCATTCATTTATATCAAGATGTATGGATCTCTTTAAACAAAGTTCGACGGATACTCTTATAGCGACAATGCAAGTAACTCAATGCTAATGTCATTCGATTTGAAACTCAAGAGAAGAAAATAGATTTTTTTATACACTTTTACGTAAATCAACAAGTTTCAATTATTCTCTTACCCCTCTTTGAAATGGCTTAATTGACAAAAACAATATGATTGAAATGGTTTATTATCAGGTCAATTGATATTTTTCCATTATCATAATGGAGTAAGTGGATTACTTTTTACGATCAAATTAAGGCTCGATCGCTCTCAGCAATATTGTAAATTATTCGAATCGCTTAAGAATATTATCGCTTACGCGTACTACAATTGATTGATCGGTAAATTTATTAAAAATACATTGTGATAATTACTATCATTGACCAAATACATGAATTAATGAAAGTAATTAAATGTTAGCTATTAAGATAGAGAAAAGATGACCTTAGGATAACAGGGACTGACTTTTTACAAGCCCATTCGACGCAACCACAAATATAAGTTATGTCCCCGCAGGATTGGAATCCCTACCTTCGGTTGGAAAAGCACTATATTGTATAATTGATTACAGTATAAAATAAATCAAAATCAAAGAGTGAAGATCGATGGAAATGTAAGCAGGAAATCATTCTAGTAATGGGACTATAAATAAATAGAAATGTAAAATTTCAATAGCGTATCAACAATCAATGATTTGCTTTTTATTTAAATCAGTTAACGGTCGATTGATTGTTTCGCATTGATGATTGCGCACGATCACTGAACCTTTTGAAACACGTTAGGAAATAAATACTAGCAAAATGTTTATAGTCATCAGCCTGTGTAAGTCCACTGCTAGAAAAAGGCCTCCCCTAATGCACGCCTCCTCTATTAGGTTTTTGAACCGTATCCCCATGGTCCAATGCGGGTTAGTGGGTGGACTGACTTTTTACATGCCGGCCAAATCTCCCTAAGCAATCATAAAACAACGATAACACAAAGTTGTTTCCCCGCAAGATTCGAACCCACGACCTTCGGTTTATAAAGCAAGGGCCAATACTGCTAGGCCACGGATGCGGATTTATACGTTTCTACTTCCATCGTTTACGTATACTCTATATTTAGACGCAAATTTGGGTTCTCGACCATAGACCGCTGCGTTATAAAGACAAAGATATGGTTAAGTAGTTACTTTTATCGATAAATAAAAATAAGCAAATCTAAGATAAGGTTCGCTAGGTAATCGAAAATAAGGTTAGGCAATTTGGGCGATCACCCAATTGTCTGAAAAGTAAGATGATCCATGCGTCGGATGGGCATGTAAAAGTCGTCCACCCACCAACCCGCATTGGACCAGCGTGGTGGGATACGGTCCAAACCCTAATGGATAGGGTGTATTAGGGAGGCCTATTCCAGCAGTGGACTAACAAAGGCTGATGATGTATGTATGTATATGTAAGCGAATCTAATAAATTATCTTCAGCCGAAAATGCGGAGTTTGTAACAAAAGAAGATACCTAAGTCTTCTTTTGCCAACAGTAAAATTCACTTATTTTTTGCTTAATTAAAATGTTGTGCAATAATTTCCTTTATAGAATTACTTTCGCATGGAAACATATATAAAATAAAACCAAAAGGTTAGCTAAACTTATCAAAATAAACTCGATTTATAGTGAACTCGGTAAAGAGACACTTTTCAGTTTACGTGTGCCCTAATTTTACGAGCTGACTAAATAAACAAGCTAGCTTTTACGCAAAATACCAGTTCATTGTTATTGAATATTCACCTAAACTTAAACGTCCACTTAAAATTAATTCTATCAATAATTTCACAACTATAAAAGAATTCATTATAGTATCTCTGCATTTAAATGTCTGATAACTTTATATTTAACGACTCGTACAGCAATAATAAAAGAAGTGTTTTAAATAAAAATATAACTTACATATATGCAAATAGAGTGCTTAATCCATAACCCAATCTAAGTGGGTTGAAATTTTCACTAGCACAGTCCAAAACACGGTCAAACACCTTAGTAGTCCGAACACTTGTTTATGTTTGAACAATAAAACGCGGGGCGCGGTTGATAACCAATTGTTGCCTTATCATTGCGCGCTGATAACCAGTATGTTGTGCGATGTGTCGATTAGTCAGCGTAATGGAATTCGAGTTGGCCTCTTGACCGATATCGGCGCAACGACATCTAGTGGCTGCGGTTGCTTTTCATGTATTAAAAACGTCTTTAGCTTTGTTACTCTTATCAATATTATTAGCAGTCTTTATCCGTCCACTGCTTTGTGACATAGGCCGTTATAAATGAATGCAAAGACGGCCAATCCCTTGCTACTGGCTGCCAACTTGAACCAGCTTCTGCGCGATGATGCATCCCACGTGGTTGGCGGTCGACCAACGCTGCAAAACCTTATGGGCCCATTAGTTACTCTAGTTAATAAAAATACGGAAATAAAGTGCTCCAGTAAGTTCTATGTCGAAACTGTATTGCGTATAAAATGATTGATTTCCTATTGGTTGACTGCCACCATGTTATATCCCTACGCGATATTTAACCAATCAACTATTGGTCGATGATATACCGCCCATAAAGTATTTAACTTTAGACTTGCTATGTCTAAATTCCATGTCCTTATGAACACGGGTATAGCATACTGAATAATTGATGCTTAACAGATTGTTAAGCTGGAACCAAACAATTTTACAGTAAAAATATTATTTTTGTTCCTGAACTTCCAAATGAATTGATGAATAAAACTACTACAATTTCACCTAAACATCGTACACTAAATTCTCGAGTAACACAGATGTCCAAATGTGAGTACATAATGGACATAATGTCAAAATGTCTACTACAACTAACAATGTTTAATTCTCAGTTTCTTGTCAATAGTACTGATTTTTAAAAGCCACAATGTAGTATTTGTACCTCAATCGTTCAACTTATCGCAATCAACCTGAGTGTGAAATCTCCGAGGAGTAGTCTACTTCAGATTACACGAATACATCATAACGCATATAATGGAAAACATGCAAAACACATATAATGCACAACCATAATATCCAGTATGGTTGCAATCGTCCACACGTATTGTTGCATAAAAAGATATTTTAGTACTCAATCTTTAAAAATCACATTTATTCCTATTACTAGCCAGGATTGACGAAACAGTTTTTATTTCTTTCTTATTACCTCAATGTCTATATCTTTCCTCGACTATTATCCATAGAGTGTAAACGGACTTAAAGTTTTAAGAAGTGTGTCAAATCGACGTCGGAGACTAACCGGTGACACGTGAGTGTGGCGTCTGGTCATTTTCTAGATCATTCGTTCAGGGTCAGTCTATCATAAACGTCTTGTGTCGATCTAAAGAGGTCTAATAGGGTCAAAGAGAATACGTGTAAGATGTAGAGAAATGGTTACTAATTCAGCCAATAAATCAACTCGTGTTATACATATGCATATTTTATGTTCTGCAGTTTGTTTACTATTAATCCTTATTTATTAAGGAGACAGTTTGTAGCAATGGCAGGATATTGTTGTTGACTCATCAAAGAAAAAGTACGTTATGATTTCTTGTAAGATTTATGTTTCGTTAAAATGTTGCCCTCGAATCATATTAACATAGATATAAAGGTTTTTGAGCGCTTATAGTAGCTTATGAAAGCTAGAATTACTATTAATTTTTATTCTTTACTTTAGTCTTGTATTTAAAAAAAAAAGCACAGATATTATTATTTTTTTTTTAAATTAAAACCTAATAATATCTTGTTTATTTCTTGCTTTTCTGATTCATAATTTCAAAATTTTTCCGATTCGATATCTGAATGTTTACATAATACGTTGCAAGTCACGTTTAAGGTCAAACCAATATAAATTGTAACCTTAAGAACTCCGTGATGGTAGAACTCGGCCCGGAGCGGTTCCATTGTATTCAACGTAGGGTTGTGACTAAAATAAGGATTTATTATGCCTATTTGCGAAAAAAGTCAGATACAATAAAATGGGGTGAATATTTCATATAATATATCATCCAACGTAGTTAAATATTCAAAAATATAATTTTACATTAATTAATTATTGTAAAATTATGTGACCGAGACAAAAGCATTGAAACATGAGTTTTATTTCGTAAAATCACAATAACTTTTTAGAAGAAAGCAATTTGAATATAACATATCATCAATACATAGTATAAAACAAAGTCGCTCTTTGTTCCTGTATCCCTATGTATGCTTAAATAATTAAAACGCAACGGATTTTGATGCAGTTTTTTTAATAAATAGAGTGATTAAAAAGGAAGGTTTTTATGTATAACACATGCTTAATATACATCTTACGAATACATCTTGCAATAAATACAACTTAATATACAATGTAGAAACGCTGATAAATTTTAAATCATAGATTTATAGATATCAGTATTGCAGCCGCGAACCGGGCGGTCTAGTAAACTATAAACAATCTAAGTTTCTGATGATAAATGTAACTCCGAATCTTATCTTTCCTAATCTTTTTATTTAACAAATAAATGCAGTTCCATAGCCGACGGAGATGAATTTGAAAAGCGGATTAAATCAATTGATTAGGTCAGCCCTAATCGACGCCCGTATGTTGCAACACGGCAATGGGTCAATCCAAGGCCAGCACTTTGGCACTTACATAAAACTGAACACGACACAATCATTGTCCCACGACCGAAGCACTAAAAGTTACCGAAATGGGCCACTATTTTCCTTATAATGTCGATTCTAACGAGCGTTTTTGATGATTTTCGTTGTTAATTAGTAATTACAGATATTGCCTCGCAATTTCCTGGCGATTGGTGTAGTAATCGATGACGAACACGTAACCATTAAAAAGAATTGAAGGATCGATTTTCTTTCCGGATATAAAAAGGAGAATTGTACGGTGAATATATGTGTGTTCTTACGGTTTTGTGTTGTATTTATATAGAAAATAAGAGTCATTTTTATATAGCTATCAAAAGGCTGCTGTTTGTTTGGAAATAGAATTGTATGCCTTAGCCTGTATACATTCTCTGCGTGTTGTTTTTCACTAAATTGCTTTAAGCCCGGAAACGTATGAATTGAAGTTTAATTATTTAAAGGTAATTTTATTGCAAAACTTTAGTCACAACAAGTAAAGTCTATCTGCCTCTACCCCCAAGAGATTTTAATGAAATCAGATTGTTTCGACAGCTTGCATTAAATTTATAATATATCCATAAAGGTTGCAAACAAGCGTCACAATTAACGAAGTCGCGGAAAATAACTAGTAATAGGTTAACTAGTGTATAGGTTAAGTATGTATTATATATTCCGAATTTTTTGCCATCAGGTTATTCGAAATGCTGTTTGAATAATTCAACAAGGCCAGTCGAAAGTGGAGTTGAATTTTCGGTTCGGACCGTAAAAGAATCGATAAGAATAAAATAAAGGTCAATTCTTGCAGCGCAGCTTTTTTTGAACCACGACTGAAAATTGGTGGCAAACAAGCTTCGAGAAAGCGCATTATCCATATGTTTTTGTCATACAACTTCTAAGAAGCGAATGGGGGTAAAAGTATTGATATTTAAACCGGACGACTTAAATTTCATGGAAACCGTTTAAAAAAAATAATATACGGGACAAGAAATGTTCCTATTATTCTCCTCTTCCCCGACGCAAAATAATAATTATGATATGACAAATTGACAGTGTCTAAAATATTAAGCTTTTGAAGAAAAACTTTTTTATCGGAGTTGGAACAAAATTTGAGTAACATTGTTGCGCGTCACACTTTTCCGTTACGCGCCATCTTATATTTATCACGTCACTGTAGAGCCTTCTCGATATTGTTATTAATAAGCCATTAATAACACAAATATATAATAACGACATCAATGATAGTAATAAATCTATTACAATTATTGAAATTCAATAATAAGCTAAGTAATAAGCTAAAATGAAATAATTGTACAATTTGTATTTATGTCTATGACAATAAAAGCCTTTTATTAAACTTTATCTAATTTAACTTTATTTAACCAATTTCTGTAAAGTTGCATATAGTAAATTATTTTTTGAAAAAAAAAGGCCATAAAGAAGTTTCCCTTCTTACGAGTGTACGCTAGTACACGAACACATTTTTTTTGTTATATAATACATTTGTTATATTATTATTATCACGTAGTGTAATTAATGTAAATAAAGATTATTTTAATTTTTATTCAGAAATTGCTTTAATAAATAATTAAGGAAAGTGTTGCAACTCTTGATAAAGTACAAAATGGTCCTTACAATAATTCAACAAGGCCAATTATATCGAACTGTATAATAAGGACTAAAATAAAACCTAATGAGAAATCACAATACTTACTACTTACTACTTATTTTACGTACATTACTCACTATGTATTGCAAAAAACTAATTTCTGCGTCGAGTACACTAATATACTGTCGATACGGTGTAAGGAAAAAAGTTCAATTGTGTCTATTGATAGTTTCATTCGAATAATATCGAACTATATAATAAGGCTTCGGAAAAGATATTCTTTATAATGACACACAGTTTACCATTTATTTTACGTACATTACTCGCTATGTATTGCAATAAACTAATTTTTGTAAGAAAAGAAGTTCAATCGTGTTTATTGTTAATTCCATTCGTTTTATTTCGAGACGCATCCGACAGACACAAGAGGCCGATCAGACGGATAACAAAACGCAGAACTTGTTCATTTTCATCACCTCGTGAGACGATTTATGAACCCCGTTGACCGACTGACCGGATATGGTTACGTGTGTGGCGGCCATCTTTTCCGATTCTGTGGTCGGGCATAGACTATTCGCGCGCTTTTAAATCTCAACAACCTTTTAGTATTTTATTTAATTGCCGTTAAAGTGCAATAACATATTTTTTATATTATAATATAAATATAACATACTTCATTAACACTTTAGTAAAGTACTTAAATTACATTTTTTTTATTTTCAATAAAAAGTTTATATAGAATTATGTGATAGTTCTAAGTGATTGATACTGATTTCTGCAAAATAAATAATCGAAAGTATGTTAAGTACTAATTTGATTTATATAATTCAGTTTACGGAACAAGAGACATCTTAAAACAATTATGCACGGGAAAATTAAAGAACGATAACGAATGTTTACATTCATAAAAAAAATATTGTAATTATGTTTAAGAAATGAACATAAGACTCGGATGTGTGAATAAAGAAAACAAAAGTTAAATTAATTAATGCTAAGTAAAAGTTGTAAAGAAAGTTTACGTAAAAATTACATTAATAGGATTTAGTTTATGTATATTTAAAGAAAACGAAAAAACTAATAATCGGTATAAGCCTTGGAATGCCATTTTATGTACTATTTTTACGTATGAAGGCAAGTTTATAAAAATATTGTGAAAACTTTAAAAATTAACAAAGCAAAATAAATCTACAAAAAGTAGGTAACATCCCTGGTGGGGATCGAACCCACGACCTTTGGATTAGAAGTCCAACGCGCTATCCTCTGCGCCACAGGGACGACAGAAATAGATGCGAAATTACTTAACATGTGTTAATGGCTAAAAATCCTTTTTATTTGCATTATGCCTACTATAACTTATTAAAATAATGATTTTAGCACTACAGGCTTTCAGTGTTAAGTAAAAATATTTTGTGGTTAACCTAATGATCCGTGATGTATCGTTTAAATATTTTGTTTGTTACACTTAAACACGTACGTTAGTTAAGAAAAGATAAGAAACGTATAAAATAATAAACGATGCCATTTCAAATTTAGTCTGAATTGATCAGATAAAGTGGCAAGCTCAAGTTTGTTGCGCAATTTAATTTATTATAGATACAGATCGATGTTTTTTTTTCTTAAAGTAATTAAAACTATATGTTGCATATAAGAAGCAACTCTTATTCGTTATAATACAATCACAAGGTTTAATCGCATTAAATTTTCCAGAGTTCTGAGCCTGCATAGCGATCGTGATAGTATCTTTATTTTGCTAATAAAAATGATGCCATCCATTAAATGCTTTCATATACTGTTTATTATACTAAACATTTACATTTCAAACAACTATAAAAAATATTAAACGTCAAAAAGAGAGGGAAAAATGGCGCGTAAATTTTGCGTAAAAACAGCGGGTCTAGTTTATAGTATCCATAGAGCGGAAGTACCATAAACCAGTTCGTTGCGAAAAGATTCCGCCATTAGATTTGGCCGTTGGCGGGAATGTTACTATTAGCGCCGTGACTATGGTTTTGGACATTATCTGTCTGTTGTGCTAAATTCCAGTGTTATATAAAATAAATAAATAAGACTGATTTTCCTCTATTTCCCTGCAATACTTATCTATTAACTGCCTCCGTAGCCTAGTGGTAAGGACGTGTGCTTTAGAAACCGGAAGTTGTGGGTTCGAATCCTGCGGGACTCAACCAATTTTCTATATTGTTTCCTAGTTGGTTAGGGCAATTTGGGCCGTTTACACAATTGTCTGAAAGTAAGGTGATCCATGCATCGGATGGGCATGTAAAAAGTCGGTCCACCCGCATTGGACCAGCGTGGTGGGATACGGTCCAAAAACCCCCTTATGGAGAAACTGCACACAGGACTAACACAGGCTGATGATGATGATAATAAAATAAGAAGATAAAAATTAATAAAACTTTACCAAAGAAAGAATTAAATAATGTGATACCAGAAATGAAAATAATAATTGATTTCTACTGTAATGTTATAAGATAAACCTAATTTTTTTTGCATTGATAAAATAAAATAATTGTATAAATAAGGTGTCTACTAAGCAGCAGGCAAAAATATGGTTAGTAACACGTAAAAAGAATATTAGGAAAAATCCATGCCGGTTCAAAATCAATCAAATCAAAGTGTAAATTTTCATAATTCCCGTTGTTATTTTTTATATTATTTAGTTACAATATTGTGCATATCTAAAACTTTCATTATTTTTTATTACGAATAGAATATGTATTGTACATCAGCAGCTAATTAATGCCGATCCATTGAGTAATTAATATTAACTGGAAGTTTAGATCAATCATGCTTACTTAAGAAAATTAATATGTTACGTAAAATAATGAATGAGGAATTTTGGATAAGATTGCTATAATTATAGGTCAATATTAATGTCTCGTGTCATGTCATACAATACATTTATTGCTATTTTTATTTATAAAAACTAGTGAAAGAGATCATTTTGGGTATATTCTGTAAGCGTTTTTATATTTTATATAGTTCGGTTCGGTTTGCAGGACACTGTTTCCAACATAATTACGTATGTGCTGAGAAAATACCATAGTTTATCACTACATAGTATAAAACAAAGTTGCTTTCTATGTCCCTATATCCATATGTATGCTTAAATCTTTAGAACTACGCAACGGATTTTGATTCGATTTTTTTTAATAGATAGAGTGGTTGAAGAGGAAGATTTATATATAACTCATGCATTATTTTGTAGAGAAGCGCTGGTAAATTTGTACATTTTCCCATAGATTTTACATACATCAGTATTGTACCCGTGCGGAGCCGGGGTGGGTCGCCAGTTATATATAATAATAATAACCATCTTAGACGAGATAAAAATTGGATTATTCTTACGTTGAAAACATCAATGGTGGCAATAAATGGATTGACTGATTTGTTGGAGCACGTCAGCCATATTGACTGCGTTCGGTTTACTTTTTCAATTACTGCTTTCGTATGGCTTCAGCAATTTGTGTTATTGATATTGACGTAAACATGTTTCATTGCCAGCGACAAAGTACTCTATAAGTTAATTTGTTGTATGACGCCATGAAACCGTATAACTTCGGAAGCGTTAATTAAATGAAACTGCATACACGTAGCTCAGTTGATAAAAACAAGACTTGAAATGGAAGGGGGTGTTGTTTGACTATATCTGACATGAATCTGTCGCTTGAAACTATGCCAATATACAGTAAAAGCTCCTCATTTTTTGGAGGACACGTCCTGTAAATATAATGGGAATATCGAACGGTACTTTATATGGGTATATAGGGTATATATTCGTAGATGACAAAACAAAAACATATCCATACAAGTATAATAGCCAATTTATGTAAACATTGTAGGTAGTAGGGTGGCCAGCGAAGCTGTGGCTTCCTACGCTGAGTTTCTTATGCGAAGGCCATATGATTCACCATCAGGTAAACGTTCTGCTAGTCTTGTCCCGTTATTTGATAAAAATAATTCAATAACATTGTCACTTAAAAACAAAACTGTATTCAAAACAAAATCGAGTTACAAATCTCTCACAGTATTAAGCAACATTCACGCAACATTGTCGCACACACCGACTTCGGTCGCGTTCAAGTTTTACGCTCTTAAAATGCGCATCGTTAACCATTGTTGAACGGATAAAAAAAATTAAGCGGCATTTAAAAAATGGTGTCCAGTTACTGTTGGCATGATGTCAATTAGCGGTGGAGCAATTTTGCGATATAAAATCCAACGAAACTGGTTGTCGACGCGGGGTGAGAGTGCTGTACGATATTTTCGACCGAGCCCAAAAAAGAAGGGCTATTCTGTGAAGTATGTTGGTTTAACGATTTCTCTGTTCGAAAAATTACGCCGCGTTTTAAGTCTTACTTTGTTAGCGAAGGGCTTCTTTGGTAAGGATTTTCCATTTATTTGCTCGTCCCCATTGTAAGAGAAAGTAAAGCTTATATTTTTTATATGCACTCATACTCACGTGAGTAGCAAATTTTTCGGCTCTTTGTTACACAATGATCATTATCCTTTTTAATACAAATATATAACATAACATTATACGAAAAGCATTCATATCATCAATTCTCATTATAATTATTGATATCACCGTTCATGGTCTAGTGATATTTGGGCCACAAAACCATAGTCATAGTTTTAGAACTGGTTTAGTTATGGCATTTTTCGCTGATTTACTAATTCGTTGAACACTAAGTTACCATTAACATATATAGCGTTAGATGGGCAAGTAAATAGTAGGTCTTAAGGCTATCTTTGGCAATTGTTAAAGCTTACATTATTATTCTGATCCGATATCAAATCTTTTTATCAATTACAGTTAACTTGGGTTGCTGAGGTCAAGTGTTAGTGTGTATGGACAAGATTGTCATTCAGATGATTCTGATGTATCTAAAGTTGTATCCTCTATAGCCTAACTAAATGACTAAGTTCTAAGAAGTTACAAAATGAAACAATTTTATTGCATTTGTTTTAAATTTAACTACCATGCTTCGTATGTTTTCATCTACCGTGGCCTACAAAGACAGGAAAAATAAAAGTGATGAACACCGTGAAATTCTTTTATTACAAAAATCGCGTCCTGATGAAGGACCTCCGATAGGTCCGAAACTAGTCGGCGTTAATGCCGATTTCATGTGAGTTCAACCGGTGATAGCATATTTTTATTGCAATGGCTCACGGAAGTTTTAATTGTTGAATTTAAATAAAGTCAGCAGTTAAAAGAGTGTTACGAATACAATTAGATAAAATTATATCTATTTTTGTGATATTTGTACGTTGAAGTTTGTATACGTATATCAATGAACTAAATATGGTTAATTGTATTCAGAAAACATTAATAAATTTGTTGGAAAGTGAGGCTCAGGATGAATAATTTGTATAAACTAAATGTTTACGGGATAACGCCAACCGTCATTTAGTATGGAACGTTCGACTAAACGCAACTATTTTTGCATTATTACCTCCTTGATTCACAATGATCATGTATTTTCGTAACTTTTGATGAGGTTGAATAAAAAAATATCTTAATAGGCGACCGCAATAATACTTTTAATGTTACCGCAACAGAGAAAAACCTGGATAAGAAAAAGATACCATATAAATCACAGCAAAGAAGACACAGACCTTGGTCTAAAAAAATTAACTCAATTTCTATTATGTTAAGTCTATTACTACATTTAGATGCCGATAATTTTAAAGGTATAATGAATTAGGAACTTAAGAAAGGGCTAAGGTCGTAGAATTGGAGCACTTATTTAGTGCACATTAGAAATATTAGAGCGAAGGGCACTCTTTAATTATAACTATTGTGTCGAATGCACGTAGCAATTAACGGGGAGGTATGCTAGTACGAAGCATTGCAGACCATTTCGTTATTTGGCTGCATACACGCAGATAAAGCCAAGAAAATAGTCAATTGGTCTTGGTAAAAAAGTAAAACATTTTAGAAAAATGTTGTTTTGTAAATGTTTGATTTTTGAATTAATGCTAAAAATTCCAAAGATAATTATGAAACTATTTTGTATACTAATAATCATAAAGGTACTTGGTACAGTAAAAGGTATCTCTTTAGATAATAATGTACATTAGTTCTGGAATATTTACCAGTAGTTTCAAGTATATAAAAAAACGCTGGAGATAAAATAGTTACTATACTTTAATACACTTTAAATACAATAATACCAATGACTAAAAGTTGTAAATCGTGATCGATAAAAATAAAAAAAACTGCGTTAATAAAAAACCTTCATATTACGTTATGGAACAAGTTTAAGAAAACGATTAACTAATCAATAGTTTAAATAGTCCCGATAAATGCAATAATCTACAAAAGCTGGCAATAAAATTCGACACGTGAATATAAATAAAATCAGCAAAAACTGCGCCATTCGTAATGCGCTGCATTATTTTGTTTTTTTTTCTTATACTTAAACCGTTAAAAAAATCTTCAACTTACCATAATATACTAACAGTCAGTGTTAAAGCAAACCACTTCGCCTTTTATTTAAAAACAAAATAACGTTTATTTAATCTATATTTTGTTCACATCACCATAACAATGCGGACCACGGCTGTCAACGAACGCATCCGTACCGCGGCACGAACGCTACACAACTGACAGATTTCCCGCCATCGTGCGCTCTTCGTTGTTAAAATATTAACACGAATTTTTGATACGATTTCGTCCGGACCGAATACGATGGAAAAGGCAAGTAATTTGTATTATTGCAATGGTCGTGACGGTTAATAAAGTGGTTTGCGGTAAATATACGTTACTATTAGAAAATATATTTTAAGTTTCACAAAATACTTTCTTGAATTTACGCGAATACTATCTTATAATAGCCTTAGAATGCTGTTTACTCTTTGGGTTGTGGGGGTCAGATGCCAGTCGCTCTTCGTAAAAACTGTTATTCAGGTAAATCTGGATGGATTAGAAGCCAACCCCGTGATGACTTGGGAAAATAGCTAAGTGAAAGAACGACCACACATGATTTTATAAAAGACTTTACGGATTTTGTCACCTTTAATTAGTTTTTATATAATTCCCGACGTTTCAGATACTTACATGATCTATCCAATATTGTAAAAACTAATTAAACACGAAAAAAATGCTTAGTCTATTTATTAAATCATATTCTAATGAGTTAAATAAAGTGTAGATAGTGGTGTTGTTATTAATCGACATTCAGTGATTAAGTCTCGGTGACAATTCGTCAATAACGCTATACAGTGAAAATTATGCCAATTAATTATCGTATTAAGAGAGCGAAATTTATAAATTTATTAAATTTGTTGTTTACTGTCGTATATTTAAATTTATACTGTCATTGTATAGTATATAGATGTATTGGTACAAAAGCTGTTTGAGAGAGCATGATAAATGGTCTTAAACAATTACGTTGGCAATTAAAATCTTATCTCACTATATCTATAGATCACAAAGCAGAAGAAAGAAATAAAAGCATTTATTTGGCACATAAAAAAAAAATAACAATAAGTTATAATAATACAAGTATAATTTTATCATGTACCAAAACGGTATCCACTCAGCGCTTGATCACGAAGTTAGGGAACTTTATAAAGGCTGGTTTTAAGTGGATCCGTAAAGTTAAGAAGTAAATGGCACTCGTTAATAATAAAGCTGTACAACTACAATAACAGTCTATTCACGCTTTTTGGGGTGAATACAGACCTCAATACTGCAAGTAGTGGTTAATATTGACGATGTGTAACTCCTTGGCCATGAGCGCCATAAGTTAGTTGGTAAACATAAATTCTAAATCTAATTTGGCTAAACCAACCAAATTAATCTAATCTGCAATACTATTTATTATTATTCTTTAAAGAGTATTTTTTTATCTTTGTGACATAGTGGTACGATATCCTCGTAGTCGGTTTCAAATACGGCGGCCGCTCTATAATAAAATAAACAAGAAAGCAACTATGAAAATTTGTTTAATCCCTGCAGGATTCGAACCCACGACGTCAAGTTTTAAAGCACACGCCCTTACCACTAAGCTACGCAGGATGACACAGCGGTATAAACCTACGTCTTCGGTTAAAATCCTGAGAGATTTTACATTTGTATGGTATGGCTTTCCTGGTAGTTTAGGGTTATACGGGCTATTATTGAATATCTTGAGTGGTAAAACATTAACGCATCAGACAAGCAAAAGATCTTTTGGTATTGTAATATAAGTAACAACCACTTCAACCAATGATAGAAAGGTATTCTGCTAAGACATGATTTATATTGCACCCTATATTGCTTCGGTTAAGCAAAATCTAGACATATCTATCTCTATATTAAATAAAATACCCGTTATCATGTTTAGTTAATATCTTAATTAGTATTAAGCATTAATTTTAGCTTAGCTCAGTCAATTTGAATACTTATGACACACACATTACAGCATTTGTCAATTTGTATCGAATCGTGGGTATTTTACAATTTATACATAATATGTATAAAATATAATGTTACATATTCAGGTTAATGTCATATTCTTTCGAAATTGCTAAAAATCACACCCTTGTCCGAGCCAAATTAGATATGACATTATAACAAACAGTAAGAAACCTAATAGTTTTCATAAAATATACTTTATAAGCTTTAGGTTTATCTTATAAATATTCATATTATTGTAATTTTTTATTTAGTATTCTTACATTTTTTGATTTATCACTATCTCATAATTTTGTTATTAGTATGTTGTCAAAGTTCCTTATTTATCCAATGATGTCAGATCTACTGTAAGCTAACAATAACAAATATTATAAACTTAAAATATGTTATGATGAGTGGACTCATTTAATCTGTTTGTTTTTATTGTAAATTAAGCAAGCAATTTTTTGGCAGTGTATTTCTGTTACATTATTAATTTTGTAAGCAATTATTCATTATTTACTTTACAATTTAATTTTCACTATATACCGTTGACTACAATATATTGTTGATATCATCTCATAGAGTCATACATTTACATGTATAAGGAATTACTTTACAAAAAATATATACAATTTAACCAACCACAAAGCAACGGTAACACAAAATTATTTTCTCCGCGGGCTTCCAACCGACGACCTCCGGTTTATAAAACACGGGCCGATTCCACTACACCACGGAGGCGGTTATATTCCTTTTGCGTTCATATTAAAGAAGTGCTTCATTGACATCCAATCGACGTAATTAAACGGTGTGTTGCCTGTGGCTTCCCTTGTTCGAGTTACTATTCATCGATCTGTCCCGAAATGAACCGAGGTGTATCAATAACCTTGTCATGTCTTATAAATATATCCTTCAATTTATAATCTTCTAATTATATTATTTTACCTTCTTCATCTACTAATAACAAAGTTGACGGTATTTGTTTATTTACTTGTCTTTTTAAAAATAATAAATAAACTTTACAATATTGTACAATTATCACATACAAATACGTTTTTAAAAGTGCCCCTGAGCCATAAACATTATCATTAACTTTTAATTGTTGGATAAGAAGACAGTAGCCTATCCAAACTCGCTTTACCGCCTTGAGACATGAAATGTTCAGTCATTTTCATCATCATCATTATCAGCCTGTATCAGTCCACTGCTGGCCTCCTCTAATGCACGCCACTGCTACCGATCTTGGGCTATTCTCATTTAGCCCACAACAGCACACTCTACCAATGACGTCACTCCATCTTGCCGCAGGGCGTCCCACATTAATTTTGCCGAGCCTCGGTCTCCACTTTGGAACTTTCTGACTCCAGTGGCATATTGGCCGGCCCACTGCCACTTCCGTCATTTTACATTATTATAATTACCCTGTCTTTAATGCCCTTCAAATCGCAACAAAATTCAATATATGGCCAGTCCCATAAAAAAATATAAATAACGACATACAATATACAATATACAATAACAATACCTCAAAACTTTCTGTAAGACGTCTAAAAGACAGAACCAAAAAGTTTTACTTACTGGAAATAACTTATTTATAAGTGACGCTGACAAAAGTTATGCAGATCCGCTAGTACGTAATAAATAATACAATGTAATTTTTTTTATTAAAATCGGAACCAATAACGCATTTGTAAAACAATTTTAACGGTGCGACCTATTGTGTTTTTTGACTCTATAATTTCACGACAAAACTTTTATACATGGTGTTATATTAAGCCGATAGAAAAGCAGCTGTATGTTACAGTACTTAGGGCGTAAAATCATTTCTTAAAAGTATTTCCACGGTAAAGTTTAGTTTGTAACAAGCATGCTTACACCCACGCCTATTATTTTTAGATATCAAAGCATCATGTAAAACAAGTTGTTTGTCTGATGTTACAGATAAAAGTTAAACATTAACTTCTTTTCTTTGTAATTTACATACATTCAACTACAATGCAATCACATCCATTAAAAGTTAACTGAGGGGCACAAAGTTAGTATCTAAGTTCTTTGCCGACTGTCAAAATCTGCAGGAGCACATAGGTAGAGGAAAATAAAAAAAAATACAAAAACAGAAAAAATATAAAATAACTTATTAAAACTATTAATTACAATGCACATACTATATGTATGTGTTACATACTAGTTGAATGTGAATTACCTGAATACAAACCTTATGCATGAAGCAATACTATGTTAAGTTACTCGCTTAAACCGCCTCCGTTGTCTCGTGATATTGGCCCTTGCTTACTAACCGAAGTCCTAGTTTCGAAACCTGAGTATACAGACCATTACAGACTTATACAGACCAATCAACCAATTGCCTGAAAAGTAAGATGTGATGTGATGATATGCGGCGGAAGGGCACCAAAGATTGCCCTCAAATATATGATTGATAAACTAAATCAAACAAGTATGCTAATCTAATCCTTCACCCACCAACCCGCATTGGACCAGCGTGGTGGGATACGGTCCAAAAACCGCCTAATGGATAGGGGTGTATTAGGGGAGGCCTATGTCCAGCAGTGGACTATCACAGGCTGATGATGAATCTAATCCTTACGTAAATGTAGAATGTATAATTTAACGAGTAGGCTGTAACGGATATTAAAAGCAGTAGAGGTGGTAGGTATATGTAAAGCCGGCCGTGCTGCGTAAAATGGATATCGAGATAATATTAATTTAATTAGAAGACGACCGTGATAAGTTGAGATAATGACTAGGAAGAAAAAGCTACTTGCGTGATAAGCATATAGGTTCATCATGCATTTAGGAATAAAGTAAATATACAAGAAATTGCAACACCGGTATTATTATGAATGCATTTTTAAAGGCAGGTACAAGTGGGAATTGAACCCAACCTTTACTCACTGGAAAGATTTGTGCACTGCGTAATCTAAGTAATGGACGAATAAATATAACTATTTATGTAAGTACCAGAGCTAAATAAAATACAAAACCCATGTAAAAAAGTCTTATATTCGTCGTTTCTCATATTCATTAGATCCACCTTTAGCGGCAGAGAAAGACTATCATCATCATCATCATCAGCCTGTGTCAGTCCACTGCTTGGACATAGGCCTCCCTAATGCACGCCACCGCTTCCGATCTTCGGCTATTCTCATCCAGCCCACACCGGCCACTTTGTGAATGAAGTCACTCCATCTTGCCGCAGGGTGTACACTACGTTTACCGAGCCTCGGTCTCCACTCTAACACTTTCCGACCCCAGCGGTTGTCAGTTCTGCTATATGACCGGCCCGCTGCCACTTCAGTTTACTAATCCGGTAGGCTATATCGGTGACTCTGGTTCTCTGGCGGATTACATCATTTCTGTTGCGGTCCTTCAGAGATACTCCGAGCATAGCCTCTTCCATAGCTCGCTGAGCGACTTTAAATTTGGACCAGTGAACCGTAAGTGTCCAAGTCCGGCACCGTAGGTCATAACGGGTAGGACGCACTGATCGAAGACTTTCGATTTCAGGCACTGTGGGATGGGTGACGAGAAAACTCGAAGAAGCTTATGAAAAGCTGCCCAGCCCAGCCGAATCCTTCTGTTGGCCTCCCCCTCAAAGTATTTTCTACCTAGTTCGAGCGTTTGCCCTAGGTAAACGTACTCCGAAACTACTTCGAGGGAGGTGACATCCATTGTGATTGGTTCCGGATCAACGTGCTCGTTGAACATGACCTTGGTTTTACCCAAGACTATTAGAAGTAGCAATAAATGTTGTTTTCATTGGGGCATGAATTCATTATGCTATTGTATATATTTGAGATTTGAAGAACTCACGCTGACGGGGTTTTTTCGACTTCCCAAATAATGAAGGTACAAAAATCCGCTTTAAAAATAATTCACCATAAGTATACAAAATAAAGACTTCACATTTATACTCAAATAACCTTCGATTTCTTAAGTTCATTAAATGAAACCGTACAAGAGAGACAATCTCGAATCTTTTTTTTATTAAGTTATTTACATAATATTATTGTCGAAGAGAAACTTAGATGGCTTTAGACTTAGAATTATACAAGTGTTATCTTGCAAGTACGTACGCTGATTTTATATAAGCAGTTGTAATTTATTTACATTAAACTAACTCAATAGTCAAGGCACAAAGCAAGATGATTCGAAGGATTAATTTTTACACATGACCAATTCAATTACCAACTGGGCTTATGTCATTTATGGGGCCTATTCTTAATTGTTGACGCGGGCAACTTATAATTATGACGAACTCCAACTGTCAAAAAGCATCACATTATTTTACCCGGATGCCTTATTCTCAATTCCGCGACTGGCCTTCTCTGACCAACGACCACTCCAATTCTGGGCAAATAAGTGCTGGCGTGCCTTTCCCCTCGGCTTAACTTATAGATTAACAAGTTTCCTCAATCATCATCAAGCACCTAATGGCTTTTCGGGCTACTTGACCTCTGCAGGAACGAGACTTCCAGCGCCTCGTAGTGGTAAACGTTATACCTGTGAGTACAACAACAGACTGTACGTCTGTTGTTGTTTCGATGCAGCAACTGTTCATACGTTTGTAAAAGAATGAACTCCAATATTTTTGGTAACACAAAGTTACCGCGGTAATCATTTCTTTAGAAAATAAGAAGTGCGAAACGCACTATATTACATCATCACCATCCGATGTCTGATAGCGGCTAACCAACTTGTGGAGCCTTACGGTGCATTCCTTATTGCAAGGGCGTATCGTCCTCGCTTCTTCGCCTTTGTCAATAAATAAAGTAAATGACATTTTTTCTGCTGAAGTTTTTAGCTAGAAGGAGTTGGTAGCAACATCATCAGCGTCACGCCTTATTAGCAGAGTCACGAGAGAGCCTGTCAGAACGCGACACTATCATGTTTTAATTACCTCAAAAGTCAATAAGTGCGCAAACATTATAGAGTAAAATAAAAGTAACAGCAGGTAAAAGTAATAATAGGTGTAAACCGCGCCCAGTATCATATGTGTATGGGTGAAAACAGGAAGTGCGTTCCGTTTCTCATGCGCTGCGTAGAAGCCTTTATTCTTGCGTCGTAAGCGTATGATTAAATGTATGCGTACCATTTAATAAGTGTGACGACTTTTTTTTTAATTATGATAGTATTATTCAAACACAATAAGTGGTTTCATCTCTTTTGTCTTGTTGGTTTTTGTGGGTGGGTGGTTTCAGATTCAGGATTGATGTAAACAGGGTAATGTTATACATTTAACGTTCTTGTTAATGTTCATGAATGTTTCTTGATTTTCCGTCAACTAATAATAACACAATAAGTACCACGCCGTTTTGTTGGTACGGGTTAAAACTTTTTTTATTAATTCCCACTCTACTTTGTTCAAACTACAGTCTTTGTCATTAAAGAAAACGCAGCAGTCCGGTTGAATTAACATTCTGGTGCCAAAAATTCAACGCACTAAAGGTAAAGTAAAATCGTGTAATGAATGCTCATACCACTTACACATGACCCTTATAAGGGGATGCCAGGTTTGGCAACGATCCACGACGCGATCTCTGCGGCAAAATTCTTCACCGAATGTATTGAATAATAAACTATGCACCTACGTAATATTTCATTAGTGCTAAAGGTTTTCTTTGCAACCATAAGCTTTAATGGTCGAGAAACACACCAAAGAAAGCCAATTTTTGTCTTGAAATGACATCAATATGTTACATATTGAATTTAATTTCTTGTTCTTAGCTATTATTTACAGATTATTTGTATCTTTGTAAATATTGCAAGTTTACTGTATAATAATTTTTAAAAGATATACAGGTGTAAACAGCATAAAAGGTTTCGTGTAAACCGGCAGAAGCAACTCTAACACTATGGACGGAAAATATTGGCTACTGATTTAAGGGTATTGATTTAAGAGAAGTTATGTTTTGTCTACTTTATCATTGAAAATCTACGCTAATGAAACAAATTCAATGAGTTCAATAAGATAAAAGATCGACTGGACTTTTTTTAAATATCATTTATTTTGTATACAAAGAGCGTTCAGAAAATAATGATCCAATCGAGTATCAGGATTCATTCCGACTCCTTTGCTGTCCGAAGACGGAGACAATAAAGTGGCTCATTAAAGGTCTCAATCAAAAACAGGAACGCACAAATTGCGCTCGCCTTGAAAGCTTATAGTCACGAACGAATTTGGCGGGAGCGGGCCGACAATGGGAAAGATGGCGGATGACTGCGCGGGAAAGGTAATCCATGCTTAGGGTTGTCATTACGATAAGAAAATAAACTTTGTATTACTAATCATACTTATATTAAAACAACTAGCAACCCCCAACCCCCCTTGTGGGTGAAATTTCGTAAAATCCGTTCTTAGTTGACCTCTACTCGGCGAAAGGAATATTCCTACAAAATTTCAAGTCGCTACGCCTTATGGTTCCAGAGATATCGAGATGAGTCAATATATAGGTGGGAATCTCTTATATATATAGATAAATAATAATATTTTGAATGTGACAAATAAACTTAAAAACTACTGAAACGATTTTTTACTTGAAAAAACTAAATTTTTAGAAATCTCTAATAAAACTAACGCAGGGGGCCAGATTAGCGATAAAATATCTTGTATCTCTTTTAAATATCTTTATCTATACCAAAATATTAAAAAAAGTCAACCAGAAGTTTGAAGCCGCCGGTCTTCATTATTTTGCATTAGACTGTAATATGGGCATAGTACGTATGGGGTGGTTGAATTGATTTTTCTTTAAAATGTATAAAAAAAATGCAACGAACGTACAAAGGCTATCGTCTTATCTGAAGTAAACAAACAATGGCAAAAAGTAAATTTCATTTGATATGGCTATTTTACGTCGTTGTGTTATTGATTACCGTAAATTTATAATATTATTCTATTGAATATGTATTATTCTATATTATGTTAATATTTGAAATATTTATCTAAGGCTATGTATAAATAGGTATATAAAGGCAATTGTTTCACATAACGATGTTATGGTGGTACTTATTTTTTTTCTCTTTTTCTATAAAAACTAGAAACAATATTTAACTTTAGTCTAATTCCTGTTTCGTATAACAAAATCAAACAACTCGCGGTTCATTCGATTCAAAGCTTGAGAAATTCATTCTTTTATTAAAATTATAATTTTAAACAAGTGGCAGCCCTATCGAAGTACAGACTCGCAGCATCTTCCCACGGCGCAGTGATATAATATTCGTTACGTATAACTAGAGCTATATTACCCAACATACGCGCTTCACCGAACGCAAAGTTCACTTTTGAGAATCATATAATTCCTTTCTTAGTGGATCTGAGTTTGTGGGGTTGAACAAAGAATTTTCGTTAAAAAAGATGTTTTATGTCCAAGCAACACTCTTTTTTAACTGCCTCCGTAGCCTAGTGGTATTGGCGTGTGCTTTAGAAACCAGAGGTCGTGGGTTCGAATCCTGCGGGGACGCAACCAATTTTCATTGTTGTTTCCTGGTTGGTTAGTGCAATTTGGGCCGATCACCCATGTGTCTGAAAAGTAAGATGATCCATGGGTCGGATGAGCATGTAAAAGTCGGTCCACACACCAACCCGCATTGGACCAGTTTGGTGGGATACGGTCCAAACCCTCTAATGGATAAGGGTGTATTAGGGGAGGCCTATGTGCAGCAGTGGACTAACACAGGCTGATGTTGTATGATGTATGTATGAAGTATGTGCAAGCGAACGTTTTTAAAAATGCTCTAAGATCTTGTAAGACAAATTAAAAAGTTAAAGATAAAACTTATTCATGGTAATATTCTTAAATTCTAAAATTGTCTTAACGAAATAAAGTTTTAAAGAAAACCGTTATTATATATTATTAAGAACACGACAATCGTTCCAATTATTTTGTCATCTCTTTGAGAATCATAATAGCTGCGTCTAAAATTGAAGAAAACCTATTTGATTTTGTAAGTATAACGGTACGCTTTACCGTACACCATAAAACCGCGTAAAATACTTAAAAAAGCGGTATCAAACTATCAAATGACTTCTGCAGATTAAGTAAATAAATACTGTATGATTTGAAATTACGTTTTCGTCACTTCACTAAAACAGTTTCTATTGAAAGTTTATTATTGTGAGATGGATTTTCTAAATTAATATTTAGTCTAGTATTACGGATAAGCTTAATTAATTTCACAAGTTCAGTCACGGTATTGTCGGTGACTTTGTGCTCCATTTTCGCATTCAATTAACGAGCACAGAACTGTTATTTGGAATTTGATTTTGGTCGATTTGCAACGATTTTACGGCCCCTTTTTGTAACTGTGCAAAATACGAGGAATATTTGCAAATATTTATTTGGCTATGATTCTATCTCCAAGATGATACTTGTATTACCTTATTATTATTGAAGAGCAAGCTTTTGTGATCTATGCTGAGCTAAGTTTGCTTTTTGGAAATTTATTCAAGTATTTTTAAGGCGGTACATTAATACTTTTGAACACTACCTTGTTTCAATTTAAAGAACTCATGGTAGCCATTATTTGCTGATCGAAAAATCTTACACTAACTTTCTTATGGGTAGGCGTATAACCGTGAACATTATATGAATATCATGTTCGCCTCGTCACTTTATAAAAAAAATATTTGTTATTGATTAAAATTGAAACGTTTTGCAATTGATACATTTCATAATTATTAGTATTGAATGGGCATGTAAAGGTCTAATTGAGGTCCAATTAAAAAGATAATTTTGACCATGTAGTTCAGATTGATCTTAAGAAAAAAGATGAATGATTCATGCTTTAAAGCGATCCAGCACCTGATCTCACCCCGGACAAATCAGTTATACATCTATTAGATATCAGAAAGTGTAAGACTGCACGACAGGCTGATAATTAGTGTAAATCGGTTGCAGTAGATAAAATTGATTAGCAAATAGAGGAAATAAAAATCAACTATCATCATCATCATCATCATCATATTCATCAGCCTGTGATAGTCCACTGCTGGAAATAGGCCTCCCCTAATACACTCCTATCCATTAGGGGGTTTTGGACCGTATTCCAACACGCTGGTCCAATGCGGATTGGTGGGTGGACCGACTTTTTACATGCCCATCCGAAGCATGGATAATCTTTCTTTTCAGACAATTGGGTGATCGGCTCTAATTGCCCTAACCAACTAGGAAACATCAATGAAAATTTGTTGAATCCCCGCAGGATTCGAACCCACGACCTCCGGTTCCTAAAGCATACGCCCATACCACTAGGCTACGGAGGCAGTTGAATCAACGTTATTTGCTTTTAATAAAAGTTTAAGTCATAAAGTTTAAGAAAGTAGATATATTGACTGAGAGTGTTGATATCAATGCCTTGAAAGAGTTGTTGATGCATTATATTATTAATCAATATAAAACAAAAGTCGAACCAACCGTCAAATAATTTAACAGCCAAAGACATAATATTTTAAATAAATTATTCGTATGCTAAAAGTGAAACGTTCAATTCCTCACTATGATTGATTCCCAAACGCCAAACTGCCAATGAGCGTGCGGCGTGGTTAATGATCGCGTCTTCTCGTGTTTTGTTTGGGGCTGTCGTTTTGTCCGTTTTGACCGTCGTCACGTTTTGTAGACATGCTAATGATTCAAAATATTGAAGGAAAGAGTAAAAAAATAGAAAACTATATTAAAACTAACTTTCTTTATACTTAATGACATTATAATGAAAAACGAGTCTCCGATGGTATGTTTTTTGGCGATCTCAAACATTTTTTCAACATCCCAATGCCAATCAAGATTGTTTTTAGTATAATGAAAGTCATAGTCACGAGCTGGATATTAATCCGGTCTTAAACAATACAGCAGCAAAACAGCTTTATATCATTAATATATTATCAATATTATCAATCAAAGCTCCCTACAGACCGGCACATTTTACCATAAATTAAGTGTCATTACCAAAAAAGCACAGAGTCAAAATATTATTCCGTGGATAACAAAAAACTAATCTTAATATTCTGGAACCGATAGGTATCTATTATATAACTATATATTATATAACGAGCTTTAACTGAAACAGAGTTACCGTTACTTAAAAATTAAACAATACATCTTTAAAAGATATTGGTTAGGAATGTTTCTTTTAAAAATTCACGTTTATTACTTCTAAAAAAGCGCAAACTGAATTCAAGTGCAATTTTATTATTTACGCAAACGGTTTCAACTTCCCACGCTCAAAGCTTGACAGCTCTCAGATGGTTATCTTAACACGCAGATTTGCAACGCAGATGTCGATGTTTGATGTTCTGACAGTGTATTAAGTCGTCAGCGAGAGGTTAGAGACAAAGGAATTGTAAAATCGATCCATAAATATGTACCATCGATAATGCACGTTGTTTGTCTCTGTTGCACTTTGACAATTCATTTTAGGTTATTATTAGAACGAAAAAAAACTTAGTATTTATACTGAATATTCCCTAAAGTACCCAGTACTTTTACCCAGTTACTGATTTAAAATAATCTCTAAAATGTTATAAACGAGTAGGCTTAGTGATAGAAATCTATCACGCTGGGTGGTGGCTGGATGCTCATAAGTGTATCAATATGAATTTGAATGATTAACTCGGTGTCTGAAGATTTTAGTAAGGCTCAGCTCTCAGGCTTAGTATTTTTTTTTCAACAATGGCTACACTATGCCCTTTTGTTTTAATTATCATTGCCCTATTATTTTTTGCTGTCTAAGATAAGATCAGATTTCGGAAGCCAAGTTTACTATAATGTATCTATCTTCGGTTTAAAATCCTAACACACACTTAACGGAATTGTTTACACTTATTCATTATATATTTATCAAAACCATAAAAACAAATAACCGATAAGCGATCAGTAATCTTTTAAAATAAATAGATGATAACAAATTTTAAAGCCCATATTATGGCCACGAGGCGAGGAAAAGAATAAATCGTATATTTATTCACTCTTGAAGTGCTCAGCAAAAGACTGCCGAATTTTATTTATTTCTCTTGTCACTTGATTGCCGTTCAACGTCTAAAATAACCATAGATCCATACAAAGAATAAAGCAAAAACACAAAGTTATGAACAAGCCGTATTCGAACCGAAAATTAATTCCATTAGATCCCGAAAGCTTGCATCACTGTATGCACTAATAAGAAAACACGCCATCTACATATGAATTGTGATACTAATCTCGTTTACACTTACCATAGGTTATAATGCGTTGAACAACGGTAGATGGCGCTCTAAACTATTAATTAGCCTCAACTAATAAAACGTTCTTTATATACTTATCGTCTTAATATGATTAGTTTATAAAGTAGCAATACTTCACTATTATATTCAGATCGGATTCAAAAGATATAGTCCATATTTAAAATTTACTAGGGCTGAGAGATTTATTTTTATTACCGGGCTATTATCTTTTATTTTGAAATGTACTTGTAGTTTTTCTAGTACCTACTTACGCGTAGATACTGGTAGGTACACAATCTTTCCGGCTTTAGTAAGCTTTGCTTCTTTAAAAGCTTTCGTAGATACAAGCTAGATGGCGTTGAATTTTCCTCCTTCCTAGTCAGCAGTATAGAGCCTTTTTAAACTCAATAATTTTATTCAGGTTTCGCTTTTTTATTTCGCAATGAGTGTGTAATATCAAAATAAACATATAATTTGGAATAACTGAACTTAATATTTTTAAAACTTTTACTTTTCACTTTATGTGTACTTAATTCCCGGAAAAACCGATGCATCGGTTTGTCATTGATCTCGTTATGTTATCCAGCTGTATGATAGAGTGCATTGTAAAAATCAAAATGTCAATTCCAAAAAGTTTATACGAAAAATCAAGTCGTGCTCTATCTATCATTTTTTTCAGATTTACAAATAATAATGCCTTTTAAGATCACGTTCACACTGTCTTTTCCTTCTTGAAGACCTTACATAAATACGTGAAACATTTTGAGCACAAATAAATACAATAGTTAAAACATAAAAATCTTTTCTGTGGCATGATCACAAGTCTACTTTTGACTACTCTTTTTATATTTTCTATGGCTACCATTTATATTAGCCCAATTTCTAAAAAAGGGTTGCTAATCGGTGAGTTATTTATATTATTATTTATCTTTACCCCATACTACAGCACGTTTTAACTTTCCATTGTCAAGTTAATCTTTGTTTATTGAAAGAAGTACAATGGAGTATGTACAATTATAACGTTTTGCATAGATTATGTCTGCCATAGAGCGTTCTATGATACGTGACTACGCAAAAAAGGGTGGACAGTGAGCTATTATCGAGTTGCTATTTGGTATTAAGCCGACGTATGTTGATCATTTTGTTAAAAAAAAATGATTTTTCTATGGTCAGTGGCTGAATGGGTGCGGTATATTTTTTTTATTCAACGTTTCTTATATTGTTTTATTATGTTCAGTATTGTTCGAATCCTCAGATTTTAAGTTTAAATTTGAAAGTTACATTTTAGCAAACTTCTAAAATAACTGTCACCTGTTTATGAATCAACCTACTAATCAAACGTTTCTGCCCCACCGCTTATCAACAATAAGACAACAAAATTGTTAGCACTACAACTTAATCTTTTTTTAAGTAGACAGCCTGTATTAGTATACAAAATTTCTACTTTGTAATTCCTATATTATAGGTAATAATCAATTATCCTAGTAAAAGAGTCCTTGGTAGTTTTAACATTTAGCCGACACGGGCCCTTTTACCAAACTTACTCTTATTAACGTCGTCAGATGCGTCTTAATATTTTTATCTCGACTGTTAACATATTTTTTTTAATTTACTTCCGTACATAAATATATAAAGGACAAAAAAGAGAAATGTAAAAGCGTAGTTAAATAATTTTACAAAAATATGGCTTAAAAATAAATATTAAAACATTAATGCAGTATTAGGATCATGTGTAGCGAAATATTGCATATTAGAGACGATTCATAATCCTCAAACAAACGAGACAATCATTGATGCGTCAACAATGATCCCACACTGGGATACCCTGGGGCTAAATCCCTTCTGAACTTTGTTTATGGGGATTTAGGGCAACAATGGGCGCCCTTGGCTTCTCTCAACCCTTCGGTGACTTGCGATTTTGTTTCCGTGGTTTTACAATGGTGGGTTTTAAAGTTATACGATGGTATTTTAATGATTCCACTGGACTTTTAATGATGAATGAAACCGTGATGATAAACGTCATTCATTATATAAGCTTTAATGTCGATCTCATTGCTGTTGAACAAACATTGATGATGTTGAAGTTAATGCAAATTTTCCGCGTTAGTTAATCACCGTCCATATTTGATTACCGTGAAAAGTTTAAGTAGTTAGATGTCTGAAAATATAACGGATATAGTTATCGGATCGGGTTGCGCGAAGGCCGATTAATATTTATTGAATACCCATATGACAGAAATATAACTTAATATTTATGCGGCGGTATAGGATGGAATGTCAATGTACTATGATCATCATATCCTCATTAACATGTAGATCAAATGGCATTTTTCAATTTTTTGACATTAATAAATTCATAAGTAATCTTATTTTGACTCAGGATACAATCTATCTGCCTAAGAAAATTAAGCACAAAATAGCTACATTGTTGGCATATAACATTAATAGTGACAATGCAGTTTTTAATAGATAATACTTATTTAATAATGTAAGGTTGACAACAGAGAACACAATATCTAATTGTATAAATATTTTTTTTATCAAAATATTAATCGCTTCTTTTGCAAAATTCTAGACATAAAATTATTAATTGAAAAAGATAATGTAGATGTTTTGTGCTTTACTGAGACATGGCTTAAAAATGTGTCATTTGCCTTAAAAAGCTATTTTCATTTGCCATGTGGACCATGACATATTAATCAATAAGCTAAATTACTACGGTATACGCAGGTTTGGTCTTGATTTTCTGTCTTCTTACCTACGCAATAGAAAGCAATATGTAAACGTAAATGACACTCTGTCATCTCATTCCCTTGTGCAGATGGGTGTTCCTAAAGGATCAATTTTGGGACCTTTTCTGTTCCTCGTCTATATAAATGACTTGCCTCTGGTAGTGGAGAGGCTGTCCGAAGTTGTCCTTTTTACAGATGTCACTTCTCTACTGCTAAGGGTAAAAATGAATGACCATAACGTTGAGATACCAAATAGGGCAATTGATATTGTGTGAAACTGGTTTGCGTCCATTAACTTGGTACTTAACGCGAACAAAACCAAATGCTTACGTTTTACTCTTTGTAAGTTGCCGGATTTTCAAAATATTAAATTGACGATGAGGTCATTCCTTACGAAAGCTCTACTAAATTTCTTGGATTTTCTATTGATTCCAATATGCAGTTAGGAGCACATATTGACAAACTCTCTAAGAGATAAAGTACAGCAATCTTTGCCATACGCAAGATTAGGCAGCTGACTGACGAGGCAACTGCAAAACTAGTTTATTACGCGTACTTTCACAGCCTTATGTCCTATGGATTATTAAGATGGGAACTGCAGCCGGTTTGAACACAATATTTATACTACAAAACAGGCTGTTAGGGCAATCTACAATCTGGGTTCACGGAATCTTTACGTAATGTTTTAATAAAACTGAAAACACCTCGCTATACATATTTGAAAACATCATGTACGCGCGTCAAAATATTATATGTTTGCTAAAAGATATTAGGCCGCGAGGGTCGAATTGAGCCCTAGAGCTACCCAGATTTAGACTGGACCTGAACCAAAAAATCTTTCATGAATAATAGTATAAAAATGTATAATAAATTAAATGCCTGCCAAACGCAACTGAATGATTTAAGCTTTTGTCAAAACAACGCTTATATAAAAGAAAAAGCCTACTATTCTGTTATAGATTATATTGAGGACCAAGATGTGTGGAAGTAGTTTATATTCTGCGCTTGCAAATCCCGTGGTAATTAAAAAAAATGTATTGGTCAAATTTTGTAAATACTAATATTTAAAAAAAAGAAAGACCGCAGAGTTTCTTGCCGGTTCTTCTCTGGACGGGTCTCAGTTTGTGAACCGGTGGTAAATGGATAATATTTGACGTCCATAAGTGCACAGTAGAGCCTAAATTGAATAAATGATTTTGACTTTGACTTTGATTAAAAGCCTTAGCAGTCCACTGCTGACATAGGCCTGTGTTAATGAACGCCAAGACGGCCGATCTTGCTGGCGTCCATTAAAAAGAGTTGCTCATAATTGCCACGCTGAGAAGGCGGATCGGTGATTGAGTCATTGCACTTGAACTGCGGATCTGTCTTACTCCCACTGTAAGGCAGATCTGCCGTCGAGTGGGCGGTGGGGTCATCATAACCCTACGCCAGAAATTTTCCATGATTATAAATAAACATTAATTTTAAAATAAAATCGCGATAGTATACTGTAGCTTTATAAATGGTAGCGGTATATGATAACTCATATCTTGGCTTAATTTTTTTAAATAAGGCTGAATTAAGTAACATCTTTTAAGACTAAAAACCAGATTTTAACGCGCCATCGTAAAATAATTATTCGGTAGGGCAACTCGATGAATTACTATGGAAAAGATATCATTACCTAAAGTATGAGGAAACTCGGTGAATTAGGAATAGATGTCATTAAAGTAGCTCCATTAAAGAGGTATATATTACATTTTTTGTTTACATCAAAGACGTTTATGGTAGTAAACGACCGACCCTCTTTGAGGCGCCGTAAAATTATTAAATTAGTGATAGTCTGTGCACACGGCACCCTTTTTTGGAGTTATACGAAACTAGGGACACGCACCGCTTGCTTAGCGATTACAAGTTAACCGAAATCGAGCTGATATCGTATTAATATCACCCCATGAGGTCACTTTCTATGATCATAACTTTATGCACTACGCCACAGTGATGAAGTCTTAAGGGATGTGAAAATATGTGCTGACAAACATAAAATTGATTGAATCAAAAAGACTTTACGGATTTTATTGCCTTTAATTAGTTCCGATCATTAACAAAGTTAAACTTAAGCATAAAATTACTGCTAGTCCCCAAGATAAATAAAACGGATAAATAAATAAAATACAGAAACGACGATGGCCGGGTACAAAACTTTGACAAACTTGTTACGTCTTTGATTTAAACCTTTAGTAATGTATTTTTTTAAATGACAATTAATAACTAAAATGTATTGCAATTACTAATGTTTTATCATCTAAAAATGTTCCCGCATAATTAAAAAAAATATAATTGCATACTCATCTCAAGGGAACTTATATAATACTAAACGATTTCTTATACAAAGATATATTTAATTAGTAGAACATTTAATAATCTGTTTTAATTTTGATGTTAATCTAAATACAATGCTTAAAACAGTATGAGTTTTTAAATGTTATCAGTACGTACGAAATGTCGTAAGTTTGTATGTAAAATATAATGCAACAAAACTTTTTAATTATAGCTTAGGGAAATGTACAAGAATTTATTTACTTTAGTGTTTGGAAATATTGTGAAAGTGTCATCTACGTACCTCTTGTGAATCCGATGATGAACAGGAGCTGATAGAAAGGCCTTATCCTCAAAGTCCTCCATAAAAATGTCAACAACAATGAGAGAAACTGGGCACCCCATAGCTACGCCATCCATCTGCATGTAGAACTCCTCTTTCCAGTATAACATTGACAAATTAAAAATTTTAATTTTCGTTACCTTTGCTTGTTTTTATTAAGGTTAACATTGTCTTACGCTATGTACAAAATAAGTAAGTACATCTGTATTACCTCCTTCAGATATTTATCATTGTTTACATTGGTCAGTTAATATTGTCAAAAGCTTCAAATGCAATTTTAAGCGTATAAAAGAAGTTTTTTTGTACTACGAACAACGTATACATTACGCATTTATCCCGATAATGTGGGCACATTGAATCTCCGGCAGATGTACTGTGATTGTGTAGGAGTCGTCTACGTAGGTGCGCTGCAATTGTTCATTAGGTATTTGTTGTTACGTAAACAAAATATTCCTATGTGTTATATAAAACAGTTCTAGACTTCAAACCTATGGTGACATCACTATGATAGGTTTGATAATATATGTATCTAAACATATGTACGTTAATTCAGTATGAGCAATATCTTTTAGTACTTTTGGTGATAGCTTCCATAATTTATAACATAATGTTTTTTATTCTACACAATTATTATAAACCATTATACTAACTATGGATAAGATGTAATCATACACGATTTTCAATGGCCCTTAACTAGGCAGTGTATTTATGCATAAATATTAGTGACGGATTTCGGTTTTTAATCGTAAACATAATAGCTTGTTAAAAAAGGCTTGTGCGATTTAACGCCAATGATGGATTATGTTGATCAACTTCCGAGTTTACCTAAATATTAGACATACCATAACCTAAGCTTCTAGAGCTACCTGAATAGACCTATATACTATTACGTCAGTACTCATGCGTACGCAATATGTGTACAATATTAACCCCTTGTTGCATATTAGAGTACGACATCTGTTTGTACCGAAGGGTACAGTCGTAAATGAAAAGGGACATATAATAAAAAAATAAGACGATAATGTTTAATTTGTATACAGGAAATAAATAACGTTTAAATATTTGTTTGTTTTCTTTTTTTTTAAATAAAGATGTTTTATAATTTTCGAAATAAAACACGTAAAATTTTAATTACGCTGTTACATATCTCTATATATATTTATTGTAATGATAAAATATGATGCATTATTATTATGATTTCTAAACCAATACGGAATTCACTACGAGCATTTATAACATGCAAAAGCATAAAACATTGATTTAATATTAAACTAAGGAAAATCGTAGAGTATAATACAAAGCTGTATTAGTTTTTATCATGTCCTTAAATATACTAGTAAGAAGTAATCGTAGAAGTATTTTAAAATAAAGTTCTAAGTATTTTCGCTCCGACTGTACCTAACCGTGAATGAGAGTGGCATTTGATTCCACTCAAGATATGCCAAATTTGCATACAAAATTATTGTCCATGACCATAAGTCTCGCGCACGATCGTTATGGGTTTCGCGGTAAAAAAACCATGTTACGGTTATCGCTCGGTTAATTTCCAATTGTTCGACATTTAACTTGAATTAATACCGGGGTCAGTAAAGTTCGAGAGGATTTGTTCAAATGAAAATAAAGTTTTAATCCACCTAATAAGTTTGATATTCGTTATATTTTTCGAAAATGATAAAACAAATTTGACACGTAATTTTGTAACCCAAACAAAAATGGATGTGAAATAAACTAGGCTTTCAATATAATTCCCTATTGAAAAAATACTTAAATGTTACGACGAACGTATTAAATTTAAAAGGTCAGCATGGATTTTTTTCGTGAAGTGTGAAATAACTGGTAAAACAGCAAATGTACATTTAATAAAAACTAAAATCGAAATTACTGTACAAAATAATATTAAATTTTCATATTATGATAAAAGCGTATTTCACATTTTTTCCTTGTCCTTATTTTTCTTCCTCTTACCCATGTTCTTCGTCATTTCAGTATTCAATATTTATTACCTACTTTTCGTTTCCATTCGTGTTTTAGTTCATATATTTCTTATTCGTTACTTGTTCTGTGCCTGACATAATTTTTTCAGCTTTACTTTTAAAATTTCGTCTTTAATGGTCTCAAAAATAATTTAAAACAACCTTTGATCTAATATAAAAGTCTAAACGAGTAAGAATTGATTCTGTGTTCCGTCTGAAAATGGTCTTACGCATTAAGAAAAAATACTAAAGCGCTATGCGAAGTTTCGAGTTCTTCTTGGAACTCTGAAGTTCTGTTTTTCGAAGCTTCTTTTCTTATTAAAAACAGTTATAATTTTTCTTTTTTAGTTTGTTACGACTATTCGCGTATCATACTCGAATTGTCTAAAGTATTAACCAATTGCTCTAAATATTTATAACAGCAACTTTAAAATAATGTACGTAAATATTATTTCATGTATTAAAACGGTAAAGGTTTAAGTTTTTTAATCAGGTTTAAAAGGGCATTGACCAACGAGTTTGCGATACAAAAAGGAAACAATGAATATAATTACGTCACAAAATTCCTGACCACGCCCGACGTTATGACGCGTGCATATATCATTAACTTAACAGGATAATTAGGCGCCTTTAATGCAGAAATGGTCATTGCCGATTAACGAACAATTGGCTATTGTCAACGTAACATGTTGCCCTAACAAAAGGCGCGTGTCCGCAAAATGCTATTCCGCGCGTAGGGAAGGGGTGGCAACGCATCTGCGCGGATTATTCTAATGTTGCCCGCCTGACCGCGGCGGTCCAAGATATTTATGATCGTGGGTTTTATGGTACTTGTTATTTTATTATTTTGAAGATTTATTATATCATTTTTAACGTGCGTAGCGTTTATAAATTAAGTCGTTAAGAAATATACTGTATACTTATTTGTCTATATATTAAACAAACCCGTGGCTGACTGTGATAAAAGAATAATTACGATTTACAGTTTAGAAAAATGTTAAAAAATACTATTCTAAATTAGGTCGCAGCTCGATAGACAGTTTAAGCAAGAAATTTAAAAAATAAATAATACCATTTCGCCTAAACACAATTCTAGACTTTTAACGTTCAGTTTTATATTTAGATATAAAAAAGCTCAAGCAAGCGGCACAAATGTAGCGGCTAATAGAATACATTTTACATTGATGGTTCGTAGACATATAAATTTCAATATTACCATCCTTTATAAGAAAATTACGGGTTAGATAAAGCGTAATAGCGGGTCCCGTCGGCGGTTCGACTATCTACAATGTCCGCTCCACGCCTCGGTTAATGCCGTAGGGTTGAAGGTTATTCGGAGCGAAATATATTTTCTTCAATTCAGAAAATAGTTTTATGTTCTTGAGTTGTATGAAAAAATTGTGGACATGTATTATGGGGAACATTTTACACTTAGTTTGGTATCTCTTAGTTTGGAGTAATCGATTATGTATTCATTTTATCTTTCTAAACATATCTGAGTACAACTTATAACGTATAATCTGTGCATACATTCTTAGTTTTTAATGTGTTTTTTAATGTTATGAATACGATATGAGCTTATAATAATAAAAAAATAAAGAAGACATTAAAAATCCACACTACAGTTAGGGCCTTACGATATACGTTTCGTTAAGGAATATACACTATCTTGGAACCTTTCTAACTAGATTATAGGATGCATTCTACTGTCTAGCGGTAGCCTACTGCCCTATTCTGAGATGAAACGACTTCAGTTGACTCATACTCACAGAACCTTCCATATAATAATAAGCAGCAGAGTTATTCAGTGCTCCATCTCTTATTGTTTTTGTAACTAAAAAGGTTAAATAACAGTTGTTTTTCTTTAAGGAAATGTAAGTAATTTCAATTGCATCAAAAAAACAATCAAAAAAACAAATAAAGGACTTAGCAGAGTACTTATAAATACGTCGAAACGTACGCCGTAGACAATGTAGACGTTGTACGAACGTCCTAAGATATGTCTAAAAAGAGAAAATATCAATAAAAACAAGTTGAAAAAACAGCTTGAATTATTCTAACTGCCCCTAGGTTATAAAATACTATAATGGTGGAATACGTAAATACAAATAAAATTAAGATAATTGAGTACTATAAATAATAATACAATTCTATGTACCTAATATAAACCTAATATAAATACATTGATAAAGTCATTAAGATATAAATCGCGGTGAAGGTCAGAGAGACCGTTAGATAAGAATTGAGAAGACGGTTAAACAAGACCAAAGGTTTGGTTACCTAATATCTATTCCCACAGAGAGAAATAATGGTGGCTACATTATTGCCGATGTCACAGAGATTTGTTCATATTAATCATATTTATAACGACGAATTGTTATTTTTTAAAGATTATTAAAATAATTTTCGGGTAAAAGTACAAGTTTTTATACTTTTTCTGTTCAGAAAGACAAAGTTAATCTAGTTAATATGTTGACAAACGCACAATATAAATTAAAGTTAAGAAAGGTAATTTCACTATTTGGTTGAGTCGCAAGCTTTTATGATAAAAGAATCGATATCTATAACTTGATTTTAAAATTTGGACCAACACTTTTTGTGTTATTTTTGTAAATGTCACGGAGTCATAAATAAATATTGTATACCATTTACTAGGTTGTATTGGTAGCGCGTATCAATTATTCATAGATCTACCCTTTTGTGTAGTGTGGATGGACGATATATGTGAATAAAAAACAGTCATGACTGTTGAAAAGACGGCAGATATATTCAGAACCTTTTCTAGTGACAATAAAGTTAGATGGTGAAACAAAAAGGAACGTAGTAACTTTAAATAAAACATTAAGATTTAGTAATAAAAAATACTGCTATGATCATTTGTTTTATTTTTTTTCGCTATAAAATAGATCTATTGAATAATGTCCCGTAAATAAATTCACTGAAAGTAAACAAATTACGAGCAAAAGGTTTATTAGCTTGTTTACAAATAGTTCAAGGACTTTCTAAAATTTGTTGCAGACGTAGAAAACGGGTTTTAATCAGGTCATCAGTATTATTATTTATCAAGTAACTGATTATTATTAGTAATGCTTACGGATAAGCAATGTAAGTGATATTTGCTTTGTTGAAACAGAGGGCTAAAAGAATAATAATTTAACGTCCAGGACCAAAGGGTGTGAACATCCTTTCTGGTCTAAATATTCGTTATTTCTAAGATTCATAATTTTTAACGATGCTTTTCTTATTCGCAAGCGAAAAATGGCCTTTTAAAAGTGACAATTTTATTAGTGCCGACTGCGGGGTATGGACCTAGGATTTTTTCGAGTAGATGATTAGCTACTACTAAGTTTTAAGTTTAAGTTATAAGCTGTACTTCCTTTCAAGTTATAGAACTGAAAAGATATCTATAAAATATCTCCTCTTTTTAGTCTTAAAAACGGCACCTAAAATAAATTACACTAAAAACCACCTTAGATCTTCCCGAAAACCGATACCACTGGATATTTTACCTCAATTAAACAATGTTTATGTTCCCACGTGTGTCTTCTTTATTAGCGGAGGGTATGGTTAACGTCTTTTGACGCTTCGTTGCGTCACGAAAATTCTTTTAGCATTTTTTTATCTGTTACTCACTTGTGCACGACTAAATTATTAACTAATATACGGATACAATTAATAAATGAGCAATGAATCTGCTAGCCATCGTGAGATGTAATGCCTCTTTTATTAATATAACTGAAACCTTTTTTGTTTTGTAAGTATGCTAGATATAAATTATTTAGCAGTATTTTTAGCATGACCACAAGTGAACAAGATAATACATTTTTACTACATATTGTTACTTACACTAAATATTAAAATTCTCACCAGTATCTATAATAGTAACGCGTTTACTTTATAAATCACTCTGCAGTGTAGACTGGTTTATAAAAAGAAAGCTTCGGAAGCTAAATTCATTTCAGTTCTTAAAGATGATGAATGTTTTAAAAGTAATGTTGTCGCGTATTGAATATTCAAATGTAAATTTACGGGTTATATTCATAAGTTGTATCTAATATCGAATTGGTGAAACGAATTTTGTGTGAGCTAGTCGCGGTTTTTAGAATTTTCTGCTCTAAAATTAGATTTAGTGGTTTGGTTTGCCTTAACTTGTCAGAAACGAAAACAAATAGATCCTTATAGATATTGGAAGAAGCAACATTTTAATAGGAAGTGAAATAGCTTTGTACGAAACAAGATAAACCATGACAAGAAAGTAACCTGTTGCGCACACAAATATCTGTAATATTTTTAAATTATTTTACAGTTGGCTTGCTTATCTTTCATGCATCATATATTTCTTCCAGTCACTTGTCTTTGGTAAGCTCAATCTAACATAGAGTTCGCGGGAAGCTACCGTCCCACGAACTAACTTCTGTCTTAAAGTAAACATTGTCAATGGATATCGGGTACCTAACATTTTATTGGGTACTAACCTCATATCGCCTTTGTATCTTTTGTAGGGTCTGCAAAGTTTTTGAATTAATAGAAATAGGAGTCGAACATATTTACGGAATGACTCATTTACTTACAAGGCCTTTAGAACCAAGTTGCTGTACCTTAAAAAAATATAAATTTACTCAATAAATATAAGGCGATATACAGAAATAAAACCATAAGGAAAGTCTGTAGACACTAAAATCTAGAATTTTTATAACCTTTCATTTTAATTTCGCGCCTTTCACACAGCCCCAACGGCGCTACCGCTGCGTCGTGGTTGCTTTTTAATCTGTTGACAAAAGGCGCGTCACATGCGAGCGTTCATTATGTCGGATGTTAAATTGAATTAAAGCTAATTCGATTTTAAGCCAGTGAAGCGTATTTAAAATCTGCGGTATCACGCCCCAATAAATTAAATATGGAGGTAATATTATAGATTTGCGTACTAAATTTATTTTAAAGTTGGAAAGTGCAATGGCAGCTTTATATTTTTCTTGGCTTTAATTGAGTAGCCTAATTGGATGAACGAAATTTCTAGCAGAGACGACATAGATAGTCGTAGTTGTATTGTTATATCAGAGGAAAGGTTTATGAAAACCAAAACATGGATATATCCATGTTTTGGTTTTCAATCTTCGTCCTTATTGAATACTTTTTTTTACTATTTATATTAATTTTATAAAGAACACCGGAATCATGTAACAAAGGAGATGAACAGTAAATATTTACACGAAAAAGATCAAAATTAAGCGATTTTCTAAATTAAATAACGGTTCTTACTTTTCAAATATATTATTACTAACAAAAAGAAATAATATTATAAATAACACTACATAAGAAGTACTAAATGGAAAAGGAATCTGTATAAAATGTCAAAATTATACGTCACTTTCAAAAGATTCAATAGACCATAGTTTGTTTTTTATCACTGTTGTAATACTTCCAGACTCTTGTCTTTGGTAAACTACATCTAACTCAGAAGTCAATAATTGCATCTTGTAATAAGTTAAGAAAGGTTTATAACGTATTCTTCTTTAATATGCTGTGTTTCAAATATGTAACAATCAAAATAGAAAGTACATGTTTCAACTGCCTCTGTAGGCTAGTGGTAAGGGCGTGGGCTTTCAAAACCGATGGTAGTGGGTTCGAATCCTGCGGGGACTCAACAAGTTTTCATTGTTGTTTCCTAGTTGGTTAGGGCAATTTGGGCGTTCACCCAATTGTCTGAAAGTAAGATTATCCATTTGTCGGATGGGAATTTAAAAAGTCGACTACCAACCTACCAACCCACATTAGACCAGCGTAGTGGGATACTGCCCAATAACCCCCTAATGGAGAAGACCTATGTTCAGCAGTCGACTTACACAGGCCTGTGACGATGATGACATGTTTCACAATTTATTTTGTACAGTAATCGTAAAGAGCGTTAATGAGCAGTAACAAACAGTTTTAATTTAGAAAAATACAATTTTTTAATAAGGTATCTAAAATAAAACTGAACCTGTTGCATCATCCAATCTATAACTTCGAAAGTCATGCGCCTAATTTTGATAAACTTTTTTCAAATTCTTGTTGCCTACTGATATTTTCCTTTGATTAATAAGAAGCCTAAAATGTAAGATCAAAAATGTCTATGCGTCATATTTCATCTCTTTCGGTTGTGTACACAATCTTTACAGCCATAATAATAATATACTAATATGTCATTACTTAATCAAATGCCGATGTACTAGTTCATTCAAATAATCTTTTACAATTATTCAAAGTCATTTAAATCACCTAATAAATACAAATTTATACATGTTACACAGTGATTATTTTACTTAGTGGTCATGTTAAACTTCATCTTTCAAATAATAGTACATTTAATGAACACAATGTGATGATATATCATTAAAACGTTGGTCATCATGAAGTTGATATCAACTTTGGGCAGTTTTGAATAGTCATGATTGTGAAAGTCGAATGGATAGTGAATAAAGTCGTTACAAGATATTGAGTACCCATCGGACCCGTATTAGAGGTTTGGGGAGCGATGCGGGCGGCAGATGCGCCGAGGGACACTTTTTAAGCGTTTTCACGGGAACAATTATGCCCATTGTCGGTAAACTAAACGTGAGGTGACGTAATAAATGTTTTGACGAGAGTTAATTTTTTTGTTTTTTAATGAAGTGGCGCAGTGCGTTCAACTGATGATAAGCCTTGTTCTAGAAGAAACACAATCACTGCTATGAATCTGGGATGTTACATCTCTTTTAGCCAGTGATTTTGCTAGTAATGGCGCCCTTTAAACTGAGCATAAAATAATGTTTTAACTATAACTGCAAAACGTAGGCACCGAATTGTTACTTCACTAGGCAGTGCTCTGTTAAAGTGAACGTATGTACCTTCAAAGTATTTTGTTAATTTTATACTTTTTCCGGCTGTATTGTCTAACCTGTTACCTTACCATGCCTTGTTACCTTACCTACAAATTCTACACAGATTATTAACTAAACAGGTTTCAACAGGTTTTTAGGAAAACATATACGCATTAATATATTTTAATTAAAGTTAAAATATCATTAATAAATACAAAATAATACATCATTGATTATTAGCCTGTGTTTGCCCACTCCTGGACATAGGTTTCCCCAAACGCACGCCTTCTCCATTTGGAGGGTTTTTGGGACCAAAAAGACCAAAAAGAATACAAGCTTTCATCAACTCGCTAAGAACTGTACCTTACCAGATAGATGGACATGGCTCTCTAATGTTGTTGGAATTGCCGCTTTGGCATTTTAGGAAAGTAGGAGAGAATACTTTTATCACTAGTCAATAAATCCGGTTACTTTAAACGTTCCATTATTACCTACCGTTGTAAAAATATAATAGTCAACTATGTCAATAACACGGCTACCCTTTCGTAATCAGCCTGTGTTAGCCCACTACTGGACATAGGATCTGGACCTCCCCTACCTCTACCCTTTAGCCATAACAAACATCGGAAGCAAGTCAATTAGTGACATATCGCATGGCGTGTGGTCACAATTAATTCGGGCAACGGTACGCCACGCATATAGACATCATTGCTTGATGCGTTTTTAAACGCGTGCACATGTAGTTGTAATTGTTTTAATATTTGCTACGGAACGGCAGATGTGCGTCCAATTATTTGATGCTACTGTTAGGGTACGCTTGGATGTTTAGTATTGGTATGTTTCGTGACTCAGAAAAGTGTTATTTTGGATATTGCGTGATCAGTCAATTATTTTGTCCGGTATTGGAATATTTTGTGGAAAGTGACGTTTTGGATGTTTCCGTCACTAGGAAATTGTATTTTTTTTAACAAATAATACAATTTTAGGGATTTTATTCATAATTATTTAAAAATGAACACAGCAAACCCTTGCCAGGGTCCACGGTCACGGGATCGACTAAGATGTTGCGCGTCGAAGTTTAAACAATATTATTTCGATTTCTTTCTACTTTTAATTTTAATATTGTAAAGTTAGTAAACGTAATAAAATCCGTAAAATTGTATTATTTATCATGTAAAGAGTTTGCGTAACCTACATTTAAGTATTTTTATCTAATATTACCGAGCTGTAAAAAACTAGTTTTTTGCGTTTAGCAAGTAATTTGAGGCCCATAGAGGAAAATTATTTTCTTTTTGTTTTCTGGAATAAAGTATGGGTTTAAATAGTATGGACTTATTATCTGAAAGTATTAAAGTATTGTGAAAAATATTGTGGTGCTCCCCAGCCAAAATAGAACTGCCGTTTTGCCCGCTAAACAATGGTTGCTTCTTTCCGTCACCTCTTTTGCCAGTGCCGTAACAACGTGATGACAATATTCGTCGACCCCAGCGTCAGTTTTACAGGCTCCATCTTTTCGGGAGTATTAAGCCAACTATATAAGCAAGTGCCATGCCACAGCAAATAACACGGCACCTCCTCTTGAGCCCTGTGGGGTTTAATAGTATGGACTTATTATCTGAAAGTATTAAAGTAAATTGAATAATGATGATGGGCATGATACGATGCGGTTTCGATGCTCAGATGGATGCTCCTTTAATTTTTTTTTAATTTTTGCAGGCCTCAGTTTAAAGTTTTAGTTTTATTAAAGTAGGGTTAAGGTACAACAACGGACCGCTGGAGTCGGAAAATTGCATAGTGGAGACTGAGGCTCGGCAAACATAGTGTGGGACGCCCTGCGGCAAGATGGAGTGTCCGGTGTGGGCTGGATGAAAATAGCCGAAGATCGGAAGCGGTGGCGTGCATCAGGGGACGACTATGTCCAGCTGTGGACTATCACAGGCTGATGGAGGTACAACAACCGCGGTACAACCACATACAGCTTTTTTTAAGAATATCAAATACCAAATAAAACACTAATAATATTTTAATATTTTTCACAATATAATAAACATGTTAAAAGGAACAGTTTAAGATGCTTATTCGCGAATATGCCTCTTCATTCGTATATTTTGTTTTGGAATAGTTTTCATAATCTGTACTTAAAAAATAATTAAAATATAGCTTATAACTTGCCGGTCAATTGCAAACATAAAGTGCATTCCAATTTCAAATATGACAGAGCAACGGTCAAAGGACATTAATCGTTTGATTTATGGCAACCCTCGTCAATGTTTACCAACGCGTCACCATAGCGAGTCATGGCAACAATCTCGGGATAAATCATGACGAATATTAATTGTGAATGCAAATTTTCAAAGTCGCACGCCAGATGCGGTGATAACGCACCGCAAATTGCTCACGTGTCGCTTTTTACCACGAAAATTGTGATATCTAAAATCAAAATTAATACGCAAATTAGCAGTGTTCTGTGTATTTGGTTTTGCATTCAATAATGTAATGTTTTGTCGGTTGTTATGTTAATGATATTTGAGTAGTGTTTTGAACATATTTAAGGTAAATAAAATGAAACAATACAACGTTTCATTTCATTCAATTTGTGTTCATATATCCATAGGTGCTTCATTTTATACTATAAACTGATCAAGGAGTTCTCTGGTATAAGTGTCTTATAAGAAATATGAATTGAATAAAAGAAACCTGTTTACTGAGTGACTAAGTGAATGCGTTATATAACATTTAAAAAAAACATATTCCCATTTTTTTATTTATTAATTGTAATGTTTTTAATGTTTATTTTTCTTTTTTGTATATCGTTTTGTTTTTTAAACTTTAATTTTAATCGATACGCGGGCTTAATACTCAAAGCCATTACATATCTCGCTAGTGAGGACTAATACAAAATACACTCAAACGAAAAGCTTGCAGAATATCAACTATATAAACACTTTTGTCTTTTATAACAATTGGTCGTTATAAATTAACGTTCTATTATTTTGATTTGCTTACTGCGTCATCTATTTATCGTAATGTTATACATATGAACCTTCATCTTCTATCACTCTATATATTAAAAAAGAAACTGCATCAAAATCCGTTGCGTAGTTCGAAAGATTTATGCTTATATGGACAGAGAAAGAGACTTTGTTATATATTGTGTAGAGAAGTGTCATGTGTATTCCGCCTTTAGTCTCTATATGATAAAATGTTTCTTTATGTACCAAATGAATGTTTCTTTCTTTCTTCTTTCTAATAAGTATTTATCGTTTACTAACATTAAACAGAAATGACATTGGCATTATTTAACTATTTCACACACATCACATCATCAGCCTTTATTAGTCCACTGCTGGACATAGGCCTCCCCTAATACACCCCTATCCATTAAGGGGTTTGGACCGTATCCCACCACGCTGGTCCAATGCGAGTTGGTGGGTGGACCGACTTTTTTACATGCCCATCCGACGCATGTATCATCTTACTTTTCAGACAATTGGGTGATCGGCCCAAATTGCCCTAACCAACTAGGAAACAACAATGAAAATTTGTTGCGTCCCCGCAGGATTCGAACCCACGTCCTCCGGTTTCTAAAGCACACGCCTATACCACTAGGCTACGGAGGCAGTTTAACTATTTGCTTTGTTTAATTTATAATGGCGTGGAGTGTATTATTAAATCGTTCTTATAGGAATATACATTTAATCTCTCTTCATTGAAGCAGATTATATCATCTTAAGTATTCATATGTCCATTGCCAAACATTTTAGCATGTGTTGCAATGTGTAGCACGTGGATATCATATCAGAGTTTCTTTTTAGCATTCAGAATTTCAATTCAAAAAAGTTAATTTATCTGTATTAAAAGGTAAAAAGTCGTGGTCTGTCAAATAATCAAGCTTTTATCAAAGTGAATAAAACGTCGGAAGGTAAACATTAATGAAAATAATCACAAAACGCCATGAAACCAGTCAATTTCCTTATAGTAAATTCTCATCATCTAACAAGACAGAATATGACATCCGAAGCTATAGTTAGTTACGTTTAACTGAATAACGATAAAATAAATCGAAGTTACAAAACGTATTATATATTATAAGATATCTGCAATGTTAGGTTTAATTTTTAACATCATATTTTGCCATTTTTGAACAGTTGCTAACATTTCAGTGTAAGTTCAACGCATGTCATATTTTAACGCATTGTCCATCGTAAATACACCCGTATTACATACTGTGTACTCAACATTAATGTGTTGCCACACTATAACGTTTGTTTGTTGGATAGGGGCGGCAGATGTCCAGGCGAGTGTGGCCGCGACGAATTCGTGAACATGCTTAAACAATGTTTATGTTGGTGTTGTACAATCGATTACAATAATGGTGTGTTGTCATTTATTGCGTAGTAATGATTGGGGAGCCAATTTGAGATTTATGCTTTTTGCTAATTTTTTTGCAAAAGGAAATAGTGATGTTAATTTGATAGAGCTCTGAGTGACTATTCTAGTTTATTTATATTACAATTTCTCTAGATATTATTAGGTTATAAAATGAAGTTGCCACATGCTTATTACTTGGTTATATAAGCCATGCACGATAGCTAAAAACACTTGATTTATGTCTTATTAGTAGAATAATAATTTTCGTATAAGAATTCAATATGAATGGGATAGTTAAAATATTTCTTTGTATTTTTAGATCAACTTTTAACTTTAAATCCAATATGGTACTATGTCGTTTAACCACCTCCGTGGTCTAGCGGTATTGGCCCTTGCTTTATATACCGGAGGTCGTGGGTTCGAATCGGGTTGGGACCATTTGGGCTGATCACACAATTGTCAGGAAAGGAAGATGATCCATGCGCCGGTTGGGCATGTAAAAAGTCGGTCCACCCACCAACCCGCATTGGACCAGCGTGATGGGAAACAGCCCAAAACCTCCTAAGGGAGAAGGCTTGCATTAAGCCTATGTCTAACAGTGGACTAACACAGAGTGAGAACGATGAGTATGTAGCCAATCTTATGCTACTGTTAATTATAACAATTTCGTTGCATATTTTTATTTATTTAGTAAATTTTACGAGGAACACATAAATTTGGGTTTTAACAAAAAATATTTTAGCAATAATTTTGTGCATAATTCGTTAAAAGATAGTTATATCATTTTTACCCATCTGCAATGAGAGTTATATCTTATTATTTATTACTCATTATAATTTATTTGTATATATTATTTATTATTAAATAAAAACAATATCATATAAAGGTTACAAATGAGGATTTATAATATCAGTAAAATGTAATATCATGTTATTTTGTTCTTTAGTAAACTAAAAGCGAACAGCCACTGACGATGGTCCGAACTTATTTATATTAATGATGGGTCTTCGTTTTCCATTATCAACATGAAAAGGTCAGCTAACATTACAGTATTGTGGTACATTAATCATTTATAGAACTTTTTGCCCTTCCCTGAATCCTACAATTTGTATAATGTATTGTGATGGGGCAAAGTTATAAGGAAGGACGAACTAGCAGCAAAGTTTAGCAGTGGAAAACTTATTGTAATTGATAATATAGTAACAAGGTTTAAAAAGGTATTGGTTATTCCTTTCTTTAAGGTTATAAACGCAAGATCACTATCTTGCGTTCATCATCATGATCATCAGCCTGTATAAGTCCACTGCTGGACATAGTCCTCTCCTTCTCCATTAGGGTATTTATGGACCGTATCCCACCACGCTGGTCCAATGCGGGTTGGTGGATAGACCGACTTTTTACATGCCTATCCGACGCATGGATCATCTTACTTTTCAGACAATTGGGTGATCAGCCCAAACTGCCCTAACCAACTAGGAAACAGCAATAAAAATTTGTTGAGTCCCTGCAGGATTCGAACCCACGTCCCCGGTTTCTAGTACACGCCCGTAGCACTAGGCTCGGAGGCAGTTGCGCTAGTAACTGTAATTTTAAAAATCCTTAAAGTTTAATTTAAACTGTTAACAAGTTATGAAAACCAATATCAAAATAGATAAGTTACTTCTGACCGTTTCTTTAAAAATGTATATTTCTAGCCTTTACGTCATATTCCACAATCACATGATAATCGTTTCTCATCGCATATAAAACATTGCAAGTAAAAAAAACAAAAACATTAAAATTAATACCTGAACTTGAACAGAATCTATTGTTACAAAAGGTTAAAACTTTAACAACGTCAACGAGCTCTTGTGTAATGTATAAAATAAGCTATAATAATATAAATGTATTTCACTCAACCTTGACATTGGCAGAATCATCGAGTTACGCTTCTCCCTCTTTCACTATAAGTGAGAAAAAATAAGCATTTATAAAAGCCATTATAAAGAAAGAGGGAGAAGAAGAGTAATATAAACTACATTATTTTTCATGGAAAAGAAAAAGTCCCGCTGAGTTTCTTACGCCGTTCTTCTCAGGTCAGAGGCTTCCATTTCCGAACCGGTGGTAGATTATTTGACAATCAATAAGAAAGTGTAATGCTTCCATATTGAATAAAGATATTTGACTTTGACTTTGACTCTCTGTTCTTCTCTCCGTTGTACTTTAAAAGATATGTGAAAGCAATACATGTTTTATGTTTGTAGATAGTGTTTCGTGCAGTTAAAAAGTTTACTATTGCTTATAAGCTTTATAATCTAGAGAACTGACTAAACGAGAGAAACAATTTAATTTTTCAGATTTATCACAGGGAACACTTTTAATATATCTATTAGCCATTTAATTGGTAGGTTTGATACAGCAGAAGTAAAAGTTAATTTAAATTACAGCAAAACCTTGACGAATTAAGGGTAAACAGGGTAAACTATATATATTTTATTACATTGTCTAAGGAAAGAAAACTTAAAATTATAGTTTATTGCGTATATAGTTTAATAACGCATAAATTATAAAAGTTATCAAAGACTTAATATGAAACTGCTAAGCATACTTTGTGCTAGATGGCATACTAGCTACTAACCTAAATATTTTTTCGTGTTACTTTAACCAGATACATTTTATCCAAAGTTAATATAGTTTGTTCTTTCTTCTTCTTATTCTTATTAATTTTTTAAAAACTCAAAAATATTTTCAATGTTAAAATGCATGCTCATAAAAAATCCATGATGATGATAACAAATCGGAAATCAAATTTATTAACTTTTGGGTTTTGACATGAAATGTTGCTGTTGGTGAAATAAATCTTCGTCTTATTTGTAAGTTATTTTGTCGTTCTAATAAGATTTGTTGGGATTTTAGGGATGTAAAAATAGTCTTTTGAATCGGGACCGACCTTCACATTATTCCTCATTTCTTGCAATTTCTTGCAAGTTTAAAAAGCAATGTCACAATGTTTGTGGCATTGCGTTTAAATTATCTTTTCCTATTAAATAAATATTTTCGTAATAATGCTGATTACATTGCGAAAAATTAAAAAAAATTGTATTATAATTTGATTCAGATTAAAAATGCTTTATAAGAAACATTTGATCGTTTTTAACGAAGAAAAAAACGATAGTTTCATAATTTATTGACAGGTCGTTTCCACTCGACCAGATGACATTGCCTTATTAAAATTTAAATAACTCATTAAAGACCTTACTGCATAACTATAGAGTTGAAATTCGTTAAATATGTTGCAATATAATGTTAGCTGCAGTAGTTAAATAATACAACTTAAATTTGGTATTATAGACTCTCACTGATGAATATTAAGTTCAAAGTCCATTGAAGTAGATTATTTTATTCGTTGCATTTAAAACAAGTGTGAACAGCGATAGTAATCGAATCCAACAAAAGTCGATTAAATGGACTTTAAAAAACTGTTGAAATTGAACTAGCACGTGGTACTTAAGAAATAACGATTGAAGTTTTAAAACCATATATACATTGATTGCATTATTTTAGCCACTTATGGATTTTTTTATGACAAAATATTTCAGTATTAAAATCTTTTTTGTATGACCAATTGATTTGATGAATATTAAAAAAAAACTGCTTGCTTTTTTGTGGCCAAGAAACATTGCCATTGCATTAATTATATCTCTCTCAAACAAGATGCGTGTGCGCATCTAGTTTGAGAGAGATATAGTTAACGAAAAACTAATTCTGTTAAAACATTAATTGTCAAGATACAACATCTTTTGCTAGCCATGAATAAATCATTAATTGTAGATTGTTCTTCAATGTCGTTGCAGTTATCAAAGATTATCACCGCATCAAAGTAAAATATTTTTACGACTCCTTCCAGACGGATAGGTAACATTGATATTAGGTATTTTAATATATGTGGATCTTTGAGATGTACTTTATAAATTTACCTGTTCTAATAGCAGGGCAGCGATGTTTCTTGTATTCCCTTCAATTTTAAAAAATAATTGTCCTATGCAACTATGTGTAAGTTGGAACATATAAGTTAAGCAGAATAAATATTGCGTCTTCATAACTTTTTCATATTTACTGCTTACCGTGACATCGCTACAGTGATAAAAATAATTTATAATAAGCATCACTATTATCAAATATCTTCCTAAACTAGTTCTTTCCAGCCTTTTAAACAGATATTTGCTTAAGATTAGCTTCTAAATTTTTCAAACAACTGCAGATCGTTAAAAATACCGTATAAAACTTTACAACGGCAATATCGATTTTACTATCGATATTTAACATTTTTGTTAGTCGACGGCACAACGGCACGCGACAACAACCTTTGCAACCGAAAAACAGTTATTAAAAAAATCTTAAGACGTCCAGAATGCATTCGCAAATAAAACGCCGGCTGCGTGTCAAGCCATTCATTGTGATCCAGTTTCCTATTCAATAATGCCGCCCGCGCGATTTTTTGCCGCCATCTTAAATCCTGATTCGTACTATTCAGTGTTACGTTAATAAGTATATTCTTATAACTTCACTGCACGTGCGTAATAATAATTGGAACAAAAAGCGAATTTATTTGAAAGAAGTCCGTAAACATCAAAGATGAACGGTTTCATGTCAGGATGAACTACTGTTGACAATTTGAAACGCAGAACAAAGTGTGGTTTGTGACAAATTGCAACGCGGGGGTTTGCAAAGAAAGTTTCGAGACAACTTTTGGAACGTTGACAAATGTTAAATAATGAACCGTGGCGTCGGACGGCCGGACGACCAAGTTTATTTACAATAGAGGATACGGTTTATTATATTTTTTTCAGAGGTGAACGCTTAGACTTTTATCATCATCATCAGCCTGTGTTAGTCCACTGCTCGATATAGGCCTCCCCTAATTAATGCAAGCCTTCTCCATTAGGGGGTTTTTGGACCGCATCCCACCACGCTGGTCCAATGCGGGTTGGTAGGTGGATCGACTTTTTACACGCCCATCCGACGCATGGTTCATATTACTTGTCAGACACTTGGGTGATCGGCCTAAATTGTACTAATCAATCAAAAAACAACAACAACAACACAACATTATTTTCCCCGTGGCATTCGAACCCACGGCCACTGCTGTATAATGCAAGGGCCAATACCGCTAGGCCACGGAGGCGCTTACACATTGGTTACAACTTATTATTCATGATTTAGTGAGACTTAAAAAAAAACACATAATATTTTCAAATTGTAAGTAATTAGTGTAATATTAAGAGGTATTGTCTTTGTTATTAAATAAACCAACGTCATGTGTTTTGGCGCGCACACACTTTGACATCACGTTTCGTTTTTCGCATATCACGTATTCTTCGGTAGTACAGGATCAGTATTTATTTAAAGATACCACAAACATCCTTTAAAAACATTTTTACATGAAGTAACTATATATTAAGTTATTGATATGTCTGCAAGATTAAATACATTCTCAATTAAATTTCTTTGCAAATATATATTGCACGACGTGATGTGATATTCGCTTTAGTTAATTTCCCACGCAGATCACTGTTGCAGAATTCCCTTTGTGTAAAGAGTGAACGCTTGATACTTTTATTCAGGCTAAACTGAAGCCGTCAACATAAGAATAGCTTGAGACATCGTAGATTCATCGTTAGCTAAATCTTTCGTTATTAAATAATTGTGTAATTATGGCTTAATAATATTTTTACTGTCCTGGTTTTGTGGTTTGCTTAGTTGTGTTTGAAATATGTGTGTACGTAAGTTTGTTCAGATGAGGTTTATTTATTAAACTTTATTTACTCGAAGCCGTGACACTTGGTTAAATAAGATTATTCCGGTATCTACAGATATGATGTAGCATCTGTTTCGGTAACATATAATTTTTTATCTAAATTTATATACCAGAACTTATAAGTTTTTTGCGGTATACCGTATATGGTTAGGTTCTATTTATCTCCTCTCGTTGAATAATTTAGTTACATTAACTCTGATTAAGTATGACAGCCTCCTTCGGTGGCCCTTGCTCTATATACCAGTGGTCTTGAGTTCGAATCCTACATGAAAACCTGGTGTTATCTGTTTTCGGATTGATTTCAGCAATATGCGCCGACCAAAATACTTTTTGCCGAAGAGTAAGATAATCCATCCTTAATATGGGCATGTAAAAAGGACCGACCTGGTCAGGAGTCGAACGGATGTCTGTGTCCCAAAATCTCTGATAACTAATAGATCCATTGGATGCCGTTTAACCTTTGAGCTATGGTGGGCAGATGCTAGCTTTGCGTAAAAACTGTTGAGTATTACCTAAATCTGGATGGCTGATGGATGGATTAGGAAGAAGAAGATACACGGGAGGTTTTAAAAGTTTAACTTATATCCAAATTTATGGGTTACTAGCAATGTCTTTTTAGTATACTTGTACATCGCTTAAAAATAAACACAATTAATATATTTTGCTGCTCACGCGAATACTACACATGATAAATATTACAAATTTTACGGCTTTTATGGCAACGTCGAAACCTTGGGTTTAATTTTAAATAATTGTGAAGTAATTAAGGGCCATAAAATCCATATTATTAATCAAATAAATACAACTTTTGTACTTTCAGCTTGTACAACAGATTTATCTAAAACACACGAAGGAGTTACTGGTATTTGATTATCGATATCAATCCAAAGTTTATTTTTACAACTGTAACGCATATCTCGGCAGACGCGTTTTTTCGGCAGACGGCGATGCAAGTAAACACGTATCGCACGCGCCGCACCTGGTGTGTAGTGATGGGACAATCTTGTGAATTAAGTAGATAGTAGGAGATATCGATATTATTTGTAGGTGCAATTATAATTAGTGTGTGGACGAAGGAATAGGCCTTTGAAATTAACATAACAAGGGATGTGAGTTCCAGTCTATTAGCAAAACAGAGTTGAACAATTGTTTTTGATAAATCGCCTGTTTGAATGTTAGCTAATCAACACTCACATAAGCATACTTTAATAAAATTGTTAAAACATTGCTTAGAATCTAGTTCAAAGCAGTTTACCCGTTTGATTGTGGGGTCAAATGCCAGTAGAAAAGACTAAAATCTTAATAATTGGCGTTTCTGTTAACAGACAGCCGAATAGGCATTTTTGCAGTGCCTATTGTATCGCAAGCTTGTTATTAAGTATGCAACCTGAACTATGTGTATGGCAGATAAGAGACCAGTGACTGCCCCGGGCATTTCGTAATGTATATTAATATTAAGTGATATTCCTGATAATTATCCTTAATTTTTTCTACAATAAGACTGTTTAAAATGTAAAATTTCTTAAGATCCTTGTACGCCGTCAACAACTTAAGTGTAACCATAAATGAAAATAATATGTTTATTTTTAAAAAATTTAATGTTCTTATGCGTATAATCTTTGTCTTTAAATCGTTTCATATTTATATTAAAATTACCACGCAACAAATAAATTTAATCAATTTTAGTTTTATCGATAGAAATTTTTCACCACTACAACCAAACATCGTTCACCCGCGTTTCTTCTTGCGAATACACTGAATGAAACTCCTTTAAGAGTTCAAAAATTTATACGATTCAAATTGTAGACGCCCGACAGCTGAGTCGTACCATTGTACTGAAAACACCATTGGAAACCGCATGAAACAATAATTCAAGCAAATCTCAACCCTAAGCTTTAAGCAATAACGCTCATTTATATAATATTTATTGCATTGTAAATCGTAATTTAGCCTATTCTTTATTCAAAATTAGTACTCAAATTACTTGACTTCATTCTTTACAATTTGCATATTCTATTACATGGGGTTAAGCTCTTTGCCCGTGCCGATGTATTGTGCAATTAAAAATGGTGTAAATATCATACGTAAAAACGGCAGTTTGCTGTGATTATGTTGTTTTTTCCGTTAAATAATTGTGGGTGTCTTCAACACGCGCATTTGTAATAAGAACCTTAATTATTGTATCGGTATATTTAATTTCGTCAAGCGGAAACTAAACTCTGTTACACAATTTGTAATTACGCAATACCTTAAAGTATTCATTGCTTTTTTAATAATAATTAGTAAACTGTTACTTTGTCAATGTATTTATATTGCAAAACTAAAATTCACCACTTTCTTTTGTTTGAACGACCTAAAGATAAATTGGTAGCTATCTCACGGTGATCGCGTTGATGACTTTCAAAAATCACATTAAAATAGAAAGAACGAGTATTGTGTTATTCTAGTTCCTAAAATAATTGAATAATTAAAGGTCAATCAATTATACGACCTAATCTATTAATAGTTTGTTAATAGCACTATCCACAACTAATTTCGTAAGACGACCGTACGTCACAAGCAGCTATTGGTTGTGAGGCACGATATGGGAAATGATAAATTGATTTTGATTGAGTTCAATGGTTTTGCGTGTTATGTGTTGATTCTGAATTTCTCATACTGTTATCGATGGCTAGATATAAAATCATCATCTATCAATAAACTAATACTTGATTTTGTTAAACAGAATTTTGCTATTATTATTTACCCACCAACCCGCATCGGACTAGCGTGGTGGGATACGGTCCATAAACCCCTTAATGGAGAAGGGGCGCCTATGTCCAGCAGTGGACTTACGTGGGCTGATGATGATATCAGTCACGTGATTACATAAGCTTCGTCTAAAGTTTTTTTGTGGCAAATATAGCCTTATATATGTAATTTATTTTCATATATACTAATGTAGACTACGTGGGTTATTGTTGTTAATCGACTGACATTACCTTTATGCCTATATTAGCTTTACTACAAATAATACTTTTTATAAATTCATAGTACATATAAACAGGGTAGACAAATAAATTCAATTTCTCATCAAAATTGCTCATGCAAGACTATGTTGCATCTGTGACAGTGACATGATTCTAATGTCACTCTTGACGTTTAATGACAGGACATCAACGCCCTTTTAATGTAATATCGAGTGAATTTTTATTGCTTTAAATGTGACAGCTTTTGTAATTGTTTACAGTTGATATAGTCATTTGACATACTGTGCACATGTATTGTGCTGTTCTCAATTTCTGACACCTTTACTGTTACTATCCTATAATTTATTGTGTACAAGAAGGCGTAATTTTGATTATAACATTAGAGAGTGTAGCGGACTGCGAAGAAGGCATGTGCTGCCATCCTAATCTGGATAAGAGGAGTGTAGTAGTTTGTAGGCCGATTTTTAAATCCTCTGCCGCAATCCTGGCTGCACCGCAGATGCGCCGTGGAGGAGTCATAGAAAAAGGGAACATTCTAACTTCTAACACCAAGGCGTTCGTTGGGGGCTGGAAGTATCGTTTCTGCAAGGGCTGGGATCTCCTGGCTCCCATTGTCACTGAGTAACAGATTCCGGGAAATCGGGCATTCTGTTACCCACATATACGGGCCGAGAAGATGGGCGCGTTAGTTCCGTTACTTCCAGCGGTTCAGTATGCCGTAGGGCTAAAATGCTTCGGTGGTCAGCGCTGGTAGGTTCGCAGAAGCCTGACAAACCGTTCCTGTGACCCCCATGTCTAAGGCACCAGAGAAAACAACGTGGTTGTTTTAGTCAGTGCGAGTCCGACATAACTCGTGTTTGCTCCCTGCGAAGGCGGAATAGGCATTTCGCCACTTGAAAAAATGTCGACACGGCGGTCTTTAGCAGTGGTTACAGCACACCAGGGCCTTATTATTTGATTAACCGACATTCGTCCATAGATTGCAGTACCCTTTGGGTTCTAGGGTAGCCTGGATTAGAACCCGAACCTATTAATAACTTGGAAAAATTACTAGGAGGAAGAACTGAATTGTAATTATAATAAGAACAAGAATCGTAAAAATATATCATACATTCAATTTTGTTAGAACGATAGTTGTTTTAATGTTATTATCAAGTTTAATAAATTATAAAATTTGAATTTCATCTTAATAGCTTAAGGATGTATTCCGACTTTCATGTACAGGTTAATATACGGTATAAAAATAACTACATTAAGTAAACCTATAAATATTGTATTATAACTATAGAGCCGAAGTTGTTATAGTAATTTGCGTGTATTCTAGTTGCTATTAAAAGCTATTAACAATATTTCCTTCTGCAGTGCAAGAGTTCTCTTTTAGAACCAAAGTGTTTCTCATGTGTGAAGATACAAGTAAAGTTGCGTATAACTTAAGCGAGCCTAGACTGTTAAATTTAACTTTACCTTTTTGTCTATATTTACAATTGATTAAGTTTGTCCTCCTAGCCATTTTCGGTTCGTTATCTATCAAAGTTTACCTAAATAACATTTTTCATTCACTTTATGGCATCGGACCTTCATAACCTAAAGGGTAAACTGCTTTCGATGAATGGATTAAATCTTAGTATATTTAAAGAGGGACTGCTTCCGTAGCCTAGTGGTATGGGCGTGTGCTTTAGAAACCGGAGGTCGTGGGTTCGAATCCTGCGGGGACGCAACAAATTTTGATTGTTGTTTCCTAGTTGTGTAGTTGGTTAGGGCAATTTGGGCCGATCACCCAATTGTCTGAAAAGTAAGATGATCCATGCGTCGGATGGGCATGTAAAAAGTCGGTCCACCCACCAACCCGCATTAGACCAGCGTGGTGGGATACGGTCCAAACCCCCTAATGGATAGGGGTGTATTAGGGGAGGCCTATGTCCAGCAGTGGACTAACAAAGGCTGATGATGATGATATTTAAAGAGATTGATAACCTATAACCAGTGCCAATGACGGCCGTGGCAACAGAAACCAACCAAATTTATACACGCTCATCCAACGTTTGCATCATCTTAACTTACATGCAATAGCATATTTCAAGGTGCAGACGTTATATAACGACTTTGGCATTCAGCATTGACGTGCTTATCCAATGCAGATATAGATACATTTTCTATTAAAAAAAACGTATCGTATTAGTAACAAATTAACGAATTTGACATTTTGCACGTAACAAACGGTCCAGCAGTTGTTTGTGCAACATTGCAATGTTCTTGACTACCTCGCTTGGCATTATCGCTCAAAATATTTAACGAGCATTACATTAAAGCTCGGCTGATATATACGCACCTTAGCTAGCCCCGAATGTCACATCGAAAACGTTGAACACTAATTGCCACCAACCAGTTCCTTGGTCCTGGTTAAACCAGGGCCCGCCCAGCGGCGCACAAATAAATCAACTTTGTTTTGACCCCCGACCTCCTCGCAAGGGGTCCACAACCGGTCCGCTAACGACTACACGATGACACTTTAATTTCGATAAAAGCTACATATAGCTACACTACAGTTCGATGCATGCAATACTGGTTCTACTATCACTTGTATTTCAGAATTATTATTTGCCATTGCCATATTGTATAACGTATTTAAAGGCGTTGTTGCATGTGCAGTAATTATTTCCCGCTATGAACAGATAAAATTGGATGGCTCATAGGCTAGGAAACCTACTAGTATAAAAGAAATATCACGAGCTTTAAGAGTTTCAACTAATGTATAACGATGTCGTAAGAAAGAAGTTGATATTTATTTAAGTTGTTAAGTGGCTCGTAAATGTCATCAGAGCCATTTTAATTTGATAACTTTGTCATTTGATATTGATAGAAGTTTTAATTTGTCACGTATGCATTTTGTTTTGTCGGTTTTAAATGACACGTAATTATCATTTACAAATAAACAAGTTATTAAGCTTAGTATATTTTAATAGATTTCCAGGCTCATGTAGAAATAAGACTATGATATGAGAATATACAAAATTCAAATGATGTCTTTTTACTTATTTTCATCGCAATGAACGAAAAGAAGGAAATAAATTGAGTTATATAGCAAGATGTTTTTTAAAGGTAATATCTATTGCCATTTAAATATACATGGTTAGTACTGATTACATAAGAATAGATATTATTGATAATTTATAGTAATTGACTGTTTAATATAAGCTGTTCCTAATACATTTTAAATATAGACAGCAATACGCATTACATTTTGATCAAGATATTACTGGCTCTTGATTGCTAAACAGATGTTCTAGACAATCGATAAGCAAAGTCTTGTTGGAAATTTTCCTTACTTCGTCTATATTTGAAGTAGCGTTGACCGATCGATGCGACGCCTACAAGAAAGATATAATTTTTAACCGACTTCAAAATAAGGAGGAGGTTCTCAATTCCTTTGGAAATTTTTATATTGAAACATTTTGTAATTATTACTAAATGCTCATACCCAATTCGCGAAAAATATCCAAACGACCATTACCTCGCGTTAAAACCGTCAATAATCCATATGGCACACTGTACAACAATTTCGCGCTACATAAATAAATGGTAAATAAGCGAACGGCGCATTGTTACCACCGAAACATTTCCCACTTATAGCATAACGTGAAATACTAGCTTCGGGGTAGACAATCGCCTCAATCAGCCAAGCGACCTTTTCCCATAGCGCATTGTTGACGAAAGTAAATCAACATTAACATGTAACAAGGAACTAGTTCTTGAAGAAAAAAACGGCCATTCAAGGAGGGATATGGGAGCGAATTTCGCACACGGAAGCTTCAATGGCGTTAACAATAAGGACACACTGACAATGGGCTGAGGCAGAACGAGAGCACGCATTGTTCCTTGAGCAGCTGATGTACAAGATCGCTTCTTAATGCGAAGCAGCGATAAATAACTGTATCGATATGGACGCGTCGCGCTCCGATTTTAGCTTAACGTACTGTCTGACGTTTGTCTCAGTTTTTTTTTCTTGCTCAACATACACGTGGCCAGCTACATTATGTAAGACCGTTTCAGAAGTTATAATTTGTTAATAAATAACGTTATGCAACACGGGTTTATTAGGAGTTTACTAATTATTTACTACTGCATTATGACGATTTTTTAAACTTATTATCATTTATTTCCATACCTTTTGTTTTGACCACCACAAAGTGTTACAACAAAATGGTAAAAAAAAACCACCCAAACGATTTATTTGTCTGCAAAAAGTTCTCGTTACACAAACTTACTAGAAATATTTTCGTGACATTTTAATTTTCACCTGTAGACCAATTAAGATAACTCATAGTTTTTGCCTCCGTAATAGCATTAGTTGACCGTTTGCCCTTTAGATTCCTTTTAAAACATTGCCTCGCTGTCGCGTGCCTCAAGCAATATTCTAGACCATTCTAGGTCTTATTAATGTCGCCTAATTGCATTGACCGTTGGCAGATGTCGGGCATCGGTTGCAAATCCCCTGTGACCTTTACGATGTTTTTGCTTGGTTCAAACTATGCATATCTCTATATTTTTTATATTGTTTATATAAATCAGAAGTTTGTCATTCCTAAAATTAGGTTAAACCAGGTTTCGTACTCGTCAGTTTATCAATATCTCGAAATCTTCATTAGTTGTAGCCTTCAATTTGTATAAACTTTATTTTTAAAGTAATAACAAGCATCACAGACGAATTTTCGTATTTATATACTATCGCGTTGATTTGTAGGAATTTCATGAAGAAAGCTTTGTACCACTAACACGACCATTTTGTTTCCTTTTTTTTAAGTAATATAAAAGTTAAATGAATCCATTAAAGGAATGAGGTTAATGAATGAAAGCATAACATTAAAATCATTACTTTACATTACTTTTATTTTGTATTACATTAAAAAAATCAACTTCAAACAGGTTGCAAAGACATTAGTTTTACCTAGAAATAATGAATTTATTGCAAAAAAAACAAAATAGTGTAAGTAAATTACAGATATACTATCAATATAAAAATTTCTATTAAGGCACTATTTCAAATTAGTACATAGCATTTCAGCTATAAAACTTCACATCTATTATGCAATTATTACAATTTTATCGTGAGTACACACACGGTAACCGTTATTACACCTTATAAACACTCCTTAACCACTTACAGTTTAACTACAACATGTCTAAACTTCAATAACTATGCAAATAACTACAAATTATTAGAATAATTAAATATCCATCCTTGTAAAATCGCAGGTTATTTTCGACGGTAATAAAGTAGATATAGTTTCTACAATCGTCTGACGAGATCCTCCATCTTTATGCAGTCTTTCAAAAAGATTATCGTTAGGGCGTTACTAAAAATCAAATCATCATTGAAAGGGAAGATTTCTGCTCTAAATACATAACTGTCACATTAATTCATACTGAATAGGAAGTTACGCTACTTCTGCATCACCCCTATTTTAAATGTCTTGTATAAATTCGGTTTCCTTGGGGACCAAAAGATAAAAAAACGTGAGTAGGTCTGCCGAAGTTTGAATGGGTGCACGAAAAAGAAATGAGAATTAACTTTTTTTATTATGAAACAAGTCCTTTATTCGAATCTAGTTCCGTGATTGATTTAGACGTAGAAAAATAAGGGGCTGAATTTTTTTTTTCCTTGTGCGTCTATTCAAAAAAAAAACATTGTTGTCTTTTTTTCGTCGTATTCTTTGTGTATCGCAATAATTTTATACTAAATTATAAATTTAATATATACTATATTATAAATTTATACTAAATAGGCCATTTGCTGAAAGTTTTTTTTATTTTATTTTATTTCCTATAGTAATACAAATGGCAATTAAACATTTTCAAAATTTTAAATTTTAACAATTTCTTTTTCAATGTTAATATTGTATAATTTTTCATTTAATGTAAAAGGTTTAAAAACTATTATATGAATAACACAAAAATAATATCAAGTAAAATAGTATGTAAATTTTTTCCAGTTAAATTATTTAATAAACAAGACGGCGCGGCAAAATTTGACAGTTCCTGTCAAACGCTTACAGCGTGGCTTCGATACTCACAGTATGGAAGCGGACGGGACATCTTTTATTCATGCTTGCAGTCGCCATTAGTATCAAAGGCTGCACGCCACGGCTTTTAGCGGCAATTTCCTGTTCATAAGCCTAAGTTCGCGTGCTCAAAGGTCGATAGTACGTTACATTCCAGCGGTGACCTTTGCTTTTTTACCATTTTATGGTGATTAGGCTCGTTACATCTTTATTTATAGCCAGTACTTTTATGCAGTACGCTAGACTTTGTTTTCGAACAGTTTTATGCTATATCGTCTGTGGTCATGGTGTAGGGTGTTGTTGTGACAACAATTTCTGTTAACCGTTAATTGTTTGCAAACTTTTTCCCTTTTTGAAATAAATGACTTCAAAATGGGTTCAGATAGTACTTAGACTTATAAGAGGAAAGACATTTACCAAATTTCCGTGAGATATTGTGTTAAATTAATATAATCACAGTAATATAACGTTTTTTTGATAGATTTTTACAAATTTAACACTATGTATAAGTTATATTTTAAACATATATATATTTAGTATTTTGTTCACCTTTGAACATTTTGTGCTGCAAGTAATTGTAAAAAATAATTTGCTCTCTACATTTATAAATTCAAACACAGTTGTGTTCAAAAACTTAAACTACCATAGTAATAACCAATCGAAACTAATGCATAGTCATAATTTAATATTAGTATAGAATAAGTTTCTTAATAATAAAATAGTTTTCCAGATAGATCTCCAATAAATTTGTTAATCCATTGCTAACAAGGGAAAAAGAGAATAATCGATCCAAACGTAATCCAATCACGACCCATTCATACATTTATAGAATGACAAAACAACGACGACGAACTGAAGCAATCGAGCGAAATGGGAAATGTGCATACAAAACAAAACCGAACCTCCAAATGACAAATGCAGCGTGCACTCGAACGGGTTGATTAACGCACAATGAGTCGCAATGTAACAATTGGAGTACGCCAATGGGGGCTTCGATGGGGGCGTAGGAGGCCCACTGGGCGCAGCGTGCGGTCATTGTGACCCCAAAGGGTTGAACAACGAGCGTAGTATCGACACGCGCGACTCTCAAGTTGTTTTCGAGCCAGAAGCAAACCCGCGGGCATAGAGTATATTATGACGCAAACAAACGCGGTGGTCATTATAAAGGACAATGGGAATGTAAATAATAAGGTATCAGAAATGAAAGTCCAGCAACTTCTTTGTTCCGTTCGAATCGGTTTTGTTTTATTTTGTCATTGTTCGTAATGTTCGTATTTAAGCTATTGTTGCATAAAATATAATAGATATGATTTTTGATTACATAAATATCAAATAAAGCGGCCTTTAAAGTGTTCATACTGTTTTCTATGCGAATAGACAAGCAAAATTGCAGTCAAAATTCCTTTATTCATTAGTTCGATGTTAAAGAGAGTTTATATAAAATAGTTACATAATATAATATAATACAAATAATTTTAAACGTGGCTATGAAACATCCAATTATTCTTAAATGATGGAGTAATTTTCAAATGTTATTAGTTTAACCTAGTATTTAACAGAAAAACGCACTAGCAAAAGAAAAGAGGGCAATTTGAAACATTTGTAATAGCATTATATACGTTTTATATTATAATTCTGAGCATAAACATGTGGCGCCAATTTGATACACCCAAATAATTACGCAGCATTATGTGGCCGACAGGAGAGTCCTTTGATGTCCTCGATCACCCACTGAGCGGGAATAAGAGATTACATCAAACGACATAGTGACGCTCGCACTGTGTTGCCATGACTGGGCAGTTTTCTCCACACGAACTCAATCGATTTTGCACCCTAAATCGGTCAGTTAAAGCACAATAGCTGTTCTGGCAACTTTAGTGTGTTATTGCAATCAGTAAGCCCAGTAAGTGTTGTCGAATTTGATTAATGCACTGAACATGAAAGTGTTCATAATTCAGTCGTTACAAAATGGACAATACACCGATTTATCGTAGAAATGAAACGCGTTTCGTTTCGCGAAATCGATAGTCATTCCGTTAAATTGATATTGGTTTTATTATGTTGTGGTTAATGTTAATAAATATTTTTAGTAATTAACACCACTATAATGATTGTGAAAAAAGTCGTATGTGAATCGCCAGGATGATTTTTGAAAACTTATAATCGTAGCTTCTGTTTGCACAAAAACCAAAAAACGCATATGAATGCGCATGCTTTTATTTCCTTTTTGAATTTTCTATAAATGTTTTTTTCTGAAGCAAACATTGACGTTTGGGCGGCGTACGTGTTTTATTTTTACATATTATATGTAAATTGTTCACAAGTAAGTTGTTTAAAATTACAGTATTACACAACCATAATAGAAAGTTTTGAAGTTCAATGTTTAATAATAAGAAAGATACCAGTTATCGCGCTATGGCACTATTTCTTAACTAATATTTTAACAGTCTAAGTCTAAAACTTACTTTTCATACCACACGAATTATTAAAAACTGATGACTCCATCAGTACAAATTATAAAAACTACCAATAAATTATCTAAATATAAAAGGGCGGGAGAGAAACGTTTATTTTTATTGCTCCATGGGCCCATCAACAAATTAGATTGTCTGTTGATAACAGATGGCATATAGCAGTTGCGTTCGGAATAGTGATTTTAGAAATAAATCTAATAATTGTGAAGGAACATAAATGAGAAGAGATATAATTGTGAACGGAACATTTTCCTCATATAACTTGATTACAAAGACTGTAAAAACGTTTTTTCTTTACACTTTTTTTTCCAAAACAAATCAAAACTATTTGTTTTCGAAAAAAACGTGTAAAGAAAAAGTTAAAAATATAAACCTACGATCTATTCAAAAACATTACGGCTTTATTAGCGTAGTTATCCTTGATCCGGATTATAGATGGACTCTCGGTTGTGGGTTCGATTCCATTTGGCAGGTGAATACTGCGAGATGAACTAATTGCCTTTTACTAGTATTTTAGCACTAAACCTATCACCCAACAACCCGCATTGGACCAGTGTGGTGGGATACTGTCCAGAAACCCCCTAATGGAGTAAGTAGATGAGGCCTATGTCCAGCTGTGGACTGACACAGGCTGATGATGATGATACTGAGTATTTTTGAAACGGTAGTCTTCAATTATGTTATTATTAAATAACTATTTACACTTCTAATTTGTACTTTCGTATAAACATTTTTCTTAAAAGAGTTAAATATAACCTAAACAATCATTTACTAATAAATATCATCCAAACATAACATATAAAGTCGTGATTAAATTACAGAAATGTGAACAATAATTATGGCTCTATCCTTGTGTTAATTTTGACAGTTTAACGTATACGTTGCGCCGCTATATTGTGCGGCGCAACAGGTGCCATTGTAATGGGTGTGATTTTATCTTTTAATCTAATTATACTGTCTAGATTGTTATACGACATTTGTCAGTGAAATGTTTTATAAGCTGTGTGAAAATTATTGGTCAAAATTAACGGGTTTTAGGTTTGTTAGTTGACGGTTTATTATTATACAAGTAATTGAATTTTTATGCATAAATACATTGAATATATAATGATTAATCTTATATAAATAAAAAAGCTAAAACCAACATTTTGTTAAAATGACGTCAAGTACATTTTTTCAGTTTTTTTTTAAATACATGACAAAAACTTCGCGTCGGTGTCACTTAAAAAATGATTTGAGACGAACGGAAATTCTGTTATTTGTTTAATAATATAATAATATAGTATAATTAGGGCATAAATATTCTTTGGCTTAAATATAATTATTAATAATTAAAACAAATTTGTTGAGTTTATTTTAGACTAATATTAATTTACTGATCCGAAGGCAACGTCCATTGCCACAGAATATACTATGTATTATATATTCTAATAATAAAACAGCATAATTATTATTAAATAAATATTACAGATTCACTTATTCTATAAAAGATAAAGTTTAATCAAAGTATCCCTAGCTTGATTTAATACAACCCCTGTTACACAAACAATGACGTAAATTAATATTGTTTATTATTTCGATGCTCCCAACCGTCTTACCCACACATCCTATGAGCGCAAGTGGAAAGATAAAGGGTATCTTTGTAACAATTTACGACTCTTCGTTAGGTGGTTATTACAAAGTTAACGTTATTTTAAATAAAGTTTAATATTAATAGTGAGTATCTATAATTAAATTACGCTCTAGAGAAAACACTAGTTCAAGAATATAAGTGTAAATATCGACGAATGGGTACTTAACATCAAATCTATAAATAAGACAAACTTGTCATAAAGTAATAACTACACTAGTATATATAATTATATGACTGTTTTGTTACAATCTAATATTTTTCACATAAGATTGAATTAAACATTATTTTGAATGGTTTATGTATTGAGAAAGACTCGAAGAAAGTTGGTAGAAAATTGTTTTAACAAGAAATGATTTATCCCAAGCAGAGACAATTAATTTTAACCAGCCGCCATAAGGCTGCATATTTCTAATAACAACATAAAATCTAGCCGTTCTTAAATTGTTTAATGCATTCGTGAAATATTATATAAGCGTAACGTACGTTTGCTTTTGACAGCAAAGGGCAGGAAAGAGCTTTACGTATTTTCATCGCAACAACTCTAACGTACCATTATCTCCACATTAACGCTTTAAATTAATTAGGCACTTAACCTGCCCCCGTGCATTATTTCTGTGTGTCGCGTAAATTGGTATTTTTCTCACGTGCTGCTTAATTGGTACGAACACCTGCGTTCACGTACCGGAACGCCGGTACGGAATACCGTTTCATTTTTGGGTCCTGGTTTCATTGAAACAATACCAGGATTCAATGATGCTACAAGAGCAAAGGATGAATCTTTTTCGAAGAATGTTGATTTTATTGATTGCACAAAAGAAATCGGCATTCTGTGAGGGAAGTGTAATCTCCGAAAGAGAAGATGAAGTCACAGCACTGGTGTTTTCTTTAACTTCGGGAAAGTATCTTAAATGATAGGGTTTGTTTTCAATTATATGGCAAAAGATGATAAAAAGTAGTCCTGCTAAGTTCATTTTGCAGGTATTACTTAGGTCAGAAGGTTCCTACTTCGAACCGGTATAGTGTTTTGTAATTTTAACTGCCTCCGTAGCCTAGTGGTAAGGGTGTTGGCTTTAGAATCCGGAGGTCGTGGGTTCTGTTATTGCGGGGACTCGACAAATTTTCATTGTTATGCCTTAGTTCGTTAGGGCATTTGGGCTGATCACCAAATTGTCTGAGAAGTAAGATGAGCCATGCGTCGGGTGGGCATGTAAAAAGTCGGTCCATCCACTATCCGCATTGGACCAGCGTGGTGGGATACGGTCTAAAACCCCCTAATGGAGGAGGCGAGAGTTATTGTAGGCCTATGTCCAGCCGTGGACTAATACATGCTGATGATAATAATAATAATTTTGACCATCAAAAGTATTTTCAATAGACATTATTTAAATTACCATGATGATTGTGTAACAAGAAGGGTCTTACTTAATTTCAGCTTCGTCTTAAATTGCATTTCTTATGGACAACATAACCACCTCCACATTTAATTAATATAAATTAAATAATTATAAAAATTAATTATTAAAAGTCTGATTCGCCCAACCCATTGTAGGAAACGATAACCAGATTAATACCACCAATTAGAAACAACAATTATCATTTAAACGAACGATGATTGATAGACATTTCATTATCAGATTGTAATGCAACGCTATGTAAAAGAATACTTCGCGTATCAACTTCAACATCTAAAGATAACAAGCGTAACGTATAAATGGAACAACTTGTTTTATTTATATAGAAACGTTTCTTTCGGCATTTCGATTCTTATAAATTTGAACATCTGTTGCGAACCTCCTTTCCATTGGAATAAAATAAACAGAAACATGTTAAATGGCTCTTTCTACACCTGTCGCGTGACGTGTAATTGGGAATTTGTAAAAACAGTTTCTTATAACACAACAGGACGGCGGGCAGCGGGGTTCAAAGTTTTATTTGACTGATAACTTATTCGGGGCATCGGAAATGTATGAAGCAAAATCACGTTTTAAATCCCCGTCTAATGGACAATAGATATTGTTACTAATAAAAATAATATTTTGAATATAATAATTTATTACGTTTTACAAATGTTTACCGAAAATAATCTCTTTAAGATGTTTTAATGTGTTAGTTAATATCCCTTATATTGAAAAGTTGATCCTCCTATCTCATTAACTAAAGCTGTCTTCATGTAATCCCATCAATCCAATCCATTTAATTAAAATCTAGTTTACTGCCATGTCTGTTTGAGAATATCTGAATTGTTGTAATTCCTATAGCAGGTGTATAACATACGCAAGAATCACTCCTAAACGGCTTTAGACGATAGAATACGGACGTGAGATGTTAGTGCACGCACCTATTCTTCGCGTGTTACAAACCCACTGTATACTAATGCTTTATAAAGACGTACTGAAATGAATAACATAATTTTACGGTGGAAAACAATTGCGTTACTAGTAATAACGAAAATAAACGTTTCATCATCATCATCATCAGCCTGTGTCCACTGCTGGACAAAACCCTCCCCTAATGCACGCCACCGCTTCCGATCTTCGGCTATTCTCCAACCCACACTGGCCACTTTGCGAATGTCGTCACTCCATCTTGCCGCAGGGCGTCCTACACTACGTTTTCCGAGCCTCGGTCTCCACTCCAACACTTTCTGACTCCAGCGGTCGTCAGTTCTGCGGCTTATATGACCGGGCCGATCTAGAATCTAGAATCTCATCCAGCCCACCGGCCACTTTCCGAATCTCGTCACTCCATCTTGCCGCAGGGCGTCCCACACTACTTTTGCCGAGCCGGCCTCCACTCCAGAACTTTCTGACTCTAGTGGTTGTCAGTTCTGCGGCTTATATGACCGGGCCGATCTAGAATATAAGCGCAGAACTGCCACTTAAGCTTACTAATCCGGTGGGCTATATTGGTGACTCTGTTTCTGGCGGATCACTAATTTCTGATGCGGTCCTTCAGAGATACTCCGAGCATAGCCCTCTCCATAGCTCGCTCAGCGACTTTAAATTTGTAAACCCGTCGAACCGTAAGTATCAAGCCTCGGCACCGTAGATCATAACAGGTAGGACGCACTGATCGAAGACCTCGATTTGAGACACTGTGGGATGGGTGACGATGAAACTCGACGAAGCTTATGAAAGCTGCCCGCCCAGCCGAATCCGTCCGCTGGCCTCCCCTCAAAGTTGTTTATACCTAGTTCGGTCGTTTGCCCTAGGTAAACGTACTCGGAAACTACTTCGAGGGAGGTGCCATCAATTGTGATCGGTCCCGGATCAACGTGCTCGTTGAACATGATCTTGGTTTTACCCAAGTTCATCCGGAGACCGATGCTTGGATATATGCATAACATATATTCAGTTGAAATGTAGTTGAAGTAGTTAAAGTGAACTTTTAAATGATAACAGTCTAGTAATGGAATGCTCGGTCCAGGTTTTGTTTCAATATTGCATAATATGTTATACATAAAAAATAGCCCGCTGGTTCTTCTCAGGTCGGACCTGAGAAGGCGTCCTTTTCTGAACCGGTGGCAGTGCGTTTGACAATCAATAAGCAAGTGTAATCTTCTATATTAAATAAAGATATTTGAATATGAATTTTGTTATTATGAATGAACCCATAACCGAGTGAGGTTTGTTATATTTTTCATTGTATATACGATTTTTATCACAGCTTTGCTTGCTGATCTAGCCAATATAAAGTAATAGATTTGACACAAAGCGACTAGAACTTTGCCCAAATAACTAATTTTTACACTCTATGGATAGATATTATTGATAAATAAGTAAAATCTGCATCTTATATGCCAGAATATTTATATTTATAGCAAAATCTTAATTATCAAAGGTCTTCTTGGCAACCACAAAGGTATTTCAATATATTCATTGGATGATTATATAGAATACCTTTTATATAATCGGTCCTATCATAACAGCTATTATGTTACACTAAGAAAATATGAGCAAACAACGCTGTTATTACTAAAAACTGAAATTTGATTTCTATGGCAAAGGTAAACAATTTTGCCGTAAAAGATTAAAGGTAAAAGATTCTTTGAGAGAAACTAGTCCACCAACTAGGAAACCCGTTGAAAAAAACGTCTTTTCACTTGTCCTGTAGGTAATGAGTCTAAATGTTGATAAAAACCTTATCGTAACAACTTTAGATTTAATTACATGTATGAGAGACAACACAGATAATCTTAAAAAACGGGAATTATTTTTTGAAAATAACATCTTCTAAATGTAATCCGTTGCGATCACGGCACTCTTGCAAACGATGTCTAAAATTGTCGATGACTGTGCGGCACGTCACTGCTGAAGTGCTTGTCATTTCTCTGCGGATGTTTTCGTTTAGGGCCTCAATTGACCGCGGGTTTGTGTCGTATACTTTAGCCTTAAGGTAGCCCCACAAAAAAAATCCATCGTTGTCAGATCTGGACTACGTGGAGGCCAGGAAATGTCCCCTCTCTTAGAAATCACTTTGCCAGGAAAAAGTTGACAGATAACGGGCATAGCAGTGTTAGAGGTGTGAGAAGTGGCCCCATCCTGTTGAAACCACGTCCTGGCATTAAAGCCTAAAAAATTTTGCAATCCTGGTATGAAAAATATTTCATATCGCTCCGACGTAACAGTAACTGCGCGCCCTCTGCCATCCTCAAAGAAGTAAGGCCCTAGGATACCATGGGCTGACATAGCGGCCCAAACAGTCACTTGCGGACTATGTAAGGGCTTCTGATGCTTAAGTTTTGGATTGATGGGGCTCCAATAGCGGCAATTTTGTTTACTAACATGCCCGTTAAGATGGAAATGAGCCTCATCAGAGAACATTATGTTATTGAAGGATGTAAACCGATTCAACATTTCATTCGCATAATTTTGTCTTTGAATACCGTCAGTTTCCTTTAATATTTCAACCAACTGAATTTTGTAAGGATGCATATAAATCTTTCTTCAAAATCCGTTGTAACGATGTCCTGGATACGTTTAATGCTCTGCGCGCTTACGAGTTGACTGTGTCGGATTTTCGCGAATAGACTGTGTCACTGTGTCATGTTTTGTTCCGTACGTGACGTCCTTAGCGACCCAACTGCAGTTTATCTAAGTCAAACCGGTCTCCTTGAACTTAGCAACCCAGTTCTTAATCTTTTGAAGAGTTGAGTCGTCAAAGTTAGTGTAAACCTATTGTGTACTGAAATTTACGCGCCCAAACGGTTGTCGAATTGTCGTTTTTATAAAACTCGCGCACACAGAACGGTCCGCTCCGGTAAAACGCTCCATCACGACTAAATTCCCAAAAACCGAAGTTACTCCCCCCGCTTCCCCTGCACCGCTCACGCGCGCCCTGTTCGCTTTATTCAAATTTTCCTTTTCAAAGGACTTATGGGCCACCCTGTATTTTGAATATGGCAAGTTCAATCATCAGCATGAACTGTTAATTATCTTTGTCCTAATTATTAGTTACAAACATTCTTATATAGCACATAATTTTAGTTTTATTTTAATACTAATTACTTAGAAAGTTTTAATGATGTAGTTTAGTTAGGTTATCTACTTTATTTCTCCATGTTATTCCATAACTGTCTAGGAAATAACCTCTACTTATGAATGGAAATCTGTTTAACGAACAACCTCGTTAGCATAAAAACTAGTTCATTTCGCTACCGCCTACACATCATAGATTCACGATCTAGTTATTAAGTTATCGGTAATGCGTTTTTAGTTTCCAGAATACAAGCTCTCAGTAATGGGCTTTCGACACGATTTCTCATTGAGAGTTGATAGATCATTTACGTTTTCTCGTTAATTCCATACTGCCTCTAAATAATTGCACTTTATACTTGATATTATATACTGTAAAGTTCTTTGATCACATTGCATCCGTAAAGCAGAGTGTGGTTCTCTTACGTAATGGAATGATAATATTACGTATGACATCATTTTAATTTCAAATATTTTCTAGTTTTATTATTAATTCTTTGTATGATAATATCATTTAGTCATAATCAATATTTTATAAACATTTCCCTTTCGTAAATTTTATTATAACAGGTCAAATAATACGGGCTGCGCATTTTTGCTACTTTAGACTCCCACTATGTTGTCGTGTGGATCTCAGTACCTGCGGACTGATCTGGCTGTAGGGATGGTTAGAGGAACACGGTCAGTCTGAGGACCGTGATGGCAGCTTTGCGCAGGCTGGAAAATCAGCCTTTGATGCACCCTGGTGAATGCGAGGGACGTCTCCATCCATCGTCTGCACCCAAGTCATGGAGTAAGAGGAGTCTTGGTGGATCGTTAACCATTCTCTCTTTCCTCCGCGACTCGGTGGGGCCTCATTGCAGATCAAAGTGGTGGGCCTTTAAGAGGACGGGTCATTGTAATCGATCTCTTTTCTTTACATTTTACGTCTTTATCACTGTTTTTATTAATTTTGCTAAACTTCGATCATTCTACAAATTCACGTGAAAAGTACACAAAAAGCAGCTAACTAACAAAAAAATCCTTGAGAAAAATATTCTTAGGGTTGCTATTTTATTTTACTGTTAACTTTGACCGTTAATAACAATTTTAGTGCCACTCGAATATAGCTATGGAATATTTATTGATAGCTTTTTTTCGTCAACCAACCGATTTTCGTTGTTTGCCGGAATGCGTCACGGCGGCTCCAAATCGTCGTTATTTTTAGTCACGCGTTAGATTAATAGAATTACAAAGGAAATCCGGTTTTTTAAACTAAAAAACCATTTCCGCAATTCTTTAGTCCTTTAAAAACCATTACTTATTGTATCTTCAATTTACGATCAAAATAAGTATTCGCTACGGTTGTCCGTATTGTAAGTACTATAGTTTATTGAATTTTTTACGATTTGATTACAATTTAAATATATGAGTATAATGTTCAATGCAAATAAGATTACCTTTATTAATATATGATGATATACGAAAACAAAACTAAAAAAAATACTTTCGTGTTTCTTAGTTTAATAAGCTTTCTAAAATTCGTTCTTAATTTTAACGTCCTACTAATGCAACAAGCTAATTTAAAATATTAAGTTAGTTTATATGATAACTTTTTAGTTTATTATTTAGCTGTTTTTTTTTTGTATAATTCAGTTTAAAGTAAAACTATTCATATTTCTTTTATTTACGCGATTATTATACTATCGAATCCACTGATTTAAGAATTTAAGACTAAGTTGGTATATCATTTACCAATTTAGTCTGCCCGTGATCATGGATGCTGGTAAGAATCCGAAGCGTCGGAAATAAATATATTTAAGTTACGCGAAAAATCTGTAAATTAGTGGATTTGATATATTTAAATTTACTAAACTCACTTTCTTGCAAATAATAGAAAGTCGTCAGGTAAGCTTTTTTAATTACAGTTAACGTGACCTAATTATGAGATACCGTTTTCCGGGCTCTTAAGATAATATTATATACAACCTTAAGGTTTACCTTGACACAGGTTGTTACGTCTCTGACCCAATTAAGCCAGTTCTCGATATTTTTAAGCATAAATGGAAGATTTAGCTATAATTTTGTGCTATATTTGTATTATTATACTTATAATATAATTGAGAAAGTTTAAAACAATTGATATTTGTAACTCTTAAACTTTGCATTATTGCTTTTATGCATTATTGCTTTTTAGCAAGAATAATATATATCATATGACATGTTATTTTTGTTGGAAATGGTTTTTCTGTTTTACCTGCGTAAATGCCTAAGTTTACGTAACCGTTACGTCGGTCACGCACCGAAAAGAACACCACGTTGTTTCTTCCTGACGACTTTACGTTTCACAGGAACGCTTTCGTGCTTATCTGCAACCTTACATGCGGTAGCCGCCGAGGTAACGCCTTTTCTGGCCTATGACCCACTCCACCTCAGAACTCACGCGTTTTTCGTCTCGGCCTCTACATCTGGGCAGCAGAATCCGCAGCCAATGGACCATAGGTGGTAGGAAATCTCAACCGTTCCGGCCGAAAAGGAGGAGAGATCGACGACACTATGTCGAATATCTCTTTCTCCTGCACCCCCTCCACACCGCATAAGCGGCGAAGCCCCACCGAATAGCAGAAGGATGATTGGCTAAACCTGGTCTTTCATATTAAATATTTTAGGTTTTAAGGTCATACGTAAGCACCGTGCAACGCACTAGCAAGGTGCCTTCAAACCGAACGGTTCATGTCATTGCCGTACAATATCTAAGGGCGGCTAGCGGACTTGTGGTCTCTTATGCGGAATTTTTTTAAGACAGCGTGTTTTGCTTACCATCTAGTTTATGTTCTTCTACCACTTTTTTAAATAAATTTACCCCAATCGAATTTTCTTTTTCCGGACCTGTTACTAAAGAGATAACTATGTTTATAAAACATTGCTTCAAAAATGCTCCTTTATATTAAATGACTGAATATTGCCGGTAATAATTTTTTTATCGTATTCAGTGTAAAAGTTATTCAATGGCAACAGTTTCGAAAGAGAATCTTTGTCAACTTTAGGCATTTATTCCACTTTCCGAAGGGCTATAACATTTGTAGTAGATAAAGAAAACAAAACTTCGTCACTGAATGTTTTCAAAGATAAGTAAAGTATCTTTCTACGGCCTCAACTTTGGAACTATATAATCTGTTTGTGACATTGTTTTAGCAAATTGCATAAATATTTATCGGTAATAAGTTTTTTACCTATAAAGAACTTAATGATTTTCAAATTCATTGTTCTATACGAGGTACTATGTATTGAGCTAACATTTTCTTCCTTTGTATAGAAAAGCAGTTTATTAGAGGTAAAAAAAAAGACTAGCTTTGCCTCGTGGTTTCACCCGTGTATTGTAATTTATATACGATATTTCACATCATAAGCCTAATTGGGTTTTAGGAGTTCGTATCATAATAGCTTGCCGATTTTTTCTACCTAAATGACACTTATCATATCATGAATAAAATTTTCTATACTCTTTAATGATTATATTATTTATTATATTGTATAAGCTATCATCATCTAATGTTTAATTAAAATCAATAGAAAAGTTTTTGATTAAAAGAATAACAAACATCCATGCTGACAATCATTCTCATTTACATATTGTATATTATATTATACACATTTATATATAACATGATATTTATTAGATTTTTCTTAGCATCACACACTTTATATTTTTTGACCTTGACACCAGTCTCTACTCGGACTTTTATAGCGTTATTGAACAATATTTACTTGTTACACCTTTCTCTTTATCATTCAATGTTAATAAATAATGAATAAACACGTAATAGGTCGTTAAAACCCACGAAACACTTTTATTAGACCATAAAAATTAAATGAACCGTTTTTGATGACAGATATCGCAGTAAGGGTGCTTGCGTATCTTCTATTAAGATACTTATTTAATAATGTACCTTAGACATAATTATATGCGTATATTGTAAATAATACAATGCCCATATTTTGAATTATTGTCTTATAGTATTAAATAAATGGTATGTAATGGTTAATAACACTTATACATGTTCCTCTTAAGCATATCTTTGGAGTTATTGTACAAAGTTATTTTATTTCCAATCGATTTTTTGATATTTCTATTAGTATATTTTATGTTTGGTTATAAAATATGTTTAAAGAAGTTGTACCATGCGTTCTAACCCGTTTATTTGTGTAAAAGCCCCAATATTAAATAATGGCGCGTTATTTTTTATACTAATAATAAAATATTTTATATTTTTAAACGCGTGATGGTAATATGGATAAGGTTTACCTGAATATCAGTTTTTAGAAAAACCTCTGGCATATCAACTCAACAACCCGAAGCGTGAACGGCGTTCAATCGATGAATAAGTGTTTTTATATAATGATAATAGTTAGTAAATTTGAAAGCGCTGACGTCCTATAAAACAACCAGAAATGATCTTTAAATATGCCCATCTGCCACCCATCGTCTTACTTCTTAGACAATTGGGCGATCGAACTCAAACTACCAGAAAGCTACTTTCGCAGGCAGTAGGTCCCATTTTACAGGGGATCGTCTAGGGTGGTACCACCGCGGTGCCTACTTCTGCCGCAAAGCACTACCGTGTTCCGGTTTGAAGGCTATCAAAGCCAGCGTATTTACTGGGTAAACGAGACGTAACATTCTATGTCTCACATAGGCAGCGCATTGGTGATACCTATGGTTTTATCGATCTGCATGGGCGTCGGTAAGCACTTACCATCATGTCGCAATAAAAATAAAAATACGATGATTTAAAGCTGCTGCCCTACAAGATATTAACCCAATATCTCTAGCTTAAAGCAAGGGTCTCTACTACTATGCCACAGAGTCAGTTTCATGTGCAAACGCTTATATATAAATTAATGAACGGTCCAAAATTCTTTTAGAACACTTGACCTGATCCCGTTCATCTGCCAATCAATTTTGTTACGGATTAAGTGAATCGGTTAACCGCCTTAAACTGTATCGAACCCACTGACCGCCATAAACGCTGCCACTGCCGTGCGAAATAACGGCCGATGGATGACTGGAGCTTTCGCTTGTACATCTCAACTATTCTTCTATAACGGTGTTAATATGAACTAGGTGACGATACTTATGTAGTCATATGTTTGATATGAAAATAGATGTCCGATATTATGGCTCTATTAAAAAAAATATTTTTGATTACTACATTAGTTTATTTACCTAAAATTAAAAAATAATCATATCACATATTGTCTAAGAGGTTAATATTCTTTATGGTATGAGGTGATAAATATGCAGTAGGTTCTAATGACCTTTGTGTATATTCCCTATAGGAAGTGTAGCACTGCAAATTGCATCGCCGTTTAACTAAAAATTCTTTACTTGTCTTACACTCTAAACCGGAATGCACTACTGTCATTGCACCTTGAAAACACTTTTTTATCCACCAAATTGGGGTAAATTTCCCCGTGTAAAATCTACGAAAAGGTATCTGTATAGGTAAATGATTTTATTTCAATAAAGCTTTTGCGTGAAGTATAAGCTAAGTTACAGCTGATATAGGAATAAAATGAAGAATCTTCAATGAAGTCTCAAAAGACAACTCTTATCATAAGATCGACTGGCAACCGATAAGGCGCCAAAACAAAACACCGGTAAAAGAAAAAAAAAAACATCCCCAAGCAGAAGTTACTTCGCGACCGTTCCCCTACAATACAATCGTGTCTCCTTATCCCACTTACCTCGGTTCACCTGTGCGAGAAAGGGACAAACGAAACGTGGCAAATGTCACAGTCCCCAGGTACGTTCCATGCTTGAATTTATTTGGACACGAGCTTTGCGCGCGAAAGCACGTGAGTGTCATTGCGTTCCATTCCGTTTGGTTTCTTTCAAAAAGTGACAGATTGTTTTTTTCTTCGAAAATCGAACGGAAAGTAGCCAGGCTGGATTGAGACAAATTTATTTTTCTGTTTTTATTATTTTTGAAATTCGAACACGTGATATGTGCCAAGTGCAACAGTTGGATTTTGAATGTAGCAACGGGAAGTGCCTATTGTGCAATGTATAGGGACATCTTTTGAGAGAAGACAGAGACAGCGGTAAGTAGGATCTTGATGCTTTAGTCAAAGTTTTCATACGAAATAAATGTTTAAAAAATTCTTTCATGAAAAATAAAATATCTAAAAGTGCACTGAAATAATAATTTATCTTTCCTTTAAATGTGTTTTTTTTCATGAAAATAATTTTTACACACATTTTTTTACATGAAACAGTTTTGACGAAAAATTTATATATTTTAAAAAGTATTTAAACAATATATATTTATAACTTTAATTACAAAAGTTTAAAATTCTATTGAACGCTATTAATACGAAAATATTTAAAGACTTTATTTTCTTTAATTTTTACTCATTATTAACACCGCTGAAACCTAAAGCAAATGTAACATGAAACTCCAAACATGAAATAGTTTACGAAGTCCTAACTCTAATTTCGGTAAATTTTGTTTGAATAGGACCGTCGATGTTTACCTTCAACTTTGGCGCGTAAAACTCAGGTAGAGACGTTGAGAGGTTAGGTCGGATTGGATTCCTTTTTTCAAGTTACATCATCAATTACTTGATCGCCATTAATAATCCAAAAAAGTGTGAAGATATATTCTTAAGGAAGAGATAAAGATTCAATAGACATTTTACTTTAATCAGAAAAAGGCCAGAATAAAAGAAAAGGGTTTCTTCAAATAATTTATCTAAAAGTCGGCATGATTAACACGAGTTTTAGCGAATGCAATCTATTGTTAACTAAATTAAACCTTACGAAGTTAGCATAAAGTTTATTTTTCTATAAAAGTAACTTGTAATGCAACGCAAATGCTTCTCCACCCAACGATTGAAGTGGTGCAAGGTTTCGAGATTCGAATCTCAAAGTAAAGAAAATTAGACTATGTTTAATGTATATTCAAACTCGTATAAATAAAAAACAAAATTTATCTCTTACAGATATTTCCTTTTTAAATTTTAATTGTACGTATTTAGGAATATCGTCGTCTTATCACTAAATTATACATCCATCAAAGAAATACTCACAGAAACATATTTTAACCTTTTCATTAATTGTACTTTTAAGGTTATCATTTCGACCCGTTTAACTTGAATTCATAAAATCAATAGTAAGCAATATTAATGTTTTTGCATTCCCATATTCCTGATATGTTTAAAATTATACATTTCATTAATTTGTTTATATTCCAAAGTCATATCTCCCTTTATCTTTATATAATATTTTTACCATTATATAACCCATCTTTAGGCGACTATTAGTCAAAAAATAAGAGAATGCATCGTCGGAGAAACGATCAAACAACAATAAAATCCACAACAGCGTTGAAATCATATCAATTAGATGAAATTAAAAATTTATCGCTAACCGTACAGAGCACGCACAAGAAATTGGCATTACGATTCAATGCGAGTGGTCGCGATGAAATTAAAAAAAAAAACACACACACAAGGGCACTCGCACACTCACTTGACTGAGCGACAATAACACAAGCACAACAAGCACTTCTCACGCTCCGCTATATCAATTTACCTTCAAGGGTCAGTTGTTTTATTAATTAGCGTTGGAAGAGGATGTAAAATAATATTATTGGCGGGCAAAAGTGAGAGAGCGAGTCGACAGATTATAAAGCACCCTTGCAGTCAAGCGGACCGTGCGCGGATTTTTTCGCGCGCTTTTTCTGACGGAACAACTCGGCTTTTACAGTCTGGTGCGTACGCCATTGATTTGCAATGTACGTTAGGTTTTATTAAAAATGGATAAATATAACTGCCTGCGTAGCCTAGTAGTGAATGCGTGTGCTTTAGAAACCGGAGGTCATGGGTTCGAATCCTGCGGGGACTTAAAAAAATTGCATTGTTGTTTCCTAGTTGGTTAGGCAATCGTCTGAAAAGTAAGATGATCCATGCGCTGGATGGGCATGTAAAAAGTCGGTCCAACCACCAACCCGCAATTGACCAGCGTGGTGGGATGCGGTCCAAAAAAGGGGAGGTTTATGTCCAGTCGTGGACTAATACGGGCTGATGACAATGACGACGATCAAAGAATTAAATCGATGAAATACAGATTCCAAGCATTCTTTTCATCTTTATGTTATTTTGAATTATTATTTATTAATTTTAACTTATCGATTTACCATCGACAGTACAGTATAAGTTTCGGTATAAGAATATTACAAAGGTTTTCTTTCCTTAAAAATGTATTAATTAGTTTAAGTGTAATTAATATAGTTTAAAGAAAATAAAAATAAAAAAAAACATTAATTAAAAAGCTATTTTACAGGGTATTCATAAAAATAGCTTCTAAACAGGCTTAAGATTAAAATTACCATTAATTCCCTTAATGATGTTACAATGCTATTTTATACGTATTATTATTTCGTGTATAGGCAATGTTTGTTTTTAATAAAGCACGTAAACGTATCCATAAAATAAAATATAAAAATAGTTCAAAGTCCTATCTGAATTGTGTTATGCCCGTACTTACAAAATAATTCCAAATTTCAAGTGTAATGTTAGTTAAAATACAAGTTTATTTGCATAAACACATTCTGAAGGGTCTAAACAAATCGTTGTCATGAAAATAATTGACAACAAGACGCGTTACGTCTTCCTAGTGGCTTAGTACAAATCGTAAAAATGTCTTCCCGTTCCATTGTTATTTTAATTTATTCGCTTGTAACATTAGACCGGGAGTGTGCATTTGATTAAATTCCGGTTTGTGCAGACGCCATTGTTTCCTGATAACCGAGAGCCGATTTTAAATTTAAATTTTGCCCTTTTTTTCTTGGATTTAACGAGCGAAATGTGTGCGAATGTGATTTTTTAAGATTTTTTTATGTTAACGTCTTTTATTTTTTTTAATTGTTTTTGGTTTATGTAGTCTATTTTGCATAAGATTGTTTTGTTAATGGGACTAAACTTTTTTCTAAATATTTTATAGGGTTTTGCTTTACAAATTGTACATTGGATTCTTGACAGAAAATATTAAAAGCCATGTATAGGCTATCAAAACTTTGTTTTGCATTTAAAATTCGTTTTAACTCTCATTAATATGTACGATATTTTCACAAAATTCTTATCGTAATATTTCAATATTACTTGCGTTTTTTGTTGTAAACTAGAAAAGGAATAACAATTGTTATTTCATATAAAATAACATGTAAATTATTTAAAAAAAACATAGCCGTATCTGTACCCGCCCTTTTACATGTACAACTTGAAAAAATATCATTCCTTTCGCTATTTTTTATCCTCCATAGGACCACTATCGTTCTCACGACCCACAAATACGGAACCGGTAAATGAGGGACGAAAAAAAAAGGCATTTGTCAAGAAACTGTAGCGAAGTGCGCAATAAAAGGGGTCGTGGAAGTGCACCCAGGAACTAAATTAACTGATAAAGATCGATCTTCGACGTTGTCGTTGTCGTACGAGGTTTAAAAAACACGTGCCCGTTTGTCTATGACATTTATGGTTGCCTGAATGTGATAGATTGCAAAAGAGATTTAAGATAATTTTTTTAATATCCTTTCTTCAATTTTATGTTACATAATTTGTACTTTTTTTCTTTCTTTTTCTGATAAAAGAGCAATGGTAGAACAGATTTGATGTAATGATTATCATTTTGTGATATCACATATCGTTTCAATAAAAACTTAATAGGTATGACGTCTTGTTTCCATATAATATTTTGTTTAAAAAGTTTTGATTTGTTATTATAAACGGGTATGATTATGATGTACAAATTTAGAATTTTATCCAAAGAGTTTCGTGTTAATCATACATTATTTTAACCTATGGTTCAACTAGATTTATTCCTTTTAACAATTACAAGTATTATTTTATGTTTATTAAAAGCTAAGGGGATTTTTATCTGAGAGTTTCGGATTCATGCCTAATCACACTGCAGCGAATTCTAGGAACGAGATGTCATCCTTTGATTCTCACTTGACATTTAACATTGATTTTTTATTGAAAATTGCACATTTTATTGTTCAGTATAACTTATGATTAACACGCTTTTTTAAAATTCCTGGCAGCATTGCTTTTTCACAACTGGCAACTTTATATTTTCGCGCGTAAAACCAACAAATTACGGTGTACCAACACAATCTAGAGATTTATGTCCGATGGCACAAAAAGAATTCCACATTTGAATACCGCAACGCCCAGGTGTCCGCGGCCAGTAGTAAATCATCCCGTTTGGCCTCGTGACCTCCGGGGTTTTAAGGATTAGGGGGCTTCATTCCCAGGGCGTCGAAGGCATCGCCTGTCTGGACGCAATGCGCAACTACTTCGTCGGCATTTAGGTGTTTCATTTTCTCTTTTTTAATTTATAGATGGACAATAATAAAAGAAACCACAGCAAATATTCTCCCTAATAACCAATATTAGACCTTACTGTAATCGAAAAGAAATGGTCAGTAAAATATTTATAAAACTAATAGCTTTCTTTTTATATAATTCGTAATACTGAGTTTTAAATTTACTTATACCCAAGAAAGCCATAGATCGTACAATAAAAACGTGTGACTAAACATTTCTAAAACTATGTTTTTTAAGATATAAATGTGTTTTAGATTGCTGATATTCTTTTTACATTCAATAACAAGTTCTCTGTATTACTCCGTAACAAGGTTTATCTATTGTTCTAGACAACACCTGTCCTTGACTAAACCAATAACTTTCATGTGACTTTAACAATCGTACCCTTTTAAAATGCATTGAAAACTAGCGCCAGGCCTTAGACAATGTTCTTGTAAAACTTGTTTCTCTGAAGCAACACATTACAATGGAATGAGTAACTTTTTTCGCAAATAATAAATTACTAAGGAACGAGGGCGAATAGCTCATGTTAAGTTTACAATGAACCAGTAAATGTCAGAGGGGAGAAATGAATTACTCGTAATCAAAGAATATCAGGTATAAGGCTAGGAAATTGAGAAAATCTAGAAAATGTCCTGAACGTTAGGTTCGCTTTTATTGTAAACCCAATATAGCCTTGTTTAATATAAATATATGTCATAGTTATGCATCTGAAAAGTGAGATAATTCATAATAAAGACGCTTGCAACAGAATATTGCTATGAACAGCTACCGTCACCTAATAGCACGATAAATTATATTCGCCCAAATGTATTGATGCATCTTTTGACCTCAAATTCTCTTATATCTCTTATATCTCTCGCGATATAAGGCTTAAAAAGTGCCAAGTCATTGAGTTATTAAGGCTTTTGTGTGTAAAGTTTTCTTTTTATAAGTAATATCTAGTTAAATATTAAAACAATGCTCTCATTAAAACTTTCAATAGATTAGTCTTTAAATAGATTATGACTCTTACTTCTATTTGTTCGCTGTTTATAATCCAGAGTGATAAAAATTTAACGGCAAAATCATGAACTCTTCTTCACGCTTCTTGAAAAAGTTTATTGGCGGGTAATAAAGGCACTGCAGATTCCTTTGTAGTTACATTGTACGCTTTAGTACGACGTTCACCTTCCACTGTTGTTTGAATAAACGCACATTAATTTCGCGTGATAACTTGTACATCGTAATTAACAAATAAGAAGAGATATTAGTATTGACCTATTGTACTTTTATTAATTTTCAATGCCTCCTGCTGCGTCCGTAGCCTAATGGTATGGGCGTGTGCTTTAGAAACCGGAGGTCGTGGGTTTGAATCCTGCGGGGACTCAACAAATTTTCATTTTTATTTCCTAGTCGGTTAGGGCAATTTGGGCCGATCACCCCATTGTCTGAAAAGTAAGATGATCCATACGTCGGATGGAAAAAGTCGGTCCACCCACCAACCCGCATTGGGCCAGCGTGGTGGGATACGGTCCAAAAACCCCCTAATGGATAGGGGTATATTAGGAAGGCCTATGTCCCGCAGTGGACTATCGCAGGCTGATGATAAATTAATTTTCAATATTCAACTGACACATATAAACATTAAGTTTTGAGTATTTCGTTATAAAGGCTCGTTGAAATTGGCTTACTTATCCAATACGATAAGTTAATTATTAAAGTTTCCTTTTTTATAAACATATGAAAGTTTATATTAAATTATGTTCTTTTCTGCAATGTTGCATTCATTTTAAATGTGTTACTTTAAATACAAAAGCAAGAGTATAGCAATTGTTGCCAAGTTGGTAGTAAAATGTATTACTACCAACTTCCGAAACAACAAGTTTTACAACTTCCGGTCGCTTCCTCCGAGAGTTTCCCACGACGAGGAAACTATACTTTCTTCCTAACACGATGTGAATTAAAGATAGCGTCTTAATTGTAGATTAAAAATAATTAGCTCGTTAGGCGGGCGTGTAATTAGACGAACATTATGTTGGCAGTTAATGTTCTGTTCGTAGCTAAAATTACCTTTTTTACAACCTTTATAATTATAATTTTTATTAATTCGCTACGAATCACTTTATTGTTCAACGCTTTATGATGCACGACATCAAAAATGGTATAATAATTAAAACTGCGCTCCATATTATTCAGTTATAGAGTTGTAGATAAAAGTTACGACTCAGTTACGTACTCGTCGTTCTTGTACCCCGAAATTGTTCCCGAAATTTATGTAACAGTTAATAATAATCTCATAATTCCTGTGCCTACAAGGAGGCCGATACTACCGCCCCTCGATATTGCGTCGTAAATTTCCCATAGTCATACGGACAACGGCAATTGTTGACGAAAATAAATCACGGCATTTACATGAACTTTGTTCCCTTCGAGGTATTAAAAAAAATGTTTGAGAACGGCGAAAAAAATACATAGAACTAGATCGGACGTCTTTACATTATCTCGTACATTAGAATTTGATCCTTATGTGTCGTGTTAAGAGTGTTGCTTAAAGGCAGATGTTTGTATCCTTTCACCGTCTCTTGCGGTATTAAGATTTGCACACTTCCTAAAGCAACAACAAAGAGTACATATCCTATGTAAGTTAACAATGGCGGGGAAGATACGCGATCAGTTGCTCCAGATTGCATAACAATTATGAATCCTCATTGCCCCCTAACCAATCGCCCGCCCGAAGGTGGAAACGATTGTTTGATCAACAATAGATTCAATTTTGTATCGCCGACGGTTTCGCTTACCTTCAATTCTGCGCCATCTGCTTGTATTATTTCTTCGCATTTATTTTCTTAAGTCTTATACACCTAATGTTATTATTTAACGGTAATAAGCATATATAAGAACTTTCTCATATAAAGGACTTCTAGTTTAAATCGCACATATACTATTTGAATAGGTGAGTTTATTTTTACTTGGATCTTTTAATATAGTGTCACAATGTGAACTATGTCGATGGCTTAGGCGTACACAAGGGTCATAAGTTCCAAATACCCCGAGAAAACGACTTTGTGTTCATATTTCCATGATAACAACTGATAGAAATATGTTTCTGTACTTAATAAATATGGAATTTTCTCTTTTATCTTTATTTTGTAAGAAATTAATATATTAACAACAATATACTTTAATGCGATACTGATATTATGCACATTTCTACAGTAGCGGGAATTGTACCCATAACCCCCTGCTTTAGAGTCAGGTTCACTAACCTTTACGCCGATCGGGAAATTTATGCGGGAAACAAAAACGTTTAGTAGGTGGTACGTTTAACCAACATAACATGTGTCATAGTTTAAAAATTAATATATGCGGAGGTTGACCATAGGGGCATACTAATGTGGCAAAAAGTAAAATATACGACCATACACGTGTAAAGAATTGCCAATGGGATGTTTTTTATTTTCTAATTTGTCGTCCCATGAAGTAATAGTGTACAAAAATTACATATTACATTCAAGTTTCATTTAGTTTTTAATACCAAAGAGTATAAACAACATCGATTTTTTTTTATTAAAATTTATATTGTGTTACAATCCATTTCCTACACGTAATCAACATACCGAAAAAAACTTGTTTTATTTTTGTAAATACCAAAACATTACACATATCATAGCATCATAATGTTAAAAAAATTAACATTCCACTTAAAAACATAATCTATCATTACTGACATTATGATTTAACGCTGTCAGCGACGCTTAAGCTTGTGACTAAGTCGCTTGCCTAATACCACCTATCTACCACATGCCGTGAACTTATAGATTTAAGAGATAAGCCCTTGAGGCATATTGTCAGGACGTTGCGGCATTGACCTAGGAATAGGTGACATCTGGTTGTACTATCTGGAAATGGCCGGAAGTAACGGAAAATTTTGGCTAACAATATATGTAAAGTTGGCAAAAACATGTGGTCTATGACCATACTGACAAGCTGTTATTATGCTTATGAATTAATAATTTTAGTCGTAACGGATTATGTGTGGTTACGGATTTTTACATTATGTATCTATCTTTTATTTAAATAATTTTTATTTAGTTATATGATAAGAGAATCGAGTTTTGTTTAATTATGACGAATTCAGTTATTGATCTTATATACGTTTTAAAAATTTTGTGTAACACTAATGAGGACAGTTATTGAGAAAATAGCTATGCTATTTTTGGTAGCTATATTAATAGCAACATAGCACGTTTGTATCTTGTTTATTTAATAACTTGAAATTAAAAATCTTTTAGTTTATAAAACGGCATCTATCGGGAAGAGCTTAAGACTATTTAACATCGTTATTCTAATAACACTATAACAGCAATAAAAAGTGTTTCTAAATACGACCAAATGAGATGGATTTTAAAAATACTTGCAAAGATTATATTATATAAAATCTTTTAGAGTTTGCACAATGCAGTTACTAGTGCACTGATATAGACATTACTTTTTATCCATACTATCTAATTACCTAACAGTTTATTGAACGCAAGCGTAGTAGCGGGAACGAGTAGTCAATATTTCACTTGCCAACGACAGAATTATTGATTAAGTTTGATTGGCAATTATCTATAACGACATCCAAGTGGGCTCATGTATTAAAACACGTTTCTCGCCGTATACGAGACGAAATATGTCGTCATCGGGGTCTAATGATCAGTTTCATGAGAACTATTCCTAACCTGATATTGATATATCAAAAAAGATATAAATTTAAATATAGTATTACTAACGTATCAAAAAGTACAGTTATATAGTAAGTTTCATAATACTATGATACAATTATGAATGTTATGGTGTCCGGTTTGGACTGGATGAGAATGGTAGGAAGCGGTGGCGTGAATTATGGGCGGCCTATGTCCAGCAGTGGACTGACACAGTGTGATAATTATGATTGTGATGATGACTATCAATGTTTTATAAAAGTTCTGTAGTATAAAGTTTTAATATAAAGATATTGTCTATTAATTTATTATAGTTGAGATGAGATATTAAGCTTTACGTATTATTCATAAAAGGCGTACAATTTCTACGATTTTGATAGAGATGATGGAGTATTGTCCCAATTTCTTTCTGTGCCTTTACGAAAGGAATATCTCCCGAAATAAATTTAGTGTATGGAGTATTTTATCTGACAACAGATGAAATATTAATACGTTCATTGTGGATAGCAGTACGAAATATGATTGCTTAAAATAATATAATATAAAATAACATAATATGACATAATATAATATATATAGTTAATGAAACAAAAATGCAAATTAATGAAACCCGTAATTTGAGGGATATTATTGATCGATAAATAACCGTCGATTGTTTTCCAAAACATTGAATTCAGCGCACACTTACTACCTATTTTATTTTCCACCGCAACTTTTAAATAATATCTAAAGAGCAAGTTAAACAAATATATATAAAACAAAAAAACAATCAAACGCGAAAATTGGGGGATATTTTGCTTGATAAACATCCGTAGACGTTTTGCTCCATAACAATGAATGAATTGTATACTCACTTACTCTTTCTTCCACACGCTTTCGAATAATTTCTAGAAAATAAAAAAGTAAACTTCTCTCGAATTAACGCCGAACAGAAACAATGTTAACGTAATAATTACGAGCATTTATGGAGGCGCTTTCGCTAATTTCGAGTGGGGGCGTGCGGCAGCTGCGCCCGCGCATACAATTTAATACAACTCGAGTAAAGGGTTCCTTGTTAGGGTTGGCGCACGTTAAATATTAACATAATAAATAAACTATAGATTTCTTACAATAAGTCAAGCTTTTGTCAAAGTCAAAGTCAAATATCTTTATTCAATATGGAAGCATTACATTTTCTTATTGATTGTCAAATAAACTACCACCGGTTCGGAAATGGAAGCCTCTGACCTGAGAAGAACCGGCGTAAGAAACTCAGCAAGACAAAACAAAGACTTTGAGGCAATAAACCAAATTTCAAAACAAATGCATTACTCTAAAGAAGTCTTAGTTAGAAATAAGTTTACAATTTTATTTTGAACCTGCAAATCTACGTTCTGTCATGGCTCTATTTTAACTTGGTTTTTATCTTTAAACATTTATCACATAACTCTATACTAAGTATCAGAAAGGGCACATCTAATGCCTTCGGACATTCATCTCCAGCTGGGTATGCAATTGTATATGTGTTGTAATTTAAAATTTCATTTTTAATGACCACATACTTGCTGTTAATATTAAGGAATGTATACTACCAAATCTAAAATACAATTTCGAGCTTTGGAATTTGAGTAATGGTAGGTCCATTATTTATGATCGAATCTGTAAATGCATCGTAGAATACAGAACTTAAATGTTTCAAAATCTTTATATAACTTTCATAAAAGTAACACTTTAAATTTCACTTGAATGAGGTCTAATGATATATCTATAAATCTCGTATTACGATGTATTTATAAAGTAAGGGTAAAATTGTCCTCGTTCAGATAGGCATAATTTGCTTCTAATGGCTATAACTATTTTATGCGAGCTTTTATGAGTTCATAATTCAATTCCTATCGCACCTGTTATTAAGTGGCATCGATAGAAAATGCATTAGCCCCCGGCAAATGCCCGTTCAGCTTATACTTGCTATCTGAAATGTCCAATTATTATTTTTTGCTTATTTTTATCACATGTATAAAAAATATTAAATTAATATATTTTATTCAATATAATTTTAAATTTTATTGATGAGATATAATAATGTACCACATAGCAAAAATAGAATAACAGTTTATCGAGTTAAATTTGTATCTTTACTATTGTAAGTCGTTTTCTTCGGAAATTTTAAAGAAATGGCTAAATAAAAAATTGGCAACCCTACCAGTTGTATAGTCCATTAATGTAGTATTATGTTATTGTAGAACAATTACATACCACCATAAGCGATAGACATCATTAGAAATTAAAAGAATATTTCAACTGTTAAGTTAAAACAAAATGAGACTGAATGTTTACGCTTAACGTCATAAAGTTTATTAATTTCTTCACAAAAACCATAAAGTTGGTAATTTCTTCATATAGGTTAACATAATTAAATTTCCTACGATAATATACGTCTGTGTATTTATTCATATTTTAACGCGTCGACGTTTAATTTTGGTAATATTTTACAATTAATAGGATTTCGCGGCTCTACATGGTATTTACTCTTTTCCATAATCTATAGCACTAACTGGACGTCTGAGTAATTCATCACAAATCTCTTAATTTTTTTGTTGGTAATTAATTAATACTGACAGAATAGTATATTTCAAATTAACATTACCAAAATTTAAGATAGTTAAATGGAAACACAATTTGTTCTGTTTTACTGAATTAATTAATAGAATGTAAAAAAAAAACTATGCTAAAACTGATGTTTTCTAGTGAAATGTCACAATGTTCATAGATATTAGTTACACTCATAAGCTTATGTGGGTTTAGTGTAAAACGGTACTGTGAAACAGTACAGCTTTCTTTCTTCGATTGCTTGTTAACATCGGTTCGACAAGTAGTTAGTGTGTGTACTCAAGTTTTAATATTTTCAAACGGGTTTAGCTAGCGTATGTCGGATACCGTAACTGCGGTATTTCAAGTGTTTCAAAGCTTTCCACGATCCATGTTAGTGGGTTATTAGTTATTGGACCGAGGTTAAGTGACGTGCATTTAGCTCCATACATGTTTATGACTTGAAATTTAAGCCTTTTAAGCTTGTATATTAGTCGAACATGTTAACATCAATGTTTTCTAATAAATCATTACCGGACTTCTTTATTTCAAACTTTAGATATTTAATTTGATATTTTTTACCAAGATGCCGGTCTGATTATCTCGTGCTCTGTGGACTAAACCTATTAGAACATAACCGGGTGTAGGTGGGCCCGTTTCCACACTGAGTGACTTAACTGCACCAAGGGCCCTCAGATGGGGAGCCTCAACTTAGGCTGCCACTTTCTGATTCCAGTTAGCAGGCTGAATCGAGGGCTGCCCAGGTGGGCCGAGGCCTCGGCTCGATTCTTCGATTCTCTTAACCATAGTTTTTATACTATCATTTCTTAAAGCGTTGGCGCTGGGAGAAAAAGTGGTGCAATAAACTCCAGCCAAGCTTTTATCTAATTTGTCGTTAAGCTACAGTGTCACGGATGCGTAAGTTCGACCTCACCGGTGGGGCCGATGTCATGAGCGAGTGTGCTGTCCTACACTACTGTGTCCTACACTACTAAGTGTATTTATGTAATGTAATGTAATGTACTATATGTTAATGCCGTTATTGCTTTTAGCTCCCGTAATAAACTGGAAGTTGTAGGTACGACTGCTGCAGATAAACAACTTTGTATTGTTACTGATATTTAGATTGTCCGAGAAATATAAGAGATAAATAGATTGAAAAGTTAATAAAAGTAAATTGCCACAAACTCCTTTAACAGTTTAATGGAATTCAATGCTATCAAATATACAGGCATTTCATTTGTAATGAATTAACAAAACTTTAATTATATGAACTGTCAATATAATTAAAGCACTAAATATATAAAGAAATTAACATTTCATATTTAATATTAAAATCTTTTATAAAAAAATACTTGAATTATTATGAAACGTATGTTAATCAAATGGAAGAACTAAAATCCCTACAATTAATCAGTCGGCCCACCATTATACGTTAGCTATAGCGACTAATCGCTTACGAATATAATGAGCGCACACTACGGCATCCAGCAAAGATTCGACGCCAAAGAAAAAGACGCCATTGTCGTCGCCTCAAAATGGCCGATTTCTGGCGGCAATAACTCATAACCCTCGCTCTGGCCAAATTGAGTGTATAATTTGAATCTGCGACCCATTCATCCCGGCACCGCAGGACATGCTGCAAACGGGAACCAGTGCGCAGTGAATGGGGAATTCGCGTACAACACCGCAATAGGGCCAGGCCTCTTTCAACGTCGCCCCAGAATTAACGTCAAATTACTATTGAATTTGAGATTCCTTCTGGAGCGCTTTTTAATATCGAATACACGTCCCCGCTAGGGTGGAAACAAAGAGTCACCTCGGCTAGTATCGCGTGTCCCCGAACGCCTAACGTGTTAAGGTCTAGATTCCGTCCTGGGATTTAGCGGAGGCATCTGTCTAAAGTGAAACACGTTTTGATACGCTTGACATTAAAAGGACATAAGCGCTAATATATTAAGTGCTGTCAAAACATGTAAATTTCGTTCTACAGCTGTTGTGTTAAGAGTCAAGCTGGTGATGGGTGATGGGCCGGAACCGGCTTGCGCCAAAACGTATTTGCGCCCTTTGTATACAAAGGATCTGATAGTGAGCCTGTTCCTTGGCGACATCTAAGATGACGATTCTGCAGTAATGGATCGAGCGGCGACTTAACGAATTCGATCTTGATAAAGAACTGCACGCACTGTCACAGACGAGTTTTGAGGAACACGTTGCCTTCACAAAAGGGATAATAAATGATCGTTGTAGCAATGCGATTCAAGTGACTACGTTGTAACATCAACGTTGAGAAATAATTGAATAAGAAACAATATTAAATAGGGATATGTGAAATCTTGAGCATTTGTTTGCTTGAGAGTACGATACATATGTCATAGTAAATAGCATACAGTATAGTACGTAACGTTCTACAAAGCCGCTCGTAATTATGAGATGACATACGATGGGCCTAGATTTTCTTTAACCATAATGTTGTTTTGATGGCAAAACACTATCTAATTTTCCCTAGTACTGGTTCTGATTTGTTGTTCAAAAGACGTTATGTTTATGTTTGAGATGGACAACGCTGTGCTGTCAATATCTTAAAAATATTGTACTGTGCAAAGTTTTATGCGTGCAAACTTGATGTTCTTATATTTAATATGTCGACATTCAGTCAGTTTTATTCGTTTCATCATTTTACAAAGTATAAATAAATCTGATAGACCCTACATATGACATATGGATCAATGAACGTCGGTTACTACGGCAGGTGGTGTTCAACTCATGAATAATTCAGTCGGCACTCTTGCGTGGTCTTCTCACTTCGATAGTCAAGGTACGAATGGCGAAAATATTTTTTTTTTGGGACATACCGGAAGTATTATTTTATGTCAACGTACCATACCGGAAGGCGTCACCAAAATGGTCGTAATATCCTTATTTCATTTTACCGAAACCCAATTTCCGAAAGCTCGCTTACAAACACATAGAACTATTTACTTGAGTGAATGTAAGTTGAAATGAAGTCGCAAGATATAGTTACAATTTCGAAATAAAGATATTTGATAAACAATAAGTTTTATATCTTAAAAAAGTAATTTAACACAAACTGTTATGAGCAACGATATAAACAGTTTGCCATGACAACGAACGATACTAAAAAGTTGCTTATTCGACTTGCTTACTTATGAACTCTAACATGAAAAATTCTTATTCTAGCGCTTAGCCTGTCAAAGTCCTGTCTATCCTGTAAAGTAAAAGGCATAAATTATTTATTTAGGCTCTGTCAAGCACTCATGAATAGAGTTGCCACGAATAGTGATTTGGCCGAATACCGAATACCGACTATGCGGCAACGCTATCCGCCGATGCGCCTAATTTTCGGCACCAAACGAATGGTAACCGCGTTTGTTAATTATAAATGACATAAGTCGCAACCGATCGCAACAACCATTAGCTAAAGTTTTTCCTCTCCTTCAGGAGTTGTACATTTCTGAAGTTGTTACCCTGTAACGGTTAAAAACGTAAATGTTGGCCACCAACAAACGCTGGAAAGCTTGTTTTTATCCATCACAACTTACCACTGATCAATTTTTATTTACTAATTAACATACCTTTGTAATTTGGGTATGAATACGTATAACAATGAGTAATAAAACGAGTCTTTTCCCATGATTTAGTATTCGGCATTCGGCCGAACATTACATACTATTCAGCTGAATCCCGACTACCTAAAAAAGTGGCCTAATAGGCCGAATACCGAATAGTAGCCGAGTATTCGTGGCATCTTTACTTATAAACGTCAAACATTTACCATTATACATTTTGTGGACGTATATAACATTGTTTCTAACATTTACAAAGCATCCACGTCTCAGTCGTGTGAGCTCATACTCATGCAATCGCCGTTATAACTATCAAATGCACGATTTACAACACTACTGGCGGAACCCTAACTAATCGCCGCGAACACTTCGTGCAATTCACGACTCACACAAACTGATACTTTAATACAATGTGTGAAGAGCCAAATTTGTTTGTCAATACAAGTCTTTTACGACGTTATTGAAGATAATGCAGCTGTTAGATTCGCAAGCCCGCTCTAATTGAGTTCTCCAGATTTCAAAACTGTTTGCAGCCGCATACGGATCGAGTTTCGAAATTGTGATCGAATGTTATATTTTTTTAAGCCCGTTTCATAAACATCAATAAAGCGGCCAGTGTATTTATTATAATAATGAATTTTAAATATATGTTATGAGCACACCAACAATATTTACAATTTCTGTTAATTTTGGAGTACTTTCTGTTACTGCAAGGCAAATCAGTTTATTACAAACAGCTCGTTACTGCTTAAGATTATAAGTACTAACTATAAATTAACTTGAATTTATTACATAATAGTTATAATCTTGGTGATTCCACTTTGAATAATTTGAGTGACGATTGGAGCATAATTTTGGTAAAGCCCGACTCGAGGCAATACGGGCTGAGTTGTTATTACGTAACTGTATCACTCAAAAGCTTTGTTGAAATTAGGATAACTTAACGTTCCATTCTGTAGCAGAAGAGAATATCTACTAAATTTGTGTCAAGTCAATTGTTAGACTTAACTAGAATTTACTGTGATAAGGATAACTTTATAGCTTATATGCTTCATTAAACAATAAAATATCAATGAATTATTTGGCAATGACAAATTGTTTTTTTTAATATGTCAAACGATAGATATGAAACTCTAAAAATAGCTTTTTTTGGTTTTATTTTTTATGTATTTTGATTAATAATCCATGCAATATCATTTGCAGAACAAAATGTTGAAGTGGGCAGTCTATAAAAAGAATCAAGAAGGTCAAGGGGAAGGAAATCAGCAGTTAGAGGTTCCAGACACAAAGAGACTGTACAATGAAAAATCCAGAAGATCCTTAGATGCACAGGTGGTAAGAAAAAGCAAAAAGCCTAGTCGCTATCAACGTCGATCCATTGGCGCAACTGCTAGAAGAAACAATGGAAAGAGCGTAGATAAAGAAAATATAAATTTCATCGGGAATACTCCCAATTACTACAAATCAGGGTTTATGAAAAATGAGAACAATGCTTTAAAAGATGTAAGCAATATAACACCGACGTCAGCGACACCTGTGAAAAATTATGAAAAATTTGTATTCTATCAAGATGAGAAAGAAGAAATATTACCTGAACTACCTCCTACTCCTCCGTCCTATAGCAGAAGGGTCAGAGAAGCTAAGAAGAGAAAACTGGAGATGAACAGTTCGAGTAACAGTGAAGTATTTGTGAGAAATAGTTCCACTTATAAATCCGAAAGGAGAATTAAAAATGTCGACCGAAGCCTATTGTGCTCTCCTAAACTAACCCATAGCACTTCTGAGCCATCATTAAACGAACTATCAGATCGATTGTCAGCAACAACAGCAAGCAGCAAGAATTCATTTAATTTTGAACGTTACAGAAATAAAAGTAAACCTATATGTACAACCAAAACCTCAAATGAAGGTCTAGTGGAAATTGAATATGAAAAGGATTTAGTGATCAATTGTTTAGAAAAGCCATTAGTAGTCAAACAAGATGAAATAGAAAAAACAACACTCCCGATATTTGGTCACAGTATCTTTACGGATAATCCTCTATATTTAAAGAAAAATGACGACCTACCAATAAGTATAAGACCTTTAAAGAGAACTCGCAAAAAAACAAATGATTTCGAAAGCTCGTTCAAATCGCCGTCAATGGATAAGAAAGATGCTCATTCCCTAGTTAGAGATGGCTGTTCTCCAGTATCATTAACACCATTAGCCGTTAAATTAGAAGCCCTAAGATTTAGTGCAATGAGTAATCGCGTTTCTAATAAACCCATTATTCCTAAAAGCGAAGTGACGCAATACTTCCCGAAGATCGAAAACCCATTCAGTTTAACCTTAAAGATGAAGAGAACTCAACTGAGATGGAAAATAAATTTATTTTATGCAGAGATGCATTGACGAGTTCATCAGAATCGACTGTATCAACAACTCAAATGGGTGATGTAACTCTTGAAAGAATGATCGAAGATATTATAAAAAGCACAAAAATTGTAAAGTCTAAACGGCGAATTGTGAATAATCATAACACAGATCCAAAAGCAAATGCTGAAGAAGAAAAACCAAGCATAGAAACTATTAAAGAGTTGTTCGTCAAACCACAGGCCGAAACCAAGGTTAATTTAATAAAAGAGGCTAAGTACGTTAATTTGTCTCGTGAAAACTCTGTTTCACCTAAGAATACTCCTACCAAAAAGATGATGCCCGTACATAGAGTTAACGAAAAACTATTGAAGAATGTACCTATTGGCTGTTTTCTGTTAGACGATGGAGATGGATATAACGAAAGAGAAGTTTGTACGCCAAATAAGAAAGATTATGTCAATTATAGACCAAAGTCTAATGCTAAACCACTTATTAGGTCCTATTCCATGAACACTACTTGTGTCGCAAAAGATAATCTGGGAATTTCGTTATCTGGTTCCACTCCTGATTTATTTAACAATAATAACGAAAACTTAAGGCTGAGAAGACAAAGGTGTATACGTAAAAAGAAAAATACCACGAGCATTGAAAGCTTAACGAAGCTGAAGCAAATGGAAATAAATTCAACCAAATCATCACTTCTACGTACTCTCGAAATGGGCATACCCAGTCCCGCATTAGACTTGCAAAATGTATCATTATGTGAGCCATTCAACTCACCGGTCGAATGTAACCATGCTAAATCGAGCGTTGCAAATCAAAATCTGCATAACAATGTTTCGATTGTTACAAATGTGTCACACAGCAGTCTAATGTCTTACGAGCCGTTAAGTAATAGGAATATAAGATCGAGAGAGTTGTTTGGGCTGACTCTGGAAAATGGAATACCAAGTCCTATAACACCTGCTATGAATCTAAAGCGACACAGTAATGTACTTAGCGAGGAACGGGCTAGTAAAACTAGTAAAATGGATGAAGATTTAATACCAAACAGTGTAGTGACTCCCTTTATAGAGTATAAATCCTCTAGAAGATGCCTAACATTCTCCCCAGAAGAAAGTAGTATTAACAGTAGTGAAGAGAAACGAAGGAGCGTCGCAAGCAATCGCTTGGAACGAAGCACTGATCGATTTCAAGCATTAAAAGCGACGATTGATCTTGAAATGAAAACTAGACAGGATGTTATTGACGTTCACGGTGAGTGGTGACTATCGACCCCCATTTACTACTATATTGTTATTTCATTTACTGGATAATTATGTAATTTTATACTATTGCAATTTCAGTAATCCGGTGTCGGGACCTACAGAGATCGTCTGGGAAGACTGAGGATATAAATGCTTATGCAAAGGTACATACTTTTTTCCATAAAAGACTTATCTTTTGTACTGTAAGTGGTAGATCCCGTTTTTACAAAAGATTGACCGGGGAAGTACCACGGTTCTGAGTTCTGCCGCAATGCAATAATGTAAATGGAACTGTTATATTCCTGTTTGTAGAGCACCGTAGCCTCTTATGCCATAGGACGACGAATGGATTTATGGCGTCATACACCGTAATTCTTATAAGCTTTTTGTTATCACTTACCATGGTAAACGCCTTGACAGTCGTTGCTTTAAAATAAATAAAAAAAGTCCCAAAAAATTTAAAATAAATAATTACGTAATAACATTAAGTATATTGTGTGTTTAAACTTAATATTTTACTATTTTGTTTTAAAAGGTCGTCATAAGCGGTGTTAACGAGAACCAGGCCTTGGCATCGCAGAGGTCAATTTTTCAAAGGACCTCAGTCCTCTACGGAAGAGGGAACCAGAATTCCAGCGGCATTTGAAATTGCCACTCCCTAATGCGATCTACGACCATCAGACACTCTACGTGTCGGTGTGGCATAGAGACAAGAAGTATAGGTGAGTCAATAAATCTTTACCACTGACACGCACGTAACACTAGGAAAGTTTTAAATGTGTAATGCGTTCAATTCTCACAGAGGTATGCTGCTTCTTTATTCATTAGAATGTTGGAGCTTTGGTTGAATAATAGAACGGCGCCACACTTTTCTCCTCGTAGTAACGGACGTTACAGTATTAAGGGCAATATCACGAAGTAATTTTTACGGAATGTAGCCCAAACCATTACTTTACTTCCGCTAGCGAATTCATTTTGTGTTAAAGTACTATACTAATATGTACTTTCGTAGAAGCGTGGAAGCCTCACTATTAATTAAGCGGTCATCAGTCAAACGTTGGCTTCCCAGTTTGAACAAACAAAATCCACCGGTCGTATTATCAGCGGGGGAGTTGTACCCGCGCACAGCTCTCATACATAAGATATCGGGTAGGGCGGGGTGCGGGGGCAATGCGCACATCGATCGATCTCGTAGCGGCGCTGGGCGGGCAGTTCGTGGAGGCCCCGCCGGCGTCTGCCCGTACCCAACGCTACGGCAGCTACACAGCTACGAAAGGCCCTGCTACGGGATAAGCACTGGTCTAGTGTTGTGTTGTGAAGTGTGTGTGATCTTATACATCGCCTTTAGAGACCCCCGATGGCTTGAGTTGACCGGCGGGCGCGACGTGGACTCTGGGTTAACGATCTCTTTGTTACGATCAGCCTTATGGTAATTTCGTGTTTATTGAATGGGTTCTGTTCCGTAGATATAAAGGTTTGGGGTTAGCATAATCGGGTCTAGATAGCTACCATTGTACTGAATAATTAAGTAAAAGTAATTACGCAGTAGAAGTAGTACTTTGGGTACTGAATCATGCTACCCGTAGTTACCTTAAATTACATTTAAGGACAGTTGGCTTTCTGTTCAAACGAAATGCTATTGAGAATCTGGTTAAGTTGTATGTAGAGATCATACCTTAGAACGGTAAAAAAGTATAAAAAGCAGAATCAACAAGCAATTAATGCTGCGCGCTAAGAATTTAAATTAACAATTAAATGAGCTCTGAGCTCATACACAAGACATAATAAGTTCACAAAAATGAACATGAGAATGTTATTAGTAAATACGTTTTGGCATCTGCATCTTATATGTATATAAAATAACATTGCCATATATAAAAATAAGAGATAACACTAAGATATAACAGTGATAGCCTTATTTTTGAACCGTTTAACACTGAGAGGCATTAAATTAAACTGATACTTACGTCACTAAAATAAAAACCATGCGCTGTTGCCAGGTAATGTACAGAAGATATATAAACTAGTTTAACCTAAATTTTAATTAAGACAACTTCTAGTGGCCTTAATATTTAATTTAGTTGCCCGCTTTAAAATTAAATAAATATTAATTATTTATAAAATCTAGCTAAATACATATGCCAAGGTAACTATCATTACAAAAGGATGCATATGACTTATGTTTGATTTAATTAAAATCTCAAGTAACTGTCCTTTAATATGGCTTGAAATTTTTAATTGATTGACACCTTTAGTACCTCAGAAATGATAATCGATCCATCTTCTAGTAGGTAATGTGGCAACATTTCAACGTCTGACTCATCCGAATATCGTACGTATATGTCATAATGCATCGGAAAGTCCGTGTGTTATTACTTGGGCCGCTGGCAGTTAGCCAACCAACGGTGACTTCAGAGAGCATGATACGTTCAAGAATGACAAGTATTGTGTCCACGTCGCTTCGGCTGATATACGAGGCCAATGCGAAAACAATTTTCTATCGTGTTCTAGACTAATCTTTATTTAGGCAGGTATGAAACCACACCTTGAATCTATACTTATCTGGCGTGATATTCGTTTTATTTATTTCCAATCAGTAAAAGGATAAACTCCTATAAGATTTTTATAATTTAAGTCTTTAAATATATAATGTAAATATTTATTAAGATTCAAATGCAATACATACTTTCGCATGCTATTTTACTAATATTCCCTGAAACATTGTTAAAGTATTGGCTTTTGGCAACACAGATTGGCGATTTAGTGTCATTTACCTTTACCGAGGCATAATTAGCAATATATAAATCTGAAGTACCTCAAATCTTAATAAAGTTGTATTAACACCTCACACAAGAAAGCATAGTATCAATTTAAATCAAAAGTATTTTCGTAAATAAATATAAATATTAATCTGTAGATCCTTTTCAGTTTTGCGTAAATTGCTATTTATGTTATACACAGCTGAATATCTGAACAAACGGTATTTGAAATGTAAAATGCATGTAAATTGAGGCGGACGAGGAAGTCGGGAAGGTGGCAAATGAAATTGTTCCGAGTGGAGTCGGTAGCGAAGCAGGTACACGATGCACCTAAATTATTCAAACTTAACGAGCTGTAAGCCGGCTGTAACCGAAACAAGGGTGGAAGGCTCGCTAGTAAATAAATATGCAAAATACAGCACAAGCTATAGCCATACATACATTATTATATACAGCCACAACTTATAATCACTTATGTTGAAACATCTAAGCGTTTTCTTACACGACGAATTGATTGAACTTTCTTTTTTATATATGTAAAAAACCAAATACTTAAATACTTCAAAGTCATCTCTCAAACTTTTACTAGCACAATAGTACTAATTTAAACGACTGGATTGTTTTCCCACTAAACAATAGTTGCATACTATTGTATAGTTGGAAAACAATCCAGTCATCACTTCATTATTTTGCTTTTAATTTAATAAATATACTTGACTCAAAGTGACTTTGAGTCAAGTATATTTATTAAAATTGTAATGTTTTACACTTTTCTTAGCTTACCATCAGGCAAACGTCTCGTTTAAACACTTTTGTAACAAAAACAAACTAGCTTTTGAAAATATTCAATTAAAATGTGTTTGTTATGAAACAATTAAGTTAATTGGCCACTAGATGTCGCTCGAAGCACCGCCCGCCGAACGAAATTTTTAACGAGCTCTATTAAATTAGACGCACATTTACCGGCGGCCATATTCTACATACCGGTATTGATCGTCGTAACGTTGAGAAGGCTAATTAGTTTTGATGTTGTACTGGTTTTAAATGCATAATTATATCAATAAACAACTGTTGGAGCTTAACATGAAGAGAGGGACAAATCTCTAGTATTACAAGGGTATAATCGAGGAAAAATCGATTGATGTTTAAACTTAACTTGAGTATCAAATAATTTGTGTCGGTTTTAACAATTAATTAAGGGAAATAGTTAAGGGATTTATGGTTAATAACAAAACACAATCGAAAGCATTGACGCATCCCAAACTTTTCAAAAAGAATGCAATCAAAAACTACAGCAACTAAATCAACATCTAAAATACGCAAAGCAAATTGTTATCATACATAGCAAATAGACAAACGCCTTTAACTATACGAATGGCGACACGTTGGCTTGTAAATACAAGAAAATCAATTGACAGTAAACACGAACGGTGGAAAATAGTGCGGACCCCGGACAAGTCAAACATTGCGCCCGATACGACGTTGTTGGACTTCTTGATTAAACACGACCACAGGGGGATTAGGGCTACTGCAATCGTGTATTAATACAGAATATTATAGATATTAGTATAGTGAAAAATAAACTTAATTTTCATTGGAAAATATACGCTTCAAAATAGTGTCAATCACTCGGCTTTCCGTATTTTTTGGAGCGATTAAACATGTAAATATTAACGTAGGCGGATGACAGAGACGGTTTTGTACATTCTTCTGTCATGTCAGTGAAATTTGTTTACTCGAATTTTTCAGGTACTATTCATGTAATATTCACTAGCCATTTGGGATGTATGAAATATTCATGATGGTGTGAGTAACGCTTTCTTTTTGATTTAGATCATTTGACCATGATGACCATAGATGTTTCAAGTTTCCCACTTTATAGTGAAGTTCGAAAGAAAAAATTCGGATGAAGAAGCAGTAACGAGACAAAAGACTAAGGAATATATCATTTTATTTATAATTGTACTAATACTACTGGTGATAGAAAAATTAAACGGGTATTAAAACATTTATTTTGTGCAAAAATATGCCGGATATGGTAGGTACACAATAATTTCAAAACCAATTGAAGAGCAGGCTCAAATAATGAAATGGAGCTAAACTAATGACTTAAGACAATAGCTGTCATACAAATACTCGAACAAATGACTGGGGAGTAAATATTTAATAAGTCCTTGAAGTCCCCCGCCGTATTCGTAAATATAATACTTTTTTTATTCAATCGTTGGGAATCGAAAATCCATTAACGAATCGATTATAATTTGTCGCAATAATTTTAAATTTGGATAATACTATAGTTGTGTTTAAATCACTTTATTATGTGCAAAAGTTTGCTATTGTTTGTTTTTGTCTATTTATATAAATAAGTACACCAACAACATATTATATCACATTGTTGTAATATAAATGTTTAATTATATATTCAAAATTCCAACGACAGGTGTAGTCAACACTGATGACATTATTTAAAGTGAATAGAAACATATATTAATTAATATCATTAATAAGAAATAAATTACATCTGTAATCAATAGTTCGCGGTGAAGTTAAAACTTTAGCTTTTACTCCTGCATTGTTTATAGTCAGAAATGCTAATTCGTATTTCAAACATATGGAAGGACTTGATGACAAAATATGAAACCTTTCTCTTGCCGTCCCTAATGTATTTTTTACTCGTTATCATTATAATTTGCGTACCCAGCGAGAGATACAATAAAAATATAAATAAATATTTAACTTACTAGCTAAACTGTTACTTTAATTTTTTGAAAGGTACGATTTAAAGTAAAGACACCAAAGTATTTAAAATCAAACGGCGAAATCCAATTGTGTACGACATTTTGGGCTCCATACGATCATTTAGGGGTGACTTGTTATTGAAACACGCTACAGAACCCAACCGTTTACGGGTTACCAGTAGTTTATGTTCCCATAAACCTGTTGGGTACAAACAACATCGAATGGTTATGTAGCTCGTAAAATCCCAAGCCTTAGATTAGTAGTAATTCAACCTCGAGTACTCTTTAGATTGTAATGATATTGTTGTGAAATAGAATATTTAACTCACGTTATAAATCAGTAGGTTATTTTGTTATTATTGTGATAATACCTTAGTTTTAAGGAGTATTTTGAAAGCTTTACGGAAGCGGGATAAATATATTTACTTATGTTATGGCTATAAGGAGTTCCAGAGTAAAACAGAATTATAAAGATACGTTGGGCACCGATAATATTTATATGAAGGCTACAAAAATATACCATTAAAAAACTATTTCTTTTATCCTTCTTCTTATTTATCGAGTCCTTTTTATTTCGTCCTTTCCATGGGATTTTTAAATTAAAAGAAAAATCAGTATTTCACTAATATATAAGAAATATTATTGTAGCATTTACCATAAAAAAGTTAATCGTTCTATAGCTTCGAAAATTTTCGAGAAGGACACAATTTGTTTAATATCAAATTATTTATTAAAAATAAACTCTATATAAATAATTATGGAAAAAAGATAAAAGGGGTACATTTACTTTGTACATTTCCGTTTGATGTGTAAGTGATGAGAGTGGAAGAATTAAATCAGAACGGTGCAAGCAGCACCGCATTGTTCGGAAGACGCATTTGACTGCTCGGCGGTTACGCGTTAGTGCTTTCGAAAGGCACGCTGTAAAAGAAGCACTGAAAACGCATTTCAGGGCTGTTTTGTGTTTAACAATACGAGAATGCGAGATTTTCCTGCAACGTGTTTGCTAGCGAAACAAAAATCTTGTGAAGTGGCTTGCATATCTCTTTTGAAATGTTTCGTAATATCTAATCATAGAGTTTTGCTTATTCTATAATTTAGTGTGATTGACAAAGTAAATTATGTAAAAAGTAACTCTTTAACGTTTGATCTGTATATGAGCATTGTATCAATAGATTCATAACTTAGTAGACTGTTGCAAATTTACTGGTCACTATTCAGTAACTAAGTAAAGCTAAAAATAGTAAGATAACTTTTAAGTTCTAACTACAATACAAATTTAGCTTTCTCATTAAAGCTTTTGTTTTAAACTGTCTCTAAACAAAACAATGCTGAGTCTTCAATTTATGTGTCTCGAAAATGAGTGTTTATCCTTTTATCAGGACAAAGGGAATCCCTTTTAAACGCTTTTTTATTTCCGAAAAGATAATTTATCACAGCACCGGTACCATTTTTAACTCTTAATTTGAATAACATATTTTATATGAATACCAGTAACATCCTATGTAATCAGGTATTATAAATAATTTCTTTTAGAGATACTTTTAGTCTTTATCTATGTAGTTTAGATCAGCAGGCTGTATTCTGATAAAACATATTTTATTTGCTCAACTTTTCGATATATTTGAGTATCAATATCGAGCAGCCATTTAAAAGGCTTACAGCCACTCTACTTAATCATGGTTTTCACTTCCTTCCTTAACCTGACCCTGTTTATCGAGAAGTATGCCATCTTAAACACCCTCCGTCACGCTCCACACCCTTTTACTAACAACCGTCAAAGGTCAAGAAGGCAAATGAACTCTACCTTCAACAAGAAATGTAGAGCTATATGTGTTTTCTCTCAAAAAAATATACTCAGGAAAATCTTTAGTATTTTTTACTGCGAAATAACTAAATAACACTTATTTAGAGACTTTCTTGTCGAGAGGAGTTAAAAACGTTTTAAAGCGTACGGATAAACTTTAAAATTATGCATCAAAGCCTATTTCTAGTTTTTTTTTACTCAAGATTGTTTCATCAGTTATATATTTCATATTAAATGAGAAAAAGGCCGGAAGAGAAGCGAATATTTTCCTAAGTCATAACCGACGGAAGAATCCAATAAATGTTAATAAAACTCATATCGTGGTCGGGAATCATGTCGCCCAAGACACTCATAACTGTTTACGTAACAATGTAATATCCTGAAAACAATTATATATATAAATTGTTTAATTCACTTAAATATATTATTTTATATTAAATATAATATCACTATATTTAATCTTTACGAACTCAGTTTTGCACGACACGATATTTTTGATTACTTCTTATAGCTTTACAATACGTCTCCTGCTTTTAAGATAATTATTATTTAACAAATATATTTCTATAAATTCTACATTCGTAATGCTACGGCAATAGTAATCGATAAAACGACGTTTAAATTTTAAAACTTATAATTGTGTTTGTGGTTTTCTATCCTTATAAAAACATGTGAAAAAAGGAACCTTCGTACGGTACAAAGGAACCTTTTTTTTAATACATAAATTATATCTTAGTGGGATTATCGTGACAAAGTTTGCCTTTTTCATATTATTTCTTACATTTCCTTCAATGTTTACCTAGTGAACCACTGTAGTACGTGTACGTTCAGTCCTTAGTCCTTGTTAAATACGATATTAATTGTCTGTTAATATGTTGTTTTTTGCACAACTTGCTTATCCAATAACGATCTGCATGGTACACTTTTAATAGCGTTGCCTATTCAGTCGTTTTATTCTCCTCCGACACACTTTCGTACCGAGGTTTGGGTTAAGAGCGCGCATTCAAGTTTTTAATGAGTCGAGTCGAGAGCTATAGCGCTTACTGCGAGCGAGTTGTGATGAAAATTCATAGAAAATTCTCCAAATATACAAAACACTCTGCTTCTACATGTTTGAAACAATTTTTAAGCTTTTACTACTTGATATGGTTAATAACTCGGAAACAGCTCAATGATCTTAAAACATTACCTTCAAAGCGTTAAAACACTTATACATTACGACATTTCAAGACAAGTTAAAACTTACGATTTGATATTAACGAGCATACTAACCTATATAAAATTATTGAAGTATTGAAAGCTACTATAGTTTTAAGTATTATTTACCTGGTATTTTCCGAAATTTAAACATCAATGTAACATAAAAATGGTACTTGATTTACTCGTGAAAGATCTACATACATACCTTAACGTCATATGAATAAAATATGACGCAATCGTTATATACAGATTCAAGTCATCGATTCGGGTTCAATGACCTAACTTGACAAACATAATATCCTTTGTTTATGTCAAATAAAGGGCCGATATAAGAGGAATTGGCTCAGAGCCAGATTGTTTTCCTTTGCACAGTTCCTTCGGGATTGTGTAACTGTCCTGCCTTTATAATTGTCCAACCGTTATGACTCTGTTCACTCGGTAAGTTTCAACATTTTGCGTGTAACTTTGGCTTTTACTGAACTCGGAGAAACTAAGATAAGATATTAAATCATGCCAAAAAGGTATGATTGTGAACAAACCATTGGAAACTTATAGTATGATGGTTGAAAATACTGTCTCCGTAGCCTAGTGCTTTGGCCGTGTGATTTAGAAACCGCTGATTGTGGTTCGAATCCTGTGGGAGTCATCAAATTTTATCATTGTTGTTTCCTAGTTGGTTAGGGCAATTTGGGCCCATCACCCAATTGTCTGAAAAGTAAGATGATCCATGCGTCGGATGGGAATGTAAAGTCGATCCACCCACCAACCCGCATTGACCAGCGTGGTGGATACGGTCCAAAACCCCTAATTGGTAGGGAGGCCTATATCCAGCAGTGGACTATCACAGGCTGATGATGATGAAGATGATGGTTGAAAATATCGTTCAGGCTTGTAACTAAGTTATTCATTTACTTATATATCGATATACATATATATATTATATCAATTTATGTTACATTTTTTCTATATTGCTGGCCCACTAGATTTTTTAAAATTGTATCAATGTTATAGAAGAGATATATGAAAACTGCTGTATATAAGTATTTTATTACTTTATCCTATCACCCATCCTTTTTTTTAAGATGACGTGGTCTTATCATGTTTTATCCTTTATCTCTTCCTCTTCTGTTCTCTCTTTTATTTTAATCTTTTGTTTCTTTCCTTCTTTATTCAAAGTGTTATTAGTTCGATTTGACTCCATAAAACATATATACTTAAAGATTAGAAAGACATAAATCGTCGTTAGGTTGAAATGTTATTGCTTCAATTTTAGAAGTTGTTATGATGATTACTACTTTAATGCAAACTTTATTTTTTGTAATACTCAACCAATCAATCCATTTCGGAAGAGAATTAGTCTAAAGACTATGTACTTTGATTATTTCTTATATTTTTTCAGTTAAATCCTGCTTGAACCAGTCAAATTCGGTATTCGTGTCAACGCAGGGTTAACATTGAATTGCCCTTGCTTACTCGAAAAATACTTGCGTGTTCTTCAGTCGTTTGTTCTTTGTATACGTTAACTTCCAGAGTATTTTAAATTAAAATGTGAATTACGGCCACCGTGACATACAAACCTACAAAATCATAATCAATGGAGAGCCCAACATTTTTTATTACTAATATTTGTAAACAAAGGAACACTTTCACAACAGGTTTAGGTAATATTGAAATAGCTGCCTAAATTTTAGTCGTTAAATGATTTTTTTTTTCAAATTTTATATAAACTTTTGTTATTTGTTATCATAACAAAGAATTCAAAAATATATCATGCTTTAAAGGAATCATGAGACCCAGTTTACGGACATACAGCCGAACGGGAGCCTAATAATAGTATCCTGAAGCTTTATCTCTGATTCTGATATTATAGATTAAAGATTTATAAATACATCCAATATACCTTGTATCAATTAAAATTATCATTCGATACATACTATGTTACACTCATGAAACTTATTGTGAAACAAAATTTATGAATGTGGTCCTTAAAATTCTAACAATCATCTTTTTTTGTTTTCATTACATTGCCCATATGTAAAAGTGAGAAAGTTATCAATGAAAGAGATTTAATTTCACAACTCAATGAAACGCTGCTCGCTACCTAATTTAAAACGAACGTGAAGGTGTTAACAAAAGTTTTCACATGCATAAGAAAAATCGCTTGTAGTTGTCTCCATGTCAAAACTATTAAAAGGTGATTAAAAGAAACCTAACGATAATACTCGAAGTTTTCTAAACGACAGTACTATATTTCTATTTATTTAAAAATAAAATATGTCATACCGCACAGACAGCAGATATCAGGTTTTTTTTTCTTAGATAAACAAAGTATATACTCAAAACGTATTTGGTCAAACCAAAGACAACAAAATCCAAAATTGTCTAAAAAAAGTTTCTTATCAAGCGCTACTGGTTCCAATAAAGTTGTATCATTCTTTTCGGTTAAAAAGCATTGAAGCTAAGGAACGCGAAATAGAAAATTAAATATTTTTGTGAAATATTATCATAGACATAATAATGAAGACAAATGTTTAACATAATAAAAAAATATTTTCAAATATGATGAGAGACTTAAATAGAGTAATGAAATTAAGACCAAACTCAGCATATGACCTTCTCATTAGCTGCGTCTCCACTCGCTGAAAATATAGGCCGTAATAAGCCCAAGAATCTTTCTTATTTCAATTTTAAAAACTCGCCTTTGTTCTGCAAAGTTTTATTATAACAGTCTCTGTGACTTTTTTTAATAACTGCTTTTATAACATCGTCTTTGATTAACGAAGCTAATATAATAATATTTTTTATATTTTATTACGATATCTTCTAACGAATTTAGATCACAGATTAAGAATAGTGTCCGCTCGTAACGATGACGTCAGTCAGCCGACTGCTCTAAGCCGCCTTTTAGCTAACAGGGGCCGAACTTTGCAGTAACTCATAACGTACGTGGGTAAGAGATGTCCTTCGTGTCCCAAACGGTCGCCGGACTGAGCCAGGCCAAGCGCGAGGAGCCGCCATTACGGCAACACTGCTCCCACCAGCACGCGCACCGCAATTTCTCGCTAAGCAGGAAAAATAGCCTGCCGGAGCGCGATCCCGTCGAGCCTAGGACGAGGAAGAACAGCCTCCCAGCAGATATCGAAGTGTCTGAAGGCACACCAATTGTCCGGGACGAGTGACATCCACCACCGTAAGTCTCGGTGTCCCCCCCAGTCACTATAGACGCATGGAGTGCACCGGATACCGGCTTCGTGGACAAGCCCTTGCATGCTTAGCCAGCTTATGTGACCCCGGATGGGATGCACGAACCTATAGATGTTGTACGATGAATGTTAAATTAAGACGTTTCAGGATTTGATGCGCATTGGTACGAAGAAGTCTCCGGTGATTGTTCAGTTCGAATTAATTTAGCGATTATACACTGTTTTAGTCCCATGGTGCTGTTAAGAAATTCTTTTAATTTATCTGGTATTATCTCGACTGTTGCGTGCAAAGCTTAATGGCTTGTTTCTAAACGCACTCTTTTTTTAATTGACTCGTCAAACTAGAAAATGTAAGATAACTATTTCAATGAGTCGTCCCTTTTAAAACATGATTCAATGAAGCAAATTACACTTAGTAATGACTAAATAAATAGGCCGTGTAAGGTATTTAGAATATCCGTTAGTAGCGACATACCCGAAGTGAGAATTTATCGTATATAGTTGTGATATTTCATAGAACGTTATCTATGCGTGCAGCCCATAGATATCAAGAGTACTAATATGGTGTAGTCCAGTTTTGGTATGACCCGAACTGTGTTATTAAGGTGTGACATAATTGCGACATGGTCATGACTTTACCATTCCTTAGTAATTTACTCTAATTAATATCCGATGTGAAATATTTATTCGTGTACAATTTTAGAACGGGCAAAAGTTGTCCTAAAACCATGTTTAGTACGAATATTTGCAACTACTTGCACTAAAATGAACGATAATCATTTTCAATTGATACTTAAGAGATTTACAACATGTTTATCACAATGATAATTGAGTATATTATTTCAATTGATAAAGTAATGTTAATTAAAACAATATTTTTAACATAACAAGTCTTCAATTCTATCGTTAATTTTATAACAGAACTGTTATCAGAGATTGATGTAAATTATTTTTATTTGCCAGTTATCAGGAATAAACAAAAGTAAAGCACAGATTTTTGCCCAAACAAAAATTACAAACAGATATTGCTCGTACGGTTAGCACGCGAACTTTCACCTTTCCTAAGCACGCTGTAACTAAAACATGTTGACATGCAACACTGCGGCCATAGTACTTAGGGATATAAAAAGCCATTTTATAATCCGGCATTTAATAAAGGTCAAACATTCAAATAATAAAGTAGTAAAATAGTAATATAAATTCTAAATAAAATATGAATACTTGCCAAAGTCTTTGTCAAACCATCTAAAGAAATCTAAATAAACCTAGACCTAAAGAAACTGATAGTTTACTAGTGTACTCCAAAAAAAAATTATGTAAAAACATCGTGAGTATTTCACAGTTTAACACAATGTTTATGCGGATGTCGATATAGTATACTTAATGTAGAACATCAAGATGAAACTCAATGTAATGTATAAACAAATATGTTAAGCTCTGCAAGTGCATTCCTTGTTATAACTCATAAAAACTTCAATAATAGAAGCCAGCATCATAACAGAATGTGCAGACATAATTTTGTTCCTAATAATGAACTCAGTTGATTTAATATTTATCAGAAGAAACAACGAAAGTGAGTACGACCCAATCGATTTCTTGATGTGAAAACTTTCTACAATCAATTCGTAAGAAACCTTGTAACTGTATCGTAAAATGGAAGTGTTATATGAAATAGATATCTTTAACGGTCAGAAGGAGGTCATATGGCAAAGTAGGTCGAACATATCGTTGTTATGGTGCATCAAGATGATGACAATTTTGCATAGTCACGGCCATTTAATAGTCTGTGAACGATGACTTGCAAAATATTGAATCTATGCCGAAGAAAGTGTTCTTAGGTTTACAATATAACAAATTATGATGAGGCAGTCGATGAAAGTAAAGATTGTAGTTATCAATGTTGAAAATATATCAAAAAAGGTTAGATATACCTATTTACAATACGTTTTGCAGTGTAAAATGACAATTATAAGAACAACTTGATGATTTTAAAGAACTTAAATTATTTAAGAAAATACTTTGAAAATTAATTGAGAATTTATTGCCTTAAACTTTCCACAAAATTCGGCTATATTGCTTTTTTACTGTAAATACAAGAAACTTGGTAATTTTGTAAGTTAACTCTGTTTAGAACGTATTAAAAAGTTTTTAATGTAATTTTTACGACCACGTCGAAGAAAGGCAAAGTTGAGATCTTCAATGATTTCACCGGAAGATTAATCACGTTCTAAAGATTTGAAGTCTCGATAAGATTAAAGATTAAACAAAAGGGCTTTAACACAAATGATTTTCCAAATAATGATGTTATTTTTGCTACCAGCTCGTGTGCAAAGTCATTCCCAGTACATTTAGATATATGATTGATGTTTTTTCGCGAATCTATTAGGCGCTGCGTATGATTTTACTTACTTTGGTAAGATTCATTACAATAAAAGTTTAATTTCCTATTCATTTAATGAATTGCATATTATTGATGTTCGTATAGTTTACGTAGATAACTTATTCGATAAACATTTACCGTATCAAAACGTTTTACATATTAAGAAAAGTTTTAATGACCTAACGCAAGCCACAGCAGTGTACTCTGCGTTTTGTACACATTTGATTGACAAATATCAGCAATTTATGGTACTTTTGTTTCATTCATAAACACCAGAATATATTCTGTAAATTTATCTACACTCATATACACACTACAATATACCCAGATGTACACTATTAATGCCATAACGAACCCCAAGAAGACTATTAGTAGCGTGATGTATCCTCTATGTCATCTACATTAAAGGAAAAATATTATAATAACTTTCACGTCAGACAACCATTCCCGGATAAAGATTTGTCTCAAAGGATAACCCTAATAGTTTCAGGACTAATAGCTATTGCTTTCTCATCAATTGTTACAGGCGGAGCGAGTTTCTAGGATGCGTCTCGTTCCCGCTGAAAGATGCTATTAAGGGTGAGGTCGGTGGGACATATTTCCTGCAGTCCGGTCAGGGCACGCCGGCGGCTCACGGCAGGTGCGCTGAGGACCGTGTGACGGAAGCACGCACCAACATGGCCACGGATAACACAGAAACTAGCACTAGCGAAGGCGCCAAAGAGAACCACAATGATAAAGGTACAAATCTAAAAAAAAGTGTAGACAATTCCTCACAGATACCTGTTGGTTAGCCTTGTATAGGTCAGAGTAACAAATAAGCACAAATAACAAATAAGCTAGATTTTAAATTTGATATATCTACGACACAGACATATTAGACCATAGCTACACTTAAAATCACAAAGCTATAGAGAGCTCTTAAAGAGGGATCAACAAAATATTCATATTTTACAGATGCAAATTGTAGAAAAAGAAACAGAGTAAAAGGAACACCTATTTTGACATAACTTAACCATAAAGCAGACAATTTAGATCTTTTACACAAATTTTATGTAAACTTGTATTAATATCAATGCTTATTTCAGGAGTAGCAAATGGACCGGCATCAGGTGCGTCCAGCAGTCAAGCGCAGGCGGTCGCTGCAGCGCTACAGAGGGAAGCTGACGAGCACCTGTTCTTGAGATACTTGGAGCTTGATCCACCTGATGACCCGTCTGCGCCAAGACGCGCACAGAGAAATGGACGCACTCCATTCACGACGACGAGAAAGTACGTACGAGACTCTACAAACTTCTACCAAATAAAAAAGCACTGTCACCCTACAACAGGTTGTTTTTTAGTTTTTAGACTAAAAAGATAACTTTAGGCTTTATATAATTCCAACAGAGCACAGACGATGACTCATATATCTAGTTGTTAACTGAACTACCCAGGTTGTAGTTATTCAAATCAACAAAATGAGATGGCTTCTGTTGGATAAAAGACGTTATATCTCTTATTCAACCTTTCCAACTACTATTGGTAGTAATATTCAGCATTTTTTCCAGTCCTTAGTGTCTTCAATCGAAAATTGCACTACCTTCTTATATACCATCCAGATCTTTCCAAATTGTTATTCTACTATTGTCTAAATGCTTTTCACAATAACTGACATAATTTTTTGTCTATCTTAGGCTAATCAGGGGTACGGGCGGTGGTTTCGGGTTTACCGTTGTTTGGACCCGACCTCCAAGAGTGGAGAGAGTTGCCGCTGGAGGCTCAGCAGAACGCGCTGGACTAAGGGCGGGAGACTATATCGTCTTTGTTGGCAACAAAAATGTGGTCACGGCTAATGAGGAGGACGTACGGAATCTTGTCAAGTAAGTTTAATTTGTTTAGATTAATAGTTTAGCACGTCACTCTTATATCGATTTATGGAAGTATTCTTCTATTACTAAGTACAAGGGCTTGTACGAATTTTATTGCGTTTGTCACACATTTTACTGTATATGTTAAATCACGACTTTAAGAACACCATGCATATTAAACTGAAAATAAAATAAATTTTTTAATTATTTCTTGCTGATACTGTAACTGGCTGTTGATGTGAGCTTAAATCATATATTAATTGATGCTCCTAATTTATATACGTAAGCATTCAGAAAATATAAATTAAGTTTTAAAGTTTAATCCATTAAAAGTAATCTTTAAGCTCCATTATTTTACGTTCTCCCGCAAATGAAGGATTATTATAAAAATGCCTTTGCATTTTTAATAAGAAGAACGTATGACGATTTTTTTTAAATTTTACAGACCTAACTTACCATCTTCTCATTACAGGTCAGCTGGTCAGACACTCAACCTAGAGACCTTCAGACGGGTGCCACCCAACGGGCTCGGGGTTCGACCCGGCTGGCGCAGGTGGTGCCCCCTCCCCCCGCGGAGTCCACTCCCCCTCCTCCCCGCTCCCCGCGCACCGCAGCCGTGGCTTCCCCCGCGGCCGCCGCCCGTCCCCCCACCGCCTGCTCCTCCACGAGCCAATCTCTGGACAGGCGCAAGCTTCATCTGCCCCAGGTCACCTTCTCCAAGGAGGTCGGTAACGGTATCATTGTTTGAACCTTCAGTAGAAAAAATTGCTGTCCAAAATCTTGACAATATATCTGTGTTTAGGAAATCAGATCAATATCGGATAACTTGTAAATGGACATAGTTTTGCCATAAGGAAATATACTTGATAAGACACATGAACATCATAAGGTGTTTAATATAGTCCTCTTGAAATGCTACCTTTGAATGCGTTTTCAATGAAAGTAATCTGCACAAAGATTATGATTTCGATCATAAGATTGTTCTGATTCGTTTTGTTTATCTTGATTATTTTTTGTAACAGATTATAACTTAATCGTTTAATTAATACATTGAGCATCGTGCTTATTCTAAAATATGGCAAAATATCCTGGTCATTTATCATGATGAAAAATCTGTTATGTTACTGTACATAATCGTTTTTAATTTATTCATTTTTTCTTTATTTATTTACAATTAATATCAGAGTTCCACGTACCTTGAGTGACGATTTTGGGTATTCGTATTCGTGCTAGTCATCAGTAGAAATTTGTCTAAATTAATTTGTTTCCAAGTGGAAAAACAAAATTTTTAAATGTGGTGCTAGAGTATATTTAATGGAATTCTTTATTAGTTTGTAATGTGTATATAATGGATTTTGAAATCTAAAGAGTGATGGTCTGGATTCAATTCTGCTTGAAATAAATATGGAAATAATACCGAAATTATATTACACTTGTCAATACAATGATTCATTATTTTAATTGCCATTAGGGAAAAATAATCTTTGCAGTTCTTGTTTAATATTGGCGTACAAGTAGCCTTTTTATTATAAGATTAGTAAGCTATCAATACCTTACTGAAAATAACTAAAGTTATTTTAATATAAAAGTTAGTTTAGAAGTTATTCTTCTTGACTAATATCGAAAAGTTAAGAATACTCAATGCTGTGTCATGATTTTGTAATGGATAGATTGTATAACAAGTAAACATTATGTCATCATCATCATCATCAGCATCTGTTAGTCCACTGTTGGACATATGCCTCCCCAAATACACGCCTCTATTAAGAGGTTATTGGACCGTATCCTACCACACTGGTCCAATGCGGGTTGGTTGGTGGACCGACTTTTTACATGCCCATCCGACGCATGGATACTATATGTACTATTTTCATATAGCAAACAATACCAAATTTAGTGTCACTAAACATAAAGTAATGTAAAATTTTAGACTTTTTAAATTGAATATCAAGTTTTAAGGACTCCGCTTAAGTTAACAAAAATATAAATAAATAACCAGTCGCTCTTCAGATTTTAAGTTAAGATAAGTGTGTTTAAATTTAAGGTGTTTTTGTACAGCCTTGATAAATATGTTATTTATTTTTAGACTTATCATCTAATGGACTTCGTAATACATTCCATTACATATAGATGTTTTTATTATTATCTTTAAGTTCTTAGTAACTGTACAATATTTTGATATTTTCTTTTATATATAGTTTTTTTTAAGAATTACTTACACGAAGGGGAATCGTTACGTTTAAGCATACCGTTTTTGTTATATTTATTTTGTTATTTTTTTTATTTATTATAAAGCGTGTGTTATTTTCTTCATAATGGAATTAATTTTTTTCAAATATAATTCTTTGTGTAGTTTTAATTTTGTGTTTCTGTATAGTTTTTGTTCACTTCCGTAACTTTAGAAGTTTGCAACAAATGTTTGTGTTAATTAATTTTTCGGTTCCTGTTGACTTTACTTTTTTTTAATTTATGTTTCTTATGTTAAGTTCAAATAAATTTAATGCTTTTGATTATTTTCTCTTTTATTTTATTTTACTTTCTCCTGTACTGTTTGTTTTTTTCTACGATTTTATTTTTAATCTTTTGATCTTATTTTTGTATCATTATTAGTACCTGATTAAACTCGAAATTTATGTAAAGAATGATTTGTACATATAGTGTTACTATTAGTGGTTTATCACGGCACAATTTTTTTTTATTTTTGCAACAAAATATTTTTTCATTTTGTCTTTCTACATCGTGACAATATGATTCCAAACATCATTTTTATATACTTCTCTTCGCCTTAAACGCTGAGATGATGTGAAACTTCAAATGCGACTAATAGAGTGAAAAATGCGTTAAAAAATAACAGAAATTTGACTATTCCATTTTGTTAAATTGACTTCTTCAATTTTATTTATTTATTATAAGCTTTGTGCAAAGCTTTATAGAAAGGCGGACTTAATGCCAAAAAGCTTTATACACCAGTCGAAAATTGAGAAGCCAGAGAAAGTTCGGTAGGTGCATTCATCATCATCATCAGCCTTTGATAGTCCACTGCTGGACATAGGCCTCCCCTAATACACCCCTATCCATTAGGAGTTTTTGGACCGTACCCCCTTTCACTGGTCCAATGCGGGTTGGTGGGTGAACCGACTTTTTACATGCCCATCCGATTCATGGTAGGCTCACCAATATAGAATAATGCAAAGGAGATATTACTATTTTTAATAAACCCTAATAAATAATACTTACAAAACCCCATAGGGATAAAATAAAATTTTCTTAGATGCATTCTCCTATTGTGATAATTTTGAAAAGTTTTTTTAAAAAGTTCTATACTATATAGATCGACCACGACACGCAATAAAAACATTATACGTTAGGAAATCGCCAGAATTTACACTAGTATTTAATTATAATACTAACTATTACTTTACGGACTTGACATCATCTTTAAATCCTGCGGGGGAAAGCTTTGTGTTATCGATATGACCTGTTCACCCGATGACCATAATAGTCAATTGTGTAATCGAAGTGTGTAAGTGAAGTCAGTTATAATAATCAGGACAAAGATGGTCTCAATAGTTATTGATAAGAATTATAGTGTATTAGTTGTATTTTATGAAAACCTTATTTGTTCATCCTGTCGTTTGTGGTGGCCACAAATCTGTAATACCGTGTAAAAATCGGTATAATGTTAAAGTAACTTATGTTTATTATCACGGTCCGGTAGTATCATCTATCCGTTGCCAATTACTATAAAAGTAAAGAAGGTATCTTATAAAATATCTGCGTAGAAATCCTAAACTAGCCCATGCGGCCTTAATTTTTCTACAAATATCAAGAGAAACAATATTAATTAAATAAGTTTTGAAATAAACTTCAGTTTGCTTAATGCTGACTTAAATGCTTATGATCTACTAAACTTTTGTGATGGCTATCTTCTATGTAATAGAACAACCCGTAGAAGCCACTTTTTAAATATCCCATTTGGCCATATATATAGAAAAGAAATATGTTATAAGTAATCGAAAATAACGTAAATTGACATGGTATTAAGAAACTTTCAATTAAAGAAGCAGCACATAGATGCATTGTCTTCTTCTTTCATTTTGTAAATAAATACGTATTATATTAATAAAAACATCCAGACACGAGAAAAACACTATATTTATCACACAATATTTTTCGCGTGGTGTGAATCGAACCCATAATCTTTGGCGTAACAGTCAAGGTAACTAACCACTAGGCTAAGCGGTTCTTAATTTTGGTATACAAAATGACCTGTGAGTATGTATCTTAGACGCCAGGCGTGACTACGGATGGAAGGAAACGGGCTTTACTTGCCGTGGTCTCCCGGGAACAGCATTATGCAACCTGTATCCAGTTTGGTCTGGTACGATTCGTCTCACCTTTGGCTGAGAGAGCTGACCTGATTGCTTTAACCGACCATCAACTGCTGTTCCAGAACATTGAGGAGGTATGCCTGAAAGTATACTCTTAACAATAACTTAAAACTCCTATATGATAGTTTGATCACCTGATTCAATGCATAATTTTATATTGCTCAATAATAAGGACTTTGTACCCTGTTCGCTTAAACTCTTTTTGTGTTCTGTCTGGCTTTCAAAGTTAACCAATATCTGACCTTTAACCTTGCTGGCAATTTAATATATTCATGATGACTGACTGTTGATTGACTTTTGCCATTAGTCGTGTATTTTTTTGATAATATTTTAAACCTGAATATAGTAAAAACTATTACGCAAGATTATATACTATTTCAGATTAAAATCTAATGAAACAGTGAAAAGTCTGTTATAAAATCTCCTATCAAAATTAAAGGTCTAGAACTAACAAAAATAAAATTCTTACCGTCTTACTGATTTATCTATTTTTGCAGATATTTAGGCTATCTGAGGATATTCTCGATCAAGTTGTACAGGATGATGGAGAAATACAAACATCGACAGTCGTTGCGGTGTACTTACAAAAAACTCCTATGTTCCTTAGCCTTTACAAGAAATATTGTCTGGGACTGAAAAGGGCCGATTGTGTTTTGGTAAGAATTTTTTATTTTACCATATACTGTCCTTTCACTACTTTCAGAAAAGATACTTTTGTATGACAGTGAACAGTCAAGTCAAGTCGAGGTTAAATAAAGAATCAATATAAAGATCTATCAGACATATATTACGATTGTTATTTTTGTTTGCATGTGATTTTCTTTTTCAAATTTAAAGGTGAAGAAATCAAAAGATCCCAGCGGGGCATTCTCAAGATTCTGTACTAGCCCACCGATTCCAAGAAGAAGACCCGATATCACATCCCTGGTTCACAAACCGCTAGAACAGTTTAGAGAATTACTCAGGTTGATGAGGACAGCTGCTAGCGCCAGTGGAGCGGGTCCTTACGATCAGCTTGAAAAGAAGCAGCTCCAAGTTATTGTCGAGCAATTGCAGGTAATTTATATATATTACTGAAATTATTTATCGTGCTTTAACGTGCTCAAGTGATATGACTATACCTTTCTTTAACCGGTGAGGTCATGGGTTGAAATCCTGCTGTAAGAAAGACTTTGTGTAACCTACGATTTTTTCACATAAAATTTAAATGGATTAACGAATTCTGCCTCCGTAGCCTAGTGGTATTGGCGTGTGCTTTAGAAACCGGAGGTCGTGGGTTCGAATACTGCGGGGACTCAACAAATTTTCATTGTTGTTTCCTAGTTGGTTAGGGAAATTTGGGCCGATCACCAAATTGTTTGAAAAGTAAGATGATCCATGCGTCGGATGGGCAGGTAAAAAGTAGGTCCACCCATTAACCCGCATTGGACCAGCGTGGTGGATACGGTTCAAAAACCCCTTAATGGATACCCACTGCTGAACATAGGCCTCCCTGTATTAGGGGAAACAGATGGCAGTCCAGCAGCGGACTATCACAGGCTGATGATGTGATGAATTATTCGGAAGATTTATTAAAGTTGCGCACCGTACTTAAATACACAATATCATAAATAACCGGTATTTATGATATTGTGTATTTAAGTAAAGTTAAAAGTCTCATCAGGCTATTTATATTGTTTATTTTTTAAAAGTTACAAAAAAAATGCATGGCGTGCAATGGCGTACTTATGGTCAAAAGGTCATTAGCCATTAGTACTTTAGTAGGTGCACAAAAATTTAACAAATCCAGTATAGATATTTTATAAGTTAAAGGATTATATATACCTACCTACTCCAATTGAAAATAATTAATGTCAGACGAAATACCAACAAGTAGTATGAAATTGGCAGAAAAGGGAGATCTATGTACGCCTATGCACTGGAATTCTGTAGTGTTATCTGTTGGAAGGTGGACCGCGAATTTTAGTCTAGAACTAGTAATCTAATAATAGGTATATTGGAGTTGTAAAGGTAACAACTCCAATATAACTACCTATTATTAAAGAACAAAGTGAACTGAGCTGATTAAAATTCATTACAGACTGGTTACCAGGACGTGACAGCAGGGTCAGGGTTAATGGGATTAGCCGGAGATGGAAAACCACTGCTTTCAGTCGCTGATCTTGAGAGTCGACTGGTATTTACGAGGTGTAAGGTTCGTATTGCATCCTGATTTTCTTAACACACTTTTAATTAAATTTGAATGGAATTCAATTGGCGAAATAGCGATCTAATACTTCGGCGCATACCTCTGCCTGATATAGGGAATGTATAATTGCTTTTCGAAACGCAGCGGTCGCCCGAAACCGCTTATATAACTGCAGAAACATTGAGCAATGTTTTCTTATGGGACTGCATTTCATTGTCTTTTCGACCGATTTTTTTATAACAGGGAGTCAAAATTACCTTTGTCTTCTTCCCATAGGTGTTTCTTTAAATATTACGTTGAAAATTAAAATATTTTATCCAAACACTCTCAGACTAAGAATGTAAGAACGAAAAGTTGCCTTTTGTTTTTTAAATGACATTTATTGAGTAACATATATAACAATACAAAATGATTTGATTAAACTACTTAAAGTTTATTTAATTTTATTGCAGCCTTTTGTCCTAAGCACGGCGGGCAGGCAGTGGATATTTGGCGGAGAATTATCCAGGGTGGAAGGCAGGGCCATCCGACCATATTGGGCGCTTCTCTTTAGCGATCTCCTGTTATTCGCGACTGTATCCAGAGATCGAGTCCTGTTTGTCACTGAAGAGCCAGTCTCCTTAGGGATGGTGTCCGAAGCTCAATTTAATATAAGGAAAAAAGGTTCACATAGTTTATATCATATATTATTCCAGCAACTAGACTGCGAAGAATAAGTAAGTCTTTTATGGGACAATGCAAACGTTTTTACAACAAAATCCCAGTAAACGTTCAAAATTTAACTAATAATAAATTTAAAAAGGTAGTCAAGGAACGTTTATGTGTTAAAGGTTATTACGATATTAATGAATTTTTAAATGATAACACAGCCTGGTAATGGAATGCTCGCTCCAGGTCTTGTTTCAAAATTGCATAATAAGTAATACCTAATTATCAAATTGTTTGTTATTTTTAAAAGATGACATAAAAAATAGCCCTTAGTTTCTTTCGTCGGTTCTTCTCAGGTCTGAGGCGTCCTTTTCCGAACCGGTGGTAGTATGTTTTACAATCAATAAGCAAGTGTAAACTTCTATATTGAATAAAGATATTTAAATTTGAATTAAAAATGACACAGTAAGTGAAGCGTTCTAGTGGCAAATGATCCAGACTGACCATTATAAACGTAAGTAGTAGGCCCTCAAATCTACTTGCTACGCAGGGGCCAGAGTCGTTCGTACCTCTCATCAGCCAGTTTTTTTTCTATCTGCGTTGGTTTTTAAATCAATGTGTATCCTATTTTTTACACTAACTATCCCTTATGGAATAACATCAGTCACAATCATTTTATAATAATTTTTTTAATATTTGCATCAGTAGGCAACATTGACAAATTGGTAACTTTCAAATTATTTTAAAAAGTCTGAGTTAATATTATTTTTGGTTCAATTTTGCTAACTTTTGAAAATGGTGATAAAACATACAAACCGTTGCAGCTACCGAATTCCGCTTAATACTCGGCCGAGCCGGTGGTGAGAGCCCTTTGGTGTCCTGCGCACCGAGAACTCCAGGACGATCCCGTCCGATCGTCCTTCGCGCCCCATCGATTGATTTGAAAGCAGTCTGGCAGAGTTTACTTCAAAGACAAATGTGAGCATGAATCCTCTTTCTAGAGGTTTCTTTTTTAAATAGTTGATAAATAAACTGTTTTCAGTGTGGTCTCCCAAATTATTTTATTTTATTCAACTAATTATGGAAGACTACCTACTAATTACATTCCAGTTGTAAGAGAACATTTTCATTGGTAAACCTTATTGATACTGCCGCCTTTTTTGTTGTTTATGTCTGGTAAGAAATTAAATTAAGAATTAAAACTTAATCAGTAACGATGTATCATTAAAACTTACCATTGATTTCCTACTTCTACTTCTATGTAAAGAATATATAATAAGAGCTTTATGTACTACTAGCTATATAATTACAGTAAAAAGTCTAAACTATATATTGTTGTAAAACATTTTTAAAATGATTTCTGTAAATTACAGTTACCGAGCGCACACAATGTCAGGCACGCCCCTCGGATCACCTCTGGACTCACCCGATCCGCAGCTCACATTCTCATTGGCAACTCTGGACTCACAGCAACGCCAGGTATCGGGATCAAGCATTCAACGCCACTCAAGTATGGCTCTATTGCCAGCCAGCTCGTACCGGTCACACTTAAATATGCTGGTTGAAGAACGGCCCGAAAAAGAAGTTAGAGTCAGTTTCGATGTAGGACCTTACCACGAATCCCCACTTCCCCAACCAGTAAGGGGTCCTTTAAGTACGGTTTGGCGCACCGCACCAACACCAGAAACTCCTTCGGCGAATCTTTCTCCCGCAGACTCGCAAACATTCTCCTCTCATTTCGTATCTTCCTCTAGCATCGAAAGGAATGAGGAAAGACCCACCTCTCCTAGCGCTCAAGTCACTTCCGACGGTGGTGAAGATTACTCTGAAGTATCACCCTGCCGGTGGGAATCATTTGAAGCAGATCTCGCGTTGCAGATTTAGACGTAGATCCGTCTTACAAGCATGCCGTTGAAGAGCGTATTTTTCTTCCTGACGATCCCCTTTTACCGCGTGTTGCATTACCGGAGCGGCCAACTCCGCCTGCCTATTTGGAACTTTGATCCGCGGAGTCGGATCCGGAGCTAGCAGAAGCCTGCTTGCACCGGATCCTAAACAGGAAATGCAGTTAGAACATTCCTGTGAAAATCTATCGGGATATGTGTGACACCCTGCCGTACTTAGAACCCACGTCCTAATCTACCTTTGTGTAAAGTCTGATTAAAGCTACCCTGAAATATATTTCAAAAAATTCTACTGAAATTGCTTAATGTTAAAGGTTGTGGTAGTGACGTTTCAGAGACATATTTTGCGAAATTGGATAAATCAAAATTTCAATATTTTGTAAAATTAAAAGTTATATGAATTATATCTTAAGGATTATGTCCGTCGCGAATTTGCTGGAAAATGCTGTAGCATCTTGTGTGGTTGGAATAAGCGCAAGAAAAGTTTATTAGATATCTTTGCTTGACCACACAAACTCGTATGCCAAGTTAATACAATATACAAGTAACTTTGTGTCAAATAGTCTGTTAAGGGTACCAAAGAGAAGGAAATGCAAAGAGAGGGTTTTTAACGCCTCAACCTCTTTTTTACAACAAAATCGTTTCTTTTAATGTCTTCCGTCCTCCCCTTGTAACAATTCTTTCTTCTCTTATATATGTTTTAGTGGCCACGACTATGTGTATTGGTGTGTTAGTACTCTGTTTAAATTTAACTGATTCAATCGTACTGTACTTATACTTGTTACTGTGTACTTGATAATGTTGCAAGTTATTGTCAAATGTAAAATCGAGTTTGTAATCAAAATATGTGTATAGTTGTAACTTTTTGTACAGGTCATGTGGATATTTGGCGATCTAAATCGTGATATGTTATTTCATATAATCCATCTTAGATATACACTGAAGCATCTATTGTTTCCTTTAGACATTATGCTTCTTTTAGTTTATGTCACTAGCACTTTTCGTCATATTCGTCATTCAATGCGTGTTACTTTAAAAAATGGTAGTTGATTTTGCAATACGCGACGATTTGAAACGGCGCATTCTGATAAACAACTGTACCCATTAACCGTAACTCCATACATATATAGAAATGCCTAATTATCGCGTAGAATGTATCGCTAGCATCGTGAAATGTTCACATAACCTAAAACGGGGACATTTTTGTATGTCTTTTATACAATATTAATTCGTAGTTAGAATCCAATAACTTTCGATGTTTTTGGCTGTGTGTATATAAATTTAGAAAAACATAAAGGGATCGTTGAGAAAACAAACGAATTGGTAATTTTGAGAAAACTATTTTACTTATTGCTCCGGGTCCTTTATGAAGTAATAAGAGTTTTGATGTCTGTTTAGATCCGAACAATATATTTCTATTGGTGGACGAATAAAGCATCTTTGTCAATGGTGAAACAATATTCTTTTTATTTGGAAATCTCTTTATCCCTCTGAACTTTGCAAGCCCAAAAGTAATATCTTTCGTTTCTATTTAACAATCTACCATTTTTTAGAGTAATACGTTGTTACAAAATATATTCATTGATATTGCATGTGAACGGTAATTTGCATAAGTCATTTTTACACTAAAATTTAATTCTAAAATTAGAAATATTTAATCGGTGGCCGGTATTAGCACTTGCTTTATAAACCTGAGGTCGTGGGCTCGAATCCCGCGGGGAAACAACTTTGTGCTATCGTTGTTTTCTGATTGGTTAGGACAATTTGGGCCGATCACCAAATTGTCTAAAAAGTAAGATGATCTATGCGGCATATTAAAATCGGCCCCTACCAACCCGCATTGGACTACTGTGGTGGTATATGGTGCAGAAACCCCCTAATAGAGAAGGCGGGCATTAGGGGAGGCCCCTAGGCATCATCATCAGCTTCAGTTAGTCGAACAGTGGACTAACAGAGGCTGATGATAATGATGAAATAAAAATTACTTAGAAAATTCTGCGTATGTTAGAGTTTTTAGTAATATTAAAGAATGCACGTTCTTTGATTTCATTGTCAAAAGCCTTTGGAATTTCATGAGGAAGTAATTTCAAACAGTTGCAAGAGCTTTTGTTTGTTGCGCAAATTGCACAAAAAGTAGTAATAATTATCAAAATGAAAATTTTATTAAATGCAGTTTAAACAGTCGTTTTACTAAAATCAAATTCAATAGGACATGCTTGACCTGAAACTTTAAATTTAACATGCTTGTGTAAAAGTGAACAAAAGTCTTTTTCATTTTATATTTTATTTATTTTTATTAACTAGTTACAAAAAGTGTTTAAAGAAGACAATCCGGTAAGTATCCGTTTAATAGTCATTATTTTTATAATAAAGTTTATTAAATATGTCCACCAGAAAAAGGCTGAATAATGACTAAGGTTCAAATATCCACATAATCTGGTTTATTTTCTATTTTATATTGGTTCAACATTTTATTTTTAAAATCATTTAATTATTTCTTTAAAGGCAGTTATATTTTAATCATATTAATTTATGATAGACACGTCGAAGTTCAGCGGAAACCCAAACGGGGGCTGGGGGGAGTGCAGTAGATGGCGCTAGGAGCATTCGCAGTAGAGGATCAACTCTTCACCTGCAAAGGTGGATGACCCAACTCCCTGAAGCTGAAGAAATGGATCCACCAGAACCCGATATGGAGGTGAAAAATATACTTTAGCATAAGGAATTAATATTTAGCGACGGTAATACTAAATACTCTAAGATCTCGTTACAGATGTGGAGCGTGGAAGAGTTAAGGAAGAGATCACGTGAATTAAACTTATTGGAAGTGGCGGATATCGTATCAAAGAATACTGAACCAAAGGAATCATCTCCGGATAAGAAAGAAAATGACAGAAGCCCATCTAAGAGTAGTAACTCAGGAAGTCAAGTAAATAATTCGTATGAAAATATCCTAAATAAAAAACAAAAATCAAAAACCATTTTTAAATCCAATTTTTCTTTACAGATAACAGTCCGAACCAGTCCTGTAGTAGTTGACACCATACCAGTCTGCAGGCAATGCCACAAAAAATGTCTATCTAAACCAAATAGTCCATTAGCATCGCAAAAGGAACCACCTACCCCGCCTAAAATTAAAAACGACATTTCTCCTCAAACCCCGATTTCAAATAAAAGCAGTATTAGTACCTGTAGCGCTAATTGTGATAATCGTAAACAGAAGTTCTTCTGTCATTTAGAACGAAAAGGTGCTATTAAGATAAGACCGGAAGATGCTCCTAAAGCAGCATTAAAAGTAATAGATTCCATTGAACAGAGTCAAAGAATGTTAAAATCTACATCATACGATCTCAAAACGGATTCTCCGCTATTAAATAGTGGAATGACTCGGAGTCACACTAAAAGCCGATTGGAACTTAGAAAAGACAATTCAATCATGTCACCAAGTCCTACTACAAGCAGCAGAAATAGTCCCCTTTCAACAAGTCATACAACATGCAGTTCAATGGTTTTCAATTCCAGCTCTAACGATTTAAGAATTTCTAATTCCAATATCGCTAATCAAGTCCAATGTGTGATCGCACAAGAAAAGTACATCAACGAAGTTAAATGTGTTGAGAGTATAACACTCAAGCCCAAATCCTCACTATCAAATTACTCCTCATCTCCTGCATCTGCAAAGAAAGAGCAGATAACTAGACAAAAGGCTGAAAACGTACTGAACAAAGTTTTAGGAATGAACATAATTGCGAAACGTGAAAATGTTGGCACTTGTTTGAAAACGTCATCGGTATTTTTGGACGATGATTCCTTACACGAGGACGATTTTGACTTTAAAATTGAAAGGGGTATGAAACGTTCGCCAAGAATGGGTATAGCGGCTGTAAGTAAAATGAACGGCGATATAAGCCTCAAGACTGATAGGACAGAGGATCTAAACATTAACGCAAACTCAAATGATATACTTTCCGATGAAGATTTAGAGTTAGGACCGCTTATGCTTATGGGACTGTCGGCTATTAACCCTGCGGCACATCTTATGCGAGTTGAACCGTTTAAAAGAAATTCCGAGGTAACTCTCAACAGCGTTCATTCCAGACCAGCTAGCCTCAGCTCAGTGAAATCAGAATCCCCAGTACCGAACATTGCAATAGTTCCCCCCACGCCGGATTACAATACGACAAATAAGACTGTAAGTGTTGATCATCTTCTAACATTTGTAATTTTCTGCTAATCCGTATTATTTAATACATTTCATTTTAAGGATGGAACCATTGATGAATCGCCGGAATCACCAGATTTGCCTGAAGATTTGCCTTACGTATCGTTAAAGAGGTGTGTAATCAATACAAGTTTTTTGGACATAATTTATCTTTTATCAGTTTAGTAATTCAGAAAGTAAGGATAGAGTGAGATCACTATCAGAAAATTTCAAGCTCCATCGCTACATGTTGTTTTTTTATATTCGGAATCCATATATCTTCAATTGAAATGATGTTTCAGATATGGCACAATGTCTAGCTTAGAAAGGCTACCATCTGACGAGACTGATGATGGAAACGTAAGACTGACCACTCAAGAACCCGAAGTGAAAATACAGCAGAGCTCAGGTACTTTAATAAGAATTTTATTTTACTGGACGACGTTCTTGGCACAAGATCTGTCAGAAAACAGCGTCTTTAGAGAAATAATTCAGACTGTACAAAGAGAAATGATTGGAAAAGAAGAATTAATAGCAATAAAGTAGTAGTAATTTCTTGAACTAAAATGTTATTACAAATATCTTATATTCTCCAATGTGCATAATTTATGTTACTCTCTAAAGACAACTTATATACGATTATTTTTAGTTTCAGTGGCAAATAGTGTAGGCACAGGTACAGGAGGTGGTATAATGGGGTGGACAGCACGTGCTGGTTCCTTTGTTGTAGAGAAGATGAACATTTTTAGTTATACTGAAAGTGTACCTAATACGTCGATCGCTCACAAGCAACCGTCCTTCTTGGAAAGGTTTGTTCAAAACCAAGTTTTACTCACAGAAATTAATTTTTATTTCATGCCTACAAGATATTTGTTGTACGCAACTGGATACAGTATTCGTAAATAGACGGTATTTTTTCTAATCCTAAAGAAGTTAGATACTAAACATTTTATACACAATTATACAAAGAAAACAATTTACAAGGAAAAATATTAAATGACTTTTTTTCCTTCACGCCTTAGATGGAAAACAGCTCAAGAATTCAAAATCCGATAAGTATGTAACGCGAAAACAAGACTTTATCACAGTATTGTGTGTTTTTTAGATACTAAATAGTATTGTGCGTAGCAATTTTAACGGTAAAATCCTCGACGAAAACATAATAGAAGTTTTATTAATGACTTTAATATGTATGGATCTTTAGATATATTTTGCTAGAGGTTTAATATTGTCAATATGTTACATTGTTTACTTATTTTGTGTTTTATCATACATTTTTATCAAAGTAGCCTACTTCCACTAATACTATGTACAAATTCGCCATTTTTACAACTTTAACGAAACGTAGTAGACTTTATGTCATTCTTAGTTATACTTAAAATTTTATAGTTTACATAAAAATTATTTGTAATCAACTATGGATATTGTCAAATTGTATAATATTTTTCCATAGACACTTTCTTTCTAGAATGCAATATTAAAATATTATTGCTAGTATTGAATTCACTTTAAATAGATAGATTATTTAAATATAATCGAATTTTGGAATATAGGCTCTACTGTAGCGTAAAAACCAATTTAAATGCTCGCTATATAATAATTACATAGAATTAGCTGCCTTATATATAACTTAGTCGAGTTTTTGTGGAAGCATTACCTTAAATAGCAAAAGAGTGCCTTTTCCCACGTGTTTGGTATTATTCAGGTGTTTGGGTGTTAGTGACTGGAAATCGACCTTAGGGACTGAAGAAGGCACTGTGGAGACTGGTGAAGGGAGTGGGGCAAGCGGAGAAGAAGCTTGGGGTACTCCATCCTCCGGAGATTTGTCAGACAATTTGCCTGATTCCGACCACGGGACGCTTTCGGTTAGATAATTTTATTGATTTTTTTATAAGGTTTTAATACCAGTTTATCTTGCAAGCACTATCAATAATGGATATTGCGTAATCTTAGGACCAACATTGATATTCTAGTACGTTATAATCATTGTCGCTGGCTGAGGTGTACAAAATTAGCTTGTTTATTGTGTTTTCCCGCCAAAATGCTTGGGGAATCCAATACATCCTCACTCATGAGGCGGCAGATGTAAATAATTCTTTTCTAGAGGGGAAAAATACCGATCCCCATTTCTTATTTATCTCAATTTAGATTAGAGCTTTTTTCACGAGATTCTATCAGGCTCAATTTATAAAGAATAAGCGTGTTTGGTAAATAATCTTGTAACATACATTTAATGGAAAATACAAATTTGTTAAAATTGTATGAACAGACGCTTTGAACTTTTCAGTCGTCCACAAAGTCATCATCATCTTATGCCGGAGACGATGACACAGAGCTTATGATGGATGAACTGCTGATGGCACCAACGATAACGGGTCCAACAACTTTAAGGCCGTTGCTACCGAGGTAAGCAGTACTACAACATTGCAGCTTATAGCTTGAAAGCAGCTTTGAAGTTTGCCTCTTGTCCTGCAATTTACTATTAACACTCTATGCATGTAATGATGCACAATTCGCTTATTAAGTCGCTTAACTTCATTTAAATCTTTAGCTTCTATACTTAGATCAGATGTTAAAAAATTAAACCAAAAGTAATCAAACTGACTAACACTAATATGTAACGTAGGGATGTGTTTAGACGAAGATTGGAGCCATTGCTCGAAGAGGAGTGTTCAGACAGTGACAGTGAAGATAACAAGCCTACCCCCACCAACTCTGATGATCAGGTGAATATCTTTAAAGAATATAGTAAAACTAATGCTGATACCATTCATTTACACAAGACACATTTCGTAAATACAGAAGCGGCTAATACTAAAATAATCACTCATTGAATGATCTTTAGAGAGTCAAGTTGGAAGATCGCTAGATAAAAAGTGTCTATAGATAAAAATACTTACGATGAATAGATAAAATAAAGCATGCTGTTAACCCAACCCCTGACCAAAGAAAGCATGTACGTTGCATGAAAACCTGCATTAAATGAACTGGTATGTCGGACTCGGAATTGCGATATTTTATTTACAGGACTAATGGCTATGTAGCTGATTACCAGTTGAAGTACACGCACCATCGCATACACATCAAAACAGTGTCCATATTAACATTTCGAAACAAAATTATTATTAGAACTGATACGGGCACTTGAAACCGAACGTTTCGAGCGTTCTATTATAGACAAAAATTACTGTAATTACTTGTACATATTGGTTTACTAGTTCTTAATACATTGGCTGATAGGTATAGTTAATTCTGATTGGTTGAGAACCTGGCACGTGGATGCTGTTCGGGCATCTCATCATCTTCATTGGCTCGCTTTGAGGTGTAGACCGTAGCTAGGTTATGTCTCACGTTGTGACTGGTCCGCTGGTGCGGCGCTTGGCGCAGGGCAGCGGGCGTGGCCTCGGTGCTGACGGCTGCTGCGACGCGCCGCGCCCGCCGTCCTCTGCTTCAGGGCCAGGTGAGTCGACACAGCTGAACGACCAACTACGGTAAAACAGATGACTCTCAGCAACTGATCTTAATAAGCATAAGGACGTCCAAAACCTTTTATGAATCATCCAAACTTGAAAAGTTAATATCTTCAGTAGTACGATTTTCGGGCTTTTTAAACTCAACGAACTGATTAAAACTAAATAACTACGTGTCTGGTTTCGTATAGATTGCAATCTCGTGCAATTCAATAACATATTAGACTGTACTTTTATCAAATACAATTATATTAAATATAGGACACTAAGCCAAATGCTTGCATGATTTTCGTTCTGTAGTCATATTATTCCAGCAGCAGTATTTTGGTGTTGTCATTCCTATTAATAACCTCTCTTGTTGTTTTCCTGTTGTCTCCCGTTGGACTAGCATGGACTCATTACAATTGTTCGCCACGCACAACCACTAATTGAGCCTTTCTCGTGTTCTCGTAAATAATTCTTCGAGTCACTGTCTTTAGCTTTTCACGAGTTTCTAGAGCTGTCCAATTCAATTATTCGTTTTTTTTTTGACATATCAGCTGCAATTGGGCAAAACGAATGGTTTAATCGATATTGAGAAAGTGTTTTAAGTTGAGAGTGGGATGTGTGCAGCAGAGGACGGAGTTGCGGCCGGCGCGCCGGATGCTGGAAGGGAGGGAGATGGTGCCGCCGAGTCAGAGCTGAGCCCAGAGCGGACACCAACCAACGAAGTGCCATTGATGCCCTTACAATCTGGTAATCATACTGGAAAAGTACTCATATTTCTTTTACTTGAGAAAACTAGGAGTAAATCATAATCTGACGGGCAGTAGATCCGATATAAAAAATAGTCATAATATAGGAAAAAAACTTACAGCATTCATATCTTTGAAATTTATGATGACATACCTTAAGCTGATTTCATGCAAAACTAAGGAATAAGTATATACTTACACTACCAGTTATAATTTTTGTCTTCGAACGATCTTTAGGCGTTAAATTTTTTTTATCTTAAATGTATTAAACCGGATAAAACTTTGATTTAACTCATAGTTTCAAAAGAATGTGTGGAGCGAGTCGTTGCCTCTGCTGCCGCTCGTCGGGGCTCAGCCAGTTCGGCCAGCACGCCCTCCACACTAGAGCGTACCACAATCCACAACCCGACACCACATCATCAGCTGTCACCAGGTAACGGTTACACAACAAGGCGGAGCTCTTAGCGTGTGAAGGATAATGCCATAAGAATAAGAGCTAAATAAATAAATCATGTAATTATTCACTTAACTAACAATAAACTAATGCAAAACTTTGCTAGACTTTGAAAAATAATAAAATATTGTAAAACACTAAATAAGCTTTAGTTTAAGTCAGTGTCGTGTAGTAGTCGTGTTATAGCCTTAACAAAATACATCTCAATTGAACACATTATTTTAAAGCTAATTTAGGATTATTATATTAAATTAATACAGGTAATAGGAGCGTTGTGAGAATAAATGACATATATACAGCAAATATAACTGCATACATTTGTTACCAGCTTCGGAGCCCCCCTCAGCCCTGGAGCCTGCCCAACCGGAAGAAGTCAGGCCTCGGTCTCCGGAAGAGCGTCTTACTCCGCAGGCGGAAATGAGGCTGGCTTTGGACCAGGGGAAGGACATGTTGGCAGAGCAAGAGGTAGATTCAAAAAGTTTTTAAACACCACCGATTTTTTTTATTGTTTTTTATTTTTGTTTCTAATTGTTGACTTTATAGGCTGTTAATGTCGGTGAGTGCCCATAAGAAAAGCAGCGCAAAATGGCACAGGCCAGCTTAGCGCGTTAATACATGGCGAGTTGCCCTTTAATGAAGAATAATACTACTTTGGCCAATGTAGATTTGTATTATTGTAAGCAAAGTAAACCATAGCAACGAAGCAGTGACGGATGTATTTCGTTCTTATCGGTCTACTGCCACTCACAGATGAACATCTGAATGACAATTCATGAATTTATAGGTATTTGTGCAAGTAATAGATAAAAGTAGCGTAAATACTAGATGTATGACATCACTTTGATAACATGGGTTACTTTCATTTCATATATATTCTTAATCTAAATTAACTAAACTATATTTATCACAGCAATTACTCGTGATATCAGATTACTAGTCATTATGTTTTGCGTTTGAATAATTTTTTTTTCTTTAGCTATTCGTGTCTCACTGCTGGGCAATGGCCTCTCTTCGCTGTGACCATTCATCTCTTTTGCTAGTCATGGAAATCCAGTCTTTCTCAAATTTGTCCAATTCATCCCGCCATCTTTGCTTAGGCCGGCCACGCCGTCTTTTATTTTTAAAGGGTCCAAAAGGATTTCTTTTAGAACAAAATTTGATTAAAAAAAATACTAACTTTAATTCCTTATTTCATTCTAAAGTTAAGTCAGCGGTGGGTATAGTTAAGCCGACCGTCTAGATTTTCAGCAAGTTTCTAGCTTGATTAACCGGTTTAAGATTGTTGTGCCCCACCAGGGTGGCGGGTCCGACCCCTGGTCGTTTCGCGTGGCGTGCCAACGCTCCCTGCTGCGGAGGGTGGCCAGCGCCGACGCAGTGACCCTGTGCCGCACGCTCCCGCGCCGCACCGCCCCGCATACTACTTCGCGCAGTTCTGTATATGCATGGAAGCGTAAGTGGCCGATTTAATTATCCACGGGGATCAATCGATTTTGAACAGGCTATGATAGGAACTAAACTAACCTAATCTTTCTGATGGCACAATTAATTTTTTAACATTCCACGGTCACTAACAGTTGTAAAATTAAATTAAATTTAAAATATTTAACTATAACATTATTTCACGTTAGCTTTTCGGAAAGTTTAAAAACCTGATTACTTCTTTAAAGTAGATTTGAAAGTAAATTAAAGTGAACGATTCAAATAACTCTGCTTCTATCATATTTATGTTTTTCACGGTCGTTCTCAAAGCGAAGGAGACGGATGTTGGCAATGGCTGCAAAATCTTAACATTAATTTCAGTTCCAGAAAGCGAGAAACTTATGGAGATGGAGCAACTGGCACGAGCGGAAGCTCAGACGATGCGTTCGCGGACGCGCTCTCAATGCCAGAACGGGAAGATGTAAGTTTTTGTTATTGTATTCATCATCACCATCATCATCATCAGCCTGTGTCAATCCACTCCTGGACATAAGCCTCCCCTAATGCACGCCACCACTTCCGTTCTTGGGCTATTCTCATCCAGCCCACACCGGCCACTTTGCGAATGTCGTCACTTCATCTTGCCGCAGGGCACTATGTTCGCCGAGCCTCGGTCTCCACTCCAGAAATTTCCGACCCCAGCGGTCGTCAGATCTGCGACTTAAATAAAAACTTCAGCTCACTAATCCAGTTATTGTATTAAGACATTTTAAAATCCTAAACAAGTCATTAGCAGTATTCTTTAATCATATCCATCTCAACGTTTTTTGTGTCAATGAGAACCTTACTTCTGCTGAAGTCATCTAAAGCGTCGACGTATAAGCTATCAGACATATTCGTTATAGTCTCTAGTAGAATCTAAGTTCTGCATTCTGCATACTTTATTAAATTTACGGTCTTAATCCTACTTAGTAATAGCAACTTGTTTAGCCCTGATCTGTAACCTTTGAACATATCTTTTACAGATTGGGTTTCCTCCGCCGCCGAGCGTCCTCCGATAGCCCTCGCCGGGAGCCGTTCATGCCAGGCGCTGAACGGCCGTTCTCACCGCGTCGCACGACCGTGAGCAACCACGGCTATTACAAGATTTGCTTTGTCAATGGCTCTGTGTAGAACGCGCACTGGTCCATCAGCATGGGCGTGGACAAATAATTGTATAATCACGCTGCTATTCTTAAACAGAAGCTGTTCGCAATCAGTCATAAGTTCATGACTGGAAATTTTAGACGTACAAGATTAAACTATTTTACGGATAACTTTTCTGGCTCCATACTGGAGTGGTATGAATATACCGTTTTTAAAGTTAAAGGTCGTGCTAATGCTTCGGGGACGTAATAACTTCTCATTGTTGTTTCATAGTTATTAGGACAATTAAGGCTGATCACCTGATTGTATGTAAGAAAGTTTTGTTCTGTGCCTGAACTAACTCTGGTCTTGGCAGTCATCTGTTCCATCGAAGTAAGTGCACCTGTGTTAGCGCGTAAACTTGTGTTAATAATATATTCTGCGTAAAACTCTCATAGAGATCTCAGAAGGATGATGATGATTTATTAAAGTAAATAATTAAGTCGGAAGTCCCAACAATAACCCAACGGTCAGCAAATTTGAATTTTGGCGATTAGTGTTACTGCCCTTAATTTTACGCGAAAGATACTCAACTGTTCAATTAAGCTTTGCTTAAGAAGATTTGACACATTCTTTATCGTTTTCTTTGGCCGTCCACTTCGAGCTAACTACATATCTCATGACAAGCTCAGAATATAGTTTTAAACAGAACTACTTGCATCTGACAACCGCAACACAAAGAGCTCTATGATCTATCTCAGAATTTCAGAAGACTCAAACATCGTATAACGATTATTAAATATTGACAATATGGACTACTATTAGATGCCAATCTTTTATATATCATATTTTTATTTGGGCAATCTTCCTGTATTACCCTTAATAGCTTAAGATCAACTTTCATCTAGCCATTTTCTCAAATTATCATGGGGTCGACTTCTAATTCATCCAGATTTACCAGAATAGCAGTTTTACGCAGAGCGCCTTGTAAATGACCTCCGCAACCCAAAGGGTAGACTGCATTGTAATGATGAATTAGTTGTCAGTAAAGTTGTAGACACTGACTTCCTATATCGACTGCCAAAGATGGTCTTGACAATCGGGACCGACTTTTCCATGCCCATCCGACGCATGTAACTTTTAAACAACAACACGTAATATTACTTCGAAACAAATGATTAAGAGTATGAAAGGAAATTCGTAAAATAGTTTTTTTAACAATTTCAAGTCCACTTTGAAGTAAAAGCCACACCCATGATGATATTTTAGTGCTGGATTTAAATGTCGAAGATAAAATTATTAGTAATAATAATATGTATACTAAGTATTTTAAAAATAATAAAGGTTCGTAATAGTAAAAACAATTGAATACAATAAGTGCTGATGCCAATAGGGAGAGCTTAAAATACATAACATAGACATAAGCGTTGTGTAATTCTACTGTTATCATTAGTCCTATCGATATGATAAATAGCGCGTTAAACTTTTGACTAAAAATAACTTGAAACTCGACTGTTAGTAAAGCATCAATCAATGAATACAATTGTCAATAACTTCTAGGAAAAGCGTAGCATAATACCTGGTTAATTAGTTATTTAATATTGGTAGTAAATCTTTAATTTTTTTTGTCAAAATTGTCTAGATCAAAATGCCTTTTAGATATATAAATTTTCTTAACTCTATGACGTTATGGTCATTATTTACAACATTGTTGTAATGTTGTAATAAAGTCACGTTTTATCAAAATTTTTCTTGTTATAACATAATTATGAACTTTTCTGTATGCCATACATGTTGCATAAATGTTTACGAGTACATTGCTTGTATTAAGTGTTTAAATCCAGCTTTGTTAACGCTAAACTATTAATTTATGTTCTATTGAACTGATCTGTCCATTTTATTCGGAACGAGTGTTCATGGAAATATATATTTTTAACAAAAAAAGAAACCCGTTGCGCTTTTCACTTACCCCGCTGCTTGAGCCTTCCATTTCCTATACATCACTTACCTCCTCAATGTTTATCTATTGCAAGTAGTCATTTTATCTATTAAAAATAACTATTTGTTTTTTCGAACAAGATGAACTCACTTTACAAAAAAAATTTTCACGGTAATCTCACAGTTTTCTTAAACACGATTTTTTTGTTTAGCGTTCACAATCTAACACTTTAATGGAATAATAAATACATTGCATTGCAAAGTAGCTTTTTGTTGAACATATTTAATGTTGTATTCTTACAGGAGAAACACTTCGAGAAAAGGTTCTGGAAGCAGGTGAACAGACGACGACAGTCTCTTGGCTCCATTAGCCAAATATAAAATAATTAAGTGATGAACTTACCAAGTGTTCAAATAAGATAATCTAACTAATATTTAAAAAAAATACCAACGTAGATGACTGAGAAACTTTAGATAAATGTAGTAATCTTTTAGGAGAAGAAACGTCAGTGAAAAGAATAATGCGAATAACATTTTTCGAATAGGGGTACGGTCAAGAATTGCCGAGATTAAAGAATGATCTGTGTTAAATCGACTTTGAAATTAACAAGTGATTGTGTAAACAGAAGATTGCCAAATAGTGTCGAGGATATGAAAGAATATGCCAAAAAAGCTGACGGACGGGACCTCACACCTTTACTTCATATCGTAGATAGACATAAAAATTGTTAAGAGACTATCGCAACAATCGGTGTTGAAGGCCTAATACTGTTAATACATAAAGAACTGCAGTCTCTCGTATTACTTGTATCGCTTTAGATAATTGCTATGGTATAAGATGCTTTGTATCTTTGTAAATAAATAGATCTTTTGTTAAATTTACCTATATGAGTGACAATGTTGTTAACAACGTTTTGTGAATATTCATTTTTATAGAAATCATTGTTTTAAGTGTTAACTCTTTCCACGCCAGATCTCGTATCTTGTTTCTATTAAATTTGAATAATCATCTACGCGTTGCACATTTATAGATAGTAATGCTTTAGATTTTAAATTTTTACTAGAGATTATTAACTTAATATAAGGATACACGACGGCCATAAGGAAATATCTATGAGTTGTAAATTTTAATCGTCAAATGAATGACACGAGATTGTAGATACCGCAAATATTTAGTCGTCGAATTTATTAATTTTAACTTGTGCATGTAGTTAGCAATCTGATTAAGAGATTTCTTTGTAATTGACTCAACAGTTTAATCATAATAAAAAAAATCGTTCATTATTTACAGTTTCTAATTCTTTTTCATTCTTTGTAATCAATGTCTTTTATTAATATAGTGTATGAGCAAAGACTGCTTTATTTAAAAAAATATATAATATTATTAAATTATATTTATACCCATTAAGTTTGTTACGTTATATTATAATATTATAGATATTATTTGTAAGAAACATCACGGTTTTTTTCTTTCAATCAATTCATGGTTTCGATATCTGATAGATCTATATGTTTTAGAAGTTTAATTTTGATAAAATATAAAATTACATTATTTTAGTGTTATATTTATATTACTTAAAAAAAACTATTTTACGAACAAAGTTTGAGAAATGTTACGCATTTACCAAGTTATTTATGCGTTGCAACCTAGGGCTAGAATTTGAAAATCTTTTGATATCCTGTTTCACCTTTTATTTGTAGTAGGGTATTTCATTATTTTATAAAATGCAATAAATTGAAAATTACCGTCATAGAACACAAAGCACTGTTGTTCTTATACCTATTGACCTGACATAATTATATAAAAACCAAGTTATGCCCATCCAACTATCTTCACCATCATCAGCCTGTGTAAGTCCACTGCTGGACATAGGCCTCCCCTTATGCACGCCTCTTCCATTAAGCGGTTTTTGGACCGAATTCCACCACGCTGGTCCAATGCGGGTTGGTGGGTGGACCGACTCACACACTTCATCCGACGCATGGATCATCTTACTTTTCAGTCAATTGGGTGAACAGCCCAAATTGCCCTAACCGACTAGGAAACACCAATGAAAATTTGTTAAGTCCCCGCAGGATTTGAACCCACGACCGCCGGTTTCTAAGGCACACGCCCTTACCACTAGACTACGGTGCAGTCCCACTATCTTATATACAATATTTGCATAAATCTGCGTTAATTACAGACTCGGAATATGCAGAAGGTAGGAGATTGTTCACGCTACGGTGTTTATTTGAACAACAGCGAAAACCAATCTCTGTAGAAAACGTTTTAAATTGAACTGAAGTTACATCTCTAAACTAAATCTAAAACTAATTTCGACTTTAACATATATCTATCAGGCAAACATTATAACAATATTATCGTAGGTACAGGCATAAGCTGTAAACTAAAATCCTTAGACCATAATTTAATCTTGGTAAAGTAATATATTTCTCATTAAGTTGTACCCGAATATCAGGAGACTTAATAATATATCCTGTATCCTCCCTCTTCCCTCTGGCTCTATGGTTTATGCTTTATGGTGTAGTAAATATTTTAAAGATTTTTGACATTGGCTAAATTTTAACAGATATTGGGAACCAAAGAGATGTTTATTGCTTTATGCGAGTGTTAACTTTATAACACTATGGTACTTTTAAATATTTTGGTTCAAAAATTTTGAACTCAAGAAAAGATGCTTGAAAATGGGCCTGAATGAAACTCGATAAATTTGTTAATGTACGTATATTGATTACAACTGACGATGTTAGCTTATTCACATTACTACTTAATACTCATTTTATTAGAATTGTAGCGATTTTAAAAGCATCCAGTAAAGTAGTAAGCAAAAAGTAGTTATAATAAACCCTTTTAAAATACATAACATAGGAAAAGTATAATTTGTTACCGCCGACTAACTCTTACTATCACTTTCTCTGTGTAACAAGTACTCTGAGAAATATTGAACAACGAAATCACGAATGTTGTAATTGTTCCATTTTATGCAGATTAAGACTTTCAATGCAGATCAAACATATCTACATTTTATTGGTTGTCTGTCAAACGAGTCATTTTATTTCCTGACCGAATACGATATGAAAAACGAAGAATATTAATATTAATCTAATATGTATAAGAGTATATATTACCTATTAAAAATTAAAACACGACAGGAGCGAGTAAGCTATGACTCCTATTTCTCCATTCCCAAAACTGTGTCTCTTTTTATTCACAATCACGTGACCTGTTCATTATCACCTGATTAGAAAGGGAACATAGTTTCCTTAGCTGTTGAGCACTTATGCTCTCCTGGTCGGTCCAAATGGTATTAACAACCTAGGGCCGAAATAAGGTGCATACTTTTCTGGTTATTTTTTGTTATTAAATATAAGCAAAATTTAAGTACATTGCCTATCTTATAAGTTAATGTCTAAACGGTATTTGTTATCTTATGCTACATTCATTAGTTGAGCGCGAATCAAAATCCAAAACCAACATAGCAAACAAGGCAAGAAACTACACAAGTCCTTACCGACTCTCAAATAGTGCGTTTTGCCTTGAATGCTAGGTTTCCAAACATCCCCTGAACAGTAAAATTTATATTTACATAAAAAAAACGAATCAAATATTTAAACTATTATTGTTGATAGATATTAATCAATGAGATTGTGTTATAATTAACTACGAGATTTACACAGCATTGTTTGTATATAAAAGAAGCTATAAAAATGAAAAGATTAGAAATATCAACAATTTAATCATACGTAACGCACGTACATATATATATATATATATTAGTATTATTGTAAAGTTTAGTTTAATGTTAAAAAATAGAAGAAATATTAAAAGCTCCTTAAAAAACGTTGATCAATTTTCCAATTTTCCACACAATGATTCGATGACTAACATAATAAAATAGATTGATTATTAATAATTAGAAAAAGGTAGATTTTCCTTTATTGAGTCTCAACTTAAAAAATAAACGTTACATATCGCAAAACATGGCATCATTGAATGGGTGTTAAAATCAATGTAGTAATTATCTAAGTTAATTTATTAAACAATATATAAACGAAGATTTACGTCATTATAAACATAAATTTAGTTATATAAACTTATATATAAATACACAAAGAGGTCAGTATTGTAAAATATCTATGAAAGCATTTGTTCATAAAAACGCAGAAACGTCTGACTTTACACAAAAGCAAATTACATATATGTAAAATGTCATTTTAAATTGGCAGTGAAAACGGGTTGTATACAAGAACAGAGTATGCAATTTTCTTAAAGCAATATAAAAATAAATTTCGGTACATATCTTAAATATATTATATAAATCACAATCTTATCTGCGAAAGATAATTCACTTTAATCATAATCACCTCCTTTGATTGGAATAAAATTGTTTTTCGTATTCTCTTCTAATTAACTACATTCACTAAGGGAAGAACTGAATTTACTTGGAACGTGTTAATAATTCATTAAAAAAATTTAAGCAACACATAAATGACAAATATATAAAACATTTGAAGATTAATTTTATCATAATACATAATTCAAGAGATTTGTATTTTTTTTCTAGAAGAAAATTTTCTAAAACATAAAATAATTAATTTATTTACGCATAAAGAATGTCATCAAAATTCTGAAGACAGATATTTTATTGTTGTAAACAAATTCTCTCTTTTAAAATAACTTCATATTAAAAATGACTTAACAGTCAGCATTTCTTCGTTCAATCAGAAATAAGCTTTTTCACTTATAATATTGCATTTTCGTTGCGTACAGCCACAGAACTTCTATTCCCTCCATTCTCTCGACGCCTGGAATGTTCGAACTTCGGACGATGTGAAGGTCGTCAGTCCTTGAGCACCTAAAACAAGATTCGGTTAAGACAAACGATAATTTAAAAACAAATATCTTTAATCTATAAGACAAATACGTATAAAGTTAGTGTCATTGTCAATTAAATGACACTAACTTTTTCCAAACAGCCTAAATTAAACAAAGGAGGTCAAAGCGTGTTACCGAGACGCCAGAAATTTGACGTCATTTTGTTGCATTGATTTACGATGTGTAGTTTATATCCGTCTCTTATTTTACTCTACTATAATTCACAACGATTCCTAAAAGGGTCGTATCAGTTCAATCGTTTTATAATTACGTTTTTTCTTTGTAATTCCTTTGAGAACATATTCTAAACTAAAGATTAGGTAACAATAATGAATTATCGTTTAGATGAAGTTCTATTCCACTATATCATAGCATCATTCATATAAAGATAAGCTTATTTACATTTATTCTAGATGTTAACATTGTAACGCGTGGCAACAAAGTGGCGTCATACATCCAGCGCTCTTTTTGATGATCTATCACGGACGTGTAAATCACCGAGTGACATACGTCCAATAACAACTCCATACCTATAAAGCCGCTTCTTTCAATATGTTACTTCGTTAATATAACGTAGGTTAAACAATAGATTCAACTCCTCTTACCTCTAATTCTGCGGCCAGGGGTGGGTGTGACGTCACCATCAGGTGCAGTCCATTGCTCCACAACCTCAGTGTTTGAGCGCGCCAAAGATGGTTGACTCACGGAGCGGTTGAGCGAGTGACGCCAAGATCTAAAAAGATATAATTCATTTATTATATTTAACTCTTCTTATGAAGAAAACGATTTTGATTTTCTATTAATTAAGGCATATTGTTGTTATTTTTGTTTGCTTTTTCGCTGTATCTACCTTATTACCTCTTTATCATCCAATGGGTGGCTAGTAGACAATGCCATCGGCATTACCTATCGTCATTATCGAAGATACTGGCTGGTTTACTCAGTAAATACTGTACGTAAAATATTAACGTGAACAGATTTTACTTAAACTAAGCGTAAACAAAATATTAAAGGAAAAAATTAAAAAATCACTTCTAGAAAGTGTAAGCTATTTGTGAGTACTTATAATATCGATTATTGATATCTCAACCTACGGATGTAAAGCGAAGCACATAAATTTAGTTTTATACATACGGGTGTTGGTTGAATGGCTGTTCATTGTCGCTGTCGTCGTCATAGTAACGGCCGAGTAAAGTACCAGCGGAGACCTCCGAATGAGTGTCCGCCTGTTCCCTCGCATAATCAACCATCATCTCGGACATCGACCTGATTAAGGAAGAGTAAAGAAAAGTTATAAGAAAAATAACGGATAGTTTCATCAGCTCCCCCTTTTCAGATATTTCTCTCCTTCATTGATTTTTTGATAGCCTACGCAGACAGACGAGCAGTCGGGCCACCTGATGGGAAGTGGTCACCGACGCCCATAGACATCGGCAATACCAGTGGTATCACCAATGCGCTGCCTACCGTGAGACATTGGGCGTTAAGTCTCGTTTACCCAGTAAATATGCTGGCTACGGTACCCTTCAAACCGGAATACAGCAGTGTTTTCACACTACTGCTTTGCGGTAGAAATAGGCACCGTAGTGGTATCACCAGACGGTCCCCCTTAGAAAGGGGACCTCCCACCGGTACCAAGTATTCGAGCGAAGTTAGCTACATACTTAATAATTTATTTAGAAACATGTTATATATAACAGAAAGAAATAGCCAGTCGTATAAAAAATTGTATTCATATGTATTTAGTCGGTAAATATACTACCAATTTACTTACAAACAGATGATATGAGGATGGTAAGATATTGCATAAAACTTTTATTAAAAAAAACAGTGTTTGTTATGACTGAGAGCATGCCGGTGCCTACAAGTATACTTCGGTGCTTATTAGTAAGTATACGTGTTAGAACAACTTACCTCATGTCTACGTGGTCGCTGCGATAGGACGAACGCCGCGAGCGTTGCGGCTCCCTCAACGAAGTCGCATCGCTGTCATATTCGTAAAGTGTCGGCAGAGAGCTTCGCCGTGAACGGGAATCCCACTCTGTCTTCTTGCGGTAACGATTCTATTGAATAGAGAAATTTTAGATGAATAGTAAGTTTTATATGGCCCTTTCTTATTTTTATAAAGATCGGTCATCAGCAATACCCGATTTTTCAACTAGTAACAAACTTAATACTTTCTTGCATTTACGCAAATACTACACATGATTTAATGAGACAGACAAATGATTAACCCCAATAAATGACGGTGTTCAGGTAACAAACTTTAGCAGACAAAAAACATCTTAGTCACCCCATGACCATGGATCCTGCAAAGTATCTAAAACGTCGCAAATGTTTTACAAGTAATAAAACGCGATAAAATCCGTAGTCTTTAAATCACGATAACAAACACTAAATCCATAATTTACCTAAATGTATCATGGATACCTTAGTTCAAGAGTAGACGAAATTAGTGTGAAGAATTAAATCCATAGCCTTCGTATTACTAACTTGTGACCAATATTTCAATCACAGGGCAACAATCTACTAAAAAAATGCTGTTCGTAAGAAGCTACTAGTTGACTTGCAAAGAATATTGCATTATAATTCTCGTAACTTAAAAGCGCTAGATGGCGTTATAATGCAAAATAAACAAGCTCGAATAAAACCAAATATTCCCTTTTTAAAATATCCCCCTGTAAATTTTGATTGTAAATTTCAAACAAAATATTCAATCGATACCTTAGGCTTGTCCGCCGGCGGTGCAAGGATTCTTATAATCACTTCCCACTTGGGTGGGCTATACAGCGGTGCGAAGCGATCGTCGTGTGCCACCCTGCTGAAGTCCTCGCGGGTGGATGACCTGGCCAGCTCCCTTCGTAAGGTGCTTTCGTGGGTGATCAGCTCTCGCCAACGGAGACGTTCTTCGCGTGTGAGGCGGTACGAACGCTCTGTTTCTGATAGCACCTGGTGGAAACAACACAAATTGTTTACAAGGATCTCTATGGTTTAACCAATCTAGTTCAGTGATCAAACTGGTAACAATTTATATTTTTAACGAAGAAAATGTAAGATTAATTGCAATTCTGTATATAATATGACTTAATATGGGAGTATGAGTATTTTCCGAAAATACATCGGAATCAGTCCAAAACTAAAAACGTAGGAATCACACTACGGTATTGGTTAGAGTTGAAGAGAATCCTTGAGTGACATTTTAGTAAGATAGCAGCTCTAACACTACCGACTTTATATATATTTGAAAATATTATGTATGTACGAAAAACGATTTTACTTATAATTAACTCGAAGGGGTCAGAAAGTCCGTAGATTACCCAGGTTTAAATTGACCAGAACCAAAAAATTCTATATCTATGTCACAATCTATACACATTATAAAAGAAAGTCCCCGGCGCGGCTGTATGTCTGTCTATTCGCGATAAACTCAAATACTACAGCACAGATCGTCACGCGGTTTTCACCAATCGAAATAATGATTCTTCCGGAAGGTTAATTTGTATAGTTTCTGGGTACATTTCAGTAAAATATATTAATATTTGTCAGAGATGCTGGAAATACATAAAGCCGAGAGGTTTCAACGAAAACGCTGCCTAAACCCATCGATATATAAAAAAACAACGTATAATGAGAATATTCTTCTGTTCTAGATCTACAAAAAAGTCCACGATAGCATATATAATGGTAGGTCCGATTTTGACTATCTCTGAAAGATAGCTTATATAGTAGGGAGTAAATTAGGCTTTTTTCTTTTATAGGCAAAAAGTTTTTTTTGCACGTTACCATGTGGACGAGGTCGCTGGCAACAGTTAGTGTACAATAAGTTACACAACACATAGGTGTTGCTACATGACGTCGGTTTTCAAAATATTGTAAAGACAAAATTGATTAAAATGTTGTTAAACTGTGTCATTCTGTTAGATGAAAGGTCCTAACTTCCGAACTGATGGAACTGTCAATTTATTAAAAAATAATAATGAACTGCTATTGACTGTAATTCAGATTTGAGAAAAAGTGATTAATTTAAAACAATAATATCACCCACCTCATCCTGTGCTTCGGTCTTCAGTACCCTGGTAAGCACAGTCCAATTGGGTGGAACTGGTGGTGCGGGACTTGGATCCGGTACATCCTCATCGTCTTCCTCACGATAGAGTGGATTACGAGCTGGTGGTAGCTCAGGCAGCAACGGGAGATCAGAAGAGGACTGATATACTTTACCTGTTTGCTTGATCAGTTCAGGGGAAAATAGGTCGGACCACCTTTGCCTGAAAGTGCACAATAACGTTGCTTTATTAATTTACTTGTGTATTTATATTAGCGTTGAACGAAAGTTGTTAAACGAGAAAATACCCTTAACTGTAAAGTAATCACGCATTTGACTGTTACTTGAAATATTTACAGTAAAATTTTCGGCATTGTTTTAGTCAGAATTTTCATTTAAATCTTTATAGTAACTTACCGATAAACTTCTGAGGTGGTAAAGAAAGCGGTACACGCTCCATCTTGGGTGTTAGGGTCATCCCTGACGCGCTGCTAATATCCGAGAAGTTCTCCCATTGGGCATCTGGTAACGTATGGTTCCTTATGGTGACGTCGAATTGCGGTGGTGGGGCTGGTACCTGCCTATATTCTGTCACTAGGCGTTTGTGTCTCTCTATATCTTCTATAGTTTTCTTCTCGGTTATCGTTCGAAGGAACACATCGTCTACTACGTGTGATGTAATCTCCGGCTTTCTGTCGGGCAGAGGAAGGAAATTAGTATTTTTTAATTTAGTATATTTTATGTCTTTTATTACTATTAAGAAATTTAAGAGCATCAGATGAGTTTGCAATAGAAAGTACCTCGACAAAACGGTTCGATCGAAATAAATCACTGTTAAGTATAATTTTTAAGTTTTATAAAAAACGCAGCTGTATCGCGTTGATGTCAGAAGATTTTGTGTGTTAAATCCCAATCTTTAAAAGCGCCGTTTATTCAAAAAAATTGTGGCAATTAAAAAGAAATTAAACAATTTTAGTTACAATGTTTTATCTTCATTTATTTCATATCGCAAAATAAAAATAAACCCCGTGAAATTTTTGACTTAAACTTCTCAAGTTAGGCGGTTCTGCTTTCTCATTGTTATCAAATTGTGTTAGTCCACGGCTGGACACAGTTCTCCCCTAATGCTCGCCTCCTCCATTAGGGGTTTTGGATCGCATCCCACCACGCTGGTCCAATGCGGGTCGGTGGGTGGACCGACATTTTTACATGCCCATCCGGCGTATGTATCTTACATTTCAGACAATAATGATTAGCCCTAATTGCCCTAATCAACTATGAAACAACAATGAAAATTTGTTGAGTTTCCGCAGGATTCGAACCCATGACTTCCGGTTTCTAAAGCACACGCCCTTACCACTAGGCTACGGAGGTAGTCAAAATAAGTTCTTAATAATAATTGAACATTATTTTGATTTTTATACAGTAATTTAAAATTACCTGGCAGGCATTATCGGGGTTTCAGGAATTGCCTCCAAGCTTTCCATAGTAAGCTCTTGTTCCTCGGTCTCCATGCGCTCACTCATCATAGGAGGTGGCGGAGGTGGTTTCTGGAAATTATTTTTAAAACACATGAACACTTTTATATACGTTGATACATGATAAAAAAAGGAGAGTCGTAAATAACTGACGAGATTATAACACTAATCCTTTCTTTTTATATAGGTTAAGAAATACTAGAAAGGCCACGAAATGTTTGCTTTTGGTATTTTAAAATTGTTTTTATCAATCATTAATAGTTTGTAATATATAATTTATGAATTTAAGCTTTTTACTAGGTTATATGAACCGTGATTAGGAAATCATTTAGGTTATGTTAAATTGTTACTTTTTAATATATTAATTTAAAGTAGTCAATTAGTGTCGATTAATACTGCCTGGTTTTTTAAGACGTTGATGGTTTAGCCTCTTACTCACATTACAAAAAAGTATTACAAAAAGTTAGGGCGTTCGTGTGATACGTAAAGTGTTCAACAGTGGAAGGGACTGAAAAGTAGAGTAAAGCAACTGTTTAGGAGCCTGTCCCTAGTTTTCTTTAAGAAACTGTGGCTGGCGTGATTATGTAATCACCAGGGATGGAAGTTCACACTTATGTGAAATGTCAGTACTAACCATGTTTAGAAATAATACAGTAATAACCATGTTACTTTTACTGATTTTTACTTTTACGGATTTTTTACCAATAATAAAAAAAACAATCAATCAAAAGGTTTTTGAACCAATTTTGTTGTGAAAAGCCTTTGTGTACCTCTGTTTGTAAAACCTTGACGATTGCAATTACTGGTCTAACAACGCCTTACATTCTTAGTCCTAAAATGACAAGCAGATTCGGTGTGCACTTAGCTAGCAATTTCAGTATAGGACGTGCAATTCACCATCAGATATACCTTCCGCTTGTTTAGATACTTCATTTGAGTACAAAACGGAGCCATTACATTGCTTAATCAATTCGTCAAAAATGTAAAATTCATTAAAAACATAAATATAACGCTATTATTACAATTATAATTAAAAAATTACAAATAATGATAGAGGAGGGTAGTTGTTAAACTCTAACACATAATATCCCCTACCCCCCCCATTCGTTACGTTGTGCAACTGTGTGGGTACGTGAGTTGTGCTACCTTGATGTGGAACATCCTGGCGTGTGATCCATCCGTGACTTCGGTGACGGAATGCGTATCAGTCATCTCCGTGTTGAGCGAGACGATCGACCTCGGACGCCTCGCCCACTCCTGGTTAGTGGTGGTGTGTTCGTTATGAGATGTTAATTGTTACATGTCTATTGGTAACAATGGATGATCGTGTGGGTTACGGACAATTGTGAGTAATTATAGGCTTTGAGTGGAATTTGCATTAACAAGGATAGCTCGTTGCTCACCACATAATGTTTAATATCAAATTATACAAAATGTATATAATCCTATTTTTTAATGTATTTCTAGAGTAAGACTTAGTCTGTGATATTTTTAATTATGTAATTATTTCTTTAAATATGTCGTATAAGTTTTTGTCAGCTACAGAAATGTAATACATTACAACCACTTGAAAATTTAACGTTCAAGTTACTAGTTACTTTTAGTATTAATGATTTTTTTAGTTAGCACAATACATGCACATTAAATGTATTAAAAAAAATTAAGTATATATTATTTATTATTATATTATATATTAACGGTTATTCAACGATTCGCATAAAAGTAACTTACTGAAGATATGTAATTTTCCTTTTTTATAACAACAACATACAACAAATTGCAATACAAAACATACATCAAAATGAGATCCAGGTTACCAAGTTACCAAACAGTGCGATGCTATTAAAATGTGCAAATTGTTTTGTACTGCTTATTTATATTACAAAAAGATATAAACCTATTAAATACTAATATTCTTAAAGAATTCTTATCTTACTAAATAAATGGGTATCCGTGTATCCAGGTGACACTACTTAACCACCATAAAACTACTTGGACCGAGTCGAAACTAGATAAGTTAAAAGGTCAGCAGGAGACAATAACTTATTTTAAGATTGAGCAGTAAATAGCAACGCTGTGGTAGAATCATGGTGGTTTGACTTTACTGTTATATATGTATTATGTGTTGATATAGTAAAAATATACGTCTTATTTTCCACGCGCTTTAAATCTGATACCTATAATGCCAGTTCTAAACGTATAAGTCTGATACACCAATTAATGTAAATGTAATACTTTACCTGTCTATCACGATTGACCTGCGAGTAAAGAGCAGGGGGTCGTGGAGGTCGAGCAGGGGGTGAGACGTGGGCAGCCCTTGCCGGTAAGGTAGTGCCCCTGGGGACAATGTTCTGACTGACTCCTGCCTTTCGTGCTCTTCAATCATAGTTTGCCTATTAAGTGGAGTAACAGCATGTTAATGACTTCTATTGATAGATAAAATTTGCACTTCATAGAGAATATTGTAACATACAAAGCCATATCATACACGTAGTTTTATAGAATATTCCAAAGGAGAGGTTTATATGCATTTTACGTAAATTCCGCTTCTAATATAAGGCCTGCGTAACTCAGCAATTACAAGAAATAGCAAAAATAATAAGGATTGTAGGATAATGTCACTTTATTTAGGTATAAATAAAACCATGGAGTTCTCTCTGAAAAGGCTAAAAAATAGCGCGTGTAAAACATGTATACACAGTTGACACATATTTAATGAGGATACATTTTAAAATAAAGGTAATTCAAAAGTGTATTTGGGGTAATATGTTTAAAAACTTAGAACTGGTGAAATTGCTATATAAAAGAACCAGCGTATGGCGTAGAGTTACGAATTTGTATTGTTTTGAGACACCTAAAGACCTGTAAGTCCTGACTAGAATGAGACCTCCTGCGCTTATGAAATAAGTTTGAACCATTGAAAAAAAAAGGTCTTCAATGGTGGTATTTTAAATATAGTTACATTAATAACTGTTACACCTTACGTTACGGCTTACCTGATACTGCCTCCATCTACTTCGGTAGCAGTTATCGTCGAGGGTGGAGAAGGTGGTGCAACAGGTCTTTGCACCCTTACCCTGACGTCGAAGGCAGGTGGTACTGCCCCGTGCATGCCTGCATGCATGTACCGCCCGTTAGAGGCGCTGGTCTCGTGTATTTCACCGTATCCTGTTAGTTGGTTATGGTACGGATTATGGAACGCCCGGACACCGAACATTTATTGGTTATATATGTTGGCCCTTGCGGAACGTTTGTGATAATAGGAATATGTAATATATTTGAAATATTAGGTTAGTTTTATCTCTTGTTTAAAAAATAATTTCATGATAGTGCGAACATTTAAGTCTTTTAATTTTGTTTAATACATACTTGTACAATTAAAAAAACCTATATGATATTTGAATTGTGACAATTATTAAAAAATAAAAAAGGTGAGTTCATTATAATATTTTTTGTAGATGTTTAATTTTAGACCATTTGATCAATGCTTTTGTGCCCATACTTCGTGTTACTCGTACATAAAATGTTTAGAAATAACGAATCTGATGTACAATTAATAAAAATGTTATATACCACGTTAAAAGAAATAATATGCATTTTTTAATCACATATAGTATCGATATGCGTTAAATACATTAAACAGATATTGAAAGTTATTGATAAAGTATTGTAGACATCTGCTCTATTTTTTCTGCCTTTTATGGGTGAATATCACAATGTTAGCGATGTTAATTATAAATTCACGTGAAAAATTGAATTAATGTCTGCTAAAAGAATTACCAAAAAAACGAAAATACTAGAATTACTTCTTTACAGTTTTCTTTAATATATTTTAAAAACAAATACTTAAAATTAAAATCAAAAAATTTCGACTTTAAACTCTCGTTCGACCAAATCATATTAAAATATTCCACTAACAATAAATTAATATTTTTTTTCCTAACATAAAATTCATCATCAAAATAAAATATTTTTGTACTTTAAAGTTATTGTTTTAACCCCTGAAGTTTTTTCTAGAGATGATAAACTTGTACTCATGATCTTTAAATATTAAACTGTAACATGTGGCCTCACATGAGTTTAAGTTTGATCATAAGTTTTTAAGCAAATATAAGGTATCTTTACCTTCACTCTGGTAGGATTCGTCCATCATAAAGGCCTGGTTCGTATGAGCTTCGGCCTCACTTGGAGTTTCCGATGGATAATCGGATGGTATCGTATCCGAAGCCACGCTGGCACTCTCCGCTGCAGGGTACACAGGATGAGCCCGCGGGATTTTGACCTCTGTTGAAACAACAATATGCAATACAATATACAATAAACAATACAAGCAATATTTGCAGCAATATATCATATAGAGTGTTGCTTAGTAGCCGGTTTAGACCCAATGCTCCACTTACAAACAAGAAACAGCAGTTTGCAATCATTTAATGTTGTTGCTGTGTTAATTGCACGTTTTTTGTATATTTCATCATACATCATACAGACAGACAAAGCCACTACAGATACCCCAGCTTATTCCAGAAAGACATCAAATTGAACATTTAAATTAAAAATAAACAAATAATACTTTATGATATCGACTTACGCAAAGTAGTTAAGGCTATTGAATATAATATAAGGGGCAATATTTTATTTAATATTTTACACTGAATTAACATATTCCTCCCACCAACCCGCATTGGACCAGCTTGATGGGATACGGTCCAAAAACCCCCTAATGGAGGAGGCATGCGTTAAGGGAGGTCTATGTCCACCAGTGGACTAACACAGGCTGATGACGTGATGTGTTAACATATTGCCTATTAATTAAAAAAAAAAGTTATTCAAAAAATAGTATGGACATTTTCGCAAGGTCCTTACCTAGAAAGTTAAGATCGACATTCCTCCTTTCATAACAAAGCAGCGACACATTTTGTAAAATTTGGCGGAATTAATTTTGTACTTACTATCATGGCTCTTAAATAAAGTCAACTTCAATCATACCTTGAATGCTTTCCCTGCTGACGATGGAAGCTGAAGAGTCGTCGATCAGCCTTCGTGGGGCTGGTAGAGCTCGTCGTCTCAGACACAAGTATGAAACACCAAGTCCGAGGAGTAGGAGCGTGAGGAAAAGGATCGCGCAGATGATCAAAAGGATCTGAGTTCCGGCCAACGGGGCTTTGGCAGGCAATGGACCCTTCTCCGGGCTGAAATATACAAGAAAGGAATATAATACATGTAAAAATAATTACTAAATAATTTTAGAAAACTTGTAAAGGTTTAAAATTTTCCATAATACCCAATAAAATACAAGTGTTCTCTTTTATATGATTATAAAATACAAAAGCTGTAGTCGCTACAATGAAGTAAATAAAAATAAAACAAAATGATAATTGTTGAAAGGAATGGATCAAATAACTAGCCTTTTTGTTTTATTTAAAAATATCACTTACATACAAGAACAATAACAGTAATGATGAGAGAGAAGAAATCTTGTAGTAGCTTTTTTTAAAGTTTCCAATACGTCAACAGATGGCGCTGTTTCGTTTACATACCAAAACAATTTAAAGATTATCAAATTTACGCAATTACAAGAATAATATTTTTTAACAAAACTAACATTTATATGTATGTTGTAATTTTAAGAATTAGCATAAAAGTAAGATGAAACACATTAAACGTTATACTGAATTTAATTTAATTTTTGTTAAAATGTAACGTCAATCATATGTAGAGCAGTATTTTCATATTATATTCTTCCTGTTAATTAATTTAAGAAAATTTTTAAGGAACGTTTGGGTGTGAAAGCATATTATTGCTGAACTGTCTACAATGATAAAACACTTTAGTAATGAATTGTTCGTTTAGCTGCCTCAATGTAAGAAAAATATTTATTGTATTGTTTGTCATTTTGTAAAGAATTTATTGAAAAAAGGAAAAAAAAAGCCTCGCTAAGTTTCTTATAGTAGTGGTATTTTATCTGACAATCAATTAGAGAGTGAAATGCTTCTATATTGAATAAACATACTCGTCTTATACAATATACATTAAAAACGTTTATATTCGTATTTTATGTACAAAGTCTGTAGTGGTGTATAATAAAATTATAAGTGTTTGTGGACTTACGTAAATATGAGCGGCTTAAACTCAGGTTTGGGCACGATCGGTGGTGGGTAGCGGCAGACAATGGTGATCACCTCATCACCGTCCATCTCCAGTCCAGGGTGGAAACGGACCACTATGTTGTTCGTGAAGACACGGAGAGGATCCTAAAAATAACGTAAATAAGTAACGGATACAATTGTATTAAGACCCGCGTTTCGTCCTGGGTCATAATTAAAAAAATACAAATAGTTTATTCTTAAATTTCCTTTACGAGTTACTCTAATTGTAAATTTATATTTTGATCCGTTACATGCATTTTAGCGCCGTAATAAATACAATTGGAGTTGTAATTAGCACAATTTTTATCAACTAGTTCCAATCTACTCTAGGTTCGAGTTATTACCATTTTTTTAAAGGTAAAACTAATAGATATTTATAAAGTCGGCCCCATGAACTCTATTTTGTAAATAATTTTCCTTTTTTATAGGTTATAGATAGTTAGACTAAGATTCAATATGACGATACTGTCAAAATTTTGTAAATAATTTTAAATATTGCTTTTAAACCTTACAGATAGTCATCTAAATCCGACACTGCTTACAGTAGCGATCAATCAAACTATTTCATGTCCTTTTTTTGTCACGAACCAGTACTGCCAACGATATCTATAATTAAGCCATAAAAACATTACGACATTGTATGCTATCGACAAAAAAGGTCGATAAACGACGCTGCCTGTCCAAATGTACCGTTCGCAAAAAAGGCAAGTCTGAAACGGCCGTCAGTCGGTCAGCACAAAAGGATATGAAACAGACAAGCGCGATAGTGATCTAGTGCAAACAGGAACCTGTTTAGTCCCGCATCCTTTTAGCGGCAGCTCCAGCTTGTAGGAGGTGGCGCTTTGCCGGCCACTTGGCACGGGAGTGCCGATCGAAGTCAGCGTACGCGAGCCCGTAGAATTTCTCGTTGAATTTCAGCTCGATCTAGAAATGTTGTGCTGCATTTGATTTCATGTAAACAACGTTTATGAGTTTTTGTCCTGATAAAACCCTCTAATGGATAGGGGTGTAATAGGGGAGGCCTATGTCCAGCAGTGGACTATCGACGGCTGATGATGTGAAACAAAGTTTGTGAATTATTGTCCTGATAACAGACATCTTAAGATGTCGATTGGTTTTAGGCGAACTTATAGTAAGTTCTTCAAGGCGTCATGATTTTACTAGTGGGCGTCGTAGAGCTTCAATTACTAACCCTTTATCCTAGAACTAATCTTGTGTCCAAAAATGAAAATGTTAGGTAGCGAAATCCGATAAATTATTTTGTCGTATTTTAAATATTATTTGAAATAATTAACGGAATAACTTGTTAAATAATGCTATATCTGGAATTCTAAGAGTCTAGTTACTAGAAAAAGTATATAAAGTGGGACACATTGGTAAATACTTAAAAGCAAATAACTTGGGCATGTAAAATTAATTTTAAGTATTTAAGAACAAACTGAATCTCTTAAAAAGACTACTACATGTTCTTTGATTAATCCTAAATACTCAAAAAATCATATTGAATATAACATCTTGATTGTACCTAGAAAATTAGTTAAATATTTTACTGACTTGCATTGATCCTGCAGCGCAGTTGAGCGTCGCCCTGGTCCTATTCAAGAAGATGACAGGACTCAAGTCATCGAGCTTCGTGACCTGTAAAGGAGAATATAATCGTATATTTTATCATTGGAGAAAATTAATACTTTATAAATGAAAAATGACTTAAAAAGTCGAACATTGGGTCGTTTATAAAGTCTTTTAAAATGATAAGCTAGAACGAGATAAACGACCATTGAAACAATTACTTTATTTAATCCTACCAAAAGGTATAGTTTCCACGACCAATTGTACTACAGCTGTATTTGTACAAGTTTTCCCTAATTAAGCACTTTTAGCAAAAAGTTTCTCTTCAAAAATTATTAGTCAAATATTTTTTTCTAAATAATGCGATTCGTTCTTTTACTTTACTCATATCATTCGTTCGAAATATAATACAATAACAAACAGGACCTAAATCCCTTACAATTTCTTTGATTGTGGGTCAGAATTAAATTATACTTTATATCTTAAATGTGGGCACATTTATGCACATGAGCAGCTTTTCATTATATATTGAAACTATTTTTTTATAAAAAAAAAGGAAAAACCTTATTGAAAATTTTGACCGCTAAATAGGTAAACAGCAACACTAAAATATACCTATAATTTTTCCAGAGCCATAATGAAATTCCACATAACTTAAACACGTCTTGCGTTAGCGCTTACACGTTTTGTACATTCATTCGCGCAAACTCATTACATATTAGTAGCAATAGTGCATGCAAAACGAAACAATGTAACACCTTGAAATGTTACCCATTACAAATCAAACGTGGACCGGTTTTGCAGCATTTCAATCGGGCACTGGTCGCGTACCAAAAAGGCAGCGACATAAAATTATACCGAGTGTCAAGCAAGGAGGATTTATTATTGAGAACTGCGCCCGGACCGAAAAATATTCAAACAGTAATTCTATATTTAGTCTCGCTGCCACCGACCATCGCTATACCAAAACAATTTAAAGATTATCAAATTTACGCAATTACAAGAATAATATTTTTAACAAAACTAACACTTATAAGTATGTTTGTAATTTTAAGAATTAGCATAAAAAGTAAGATGAAACACATTAAACGTTATACTGAATTTGATTTAAATTTTTTTTAAATGTAACGCCAATCGTATGTAGAGCAGTATTTTCTATTATATTCTTCCTGTTATTAATTTAGAAAATTTTTAAAGAATGTTTGGGTGTGAAAGTTATTATTGCTGAACTAACTACAATGATAAAACACCTTAGTAATGAATTGTTCGTTTGCTGCCTCAATGTAAGAAAAATATTTATTGTATTGTTTGTCATTTTGTAAAGAATTTATTAATAAAAGGAAAAATAAGCCTGCTGAGTTTTCAAGTGGTTGATTTTATCTGACAATCAATTAGAGATGTAATGCTTTATATTGAATAAACATACTGTCTTAACAATATACATTAAAAGTTAATTATTTAGAAAGTCTAGTGGTGTATAATAAAATTATAAGTGTTTGTGGACTTACTAAATATGAGCAGGCTTGAACTCAGGTTTGGGCACGATCGGTGGTGGATAGCGGCAGACAATGGTGATCACCTCATCACCGTCCATCTCCAGTCCAGGGTGGAAACGGACCACTATGTTGTTCGTGAAGACACGGAGAGGATCCTAAAATAACGTAAATAAGTAACGGATACATTGTATAAGACCCGCGTTTCGTCCTGGGTCATAATTAAAAAATACAAATAGTTTATTCTTAAATTTCCTTTACGAGTTACTCTAATTGTAAATTTATATTTGATCCCGTTACATGCATTTTAGCGTCGTAATAAATACAATTGAGTCGTAATTACTACAATTTTTATCAACTAGTTCCAATCTACTCTAGGTTCGAGTTATTACCATTTTTTTAAAGATAAACTAATAGATATTTATAAAGTCTTGCCCCATGAACTCTATTTTATAAATAATTTTCCTTTTTTATAGGTTATAGATAGTTAGACTAAGATTCAATATGACGATACTGTCAAAATTTTGTAAATAATTTTAAATATTGCTTTTAAACCTTACAGATAGTCATCTAAATTCGACACTGCTTACAGTAGCGATCAATCAAACTATTTCATGTCCTTTTTTTGTCACGAACCAGTACTGCCAACGATATCTATAATTAAGCCATAAAAACATTACGACATTGTATGCTATCGACAAAAAAGATCGATAAACGACGCTGCCTGTCCAAATGTACCGTTCGCAAAAAAGGCAAGTCTGAAACGGCCGTCAGTCGGTCAGCACAAAAGGATATGAAACAGACAAGCGCGATAGTGATCTAGTGCAAACAGGAACCTGTTTAGTCCCGCATCCTTTTAGCGGCAGCTCCAGCTTGTAGGAGGTGGCGCCTTTGCCGGCCACTTGGCACGCGGAGTGCCGATCGAAGTCAGCGTACGCGAGCCCGTAGAATTTCTCGTTGAATTTCAGCTCGATCTAGAAATGTTGTGCTGCATTTGATTTCATGTAAACAACGTTTATGAGTATTTGTCCTGATAAAACCCCCCTAATGGATAGGGGTGTAATAGGGGAGGCCTATGTCCAGCAGTGGACTATCGACGGCTGATGATGTGAAACAAAGTTTGTGAATTATTGTCCTGATAACAGACATCTTAAGATGTCGATTGGTTTTAGGCGAACTTATAGTAAGTTCTTCAAGGCGTCATGATTTTACTAGTGGGCGTCGTAGAGCTTCAATTACTAACCATTGATCCTAGAACTAATCTTGTGTCCAATAATGGAAATGTTAGGTAGCGAAATCCGATAAATTATTTTGTCGTATTTTAAATATTATTTGAATTAATTAACGGAATAACTTGTTAAATAATGCTATATCTGGAATTCTATGAGTCTAGTTTCTAGAAAAAGTATATAATGTGGGACACATTGGTAAATACTTAAAAGCAAATGACTTGGGCAAGTAAAATTAATTTTAAGTATTTAAGAACAAACTGAATCTGTTAAAAAGACTACTACATGTTCTTTGATTAATCCTAAATACTCAAAAAATCATATTAAATATAACATCTTCATTGTACCTAGAAAATGAGTTAAATATTTTACTGACCTGCATTGATCCTGCAGCGCAGTTGAGCGTCGCCCTGGTCCTATTCAAGAAGATGACGGGACTCAAGTCATCGAGCTTCGTGACCTGTAAAGCAGAATATAATTGTATATTTTATCATCGGAGAAAATTAATACTTTATAAATGAAAAATGATTTAAAAAGTGGAAAATTTGGTCGTTTATAAAGACTTTAAAATGATAAGCTAGAACGAGATGAACGACCCTTGAAATAATTACTTTATTTAATCCTACCAAAAGGTATAGTTTCCACGACCAATTGTACCACAGCTGTATTTGTACAAGTTTCCCTAATTAAGCACTTTTAGCAAAAAGTTTCTCTTCAAAAATTATTAGTCAAATATTTTTTTCTAAGGAATACAACTCGTTCTTTTACTTTACTCATATCATTCGTTCGAAATATAATACAATAACGAACAGGACCTAAATCCCTTACAATTTCTTTGATTGTGGGTCAGAATTAAATTATACTTTATATCTTAAATGTGGGCACATTTATGCACATGAGCAGCTTTTCATTATATGTTGAAACAATTTTTTTTTATAAAAAAATTAAAAACTTTATTCAAAATTTTGACCGCTATATAGGTAAACAACAACACTAAAATATACCTATAATTTTTCCAGAGCCATAATGAAATTCCACATAACTTAAACACGTCTTGCGTTAGCGCTTACACGTTTTGTACATTCATTCGCGCAAACTCATTACATATTAGTAGCAATAGTGCATGCAAAACGAAACAATGTAACACCTTGAAATGTTACCCATTACAAATCAAACGTGGACCGGTTTTGCAGCATTTCAATCGGGCACTGGTCGCGTACCAAAAAGGCAGCGACATAAAATTATACCGAGTGTCAAGCAAGGAGGATTTATTGTTGAGAACTGCGCCCGGACCGAAAAATATTCAAACAGTAATTCTATATTTAGTCTCGCTGCACACCGACCATCGCTATAAATCCATGAAGCTAATTATTGCCCCTCGGCTGTGTCTATGCAACGCATTGTTTCCATTGCACCAATTGCTGGTTGGTTTTTTTTATCGTAGCGTTTCAGACCACGGTTAGTACGAGTTGAACGATGGATTAGTTTATTTACATTTCAAATTGACGAAATAATTGTCTGATTTATATAAATGGTTATGCATTTAAAGAAGAAGATGTATAATACGTTAACTGCAAATTAAATTAGGACCATACAAAAGTGACCTTAAATGGTCACAAATGTAAAGTCCGTTTTTTTTTGTAAACGGAATTTTTTGTTGCTTAACTTTGCATTAAATCTGTTTTAATTGTATTAAGGCCTTGTTGGCGTATGCTATTGCAAGAAAAACGGAGGTTTGGTTCGAAACCCAGGACTGCAACAAATTTACTAAGTTTTTGTTTGTTACGCAAACTGGCACGATCACCCAATTGTCTGAATAAAATGAATCCATGCGTCGATGGGCATGAAAGTCCAGGTCCACCCACGCAACCCGCATTGACGCAGCGTGCTGGATACGGTCCAAACCTCTAATGGATAGGGATTATAGGGGAAGATGCATGTCGCAGTGATCAACAGTCTGAGAATATTGCCTTGATACGTGATGTAAACTGTTTAGCGCTTTACAAACTCTTCATTTATCACATAGCCTTTTCTTAATGAACAACATGCATCGATCACAACATAAAATGTTTGATATTGCCTCAAAACAGAACATTCAGAACAATTCTCAAAGCCATAATTCTTTAATACCTATACCATAACGACCAAAGAATTTTATTGGTTTAGGCTATAAGACAGCAGGATTTACGACTGTGAGAGAGATATCTCCTAAGAAAAGAAGCGAAGGGATGAAGATAGAACCAACCTGAGACATGAGATACCAAATTGCATGAAGTGGTACTTGAAACCTGAACATATGTTATGCTCACAATACTGATTTACAGCAGAAATAGGCATCACGGTGCTACCCCAGGTGGTCCCTTGTAAAAAATATTCCTTGACGTGACGTATCGTGACGTACACGACAGTGGTCATACGCAATACCACCGGCTATCCCGCAACGATAGTTGTATCCATCATTGCCCTCGTCCGGGCGTCCACAACCGTATCTCGCAGCCAACAATGCCTCCACGCGAATAACTCCGCGCCGCAAGCCCTCCATTAAGATAAACCTTATAATACCCTCGTATTTATAACGCCTCACGTTCAGTGGAATGCGTTGGCCGTTTCGTTCGCGGTTTTTTATCGAACGCGTTGTGAAGCGCGGGAAATCAGAACATGGCGGACATGAATGGGGATGAATGATTTTGAAATTGGAACTGCACAGCGTAGGTAAAGGTTTATTATAAAAGTTATTATAAGCGTTTTTTTTCACTAGGATGTCTATATCGGCCTACTTGAAATAAAGTCATGACTATAGTTTACCTGAATTAGACTTAGAATATATAAATAATTATTTTATTTATTCACAAAGGAACGAAGGGCAACAAAGCAGGGTAACGCGTATCATATTGACTCTCAGTGAATAAAACCTCAGTGACAATTTATCAGTCATAACGATCGATGCATAATTAAAATACTAACGAAATGTGTTCCATGTATGGATTGGCTGAAATACTGCCATATTTAGCCGTTCAAAAAAAAATTCTCCTAAAACGAATTCGCATAAGCATACTGTAACATGCAGATAACGTTCGCCATGTAATGCGATAAAACTAACAAAAATGTAGCAAGTTCAAAAACTGCACCGTCTAGAAGTAGACAGGTTGCTGATAAAAGACCGAAACTAGTTCCAAACGCATAAGAGCTTGGGAAACCAGAAAGGGTACCAGACAGTTTCTGGTTTCACTGATAATCTTTACGACGTCCATGGTACCATGTTCGAGAAATACCGCGAATCCGGTGCTATCTGTCTCGCCTGAGGATTTAACAGTCCTATATCTGATAATCCATTAATCATAGGAAAACTTGGGACCTACGACTATCTGTAAGTGGTTACCAATTGTACTGAGCTAATAGTGTGTTTTCATATAGTGGTGGAAGTTAATTTATATATAGTTGATTTTATAAACAACAATAAAATTTTCGATATATTTAAAAATTATCTAATATAATTGTTATTATTGTTTTTTGGTCGGTTACAACAATAGGGGCCGATTACCCAATTATCTGAAAAGTAAGATGATTCATGCGTCGGATGGGCATGTATAAAGTCGGTCCCGATTGTCAAGCCCATATTTTTTAGTCATTATAAGAAGTCAGTGCCTTCAAATTTGCTGACAACTAATTCATCCTACTGCCTCCTGTAGCCTAGTGGATAGGCGTGTGCTTTAGAAACCGGAGGTCGTGGTTCGAATCTGCGGACGCAACAAATTTTCATTGTTGTTTCTAGTTGGTTAGGCAATTTGGGCCGATCACCCAATTGTCTGAAAAGTAAGATGATCCATGCGTCGGATGGGCATGTAAAAAAGTCGGTCCACCCACCAACCCGCATTGGACCAGCGTGGTGGATAGGTCCAAACCCCTAATGGATAGGGGAGGCCTATGTCCTGCAGTGGACTAAAAAAACAGGCTGATGATGTGATGATGTAATTCATCCTTAGAATGCAGTTTACCCTTTGGGTTGTGGAGATCAGGCCCAGTCACTCTGCGTAAAATTTAAATTCAGGTAAATCCAGATGAATTAGAAGCCGACCCTATGACAACTTCGGAAAATGGCTAGGTGAATGAAGGTAATGAAGTTTATTTGAGAATGAATAAGAAAGTGTAATGCTTAAATATTGACTAAAGTGATTTGACTTTGAATCTATACATTAATAAATAATACATTTCTTATTTAAAATGCATCACTAATTACGAAAGATTGTCATAATATTTCTGTTTCTGTATTTAACTGTTGTCGACTAATGAAAGAATGACGATTAAAATCTAGTTTTTTCTTCTGTTTGGTAATGAAGAAAAAGTATGTTCTAAAAACAACTTATTTCTTCTTCTTTGCCAAACTCAGTCAATTCACACATATGTTGTGAACAGACAAAATGGCAACCAGACAGTAGGGTCCAGAAAAGTAAATGGTGAAACCTTACTTGGTATAAAAGGCTGTAAATGTGGAAATCGAATATTAAGCCACTAACAAAACATCTATGTTTAATTAAGAAAAGATCGATTGCTTAAAATTCCACGCTTGTGTTTTACGTAACGGTCATTAAATGGAATCTTTCATCGATCGACCTGAATCCGAACAATTCCACACTGTAATGAAGAGTGCCGTTGTAACATCAGCTACCGGCGAATGACTGCGAAGAAATTAATAGGAAAAAGGAATAAGACTTATTCCGAACTCATCTCACGTGATACTGTAGCTTTTTTGTTGTTGCCAACATTCTATTGTACATTGTTGCAATTTATTTCTGCTGTTTCGTTTCGGTGCAGACGTACGCAACGTATAAGGAAGAAATACCGTACTAAATAATGCTATATTTAGTATGGCGTGGTAGCTTTTTCTAATACACATATCTAAGTTTTGTTTACTTATATAACAGTACGTGTCTTGGTCTTTGCTATACAAAACCTAAATAAATGTATAACCCTTTGAAAACCGAGTAACTAATAACTGTAAAACCGCAAGCGAACTGGATAAACGCTTTGACACTGTTATTTGTATTGTTGGTATATTTTTCGTAGTTTATGTGGTCGCAACACAGATAACACAAACAATTACATAAAAAAATTGGCATAAAACGAAGAAAAAAACAAAACTATTCTAGATTCAAAACAAATGAAGGATCGAATAGATGGAATTTCCAAACAAAGATAGGTACTTTCGTGTCAGTATACAAACAAGTCATTACCCAACCGACTTAACTCTCAGAACATGCGGACATGAATGGGGATGAATGATTTTGAAATTGAACTGCACAGCGTAGACAAAGGTTTACTATAAAAGTTATTATTGCGTTTTATTTCACTAGGATGTCTATATCGGCCTACTTGAAATCAAAATCATGACTATAGTTTACCTGAATTAGACTTGGAATAAATAAATAATTATTTTATTTATTCAAGGAACGAAGGGCAACAAAGCAGGGTAACGCTATCATATTGACTCTCAGTGAATGAAACCTCAGTGACAATTTACATCATAACGATCGATGTATTATTACAATAGTAACATATGTGTTCCATGTATGGATTGGCTGAAATACTGCCATATTTAGCCGTTCAAAAAAATATCCCTAAAACGAATTCGCATAAATACTGTAACATGCAGATAACGTTCGCCATCTAATGCGATAAAACTAACAAAAATAATAAAAAAATGTAGCAAGTTCAAAAGCTGCACCGTCTAGAAGTAGACAGGTTGCTGATAAAAGACCGAAACTAGTTCCAAACGTATAAGAGCTTGAGATGTGTGATAATTACCAGCCTAAAACCGAACGTTATCTGCGTGAGGTTACAGTCATACTGAACATATCTGAATTACCATCTATCTGTACAGTGTTATCCAATTGTACGAGTTCATGTGTTTCATAGTGTGGAGAAAATACGCTGATTTATCGTGCTTCGATCGCCTGAGGTAAATTAGAAATTATATCTGATATATTAATCAGAAATTATCTAATATATGTACTATCTGTTTTTGTTGGTTACCAATTGCCGATACCCATATCTGAAAATAGATGTTCTCTCGATAGTGGCTGGAAAGTCGTACCGATTGTAAGACTATAAATTTTTATCATGTATAGAATCAGTGCCTTCAATTACTGACAACTAATTATCTTCCTCGACTATGATGTGCTTTAGAAACCGAGGTCGTGATCTGAGAATAAATTTTCATTGTTGTTTTGTTGGTTAGAGACAATTAGGGCCGATCACCCAATTATCTGAAAAGTAAGATGATCCATGCGTCGGATGGGCATGTAAAAGTCGGTCCACACACCAACCGCATTGATGCGTGGTGGATAAGTCCATACCTAATGATAGAGCGAGGCCTCAAATTTGCTGACTAAAAACAGCTAGATGTGATGTGTAATCATCCTTAGAATGCTGTTAACCCTTTGGGTTGTGGAGATCAGGTGCCAGTCACGCTGCGTAAAAATTTAAATTCAGGTAAATCCAGATGAATTAGAAGCCGACCCTATGACAACTTCGGAAAATGGCTAGGTGAATGAAGGTAGTAGTTTATTTGAGAATGAATAAGAAAGTGTAATGCTTAAATATTGACTAAAGTCATTTGACTTTGAATCTATACATAAATAAATAATACATTTCTTATTAAAAATGCATCACCAATTACGAAAGATTGTCATAATATTTCTGTTTCTGTATTTGACTGTTGTCAATATAATAAATTGTCATAAAATAACAAGTAAATGACAATTAAAATCTAGTTTTTTCTTGTGTTTGGTAATGAAGAAAAAGTATGTTCTAAAAACAACTTATTTCTTCTTCTTTGCCAAACTTAGTCAGTTCACATATGTGCTGTGAACAGACAAAATGGCAACCAGACAGTAGGGTCCAGAAAAGTAAATGGTGAAACCTTACTTGGTATATAAGGCCACGAATATGGAAATCGAATATCAAGCCACTAACAAAACATCTATGTTTAATTAAGAAAAGAACGATTGCTTAAAATTCCACGCTTGTGTTTTACGTAACGGTCATTAAATGGAATCTCTCATCGATCGACCTGAATCCGAACAATTCCAGACTGTAATGAAGAGTGCCGTTGTAACATCAGCTACCGGCGAATGACTGCGAAGAAATTAATAGGAAAAAGGAATAAGACTTATTCCGAACTCATCTCACGTGATACTGTAGCTTTTTTGTTGTTGCGAACATTCTATTGTACATTGTTGCAATTTATTTCTGCTGTTTCGTTTCGGTGCAGACGTACACGGAATAAGGAAAAAATACTGTACTAAATAATGCTATATTTAGTATGGCGTTATAGTTTTTTCTAATACACATATCTAACTTTTGTTTTCTTATATAACAGTACGCTTCTTCGTCTTTGCTATACAAAACCTAAATAAATGTATAACCCTTTGAAATATCCTCCCTAATAGGGGGTTTGGACCGTGTCCCCCCACGCTGGTCCAATGCGGGTTGGTGGGTGGACCGACTTTTTACATGCCCCTCCGACGCATGGATCATCTTACTTTTAAGACAATTGGGTGATCGGCCCAAATTGCCCTAACCAACTAGGAAACAACAATGAAAATTTGTTGCGTCCCCGCAGAATTTGAACCCACGACCTCCGGTTTCTAAAGCACACGCCCATACCACTAGGCTACGGAGGCAGTTACCCTTTGAAAACCGAGTACCTAATAACTATAAAACCGCAAGCAACCTGGATAAACGCTTTGTCACTATTAATTGTTTTGTTGGTATATTTTTCGTTGTTTATGTGGTCGCAACACAGATAACACAAACAATTACATAAAAAAATTGGCATATAATTCCAAAACTAGTGTAGGACGATTTCAAAACGAAGAACAATGCAAAAACAAAACTATTCTAGATGCAAAACAAATGAAGGATCGAATAGATGGAATATCCAAAAAAAGATAGGTACCTTTCAGTGTCAGTATACAAACAAGTGCATTACCCCACCGACTTAACTCTCAGAGCGTGAAGGTGCACTATGACAACTTCCTAATCGGTCACAGGTTCGATGCTCAATTACGCGTAACGGTTATTGTCTCCGATGGACGAAAGAAAACGCAACGAGCTATGCAATGTCGATCAGCGTGAACTCATTATAGGGCAAAATGATCAATGAACTGGTCGTTAACAGTAATGTTGCATTCTTCTTTATCGGGATTTATCATTGCTTCGGCTTTTCATTTTTTGCTATAAATTGTAAGAACTATATTGTAAACTAAAAACCACTAAAAACATGTGAACTTGTCACTACTACTAAACATATAACATGTTATACTTTTTATATGTAGATGAAAGGATGTTTGACATGACAAATTTGTTTGGGAACGGTTTGCGATGATAAAATTGTAAAGTTTACTAATTTAAAATTTTCTTACGTATTTATAAATGACGATCAGAAAATTTTGCCCTAAAAATGCCAATAAAACAAATTGCAACATAATTCATGGCAAATCGGACAAACTGACAGATATGGTATGAAATTACTGTTGACAAAGTAACGTTCGGCCATGTGTTGGATGGGCATATGAAATGTCGGTCCCGGTCGTGAAGACCTTTCTTGATAATTGTTAAACGACTCGAGAACCTTCAAATTTACTGACAACTAACATAAGTTAGTTTAAGGATAACCTTAGAATGCAGTTTACCCTTTGGGTTGCGAACCTCAGATGTCAGTCGCTCTGCGTACAAACTGTTACTCAGGTAAATCTCGATGGACTAGAAGCCTGGTCCACGATGACTAAGGAAAATGGCTATGTCAAAAAAAGAAAGCAACTCATAATTTCACATCTTTAAGGGTCGATAAGCTTAATAGTTCAACAGCTCTTGTTTTCCGCAACGTGCGCATTCGCGATCTCCAGTTTAAGAGCTACTAAAGCTTGCAAACATGCCTAATGAATAAAATTTTCTTATCATTAAAGGTGATTTCACACCGATCAAGATATTTTCTTATAAAAAATTATACGTCCTTTCCGCGATAACTGCAATATAATCACCAGGCATAGGATATTACGTCTCGTATTATTAAAGGCCTTTGCGTCTTTACAGACGATTTAAGCATATGTCTGATCAGAGGAACACCTCTTTCGTGGCTATATAAGCCAATTCGAGACGACATTGTCTTCGTGAATTAGGCAGGGTGGTGGTGCCGGTGTGTCTCTTATGTCTCCAATCCGCCAGTAACTGAAACCAGGCTGTATCGTGTAAGCTCGACCCTCCTTCACACTCTTACGTCTCGTACATCTACAGTATATCTATATGAAGTGTATATTGAATTCATTCAGTTTCCTGACCTAATGAAGCACAGTAGAGTTATACCGGTTTTTAAAGCAGGGTGTAATATGGACCCTAATAATTTTAGACCTATCTCTATTTTGCCTACTTTTAGTAAAATATTTGAAAAACTATTATTAAACCAATTAATTAAACATTTTAACAGTAACTGTCTTATTAATAACAAACAGTACGGTTTTACTAGGGGTCGCTCCACGATTGATGCTGGCGTTATGCTCATTAAGAGTATCTTTGAGGCTTGGGAAGCGTCGCAGGATGCCTTAGGCATTTTTGCGATCTCAAAAAAGCTTTTGATTGCGTACAGCATGAAACTCTGGTCAGGAAATTACGTCACTATGGTGTAAGAAACGCCGCACTCAATCTTCTGTCTTCGTACTTGAGCCACCGAACTCAGAGGGTTGACGTGAATGGTATAAGATCTCCAGGGGCCCCGGTAAATATGGGTGTCCCACAAGGGTCTATTCTTGGGCCTTTTCCCTTTCTCATCTATATAAATGATTTACCATATTTTATTAATAAAACGAAGAGATAGTATTATTTGCTGATGATACTTCCTTAATTTTTAAAGTTAAACGACACACATCAATAATTGACGATGTAAATAATACTCTCTCTAGAGTGGCGCACTGGTTTAGTGTCAATAATCTGCTACTGAACCAGAAGAAGACAAAATGTATTAAATTTATGACTCCGAATGTAAGACCGAGTAAATGTGAAGTGTTTATAGATGAGGAAGAGATAGACGTTGTTGAGTCAACCGTGTTTCTGGGAATAACAATAGATACCAGATTGCAGTGGGGCCCTCATATTAATAGACTGTCGAATAAACTCAGCTCTGCAGTATATGCTGTCAAGAAAATCAGACAATTAACTGACGTGGAGACGGCCGGTTAGTATACTTTAGCTATTTCCACAGTGTAATGTCTTATGGCATTCTACTGTGGGGAAGTGCGGCGGATACTAATACGATCTTTGTCCTCCAAAAACGAGCTATTCGAGCGGTTTATAACCTGGGCCCCAAGGAATCCCTGAGAAAATTGTTCCCAGAGATTAAAATACTAACCGTTACTTCTCAATACATTTTCGAAAACCTAATGTATGTGCAAAAAATAGAAATGATTTTCGTAGACATTGTGATGCACATAACATAAATACTAGAAACAAACATAATTTAATTCTTCCAGCAACTAGACTGCGAAGAATAAGTAAATCTTTTATGGGACAATGTATACGCTTTTACAACAAAATCCCAGTAAACGTTCAGAATTTAACTGTTAATAAATTTAAAAAGTAGTAAAGGAACGTTTATGTGTTAAAGGTTATTATGATATAAATGAATTTATAAATGATAACACAGTCTGGTAATGGAATGCTCGCTCCAGGCTTTTTCAAGTATAATATAAGTATGATAGAACTGTATGTAGCTGATAAGAAAATTTATATGTATATATTTGATTATTTTAAAGATGACAAAATAGGCCCGCTGAGTTTCTTTCGCCGGTTCTTCTCCAGGTCGGAGGCGTCCTATTCCGAACCGGTGGTAGCGTCCTTGACAATCAATAAGCGAGTGTTACACTTCTATATTGAATAAAGATATTTGTTTTGAATTTGAATTCAATTACTAAGGCCCATCAAACCAGAGCACAATATTGCTTATACACTGCGACGAAAACAACCATTTGATACTATTAAATCTGTTATATACTGGCCAAAGATTTTCACTGTAAACTTTCCCACGTCCCGATCTATATCCCAAAAAACGTAATCTTGCGTTTGACACTTATGAATCATGACTCGAGGCTCTCGCCAGCCCAATTGGTCACGGCGAGGGTTATTGCACTGCCGTATAATGGCCACTCTGTGCTTTTTATGATGCGTAACTTTTTTCTATTACAATTCCAAAAAAGCTGCGTAGCGATTTGAGGCATGTGTGAGGTTACAAGTGCGGAATAAACAATAGCTACTTTGAATCGAATTGTCTTTTACATTATAGTGTACAGCTACTATTTCAATTTACTTCTATGTTCTGAACGTGGAACACTTTGAAATAGGAACCCTATTTCAAAGTGATCAAAATGGTCAAAATCAAAGCGGCGGTGGATTGGTGTATGTGTGTAAGTATCACCGCGGCGCCTATTTCTGTCTTAAAGCTTGTAGACACTAAGGTGTTCTAGTCTCAAATGCACCGTAACAACGTAACTAAGGTAAAGAAGACATAACACAATATATCTGGGCGGTGAGCAAGCTTGTAGCAACTTACTGTGCATTCCTTATGAACAGGGCGTATCATCGTCCTTCCTGTGTTGCCGCTTTAAACGACTTTGTGAAAGATAGTTATGTTGTAAAAATTAAGTAGATTACAGAGTGAAAATAAATACAGAGTATTAAATGGGAAAGTATTAACGCGGTACACGTTTTCGTGTAGCGCGTCAATACTATATTATCAAATATAATCAAATCTTTTCTTTAAGAAAGTACAAGGTGCTATAATTATATTTTTCAACATGTACTCGACCTTTGACTAAATGATGAAAATGTGAGTTTTCAGCTAGTTTATTTTCATCATTATACTTTTGTTTATATTCTTATTTGATATTTCTTACCTTCCCATCGAGGACCGTTTGCTCTGGCAACCCCTCGCCCTGATATTCGATGTTGTTAGCTTGGGAGTCGTAGTTGGATTGTGCTCTAACAACCGTCAGCAGGCCTATCATCATGCACCATTTGAACGCCATCTTTATCTGCAACAAGGATAAAGTTAAATTAAAGTTTAATGATAATATTAATATGACGCTTACTGCAAAAGCATTGAGATACATATACTGAGTAGTCTGTTCGTGGTCATGGATGATGAAAAGAGTCCGAAACATCGGGAATATATAATTAACGCGAAAATCCGTAAATTAGTGACTTTGATATATATAATCGCAAAAATAAAGAAGTAATTAATAATATAAATAATTAATTTAAATGTAGGCTATAATTTTTTGAATCACTCGGCCTAGTATGATCATTGTGTCATATTTGTATATGTATGTATATTTTTAATTTTAGGTTACACTAGTTGTAATTAAATTACATGACGACTTTTGATACATAACATATATGTGTTTGTATTTATCAAAATATTTAAGAAAACTTTTGCTTATTGTGACGAAATAATAAGTTCACTTGGTATCCAAAATTTTAAACGTTTTATTATTTTTATTTTTCGGGAGAAAACATGAAAACGGAATTTTCATCATAGAACATTTTTGCACATGAAGATAGTTTAAAGTACGTAACAAATTCAATTATAAGTTATCATTTTTTTAAATTCCAAAAAATTAATCTAAAATTCTTAGTTACATGATTGTGGGTGGAAAGATTTCTGTATATCACTACATAGTATAAAACAAAGTCGCTTTTTCTGTTCCTATATCTGCTTATGTATGCGTAAAGCTTTGAAACTACGCAACGGATTTCGATGCGTTATTTTAATAATATATAGAGTGATTGAAGAGAAAGGTTTTTATGTATTACACGTGCTTAATATTGTAGGCATATTTTCTATTAGCATAGCTCCCGTGCGAAGCAGGGACGGGTCGCTAGTAGGTGTATGAAATATTTTCTGTATAACGGCGTCCTTAACTTATACAGAGTAACGACGAAAACATATTATGGCAAGTGAGCAAACTTGTTTTATATTACACCTATTACGTATTAGCAGGGCGTTATGCTTACTGTTGGTAACATTATCGAATCCTATACAAGAACTCTATAATGGATCATATTTTTCTCATAGTTGAGAAATACATTGTAATTGACAATGTATAAGGCCTTATATAGGCCAATCTCATACGTGTAATTCTACAATTATCGTATGCAAATAGCGAAAACAACAGTAGAATGTCAAGAGCGCAGAATGTCTTTAGAAAAGCGTTCCCTTTTAACCGCATTTCTAAAGTAACATGCCCTTTCACCGCTTCAGTGTTTTGTTACGTGTAACAATATACGGTAGCTATAATTTCTTGAACTTTCTGTAACTTTCTATTGATGGTCATTAATACATAAATTTTACCATTCAAGCATATTCAAATAACTCTTCGATAGTATTCATTTCAACATAATATCATGTTCTTTATATGTATACAAATAGCTTTCCGCCAAAAAAATTTATTCATATGATTCAGAGTATTTATAATATCCGCTGGTTATCAAATTTGCGTTAATTGTTTCCGTTTTACTAAATGACTTCCTTATCTAATACGCTGCAGAGAATGACGAAGTCAGATAAAATAAAGAAAACAATAAAAAACAGAAAATTAAGACAATTTGTTAATTGGGTAACCTTCAACATATCACCCAAAAACCCAAATTGGATCAGTGTGGTAGGACACGGTCCAAAAACCCCAAATGTAGACATAGATACATAGACATTGAAGCCTATGTCTAGATGTGGGCTAACAGGCTGATGATGATAATTCAACTAGTTAGGTTCTTTAAAATAATAGCATATATCCGACGATATCTTTTATTGTTTATAATGAATAAATAAAGGTCATTACAAAATCAAAACTATCGTGTTCCATTACTAAAGATGAAAGTTCGATCATCAAATTATGGTCCAACAATTTCCAATCGATGAATTCTCGCATTAAAAAAATACTAAGCTAACCGATAGATGGGCCAATAATCGTTTCGATAAATCAACTAAACACGTAACATATAGCACGGCATTTCGAAACTAGTAATCCACAAGGACACCGACACGCCCGCCCACGGCGACCCCTAACCTTTCACTGAGCGAGCCTGTCAGCGATAATTTTATGGCCCCGCTATTAGTAATGAGCGCCATGTTCTGTTTGACCAGCGTACAGCGTGTTTGTTTCTTTTTTAATTTCATTCCTACCGGCGGACAATTTGTTTGCGGCCAGCTAATGTCTTGCTCCGCTGTGAACGCATCTTGATTATCTGTGAAAGTTTATCGGTTCTATCTTTTTTATGCTGTGCTTTGTTGTTTCTCGTGCTGCCTCTGTTGATGATATTTAATTTTTCTTATTACCAATTTTAAATATATCATAATATTATATGCAATAATGAATGTATTAAGAAATAAAAATATAGAAATTTACGGATAGATTTTTAGGATAAAATTATTGTCAGGTATTTCAAAATATTCATATAGTAAATACGCCTTGATCAAACGCCACCCGTAATTATGTTATGCTATGAAATGTAAAGCTTTAAAAACCACCAAAAATTTATCTATAGACGTATTGTTTGCCATGAATGTTTATTATAATTTGGACTCTACTTCTTATAGTAGATATGGTAAGCGTGATTAAAATATAGTTTTGGAACTTCAAAATCAAAGCGCTGGTTCTGCGCCCACGCTCCACAAAGTTACCGCAATCAGTTTTTGTGAGGGTCCTTGACAACTTATATTTCTTAAATTTTTAAGCGCCATATATGAGATAATTTAAAAAATCTATAAATGTCTATAATACAACATTATAGGTATTACAATTTATTTTCATTTATAGTAACAACACTCCTCGGTCACTATGATTAAAACAAAACTAAAATTCTCAGCTTTGACACTTTATCATCATCAGCCTGTGTTGGTGCAATGCTGGACATAGGCCTGCCCTAGTGCATGACTACTCCATTAGAGGTTTTTTGGACCGTCTCCCACTTGAAACTTAGTTAACTTTATTTTTACCAAGACTTTAATAACAACATTATATGTATATTATGCTTAAAATAATATGCACACTTTGAAAATACACGGTGTAATATAGTATTTGTAAAAAAAATGAAATTAGTTCTGTCGTATTCAGTTCAACGTTTCTACTCTCTACCCACTTTACGGATAGAAAAGACTCCCAGCCATAAAGATAAAAAAACTATTCCGACGGATTCTTACTCATAAACCTTTTCGTAAGTAATAAAGTAATGTAAAAAAACTAACTCAGTCAGACTTATAATATTAGTAAGGATACCAAGCCGGCCATTACCGTTTTTGCCGTTTCCATTAGTTCGTTTCAAAGAGCTCTCTTAATGCCCATTGGCGGAGATACGGATATTACACAAATGACTCCCAATCTGCCGATTCGGGGAACACGTTTACGGGTTTGTAAGGGTGTGTTTACACATGGGAAGCCCGTAATGTATAATTATAAAGAGCTATTTCGTATTACAACCAGCTAAAACGAAAGCTCAAACATCAAGCAGCATAAGTATGTAGTAACTTTAGACTCCACAAATAATCATTTAAGTGTTTAGTAGCCCTTTTTACAACTAAAGGTTTGTCGTAAACTCATATATGATATAAAATTTTGACGTGACAACGTCTTATAAATTGGTTCAAGATAGGGAGGCACTCTAAAACTTGTCACAGGCTGCTCACGTAACTTCCATAAGCAAACATAGAAGATATAGTGAGGCACGCTTCTTACTGTGCGCTGTTGGTTCTGCTTACAGTAAAGAGAGACGAGAAAGAAAGAGAAAGAGGTTGATCCTGACGTTGAAAAGACGTTGACAACTCAATTTTTAAATATTTCAATATATGTATATATAACTTCTAAGGCTATAAAAATTCCTATTTATTTTATTCTAATTTGGCACCTACCGAGGTACCAAAGGTTGGCTGGTAGATTCATATTCATAACAATATTATTCCGGACGTCACGTGAGATAAATAAGTCATAAAATTTTGATCCGCATCTTGACTTGCGTGTTTCAATAAGCTCAGTTATGTTGATTATCAGATTTCCGAAGGTTATTTCATAAATATATAATTGATATAACAATCAAACACGGGGACGGTATTCAATACGGTAAAAAAAGTAAATTTCCTCTAGGTCTTACCCATAACTATACCAGAGTCAATTAAAACTACGGATTTTCTTTATTAAATCGAATATATCATTTCTTTACTACTATACTTAATTGTTTCACAATGTTTGAAGCACGTAAGTCACTCTGGTATTGATTCCAGGGACGTCAAATTTATCTCTAAAACACACAATCATTCCGTCTCATAAATAACTCAAAGAGTTGATAACATATAAATTATACAATAAATAACGTCTTCCAATTTAGTAAACGCTTAATAAGCCTGTCTAATGAAACAAATCTTTCCATAAAATAAAGTTATGATTGTCTCTTTTAAACACATAATTAATCTGTACATTTGTCACCGTCAATTCATTACGTTTAGTAATTAATCCACTTCCAAACGCGGTGTTATCACGTTCTGCATCCGACACAGCTTATAGCCGGTGGGGAGAAATCCCACGTTTCCCAAAACGCATTAACTCCCAAAATTTATGGGCACATAAAACGACCGGATTCGCCATAAGGCAGTACATTGAACTGTATATTCAAACGCCTCTGACTGACTGTATTTTGTAATTCTGCGCAGAAACGATTTAAAACGAAATTAAATAAAAGTCGTACTTGAAGTAAGCATGGTATAAATTTGTCATAATTAAATCAAAATATTTTTCAAATATTAAAGTTTAAGTCTATATATTAACAATGTATTTTTTATCACATACAAAGACATTCGAACAGTCGAGCCACCGAGATGGAAAGTGATCACCGACTCCCATGGACATCAGCAATACCCAGGGCTTCACCAACGCGCTGTCTACCGCAAGACACAACATGTTAGTCCCCTTTGCCTAGTAAATACGCTGGGTCCGGTGCCCTTCAAATCGGAACACAGTAGTGTTTTCACACTACCTCCGAAGATGAACCCCAGTAAAAGGGGACATACCAGCTTTAAAAATTATATTTATTCCATTACAAAAAAATAATGCAATCTTAATTGTATGAATTAACATCATATGTAAATTGATACAGATTGCATAGTTCCAGATATGCAATACTTAACAGAAAACAAATAAGATTTAAAATGTAATATCATTTTAATCAATTTTATTTTATTCATGTTAATTCCGGAAAAAACAGAAAAGTAAACAAAATCGTATAACTTTTTTAAACTAAAACCTCTAAAGCGACAACCCTGTGAACGCTTATTAACAACTTTTCTACATCTTTTTGGGATTTGGTGTCCATTAATATTAATCACAACGCCTTAGCAAGAAAAGATTTGAAAAAAAATAAAACAAAATGATGAATATATAAGTAAACGTTAACGCAAAGGATGACGCAAGCCTCTTAATAAAAGTATTGCGTCACTCGCTAGGTGTTTGTGACATTTGAAAAAGAATTGAAATAAAAAAAATTGGAAGAAATAGAGATATTTTCTATACCACGATCGAAATGAGTAGTTACGTTAAAAAAATTAAAGGGACTTGTACAAAATTTAAAGGGAATTCAATACTTTACTGCAATATTTTACTGAACACTTATTTTTGCAATATTCAAGAGTGTTGGAAAATATTTAATTACGTATAATTTAATTTCACTCAAATAATAAGAGCTATTTATTTTTATCAAGTAACAAAATAAAATAATAATAATTTGCCTTCAAAATCTAAGAAAAAATCCTTATCAACAAAATCAATTCAAACTCAAACTGGCCAGCGTTTGATCGAAAAAATGATACAAAAAAAAAACAAAGCGTTATTACCAACTGTCAACACAATTCAACGCATTCTGAATGCACAAGTGTTGCTCTCAACACGACGGACAGGTATTGTTGATTTAATTAACACATTTGTTAGGCTTACGCGTAGTCGGGCAACATCACCCACGGCGCTCGCATCGAATATGCTTTCGTATGCATCGTCATAATGGACAGTCAATGAGACAAATATAAAAATGTGTAAATATGAAAATAGTTCTTAGGTATATTTAATTTTACTTACATTGAAAATTTAGTTATATAGATTATTTATACAAAAATATATATATTTATGTGTAATTTTTATGCCTTTCATAATTTCCTATATTAACGCGAATACTACACATCAATTTATGAAAGTGTTAATAGATTTTATTAAATTTAAACGCGATGTAATTCGTAAAGTTGTTTTATTAAATCCTAAATCCATTAATTATAATAGAAAGAGATAAAAAAAAAAATAATTTACATATCATTGCATCGATAAGTAAAAAAATTACCTTCTGCTTTGAAAAGCGGTCTTTATGGAGAAACACATAAATACCCTACGACTTCTTAAAAATTCCGTTAAATTCAGTAAAATGCAATGCCAGGACGCCTCACAAACGGAATCTAATAATTTATTATATATATATGATAAGTAAAAAATATCGTCTATTAGCGTTATGCTTTTCTAACGATAATTTATTTAAGTAATAACTTCAAATGACATATGATTAATCTCTTTTTTATCTATAATCCCAACGTAAAGAAATACAGTTTTGTATCCATTGGTGGCTTCTTTATTTAACTTTAGAGGGTGTTTTATGTATTTTAAACTTTACATGCAATGCTATTAGCCATCTTGTGTTGTAAAATGATAAAATAGAACAACCAGTTACTGACTGTACCTCAACTTACCGCAGGCCTAACCTTCTAAGCCGAGTAGGTGGCATTCACCTACGCTTAAAACTCTAAACAATGTGTTATTCAAAAGCAATTTAGTTAAAGGTCGAATGGTAATAAATAAATAAGTAAGAACTGTTTATTCAAGAAACAAATAATGAAAATGAATATATTTATAATGGTTTCGTACAGAAAATAATTGCCACATATACTTTTATATTAAAGGTTTTAGCATATTATTCCTTGCTTTATAAATCGGATGTCGTGGGTTGGAATCCAGCGGGTAAACTTTCCGTTGTCGTTGCTTTCTGGTTGGTTAGGAGAATTTGGGACAATCACCCAATTTGCTGAAAAGTACGATGATCCATGCGTCGATGGGTATGTTAGAAGTCGGTCCACCAACCAACCCTCATTGGACCATCGTGGTGGGATACGGTCCAAAAACCCCTTCACCGAATATCGAAGTCGTGCATTAGGAGGGGCCTATGTCCAGCAGTGGCACTAGCACAAGCTGATGATGATGAGGATATCAGCAATAACCTTTTTTTGCAAAAAACGTGTTGAATATCACTTCAATCTGACTGAACAGCTCTGAAATCATGTCTTTTATATAATAATAACAATTATAACATTTCAGTACGAATCACACTAAATCATCTTGTCCTAAATTAAGCAAGGCTTGTACTATGGTAACTAGATGACAAACACCTACAAAAGAAAAACACTATGTTATCACACAATGCCTTACCCATTGTGAGCATCAAACCCACATTTTTAGCTCAACAGTTGGGGTAACTAACCACGAGACCAAAAAGTAGTTGTGCAGCTGTAGTTCAGTACGAAGCATAGTGTATAAGCTAACCAGAGGTTCACTTCAAAAAATAGTTTATTCGTTTAGTAGAAAAAATTATGAGCGTTTATGAACGTAATTTCTTGCACAATTACAGACACAATTGAGAAAATATAGACTGAGTTTTGGGACACAAGTGAACCTAGTTTAAAAATCAATTCATTGGAATATGTTACTGATTCTGAACAAACTACTTTCACGTTTGTACATGCATACACATACATAATCAGCCTGTGATAGTCCACTGCTGGACATAGGGCTCCCCTAATACACCCCTATCCATTAGGGGGTTTTGGACCGTATCCACCACGCTGGTCCAATGCGGGTTGGTGGGTGGACCGACTTTTTACATGCCCATCCAACGCTATCTTCTTTTTATTCAGACAATTGGGTGATAGGGCCAAATTGCCCTAACCAACTAGGAAACAACAAAGAAAATTTGTTGAATACCCGCAGGATTTGCACCCACGAACTCCGGTTTTTAAAGCATACGCCCATACCACCAAGCTGCGGAGGCAATTTTTCACGTTTATGCTACACGGAAAATCACCCAGTTTATAAAATTATTTTAAGATTTTATATAGAAACACAATAGGCGCCACATATCTACTGCACGTATTAACGGCATTCAATAATAAGTCTGAACAATTACGCCCTTCCAAGTACAATTACCGATCGATGTCCGAAGCGCTCCTTATACGCGAGACAACGCCGCTCTATCAACGTTTTTTTCTTATAAACAGCGTCTCTGTACGAACAGGAATGTTAAATGTCCTATGCTATTTTGATTTTATTTTTTACTTTTAAATTGTTATCGCATAGTTCGGTTGAAACATGGGCTGGTTTTATGTTTATTTATATTATGTATTTTAGTGTGTTAATCATACTCAAGGTGTATAGATTTTATTAGAAATGTTTATGTTTTTAGGAATATTACAATTAGCGTTTAAAATACCTTATTTAAGTCGGCTTTCTTTTTAACGTAGGTAATTCAGTCATAAGTTAGTTATATTTTTTAACACTTTCCTATAAAATAAACACAGCACATGAAATATAAAATAACGGAATTTATCAAAAAAAAAGCTAACAGCAAAACATTTGTAAAGAGTTTTGAAATATAACACATGTACAGAAATATTTATGGTTCATTAACATTTAAATCGCTCACATAACATGTAATCAACAGTCATTGTAATCAACTATTTGCTTTGTAGCCTTGCATTTCTGCAACAACTTTCTTTAAGGCAAAAATATTCAATTATAAATACCGAAGTATACGTACGTTTACTATCTTATTAACTTATAATAAGAAAAAATATGCTTTTACTTTAATTCATTTTTTCACACTAAAATTAGTAACAGAATTGCAATTTTGTGAATTTAATAAACATTACGTTGAAAACAAATGTGAAATCGCGCTAGAATTGGGGTGTCGTCGATTGAATTGCAATCATTTGATAGTTATAATTGTACATGGACACATTTAAACAAGCATTTTACTCAGATGCACGGCCGTGTTACTCTATTTGATTAATGTGTCATGACTCAAGACACTATGACACATTTGCACGTGGAACCAATAACACAATCTACATAACGGAATGGGTATTCCCATACTTCATGGTATTATGACACAACATATTGCAGAACACATTCTACATTTTATTCTCTGGCTAAATGAAGAATAATCCTATACAATTATACTGTAATATAAGTCTTAAATCTATAAAATTTCGTCATCATCAGCCTGTGATAGTCCACTGCTGGACATAGGCCTCCCCTAATACACCCCTATCCATTAGGGTTTGGACCGTATCCCACCACGTAGTCCTATGCTGGATCGGTAGGTGGATGACTTTTACATGCCCATCCGACGCATGGATCATTTTACTTTTCAGACAATTGGATGATCGGCCCAAATTACCCCAACCAACTAGGAAACAACAAAAAAAATTTGTTGAGTCCCCGCAGGATTCGAACCCAGGACCTCCGGTTTCTAAAGCACACGCCCATACCCCAAGGCTACGGAGGCATTTCTATTTAACTAACAATATAAATGGTAACTTCTCCAGCAGCTCAAGCAAATGAAAATATAGGCATGACAGAAAACCATTTATATTATAAACCATGTTATTCACGTTTGAGAGCTTTTATAATATAAAGTCTGATTAACTATACGTGATTGTGTTATAGCGTAACAAGCATACTTACAACTTTTTGCATTAAAATTAACAGTAAATTTAGTTTCTTTCTTATAAAAAAAGTGGTAATAAAAATCAAATAGAAAACATCATCGTTATTCTTACAGCATTTACATAGCACAAAACATATTTCAGAATTAATAGTTTACAGTTATACAGCGTCAGATGCCTTGCGGTAAAATAAACCACAGCCTGAATGTGACACACAGTTGATGTCAAACTAAAGTCACCTGCGGTTCTCGGCTTATGTAACACTGCTTACGCTGTGATGTTTTAGTTGGCTATACTTATTCGTGACTCAAGTGACAACGTAATGGTCACGAACCCACTAGCGGTTGCTGTATAGAACATGTCACACGATAGAATATTAACCTTGGTCAAACAGACATATTGTCGACTCTACCATCGATATGTAGATGGTAGAGTCGACATGAAATTAAATTCATAATGATGAATTAAATTTCATGACAAGGACAATCAAGCTCTTGATAATGAAATGACATGACGTGCCTTTTTAAGTTATCTTGTGTTTTTAATTGTTATATTTCTTTTTCATCATGCATGGATTGAACTTGGGATGATTCTATTGTTAATTTAGAATGATAAATTATTCATTCTGCGAAGGACTTTAGGCATTAAAAAATGTCCCAAAGCTATGTGACAACGCCGCTTACGTAAAAAAATCTGGTCATAAGTACTGTATTTTAGTCCGAACACGATTTATTCGTAGCATTGCAAAAATACTGAACACGGAAACGCGTAAGAAGAAAAAGCTCAAACGTAAGTTAACCTTGCAATTTTTATATTAAAATGTTTTGATTGTAAACACTATAGGGATACATATAATTGCTTGACGTTACAAATGTATATACATGCTTGTTAACAGCCTGAGGATTTTTATTAAAGCATGATCATGGATCGGTATCATGCGTATTTGTATTAATTATATTTTTACAAATACTCATAATTTAATACAATAAAATATTGCTGATTTACGTAGAATATAAGTAAGATAACGTAGAGGGCAGACTACCGCTACTACAAGAAAGTTTAGGTAAAATTGTGCTGATTTTTTAAAATTAATCCTCAGATTCCGTTTAAAATATAATATGGTATGGTTCATGATTTTTTTGAAATACAAAAAAATCTAAAAAGACGAATATACATTTTCAGAATTTGTCTCAAGAAAATATACATTTAATATATATAAGTAAGAGACTAAACTTCGCTAAAAATCTATAAACGCAACCGGATCTGACGACAAAAGAACAAATTCTGCGTTGCAAAAGACTATATGTTGCTTAATAAAAATCATAAAATTTTGGTATACTGTTTTCTATATGGTAAGTGACATTTAAAGGGTAAATGAGCGAATCGCTAGTGGCTGATACAAGCGTGCTATGACGTAATGACGACCTCAACAATACTTATTTGGCCATAGCAACTTTCACTTTTGGCAAGTGCGGGGTACAATCGTCTACACTGGTGAATCCATTATATTATTTTTACAAAAGTTTACAGAGTAAATGTTAATAAATACAAACACAAATAAAAATTTTACAAATCACTAATTTTATTAATCTCAACACAAGAGATAGCCATTTACATTGTAATTCTACACGTGAATGGCATTTTAACAATAAAGAACTAAAACAGAAATCAACTTCGCTCTCGTGACCAATATTTAGGAAAAATATATCTGAACTTATTTTGTATATATTATGAGGGTGTGCGCAATGGAGCAAATGGCAAAGGAACGAAATTAATTAACTTTTGCTTTAATATTAGAAAATATACATATAATAACTGTAAATATTTTGTGTATCTTCCTTAAACGTGTAAATATTCCATGATTTCTGATGATAAATTCTATTTTAAACGATCGTTAATAAAAATGCAATATGCATGTCTCATATTAATTGAATTGAATAAAAACATGTTATGAATAATCCACTCCACGGCAATTAAAGGTCATTTAAAATAGATTACGCGTATGATATACATATCATTGTATACATCAAAAATATCAACAAGAAAGTGACTTTTTGTAATTTATCTTAATTTAACAATCTCTTTAGTAAATCTACAAATGCAATAAGATTTTTAAAAACCAAGAGCGTGCGTTTTTGTTTTTTCGTATTGAATAAACGAAAGAATTGTTAGTTATTCTATTAAAAAAAAAATTAATCCTTGAAACACGTACTACCTACCGCTTACAAATCCTGCTTTAATACTTTCGGGTGTTTCAGAAATGAACCAAGACTTAAAAGCAGAGAAATTAATCAGATATGTACTGTACAGATATTGGTTCATGCCTTTATTAATACACATCCACAAACATAGATTATGGAAAGTGAAAATCAAATATTACATATATTCAAAACATTCACAGGAAAGAAGATTTAAAACTAATAAAGAATTTTTTAAATATATTTTGCCTGCGACTATACTTTTAACCTTATTGATGTTTTGTTAAGCACCCGGTTATTTCATAAGTGTATGCGCATATATTTCTTTGTTCTTGTCGTTCGAGCGTTTCGTGATTTGCGCAATTAGCTACTTGTAGGAAGTAGATATTTAACTGAATATTTTGCTCATTACCATGTCTAATATAATTTACAATTAGACTTCTATTATCACTGCATAGTATAAAACAAAGTCGCTTTCTCTGTCCCTATATCCCTACGTATGCTTAAATCTTTCAAACTAAGCAACGGATTTCGATGCGGTTTTTTTAATAGATAGAGTGATTGAAGAGAGAGGTTTAGATGTATAACACATGCTTAATATTGTAGGTATATTTTCTATCAGTATAGCTTCCGTGCGAATCAGAAGCGGGTTGCTAGTTAATAATCAATTACGGAGGGTATTACCAAATAATTCAAAGTACCTACACTATGATTAGTATACTACACTACAAAGGGGTAATGAACTTTACTATGCTATATTATTGGTAACGACGAGAAATTCAAAATCTTAAGTTAATTTTAAAGACTAGAGTAATCAATTTCTATACATCGGAACGTAACGCTAACGTTAACTATAAAGCTAATAAGTTTCTTCATATTCATACATCCCATTTTCAGTGGTACTAAAACTTATTAAAAATGATACATTTCATAGTATTTCTTGCGTGTCATTATTGATTTTAAGATTCAAGTACCTTATCGTTAATGGTCGTTTAACTTATGTTTAAAATTCACGAAGGCTTGATTTTATATATATATTTGAGTTTATAGAATTATTGTGTTGAAAATTTTAATTTAAGTCACGGTTTGTCACATATTTTTTTTTATACTGCAGCAACATTATTATATCCCATGCTTACTTTAACGCAAGCAATAAAATTTATACACGGCTATAACCATATTACCGCTGCTTGTTCAAATATCCCGAACGTGACCTACATGGCTATATATAAGAAAATAAACTTGAACGTACGCCATAACAGACACAATGGGCTCCAATGGTATTTTTAAACATATCTCGAGTCACGAACCCGCCGTCACATTCAATTAAATCGTTTACTCAAGTGTCAAAGTTAGCTTTCAGGACCGTTTACACTGCTGCGGCAAGAGCAGGACACGACATAAACAATGGCATATTAAATATAACTTTATTTATTTAGTCGTCTTGAGATTTATATAGAAAAAAACTAATTATTGCAGTGGGTGTTTTCAATTGTACTTTATCCAATATTATTCTCACTAAAAATATATATTAAAAACTAATAAAGCGCACTATTTTAGTAAATATCTAATCCTTACTTAAAAATGCGTAACTACTACCTATGGGAATAAATTTTCGTCAAGATGACAAAAAAGGCCCGCTGAGTTTCTTTCGCCGGTTCTTCTCAGGTCGGAGGCATCCAATTCCGAACCGGTGGTAGCGTCCTTGAATCAATAAGCGAGTGTTACACTTCTATATTGAATGAAGATATTTGAATCTGAAAATTTTAATTTGAATTCATCCATACGTAAGATGTTCTGAGTCTCCGACCAAGGCAAAGTCAACCCACTATATGCAAACATTACGTCCGAGATTGTCCTCGACTCCCACAATTATTGACAAACTTAAAGCCGATTTACCAACAACACCAAAAAAATATAAATACTATTTATAATAATTATCTCCAATCACAAAACGTGTTCTGATAATGTTATATAAACTATGCTTTACCAGAATTTCACATGTCAAAAATCCCTTATTCGTAACTATACGCATCAAATCTGAATAAGCTGCGGCAACAAAACCAGATCAAGCCATATGTAAACGTATGTCAAACAGCACATACATAGTTTATTATACTAACAAAAATTAAGTGCTCATTATAAAACGTTATTTAAACAGGCATATCGTCACGTTACCGTGTCGTTAGCTCAAACTAAAACTGTGCAGGCCTCACTTGTATAAACGCATGCGCTGTCCTCGCGTCAGCCGTGCCCCACATTTGAACAATCCAAACGTCTATTCGAATATCCGTTGAAATACCAACAAATGTAACAATGACATACATTCTTTAACATGACGACCCGCTTGGTGCAGTGGTTAGTGACCCTGTTGCGACGACGTATTTGGGTTCGATTCCCGCATTGGGGAAAATATTGTGTTGTGAACGTAATTTTTTTCTCGTGTTTGGGTTTTTGTATTTAATATTTATATAATGAGTATTTGTTTACAAAATAAAAGTAAGTCTATATATTTATCAGTCATCTAGTTTTCATAGCACAGGCTTTGCTTAGTTTGGGACTCAATGATAATGTGTAATTCGTCCTGAAATATTATTACTATTTATTTTTATAAATTTACCTGAAGATTTTGATACGATGTGTATACAAGTTTTGATATAGCCTAGGTAAATATTTTTAACCTATTTCTATGTTTAGTTATGACAAAAATTAAAACATGTCAAGGAGGCCTTCTCTGTCAACTAGAGAACTTTTCATAACGCTTTTTCTTAATATTTGTTTTTGTCTGCTGTACATTATAACGCTCCACCCGCAATGATTTTAATGATAATGAAATATATTCTTTTAAACATATTTAATATTTTAAATAGCGATTACTCTTTTCTTCTGTAGCCTAGTGGTAAGGGCGTGTGCTTTATAAACCGGAGGACGTGAGTTCGAATCCCGCAGGAATCGACTTTGCGTTATGGTTGTTTTCTGGTTGATTAGGACAATTTGAGCCAAACACTATTCTCTAAAAAGTAAGTATTCCATGCGTCGGATGGGCATAAAAAAGTCGGACCGGACGCCGACGGTCTGGCAACTGTATTAATCGTTTGCTGGGGCGATGAGAACCGCTCTAGAACGCGGGTGTATATATAGTATACGCAGTGTATGTGTGTCGCTGTGCTCGTAAGCGAGGGCGAACTACAGGTGAGTGTGTGCTATCCCTACTTGTGTGGTGTGTAAGGTTGGATGTCGGGACCCCCGTTGGGTCCGAAGTCTCGAGCGACCCTTCCTCGTCCGGGCCGAGGAGAATGTTTCGCGTCTACGCTTTTGACTGGACGCTTTTCGATCGGCGGTGTACGATGCTGCTTTTACCAGCAGAGGGTTATTATGATTAATAACTTGATCGAAGTGTTTGCGCGTTAACTTTTGAAAGGTTTGCGGAGTGTTGGCAATTTACAGGTTGCTGTGTAGGTCTACGTTACGTTGGTACTTACTGCGCCCTCCGGTACGGGGCACCCAGTGGGCGACACCTCCAAAAGGAGGTACTGCTGTACTAAGGAGAACCCAGAGGGTGTTGGCGATCCGGCCGTACGGGGCTACCGGACCATCTCCGGCGATGCGGCGTGCCTGTTGGCTGGCTCATTGCCCTGGGACCTGGATGCAGAAATCCTCGCGTCACTCTTTTTCTGGCGCGAGGAGGCAGAGGTCTCGGGGCTTCAGGCCAGCCCAGAAAGATAAGGGGCGAGAGACGAATTGCGCTCCTTGCAATACAGGAGTGGGAGCTGCGGCTGGAGCACCCCAGCGCCGGCCGTCAAACAACGAAGCCATACGCCCCGTTCTTAAGTGGTGGCTGAAAGAGGACATGGCTCCTAACGTTCCGCGCGACGCAGGTTCTCTCAAGGACACGGCTGTTTCGGAGATACCAGTGCCGCGTAGGCCGGTAGGAGCCATGAGGAGTGCCACCACTGTAGGCGATGTGCCGAAAGAGACGGCCCAACACGTGCTGGAAGGTGCCCAGCCTGGGTCCGAGCAGCGTCCGAGAGCTGTTCAGTGTCGGGCACGACCTTCGCTTCCTGCCGTAGTGCGCAGGATGCTAGAGAGCGAAAGGTCGTGGGCGCCGTCCTTGCTTTCTGCGAGGACGTGATGGGCTCGAAGGAGGCGGCGAAAGGGACGGCAGGCCGAGACGCCCTGGCTATCCGCGAGAGGCCAGGGCGCGAAGAGGTGGCGTACGCGCAACCTTCCCCTGACACTGAGCCCTGGGCGGCCGGCAGAGGTGCCCTGCCGCCCAGAGAAGGGCTCAGAGGGACGCCGTAGATGTTGTTCCGGACTGGCCTAAAGCGATCGTTCGGGTGTAAGGAAGTCACGTTGGTTTTTAGTGGGTATACCGGCCGCTCCATCTTGGTCCGGGGAGTTTCACATACTCCTCGTTGCCTCACTTTGGCGGCGGGAATCCGTAAGCTGATTTTTCAACGGCAAAAAAGAAAAAAGGGTACTCTGCGCCGGTGGCGCACGCGATGATTTGTTATGCACTACCTGTAGTTGGTTTAGAGTGTGGAGGATGTGTGCGTGAAGCTTGCACTGCTGCTAGCCGATTGGTCGTATGCTGACCATGTATAATAAAGTTTATGTTTAGCGACATTTTCACCAGTGAGAATTGATAGAGTCTGGTCGAAACGAACATAGCCTACGACGAACAATAGAGGGCGGTGTCATCAGCAAATATGTCATTCGTGTAGAGCGTGAATAATAGTGGGGATAGGACCAATTCTTGAGGGAGGCCCGCTTGGAGCGGATGGCTCGTGGACAGGGTCGATATCGATATCGAAGCGCGATTGACAGTAGCTGATGATATGAACCAGCCTGTCCGGCACTTGAGAGTGTACAACTTGTAAATCAAGCCGTTGGCCAGACTTTGTCAAATGCTTTTGCAACGTCGAAGAAGACGGCCCTGTGATACGGGTTTGGATTGATGAAGACCGTTCTGAATGAATTCCGTCAGGCGATAGATTTGGTCCGGACACGAGTGCTTCGGACGAAAACCGAATTGCTCGTCTGGGATGAGGTTATTGGAGAAAGCGTGATCTTTAACCGGAACAGAATTATTCGTTCATATAAGGTTAGAAGGATGTTCGGCTTGGAATGACGATGGCTTCTTTCCAGGCATTAGGAAAAGTACATGTCGATAGTAAAACGTTGAAAATGTTGACCAACACACAGACAATAGGACCTGGCAAGTATTTTAACTTTCTATTTGAGATACGGTCTGGGCCTGGTACCGACCGGGGTTTAAGACACTTGATAATTTCGCGGACCTCCTCCGGGGTCACTGGCTTTAAAATATCACCCTCTGGTGGTAAGGCAGCCCTAAGTTCGACTAGGCGGTCCACCTCCGATAGGTGGGCCGCGTCGACGCGTGCGCGAGATGGTATTCATTGATATTCTAGCGTATCGGGTAAGCATTCGGCCTTTTCGAAGTCATCTAATAAGCCCCCGGTTGGCTTTGATAATAGCGGCATGGCGTCTCGGGGTTCCGACTTCATACGTCGAGCCAACTGCCAATAGGCAGTGTGCGATGACACTAAGTCTTCCGTCAGACCTAACCATGAGACTTTGCGATGTAACTCTGTCCTATCTCTGACCTGTAGTTGAAGTTGCCTAAAGCGAAATCGGTTTGACTCGGACGGATAGCGATATAAACGCCTGCTTGAGTGCATTTTTCTCTCTTATCTATCAAATACTGAACGGCAAGCCAAAGTTGCGGTCTCTCGAAACCTTGACTGTCCTTTCGGAGTCGTCGATGGCTGATGAGTTATGCGTTGTGATACTGTCGATGGCAATATACGCTTTGTCTACACTATCAATAACTTCCGGTAGGTTAGAGCAACTTTGGGGGTCCATAGCCTTGAGTTTGCGTTCAAGACAATGCCAATTTGTTACGGTTTTGGTCGTAGGGACCGCACCGGCGCCTTGGCCCAATTTGAATAAGACCGCAAGTGGTCAGAGTCTAACTCACAGAGTGCCTCTATCGATACGACATCGAGCGAGACGTCTCTATCTAATAGCAGGTCCATAGTGCTAGGAGCGCCTATGCCTCAGTCTGAGTATCTAGTTGGGGTCCCAGGAGCTATTATATTTATGTTGAGTGGCTTCTCGAGTTCCAGCAATTTATTGCCCTTTGTGTTTTGCGTAATGCAATTCCAGTCGGGATGTTTGCTATTTAAGTCACCTGCGATAATGGTTGATGGACATAGGCCGAGAAGCAGCTCTAGGTCGGATCTAAGTAACTTGTTAGATGGGGACTATAGCCGGTGCGCGCGCGGGCGGCTCGATAGAGTCCTTTGGTCGTGGGCACTCCGGAGTGCTGTGCTGACCGGCGCACTTTACACAACGCGCGCGAGCCTAGCAGTTACGCGTAGTATGCCCGAAATGTTGGCAGTTATGATACTGCGCAACTAGTCCTGTCTTGCGGGGAGTTTCGACCCGCAGGCCGGTCAATTTACAGATTGAATTAATATTAAATATGGATTTTCCCTTGGGGGAAAGATCAAGCTCGACCATAAGAAGGTCTATTTCGAATTTGAACCTAGGATGGTGCATACGACGCACCCTACGACGGGGTAACCCTGTTTTTTGAGGTCTACGTTGACCTTGTCTAAATCGAGTTCTTTGGGAACTCCCCTAACAACTACTCTAAGGAGGCGGTCCTTCGGCAACGCGAAAGAATGAAATGCGATTTTATTTTCGCGAAGGTGTTTAGTAAGGTCACGAAAATAGTCCGAGGTCTCAACGTTGACCCGGATACCTATGCGTGTATTAGCCGACCTAAACTTGGTGATTTTGGCTTTCGATAGCCAAGTAGGGACACGGCTCCAGTGCCCCTTGTCGTGAATCACGACGGGGGGTAGAGCCTTGGCCTTACGTCCAGCCACGAAAACCTCCGAGGTGTCGGGGGTGGGTGGCTCGCTTCGCCAGTGTCGCGTTTGGGGACGGGCGCAGTGAATTTACGCAACTCGCGGGGTCGCTCTCTACTGCAGGGCATTTCTTGCCCTTCTTACGGGAACGGACGGTAGTGAAACCGTCCGAGTCCCTATCGGCCTCGTTGTCAGCGGTTTGACTTCCATTTTCGTGGGTCTTGGTTCGTCTTCAGCGTCTGACTGCGCTGACAAGGCAGGCGTTACGACCGGGCTACGGTCCCGGGTAGGTGTTGCTGAAGGCGAAGACGCAGTTAACTTTTTCGGTCCGGCTCACGCGGCTTTGCCAGAACGAAGCGGCGACGAAAACCGGCGTGGAATCTTGCCCAACCATCGGGGTCGTTTTCGCGGAAGTACGCGTCGATGTCGTCGCGATGTAGGGCGGGATCAAAATTGTCCATATTGAGGTTATCCATTGAGGCGACCCCCAACGGCATGGTATTTATAGCTAACCTAGTCCTCCCCACCTGTGTGCCTAATAAAACAACAGGTGTATGCGCTTTGGGAGCGCTAGGTGTGTACCTAGCTGCCACCTAATGCAGCAAACACAAGTTAATTTAACAAGCTAAATGCCACGCGGGCTTTTTGTGTGGTGTATGTATCTACTTACAGAAAGCCGGAACCTGCCTGCGAGCACTTACTACACTACATTATATTAAACACTGACGCGGCGGCACTGTCACGCCAACTAACTATGTAGCGCGTATGCGATATTGTCGGAGGCATGCGGGAGCGCACGAGAGAGGTCCGTACCGCGCGGAAGCTCGGAACGGACTGAACCCGCGATTGACCAGCGTAGTGGGATACGTTCCGGAAACCCATTAAAGGAGAAGGCGTGCAATAGGGGAGGCCTGTGTTAGTCCTACAGTGGACTGTGGACTAACAAAGGCTGATGATGATTACTGTTTAACAATAGACCTAATTTAAGTAAATTCCATATGATACTTAGCTAGGTATAAAAAAATGTTAATATAATTATTTGGATACTTTACAAACAATTAAACTTATGACAGTGTTGTTTTTCATATAATGATAATTTATATTGACTGATTTATTTTAAAACCACATTGTAATTTTTTTTATTAAAACCTTACCACACAAAAAATTATAATAATTAATTTAACCTCATCGTTCAGGGAATTAATTAAACAGCTCGAGGTTTCGGCATCCGACAACTGCATCCGCTTCGGTCAATAACGCATATTTGCAACTCTCAAATGTTCTTTAGATGCATTTGATTAAAAAATTGACGAAATTTTTTAGCAAAAAGTATAAAGTTGTTTATAATCTTTACATACACGTAGACATACACAAAGTACAACAAAATGACGTCATGTGTCAACTGTCATTCAGTGATTGACATTTCGGTGATATTTCATAAATGAAATCGCTAGATGCATACAGCCACTTCATTGCTATGGGTTACTTTGTACAAATCAGTTCAAGTTCTCGTTAAAAATGAGTTTTAAATAGAAAGAGAGATGTAAGAAATTAAAAAACAACGTTCTTCACCGCAACACGAAGAGAAAAATCAAAAAACGTCAAGAAAAAAACGGAAATTGATCGCATTCACGTCAGAGCGCAGTTTACGACTAACCTCGGTATTAATAACAGGGTTGTGTTGCCATAAGCCGATCGACGCCCAAAAGATGCGCCCGAGAACCGCCAATTTTTTGCTGAACACATCATTAATCTGCACGACTGAAGTTATATAATCTGTTCAAAATTTGGCGGTAAAAAGATCAGTTTGTGCAGTACCTTTACATGGTCATTTCTATTTCTTATTTTAATAATTGTTTTACTAAAATAAGAAATAAAATAAGGTATTTATTCATAAAAAAAATGGAAATCTTATAGAAATTGTACAAAACAAGCTAATAGAGTTAAGGTAAATTAAAAGTCTGACAGACTAATAAAATAACAATTATAGGTAAATGAATTATTTTTATAATTTTAAAGAATGATGTTATGATGCTAATGTTAAACATATTTTAAAGAATATTTGGTATATCTGTAATGTACATATATTGAGAAGTTATAATAGATATTAAAGAATAATTTATTACCGGTGGTAGGTCCCCTTTTTACAGGAGACCGTCTGGGTGGGTACCACTGCGGTGCCTATTTCTGCCGCGAAGCAGTAGTGTGAAAACACTGCTGTGTTCCAGTTTGAAGGGCACCGTATCTAGCGTATTTGCTGGGCTAACGAGACTTACGCTACCTATGTCTCACGGTAGGCAGCGCGTTGGCGATACCACTGGTATTGATGATAATAAATATATATAATAAGGTAATTCACCACTGGATAAATGTTAATAAAATAAATAAAGAAATTAGTTAATATTTTTTAAATATATAGTTTCTTTGTACCAGAAAAATGCCTGTACCGCAAACAAGTTACAACACGTCGTTACACAATGATATTCTCTATATAACCAATTAGAGATAACGCCAGTAGAATCAATCATATTAAATTTTATGGCAACACCGTATTACAGCACTCGGAGTGAATGTTAGCTAACCCAGGTGTTACGAATACTGGGTCACTGACTAGTTGCCTATCCAACTGGTTCTAGATCTCACTAGTTCGCAGCTGCGTATTGATTTTGCATAGATTAAATATCTAGAGTCCTAGCAGAGGAATGAATGCTATTTGCTGATTGCCACTTTGACATTTGCCTCCCATAATTCTACAAAATACGAACAAAAAAAAATTCTAGTATTTATTTCTTTTGTGTCTATGGACGCTGAAACGGTTTTCGAAATAAAAGACAATCTGGACCTCAATTTTATCAAATGAGTGAAGAAATATTAAAGTGGTTTCTTTTTCAAACATATCATAACAACACTTGTAACTTGATTTTCAGCTGATTTTTTTTTATATTGCCTACGCAGGCAGACGAGCAGTCGGGCCACCTGATGGAAAGACGACGGCCCCTGTAAAAATGGGGGCCTACCACCGGGTAAATTACTGATTACTGTGTAAACGTTTTAATTTTAATATAATATCCTTAATATTCGATTATACAGTTCATGAAATAGTTCCTTAAAAAGCTAACAGGTAAACATTCAATAAAAAACTGAAAATTTTACAGATTAATGGTCAAATGCTGAATTATTTGCGATGAAATGACCATAAGTAATCGATGTATTTTTCATAGATTTATTTGCATCCCACAGCTAACTGTAAAAATGTAATTTATTACCATGGATGTGTAATTACATTCTGCTGACAAAACAGTTGTAGATTACTGTTAACACAATTAAAATGTCGCTTTTCTATTAAGAAATAGTCAAGGACATTAATTACCCAATTTATCTTAACTATTTAAATAAAAATAGTTATAACGTACATATGTATTTGACCTCTGTACATTAATTAAACCTGTTTTGCAAGGTAACTAACGAAGAGGTATAACTGTATTTCATTTTACTTTTACTGCATCATTTCCGTTGTTTATGACCAATTATGATCGTCAATTTTAGTGGGGAAACAATATTTTAGGTAATCAATTAAGAAAAATTTTAAAATGAGTTACATACTACATAACATTAAACTATTAAACACTAAAAGAAACATATCAATCTGATAACTTCGCAAATTCAACAGTAGCAGTGCCGTGACTCATCTATAATTCTTCAAAACTTCAGCCAAAGCAGCCATTAATTTTTTCTGCATTCATAGTAATTGTAAAATTTTCGCAGCCACAGAGTAAAACTTGCTAGCTTGAATTTCTTATCATTAATTTCTACAATTTGTAGATCTCATCGAATAAGATCCAATTTAATATGAGATTCGTTAAAAATATTAAAATGCTTATTCTATCTCTGGTATATTTACATTTTACGAATAATCCTGACGCCATTCTGACGCGTACTTGTTATGAAAGAAAACTACATTCTTTAATTAGTAAAAAATGATTGATCTGATTTGCAATTACGCCTTTAACACTCCAGTTTCTCACAAGCCAATCAGCCGGCATGCTCATTTAACCCCGCTTCCATAAATCACTCCGATTTGGAGCGCTGTCAACGCTTTAATCAGCGCCTTATCCGTGGATAAATAATTGCTCGTCAGCGCTAAGAGCGCTTTTTCGCTGAACGAGACGACTGCGGTAAAAAGCCGAGCACATCAATAAAGGCAGACACCGCGTGTCCTTATCTGTGGAACCGTTTATTGATATTTTTGCCTCGCGTTCATTCCACAAGAGAAGTTATTTCGTATCTATTGTTAATATTGGAATTTTGATTTATTGAAATGCATTTTAAATTTACCTCGACGGGTGTTTAAGTTATGCATGGTCACGAGGTACATAAAGATAAAGACTGCGTTGAACATAAATTTTAATGGATGAAAAATATGATAGAACTTTTTATGATATATTCTGTAGTTTTCATGTGTCTCCCGTAATAAAATAAAACTTTGAACATGCTGTAATAAAATTGCCTTTATATTCAACAAACACGTAACTCCAAGTTATTTCTCGAAAATTACTTCGTTTAAACTTTATACATCCAATTAACCTTTGGTAGATTACATCTTATTTATCCTAGTACATTACTTGAATTCAATTTAGCAATAAAGATAAAACAAACGCTTTCTACAACCAATTATCCGTGTTCGAAGCCTGTTTGAACCAAGAATGACCCTAAATATAGCCCTTGCGATAAAAAAAAGCAATATTTATTAGCTCGTCCCTTCGCGAGCCGGCAAGATCAATTATGGCCGCGATTAGCAAAAATACTCGAACAGTTCCCGCGGTAAAAGACGTCATCTGTCATTCTGACGCTATAGGTTTTTTTAAGTTGCCAGTGTTTTGCTTTTTTATATAAATAATACAACTGGCCACTCTGTTAAATTATCACTAACATCGACTCGGCGATTTTAAACGAGCAGAAAAGCCGATAAAAAGTTTTAACCGGCACATATATTCTGTAATGACATCGTACACGAATTCTTTTGACTACAATTAAAGCTTGCCATAACGAAGTTCGCAATCAAAGTAATTTGCAAGGCAAAAATATCTTTAGCTTTCGTTTCTCTGCTAGCTTTTTCGTATCGTTGTAATTGATGGATTGTTTCAATATTTCTCTGTAGCCATGAAATGCCAATGGATGTAGATCAAGACAAAGCTTAGATTTCAGTCACATTATCTATATGCACTGTTGTTCTCTTACAGTTAAAAACATACGTAATATAGTTTTCTTTGAGTAGTAACAAAGTTTAATATCATAATAACTAGAATTAACATGTAATGCGAATCGTGATACATCGGCGATTATATTTTAACATTGCTTTTAAAAGATGAACTCCATAATGGAGTGAGTGCATGGCTTTAGACAGTACAGGACAAGGCATACCTTGGCGAAGGCGTTTCATAGGGAACAATTAAAACAAGGGGAGCATTACATGTGTCCCTTCGAGTTCCCAGCTCCATTCAAGTGTCGCCCGTAACGAGCAGATTTCCGATAATGCTTTACATTCTTCGTAAGGCTTGTTAGCACCATTCTACTAACGGAGGTCCTTAGTGACCTTATTTTAGCGAGAATAAGGTCCAATTTTAAATAACCATCACCAATTTGATGGTAACTAAAGACCGAACTAGATGCGGGGGTAGTCGTGAATTTTTCGCTCGCCCTCGACAGCCGATCCCTATCGCATTGAGAAATAAAAGAAGGGTTGTATTGTGCGGGATTCTCGGATTCCAGATTGAGTATTTTATCATATACTGATAGAGAGTACGGATATCATTTTGGCGTGAAGTGTGAGATAGTCTTTATAGTAATTTAATTTAAAATATAACAGTTGTACGTTACAGTTAAGGAACTGTTTTTTGTTTTGTAAATAACAAAATTCTATCAAATTGGTAATTTACGTAAATTATTTAAACGATATCACGTCGTGTGATAATATTTCTAGTATTTGAAATAGCATATGTGAACATCGTCAGTTTCTCTGGACATTTTGAAGTCGACTGCTTAACCTCAATTTCATCCAAATCGTCAAATACTGATTAGACGTTTGGTACCATGCTTTTTTATATGTCAGCCATAAAGTTTAAGGTAAAAACCTGAAACCTATCCAATACGTACTAACACATTATATCACATTAACATAATTTATATCAACCCACGAACCTATTTTTAAAAACTATTTTAAGAAAAGACAATGTTATTGCAAACGTAATAAAGGTTCACAACTGTTCGTCGTAATATCTAAAGATACGTCTGACATGGTAATAACACACTAGAACGTGTCTGAAAACACCAGAATGAATTGTTACGGGCAATTAAAATAACATCCATGACGACACTCGCGTAATACTTTACGATACGCTTCAGACATAGATTATTTTATCTTTATATTTGCAAAGATGTTACGAACAAAATATTAAATAATCTGAAGCAACTTATTATAAAGTATATAAAAGATCAGGGCAAAAACAGCAACCCTTTCTTTATACTTACCATAATTAAATCAAAACAATAATGGTAAATAATTTAATTACCTTTTGTATAATATTTCAATTTTCAATCAATAAAGCTGAAGAACAAGCGTCATGACATTGTCGTCTTATAACTGAAACAAAAGAAAATTGATGTTAATAATGTAACTAATAAAGCCAATGTTAAATCATTTTTTTTATCTCTGCATCACCCAAAGGTTGACTGGCAGAAAATGCCATTCGTGCTGTACACTTAGTGCAAAAGTAAAAATAAATAAATAATAAATTTATCATAGAATTTGAATTTTAGGCTATCGTGGCGTAGTGGTAAGGTCCTCGTTTTAAAAACCGAAGGGTTTGATTCCTGCGATTGACATGGAAGCGTTGTGAATGTTTTCTAATTGTCTGACAAATTATATCATACAAGCGTCGTACATATAAAATCCCGTTTAACGACCTGGCAACTTTTTAGTGTCATTGACAGCTAATCGATCCACTGAATCCAGTTTACCCCCTTTTTTGTGGCAGTTACACTGCAGTGGCTTTGAACAAAAAAATATTTAAATTTCAAGGAGTGATTTAAAAGCGGACTTCTATTGTTTTCACTTTAAAAAAGTTGTATCATAACTTTTTCTTGTAATTTACTAATTGTATCTTGTTAATTATCTTTCCAGAGACTTTCCAGATTAATACCTGGAACGTCCAGATATTAATGTGGAAAGTCTTTAAAAATAAATCATTTCAAAAAGTTATTTCCACTGCACTCGAAACAAAAATCGTTTACTTAAAATAAGAAATATTCTTGCACTTAGTAGGCACAGTCTGCAAACAGTATTTCTACAATAACAACCATCTCAATGTAAGCCTCTTCTCTTTCCCATTCTATTACTAGATAATCTAAAGCAAAACAGGACTACAATACAATGTGACACCCGCCTCCTGTCAACCAGGCACTATCAAAGGCTCGCGATGTCAACCCTTTGTATGCAGATGCGATGACAGTGGCACAATGGCTGACAGCGATACTTTTTAACGCCTATCACTCTTTGTTTGAAATATATTTAGTAGCTAAGATTGTGGTTTAAAAAATGTCATCCATTGTGCTAACTTAACTGTTGCTACACGATATTGTTGTAGGATGTAGCAAAACAATTAATATGACAGTTAAAACTGGCTGGTATTATAAAAAAACTATAAAAGAGTGATACAATAACCTTTGTCACTTTAACATATCAATAGCTGAATTGCAATGTGGTTTAATCATATTAAAACATTCTGTACATACTCTAATATATGTATATATATATGTATTTAAAATAAGTCGTTCCTAAATGAAGTTTAAAAAGATATTCGTGTTCTTTGTCTAAAAACGATTGATTGACATAAGATGTTAAGATATAATAAATTTTGCAGGGTCAGTGCTAACCAATTAGCAAAACATATTAATGTAGAATAAAAAATTACGAGAGTAAAACAAAGAGACACAAAGTGGCATTTGACATAGATTGAACGCCATACGCTGGACGGAAGCCAGAGTCATAAACGCATTCTTCAATAATGTCCATGCCATCTTTGTCACGCATTACAAGTACATTCTGACTCACGGAAATCATACGCCATTGTTATTCTGGTCAAGCCTAGTGCGAGAGTAAGGCTTTAACATCAATCCATTCACTGCTATTGTATTTGTCATAGCTGTTTGCAGAACGCTTCAGCACATGCTAAAGAAGGCACTCCCTAATCTCGTTTACAAGTTCAACAAACAAGTGTTAAAACAATCAGTTTGCAATAAAGCCATAAAAGATCTAGAATGCATTGTCAAACTCTAATATGTAAATCTTACTGATTGGTTAAGAGAAATGTCTATAGACTTGCGATGTTTGTACATTATGAAGCCATGACTTATATTTTGACATTGGACGTTTTTATTAATTTTATTGGGTCTGGTATAGAAATGGCATAACCGATGACCTAATACAATAATTTTGTCATTTTCAGCTTCCCGGGAATCGAGGATAGCTTTACTATCCTACTCGTCCTGATGAAGGACCTTCGATACGTCCGAAAATAGCCGTTTATAGAATACATTATGTTTTATATTTTTTTCAAAGTTATTCAATTTAAATAATTATTGTTATTAATCGGAAGAATCTATTCACAAGTAACCATGAACTTTTTTGTTATTAACTATAGATAGATTAGCTGCAAAAGACAACACATTTGGAAAGCACATACATTTAATCGCTATTGTACAGTTCTACTCGGAAATCCATGAGTTCATTTCATACATTGTTGCAAACGTTTAAAGCAAAAGCTGCTACACCGTTTTAGAGCTTTTACGTCACGATTCGCGCTTATCGGCTCATATCAAATTCCATTTGTGCTCAGTACACGACAGTTGCAACGGGGGAGCGCGTCTTTCGCTAAACGTACGTTAAAAGTACTGTTACGTAGCGCACTAACTTGTGCTCGTATTTCAATATTGTACGGTTGTTACACATTTGGATATTTTAGGGTAAATTCAAAAAGGATAAGAGACAATTGTATTCTCTATATTTTTTACTTTTGGCCTTGGTTTCCCTTTTAACACTTTCTTACTACACTAGAACGTGTAAACGAATAATGTTGGAAATAATATAATAATAAACTCATATCACGGAATTTCCAAATTGTTCTGTAATGTGTAATAAAAACTTTTTAATACACTTATATTTTAGAAGGCATCTATGACTTAAGATAACATCGACTTGCCGATCATTACTTTTTTAACTTTTTATTTTAATCTAGAATTATTAGTAATATGCTACATTTGAAATCCTTATTACCTAAACGGCTTACATTTCCTTTATTTGAAACAAGAATGTGTTATCTTTAACAAAAACAATTCCACTAAATAATCTGGTTAAGTTATTAAAAAAAACCTTGGCACAAGTACCTATAAATTCAGTTTCTATTGAATCTCGTAATACCGAACAAATAACTCCTAGCTACCATTATTGAGAGCATCACTATTAAATGCGTCTTATATACATAACTTTAAAGAATAATTTACCACAGCGTTATGGCAAGGATCGCCATTACAATGAATACACATCCAACCACAAAGTGGCACTGGAGTTTTTTAGAACAACCGATCCTACAACGTACGTGTTGTACAACGTATCGCACGTGACGCAATTTTAATAGCTACAAGGCATTCGTACTTTATCTTTCCATGTCTCGCTTGTTTCTTAAGTGGTAGAGTTAGTAACTGCCTCCGTAGTCTAGTGGTATAGGCGTGTGCTTTAGAAACCGGAGGTCGTGGGTTCGAACCCTGCGGGGACTCAACAAATTTTCATTGTTGTTTCCAAGTTGGTTAGGGCAATTTGGGCCGATCACCCATTTGTCTGAAAAGTAAGATGATCCACGCGTCATATGGGCATGTAAAAAGTCGGTCCACCCACCAACCCGCATTGGACCAGCGAGGTGGTATACGGTCCAAAAAAACCCCTAATGGATAGGGGGTGTATTAGGGGAGGCCTATGTCCAGCAGTGAACTATCAAAGGCTGATGATGATGAGAGTTAATACTATCTTTTAATTTAACTGCCCTCCTTTGATAGAGACGATGCTCGGTAGAGTCTTTGATGTGTAAATGGGCTGCTTTGTTATAAATCTTTACTGGGAATGATACTATTAGCCCGCCGGGCAACTGTTTCGATTCATGTGTAACGGTATGAGGTTAATTAACAAACTTTAAATTAAAATCAAGTTTAAAAGAAAGAAAATGATTACGTACACAAATCGATTTATTATTTTTGTGAATGTTCTACTGATATAAATCACTTATAGTTGCATTTGTTTTCTATCATATTATGTCGAATAATTAATAAAGTTTTGATATCATTCAGATTGTATAAAAGCAATTTAATTTTAAGAGGTCAATTGCATTTGACTTAAAGTCTTTTCAATAAATAGATACACGACAAGGTTTATTATGTTTAGCTGAATTCGCTTTGAATCGAATAAATTGACACTGCCCTCATTATTCAACACGCTCTACTTCGCAGAACATTGTAATAGAGGACGCCGTGTGATCTCCGATGTACTCTATGTTATTTTTTTATGCTAACTACTCGTCTGCCTGCGTGGCGACGAGTAGTTGAAACCACCTGATGGGAAGTGGTCACCGACGCCCATAGACATTGGCAATACCAGTGGTATCACCAACGCGCTGCCTACCGTGAGACATAGGGTGTTAAGTCTCGTTTACCCAGTAAATACGCTGGCTACGGTGCCCTTCAACCGGAACACAGCAGTGTTTTCACAATACTGCTTCGCAGCAGAAATAAGCACCGTGGTGGTACCCAACCAGACGGTCTCCTGTAAAAAGGGGACCTACCACCGGTTAAGTTATGTGTTATGTTCTACCGTTAAGTAACCGATATAAGCTCTAAAAATACTATCTCTATATTAAACTGGCTTACGTAAAAGGGAAGCTTGATACACGTATAGTTAATATTTTATTTACGCAAATTCAACCCATTTTTACTTATAAAAGGAATTTTTGCTCATTTTATCGCGTGGTAAGTGATCATAAAGTCGAAAATGGGATGGGAATGGGAAAAAAATCCGTTGAAAGTTCTTTTATTCAAAAAAGTAAATCATATAATATGTTTAAGGACTATATCTTTCCATTTTTAATATAATTACAACAATGTTATAAATCGTGTATAAGTAATCGAAGTGGTAAGTACTCCTATTTTTGGGACTGTCTAACTTTTCCGGCCGCAATAACACTACTGTGCTTAGGTTTAAATAGCATCGTTGATAGTGTATTTGTCGTTTAAAATTCACAAAACCAATCAGCATAACACCAGAACATAACAACCAGCTCAATCAGTTTCATCTAGTGACGAAATCATAATATGAACTTTCATTGTGTACTAACATTACGATGCACTTACATTCGTCTTAATTACTAAGTTATTCAACAAGCAACTAGTAATTGCAAGAGGCGAAATTTATGCGGAATCCGGGAGAAGGTAATTCTTTGGAGCCGCCGCCATCTTTATCTCACTTGTCTTCCAGTTACCGAGCGAGTTGCCGGCCAATGCAAACGAGCCCTCTCAAGATAACTCAAATTACGATGTCTATAAAAGAACATTGCCCGTTAAATACTAATTGGGATCTTCTCAGTATCAATTAAGTTAATTAAAAGACTTCTTAGTAACTATGAAACACGTGATTTGGTGCACGGTTAACTTGAAACAATCATTAGTTAACAGCAACTACAAGAAAACAAGATGAAATTAAAGAGAAGTACGAATTTATGAGGATAAATTTTCATTTTGTTTAGTTTTAATGCTTGGTTTTGGATAATTTAGCCAGATATATAATTGTGTATTTATTGTGTTTAAAATAGGATTCACATCGTTTCGGATGTCAATATAAAAGATAACGGATTAGAAATATAAAAGAAAGACCCAATTTTAAATTGTACTGTAGTTTGAGTTGTGTTATTTTGCAAGGTTAGTCGTGTGCTTAGCTGGAATAATTGCGTGTTTTACTGTCGATCATAATTAGGTAATATCTCAGCAGTGCTTTTAAGGGAAAATAAGTTGAGATAAAAATATTAAACAAAATCTATCATAAATTGAATTATGCAATCGAAAATATTAGAGAACGACAATATTGAACATTGACAAGAAGAACAATATTGTTAATAAAATAATATAATTATTTCCTTAAGATTGAAATAAATTGTAATTTAAATCTGTCGATTTTGATATTGATATCAAATTGTGAATGGTTACACCAATTTACACCACCAGTTATCTACAAATTACACCAATTTGTAGATATGTAGCATTTAAGTGAAAATCTCAATTATTAGAGTGTTATTCGAAACAGACACAATTGAAAGCACAGTGGATATATTACAGTGCTTTTTCGAAACGTTTTTTTATTTATCTCAAAATTTTGACTTATAAGTCTGTTAAATTTGTTTGGTTCAATCATATTTGTAACAAATGAACTATATAATTACTTCATACTGCAATAAACTCAAACATGCAACGTACTTATGGTAAGAATGCAATTAAGCGACAAAGAACGAAAGGATAAAATAAAATATATCAGATTGTGGTAGTGAATTAGGGACCATAAAAATCTAATGGGAATCGACCGCATCAGAGCAGGTATAAGAATTGACTGAGGACAATAATTTCAATGTATTTGTGGTTTTAGATAATATTATAATTTTGTTTAATTATGGAATGAATGTATATGCTCTAGTGGCCACTGTCCTCGCATTTTACTTTATAGATAGAGGCAACTTAATTTTTATTAAAATTGTCGAAAAATTTATTAAACTAGATTAACTATAAAAATTTACTACAGCTATTTTTTCCGTGTGTTCAAATAGCATGTGTCATTTTTACAGCAGATTTAACATTTACGTAATGCAGCTGGATTGATGACGTCAAATATCAATTGCTGTTGAGGAAAAATGAAGTAGAACGTCGCGAAAAACTTTTTGACCTTTCTAAACCTGAACAAAAAAATATATCAAAAAGTTTAAAATCTAGAGATTTAAACTAAAGATGTCACGAATATGCAGCTACTATTCGGTATTTGGCCTATTCACCCACTTTTTAGAGTATTCGGTATTTGACAGAATCTTAAAAAAAAATAAATAAGACACTTCATATTACTCAAGATTATATGCATTAATTTATTTTTTCAAAAAAATTGTAGGTAAATTTGATAATCGAAAAGTTGTGATGGAAACGATTCCGCTTTTCGTCATTCATAATACCAGATTCACAAAATAACCTCTCACTATATCTATATACCTTCACTATCACTATATACCTTACTCCGAGAATAAGAGATAATCTCTAGCAAATTGTGTATACGATAGGTTGCGTCTAAGCCTTATTAACGCACTCGAAAATCATTTATTTTGTGTTAGATGCTCAGCGGCAAATCACTATTCGTGGCAACTCTAATTAAAACTAAGTTTAAACAAGAAAAACCTAACAATTCAGTAAAAAATCTACGCTCTGCCCACTGCTACATTTATACCAAACAAAAAAGCAACACTAAAAACATTCATCAATCGCTGTCTTTCGAGTTTTATAAAAAGCACACGTCTTAGTTAATATTTAAGCAACGTCCAAACATGGCCGCCAGTTAAAGCAAGCTGTATTTGTGCAAAAACCATTCGTCACCGGAAACTGACTCATACAGGTGACGCCATATCCAATAAAAAATATGCCTTTAAACTTGTATACTGCCTATTGTGTGAGACTAAGAACCGACATAGTAATAACCTTACATAGATACAAGTAGCACTAGCAAATTTATAACACACATGTCAGATTATAGAAGAGCAGCTAAAATATACGGCAACGAGGGTATGCCCTCGATTTATTGTAACAGAAAACAACGTGGTAATATACGAAATGGCTGTAACCGATGATTGATGAGTGAGGCTTACTATCACACTTTATATAAACAAAAAACTAGCTATCCGTCCCAGCTTCGCACGGGTGCAGTGCTAATACTAAATACCTCCTACTATGTCCCAGCATTTTAAATCTATAATATCTTCGGAAATATTAATTTAATTTACATGCCGTAAAGTTCCATATTAGGCTAAATTAAATGGACAATATGTACAAAGTACTTTATTAGATAAAGATTAATTCTCTATTGCTGAAAAACACTTCGTAAATAAGAAATTTTTCTGTAAAATATGATAAAAAGTGGATATAGGATATCCTTAAGTAATTAGGGACTTTAACAAGGTGCACAATACAGTAGTTCATAATTTTTATTTATCTCATGGGGTTCGTTAAAGGATTGTGATGGTTATGGTGAATACTAACTATTCGCAAAGTAAAATAAATATGGTAAAAGACGTATGTACTTCCAGGAGAAAAATATATTCATAAATCATTAATTTCATCAAATCAAAATATTTTTACACACAAAGATTAAAACTATGTTGTTTACAGGAAGACAGCAATCATAGAATTACGCTAATAATGACAGCAGACGAGTGGAGTACCTCATGCAAATAGCAATAAAAAGCTCAGCACATAAAAACCTTAATTAACGACTGCTATAGTCGTTGATGATCACAATAACTATGGTCCTCAATCGCACTGGCCTTTACTGAGTTCGTTAATAACTCTTTGATTTTTAATTGCCTTATAAACGAACTCTTCTAAGAACGCCGGTTCACACAGCATCTCTTAATAAAAACTGTAGTATTACATCACATTATACACTTTCTTTGCATATAATGTTCCTTGTTTTTAATTAATTTACGTAAATGAGAATAAACCATATATTTGGTAAAAAAAATCGCTATAAAATATCTACGTTCACGACAAATAAGCGACATTTGTACTGAGCGCGTTGATGTCTTTTGTTTAACGCTTTTTTGTACCAAAGCAATCAAATGTTATTCCGATTTACATTTTTTATTCATGTATGACATTGTATTAACATAAGTATCTTTCGAAGGCTTTTATAAATTTCCTGTGTTAGACACAACCTTTGTACTTTAAACACACAAACCAAGTAAATGTTTACTTTACACTTAAGACAACAGATATCGATTCCGGCCGATACGGAGAAACTTATCGGTGCAATAAACTTTACAGCTGTTAGTGATGCTCCACCGCAAACATAGTACTTTTATAGTGATCGATATTTTATTAAAAATCGATTTATTAATGAAACACTATGTACTTAAAATAAATAAAACCTTGTCTGGGAAAAGGATGTAAAATAATAACTTCAAAATCTCGTTTTTCTTATTATTATTTATTATCTCTCCTTTGTTTGGTAAACTATGTTTAAGTTACTTAAACATAGTTTACCAAACATCGTAGTTATTGGGCCTAGGAAGCTTAGGGGTATAGGCATGGAACAAAAAATGACATAACAAACATCGCTCTTTGATATTATTGAATATCTTTTAAAAGTCAAGCCAAAGATTTTATCCGTTTAAGTGGCATTAAAATATAATTTTAAATAGGTAATTTGAATTGGTTACATATTGTGTTAACTAAATGGTTACCTAAAAAAATTAGTTAACTAAAGATTTAGATTCATATTATAAAGAAACAATAACTATGACTATTTGAATGTCACTAAAAGTATCAAACTAGTACCAGATGTAATAATAGAGGACTTTCGAATGTCACTTATAACGTATTTTAATGTCGAATATTTACATTATAAGTATATTATTACAAGAAAATATCGACGTTTTCTTCACAGAACATCCCTTGCCACGGTACCGCAATCAATATTAGCAACGGGTTGTTGGGAAGATGAACTTTTTTGTCATTGCTTCTATGAATGGGTTCTGAACACAGCAGGCTCGAACCCTTCATCTTTAATCTTTAAATCGTCGATTTCACCGTTATATTATATTTTAGAGTTACTTTATTCAGTAGATATTGAACGTTTATTTAAAGTATTTCAAATAACGTGCAATAATTTGTTAAATCTGAAAGCAACTTTTTTATAATTGAATAATTGTGCAATCTCTATTAAAAGAATACATAGATAATTTTCTTCCTTCTTTTTATATTCTGATTAGTTCTAATTGTTTCGCCTGCATAATCTTCCTAAATTTTTGTCCTTTTCTTTCATTTGTTTCCTTTTTATTCTAAACTTGTTGCTTTATGTCATTTATAGATAAACATTCACTTTAACTAGACGTCAGAACGTGTATGAATGTGTACAACATTGCCAGAGTCGCCATAAAAGTTTCATGTTATAGTTTTTAGATAACTGCTTTATACAGTCCGTGGTAATAAGCTATAAAATTTATATTTTTATAGCTTATTACCACGGACTTTTAAAATTATTTAAAAATTTAATTTTAACTTTTATATAACTTTTAAATAAATGCTTATTGAAGTGTTTTTCAACATACTAGAAATTGAGATGCATTTTGAAATGAGAAATATTATATTCTCTAAGAGACTTCAACATGCATGACCAAATATTTAAGCAACCATAAAATTTCCGATTATTGAATCGAGATAGTTATACAATATGGATTTAAAGTTGGGACAGATTAACGAATGTCAAAACACGACTTCTGTTTTATAACATGTCAGCCTCTACAGACCAAACCCTAATACTCCGCCCCTAGCTCTACATTTCCGACTCTACACAGACAACTGACGGGTTACTGCTACTCTACAATCATCGATCATCAAGCCAGCACCACACTAGAGCTATTCCACGTCATAATAACCCCGCATACCGTAATAACAGTAAACCCGTTGCATCCGCCATAATGCCACGCAGCCACCTCGCATTCTCAGCGGACGCAAACCCATAATGCTTTGATCAAACATACATGGACGCCTCCAACAATTAGCACACCCACGATAATTCCGTTAGCATTGCACTAGGCAGGGGGCAGCTTGTCAAAAATCTTAAAAAAAACTGTACCTAAATTTTACGTTTACGCAGCAAAGAACTTATTCATTTGAGTTCCTTATGGGATTTTTGAAAATAATAATCTGAAGCATACACCACAACTGCTTTGATAATCTGAATATGTAACAATGGAATAAAATATGCGCATATCTTGTAAAGCACAATAGTTTAAATTGTAAAACTAAAAATTCTAAATTAGTATCGTAGGGCGATATCACTTATAAGTTTTCTTATCTTTTACAAACCACGCTAAAAGTTCATTTTAGATCCGCAAATCTTTTCAGAACGGTGTTTTTTTTATCTAAATTGACGTATTTCTCTGAGCTATCTGTATGCAATGTATTGTAACAACATGAAATTGACTATAAACGATTGACAGTCAGAAACTTAAGCGATCGAACTTCGAGCCACAATTACCGCAACACAGTTCCCGATCACTGTCAGAAGTGAGTGACATCCGACATTAACGGGTAATAGCTGAGTATTACAAGTATTACGCGTCCAATTACAGAACAACAGACAATTATTACAACTGCTCCATAAAATTTACACCTCGACACGGTGATACTGAAATCATATTGAACACGCACGATTACTCTTAAACTCCAACTCGTAAGTGGAGCAACACGTAGGCTCACATTACATTGATTTTTTATTGCATAATGCATAATGCTACTTAATCTGTTCAGAATTAACAAATAAGTTATAAAAGTTTAAACATATATACTTACTAATTCATAGAATGTTACAGAATAAAAATATGTGTAATGTAAAAATACAATTTACCTTTTTTGCAGGTGATAATGATATGAATAAGTGATAATGCTATCATATCGCGATACGAGGTTATACGTTCTTACAATGTCCACTAGCCATCAATAGATGATCCCTGGAATGACTTCTATTCTTTATATGTAGATTTCTTCATGCCATCATAAAAAATTATGTGACTGTTTTAATTTAAATTCAATATCACAAAAAATCTGACTATAAATACAATCTTCTATTAATATCTATCGTTAAGTTGACAAATGTGGTAGGTCCCCTGTTTACAGGAGACCGTCTGGGCGGGTACCACCGCGGTGCCTATTTCTGCCGCGAAGCAGTAGTGTGAAAACACTACTGTGTTCCAGTTTGAAGGGCACCGTAGCCAGCGTATTTACTGGGTAAACGAGACTTAACATCCTATGTCTCACGGTAGGCAGCGCGTTGGCGATACCACTGGTATTGCTAATGTCTATGGGCGTCGGTGATCACTTCCCATCAGGTGGCCCGACTGCTCGTCTGCCTGCGTATGCCATAAAAAAAATGTGGATTTTATTTCTTTGTATTTTTTTAATACGTGCAACAAACTAACTTTATATGATGTGCCGTGTTGCTTCATTATACTTTTAAAGTAATGTAATGTCAATTTAGCCCTGTATAACGTGCACCATTGAATCCACAAATTACCCACTATTATCTCTTTTTGCGAGCATTCCACCGGGCGCGCTTTACGTACATAAGCCGAGGAGAGGGTAAAAAATATACGCGAAGAAACGAAAAAGAACACGTCGTGGGCACGTAAACTATTTAAAAAAATGTTCCCGCGCAAATCAGAAAATAGTTGTGCCGGACCGAGCTTAAAATAGAGCTTGTTTAAAAAAAGATAGCAAAATTACCGACGCGCTCGAGCCATAAATCTTTTTACATAGACAAGCAACATGCCCGCCTATTCTATATTGTCTCTGGTCTCATGTGCATTCGCTGTCCATTCAGAAAAATACAGCTGCGGGCAGAAATCGCAAGCGTACACAGATATTTAAAGAGCAAGGAAACTTTTATTGCGACATTTACTACATTCATGGATATTACTGCGTGTTTTTATAAAAGAAGTCAGGTTTTTAATCTGTGAACGATGCAATGAATAATATAGATATTAAAAAGCGCCTGGCGTTTCACAAAACCGCTGGTACCTGTTTAGTATCATAGCCTAGTGTAAAATTATGAAAAAGAAGACTCAGTAACTTGGATATTATCGCGCATTTCTCAGAAGACCGCATTTAGAACGCGTTCATAACGAAGAAGATGATTCTTATGTTGGTAAGCGATATAAGAAGTTAAAAAGACAATTAGCCAATGTAAAGATGTACAAAAGTATTACGAAACAACCGTTAAACTTGCGTTTAAATAGATGTATATGTTTAATTTTAATACTTGAGATAAAAACCATTAAAAAGTTCATGTATAGGCCAGTCTAGATTTTACTTAATAATTCAATAGTTTTTACTTATAAGCACTAAGAAGTATAATAATCTATTTTAATCTGTTGTACTTTCTTACCTCGTTAAGCTCGTGTCGTCTACCTCCCGGCTCTTACCACGGGCGGCATCGAAATCTCAAAGTCGTTATCTGAAATAAAAAGAAGCGTCTATTTATACTCCTTTAATTACTTAGAAAAATTAACATTTTCGTATATATTATTCCATTTAAATCTAACAAGCTGACAAATATTTCTGATTAGTTCATGAACTTTAAAGAACTATTAATATTGTCATTATTTTAATGTTTAGCAATAATTTCTAACTTTACATGACCATGATAAAATTTATAAGCATATGCTTATAATATATAAATAAAATTTGTACGATTAACAATAAACAAGGCCGCATACCTAATGGCTGAATTAATTTAAATCTAAAGATCAATTTGGTGGAAATCGCCAAAACATTTCCCATTTACATATCAGAAATTTAAATAATTAGATAAATTCATGAAACCCATATTCATTAAAATATACATATTTTATCATAAATGTCTTTGTTGCATAGATTAAAAAATATCCTTATATTTTCAATGTATTCAATAATAATAAAATATCAAATAAGTTTTAGACCGTTTATTCGTCGGTTCAATCATTTGCCCCTTGTAATGCATATTTTTTTTAAAGCCCGTCAAAACGTACACGCCATCCCTGAGATTAGCCGAATATATAGACAGACAAAGAGCAAAAATTAAAAAAAAAATGGTTTTATATGTATTGGTTATATATCACAATGCTATCATTTAAAATATGTTTATTTTACGTACGGAGACTTCAATTTCATTTAATTGAATACACTAATAGTTAATTCTTACAGAAAAATGCAAGTAGAATGCAAAATTTCGCTTCTCAACGCCTAGTCCAGTTTTCTGAGCGTTTTTGTAATAAGCCTTTTCCAGAACAGCCTCCAAGGTCCCGTCAATGTGACTTCTTTGACATTTGGCGGCCGGTTTCGACATATTAAACAAACATAACAACTGTCAGCTGCAAATTAAACCTTATCACTCAGGAATAGAACGCAAGTTCGAGCAAAAAAAAGCTTTTTTGAAGCTAAAAATTGTGGTTTGCCGGCCCTTTTTGTATTCAAAAGTTGTACGTAACATAAGACTGCAGGTGGGCGATGTTTCGCTAAAACATTATTTTCTTGTAATTATATATTCACAAAAAGTAACAAAAGCAAGAGTAACTGGAAGGATATGTAAAAATACGATAGACTTCGGCGTATTTTATTTTCAACGGCGCCTTTATCCTGCCACAAATAAATCAAGATATAATTTATTATAAACCCATTTTATAAAAACCTATTAGAAACCTACCGATGTGTTTTTGATTATTGATCGCATATACTAAAATATGAAAGCTATTTTTTAAATAAATTGAGCGATGTGTTCTTTGCAATTCGGTTCTTCTTCCAAAGAGATAGTAACATCTATGCTACCGTGCACATTGAAAACGTATCCGTCAAGATGTACAGATAAACAAAGACTGAATAAGCTTACGTCATTGTACAAGCACATGCCATGTCAATATGTCAAGACCTTCGCGGTATTTATTCACGTTCGTAATAAAGAACCCAGTTAACGACGACTACTATTCTATTTAAAAGCGGATCTCTTCTTAAAAAAATTAAGTCAACATATAAAATAAAAATAAACCGTCGCATAAGCAGAATAGTTTTCAGGCTGACAGACTACATTACGTTTAAGAAACTAAAGGTCCACAGCTAAGTTGGTTATAGTATTTGAACCCATGACCTGCGGTTTACCGAGCGCCGGGTTGATATTTAGTATAGAAAATTGCGAGTTTGACTTTTATAATGTTAGTAGCAATAACGCTTTTTATACCAATACAATCCTAAATAAGTGGAACAGAAACAATAACTCTAATCGTCTCCTCTTATTTTAACGAGTCTAAAACGGTTTTATCTGTCATTTACCATAGATTATAAATACAAGTACAATAGTGATGGACCGAGACACTCGGGTAACAGCTATTCAGCATGAAATGTGTTATCGGTATATTGCATAACATCGTTCAACGTGGTATTTAAATGGTACAGTTTTCCGCATTCCTACAGGCACCTACGCAATATCTGTGACTAATAGCTAATCGGGTGGTATGCACTGACTTTATCGCGGGGATTAAAGCTAAAAATATTGTCCCTGGATCCCAAGCATCGTAAATCTTCGCTTACCGTCATTAATGCTTCTTAAATTATGTTTAAAATTAATGTTTTCCATAAGCGTAACGTTAAGCCTCTACTCTTGCGGAGATAAATGTAAATAATGGTCTTTTGAATTTACTGTATTTAAATAAAGTCGGAAATGTACAAAGAAGAGAAAGACTGAGGGAACATAGTTAATAACACAAGTGGCATTGGGCTTTTGCTACTTTCGCGTACTATGATTATTATAATATACTTAATATATAAAAATGCATTTATTCATAATATTTATAGGATAATTAATAGAAATATATGTACTATTAAGTGAATCAACCATGATATGATATTTTAAATAGTTCTCTTGCAACCATTTAATGTTAACTGTTTCTCTGTGGTTTTCATGGCGTCGTTTAGTTCAGTTCCACAACTGTATTAGTCCACTGCTGGAAATAGGCCTACCTACCGCACGCCTTCTCCGTTATGGGGTTTTACCAAATAAATATCATATAGGTTGCAATTCCTTGAATGTGTGTTATCGTAAAACGAATTAGAAAATAAAAAATGCGTTATTATTACCAAATAACTTATTTTTTTTACAAGAAATTTTATATACTATCTTAACAATTTGTACAATCAGTCATATATTTTTAATATCAACTAGTTAGTCTTCATTTTGTCGAGAAGACAACATCATTATACATCAGATAAAAAGCACATTTATATGCAAAATTCAAGGATGTCTGCGTAATTTATTCTAAGATCGCGTCATGTCAGTTTATATTATTGTTAAAACTGGTATTTTTATTTATACAGCTGCAGAGGAATGACGAATCTTTCAAGTTTGATTTTGTCATGAAATTTTAAATCTCTTCATCCTAATTCAATTCTATGAGTTATTTTGGGGTTTTACATTGCATGACAGGAAAATTTTCGTGCATTGCAAAATGTTGCAGTAAAGGCAAATAACACTAGGAAAAAACGGTTTAAATATATTTAACAACCCGTGGTCTGCAATTTAAAACTACAAGTATGTGTTGTTATAGATGGCATTATTTAATTCGATAAGTTTTTACACTCTCTGTATTACCTGAATGTTGTAAAGAAAATGGAAGCAGTTACATAAAGAATAAAAGAGCACCTACTTTTGTCGAACATGGCGGAAGTTTTATGTAAGCAGCCACAACAGTATTCACATACTAATATGCAAAGTTTTATGTGCGTTGCGTTAAAACTTCTAATATTGTTGGTATTTTTGTAACGTATATGTATATTCACACCACACCATAAGTTAAGAACAAATAAACAATATATTGGCTTTACGATCATTTCAAAAACGAAAATTGTGTATTTTTTATGCATGTAGCCTTTGAAAGGCTACGAGTAAAAAAATTAATCTAGGTTTTTAATTAATAGTTTATTTTACAACATAATATTTTTAACACTTTCTTTTCTCTGTTATTTCATAAAGGCTTTATTTAATTTTAAAATATCTCCTTGTACTTTTCCGTTTTTCTTTCAACTTCGTAAACTACTGAGTCGTGTTTTTTTAGCTTTTATCTTTTACATCTAAGCCGATTAACAGCCGATGTCTACCACGGCTTCCATTAAAGCATTTTTAAAGCATAAATCAATTTGCTAGTTAAAAAATTTCTCTGTGTAATATATAGGTATATAATAATCAAGAAGCTTCTCTCGTCTCTCCTCCCGTATTACGTCCAAGTAATACGGGAACACACACACACAGTAGGTACTTAGGCTATGTAACCACACAACGACCTATCCCTAGGCGGCGACAGGTCGCGTCGTGGCGTGAAAGGCGCTTAACCGTAATGGGGGCCCATGTCAAAGTGAACGGTAAACCACAATCGTGCCCGGCGACGCAACAATGCAACGGCGGCCGGTGAATGTAATTGGCTAGACCAGTTCCGCTACGCCTACGACCCTGAGAGGCATCGCAGAGCTCGCGGCCATTCGAACTGTCAGTTTGACAGCTGTCAGATTTGACAACACTGACATTGACAGAACGAAATGCGTATGTCAAATGATTGAACTAGCGGAATTTAATGCAGCTTTGAGCGGTTTTATTTCTTTTTTTTAGTTTCCTTTGTGTTAGTAAAGGTACTGTACTGCGGGTTATTAATGGTAGTTTTCATTCATTTTATTCTTACGATCACATTCAGAGGTGTGGAGCAAATTAAAAATAGACGTATTTTAAATGACGTTACAATGTAGTTAATAAAAATTTTTGAAGAGAAGCGTTTCCTTGTTTTTTACATTTTAACATCTATCAACAACATCCATTTTCCATAATGCTAAAAGACAAAACGCCTTTTTCAGTAAATTGCATGATGCTGTTATAATTTTTAAGATGGACCATTTTAGCAACCATGAATGGTTGCACATATTTTGTGCTTTAATAAGTTTAATTTCGATTTTATATGATACGATTACATTGATTTGAAATCAAATATTTAAAAATAAATTTTAGAATAAGTGTGTACAAATGTAATATAGTATCAACTCTTGGTATAAAAAATAGTTATTGCATTTCTTTACGGAATTCTTAATAAAGTGACAGCTGTTATAACCTTGCAAACTGAAAAAAAAAACAAAGATTTTTGAAAACCCTACAAAACAATTAAAAATCTGTGTCAACATTTTGGTAAACACACAGGCATACCGTACCTCTTGTTTTGATATAATCTCAGCTCATTATAGGTCATTAAAAGCCTTATTGAACCCCACAGCGTACGAAAAAAGAACTTAACATTTTCAAAACGAGTTGAAACCCTTTTTTCGTTGCCTTGTCCAACATAAAAGCAAGAGCAATATGAATACTGGCACGATAATTTCCATTAAAAAATATGAATTAACTAGATAGCGTTTTTTAAGTTCAATTTCTATTTATCACCAAAGATATGCTTTCAACAATAGAGCGTAATCCAACGTAATTATTAATCGCGCACGAACGAAAGTTATTGTCTCTGTTTTATTTGTACTTGTTACTTTTATTACGTTTAAAGTGTCCCACGTGAACAATGAGATACGCTCGTATCGTCCGATAGAAAGCGGTTACGGAGTTTCTCATAAGACTCTTACTCGATTTACCGTTCGTATATAATATTCCCGACTTTCTAAGAACGTTCACGATTATGGTCGCAATCTAACAGTGAGAGGGATCGTATTTATATGTCGCAACACAGTTTTTTATTTTAATAGCGCATTATGGAAAATGATTGCATTTTCGTGCAGCCAATTGGTTGTAACAGCGAAGAAATATAGAATGGTAACACTTGAAAAAGTGTCACTTTCGATAGTTATTTGTCGATCGAGAATTTGCAATATACGCCGTTGTAATGTTTTATTTGCATTGCTATAATATTAATCGTTACATTCATTTAAGAGTGATTTCTTTTCACTTGATAAAATATATTTTACTGACTTTACCAAGTTACTAGTTATAACTAGAGCAATAAAAATGTTTAATTAATTTCGTATCTAAAAATATGTGTCTAAGCAATGTCTGAGCGTCGTAATTGAAATTGTCCTTTATATAATTATGCATAATTATATGGATACGACTACGACGTATATTATACTTAAATATTATCATATTTATCTTAAATATTATACTTAATGGTGTATCAAATCCACTATTATAACGCGAAAAGTCCGTAAAATAGTGGATTTGATATGTATGATATATAATAATCGCGTAAATAAAATAAATATTCATATATTTATTTCTTTGTTCTATGTACTAAAAAGTACCACTTTGTTATATGTAACTAAAAAGTACAATTTTAAATAAACTATATATATATATATATATATATGTGAACAGGTAATTAAAATCTAAAAAAACACCTAGTTGCTCAATATATTTAATGCGTCCTCATTAATAAGTATCCATTAGCGATAGATTCGCACTGGTCCAACTCACATGTCTATAGCATGTATACCCGTGGGATATCTATCTAGAAAACGAGTTCCACGTCCCTTCCGCAAGGATCCACCGGAGTGGACCGAACAGACGACTTTTTAGAATTTGTAATGAGGCGTTAGCACCTCGTACAGAACCTCGTACAGAACCTCTTTTGTTTACTGCGCAAATGGCGGCGAACGGCCGCGATATTTGTAACGGATGAACGAAGAATGAATGTATTAACTCGATCAAGAACAAACAAAAATATGGAATGTGGAAAAATTTATTATCTTATCTCATTTTTAATTAGGTATGTACAATAATGTTTAGTATAAGTTGTTCTCCTCTAAGTTGCGGATGTAACATTAAAATGATACATAGTAAACATCAAAGTAAACAATAAATAACTTTTTGGTCTTATAAAAAAGTAATTTTCACCTAGCTTCATCTTCCAGTAAAAGTCCCGTCAAAATCGGACCAACCATTGCAAAGATTAGCCAGTTATATATCACACATGTAATCATCGAAGAACAGTTTTGATGTTACAAACAAGCTCTAAAATATTATTTAATTTTGTAAATTTATAATCAAATACAAACCATAGCTGTAAACATAAACAAATGTTACGTAAACTATAGCAATAATAATGACTAAAGTAAGGTGCTTCAAGTTGATATTACGGAAGTTGAGACAAAATAATAAGATAAATAACGAGCGGTCTGCTAGAGGAGTTGGTCGCGTCCCCGCGACAGAGCGACGGTGCGTGAAGCACGCAAATGGGCTCGCGATTAGTTCCAACTAATCGCACCGCCTCTATCATCGATTTGAATTTCGAACGAGCCGCTTTCGGCCATTTAATAACAAATAAACGGATTGAACAAAAATAGACGAAATGAGATTTGACGTTTTGTGTTATTTAAATTACTTGGTTTGACTTGCTACAGCTACAAGATGCTTATGAATTTTTTAATACTACTTATACTCGGTTACTTATAGTGAAATGTTGTATTATTACCGCCCTGCAAACCGGAACACGATCGTGTAAACAGAACAATTCATGTCCTGATTGGACCGCAAATAAAAGTGACCAAGTGTACAGGATATAAATTAACGAGGTAATAAACGGCCAAGTAAAGGAGCATTGATTTAAAACGAACATCATCTCTACTCCTCCTTTTTAATATTTATTTGAAAACGCAAATGAAACGTAAAAATAACAGATTGCATAATACGTGGCCGGCGATCGACAGATAAGCGCAAGTCACGAAATGCAGCGGTAAACGAAATAAAAAAAACTTTTACGCCTCCAGATAAGGTTGTATCTTTATGTGACTTAAAAATACATGTTAGTAATGGCAGTTACATTTCATACGTAATCAGGAAAGCGACGTCATCGCTTGAATTGTATGTAAAACTTTAAGTCAATGACGTTTAACAATAAAAAGCGTCAAAACAACTGATATTAAGTAGAACTTACTAAACTTTAATGTCATTGTTTATTTTTTTATTATTAGCCACGAAGGCAGACGAGCCGTCACGCCACCTGTAGTAAGCGGTCGCCAACACATAGACATTGGCAATACATAAAACCGGAACACAGTGTGTTTTTACAGTACTGCTTTGCAGCAGAAATAAGCACCGCGTTGGTACCGCCCCAGACGGCCCCCTGTAAGAGGGGACATATCACCTTCACAATACATTGTTATATGTTATACAATAATATACATTATATACCATTTTACCGCATTTCGGCCTCAAGAAGCGTATTATTATATTTAATGACGTATCATTTTTGCAAACCTCAAATTTGAAGCGGCGAAATAGATCACAAAGAAAAATCTTATTAAGCTGTTTCATAACCACTACATGTAAGCTTAACTGCATCACGTCGCGTCAGAGGTAAGTACCTACTTTTAAATGCGAACACAAAAGTATGTCAGGGTCGATTACTACGTTATTGACGAACGCTACAACAATATCGCCGTCGAACTCACCGAACTGCGAACCAAATAAAACTAATCGATACATTTTACCGTGTATTTGTTATTTTCACAATTAGAAAAGTACGCATCAATAAATAAACACGTTGAATTGAGCAAAATTTACAGAAAAAAACAAACATTTAAGACACAGAGTAACACAAAGAGCGAAAACATTTCTTTGCAACTTTCAATCGTTACTGAGCGGAGTATTAATGTTTTTTTTTATAAGAAAACTATTAAAAATACTTTCCATGTACAAAAATAAAACTAGATACTCTTTTTCGATATTAACAAAATACGCTCGAAAAAAACATTTATTTTCTCGCCAATAGATAAATTAATAAATAGCTAGTTTAAAATAAGAAAATTTATATGAAATATATATAATATATGGCTTGATATACATTTTACTGTCAAAATCATGTAAATTATTCAAACTTGGCCGATGTATTATAATAGGTATATATTAGCCTTTAGATGGCTGCTGTAAAGGTAAATAAAATATTTGTAATGAGAAAACTGAGATAAGCAAGGATATGTATGAAAATAAAAAAAAACATTGCAGTAAAATGGATAACAAATTAGGCTATGGCAAGGACTCCAGCCTGTTAAAAACCTGGATTAAGCTAATGCTACTATTATTATTTGTGGGAGCATGTTTCAAAAATATATACACCGCTAAAAACTTACTATTATATTGATAAAGTGAACTATTAAAGTTACGATATCAGTGCACTATTACATGTTTAAAATTGGTAAAAATCATAAGGCTATTACATAATATTGAAAACATTAATTAATACTATTACCTACACATTTTAAAATCACAAAATCTCATCAACAAATAAATATAACCTCAAAATTCTGACACAGGGATCAATGGTATAAATAATAAAAAATAATACCTATTAATTAGTTAACACAGTTCACTTAAATGCAACACTACCAGAAAATGCAAATACATACAATTGTTTCCAGCACAATGTAATACAAACATACAACTAATTAGGACAAATATTAGGATGTAAAGTCCTATAGTACTAAAACTACCGTACAATATTAAAAGACATCAATACAATAATTTACCACAGAGATTTATGGAACAAGTTATTTACACATAATGAAAATAAATTTATTAACATATTGTCATTTTTAAGTGTGAAATATTTGGGCCAAATCAAAATCCTTAAGGTTCACTAGACCAGTGTGGCCATTAATCATACAATAATATTCCGCCCCTATTATATATGATAGGACCATCATGCCGACAATGCCTCCGAGTGAAGCAGATTTCGGAAGCAGTATACCAGTTGCTATCAGTAGACCTACATATGTCATGTACCTGAAAAAAAGTTGGTATTAGTTAATTATATTTTATTGTGCTGTGAAGTTGAAAATGTGCTATATGAGGTAAAACATATGTTTCATCACTGAATAACATACAAATAAACAATTAATGTATATATAACAGAGACAACTAAGACCTTGATTATAATTATGTTGGATTATAAAAGTACCAAATAAGTGCTCTGGTCAATTTCTTCTACCCAGTATCAACCATATTTTACTTAAATATTATCTATATATTATCTCCATTAGGTTTATTATTGTTTATATAAATGCTGAATGTTATTTAGGTATGGAAGTTGTTTAAATATGTATGTGAGATGTCTTGAGCGATTTACATCAATAAATACATAAAATTAGCAAAAATTACAGTCACATATGCTACAATAAACATATATATAATAAACTATATGACGATCAACAAAATTATAAATAATAAAATGACCATTTGGTTAAAATTCCCACCACCAATAAAATTGCCATAATTTACCTAAAACACTCAATGCCTTATTACAGCTCCTCTTTTCTGTAAGAAATTAACAAAAATTAACAACAGATAAACAAAAAATGTGTCAGTATTATGTATTTTCTGTCTACTACCTTGTTGTGGTCAGCTTTTCATTGTTATCTTCCTCTTCTCTATCAGCAATGCACAATTCTCCCTTTTTTGAGTAACCCTTGGCACATTTTCTACACAAATCTGGCCCGTCACCATGACAACCATTGCAGGATTTATCACAAGGGACACAGGCATAGGAGCCCAAGGAGTTAGCACAGAACTGGTCCTTGTTGCATTTATTTATGTCATCACATTCATTAATGTCTAAGCAACCGTTATCAATATCAAATGTATAGCCAGGCTTACATGCTACACAGTCCTTTTGTGTGCCTTGCCGACAACCTCCTAAGCATGACTGATGGCATTGCAAGCAGACGATTCTTGTGCCATCTCTGTGTGACTCATAGTAGCCACTGTCACAACTGTCACACCCATCTCCTGTATATCCTGGATCGCACAGACATGAACCATTTCCTTTCCTTGTGCCATCACCTCTACACTTGCCATTGCCATTACAAATATTGTCATGGTCACCGGGACAAGGTAGGCAGTCCTTGCCATAATGATGGATAGGGCAACAAACTTGCATATTATCAATGCAAATATAAGAGAACAAATCAACAGATTCGTCGGGATCTTGCGCCCACCATTCTTCAATAAACTCCTCAGCCTTCTCGGCCATGTGGTGACATTGAACTGAGTGTTTCTTTTCCTTTTTACATAAGCCTTCTTGTATGTCTATTAGGCGCATTTCACTACGGCTGTATGACTTTTTCAACTTTTCCTCTTCCCACGCAGCATCTCCGCCCTCGTATTTGCCTCTAGAGGTTCGTTCTAAGCCATCCTTGAAGGAGGCGACGAATAACTTGCAAGCTTGACAGTCACCCAAATTTTTGGTCTGGGTTATAATACCCGGATTCAAAACTGGCGCTTGCAGATTGGCATAAACTGATGAAGTTACGACTGATGTAAAGATCAATAACACAGCTAACGCGTTGATATTCCATGTTGAGAATATTAATCTGAAAATCAAAAATATCCAACACTTTTTATTTCACTCTGGATCAATACAAAAAAAATCAGATATAGAACTTAAATGTACGTACGCTTATTTACCAATTTTAAATGTCCACGTCTCAAGATCGACAAAATTCAAAAACACTAATAATCACACAATCACTTTATTTAAATGTAAATGAGAATTCGTATCAGAAGACTTATATGAAATGTAAAACTGACGTGTTTTATCATTACTCGCTACACGGCTTAATATATGGCATTTAGAATCAGGTGTGGTTTGACAGCCGACAATTGAGTTATAACGTTCCGTTTCACACAACATAAAAACGCAAAATCTTTTTTCGTGGATTCAACCGAAATACTAAAAAGAGTAGAATCCCTGCATGAGAAACAAAAATTATAACATTTGTGACCTACAAACTATTTAATTCGTGCTTATTATATGATACTTATATATGATTTACCTAGATTTCCTTGCAATACTTATCCATTGATTATATTTATTGTTTATTAAATCAATGTTATTTTGAGGATTTTACAATGATAATCTGAAACTTTGTAAATTGATTTAATTTCCTAATAACAGTAATAGAATCTTTCCTATTTTTGTGATTGATTAATTTTAAATTCACGCAAAAGGTTATCTGATGGTTTTTAGTTTCGTAAAAGGTCCATATTCATTTATCGCCTACTCGAAACGCCTACAACCTTATCACGCGAATGTATAGTTCGGCATAATATATGAATTTTGCCCACGTACACATTCGTATATTCCAAAACACATGTCCTTATATAATAAATGACAACTATTTTTGTGTGTACTACAAAAAAGGAATAAACCCAAATGCGTTGTGAATATAAATAATCCTATATGATGCACTAATACTAAAAGCTGCAACTGTAAGAAAAGAAGACAAAATGTACCGGAAAATAATTTTAGATAGTTACTTGTTATTAAAGAAATGTAATGTTTAGATATACGCAGAGAAAGCTGGAAGTTACTTAAGTGTTAGTTAAATATTCATTGCTTTTACGTAATGCTTAACGTCAGGTAATATCATGAAAGACATAAGACCCAATTTTTACAACATTAAATTAACATTTTCACTGTATAAAGGGAAAGCGCAAATACTTGACTTAAGCTGCAGTACTTGATGCGAAACGAAATGCATTACTACAATTATTTAATATAAATAATTTGATCTAAAAAAATACATTTTGTTAAATTAAACCTTTGCTGTTCAGTTTTAAGTATACTTTGAATTGTTAACAATACAAAATATAAGAATACGCAAAATGATTTGAGCAAATAAAAATGAATAAGCAAAAGATGTAGTGCTTGAAGTATATTATTCTTCATACTCACAATAGCATGATACTGATCGTTCGATTTGTATCTCGGGCAGTATCGACCATGTAACTTACGCCCCTAACTTCATGTTATTTTTTTATTGAACGACTCGATAACTCAATTCTTCAGTTGCATTCAAATGTCTGTCAACTTTTTAATTTATTTAGTCATGTACACGACTGGACTATATATTTATAAAAATAAAGAATTCTCTTAGTACGTGCTATATGTTTCAATAACTTTTGGCCTTTTCTAAAAGTGTTAACTTTAAAAAAGGTTAGTTTTAAACTTTGTGACCAGATAAGCAGAATGTTTACTTGATGGTAAGAGATACGCCACATCCATACAAAGTACAATATCAAGCATTCATTTAGCGTTGTGGTTAATAAAGATCGCGAGACAGAGTATGCTTACAAACATAGTGTATTACTCGTTTCTGGGATTTTTTTAAATAGAATGAGCATTTATTTTCAAAAAGAATACAAAAAGGTATTTTGTAGCATCTTCAACTAAAGCAAAAACGTAAAAGTTATAGATTCAAACTCTAAACCTAGGCGTCAAAACGTTAGGTACAATGATTGGTTAAACCTCGTGTGATTATCGATCATGGCGGCAATCTACCAATAGTGTTTGTCTTATGACGTTATTTAAATAAGATTAAGCCTTATTTGAGTCTTAGCTTTACTTGGTTTGGAACTGGTTGATGTTGTATTCAAATGACAAAATTTTTAAACGACTTACATACATTCTGTTGTGAATAGGAACGTACATACGCTGGCACAGCTGATTTTTGAAAAAAAAAATACCAATGTTAGCAGCAATCTTATGATTAAAGCAATTATAATAAAATAAAATACGTACAATATTCCAATTGAAAATGTAATTGCTTTATCTATATTAATGACTGCTTCATACGCGTATAGTTAATGACTATAATAACTACGCCAGCGGATATGGCTTAAAATTGACTTTGGCAAAAGAATTTTGGAAATCTTATAAAATAAAAATTTTACTTGCTTAAATTTTAGTAATATATGTATATCTATGAGCAATATATATGTCAATATAGTAACCTATGGCAATAGAGAGACGTCATATATCTAACTTACTTATTTACTACTTACTTACGATCGACAAATTTTTTCCGCCGATTTTTGTCTATGGTTATTTTTTTATTTATTCTAAGTTTTATTTAGTCTAATTTGGTTAGACTATTCTTTGTAAAACAGTACCATAACGAATACTAATAATCGTTTAAAACTGAGGCATTCTTTATCTAATTTAAGTATATAATGGGTAACCTATATCACATGGTTCGTAAACATGTTAAACATAAATTTTTTTTTTTTATTCACGCGATTATTATACATATCTAATCCACTTTCTTACGGATATTGCGTTAAATATTTGCATTTATTCCGACGTTTTGGTCTCTCTCCAGAATCCATTTTCACAGGCAGGTTATCATGTAAAACATGGTACAGATAAACCACGTTAGTCAAAATCGAATAATCAAAATAATACCAAACCTATGTGCGTTCAAAACCAAAAATAGCGGTATTGCCAATAGGCAATGCCGCTATTTTTAATTTAGCTGCGTGGGTCCCGAGCCTTATAAAGGATAGAAGGATAATAAAAATAAAAGAGAATCCAGTACGTATTGGACTGCACGGTGACTCCCAACTGACACACAATGTGCGTATAAGCGCCGCATATTACGATTATACTCTTCAACATTCATCTCAAATCAGCTCTTTGTGTTGGAATTGAATGCGTTTTATTAAGTACTATTTTAACCCTAAATTGGCCAATAATTGATACTAAAACAATGGCATTCGGAAGGAAGAGGATTTTTTTCACATTTTACAAACTTACTTTATTTTTATATTAATATCGTTCCAACAAGTAAAACTGCATCCGTAGCCTAGTGGTATGGGCGTGTGCTTTAGAAACCAGAGGTCGTGGGTTCGAATCCTGCGGGGATTCAACATATTTTCGTGTTATGTTGTTTCCTAGTTGGTTAGGGCAAATTGGGCTGATCGCCCAATTATCTGAACAGTAAGATGATCCAAGTGTCGGATGGGCATGTTAAATGTCGGTCCACCCACGAACCCGCATTAGACCAGCGTGGTGGGATACGGTCCAATAACCCCCTAATGGAAAAGGGGGGAGGCCTATGTCCAGCAGTGGACTATCACAGGCTGATCATGAGGATGATAAATACTAAGCAAGGAAGCAATATTGACCATACCTGATTAAGTTAAGCGTATAAGAAAAAAAAACAACATCCAAACTTTAAAAAAAAACAACACAAAGTGTCAAAACAAAAGAAAATCAATATGGAGGTCAATATGACTTACAGTTTTTGTTTTTAATTGTTATCAATATTTTTCAAAGTAAATTTGTATCATTAACAAGCAGTTTGTAAACAGTTCGGTCTGTTATTTCACATTCACGCTGTGTCCGTACGCGGTACAAAACGGCGTATTAGATCCGTCACGGTAATTATGAACTGATTCGAGATAAAAACTCAATAGATCAAATTATTTAATACCAAAGATACTGTGAATTAGTCTGATTGAGGTTTTAATGAGCTTCGTATCTTACAATCTGAAATGCTATTGTAATTCGGACAGTGAATCGCTGCTTTATTAACTACCATAGTAACTTTTTTAGTTACTTGTTAGTTAATCACTATATTTTCATATTTAAACTTTACGTTCATTGCAGTATTTAAATACGGTATATACATAATTTGCCCCCCGTTTAAGATTAATAAAGCGATTGAAAGTATATATATTTTCGACTAAAGAACTTGTTACAGGTTTGGTAGGTATGCCTATTTCTACCGCAAAGCAGTAGTGTGAAAACACTGCTTTGTTCCGGTTTGAAGGGCACCGTAGCCAGCGTATTTACTGTGTAAACGAGACTTAACATCCTATGTCTCACGGTAGGCAGCGCGTTCTTGATACCTGTATTGCCAATGTCTACGGGCGTCGTCGACAACTTTCCATCAAGTTGCCCCGTCTGCCGGCGTATGCAATAACAAAAAAAAAAAGAAGAATAACTATTGCGATTTGTTGGTTTTTATAATCTCGTGTTATGTTATTTTCGATTTTGTGTTAATTTTTTGTTTCAACAATTTCCACCAATCGTTAAAAGCGTTGATGTTTACGAAATCTAGCAGGTACAAGAATGAGTGGAAACGATTGTTATTATTTAATTATTGTTGTATTAATTGCGCCTTCCGTGCTCAAAATATCGTGCCTTGGTTTGTATTCAGAATTTAAAGCAAGTGGTAAGGCACATAACAAAATCTAAATCCATTATAAAGATAACCCCTCCAGCCGCTATGATGTAACATCAGCGTGGCAAAGAGTCATTACTTCTTCATAATAGTCTATTAACATGTGCATTTATTCCATAAATTAATTTTATAGCTTCACAATGGATATAATTTACATAATTCCTTCATGAAAATAGAAAATACTGTGTTTAGAAACTGTTTCGTTATAACGAATTAAAACTTTACGTTACAACTTATCTAATAGATTGTTATATATAATTACGATCTCGTTTTTATTGACAATTCAACTGTCATATGTTTAATAATTTATACCATACAATCGAGGCAGAAACAGAATAAAACTGGGTGATTATAAAAAAAAATTTCAAATTGTTTTTTTCTTATTCTTTCTACTTTCAAAGTTTCAGTTATTTCATTTCTGTGCACAGAAAACATTGCATCTTCGATTACAACTGCATGTAACTACGAACTTGAAGATATAAATACACCATTTTATGTAGTTGACATTTCAAGATAGTAAAAATTGATAAAAAACAAACACTATGGACCCTGTTAGGGCACTGCAAAACTTTGAATGTGCGAGAAAAGTAAAATCCTTTTTACTCATTTCGCGAACGAGTGAGCGTAAGATCTTATAGAGAGATAAATTTTATGAACCCCGTATATTTATTGGTATATTAGGACCGTTGGGCGACCGCAGGCAATATGTAATAAGCATTATGAGGTAAGGACCATGGCAAGAACATAAAACGGTTTAGTGCTTGCGGATCTGGTCTGAGTCATGAGATGACGTCACAGTCACAAATGCCAACCGAACAAGGTCTCGCGACAACTTGGCACCGCTGCCTACCCGACGTGAGTGATTAATTGAAGGACCTACTAAATGCTTGGCAGCACTGAGGCCGAAGTTCACAGGAAAAGGCAGGTATATTACTGGAAAGACATTACCATACTGGAATTTATAATTACAATGCAAAATAATAAAACAAAATGCCGCCACAATCCATGACACTACGCGATGTTCAGCCGGAAATCGTGTCATAGAAGTCAGAAATAGCTCATTTTGTGCAATTAATGATTCCGATATATAGAATTAATGTAATTTACTAAGACCAAAGGCGCAATTATTAGGTAAACCAATCTTTTGGAGGAACGCGGTCTTATGCATTTTCCACGTGATATTTAACGAATATGAGTGCGTGGCTTTTTGGCGACGATGAGGTTACATTATGCAAGTTCCAATGGCTTCACTGACTAAGGCACAATAATGTTTTGTCTATACTGATTAAGATCTCGTTTAAAAACCTTGCAAATGTAATAGGAATCTAACGCTGGATAAGAATCTTGCGGAATGAGGTAATGAAAGATATGTTTCATATAGTTATTCTTACTTTTTGTTTACCTGTCATCTAAACTGACGTTTATAGCGTGCATCTACATAACAGGAAAGCATTAGAATTGTTTCTAACATGTACACGTCACACACTCCAACAGCTATGCGACAATTTGGATCCGCATCTAAAGCTTTACTCCGCTCGTAATGTCAACAATACACGATAAAATTAAGAAAATACCGCGACCACGTTTACCGTCATCTTAAACGTCTTTATTTCTGTAATAGAACGATAAAACCCGATCCTTACTGCCGTCGGCCGCCATAAAATCTTACGGGACACCGCCGCCCGCAGAGTAGCGAAATATTATAAACTACACAACAATGCCATCTAGCGTACTCCCATTCGATGCAATTCCAGGTGGCCGATTTATTACCATGAAAAACATTTATGCAATACATGTATTGCATTAGAATTATTCAGCATATACCATAAACGAACATTCACTTCGAGCTAAGAGTGTTAGTCGAATAGTTCGAAGGAATGTTAGCTTTCTTCGAACTCTGTGTTAGATGAAGCTTACCATAGACAAGAGTCTGGAAGCATAACTTCATGGTAAACAAAAAAACCATAAACGATAAATATACGCAACGCTCGTTTTTAATATTTAAATTCTAATATTCTTTATTCAATTCAGGATCTGTCCGGCTCTAATGAACGTCAATGTACTACCGGTGCAGAAGTATTGACCTGACCGGTATAAAAATATGTACATACAAATAATAATATACATTATTTACAAGAAACAATTACGGAAACTTCGTATGTATATGAAACTCTAATGGAGCGAGAAAATAAAGCATTCTGACTGGTTCTGTAGCCAGAGTTCCACTTACTATGTTTGGGCAACACCAGGACCATAGGTTTTGGCGGCATTAGAGATAGACCTTTAACCTTTTTTATATACATTCCGGTCTTTAATGACTGTGATAAATTGTACATTTGTTTTAAATCCTTAGAAGTAAAATAACGTTTTTTGTTATATAAACCTTTCTTATTTATTACGGTTACTGGTTATCTGCCTCCGTAGCCTAATGGTATGGGCGTGTGCTTTAGAAACCGGAGATCGTGGGTTCGAATCCTGCGGGGACTCGACAAATTTTCATCGTTGTTTCCTAGTTGGTTAGGGCAATTTGGGCCGATCACCCATTTGTCTGAAGAGTAAGATGATCCATGCATCGGAAGGACATGTAAATAGTCGGTCCACCCACTAATCCGCATTAAACCAGCGAAGTGGGATACGGTCCAAAACCCCCTATCCATTAGGTGTTAGGGGAGGCCTATGTCCAGCTGTGGACTGTTGATGATGATGAAATATAATTTCATTCACGAACACAATGGATTTACGTAAATACTGTATTGACTTGACTGTTTGTAACATTAAAATACACGTTTTTAAATTATTATTGTTATCTATCTGTCAGTCTACCTGTTTGCTCTTAAGTTTTAATTTACAACCACGCTGACTAGATCGTATCTGCTTTTGTAAAAATGTATCTTTTCAATACTATGATATTAGTGTTTTACACTCGTCTAGTCCTACAAAAAATTGTAATAAGACTGTATTCTTTGGAATTTATGAAAAATATCAATTCGCAAAATACTCGCACACTAAAAACGTGCGATGTATGTTAATCGCGACACACGGAAAGGCGACACTGAAATTATTTCACAACTTATCCAACTGTAAAACTCCTACAGCCTCGATCCTTGGCCCTCCATAATAAACATTTCAAAAGCAATATATCGCCGCCCGACACCGTTTAATAACTTACATAATATCCACATAAAATCGCGAAGGACCGCCAACTAATAAATAAGTCACGTAGCAACATCCTGCGGCGCGTTGTCGCCCCGTGCCTATAAAAAAGCCACAGCTAATCGCCGGTCATCGCACTCTCTACTGCTTTCGTAAAAATATCATATTTTGTTTTATTTCCACGGTGGCCGAACGATTACGGCGAGTTCACTTCGAATTGTTCAATTTAAAAAAAAACAAGCGGCGGCCATGTTCCTTTTTGTGTGCACAAGTGTAGCCCGCTTTATAGTTAGATGTTGCCCAATTTGGCACAGTTCGCTGAAAGCGCTTATGCGCTGTTGTAATAATTGGACGCCTACGGCCTTTTGGGGAATTATGACAATAACGTATGATTTGGACGAACATGGAAATGGGCCTAATAGCTTAGAAAGGACTGACCGCCGCGGGGCTCCGGCCGTCTCCCCGTGGAATGCGGTCTGGTCGTAGATTCTGGAGGCGAAATTAAATTATCGCGGCGGTAACTGAATAAATATAGCTACAATGTCTATACTGAATTGAACAGGAAAATCATTAAAACAATAATTAAAACCATTATCATCATCATCAGCCCTTGCACGCCTTCTCCATTAGGGGTTTTTTTGACAGTATCGTTAACTATTACTGAAAAAGATTTTGCGTGTTTTCAATCAGAACAACGGATTCAGCGTATTGAGTGCAATGGAATGCCTTGTTTCAACTAAAAAGTGTATGCAACTTTTGTACCCTTTTTAATTATTATTACCGAAACAGAAACGGGGTGCGCATTCGACCGTGTCGCCAAATTTGTTACCAAAGATCAAAAAACGCCAGTAAAACATCCGGTTCCCTCCGGTTTATTCGGTTTTTCAAATATAATATACGTATTTTTTTTATTGCATATGCAGGCAGACGAGCAGTCGGAGCCACCTGATGGATAGTGGTCACCGACGCCCATAGACAATGGCAATACAGGTATCACCAACGCGCTGCCTACCGTGAGACATAAGATGTTAATTCTCGTTTACCCTGTAAATACGCTGGCTACGGTGCCCTTCAAACCGGAACACAGTAGTTTTTGCACACTACTGTTTTGCGGTTGAAATAGGCACCGCGGTGGCACCCACCCAGACGGTCTCCTGTAAAAAGGGGACCTACCACCAGTAAATAAAAGAACTGTATGTAGCTCATAAGAAAATTTGTATGTATATTTGATTATTTTAAAAGATGACAAAAAAGGGCCGCTGTGTTTCTTTCGCCGATTCTTCTCAGGTCGAAGGCGTCCTATTCCGAACCGGTGGTAGCGTCCTTGACAATCAATATTCAAGTGTTACACTTTATATCGAATAAAGATATTTGAATTTGAATTGAATTTGGTAGTATGATCGCTTTATTAAAAACTAAATAAGTAATTCTTAAAGTACAATACCTAGTAGACCATAAAGTTTAATATCAAGAGTAAAGAAAAAATATATAATGATGGAAAGAGGTTTTAGAGGTAACCGGTTTAAGATGATTTATAATTGGCGGCCACCATTGTTGAAAACCGGGGGCGTTAGGTTCAACCCTCAATTAGGCATTAACAATGGGCTTACAAAACACTTTGGAGTGGAGCAAAGCGGGAAAAAAGAAACTCATTACCATCTGAAGTTAACGGCTTACTCGCTGCGTTTCGTTACGATTTTAACGAGGGAATAGTAAATGTTTTACGGGCACGCGTTTGGTCCAAGTGACAAGCGATGAGATAAAATTGAATATTACCGTATATATATATATATCGTAGTAATATACATAAAAAAGTTTGTTCGTCAGGGACTTGGTTTGACGTTTATAACAAATATGCATACGGAATTACGAATTCCGTGTATGCTTGTTACTCTATAACGAAAAATCTACTGAACGGATTTAGATAAGACTTAATGGCAATATAAATTATTCGCTTCCAATAATATATAATGTATATTTCAATTATTGACAATTTTGAGATTTTTATAAAATAACTGGACCAAAGTCGGCTGGTAGGATATATTTTTCAAGTCTTTTTCATTAGAAACTGGTTATATGTTAAGACAACTAATTGTATTAAAACTTGGGTGAACGATTTTGACAATAAAAACCTGTCAGCTAAAGGCATAAAACACTTTTTGTCACCCTGTCTCTTGTGGCTGAACTAGTGACAACCGCCATTCTTGCATCGAGTCGACGCTGGCGCATCTGAGAGGCGGAACTCAAGTAATAAGCGCATTCCGCTGCCGACCCCGTGGAAGCGGCTTAGATGTGTGCACTTAAAAACATTTAAATGGCTTAAAAGTTTTTTTTTTATTAATATTTTATGGCCCAACGGCTTAAAAGTTGTCCGTATCCTGAACGGTGGCATATGCTCTTATTTTTATTTTGTTTTTTTAATTTATCCATAATGGGAAAGGCAAAGGATTTTAGTCCATACAGCCAGGTCTTGTCCTTGGCTCTTATTTTTAGTTCTATTTGACAGTGACAGCACTTACATGTTTTTTTAATACGATCGTCAAACCAGCGCGAGGCGTTAGTTTCATTCTTCCTTATAAAAACGTTAGGATGAGGTAGTAGCAGAAGTAATATGTAGTTTAGACAAATTTAACTTAAAAAAGACGTAAACGAAGTAACCCATATAAAGTATATGGTAGAAAATAAATAAAAATCATACTTTAAGTTTAAAAAAACTTGCTCCTTCATGTAAAAAATTACAGTATTGCGTTATTTACGTATGTATTAAAATTCTGACCACGATGCAGTGAAAGACAGAATAAAAGACGTGTCCAACATAAAACGAGAATAATTTTTACCATAAATGGGTTCTATAAATGCGCATACGTAATAACATGTCTTCTTTACAACTCTTTAACAAGCTGAATTAAAATGTGAAAACCAAACATATTACTTTATAATATTAACATTGGAAAGTGGATTATATCAAAAGAAAATGATCGTTTTATACTTTGTTATTTGCTACTTAGATAAAGATATTTTTAACTGTCTAGGGGTATGGGTTTTAACTTTAGAAATCAGAGGTCATAGTTAGTTTTTAATTTTTTCTATTTTGTTTTCTGGCTGGCTAGAGTCTGGTCGATTCGGTTATCCGACCCATCGAACTACGAGATTGAACTGGTAGTGCACCTGTGTTTGATCTCTAATACGGTTAATTTGGCAAAGTCGGGAGCGATTCGGAGGTCATTATTTATATTTATTAATTATGAATAGAATTAAGCTACATTTAACGAAATCCCATAATCAAGCTTTTAAATTCAATCAAGTGCCACATCGAACAGGTGATATACGGATCCATAAGAATTGCGGCAAAGGAAAAATATTCTTAGGCAAAGGATGTCTGATGTTGAGATAGTAATCACACAAGCCACGATGCCTTTCATATTTCAAACTGTAACACCGAATGTACGATGTTTATGTACATAGTTTTGCTGTAAAACTAGGACCACCGCCATCTTGAATCATGATGAAGATCGATTAATTTATTTTTTCAGCATTGTCTTATGCTTACGCAGATACTATGCATGATAAATAAGTTTAACGAATTTTATTCCGTTTATTACTTTCTTGGACAGACTATCTGTTTCCTGACCATGGACCCTGGAAAGGGTCTGAAATGTTAAAACAATTAAACGCGATCAAATCCGTAAAACTGCAAATTGAATCATGAAATATTTTCTTAAAGAAATTTGTGAATATATAACAAAACAGTATACGCAGACTAAGCATGTCGGTTGGTAAACTAACAATTGTGTGTAAAAGTTATAAAAAAGTTGAGCACAATCACAACATTGTGTAAACCTATCATAATTAAAGCGAAAAGAATTTTCTGAACAATGCAAAGTACTGGTCCCGCGAGCAACTAAGCCATCGCAATACCACCGCAAGACCAGAGTTAGAAAGGGTAAAGATAAACGTTGTACAGCCACCTACGTAGGTACAGAATCCAAAGAGAACGGTGGTATTTTATAAAAAATCTACATAATCATTTTTTTTCAATATAACAAAATAATATAATTCCCAATTAGAAACACAATTTTGATTGTTTCCGATAGTTTAAAAAAAGCTATCTATAATTTAAGACAAATAATGTTTGATCTTTTAGAGAGCTTAGAGCAATTACCAAAAAATATATGAGTATATAAATAAGTCGCGCATCAACTTAAAAACCCATTCTGATAAGAAATAATAGTCCTTTTCATCACTTAAGTTTTATTCATGATTCAAACGCTAAAATATATTTTTTATATTGCTATCAAAGACTATATTTCGTCATTAAAATACTATTTGTCCAAATTGAATTCAAATCGTGAACGTTATCTTAATAGTTTTCAATCAATAACGTTAACAACGGCATAAGATAGTTTAAAGTACGTATTCTTAAGCTATGAATAAATATGATACAATTTATAACTGGATATAAATTCAATTTCTTCAATCGAACGTACCAGTTACGGTACACGTACATTCCGCGAGTACAAAACGTAAGAAATGCTTGGCGACCGTCGATATTCGCTGCGTGATTCGAATAGGCTTCCGTAAAGTGACGTCTGCCGTATAATTATCATGAGAATACATTATCTGCAACGCTGGATAGGTCCATTGTCGGCATCTTACTTTCCCGCGTCGAAATACGCGAAAAAAAACTATAGGCACACGTGAAATTTTACACGCTCAAAAAAAAGTATTTATATAAATATGTATTCGGATAATTCCAGCAGTTTAATACATGATAATTTAATTTTTTTTTTGTCTGCTAAATCCAATTCATTCGTACCAGAGTGAAACTTCGTAAGTGTTCCTATAAGAACAAAATTGCGAACTCGAGGTCGCATGTTAGGTAACGTCGGTACCACCTGATGAACGGCTAGAAGAACGTTGCGTGATGTAAATACGACACAAGGCGATTGCGACTGCGACTAAGCGCTAACCGTAATAGGCGAGAACAAACCTTGTCCGCGACACCGGCTCCGGTAATGGGTAAACAAAACACTCGAAGCACTAACGGGCACGGCACTAGGTTTACGCGAACGCGTAGACGGCGTTGACAAGCGACGTGCGCACACGCCGACGGTTCGACACAGACTGGCACCAAATACGATTGCGAGTGGTTGTGAACGTAACGACCTTCCTTCCCACGAAGCCTGTAGAGCTTATTTGCTTTTTCGGGCTCCACTTAGAAGGTGCTTTGAAGGCATCAGTGCGATAATAGATATTGCCGGTTCACCGTTAAATCCGCAATCGTGCATCTCGCATCTAGCTTTATACAAGACTGCCAAGACACTACGCCTGCAGTCATGGTTAAAACGTAGATATAGGAACTACAACTTTCATGTATTCTGAAAATGGATCAACAAATTCTTTTAAAGAAAAATTTCTAAGTCCGGGTAACTGATAACATCCAAAGATATATTTATATGTATTTAGTCACACACCACCAGAAACAGGCGGAAGAAAAAAGGCCAAAACTTATTCAAATTCAACATCTTTATTTAATATAGTAATTTACACTTGCTTATTAATTCTCAATACGCTATCAATGGTTTAAAATAGGATGCTTCAGACCTGAGAAAAACAGTATAAGAAATCTAGCGGGCAAATTTCTAATTAAAATAATTGTTTTGTAAATTGAAATAATCCCTGGTTGCTGCTGTATCATTAAAAACACAAAGACCGTATTAGTATTTGCCTGATTTGCCCACATTACAAGGCCATAAGACATAATAATCGGAAAATTGCTGAAATATACTACACGAGCTCCACATCAGTTAATATTCTAATGTTGTTCACTGCGTATACTGTATAGCTTATCTATTTGCTAGCCTATGTATATGAGGGCCCCATTGCATTTTTGCATGTACAGTAATTCCTAGAAATACAGTTGATTCAACTACGTGTAACGCGGGAGGCGTTATCGAGCGATCCATAGCCCTTTAAATTTACCACGCTTAACGTTTGAAGTTACAAATCTATTACCTTTTGTTTTTCATTTAATAAGCAAATTATTAACACTAGACAAATTCGCTACTCCAGAGAGAGTATTATTTACATCGCACTTATTAATGTATGTCGTTTAACAAAAATCAAAGAGGTGTCATCTATAAAAAAATTATATTATTCCTTTAATACTTATTAAATATGGTAAGTCTTTTATATAGATAAGGAAGAGCAAGGCCCAATAAAATATCCTTGTGGGGCACCCATATTTACTAAGGCCTCGGGGGATTCCGTTGTCGTCAACCCTCTGAATTCGATGGTACGTACGTCGTACGTCTAAATCAGAGTTACTTTCGCATAATAATAATATAGATGAAAACAAGTAGTATATTTCGACCGCTAAACACTAACTAACGACTAAATAAGTACGAACTTATAGTCAAACTAGATAGTCAAACCAATATAGATAAAGAATTTACGTAAAGAAAATGTAACGACACTCAATTGGCGCCAAAAAGTCGAGCAATCTTATGGGTTAAACATATCAAACACTCACCAATAAGAACGCGTTCGCCTCCAACGCCATTGGTGATTGTCGTTAGATTTCTTTATATTTAATCTACTCAACAGACTAAACTGTAGAGCGCAACTCTACAATTTATATTAGTACCTTCTTATTTTGAAAAGTCGTCATTTCACTTATGTATGTGTACTTCATCTTTATATTAGAAAAATAAAGAGTAATTAACAAGGCATCTCTTAAGGACCGCATCAGAAATTATGTGATCCGTCATATATGGCGCACCAGATTAGTAAGCTGAAGTGGTAGTGGGCCGGTCACATTAGTAGCAGAAATAACGATCGCTGGAGTGGAGACTGAGGCTCGGCAAACGTAGTGCGAGACGCCCTGCGGCAAGATGGAGTGACAACATTTGCAAAGTAGCCGTAATGTGGGCTGTATGAGAATAGCCAAAGATCGAAAGCGGTGGCGTGCATTAGGGTAAACCTATGTCCAGCAACAATGCATAGATGAACGGCGGTACAAGCAATGATTAAAGCCGACGGCTGTAATTGACTGCCTGCAGTTAAAGCCATTGAACATTATACAAAGCAAATCAATTCACATAAAAATAATTTCAGTGGCTACATCACTAAAAGTCCTACCTGTTAGAAAGTGAAATATTATAAAGTCATCAGGTTTTTAACAAAGTCAACATAGTAGAATTTTATTATGATGTTATGAAATTCTTAACATTTTTATTTTCCTTTTGCACAAAAGAAAATGAAATGAAAGTGATTCGGCATCCCATTTTTCAAAAACAATAATAACATTAAAATAGTATAAATTACGAAATCGAAAGTTTCTTTGCCAGTATAAATAAGTTATAACTAGAATATAAACAACAGCTTGGCATATTTTATGTGACTTCCAGTTCGACTTAAATGCTTTGCAATGACATCCCAGTTGAATTTTTAAGATTGCTAAATTTGTTTACATATATTGCTGCTTCCGTAGCCAAGTGGTAAGGGCGTGTGCTTTAGAAACTGGAGGTCGTGGGTTCGAATCATTCGGGACTCAACAAATTTCCATTGTTGATGGGCATGTAAAAGTAGGTCCACCCAACCCGCATTGAACCAGCGTTGTGGGATACGGTCCAGGAACCCCTAATCGAGAAGGTCTGCAGTAGGGGGCCTATGTCCATTAGTGGACTAACACAAGCTGATGATGATGATGATATTTATTGAGAAAATGTTTTTAACAAAACTAATCTAATAACATTAACTTAAAACTCTTAGTAAAATGCAGAGCGAATTAATATGTCTTGCAGTGCTATTCTATTGTGTCTATTTATACAATTAAATATCTGTATAATCATATTTACGTGTCATAGAAGTATGCGTAATACATACATATGTAACAGGTTTTGAAATTTAATTTTTACTTAATATTGGTTCCTGCACAAAAGTTATATCTTTAGTTATTCAAGGCACTTTCTCTTACTACAATATTTATTTATTTAATCTGCTCATGTCCTGCAGTGTTGATTACAAAATGAAACTCCAGGCTTAATTACAGACTAACAGGTGAAGATTATTTTTTGGTTGTCATCCTATTGACATTGTAAATGCTATTGATGCTGAGGTTGGATAGGTATTAATTTATGTTTATATGAGCCAGAGACGAACTACGAAGGTTTCAAGTTACGAAATTTTGATGGGTCTGCCAACCGCTACTACAACACTTAAACAGTTTTTTAACGCTTGTAATTTATTCACCTATGCCAGGGTTGAGTTGTTTCGATGAACTTTGAGCCAATATGTCGATGCTGCAGAATTTTTACCATCATTATTAACAGCCTTTATCCATTGCTGGAAACAGGCCGGTTTCAATAAACGGCAAGAAGCCGATCCCAAGACACACGCTACCAACTTGAAACGGCTTCTGCACGCAGATATTTAGTAAATAAAATTCGGGAATTTCGAAAGCCGCTTCGATATTGTGTACGACATTGTCATCTGATTAACAATTAGCAGCACACAGCCATTTGATAACCCACACAATTATTATATGGAATCTATGGAAACATATCGCATAAGTGCACCACCGCTTACTCCCTAAATTGGTCACGGTTCAAATTCGAATCCATTTCATCAAATCTTTGGCAGTTTGCCAAAACTTAAATCTTTTATGACGCCGGTTGATCAGCTCTGTGCTATACTTAACTTCAATTATTTAGTAAATCAGGTGTTGAAATTTTGTAAGTCAAATCAAACTTAATTCAGAGTAAAGATCATAAAAGCATTATTTCATTTACACGCTAAAAAGGCTTTATGACTACTGGAATCGTGTTAAAAATCGAGAAACAAAGGATTTTATAAAATATTTTTTTGATGATGCTTAGGGAATAAAAAAAGAAAATAATTAAATTATTAATAATTAGGTACCGTCTCTATTAATTGTTTATTTCAAATAAATAGCCATAAATTTCAAAACGCAAAGGTTAACGTCAAATATGCCAAAGTTGACCAAAGTTCCTCTGTTTATTTTGACCTAGATTTATTTCCATTTAGGGATATTAAAGATAAATATATTAATTGAAATACTCTTTCTCTATATTTTATGAATTATTAAAAATGAATAACTTAAACAAAATAACAATCACCGGTATGTTAGGTTATTATTAATTTAAATGTTACTTTTATTTTATTTTACTTCTACATCAGGTTTGTATGTGTTCACAGGTGTGAAGCACACAAAATATTTGCTGAGACTATCAAATCTAAATCAAAATAAATGGAGGTTCATGTCACAAATTAGTACACCGCCAGAAAAGAAAACTGCGCCACAGTTTTCAATACCAAAAGGGATTCTTGGTCAGCCAACGTGTCATACGCATCCTCACATGATATCACAGGGGCATCTCACCTGTGGCGTGTCACAGATGGAATACAAAGAGAGGAGAGACACTTTAGTCAGCAAATTAATTTCTGAAGTAGACAATGCTCATCAGACTCACATTGTAAGTTCTTTTGATTGACTTCCAGTAGCTTGTTTACTATTAAATGGTTAATAATATCTTAACCAAGGCCCAAAACAAAACCATAATTTTTTTTTGTTAGCAATCAAAGAATTATGACTTGAATTCTAATTGTCTTTGTAGGACTCACATCATTACATTTATATTCCATTGCAATAATATTATAATAATATTTCCGGACAAATTACAGGCCCAAACAAAGCAAAGCTTGAACTATGGAAACTAGATAACTGATACTTATTTTTCTTTAGGAAATAATATATATATATATATACAATCACAGGAGGAAAACTCTATGTTTATCACACAATATTTTTTCCATGGTGAAAATTGAATCCTCACCCTCTGGCACAACAGTCAGGTGTAACTAGAATATGTTATATTCTTACGAAGAAAAAAACATAATTAAGAATAAAACATACCCACGCCAAATAAAACATGAAATTGACAAAAGTAAAGTGTAATGTTAAGAGATATTGAGCCAGCTACATCAGGCTCTATTATCTATTATTGCATGTGGTGAATGCTGCAATCAGTGATAGAATTTCATTAACGGCACAATTAGTCCAATTAGTTTTTGGACCGTATCCCACCACACTGGTCCAATGCGGGTTGGTGGGAGGACCGACTTTTTACATGCCCATCCGACGATGGATCATCTTACTTTTCAGACAATTGGGTGATCGCCCAAATTGCCCTAACCAACAGGAAACAACAATGAAAATTTGTTGAGTCCCCAGGATTCGAACGCACGACTCGGTTTCTAAGCCACACGCCATACCACTAGGCTACAATTAGTGCTTGAGGTTAATTTGTTTTCATGAATACCATGCCTTGTTTGGCTTCTATAGTGTCCAGGTTATAATCATTGACACGTGGACATTTAAAAACATGTTTTATTTCCAGATAGTGATACCAGGAGCTTGCAAGCAATATATGTCAGAAAAGATCCCTTATGTGTTTAGACAAAATTCCGACTTCTTCTATTTAACTGGATGTCTCGAGCCATCGGCTGTTCTAGTGATGGTTAAACCTGCTCAAACTGATAATTATAAGGTACTAAGTTTTTTTTTATAAAGGATTATTTAATTATAGGTTATATTGAAAAAAGTTTATTGACAAGTTAAAACTAGTTTTAATTTGTCAACAAACTTTTTTATTCTTAATATTTAAATAATGTAAGTATATGGGAGATAAAAAACCCGTTTTCAGTTTTTCTAATGGTTTTAACATGCAAAGAATTTTTTTTTTCATTTATGTTAAGCACCCTGGCCTTAGACACAGACTGGTATTGACATATTGTCTCATTTCGCAGAGTATATTGTTTGTGCATGAGAAAGATGCTCATGCAGAACTTTGGGAGGGTCCTAGAAGCGGTTGCAGTGCTTCTGTACAGCTCTTTTCAGTAGATGAGGCCCGTCCAGTGGAGAACTTTAGTCAGTTTCTAACAAAGTAAGAGATTTTTTTTTGATGATTGAATACTAACACATATTATTTTTAAATACAAAAAGAATTTTTTTCATGTCTATTAAAAGAATGTTGTTTAATTGTTTAAAACATAGGCAGTATAAAAATACTTTAAGAAAATTTATATCGTAATGTGTAGTTCTACATAGTGTTAAACAAAGCAGCTTTGCTTCTGTACTATGTATGCTTAAATCTATAAGTATACAATAGATTTTAAACCACTTGGTTTTAATGAATATAGAATGATTCAAGAGGAAAATCTGTATGTGTTAAACATGCATAATATCATAGAGAAATTCTGATAAATTTAGAGGTTTCTATGATGTTGGATGTTATCAAATAATGTACTACAGTATTTAATACCTTAAAAAGGTCAACAAAAAAATTTCAACATTATATGTCTATTGCTTAAGCTAACTATAAGCCGCAAAAACAATTTTTTAACTATGCATTTTATGGTAAAAATTGCTTAGGTGATTTTAGGCCAAATAGCATTAATTATCCAATTAGGTACCTTAAACACATTGTACATTTGATAAACATGAGTATCACTCTTACGGTATGCAGTTCAAATTAATATTTCTAAAGATATTCTGCATTGAAAGTGCAGGGACATAGTGGAAATTGGGGTAGGTATTATGCTACTTTTATATATATATACAAAAATGTAAAATTGTTAATTGTTTCAATTTTTTTTTCAGCATATCTCAGACCAAGCCATCAGTACTCTGGTATCACAGTGAAAGTCCAGCTAATCCAGAAATCCACAAGAATATTTCTTCCATTCTGCAACATAGGCAAGTGATATCGCAGGATCCACAGAAATTGTTACACCTAATGAGAGTAATCAAATCACCTGCGGAAATAGAGTTGATGAAGGAAGCTTGCTATATAGGCTCGCAATCGGTGAATATGGCAATGGCTTGCACTAAACCTGGTAGGTAGGTTATAAACTTTATTCTGTATATATGAGTATGTCTTTTGCTAATGAATAAATTATTATGTATTAAGTTTAGAAGTCAATATTTATTCTTTGAACAAGCCATATTTGTTAATTTTTTTTAATATGAAATTTTATTTTATTAGATTTACTGATGTGGTTGTAACTTTTAAAAAATCAATCTCTTATATACATGAGACTAAAATTTTTACCAACTAGGAAACAACACAGAGAATTTAATGAGTCCCCGCAGAATTCGAACCCACGACCACCGATTCCTAATGTACACGGCCATACCAAAAAACTACGGATGTAGTTATGTAAAAAATAACATGCCAACAAATGTCAATATTAGCAAAATTTTAGAAAGTTAAAAGTAGTGATGAAACGGAAGTGTCTTAGCGGAACCAGAAACGGAAACAGATATCGAGAGTAAATTTTAGCAGAAACGGAAACGGAAACGGATGAGGAAACGGAAGTGTAAATAATATGGAAAAAAAATCCAAGTTTACAAATATATTATTAAGTATCAAATACACTAAATCTAGATTTGAAATTGAAATATAAGAAATCTACTATAGAAAACAATATTGCAACTTTGCAACTGAACATTTTATTAATATTCAAAATTTAGTTGTGGCAAGTTATATTTTATAAAAAGTAATTTGGCCGCTTTTACACCTAACAATCTATTCCGGTGTTCTTCGCATATAAGACCAGCTCCGCTAAATAATTGTTCACTGGCGACGCTGCTGGGGGGTACTGACAAATATTGGCGTTCTAATGGTAAAAGATTACGGTATTTGAGTGAATTTAGTTTCCACCACACAATAGGCTCTTCATTTAAAGGTAATCTCTATTCTTTTCGTACTCAAAGGAGATTGTCACTCTCGTTAGTTGTAGTCGAGATTTCTTGGTCTTCGTTTGTACTTAACATGGATTCTAACATTTGAAATTATGAATTCATTATTGAAGATGACGTTGGCTGGACTTCATCCTCAATTTGTAACTCTCAGCCGTTGGTTGTAAACTTCCGTTTAAATCTCCGTTATAAAAGTTGCGGAAACAGAAGCAGAAACGGATGTTGAAAAACGCGCGGAACTTCCGCTCTTGCGGAAACAGAAACAGAGATCCGTTGCATCACTAGTTAAAAGTTATTGCTTGTTTTATTTACCTTCAGATCTTTTCTTTTCCCATTTCTTTTAGCGAGACTAACGAACAGCAAATAATTTTTATATATATAGATAACAAGCAATCATTTCCAAGCATGACTCAAACCTAAGACTTAGAAGTTCGTACGTCAAGATCTAATACCACTAGGCCACAGAGGCAATTGGGATTTAGTTTTTAAGCGTTAAATTACTTAAGTGTGAGACTTTAACAAAGGTATGTCCGAGCGTACAATCGACGCGGTGCTAGAGTACACCTGCCGTCAAGCGGGTGCCGAACACGCCGCCTTCCCGCCAGTCGTGGCCGGCGGTCCAAGAGCCACGCACATCCACTACGTGGCCAACAATCAGATACTAGATGAAGAACATATGCTGCTAGTGGATTCAGGTGAGTTTGGTGGAGGACTATCTCTCGACTAATTTCGTACTAGGTCAGGATTTTTTTAAAGATCTAAAAGCAGCAGTCAAGCTGGATCTGGTCAAGGGGATAATCGAGAAAACATCACATCTTTATGTGCGGTCCCAAAGCGGTACAGATGGAGGGAGTTAAAAGCCCGATGGTATATAGATACGGAGTTGTTATTGTTATTGTGATAAGACGCGAACATCGCATAAAGCGCTTTTAATAGTTAAACATCACGTGGGGGTCGAGTACGGCGGCGATCATCAATAAGAATGAATGTAAGATGAAATGACATTTTACCAAGTATCATTCACATAATCTAATGTAATCCATCTAGTTCTACCTGAATAACAGTTATTACGCAGAGAAACTGGCGTCTGACCTTTACAATCCAAAGGGTAAACTGTAATAGAAAATCAATCATAGATGTCAACATGTTTATTGTTATTGTTCATGCTAACATCCTCCCTAAGACTGGTGTTCTCTTCCCAATTTACTACAATGTGACAAAACAAAACTTACGCCGCAAAAACGCGTGGCAGGGTTTGCTGCTTTGCTATAAAATTAGAAAATTAGCAAAGTATTTTATACTTTTATATATAAATCATCATCATCAGCCTGTGATAGTCCACTGCTGGACATAGGCCTCCCCTAATACACCGCTACCCATTAGGGGGTTTTTGGACCGTATCCCACGCTGGTCCAATGCGGGTTGGTGGGTGGACCAACTATTTACATGCCCATCCGACGCTTGGATCATCTTACTTTTCAGACAATTGGGTGATCGGCCCAAGTTGTCCTAACCAACTAGGAAACAACAATGAAAATTTGTTGAGTCCCCGCAGGATTCGAACCCGACGCGGGTTCGAATCCGGTTTCTAAAGCACACGCCCATACCACTAGGCTACGGAGGCAGTTAAATATAAATGGTAAAATCTATAATCTATAGGTTGTCAGCGTTGGATGTATAATTCCGACATATCACGCACGTGGCCCGTTTCTGGAAAGTTCTCGAAGTATCACAGGATACTGTACGAGCTCGTACTCACCGTTCAGGTTTGTTTCCAATTCAATAGCGCCATTATTTAACAACAAAAGCTAAGATCTTATTTATATAATTTTTGAGGATATCAAAAACAACTAACATTACCAATATGTTGTCTGCAAAATAATATGATAGTTTTGATTTAAAAATTCTTGAATTTGGCTTGTTAAATTTTTTTTTAATTTATTTTCTATATTAATTACAGTAAAAGCGTAAGATGCTTTGTTTTGTTAGAACAACAACAAGCTTAGGATAAATGTTGAGATTCTTCTGATTTATTATCATTATTGATATTTAAACAGGAATGCTTAGACTATCAATTGTCTCGTAAAAATAGTTCTTACAACCTCATTTATTTGCTACAGAAACGACTTATAGAGTTGTTAGGTGATCAGCGACCGCCGTTGGACCAGCTCTTCGACCAGATGTGCCGATTGCTGGGGACGCATCTGCAGCAGGAGGGGATCCTGCCCAAGAGCATTGACGGGCACGAGCTTATTAATGTGAATTTTTATATTGCTTATGAGTGACGAATGTATGTCTATGTCAAATAGCGATCCTTTAAAAGGTTGAATATGTCAATTTAGTAAAAGGACTTAATTGTCCATTCTACGGCTCTAACGAAAATTACTTATTAATAATTATTTCGGATATTTTAGTTTTGGTCGTAATAAAATTGTTACATATACATCTTATGAAAATTTTCGTTGTGGTGGTGAATTTGACTTGTATAAAAATAAAAATAATATTTTAATAGTTAATTTAATTTATTTCCGATAATATGTATATATATCAAATTAAAAATACCTTACAATATTATTTTCGACCTTACTTGGACTTTAAACCACTTGGGCCGGAAAAATCGAATACTATTTTTAAATTATACAAACAGTTCTGGTATATGACAATTAATTAAGATCACTGTAAAAATTAAAATTAATCATCGTGGATTGTAACCAATTTATACCATTATTTTGCTAGCGCGCCTACCGCCTCTGCCCGCACCACGTGTCGCACTACCTGGGCCTGGACGTGCACGACGCGTCCCTCGTCCGGAGGAGGGTGCCAGTCGCACCGGGCATGCTCGTCACCGTGGAGCCTGGTATGGGGTTCGATAACCTTCTATTATATTATATACTACTTTTACTTTTAGAATACTTTTAGTCATATCGCTTTGCTGTTTACATACTCTCTATGCACCTCCCCATCTTCACTCTCTGCAGCACCCCAAGGTTGACTGGGAGAAAATGCCTAAGGCATTAAGACCGCCTCTGTACTACTTGTGCAAGAAGTATAAATAAATAAAACTACTACTAGCCGTAATCTACGACTTCGTCCGCGTGGCAATATGCAAAAAAAATATGTTAGTTCTTTTTGATAAAAAATTACTCTCAGTTATATGTTTTAGAGAAAGTCCAGTCAAAATCGGACCAGCCAGATCATATAAAAAAACATGCTTGATAGTTAGGTGTTTTAATAGCTTGGACTTTATCCAACGAATGCAAGTTGGGTTGTAAAAGTCCAAGATATCCGCTTTTTTTTTATTAAATTACAAGCAGACCCTACGATAACTTGGGAACAGAACCAAAGCTATAATGCTTTAAATCTATCTAGATTTAGCTGAATTACAGTTTTTACGCGAAACGACTGCCATTTGACATGCCCAATCAAAACCAATGCACTCAGCATTAGTTTGTATTAAATAAGAAGGAGCTGACATTCTGCAACGACTGCTTAGGAAATCATTGACAGCCTTGAGAGGTCGCCTACTAATAAAACAAATAGAATAAAATATAATTTACTAAGAACTTATTTCAGGTCTATACGTGGCCCCCGACGACCTATCGGTGCCGGCGGAGTTCAGGGGCATCGGTATTCGTATAGAAGACGACGTTCTCATAACTGACGGAGCTCCATTAGTGCTGACGGAAGCATGCGTCAAGGAGATTGAGGATGTAGAAGCGATAGTCGGAAAGCATAGCCTCTGAGAGGCACTTGGATAAGTTCTTAAAAACGTTATCGGCTTAGATTTATTTTGGTGTGAACATCGGAGATGATTCCTTTTGAGGAGCTTTTAAAAGTAGATGAACTGATGTTTTGTGAAGGATCTCGGTCAATTAGTTTATGGAGTGTGTTTGTTACTAGCTAAAATAAATTAAAATTATGCTTTATATGTACTTTACATGGTTCTGTAGATTCCAGAATATATTTCGGTCAGGTGTAAGATAAGCTTAGGTAATTATCGAATAAAAAGAACAATAGGACAAATTGAGAAAAGAAAACACACTAGATTTTAATAAACAACTATTTTTACATGTACATTAAATTCTGCGCTGTCCGATTGTCTAAAGTCGAAATATTTTTAAAACTTAAATGATTTTGTCAACCCTAAGGTGTAATAAAAATAAATCTTATCTTGCAATATAAACTCGCGTTTTTTAAGTTAATGCTTATCAGAAAACATAATTTATAAATATGCAAATTTAAATTCTTTGGCTTAATTTGTTAAGGCTTAAAGCAAAGGCGAACAGATATACATTTGAAAAGAGTTCCCAGTGACATTGGTTTAGTTACTTAACATCATAAAAACTATATATTTCTGTAATTATTAGGTAAGAAATTAGTATGATAACTGATGATTATAATTGATTGGTAAACAATCCAGAAAAGAACTTAGCAGCACTAAATAAGTTTCGAATTATAAAGATTTTAAACACTAACGACCCTACAATGTTAGGAACAGTAACAATTTATGTTCAACCCGCTAATATATTTTTTTTAAGTATATTCCAATTTCCATTTTGTTCTGGTTTGGATGATGAGTGTATTAAATATAATATTTTTTTTCTTAAACATGACCATTTAGCAGCTCAATATCGATTATAGATTCTTAAAAATATTGCGAACTTCTACTGTACATTTTAAGCACTGTTTTAAGAAGATTTTCACACTATGATTATGATTTTACCTACTGTGGCGTAGTAGTTCAATCTATTTTATTCTTATTCTTAAAGTTTCCGATTGTATAAAATGTTTCATAGCATCATAATTTTTATAACTGTGGTGTAATAAAATGTACTAGACAACATTTTGTGATTTTTCTATGTGCTTCATAATATATATATATATATATATATTAATATATATATATATACATATATATATATATATATATATGGTTTAGACTAATAACCCTCGTACTCAAGATATAGAATTCCTATTGTTGAATTGGTAAGTATAGCAACACTTAAGATTTTTTTTATTGCCTACAAAGGCAGACAAGCAGTCGGGCCACCTTATGGAAATTAGCCACCGACGCCTATTGGCATTAGCATTACCAACGCGCTGCCTACTGTGAGACATAGGATCTTGCGTTTCGTTCACCCAGTAAATATGCTGGATCAATTGATTAAGTTTCATTGTCTTCACACTGTGCAATTGTCGGCACTACCGGCCAATTTATAACATTTACTTCCCGTTTTTCTCAACCTTGACATTGGTAGAATCAACAAGGTATACTTGATGCTCCCAATATACTAAAAAGATCAAGACATACTCTGGCTACGAAGCCATTCAAACCAGAACACGGTAGTTCTTCACACTCCTGCTTCGCGGCAGAAATAGGCAGATGTATATGTTTTGCTAATCGACTCAATTCCAGATAGATTTTTACTTGTAAAACAAAAATAAATAACACTGTATTGGTTCTTAAAATTGTTTACTACAGGAATAAGATTTCCAACAAATCAACTCCTACACAAATTACTCTTAGATTAAGCAGGACAATGTTATCACATGTAACATTTATAAAATAGGAATGTACATTTTATTAAATCTAGAAGTAGTTATGAGTCAATGCGACATGCTCTTGACCCTCAGATATATAATTCGAGATAAGGCACTAGAGAATACAAATTAAATAACTAAGTTAACTATTTTAAATAACAATAAAGAAACGCCATTGTCACAACACAACTGCAGTATTACCCATAAATAAAACCATATGTTATATAAGTAATGTAAAACAGGAAAGTATATTATTCATACATCTAAGGATTCGCAACTGCATATATTTTTTTGGGTATTACTATCAAATATGATTGAAGTATACTTAAATCAATAATTAAATGATAAAAAAACTCATATAATGTAAAAGCTAATAAAATATAACAAGAAATATCATAAAATTAATATGAAGCACACAAAATATATTTAGCATAAAATTATTTACTGCCAAAAATGGGATAACCAAATGATTTCTAGAAGTTTAAAGGTATAACATCAGATACATAATGTAATAAAAGTTATCACCTACTTAATGCAATCAATTACAAATTATTTAATGTTACATCATCAGCCTGTTTTAGTCCACTGCTGACATAGGCCTCCCTAATACACCCCTATCCATTAGGGTATAGACCGTATCCCACCACGCTGGTCCAATGCGGGTTGGTGGGTGGACTGACTTTTACATGCCCATCCGACGCATGGATCATCTTACTTTTCAGACAATTGGGTGATCGGCCCAAATTGCCTAACTAACTAGGAAACAACAATGAAAATTGTTGCGTCCCGCAGGATTCGAACCCACGACTCCGGTTTCTAAAGCACATGCCCATACCACATAGGCTACGAGGCAGTTATTATTTAATGTTGCCAGTTACTTATTGTATATTACCTTGCTTTATAAAGGTTTATACTATAATGCATATCAAAAGCCCATTTTAACACTATAAAAAATGGCTTTGTAATATGTAGTAAGGTCCATTTCTGTTTTAAGCTATAAAATAGAGCTTTAAATGGGTTGGTCAGCATTTTTAACATTTTATTGGAATCAACTAGAATTTATTGTTTAGTTAGAAGCGGAACAGGCTACATAGCTTGTTTGTTACAAGTTTATTATAATTTTACCCACAGGATTATATAAACGCCTTATTTGGCCAACTTCTTACTTATATTGATACGGAGAATTACAATGGTACAATTTTCTAAAATTATTAGAGAGGTTTGTTTCATATATCTGTTGATTTTGTTAATATTCGCAAACAAAAAATATCGGTCGGATACATTAAAAATATAAGTGCCTATATTAAGCGTTACCACTTGTTTTGACAGATCAAAAACCTGATATTTGAGTGATATATAAGGTTTACGATTTTATTACAACAATCACTACACAATAGTTAAAATTAAATTTTGTCATCTGAACTTATTTCTTTGTGTTTTATAAAACTTTCGCAATTTTCTTTTAAAAGTGATGAATGCTCTTTAATATTATGGAAAAAAACCTTGAGAGGTTTGCTATTATGGCATTTTTAGCTGTTAAATACTAAACCAATAGTAGACCTGTGCTACTGATATTACAAGGTGTGTCGCAAGCTTTCATTTTAAGAGCAAAGCAAAGCAAATAAAGAGCCTTGCTATATAGATGAGATTTACAATGTCTAATGTCAAAATGTATGTCTACTACTGCCTGGCGCCAAAACGTGGGGCCTTCTGATTGATTAATAATTGCATGAAATCAAACATGGCGGCAATCCACCAATAAGAAGGCGTTCGCTTCTGGCGGCTAGGATTTTGTGACATTAGACATACGTGAATTACATCTTTATTTGGCTTGTGTATAAGTATGTTCATTTCGGACACTATAGGTATATAATTAATTAATCAATTACGAGGGCGGTGGAGGTTTGCGATTGGCTGACGTCCCTGTGACGTCACCGTCCGCTCACCAATCGACGTCGTCGGGCAGCCCGCCGGGGTACTCGCCGGTGAGGCAGGCGGTGCAATGGCCGCCGAGCCCGTCGCTGGGCGAGGTCTTCATGTTGTAGTGGACTGCGCTGACGAGACCTTCCACGCTGAGGTACTCCAGGCTGTCGGCACCTGGATGCAACGATAAATATCGATTAAAGGTAACACGTTGTGGTTCACATAAAAAACTCTGCTGAATACAAACAATAAATATATAAGCGCGATTAAAACTAAAGAATTCTCCATTTCTTAACGAAACCACCTTTCAGGACGGAGGTCAATTACACAAATTTAAGCACGGTTCAAAACATAGTCTAACTCGTAGAAAAGATAATCATATATAATCACAGGTTAAAGTCGTGGAAAAAAAATTAAAACTTAATAATTGTGATAGACGACACATAAAGGTAATTCTTTTTTTATATTAATTTAATATCCAAATCAAACAAGACAGAATAAAATCTCATATCAAACAGTCAGCCTCCAAGCGATGTTCATCTTACGACCTACGTTTTAATGCCATTTATAACTAATAAGTATATTATGTACGCAAATTTAATGCTTTATTTAGTTCTTGAATAGGCAGCCATGCAGCACATTATTGAATGGATTAAATTTCGTTTTTGAGGTACTTACCGACATGCTCGGCTAGTTTGAAAGAGTCCATTTTGTTGGCAATAAGTTCCTCTCTAGTAGGTATATTGATGCCCATGTAGCATGGGAACTTCAGTGGCGGAGATGCTATCCTTATGTGAACCTGTACAGAAAAAGAGTAAGGATTAATGAGAAATCTTTACAAGTCAATGGATCCCATCGCTTTAATTAAATGTAAGGATTTAATACAATCATATGCAGTTGTCTAAACATACCAGTTAAGAGTACCACTTCAATCATTTATAACTTTTTTTATTGATACCTTCTTTGTATATTCGCAGAGTAGTGCTATTTATCAATGCTCAATAGATAAGCTTTGTGGCAGTAAGAGCATTTTTGAAATTAGAATACCAATTTCTATATTGTTCAACAGAAACAATCTATTCCGGTCTCTATTTTTAGCTTGAATACATTTTAATTGAGGTTTTTAAGCATTTCATTGTGATAGGAACGACTGAAATTATAATTGACGTTTGACAACTGAGCTGTCATTGATCCGGAACAGTATTTTACCATTTAAGAAATATGTCTTACCTCAGCTGCACCGGCATCCCTTAACAGTTTAATAATGGGTCCAATAGTGTTTCCTCTGACTATGGAATCGTCGATTAACACAATTCTCTTGCCCTTCACGTTCTCCGATAACGCTCCAAACTTCTTGGCGACGCCCAATTGCCTGAGACGCGTGGAAGGTTGGATGAAGGTGCGGCCCACGTAGCGATTCTTGCAAAGCACCTCCATGAACGGTATTCCGGACTGTTGGAAACAATCGTTTTTTGGCTATATACTCTAATTCATTGCATATTTAAATAATAATGGTGATAAGTCCCTTTTTACAAACGACCGTTTGAAGTAATAACACCGAGGTGCTGGTACTGTCGAAAATCAGTAACACCGGTTCGAATGTGAAGCTAAACTCTAACATTGGCTCTCATGTAGATAAACTACATAAAGATTTAGAATTTTTTCCCTAACAAATCCATTATGCTTTATCACCTAATAAATTACAGGGAGTCCACTATTAGTAAACGACTAAAACACAATACATAAACAGCACGCTCGTCCACGTGACACTAGAATTGAAATCTTTATGTTTCGTTTCGGTAACAATTTCACAAATCGTCCCTAAACATGGGATATTTAACAATCAGCTTCTACGAATTACGACCTAATTATATTGCACATAGGGTAGTTATCCACCTGACGCGCGTATCCGTGCGCCGCGGCGGTCCCTGACTCTGGCACCGACGACACTATATCCGCGTCCACCGGGGACTCCCGCGCCAGCATGCGGCCGCACTGCAGTCGCGCGGAATACACCATTTGACCTGAGGACGAAATGTTTTATCATCAATCTATCTATACTAACGCTAGAAAATAACTGCAATGTGTATAAACAATGCATAACTAACATTAGTCATGATAGTAACGTCCTGTGAATTTCACAATCGACACGTGACATTATATATATATTAGTACCATGAGTTGCGTTATAGTGAGAGTAAGATAAAAAACATGTATGAAACAAAAACACGTAAAATAAAAACAATTGTATAAAAAGAAAATATTCGTTGCTCCAATGAAATAATAAATGAAATACTGAAGGCAATCTTTATTTGTTGTCGATCGTCTTCATCGAAACAAGTAGACGGCACAACATAAGAACAAAAGTAAATATTAATACGTACAAAAAAATTAAAATCGGATATATTGTTTAAAATCACATGGAATACACATCACACACACATCATCAGTCTTTGTTAGTCCACTGCTGGACATAGGCCTCCCCTAATACACCCCTATCCATTAGGGGGTTTGGACCGTATCCCACCACGCTGGTCCAATGCGGGTTGGTACATGGAATACGGCTTAAATATAGAATAACGTAAACACACTTAATTTAACAATAAGGATTAACAGCACATGCAACATATTTAACATTTTACACATGAAAAAAACGTCTCTTAAACTAGATTCTTTAACAAACATGTTACCTTCGAATATGCTGTCCGCTCTAGCGAAGTAGACGTACTCGAATATGCAGAACGCCTGCTGCTTGTCCGCGGGTCGCTCCACCACCGCCACCGTTCTTATGCCGCGGCGGGACATCTCCACTATCTCGCCGGGCAGCACTTCGCGGACGTATCTAGCGCCTGAATAAACAGACAAATCAATTCAAATTCAAATATCTTCATTCAACATAGGTGCGATACACTCACTTATTGATTGTCAAAAATCTACCACCGGTTCGGAAAAGGACGCCTCTGACCTAAGGAGAATCGGCGAAAGAAACAGCGTGACTTATTTTTTTGTCATTTTTTACAATATAATTGAAACAGTAAACAAACAAATAAAAGCATAATATTATTGAAAAAATCTTGAAGCGAGCATTCCATTATCAGAGTGTTAACATTTAAAAACTCATTTACATTGTAATAACCTTTAACACAGAAACGTTCCTTGATAACTTTTTTAAATTTTTTTATGGATAAATCTTGAACGTTTTCTGGGATTTTTACGCATGTTAATAAAAACCTCTTTAACTGCCTCCGTAGCCTAGTGGTAAAGGAGTGTGCTTTAGAAATCGGGGCTCGTGTTAGGGCAATTGGGGGTGATCACCCAATTGTCCGAAAAGTAAGATGATCCATGCGTCGGACGGGCATGTAAATAGTCGGTCCACCCACCAACACGCATTGGACCAGCGTGGTGGGATACGGTCCATAAACACCCTAATGGAGAAGGCGTGCATCAGGGGAGAACTAAGTACAGCAGTGGACTAAAACAGCCTGATCATGTTGAACACTTCCTTTTTTTATATACAGTAATATATTTTAGGAGTAATATCGGTGGCCATCTACTACTCTTTTGTTGATATTTACTTTTTTAACAAACCTTTGGAACCTAATACAAGAAGATTAAAAAAAAGTTACTGACCAATTGACAAGAAACCGCATGACTCCGAAGACACGACCCATCCCTCGGCTCTATCTTCGACGCCGTTCTTTGTAGTGCCGTTCAACAAAACTGTGGGCACAAAAATCAATTTAGCACAAATTTACTTAATTATTTGTAGGGAATTACTAAGCTTTGAACATCTTAAAAGTTAAAAAAAAATAATAACAGAAATGTTGTGAAAACCATGATAAATGGTAGATAAATAATGTGTGTAAAATTAGTGTCCGACCGAACTTTCGGTTTCGGTTTCGGTTCGGCCAAGTTTCGGCCAAAAATCAAGTTTCGGCTGAGTTTCGGTTTCGGCCATATTTGGCCGAAACTTTGCCGAAACCGAAACTGGTTTCAGAAGATTTTCAATTTCAAAATAGTAGCGAAAGTTAAATGTATCATTGCTACAATCGAGCTCAGATCATCAGTAGATTTCAGTTCAGACAAACATTCCAAGTTTGACAAAAAGAAATTGTTGATTCTTCTAGAAAGACGAGGAGGGAAAATATAGTAGTGATACCAAAATATATACTCCTTGGTAGCCAAAAAATAAAAACAAATAATACTGGAAAGTGTAGCTCAGATATTTGTTGTGTTAATAAAAAAAAACTTCTAGTCTCTTTACTTTTTTTCTGAATGTAGTCTCTTTAATCTCTTTAATTTGTCTCTTTAATTTGTTTGCTATGTGAGGCGAAATGTTCTCGAAAAAAGAGAAAACCCAAGTGCGACCTTGTCATTAAAACCACTGTTATAAAAAGTTAACAACGCAAGAGATTTACTGCGGCTCAAAGGCAACATGAGAAGAGACTGCTCTGTCATAATCAATTGTCGCATGGGCTTCTTAATTTCGAGTAGGGAGAACGTACACGGAAGACGAACATGGTTGCAGACGTCCATCGAAGCCAGTAATCAACAAAAAAACAATAAAAATATGCTGCCATATTCGAAAAAACTGTTTTTAGCGATTAATGAATTACCATCTGATACTTAATCCAAGAAACGAGCATTTCATATAGAGGTACTCAACGCATATTGACACAAATTTTGAATATTAGAAAAGTCTCCGCAAAATGGGTGCCGAGAATTAGAAATAAAATCGACTTCGAAAACATCGTTGGACAAGTTTTAAGAAGATTCTAAAAGCTTTAAATCTAGTTTTGTGGCAGTGGACGAAACACGGGTTTATCCCGAAGGTTCTTCATGCCGTGGCCGTGGTATAGGGCCTGGCCGGGTAATGGCCTCAATATTTTGGGACTCAGAAATGATATTGTTGTTTGATTACCTGGAGCATAGAACCATCATTACAGATTATGCAGCTGGATATACCGAGGTTGAGAAATGCCGTCAATGATAAAAAGAGGCAAACTTTGAACGAGCATAGGTTGGCATTAGCGATGGCCACCGTTCAGCATGCTAGCGTACAAAACTATATATAACAAGTAAACGATGCCGTGGTAACCTTTTTGCAGGACCAAGACAATCCTTTTTTTAAAGGAATTGAAGCATTGGAAACTTGGAACGCTGGACTTGGTGTGTGAGGTGGACTCGAAATTAGTAGTAAAATAAATAATTAAGCTTATTTTTACTTTTTGATCTCCCTCGAACTACAAATACAAACCAAAGTATTAATTAGTAAGATTTCAAAATACCAATACTTAGTCTTTAATGCAACAGTCACAATTATTAATTTATTTATTAATAACTCATATTGCTATAAGAAATTTATTTAAAAAATTAATATATTTTTAATATTTTGTTACATAAAAATATTATTAGCAACTGAAATAAACGATTACCACACTACATTACATGACTAAAATAAAGCAAAATAATAGGCATAAAAGCTCCATATTTTAGTATTTTAAGAATTTTTATACTTGATCACGTGAGTTTCGGTTTCGGTTTCGGTTTCGGCCGAAACTGAAGCCACGGACCAACTTTCGGTTTCGGTTTCGGTTTCGGCCAGAAAACAGTTTCGGTCGGACTCTAGTTAAAATGTTTTACCAAATTTTAATTAAGAACATATTCGAATTCATGCTACTCCAAAAAATGTTTATGTTGAGTTTTATAACTTTATGACCCATCTTTTAGGTTTCATTTACTAGCGTCATGCAATTATTAAAAAAAAATTACAGTCACAGTCTGATAGATTTTCTATTACATACCTTATTTTTCTAACAAAAATTTGCAAGACCTTTCAAATCAAAAAATTACAATTTATTCCTTAATATTACTAACAGAATGCATACAATGGAACTCCAAAAATTATAGTTTATATGACCAGAGTTAAAATATGAGCTGTAGATAATGATATTTTGTTATAATATGTGACGATTCATGCATTACCCGCGGCATGCTGCGCCGAAGACTGTTTGTAGACATCTGAAAACGGTTAATAAAATTTATGGCGTGACATGTTATATTATCTGTGACACACATTTGAATTTAATATAAATTGTTTAAACATTCACTTATTTTTTTTTAAATTATAATAGGAATAGGTTAGAATTATCGCCCACTCATGCAGATATGGCTTTAATATGACCCATAGTTTTACAGATGCTTATAGTAATGTGATGTTTCTCCAACGAGACAAATAATTTAGTGCTAATTTCAATTGTCGTCCATCGCAAAGGTCATCGATCGCGGTTTTTGTTCGAGTCGAGCATGACTTGAAAAAAATATTAAGGAAAGACCAATGGACATCGCTAAGTTTTATTTGCAAGAAATTCGACCGGAAATTTTAAACAATCTGGCCACTTCTGGACCTTTAGCAAAAAAAGTTTGCGTTGCCATAAAAAGCTAAAGGCCAAATATTAAAAAGAGTTACAAAATACAACTCTTCGGATAAAGCGTGCCTATGCATTTACGTATTATAAACGTCACATGTAAAAGGACATTGAACTGATAATAAGTGATTCGCCCTGCCCTAAAGAAACATTAGGATGTGACGTCACGGGTAACCGACAATTACACCAGCTACATGCCGGAACTCAGTAGTGTTTCCGAGGTACAAATTTACCTCAGAAATAGGCATGACGGCAGAATGTACATGTTTTGTTTAGTATAAGATATAGAGTAGCCAAATAAGTGAAATAATTTATGTAAACAAAGATTATATAATAAGATCACTCGACGTTTTGGCGATTTAATATTAGACTTTATTAAGTCAGTTTCATAAGATAGATGGCGTTGTATCAATGAAATAAAACTTACACGATGAGCCTAGAGGCAATATCTTGCCGAGGCAGAGCGGCCGGTTACCGTAAGGGTCTCTCACGGCGTATATCTTGTCCTTAAGCATTATCACTAACGAGTAACTCAGCGGAGCCAGTCTGGAAAATTAAAATGTTTACTTAGGTTTAATATATTAACGAATGGAGCTTATTTTTAAATAATATAAGTAAATATTATTGTTTTATAAAATTAATGAAACGATTGTTTATCTGCATTAACTTTTTTCAAGATTATTAATATGACTTTCGGTGTAAGTCCTATCTGCACGAAGGTTCTGAAAACATGATAAACTTAAATGTATGTACACCATCAATATTCTCATTTAATGACAAGCTTTTGGGATATATTTCAACATTTAACTGATAAGTTTGGAAATAACCTTTTAAGATCACGCCTTTAAATTTATGTAATTTTATTTCTATGCTGTACTATGTAAATTTATTATGATATCATACGAAATGTGTAATCAATATAAGTTAAGCGAATATATTACCTCATGAGATTGTTGATCCTGGCCGGCCAGTCAGGACCATTTGTCTCACCCTCCGGCGGGTTTAGACATAAGGCTTGTGTTATCAGCTCGGAGTCCGAGTGGGTTGATAGACCGACACCGTCCTAACACCTTTGAAAAAGTTATAAATGAACTTGCTTAAAACAAAAAACAACAGCAATTATATTGATCTACACTGCATTTTGACAGAACACAAAATAACATCTTTACAAACTTGAAATAAATGCAACCTCTTTTGTTTTAAATCGATGAATAATATAATGTGTAACTGAACTTTAACAGAGTACGAAAGAAAAGTTAGTTTAAAAGGTTTATAAAATAAAATATTATTCAAAAGTAATCCTAATCAATACTTTTGTGTAATATGAGGATTGTGGATTAGATGTTAAAGACGGGAACGGATGCTTTGATCGTCTTTCTAAATATTACTGAAATACGCATATTTCCTTATGATATTACTATGCGGAAAAATAACGTTTACTTGTTAAAATATATTGCATTCTTTGACCCAAAGAGTATATCTTAATATTTGAAACCTCACCATCTTTCGAAGGCTGCTACAGTTGACCAACTCGCCGTTGTGGGCGACGGCCAGGGCTCCGTGCGCCGTATGGACCACGAACGGCTGGCAGTTCACCTCCTCAGAGGCGGCCGATGTCGAATATCTGTACAAAATATTCATTATTTAATACTATGACTAAACAGTATATAGCTCTTGTATAACACATTTCAAATTATATATAAGAGATAATTTACCTATAACAGTCTTTAACTTCATCATCATCATCAGCTTGTGTTCGTCCACTCCTGACATAGGCCTCCCCTAATGCACCGCCATAGGGGGTTTTTTGACCGTATCTCACCACGCTGGTCCAATGCGGGTTAGCGGTCGGACCGACTTTTTGACCCAAATGTTTGACAAATGCGCATCCGATGCATGGATCATGTTACTTTTCAGACAATTGGGTGATCAGCACAAATTGCCCTAACCAACTAAGAAACAACATTGAAAATTTGTTGAGTCTCCGCGGATTCGAACCCACGACCTTCGGTTTTTAAAGTACACGCCCTTACCACTCGGCTACGGAGGCAGTTTAGCTTACCGGGAAACGATTTTTACTTCCGATCTCTATTACTATAATAAAAGACAGTGTTTTTCTTATTGGGCCTACTTACTACTACTATGCTAAAAATAAATATGTTAGTTTACTCATCATACTAATATTAATTATGATGCTGTTTGTTATCTTTTAAAGCAAACCAAAACCGGTAGAATAAAATTGCTTACAAATAAGAGAAAAGTTTATGCAATTAACACAGCTTTTGTGTGATTTGTACCGTAATATTAATAGCCCACGCGGACACAGCCGGGCAAAAGTTAGAACTCTACCATCCTTTGCAACATTATATACAAAACTATAAAATTTAGGTAAACAATGCTCCCTATCCCATCCCATAAGAAAAGATGACATTGTAATTAGTATGTGTATGACCACTTTGTTGCCATGTGTTATTGCCAATGTTTACACCGATTTAGTACATCTTGCTTATTAAGTCTTTTATAAATACTAGGCAACACTTATGAAAGAAAATTCTCCTTTAAGTACTAAGTATATCAATGCTCAGTTACCAAAAGTTATCGATATATGCCGACCTCTCTAACATGTACAGCACGTGTCAATTTATCTCGCGTGTTGTCAAAACATCGTTTCTAATTGAAAATGCCTTCAAATTTTACTTCAGAACGCGTGTTTTTAGGGTTATCTGTGTACATATATGACCCACTGTTGTAATAATGTTAAGGGATAATAGACCGTTTGTACACGTATTTAAAGCGAGATTCGCCTCAACTTTTGCAATGACGCACTAGAACGTATCTTGTATCACGCGAGATTGTCAGTCAGTTTAGCTGGACTAATTAAATCTGGCAACAATTAACGCGTACAGATACGCGGAGATCGAATATGGATGCTCCTTACGTAAAATCAATGAATGTTTTGACTGAAGTGTTATTAAATGTTAAGTGAAGCGATGATCAAATAAATTAAGAATTTTATATTGGCCAATTAAGATTTGTAATAGGTGTTTACTATAAATAGCAAGACAGTGAAAACAGTGTCGTCATGTATCTAGCTTTCTTATTGATAAACTAGCTAATTATTTCTTTTGTTTAGGCGAATACTAAACATTATTGAATAAGAGGACTTTTACAGATTTGATTTATTATTTTACATATTTAAATTCCGATGTTTCGAACACTTTTCAGCGGCCGTGGTCACAAGGTCCCGTGTATGTATATGTAAAGTAAACGCGATGAAATCCCTAAAAATTCCTTTTATTCAATGATAAACTAGCTGTTGCCACCTGCGTCCGTGTTGTAATGTACATATATATTTAAAAAAACTGTTAAATTTTTAAGAAAAGTGCAGCCTGAGTTATTTTCAGTCACACAGCAGTCATTCAGTGAGGCACGTCAGAATAGGGCCAGCCATTCCAAATTGTCAGATTATCATTCAAAGATCAGCCAGAACAAACAGACAGACATAAACATTAAAAAAATGGTACAAACAAACACTCTGGTTTTATTTATTTGTATAGATAATTGCACTTGCCTCGTGTGTCCAATGCCAAGGTTCCCCTTCAGCTTCCTCATGGCCTCGTCGTTGAATATGTTGTTGATTAGACCCATGCCCTTGTGCGAGTTAAATGTTCGGGCGCTCTTGCCCTCTGACGTCACGATCCCAGCGGACTCCTGACCCCTAGATATGGGAGACAATTGTTATTGTGGTTTTTAATATAGGAATAAAACAATAAACAACTTAAGGTCATGGTTATTGACGTATTTCTTAGATTAATTAGAAGATGAGTTTTTGTTTGGGCAATGATAAAAAAAGATAAATAAATCGATTAATATCAATATTAATAGTTTTGTTATGATTTTGTTTCGATATTGGATCAGCATGGTGGGATACGGTCCAAAACCCGCTAATGGACAGGGGTGTATTAGGGGAGGCCTATGTCCAGCAGTGGACTATCACAGGCTGATGATGATGATGATTGCATAATATGTTATGACTTCATATTGTTTGTAATTTTTTTCAAAGATGTCATAAAAAATAGCCCGCTGAGTTTCTTCCGCCGGTTCTTCTCAGGTATGAGGCGTCCTGTTTCAAACCGGTGGTAGCATGTTTGACAACCAATAAGCAGGCGTAAACTTCTATATTGAATAAAGATATTCCAATTTAAAAGAGTTCACCTTCGGGTAGACATTAGCTCAAAAAATATTTGGAGCAAAGACCAATGGCAAGTTTTATTTTCCTGTAATGCCTTGATCAGATTAGGTTGATAATACGTTTGTTTTTATTATTCATGGCCTTGAGTAATTAGACCGCAAGATAATATAAAATCGATAACCTGGGTTCAGTACTAGTTAAGTTACCGGCTTTTGCTTTGTACATTAATAAAAGTTAACGTGTTTGTGCTAAACGTTGTGATTTGTAAACATCTACATTTTAGAAAGCTATTCGTTTCTTTTACTGAAACTGCTTATAAAAACCGCATTCTTTGATGTCATCTAATGCCTTTTTTATGAAGAATACTCGTTTCATTCAGACAAAAGTACAGTAATGTTCGTACGTTAATGTACTTCTATCTAGGGATAAGCTTTTGCATGAACACCGTTGTACCACTATGAACAATGCTGCTCTTTATGATTGCAATCGCACGAGCGTAAATTCATCTGAAATGAAATTAAGTAAACAATGTGTCATGTTATACTCAATTGGACCAAAAACGTCAGACACCTTATTGGTAGAACATCGCGTGATGATAAAACATGGCGGTTACCCGCCAATAAGAACGCGTTCGCTTCGACACCATTAGCATTTGACATTAGACATTTTTCATATAATTTTTTTTTCCGGCTTTTATATAAGTTTTGACACGATTGTATTCCCTCAAAGATTTCTGCACTTGCTTTTATTGTCTATAAAAGCTGAGGAAGAGTCAGCAGACGCTCATGAAAAACGGCAAAACCAGGGGTACGACCAACCCGCTGCCTACAATGAGACATGGGACGTTACGTCTCGTTTACCCAGTAAATACGCTGACTACAGTGCCTTTCGTACCAAAACACAGTAGTCTTTTTTTCCTACTGCTTTGCGGCAGAAATAGGCACCGCTGTTACGCCACTCTAGTCGGCCCCCTGTAAAAAGGGGACCTACCACCTGATAATTTTGTACACGGCAGTACGAATATGCCTGACTGTACTCAAGCCCAAGTGTGATTTGTACCGTAATATTAATAGCCCACGGGGCACGGCATGCAGGCAAAGTTAGAACTCTACCATCCTTTGCAACATTATATATAAAATATAAAATTTAGGTAAACAATGTATCCCATAAGAAAAGATGTACGACATTGTCATTAGTATGTGTATGACCACTTTGTTGCCATGTGTTATTGCCAATGCTTACACCGATTTAACACATCTTGCTTATTAAGTCTTTAATAAATACTAGGCATCACTTATGAAAGAAAATTCTCCTTTAAGTACTAAGTATATCAATGCTCAGTTACCAAAAGTTATCGATATATGCCGACCTCTCTAACATGTACAGCACGTGTCAATTTATCTCGCGTGCCGTCAAAACATCTTTTCTAATTGAAATTGCCTTCAAATTTAACTTCAGAACGCGTGTTTTTAGGGTTATCTGTGTACATATATGACCCACTGTTGTAATAACGTTAGGGGATAATAGACCGTTTGTACACGTATTTAAAGCGAGATTCGCCTCAACTTTTGCAATGACGCACTAGAACGTATCTTGTATCACGCGAGATTGTCAGTCAGTTTAGCTGGACTAATTAAATCTGGCAACAATTAACGCGTACAGATACGCGGAGATCGAATATGGATGCTCCTTACGTAAAATCGATAAATGTTTTGACTGAAGTGATATTAAATGTTTAGTGAAGCGATGATCAAATAAATGTAGAATTGTATATTGGCCAATTAAGATTTGTAATAGGTGTTTACTATAAATAGCAAGACAGTGAAGACAGTGTCGTCATGTATCTAGCTTTCTTATTGATAAACTAGCTAATTGTTTCTTTTGTTTAGGCGAATACTACACATTATTGAACAAGAGGACTTTTTACAGATTTTATCACGTTTATTTTACATATTTAAATTCTCGACGTTTCGAACACTTTCCAGCGGCCGTGGTCACAAGGTCCCGTGTATTTATATGTAAAGTAAACGCGATAAAATCCGTAAAAAGTCCTTTTATTCAATGATAAACTAGCTGTTGCCACCTGCGTCCGTGTTGTGATTTACATTACATACAAAAAATTAAGAAAAGTGCAGCCTGAGTTATTTTCAGTCACACAGCAGTCATTTAGTGAGGCACGTCAGAATCGGGCCAGCCATTCCAAATTGTCAGATTATCATTCAAAGATCAGCCAGAACAAACAGACAGACATAAACATTAAAAAATATGGTACAAACAAACACTCTGGTTTTATTTATTTGTATAGATAATTGCACTTGCCTCGTGTGTCCAATGCCAAGGTTCCCTTCAGCTTCCTCATGGCCTCGTCGTTGAATATGTTGTTGATTAGACCCATGCCCTTGTGCAGTTAAATGTTCGGGCGCTCTTGCCTCTGACGTCACGATCCCAGCGGACTCCTGACCCTAGATATGGGAGACAATTGTTATTGTGGTTTTTAATATAGGAATAAAACAATAAACAACTTAAGGTCATGGTTATTGACGTGTTTCTTAGATTAATAAGAAGATGAGGTTTTGTTTGGGCAATGGTAAAAAAAGATAAATAAATCGATTAATATCAATATTAATAGTTTTGTTATGATTTTGTTTCGATATTTGATCAGCATGGTGGGATACGGTCCAAAACCCGCTAATGGACAGGGGTGTATTAGGGGAGGCCTATGTCCAGCAGTGGACTATCACAGGCTGATGATGATGATGATTGCATAATATGTTATGCCTTCATATTGTTTGTAATTTTTTTCAAAGATGTCATAAAAAATAGCCCGCTGAGTTTCTTCCGCCGGTTCTTCTCAGGTATGAGGCGTCCTGTTTCAAACCGGTGGTAGCATGTTTGACAACCAATAAGCAGGCGTAAACTTCTATACTGAAAGTCAATTATCTCTCTATACTGAAAGTTCTATACTCAAAGTAAAGATATTTCATTTTAAAAGAGTTCACCTTCGGCAGACATTAGCTCAAAAATATTTGGGACAAAGACCAATGGCAAGTTTTATTTTCCTGTATTGCCTTGATAAGATTAGGTTGATAATATGTTTGTTTTTATTATTTATGGCCTTGAGTAATTAGAACGCAATAATATAAAATCGATAACCTGGGTTCAGTACTAGTTTTAAGTTACCGGCTTTTGCTTTGTACATTAATAAAAGTTAACGTGTTTGTGCTAAACGTTGCATTGTAATTTTTATGATTAGTAAACATCTATATTTTAGAAAGCTATTCGTTTCTTTTACTGAAACTGCTTATAAAAACCGCATTCTTTGATGTCATCTAATATCTTTTTTTATGAAGAATACTCGTTTCAATAAAAGAGACCCGTATTGAGCATTACATACATTCCTAATAAAAGAGACCCGTATTGAGCATTACATACATTCCTATTCAGACAAAAGTACAGTAATGTTCGTACATTAATGTACTTCTATCTAGGGATAAGCGATTGCATGGACACCGTTATACCACTATGAACAATGCTGCTCTTTATGATTGCAATCGTACGAGCGTAAATTCATCTGAAATGAAATTAAGTAAACTATGTGTCATGTTATACTCAATTAGACCTAAAACGTCAGACACCTCATTGGTAGGACATCGCGTGATGATAAAACATGGCGGTTACCCGCCAATAAGAACGCGTTCGCTTCGACACCATTAGCATTTGACATTAGACATTTTTCACATAAACTTTTTTCCGGCTTTTATATAAGTTTTGACACGATTGTATTTCCTCAAAGATTTCTGCACTTGCTTTTATTGTCTATCAAAGCTGAGGAAGAGTCAGCAGACGCTCATGAAAAACGGCAAAATCAGGGGTACGACCAACCCGCTGCCTACAATGAGACATGGGACGTTACGTTTTGTTTACCCAGTAAATACGCTGAATACAGTGCCTTTCGTACCAAAACACAGTAGTCTTTTTTTCCTACTGCTTTGCGGCAAAAGTAGGCAAAGCTATTACACCACCCTAGACGGCCCCCTGTAAAAAGGGGACCTACCACCTGATAATTTTGTACACAGCAGTACGAATATGCCTGACTGTACTCAAGCCCAACATTACCTGTGCTGCAGCGCGACCAGCCCCAAGCAGATGACCTGTGCCACGTCCACCTGTGTTGGCCACTCCCCCGTGCCGATTGCGCCGAACACGCCGCACTCGTGAGTCAGACCTGTGGACAAATATAATCATCATGTTATCACAGATTGCTGAATATGATTCGAATCGAATATAACTTTGGCTACGAAAAAATCCAATGAAACATACATAAATCTAATATAAACTATATTTATGTTTGATCCTCTTATATATATTTTTAATAAAATATAGGTACGCATATATAATATAACAGTACACACATTTTCACATGCGTCGGATGTTAAAAGTCGGTCCAACCACTAACCCGCATTGGACCAGCGTGATGGGATACGGTCCAAAACCCCATAATGGAGGAGGCCCGCATTAAAGGAGGAGGCCTATGTCCTGTCCTTGTTAGGATAATTTGGGCCGATCACCAAATTGTCTGAAAAGTAAAATGATCCATTGCATGCATTGCATGCATTGCATGCATTGCATGCATGCATAATGCAACAACCCGCATTGGACCAGCGTGGTTGGATACGGTCCGAAAACCCCCAATGGGGAAGCCAGTATGTCCAGCAGTGGATTAGCACAGGCTAAACATAATAAAGATGATGATAATACTATCTAGTGAATCCGAAAGTGTATCTTGCACAAATTAGTACTTTAAGAAAGTTCTTTATTAAGCTCGATTGTAGATCGAATCGCAGCATAAGTGTTGTAAAACTCGTTCTTCATTGACGGTTAGAGGCAATAACAAATTGAAAACTTTTCTATATTAGTGCCATTAAACATTGGCATTAGATTTCGTTTTATATCTTATTTGGATCTGGTTGCTACAAATTGATCTACATAAAGATACGACAAGAACCATTTCTTGTTTAAAAGATGATTGTTAAATTTGTTAATAAAAATATGTTATGACAATTTTAATCTCGTTTTATTCAATAACTAGTCATATATACCTTTGGTTTATATAACGTAATTAACATTATGTGCCTGATTTCTTAGTTAGACAGGTAACACTCATGAAGAATTTACAAATTACAAAGTACGTATAAAATATTTCATAGACAATTTAAAAGGTGCGACTACTTTTATCGGACTAACCTTTTTCAGTAGATAAATTTAGCACTTTTTTACATTTGAAATGACATTACATAACATCGAAATAACGAACCTGATTCCACAGCGCCCCTGCCGTACCGCTTGCTCCTTATTTTCACCTCGCCCTGTGTTTTGTCACACTGACAGTTCGACTGACAGCTGTCACCGTTAGTGACATCTGCGCTGAGTCTGTCTGTCAGATCGGCGGCTTGTGAATCTTCCCGCCCTTCGCTCAACTTACATGGCGTCGGTCCAGCGGGACCCTCCATGTTGGTTCTGTAACATAAAGACATAAAAATGCTTGATATAAGAAGTTCAATTATCGCTTAATTAGGGACCAATCATTAAGTACGTGACACATTATGGGAGAGGGAGCGGATTTTTGATTCTATAAAGCTGAGACAAGGTAGGACAAAAAATCACGACATTCTTGAGACGTAATTTATGGATGGCATCTTATTATACAGGACATTGTACTGTATGGTAAGTTTCTCCTACAACGTGGATAAACCTTTGCACTCTGTATTTTTGCTTAAAACTGTAGTGTTCCGGTTTCAGAGATACCGTAGCCAGTGTCAAGTTTAAAAGATAGCGTAATAATTTGGCAAAAGATATTTAAAAGGGAAATAAAAAAGGTGATAAAGGTTCATGCCTCGTACCCGTGTAAAAAATATTTGATTTACTGCCTTGGACTAAGTTAATAGCATCAAAAATAAACAATGTTGACCCTGGGCACCAAAAAAATCCGCCCCGATACTAGAAATTTATTTATGGCGGGAAATATCTGTAAAGAGACGTTTTAAAATTTCGCCGCCCTGGCCACTTGCCCTGACTGCCCCTAGTGTAAACCATCATCAATTTCAAACCTATCGTATGTTAAATTTGATAAAAGGATTCAATGTGTACTACATTTACCTTTGTGCTGCTAATTTACGCACGCCTTATAAAATCATAAGCAGTAGACGTTAACTATTATATAATTTAAGTTTAGTATTTTAAATTACCTTACATTATAAACTCATCTTACGATTGAGTAATTTATAATCTTAATACATTGCCAATTTTTTTCAGCTTCCCGTCTAGACAGGTCTTAGTTTTTTTACCGGTGAAAGGTTTTTGCTATAAGTGATCGATTATCTAGCACTCATTGCAAAAACTATATGTAAATTTAACAAAGAAATTTGATTTGGTACCTAACGACTCTGAGATGTCAGTACTATTTTCTATCTTCAACACTTGAGTCTAAATGTACTAACAACATTGTATCTTTCTATTTTATCGTTTATTGGTAAGCTGCTAAAACTATTTGGTTACCGTTTTAATTTAAGTATTTAATATTTAAAAATGAATATTCGTAGTAAGTTTTGGTTTTAATTAGCAACCATGATAATCATGATTATATGTAATAGTTTATACACATAGTAATCCGTGCGTGATCCAATGAAGTCAATGAAGTAAATAGGAACCTACATAGGCTAATAAGCTTTGTCGAAATCTCTTGTACTCCCCGCGTCGTTTCTGCCTAAGAGAATGGATTCTTGTCTTCAAATAATATTTCTACAGTTTTAGTATGAAGTATCTACTAGTGTTCAAATTTAATTAAATATCATTATATCCCTTATGTAAACGTGTACTTTATTATTTGACAATATTTACCTGCTCTTTAAAACTCCGATCCGTTATATAACTGTGATATTACGAAAAAGAATCAATTAAAAAAAAACACTGTTACAAGACAGTTTCCTTTTACATAGACCGCCACTCAATAGATAGTCCGCGTTTCGACTAACTGTTATTAATAACGATCAACGTTATATTATAACGAACGGCGTTCAGTGACAAAACAACTATGCGAAAATAATACTCGCGTAATAATCGTTTAAATGTCGTTACAACAATAACAACCATCAATAGCGCTTAAAGCTTGCGAATTAAAACAACGAACAGATTGCATTATCTACGAAGATGACGTCAAACTAATATTATCTTCGTTAAGGCCTATTTTATACCAACGTCACTAAATCATCGATCATGTTAAAGTTAAATGGGCCAGAAGGGGATGTCTTTCGCTTGTTCCAAATTACGATATAAAAGAAATTGTTATCGATCGAATAATATTTTGAAGTATTTTTAAATAACAATAAAACTTAAATATGTGGTTGAGACATTTACGAGTACATATTTTTCTAAACATATATTTTTTTAATATTTAAACTACGCCGCTGCGTTGCCGAAAACCCACATTTACTGTCACTGTCGACATTTTATTATACATATTTTGTTTTGGAACATAAGATAGTACGAATTGTTTTCTTATACATCATCATCATACAATTTGCCTAAAACAAAATTAAAAAAGCATTTTAGTTTAATATACTTGGTGATGAAATATTATTAGTTAATATCAATTTTGTGTTAAATGATTATTTATTGCCTCTGAAATTTAAAAAAATAATAATAATACATTTCATCAATGTGATGACTCGTTGAAAAATCAGGGTTAAAATAATCATAGTTTAAGTTTAAACTATAATCAGCTCCAGAATCGTATATACATAAAAGTTCATTGTCACATAAAAACATAAACAACTAATAATATACGTAATTTTCCTTAACATTCAATATCGGCTGACGTAACAGGGGACAGCTCTTACCGAACGCAGAGGTGCGGATAAACCAACCGATTGTGTGTTATTGACTTACCATCTAATTCGTGGGAACGGTAGCTTCCTGCGAACTCTGTGTTAGATGGAGCTTACCAAAGACAAGAGTCTAGAAGCATAACATCAGTGATAAAAATAAAAAATAACACAAACCGAACGCATCCGAACTAGAACACACTTTAATTTACCATACAGAGCTCAGTTCGCCAGTGTGTCCGCACCTTAAGGTGTAAGGTCAACACCGAACGGATGACGAAAATAATAGTGTTGATACACTAAACGGTATTTTTACCAGCGATAGTGTTGTGTAAACAATTAGTTAGCAATTCCACTGCGCCCTGCCGTCAGATTGGACCCGCGGGGGGTCAGTTATCAGCTGACACTAGTATCTTTCCACAACAGGGTTTCACGGTGCTAATAAAGCGACCTAACATAGATAAGATTATTATGAACGCTTCAATATTTAGTGATCATGGCTCAATAACGCTCGGAATTAACCCACACTGAATGATTGATAAAACTTTTCAATTATACACAATTTGCTCAACCTCTACGCAAAGTATAAGCGATTTCTAGCGGGTGTTATGTGTAAAGAAATTTTTTTAATAATATTATATTAATTGTTAGTTTAACATGCATGTTTACGATGCGCGCACACCGTCACGAAAACCGACACTCTAAAGTTAACGAAAGTAAAGTGACAACTGAATTCACCATATTTATTTCTACTAACGTAGAATAAGGCGGAATGTAAATTTTCGTAAATTTTTATCTTTTTACGCCGAAAACCTGTAACACGTGTACACGTGTCCAGGCAAGTACATTTTTATTGACCAGGTAATTTCTGAGATTGGCTAGCTTCTCTAACAAACACAATACAGTATAAGATTGTTTATAGCCATTAAGGGCGATCCGCCCTGTCTCCGCGTGGGTGCAATACTGATATCTGTAAAAAAATTGCAGAAAAATATTCAGCATGAAGGATACATATAAACCTTCCTCTTCAATCATTCTATCTAATTAAAAAACTCATCAAAATCCGTTGCGTAGTTTTAAAGGTTTAAGCATACATAGGGATATAAGGACAGATAAAACGACTTGTTTTATACTTTGTAGTGTTTTAAAAGTTCTATTTCCTTCTAGTATTTAACAATTATAAAATAATTTTGATATGAAGATTAACACTAGACCGATGGGAAAATCTATCTACCTACAAAGACGGCGACCGTCAAATGACTAACCCAATTTATTTAATCTTTATTTTAAATTTAAGTGCTAAAAATGGTAGCTATAGTAATAACACAGGGTATTATGTATGATAATTATATTAATTTATGTACAATTTTACATTTTAACATTTTGTTTTTGTTGTTTGTCTGTGCGCAAAGTGGCTTTTTGCAAGTGTCGCATAATTTATTTGTTTTATTTTTGCACTTTTGTATATAACACTCTCGCCTTTTCCGAATTTCCGGATTTTGAGAAGATCGAGAAGTAGAAGGTGTGGACTCTTCGGGCAAGGGATCAGTTTCAGAGGGTCTCGGTTCGATTTCTACTTTGCCGCTAAGTTCACTTGCTAAATTTAGTATGAAATTCCTTCGTTTTATGTTGGTACCTGACATTTTTTTATACAAAATGAAGGAATTTATACCTGCAAGGTCTAAGATATTGAAAAATACCTGTACAGGCCACCTTCGAGATGCCGCTTTGACACTATATTTTTTTGCCATCTGGTCAGCCACATCCACGCCGTACTTGGTAGCATTGTAAAAAATCACAGTTTCTGGTTTTTTCTTAGGATGATTAGCATCTATATCAACATTTTCATGTAACGTGCTGAGCAATAAAACGTTCTTGTTTCGTTTTCCTTGATAAATTGTAAGGGTACATGTATTACATTTCAGAATTTTTGTTTCAAACAAAGTCATATGAAGTGATTTGACGGAAGGCGGAACCTCTCGTCGTGCCCTGTTCAAAGTTCCTACAATGGTTGTGCGTTTTGCGAGTAAGTTATTCGCCAAGCTCAACGATGTAAAAAAGTTATCAGTGGTTACATTTCGACCAGCATTTGCAAAGGTTCCACTAGACGCATTACTACGGATTTACGAGGCTTTGGTTTTGTGGCCTGCTTTCGTCCTTTCTTAAGTAAGGAAGCCATTGAGCACAAACTTTGAATCTACATCAAAACAAAGCCAAAATTTTATTCCAAACTTATCAGGCTTGTTAGCAATGTATTGAAAAAACCTGCATCTAACCTTAGTAGAAAACAGTTGTTCGTCTACTGTAACGTTTTCTCCTGGCTTGTAGCAAGATAAGCAGTTCTCAATGAATTTCTTCAAACGCCTGATATTAGTGCAAATTTGTCTTGTTGAAGTCGTAAACTTCTCTCAGATCTGTGATCAAATCGCAAAAACTTCATTATTTCCTTGAATCTGTCACGAGGCATAACTTTTGAAAAAAAAATGTATTCCCCATGTTTTACTCCACAACTCATTTACTGGAATATTTTTTGCTCCGTATGCACCTCGAGCATAACATATAGCGATAAAACTTTCCAGTTGTTCCAAAGTTAGTATCCAGTTGTTGTGTCCTAGTTGCCGTTAGCTTCTTCTAGAGTACATTTCGAATATGTCTCAATATAGATTCATCAATCAAAAGCCTCCATGAGTCTGACAAATGTCCCGTAAAATTTCTTCGAGCATATGAGGTAGGCCCTGCTTGCTCAGTTATGATATTGTGCCGTGCTCGACGACCACTTTGAGTAAATCCCATTTGAGGTGTCCATGACGTACCGTCTATAGAAGTGATAAGATTTTGGAATTCAGAATCATCCGAACTATGAGTCCTACCACGGCCTCGACCACGAGCACGGCTGCGACCACGGCTGCGAGAACTCGATCTCAAATCAACGTTTCGTAAAGTTGCTAGAGATATCTGGTCTTCCAGGTCACTTTCTTCCATAGAGGAACTCGAACTGATAGGTGGTACTGTATAATCATCTTCACTATCGCGCTCTCCACTTTCAGAGCCACAATCCGATTCATCTTCACGAATATTTTGCAATAATGAAAGTATTTCTTTATTTTGAAGACTTCGAGACATTTTCAAGAATCAATAATTTCGACAAAATTCACTGGCAGTCGAAACTATACTGTTCATTTGACTAGCATACTACAAACAATGGAAAGGCGTACACTGTTTTGTAGTCTACCTTCTCATATTACAAATAAACACTTATCGGATACCAGCCGTCAAATGACTGCCGCCGTCTTTGTCGGTATATCAAGATTTTAAATAATAAACAAAAGAGATGTGAGTTATTTTCATACATAGTTTCATTTAACTAGCAATATAATAAAGTCACAAAGTTTCAGTACATTAAGTCAAGTGGTTTTTGAGTTATTCAAAAATTAAATTCAAATTGCAGTCAAATGACTGCTCCCGTCTTTCTAGTGTTAACGATACGATGCATAATGTATGTAGGTGGGTTTTGACTTCATCAGAGCTTGGTCAGTAATGTGCTTACTGCTAACTCTCTTTATAATAACAATTGGTAACATTAATAAGTAGCCTATTATAGCGTACGATGTGGGGTTGACTCTCTGTTTTTTAAATGAAAATCAACCAATTATGGGTCTATTATCGGTACTAAAAATTGATTTCCAAAAGTTGCTACTTTTATATTGCCGTAGAAAATATGATTTTCTTATAACTTTTTTCGTTTATTTACTATTTATTTGTTTATTTTTTAGTTGATTTGCAAAATCAAAAAAACGGTTTAACGTACAGCATTGCTATTAGAAGACTGCCTCCATACATCATCAACGCTTCATGAAAAACGGGATTTGATATGTATAAAAATCGCGTAAATAAAACATATAATCAGTTTTTCTTTATAAGAATACATTATATTTTACCTTAAAAATGTTAATAATTGGGGTGATTTAAAAGCAATTACCCACCAACGCGCATTGGGCTAGCGTGGTGGGATACGGTCCAAAAACCCCTAATAGATAGGGGTGTATTAGGGGAGGCCTATGTCCAGCAGTGGACTATCACAGACTGATGGTGTGTGATGTAAAGGCAATTTGTTAGTACTCATTAACTGTCACGTCTTAAATCGAATGCCAGAATGTGTTTGTTTCTCAATATATATTGCATTGATATTATTTTGCTACATACTATGGTTCAACCGATTTAGAATCGAAATAATTGTATGAAAAGTAACCCTTAGCAATAGAGCAGCGTCGTTCGTATGATGTTACATCAATAGGAACTTTAGATATATAAAAGTAATTTCTACATAATAGCGCATTATAGATTCACTAGAAGAGATTTTCCTTCGTATTTTTTCGGAAAACTTCGTATTTATACGTCTCTATATTATACACTGACATTGTTAATTTTGACATTTGACACTAAACAATAAAGTTTCATGTTAATGTATATGAAAATGAAACTCGTTTAATGCGATCGCTCATTGACGGGTGTCAACGTATTCCGATAAAGATCCGAGTTTTCCCGAAGGAAAATAATTTTTCACCAAATCTATACACATAACATACTACGTTAAAAAATCTTTTCTCTGTACAGTTTATGGATCAAGGTAAGTTATGAGGCGTGGATAATTAGAACGATCGATAATGCTTACTTCTCGACACATTTATAACAATATTTATATCCAAACCAATATTAACCTCGCCCTGTTTCTAATTAATTAAATGTTTCTTTAAATTATCAAGTATGATTATCGTGCAGTATAAATAAAGAAAATAATATCGAAACAAAACTAGACCTAAGCGTAAAGAATTAAATGAAATCATTATTTCGTTTTTAAATTAAAATCAAATTGAATCCTATTTTAATTTAAATTACATATTTTTTAGTTAGACCATGTAATATTTTTGTACCTAAGAAAAATATTACACGAACTACACGTAAAAGTTAAGGTTCTTTTTTCTAGGTATTTATCAAAATATCACAGAGATTCATACAGATTAGAATAGATGGATATATGAAGGCACTTACGTCCTAGGACGACTGTCAAAACGCTAACCGATAACTACCTACTTTAGAAACGATATAACATTTCTATAGCTTATTGTTCCACAGTATTCGAACCAAAGAACTCTTAAAGCAAAGTTTACAATGATGACCTTCAAGTCGATTTCGACTACGGCGGGCGATATTAGAGATCGGCCATGTCAGGAGATATCATAATGCAACTGTACGCGCAAACACAGATACACTCCTCTTCCTTTATACTCTCATAGTATAATGGGACGGAAGATCGACACGACCGGAGAGAGGTCAGGCGCAGAACCGAATTTTTACATGCCCCTCCGACGCACGGATCATCTTACTTTACAAAAAATCGGCTGATCAGCCCGCATTGCCCTAAACAACTATGAAACAACTTAGAAAAGTAGTTAAGTCCCCGCAGGATTCGAACCCACCCCAGTTTCTAAATTACAAGCCCATACCATTAGGCTAATGAGCCAGTAAAATTAAATAAAGCAAAAATCCAAAAGACCGCCCACGAACAAGTTTACACTTGTCATACGCAAACATAACGAAAAAATGTATTAAAAACATACACAAGTAAGGAGTTAAACCTTTTGATATAAGTATATTCAACCTTGTCTTAAACGGGAACGATTGATAAAAGAATATTACGCACTAGCGTGAAGAAAACATGACGTTCTTTCAAATTGTTTACAAATAAAGCGCTTTAATATGTCACATGATGCAATAACCTATTTCTTTAATGTTTCTCTTCGTTTACATGACGTGATAATTAAAGATGATTATCATTTATCAGTTAATGCTGCTTTAAGAGATTATTGTACGTATTTTTATGCTAAAAGTTAACATAAAACATAGACCGCTTTTAGCTCCTCTGCTCACGGAGCGGAAAATAACTTATTTAATAATCTATATTAATCTAATCTCTATTAAAACAATCTTTTACTAATTATATATTCATAATTTTTTTTGTCAATTTTTTTCCTATTTTCAACTTTCTAATGCACCTTCCCACATTATCTCTGCATCACTCCAAGGTTGACAGCCAGATAATGTCATTGGCATTAAGTCCGCCTCTGTACTGCTTGTGCAAAAAGATTAAATAAAAAACTGCACGTAAAAATTAGTTTCAATTTAAATATTTATACTCACGTATTAAACGATTTTTAATGGACGTTACATCAGTCACGCTGTACTACCACTTTCAACTACCGAGTCTATGAAGAACGATTCTTTCTACTAAGAGAACGCTAAAACTCCCATTGCAACAACTCGATTAAAATGCAAAAAGAAATAAAAATAATACCAGGAAACAAACAGAATATCAAGTTTAATTCTTTGACTTGACTATAGATACTATTTATTTCAGAATTTTATATTAAATAAGTGTATACATTTATTCTTGTATTATTGTACTTGTAATTTTAAAACATTTATATATATGATGCTAATCATATTTTGGCCTATTATTTCGAGATTTTAGTCAATTACTTGAGTGCAAATTGCAATTCCTTATGTCACAGATCAAAACCAACACGGAATACCGGTTAATATAACCTTGTGTCTACGTTAAATTTGCTCAGCTCCTCATAGATAACGAAATTAATATTCCAAATAGACGCGTTGGCGTCACTTGCTATGTCGCAACCTGCGGCAAATTTGCACTCGACAATGAGAAAAAAATACGTCAAATTTAGTGAACAATTAACTTTTAGTTGATCTATTACTTCAGTTTTATTCTTATTTATTATTGATTATTCTTTTGTTTACGCGAATACTACACACTATTGAATAAAAGTACTTTTTGCGGATTTTATCGCGTTTACTTAATATTTTTTGACCGACTTCCTACAAGAAGGAGGAACTCAATTCGGATCGTATATCTTTTTTTTTTAATGCCTAAGTTTCGTAATGATAAATTATTATTAACGAAAATCTAATTGATAAAATATTCGATTAGAAATCTTAATACGCCTTGTAAACGTAAAAGACTAAAACAAAGAGAGCTTACAAAAGATGCAATAATGCTTCAAATTAAATCCTTGATTCATGAGCTCTATGATCTAATCGGCTGATGACTGCTATATGACCTGTCCCTCGTAAAGCTAATAAAATAAGGTTAAGAACTAACTGATAATAATAAAATTAGTTGCCATAGATAATATTAGGTCACCAAAGTAATAGTTAAAATGGCTCTTATGGCCTTCGCTTGACAAACTGGAGCGACTGTGTGACCGATTTCTGAAAAAGTTTAGCCCAGCATCGGATAGGCATGCATAAAATTTCCACCATAAACCATAGCCGGTTAGTAAAAGAGAGAAAACAGATAGGTAGGCTTTTATGGTAAAAAACCAAAAAGAGAAAAAACTAGAAGGTTCAAGTGATTTTCATGGCTTCGTGCCAGCGACACAATACTTGAAGAAGAAGGACGATCGGGAGTGGTGGCGTGCATTAGGGGAAGCCTATGTCCAGCAGTGGACTGACACAGGCTGACAACGATGATGAATATTCTATAATCTTTGCATATTGCAAATAACAAATGCAATTTTAAATTTTGTTAAAGACATTGTTTCATAAAGCAATATAGTAAAGTATTGGGTTCATTGACCACGGCCAAAGCTCGTTGGTTGTTTGTGATAATTAATCTTTGCATAAACACCTACATCTAATTAGGCTGAATGTGATTACGAAACACTTTCGACACCTAGGCCCGGATCGTATTTCAATCGACACAGCAGTCACAAAGTGCCATTCTATAAACATAAATAGCAACAACAGTCGAATACAAAACCTGTTTGTTCGGTCAATGGGTTGTGATAAAAAATTGCCGTCTACGCAGACTGGTACATAGTGTTATTCGAAAACAGTTATTACAAGTGATCTTGTAGTAAAAAGGGGGTGCAAAATATAAGTCAGAATCAACTTGTAAGCTAAGCAGTATTTTATTTTCTTTTGATTAAGAGATGTGTAGGTGATACGACTTGCTGGAAATTTAGCTAAACAATCCGAAATTACGTTAAACATTACGAGACTGAATATTGTCCAGGATAAATCTCGATCATACAAAGCTAAAGTTCATCTTTAACTAGATCTTTTTTAAATGTTTGTACGACAATGGACTATTGTGATCTGTCTTACTTGCCGAGATATGATATGACGAAGATAGCAAATCATTTTAAGGCGTTACATATAAAAAAAATATTCTGTTTCAATCAGTGACTTTAATTCTGCCATTAATTAAAGATGCAAAGAAGTAAAAAACAATTGCAAAAGGTATAATTTGTGCCCGCTAGTGCAAAGAGCTTCAGCGTTTTCGTCACCCGTAATGCTTTATCTTTATTAACGAGACGACCTTAAAATCGAATCTTTCGATTATTATTGTAACTGTGGCGATAATATTACATTTTAACATAATGAATAAATAAACACTCATTAATAAAATAAAAAAGTTTTATTACATATTCGACGATTATTCGAATAAAGTACTTATAGGTTTTTTCATCGAGTATTCTTATGATTCACTTTTTTTTGCGTTAAACTTCTAATTATTCGATATTTTAATGAATAATTCGATAAAATATTAGTTTGTATTCATTTTATATAAAGTTAAAACAATTACTAGTTTATCATAAAGGCACGAAACAGTAGTTAATATAATGTTAAATCGATGCTAAAAGAAATTAATTAATTAAACAAAAAAGCCTGTAACTTTCTGAAATTGAGAGGATATTATTACTTATTTTATTTTTCTAAATAAAAACGGCGGCAAACGATAATAAAAATAATAGAATAAAGTCTATAGCATACAAGATCGTATCTTTATTGCGAGGTTATAGAAGGAATTGTGATTAAGTTTGTTTTAAAATAAAATAGCATTGACCATTAACAAACTAACAAAAAAACCACAAACCCATTCAACAGTGTCTTGAAATAAATATATTATATTGCGTCATTATGCGTATTAGATGTTTTGAATGAACTCTCCGCTTTGTTTTCTATTTACAGTATGGGCGTATCAACGATACAGGGGACCTATGATTGTGGGGCCAAGAAAGTGGGCCAATAGCACTCTGTCTATTATCTAATACATAGCACTAATTACATCGCAATTGCCATTGGTACAGTATACAGAACGTGATCGTAATCGGGGAAGCTGTGAGACAAAGATCTTTATGAAACAATTTGCGCTACTCTCGAGTATATTCCAGCAAAACATAGTATGAAATTTACGTAGATAGTGTCCTGTCAAACTGTTAGCGCCGAACATACGTCAGTTTTAATCGTTTTTTTGGGAAAGACGTTATGCTTCCAGACTTATGTCTTTGGTAAGCTTCATCTTACACAGAGTTCGCGGGAAACTACCGTCCCCACGAGCTAGGTGATGTTATTGGTTGATCATCGCGCCGGACATTACTCCTTATTAATTTAAATTTTTCGCTTTATTTTTTTAGAATTCGATTGTAAAAACAGGAAAGATATTAAGAGGCCAGCAGAATACCAGCGTTGGCTAATGTCAACGTAATGCTGAGCTAGTACCTTGCCGATCCAGTTTCGATTTATCATTTTTGAGAGCATGTAAGACGAGCAAAACTGAATGAATATATTAGTACGTACTTTAATAAGACTTTAGTAAGTTTTTTTGTTCGTGTTTTTAATATTTTTTATTGTTTCCTGTAGTTGTCATTTTTTTGTCATGTATAGAGCTAATTTAAAAAAGCTATTTAAATATCCTATGTAGTCCTGTTTTGGTAATCGATTGAATGATTTGTAATAATTATTATTTCGTTTTGTTGGAATAATTAAAGCAGTAGTGTCAATAACATTACAAAGTTATGGTTAAGTAATATCGAATGGAAAGAAAAATTTGCCTAGAATTTTCTTGTCCATCTTGTCTCCTCTTATTAGTTTACACTTTTCAGTTTACGATAGACATCGCGCCGCTGCTCTTTTTCATACTAACCATATTATTCAGCGAATTCGTCGAGTGCAAAAACATTGTACACGGTTAGTAGGCCTGTTTAATTATCCAAGAAGTGCTCGCTAGCTGACGCTGTCCTATTGGCCTATTTACTTTAAAATCATGAGAAACTCTATATAAACTCTCTAAGATATAAAAAGATATGAATAAAAAAAATTAAAGACTTTTTTTTCGTCGCATAAAAAATTACTTCTATTTTAATTAAGATTAATTTATGGCACGAAACTGTCATCAATACTATAATAACTTTGAGCTAAAACCTTACAAACAATTCTTCCAAAAATCGTAGAGTCATATATACCTACCGGGTTAATAAAAGTGCATTTATTGAATCGAACTAAAAGTCTACAAAACTAATAATGTTCGAGTCGATTATAATGATTCGATGTTTTAATCGATTACGTCTATATCATACGCCCTATGCCTCTGCTCTGAGCTGACAGAAAGCCGACTAACCAGGGGAAGAACAGGTGCAGAACCGACTTTTTACACGCCCATCCGACGCATGCAACATCTTACTTTACAGACAACTAGAGAGTAATTAGCCCGTATTGCTCCGACAAACTAGGAAACGACAATGAATTTAGTCGATATAGATACGAACCCACGACCTCCGATGTAAACGGCAAGTCAAAGGAGGCAGATTTGAGCAGTAATCAACCGTAGGGTACACGTCGAGCTAAGCAAGAGATATTATGTCGATAAAGTCTGAAGTTAAGCTAAAACGTTCATTTTGGTCAATCGCCAATGTCACGCGACGTTTAACCAACAAAAAGCATTAAGTGTTGCAGTTAATTGAGTTTGACTAGTAACTTTATAATTTCCATGTCCATTTTGGGGCTTTTTTGGCATACTGTGTCCTTCAAACCGAAACACAATGTCATAATGTTTGTACACTAAGTCAGCAAAAACATACACTGCTGTGGTAGTTACCAAGTCTATATCCAGAAGATAGACAATCTACCAATTTATAGTAGTTCAGTATAAAATACACCATAAAACTTTTATGGTTTTTTATCGATGACATCTAAAATAGTTTACACAGCAATAAAGACTGTAAAACTTAAATAAAAGTGTACATTTTATAAATATGTCAACAATTTATTTATTAAGGCAAAACAATTTGAGCTAAATGAATTTATAAATTGTTTAAAAGACAATGAGCAATAAGTATTTTTTATAATAGGTTTTAAATAATTTAAATGTCGCTTTGATTCATTCGCCCTCATAATTTTTGTAATTAGAAAGATCTTCATATCCATATCTTGATAAAGTTAAAATCCTAATTATGCCCATATAATTATAAGATTATTATTATTATTATAAGATTGCTTATAAATATGAGCCTTTTTTATTAATTACTATTTTTCTTCTAAATTAGAGACATATTTGAATTTATGCTAATAAGGATAACAAGGTTTTTTTTTTTCTTATCAAGGAGACTTCTTGCACAAAATTTAAAATTCTTTATATATCTAAAGCAAATTTTCAAAGTAAAGTAGCATATAAAATAGTAAAAAAATGTACCTTTGTGTAAATGATTAACTTGTGGCAGTAACTTGACATACTAAGTTGAAAGTTGTTAAGAAAGCAGTTTCAAAATAATTTAAACAATTATCACTGCTATTTAAATGTAGCATGTTAACGATAAAATAGTGTAGACACAGGCCTCCAATGAATGAATAAAAAAAATTGCTCGATTCATATTCAGAAATAAACAGTCAATGCAAATCCAGGTAATAGCAAAAATTAAGTCACTAGTTTAAAATGTAGGTGTCAGATCTCTCGGAACAGATGTTTTAAGCTGAGTTATCCATATATATAGATAACTATAATAAAAGCATTGCTTAGGTCTTTCAAAGTATTACACCTTCTATATATTTGTGGTATGATGAATGAGAGTGAAGTGAGACTAAAAAATATACTTATCAACTAATTTTATAAAGATTACACTCAAGTACATCAAAGTTTACGCTATAAATGATCTGTAGCTTCATAAGCATGAAAGTTACACCTTTTGTTCTTCAAGTCCACAAAAAGATGTTTATTAAACTACTTTTTAAACAATAGATACTTTTATTTGAAAGATTACTTGTAATATAATATTTTTTTACAATAAATTTTATAACATCAATGTTAGAACTAAAAAGAAACTAAGAAGCAAAGAAATATCTGAAATATAGTGTATTACGTTTCATAATACAATTTACTATTGACATTCTAATTATATTTTAATTGTTATACTTTTTGTCTTTAACGTTTACAACTGTTTTAAAATTAATGAGAACAGAATTGTTCATACCTGTAGTCGCATGATATTAACATACTAAAATATTTATTATTGAAGGATTAACTTATTTATTTGAATAGTTGGTTCATAAAATATAGTGATCAGTTTTCTTACAATAAACCCAAAAGTACATAACATAACCTGAATCATATACTGATTCACATCAGTTTCATTTATATTGTAAACAATTCTCTTATATAAAGATAACATTTTTTGTAGACAAAAACTTGATAAAAATAAATGGTTTTTGATATAACTTCACTCCAGTAAAAGTTTAAAAATCAATAATATACGAGTTCCAACCAATTTGCGAAAGTTGTAATTTTACAGCCATGCTTCAAAAAACATAAATTAATACAAGTTATGTGCCTAGTTATGGAACATTTGTTCCGCCAGAGTGAATTTACTACTTTTCTTTCATAAAATAAAGTTTAGTGCCATATAAAAACGCATGTCGCTAATGAAAACTAAAATAAAGTTAAAACAACACGAGACATAATTATACCATGCGTGATATCTTTTTCTTGTCAAAGGCCACAAATGGCACTGCAGTTTTCTCTCAATTAAAAATATAAAATCTAATTTATAATAGTAAGTAGCGCAATTCCCATAATGTCACTAAGTTTCTAACAGCTGACTTGGTTAATAAAGTTACATTCAAGAGTAGAAGTCAATTAAATACTATTCACTTACCTATTCATGTGCGTATAGTACAAACTTTAATAACTTGCAAAAATACTGTAACAAAAACTAATTTATGTAGCGTATTGAAGCGACAAGTATCAAGAAATAATTGACTGTCCGTACATTACATTATTTGAATTTGAATTGAAGTTGACTGCGCGTGAGATTGAATAAGCTCATTGTGCGAATGAAACAGCAATATTCATACAACGGCCAACAAGTTTTAGTACTTGATTGCTGCAGATTTTTCTTATTTCTGTATAAATCCGAAGTAACTTCCTTCGCTTCGTCTTTATAATTATAAACATAAAAAGTAAGACGTTATACGTTATACACTTTTAACGTAAAAACTTTAAAAGTTACACTGGTTACCTTCTATGTTTAATTAAATCAAAAAGAACCAAAAGGAATCCTATACTAAAACATGTTATCACTAGTTTTAACATTTTATTTCTATACGGAGCTTATATATTTTAAAATTAAAGTGCAAAATCAATTTAAAATATAAAACAATGTATTCAGAATTCGTAGAAATGACATATATAAAGAATCAAGACCATTCAATCCTATAGAATATGTTATCGCAATCATGTCAGACGTAAGCTAGTGCGTAGAGTTGAGCACGTGGTTGTATACAGTGAATACTGGTCGTCAAAACTTTATAAAAGGCTCTCGCTTTTGTATAGATTTGTTGTAATTTATACATTGTCACGTAAACTCGCCTCACTGACGTTTCGCTCGTAAACCGATAGAAATGTCCAATCCAAAAGAAGGTAAGGTTTTCCGTTCCTTTACAATAAGTATAATTCGGCTCGGTTAAGATGTTTGTACGCTGCTTTATGTTTTGTCTCACTTTACTGAAGTGGACTTGCTTCCTCGTTTTTGGTAATAGGCATCTAATAAATTGTACGTTTGACCTTGAAACGAATAAAATTTTTTGCCGCTATTGCAAATTGGCTTAGCGTGTGAGTAAATAAAAGATCGTTTTCGACGAACCAATAGTTTAAAAAGAAATAATAAAAAATAAAATAGGAGGTATATAAAGTAAGTAGATTGAATAAATGCTTTTAATATAATGTAACTACGTAAATTATTATGTATAAAGTACATTTAAAATACATTTTACATATAAGATTTAAATATTTTTTTTACATGTACGGTTTGTAAAAGAAATATTTTTCTTTAGACTTAATAATTAAGTAAACACGTATAAAGTGGAATTCCAACTATCAAATATTCCTGAATGTGCACCCCTTTACTTTGCTTTTACACTCGACCTTAACTTCTTGCCCCGCGCTTGTATATTGCACTCTAAAGGTAGGGCAGACAGGTATCACATGGTGTCGAGGTAATTAAAAAAAGGTTTTTTTTCTATTTACCACAGAAACATTCCTATTGTAATGTACCCAAATATCGTACGAATAATATAATCAAATGTATGCTTTCAAAACAAAACGTCTCTAAATACCTAGGTACTTAGGATAAAATAATTCTAATATTGTTTCAGTTGGTGGGTTTAAGCTTGGCGGACTTATCATAGAAGGCAAGACAAAGCAAGTTTTCGACTTGCCGGAGCTTCCCGGCCATTGTCTTCTTCTGAACAAAGACAGGATCACTGCCGGTGATGGCGTCAAAGCGCACGATCTGGAGGGAAAGGCGGCCATCTCTAATCAGACCAACGCAAAAGTTTTCGAAATACTCAAAGGAGCCGGTAAGCGAATCTATAATCTATACACATGATTCAGTGTATATATATATATTTTATTTTTAAAAAGATATTTAAAAAAAGAAATAGCTACTATAGAGAATTTAAAAAGATTTTTTTAATAATAGTGTGTTTATGGAATGTTTATGGCAAACGATCAAGAGTTTCTTTAAGTTTTCGTTTAAGGTACTTTTCAAACATAAATATTTTTTCATGCCTCTAAAAGAATATGTATTATTTATTACGAAAATAGTTTTAACATAATATTTACGCTATTAATAATTTCGTCATAAATCAAACGTAAAGATAATGATGACAATACTATGCAATATCCTATTTGTATTGCTCGCAGTTGCTCCTGACTGGAGCAATAACTACAGATTAATTATCTGTGCTCGTAATTATTATGAAACGAGGTCCACACATTTGAAACTTTAGGTCACATTGTTGATACGATGAGAAAATAATATAAACAATCAATACAATCGACAACATACGAATATTGATTAAGATTGTTGTATTGACCTCAGATTAAAAATATCTCTTACACCATCCAATAGCATGGTAACAGTTTTTTTACTGATATAATGGTTTATATTTTTCTGATAATGAAATGATTAGAAATAGTTGCCAAGTCTTGTCTTTTTGACCTACTTCCCAAAAGAAGAAAGAAGAAATCACGATTCGGAGCGTATTTTTTCTTAATGTTACTCCGCCCCTCGTTGCTCGCTCCTAGTGCTCCGATATTGTTCATTATGTTTTTAAATGATATTTATTCGCTGTCATTTGGTCCCTTTTTAAAAAAATGATACAAAGTCTAATAGATATTTAAGAAATTAAGAATTAAATTACAGATCAGTTGATCAATTCAAATGAAGATTACAAACGACTGCTAAACTATAGATAAGACTTAATAGATCTAATATAGCTACTTGAATTGACCATAAAGTCCGCGCGAATTCTATACAGAGAGCACGTTGTTACCTTCTAATATTGCGTTAAATTGTTATACGCTGTTTGAAGTCGGTCTTATATTTTGTTAAATTTTACTTGTCTTATTCAATCGATATTTTTATAAATGAAATGTACTCCAGTTCAATTTTAATTACGGCGGCTGATCTATATTAGAGATCAGACATCTACGTGAGAAATATAATCACTCTTAGAGAAAGCTCTCATTCTATCTTTTACCCTCAATGGTCGTTTGAGATGAAAAACCGCCACGACCCGAGAGAAATTGGGTGCAGGACTTAACATGTCCATCCGACATGAATCATTTTACTTTATAGGTAATCGGCGGAACAGCCCGCATTTCCCTTACCAACTAGGAAACAGCAATAAAAATTTCTTTATCCCCGTAGGTTTTTACCAAAGTATTGTAGGCGTTAGATACAAGAAAAAATTACATTAAAATTTTAAGTCTAAATCTAATGCCGCCAAAAGTTTTTTCTTATATTAGACCATACTTATATCATTACTCCTTTGAATAGCATATCGATTATTTTCAAACAACGCAATCCAATTCGCAATTCATAGCGAACTTTATGATGTTAGGTTAAATTTTCATTGTTTATAACAAGTTCATTTACTCTAACTCATACAAGATACCTTATGTAGAGAATCCAAATAAGATTTAAAATTCTTTTAAACGAATCTATAACATCTTTTTGGCGAAATTCAAAGATAAACGGCGTTAGAAATCTGTTCGACTAAAATAAAGGCTTTATATTGATCAAGCAACGCCTCTTGCTTTTTATTCTTCTATTCGATTTTGACTAGACCTCCACCATGTATATAATCTGTCTAATGGTGCACTAACGTCTACTATAAAAGAGCACTCTTTTGGTACAACTAATTAGTACATTCATCGTCATTAGAGTATGTATTTAGAGATTATTTTCTCACACACCGAACCCTCTTTGGATGCGGTATAAGCAATGTCGTCAAATAGTAATAATTTTTCACAAATTAGTTTAGATGGATATAACAAATCTTTAGTTATGTGACGTACGTGCGTCCAGAGTGTAAGTCAAATAAATTTTACAAAATCTATAGGTGCATAGACTCTTAGTTTCAGATTGCCTGGAGCGAAGGGTTCATTACTAAGGCATGTTATCAATCAAGTAGTAATTACAGCCATAATATCCTTTGACACACAAACGTCCCTTTACACTCTTTTAATTTATTAACTGATATTAGCTGATCGTTTTCTGGGACCTCGTTAGTTCATTGTCGCTTAGTTATAGATATCTCGGTGATGATTCGTTTCATCTTTGGTATGGTATGGTATGGTAATGCAGTTTATTTATCCACTGCAGGCATAAAGACGGCATTCGTTAAAACTCTAACATCTACATCGTTCGTGTCGAAGAAATGCGATATGGTGCCCATAGAGTGGGTTACCCGTCGCCTAGCAACGGGCTCCTTCCTCAAGAGGAACCCCGGAGTGCCAGAGGGATATCGCTTCACGCCAGTCAAAGTGGAGACCTTCTTCAAGGATGACGCAAACCACGACCCCCAGTGGTCGGACGAGCAGCTGCTGTCTGCCAAGATTGAGGCCAACGGCGTCGTTATTGGTAGGTTTTTCTTTTATTTGTATGACGCTTTTTACTGCCAGTGTTTTATTTGGCTGTAAAAATGCAATTGTTTTTAAATAATCAAGGAACGGATTACTCTACAGTAGGCAAATGCCTATAGGCGTGTGCTTTAGAAACCGGAGGTCGTGGGTTCGAATCTTCGGGGACTCAACAATTTTTATTGTTTTTCCTAGTTGTTGCAATTTGGGCCGATCACCCAATTGTCTGAAAAATAAGATGATCCATGCCTCGGATGGCATGAAAAAGTCGGTCCACCCACCAACCTGCACTAGATCAGCGTGGTGGGGTACGGTCCAAAACCCTCTAAGGGATAGGGGTGTATTAGGGGAGGCCTATGTCCTGCAATGGACAATCACAGGCTGATGATGTGAATTGGCGTCTAAAGGTCGGGTATTCTTATTGGTTACATATGTAATTTGCAGTAATAATTGCAGTGTTTAAAATTAGTCCTTCTTTTAATTTGTTAATACCATCTCTTTTTTGGTTCAAGTAGATATAGTGTCAACTAACTATGATCTAAGTAATTGTCAGAAGCATGTTAGGAAGGCAAGTACAGATTTTAAAAAAATCATTCTAAAATGTGTCGTTATCGGGTTGACATTTCAAAAAACTGATATTTCTATGGTCAATAATAAAAGTTCCATCGATGATTTTTTCTCAGGATCAAACTATATTCTATATACTGCAGGTTACTTAAAGATTGTGTTTTATTACCGGTTTCGATACAGTTCTCGGTCCAGTTCAATATTTCAATACCAAATAACGTTGATTATTATTGCAATAGCTTAGTTGCTTATGCATTCCTGGTACCTTATGAAGCACCTCACGTTATTGACAAATATCAACGTATACGGAAATGCTTCGCGTGAATAGAATTTTTGACGACACAGGAAGTATTTTCTATTAAGCTAATAGAAACACTAAATAGGCTGTGCACAAATTGTTTTCTATTTTTAGCGTACAGGTAAAAAATCTTCTACGTGTTTTATTACAATTATCATTTTCCTTAAAAAAAGACAATCCATGTATTGGATCCTTTGAACGGCTCGTTGAAGTGGCAGTGGGCCGGTCACGTGGTCCGAAGAACGGATGGCCGATAGGCCCATAAGGTTCTGGAGTGGAGGCCACGTTTAGGAAAACGGAGTGTTGGTCGACCCCCGACCAGGTGGGATAGCGATCTCCGTGCAGTAGCCGGTTCAAGTTGGCAGCGAGTAGCAGGGGATCGGCTATCTTGGCGTTCATTTAAAAAGGCCTATGTCCAGCAGTGGACTGATAGAGGTTGATTATGATGATGATGATATATTGGATAGTTGTCTGAAAAGTCAGTTCATGTTTGTACAACACCGATCAAAATCATCCAGTCGGGTCATTTCATGTCTCGGACGTTCTTTGTATTAACTGTATTAGAAGTCCACCAAAAGATAATTCTGACAAAACACATAGGAACCAAATAAGAAATACGGTGATTCCAAAATCGGCTGTTTAGAGACTTTCCGCATATATGCATGCTTTTATGATATAAATATATAGATTTTACGTTTATGAAATACATTTTTGAATTAACTCCTACAGGTCAAGACGAAGTGGACTATATGAAGAAAGTGACAGCACTGGTGTTCGAAGTGTTGGAGAAGGCGTGGGCCCTCAGAGATTGCGCTTTGATCGACATGAAAATAGAGTTCGGCGTCGACACAGAAGGTGAGTTTCACCGTAATATAGCCCCAGCTGATTCTAGTCTACTTCTTTCCATAGCACAAGCGTAATGTTTCTTCCTTTCGTGTTAAAGCCTAGTTAACTTTAGCTGATCAAATGCCCATTAGGCGATACGATAGCGTTCTCACTATAGCTTACTAGGCTTTTACTACATCCATGGCCTATCGGTATTGAACGTTGCTTAACGATCCGTACGTTGTGGGTTCGAATTCAACAGATATCAACAGAGAGCACCGATTTTATCCCCTTATTTGGCTGCAACAGATATATATTCTGATGTGCTTAAAATTAATATAAGTGTCAGTAAAAACCGAGATTAACAGTCACTACATAGTATAAAACAAAGTTGCTTTCTCAGTCCCTAGATCCCTATGGATGGTTAAATCTTAAAAACTATGCAACGGATTTTGATGTCTTTTTTTTAAATATATAGAGTGATTCAAGAGAAAGTTTTCTTTATAATTTATGCATAATATTTTAGAGAAATGCTAAAAAATGATGTCTGTAAAATCTATGGCCTTTAATTATTCGTATTGCACCCGTGCGGAGCTGGTGAGGGTTGCTAGTATATGTATGTTATGAAATCTGTTTAGTATTAAATTTACTTAATTGGGTTTTAATATTAGATGAAAGAACACCGGAAACGGTTTTACAGTAATATTAGATGAATTAAAAGCTTTAAAACTAAGAATATGGCGGCAGGAAGCCGAGTATAAATCACTTAGTTTAAATCGCCTTAAGTCTTATTAAACCGGAGTATTTACATGTTTAAATAACAATCTAATTCGAGAGAACAATAACAAGATATGATGTAAATTTTCAGGCAACATACTCGTCGCTGACGTCATCGACTCGGACTCCTGGAGGTTATGGCCTTCTGGTGATAAACGCCTTATGGTCGATAAGCAAGTAAGAAATTATCCGTTATCTGGCAAGTTTGGTGAATTTCTGTTAAATATGTTTTTATGATGAAGTTATACGTGATGCAATTAAAAGAAATCGTTGCATTACAAGAAAAATTCACATTTACGCATTTAGCGCGTTACCTGTTATATATACTCGACTTTTTAAAGAATATCCTCAGAATTAATAATATATCATATTAGTATTTTTTTATTAAATATAAACGTATATTTAAAGCCATTTCAAGTTGGCAGTCAGTAGCAGGGGATTGGCCGTCATGGCATTTATCGAAAAAGGCCTGTCCGTCCAGCAGTGGACGAATGAAGGCTGCTAATGATAATGATGATGCGTATATTTTAGGTCATTCCGCTGGGTGTGTGTCAAAAATAACGCTGTTTAATTTAGGTCTTCCTCAAAAGAATCATAAAAGCATTAGATTAGCATTTTTTTTTACAAACAAGTACCAACAGTCGTTTCCAGTGACGTCTACTTTTCACACTATCGACTTTTTCGTCGATCAGCCATTGATGGTTTAGAGAGTATAACGCTGGTCGATGAAAAAAAAACTATATTTAAGTCTCTGTTTTAAACAAAACACGAAAAATTAAATAAGCAGAATCAAAGATTCAACCCAGCTTGCTATCAAAAGAGAGGGAGGGAGGGACAAAACAAAAGAAAGAGAAAAAGAGAGAACGAAGGAGAGAAAGTGACAAAATGAAGGAGGGAATGAGAGAGAGGGAGATAGAACGGAAAATAAAGAGAGGCAGAATGAAAAAAAGAGATTGTCAAAACACCTAACGTCTAACGTTTTATAAATCTCTCTCTCTCTCTTTTTGCTTCTTTAGGCAGATAGAGAGAAGAGTAGAAAGGATGTTAGAGAGTAGAAGTCACAAACATTTTTCCTTTTAAGGTGTACAGAGACCTGAAGAACGTGACTGCGGCCGATCTGGACACGGTGAAGCGCAACTTCACATGGATCAAGGACCAGCTGGACCACCTCAAGCCCACCATCCACCACAAGGTTGTCGTGTTCATGGGCTCGCCGCAGGACCGTGAGCACTGCAACAAAATCGCCAATGGTACGTTTGAGCTTTCAATATTAAACTTAATATTATCAAAGTGTCTCTATATGTTTATATGAGTTTATGTCTATACAATGAAAAAACACTGTTTTTTTTATTTAACAATCAGTTTTATTGTCTATAAAATTTATAAAATTGTATGCCTACTGCATATTTCCTAGACCTTCCAAAGTTTAACTGAGAGACTATGCTATTGGCATTAAGTCCGCCTTTTACCATTAATGTCTACATAATGTGTAAAGTAAAATGAATAATGCCTAACTGTACTCGCGCAGAAACATAGAGCGATGTTACTGATGGATTAACGCGTGGGAATTGCAAATGGCGGCCAGTAGGAACGCGCCCATTTTACAGCGCCGTTAGTGTCTGATATTAAAAGACTTTGTCTACAAAAAGTCTTTCTATAATTTGGCTAAACTATAATTACTATTCATTTTACTCGAATGATAGTATTTAATATATAAGTTACTGGAAAGTGTTAAAAGCCTCTAGATATTATTTTTATTTATTCTTATCGTCAAGACAAATACATAAACTCCATATGTCATTTGGCTTGGGCATGTTAAAAATTCACAGGACCATATTAACTTCGCTGAAGTGTTTATAACCGCTTCTTTTGTACAGATTAATTACATGTATTTCATATGCTTATAATACACAAGTGTATGAACCATTACAGTTAAAGACAATAGGCCTTATGTCAAGGAACACTATTTATTTATTTTTTTTAATTCCAAACAGCCGCCAGATCCCTAGGGCTGGACGTGGACCTGCGCGTGACGTCAGCGCACAAGGCCACTGAGGAAACGCTACGCATCATGCAACAGTACGAAGACACGCACGGCGCCCTCGTCTTCATCGCTGTGGCCGGTCGGTCCAACGGATTGGGGCCAGTGCTCTCTGGCAACACCTCGTACCCGGTCATCAACTGCCCACCCCCTTCGGATAAGATGGTCCAGGTACATTACTACAAATTATCACTGTAAAACAAAACCAAATTATATGTGTAAATTATAAAGTCCTTGAGCCTTAAACCCTCCCGGATAAGATGGTCCAGGTACATTACTCAAATTATTCATGTAAAATCAAAACCAAGTTATATGTGTAATTTATAAGTCCTTGGCCCCATTAATACCCCTTTCGGATAAGATGGTCCAGGTACATTACTACAAATTATCACTGTAAAACAAAACCAAGTTATATGTGCTAATTTATAAAGTCCTTGAGCCCCTTAAACCCTTCGGATAAGATGGTCCAGGTACATTACTACAAATTATCACTGTAAAACAAAACTAAGTTATATATGTAAATTATAAAGTCCTTGAGCCCCCCTTAAACCCCCCTCGGATAAGATGATCCAGGTAAATTAAGCAGTACATTACTACAAACTATCACTGTAAAACAAAACCAAATTATATGTCTATTGTATAAAGTGAAGTCCTTAAGTCCAACTGTAGTGGTGTTTTACCTAAACCTTTTTTTAATAAGTTTAACTAAAAAGTGCGTTTAGCGATTTGGATTTCGAGGTTGACATAAGAACCAAATAATACCTAATTTATGTGTCAATTTCCAATTACATGAGTTTGACATACGACATTAACAAATATTTCATAATTTTGGCATGTAACATGTCTTATTTATTATTCTTTTTGCCATATGCCAAACAAAGTAAACTATATTGTTACAGAAAATTACAACACTCATAACTTAGTCAAAAATCGATTAATATCGATAATAATATTCGATAACATATTTCATTGAAATTTCCAGGATATCTGGTCGTCACTGTCCGTGCCCTCCGGCCTGGGTTGCGCGACCGTCATCTACCCCGACAGTGCTGCCATAATGGCCGCTCAAATCATCGGCCTGCAGGATTATCTAATCTGGGGCAAACTCAGAGCTAAGCAAATCGAAATGAGCGCATCCCTAAGAAAGGCCGACAAGGAAGTCAGAAGCAATTAACAACACTACAAGATTCACAATGCATTTTTAGATGTAGTGTTTTATACAATTTTATAAAATATCTCGTTGTTCGGATATCTTTATTTTATTGTCATGTAATTGAAACGAATAAGCAAATTTTTATGAATTATTTTCCTTTGTGCTGCTTTGCGTTTTACCTACATATTTTAGTATATATAAAAGCAGCTAATTGACTCTGTTTGTTGTCTCATGTTTAAATATAGTTTCAATGCAAAGGAATCTCTTTACGAGAGTTACAATAAAGCATTCCATTAAATGTTTTTAAATTTATTTTTGTTTTAATTTTCATAACTGAAAGCCACAGTGGAAGCATTAAAACATTGATCGGTATTGATTTACATTACGTCCTCTTTACAGGAGCAATATCAATTAGTTTATACTCATTCACCCTATATTCAAATAACGTTTCAGTTATCGATAAGACAATTTGTTTTTTAATTGAATGTTTATTTTCTTTTTTCTATGTTATGGGTACTCACGGTCAGGGCGCTAGAAAACATGCTTAAAAATAAGAAGTTACTCTTAGAAAATACATTTAGTTATAAACTTTTCACGTAGATTATGAATAGTTGATAAATTGCAAAAGAAGTATGCAAAAATCATTCAGCGAAGATTGTATTAAAGGGCGAAAATTATAATTTTTAAGGATTTAAAGAAAATACCGTCGTTTCCCACCGAAACGTAAATACGACTATCTTGCAGCCGTTAGACACATCCAGTGTAACGGATTCCCTGCCGCCAGACTGGTCAGCAGGGACATTTGGAGCTCCTCGGCCAACAGCGCATGTATACCTATGTGCTTTCGAAGGCAGACGGGCCATAGGATGCTACGTCTCTTTTACACAGTTTCTTTCTTTTCTTTCTACAAGAAACCGCCACCGCCACCTTCTACCGCCTCTTAAATCCTTTCTCATATCGCTTTAGCAAGGGGTCGCAGGTGCTCTTTTCGGGAATGTTGGGCCACCCGGACCGTTCCTTAGGTGCCGTGCCGGAGCAAACAGCACAGAACCTACTCTTGAGCCCTTCTCTGGACGTCGGACCCCTGTTGCCTTACATCACTCTTCTGCGGATAGCCAAGGCTTTTCTACCTTCACCCAGGATGCCCTAACTGTCACACTGAACTGATGTTCATGAGATTTAAAGAACTTCATTACTATAATATTATAACTAACATAACTCTCCTTCCACACGAGCCTCAGTGTTAGGCTTAACCTTCCCATTAAAGTAGAAAAAAAAAAAGTGTTCGGAAACTCCACAACGAACTTTTCGTCTTCAATCATCGTTTCGTAACATCATTTTTGTATTACGCAATATTTATTTACGGTGCATATATATTAAATATTTGTAACTTTTTTGTGCTTATTGAACTAAAGTCAGAAGAAAATATTGTATATTAACCAATATTATGTAATGTTTTGTCACATGTGCGCTTAACGTTATAAGGTTAACATTAACTTCAAAGACTAAAGTTAAGTTAATCAAAGAAAATACCACGAAAAGTCAAGAAGTTTATTGTGAACCTTGTTTTGGCAACATCTGGTCCTGAAATGTCAATGTCAGCAAGTTTAATACGGAGAAGTGTTTTGAGTTGTGGTGCGTTACTGAAAAATATACCTGCAAGACAAATATTCACATACAAAATGTCTGAAAAACCGACAGACTATCTTGCTACTAACGGTTTTGAGAGCAAGACTCCGTTTCTGATTGGCGTAGCTGGAGGAACAGCAAGTGGGAAGGTTAGTGTATTGCAGTATGAAAATATTGATTTTTATTCATTGGGGATATGCTTACGTAATTGTTGAGAGTTTTGACCTCAATTCTGAAAATATTTCCGAAATAGAAAAAGCAATATACATTTAATAGTACGTAATTTAATACTATGTCGTTGTTTAAAATGTGCCCTAACCTCACTCCTACTAGACTACATGTTTGGACAAATTTATTTTAAAAATTTAATTTTTCTTACCAAGCTCCAGTTTTTTAATATTCTAAATAGCCTAGAACACAACTTGGTTAAATAATAAATTTCTCTTAAAAATTAAACAATCTTTTGAAATTATCATTTAAGTTCTTCTCAATTATGCAAAAGTCTATCATGTTTCCTAGAAATTGAAGCCAGGTATTGTGTACAAAATGTAAACATCCTTGATATAACACAAAGGCACCAACATTCTACAGATATTTGATATGTTTAGGTAATTTTCTTAGTTGTTTTGAAGTAATGGAAATGTTTAAAAAGTGTGGATTATGTAAGTAGATACAAAACTGTCCAGAAATGTGGTATTTATATAGGTATACTATGAAAGAAGTATTTTTCTTTGTCCCAGATATAGGTTGACTTCTAATCCATACAGATTTATCTAAGTCTGGTATTTATACAAATGATGACAAGTTAGTTGTTGGTAATTTTGTAGGCCCTGATTTCCTATAATGACAGCCAAAGATGGTCTTAAAACCTGTAAAGAAGTGAAGTGATCATCTTACTAATTTTTATAGCCAACCAAATATGAATGATAACTCAAAGTAACATTTTCACTGGATACATACCCATAACTTTGGTTTTCAAAGCAAGGCCCAAATATTTCAGGCAATGCAAAGTACAATCATGTTATAATTGAAACAGTACTCAAAACATTCATTGTCCTAGAGTGTAAAACATTATTGTGACTTGAAATTATGTTAAGATCCTGCTCTTTTTACTTTATGAGATCAACAATAAAACTATTTGGGAGCAGGTCCCCTCATACATGGGGCCATCTGGGTGGTATTGCCACGGTGCCTATTTCTGCCACAAAGCAGTAGTGTCTAAAATAGTAATGTGTTCGGGTTTGAAGGGCATTGTAGGCAGCATATTTATTGCGTAAATGAGATGTAACATCCTATGTCTCACAGAGGCAGCGCAGTGGTGATACCCCTTGGTATTGCCAATGTCCATGGGCACCAGTGACCACTTTTCATCAGGTGGCCTGACTTCTTGCCTACCTTCCTAAGCAATAAAAATAAAAACTATTTTCTGTCAGTCAACAGTATGCCAGCGTATTATGGAAAAACTGGGACAACAACAGAAGGAGCAGACAGAACGCAGAGTGGTCTGCATCAGCCAAGACTCTTTCTACCGAACACTCACACCATCAGAGCGCTTAAGGGCAGAAAGGGTCAGTTCAATTTTGACCACCCTGATGCATTTGATGACAAAAAATTACTGGCGGTGCTAAAGGATATCCTGGCAGGCAAAAAGGTGGAGGTTCCAGAATATGATTACATCACAAACTCAATTAAGTAAGTGAAATTAACTACAGGACTATTTTACAGAAATACATTACAATAATGCAAAAACAATGGTAAAATAACAAGTGCTACTTTATATTCACACGGTTATGCTGTGGAAAAACAATTGAATAGAGTAAACGGAATGTAAACATACCTAAATTTTATTAGTAGATTATAATACCAATGTTGTATTGTAATATTGTATTGTATTAGAATCTTGTTAAGAATTGAATTGAATAAACTTACCGAGTATAAATAGCATTATTTTGGTCTCAAATCAATTCAATATTTTTTTAAAAGTTGAAATATCTAAAATGGGTGGTCTCAGTATAATTATTGTTATTGATTGAGCCATTTATCCACTTATTCAATTATATTTTTTCTTCTGATGTTTCAAACACTTTCCAGTGGCCATGGACAACAATGCAGTCTACACTGTGACTTTTAATATAATTAAATAAATAATCTGCTGAAAAGAATTGTAAAATCAAAACTCATATAGTTTCCACACTAAGAGGACCATTATTATTGGGTAAAGGACACAACATCCTATATCTTTAAGAAGAGAAGCATACCAGTGGTGCCTTGTGGTGCATTTTTTATAAACTTATGGTTCACTATCATAGTTGTGGCATGTAAAAATTTAATTCAGTGATCCTTTCTTCGGTTGTGTTGGTTTTCCATTCGATCGGGCTATGAGAGTAAATAGTAAACGACACTTGTGTTTGCGTGTACACATGACGTATATATATCTTCTGTATAGTTGCGGATCTCTAATATAGATTGGCCGCCGTTGACAAAATCGATTTGGAGGACATTATATGATATTTCTTGTCGCAAGTTTAAGGTATGCTTTTCGATAGGAGTAATCTCAATCAATTTGCTTGTTGTAGCCCTAATCTCTCTCACACCATCTACCCGGCTGACGTGGTACTAATCGAGGGCATCCTGGTCTTCTACTTCCCCGAAGTGCGCGAGCTGTTCCACATGAAGTTATTCGTCGACACCGATTCCGACACACGCCTCGCTAGAAGAGGTAAGAATGATATTTTATATGATCTAAAGCGGAGGATGCCTTAACTCGGCAATAGTTTTTTAAGGTTTGGAGTCACATTGAAGTAATGAATCATGTACCATTTCTTATTTGGGTCTATTAATTTTTAATTGACTTTAGAAATGATTCAAAGTTTAGAGGATTATTCTTATACACAGTGCTCATAGTTATTTGTGCCGCATTAATTTTTTTTTTAATTTTCAAAGGCGTGACGTCACGATATTTCGATCTCATTATTGAATTGTTTGTTTATTGTTTCAATTATATTCAATTATATAAAAGTTGACAAAAAAAAGTCCTGCTGAGTTTCTCTCGCCGGTTCTTCTCGAGACAAAGGCGTCTTTTTCCGAACCGGTGGTATATTTTTGACAATCAATAAGTGAGTGTATATGATATGTAGGTGATATTTTGAATAGAGATTTGTGATTTAAAATCATTTTGAATTACAAGTGTGTTCATTTGCAAATTATTCATAGTTTAATTAATTATCTATCTCATAATTCCAAAATGTATGGCAACTCCTAAAAACAATCTTATAATAACACAAGTAGCGCAAAAATTTTGTATGTACACCTTTTTTGTACATTGTTCAATTTGGAACGGTTCCGTCATGTTAAATAGTTACGTTAATATTTTTATTATGACATTAACAATCATCATCAGCCTGTGATGGTCCACTGCTGGACATAGGCCTCCCCTAATACACCCCTATCCATTAGAGGGTTTTTGGACCGTATCCCACCACGCTGGTCCTATGCGGGTTAGTGGTGGACTGACTTTTGCCCATGCCCATTCGACGCATGTATCATCTTACTTTTCAGACAATTGGGTGATCGGCCGAAATTGCCCTACCCAACTAGGAAACAACAATGAAAATTTGTTGAGTCGCAGGATTCGAACCCACGACCTCCGGTTTCTAAGCCACACGCCTATACCACTAGGCTACGGAGGCAGTTGAAAGTAACATATTACACCTAAACTGATTCCAGTTTTCCTTGTTAAAAAAAAACTTCTACTAACTAAATATTGTCTTGTTGTTCATTTGTTATAAGTGAAATAAAATTATTCTGCAGTACCCCGAGACATAATGGAGCGTGGCCGTGATTTGGAGCAAGTCCTCAATCAATATATGAACTTTGTGAAGCCCGCATTCGAAGAGTTCTGTCTGCCGGTAAGTTACTATCTTTTTTTAGCATTAATAATGGCTCCAGCGATTCAGATAGATCGGATTCTGTTAGACATAAAAGTTAATTTTGTATTAAAATTTGAATTCAATTTATTTTTATTGATTAACACTTTTCCTTCGTTGCTCGAAAACACATTATTCAATATAGATAACAGTAATATATAACATTGCTTACTTTGTTAGAAAGGGACAAAAGCCCCTCTGTTTAATATCTCTCTTGCACCGCAATTTAATTTAACCACGGTTGCGCAGTCCTGTTATTTTACTTTTATGTTTTTAATTTTATTGTATCGTTTATTTTTGCAGACAAAGAAGTTCGCTGACGTGATCATACCGAGGGGAGCTGACAATTTAGGTGAGATTTTGCTTCATTATATATCTTTATTTTATATTTACAGCATGGTTTTTGTAGTTTTAGACTTTCTCATTCGCACGATATTCCCGATTCTTCCTTTAACATATTTTGGCATAATATTTATTATACTAGATAAAAAGATAGCATTATAGTTATAGTGGTATCTTTACAAATAAAATTTTATTAATAAAACTTAATACAACTCAAATATTGAATTATAATGTCAAAGAAATGTTGCATACAAAGCCATTGCAACTATTTTGTATAAATAAATGTCAGATTTGTACGATAAATTCTTAAATTTGAAACATTTATATGATTGAAATAAATCATTGTACCAATACATACTTGGGCAATAATAACTATTATGATATCACTCAATAACTTGTTAACGTAAATAGTAGTTAGCTAATTTTGACTTTTAAAAAATCTAATTCACCCTCCGCTCCCATCTAATATTGTCGTTTACCACTTTTAACAACCGTTAAACGTGTCATATCACATATCAGGTAAGTAATGAAAGGTCATAGCCACTGCAATTAGCCGATTGTAAAGAAAAATGTTTAAAAAATAAATAAAAAAAAAACCAAATCGCAATCCGACAACGCCACCTATAACTCGTTGCAGCGGCTATGCTCTTACGTAGCTGCCAATGTGTGCCCTATGTGGACGCGTTAAAGTCCATTTATTGTTGCAGTGGCTATTGACCTAATCGTGCACCATATATGGGACATTATGTACAAGAAGCGACCGGCGAAGATCGCGAACGGCTGCAACGGCGCCCACCTGGATGTGGACGAATCCAACGGGCGGCGGATGTCGGGCAGCTCGGAGGACACGCTAAGCCGATAGCCAATGCGACCACGCGCCCGGATGCCTGCACATCCGCGCGATTGCACCCATTCCGCACAGTTCTACATCCGACGAGTTAACGTACAGCGTCCATTAGTTATGCAGCTTGCCCGGATGCCTACACATCCGCATAAAAGCACTCCATTTCACTGAGTTCTACATCCGACGGATTAACGTACAACTAACATGCTCCACGTGTCTCCAAATTCCACATGCTATGCTGCATCGTTCGACATCCACTCAATTATGCTGTGCATCGTCGGACATCCACTAAGTAATATTTCGCAGCGACAAATATCCGGTTGCCGGCATACGTTGATGTTATTTCGTTTATTTGATAAATGTACTACCAGATCAAAGTAACATGTGGCAACTAATTAAAAAAATGAAATTCATACCAATTGAGTGGAATTATACGATCAGTGTTAGTGTCGCCTTGATGTCAGTCGCAAAACTATTAACTATTGGATAATTTGTAGCTGTGTAAAGTTACATTTGCACAGTTCAAAATCCGCTTGATTGTGGCAAGCGCTATATCTTTCGAGTTACGTCACGCATCGCTATCCACAACATCCACTAGCTTATTTTATGGATCTTTTAAGATCCTTCAAGTAAATCGAGACACTCAGTTATGTTTTCGTTTAAAATTAAACATCGATTTGTGTTTACACAATTAAACATACATTGAATAGTTTGAATTATTACATATATATTGTATAATATTCTCCAAATTACGATGATGAGATGTATCCTCTAATATTTATTGAGATATGTTCTTTACTAATGAACAACAACTCAGTGACTAATAGTAACAGTAAAGATATTAAATACGAAAAGTGATGAACACTGTGTTCCGGTTTGAAGGGCACCCTAGCCAGCGTATTTACTGGGTAAACGAGATGTGACATCCTAAATCTCACGTAGGCAGCGCATTAGTGGTACCCTGGTATTGCCAATTACATTACCGATTACAAAGGGCGTTGGTGACCACTTTCCATCAGGAGCCGGACCGTTCGTCTGCCTTCGTTGGCAATAAAAAATAAAAAAAAATGTTATGAATTGACAAATAGCCAGTATTTATTATAATAAATACTGATATTTGTAAGTCTCGATAAAAATAAGAGATATCTTTCCAAAATGTATGTTTAGTTTAAAAAATATGACATCAATAGAGGATTTTTTTCGTTTCTTAATAATCGCTTCAGCATTTAAACATCTTTATTACTTTTAAGTTTATACTTTATAAAATATATTTATATATATTATATCCCTTTTTAAGATAAAAATTCGAATATTCGTTATCATTTTTTTAATTTACGATCAGTATTATTTGCAATTCCTTATTTTACTAAATTTTTGAAGTAATCATTATGTCTTCACTCACTTGCGATGAAATAATATGGACGAGTCAATGGTAGTTTTAAGCTTTGTTGTTAAAGAAAATTATTTAAAAGTAACTTTTACTTATTTGTTTTATGTACATTTCACAGTTGTAAGAACTGAACTGAGTTTTTAAATTAACGCGTCGTATTGTATCATCACCATCACCATTACCATTATCATCAGTCTGTATTAGAAACTTCCAATTTTGACAAGTTGATCGCATTGTGATTGGAAACTAAGTCAGCTTAAAATCTACTCGAGTTGTGACATCGAATAACTGTCGTTTATAATCTGTTTTAAATAACAAATAGTTTTTTATATCGTCAGTATATTATTGATGCCTCACACATAAGTTGTTATATCCTCAAAATGAGATAAATCTTGCAGAAAAAAAAAACTATAGTTTTCCAAAATGAACGCAACCTTAATGCAAGCATAGTAAGCCATGACAACGAAGCCACTACAATCCAAACATCGTTATTGGCCAACGTTCTGAACTGTGTTGGCTGCATGCGTTGGTAAAGTTTCAGCTTTTATGAAATCATAAAGGAAGTTTCAGTCAGGCTATTGCTTTCTTTGCATCTAATCTATGTCTAAATCGGCTAAACTCAACTCATAGGCTTGTCCACGTCATTTTAATTGTTTCATCATAGCATTTGTCCATCACCTTCTTAAGTTTGCCCCAAAATTCGCTCTAAGACTTATTATATCCTACGCACATATCTATTGTTCTTCACAAACTTGTTGTATTTATAAATACCAGTGCATTTAGAATATCAAACGTGTTTATGAGTTTGAGAATCCAGATTTTTTCTTTAAAATGCAGTTTCAGGTTAAAAAAATTGCTGTCTGTTAACTTTTTCGTACTTTTTATACAAATATATAAAATGTTATATTTGATAGTGTTTAAATAAAATTTCTGTAATAAAATATATGTAATGGGCAATATATAAAATAATCCTTTGGTAAATTATTGTATACTGCGTATATATAAGTTTGTTTTTATAACTTTAGGTGATAATTTTAATTTCTTAAGCCAATTATTTGCTAGCAATAATAATAACGGTTGAGTTTATTATTAAAATCGTCAGATTGTAAAGAATAACTTCGGGTGTATCTTAGCATTTCTTTGATGTATCTTAGTTCAATGTTCCGTATTTTTTTCTTTATAAGTCATTATGTTTGTTTATATTCTATAATACTTTTAATTTAATACTTCCTACGCGACGAGCTTTTGCATGTAGGCTTAAATATTAAAAATTCTTTACCAAAAGCAAAAGTAACCAATTTTTTTTTTTTTACTTTTGGTACAGATCTACAACTATAGAAAAGTAAAATTAATTAGGCAATAAGGTACGAAGTGTGTTTGATCAGTTCTAGTATGACGTAGCCTCATTTTTACGACCTACATACTTCTAGGATCATTATGTAGTTGACAAACACTATATGATGATCCACAAAGAATATATAGGCGGAAGAAAAGGAAACTTCGTGACTCGCAAAAATGAAGTTTTTCACCAGAACCGAAAAACAATTAAAAAAATTAATATTTTGATCATAACTTTTATTATATATAACTATAATATATATAATAACTATTATGCTGCATAAAAGTTATAACCTTAAATATCTTTTGTCGGCTGAAAAATTAAACTGTTCACCAAAGAGCAGTTATTTTTTTTTCACTCACGACGTTTCTCTTGTCTTACCGATATATGCATTCTATGCCCGATTTGAGTAGATTTTTTTTTTACATTAAAAGATCAATTTATGCAAGACAATCGATAACAACTAACAAAGGTTTATGAATTTAATTTGCTCTATTAAAGTATGAAATCTTCCCCATGTGATTGTTTCGTTCCGATGATAACTGCGCACGGACAATGAAGTTTTTTTTTAACTGTTATTTAATCTTACTAAATTCTTTTTTATTTTGGCAGCATCGAAAAGAGAATTTGTAATAAGATAAAGTTGATTTATTTATCTCTTTGTAACATCGTTCGTGCAATGAACCGCACATCAAATGTTTAGTGTAAAAAGCATAAACATAATTTTTCTTCATTAATTTAATTAAAACATAATAATTCATGCAATATAAAAGCTACTTATAGCTTGACATTGATTTATCTTTTATTTATTTTTGTTAAGATACATATTTTCAGTGCACTATCTTTTTATTTCTAAACGTGCGTAGTTATGGGTTGTACCTATATGTTTTCCTTTTGTGTATTATTTAGTTTAAGTGAACTTTATATCTAAGGCTGATGTTTTACAAAGTACATATTGTAGGTTTTAAATTTATTTAACTTTGCATGTATTAAAGTTAGGTGATTATATAAAACTGACTTCATTAAATTCACTTGTAATGTTGAATTGTTCCCTTTTCGAAATCTTAATGCATTTGCATGTCGATGACATTTAATAGTATACAGTTGTAATATACTAAACGATGATAGCTCGCGATATATAATTTTATAGTCTAATTTAATCTTATGCCATTAATATAAAATATTGTTTCTGTTCTTATGTTGCGTAAAGTATTTGAGTTTTAAATTTGCTTAATTTTCTATTCTATAAACGGGAGATATAGTTTTAAAAGAAATGACTTTTTATAGTCTTCCTAAATTTGACACGCAATCTTCCAAGTCCAAAGTATATACATACACACAAATTGAGTGTGCCAAGGAAATGTTTTCTTTTTCGTTGATCTAAGACAATCAAAATATTTTTAGGGACACTATTTTATTGAAATTTGTTTAACAACTTGCTAATAACCATAATTGTGAATGTATTGAAATCCAGATAATTGAAAAATGTATGGTTTATTTGTCCAACAAGATATTTAAATGCAAATTTTGTTGTAATTGTGATTTTGTACTATAATTCTTCTGGAAAGATTCTCTTGTATTTAACCTTGGTCAATTGAGTGAGTTGCTGTTCCTTTTATAATTTGAAGGCTAAGTTTATATTATTACTGTATTAATTAATTTTAATTGTTATTTTTTTCTACTTATTAAGTATACTGTGGCAAGAGGTTTTGTGCCGTAAGGCTTTGGCTCGAAATATTTTTTTTTATCAACGAATAGTAACAATTTATTTAAAAAATATGTTTTCCTAATTTCGCACAACCTGTGAAAGCCCTGTATTGGTTTTTACTGAGATGTAATTCTTTCGCACTTGTTTACTTGCCAATATTACGTTTTGAATGGCTCCAGCAGTGAGTCGCGTTAGACACAACCTATATTGTATACAATAAATAAATACTTATTGGTCACCATGCTTTTAATTTATGAACCATAAATATAAAAAGAATTAGACAGTTTTTTTTTAAGTTTTCAAGTATTTTGTTGTGCAGTGGCGTTGTTTCTTGTGGATTGTAGCTCAGGTATTGACAATATTTTGGCCATTAAGGATAACGCTAGATGTGGGACAATAATGTTATTATGAATAACATTGTCCTTTCCATATTTGGTTGAGCTATATGATGATTTGGTATAGAAGAAATCAGCGTGACTATAATTGCGATATATGACCGCATAGTTCTAAAGAATTTTTCAATTATTTACAATAAAAAATACGTTTTGCCGTTATTAACAAATAACGTCTTTTTAATACACAATACAATATAAATAATTAACTTGAATGTCAATATTTATTGTTATAATTTTAACATTTTGTTACATGCGTTATGATAGCTTTTTCGTTAAAGATCAAACAATGGTTTAGAGAATTGAAATAAGTACCATATTCTTATTACGTACAAATAAGCACAAGTATAATGATAAATCATTAAATCATCAAGAGCAAAGTTTTTTTATTATCAAAGCATTTAAATAGGCATAAATATCATTTTTAAAGTTACATATAATTTATATGAATCCTTTGTCAACCGCATGTTTTTTTTTATAACATTTCTTTTAAAATTGAATTAGATAAAGAATTGACGTAAACAATCGAATGTCTAATTTTAACAGAGCTGAGCGAATGCATTCTTTTTGTTAAAGCTGGGCCATGTTCAGTAGGAATGTAGGACTTTCTGGCCCATTGAATTTGTCGTTAGACTTTGTATACGTTGCTTCTGTATCAAAATTAATATATTTTAGAACTAATTCTTTACTATTTTTTTCAATTAAAATAATTTTATCAGATATGAATTGATTTTTCATTTATTGTGTTGTGGTCTGATAAAGGCTAGATCTAATAGATGATCAATTTTTATTTACCAGATATGAAGTAGCTAACTTGTTATTTTCGTGTTTTTCAGTGGCGATAGATTTGATCGTGCAACACATATCGGACTACCTGAAAAGAAATCCCGTCGAGAAGCTGCCCTGCTAGGTCTCACGCCTTCTGTGCCAAGCAGTCCCCAGCGCAGCGGACAGAGCGGTCGACCGCACTAAAATACGTTTTCTCTTTAATTAGCCGTTTAAGGTTCGCTGTGCTATAGGCTAGTGAGCATACGCACATGTTGCCATCACAATTATTTACGCGCAACACGGCACTTGAAATTAGGGTTGCCGATTACGTTCTGTAATAGATATTTCATCGTTGCATAAGCCTCTGATTTTTTAACTTGAAGTGAGATTGATTAAAATCTATGTAATTTGTAGAATGCTGAATTGTACAGTAAAATTAAAAGTTAAGTTTTTATTTTTATTAATGCTAGTAATTATAGATTAAGTGATGTTTGTGTACATTATTTATTATATTTTTTTCAATAAAACGACGCCCTTTACAAAAAGTGGCAACCCTATTTAGCAGTTGGCGCCAAATGTGATTGACGGTTGAATATGTTGCGTTTTGAATTGTACCATTGATTGATTTGTATTATTTTAATTGTAATAATGTAGTACCAGACAGAGTGATTACGGTATATTTATTTTTTTATTGTCACTATAATATGATGAGCAAATTAGAGTTTTTATTTCTAATATTTACACCAGATGTCGCTTTGATAGATCGTAGGGGTTTTTCATTGATTCACGACAAGAAGTAGATGATTTTAAAAGTTACTGTCTAATATAATTGTACTAATATGAAAAATATTAAGTCTTCTAAAAAAATATTATGCCTATTGATATAGTAGAAATCAAATAATGAATAAGTATATTTAATTTTAAAAAATACCAAAAGTTTTTAAAAATTTCAGTAAACGTTTAGGCCTTATATAAAAATATTTTAACATTATGGTTAGAATTTTAATGTAGGAATTTAAGGAAAGTCAGTATAATTATAATTTATTTATGACGTTTAAAGTTGTTGGATGTTGAACGCGTAACTGAATATATCGGAAAAACACTTAAATTTGCCTAGTCATTCGTAATTCATTTTATTGAAATTTTATAGGTTCCTATAGTTAAGCCCAAAAATTACTATATTTTTTTAAACTATTCGATCCCAAAATACAATTTACGACATTGCAGATTTATCATCATAAGCATAAATAAATTAATTCATATTACTTTTATGATAGCTCGTAATTTTTTTTCCTTTATACCAAAAGCAAGTTATTGGTCAAATATCGCTTGTTGGTTGTCATTTTACAGCAAAACCAATCAGTGTGTTACGATTTTTTTGTTTGCTTTACAATATATGAGGCATTAGTAAATTATATATTAAAGAAAACTTTTTTTGAGCGTGACTTAAAAGTCCTAGTCAATTGTATTTATTAAAGTTTTATAGGTAAAGTAAGGAATATATTGGCTGTAATGGTATCCTTATTTGTCTAATGTTTTGGTTTTACATTAAAATAACACAATTGAAACAGCATATTGTTTAAACTATTGTATTGTAAACTTTGAATATTTTACAACTTACTACATATAAAGTCGGTCCACCCACCAACCCGCATTTGACCAGCGCGGTGGAATACGGTCCAAAACCCCCTAATGGAGAAAGCATTCATTAGGGGAGGCATTTGTCCAGTTGTGGCCTAACATAGGCTGATTACGATGACTACATATTGCATTTATAAAGTATGCGTTCTGTTCAAAATTTTAAATAATGTTTTATTAAAATCGATGGCAATGGCCACTGCAGCGTCAGAATAAAATGCCTCAGCTCTGATTATGTTGGTCACTTTTGCCTTAACGGCAATCGTTATTATTCAAAACAAAAACTACTATATGTATATTTATTAATTATCGATTACTGTAATGGTCCAGATACACTAATCATTGGTATTATTCTGTTCATGTAAAATTCAGTATCATATTTGATCGTAGAATTATGTCACATTACTAATAACTACCATTATGGAAATAACATTGACGAATATAATAACCTTAATTATCAAGTTATTTGCGAGTATTGATAACTAAAAAGAATTTTACAATACATAGTGTTTATGATTAGAAAAATCCATCAAATATGTTCATCAATGTTGTAATTCCTTAAAGGTGCGAGGTGTAACAGTAAAATTTGGAAAAATACACACTGAAAAACTATTAATCTTTTCATAGCGAAAACAATGTCGTAGAATGTAGCTCGTGCTTCAAAATAGACCCTAACATTTTTTCCGTACTTCTGTATTGGACACTAAAAGCAAATTTACGATTCAATATTTTTATTTTCACTCTACCGAGTGTCACTGTTTGTGTTTTATAGAGCGTATTATTTAAGTCGAGTTAACTTCTTTATGGTTTGGCAGTCCCTACTTTATCAATACAATTAAGTATAATTTATCAATTGCTTACTATTTTACTTTGTACACTGTTTTTACTTCAATTATGCAGACGTATCTATAGTCAAACTGTTTATCGGCCAGTATTGGACGTTACTGTGATTCAAATTACTTCATTAACATCACTTAAAATTATAGCAAAAATATTGATTTCTATTGTATATATTACTTTTATTCTTTTTCTAAATTCTTAATATTTTTATTTTGACGTGTAATACTTTTATTTTAAGTTTCTGTTCATCATTAAAAAAATATTCTAACAAAAATGTATGTTATTATGTGGTCTGTGTACGTATATACCAAAGAATGTACTTATTTATTAAAAATAATGTTTTCAAAACCTTTTTCGTTTATTGAACAGAAATTTGATTGTACAATAGATTGTTTGTAGGCAGTAAGTGGTTTTGTTGTTACGCAAGAATTACTTTATCAATGTTAATTAATCTTGCCAAGCATATTTATAGTTAAAAGGTAATAATAGCGAACCATATCAATACCAGCTCTAATTTTTAACCATATATTTTTCATCCAGATTTGTAACTGTTCTAGCATTTCTGAAATTATTTATGAAAAAATGTGAAGGGATTATAAGGAATTGAGTGATCTTGTAAGGTATTATTATTAACTTTATTTTTAATCTGTTATAATGAACAATGTTTGAAAAAATAACTAATACTATTTTTTGGCTATTGATTATTAATTTGATTTGGAAATAATGATCATTGACATAACTATTTCAATCTGATACGGTTCCAGGATATTTGATTATATATATAGATATTGTTACTTTTTTATTGTTTCTCAGTTGAACTTGTAACTTATGTAATATCTGTTATATAGTCAGTAGATCGTTATAATTTTCAATGCTGTTTATGGTACAAAATTCATGACTTCAATAAAGCTATTTTGTTTTGAAGTTGTCGTGTTTCCATTTGCATCTATTCCTTACTTTTTGTAATAAAAAAGTTTAAAAATCAAACAGTAAACACCGTTAGGATGTCTCAATTCTGCATTGTAATCCTTGCAGGCTATTGTGCCTGCAACAATTACAATTCGGAAGCCGTTGTCTAAATTTTGTAGGCTAACCAATGGCGCTATATTTACATAGTATTAACTTAATCGATAGAACTTATGTGATACTATGAGCAAATCGCTGTAAGCAACACCTGCGATCCCCAGCCCTGAATCAAACTTTGGCATACAGCGATTTCCAGGAAATAACAAAAAAGACAAACGATCTTTCTTAAATAGCTTTTATTTAACTATAATCACGACCTAATCTAGGGTGTTTGCACGTGTCGCTGCGTGCGGACTAGAGGGCGCTACGAGCGGAAGTCGACTTCTCCTGTTCGCGGCTCTTATGAACTGAAAGTTTACTCAAAACATATACGTTTTTGTAACATGATTATCGCAAAATTTAAATAAACACCGATATTGTATTTAACAGTTTTTTTCCTGTGCTTCAATTCTAGTATATTTTTTAAAAAAAAGGGTTCAAAAAATACATCTCCAAATATTCGCTTAAAAAATATAATATACGCCAATATTTTTTTAAATAATATTTTCTTCATAATAATTATGGCATAATCTGTGTTAAATTAGACGCCATTTTGAAAAATGTGAAGAACACGTGACACAGGAGTGTCGACTTGGCGCCCAATGTGGGGCACGCGGTGCTTCAAATAACCAACTTTGCACTCTAGCATTTCATCGGCAGCTTTTGTATAGTTTTTAGCTTCACCAACATAAGATATTAACCTACGAATATTGTCAACACACCAATCGCATTCCAATATGTCTCAACATTTAGATGAAAGGAGGTATTCAGTTTTGCGAGAAGGAAAACATTTTTATCACATGATTCTGTTGTTACATACATGCCTTTTTTAAAACAAATCTCGGAGTGTTACAGAAAATTAAACCTCTTTCGCTCGAGTTCACATTTTAGACTTAACAAATATTTACACAACAGCACCTGATATATATTTTTTAACTCACGAAGTGTTCTATTATTTTGTCAATCACAAAATACATCTCCAAACTTTATATGCAGTTTTGGTAATATGAAAAATTTGTCCAAAAACGTTCGATACGTGTAACAAAAATAAAACGCTAAAACTTCTAAAAATCGCATGTCTTTATGAAAAACAACCAACTGTCTCGCCTATGGTGTATAAAAAAAATAATTCGATTTCAATATTGCATTACTAACGTCCCTTAATATTATAATACATACATTATATTTACATTAAAAACACTGCACTATTATTATTTAAACAATAAATAGGAGTAGCGTGAACTATTGAAAGCTATTGAAATGACTCCACGCTTATTAGTTCTATCATTTTACATTATTGTTACAATTCAAATCTTTAAGAATTTAATTTATAACAGTAGAAAAAGCCAAATAAGAATCAAATAGCGACATAAAAAGTACATCATAAGTTCAACACTTTTGTAAAAACTAGAACCAGAATTATACAGGAAACGGACAAATAACGCTTCATACGCGAGTGTAAAAAACAAAAACGCTTTTACCACAATTCTATTTGACAACTTATTTGGCTTTACATTAAAAGGAAATACGAATTAAGACAGTACAAAAAGTTATAATAACGAAAACTCTGGGTGCAATTTTAGATTATGTAATTAAAATTCACTAATATTAAGTAACGTAGGATATAAATGTGGCGCGTCCAACACATACTAACCTACTCAAATCTCTCGTTAGAACAACATGGCCGCCGAAATTTTAAATAATAATCAATATATTTACAGAAAACCATTCTTAAACTTTTTTGGTGTTCTCATACGCGAACGCACGCGCTCCTTTATGGTATTTGTGAATTGCACTTATGTTTGTCTATTTATAATATATATTATCATTCACTTTTTAATTTTTATATTTTTTACGCACTGACAACAAAACTCTGTACAAGTTCTGCTGTTACTCTCAACCCACAGATTAAATATAACACGCTCGTAAAATATTACAACTCGTTTTACACATATATGATAATGACGAAATTTTAAAAAATATATATACGTTTGCAAAGATCAAGAGAGACAAAGTATAAAGGATAGTAAGACCCATAGATAAAAAACGGAAGAAGAAAAATTCAAGAAGAATTACTTCGATACATAATTATAGTAAACTGTTACTAAATTAATATACGCCACACGCGTAAAAACATTACTTCAGTCAATGTTGTCACAACACTAGCAGACCTCAACGACCAAGTGCCGACCGATTACTAATAGCTTCCAAACGTTTATAAATCACAATGTCACTATATATGAAAAGTTACAGCCTTTATTGGTCATCGCAATTATGTTTAAACTTAGCCCCCGTAACACGAATAATCTTGATCAATTAGACTTAACCTATGGATAATGCAACCCGAATAAGTAAGCATCAAATCACATATCACAGGGCGAAGACGCGTGTCACTGCAAGCCGCGAGACTAGCTAAATAACTGTGTGTTACATTTCGTACATATTTTCAAAACTTTTGACAGACAACAGTTGTGAAAGTGCTTACAATATAAAGACAAATAAGATGTAGAATATGCCGTAGAAACTAACCAACGGAAGGTTCTTACGATGAACCACAGTTCGATAAGAATTATTTTGAGACAATTGTTGAGTGTAAACTTGGAAAATTGTCTGTTTACCAACATCCCACATCTTAGTTGATTTGGTATTCGTCAGTATACTGCTCGTGCAGTGCTAAGAGTCGATACAATAAACGCGAAGACAGCGTATAGTGTTAAGACCTGACAGTTTGTGCAGGCATTCTCGATTTCGGTGCGAAGTTGTCCGCGGGTTTCTTGTCCTTGTCGGACCAGGCCTGCTTAGGTGTGCGGGCCGCAGTGCACCAGACCGGCTTGGGAACCCCCGGCCTGGCCTGCGCGAAGGCGTGCTGTTGGCTGGTGCTAGTCTGCGGGCCGCGGGGGAGGAGCCCTGGGCGGCAGGGGAGACGCGGGTACGCTCCAACTCTCGCTCGTGCCCCATCTAGAGGAATTGGAAGGCTTAAATATGGAATTATTGATTTGAATTTATATGCACAATTAAAGCCAGCGACAAACAGAAATAATTCTCAACGATATGTTGAAATCGAAAAGATTCAGGATAGATAAATTCTATGTTTGTATATATGTGTTAATTAACAGTATTTTTTATGAACCCGAGTCTTATTTCTATTCGTCGCAATAGATCCTTTACATTAACAGAAGTTAACGCTGTCATTTGCCCACAGCGAATGCCTAAAGTAATTTTGCGGGGAGACCGTAAAAAACAGTAAAATTTATCAGTTACAAAAGCGGAAATGAAGCGTCTAATATAGTAGATTTCTATATTGATGCGGATTATTAAATTCGCTATTACTGTGATATGATCTTAAGCGATATTTTAATGCAATAATGTAAAATATCTAGTAGAGAACATCGCATTTTCTTTTTAAATTACACGAAATGGTTTCATGATAATTTTATGCGGGAGGCAGTATGATTGCATCGACTTATGGCAATGAAATTTAATGAAGAAAAATCGACAGAATAACCGCAAGAGTCAACGTTGACTAACTCACTAAATCATCATTTGACTGTATATGCATTTGCCATATCGGAGTACTATACTAGTATAGTGATATTTGTTCAAGGTATAGGCTCAGATAATTCGTCAATATAAATAGAAGTACTAAATAGCATTATATCGGACCTTCACATGAACTATTTTCATAAACACGAAAACTATTGAGTGAACTGCGCTCTTTTTCAAAATCCTACCTTTCCAAATATTTTTCAAATCATAAATTTCTACCTTTTTTTAAGAATAAGAGTGTAAATATAACTTATTACGCGTCATATCTTATATTTGCTGTATTAATTTGCAAAGCAATTGACGTCATCGTAATTCAGTGAAATTAATTTATGCATAGAACACGAAACATCAATCCTTACTTGACAGAGTTTCAATCCCAGACTGTTTTTACCTGATCACGGCATAATCGCTACGCAGCAGACGCAGATTTCTTTGCATAAGGCTGCCACTTACCTTTACCGCGAGATTTAATAACTAATTCTTTTCATTGAGCAATTCTCGCTACCGGTCCCCACTCGAGACCACCAGCATATAATAATCAAACTAAACCACTTCTATCAAGTTTACCGCTGTAGCTGCTCGCTCGCAGCGTAGCACCTCATCCTAATTGATAAACTTGAACTAATTCTATTGGCTGAACTGTTCCTACTATTGGTTTCCAACTCCAATCCGCCACCTTATAACAATAGAATCCATCTCACCTCACCTCTTACGCTCACCGCACGGTCGTACTTCCCCACTCCAGGGCTGCCACTCACTGTATACTGAAATAGCCAACCTAAATCTATTAACCGCGAGCTTAAATAATAATAGAACCAAGCCACACCTGTCCGGTAATCGGCGGCGCCGTACGTCCTCACCCCAGGGCCGTCACTCACCTGTACTGATATAGCAAAACTAAATCTATTGACCGCTTCTCCCATTAAAGACCGATACCGCCACCACATAACAATGGAACCGAGCCACACCTGCCTCGTCCGCCGCCGCGGTCGTACCTCCTCACCCCAGGGCTGCCACTCACCTGTGCTGGTGCTGGTTGGCGCGCCCCTGGCTGTCGCGGCGCGCTGCAAGATGGTGCCACTTGACGTAGCCGCTGAGCCGGCGCTTCACCAGCCCGGCGAGCGAGTGCAGCCAGCCTGCCCCCACGCCCCACGTTAACCCGGACCCGAACTCAGAGGCCCCCGATACACCCGCACCTCCCCACGCAACGCACGCTGCCCACTCTACGGCGGCCCGATGGTTGGTACGCGTCACGTTTTTAATATAATCCTAACTAGCCGGACTCGATTAATCGTATTAAATTAAAAATATATTTTTGTATGCCAGTTACGGAAAAATTACTGGCTGTAATAAAAAAAAACACTAGCGCACATTAAAAAATACAACAACTGTCGTATGTCATCAGCGACACGAACCCTTATCGTTCGCGAAACGTCAACCATCGAGCCGCGTGGTCCGCCCAGCCGGTTGCTCCGGCGGACCTTTAAGAAGCCGTGACGGTGGCCGATGGACGAGTGATGCTGAGGACACCGCACACCTTGCTATAAAGCTACATTGCAACGTTCAGACCGCCGACGAGCGTACAACAAACGATTTGCGCGCGAACGAAACGATTCAAAATGGCTATGCAATGAGCGGACAATGAAAATGGGTATGGAGGGATGAACGACGTTACAATCTTGAAGAATATGACTTGTTATGTATTCAATCATAATTTGCACTTGTTTATTAAGTTTTTTTTTACATAAAATTTAATCCAATTTTTTTTTTTGCGTGCGATTACCAAACAAATTCAAAATACGAAATCACAGGACAAAATTTCGGAACAAAACTGTAGGCACGCTTCAAGCGGTCTAAACTTACACCAACACATATAGAATTAGCACCGACCCAAAGCTTGTGTACCCGTATTGCAAATGTAGTCGTTGTTGGCTAGGTGTTAAGGTTGTATTTAGTGCAGCGAGGCGTGTGACAGCAACGGATGGCAGGCGATGAGTGGGTCACGTGAGGAGAGCGGCAAAGCACGGGTATTTGCTACCGAGGTAGATGAAATCATTCAATACCACAGATAATCTATAGTATTGAATAGTGAAGCGGTAGTAACTTGAAGAATGTACCGCGTTTAAGTATTTTAGTAGAGATATGAGACGGATAATAAAGTAATTTACTGGTTCAAGTTCACAGCGCAAGCGTAAACCATATACAGATACGTGCATTACACTGCATTAGAACAACAATTATGTTTATTAAAATAGCAACCAATTCCTTGTATTAAATATTTCATTTACCTCGGTAAACTAACATACAACCACAAGTACACAATTACATATGAGAACAGTAAATATCTAGTGTTTAAATTTTTTACATCCATTTCAAATTACGTCACTTTAAAACAGATTTGTAGCGATAATGTTCCTGCAGTTTTGAACGTAAACATTTAAAACTGGCTACTTGTTCAACATATCAACAGAACGCTGTAACTGACGAACATTAAATTTTATGTATAATAAAAGTAATGGATAAAAATTTATTTTTAATTGAATTTTTGTCAGTTACGACGTTTCTATTTTTGTCCGACGACATCGCCATAGCTTAGCCAATTCAGATTCGGATTAAATGTAAACAAACGTAATGTCAAACACTAATGGCGTTATTAAAGAACGCGTTAGTTTAACTGAACCGCGGCCATGTTTAATTTTCACGCAATATTCAACTTAATAGTAATGCCTAATTTTTTGGCGCCACTTGTGTTCGATAATACATTTTGTTTACGTTATTTATATCTGCAAATAGACTGAAGTATATTTTAAATTTTCTCTGAGTAATGTGCCTTCAATTCAGTTTGACTACATTACAATCTGTATAAAGTGACATAATCATAAACAGTAAATATCAACGTACACTCAAGCTTTACGAAAATTATATCTATATGTATAATAATTTTTGACGTGACAAGATCTTAAAAAATGGTTCAAGACAGGAAGGACCTCTCGAAAACTGTGTCACAGCACCGCTCACGTAACGCTCTCCATAAGCAACCATAAGAGAAAGTGAGAGGCACGCGTCTCTCTTACTCGTGCGCAGTTGGCCTGCGTAAGTGAAAGAGAGACAGAGAGAAAGTTAAAGAGGGTTGATCCTTCTTCCTACAATCCTAATTCAATCAAATGAATATTCACTTTACAATAAAAGACAATGTCACGTATAACTTTCGCCCGTATACCGATTTCACGAGCAACCAATTTTTTTACTTTACAAAAGTAATCAATAAAAAAAAATAATAAGATTAATTTCCGCTGCTTGAGTGTAGGCCGTCAAACATATACATATTCCGATTTTTTGGGTTAGTTTCAGCTCATTGTACAAAACATGACTACTCCAAACATATTCTACCTTTCGTTTGACAACAGTGTAAAGAAAAAGGTAGCCATAATATTTAGTAACTGTTACTCTCTACATTTTTCGTTTATTCCAACTAAAGCAGAATAACTGCAAAGCGTAAAGCACCAGTTGTTGCACTGTCCCATCTAGATTTGTTTATTGTTCGGTCGACACACTTAATGATAGGATAAGGCAATTTACAAGAAATGTGAACAAATTGATGAAAGGTGAACCAAGTGACTGTATTATTAAATAGAATAACATGAAAATAATACTTTTTATAATTTATTTATCATACTTATTTAATTTAAAATACTTGGCCAGTAATATATTTAATTTATTCAAAATGTTTGTATATCAATCAAATCTAAAATGTTATTTAGCTTGTGAATTTTATTCTTCAAATAATACAATCACTTTCCAACATACAATGGCAAAGGAAAGAGTGGCAAGCGCAGCATTATTCACTTTTAATGCATATATAATTTACAAAGGCTGGCTGCCCTCGGATTCAAATAATGTTAACAGACATAGTATGAAAGTAAAATTTTTATTCATTTTGTAATTAAATATATGTTACGCTATTTCACTCTTTTATTACTATACAATGGAACTAGAACAATTGTTAAGATGTATGTGGTGATTGCTCTTGTTTAGCATAATGTTATCTTTAAGATGCGCTCAAGATAGTTTACGCATAATAATTTCTATAAAATGTAGGATTTACCCTTTTTTTTTTAGATTACATTCTAATACTGTTCATCAGATTAAGGAGCTGTTCGAGTCAGCACGAATTAAATTATATACAATTTTAAAGTAAATTTTAGTGAAACACATGTTTTTGTTTAAGAGTTTCACTATTATCAAGCTCCTGATCAACAGCATATATTTATTTAAGAAAAGATCTATTTCAGTTCGCACACTGATAATGGACCCCAACAGTACCTTAGTATTAATTTCCTATTAATTATATTTGTGTATTATTACAGTCTATGTCGAGGATAAACAAGCATTTCTCAATTTACGTTTGGATATAAAAATATTCGATTTATTATTATGATTAATTTCCTTATTACACAATCGCTTACCCTGGTCGTCGTGGTGCTTTGTATGGGGCGCGGCAACTTCAGCACGATAGCCGTTGCGAAGTTCGGCACGAGTCAAACTCTGACTGCGGCCTTCGGAGAGCCTGTTGATTCGATATGCTTGTATTATTGAATGGAAATGATAGATCACTACTATAATGATAATGTTCTTCAGTTCGACTACGGCTTCCGATCTATATTAGAGATCAGCCAACTACGCAGGAGACAGTTAATAGTCACAGTTATACATCAAACAGGCGCATCTTTGCCTTTAATTCTCAAGCCTGATGGGACGGATAAAGACATGACCGGAGAGAGTAGCACAGGACTCACTTTACATGTACCATCCCCATCCATGTGTATCTTATTTTCAGACAATTGCAACGCAGCGTTAAATTGCTAACGACTAGGAAACATACATAATATTTTGTTGAATCCTCAGGATTCGAACCCACGACCTCCGGTTTCTAAAGCACACGCCCTTACCACTAGGCTATGGAGGCAGTTAATACATCACTATTATATTCATCAAAAGATGGCTACTGGAATTGACCTTTTACATCATAAGACTTTCAGTTGTTAATGCGAATTTATTATTATAATTCTATCAACATACATCACTACATAGCATAAAACAATGTCGCATTCTCTGTCCCTATATCCCTATGCATGCTTAATTCTTACAAACTACGCAACGGGTTTCGATGCGGTTTTTTAAATAGATAGTGTGATTGAAGAGGAATCTTTATATGTACAACACATGCTTAATATTGTAGGTGTATTTTCTATCAACATAGCTCCAGTGCGAAGCAGGGGCGGGTCCCTAGTGTTGTATAATTAGTGGCCATTTGTTGATCAATATTTACGGCAGTAGGGGCACATTTTTATGTAACTAAGTAAGATAGAGTGATGAAGACCTTAAAGTTATTATTGGTGAACCTCTGCCAAAAACTATTTGCTGTATTATGTTTCAATGTGTTTGCAAATTTATTGATGTTTTACGGCGAACATGACAAAGTTTTTAATACCTATCGCTAAGCAGTAGAGGTGAAGGCGGATGGAGACGCTCGTGTAGTGGCGGCGGCTCCAACTCTGAGCTGCCATTGGCTGAAATGCAATAATGATATTATTCAGTAAAAAAATATAAGAAACAACATAGGAATTAAGTTTTTACTGTACTAAAACACATAATGTTTATCATGAGAACAAATATTTTAATGGCAAATTAGTAGCATAGAAAATCTCTTAAAATTTTAGAATACTTTTCATTTTAAAATATATAAATAATAAATAATACTAATACGCCTATGAATACTGCATGAATAATTAAATTTAATTGCATAATAAATTTTTGAGATTATTTTTTATTAATATCATGGTCTCATTTCCTATATGATTTCATATTAATAATATTAAAATGAGATATTATAATATGCTTACCCTCGTGACCCAGCATATTGTGGTGCCTACTTGTCCTCGGAGGTGGCTCCGGTGATCGCCCTGTACTGTGTTCTCTGCTCAGACTGAAATTGATAGGATGATGTCAGTAATAAATTGCATTTCAATTATCTTAGTCAACATTTTCACTATAAGAGGGCAACATGGATATTATTTCAGAGATATACTAAGAACTAGAGTTGCCATGAATAGTAATTTGGCCGAAAACCGAATATTCGGCAACACTGACGGTGGAAGTACACAACTTTCGGCGCCCAATTAATGATTGTCAAACACATTAACTAAGACAATGCATACAGTCATATCAACCATTTGCTATCTATACAATAAAATATATCTTTCTATTCCCGAAAGTAAGGTGTATAGTGAGAGGTTATTATTCTGAAGCAGGTTTCATTTATGAAGAAAATCGAAATCGCTATTGCTACCAACAAACACTGAAAAGCTAATGATACTGTATGACAATTTATAAGTGATCAATTTTACTCAATAAAGTTTTGTAATTTGGTAATGATTCTATAAAATGTTGAGTAATAATATGTGTAGTTTTTTCATGATTTAGTATTTGAATAGTTCACAATATTCGGGCGAATACTAATATTACAATTATTATACTTTTTACTTCCGATGTATATTGCATTACACATTGTTAACATAAATGCTATATTAACAAGAATGCACATTCTATTTCTATTATATTACTATGTGATATTAGTCAATTTTATTAAAATTACCTCCTGTGCCTTGGAGTCGCATGGAGATCTACTCGGGATCTTCTTTGTTGACTCTGGTGATAAAACCTTTGTAATACTATTGGACTAGTATTGCCGGAACTCTGTAACGTAATGGAAAAAGATCACAATATTGTCGAACATGAAAAAATGCTTTATATTTAAACTGAACTATTCTACATTAAGAATGAAGCTTGCTGAATTTTTATAATCATTTTGGCATTTAATTGCATTCAGTAACCATAGATATAATTCAATGAGGACCAAATAGTCTCTGCATACCTTGATGGCAATTGTTATAGTCTGATATTGTATAAATATGTATGATATTGTAGAAACAGCAGGCAAAAGTGAATGCAGGCAAAAGAGAAGCACAGAATAGAGAAAAATGGAGGAAATGAAGAGGGCCTATGCCAGTGGCAAACAGAAAATAATAAGCTTTAGTTAAATTAGATAGAGCAGAATTAGATATGTAATTGTTTATACTCCTCTGAATACTAATAAATAAATAAACAGTCTGATATGTTAAGGCAACTATCATAAACTAATTGATTAAGAGATAATAGAATAATACATACCGCAGGCGACGCCCGCCACCGGTTCTCGGCTGAAACCCTCCTTACTGGCGGTGGGGGTGGTGAAGCACAAGCGTCTATAGTCCTATAAATATAATGAAAAAATATTTTTTAACAAGAAAATTTTGGTTTGTAGTAGCAAATTCGCACAAACTGTATAATTGATCAACAAAACTTGATAATTTTCGAATTAAATAAATAGATATGTATATACGGATAGTAAGATTAGAGTAAAGAAGTGATAATAATGTAGTTTACGCTGAAATATAACTTCTACACAGAAAAAGGTTATTATACAAGGTGTACAAATACAAAATATACATTATCACAGAAATGACGCAAAAACTGTTTTTATTACACAGTTCACTCACAATTGTTTAATAGTTGAACAATTAGAATCAATAAATAGTCGAGTGAACAATAAATGGAGGTATTTAAAACGTGATAAATAAATTATTAAAATAATACCTGCGCCTCGGATAAGGTGAATGATTTGAGAAGTCTGCCTCTAAGCTTAGCGGGCTGAGAACTGCTGCCGCTTGCGTGAGACGGTGAAGCCCATCTCGCTCTAAAACAATTCGCATTTTTTATAATATATACACCATATGATGTATCATTACTAAAATATGTTCTGTAAGTATTATCTTAGCACCATATCTCTAGTAAATCTAACAAATAAACAAAATTGGAGAGTTTGTAAGTAAGTTGTTACATTCAAGTAACCATTTATATTGTGATATATAGCAAAGCAGCGTTTATTTGTCGTTGAATACGTTTTAAAGCTTCTATATGTCGGTCAGTCTGTTCGTTCTAGCTAATCTCGGCTGGTCCAATTTTGACAAAATTTTTACTGCCAGACAACTGATGTACCTAGCAGTAACCTGGGCTACATTTTTTTAAATATTAACACACAGACGTCGTCACGGGCATCAGCTAGTTAATGTGTAATGCCAACCTGCCAGGCGTAGGAGTAGCCTGCTCGGGTGACCACCGGTGTGCGCTCGTTATGAAGCTCCTGATCGGCTGCGGCGTCGGTGGGCTCGAGTGGCCGTTGGAGGGAGAGGCGGGCGACGGGGGCGCCCCGCTCTTCGGCAGTGTCGCGTACCAGTCCTCCACGGAGACCAGGCTCCTCGCCGACTTCACCACGAACGGATGCTCTAGCAGCTTCGGATATTTAGGTCTTTGCCGGTAATTCTTGGTAAGACTGTAACAAAGCGGAAAGTCATCATCATCATCAGACTGTGTCAGTGCGCAGCTGGATATAGGCTTCCCATCAATGTACGCCTTCTGAATTAGGCGGTTCTTGGACCGTATCCCACCACGCTGGACCAGTGCTGGTTAGTGGGTGGACCGACTTTTTACATGCCCATCCGACGCATGGATCATCTTACTTTTCAGACAAGTGGGTGGTACTTAACATATAAAAAGTTAGAGAATATTGTGTAAGCGATGACCAGCGATTCGAATACATTTTAATAAAAGAGAGGATGATGACAATATAGTAAAAAAATACCATACCCTTTATTATTTCAGAAATCAGGCTTAGAATCTATGAAAATAAGGTTTAATATTTATTAAATAAATTACTTTACGGATTTTATCGCGTTTATTTTACATTTTAAATTCTAACACTTGACTTTAATTGATAACACTTGAGCCATACTGTGTATAGGAAACCAACCCTTACAAATAAATATTTAAATGGCAATTCACACCACCATCCATCCCAGTTAGCAGTGACAAACTTTGTTTCAGAGAGCACGAGGGATCTGTGATGATGAACACCTGGCGGCTGAGCTACACCATGTTAGCAAGTAGCTGCGAGTACAACAAGCTCGCTGCGCCACGGCAGCGTCACAGTGACCTGAGTGAAGGCAAGCACAGTGGAGCGAGTACCTGCATGTTCTACCTTTTGTGAGAGGCGTAACTGACAAGATTGGCTACATTTTGAGGCGGGCTTCAATCAAAACTTATTTCAAGCCTGAAGAAGATTGGTCAATTCCTACCACCTGTCAAGTGCAATATTCCTCTACAAGACCCAGGAGTGTACAAGCTAGATTGTGACTGTGGCCTCTTATATAGGGACAAACGAAGCGAGCAATAAGAACCCGCGTGAAGGAACATATAGCTGACATTAAACATAGAAGACCCAACAAGTCGGCAGTGTGTGACCATACATTAAATCACCCAAACCATTACATCAGATTTGATCGACCACAAATCCTCGCTAAAGAACACCGATTCCTACCAAGGATGATCCGTGAGGCTATTGAGATTAAAAACATCCAAATTTCAATAGAGAAGATGGTTGGTTCTACCACCAGCTTGGGATCCCATAATTAATAAATTAAAATTTAAACCCAAGCATAATACCACTGCCGAGCTGTACAGATAAAATCAGTTCATTTTGCATAGGTCGGATACAGATTAAAAATATTTAATAAAATTAAGATCTGGAAACCCGCTCAGCACTGGCAAGAAGACGCATGACATCTCAGTTCTACCCGTGACCACGCCGCTGGAAAGTGTTCGAAACGTCGGGAATTTAAATGTAAATAAACTCGATAAAATCCGTAAAGTAATTTTATTTAATAATGTATAATATTGCGCAAGCAATGAAATAATTATAGTTTAATATTGCTGAAATGCATAATTTTCTTTCTAGTGCCCAAGACCATACACCACGTACATGACACCGATTTGGGTTCACACAGTACAGTTCAATGAAAGGGACTTACCATTGGGATACAAAAGATTTGAACTCGGGCGTGAAGTCGTTGGTGTCTGGCAACTGCGGTGGGTCGTCTGCTATCACCTGCCAAAAGATACATCGGATGAAATATCATTAATATTACATGCGTCATTAAGCTACACGACATGTGCGACCAAGTAAATATTTACAAACAAAAGTTTTACATACAAAGTCAGACGAGCAGTCGCGCCACCTGATGGAAAGTGGTCACCGACGTTCATGGAGATTGGCTATACAGGAGGCGCCAACAAGAAACCTACAGTGAGACGTAGAATGTTACGTCTCGTTTACCCAATAAATACGCTTGCTACGGTGCCCTATAAACCGGAACCCGATAGTGTTTTCACACTACTGCTTGTAAATACTTGCCAACTCTGATGACTCTCGACTCTGCAACTGTGATGATGTAGTCAATGAATATTAGGCTGAATAAGCCATAATACTAGTTTATTAATTTTCACTTATAAACGCCTTTGTAAAGGTGGATCGACACAAGCAGATATTTTAATTGATTGTAAAAAAAGATGTTCAGTGTAACATGCAGCACTCACCCTGGTCAAAACCTCAAAGTCGTTTTGGCAATTCCTGTAAGGAAACACTCCAGTAGCTAGTTCCACAAGCGAGATTCCCAAAGACCACACATCCGCTCTAATATCATAGTCCGGACGGCTGGGATCCGGCGGGTCTATGCGTTCAGGCTAAAAAAAAAAGAAATTAGTATTCTTAATGGACTCTATTGTTCAAGGTATCAAAAGCGACAGAACATTTTATCTTTTCAGGACACCAATATTTCACAAATTATAAAGTTTTATTTCCCATCCATAACATTTACTTCTACAGGAGATTAGATTATTTAAGACAAAAAAGATTTTTCTGTTGGAATGATTAATTCAATTGTAAAGTCAGACTAATATATGTTTGATGGGCATTTTAAGAGTGGATGATTAACTCTATTTATTAATTCAGGGTAAAACATGTATAAACTGTATCTCTTACATTTATGTTGCCGTGGTTGTTTATTTATCTATCTCAAAGGTGAGCCTTGAACTAGAAGGAAACTTATAGATTTGCAACTCACCGCCATATACGCTGCACAACCAGCACTCCTCGTCTTGGCTTTAGAGTCGACTAAGCGACCACTGATGCCGAAGTCACACAGCTTGACGTTCCCGCGCTCATCCAATAGTATGTTGCTAGGTTTCACATCTCGATGGATCACCCCATGGGTCTCTTTCAGATATGACAGTGCTTTAACCGTCTATTGAACAAAATAAAAATGCTATGTTTAGCACACTTGTAATACTAATACACTCATAAGTGGATTTCCCATTTAAAAATATATTTTAACAAATGTAATTAATTTAGTCATTATTTTTATTTCTAGCTATAGTGTAATTTTCATTGATTATTTAAGCTGTGAACATGCATTATTATGCTAGATACAACTTTGTCTCTTTGACGAGTTTGTCGTGGGTTCGAATCCTGAGGGGATTCAACAAAATTTTCAGTGTTGTTTCCTAGTTGGTTAGGGCAATTTGGGCCAATCACCCAATTGTCTGAAAAGAAAGATAATCCATGCGTCGGATGGGCATGTAAAAAGTCGGCCACCCACAAACCCGCATTGGACCAGCGTGGTGGAATACGGTCCAAAAACCCCTTAATGGATAGGGGTGTATTAGGGGAGGCCTATGTCCAGCAGTGGACTATCAAAGGCTGATGATGATGATATTCTTACCGCAACAGTAACTTTGCCCAATATCGCCTCTGGTATTGGAGCCCCCAGCCTCTTCAGCAACTTGTCAAAACATGAGGCCATCAGCTCCATGCAAATCCACACATCAGCATCAGTTACAAAACACCCAAGGCAACGGACAATAAATGGACAGTCATGTGAGCGAACTACCACATCCAAGTCCATTAGAATCCTTTTAGTCTCCTCAGAATTACCAGAACGACGCATTTGCTAGAAAGTTAAAAACAATAAATAATACAAAAATTATTATAAGTTATATTAATATAGTATTATGGCACAACATTTGCAAATTAGCTTATAATTCACTCAGGATTATAAAGCATATTTTTATTTCAAGTGAATTTTGTTAGAAAATAAAAGAAGGAAACCAAAATATTACATACCTTAACAGCAATCACCGCTCCAGACGGCTTGTGCAACATCTTAACAACATGTCCACAAGTACCACTTCCCAGCTCACCCATATGCTGTAGATCATCTATACTTGAGCGGTATTCTGCTCCACCCACACTAAGCTTTCCACTTACCTTAAATATGTAAAGAATTAAAAACTTAACTTATATATTACACATTAAATAGGCACTTAGTCAAATAACCTTAAATAACATAGCAATTCTTACAATAAGTTTAATATAACTTAAGGTTATTAAAAACAAATTGCAAGGTATTGAATGTAGCCAAAATTTAATATTGGTTATAAAAAAACACTACAAATGGATTAAACAATTTACCTTGTACACCTCCCGCATACGGAACTCAGTTTCCGTAGCTTGTTGTGATCTTGGTGGCAATGGTATATCTCTAGGGAATACTGAAAAATAAACAGATGATACTTAGTTTAGTTAAATATTTCTTATTTTAATTAAATAAAAGTAGAATGGTATAAAATTATTACATTACATTCTAACTCAATAAAATTATTGCATTATATTCAAGAAAGATATAGGTCTGGACTGAAATTTTTATCACATTTCTGCTTTTAATAATCCCTGACTGCAAAAATATAAAAACAATTGATAATGCAAATATTTAAAGTAAGTAATTTTTTTTTAATTTATAAAACAGGTTGGGCAAAAAAGGGTCACTTACAAACTCAAGTACAAAATTATCATATATCAAGTAAAAGATATTAAATAATAGGTAAAATCAATGTCACTTTACAATTTAGATTATATTGTTTATAACAGAAAACGTCAAATGAATTATTGTACCATTTCTAGTATATGGAATAAAGAAATAAAAAGGTAGATTTTTACGCAAAGCAGAATAAGCATTATAAGGTTTTGAGTTGATTATTACTTGTAAATGTATTGAAAAAGCTTAATTTTTATAGCATAGTCAAAGAAAACAGAAATTATGTATACAATGTAACCAATAATAAAAATTGGATCATTCTTTAAATGATTAACAATAAACTAAGAGTAACACCAACTAATATAGAGCCTTCATTGCTTGGTTGCTACATAGAAATTTTCTTCTAAATTTGTTATCTCATTGATGAATTAGTTGCTAACATTGACATGAAACTATTTATTTTCAATAGTATTAGCATCATAAAGTGAATAAGATTTACGATACCTGCAAGATTGTTTCAAGAAAAAATGACAGCATCAACTGTTTCATGCTGAGTCAATAGCAATAAAAAATTAAATTACATATGACACAGAGGGAGTACTTGCTATGGTAATTCTGTTCAAATCATGGTGAAATCATCTTTTATGAATTAACTTTGCAAATGAATTTACAATAACATGTTTAAAGGTCATGTAAGATTGTATGGAAATTAGGAAAAAATTTGCTAATACATGTTGCCTAATAAAACAATTTATATTATATGATGTTAATATGTCATGTTAGCAAAATATACTGTGTTTTAGAAATGTTATGGAAGGTTTATAGATATGGCGTGATAGAAAGTTAAAATATGTCTTATAATAAAATAATCACACCATAAAACTTCTTCTGAACATTGATAACAAATAGTTCTTATCAAAGATGATTCAGATGTAACAGTAACTGCAATAAGTGCTTGTTTATTTAAGGTAAGTCATATTATATGATTTAACATCTTTTCAGTGTTTTAAACTACAAATATTTAAAATTAACTAGAACTAAAAAACCTCACAGTATACACAGTAAAATATACACAAAAAACATTAAAATTATGAATACATTTTTATATTTAATGTTAATTACATGTTTAACTACAAAACTTATACATCCCTTAAATAAAATACATATAAAAATATGGATTAAACTTACCTGTGGGTATATGCTATATAGTAGTTGATGACAAAATATTTAAATAAATGTGGACACTGTGCCTGTTTAGCAAAGGCAAGCCATCGGCGTGAATATTAAACAAATATATTGGCTGTTGCTGATAGCTAAGACAACAATTCAAAGGCATGTGTATCTGTTTTACTATATTATATATTCAAACTATTATATTATTAATAACTTTATTAGAAGCATAAATTATCGAACATAAAATCATATATCTATTATTATTAAAACACATGAGCACTGTATATTAGAAATTGTTGTGATACATAGCCAAGCAGATGTCATAATACATTCCAACTAGACAAATGATTTTTAATAGAGTGTTTAGTGCGAATAATGTACTTACGTGGTCTAAATTGCCGGCCTCCAGACTTTGGTGTTCCAAGACCACCTTGGTTCTGTAAACCACCATCTCCCCGCGTACGCATTTCATTTTGAAGGCGTTCTTGTAAACCTTTCAGTTTTTCGTCAATTGTATTATTGGACATTGTAATTGATAAAATTGTCCAGAAATAACATTTAAATACTTGGATCTAAACATCTATTATTATATTATTTACACGAAAATTACAGAAAGAGCTGCAGTGAGCAGTCCAAAGATTTTTTACAATCCATGATCCATCACTTCACTCACTTTGTACTACTCTCGGTTTATAATCTTTATTTATGTAATGGCTTCATTCAGTCATTCGTTCTTGTAAGTCTGGTTTTTTATTATTAAAAACGATGTCATGTATGTCATCAATGTAAAATCGATTTTAGACAAATATGTGGTAAAAGTAAAATTCTGAAAAACGACATTTTTACAAAATTGATGTTTATATTTTTAGAATTAGATTTTTTATTTAGCATGAATGATCGATATTATTTTAAGAAACTTTTTTGGTGGTTAAAGTGAAGTTCTTTATAATAAATGTTATCGATTGAAATTTTATGCATGAAGTGAAGGTACGTGAACGTTTAGTTAGAAATTAAATGCTCGTATCTCTCTAAACTGTATGTTTTATGTGCCTATTGAAACCAAATTCTATCAATTATCGTATTATTTACCATATGACTAGTAGTTGAACCACGCAAAAACTAATACTAGCATAAATAAACAAAATAGAAAAAATATATTCAAATACACCTATGCAGAACATTTTACTTTTTTGGTAGTTGTTACCTTTAGTTGTACGAATGTCTGTTTGTTAAATAAAAAAAAATGTATGAAGTACATTCTGTTCTACATACGTTATTGGAGGACAATATTTTTAAAAATGCTTGGCAAACAGTGATCTTTACATAACACAGCATTCTTCAGGAAATTAACTTGTAGCAATGGGTATAAATATTTTTTTCACATCCCAAAACACATTACTAGTAATACTTAACCCTTTTTTTTAATATATAAATCCTATATACCGCTTTTATACGCATATTCACATGGATCTGTTAATACTTGAATCTTTAAAAGTTAAAGTTGAGTTACACTACAATTTCTAGAAATAATAACTTTTTATCACCTCCGGGGTTTGAAGCCAAAACTTTGCTACCTAAGATGTAGCTTATAGTGCAGGTACTGGAAAGTGTCGGAAAAATCAGAAATGAATATTAAGAATTAACTCAAAAAGTCCGTAAAATGCATTTTATGTTATATTACAATAAATGCATCTATGGATATATATACTAAATGATTTCGCTACTAACGCAAATAAAAGAAATAATTAAGCTATTAGATGTTAACAAACCACGTTTTGATGTAACAATATTTAAATCTGTGTTCTTGTTTTTAAAATATAAGCAAATAAATTATATTAATGATTGTTTTAAAACAATGCAGCCCGCATAAAGCTTAGGCAGATACGATTCTTTGAGACTGCTTTAATGTATAAAACCCCCTAGTGGATAGGGGTGTATTAGGGGCTGATGATGTGAATGAATAAAGTACCTAGCCTATTTTAATTTTAGTTTTGAAAATTATTTATTTATACAAGTTTCTATTATATTCGCAAATGATTTATTTGCGTAATTTGTATAATTTTGACCTATTACTTAAATGCTGCAGGCTACAGGTACCAACAAAATATAAATTTGCTTGATGACATTAGTCCCTAACTTGTTTTCTGTTTCCGAACGAATTTTTATTCATCTATGTTTCGTATCATTTTGCGTTTTGCATCTTTTTTGCTATTCAATATTAAATAATTGATTTATCGAAGCAAATTTAAGGCGAGCATATCATCAAAATATCAATGAAATATTTTGTCAGTGATATGTTCCTTGTGAATTTACCACCCAGTGTTGTCTTGTAAAATGAAGTAGTATCTTAAAAGTGTTTCTTGAAATGACGTGAATATTTCTATTTATTTATCTGAACAATATGTGTTGTTGATACGTTTGTGTGCAATTAAAGCAAGCATGATGCAGCCAACATCTGAGGGTTGTATGAACATCGCCGAGTTAGCAAATCAGTTGCGTAGGGAGAAAATTTTCATAAATTCTGAGCGACAGCTGCTCCAAAATCTTAATGAGGAAGTGGAGAAGAGCGTTCAGGAGTTACTGCAGGCGGCATGGATTTGCTCCATGCAACGTCAAAATTTAACGAATCTTATGTCTTCGAGGTGTGAAGCTGAATCTGTAGTAGCTTGTCAAAGAGCCAGTCTTTTGGAGAATACTGTTTTCATTGATGCCTATAAAGTCCTGAGATACAAGGTAAGATGTAATATGTTTATTTGTCCTATGTATTGATATTATTAAAGTATTTGTTAAAATTATGAATACCTAATATTATCTAGTGTGCTCAAATTGTGAAGAGGAATTATAATAATTTTAGGATGTTAGAACAATCTGAATTGGTTTTATATACATCTTTTACGATTCAAGTATATAAATTTTGTTCAAAGCACAAATTCACTTATTTTGAATACATGGTATCCGCCCCCTTTCATAAGAGTAAGCATAAGTGTTTATTCTTCCATTTTTTACACACCATGCTAACATTACATGTAAATTTAATCAACATATATATTTGAGTTTTTAGTTAAAAATGTTAATCATTATTTCAGTTTAGTCTTCTTGGGCTTACATGTGATCGGAAGATCGTAAGTCAAAAAAGTAGTTTTGAGTTCCCACAAAATTGGGCACTCTTATGACTGGGGCTCTAAATGACCATGGTTCATCATAAAATGCTTTTGCGTCTCGCACTGTTAGTATTTGACATTAGATTTGTTTATATTTATTCTGATTCTAAGTGGCTAAATTAAACTTCATAAATTTTTGAATAAAAATTAATGACTTCAAAGGACAAAAACTTTGTAAACAATCCTTTGTATATAATGATCCAAAATCAATTTTATTAACATATTGTTAAATAAGATGCTATTTTTGTAATTAGTTTATTTTAAGTATCAGTAAAATGAATAGCGGCAGGCTAAATTTTGTTTAGGTTTAAGGCAATATTAATTATAAAAGTCATTTGGTTTCTTTTGGTACAGGTTTCTTTTTTATATTGATGCATTTACAAATGAATAATAATTGTATTAGTTTATAATAATTATATTAATTTGTAAAATTAACTTATGCACATTTGATAATCTTTTGTATATCACATTAAAGGATTAATTTACTTGAAATCATATAATGTAATATTACTCTAAATATATATAAAATTATACTATTTCAAATTTAAATAATTTTATTTAATAAATAAGTGTTACATTTGATAATTGTTCTAAAGTCAATTTGCCTTAAATGCTCCTGCTCGTTAACTGATAAACAGAAATTTGGTTACATTATAGATCATACAATAAAACCTACTGGATGTTTTTTTGCTCTTATTAATATTTTCTAGATAATTGTATGTTAAGAGGTGTCATTGTTCTCTTAAAGATTTTAAAGCTATCCAGTTGGGAAATTGTTTTGTTAAAATTTGTTTGAAATGGTACTGTTTTTTAACATCTTGTCTAGAGTAGAAGCTCTTAAATATATAGTTATCATTGTCACAGGAAGCTTCTGCTCTGGGTGAGCTACTAGGATGGCTCCGCGACACTCCCCATCTTGTTGCTCTATGCCTTATACTCGGAGAAGATCATATGCCCCCATCAATGTCGCCTTCCCTGGTGGCAGGATTGTATGGCAGCTGCCGTCTACCGAGCGATCGGACCCGCTTTCTTGCTGTCCTTCGCTCTTTGATCAAACACCAGATGGCGACGTCAAGCGATCCAAGGAAGTAAGTAGTTTTTACATCAAGTTGTGTTTATTATTTTTTTGTCATACGTCCATAGCCTATTGGTATAGTCTCCTGTGCTTAAGAATATGGAGCTTATGAGTTTGAAACCTGCGGAACTCGACAGCTTTGCATTGTTGTTTCATTTGTTGACTTATAAAATCCGGTCCTGCGCCTGATCTCTCTCCGTTTGGGTCGGTTATCCGTCCCATTGGACAATGACAGTGAAGGAAGTAAGTGTGCGTACACTCGTGTTATAATAACTCCCGCGTAGTTGTTTGATCGCGTAGATGTTTATAGATCGGCTGCCTTGGTCGAATTAGGCTCTGAGAATAGCCTAGGGGCTTGCGTTTACTCTTTCTTGCCCAACACAAATGGCTCCAAAATTACTGGAACTCGAGGAGCCACTCAACATAAATATAATAGCTCCTGGGACCCCAACTAGATTCTCAGACTCAGGCATAGGCGCTCCTAGCACTATAGACCTGTTATTAGTTAGGGACGTCTCGCTCGATGTCGTATCGGTAGAGCCACTCTGTGGGTTAGACTCTGACCACTTGCCGGTCTTATTCAAATTGGGCCAAGGCGCCGGTGCAGTCCCTACGACCAAAACCGTAACAAATTGGCATTGTCTTGAACGCAAACTCAAGGCTATGGACCCTCAAGGTTGCTCCAACCTATCGGAGGTTATTAATAGTGTAGACAAAGCGTATATTGCCATCGACAGTATCACATCACATATCTCATCAGCCATCGACGACTCCGCTGTACAGTCAAGGTTTCGGGTGACCGCAACTTTGGCTTGCCGTTCAGTATTCGATGCCTGATAAGAGAAAAATGCACTTAAGCGGGCGTTTTATCGCTATCCGTCCGAGTCAAACCGATTTCGCTTTAGGCAACTTCAGCTAGAGGTCAGAGATAGGATAGAGTTACATCGCAAAGGCTCATGGTTAGGTCTGACCGAAGACTTAGTGCCATCGCACACTGCCTATTGGCAGTTGGCTCGACGTATGAAGTCGGAACCTCGTGACGCCATGCCGCCATTATCAAAGCCAACCGGGGGCTTACGACGACTTCGAAAAGTCGAAAGTTTAGCCGATACGCTAGAAGATCAATGTACACCATCTCGCGCTCGCCTCGACGCGGCCCACCTATCGGAGGTGGACCGCCTAGTCGAACTTAGGGCTGCCTTACCACCAGAGGGCGATATTTTAAAGCCAGTGACCCCGAGGAGGTCCGCAAATTATTAAAGGTCTTAAACTGGTCGGCACCAGACCCAGACCGTATCTCAAATAGAACGTTAAAATACTTGCCAGGCCCTATTGTCTGTGTGTTCGCCTGACGGAATTCATTCTAAACGGTCTTTATCAATCCAAGCCCCGTATCACAGGAGCCGTCTTCTTCGATGTCGCAAAAGCACTTGACAAAGTCTGACACAACGGCTTGATTTACAAGCTGTACACTCTGAAAGTGCCGGTTAGGCTGTTTCACATCATCCAAGCCTACTTGTAGAATCGCTCTTTTCTATATCGAGTCGAGGGCACCCTGTCCACTGCTCCAAGCGGGCGTCCCTCAAGGATTGGTCCTATCCCCACTATTATTCACGCTCTACACGAGTGACATACCAAAGCCCGACGATGTGAATCTAGCAATATTGTTCGTCGTTAAGACCAATTTATATCTTTAAAAAGCTCCAGAATGCGATCAATCGTTTAGGTGATTGGTTTTGTAAATGGAGAATCGACGTAAACCCTGATAAAAGTGTAGCAATACACTTTCATCGGTCTAAATTACGTCGTGATTACACAATGGTCCTCAACCCAGGCGTCAGGATAAGGCCACACGCGCAGGCCGACACCAGACACTAGGGCAGCTAAAACTCTACGGCCAACCGATCCCATGGGAAAGGAAGGTCAAATACCTAGACGTGACCTTCGACTGCTACACGGCGTTCAAAAGTTATATTCAGGACGTTAGGAGAAAGGCTTTGTTCGTTTCGACTAGACTATCACCTAACGAATTCTCACAGTAAAATGTCGCTTAAACATAAACTTTTATTATACAAGGTAGGACCAATCATGGCTTATGTATGTCAAGCTTTCATGCACGCTTCCTCCACACGCCTAAACCAACTACAGGTAGTGCAAAACAAATTTATCCTCCGCGCCACCGGGGCGCAGTGGTACCAACGTAACGTAAGGTCTACGTTACGTTGGTCTCACACAGCGACTGTAAATTGCCAACACTCCGCGAACACTTTCAAAAGTTAACGCGCAAACACATCGATAAAGTTATTAATCATAATAACCTGCTGCTGGTAAAAGCAGCATCGTACACGGCCGATTCAAAAGCGTCCAGTCAAAAGCGTAGGCTGCAAAACGTTCTCCTCGACCCTGACGTGGAAGGGGTCGCCGAGACTCCGGACCCAACGGGGGTCCCGACATCCAACCTTACACACCACACAAGTAGGGATAGCACACACTCACCTGTAGTTCGCTCCTCGCTTACGAGCACAGCGACACTCACACACACCGCGTATACTAGATACACCCGCGTTCCAGGGTCCGGTCCGGTCCTCATCGCCCAGACAAACGATTAATCAGCCTCAGACCGTCGGCGTCCTGGTCCAGTCAAACCGATCGTCGACGATCCTAGGAGAATAAACTATCGCCAACTCACGTACCTTCAGTACGTGGCCTTCATTTTAGCAAAAATGTGGCCATCTAGTTCGTGAGGACGGAGCTTTAAGCGAACTCTGTGTTAGATGAAGCTTACTATAGACATGAGTCTGGAAGCATAACTTCAAGGATTAAAAAAAATACTCTTGCTTTTTAAAAAACGGAGGTCGTCTATTCGTATCCTGCACGGTTAAGGTTTGTTCGGACAATATTGACATCACCTGATTGATATCAAATTGAGCCATGTGTCGGATAGGCATATAAAAATAGGTTTTGCCACTTATAGACCACTTGCCATGGTTAGTGTTTAACAGAGATAATAATGAAGAGGCTTGTGTTTGCGTTGACAGTTTAATGTATCATTCTTTATTTAACGATGTCATCGTTATATGATAAGAATTAATTTGTACAATATTTTTGGACATTTTTTTGTTGTTTGATTATGGGTAATAAAGGGTAGCGATATTAGCGGTGGTTACAACCCTTATCATAACTCTATTTGGGCATCACCTTTTTGATACATTTGTGGATTTCGTATTGACATGCTTAGTTATTAAAACGTCTTTTATAAACGAGATTGAGAAGTAGTTAGAATCCGTCGTCAATAAATATCTAATTGAAGACGCTGCGCGGTGATATCACCTAAGAATGAGCTAAATAGGACCTGGAAGTTCCGTACATAAGGCAAATGAGGTCGCTTTTATAATTTATTAACCATATCAATTGATAATTATTTCTATTGCTTGCGCGAATATTATATTATTAACATTTTATTCGGATTATCGCGTTATTTTATTAAATCGACGTTTCGAACACTTTCCAGCGGCCGTGGTCACGGGTAGACTCAGTCTACAGTGTGAAAGTGTTCGAAACGTCGAATTAAAATGAAATAACCGATCAATCCGAAAATAATTTTATTAATAACATATCAATTGATTTCCAGTAATTATGTCACTGACATGTGTAGGCTACACTCGGTCAGTGGCCATCTCTCGTTACATGTCATCACAAATCGATTGTGTAATAACTATAATGACGAATAACAATGATAAATAATATAGTAAACGGCAGTAAACTGCGACATGCTACCCACGACACGCTCATATCTCTCTGTCTAGCGTCCATTTCCGTTCTGCCTTTGCGGAAGTTAGATAAGGTATTGCTAATATCTGAATCACGTGTCTATGTCTAGATGAATAACATAAGTGATCGTTGAAACCAGATATAAATATAAAATATTCAAGATCATTATAAAAGATTAGACACGTCCGGTGTGAATCACTTACTTACCTATTAGATATACTTTTTTTACGTCTGTTGTTTTGTATATTTTATAGAAATAGCGCTATTCCAAAGTGTACTTCAATTTTTTTATAAAACGAATTGAATTTTATTACAACAAGTAAGAAATGCTACTGCATCGTAGAACACAATATGGCAAATAGACTTTATTGTAAATGACCAGGAGAAAGTAGAAAAAAATCTATTCTCCTGGTATGTCCTTTTATTGTTCGATCTGCTCTTTATATTCACCAATTAACTGCGAAGGCAAATGAATTAAAAGGTCTCAAATTTGTTTTATGACAGCTAATAACGATGTTCATGTTCACCGAGCGAAATACGGCGGCTTCTCGATATTAAGGATCAGCCAACTACGCTGGAGATATTATGGTGCTAAGTGTTCGCGCAAACACAGATGCACTCCCCTCTTCCTTTACTCTCATAGTCCGATGTGAACAACAATCAACACAACCGCAGAGCGATAAGGACTGACTTTTTACATTCTCATCGGACGCTTGGACTTTTTTACTTTACTAGCAATCAATTTATCAGACTGCATTGTCCTAACCAACTAGAAAAGAACTTAGAAATGTTGTTGAGTCCTCGCAGGATTCTAATCCACGACCTCCAGTGTATAAAGCGCAAGCGTGAGGCTCGGAAAAGGATACATTTAAAACAATCATGTAATCTATTATATCAACATCATCATCATCATCCCCTACAGTCCACTGCTGGACATGGGCCTTTTTAAATGAACGGCAAGACGGCCGATCTCCTGCTCGCTACTATATACATGTAAACAATTTGTCGTGTGTCCAAGGATGTTACGCACGAGCAAATGCGCGCTCGCGTCCCTGTACTCGACCTTCCGCGACGGCCACTCGCCTGCGCGGCGGTTCCTCGTGGCCGCTCTGCACGCGCCCGTCATGGCTGTACTGCACGAGGACGAGTTCTTCCTCGACATTGATCCAGACAAGGCCATGGAGAGGTGAGTATCGGGACTATACCCTAAATAAATGAGATATGGAAGTTAATGCAACGATGATTGAACTTAATGATGAAAATGACGATGAATGAACTAGTGGCGCGGGTAGTGAACGCGTTCTTGTTGACTGCCAATATGACCTGTCTCTACTCGATGTTTTACTATCACAAGTAAACGTTCAGAAGTCTGCATTGTTTAGAAATCGTCACGATTATTAGCCCAATTAGAGCCTGACGTTTCTGGCGCAAAATTAGAGTTTGAAATTAGTTTGGTTTACCTAAATTATATGTATCATTTACATTATAAAGCGCTATAGCAATATTTTGTGGTGATGCTACACATTTTTAGCACTAAAACGTCCTGCTCCCAAACCTAGGGCTGTCGTGTAAAAAGATTATTTTTACACAGAGTTCGCGGGAAGGTCCCGTCCCCACGAACTAGATAAAAAGAATTACGTTAGGTATATACCTACGCACTATGTAGGTACTCTGTGTTCGATCTCTATATATGTAAGTTACACGCTACAAGTCCAAACAACTAGAACCTTCTTGATTTGAACTTCCGACGGAAAATTAATTCATAACCAAATTGATCAAAACTTAGAAATAAAGTTTCGAAACCCGTTACAAAAATCAATGAATCCTTGGCAACCTCCGTAAACTGAAATATTGAACCTTTAAATGTAGACGTATTTACACACAGTACAAACACGTCTCAAAAATAATCTTTCAGTATCAGTACTTGCACACTGCTATTACAAATCGCCGAAAGCCTTCAAATTTAATGAATGTTTTCGAAATAATCTCGTTTATTTAAAAAAGTTTTGAACTTAAAAGGGACTTTGTGCACTTGTACTGCTGCCGAAGGGCACGTTTTAGTGACGCGTGACTTAATTTTTTAAAGGGACTTTCGTTTGGCAATAATATTTAAACGAATTCGAACGGTACCGATCCCTTAGGTGCAGTCAATATTTATTGGTTAACTTCTACAGCGGAATGATGTGTAGGATTCGACACTTCAACCCTTTGCCTTAGTATTATGTTTAAATAGGCTGTACTGTAGTTGAGTCAATTTCTCGGAATAGATGTAAAAAAAATCTTATGTGAAACATAAATGGCGACTGAAGCGAACTGCGGCCTTATTTAATACCCCCGAGATATAAAATTTTTCTTTTATTTACGCGATTATTTTGCACATGCAATTTATGATTCTTCGCGGCATAACAAAAAATTACCTTGACGGTTATACCAAAAACGTTGAGATACGGATACAACTTAGTCTGCCCGTGATCATGGATGCTGGAGAGAGTTTTTTTTATCGCATACGCAGGCAGACGAGCAGTCGGGCCACCTGATGGAAGTAGTCACCGACGCCCATAGACATTGGCAATACCAGTGGTATCGGCAACGCGCTGCCTACCGTGGGACATAGGGTGTTAAGTCTCGTTTACTCAGTAAATATGCTGGCTACGGTGCCCTTCAAACTGGTACTACATAATGTACTGCCTCCGTAGCCTAGTGGTATAGGCTGTGGCTTAGAAACCGGAGGTCGTGGGTTCGAATCCTGGGGACTCAACAAATTTTCATTGTTGTTTCCTAGTTGGTTAGGGCAATTTGGGCCGATCACCCAATTGTCTGAAAAGTAAGGTGATCCATGCGTCGGATGTGCATGTAAAAGTCGGTCCACCCACCAACCTGCATTGGACCAGCGTGGTGGGATACGGTCGAAAAACCTCTAATGGATAGGGGTTTGTCCAGCAGTGGACTATCACAGGCTGATGATGATGATGATGAATAATGTACACCTAGCGCTGTCGTAAATAGAATATATGCTCTAATCCTAAATAATGTCTATTTTTTATATATGCATACTAAGGCAGACGCGCAGTCCGGTCACTTAATGAAAGTGGTCACCAACGCCCGTTCACATCGGCAATAATAGGGGTATCACCTATGCGCTGCCTACTGCGAGACATAGGATGTTAAGTCTCGATTATCCAGTAAATACGCTGAATATAGTGCCCTTCAAACCAGAACAAGATATTGTTTACACACCACCGCTTTGCAGCGAAAATAGGCATCGCAGTGGCACAGCTCCAGGCTGGCCCCCTGCAAAAAGGGGACCTACCACCTCTAAAAATCTAATTTAATATCTCATTGATCACAATGGATCATTCTAGATTCTCGGCCTCCGACCGCCTCAAGAAGTTCGGTCAACCGACAAGCAGCGAGTACGCGGCTAAAGTAGCCCGCTACCGCAAGTGGACTGTGCAGTCGCTGTACAACCTGGCGAGCAAGTTCATCGTGTCGCTGAAGGAGAACTGGCCCAACTTCCCATCTGCCATTGCGTGGATTGTGCAGCAGATTGTACGCCTGCTCAAACAACATTCGAGGTAACATATTAGTAGTCTAGTGCTGTTCAGGCTTGCGTTTTAGAAACCAAAGGTCAAATCCATAAATGCCTTTATTCAAAATAGGAGCAATACACTCACTTATTGATTGTTAAAAATCTACCACCGGTTCGGAAAAGGACGCCTCTGACCTAAGGAGAACCGGCGAAAGAAACATCGTGACTTTTTTTTTGTCATTTTTTACAATATAATTGAAACAATAAACAAACAAATAAAAGCATAATATTATTGAAAAAATCCTAAGGCGAGCATTCCATTACCAGAGTGTTAACATTTAAAAACTCATTTACATTGTAATAACCTTTAACACACAAACGTTCCTTGACAACTTTTGTAAATTTTTTAATGGATAAATCTTAAACGTTTTCTAGGATTTTACAAACCTTTTTATATCACATTCACCAAAAACAAATACGGTAAAAACACGCCTTTGGCCTAATCAGTACATGCTTATAATGCTTTATTCCATAAGTGTGATATCGATATCTTCGCTGAAAATATTATCAACTTTAAAAAGAAATTGTATAAATTTTGCACATAATTTAAAATCTTTAATTACTACTTTATTTAACTTTATATGGTTTTTATTTACTTTTGAAATGTCTTTATTTAATTTTTTTTTGTTGTTTAAATCGGTTTCTGTTCTCTAGAAAATATGTTATAAGTTAATGTTGTGTTTGCCTTTAATTTAAATATGTACATAAACTGTAACAGTTTTATTATATCCATTAGTTGTAAAGACTTGTATGTATTTAGTTGGTAAGCCTTATTAAATAAATAAATGCATTTAGCTACCTTTAAATTTATTGTACCCTTAGTAATTTTTCACCACGCCCTGGGTTGACTGGTAGAGAATGCCCTATGGCCGCCTCTTGTAAAACTTATTGTAAGGTTTGCAATAAAGAATAAAATAAATGAATAAAGTATCAGCAGCTTCATATCAAAAAGTACGGTCTTTTTTAGACAACCAATATTACTTTGTATATTGAAATCTTTGTTAGGATGTGATGGCGTCAAAATCTTTCGTCGCATAGTTTTCCACTTCAACCACGTGATTGAACGCGATACAATCCATAAAACTGTATTAATCTATCTCCGTAACATACTATAGATGTAGTGAGAAACTATTTTCCTTTTTGGAAAACTCGGGTCTTTACCGGAATACGATGACACCCAAACTGTCAATGAGTGTTCGTATTAAATAAGTAACACTTTCATAATTATTAATAAGAAACTTTATTGTTTAGTGTCGTATGTCAAAATGAATTGTCAATAACAATTATATAAGAGATGTATGACTATTTGAGAGAGCACGATAGATACGAACTTTTCCGAAAAATTACCAAGGATATTTTTTTTCTCACTATATCTAACATACATTTTTCTGTCCCTGCGTACATCAGGATAAGCGACCGCGAGCTGCACGCGATCTGCACGGAGCTGGTGTTCGGGCAGCTGATCTGCCCGGCGCTGGTGAGCCCCGAGGCGCACGGTGTGGTGGACGCGCCCGTCTCCTACGTGGCCAGGTTCAACCTCATGCAGGTGGCGCAGCTGCTGCAGGTGCTCGGCCTCAACTGCTACCAGGAGGTGCGTGTTAACTGTAACTGAGCCGTGAAATTAATAGAATTTACGTAAACAAAGCATGACTGTTGTGTCTGAATGTAAGAATATTTCAAACGAGTGATTGAACTAGACGTGGGTTGTTATGTCACTTTTAAGAAACGAAACGGAACCGGTTACGTGGACGGCGTCGCTTGTTTTAAAACTAGTTTTTTTTATAACTAGCCACTTTCATCCAGCTACTGTGCATACATAAGTTTCTCAACCATACGGTTACATAGGAAACGGAAATCACGGTTTCGTGTTATGCCGAATATTTAAATCAACAAATTAACTTTCCTGCATACTTTGCTCCGGTTTACAATTATTGAATGTTTTATTGATTGAGTGGTGTTTACTACGAAACTATGAGTTAAATAAAAATATTTTTACTGGCTTACTTAAAACTTCATTTTATTGTTACAATGATGATGATTAATATTTACTGTTTACTTACACTTTTGTTGTATTTACACTTTTGAATGTTTTTATTATAATTTATTTTTCACTCTTATATACCATCGTTCAGTTAGTTTGTTTGTTCGGCTATTTAAGTAAAAACCTTTATTTCGTTTTCTTTACATTTGATTCAAATAACTGCTGGTTTCCCGGAATCGCAAGACATTATTTACCAACAGGGGTCACTCGAATATGTGTATTAGACATACCTAAGCAAACCATCGCGAGCGAGAGTGATGGCAAATCTCGATCTGCCATCTCTCTCGCTCGGCCCGTCGGTAGGCAAGATGCGACAGGAGTATAGCGCTTACGCTCACTCAACTGACGAACGAAGACGTCGACGACCGAGCTCGCCCGAATAAACGTGTTTACGAAAATATCTTCCTTTAATTTGACACGAAACGGTTATTAAGTTTCGTATCGCGCAACCAGTTATTGTAATTGATGACGTGAAATAACGCTCACGTCTAGATTGAACGTACACAGGTCAGGCGCTTACCTTATTGAGGAAAAAATCCAGAGCGCTTTAATTATGGCGCCAATCTTAGTTATATAATAATTTCTTTTATTTACGCGTCTATTATACATATCAAATCCACTAATTTACGGATTTTTAAATATATTTATTCCCGACGTTTCCGATTCTTTCCATGATCTCGGGATCCATGATCACGGGCAGAATAAATATATTTAAGTAACGCGAAAAATCCGTAAATTAGTAGTATTATTAGTAATCTTTTATGTCCTGCTATCTTTGTAGATCGTGTGTGCCAAAGAACTTACACTGCGATAGTGCCCGTACTGATATATAAAAAAGAATATGTAATATGTTGTTTTAAACGTTAATAACGATCGATACCCCAGGTGGAGCCGAAGGTGCGCGACCTGTACTCGCGCTTCGAGCGCTCGTGCGTGTGGGCGCTGGTGGAGGGCGTGATGTCGGAGGCGTGCGCGCCCGCGCCGCCCGTCCCGCAGCCCGACGCGCTGCTGCGCACCGACCCGCCCGCGCGCACCGCGCTCGCGCTCTACACGCCCGACGACGCGCACCAACTGGTCGGTATACGATTATGTGAACGTTATAAGGAGGATCCCGATGGAAAGTGAGTGTGTGAGGACGGGATATGGATACCGTTTAATCAGTAAACACGCTGGCTACGGTTCCCTTGAAATTGGAACCCGGTAGTGTTTTCAAAAGATTACGTCACAAATAACGTGTAATAACGGCTCCCTGTAAAAGGGACCCTACTAACTCTGTTTATTATTTAGTCTGTTTATAATCCACCCCGTTACAGATGAATAACAGATTTTACGCATAGCAATTGGTATCTGATTTCTACATGCGTAATCTTTGTATGGTCCGGCAGTTGCATGATCGTCTTATTTACGCTCCAACAAACCACAGATATACACCACGATAATATGAAGCTCTTAGCTCTCTAGATTGTATTCTCGAGCAGCGTATAAAGCAAGGGCCAATATTTGTACTATCACAAAATATTACTAAAAAAGGTTTAGTGTTTTAGAGATACGTCTCTTCAGACATAATGTCGTCACGTTATCTGGTAAAAACTCACTTTAATATCACCCATAGCAATAGAGACGCTAAAAGAATAATATTATAGACTTGGTATTTCGTCAACGAAATATTTTCCTAGTTAATATGAACGCTGAATGTTTAAGTATTCAACAAAAAGCTGTGACTGCTTGAGCCCCTATTAAATATTTTAATTAGTCACGTTAGTAAATTACAATTCAATATTATTTTGCAGATAACATTCCTGAAAAAAATCTCATCCAAGTTGAACAACAACTCGCCCAGTCTTACTTCTGAGGAGTCGAACAGTTCCGGACCGTCAGCTGAGGCAGCCGGTTTCAGGTATTTTGTGTTCCGAAACGCACCCTAAAAGTTTTCGTAAACTTTATGTTTGTGAGGATGATTTAAAATATTTTATGAGTGTGTGTAAGATTTGCCGAGATTTTAGAAGTAATATGTTATATTATGTTACTCAAAGAATTGTTATGTGAATAAGCGAGTTACAGTTATCAGCGATATAATGAATCTAAAAACTCGTAGGTAACTCTATTTAAGAAGCATAAATGGTAGATCCAATATAGAATAGTTCTTAGCTAGTCCTTTTAATAAAGGCTGTTTAAATGATAAAGTTTTGTACGTTAACAGCAGCGAGGGCAGCGAGAGCGAGTGCGAGGGGGCGGCGCGTCTCGCGGCCTTGCTGCAGACGGCCGAGCCCAACTACCGCGCGCGCCTCCACGACCTGCTGCGCAAGGCGCCCGACCTGCCCGCGCTCGTGGCCCGCAGGTGACAATTACGCCTTTACCCCGATGTTAAATGTTTGTTGTTCCCTAGTTGCTTAGGGCAATATAGGCCGATCACCCAATTGCCTGAAATGTAAGATGATCCATGCTTCGGATGGGCATGTAAAGAGTCGGTCAACCCCCAATCCGTATTGGACTAGCGCGGTGGGTTACGGTTCAAAGACCCCCCGATGGAGAGGGCATGAAGTAGGGGAGGCCTATGTCCAGCAGTGAACTAACACAGGTTGATGATGATGAGACGTTCGTTTTGATCGTTATGTAAGTAGTTTAGGTTCATAACGGTGCTAGATTTCGAGATAGAGCGACTAAACGAAGGCCAATTTTTTTTTTTTTTTTGATGGCTTACGCGGCAGACGAGCAGTCAGGCCACCTGATGGAAAGTGATCACCGACACCATAGACATAGGCAATACCAGTGGTATCGCCAACGCGCTGCCTACCGTGAGACATAGGTGTTAAGTCTCGTTTACCCAGTAAATACGCTGGCTATGGTGCCCTTCAAGCGGAACACAGCAGTGTTTCACACTACTGTTTTGCGGCAGAAAGGCACCGGGTGGTATCCACCAGACGGTCTCCTGTAAACAGGGACCTACCACCGAGTTTATTCTAACAATGCAATTTAGTCTAACTTTATAGATCGTTGCATATTTTTTCGATTTCTGTTAACGGTGTGTGAGATATTTATGCCGGAATACTGTAAAAGCGATGGCTCTTATGTATTCTAAAACCGAAATTGGAATTGATGCCAATATCTGTTGCAGTGTAGTATTTTAAAGAGCTCTGTAGCTATATATGTATATGCTGAGTTAACGAGAGGTAGCAACTTATTTCTCGTATTGTCGTAACCTAAATATGTTATGGGCTCGCCATTTAGTGCATGTGCGTGTTTCTGCGTGTAGGTTCGTAGGCGCGTGCGTGTGCAGGTGTGTTTGTGGGTGTGCTTGTGTGTTTTGGTGCTTATGTGATTGCGCGTCCAGGTGTGGTTGCATGCGTACGTGCATGGGAGGATGCGTAGGCGTGTACGAAGTGCGAGATGCACACATACGCACGTGTGCGCCTGGGGATGCGCGTGTGTTTGTGTGCGTATCCATCGTTCATCATTTTGTAACAAATCTCACAGGAGCCAACCGGAGCCCAAGGACACGGTGTCGGAGAACGGCCACGGCAGCCGGCGCGGCATCCTGGCCAAGGTGCCGAAGCCCCGTCTCCCGCGCAGCGCCAGCTCGGGCGGCGCGCTCGAGGCCAACGGGGACAAGGAGCCGCCGCAGCCGCCCGAGGTGCTGATCATCAGGATGGCCAACGTGGAGGAGGTCGACTATGTCGGTGAGTAGGTGAACGACATGCGGAGTTGTAAAAGGTTACGGAAATGCTTATAGAAATGACGTTAGTACTAAACGCGTTTTTAATGTTCATCTGCCGCTATTTGCGATCGCTGTGCGATGTTTACCGAATAGAATCAGCCAACGTTTAGGTGGCAATTGGGATTGACAATAGACATTGTTTACATAAACTTCATGTCTTTGTTATATTTTTTTCGGTTATAGTGCCTTTATTTGAGCTAAGTGAAATGACAAATCTGTTAGGCCAACATGGAGGAGATCCATTTTATTGTTACGTTAGCACCGATTGAGTGTGACGTAAGACTTATACAGTCATAGAAATGTTACACCTTACCTACACCTTTTTTGAACTAGGTACAGATATGTGCATTAAATATATTTGTTGAATTGTTGTGATTGTAAAGTTAATAACTTATTACCTGTAATATAAAAGAGCTGGTTAATTATGGTTTCATTTAAAAAACAGATGTGAAAAACATTTACTTTGTACGTGCGGCAGTGCTTTCTATTACGCCTTTTTATACTGAGACTCCTTAGCTTATTAAGGAGTTAAACTTTTGGAAGGTTATAGTGTTAAGTTAGTGCAAGCATCAAGTGTATTCTTTCCATAAATTTACGTGAGCTCATCACGTTTATTAAGATTGTAGACCATCTTTACCCATCTAGAGTTTAAATCAAATTTTATTGCAGTATAACTCCATATAAATAAAAAGAAGTGTTTGTAGCGGCAGCTACACATATATAAAGCGACCAACGAAGATCTTCTATGTAAAACATCCGTTGCCCTTAGAGATGCGCGGCATCTGAGGCCGAGTCGCTCTCGAGTGTTAGGGCCGCGACAGTGCTACGGTCTCGCCGCGCGGCTAACTTGTCACTTTATTTGTCTAACAGCCACCAATTGTACAACCCAAATATTTTATTTAAGAATTACGATTCAACGCTACACACTTACGCTCCTTACGCATCTGCAACAATAGGACTTTCAACGACCTCCCTCATGCCTCATCTGAATATGTGCTAAATGTTAATGACCCCTCGTCGACCCCAACAGGGCTGGTTCCCGAGTCGAAAGTGCTGGAGAGCTACTACGTGGGCGCCGAGGTGGGCGAGGACGACGCCGCCGCCGCCCTCGCGGCGCCCGGCGCTGCGCCCGTCCAGAAACGCACCAGGTGGGTGCGAAACCTATACGAATTAATCAAATGGAATGTCTGTAACATAGAAGAATGCGTCTTTATATGGTACACATATTAGTATGCAACCGATGCATAGAACAAAACAATTTTTGTTTTAACATGTCTCCGTCTGTCCCTTTGTTCTTGCTAATCTATGGAATTTCTTTTTCTAATATTAGCTGGCAGTAACTTAGGCTACTTTTATTAAAGAAATGTTGCATTTATTTTGGACATTACCACGCGGGTGAAGTCTCGGGCAACAGCTAGTATTAAATAATAGTAATGTCCTCCTGGTCTAGTCCGACTACGGCGGCCGATCTATATTAGAGATCAGCTAACTGCGACTGCAACAGCAGCAGGAAATATTATAGTGCACAAGTGAACGCGCTAACACGTCCCCTTCGTGCAATTCCTTCATATTATCAAAGCCTGGGGCGTGTTTGACATTCAACAAGCGAATGTTAACTTTTATGATGAATAAACATATTTGAATTTATAATTGACGGATAACCGACACTACTGGAGAGGAAAAAGGCACAGGACCTACTTTTTACATACCCATCCGACACATGGATCATCTTACTTTATAGGCAATCGGGTGATCAAGCCCTTATTTCCCTAACCAACAAAGAAAAAGTATTTTGTTTTTGCAAGATTCGAATTCGTAACCACCGGTTTCTAAAGTGTAAGCCCAAACCGCTAGGCTACGGAGGCAATATTAAATACAACAGCAGTGGATTACTGTCATGGTGTATATTCGAGTGAAATAAGATAGAGTGTTGATGTAAGCAACCCGTAGCAATTAAGTAGCGGCATATGTGTTTTATATAGCTGAATTCTCATTGGGATATCAATGATTACGCGATTTTATATAACATATAAAAAGGTTATATATTAAACACATAGAACAAAGTGAATAAAACGAGTCACAATATAGAAGAGCTGTCGCCAAAGAATTACACATTTTTCGGTTCTTTCGCGCTTTATATATTGAATAATAAACATAATAACCTAATGAGATTCCTAAATAAAATTACTTTACGGATTTTATCGCGTTTATTTTACATTTTAAATTCCCGACGTTTCGAACACTTTTCCGGCGGCCGTGGTCACGGGGTAGACTGAGATGTCATGCGTCTTCTTGCCAGTGCTGAAGCGGGTTTCAGATCTTAATTTTTATTAATTATTTTAATCTGTACTCCGACCTATGCAAAATGAACTGATTTTATCTTTACAGCCAGCAGTGGTATTATGCTTGGGTTTAAATTTTAATTTATTAATTATGGGATCCCAAGCAGGTGGTAGAACCAACCATATTCTCTATTGAAATTTGGATGTTTTTAATCTCAATAGCCTCACGGATCATCCTTGGTAGGAATCGGTGTTCTTTAGCGAGGATTTGTGGTCGATCAAATCTGATGTAATGGTTTGGGTGATTTAAGGTATGGTCACACCTGCCGACTTGTTGGGTCTTCTATGTTTAATGTCAGCTATATGTTCCTTCACGCGGTTCTTATTGCTCCTTCGTTTGTCCAATATAAGAGAGGCCACAGTCACAATCTAGCTTGTACACTCCTGGGTCTTGTAGAGGAATATTGCACTGACAGGTGGTTGGAATTGACCAATCTTCTTAAGCGGCTTGAAATATGTTTTGATTGAAACCCGGCTCAAAATGTAGCCAATCTTGTCAGTTACGCCTCACAAAAGGTACTCGCTCCACTGAGGCTGCCTTCACTCAGGTCACTGTGACGCTGCCGTCGGCGCAGCGAGCTTGTTGTCTCGCAGTCATTGCTAACATGTTGTAGCTCAACCGCAGGTGTTCATCATCGAATCCCTCGTGTATCTGAAACAAAGATTTGCACGGTAGCTAACTTCGGGATGGATGGTGGTGTGATGCCATTTAAATATTTATTTGTAGCGGTTGGTTTCTATAACAGTATGCTCATGGTGTTATCAAGGATTGCGAATAATTAAAACATCAAAACTAAAGAATTATTATTTCTAACTCCAAGTGTATCGAAACGTCAGAATTTAAAATGTAAAATAAACGATAAAATCCTAAAGTAATTTTATTTAATAATGTATATTTTCGCACAATAGAAATAATTAATGAGATACCATTTGCTAAAGGTTTGTTTCTATTCATGCTCTTATGTGTTCAGGATTTCGAAAAAAAATCTAAAAGGCTAGGATATTATTTATATTATTTTGAATAAACAGGTTTTCGGTGTCGCACGACGAGGTATCCTTAGGGAACACTTCAGACAACTTGGAGGCGGTCTCCGAGGCAGCGTCCAACCACAGCGTCACCTCTAGCTTAGAGTTGGAGACCGAAGATCAGAATGATAATCTATCCGACATGGTACGGATGCTTGGTACATTTATAAAAGTACTGGTTTTTTTTTTAACGTAAGATTTTTCAATGTGTGGTTCACTTAACTATACAAAGATTGTAATAAAATGGCTACTGACAATGTATAATATTTATTTTTGATCTCAATTCAATAAGATTTGCGATTTTAAACATAAAAACTAATTCAGCAACAACACAAAATCAGCTATAAGGCAATATTCCATCAATAATACGCTTTTTATATTTTGCACATGAATGTCATATTTTTACCTACACAATGAAGATTCCGTCATACTAAGTACAAGTATATAGTGCATAGTGTACCGTGTCGGCCTACAAGGCCATTCATTCACATTCAGCTCATCTCTAGGAATAAGCAGCTTTAAGCGTACAATTTAAATATCTACATCGGCAGGTATCGGCCAATGTGAGCGGCCGTGGCAGCCCCAACATCTCGGGCCGAGAGACGCCCTCTTCTCAGGTGACGGATGGGGACGCGGCGGGCGACGCCGCACCGCGACGGTAACTATTATGATACCGTATTTATTTTAATACGATTTTACGCTTCTTTTATTTACAAACTTTTATATTAAACTCCGTCCAAATATCTAGCAGCCTTATAGTATTCGTAACAACTTTTAATTGGCCTTCACTTTTTTTACTAGTTTATATTGTTCTACTTCTAGCTGTCAGTTCTCCGATAGTGCATAAAATAAAATAAAATATGGTATGTTACCGTCAACGCTCGTTGTATACTTCACTTAAAATTGTACTGTCATTTTGGTTGACTACCTTCTTTATAGACGATTTTTTTCAAATACATCTTTTATGTTTTTCACTAATTATCTTTAATATTAATAATTCTTACCAAGTTTTTAAAAATTGCGCTGTGAATTGTGGGCCGTAGTAATGTCGTCCTTTTGTTGTTCCCAGGGTATCACAGAACAACATCCCCGCCAGCCAGGCCGCCAGCAACCAGGCCAAAATGCTCAAACAGGCGCGCAACGACATCGAGGACAAGTTCTGTAAATTCGAGATCAAGGTGAGGAACGAGATTATAACTCATATCTTAGTTTAGGTTACACCACGCCAAATATAGATGAATTGTTTACTATATTTCCTGTCACCTAGCCATTTCCATCCAGATCTACATGAATAACATAAGATACGCTCTGCTCGTAAAAATAAAAAAAGTATTTCGTTAATGGTCATTACTATTAAAAGGCTGCAGAGGAAAATGTAACACGCTGTTAATTACCAATGAAGCGTGGGACATGCAATTAAAGTATTTTGTATGAAATTTATCCATTGTTCGTAAATATTAGAAATTTCATAATGAATTTGTACCATTAACTCTGTTGTCGAACTTTAATGGCACCAAATGTATGGCTTTTTTCGAATATCTTGTGGCGATTGCTGTTTTGAGTGCCGTTAGTGATTAAAATTAACGTTTATTTTTATTATTCTCAATAACATAAACTAAATTAAATATGTGTAAACACATATATGTAAGCGGTGCTGATGATACGTTTAATAACATAAATGTGATAATAATATTTATCCGAATAAAGAGAAAGAAAGAGAAAACATATTATGATTTCATATCAGGATTACTGTAGAATAACTGTTAAGAGTAAAATGGCCGTTTCGACTAGAAGCTGCTGGAGGGCGACGAAACGATCAGCATAATGTCGGACACTTGGAGCACGGACGTGCTGGCCTCCGACTCGGAGACCATCGGGGACTCTTGCGAGCAGACGCAGGTCGCCACCAACCAGGGTAGGCCTACATACCGTTTTATTTGAATTACCTGGTTTTTTATTGCAAACAGAGGCAGTTGAGCAGCAGAACGTGGGCTATCACCAACGTTCTACCCACAGACACATAGTATGTAACGTCCCGTTTACCCAGTAAGTACGCTGTCTTTGTCTTCACACTACTTACTGCTTTGCAACAGAAATATGCACCGAGGTGGTACCGCCCGAGGAGGCCAACTCCAAGAAAGGAACCTTCACTATTTACTACTATTTTTTTAATTATTTAAAACTAGCTGTTGCCAGCGACTTCCTTCTCGTGGTAACGTAAAAAAAAATGGGTGCGTGTACTTATGTACGCGCGTGAGAAGTTATACTTCTTTCGCATCATTAAAAAATTAATATATTTATATAATAATATATTTAATATACATTTAAATAATATAATAATATATTATTAATAATTATAATAATATATATTTTAATATAATATATGACAAAATTTGTACTAAATATTATAAGATTCTTAATTTTAAATATTTATTATTGATTATTTAATATTTTAAAAATAAATTTAATAATAAATTCAAAAATCGAATTTAAGGTTGGTCATTTTTAAATATTTTTATTGATTTCTTAATTTAATATTCACTTTTCATTTTTATCAATAAGTTTTCATTAAATTTATTTAGTTATTTTAATAAATATTTATTATTTATTCAATTTAAGACAAATATTAAAAATTAATATTATAATTTGATGTTCAATTTTAATTTTTATCACAAACTTTTTATTAAATGTTTTATTAAATTTATTTCTTTATTTTGTGAATATTAAATAACCAATAATAAATATTTAACATTAATAATTTAATAATATTTAGTGTTAATTATATTAAATAAAAGTATTTTTAATTTATATCAATAAATAATACATACGGATAGTTAACCTCAATTATATCGCAGCACTTGAAAAAGTATATAAGCACAATTTTTTCACTAATATTCACAAATATAGTAACATCAATCAAAAATAATTAAGACAATTAAAGATGATGATTTACAAGACTAATCATAAATAATTCGATTAAGAATTTATGGATTCACAAGACGTACTTTGATATATCATATAACTGGTAGTTCAGCGTCATCTGTTGCTATAAATGTAGAATTCCTACAGATGTTGGCTTATGACACGGTACTATAAATCAAATTTGATTATGTGTCACTAGATGGCGCTTATCTAAAACGTATTACATAGATAAATCACAATGTTGATATATTAAATGAATAAAATACCTATAAAATTACCATTATATCAAGTTGAATAAACATCATTACAAATATTAATATATTTATATAATAATATATTTAATATAAATTTAAATAATATAAAATATTTTATTATATAATATATATATATACCAAAACGAACTAATCCTAACTCATAGAGCACTATGCAACAACTATCTGAAATAAAAACGACAACTCCATTCTCCTACACAAAATCAACTTATCACTATGTAATATGGACCTTATTACATTTTCACCGTTTTCATTATAAACTATTAATTTTGTGTCACAAATTGTAAAATTTCACTCATCATTTTTTCTAACGCCTAGAGTATAACTTCAAAAATATTCAAGAAAATAGCTCCCTTTCCTTAAATTAGATATCTTTTGAGATAGTTCCGTCAAATCGGACCAGCCATTGCATATGCTATCGAGGACTTTTTCATAGATCTAGAAAAAAAATATTTTCACCATGCATTGTTTTGTTATAGGGCTTAGGCAGCGTTTTCGTTTAAAGCTCTCAGTAAGAATCGATCGATTAGTGAAAATTGCGTGACAATCTGCTATAATATTTTAGATTTTTGGAATGGATTTTTATTAGGTAAAAGCTAACCTATGTTACGCGAGGATAATAGCGTTTTCAAATAGTAAATAATATTTCAAAATCGGTTCAATAGTTTCTTTGTAATATTATGAAAAGAGTTTTTAAAACATACTGTGTATTCAAATTGAATTATGCCGTTATTTCCCAAGAAGAAATGTTTTTTCAAAACAGTCTGTATAATATGTTGGCACAACCAATTTCAATTTACATAAAACGTAATTAAATGTTTTAATAATATTATTTTTGTTGTTCAGGCAACAATACAAACAACGCACCTGACGTGTCCGAGACTGCCAGCGAGTCCGCTTGGAGCATGGACGTTTTGGCTTCGGATAGCGATCGCAATACAGAGGTATTTTTATGGTTACAATTGTTTTTTGAGATACTGCTGCAGTACATATTTCTTTAAGGCAGTTGTTTTATGTATGTAGCATGTTTGCATAAAACATTAAATCCTAAGATAGTGTGAGAATAAAAACAAAATGCATTTGTTTTTTCAAAGAATTATAGATAGTTATAAAAGATTCTAAAACATCTCGTTTATCTCTCAGTGTCTCGTTTTGTAACAGTGGATGATACATGGGTTTTGTGACCAGGAGACAAAACAGAAATCTTCATATGAAACCGAAAATTTTCATGCCGTGACATCAGCTGGCAAGTTATGGCCTCAATATTTTGTGAGTCAGAAGAGATATTGTTGATTGATAACCTGAGTGTTGAACAACTATTAAAGTTATAATGCAGCTTAGAATCTCAGTCGAGAATGCCGTCAATGATAAAATGAGATAAACATCGTAGGGATGTACTGTTTTTTCTTGATATCGCACTCCGCATATGGTTGGCAATAGCGATGCTGCCATTCAGCAAGCTGGCATTCAAAGGTTGTGCATCCCTTAAAATTAAATTTGAGTTGTCAACCTCATTATTACTCTATCTCATTCTCACTACTTTTGATCCTTCTTGGAACTCAAATACAAACCAAAAGCATTATTACTAAGATCTCAAAATACCAATAGTTAATAATTAACGCAACAGTAACAATAAGTATTTTTTATTTCGCTTTGAGAATTTAATTTGAAAATAATTGTTTTAATATTAATATTTCGTTAAAAAAAACAATTTAAATAAATTATTATCAGTATCCAGTACCAGTATACATACTGTCTCTTCAATTTAGTCTTAGCTATTAATAATGTATTTTGAGGATTTGATACTTGACCAAGTATGTTTCTGGTTTTGTTTCGGCCGAAACTGAAGCCAGCCGAAACTTTCGGTGTCGGTTTCGGTTTCAGCCGAAAAATCAGTTTCAGTCGGACTCTATTAGACAGTTATTTTTATAAGGCCCCATAATATTGAATCAATACATCCAGAAAAGAGTAATTATGATCGAGTGGCTTGGATTCTGGTTAAAGTTGAGTATGTTGATTTGATACGGCAAGTGTTACTATTAACGCTTTGCCCATTAGAAACATGGGACTCCACAAATTCGTTCACGGTTCTGAAACAGGACGTCGTGTCGTTTACCCATTAATTACGGCTCCGATCCTTTTGTAACAGGTTTTGCGCTTTTCACTTATAACACCAAACTGTCGTCATTTATTTCAAGTTTCCGCTTAATGACAGCGTCGTTATGACTTCATTGGTTGTCTCCGGTCGTCTTCGGAACGGTGTTGTGTCTCATTGATGGGCCTTCTAGCCATATGCCATAAAGTCAAATGCCATTGTAACATCATAGCTGTGACGTCATAACTTCGACATCATGGCTGTGACGTCATAACTACGGCGTCATGGCTGTGACGTCATAGCTGTGACGTCATCGATTCCGTATCGGGTCGGCAGGTGGACACGGAGGACTGCGTGTCGGTGGCCGCGCGCTCGGACACCTCGTGGCCGCGCCGCGCCTCCCAGCAGGACGATCCCCCGCAGAGGATGCCCCAGCAACAGGTTAGAGCACATGAAGAGTTATTAAATAACGAATAATATTGGACTACCCGCTTAAGGGATTGGTTAGTGACCCCCACTCTTATGCCGAAGGGTGTGGATTCGATTGCCGCCACAGTAATAATAATGTGTGATAATCGTGGTTTCCTGGGCTTGGAAAAAGAAACACGCCTGATATATATTTTACTTTTTGATTTTGTCTTATGTACCATAATAGACGAGAAAGAATCATACTCGTGTATATTTTGCTAAGTCAAGTTTTCTTCGACAGAATGGCGGTAAAAGACCGGATACCAGTAGCCCGAGGCACTCTTCACGGTATCTACCGAACAACCGGTGAGAGAATAATAATCATAATTATAATTTAGTTTTAGTCTATTCTGTCTACGGCAGATAATCCATTTTAGATATCAGCCATCTGTGTCATCATCAATGTATTGTGCACATGCGTACGGGAAGACAAACGCATTTTCTCTTTCTTAACTCACTTAGTCCGACAGTATGTATAACTGACACGGTCAGGTGCAAGACCTATTTCTAACTTACCCATTCGATACATAAATCATATTAATTTACAGATAATTGGAGAATTAGCCTAATTAAGTAAAAACAAAAGTTACTATGTCTAAGAAGGATTCAAACCTACTACCACCGATTTTTGTCCCAAGAATATAGGCAGCACCACGCTGCTCCAATGCGGGTTGGTGGGTGGACCGACCTTTTACATGCCCATCCGACGCATGGACCATCTTACTTTTCAGACGATTGGGTGATCGCCCCAAATTGTCCTAACCAACCAGAAAACAACGTAACAAGAGGTTGTTTTTTTTGCCCTAATTAAGTAAAAACAAAAGTTACTATGTCTAAGAAGGATTCGAACCCACGACCTCCGGTTTATGAAGCAAGGGCCAATAGCGCTAGGCCACGAAGGCGGCGGTTGTTTTAAGAGTCTCGAAATGGATTTTCCTAGAGGCAAAAGTAGTCAATGTTACTCAAGGTGAATGCAGCTTCCTAATGGTGAAAGACTTTTTTTTAAATCGGCACAGTGGTTTTAGATTTTATTCATTACAAACTTACGCACAAAAAAAGATACCTTTTCACTTTATATTATTAATATAGATGTTTTTATGCTCAGGCAATGATTTTTATTCCTAAATGATTTTCTTCGTTTTAAGGTATTTGAGTGCAACCGCGGCCTTGTCGCGTGGCGGTGAACTCGACCTGGCGCCCTTGTCTTCTCACGCACACGCCTTCGTCGAGAACAGGAAGAGTATACTCGTCAATGGATATCCGGTAAAAGTCTTGTATAATTTGTTCAAAGGCTACAGAAGTTGCGGGCACACTAGCCAGTTGAGCTCTTGTTATTAAGTCATTCATATGTGTGTAAGAACACGACGATGGATGATGTGTTCGAATTCGCTTTGTGATCGCCTCGTGGCTTTGGTTGCATTGTTTATATCAATTGAAAGAGAAATAAAAATGAACAAGGAAAAAATACATGGAATCGAATACGTCATACAAAAAAAGTCTTTTATATTAGTTTTTACCTAGCGATGATTATTTTGTTTAAGGACGCCACGATCGTTATATTTGTAAAGAATGTTAAAATGAATAAAAATATATTACCACCCTATGACAACAGTATGTTAATATTTGTTTTCATTTTATACGAGATATCCTCTAATGATTGCACAATAACTTCTTTTTGCACTAGGTGATGACTTGCTTCGCCGCATCGGCGCCTGAGAGTCCGAGCACTTCGGCGCCCATCCCGATGCCGAACGACGTGTTCGACTACGTCCCACAAGACAGGTTAATATATAATAGGGCTACGTCAGAAATATAAGTCTCGTTTTCCGATATTGTAAATTGTAATTCTAATATGGATATGATAAATACAAATATGTGTTAACTAATTATAACATTAATTATAATTATACCGTCAATTTGTTACCTTAATATTGAGTAATCTTTACTTAAAATTTTTACTAAATAATATTCGGAGTATACTCACGTATCAAGTATAATATGTTCACAATGTGTCTTATCAAATAATTTATAGCCTTTAGCAATTAAATTGTTATTTCAAATACTTTGCGGTATCAACAGCTTGTTTTACCTACGTCCACAGCAACAGCGTCCAAACCGAGTCGACGCTGGACGAGGCGACCGTCCAGTCGAACGCGACCAGCCAATGGGTGGACGACAGCTTCCCGCAGCCGCACCAATCGCAATTCCCCAAATACGACCTGCCCTCCACCTCCAAGCCGTACGAGGAGGACGCGATGGACCGCTCCAATTCAAGCGAAAGCTCCTTCAACGCACTATCAGTGTCCCAATACGAGCGTCGCTTCGACTCGGGCATAGACACGGAACGACCGGAGTCGGACACCCGTTCGACTATAACCGACTTGATGACTAGGATGAGCGCAGCGACTATTTCCACGCCGACTAACGTCAGAAAGGAGACGAGGACGGTGACTATGACCATGACGAGGGTGGAGAAGCGACGGGAGGCGAGCAACGTGTCGCTGAGCACTCTGTCGGTGAACAGCGCCGAGTCGGTGTCGGACAAGAGCTCCAGCCAGGACGTGAATTCGGACAATGTGACCGAGAGGAGGGTGAGCCCGCCGCCTCCTGCTGTGAAATCTTCTACAGGGGCGATTCCTAAGAGCATCAGCTTCGACGCCACTGCGGAGAAGACGCAGAGGTGGGTGATGCTTCGGCTATCATATTTTTTAATGTATTGCATTAATCCATAGTGTTAGTATTGACTTATATTGTACTTGTAAAGAATTCTTTCAACTAGCCATTTTCCAAGTTATCACAGGGTCGGTCGTTCTAATCCACCCAGATTTACCTTAATAACAGTTTTTACGCAAAACAACTGGCATCTAATCTCCGCGACCCAAAGAGTGGAGTTTACCCAACTAGTGCAGTTGGGCTAGGATAAGTTAAGGATGAATTAGTTGTCACTAAATTTGAAATTGCCGTGTGGCGGCGGCATAGAATTCAGCTTCCCCATTTCCTCCCGCGGGTGTCGTAAGAGGCGACTAAGGGAAAAGTCACTTACAATAGCATACTATCAGACAGATGGCGGGATAACCGTCTCCACCTTCAGATCCCAAAATGCCGAAACCCTCAACGGGCAGCAGCGTTCGAGGTGTAAAGGATCTGATGGGACTGCGGTGGCCAACCCGCACGCCAAGTGTGGCAACTATGGCAATATCCCCTCATGAAGAATGACAACGACGTGCGGCCCCCAGTCCCCGGCAGCCCCACTATTCCTGGCTACGGTAGCGGCCTTGGTAACGGTGGGGCAGGGGGTGCTAAGAATCCCCGGGTGTGATTCGGCTACCACCGACGACGACTGGACCTGGCAACTTTGAAAGCACGGACATTGAGGACCGACGAGAGGATGACGGAGCTGGAAAAAGAGGTAAACAGGCTGCGTCAGGATATCATAGGATTATCTGAAGTCCGACGAGAGGGGGAGGACGCGATAATCCTTGAATCCGGCAACCTGTTTTACCACCGGGAGGGTGACCAACTATCCCAAGGAGGTGTCGGGTTTATCGTCCGCAAGTCTCTCATTAACAACATTGTTAAAATTGAAAGTGTGTCGTCAAGGGTCGCATACCTTATACTCAGAATATCCAAACGATTTTCGTTGAAGGTCATACAGGTATATGCACCGACACCGACACACTCCGATGAGGAGGTCGAGGCAATGTATGAGGATATTTCACGCGCCATACATTCCTCCAAAACTTAATACATGAGAGATTTTAATGCAAAACTTGGGAAAAGGAAAGACGATGAGCTGAAAGTGGGCAATTTTGGAGTAGGGCAACGGAACCCAAGGGGGCCCCAACCCAAGCTAGCCGACTTTATGGAGAGGGAAGGACTATATATGATGAACTCCTTTCTTCAAAAAGCAGCCCCACAAAAAGTGGACCTGGATAAGCCCCGATGGTTCCGTAAAAAACGAGATTTACTTTATCATGACGACCAAACGCCAAATATTCAATGATGTCTCTGTGATTGCAAGGTTTAAAATCGGCAGCGATCACCGACTGGTAAGCGGCACATTGAATCTTAACGTTAGGCAGGAAAGATCTCGTCTGATAAAGTCCACGCTTCGTCCGTCTCGTGCCCATATTCAAAATGCCCACGGCTTTCAGCTCGAACTTAGCAATCGCTTGAAAACCCTAGACAAGTGCAACACTGTGGACGATATAAACACTGAGCTCGTGGAGACTGTTCATGGTGTGGGTTCTAGGTTTTATAAAACACACCGTAAAACTGGAACCCAAAAACTCTCCGATGCCACTCTTAACCTTCTGGATACAAGACGGAAGATGCGGCTACAGTATTCTTCTGTTAAGTCAGATTATAGGCAGCTTAATAGACAGATCTCCATGTATATGCGGCGGTACTTGCGTAACTTTAATACATCTCGTTTTAAAGAAGCAATAGAATGGAACCAAGGTTCTTAAGTCCTCGCCAGAGATCTGTCTATCGGGCAAAGACAGTTGACTAAGTTGAAGACCGATAATGGGGCCGTCATATCCAGTAGGCCGGAGGTTTTGAGTGAGATTGAGAGGTTCTATGGACAGTTGTACACATCATCGACGGAGCCGCTTACTGAAGCTAGTGACGAACCAAGAGCAAAGCTCACCCGGCACAACTCCGAAGATATCCCGGGTGTCAGTGTGAGCGAGATACGAATGGTTTTCGACCAACTTTAGAACGGCGAAGCGCCTGGTGAGGACGGAATTACAGCAGAGCTTCTGAAAGCGGGTGGAGAACCGGTACTTATAGGCCTTCAGAGGCTTTTTAATTTCGTCCTAAAGGCTGGTATCACGCCAGAAGCGTGGAGCAGAAGCTTAGTGGTGCTGTTTTTCAAGAAAGGCGATAAGAGCCTCTTGAAAAACTATAGACCGATTTCCCTTCTGAGCCGCGTTTATGTTCTGTTCTCGAGAGTCATCTTGAATCGTCTCGCTTCCAGACTTCCAGCGACCGAACAAGCTGGATTCCGAAAAGCTATAGTACTATAGACCACATATTTACGCTGCGCAGATTATACAGAAGACTGAGGAGTATAATTTGCCTTTATGCTGAGCGTTTGTTGACTATGAGAAAGCCTTTGATTCTATCGAAATTTAGGGCTGTGCTGCAGGCCTTCAACGTTGCCAAATTGACAGTCGGTATATAGAGGGTGCTGAGGTGTTTTACAGTAAAGCAACGATGTCCGTCCGACTACAATCCAGAGTACGAAGCCTATTCAATTACAGAAGAGTGTAAGACAGGGTGATGTTATATCCCCGAAACTCTTTACCGCTGCATTGGAAGACGCATTCAAACTTTTGGATTGGAAGGGACGAGGTATAAACATCGATGGCGAGTTCATCACCCACCTTAGATTTGCCGACGCCATAGTCATAATGGCGGAGTCGCTGGAGGACCTCAACGCTATGTTCAATGATCATCCTAAGGCCCACGCGTTGGGAAAACCTCAACAGTGTTTCTCAACACGTGGGCCTTAGGATGAACATGGAGAAGACGAAAGTCATGTCTAACGCTCATGTCATGCCTACGCCGGTGGTTTTTGGGGGCGCTGTGCTCTAAGTTGTTGACCAATATATTTACCTGGGACAAGTAGTCCCGTAAGGTAAGTCCAACTTCGACGCAGAGGTCAATCGGCGAATCCAACTCGGATGGGCAGCTTTCGGGAAGCTTAGACGTATCCTTGATGAAATATAAAAGAAATAGAGGCGTAATTAATAAGAAAGATTTATTTGATAAGTACACAGTCGTTCAATTACAAGATAGAACCGCCATGACACACTTCGCAGAAAAAAAAGTTGCTTGCAATCTTCTTGTCCGATATCCCTCAATGTCTAAAAACTAAGGTCTTCAACCAGTGCGTGTTGCCAGTGATGAGCTACGGAGCTGAGACGTGGTCCTTCACTGCTGGCCGTATGAGGAAGCTCCAAGTCACTCAGAGAGCTATAGAGCGGGTTATGCTCGAAATTTCTCTGCGTGATTAAGTGCGTAATACAGACATCCGCAGCAGAACGATGGTGACCGACATAGCTCGCAAAGATAGCAAGCTAAAGTGGCAATAGGCCGGCCATCTAGCTCGTAGAGCCAATAACCGATGGGGAAAAAAAGGCTCTCGAGCGGCAGCCTTGTACTGGCCATCGCAGTGTGGGACGACCCCCCACGAGATGGAGTGACGACCTGTGCAAGTGTGCATTGACTTCCTATAGCGACTGCCAAAGGTGATCTTGAAAACCGGGACCCATTTTTTACATGCCCATCCGACGTATGAATCATCTTACTTTTTTGTCAATTAGGTGATCGGCCCAAACAGTCCTAATCGACCAGAAAACAATCAGAACTTGTAATTTAGTAAAAAAAAGTAAATTATTTTGTTATCATACTTAGCAATTTCAAATCCAAATAAAAAGGGACGAAGATAAATCTTTGTCCATTTTTATTTGGATTTTTGTTATGCCTGAAAACTCATACTTGTTCTTCATGTTTGTAATTGTCGTTCGCCATTGACGCCATTAGAGTTTGACATGAAACTTTGTTTCTAGCAAGAACAGGCCACGCTTGGCTCTGGTAGAGGTAGAGGATGACTCTACGTTTCAGTAATAAAAACGTACTATATGTATACAACCTAACTCATGATGATGAATTTAACTAAGTTGTTAGAAAGCTGTTTGTGATATTTAATCCTGAACACGACGCTTAAAACGAATTTTGGTGTTAGGAGGCGTATAATGGGTGACGAAAGTATCGCCAGCAACCTGGACGAGCTGAAGAACAACATGAAGCGCTCGGGCGGCAATCTGCTGCACAAGATCAAGATGTTCCGGCACAAGGGCCGTTCACAGCCGCAGTCGAACGGTACGGCCACCAACAAAATATATTATTTTTTGTAATAAACGTAAGGACGAACGGTCAATTTACTTCATTTCTGTTTAATTTTTTTCTTTGTAGGAGAAAGTATGTTAATAATGCGGTTTTAAGTATATTTACGAAATTTGCAATGTATACACACATACATAAAGGTTTTACAACTTGCTCTGTTTGTTTAGGGCGGTGTGTCTCCTTCATTTAAACTGTATTAGTTCAAAAGTATTTAGTTCTGTTTAATGTATAAATCGTACTTGGCGTCAAATCGTAACAGAGGCATATTAAAGCACCTTTCGACAGGAAGCCGACTGCGGCGGTACTACCGCGGTTCAAAGAAATAGCTCGCAAAGCAATAATATTTTTGTATTATTAAACACTAAAGTGTTCCGGTTTGAAAGGCACCGTATCCAGAGTATTTACTGGGTAGCGCGTTGTTGAAGTTCCTGGTTATGCCGATGTCCGGCACAGGTGTCGGTGACCACTTTTCGTCACTTGGCCCATCTGCTCATCTGCCCTGATATGCAATTAAAAACGCTTTCTAAAGTAATTTAATCATCATCAGCCTCAGTAAATCCACTGCTGGACATAGCCTCCCCTTCTCCATTACGAGGTTTATGGACCGTATCCCAGCACTCTGGTCCACTTTTTACATGTCCATCCCACGCATGGATCATCTTACCGAACCTACGACATCCGGTCTCTAAAGCAAACGCCCTTACCACTAGGCTAAGGAGGCAGTTCTAAAGTAATTCACCCTTACAGATATGAAAGTGGCCGAGGAGGAGAGCCGCAGCGACGACGGGCGCGCCGAGCCGGATCCGGCTTTGGGAGCAGAGTGCTCCGACGACATCTTGGCCAAGTACCGCCGCAAAGAATCCGACGAGGCGCGCGCCAGGCCGCCGGCCAGGGGCCTCACCGACCTACTAGTCGACCCTGATTTGGACCGGTATATCATTATTATTATTTTATTTACGCAAAAGCTTTACATTATCCAATGAAAGAACCTTTAACAGATTTTTATCGCGTTTATTTATATATTTAGTCTGTCCGGTGACCACGGCCCTTGGAAAGTGTTCGAAACGTCGGTGTTAAAATGTAAACAAACGCGATAATTTCGGCACCTATTCAATAATACTACATTTAGTAAAACTATCTATAGCCTACGTATAACAAAGCTTTGAAGGCCATTACCAGAGATTTATATTACTTTTTCATTGGTAATAATAACGAGATCAGAACATACAGTATATACGTATATATACATAATGAGTGTTACGCCCTGTATGTAATAAATGTGTACTGCATTACATATGTGCTCACTAAACCAGTTACATGTTATATAAGTAAAGAGAAATTATTATCCTTCGGGAAATCTCAGATCTTTATCGGAGTACGATGACACCAGAACTGTCAATAAATGATCTTATTGAATGAGTGACATTTTCACATCAATTAATATGTAAGTTTATTGTTTATTATCAAATGTTATTGTATAATATATAAATGTGTACTAAAGCTATTTGAAAGAGCAATATGAATACGATCTTTTACGAAAAATTACAATAAACAATCTTTCCTCACTATATCTATAAGCTAGGTTGGCTTTCAATCAGGAACAATGTAAAAAAACCACAGAAACAACGACTTTTGTTGAGATAGTATTTAAACATATATATATTACCACTTACAGTCATATAAATGCAAGTCAAATAGGGATCCCGCCTATAGAAAGTGACCTTTCTCACTTGCCAGATGCGAGGGAGTCGTGGACCTCGACGACCCGGAGGTGTTCAACAGCATGAAGCGACGCTTGCGCACGGTGCTCTCCAACACGGACATGCATTGCGTGGAATACGTGCCCAATGTAAGTGAACGATTTCGCAGTTTCATCTTGTTTATTTATTTATTTATAAAAACTAAGTGACCCATTGCAAAGAAGGGGTGGTGTGCTTATGGCAATGTTATTAATTAAAAATATATTGTTAAAAATCTAGACGCTTTGGGTTAAATGGTGTAATTAATTTCGTGTTTTATGTGGCTTTGGTATAATAACTAAATTTAAACATGGACTATTATAAAAATGAATAAATAGCATTCATAGAGCGATTTCATTCCTAGTCTGCCGCGCAATTCTCTCACACTTTATTCGTAGTCAATATCGGTAATATAACATAACTAATATAAGTATACAGTTGTAAATTTTACAGTTGTAAGTTAAATTCGATTTATATAAAAGTTTGTAAGAACTTGTACCATGTATTTTTTATGTTATGACAAACAATAAATACCAATATTTTCCTGATAGCGTTGCACGAGCACCTCGTTAGTGGAGTTCGTGCGCGCGGGCGGGTGCGCGGAGAGCGCGGCGGTAGGCAGGGCGCTGGCGGGGGGCGGCGCGGCGGCGGGGGGGGGCGGCGGGCGCCAGGGAGGCGAGGCTCGCGGCCGCGTTGCGCGCCGACCTGGCGGCGAGGAGGCCCTACGCCGCCTACCTGGCCTCGTGCAGGGCGGCCCTGGCGCACGCGCACCACGACCTGAAAGCGTGAGTGGCGACGGCAAACGTCATAAATCATGGCGAGTCCACGGCGAAAGGCGACTTTTTCGTCATTCCTCATGTCAACATAATTATGAAAACACACAAGCAAATTTATTCAAGACGTACCATACTCATTTATTGAGCCGAGTATCGCTTAATTGTATAGGTCGCCGTTTTAAAAGATGAAAAGGGTAGTTGAAATTAGAAATAAAACAGATAAAATGAGACCAAAGAAAATAAAAAAAAAGTTTTCACTGAGAGGTTCCAATAAACTACCAATGTTGTAATTATAATAGATACTTATTTCAATGTACGACCCGTAGGCAAATCAAGTTGGTGCGCGACGAGTGCGTGAGCTGCGCGCGCGCCGCCGCCGCGGCCCGCGTGCTCGAGCAGCTGGAGAGGGGCAACGCGCTGCGACGCCTCGCGCGCCACCACCACGCGCACAACAACCACGCGCTGCTCAACGGTGGGTCAAACCGATTGTGTGGGTTCGATTCCCACCACGGGAATAATATTGTGTGATAGATTCTTTTTCTCGTACCTGATTGTTTGTGTCTTTATAATATGTTTTTATTTAGAAAAGAATATCAATATGTATTTGTTAGTTATATAGTTTTTATAGTGAAGCTTTGCTTAGTTTAACACTAGATGATTTTGTTTTATTCGTTAATAAAAATATATTTGTTCAATTAGGTGGAGAGCTGATGGACGAGAAAGCGAAGAGGCTAATGGCCAACATTAGGGTGATCACGGCCGAAGTTAGGGCGGACCCGTCGTGGGAGGGTAAGTAAAATATATATTCAAATTTTTATAGTAAAAATGATTTATAACTATATAAGATATCTAGCCAACAATGCGATCACCATTTCGGAATAGCGACAACACGCCTCTGACCAGATCATAATCGGCGAAAGAAACTATAGGACCGCATTCGCTGATTTAAGAAATAACGTAAATATTGCTTTCCCTTAATATTACCGACCGCTCTACCAGCTACTACTTTCATATAATTGAACTGTAACATCATAGAAATTATGTAGATAATCAATATAAATTTATTTTATCAGGTGCCACGCAAACTTTACTCGAATGCGCCGAGTTGACTGTGGAGCGAGCTGCGTTCGCCCGCCTCTACCTGCACGTGCTCTTCCCCAACGGGGACGGTGACATCGCGCGCGACCAGTGAGCTATATTCTTCTCTTTTATTTTGGTTCTGTTAGCTTATAAACATCTAGCAACCCCCCAACCCTTCTTGTGAGTGGAATTTCGTAAAATCCGTTCCATATATATATATTTATATATAGATTAAATGTTGCCTATATGATGTCCCGCCGTATGGACTATTTTACTGAGAAATTTTGTCCATGTCCGTAAACAAAAAAATAATTGCACATTAGAAGGATAAAAAAAAAATAAAGAAAATCAATATGGAATCATATAGGATGTCGTCTCATTGATGTCGTGATAATCCTCATTTTGTTTTAATGCTGTCTTTGTAAACTAATATTTTTATTTAATTAATTATTGTTTTTTTTTTACGAAGAAACCAAATGTGCGTTTTACGTAATGGAACACGTTAATAACTATCAAGTCTGTATCGGCCTCGGTACACGCAGTGCTATATGAAAGGTTATAACGTCCCCCTCAGGGTGCTGAGCGAGCACATGCGCCGGCTGGGCGCGTGCACGAGCGCGTTGCGCGCGGGCGTGAGTGCGCGCCACCTGTGGGCGGCGCCCTTCCCGCACGCGCAGCTGCAGCTGCGGCACCTGCCCGTCTACCGCACGCCCCGCGACAAGGTATACACCAGTGAAAAGTGTACTACGATCCTTCATTGTAGCCGGAATATGACGACATGTACAGTTCGCCTGTTATTTTTGTCACATGTATTTTGTAATAGTTAATTCTACTTTTATCATATTACATAGCATTAGACGTTATTAACGGAGGTGGGTTTCCGTTAACAACGTCTAATGCAAACTGAGTAAAGCGCTAGAAGCGAACGCGTTCCTATCGGTGCATTGCCGCCCTGTTCATTCCACACGCAATGTTTAGCTAATAAAAAAAACGTAAACTCCATCTTTTGTTTGTTTCTTGGATTTTCTGCTCGACATATTCGTCCATAGTATCTGCGTACCGACTTGTCTCATCCACTTTGCACGGTTGATACTCTTTACTGAAAGCACTTTAATGATTTTTACTGAAGATACATTTTATTGAATAAAAGGACTTTTTACGGATTCTATCGCGTCTGCTTTTACATTTTTAAAATCCTGACGCTTCGAACACTTTCCACGGCCGTGGTCACGGGATAGACTGACCTTCACTGAAAAATAAAGAGATAATATCCGTAAAAAGTCCTTTTATTTGATAACGCGTAGCGGTGACTTAAAAAAAATTAATTAACATAATTTTTATTGATGATATGTACAGAAATCCGATGATATTAAACTATGCGTGTGTTATGTGTGTAATTATTACACAGGTGTCGTGCATAATGCGCTGCGTGTCGTCCATAATGTCTGTCCTCGCGCTCACCGACGGCAGCTCCCCCTCCGCCGACGATTTAACACCGGTGCTCGTCTACGTCATCATAAAAGTTAGCACTTATAATGATAAAATATCCTTTCTTTTAAATGTACCTTATTGGACTGGGTAAGCTTAAGCTAAAAAGCATTTTATAAACCAGAGTGCTTGGGTTCAAATCCTTTGGTAGATCAATTTTTTGTTATCGATATTTTCTGGTAGATTACCCTAATGTAAGCCAATCAAACAATTCTCAAAATGTCATATAAAAAGTCGGTCAGGTTACTAAGACTATCTTTGGCCTTTGTTGTTGTACGTCAGCGCTTCCAAATTTACTACAATCTAATTTATATAAACCAACGCAAACCCTTTAGGCTGAGGTTGTCAGATGCCCGTCGCTTTGCGTGAAAGCGGAAAGTCAGGTGGACCTGGGTGGATAAAAAGCAGATGATTGACTTGGAACGGAGAACGAATCGAAGGATTATTCTTAAGAAATTTGCAGCGTTTTTAAATAAATATAAACGATATGAGCAGAATATTTTGAGAATTCTACAAGTATTACTAATATAAATGCACCTATTTGCTTATTGGTATCAATTAGACACCATAGTCACCATAACAATGCGTTTTCTTATATATATATAAAAAAAAACTTTTTGCTTTAGGTAAACCCACCGTCACTGCTGTCCACAATAGAGCTGGTGAACGCGCTCGGGGGGCCCACCCTGAGCGGCGAGGCTCTCTACTGGTGGACGCAGTTCTGCGCAGCCGTCGCCTACATCAAGACGATGGACTACCCGGGCGAGTCCTAGCGCCGACGCCACCGCAACACGGACCAACAAACGCAACCGCACACCAAACCGTACATCAGGCTGCTCATCGACGCTCTACTAAAGATCAACGCCGAACAAGCGAAATCTCGGCCCAAACCACCGCCCGACACCAAGGCCAAACCGCAGCAGCAGCAGCAAGACCCCAAAAACCGAAGCCAAAGGCCCGCTCAAGATCCAAGTCCAACGCCAAGTCCCGTGCGCAGAGCAAGCCCAAGACAAAGTCCAGGTCCAAGTCGAGGTACCGGCGACCGGTCCGGACTCACGCGGAGCGCCACCCGAACTGCCCGCACCGCTGCACCACCCACGCGCGCCACCCGCTGCCCGGGGAGCAACCACCCGACGACCCACCACCACCACCACCCGCCAGGACCCACTGCCACCGCCACCGCAACCGTCCCTCAGCAGGCCCTGCCAGCGGCCCAGCGGCGCCTCGGCTTCTAAGAATAAGACCGGACCCACCACCTAGCCAATGAGGAGACGGGATTTATGTATACTATGTAACCCATAATTACGAATTGGCCATAGACGACTAGTGATCATCTTATTGATGATTTTTCCTTAAGTTGCAATAACCAAATGACGATCAACTGTTAACAACTCCTTAAGTACGAAATCAATTCGTTAATATGGGTTGGATTGTTTTGACTAATTCTATCCTTTTCATGTCTCAAGTATAAGCCCATGCATTCTTATTAAGACATGGCTAATGTGACGTTATCATAGATTGGAATCGATACGTTCACCCGAAGTTGCGCTATAGCAGCACACAGTTATAAAAAAGGTGCCCTTTAAGCATAGAATTACGCGGCAAATGGGCGTCGCAGTGCGAGTAAATCATCAGGTTAAGTACACCCAATGATTGAATGGCATTTAAACGATGCGCAACATTCTTTCACTTTAGCTGCGCAAACTGAAATGCCCCTTGCATTTGACGAGTTTTGTTCTTTAAAGAGATTGTCGTAGAATGTGACGTCATTGGGGCATAGACGTTAGAACGACTAGTGAAACGTTGGAACGTTTCCGAATACGCTCGGCTTTGTTCGATTTTACTGTTACCTGTGGTTTTGAATATTGAATTTAGGAAAGCTGTCTCCTATCACCGTCTAAACTTTAAGATTGAACCCTATCGTGTTATATTTAAGGTTGCATACGACTTATTGATGTTAGGATATAGTTAAGTGTACGCTAAGTGTGATTCGTGTTTATTCAACAATACGTTACAGCCGCAGTCGTGTCGATTGTTTTTTTTTTCTTTTTTTTTAATAACGCCCTTCGATTTTTAAACTGCAGTTTTTTTTAAATAATGGTTGGTTTTTGTAATACAGGCATTCCATTTTTAAAAGTATGCATAAGCCTTCTATTAGAGATAAGTCTTGCAGGGTAATAAATTAATTTGAATTCGGTGTAATCATATAATTATTGAACCGACTCTTCTCGTTTGAAATTATTTTAATGTAGAGTAGGAATGGCGCGTTTGTTTTGCTTTTAGAACGATGCATGTGTTAGATGTAATTGTATTTATAACGCGTGTGTATTTGTGTGCAATACTCATCGTAAGCTTGTCATTGTGATGTACGCTAAATCAACATCTAGGGTTGTCATCTTGTTATGTAAAGAAAACGTTACGATAATGCTGAAAAATATAAATATTTGATTAACAAACTCCTATCCGAAATCTTTGTATATAGAACCAACGAAATTACTGAAGTCATATAGTGTTCTCGTTGGCGGTAAGCAACTTGATTGCTTTAATAATAATAGCATACTTTTTTTAAAAAATTGAAGCTCGATTTATTTATTAACATTTCATGCTTAATTAATCATCTACACGGGTGACAACTCTAGCGATTTATGTTAACAACAAAACGATGGCTCTTCGTAAATAACCTAATGATAAAAATGATAAAAAGTTTTATCTTCTAAATCTTAAAGCCGCGCTCTATTCACAGATTAAAAGGAATTTTCTAAACACACTACAATGTTGTGTGAATTAAAAGCCTTTTTCAAAGCTCTTTGTATCTATAGGGCCATCGAATAGTATATTCCTGCGTGTCTAGTGCCAAATAACGAACAACCATACGGCTGCGAATGTAGGACGGTGTCGTGAGTGATAACACTCTGAAGTAGCGGCTTACGATTCGTTGTACGACATAATATAATTTTAGATGTTATTTATACTATATTCTTGTACCGTAGCGTTAAGATAACTATCAATTATTGTGTAACTCGTATCGGTGTTGTAAAATGTAATTAACTCGTAGTTAAGTTCGAAAATATTACGTATACTGATTATTATTATTTTTTTGCTCATCGCCTAAAGAGTATTTTCTGCGTCTGTCGACAACTAACGCATTTAACTAAATATTAATATATAATCTGTATTTATTCTCACGCTCGTTTTATATAATCTGTGAAATTTAATAACGAATAATAAATAATGAATAAATTCACGGGGAAGAGTAAGGAATACGATCTCGATTATATTTATTATGTACTAAGTTATCCCGTGACTTAGTCTGTGTGGTACTATAAAAAACTCTATAATTGTTCTTTAAAGTGACCAAAGTTACTTTCAGTAATGTCAACTATCTTTCAGTGAAAGTCCCGTTACAATCAGACTAGTCGGGCAAAAACAAAAAAAAAAGCATATTTGTCATATTACACAATGTACTCGTATAATATGGTCAGTTTAATGTTTCTAACACTTCAATTTTATTTATTTGTATGTCTGCGAAATTTTGCTAGAACGCCAAAAAAATAAAACAACGCTAACAATCCTAAATCAAATTTGGAATCTATCTAAACAAGTTCCGATAAGTTTTTATTAATGGTACATCGTAAATTAGTTAACATTTGGGGGTACGTAAAAGAAGAATTCTACAATACAACAAGTCAGTAGAGGAACAGTTAACGAACCCTTTTATATTATTTAAAATCATGCAGTATCAAAATCTATTGTTTATTTATCGAGTCGTGATTTAAAAAAATATTGAGAATTACATCCCAAATAAGAGATTAATTTCACGGAAACCAAATGTCAAAATCAGTTGGCGCCAACATGTTGGCTTATAGTTTTGAACAGAGAACATTTTCAACAGAGACTAAACAAAATTCAAAAAATAAATATTTTGAGCATAACTTTTATTATACTTAACTATATTATAAATAAAGTAATATAACAGAGAAAATAACTTTAATATACGATAAAGTTATGTTCAAAAATTAATTTTTTGAATTTTGTTTAGTCTCTGTTGAAAATGTTCATTTTAATTTTTGACGTTTCTGTTTTTTCCGTCGCTGTACCTAGGCTTTTAATACACGCGTTCACTTCCGACGTCATTAGTGTTTCCACTATTTTTTTGTTTTCTAAGTTCCATCTCTTATTTGGCTTCGGTATATTTAGTCCGATCTATCGGATGCCAAAAATCAGACGGCATTACAATTAAACATATATTGTACATCGTTAAATAACAATATTACTAAATTACAAATATTCCACCACATATTTGTAATTTGATTGTCATGGCGTCTTCTTTTGGCCTTCGACAGATAAACTTAATTTACGCGGTCTTATTCACATATATTTTTTGTGTCAGACGCACTGCATTATGTGATGTTTTGTTTGATTAATTTTTTTTTTCCGCTTTGCCATTGAGCTGATCATGAGATCGTTATCCTTACTCTTCTTTATAAATAATCGAATCTTCTTGCGCTCTTAATCAGTGGGGCCTCGTCACGTGTCTGTGATTTTAGTAATGGTTAACTGCCGTACGACACGGCAGTCGGTATGTATTCTCGGATAAGGCAGCGGATTGTGTGATACTAAGGATAAAAGTACGTAGGTTATTTCGTCTTTCGCGAATATAGCGTAGATGGTTCGTTTCGTTAACAATTCACTGTTTTGAATTTGGAACCGCGTTACGTTTATTCACAAAAAATTATCAATAGAAATTATAAGGGAACATAATTTGGTCTTGGTTGAAAAATCCTGAATTTTTAATATAATTCCCTACATAATAGGTATATTTGAATTGTGTTGAGGAATATTTTTAATATCCTTCAGGTTACTTAGTGTGTTATTTTATTTCAAGGGTACGTTAATAACGGAGGATTTGATAAAAAAAAAACTTTTCTATAGTTTTTCATAATTAAAAATTGACAAGCAACATGTGTACATTCCCACATTAAATTTAATGAACCCATAAAATTGGCCTACTTTTTCACTCATAATCTAATTTAGGATATGTACAATTCTTATACTCATTATATTTATTCTATGGTCATCAGACTGCTGATGATTATCTAAAAAAAAAAACAAGATGGAAGAATCGTCATTATCAATTGAGATTTTTATTCGAACTGCCATTTTGAAGGAAAACTTAAAATAAGTATTTAATAATTTAGTACACTAGTACCTGTCTCTTCCCAGCATTATAGTCAAGTAACAGCGCTTTTAGCACAAACTGTCTGCAGAAAATGTTAATATACTATTTAAATATATTTATTTCTACTTAGGTACGTGTAAATTGTTTCGTTCGCTTTCCTTGCGTTATATATATTTAGCTGTATAATCGATGTTGGCCTAGTTTAAGTGATGTACAATATAAGCGTATCGAGGAGTCTTTGTATTGAAACAGGGCGTGCCATTTTGTTCGCGTAGGTATAAGTACCTATTATGCAGATGTGGTGTTGTATTCGGTTTTTGCTGTCTCGAATTTCTGCTTTTTTTTTTGATAAATTTTGAAAATTATTACAGTGCGTCCGGGTTGAGTCTCGTCATGCCATTTACAATAAATTACCGAGTGGAAGAGATTTTGAACAGTTTTGCGTTGATTGAAATAAATATTGAATCTGGTGTAACGTCCATAAAACATATGAAAATTATATACTTTTAACTTTTTATATGTTGAACATGTTCGTTTTTATGTGCTAGTTATTTTTAAAATACATTAAACAGTCCATCATAATTTTTATTAGTTTAAAATATTATTAATATCCACTTGTTTTTCTTTATACATTCCGTTTCCTGTGAGCACATGACGCAGACCAACCTTACAATTTAAATATAACGCACACACGGACTGATATTATACTGATTACGTTTGAAATAGGTTTTATTTTCCATTTTCATGGGCTCAGTTATAAGTTAAGCACCAGTTTGATTTGCACAGCTTTTGTTATTTAGCAGATGAAATACAACCGAATTGGAATGCGTCGGTGATGATACAATATTTACAATAAACGTAATTAAATACAAGTAATTATTATACTTTGATTTACTCACGTAACCAGTGAATGTCAATGCACATTTGTTACGAACGAAACGACAATATTTTTAGTTATAAAACGCATTCCAGTTTGGTTGTGTTCTTATTTAAAACTGTCTGTAACTATCTCTAGTAATGCTTAACGTAACGAAATATTAGGATCACACGGTCCAATCTACAATTACGCGTATATATTTATGATATCCATGTAGTTATTGTAATCGATCAATTAAATATATTTACCAATAAAGTAATCATGGTTACACTGGTGTTTTATTTAATCCGATTTAATTTATTCGTTGCGTTATCGACGTGATGATGTACTGGTCCACAAGTTTCCGTAGTTTTAGGTAATGTCGAACCCGCCATGCTTGGAGTTTCTCTTTAGGATAAAGTTCGTAATGAATCAATCCATCTAACAACTGAAGTCACCGACATAGTGCAATGGATTAGCTCATTGAAATAGCAGTGGGCCAGGCATGTGGTCAGGAGAACAGACAGCTGATAAGGCAATAAGGTCCTGAAGTGTAGGCTGCGTTTGGGAGGGCGGAGCGTTGGTCGACCCATGACCAGGTTGTAGCAAGGGATTCGCCGTATTGGCGTTCATTGTAAAAGGCCTGTGTCCAGCTGTGGACTGCTGATGATGATACTAGGTATTCTTGATTGGTAGTTTAAATCTTGTTCTAGTTTTATACTAACTTTTTATGGAAACTTTTATACTAACTAACTGGAATGTCTATACGCGATTAGACGATAAAGCTGAAATGTAGTGTTAAAATCGCATGTATGGCTAAATTTAGTGACGTTTTTCTATTGTTACCGTTAATAATTTTTTATGCTACTTTTGACTTTTTTGTTTTCTTAAGCACTAATGTTTTAATGATAGTTGTTCATACCTATAACTGAAGTGATACTTAGTTTATTATTATATAACTCTGTAACTATCACGCTTTTAATAGTACTTACTTCGTTGGTGTAACAAAATAAATAAATAAATAATTTAAGCAGTAATTAGAGTTTTGGCACATTGGGACGATATCGCATACGAAAGGTGTCTCATGAAATATATATTTATTACGAACACGTTAAATCAATGATTCTTTAGTAAACGTATTTTTATATGAAATTTATCTTTTTTCCTATAAAAAACGTGGGTCTTTGATAAGTCTGCAATCTGTTAATAAAAAAAATTAATACAAGCTATTGTTAATTTTCCAAATCGTAAATTGATTATGTGCGATCTGTATTCTTCAAAAAACTTTCAAAATTGTAAACGTAAGTTAAGTTAGTGCCTATTAATCTCTGTTATTCCTACGGTAGACTCGGATTAACATGCAGGAAGTTTCAAGGTATGTTGAGGCGGCGCGGAGTGGCTGCCGATTGGCTGTAATGAGCGTTGACGTATACATAAATAAATCGTTTAGTGCAAAAGGAGTTAAGTAACCGCAATATTAAATCTGATTACGTCATAAGAGTTTCTCTGATATTATTTAGCTGCCAAATGTCAATCGACACGCGATCTTTGACCATGATTAGAGTAAATGTTAGAGCTTTTTAAGGGTGGTAAATAGGAGTCGCTTCCATAAGTAAATTGCTGAATGATCGTTTCATATTTTGTTTAAGTCAACGCCCAGAATGTCTCACCAGTTTTAATTATTATTTTTTTATTCACGTTAAATTAAATATAGTTAGTTTTTTAACACGTTTAACTTTGTCATTACTTGACTACCGTCATTAAAATTTGACATAAGACTTTCCCAGGATTCGGCATCTTCACCTCAATTAGGCGGACGAAGTTGACGTCATATTAATACCGTAGTTATTTGAAATTAAAACGAGTTAATAAATATCAAAGCAACATGTAACAACATTTATTTCATCACAAAATCCATACACGATGTTTTCTTTCCAATTATTTCCATTTACAATAACAAAACACCTAAAGTATTTTTGTACCATTCGTAAATATCAAATAAAGCGTAATGGAAATGTTAAGCTTGGTAAATGGTAGATAAAATAAAACATTAATACAATTTTCTAACAATATTGAATGTAATTTCGCACAAAAACTTTAAAATTCATATACATAATATATAAGTTATGTTCTTTGTTTTGAAAAATATTTCAAATTTTAAGGTTTATTATTTTGTAATATTTAGTCCATTTTGGGACAAAATAAATCAAAAATCATATCAAAACCACAATTTTTTAGACTAATTGAGCAAACGCACGCTTTTCTCGATATTTACGAATGCATATAAAATATGTTCCCAAAAACAACAACCGGAACTAAATGATTTTACAAACACAGAACACATAGTACACTTATTCGAAAATGGTCTCTAAATGTTTTATTTAACACATAATCGACATGTTACAAATATACAAAAGATTACTATAGTTGCTTTAAAATTTACAAGAGTTACAAGATTTTACAATTCCATAAATCCACATATTAGTACAACGATTGAATAAACCTTCAATATATTTATACAAATGCCGCTGATAATCTGAGACATTAAAAGGAGAGCTTTAAGATTTTTAGCAACAGATTTTAAAGCATGAATCATGACAGCTTTGTATAATATTGATGTTTATTTATCTCGTTTAGGCATGTTGTTGATTTTGATCCATCTCGAGGTCTGCGACGGCGGTCTCTGTCAGTGCGGGGCGGGAGGGGGCTGCATCTGCTTCTGTTGCTCGAGCAGCCTCTCCAACGGAGACGGCCCGGGGCCCGACCACAGCGACTGAAATAATTCACAACCATATTATGGTTGGCTAATTTGCACATCTATACAAATAAATAACTGCCTCGTAGCCTAGTGGTATGGGCGAGCTTTTTGCGATTTGGGCCGACAAACCCATTTGTCTGAAAGAAAGACGATCCATGCGTCCGGATGGGCATGTAAAGTGTTACCCACCAACCGCATTACCAGCGTGGTGGGATAGGTCCAAATCCCTAATGGATAGGGTGTATTAGGAGAGGCTCATGCAGCAGTGACTCCTTAGGCTGATGATAATGATGATGACAAATAAATATAACTGGATCATCTGTTTGTAACTTATGATGATATTATGTTATCGTAGAATCCTAATCTTAATGGTGTGATATGGTCATCAATACCTGATGTGGCCCTCTGCAACCGGCCGTTTTGGAAGGAACGAAAGGGAATAGGTAGCTCTCTGTGGCCAATTCGCCCGCCTGTGACATAGCTTAGTGTTATTAGTGACATTCAATTACAAGTGCATATATCAAATCAATGATTTCCAATTTACAGTTGTTATCGTATTAAAAATTTCTAATATGTCAGGGTCATAAGCTGTATTGAGATGTTTGTTGACACATTTATTGGTCTAGAGAATAGGAGACAGCGTTAACCAAGAAGTCGAGTATTATGTGAAAGGACAATGGAATGCTTTTTTAACGTAGAGAGCCAGCTTTGCATACGGCTTTGCGCGGGGATCAAGAGCTCATGTTAGATACGCATCGAGCCACCACATTTATCGTTCATGGCACCACTAGCGCTTCAAAGTAGATGTTCCTCGATAGCTTTCCACTTCAATACTTAACGGAATAATGGTTCACTAACCTGGTCCAAAGGATTCGCAGCGGCGTCCTGACCCACGGAAAAGTTGAGACCTCTCTGCTCCATTCCGGCGAAGTTGAGAGAGTCCTCCATCTCCTTCGGTTGGTAGGTCTTGTCGGGCATCTTCATCTGGACGGGTTGGTAGCCCAGTTTGTTGAACTGCGGGTACATGGAGGAGTCGTACGAGACGCTCGGCGTGTACGAGCCGAAGTTGTTCAGTGTGAAGTTGGGAGACGTGACCAGGTTTTGGAGAGTGGGTATTTGGGGTTGGACCTGCTGCCAGTTGCCGGCTTCGGGCTTGGGCTGGTTGTAGGCCAGGTAAGGGTTGGAAGTGGCCGCCACTTGGGGGAAGTAGCCGCCCTGGACGTTAACGGGCGGCGCGAAACTCGCTGGGTTCGGGTTGTAGGGCGGGTTGTCGGGCTTCCACCATACCGGCTGGTACTCCGTTTGCGGGTTCGACCAGCCCCTGGGAGGTTGCTCGAAGCTCTGCTGGAACGCAATGGGAATATTAAAAAAAAATCCCGTCACTTTAGCTGTTTTAAATAATTTCAATTTCCCGTCCGTATAAGTAAAGTTCTTGGTCGTTAGTATCAAAGCTTAAACTTTTGGAAAAAATCCGTAACCTTATTTTGCAAATTTGTAAGAAATTATTTAATTGAAAGATCTCAATCGCAGCAAACAAATATATTTTTGTAGGCTAAACAATAGATGCAATTCGATAAAACAGTTACGAACCTTGAAGCTATCCTCCCTGAACTTGTTCTCGCTGTGTTGGGCGTCCTGGGCGTTCTGCCAGTAGCGGTATTGATTGGCGAACCGCGGGGGCAGGTCGTTCAGGAAGTTCTTCTTGTCTCCGGAGACCGGCTGATGGGCGAACTTGTGCACCTCCTGGAACACCTCCGGCCTAGAGTTCTGCTTCTGCAAAGCGGCAGTCCGTACGTCTATCTCCTTTGGGTTGACAACGGGCAGACGTATGCCTTGGGCGAACGGCTGGTTCGGATTATAAGCGATGCTAATGTTCTGTGAGCCCGCGTAGGAGTTGTGCCCGCTCTTTTGGAATTGCTCGTACGTCTGCGGCGGTTGCCAGTTGGCCTGAATGAATGGGAAGGGCTGATTTGGGCTGGACTTGGATTCTTTCTTCTCGCTCGGTTCCTTGTCCTTCTTCGGCTCCGGGTCGGTGTTCACCAAGTGCGGGTACCCAGATTTGTCCTTGAGCGACAGTATACCACCCTTTTTACGGCCGATGGGCAGATTGTTTAGAGACTTAATCGCCTTGGGCTGGATCATTTTGGGCTTCTCGGCCTCCTTGGCGTCGGCCTCGGTCGCGTCTGCTGCCGAATCGGGCGTCGGCGGTGGCGATGCGAACTTCACCTGAAATCGATTGGTGATGTTAAAAGAACTATTATTTCGTTTCAACACCAATAACTACTTGCAAGACGATTAGAAACAAATATTTTTAACCTTAGATGTTAAATTTAACTTAATCGCTTGACTATAATTATATAACAACAAAAAAATAAAAACTATATAAATTTTTGAAATTTAATCACTAGAATAGTGGAAATACACATTTAAAAAGGAAATCTACTTTAAAGTAGGTCTATGTCGATTACGCTCGATCAAATCAAATTGATTTGATCGAAACCCACACGCGAGTGAGCGGGTGCTGGATTACGAAAATCCATTTCACATGAAGCAAAAAGTAACCTTATGCAGTTGAAATAACCGTAAAGTATCGAGAACCCGCCACTTCCTTTTTCTTTTTTTTTTGCTGAAAGTAAGAGATAGCCCGTGTGATCGGGTGCCGGGTTAGTATAGTAAGCCGCAGACCAGACACCACGCGCGCGCGCGCGAGTTGCGCGTGTCTTGAGGCTTGCGCATTTATAAATTAATTTTAGTAGCGTGGTCGGTAACCAATAATCCACAGTTATAGTTGCAATATATATTTTGGTTATTACGTTATGTTTTCTGTAATTTGGCTTAAGTAATAGTCTTTAATAATTAGAGTAGTTTACAATTTCCGTGAAATTAAGAATTAGGTGAATTGATAATATTTTTGCATTAGCTTATTAAATACTTAAATAGACAAAATTATTTTAAATATTATATTTAACTATTATACATAATAAGAACCAATATGGAGCTTATGATTTGAGTATTTACAATTATGTCCTAGTGAGTGTGTAGCGACACGAACCCCTGCACGTGAATTACAATAACACCCGCGATCTTTGACTAGCACTAAGTAACTTAATGCCGCACACCACCTTGCTGTTTGTGATTCGATTGTCTAGCTGACGGGTTATGATGGACCCGGTTTGCAAGAAATGATCGACTGTTACAGCCCTACTTCATCATTGATTTGTACGTATTTCCTCTCTACCTAATCTACCATGTACCTGTTTGTTGATCTCCTCCTGTTTGCGCATGATCGCCGCCATTGCAATGTTGACGCGTGGCTTCCGGACTTCCTTCTTCTCCTCACCTTTGGCCTCCTCTTCCGTTTCCTAAAAACAAAAGATTTTACTATGAATAATAGTTACTTCTAGTCAAGAATGAAAATTTGGCAAGAAGTAGAACTTGATAATTTATATTTGACAGCTTGTGGCTGCTTTTCTCTGCTTTGTTGAAACTTTTTCATATTTATTTATTTAGTGATAGAGAGGCTCTGCTCTTAATAAATAAAAAATTAAAGATTATGAGTTAGCGTAACCTGTTGGTCTTGCGTGTGGGCGAGCGCTCGCTCCTCACGCGCCCTCTCCAACGATCCCTGCGGCTTCAGAATTCCCACTCGTTTTTCACGGACTGCAACAACTTTAGAGTTTATTCATAGGTCTTTTAACATTACCTACTACATATTATAAGGCAACCTCATATTGTTCTAGGAAAGGCAAGGGACAACATTTACTATGATATTATTTGATGATTCACTCTGATAAATTTGCAGGTCACAGCAAATGGCAATATAACTACGTTAAAGAACTTATTTATATACGTAAGTAGGCCACCAATAGTACATATATTAGAGAACACCATTAGGGGTATTATTACAGTTTAATGCATGTACCATACCATGTGACAGCAATGATGCATTTAAATCGTTCACGAACTAATACAACTACAACACATTACATATTACCAGAAGGAAAAAAAAAATTAAAAAAAGAAAAGAGTTGAAAGTATTCAGAGAGCCTTCACTTTATATTTATTCTGGAATATCACAAAGGTGTCCTACAATAAAATATATACCTTTCTCTCGGAAATCCGCCTCCGATATGATGACCGGGGGCGGAGGGGGCGGTGGCTCGTCCTCGCTGTCCTCGAGGGGCTCCTCGGGGTGCTCCCCTGAGGGCTCCCCTGGGGCCTCGGCAGGCAGCCGCAGCTCGGCCAGCGCCAGGCTGAGCTGCTCCCCGCCGTTGGACGACGCGGCGAAGGTGACCGTACCGTCTTCTGACCTGTCAATACGAAGTATTATCCGATTAATTTACTTATAGCACAATCGTGGATGACATTTATATACACAATAATTATACTCTCAGCCTATATATATCAGACACTACATGCGAAAAGTAGGAGGACTTCTTACTTGAAACGCGGTACTTTCTCAGCTTGGCTAGATCGCGGAATCGACCTTTTTACGCTTTGTTTAGATTAATGAGCAGTGTATCCAAATAATGTATTTACCTTATTACATTATCAAAGTTGAGTTCAAATCGTTGAATTTGTAGCTTTCTTTCGATTTAATTATTGATTGACTACCTCCGTAGCCTAGTTGTATGGGCGTGTGCTTTAGAAACCGAAGGTCTAAGGTTCAAATCCTGCGGGGACTCAACAAATTATCATTGTTGTTTCCTAGTTGGTAAGGCAATTTGGGCCGATCACTCAATTGTCCGAAAAGTAAGATGATCCATGCGTCGGATGGGCATGTAAAAAGTGGGTCCACCCACCAATCGCATTAGACCAGCGTGGTGGGATACGGTCCAAACCCCTAATGGGGTGTATGAGGAGGCCTATGTCCAGCAGTGGACTAACAAAGGCTGATGATGTAAATTATTGATTTAAACTTTATGAATAGCACAAAGGAAGTCTTAATACAAGAGGCGTTTATTAATATCTATACAAACAGTATATAATGTGAAATTATAATAACAGGATACACGTGGGTTGTTATTCGATTTTAACTGATGATGATGATGATGAGCCTATTGTCGACATTGGTGTAGGATATCAAACTTTGCATATCTTTCAGACGCTATTTAAGTCAGAGCAGTGGTACTTACGTGGTGTAAGAGAGATGATCGGGGTTGCGGTCGGCCAATTGCCGCCCTAGAAGCACGAGTCTATGCGCCCTCAGCCTCTCCTCTAGTTCTGGCTCACTGCTGAAGCAGGAAGCGGTCACACCAGTCGGCCTGCGATCATGAATATATAAATTACATTTTTTATGTTTGTCTCATGTGCTAAGAATGTGCACATAAAACAACTGGAAATTTAAATGAACTGAAACAAATGAAAGGTACTTTGAAGTTACGCTTAATTTAAATTATTTTAAAAATCAATAAAATTATTTAGTACTAGGATGAATCTACTATTATTTCTTTAATTTGAATGAGTGCTTACGAGCAAGTCATTACATATTTACAATATTCATATATAATATCCTCCAATAGGTACCAACTACAGCGGCCGATCTGTATTAGAGATCAGCCAACTGCGCAGGAGATATTATAGTGCACAAGTGTACAGCGCTTACACTTGTTCACTATAATATCACAGGTGCACTCTCTATTCCTTCACTTTCATAGTCCGATAGGACGGAAAACCGACACGACAAGAGATAGATCAGGCGTATATCACATCACAGGCAATCGTGAGATCAGCCCGCCTTGCCCTAACAACTACCAAATAATGCAGCAAAAGACGCGACAAATCCGCTCGCCGCCTAGAAACAATATGTTATATCATATTATCCAGCTATTTCGCTACGGTACCCTTCAAACCGGAAGACAGTAGTGCAGATACACGACTGATTAACGCCAAAGTAGGCATCACGCAAATACTTCAAAAATGGTTGTATCAGAAAATGCGCCTTAAAGATAGCGAACAATCTTTGGTATTGAAAAGAATAGATTTATTATTTACCCTGTATCTCCATCGTTGCCCGTCTCCAGCTCGGGAAGTCTGCCGCCATAGGTATCCCAAGTGGTGTGGTAAGAGAACTTCAGATCTTTGAAAGCATCTTCTAGAGGTAGGAAACCGTGGAGCTCCTCGTCCTCTGGCAAAGGCACCGTGTCGTCTGTAGGTACGAAATATGTATTTGTAAAGACATCATGATTACTAATATGTTCGTGTGAATATTGTATAGTTAGTTTCATCTTTGGTAGTCGCTTCACTCCTATAGAAGTGCATTAAAAATTACTTAATCCTAAAACTACCATTGAATGCAACGTTTGCAGTGCAATCGATGCTGTGACACAGTGTAAAACCAGATTCATGCAATACTGGGTTAAATGATGTTAAATTACCTAAATAGTGAACTTAGTAAAACTGCTAGTAATACTGCCAACCTATATGCTAGGGGGCAGCACATGCTAAAGGGTATTATAACTCACAGAGCGCGGGGGGCAGCAGCCCGGCCTTGGGCGCCAGCGCGGAGAGCGCGTGCGCCAGCGCGGGCCACAGCTGCGGCCTCGCGCGCCACGCGCTCGCCCGCAACAGCAGCGGCTTCGCCACCACCCACTGCAGCCACACCTTCACTGCAAACGGATACATAGATAGGTTTCATTGCATATCATTTTATTCCCTTCATAAAGTAAATTATTGTCGCTCGAACTAAACGAGAAATCTAAATATGCTTTATTTTATAAGTGTTCAAACATCTGGGATCTTTGCAAACGATACGACCGATAACATAAAAACGGAATAACTTCTTATTTGTCATCATTGGAGACGTCAGCTATACCAGCTTAAAATAGAGCCATATGGCACTTGAAGTTTTAATAAAAATTGGTTGCATATAAAATCGGTATACGGACAAAAGTTATACATGAAAACATCTTTTAGTGGTAGAATGATCGTAATGTGAGAGTTGATCCTTCTTCCAACTATTCATTCGTATAGTAGGAAAAAGGATCAACTCTCTTTCCAATAAGAAAGACGCGTGCCTCTCACTCTCTCTTATGGTTGCTATTGGAGAGCGTTACACGAGCGGCGCTGTGACACAGGTTTCGAGAGTTCCTTCCTATCTTGAAACTATTTATAAGACGTTGTTACCTCAAAAAATCTATTGTCAGGGCATTAAGATCAACAACAATCGCTGAACCTAAAAAAACGCGATATTCGACCAAAATAAAGCCACTACGATTTTGAGACCTTAAGATTGACGCAACAAACGTGGTACTAAATGTCCATAAATTTTAAATACAAACTGGCGACATAATTGTAATTAAAATTTAGGAATATCAGTGGCACAGTCGGCGGCACTCACGTGCGGGCAGCGCCTTGGGTGGCGGGCGGGGCGCCGCGTAGACCGGCAGCAGCAGCGCCAGCAGCGCCCCGCAGGCCAGCGCGCCCGCCAGCCCCGACGCCTGCGCCTCCTCCTCGCTCAGCGCCACCTCGCTCTCCAACTCCTCGCCCGAGGACTGCACCAGCCAAATCAGCACGCACGACATCTGACAACGAACACCGATATCAATTCTGAGAAACATCACCATCGGTTGTCCAACAAACATGTTAGATTATTAAGCAAAGGAGATTTAACAGGATACACTATCCCGTTACAACGGTCGCTTTAAAGTTGTTCGAAAATTCCGCAGTTTACTGATGTAATTGTATCAGCCTGTGAAAGTCCACTGCTAGACATAGGCCTCCCCTATACACCTCTAATGAATAGTTAGGGGTTTACATATGAAAACAAAATCCGTTATAATAATAAATAACGTACAGCATTTGCGCAAATAAAATAACATAAAGTTTTAAAAATTACGAAAATAAACCATCTTTCGAATAAGCAGACATTTCCATGTTATCAAGTAATCGGTTTCCAATCTATCCAGTTTTTAACAGTTTTTTAGCTACAGTCAACCTTAATAACTTGGTGTTCATAATCCAAAGCGATTACATGGACTAAATGTATGGACTAGATTTCAGTGAAATTAAAGACGTTCGAGTTACATATAAGCCGTGGCAATCAGACGCCCTGATCGTCTTATATTTTAGGAAATTGGGTGCTAACCAGACAGATGACTACACAAAGTATTTTTTTAACAAAACATAAATCCACCTTCTCTGATTCAAACAAGGGCCATGAGCCTTACGCCACGGAGCTGACAAATATAACTGGTACATCATGTCTTAACGAGGAACTGAAAATAATATTTCACCTTTATAAGAGTCATCGACTCGAAGTTGTTTGTTGCGATGAGAGGTGTCAAGGAGGTGTTCAAAGTATTCACTAGTGTTGCCGCCACGTCCAATCTGAAAATATAACAGACACAATATACCACATAGTAGTGAAATGCGACATGGAACGAAATCTTTTGCTACAAAATTAATGAATTACCAATTGGTTGGCGAAAGAAAGTGTGATAGACTTTGAAGCTCATCATTTATAGATTATTTAAAACCTATAAATCCCCTCCGCCTACGTGGCCTAGCGGTATTGACCCATGATTTATAAACCGGAGGTCGAGGGTTCAAATCCTGCGGGAAAACAACTTGATGCTATAGTTGTTTTCTGGTTAGTTAGGACAATTTGGGCCGATCCCCCAATTGTCTGAAAAGTAAGATGATCCATACGTCGGATGGGCATGCAAAAAGTCGGTCCACCTACCAATCCACATTGGACCAGCGTGGTGGGATATGGTCCAAAAACCCCTCAGGCGTGCATTAAGGGAAGGGCTATGTCCAGCAGTGGACTAGCACAGGTTGATGATACAACCTCATTTAGCGTAAAGAACGAGAGACATAAAAGATAAATGTTTGGAATTTTAAGCAATTAAATGTCGATAAAACTTTATAAACACTAGTGTAGACAGAACAACTAACTGAAAAAAAGATTGGTTTCCAACTTGACAACACTCATGAGGGCATTAATTATGTATTAAATCATCTCTTAAAAATTAAATGTGTCTTAAAAATAATGTCTCTAGAAATAAAATCTAAAAATACACCAGCAGAGTGAACAAACTTATGAAATTCCATCACTACATCTTGTTTGTGATTCAGTAGAAACCAGAAACAATAATCTACTAAAAGAATTCGAAGCCACGCAAGTAAAATTAAAAAAATCGCAATATAATTAGTAAAACTGTTCTTATTACATACAACAAAATATTTGCATATATAAAACAAATAACAAAACATTATATCTATAGAATCATTTCTACTCACTGTTCCACGGTGTGGATATAGTTGACAGCTCTAATGAGCTCCGTGACGTAGGAATGCGAATCGAGGCGTTCTGTCTTCGGGTTTGAAGGAGGCCGAGCAACGTAGTTATTCAGACCGGGCAAAACCGGCATCGGCGGGCCCTCTTTGACTTCGCAACTGTAATTCAAAACAATTTAATATTGATATTGAGTACGAAACGCAAAGTAAAAGGGACACCTTAAATATACATTGTCGATCACGATGATGATTGAATCACTTTCATTTGATCGCAACTAATACGCGAATGAGCGAGTGCTTTGAAAAGATTCTATCGTTTTTATCTCTTATGCAGTTAAAATAATTCTTTATATCATTGCGTATAAAACTATTGAAAACCGAAACCCGCAGTGACAAAGACCCGACTCTTATTACGAAGCGAGGTGAATTTAAATAGTTTGCTTGTTGCGTGATGTTTGCCGTAATTTGGCTTCAGTAATAGTATTTATAACTGCCTCCGTAGCATAGTGGTATGGGCGTATGCTTTAGAAACCGAAGGTCGTGAGTTCGAATCCTGCGGGGACTCAACACTTCTTCATTGTTGTTTCCTAGTTGTTTAGGGCAATTTGGGCCGATCACCCAATTGTCTAAAAAGTAAGATGATCCATGCGTCGGATGGGCGTGTAAAAAGTCGGTCCACTTACCAATCCGCATTGGACCAACGGTCCAAAACCCCCTTAATGGATAAGGGCGTATTAGGGGAGGCCTTTGTCCAGCAGGACTATTAAAGGCTGATTATGTATGTATGTTATGTAATAGTATTTATAATTGGAGTTGTTTACATTTTGCGTGAAATTGGAATTTGGTGAATTGGTGATATGTATTTATTAACTCTATACAGACATTAATGGTTATTTTAAGTAATTTATCGAATTGTTACACAGATATAATATAAACTGTTATACTTTTCTCATATAAAAATAAGTGCGGAGCTTACCATTACAATACAAATCTCTGCACGTAAAGTGATCGTACTAATAGCACCCGATCCAATGACCAGCAGAAACTCAATGCCGCGTACACACATTAGAAGATCGAATCTTTAGGACCCGGGTTGCTAGATATGACCGACTGACAGAGTCTTAATTTTAAAACAGTTTTATGTACTGAAATTCGTATCGCATCTTATAGAGCCATATATTACTTTTAAAACTCTTCAATTTTTCAACCTAACAGGTGCAAAATCCTAGCAAATGGTCATTTTAAATGTCTAATATTTATATATTTGGAATGCAGCATAAATAACGTGTTTGAATGTCGCTTAATTAGAGTCACAAAAGGGTATTCGGTTCAAATCGTGTAGTAGTAAAATAATCCATTTTTGATGCATGTACAAGCGATTGAGATTCAATCAATAAATGTATATAATAAATTAAATCAACGTATATAAAAATGATCGATTATTATCTACCATTTACTACGAGCCATAGTCCAAACTAGGACATACGAGGTTGTCAAAGCCATGTCCACTAGTAAATATTAAAAAAAACCAACCTGGCGGCAGCAAGAGTTCGGGCGAGGTTCGCAGGCGCCGGGGGAAACGGTGCACGCACCAGCAACGATCTCACATGCCAGTAAATGGCTGCCAGTTTCCTCCCCCTGCGCCACGCCACCAAAGCGAGCTGGTTGTATGGCTGCCCTGAATGCGGTGACACGGCCAGTGCATGACGATAGAAGGTATGCGCGACTCTGAGCTGCTGACGGTACCGAGCCAAGTCCCCCAGGTGGACCAGACAGTGCTGGCTGGCGTAACGAGCCGCCGCCGGGGCAGCGGAGGCACCCGGGCCCCACGCCTCTACCGAGCCCAACAAGGAAGCCCTGCGCCTGAAAGAAAAAATTAAACAGATTGTGTGATCTTATAGTTAAATACATATTTCAATCATTAAAATGTTATTGTATTGTAAACATAAACTTTATTCATTAATCACTATAGTATAGTCAAACAGACTTAAAGCAGATGTAGGAACTTTATCTATGGCAACAAAGTGACTTGGCACAGCTGGCATTGTTATGAGAATTCTGATGCAAATCAAGTGATATCCTAAAATGATGCCACGAATATTCTGCCACTATTTGGTATTCGGCCTATTCGGCCACTTGTTTTGGTATTTGGTAATACCGTACAACAAATCATGAAATAAGTCAAATAAGACACATCATGTTACTCAAGGTTATTTGTATTCATAACCATAATACAGGACTTTAGTTGGTAAAATTGACAAAAAAAAGCTTTTCAGCATCTGCACCTACTTCAGAAAACAACTCACTACTTGTTAGTCCTGGAGATGAAAGAATAACTTTAGCAAATAGTTGTATCAATCGGTGCACCTAATCTCTTTCATTATCAACAATCTCGATAACCATTCATTTGGAGCCGAATGTTCGGCGCTTTGGCCGACAATGTTGCCGAATATTCAGTATTCGGCCAAATCACTATTTGTGGCCACTCTAAAAACAACGCCAAATGTACACCTCTTTTTTGCTGTTCTATGTCTTATTTGGCTAAACCTTAGGTCTATCAAAAAAAGAACATTTAAATATTTTTTTTCCTTAATTAATGATTTGTTAAAACGGAGGAGGAATAAAGATATAAGACTGTACTAATATATTAGTATGTAAAATTTATATTTAGGATCAGAATACCTAAAAGGCAAATCCAATTTGAATGTTGTGCATATCTGGTGCAATAAGCATAGGTAAAAGCCGGCCGCTGCTTGCAACACCCATGACAGCATTGCTTGACCATCACTGCGCAGTGGATTCTATAACATAAAATAACATTATTAAAAAGTATGTTAAGGGCCTGGTGGAAATAATAATTTATGCTTCACACTTGCATGTTGTTCCTGGAAACTAGTTGATACATAATAAGGAAACTTATATCAATGTAAGGAACAAGATCACATCTTGTTCCTTACATCATTGGACAGGTCAAAGCCATTAAAACTAGGTACTACAATTTCACAGAAAAGCTAAAGAAGCCAGGATGTAATATAGAATTTTATTTAATTCAGCAATAGTTCATTTATTAAAATGTATTATAATGTAGTTTTTATATATTTGTTCAAAAAGAAACTACATGTAAAGTAGGACACTTGCCATAAAAATTATAAGCATGTCATGTTTAATAATTACCTTTCTATCCTTTGAAATGGCCTGTAAAGCTTCAATTTGCTGTTTGAAACCAACATTCCACAGGTCTTGCTCAACTTTTTTGTCCAAGGCGTAATCTAGGTCTATCATTAATATTTTTTGATAAACCTAATATATTGAGTTCATGAAAAGAGAAAAATACATCTAATTTACTATAATAAATTGTTAAACAGTAAAAGAAACGCAATCGAACAATTGCCATACAGACATTTTGTAACTGTTGTTGTGTGGTCCATAATCCACGGTCTTGGAGCATCGATGTCCCACTGTTAAATTTTAATATTTTCTGCTTAAGCTCATCTGCCTCCCTGTTATTTAAAAAAAAAAATACTAATAGGACACTACTAACATATTTAAAATGTTTATTATTTCATTTGACGCTCAATAAAAAATAGTAGATAAACTATAAAAATAGGGTTAACATGATGATGTAAATATCTTATTTGTTTTTTTGCGCACCTTATCATTTGTACAGCGGCATTTAATACCATTTTGATAGAGGCTAAAGCCTCAATATTTGTCATAGCATTAGGAAAAGGTCAAAGTGTAAAAACCTAATAATAATCGAAAAAATTCTAAAAACAATAGAAATCCATGCACCGAAAATGAAAAGAATACATATGTCAGTCAGTTAAATAAATCTGTCATTCTGTCAATTCAACAATTTCAACATTGCTAGTTTTTTTGACTGTTTAGAATAAACCACACGACAGCTTTAATACGACGTTATGTTATTTCTGTTTTCTAAAGTAGTTTCTTGTCTGGATTCAACGAACACTTACAACAATAAATAAAATATTACACATGTACAAATTATAAAATGAAAAAATATATTATAAACAATACATATATAAATACATCCAACCCACACGGAAGCCCTCGGCAGGGGAGACCAAACGGCCGAGGGTTAAGTCGAAAGGGAGAGAAACTGGCGGACAATGCGAGCGGTGTCCAGAAGCACCGCTTTCTGCATTTGAGCTAGAAGCGGTCCGTCACGGAGTCCCAGCTGCCTCAGGTGTTGTGAGAGGCTCTTCTCCGACCCCACATGTCAGTCACCTCGTGAGCCATATCCAGATATTTTCATTTTTTTTTCTGTTTCGGCTTTCACGAGGTTCTTCGGATCGTGATGTCAACCAAAAATACCCTTGACAGTGCCCGGTCCATCAGCACGATATCAGGCTTGTTAGCCAGTATTGTCCTGTCCGTGATGATAGACCGGTCCCAATAGAGCCTGGCGCGATCATTTTCGAGCACGGCATCCGGCGAGTACTTGTAATATGGCAATCTCCGATCCACGAGACCGTATTTCAGAGCGAGCTCTTGATGGAGTATCCTGGCTACTAGGTTCTGCCTGTGCAAATACTCATTGTAAGAAAGAGCCAAAAAACCGGAGATAACATGCCGCAGGGTCTCCTCAGGATGGCGACAGGCTCGACAAACGTCTGTGGTGCCATCCTTAAGGATCCTGTATGTTATTTATTGTTAAAATTTCAATGTTTTTAATAAGTATCTAATTCTGGGACTAATACAAGTCAAAATTTGTTGTTACGATTTTGATTATTACTAATATTTCAATTTTTTGTAAAAAAAATCTCTCTAAAGTATATTTAGAGTTTAGCGCGACTTAATAAGAGTGTGGCAGTCATACTGAGTAGCAGAAGTGAACCAATGGATCCGTATATCCGGAATGTAATCCAAACATCTAGGGCATTTTCGAATAATCAAGGAAGGCTATTTGTAATCAAAGCAACAACGTAGCACATATAAAATGCTGAATGGCGGATTTTGTCCTCCAAAACTTTTAATCATCACTGTTTAATAAAATGAATTCGTTGCCTTTTTACCCGCAACTGCATTGTGATTCATAGAATAATTTTAAAACATCGGTTACAAAGAGTCAATAAGAATATCTTCGAAAAAAAATTAAGTGACCACGCTAGTTATATAATTGTGGCAGTTATTATAAAGAGGGCAGGCGTGTGTACTTAACATTTTTCTACAAAGCCTTAAATCCATCAAGTCCAAAAACAATAAGAACTTTAAAAGACTACATTTCCTTATTCTGCTAGACGTAGCTGCGTATTTGCAGCAGCCCGAATTTATCTAGCTCAATTTATCCGTACGACATTCAGAACGACGTCAACGATTGTTTTGGAAAATGTTGGGCCATTAACATGTGAGAACTTGCTTGCATAGCTTTCAGAAAGCGTATTAGCAAGAAGTTACCCATATTTACCTAAATAACAATTTTTACGCATAGTGGCTCATCGTGACATCCGGACCTCTGTTACGCAAAGGGTAAACAGCATTCTAGGGATAAATTAGTAAGCAGTAAATTTGAAGTCTCTGACATCCTATTACGACTGCCAAAGATAGTGTTGACAACCGGGACCGAATTTATACATGCCCGTCTGATGCATGGATCATCTTACTTTTTAGACAATATTTGAGTATAGGTGTTATTGTTGTTTCCTAGTTGGATTGGGCTGATGATGATGATGATGTGGAAAATTTATAGTTGTTTGTATTTTTAAAGGCCAATGACAATATAGTGGGGCCTCAGTAATCCGGACTCTCGCTTGTTCGGTGATCACTGTAATTCGGCAGGGCAATGGGATTCTCGGGGGAGGCCCGTCGGCGTGTAGGTGCGGGCTGTCATGACCCAATGCGCCGTCAGTCTTTTTCGTTTATCGCCTTTCGTGTAATACGTAGTGTCAATTAAGCGCTCTCGTTAACATCATGGCGCCACGTAAACATTCGACATTGAAAATAAAAGACAAATTGCGGATATAGAAATGTTAAATATGGGTGACAGCTACCCTATCATTGCTCAGAAATTTGAGATAGGCAGGTCAACAGTAAGCGACATAACGAAAAACCAAGACAAACTCTTGCAGTTTGTTAGTTAAAACATTGAAGAAATCGGAAAATCCTGTTTTAGAAGATACTTTGTTTATGTGGTTGCAACAAAAGTGATTGCATGTTCCTGTAATTTATAATGTGATTCAAATTGATATCAATTAATGATTTGATTTGTGAGAAAGCGCGAATTTTTCATCGTCAGATTACAAACTCTAATTTGGATATAAAACAAGCCGGGGATGGTTAGACACATTTAAAAAACGCGACGGAATGAAACGTTTAGAAATGGCCGGTGAAAAACTATGTCAAATGATGAAACCACTATCGATCATTCCAACTAGAGTTACAGAAAGTTATTACAGAAAATGAGCAAGATGAGGACATCAGCGTTAAATTCTAAAAATCACAAAAGTTGGTTATTCAGAGGCAGTAGGAGTATTAAACACTGCTTTAAAAAGGGCTGAAAATAACGAATTTGATAGCCACAAAGTTATGTTTCTCCGTCAACCTAGAGACTTTCTCATGAAGAATAAACTAATGTTTTATTATAACCTACTGATTTCCTTATGCTATAGTTTCAAAATTGATTAAAGAAACGAAGGTTAAACTTGTGTTTTGTTAACATTAAATATGGCATACTATAATCCGGACGCCTTGATAATCCAAAAAGGGTCTTGTTTCTGCCTCTGCGGATTAAAAAGGCCCTACTGTATTTAAAAAAAAAATTATCTAAAAAAATTTAAAAATAAATTTAGGGTGGGCGCCCTTTATCCCTTGGGGTTTTAAAACATAGAAAGTAAGTGATTCTCAGACTCATTAAATATGCATAAAATATGCACTTTCTTAACAATCGGTCAAGTCATCTCGTAGGAGTATAGGAAAGAACACGAGAATTTTATATATTAGATATAGCCCCGACACATAAAAGATTAAATTTATGAAGACAAGGTTTAAAGTTAAACTCAATTGCAAAAAGTCAATCACTCTTAGTCCGTCAATGGCGAAGTGTTTGTTTCTAACGCTATTATTGTTTGAAATAAGATATGAAATCCACTAATTTACGGTTTTTTCTCGTAGTTATATATTTTTATTCCCGAAGTTTCCGACTTTTTCCAGCATCCAACCACGGGTAGTCTAAGTTGGTACATGTCTGTAATTCAATGTTTTTGGAATAACCGTCAGATTTTTTATTTAAAATTGACATATCTTTCATATTCTTAATTTTGAACATTGGTTTGACAATAAGTACTTATCTGAGAATATATAAATGCTTGTTTTATATTTAATTGATTATTAATCATTCTCATTTTTAAAAATAAAGTTCGGAACACTTGCTCAAAAAACTGTCACCTAAGTATAAGGTCTGCTTTATTATTTTTTCGGCGGATAAAGTTCAAAGGCATAGTATGAACGAATGTATTTTTCTTAAAATTTATAAAATATGTATATATTTATATTTACAATATATATATATGTATATATTTATATATGTATATTTATTTATGTTTATGTATTTGTATTAACTTAAGTAAGTTAACGTATAGAATATGATTAATATTCCTGTCGTAATTTTATTAATGATATATAATTATTTTGTTTTAATGTATCACACATAAACCTCTAAGCTTTTTAAAAATCTTTTCTTTGTTTTGTTAAATATCTGCGCACCTTCCGAATTTTCTCTGTACCACCCAAAGGTTGACTGGAGATAATGCCTTTTGGCATTAAGTTCGCCTTTGTACTTACTTTATTTTTTATTTTTATTTTACTTTATTATGGCAACAAACAGTCATTACAAAGATATTATATAGCTTATATTACTAATAACGAAGACAAAATAGTGCCGAAAAAAAAAAAGATAACAAAATAGTACATAATAGCGAGCTCATAACAAAACATTTCTTAAATTTACGCTCGCATGTATGTATTACGTTTTTATCAACAATGTTTAACAATATTTTCAGAGTTTATATAAAGAGTCGCAACATTTTTAAAGGTTAAGCAAATGCTATTTTCAACAAGTAACATTTATATTATATAACACTAATTACCTAATCTTTTATAAATACAATTCCTAAATTCAATGTACGAAAGATGAAAGGGTCTAAATCTGAAAATTTTTATTATATAAGTGGGTAGTCGAGAGGTGAAACAATTCTTGTATAATTTTTATGGAATTTGTGAGGAACAAAAATGTTTTTGGGACGTGAGGAGCGTATAGGTAATCTAGACCGATGCTATAAACGATATTTCTGACAAAAGTGAAGGACAATCAATTTTATTTTTAAAAGTTTAAATAAAAAGACATATCATATTGTTTACGACGATTTTGAGGACAACATTTTAGTATTAGTTTCAGTTTCAATGGCCGAGCCCATTCGGTAGGTTAAACTATTCAGAAATTTTCTTGTACTTCTTCTAATCGCTGGATATGGCATCCATAATAGGGACTCCATGAAAACACAGCTGTATTCAAGGATAGGTCTTACGAAAGCAAAATAAAGTAATTTGAGTGTATTTGGATTATTGAATGGTTTACTAATTCTGTTAATGAAGCCAAATGTTCTAAAAGCTCTTTGGATAATTGAGTCGAGGTGTAAGGAAAAGGACATTTTACTATCCATTATAATGCCGAGATCTTTAATTGCATTGGTTCGTTTTATGCTATGATCATTAATTTTGTAATTAAATTTGAAGAAATTTAATTTACGAGTATATGTCATTACAAAACATTTTTCGGCGTTAAGAAAAGTTGGTATTTAGTCAAGGAGACAATATCGGATTGTAATTGAGACATTCTTCGGTTGATCTAATCACCCGGAAAATTTTTGTGTCATCAGCATATTGTAGGACTTCAGAATGATGTATACTAGAACCAATATCATTGATATACAGAGAAAAAGTAGAGGGCCTAAATGGGATCCCTGAGGCACCCGAGGGAACGTCCAGGAAGCTAGAGCAGTAACCCTGAACGAAAACTGCTTGACTTCGGTTCTTTAAATAGGATTCTAGCCACCTCAAAAGACTACCATGAATACCAGCTTTTAAGAGTTTGTTTAACAATAGGTCATGATTTAATTTATCAAACGCCTTTGAAAAGTCAGTGTAAATAACATCTACCTGAAGATTACTAGCCATGGCTCGCAAGATTTTATTTGTAAATAAAAGCATATTTGTATCGACGCTACGCGATTTCATAAATCCATGTTGGTTTTCAGAGACAAAGTGTCGTACGGAGTTATTCAATTGAGCAGCTACAATTTTTTAAATAGTTTAGAAATAGGCCTATATTCTGTTATAAGGTCCCTTTTGTTAGATTTGGGAATAGGTGTAATAAGTGTTTTTTTCCATAGATTTGGAAAAACACCTGTTTTAAGTGATAAATTAAATAATTTAGGTGACAGGTATTAAAGTTCATTCGCACATTTTGATACGAGGAAGGATGAATACCATCAAAACCAGGTCCTTATGAATATTAATAGACTTTAACTCTTTAAGGATAACATCAGCTTCGAGGTTAACAGTGTTTATATCAACAGTCGACTTTGATAGTTCATTGTCTGGTATGTTAATATTCGGGTGTGAATAAACACACTATGAAGTAATTGTTAAATGCTTTACATATGTCTAAGTTCCATTAGATACAGTTCTGCCTTGTAAGTCATATTCTCGAATGGGGTTGCGCATTTTGGACTTTACGAAAGTCAGAAGTACTTCAGATTGGTTTTAATTTTTCTTCAGAAAAATTTATATACTTAATGTCATAAAGTTTTAATAAATAATAAATAAAAAATAAATTAAATATGTTGCATGTTATTAAATATTTTACTTTTTTACCTGTTAATCCAAGTTATTCTCTAGTTTTTCATCTGCTCCTCTAAAACTTCGCTAGAATAAAAAAATCGTACTTAAGTTGGCAAGATGTATGCTGTTTACTCGAGTGACTCTAAAAATCGACTACAACTCGAGAGAGCTGTTTCAAAAAATCTCACTAGAGTCGCATCACTATTTACTACTGTATATATATTTTGGCAAATATTTTATATTTGATCTTTATGTGAAAACTGAATAGAATTGCAAAAATACATTATTGTCACAGTATATACAGTGTAGTCTTTATGCAAAAACAACACGGATATTGTTCGTACAAACTATGGGATATTATAACAAATACTGAAATATTACAATAACGGTTAATATTCAGTAGTTAGAAACTTAAATACGAGTTTTTAATAAATTTCAGTCAAGATCTTAAAAATGAGTGAGGATAAAAAAAGCCAGGTTCAGTTTATTTTTATATCTAAGATTAAATGATTTAAGTTAAACTTTCATCTATTACCTACTATGTCACAACTTTTTGTAATATTTATTACTTTTCACTGGTGTAATTTTTTTTTTTAGAAATGTGATGGTGTGGTGTCTGGTCGACTCGAAGTCAAAACCAGCGATGCAAAATGGTTGTGTCTTGAAGACATTTATCAAAAGTTTCATAGACCCAACACTTACGACATAGGCAGCACTAATATTGAAAATGTTAAAGATTTCTCATTCATGTTCATAACGAAAATTGTTACTAACCTATTTCTTTTAGAACTTCTCATTCATAGTCACCAGGAAGAGTCATTTACAGTTGCTGTAAGCGGATCTAGTGAGTTGATGTTCAACAAAAAAAGTAACAAGGTATACCTTGATACATTTCCCCAAAGGTATCATATCAAAACAAAACAGAATGTATCCTTTAACTACATAACCACATATAGCTTTAGTAGTTTGGATGTTGAATTACTGAAAAATAAAAAATTGTTTATCACAATTGAATTGCAACGCGCCCAACATGCAGACTTTAACATCAATTTTATAGATGATATTAAATGTCACCTGTCTGATTTCGGGGCCGTATTGAAGGATCCAATTGGTGCAGATTTCACTATAGAATCTTGTGATGGGGAAAAATTTCAGGTTCATAAAGTAATCTTAGGTGCTCAGAGTGAAGTGTTCAGAGCAATGCTTAGAGAGGACACAGCCGAAAGTCAAAATAGTTATGTTAAGCTGGTTGATGTGTGTAAAGAAGATCTAAAATGTATATTGGAGTTCATTTATACTGGTAGTGTTGAGGAATTAGAATCAAAGAACTGCTATAATCTGCTCATGTTGGCAGACAGATATAATCTAAATGGCTTAAAAGTCCTCACCCAGAATGCTCTCAATTACCAACTGACTGATGACAGTGCACTGGAGATCCTAGTTTTAGCTGATATGTACAATGCTGACTTTCTCAAGATGTCTGCTCTTAAATTCATAAAAACTTACAAAAATGTTTTAGGTAACAGTACGTTTGATGAAGTTAACAATCCAGATTTGGTCAGAGAGTTGTGTAGATTCATTGCATTGTAAATATGGATTAATACGAACAGCATAATTGGTTAAACATTTTATTATATTTATTACATTAGGTGTTAAATAAAAATAAATCAATACATAAAACGTAAAAATAAAATTTATTTGAAATGAAAACAGAACTGTTTAGTTAAATAAGGGATAAGTTATTTTTAATAAATACTATATTTAGTTAAAGTTACTGGTCAGTGGAGAGTGGCTTGGCGGGGGCAAGAGACCCTGGCTTCATGCACCATGCACGTAACCGAGGCCCCCACAAACGAAGCTCACTTCTGGCATAGGATCATTTTGGAATGTTACTTGATGTCTTCGTCTCTGTGACAAACAAACAGTCCTCTATTAAAATGCTAGTTCTCTCATTCTTAGCATTATTAGTATTGATCATTGTTTGTTAATTTAATTATTAATAGCATGTTCATTAGTCATTTCTGTGTATTATTTTGTAATATGATTACATACATTTTTTACAAATACTTTACATTTATATAATTAGTTGATAAACTGATTTCTATTTAATGTAAATAACTAGCTTCCTATTTAGCTATTACATGTAATGTGATGATAAATATTATTCAATCATAACTATTCAATAAAGGTTAAGCATTATTCTATACTTTGTCGTTTATCGTAAAAGAAATTATTATTCCCCACTCACAACCTTTCAAACTCTGGTTACTTTTGCATTAAGCAATAGGACAACATATGGTTAACATGCAGGATAAGCAAGAAAAAAAGGCCAATATTTGTCATAATATTTATTTATATTTACTGGAACTGATACAATAACGAAAAGTCTTCAAGATACCAAACGCATACTGTTATATGACCATTTATATTCTAAATGGATATTGGATATAAAAATAAAAACTTATTACCTTAGTCGCAACTTTATAAATATATAAACTACATGTAATAGGCTAATAGATGATGTTATTACCCTATTTTATAGTATTTCATCGAAACACTAACAATCTAGAAGTTATTGCAATGTAAGGTGGAGATAACAAATTGTACATTTAAAGACATGAGGATTTAAATAACTATTACAACAAATGTATGAATCAATTCTGTCAATATGATTGTAGGATAGCAATTTTATGACTAATTACTATACAAGGTAGCAATGGGTGGATGAATTACTAACTCATACTTGGCTATTTGTTACTATGCAATAAATATTGAAATAGTTTTTGACATTTTCACTGTTAATTCAATTTTTACGACCTGCCAAACAATATGACAAGTTTAATAGTACCAATTTTTCTATCCTCTGTATGTTAGTTTGTCTCACTATGCATTATAATGGTATATCACTATTGACATTAATATTCTATGATACAGATTCTCCTTACACAACATTATTGGGCACCAAATCTAGATTTTTCATATATTAGTACTTGTGATAAATGTTATTTAAACACGTAACTACAAGATGAGAACATTAGAAGTACAAGTATTATATGAAATAAAATTAAATGTGAACATATAATCATATATATCACTCTAAAAGCAATAAATCAATTAGTGCAGACAGGGTTAAGTCGGTAGTTCTTTTCTAAAATAATGTTTGTTAACCCGCCATGACCATGGTTTGTATTTTGTGTAAAAAGTAATTTAAAAAACAGCTTTTTTTACATAAAAATACGAAAATAACAGCAGTGAAACTTAAAAACATTCCAGATTCGAAAGTATCATTTGCTCTGGCAACTAGCACAATCGCAAACCTTGGCCATGTAATGCCTGCCTGCTCCATCGGTAAAATGTATGTACGCGGAGCATCTGTATCAAAGTGCAGCTGTGGGCGCGTGGAGGCGCGCGTTGGCGCTGCCCTAGCGTTTACCATTGTTATACGAGAGATTCCGGAGCGGTGCCTTGAAGTTAGCTGCCGCTTGCTGTTGGATCTGGTATGCAAGCGGATGGATCTTGAATCCATACAATCTAAACAAATATAAAATGTTTAAGGTACATGACAGAATTATATTACAATATCCAACAATTTAAAAATAAGCAGACCTTAATAGCAAGCTTAACGTGGTTTACTACATACAAAAATTACAAAGGCAATAACTGATAAGATTGTTTTAATGTAAGAATTTCAAACAAAATAATCCTCTTAAAATTTCCGTAATTGCTTTAATATCCTTATTTATGACTTTGTTACATATTAGACTGCCTCCGTAGCCTAGTGGTATAGGCGTGTGGCTTAGAAACTGGAGGTCGTGGGTTCAAATCCTGCGAGGACTCAACAAATTTTCATTGTTGTTTCCTAGTTGGTTAGGGCAATTTGGGCCGATCACCCAATTGTCTGAAAAGTAAGATGATCCATGCGTCGGATGGGCATGTAAAAAGTCGGTCCACCCACCAACCCGCATTGGACCAGCGTGGTGGGATACGGTCCAAAAAACCCTCTAATGGATAGAAACAAGACATCAATAATAACCAAAATGTGACATCTTCTAAGTAGTTTGTAACCACTATTCTGCATCTAATTTTACTAGCAAAAACCACTTGGATGTAAAGTTACAAGTACTTTACATACTACATAGCCTGAGTTAGTTAATAAATCTATTACATTTTGGTTGTTTTATCTATATCAATTGCATATAATAAATGGTAGAGTACAATAGCATGATAAAAAAAAATTCTATACAAACCTAGGTACAAATTGCGATGCTGGGCGTTTCGGCCGGTACTCCGGGTGTACCATAAACACCATGTGCGGAAACCCGGTTCCGAAGTACGCACCATCGGTGTGGTGGTGTCGCGATGACTTTGGTGTGTACACGTCCATACAACGGGGACAGTAGAGCTTTACCATGGCTTCTCCAGGAACATCGGAGAGCCCTGTGTGACATTAAATATAACATGTAAGGCATATTACAGTGTAATTATTGTACAAAATAAAAATGTTAAAAAAAGGCAAAATTATCAGTCATAATGCACCAGAACAGATATAGATAGCAAAATGAAATATATAATTAAAAATCTAAAAATTCAATGGCATAATAATATTACAACTGACCATGGCAAAAATAAAAGAATAATAAACTCACCAAGTGGAAGCATAGGTTGGCATTCACAGTAGACACGTGGACAGTGACCAAAATCTCCAGCCTGAAATTTCTCCAACATTTGCCCTATTCCCCTGGACAAAGCAAAAAATATAATTAATTTTACTTGCATCATATTTAGTACAGGAATTTACATCTTATTTTTCGAGTAACTATAGTATATTCTGACTGAATTAATGTAAACAAAATTAAATAGGGCCAATGAGCTGGGCACTCTTATTATTTAAACTTTACATGAATATGTAAAATGGCTCAAATTCTTCTCAGCTTCTAGGAGTCACCACCATTTGAACCTGTGGTCAGGTGTTTGACAATCAATAAGCAAGTGTAAACCTCTATATTGAATACAATTATTTGAATTAAAATACAACATTTAGAATGTGATCCTTTTAGAAGCAATTAATATATTTTATTTAACTTTTTTTAAATCAATTTCATCTCTAATTTGGAGAAACCAAAGGCTGCATAACAATGCAACTGTGCCAGCTTTACGCATGTTTCTAAGAGTCTCTTTCACTCGAGCAGGCCAAGTGCGCATTTGTAAGAGAGACACATGCCTCTCATTTTTTTATGGTTGCTCATGGAGAGTGTTACATGAGCAATGCTGTGACACAGTTTTCCAGTGCCTCCCTATCTTGAACCAATTTATTAGATGTTGTCACATCAAAAACAGCACTAAAATCTGGTGTTCGCCTTAGTGTGTTATGTTTAATTTATTGAGAAACTACACAAGTTAACTTTACAACAGGCATATATCCCAAATTACATAGTAACTTATGATTTGTTTATAACATTTTTCATTACAATAAAACAATTGCATACCTATTTGTAAGTATGTAGCGCGCATGTATCAATCCGTAAAGTATTTCTGATGCTTGTTCCACTAGATCAGACTGATTTGGGTTCTCATCAAGATCATCATCTAAAAGAGAATAGAGTTACTAAACAGTTATATTGGTTACAATAAATATTACGTTTATATGCAACAAAATAATTTTTTGTAACATTAACATTTGTTTGATCTTGAACATTTTAAAATTTATTTTTTTTGTAAAACATTCATACCTTAAGTTATCTAGCATTATACTTTAAGTTTAACAATAAACAAACCATCAAGCAGTTATTATGTTTATAGTAAACTTCTTAAAATTAATTATAATATGCATACATATTTTCAACTACTAATAGAAACATAATTGATATAAAGAGCACTTTTATAATAAAAACAATCTAATTACAAGATAATACTAAAGAGTTTATCATTATGTCTAAATTAATATTGGTGTTATCTGTGGATTATAAAGAAAACTCACCAGCCTCTAAATCTAAAATCATATCCAGGGCTTGTCTATAATGTGGTACTTGTTCATTGAGCCCTGTCAGGTTAAATTTATCATTGATATAATCCTCATCGACCTTAAAATAAAAAATCAAATTAGTTGACGATCTCGGAACGAACAATAGATACATGAAATCAAAATACATACCTCACAAAAAAACTCGTTGCCTCGAAGCCCGCAAAACCATGAAATCCATGATACCTCCTCCGAGCTACTCATTTTTCTAAAAAAAACACCACTTAGATTAAAATTAACACACAGGTGATCTCAAATTTTGTACTTAAAAATGTAACGCTTTGCAATCAACACTTTTGCACTGAATCGTAAGACGTTCTTCCGTTTATACATGTATATCCTGTCATTCAAACACTTTTTAATCAGTTTTTTGCCATTTTGAGTAACTTTTGGCAATAAATAGACAGGGATTTTTATAATACTCGAATTAAATGTTAGCTTAACGAGGAGAAACCTCACCTTTTGGTGCCTTGATTAGCCACGCTTGACGGGACGGTACCTACCTCGGGATGAGGGAGAATTTCAATTTGATGCGCGTGTAGGTGTCACTGATTGTCTATGACAAATACGTTATTGCTAAAATGAAATTGATTACAATCAATTTTTTTTTATTTTTTTAACACTTATGAAATAAATACTTAATTATTATTAACCTATAAAAATACTAATATCTTTTTTCCATGATATTATAATCCATTTCAACAAAGAAAAAGAAATGTATGCAATAGAAATTATGTTTTGTACCTCTGTGGTGAGTCTGCTCATAGTTAAAGGGCTCATTCATTTAATGCATGCAGGAAATCTTTAATTTAAATTATAATTTAAAACATAAATCTTACGTTAAACTTTTTGGGTTAATATAAATGTGTATAATAAATTAATTAAAAATATTGAATGTAATCGGCCTTTATTATATTATAGACAGCATTTACTTAAAACGTTTACAACTGCATAAAATACTATGTTAGGGTCTGCCATGTGTAAATAAATTGTGCCTTGCTGTATTTAATCTACTTTCTGGCTTTGTTTTTGTAATTCTTGCTCCTGAGTGGTCCTGAAGCTACCGCTTAATATGTCATAGTAATGTTCCTAAATATCATAGACTATTTTTGAAAAGAAGCAAAGCACGACCATAGTTTTTTGCCAGTTCAGACCCGGAACAAGTGATTTATGTACGCTATACTCGAGATCGCCATATAGCAAATTGTGATCCGCTTTCCGTATATGGTCAGTTGCTTCTATTATGTACCTTATATATTATAAATGTTTTTGATTGTATTATTCGTGGCAGATCGTGCTAGGATTATGTACGTTTGTATAACAGAACGAGACTGTCTCAGTAGCTTAGTGGTATGATATTGTGCTTCAGAAATCGCAGGTCATTAGTTCAAATTCTGCGAGGACGCAACTATTATTGTTTGAAAAGTTGACGTTTTCTTAACGCAATGTTACGATAGCTTCGCGATTAATCCACCCCCGCTATCATATGGCTTCTCTTAGTGGTAGCTTACGTTTTGCAGCCACAAAATGCTGGAACGAGATACCACCACCAGCAACCAATTCTAAAACAGTAAAAAGTTGTAAGATAAACCTTAAAAATGTTGTACACACCTACGTACGTGCTGCCGAGCTGTGAAAAGCTCACAAAACAAAGTAACACACACACACACGCACACAAGCACTAATACGCCCATGACTTTTTCTATATTTCATTGTAATCAAAAAATCTTTCTTTTTTTTGATAACAAGGTTGTCTTTCTTATTTTTTGTCCTGATTTAATTATATCGTAACCCAATTGCTAACTTAACATTTCGAGCGGATATTTAACATCTTTTAAAAGTTACGGAAAAAAGGCTATATACGAAAAGCCTAAAATAATATTAACTAAATTAAAATTATTATATAAACTACAATTATTTTTAATGTGGTGCAAGTTCATGAGAATCCCGATCCTCTGACATGACTGCGTTGTGTTCTGCAGGGTTTATTCTTTTGACCATAGTTAGACCTGACACCAGGCTTTTCAATTGCACAGTACATAATAAAGTAAAAAGCTCAATTTCTATTATTGAAATCACACCACAACGATTTCACCACATAATGCCTTTGACTTTTCTAACAATTTTAAGAATGGAAGGAAAAGCTAGGATTTTAAAAGTTGGAATAACAGATTTTCTTAATCCTATATGTATACGTAAATATGTTGCGAATACAGAAATTTTGAGTACGGAATGTTAATTAAAGTAATATAGGAGATTAGTTAGGTTAATTAAAGTAATTAAGAGATTAGATTCATAGATGACAAAAATTGAAGATATAAGTCGGCTTCAAGCAAGTCTCGCGGTTCTAGCAGTTCCTATTCATGTTCTCTCTGTTCAACTCGTCCAGTTGTATCTATAGGTAGAAGCAGGAGATGTGCAGTCAAAGTTTGAATTTGCACATATTTACAGCAGGCAACAGTTTTTTTTCCATATTGCCTTTACTGTACTTTCGTTGATTCTTACATGTTTACGTATAATTTGCTATGCCGAATTTGTTTCGGAATTCCATATTCCATTCTAGTAACAGAGCTAAAGGCTTATTTCTTAGTCCGTAAGTTAAACCAACGGTCGTCTTGTTGGGATCGGCCACATGTTTTAATAGCATACTATAGGGAAAGTTGTAATAAGGTCTTTTACTTTTTTGTAGTTACTTTGATGACGATGTATAAAAAGTACATAAAGTTCGATACCTATTGGAATCCTTTTTATTTCTACGTAATAACTGAATCCGCGAATGAAGAAATCTTTAATTACAATTATTGAAACCGGGAATGAAAGGAAGTGTGAATAAAGAAGTAAAGTCTAGAAAACCTAAACTTTTCCATATGACAGATTGTTGTACCACACATAAATTTATCGAAAATAATAGCTCTAAACCGAATAGTTTTAGTTGATTAATTGTAGCATCTTTTTTAGAAAGCCTTTATCTATTAGTGCTAGGGTCCGAACGAAATTTCGGTTCCGGTTTCAGTTTCGGTCAAGAACTTAAATTTTGATAGTTTTATTCTCTGTAAATTATTGTGAAATATTGTCACCAAACTGAGCAGAGCTTATAATTTTTTGATACAGAGTTAGTGTGAAATTACCCCCTACTCTAATATTCTATAAAACATCACCCTTTAAATAACAATTTTAATTCTCGATAAAGTTTTAGATTAAATCAAGTAATTAAAATTTTCTATAAGATGGAAATTTAATTGCTATATTAACATTCTGTTTTTTATTAAACGTTATAATTATACCTATTGGGATTACAATGTGGTAGCTCCACGGCAAGAAGATATTTTTATTTTTGACATATTATGGGAAACCTCCAGAAAGTATGAAGTCTATAAACTTCCACGGGATTTAACTTTTGGGATGTCTAAAATAATACTATGTTGTAAAACTAAGAGCATCAACATAGTTAAATAAAGTCTTCTTATATTGCAATACTTAAATTAGCATAATTTTAAGCTTTTTTTAAGGAAGATCGTAGAACATGCATTTTAGGCGAACACAATACATTACGAATCACGAAATGACATATACTTAATTGTGTAGTAAGTTGACATTAGGCTATAGTTGTAGAAAACATTCTTATCTATATTGTTAAGTATACTTTAGCAAACTCGGAATGTATCCAAAAATGGTTTTGATAAACCTAAATTAATATCATAAAATTTTATATCACCACACTATTGAAACTAAGAGTAAGGCCGAAACTTCGGTTATGGCGGTAAAACCAGTTTTAGTCGGACAATAACTAGGACTGCATTTTTCAAGCTGCAAAATTGAAGATCTGGGGCTGGTTAACAAAAACACCATATATATTAGACAACTCAGTTATATAAAACATATGAAGAAAATACAACCAAATAATGATTTAACCACCTTATAGGAGTTTATGAGAACTTTAAAGTTTGAAACTTGCTACAAGCCTAAAAGCATTTTTTTCCTGCAGGGCTCAGTTGGCTAGGTATGCTACAATTGGTCCTGTTTTTCCGGGCTCGTGCACCGTACGGAGCCAGAATAGTAAACGTGTTTATTTCAGAAGTGAACTTGGGTGTCGTCTTAAAGGTTATGGTAGCTGTGGTTTTCTTTAGATCCCAATAAATAATATTAGATAAAACAAGGCGATGTTAATCTAACTTTACACGTAAAAAGAGAAACCACGATTGCGCCACTTGTTTAGTGATCAATACAATTTTATTGGCAGTCTGAAGTAACGGTCTGTTAGTGAACCAAACGGGATTTGGAATCTTTGTAAACAATGCAAGGAAATAGCGCAAATAAAAAGCGGTCTTATTGGTAACGCTCCCTTATGTCTACTGTCAAGCTATGAACCGCTGCACAATCTTAGCCAACAATTACCGCTTGCGTTTCGCCTTATGCATAAACGCAAGCGGGCCTTCGCACTTATGCATAAACGCAAGCGGGCATTACGCCTTATGCATAAACGCAAGCGGGCATTACGCCTTGCATAAACGCAAGCGGGCATTACGCCTGATGCATAAACGCAAGCGGGCATTACGCCGCTTTTGGCGCGACCCGTTGCCCGCAGGGCCAAGCGTGAATTCAATCGGTGTCGGAGGAGTTTCGGAACGGGTGAAAGACCCCGTCCACCGTTCTTACGGAACACTTGGAACAGCAATTTACCCCTAATCCACCCAATACTACTAACGCTGTCGTTGTCGCGCACCACAGACAGGTCGAAAATAGCGTACAGGAGTTTCTTTCGTCCCCGGCTCTTGCTGAGGTGACATTTATGTCGCCCGGCGAGGTCTGACGGGCTTTGCGTTACGTTAACGTACGTAAGGTACCCAGTGATGATGGGATTCCGAATGCGGCTTTGAAGCAGCCACCAAGGCGGGCAGTCGTAGAAATGACGCGCCTGTTCAACGGGATACTCCGTACGGGGTATTTTCCGGGGACGTGGAAAACCGGTAAGATTTTCGTGCTGCCCAAACCAGGTAAGGACCGACGACTACCTGGAAGTCATCTCCCAATCACGTTGCTATTGCACATCGCGAAATTCTTTGAGCGGCTGCTGCTTCGGAGGCTGCGCCCGCACATCTCATTACGAGATGAGCAGCATGGCTTTCGGAGAGGCCACTCGACAGTTACTCAGTTGAACCGAGTGCTGTACGAACTTACGTTCGATAGAAATATCGGACGTAAGTCTGTCGGAGTCTTCCTCGACATCAAGAAGGCTTTCGACCTTGTCTGGCATGAAGGACTTCTGAGTAAACTGCTCGTTAATACCACCATTCCGCGCGATAGTGCGGTTAGTAGCGTCTTATTTAAGTGGGCGCGACTTCTATGTAGTCGTCCAGAATTCCGTTTCGACAGCACGGCAGATCTTATGCCGTTTCACAGGGATCTTGCGTCACGCCGATTCTGATGCTATTTAACCAATGACATTCCCACCCTGAAGGTTGCCTTCAGGATGGTGAAAGAGTGTTCGACTTGCCTTGTTTGCCGACGACAACGCGTTCTTTACGTCTCCCTCGGTTCGCTATCGCAGTACGTCGGATGCAGATGCTGCTCGACTTGCTCCCTGATTGGTTAAACAAATGGCGGATTAGTCTCAACGTCGGTAAGACTTCCGAATTTTCTTCGACCTTATCCACCAGGTCTGCACCGTTACTGGCAATCCGCGGGCAAAGCATCGACTGGAGTGACACGATAACTTATCTCGGATGTAAAATAAACCGTACGCTAAGCATGGTCCCCATGTTGATCCACTGGTCAACAGCGCCGACCGCGCGCGCGTTTTACGGTCTGTTTGGCATCCACCTGCCACTCCGTCTACGTTATCTGTCGTACGGCATTGTGCGCTGCGATTGACCTACGCGGCCCCGGCTGTACGCGTTAGCATCGGCCAATCAGCGGAAACGACTCGGTCCAACAAAATCTGTCCTTCGAGTCATCGTTGGCGCCGGGCGCTAGACTTAAGAATCTAATCAGTCGAGGCGTTTGGTCGCTTAGCGCGCGTCTGTTTGACCGCGCAGATAATGAATCGCTCGGACCTCACGTCTTTGCCCTTGACGCACAACCTCCTGATGGGCGCCGTATCCACAGGAATTACTGCGTTGGCTGATCAGCCGGATGTGCAGGTGGATGAGGCTGGCCCCAAGAACTGACGGCCAATCAACGTTAGCATACAACAGCCCGCGAATGTGGATTGCTTCGTCAAGTGTGTCGCCTCGTTGCAGCTGCAGTATCAGAGCAGTCCAAATATGCAACTTCGTTGTCAAGAAAAGTCGGGCTCTGATAAGCGACTCTTGCATGCCTCGCATGTGACCCTGAGTGAGGCTCCAGGTGTCCTGTAAAGCGGATGGCCTCAAGCGCCCTCTTGTGACAACGATGTGTTTGTTGCGTTGTACATTTATATGACGACGTAAACAATGTTACCCACCAGAAGCCGCAGCATGGATGTACTCGGGGACTGTGTGCCCCTGGTTGTCTCGGTCATGGGGTTAGCCAAGGCAGTGTGTAGACGACCCTCACGCACGTGCACAATCTTGTTCCCCATTTAATTACTGTATATTACAATTTTAACAAACATTATTTTTTAAAATAACTGTTGTAGTATTATAGCACGACGCCATCTAATGTAAAACTTTCTTTCCCGGTCACTGAGGGGGTCCTTATCCAGCATACTAATGATATTATAAATGTCTGTGAGCGAGGCTCTGAAAATAGTTCAACAACGCCAAACATGTCGACGCCATTGAATTGCAATACATAATGATGCTTCAAAAGATAATTCTTTTAGGTAAGATTACTCCTCTTCACGTTATTGCAGTAAGGTTTAGGTAGCATAAACTGTGTAAAAATCTTTTAACAAATCACATCTGTCTCATTTTAGCCACTTAAGAAGATAAAAAACTTGTCTGAAAAAAGCCTATGATTATGTGTTAATATACAAAAAAAATCTTAAAAAGTCGCCTAAGTTAGTTACATCACCTATCTTTAATGAAAGTCCCGTCAAGCCATTCTACGGAATAGCCAGAAAAAACAGAAAACAAAAATTTAAAAAAAGAATTTTGTTATATGTGCCGGTTATACATAGTAATATATTCATTACAAAACGGTTATATTAATGTTACAAACAGATTCTCCAATATTATGTTAATATAGACTACTATAACAGTAAAAACTAAAAGAAATTTACTAAAAGTGTATATAAATGGACATTATTTATTTATATTCATACACATACATTTGTACACAAGAAAATTGGAATAATTTACACATATTTATTCTTAGCAATTGATTTCTTCTTATCAATATAATGTTACAATAATAATCTTTAGTTAATACAATATAAAAGATTTTAAATTTTATTTACCTTTCAAATTTAAAAGGTACACTTTGGTACAGAGGGCCTTAGAGATAACAGCTGACAAATGAGGCCCAAGTTGAGCTGGTCAGCTTTTTAAATAGCAAATAAATTCATTAGGCAAATAAAATATGTCCTTTAGTGCAACCCAAGTTTAATCTTTTCATGTGTTATGTTTCTATTATGATAATAAATATATATTCACAATGACTCATCATTTGTTATTCCACATATACAAGATTAACATTGTTTTTAAAGTTTCAAAATTTTATTCGGTTTATGTTAAATATATGAATCTCACTTATGTTGAAAGCAAATATTTTGATAATTGTATGCTATAGTTCTAAAAATTTAGCTGTGTACAATATATTCCTTTATACATTTAAATAGACAGAATAATAATTATAGAAAGCAAAATATATAGTATCGCTAGGTTATAATACAGACATTTATCACATTTAAACTTGTTTCAACCTATGTTTATGCTTTACTTGTGTGCTCCAAAAGTTTTTTCGTCAAAGCAACATCATTTAAATTTTTCCATCCATCAGTTTGTAGCACTTGAGGATTTTGTTTTATGAAAGCAAATATATCCGCCTGTATATCTTCAAGCTTATATTTTTCTGAAAGTAATGCAATCTCCACCGCATTGTCTATTGTGACTTGTTTACTTAAAGCATACTTGGTTAAATCAAATAATTTTTTCAACTGAAACCTATCTGCTATCTCTAGTAACTGAATGCAGCTTTGATTTGCGAGATCACCTATTGTGCCAGTATAAAGGAACTGAATAAACATTTCTATGTCATTGTCCAATATGTCCATGTTTAAGGAGTCACCTTGCAAATTTTTGATCATTGTTCCTAACAGAGGACTGTGGGCAGCTAAGATAATTTTGTGTACCTTGTAGCTTTTTCCACTTGGTGTGATAATTACTAAATCTGTGTTGTTCTTGTTCACAAGCAATTCTCCAAAGTTATGTTGTAACTTTACTTTTCTTATAATATCATCCGATACAAATTGTTTTGAATTTAAACATATTTTTATGGGTATATACAGTGTATTGATTTTCATATTAGTAACATCTTCATGTCGGAAGCAATATGTTGTGATAAAATTAGTTTCGTCTGGTTCTACTGCTCTTAACAATTTTGATGTCATGTGTTCATTGAATTTGGTGTATGGTACATGGCAAGCATACAGACTTTTCATTGTTTTTCCATTGCTTATATCTATGGATATAATGCCTGGTTTTCTATGACACACAAACAAATTGAGCAGGTACTGAAAACCAGGACCCATTGAAGTGTAACAGAAAAACCATAGATCCGGTTCATCGCCGGAATGCGTACCTCCTATGTCATATTGACCAGCTGCTTTTAATTTAGTACCAAGTTCGTATATACAAAGACGACGAGCATTTTCTGTCTGGCATCTATTTAACGGTGATACTTCGGTTACGCTCATCTAAAAGGAATAAGGAAAATTAATACACTCGGAAGCTACTTTCGACTTTAAATGATTCAGATTAATATTTCACGATACCTTTCTATCACAATTTAAGATTTTTATGCTCTTTTGGTCATTAAATGAGAAATTTACAATATTATAAGAACAAAATATACTTTAATGCTATTTTTGTTATTATAGACACTTATTATGGTAGTAAACTAAGACTTTTTTAAATAATAATCGACTTGACATTAGTCCTGTGTCAATCATGCAAGGGAACCGAATGATGTCAAAGTTTTGGTGATTAGAATCCTTCAAAACAATTGAATGACCCGGGATAATAAATCGTTAAGGATCGTCATGATATTTAAAAACTGTATAAAATCGGGTCACTCTTCATTGCCTTTTAAATAATGCATTCGTTCAAAAAACAATTCTGTGTTTACTATAAAAACTACTATTATCGACATTTCAGGATGATCAAATCTAATTAAAATGCAAATCTTAGAAACAGTAGGTAAACATATATAATTATTATAAAAGATACGTAAACCTATAATAATTTAAAAAATTATCTGCTGATGTTTGGGACAGAGATGCCAATGGCATTTTCTGCCAGTCAACCTAGGTGTAATGCAATCTTTGTTTTTTTTGCTTACTCATGGATTTTATAAAAAGGCAAATTTATATTTTACCTAAATATAAATGTGTAAGTAAATAATTACTGGTATTGTTAAGTAAATCTTGTATCTGAAATCCAACATTGTATCACAGTTTAAAGAAAAAAGTCTTTAAACCAATGCGTACTCCCCGTGATGACCTACTGGGCAGTAACGTGGCAGTAACGTGGCGTCTTTGCCGTAGCTCAACGTGCTATAGAACGCGCTATGCTCGGAGTCTCTCTGTCGGATAAAATTCGTAATGAAATTATCCGTCAGAGAACGAAAGTTACCGACGTAGCTTAATGGATTAGCTCGTTGAAACGGCAGTGGGTCGGTCACGTGGTCCGGAAAATGGATGGCCGAAGGGCCCATAAGGTTCTAGAGTGGAGGCCACGTTTAGGAAAACGGTTTGTTGGGCGACCCCAACCGGTTCAAGTTCGCAACGAGTAGCAGGGGATCGGCCGTCTTGGCTTAATTTAAAAAGGCCTATGTCCAGTAGTGGACTGATAGAGGCTGATTATGATGATGATGACGTATCACAGAATGTGTATATAATAATAAAAATTGTATAGATTTTATTTCAATTGCGTAGGACTTAAAACTTATGTACATTGACATTTATTATAAAATATAATTAGTTTTACGTGCAATTCTTCGTGAATATTACCTTTTAAATAAAATATTATTTCTAATTAGAGCATTCTTTAGTTAACGAATGCCCCAATGTTTTTTTTTTTTAAATATTATTCTATATTGAATATTATTGTTATAAAATGTCGCAGGCGTTTAAATTTCACAAGCTGTACACTCTCAAAGTGCCGGACAGGCTGGTTCACATCATCCAAGCCTACTTGACGAATCGCTCTTTTCGATATCGAGTCGAGGGCACCCTGTATACGAGCCGTCCGCTCCAAGCAGGCGTCCAGGATCGGTCCTATCCCACTATTATTCACGCTCAACACGAGTGACATATCAAAGCCCGACGATGTGAATCTAGCACTATTTGCTGATGACACCGCCCTCTATTGTTCGTCGTTAAGACCAAATTATATCCTTAAAAAGCTCCAGAACGCGATCAATCGTTAAGGCGATTGGTTTTGTAAATGGAGAATCGACGTAAACCCTGATAAAAGTTTAGCAATACACTTTCATCGGTCTAGTATTACGTCGTGATTACACAATTACCCCGGTCCTCAACCCAGGCGTCAGGATAAGGCCACGCGCGACACCAGACACTAGGGCAGCTAAAACTCTACGGCCAGCCGATCCCATGGGAAAGGAAGGTCAAATACCTAGGCATGACCTTCGACTACAACATGTCGTTTAAAAGTCATATTCAGGAGAAAGGCTTTGTTCGTTTTGACCAGACTCTATCACCTAACGAATTCTCACAGTGAAATGTCGCTTAAACATAAACTTTTACTATACAAGGTATGCATACGACCAATCATGGCTTACGCATGTCAATCTTTCACGCACGCATCCTCCACACTCCTAAACCAACTACAGGTTGTGCAAAACAAATTCATCCGCCGCGCCGCCGGGGCGCGGTGGTACCAACGTAACGTAGACCTACACAGCGAATGTAAATTGCCAACACTCCGCGAACACTTTCAAAAGTTAACGCGCAAACACATCGATAAAGTATTAATCATAATAGCCCTCTGCTGGTAAAAGCAGCATCGTACACGGCCGATCCAAAAGCGTCCAGTCAAAAGGGTAGACCACGAAACGTTCTCCTCGACCCGGACGAGGAAGGGGTCGCCGGGACTCCGGACCCAACGGGGTCTCGACATCCAACCTTACACACCACACAAGTAGGGATAGCACACACTCACCCGTAGTTCGCCCTCGCTTACGAGCACAGCGACACACACACACCGCGTATACTAGATACACCTGCGTTCCAGGGCGGTTTCTCACCGCCCCCAGCAAACGATTAATACAGTCGCCAGACCGTCGGCGTTCCGGTCCGTAAACCGATCGTCGACGATCCTCAGGAGACATAAACTAATGCCTAACTCACGTGTAGCCTTATTTTTTAGCAAAAAATGTGGGTCACCTAGTTCGTGGGGACGGGAGCTTTTCGTGAACTCTGTGTTAGATGAAGCTTACTATAGACATGAGTCTGGAAGCATAGCTTCAAGGATAAAAAAGCGTATCCTTTATTCACGTTTTCACTATTCGCGAATAAAAAACAGCGAACCTTTTTCTATATTAGCAACTAAAAAATTCTTTATTCGCATTGCTAATCAGTACACAGATAATAATTTAAAGGATTCCAATAAGTATCTTACCCTTGTCCTTTGTAAACGTCACATTCAGAAATTGCTTGAACCATAAGGTGGAGATTTGCCTGAAGCCGACTAGAATATCATTGTTCTTTTATTTCATCACCTAGGAACGTATCCTATATTCCCAGATGGGAAGCCTCGGCTTGGGCCGACACTTTATGGTTTCCGTTAGCATGCTGAATCATGGGGCTGCCAAGGACCGAGACCTCGGCTTGATTCATATGTTTTCTTAAGGATATTTTTTTATAGTTTGAAGAGCTCTAACTAACATTATTACTATTTCATAAAGCGTTGGCACTGAATGAAGAAGTGGGCAAGAAACTCCAGCAAGCACCTATCTAATATGGTGTTAAGCTACAGTGGCATATAGCAAACGGTGTGCAAGTTCTACCTCACCGGTGGGGCCGATGTCATGTGTGTGTTGTACTAATCACATACACACTACTAAGTGTAGGATGTGTGTGATCAGAGTTGGATGTTGCAACCTTATTTGGTCTTAAGGGCGGTAATTAAATTCTTGTACTTAACAAGAATTTGAAATCTAGCCATTGCGTCGCCGGCCTCTGGTTTTAAGCTTTATCGGTAAGGCAGGCGCTGGGAAGAGGCGGAGTTTGTGCTTTTTCGATTTGACGCGTTTGGGTTAAATATCGCCTCGACCTCATAATCACGATTCATTGGAGCTGATGACGATATAATTGTCGTTGTCCCATCCATTTGGACATTTGCTCCGTGATGAGTCAGTTTAAAACGCTTACTTCTGAGTTTCAATGTACACTTTGATAAATACCAAAGCGGCAATCAGCACAAAACGAGATTAATATAGGGATACAATGCATCAATATATGTAGGTAAAATTGTGGGAAAATGAGAGTTATAAATAAAACTTAAATATATTTATTATTTTTAAACATCTTAGATTTAAACCCAAAACTTATAGATTTTTAATTATGTATTAAATACTACATATTTTTTTAAAGTATTTTGAAGTTTTATTATTTCATTAAACTCATTACTCAGAATTTAGTGTTCTGATAATAACTTATATGTTAATTAAAAGAAAAATTTAGTTAATATTTATATCAAATACTCAAATATAAATTATAGTTATTCAATATTTGAAGAAATTTTCATCTCTAGAATGCTTTTTAAGTTTATTGAACAATGAAAGGAGGAAACAGAAAGATAAAGGATGGTGAAAATATTTCCATGAATAAGAGTCATATTTCTTACCTATTAGATGACAAAGTTATAGAAATTCCATGATTTTAAAATAATTGATTATAACTGGAGAATTTATTGACCAATTAAAAGAATAAAGGACACAAAGCAAGTCCCTAATGCTATTCAAATATCCCTTTTTTTTAATATTTAGATTAGAAGATATTGATCTTAAATATTAATTTAAATCAAGTGTTTTCTGTTTATTGTTGCATTGTTATCTTTAGTGGAAACCTGAAAATAATTGATATACCAGATTATAACCGCATAATTTACAAACTGATTAGATTTTAAAGCCATTTCATTAGAAAAAATATATAAATATTTATGTAATCGGAATCCTAACGGATCTTACTTATTCAGTTAATTTCATCATCATCAGCCTGTTAGTCCACTGTTGGGCATAGGCCTCCCAAATGCACGCCTTCTCCATTTCGGGGTTTGGACTGTAACCATCCCTGGTCCATTGCGGGTTGGTGAGGTGGACTGACTTTTACATGCCCATCCGATGGGAGCACCTTACTTTCAGACAATTGGTGTCGTCCAATTGCCCAACCAACTGGAACCACTATGAAAAATTTGTCGGGTCCTGGGATTCGAACCATGACCTGGTTACGAAATCACATGCCATTAGGCTCGAGGAGTTAATTTATATTACAAAAATTGTTATTATAAATGAAGATTCAAAAAACATAATAAATAAGTATATAATGCTTATTTATTACACCATCATTGAAACTTAAGCTTTGCCATTAACATCCAGTTTAAATATTTTAAATAAATTAAATTATTTGCCAAAAACCTATTAATATTCATTGAATTTAGCATTTATTGTTATTCAAAACAAGATTTTATCAAGTTACTTTTTATATACTGAACTTTTCTTTCAAACCTGTTATCCCTAAAGAACTTTTCGCTATCATTAGTTTGATCTTCTATGGAAAAGGGGTTTACTGCAGGATAATTTTTTTCACTTAAACAGTACAGCCTTAAAAAATATTTCAACCATTTTCTGAATAAGGAACATGGGATGTAATTTACACGAAGAACCGCCTGCTTCGACTTTCGGGATTCCATCCACACTGTGATTCCAAATTTGGATATAAAAATGAGCGGTCGGCTACTGATGGAAAGAGGTCACGACGACGCATTGGCAATACCAGGGTATCACCGACGTTGCCTACCGTGAGACAGAAGGTTAAGTCTCCTAAATACGCGGTTACGGTGCCTTCAAACGGAAAAGTAGTGTTTTCGCCACGTTTTGGCGAAATAGTGATCGCGGTGGCCCTCAAGACGTCCCGTGCAAAAGAGACCGCCACCTGCTAAACTGGCTTTATGACCATTATATGTTTTGGAATTTGAATTAAAGAGTACGCTGCTTCATCACCTATATTTGTGATTACCACGGGATATGTAAGAACCGTAGACCGCGATTTTTTGTACTGATTAGTCGTTAGCTAAATTGAAAAAAATGGAAAGAATTAGGATTTATCTTTGCTTTGCAGTAGTAGGAGAAGTAAGTTAAAAAAAGGGTATAATTTTATTGCATACTTACAGTAACTCATATTAGATTCAATTATCTTTTTGGTTCTTTTCAGTCATACGTAATGTCCTCCAAGTCGATTTCGACTACGGCGGCCGATCTATATTATCTATGTATAAATCAGCTATTCTCGAGAATATTATTATACAAAGTAATCAACACAAGGCAACTCCTCTTCGTTTACTCTATAGTTATTGCACAATGAACCACATGACGGTGGACCAGAGATAAGGCACAGGACTTTTACATGCCTGTAAAGCTATGATCGCTCTGCATTAACTAGCTAGGAAACAACAATTAAAAGATGATGAGTCCCCGCATGATTCGGGCTAAGGGCAAGACGTTACTACTGGGCTACGGAGCAGACAAAGACACACAAAAGACTGAAAAAAAAATATCTAGGTTTCCTTTAATCTAATCTCAGATCATCTTGGGTTTTAAACATCTTAATTCAAAATCATCTGTTCTAGTAGTATTTTTAAGAACCACTTAATCCTTGTAATAAGAGGGTGCTTGAAAGTGTTTACAAAAAATACTTGTACCTCTCATATACCACAGTCGACCACCATTATATACCGGTAATCTAAACAATGAGCGGTTGCTAGTTTTCTCGGCTGTTTGTATCACCATGACTACTTGACTACTTGAAAAGTTTAAGACAATCACTGGCCGTTATTTCGCACAGTTATTTGACAGATTGAATGCTGAATTGTAACAAAACTAACACTTTTCCCTAAAAAAGTGTCTCTTTTACGAAGACACCATCCTTTACATGTCTCATTTACTGCAATGTAAATTATTTACGAGTTGGGTTTTGAGCTGATTCCGCATGTTCTGTATTCACCGGGTCCAGCTGCTTATGATTACTGCCTACTCACTAATTCATTAGAGGATAATAATATTTGTCAAATGAAGTGCATTGCAGGTGTAAAAGGCTATTCTGCAGATCTCGATAAGTCGTATTTTTCGAAGAGGATTTAAAAATTGGTAACTAGCTAAAATAAGTGTGTGACCCTTGAAATAAGAAATAAAGAAATTGTTGTTTCTTAGTTGGTTAGGACAATTTAGGCCGATCACCCAATTGTCTAAAAAGTAAGATGATCCATCATCATCGAAAAAATCGGTCCATCCACCAATCTGCATTCGACAAGCGTGGTGGGATACGGTCCAATAATCCTAATGGAGGAGATGTTGGAGGCCTGTCCGGCAGTGGACTCAAGGCTAATGATATGAACTGAAATTGATATAATTTTATAGGGTTTGACGTACAAACAGTAGAATTTTCTTCAGTTTCAAGGAATGTTTAGAAATACTTTTGAGAGCAAACAGTTAGTTGTAAGTATTGTTCGTATGTTTTAAAATTAGGAGTATTTATGTTTGCTGTCCCATAACGCAAGAAGTAAATAACGTTATTTGAGAAAAGTCCTATTGAGAACAAAATTTCATAGGATTTTTGATTTGTAATAATTTTATGTGATATATTAAGAAATACGAGTAAAGCCGCGGGCGAAAGCTAAAGCCCCATTGGGTGGATGATTTTTTATCCGACTTCTTTTTCATTGATCTGGTCATCTGCCACCTGAGACATAGGATGTTAAGTCTCGTTACCCAGTAATACCTTTGGCACGTGCCCTTTAAACCAGAACACAGTAGTGTTTACACTGCTTGTGGTACCTATTGACGGTCCCTAAAAAGGGGACCCACCCCAATAATAATCCTAAAGCTATTAGATATTCCAAAGCTATTCGAATAATCCTTATTAGTTAATAGATTGATCCAAAAAACATGTCCATTAAAATGCGCGATAGTTCATAATGCTGTAATCTCACATAAGGTAAAAATTCATAATTAATGAACTTCAAATAAATAAATTTAAGCAGGTTATTTTATAATTAATATAATAAATAGCCTTTTTAATTATAAGAGAGTCCGACCGAAACTGTTTTTCCCGGAAACCGAAACGAAACCGAAAGTCGGTTGTGTTCCAGTTTCCGAAACCGAAACCGAAACCGAACTCACGTGATCAAGTATAAAATTCTTAAATATAAATATGGAGTTTTACTAAAATAAAATAAAATTGCTTTATTTTTGTCAATGGAATAGAAGTATATTAAACGTGTGGTAATTGTTTATTTCAGTTGCTAATAATATTTTGTAACAAAATATTAAAATATATTTTTATTTCAAGTAAATTTTCATAATCATGAGTTATTAATAAATAAATTAATAATTGGTGACATTGCATAAAACTAAGTATTGGTATTTTGAAATCTAATAATAATACTTTGGTTTGTATTTAGTTCTGAAGGGAATTAAAAGTAAAATGAGATAGAATATAATGACTATGATAGCTAATTATTTTTTTCACATAATCTCGAGTCCACAACACACCAAGTCCAGGTTCCAATTTTCCAATGCTTCAATTTTAAAAAAGGATTGTTGGTCCCCAAAAGGTCTACGATCGTTTTAACAATTTTTCTTAGTATTGTATCAATTGGAAAGAAGATGAAAAATAGCTAGGCGCGATCTGGTGAAGAGGGGATGCTCAACCAATTGTGCAGCATGCTGAACGGTGGCCACAATGCCAACCTATGTGCCGTTACGTTGTCAAAATGAAACAGCCTGCCGTCCAAAGTTTGCCTCTTTTTCATCATTGACGATTCTCAACCTCGGATTAAAGTTGCATAATCTGTAATGATGGTTCCATGCTCCATAATCAAAGAACAATATCACTTTGATCCAAATTAGGTATATCTCAGGAAAACCCAAGGACCAGGCAAAAGATCTTCGGATAACCTTTCAGGAAAGATAAGTTTTGAATCTTTTGTCCAACGATATTCGAAGTCGATTTTGATTGGATTTGCCCGGGATTTTCTCATTCAAAAGTGCATATGCAACCTCTGGTAGAATTTGTTTCTGGATTAGATATCGATGGTCCCGAAAGGTTCTCTTTGTCAGGGTAGGTTCTCCTTGGTCGAGCTCCAAACCAACCAGTTGTAAACAATTCATCCGCCGCGCGCCGGGCGGTGGCAACGTAACGTAGCCTACCAGCGAGAATTAACACCCGCGTTTCAAAGTTAACGGCAAACAGATAAAGATTTATCAAACCTCTGCTGGTAAAAGCGATCGCAAACGTCCAAAGCGTCCATCAAAGGTAGACACAAACGTTCTCCTCACCGGACGAGGAGGGTCCGACCGACCCGCGGGTCCGACATCCCCAAACCACAAAAGTAGGATAGCAACACTCACCCGTGTTCGCCTTCGCTTACGGCACAGCGAACACACACACCGCGTATACCAGATACACCCGCGTTCCAGGGCGTTCTCACCGCCCCAGCAAACGATTAATACAGTCGCCAGACCGTCGGCGTTCCGGTCCGTAAACCGTAGGTACCGATCCTTAGGAGACATAACTATCGTTTAACTACGTACCTTCGGTACGTGTAGCCTTATATTTTAGCAAAAAATGGGTCACCAGTTCGTGGGACGGGAGCTTGAACTCTGTGTTAGATGAAGCTATAAGACATGAGTCTGAAGCATAGTCAAGATAAAAAGCGTATCCTTTATTCACGTTTTCACTATTCAAAAAAACTGGAAAACTTTTTCATATTAGCAATTAAAAATTTTTATTCGCATTCAATCAGTACACAGATAATAATTTAAAGGATTCCAATAAGTATCTTACCCTTGTCCTTGTAAAGTCACATTCAGAAATTGCTTGAACCATAAGGTGGAGATTTGCCCAAGCCGACTAGAATATCATTGTTTTTATTTCATCACCTAGGAACGTATCCTATATTCCCAGATGGGAAGCCTGGCTCTGGGCTGACACTTTATGGTTTCCGTAGCATGCTGAATCATGGGCTGCCCAGGGACCGAGACCCGGCTTGATTCATATGTTTTCAAGGATATTTTTATAGTTTGAAGAGCCTAACTTAACATTATTATTTTCAAAGGTTGGCACTGAAAGAAGAAGTTGTGCAAGAAACTCCAGCAAGCACCTATCTAATAGTGTGTTAAGCTACAGTGGCATATAGCAAACGGTGTGCAAGTTCTACCTCACCGGTGGGGCCGATGTCATGTGTGTGTATTGTACTAATCACATACACACTACTAAGTGTAGGATGTGTGTGATTAGAGTTGGGTGTTGCAAACCTATTTGGTCTTAAGGGCGGTAATTAAATTCTTGTACTTAACAAGAATTTGAAATCTAGCCATTACGTCGCCGGCCTCTGGTTTTCAGCTTTATTGGTAAGGCAGGCGCTGGGGAAGAGGCGCGGAGTTTGTGCTTCTTTTTTGATTTGACGGTTTTGAAGCTGAAATCGCGTTTGGGGTTAAATATCGCCTCGACCTCCATATTCACGATTCATTACGGATGCTGATGACGATATAATTGTCGTTGTCCTGATCCATTGGACATTTGCTCCGTGATGAGTCAGTTTCATAAACGCTTACTTCCCGAGTTTCTAAATGTACACTTTGGTATAAATACCAAAGCGGTCAATCAGCACAAAAACGCAGATTATTATAGGTACATACAATGCATCAATATACGTAGGTAAAATTTGTAGGGGAAAATGAGAAGTTATAAATAAAACTTAAATATATTTATTATTTTTAAACATCTTAGATTTAAACCCAAAACTTATAGATTTTTATATTATGTATTAAAATACTACATATTTTTAAAAGTATTTTTGACAGTTTTATTATTTTCATTAAATCTCATTAACCTACAGAATTAAGTGTTCTGTATAATAACTTATATTTTAAGTGTAAAAAAGAAAACATTTCAGTTAAGTTATTTATATCAAATACTCGAAATATAAATTATAGTTATTTCAAATATTTGAAGAAATTGTCATCTCATAGAATGCTTTTGGCAGTTTGATTGAACAATGAAAGGAGAAACATGATAGATAAAGGATGGTGAAAATATCTTCCATGAATAAGAGTCGAGCACTTTACTTTACCTAATATTAGATGACAAAGTTATAAGAAATTCCATGATTTTAAAATAATTGATTATAACTGGAGAATTTATTGGCCTAATTAAAAGAATAAAGGACAGCCAAAGCAAGTCCTAATGCTATTCGTAAAAATATGCCTATTTTTTTAATATTTAGATTAGAAGATATTGCATCTTTAAATATTACATTTAAATCAAAGTGTTTTCTGTTTATATGTTGCATTGTTATCTTTAGTGGAAATCCGAAAAATAATTGAAATACCAGTAAATATATACGCCCATAATTTACAAACTGATTAGACTTTTAAAGCCATTTCATTAGCAAAAAATATATAAATATTTATGTAATCGGAATCCTTACACGGATCTTAGCCTATTACAGTTAATTTCATCATCATTATCAGCCTATTAGTCCACTGTTGGGCATAGGCCTCCCCAAATGCACGCCTTTCTCCATTTCGGGGGTTTATGGACTGTAACCCATCACCCTGGTCCATTGCGGGTTAGTGAGTGTACCGACTTTTTACATGCCCATCCGACGCATGGAGCACCTTACTTTTCAGACAATGGGGTGATCTGTCCAAATTGCCCTAACAACTTGGAAACCACTATGAAAATTTGTCGGGTCCCCGCAGGATTCGAACCTACGACCTCCGGTTACGAAATCACATGCCATTAGGCTACGGAGGCAGTTTATTTATATTTATAACAAATTGTTATTATAAATGAAGATTCACAAAAACATAATAAATAAATATACGTAATGCTTATTTATTACACCATCATCGAAACTTAAGCTTCTTGCCTCATTCAACATCCAGTTTAAATATTTTTAATAAATATAGAATTTATTATATGCGAAAAACCTATTAATATTGGGTGCCATTGTAATTTAGCATTTATTGTTATTCCAAAGACAACAAGTGATTTTACAAGTTCCAATGTTATCTTATCTTATATACTAAACTTTCTTTCAAACCGGCTGCTTATCCCCAAAGCAAACTTTACGCTATAATTGATACGCTGCTTGATCTTGCGTATGGAAAAGGTTGCTGGTTTACTGCAAGGATAATTTTCTTTTCACTTTAAACAGTACAGTACTTAAAAAAATATTTTAGACCACTTTTCTCTGAATAACGGCAATTCATGCGGATGTAATTTACTCACGAAACAGAAGAACGGCCTGCTTCGACTTTTGGCGGATTCCCATCCACACTGTGGATTCCAAATTTTTAGGACATACGATGGCAGATGAGCAGTCGGGCTACTGATGGAAAGAGGTCACCGACAACGCATTGGCAATACCAGGGGTATCACCGACGCGCTGCCTACCGTGAAACATAAGGTGCTAAGTCTCCCGTAAATACGCCGGTTACGGTGCCCTTCAAACCGGAACACAGTAGTGTTTTCACGCTACTGCTTTGTGGCAGAAATAGTGATCGCGGTGGTACAACTCAAGACGGCCCGTGCAAAAGAGGACCTGCCACCTAGCTAAACTAGCTTTCCTTTATGACCTATTAAGGGGCATGTTTGGAATTTGAATTAAAGAGTACGCTGCTTCATCACCTATATTTGTGATTAACACGCGAAATGTAAGAACCGTAGACCACGATTTTTGAACTGATTAGTCGTTAGCTGAATTGAAAAAAAAATGGAAAGAATTAGGATTTGTCTTTGCTTTGCAGTAGTAGGAGAAGTGGGTTCAAAAGGGCAATCATTGCATACTTACAGTAACCCATATTAGGATTCATTATCTTTGGTTCTTTTCAAGCATTATGGGTAAAGTCCCCAAGTCGATTTCGACTACGGCGGCCGATCTATATTATCTATGTATAAATCAGCTATCTACGTAGAAGATATTATTATGCACAAGTGTACACGTAAACACAAGTCCGTTTCACTCTAATAGTTCTATTGCACGAATAACCGACATGACCGGTGGACCAGAGATAAGGCACAGGACTTTTACATGCCTGTAAAGCTATGATCGCTCTGCATTAACTAGCTAGGAAACAACAATTAAAAGATGATGAAGCCCCCTCAACGATTAGGGCTATGAAAGATTTACTATTGTACCCATGGACAGTCCAAGACACACAAAAAGAAACTGAAAAAAATTCTAGGTTTTTAATTCTAACTCAGATCATCTTGGGTTTAAACATCTTAACATAAACATTAATCTATTTATATAAAAGTTTATTTTTAAAGAACCACTAATCCCTTTTGTAAATAACGAGGTGTTGAAAGTTTCAAAAATTTTGTACCCCTATATTACCAAAAGTGACCACCAATTATATACCGGTAATAAATTAAGGGCTATTTGTCGGTGTTTGTATCACCATGACTATTGATCTATTTTGAAAAGTTTAGACAACTTGGCGTTATTTCAATAAGTTATTTGAAGATGAATGCTTGAATTGTAGCAAAATAACATTTTCCCTAAAAAGGTTCTTTTACGAAAAATCCTCTTAATTATCTCATTTACTGCAATGGAACGTATTTAAGAGGGCTTTTAGGTGATTCCGCAATGTTCTGGTAATTACGGTAGCTTTTATGATTATGACACTAAATTATTAGAGTTTAAATATTTTCAAGAGTACAGGTGTAAAAGGTATTTCTGAACCTCGAAACGGTTTTTCGAAGAGGATATAAAATTGGTAACTAGCTAAAATAAGTGTGTGACCCTTGAAATAAGAAATAAAGAAATTGTTGTTTCTTAGTTGGTTAGGACAATTTAGGCCGATCACCCAATTGTCTAAAAAGTAAGATGATCCATCATCATCGAAAAAATCGGTCCGTCCACCAATCTGCATTCGACAAGCGTGGTGGGATACGGTCCAATAATCCCTAATGGAGGAGACGTGCCTTAGGGGAGGCCTATGTCCGGCAGTGGACTAACACAGGCTAATGATATGATATAATTTTTATAGGGTTTGACGTATACAAGCAGTAGAATTTTCTTCAGTTTCTGTTAGGAATGTTTAGAAATACTTTTTTGAGAGCAAACAGTTAGTTATAAGTATTGTTCGTATAAGCTCTTTAAAATTTGTGAGTATTTATGTTTGCTGTCCTATAACGCAAGAAGTAAATAACGTTATTTGAGAAAAGTCCTATTGAGAACAAAATTTCATAGGATTTTTGATTTGTAATAATTTTATGTGATATATTAAAACGAGAAAGCAGGGAAAGCTACTTCTGATATAATGTGTATCCCCATTGGGTGGATGATTTTTTATCCGACTTCCTTTTTTTTTCATTGCATTCGTCAACGCGCTGCCTACCGTGAGACATACGATGTTAAGTCTGGTTTACCCAGTAAATACGCTGGCTACGGTGCCCTTTAAACCAGAACACAGTAGTGTTTTCACACTGCTTTGTGGTACCTACCCAGACGGTCCCCTGTAAAAAGGGGATCCACCACCAGTAATAATCCTAAAGCTATTAGATATTCCAAAGCTATTCGAATAATCCTTATTAGTTAATAGATTGATCCAAAAAACATGATCATTAAAATGCGCGATAGTTCATAATGCTGTTATCTCACATAAGGTAAAAAATTCTACATAATTAATGAACATCAAATAAATAAATTTAAGCTGGTTATTTTATAATTAATATAATAAATAGCCTTTTTAATTATAAGTAGAGTCCGACCGAAACTGTTTTTCCGGCCGAAACCGAAACCGAAACCGAAAGTGGGTGGCTTCAGTTTCGCCGAAACCGAAACCGAAACCGAAACTCACGTGATCAAGTATAAAATTCTTAAAATACTAAAATATGGAGTGAGGTGACTAAAATAAAGCAAAATAATTGCTTTATTTTAGTCATGGAAGGAGACAGTATATTAAACGTGGTAATTGTTTATTTCAAGTTTAATAATATTTTGTGTAAAAAATATTAAAAATATATTTTTATTTCAAGTAAATTTCTTATAAATATGAGTTATTAATAAATAAATTAATAAATTTGACTATTGCATAACAACTAAGTATTGGTATTTTGAAATCTTACTAATTAATACTTGGTTTGTATTTGTAGTTCTGAAGGGAATTAAAAAGAAAATGAGATAGAATATAATGACTATGATAGCTTAATTATTTATTTTCTATAACTTCCGAGTCCACATAACACCAAGTCCAGCGTTCCAATTTCCAATGCTTCAATTCCTTTAAAAAAGGATTTCTTTGGTCCTGCAAAAGGTCTCCACGGCATCGTTTTAACACATGTTCTTAAGTATTGTATCAATTTGGAAAGAAGATGAAAATAGCTAGGCGCCAGATCTGGTGAAGAGGGGATGCTCAACAATTGTACGCTAGCATGCTGAACGGTGCATCGCTAATGCCAACCCATGTGCCGGTACGTTGTCAAATGAAACAGCTCGCCGTCCAAAGTTTGCCTCTTTTTCATCATTGGTAGGATTTCTCAACCCGGTAATTAAAGCTGCATAATCTGTAATGATGGTTCCATGCTCCAGGTAATCAAAGAACAATATCACTTCGAGTCCCAAAATATTGAGGCTATATCTCCAGGCCATATACCACGACCACGGCAAAAGATCCTTCGGATAAACCCGTGTTTCGTCCATTGCCACAAACTAGATTTAAAGTTTTAGAATTTTTAAAACTTGTCCAACGATATCTTGAAGTCGATTTTTTCTAATTTTCGGCACCCATCTTGCGGAGACTTTTTCATATTCAAAATTTGTGTCAATATGCGAGTACCCGTATGAAATGCTTGTTTCTTGGATTAGATATCGATGGTCCCCGAACAGGTTCTCGCTTTGTCCAGCGGTGGGGCTTCAGCACTGGCGGCAGTCGCCGCGGGAAGCTAAGAGGAACCGGCTGCCTGCTTTCCCTATCCTCCGACTCGGCGGGCCGCACCGCTGATGCTGTTGGGGCCCGGGGGGAATTCGGCATGGTGTCGTTGATCTCCCTTCTACCGCCGAAATGGAGCCAGCGGCGGAGCTTAACATCCAGGCCGCCGCCTGGGGCTGGGGACGTTCCTGTGAGGGTTGGGAACCCTGGTTCTATGGTTCCCGAGTAACAGACTCGGGAGTCTGTTACCTGGGGCTGAGATGAAGGGGCGCTGTTCGACGCGCCCAGAGGGCGCAGATGGCCGTAAGGCCGAGATGGGCTGCTTGGCGGCCAGCGCTGGTGGGTTGCGAGGTGCAAATGTTCCTGTGACCCCACCCTAAGGCGTCGGAAGGAACAACGTGGTGGTTTTAGTCGGTGCGGTCCGACATAACGGGTCTTTGCCCCGCGAGACGGGTATGCAGGCATTTCCCCATGGTAAAAAAAAAAAAGGTATCAGATGGTAATTCTTTAATCGCTAAAAACCGTTTTTTCGAATGGCAGCATATATATCTGAGCTACATCTGAGCTATATCTGGGCTACACTTTCCAGTATTATTTGTATTTATTTTTTGGTTACCAAGGAGTTTATATTTGTTCTCACTACTATTTGTTCCCTCCTGGTCTTTCTACAAGAATCATCAATTTCTTTTGTCAAACTTGGACTGTTTGTCTGAACTAAAATCGACTGATCTGAGCTCGATTGTAGCAATGATACATTTAACTTTAGCTACTATTTTGAAATTGAAAACACTTCTGAAACCAGTTTCGGTTTCGGCAAAAGTTTCGCCGAATTTGGCGAAACCGAAACTCGCCGAAACTTGATTTTTGGCCGAAACTCGGCCGAAACCGAAACCGAAACCGAAAGTTCGGTCGGACACTAATTATAAGTGATTGAAACAATTTTTAAAGGTCATCGAAGTAGTTATATACGGTAGTTATTTTTAAGAGTTATGGTAAAAAAACATAGAAATAGGTAAATATCCATCAGACAGCAGGGAGAGCATCACAATTGGTAAATATTTATTATTCGAGTCGTCTCTTGTTTTGTAGATTCGATTTTCGCAGAGCACTTTAAGGTAAAGGACGACAAATGACATTATCCCATATAAGATTAACAATATATTTGTCTAGCCGGCTCCACTCTTAGCTGACCTCTAGTGGACAAAAGAAGTTTTCCTACTAAACTTCAAGTCCGTCCCGTATGGTTAAGGTATATTTTTATTAGTTAGTATGTAGGTGGAAATCTCTTATGTGTGATAAATAGAGGTTTAGGTGAAATTTATTTGTACAATTTTTAAACAACAACTAAATTAAATACAATTGAATTTTCACATGACTTATTATCGTTGCAAAGTCTTATCAGCAGATTTCTTAGCAAAGAAAGACAGAAGGTATAAATACGACCAAAAACTATAATGGTTCATTCAAGATTTAAAGATTTAAAGACACCGTTCTGGTTATAAGTAACATATTAAATTTTGCTCAGCACAATTATATTTAGTTACATTATTTTAAGTCTAAATTAAAATATTATTTTAAGACTACTACTAATATGGCTCGTCAAGAAGGTAAGTTTCATTGTAATAGATTACATAAGAGTATTAAATTTAGAATAATATTTAAATTTAGAATGTGTAAAATTTTAATAAAAATTAAACTGGCGACCAGCAACTTTGTTCGCGCATGCGTTCGCAGGCTAATGTGCGGCCTGGTAGCGTAAGCCTAGGGATGTGGCGGAATATTGGAATGTCAAGGCGTTGCGTCATCCGTTACCCTTTTTCATGAAATTTATTTAAAAAAAACTGCTAAAATATTATAATGGTTAAACCTTCAACACTATACAAGACTTATTTTACTTTTGATTTTATTTTAAATATCATTTTGTACGAACATATTTTTATACAATAAACATTTAAAATTGGAACGATTTATTGCTCATCAAAATTGAATTTAGTGCATAACTTAGTTTATTAAATTAGTGGCCAGTATCGAAGACGCACACCTCACTTTCATGCTCATCTCGGTCCCGGCACTACGCTGCAGCATTTTCAAGGGCGCATCTTTCAGTAGGCTGCAAGCGGCCGGCCTCGTCGCACGATGCCTACGCCATGACTTCGCCAAGGGAGCGACGCACGGACGACAACGTCGAATTATTACCGTTAAAATCCGTGTTAGTGAATAACAATTATAAAACAGATGAGGCCTATTATCCGCCGGCGCCTACTTTTAACCCCATTCCATCGAGCTCAAACCTCTACGAGTACACGTTGCTGTCGAAAAGAACGCCGGTCTCCAAAAGGTTAGTGTCACTCTTTATTTCTGTTATCTAACAGAAAGGATATATTTTTTGTCCTCAAAAACGTCTGTAGTAATATGAAATAGATTTGTGATGCTGTAAAGGAAATGCCCTCGCGTTATCTTACGTGGGTTACAGTTCGTAAACAAAGGACTACGAATGCGGTCTCTCCCTGTTTTCCTTTGTGTTTTCTGATAATTTTAAGAAAATAAAAAAAATATTTTGTGTGTCAAGTACGAAAATAGTTTCCATAAAACTAATGGAATTTATGATTTAACGGAATGTTATTAATTAAAAAGGATCTTAGTCAACAAAGCGTTATCAATTAGGTTCGAAATCTTGACACAAGAACCAGGATTTTTGTAACTAGTTGATTTTTGAAAAAGGATTAATAATTAATTCTAAAGGTGCTTAATTTCTAAAATCATTTGAACTAAGTTCAAATAAGGGAACTTCTTCGCTCTCTAATTGTGTAAATTATAATATCTTATACGTAATAATCATATATAGTTGAAACCGAAACCCAAGTCTATGAAGCCTCTCTCTAAAAGATTAAAAATACTTATATTGCTAATTTATCATAATAATGGCGGGATGATTACAATGCTGTTTCATTACGAAGTTATTACATCTTATTTATTTTGTGTTATATTTAACGCGACACCACCAATTCTAATTAACATATTTTAAACATTACGTTCTATGTGATATATTTTTAAGTTGCTTTTATCCTCATTAAGAACATATTAGAAGCGTAAAATAAAAAAGGGTTGGGCAATAATCCAATAAAATAATTAAATTAATGAATCATAATGACGAGCCTTTGTCTACCTTTGTCATTTCCCGAGGAAAGATAGTCACGTGTCTATACAGTTATGTGAGCACTCCAAACCGAAAAAAAATAGTGTTGATTAGAACAACTGATCATGTATCTTTTTAGATTAAGTAAAGGCACTGATGCCTCATTTGACCTAGGCCCCGATTATTAATTAAAAAAAACATCGTTATAAATAATAGTAGCAGGGATAAACTTAATAGATAATTATTGTGGGCTGTTCAAACATAACTGTACACATAATATCCTGTTCCAGCTGATTGACTAATCATAACAACAGCACAAAAATTTTCTAGTTGAATCTTTTGATATAGTAAAGTTTGAGCATTACCCGGATGGACAAGTGATTGTTATTCTTTAACGTAAAAGTAGTTTAACATATATTATAATATTACGCCTTTATCAAGATTTTTTTCTAATATAGCTATATAAGTCGTAATCCACCCGGACAAAGCAGCAGCTAATAATAAAGTTTAAAATTTCATCAATAATGTAGCTAAATTTTATTTTAAATTCACTGGCTATTTACTAAATCAACTTTGTATCAAATACTTTATACATTTTTATTTAGTAAAATAATTACTTAGTATACTGTTTGGTTGTGATATATTTAACTTACCGGGTATTCGGTAAACATTCATATATAAAAATTGATACCAAAGTATATAATAAGTATGTTATATTTGAACTTTTTCTTTACTACAAATATGTAAACTATAAAGTTAATTACACAGTGGTGTAGATACATTAGACGTCGTGTCTTCGAATTCTACGGGAAAACAATTTTTCGCCACCATTTTTCTTCTTGGTTAGCGTATATTATCCACGTTCAGGATGTGCATGTGAAAACTGGCTCCAAGTCCTTAAGACCCTTCTTTGAAAATTATGGGTCGAGCTAGTAAAGCTAGTAGGGTACTTTACTAAATAATATTAAATTTAATTTTTTCTATCCATGTTACTTTAGGTTTTTAGGACCAACTGTGAAAGATTGTTTTAGACTAGCTTAGGCCCGCGGTTTAACCCGCGTGGAAAGTGACAATGATTTTTTCACATAAATAAATGGTTGTAAATTTGCTTTTCGCGAAAAAGCTCAAAGATGCCAGACTGTTTCCTGCATCCGTGACACTTTTTACTTCCTCTAAATTTCAGTCTTTATTGAATTATATCAAGAAGTTTTTCCGACAAAGATTTATTCTTTCATTCCCAACCTTCTTATAAACTTTCTCAATGACCTATTACTAGCTATTAGCCCAAATTACTAGGAATATGTCGCATTGAGTTTATTAATTGTTGGATTAAAATACAAAACGAAAGTAAAAAAAGAATCGGTCTTATTTATTATTAATTAATTGACGTGTTTTCGTAGAGATCGTTGGCGTTCTAAGTGAAAACGTTGCCACAGATCCCAATTAACGCAAAGGGATCATTGAGATAAGCTTTCCCGTACTTAAGCTTAGCTGATTGGGCGATTATTTGTCAAATAGCTTAAGATTTATTAAGAACATATTTTTACACATACAAATAATAAGTAATATTTACAAAAGTTTTTTTAGTTCATTGTTTCAGTGATTGACTTATAGATGTATTGGTATTCAGATTAAATTAGTGTCATGTAAATAACAGTCTAGTCTCCATTAAAATAAATATTATGCAGTTATCATTTATAACTGTATAAAATAATTATTTAGAATATTTGGAGAGACATTCTGTTTTAAAATTAGTTCGCTTTATGCAGTTATGTTGATAACACTTTTTGCAAAAAGCGAATATCATCTGGTCTCCATTAAAAGAATTGTTGAAATGATAACTGCATAAAATAATTATTCAGTCTATTTGGAGGCACTCCTTTCTAACATTTGACAGAGATGGATTAACGGATGCAACGTTTATGCATGCCCTTAAGACTACATAATTATCTCTATTTTCACGGGATTAATTGATCAGTCATGTTTGTGTTACCCAAACCAAAAAACCCACTACTACCGGTTTGTACAGCATTGATCCACTAAAATACCCATACATTAATATTACAAAGAGGAACAAATTCTATTTTTGTACTTATAGGTACATGAAATTAATAACTACAAAAACGGCATAATCGACTTAAACAAGTAATTAGCTATTACAATGTTAATAATTAGTGAGGAACACTGGCTACATTTTGTACAAAAAACTAAGAAATCTTTACGAAACAAATTCGGGGTTCAAAACATTTTCTAATATCATTTCGAATTTATTAATTTAAGCCATAATGTTAAAGAATAACATCTGTGCGATGTCAGTCTTTACTAATATTATAAAGAGGAAAAGGCCCTAGAAGTCCGAAACATCGAGAAAAAATGTGATGAATTAACGCAAATAAACAAATACAGAAATAAGTTTATTTATTATGAATAATAATCGCATAAATAAAAGGAATAATTAGAATTGATGTGTTTGTTTCCTTCTTTAAACAAGCTCAGAAACAACTGAGCCGATTTGAAATATTACTTTAGTAATAGAAGGCTATATTATCTCTGAATAATAAAGACTGACTGCCTCCGTAGTCTAGTGGTATGGGCGTGTGCTTTAGAAATCGGAGGTAGTTGGTTAGGGCAATTTTTGGCTGATCATCCAATTGCCTGAAATCAACCCGCATTGGAACATCGTGATGGGATACGGTCCAAAAATCCCCTAATGGAGGAGGCGAGCGTTAGGGGAGACATCCAGCAGTGGACAAACACAGGTTGATAATGACGGTGATGATAATCAAAGACTCCCTTTAATCCCAGGAAAGTCCATTCCAAAAATCTAAAGTCAACACGGGCTGAGCCGTGGACGAACTGTTAGTGTATTTTAGTGAATTTAAATCCAATTCTTTTTTGTAGATTATTACGAGCCAACCAGCCACCGCCGACGCCCTTGTTGACATTGTGTGGAGCGCCCCCGCCGTCACGTAAGCGCGAGGAGTTGGCAGCGCTCGCCAACCTTCGGAAGAAGGTCTCACCGGCACTGCTGCACCAGGACAGGTAAAAAAATCTTGCACTTTATTATTTTTTTAAAGTAGCACTAGAAGGAAAAGGTTTAGTAGATAGTGAAAATATAATTTTTTACACTTTGCGTTGGTTTTAGCGAAGATATCTAAGGATTTTAATTTCTCTTCAATTTCTTTCCGATAAGTATAGCCTATGTTACTCACTAATGTTGCTATGTAATAAGTAAAGTCCTTTTTATTATAATGCTGGTGTAAAAATCATCAGTGTCTAAAATATAAATGCAAAAATTTATATAAATTATTTGGACGATTGATCGTTTTTTCCCATGAAAGTATGCAATTATTTTTTACTAAAACGCCTAAAAGTCTTTTTGCAATTCCTCAATATATATAAATAGAAGAAACCATTAGTTTATCTTTATATTTTTAGAACTTTCAGCGACACTTTCAACAGTTACCATAACCAGTTAATACATTAGATTGATGACGCATAAATTTAAAATAAAAGGCTTTTAAAATTTTATAACTTTAAACTAACTTTACGGTTGCAGTGTTAAAAATAAAAAAAATTAATAAGTATTGTAGTGATTGACTAATTTTTAAAATCCCAAGACCACCTTTCATAATGTTTATGAAAAAATTATATTAAAATTGTTTTAAATACCGCGAGGAGGTCGCTTGGTTATCTGGAAATGACATTTAGAAAGGAGGTCATAAAGAGTGATTAATCATCTACACCTTGTAGCTAGACCATTAGACAAAACGGTGAACAGAACAAAACCAGTTAAAGTTTACGGAGTAATATGTTATTTTATTTACTACCTTGATATTAAGAATTACTGACAGTACTAAACTTACAGAACAATATGTTAGTATTGCCTATGAAACGTTTTATACCAAAAAGCTGTTATCGATCAATAAGAACTGTCGTGACAATATGGTTAATGATATACTGCTGTATTGAAATTTCTTTACATATATTGCCTGCGAATATACTTTTTAGAAATCAATTAGAAATATTAAATTAGTGCTTCAGTTAATATATGCGGGTAATTACGTCTTGACGTGGAAAAATTTATTCTTTGGAAACATAAGATCCACGGAACGGAATTCAGTATACGCAATGAACGACCCATTGCGTGTATTTAATTTTTACTTATGATTAATATAATGTAATCTATAGTAATTATTTTTGATATTTTATAGGTTTAAAATAAATAGCATAAAAACCTATACAATTACATTTTCAGTGTCATTTTCATATAATGCTTTGATTATAAGCACAGTAATTTAAACTCAAATTACTACGAAATAACGTGCTTTGATAATAAAATAATTTATATCATAAAGTATTAATAGTAATTTACGTTACTGGTAGAAACGTCTTAGTTTAAAAAACTTAAGAATGCTAGGGTACGATAACTAATTACAAGCTTTCAGTGCTTCATCATTACTAACATGCAAATGTTTTACGATTTCCTTAACTAATGTATAACTTTAAACAATAACAAAAACGGCTTTTGTTTCATACTAATTATTTTTATTGCCTGAACATTTGTTGTAAATCCTTCAATACGATTTCCTGCTATAAATGTAGGTATGAAATAAGTAATACCTTACCATGTTTACCCTTGGATCAAAGGAAGCGAACGATTGCTTTAGGAGAGGTATACGAACATAAAAAGAAATTAACGTTATAACAATTAAAATTGTTTACAATTTCCAAACTATCTTGAATCTAAGTAATTTATAAAGAAAAAGTATATTTATACACTAAAATGATTAATATGAACAAAATTTTTGACCATTAGAAATCCCAGGAAAATCCATTTCAAAAATCTCAAAATAACACGAGCAGAGCTGTAGACAGACTGCTAGTCTTTGATAACCTGACGCTTAAAGTTAAAAAAGTTTAAGACGTCTTTACATGTGATTTGAAAATCAAGGTGTGCAGTGATCCATGGAACTAAAAGGTTGTAGTAAAATGTTTATGTTGGAAAATTAATCAATGTTCAAATGGGAAGGGAGAACATAAAGTCTTGCATAGGTGGGGGAGAGGTCGTTCTGCTAATTCCAGAAAGTTATGTGAACGACGAGGGAACATGGAAAGCTTGAAAAGTTAGTTAATTGGTAAACATAAAAGTAAGGCTACATGGCACTGAAGTATATTTGCTTCTACATATTATTTTTAGTGCAAAATATGACTTTTTCGTAGACCAAACTGTAAAAACGTATTTGTCGAATTCGACCACCTAGCCATAGAACATTATTTTTATCCATCTCTTAGTTGTTTACGCAGGGCTTTTAGTTAAGTTTTCGTCTGAATATTTGTATTTAAACGTAATAAATTGGACGTTCATTAGAGCTGAATATGTGTTTTTGAGTTTCGTAAGATCTTCAGCTTTGTCGGTTTTGTATTTTTTTCAAAATGTGCTATGTGTCATACATTATACGGCCATACGTCAATCACTACCTTTAAAATTAAATAGTAATTATGAAAATCGATTCACGAAAGCATGAGAGATATTACAACATCTTTTTAAGTTACTCAATAGCTAATGAGTTGCTTACAAAGTTTATAAGATATGTGCATATTTAGCCTTTGCAATTAACAACATTTATTAAAAATAATATCTTAGGTATTATACATTTTAATTTCGAAGTCAGACGAAGCCATTGTCTACGTCTCAAATCGTATCGAAAACCCTCAATCAATCAATCACAATCACCATCAGCCTTTGATAGTCCACTGCTGGACATAGGCCTCCCTAATACACCTCTATCCATTAGGGGTTTTGGACCGTATCCACCACGCTGGTCCAATGCGGGTTGGTGGGAGGACCGACTTTTACATGCCCATCCGACGCATGGATCATCTTACTTTTCAGACAATTGGGTGATCGGCCCAAATTGTCCTAACCAACAGGAAACAACAAATTTGTTGAGTCCCCCAGGATTCGAACCCACGACCTCCGGTTTCTAAAGCAAACGCCTATACCACTAGGCTACGGAGGCAGTAAATTCACTATAATAAATATAATATCCATGTCATATTTAAGAACTCTAGAAATCCATAATTATTTTAGTGCGCAGTTTTGTTTCAAAATAGCACATAGTTTTACTTTTAAGTTACTTATGATGTAAAACAATTACAAAGAGTTCATCGATCATTTTGCAAGAGATTGCCGTCATAGTAAAGGCGCTTACAATTTTTGCTGACAAATTGTTAGACGATTATCACGCCTATAAAAAAATGTTACTGCTTGCATTGTTTAGGGTGCTGACCTTCCATTTTATCGTACGATCTACGTCGGTGTACTACGCACGCGTCTATAATAGTACAAACAAAATATTTCTCTAAATACAGGTTATTAATGTAAATTATCACTATGTATATATATTTTATAATGCCAGTACTAAAGAAATAAAGGAAAGACTTTAATAATCTACGTCGGTAATCATCATCGTAAACAGCCTTCAGCAGTCCACGTCCACAGTCCACATGACGTAGGCCTTTTTTAATGAACGTCAAGACGACCTCCATTAAAAAGAGTTGCTCATAATTGCCACGTGTTGTATAATACTGTCTTACTCCCACTGTAAGGCAGTTCCGCCGTCGAGTAGGGTCGTCACATCCCTACGCCGTAATGCATCGGTAATAAATTTATGTGTGTACTGTTCTTCCGCAAGAACTTACTTAGATTCGTACTGGGGCTTGGAAACTCTCTTGGGGTATGGTGTTCCACTGCTATCCTCACTGCTATCTTTTCACCAGATTACGTAATCAATTAAAAACCACAAACTAGTTTGAGTATTACTATTAGTTTTATTTTGAATGCGATTTTTTTTAAACCTATTTTGAGTTAACTAATAATAATATCTAAGTAACCAAACAAATAGGTCAATAAATGCTTTTAGCATTTATGTAATATGAAACCTACGGACGTCACAATTTTCAGGCAAATAAATTTTACAATGTCCTAAAACTATAAACATCTTTTTCTGGGCGACTTTACCACGAATAAATTCAATAATGATAAAACACGCATCTATTGCTGAAAATGGAATGCAGCTGATATATGACTATACATATCTGTATATATACCAATTCAAGATTTAACGTTCAAAATTCTTTGTATTGCATGTAATTAAATCTTTACGACAGGTCTCCACAACTTGCATTTTAGCCGTAGTAGAATGATTTTTATTAGGAGATAAAAAAAAAATTGGCAATGAGAAACATCGGAGTAGTTCTTTAATTTCTTTCGTTTATTACAAATTATGCAGACAATTTATATAAATTGTACTGAATAACCCTATTTTTCGAACTAAGCTAGATAATAAAGAGGCACAGATTTCAAGAATATAGTAAGAGATTAAAATTATTCTACCATATTCAATTAAGATACCCGCCCCTGCTATGCGGAAAAAGTGTCATCTGACAGAAATCTGTTGAAATTAGTAACTACTAGCAACCCCCCAATCCCCCTTGTGGGTGGAATTTCGTAAAATCCGACTTAGCTGAACTCTACTCGGCGAAAAGAATATTTCTACCAAATTTCAAGTCGCTACGCCTTGTGGTTCTAGAGATATCGTGATGAGTCAATATGGTAATATGGTGGGAATCTCTTTTATTAGTAACTTTTCCATTCTCTTATGAATAAATAAATGCTGAATTACTGCTGAGCATAGCCTTCTCTTCCAAAGGCTTACAATGCTAAATAATCTTTCGGTTATAAAAATGTACAATTAACACGTAAAATATCTTTAATCTTTGACAATCAAAAAAATGGTAATTTAAAACAAAAATTTTATTAGTCTTCTGGTTAAGCCCAACTTATGTTTTATGAATAAGCATCAAGTTCGTGTCCGAACATACAGCTCTACGATTATTATATAAGAACGGAAAGGTACGTAAACTGCGAAGTACTTTTTCAACGAAGTCAATTTACCGATATGAAATCAAAGTTTTATTAGATGAACTCAATACTTTTTCCGAATAATTTTGGCAATCGTGTTGGGCACTAGTCCATAAATTTTAAAGGTGAAATTGGAAATGTAAGACTGGAGAATAAACCAATGTCGCAATGGGTAGAAGAGAGTTTAATACTGGCAAAGTTGTACACTGTTAATTCTAGAAAGTTCTTAGAGCAGCAAAAAAGTTAGGAGAAACTGGAAACTAGTGGAAAGTTACTTGGGGAAAATACAAAATTTTAAATTGTACTATCATCATTTCACTGTCAATAATTAACCAAAAAATATAATATAATATACATAAGATTTTCAATTTAAAACATCAATATACAAGAGATGGATGTTTTAAAAACACAAAAAAAAATTAGCTTTACGCCTTATCTCAAATATTACGAACCTTGAAAACCTGAATTTCGATATATTATTTGGAAACTGAATTTATAACCTATGACAGAAAACTCGGTGTCATTTAACGATACGATAAACATTTAGCCAAGTGCGTTTTGATTTATAATATATATTTATTTTTTACAGTAAATCGGAGAAAATAAGTTATACCACTATAGATAAAAACGATTAACTACATAAATTTACACTTTAAAATATCAATGTACGTTGAATAAATATTCTCATGGTAAAAATATCATATTATATAATTAAATACGTATATTAAATAACAATAAAAACATTACACTTTTAAAAGACACCTTATCACTACTCACTTTTTTATTATTACTATTATTTAGCTCTGGTATTCACTTTTAACCAAATGAATAATCATAAAATTAATATACAAAAAAAGTTTTCACATAAAGCAGTAAAAAAAATAACAAAAAGAGTTGAAAACACATAAAATGTAACAGATGGGTGTTCCAGATAAGAATTTTTCGATACTTTACGTCGTAGCCGAGCGAGTATACAACATGTCACAAAATATAAAGTGGACATAAATTCACTTTCTAAATAATATGCATTGCTCAGGGTTCTATGGCCTTCCATCCTATCTTTAGATCTATGGTGGTGTAGCACGCGCACGCCGTACAATGCTCTGCGCCAACATTTCTAGTAGTGCACACGTCCAAAGAAAATATTGTTATATATTATTTCTATTGTAAGTCAACTTGAAAAATCAATAGTAAGTTACTATTAGAAACACGAGATGATGTTATCGAAAATTGGAATATTTTCAAAGGCAAATAAATTCTATCCATTCTGTACAACACGGATGTATGACGATATACTCCGTTTTGCACAAACATTTATATGGTTGTTTAGAGATTCTCTCTTCTCTCTGTCTCGCACTTTTTTCCGAAATGTTTCAAATTAATAAGAAATCAATCGTGAATATTTATAAGTACTTATAGTCCGTCTACGGCTCTAATTGCATAAAAATTTTCGATATGAATTCCTGAGATAAAAAAGCCTATCTTACTAAAAGATAGTATAGTAGATTCGGAGTATTTTGAGAAATAAATAAACACGTAAATCTCTTCCTGTTAATATAAGTATAGATAATAGTCAAAAGTAGTAATAGTATAATATTAGAATAGATTAATTGAACATGGTTATGGATCTCTTTGACATATTAAAAAGTGTGACTATTTATTTAAAACATTAAATAGGACAAATGCAATATTATGTTCCCAATATATAAATTTTTCTCGGGCGACAATTAAATATCTTTGATTCAATAATACTTTTTTCATAAACCGAATTAAAAGCAATTTTATAATTTACTATAAAAATTATACGTAGCTAAAAGTTTCTACTATTACTAATTACTAATCACGCAATATATTTGATGCTAAGTTATTAGTAAAATACAAACAACGATTTTACGATTTTGTTATACCATAAACAACTACTGTAACAAATAAAATGCCAATTAATTCATGCTAATTATTTTTACTGCCCGAAAAATTGTTACAAATACCGCGATAAAATCTCCCGCCGCTGTAGGAATAAATTGCGATGCTCAGCCTTGGTCGCAAACCGCCAATTGCTTAAAAACACGCATAAGTCGTTGGAAATGGAACGCCACTAATCGGTCTCCAGTATTTTAAATAAAGGAGAGGACGTATTGTTATTTTTTTAAATCTATTTGAAAATTGTTTGATACGAAGTCGATTCTGTTTATATAACTGCTAGCGACCGCCCCTGCTTCTCACGAAAGGTATGCTAATAGAAAATATATCTACAATATTAAGCATGTGTTATACATATAAACCTTCATCTTAAATCACACTGTCTATTAAAAATTCCCGCATCGAAATCCGTAGCGTAGTTTGAAGGATTTAAGCATACATAGTGATAAAGCGACTTTGTTTTATACTATTCAGTGATATATAAACATATCTTCCAAGCAATTGTTGAATGTTTCTGCCGACTATTCTTTATTCTAAGCAGTTATTACTTTTTAAGGAGCAAACATATAGCAATAAAATTTCAGTATTATACTATACTAGTAACCCTCCAACCCCAGTGGGTGGAATTTCGTAAAATCCGTTCTAAGCTCCAAATTTCAAGTCGATACGCCTTATGGTTCCAGAGATATCATGATGAGTCAATATATAGATGGGAATCTCTTTTATATATATAGATAATATTACATTTTTTTCAATCAGATATTTCCCGCTTTAAGTATTTACATTTTTTTTTCACTGAAGCACATTGGTCGCCTTATAAAGTCTAATCAACATAGACCGATTTTTATATGCCAATTGGGTGTACAGTATACCCAAACTAAATCGAGGAAAATACAACTAGGCCATACATGTAGCTATAACAACCACTAGTAGATAAATACATATTCACGTAAAAAGCAGCTAGCTGTTTTTTTGTCCTCTAGACGTACAACCGTTTTCTGGACTACTAGACAGAAAACGCAGAGTGAATACAACACGTGCAATAAAAAAAAAACGCGTTGTCAAACGAACTCTGATTGGTTTTCGAGCACACGTCATTATAACATGATAATTTATACTAATTCCTGAACAGTAGCATGATTAGAACAAAAAGATTGTATTTTAAAACGTACAAAGTTTATTAGACAGAGTCAATAACTTTTTCCAAGTAATCTTTGCAATCATGTTGGGCACATCCATAAAACTGAAAGGTAAAGATAGAATCGTATACACTTGAAAATAAATCGATGTCAAAGTAGGAAAGGGGGAGAGTTTGAGACATTGGCAAAGTTGGGTGGGAGGTGACCCTGCCAATTCTAGAAAGTTCCAAGATCGGCAAGGGAGTTAACGAGAGCTTTGGAAAGTTTTAAATCGGTCAGCTGGAAACTAGTAGTAAAATATATATGCAGTTTTTTTGTGTTGCTGTAATTTTCAACACAATCTATTTCACTATTTATTTATATTGAATATATTACAGAAAAACAGGTCGTCTACATGTTTGCAAACGACACCATACGTCCTTTAGCTGCCGAGAAACCTTTTTTCCCTAATTTCATAAGGCGTTTGAAGATTACGGAATCACTAATATTCTCATCGTACTGTTTTGTCCCAGAAATTGCCTTTTCCCTTGACGGTCTCATGTAAAAATGGTAACTTTGAAACAAATGGTGGATTAAATCATTCGCATGTCAGTCGTTTGTTACAAAAATCTTACGCAAACTATGTTTTGAATTATTATATATTATATTTAAGTTCATAAACATATATATCGTTGATGCGTCAAACGTGTGTACCTTCTTAATATTATTTTTAATACATATCTTCAAAATATTTGTAAAAAACAAACATCACGAAAGAGAACAAGAACTCTTAACAAAATTAATAAACGTAACAGCAGCTAACGCTTGACTAGCTCGGGTATCAGTGATTAATATCGCTGAGTAAAGACGTGCTACGGCAATGTGCCGTTGCGGGTAAAATGACAGATTATATATACTCTGTCAACGTACACCGAAAGCTGGTGTGCATAGATAATATAATGCGACGTTTTAGGTCGTTAAAATTTTAAAACGAAGACATTGTTAGATTAAATTTTATGTACCTCTGAACACATTAGCGTGGATTATTACTGAGTTGATAGTGATGATGAAATAATTATATAATGGTAAGTATATGTGGAAAGTGAAGGAGTAGCGGCATGAATAGATTTTATTGTAGTGGCAATGTGTCAAGTTTTTGCATTTTGCAGTATGTATTTTTAAACAAGCATTATTACATGGTGAAAAATGGTAATTGTATTTAGATATGTAGGTATTATGATGTTAAAATATAATATCTGAAGTTATGATAAATTAGATTATATTTAGTGACCGTAACGCCAAAAGGGGCTAAAACATCGGTGATTATTTTTAGTAATCTATGCTAATTAAGCGCAAAACCATCGTTTTATTTATTTGTAAATAGGTGCAAAAATATGATATAATCAAAATCACCAAATCGAAGAATGTTTGATACAGCCATTCGTATTGTGAATTCTGGTTGCGCTCAATTTTTATGACCCACTTCAATTTTGTATTTTACGGGCTTATGTTGGAGATTGTTCTATTATTAATGTGCAACTGGGATTACGTTGTACTGCTGTGCGGCAGATTTCTCCGCAAAAGTATTTAAATATCAATTATTTGTTAATAAAAATATAAAAGTGAAAATTCCTTTTATGTCATTGTATGATTTACTTTTCCAAAATATCTGACACCACAGTTTCATTAGAATTTTATATTATGAATAGTTAAACGAGGATACGCTAACAGCCAATTTACATAACTGCATAAACAATAAATTTTGAGATTGATCGTTCTTTTCAAACAAATTAAACTTTAGACACTTACATAAGTTACAACCAAAACCGTTTCCATAATTAAAAGTTGCCTTTTGATGTTTCAATTCAATTGTTTATTATTTTTTAATTTAAATAGTGCATCTTGTAAATTATAAAGGAATATATGATAATCGCAAAATATATACTGCTTTCAATATTTTAATAAAAGAAATAATATTTTATATATTTCTATGTCACATCTCAAGCATAGGTATTGCCTACATTTATTATCGGATAAATAACGATCAATAATGTTTCCAATACCAACCTTAACATAAAAAGTCTATGTTCATAAATAAAATGAACGGAAGCACTTTGCCAACCTTTAATTAATAAATCTGTTTGCGACCGAGACAAACGATCCGTGCCAACAGAAAATCCTCCATTTAATTAAGGGTTTTAAATTAATTATTTCAGAGCCTGTTAGATTTATTTTAAATCTGCCGTAAGACTTCTAAAATAGCACCGTCACGCCGGCGAAAAATTGTTGTGTGACTGTATTCTGGTTTGAATGACGTAATTTTTTTAATAAAGGACTTTAACTTAATTTACGAATTCGGGTAATGCAAAAGAGATGATATATTTATCAGTGCATTCCATGTTAGCAACCAAAATACCGTTCTAACTGCTACTGCTTAACCTTTCATTGGTTGAAGTACAGAGTACGTATAGCTATTAAAAAGAAGCAATTGAAATGTTTACGAATTTGGTTTACATGTTTACAATAAAAAAAATTCGATAAAACTAAAAAAATATTTTTTACATTCATTTGACGCTTCATCCATAAGAAATGTAGTTCAAAACACAACCGCTATTAACCCCAAGACATGTGATTAATCCAATAACTAAACCAGCTTCGGTGGCCTTCATAATCTTGGTTATCCATGGTGTTTGCTCTATACTTTTAAGCAGCAGAAGTAGCGGTGGTAACCAGTTCGTTTCGCAATCACATAATCATAATCAACCCTTATCAGACCACTGCTGGCACACAGGCCTTTTTAATGAACGCCAAGACGACCGATCCCCTGAACTTGCTTCCAACCCGAACCGGCTTCTGCAAGGAGATCGTTGGTTTATGCATGCCTCATATTCAGAATTTATATAAGGAATTTTGCCCTTATTTTCATTCCCACTCTCGTTTATTAAAAGAAGTTAATTTTTCAGGCATCCCAGGAACAACAATTCTAAGGAGGACGACAAACCCGAACAACTTGACAACAGACCGAAGCTCTTACAGAAGGTAAGTAATAATGAGTGATTTAATAAGGGAATTTCAATTAATATCATTTAAATGTTCATTATAACATATTTACGACTATTGTAATTTTGATTTGTTAGTGCTGTAAACATAACTACCACCTACTAGTACTACCGTCAATGTTGTTCAAAGTATAAGGAAAAATTAAGTTTGTTTTTACTTAAGAAAAAAAAGAAAAGTATTGGTAAATTTTGGCAATTTCACGTTTTATTTTTTAACTTTACGCATGCGGCATATTGTTAAGGAAAATAAGGCGGCATTACATTAACATATTTTCCTAGTAGCATACTAATTAATAATATTCTCACAACTATAGTATTTCTATATTGTGATGTACAAAAGTTTAAAGCTTGATCAGTGAAAAATATCAAAGTTAACTAAACTTTTTGACTTTTTTATTACTTACAACTATCGGTAATATTTTGGGCTACGAAAAAGAAAATAATATCGCATATCTTTAAACGAATCAAATTTAAAAAGGAGCAATATTCTTATCGGAACACAGAATGCGAAGAGAATTCGTTCAGTAGCTAATAGCTGACGCATCGAATCTCAAAGTTCGAGGAAATGAGCTCTTCCGTATATTGGAAGTCAGCCGTACCCTTGACCCGCTACAAGCGATATTTCTCGACCTTGCTCCTCGAGCCCTTGGTCGGGTTTTCAACTGAAACGGGGAAACGGCGTAGTGGAGTATAAAGGGCATCGTCTTTCCCCAATGTGAAGTATATAATAACTGTAGCGATCAGCTCGATTATCGTCCCTTTTGTACTTCTAAAGTGCTAGTTGGTGATTTTTTTTGCTATTTCTTCATAAAAACTTTTACTATCACTTACGTTCGTTAATATTTAAATTCAGACCTAGAAAATGTTTATTCATTTTAGCTCTTATTAAAGCTCTAATGGAATACTTTTGATTATATAAATAATCTGCTAGTTATACTATAATTAGACCGTATTGGGTAACAATCGGCGTGAAACGAATGTCAAGAAAGAGCATTAAGTCGGCCTTTTGTAAAACTTAAATTTAAGGTTTGGCAATAAAGTATAAATAAGTAACTCCGCAGTCTGCAATATTTTTTTTAATAACTTCAATACAATAAAAATGTCCTTATTATAAATCAAGTATCAAATCCACTTATTTACGGATTTTTCACGTTATTTAAATATATTCTATACAGAGATACAGACATATACCAACTTAGTCTGCCCGTGATCATGGATGCTGAAAAGAATCCGAAACGTCGGGAATAAATATATTTAAATAACGTGAAAAATCCGTAAATAAGTGGATTTGATATGTATAATCGCGTAAATAAAAGAAATAATTATAAATCAAGTATTTGTGTCATCAGTTGATAATTCATTTTTCCTCGCATCTTGGTTCCCAATGTAATATTTTTCACTGTATGAGGCATTTTTGATTTAAGTTGTCTTTTCAATGTTTCGGAATTCGACCTCATTCAGTGGCATTTGACTTTTATATAGTATATTAAAAATTTTATCCAATTTTACAAAAAAAAATTCTGCTCTGGCTTAAACCATTAAAGACATATTGAACATATTTTTGATTGACCAAAATGCCCGGACATTATTTTTGACAGAAAATTCCATACGAATTTTATACCGAACGTATAATGACGTGGGTAAAAACTGGAGCGAAAAATAATATTCTAGCTGTTGCCATTCGAGTCGGTTCTTTGTGCCAGAGGTGATCAAATTCATTACATAACTCTATATTATATCAATTTCGCGTGCATATGTTATGTGATATTTGACAGTTCTATAACATTCAACTGTTATATCTACCACACGGGAATAATATAGTTTTTATAATTTTTTACGTATATCTTCGCTATAAGTCACGAGTCTTGTTGTTCTACGAAACAACAATATAAAATATACGATCCAGAAATGTTTTTTGTCAAGCAATTTTGTAGTTTCAAATTGCACTGGGATGAGCTAGGGGTTCAAATGAGCTTGAAAATCAATGTGGAATTTCGTCATCGTCGAAGATAAAGTCATGAATTTTCACGTCTAATGACATACAATATAGACACTTACAATTATAACATCTTAATATTATCATCTAATATATTTGAATATACCACGCAGACATTCCTCTTATTCCACGCGGACGGAATGGCGGGCAACAGCTACTATAAAATTTATTGTGTTCATTAAAAACGTCGCATTCAAAAACGTACTAACTGTTGAGGTAAATATTACATAAATATATTCATTGGACATAATAAAACTTTCCATGACCAAAAATAGCGAAAACACTTTCGCATACTACAATAATACAATGGGACATGAATAAAACAGTTACGATTAAGTTCGTATGCAAATCGAAACCGCTTGTTACGGCATTGCGTTCACGGCGTCAGCTGTTTTTCGCAGACCTGGCAACGTTAACGACTGAAAAATATTACTGTATTATATTTTTTTCGTGCCAGTCATGTTTCGTTAGCTATTCATGTCATGGCAGTTACTATACTATTGCCAATTTAAAGATAGAATTTAGGTAATCATCATAGACCTCCCCTCATGCACGCCTTCTATATAACGGGGTCCCACCCACGCTGGTCTAATGCGGGCTGGTGGGTGGACCGACTTTTATATGCCCTTCCGACGCATGGATCATCCAATAATTTTCAGACAGTTAGTTGATCGGCTTAAATTGCCCTAATCAACCAGAAAACAACGATAACACAAAGATGTCTCCCTGCGGGATTTGAACCCACGACCTCCGGTTTGTAAAGCAAGGGCCAAAGCCGCTTGACCACGGAAGTGGTTAATTTACGTAAACAAAGTCTCCCCTCGAACAGGTTTTCGCTTTGTCGTAGCGCTGGGGCTCAGTACCTGCGGCATGCTCAGCCGCGGGAAGCTAAGAGGAATCTGGCCTGCCTGTGGTGCAAGCTCGGCTGTGGAGGAGGCTGCTCCAAGTGGGCTGAATAAGCCCGCTTTGGATGCGCCTAGGATGTTGCGAGGGATGGGTTGCAGGAGGTAGATGTGCCGCCCTCCCTATCTTTCGCGACCAAGGAGGAGCCGCGGGGGAGGGAAATTGTCGATAGTCCTTAGGCCACTCTCTCTTTCCTCCGCTACTCGGCGGGGCCACACCACTGATGCGGTGTTGAGGGACCGTGGGAGGAGGGGACATTCACCATGGTTTCGTCGATCTCTCCTCCTGCAGCCGAAAGGGTGCTAGCGGCGGAGACGAACACCTACACCGCCGCTGGGGGCTGGGAGTCTTGTCCTGGCATAGGCAGGGCTCTAGGCTCCCATGGCCCTGATTAACAGACTCGGTGGAGTCTTTTATCTTTGTATAGCGGCCGAGACGAAGGGTACGTTAGTTTCGACGCGGCCAGAGGCAAGCAGATGGTCGTAGGGCCGAGATGGGACTGCTTTTGCGTGTAGCGCTGGAAGGGTCACAGAAGACTTCCAAAGAGTTCCTGTGACCCCATCTCTAAAGTGCCGAGAAGGAACAATGTGGTGGTTTTAGTCACTGCGAGTCCGACATAACCCGTTTTTACCCCGTAAGGACGGGTATGCTTAGGCATTTCCCTACGGTAAGAAAGATAATCAAAATCTTACGTCATATTCAATTGCGATTACTATTGGTTAAACAACGCGAGAGGATTGAACATGGCCACAGTTCACCCATGATTGACATTCGACTCTGATTGCGTCAATTATTCCTCTATATTTGCTACACTATAGGAAGTTTTATAATAATATGAGTAATTACAATTATAACCAGTAAATTCTTTAGTAACTAAGGCTAGTAACTAACTAACTAATCGTCTACGGACTACTTTGTGTGCTACGACATAGCAATAGCGTAGCATATAATGCGATTTTCCCACAATTTAGTTGTTTTGTTAATGATCTAAGTGTAGAAGGTGGGCGATACTGCTTAGGCTATTTTGGTAAATTAACTAAAATGTTTACTTAAATAAACATAAAAACAAATTGCGATGAGAAATTTATGTACTTAGAATTATAATTTATCTTGTAACAAAACCGTAAACTAATCCAAAATAGAATTTACTCTATGGACAAGTTTTTATAAACTTACACAATTGATTTTTGTTTATATACCCTTAAATAATTGTAAAGTAATTAGGTGCGATTAAATTCGTAAAAATTATATCATTTATCCTGTATAGTATTCGCGTAAGCAACGAAAAGTAATAGAGCCCCATTAACTACAGCATCGGAACTATCACCGCCATATAGATATAGTAAGAAAAGGTTTTTTTCGCGCAATTTTTTGAAAAAGTACGTATTTATCGTGCTCTCTCAAATTGCTTTAGTATCTATACATCTTTATATTATACAATGACATTACACATTTTGTCATCTGACACTAAAAAAAACATAAATATTATTTAATATGAAAATGTCACTCATTTGATACGATCATTCATTAACAGTTCGGGTGTCATCGTTTTCCGATAAAGATCTGAGTTTTCCCTATTTTTTTCTGAAAATATTTTCTCACTACATCTATACCTCTTTCTGCCTAGATACAGTTCTGTCGAACGTCACTGTGTTCTAGATTTAATTAAACTAGCTATATTGTCTACGTGGCCTTAACGTACCCATTACAAGATAAGATAATTGATTCATGTACATAACATTGTGTTTCTCAAAGTGTTGACGCGCGTAGAGGGACACATAAAACGTACCTTGAATATTTTATGCTTATCAATTTACTATGTATTATGGACCCTGGTGATAAAAAAACCCGTATCCAGTACATACTTACAACACATTTTAAACGTATCTCTGCAGTCTGAGATTTTTTTTTCTCATATTTTGTTCTGATTACACAATACTATTAACAGTTAAATTATAATAATTGAATGGTATGTTTCTGCAACTACGCTACATGCAACTGAGATTTTTGTTAGGTATTTACAAAAGATTTACTCGTATAATGTGTTCTACAAAGGCTTCTTTAAAACATCCTAGAGACGAATTTTTCAAATACAACTAATATTATAAAAAGGAACACGTGAGTTAAAATATAATTTCGCAAAAAAACTAATTACATCATACATGATCAGCCGGTGCTAGCCCACTGCTGGACATACGCCTCCCCTAATACACCCCTATCCATTAGGGGGTTTTGGACCGTATCCCACCACGCTGGTCCAATGCGGGGTGGTCCGTGGACAGACTTTTTACATGCCTATCTGATGCATGGATTATCTTACTTTATAGACAATTGGGTGATCGGCCCAAATTGCCCTAGCCAACTAGGAAACAACAATGAAAATTTGTTGAGTCCCCGCAGAATTCGAACCCATGACATCCGGTTTCTAAAGTACACGCTCTAGGCACTAGGCTACGGAGGCAGTTTAAAAACTATTCATTAATATACCTTTACAATAACATAACTTATGTATCTAAATAATATGGCTAATTTATGTAGCATTCAAATGTCACTGAGTCGTTGCCAACAAGAAATTAGTTAAGATCAAATTTTGGTTTGGCATAAGATTAAAAGACCTATAGAAAATAAAGTGACCTCTTGTTTGAAAAGTATATTAAAAGTACCTAATATAAGGAATTTGAATCGGCTTACGACAATTACATAACTAATACACCAAAAATTGCTGTTATCATTTGTAGACCCACTTGGCGTAATGGTAATGGACCCAATTATTGCGCCAAAAGTAACCAACACGGGTAAAATATTGTAAGATAATAAGTATTTGTATATAAAAGAAAAGTGAGCCTTTTTATTTATTTATCAGCAATCTAGTTTTCATAGTACAAGCTTTGCTTAGTTAGTTTGCCAGTTTTAACTGGTCGGTTTTAACAGTTTTAACTAGTTTTAGCTCGGAAAATCCGTTATTTTTTTCAAAAAAAGATTTTCCGTTTTGCTCGGTGTATTAACCCAAAAAGAATAATGAATATAAATACATTCGTTAACTGTGAACGCAGCAATTGTAATCATACATTTCAATGAATTCAGCTCTCGGCGGGAGGACATTTAAAAAGTAATTGGAAACCATTGTTGCATCTATAAAAGTATTGAGCCAAAAACAATATGTAATTTTGCTCGTAAAATTATTACTTTTTTTCTCTGTATATTAAGTTTAAGTATTAATATTAATGCATTTGACAACTTACAATTAGCCTATTCAATTTAAAGTTATTGGCAACTGATGTATTATGGGCCGTGGGCCGATGATATAGTTAGAAGAACGGATGGCCATGAGCCCACAAGGTTCTAGAGTGGAGTGGTTGGGAAGACGGAGTGTTGGTCGTCCCCCGACTAGGTGGGATGCCGACATCCGAGCAGGTTCAAATTAGTAGCTTTCATTGAAAAATTCCTACGTCCGACAGTGGACGGATAAAGGCTGCTTATGATGATGATGATGATGCATTTTTGTTCCGTCATTCTTCTTATGTTTTTGCACTCTTAGTTGTTATTATAATATTTTAATTTAATTTCGAAGCGTTTATTCTGTAAGAATCTTTGTTTTTATATTCCGTATGCAAATAAGCGTTGAGTCAACGCGCTCGGAATTGTTTCGGAGAATTGTAAACAGAGCATCTAAAAATAAACTCGGCGTTTGTTAATCCATTTAAATTTAGTTTCGTACCTCCCGCAGTTTATAGTAAAGTAATTTCAATGTTAACTAGTCAAAATTAGAAATAAAAAGAGTTTTAATACAAATGATTGGGTTATAGTAGAGAGTTCTGAAATAAAAGTTTAATTTTATTATTTAAATCATTTAGGTTGTAATGGGTATGTTTGTATGTTCACATATAAAAAACTGTAGAATTGGTTAAATTTGTATAAAGTATCAATCGTAGCAACGTGGGTTAGTAGCTTTATGGAGAACTGTTTTTAAGCAAAAAGCTATTGCCTGACTACGTTCAATACAAGTAAGTGTTACATCAATAAGAAATGCTTAAATATAGCTACATACATTTTTCTCCTTTAAAAATATAAAATTATTTGTTGAATGTAACCTATTCCGTTAAAGCCTACTTTATATTTTTTCCTATGTATTATATTGTCCAGTAGAGGATCTTTTCATTCCTAAAAATGTTTGGAGGACATTGAAAACTTAGTAACGTTTTGAATCTAGCTAGTTATTAACTGTAAAACTGCTCTTCAATTTTGCAGTAAGTGCGATACATGATTTTCTAAAATGGTTATTTTTCTTTAAGACATATTCTTAGCATACGTAACAACATGATTTTCTAAAATGGTTATTTTTTCTTTTAGCATAAGTCTTAGCATACGTAAGTTTCTACGGCCGCATGCATATGTGTTTATATTACAAATTAGCTGCTGTCCGCGACTTGGTCCGCGTTGTAACATATATTTTTTTTATAGAAAAAAATAACTGCCAGTTACATTAGCTATCTTCTAGTGAAAGTCCCGTCAAAATCGGACAAACCATTTCAAAGATTAGCCAGAACAAACAGACGGACATACATACGGACAAATATTAAAAGAAATATTGTTTTGTTATGTGTATCGGTTATATAACACAATGTAACCATTTCATACGGTTATTTTGATTTTATTTTTTGTATTATTTATTTCTATAGGTAATCATACAAACTTACAAGCCACATGTGATTCAGGAGTACAAGTTACACGTATGTCCACTTTCATATTTATAATATGGGTTTTATAGTAATGTAATTACTTTTATTATAATATGCGAATGGAGCTGGAGTGCAGACCGAGGCTTGGCAAACGTAGTATAGGATGCCCTTATTTTTTTTACCGTGGGGAAATGCCTACGTATACCCGTCCTTGCGGGGCAAATACGGGCTATGTCGGACTCGCACCGACTAAAACCACCACGTTGTTCCTTCTTGGCGCCTTAGAGATGGGGTCACAGGGACTCTGCCGCAGTCTTTTGCGACCCCACCAGCCCTGGCCGCCAAAGCGGCCCTATCTCGACCCTACGAGCATCTGCCTCCCTCTGGGCGCGTCGGAACTAACGCGCCCTTCGTTTCGGCCCCTGTAGTTAGGTAACAGACTCCCATGACACTGTTACTTAGGGCCATGGGAGCCAGGAGTTCCCAGCCTACGCATGGACTCCCAGCCCCCAGCGGCGGCCCCGATGGTTAGCTCCGCCACTAGTTCCGTTTCGGCCGCAGAAGGAGGAGGGGTCGACAACACCATGCCGAATGTCCCCTCCTCCCACGGCCCCTCCACACCGCATCGAAGGTGCGGCCCTGCCGAGTCTCGGAGGATAGGGAGAGCGGCATACGAACTACCGACACTCCTCTTTCCCCACGACTCCTCCTTGGTTGCATGAAGGGCGGAGCACCTACCTCCTGCAACTCGTCCCTCGCATCCTCCTATGACTGCCCGCACCCAAAGCCTTTGGGAAAATCCAGCTTACGGACTCACCGCCGCCAGAGTGAGGGGGCAGCAGGGATATGTGGGGCTCCCCGGACCAAGATAGAGCGACCCACCCAGGCGCCCACCCACTAAAATACCAACGGTTGTTCCTTTCTCATGTCGCTGTAGCCGGAGCCGCGGGCGCTGATGACAGTCTTCAGCGACCCCGGCGTGACGTGACCCTCACCTCTCTCGGGCCTCTTCTCTCCGGGTGTGTGGGGACACCCGGAACGTCGCTTTAGGTGCCGTGCCAGAACAAACAGCACGGCACTCCCTCTTGAGCCCTTCTCTGGGCGGCGGGCTCCCTCTTGCCGGCACTCCTCCAGCGTGTGCTGAGCCATCTCTTCCGCACATACGCCACAGTGGTGGCACTCCTCTGTTGGCTTCCTACCGGCACGCTGGTACAGGTACCTCCGGAAGACGTGTTGGTCTCCCCGACGGTGGGATGCCGACATCCGACAGGTTCAAAGTGTTTCATGAAAATTCTACGTCCGACAGTGGACGGAAGGCGCTTATGATGATGATGATGATGCATTTTTGTTCCGTCATTCTTCTTATGTTTTTGCACTCTTAGTTGTTATTATAATATTTAATGTAATTTCGAAGCGTTTATTCTGTAAGAATCTTTGTTTTATATTCCATGCAAATAAGCGTTGAGTCAACGCGCTCGGAATTGTTTGAGAATTGTAAACAGAGCATCTAAAATGAACTCATGCGTTTGTTTATCCATTTAAATTTAGTTTCGTACCTCCGCAGTTTATAGTAAAGTAATTTCAATGTTAACTAGTCAAAATTAGAAATAAAAAGAGTTTTAATACAAACATTGAGGTTATAGTAGAGTTCTGAAATAAAAGTTAAATTTTATTATTTAAATCATTTAGGTTGTAATGGGTATGTTTGTATGTTCACATATAAAAACTGTAGAATTGGTTAAATTTGTATAATGTATCAATCGTAGAACGTGGTTAGTAGCTTTATGGATAACTGTTTTAAGCAAAAGCTATTTGTCTCACGTTCAACAAGTAAGTGTTACATCAATAAGAAATGCTTAAATATAGGGGCTACATGCATTTTTCTCCTTTAAAAATATAAAATTATTTGTTGAATGTAACCTACTCCGTGATAGCCAACTTAATATTGTATTATATTGTATATTATATGTATTATATTGTCCAGTAGAGGATCTTTTCATTCCTAAAAATGTTTGTAGAACATTGGAAACTTAGTAACGTTTTAAATCTAGCTAGTTATTAACTGTAAAACTGCTCTTCAATTTTGCAGTAAGTGCGATAAATGATTTTCTAAAATGGTTATTTTTTCTTTTAGCATCCGTAAGATTCTACGGCCGCATGCAAATGTGTTTATATTACAAATTAGCTGTTGTCCGCGACTTGGTCCGCGTTGTTGTTGTTTCTCATGTCGCTGTAGCCGAAGCCACGGGCGCTGATGACAGTCTTCGGTGACCCCGGCGCGACGTGACCCTCGCCTCTCTGGGTCTCTATCTCCGGGTGTGTTGGGACACCCGGACCGTCGCTTTAGGTGCCGTGCCGGAACAAACAGCACGGCACTCCCTCTTGAGCCCTCTGGGCGGCGGGCGGCGGGCTTCCTCATGCCGGCACTCCTACAGCATATGCTGGGCCATCTCTTCCGCACATACGCCACAGTGGTGGCACTCCTCTGTGGGCTTCCTACCGGTCACGAGGCACAGGTACCTCCCGAAACAGCCGTGTTTCGAGAGAACCTGCGTCGTGCGGAATGTTAGGGAGCCGGGTCCTCTGTCTAGCCACCACTTTAAAATGGGGCGTATGGTCTAAACTTTTCGACGGTCAGCGCTTGGTTGCTCCAGCCGCAGCTCCCAATCCTGGATTGCAAGGGAGCGCAATTTGTCTCTGGTGTAGGACACCTTGCGACAAGGTAGAGTTACGACATTCGCAAAGTGGCCCGTGTGGGCTGAATGAGAATAGCCGAAGCTCGGAAGCGGTTGCGTGCATCAGGGGCGGCCTAAGCCCAGCAGTGGGTTGACACAGACTGAATTACAATATCTATTGCTGTTCTGATAGTAACAATTACGGATTCGACGCGTTGATTCCCAAAAAAAGATAAAAATTTTTTTCAAAGCTTACAATAGTCATGACCAGGGCTGCTGCCAAGCAGTAAGGTCGTTAGTTAGGACAAACACACATAAACACTGAAAGCAAATTTTTTGATTCCCTATGTATTTTAGAAAATGATTACTGGACAAGTTAACTTTTTTGTTGTTGTTTTTTTTAATGTTAAGAGCAATTGCTCTTAACATTAAATTGAGTTAAATACATAGCCTAAACGTAAAACATTTTTATATTTGCGTTATTCAAATACAAACTATTTTTTTTATTTATACTATACAGTCACAATAATTTTAAGAAATATTAGATATAATAGCGCATTATTATAAGCAAGAATAATTTTGCCTCTATGACACTAATGACCTTTTCCTCCATAAATATTTCTTACAAATCCCGACTCATTTCTATCCTGACATTTCATTTCCATTTTGCATATGCGTTTCTCAAAACACCTTTTGAGCTCAGGTTGAGGCCGTGCTGAGTTAAATATTGCTTTCATACATTTCTCCTTTTGAATGGCGCTTTCTGAATAAAAATCAAAGCCGTGGCTTTGAGTTTTCAAAAACATGTAACGTAAAAAACTTAGCCCCTATGTGCTTGGATGAATATCACACGCTTTTGAAATTTTAATTTATTTCTCGATTTATACGTTTTCTGATAAATATTTCACTATAAAGGGATAAAATTAGGGCTTATTGAAAAATAAATCATTACATATTTACCATTACAAAGACCTTAATAAAAGTTTAAATACATCTTAAATAAACTGTTAATACTTTTTTAAATAAAAACAACTCAAACTATGTACTGTCCTGAAGAATAAACAAAAAGTGTCTTCATTTCGATTCCTATATTTCTTATTCATGTGACGCCTCGGTTAGTTTTTCCCTTTCAACAAACGAAATTTATATTTTTAAAATAACATCTAAACTATTAATTTATCGAATAATGTGGCAAGACCGCCGTGCCCTTCTAACCGGAATACAGCACTGTTTCCACACTACTGTTGTCACGGCAGAAATAGACCCCGCCGTGCTTCTTCCTCAGTCGGCTTCCTGTAGAAAGGATAGCTACTAAAGTAAAGTACAAGCCTTAACTACTTGAAGCCCAAAACATTTGGTAAAATATAAATTTTTGTTCCATTTGTGTGCTAAATAACATAACGATGCGCCGCAGTCACTTTATAACAAGCATAAACGAGGCCATATAGAAGTTGTACAAAACAGAAATAGTTAATTTATAATTACTGCCTGGTAACGTAAAATCTGTACTACTGTAGAATTTGCACTTAGCATTATTTTATATTAAAACTTGAAGCCTGATAAACACACTAGCAGTATTGCTAGTAGGGTTTGCTTCAATTTTTTTTATGAAAGGTGTAATTCATTACTTTTTTAACACAAAGGCATTTACAACATTTTTAATAAACTTTAACGCTGTGATCTAATGCAAACAAATAATCTTAAGTATTTAGTCTTTTAATGAAATCTGATGCATAAACATATTTTACACCGTAACATGTGAGAAAATAATAACGTAATTCTTGATGTCCTAATGAATGAATATGAATTTTATAATCCTTTAAGTAAAAGTGATGTAACGTTTACTGCAATCGATTTATAATTAATTTTTAAATTAATAAGTAAAAAGAATACATCTATAATTATAAAACGAGTAGTAAATTCGTTGTAACGCTTGGTCATTTAGTATTTTTCTTATAAGCAAATTCAAGAAATATGCATAGGATACTACATTGTTATGCGACTTATTATAATTTATTATTTCGATTCAGTTATTCGAAACGATTTATATAGCATCTCGTATTCATTTAGTATTGTGCATTAAATGATAATGTGGAAATAAAAGGGTGGTAGATTAATATTACATACAGCGTGCCTTACACATAAGCGGTCAAATTACGTTGTTATATTGCCTTAAGTTTAAAGTGTTTCTTATAATACTTTTATTTCGAAGCGACACCATCTGAGCATTTAAGATTATTAACTGCATCAATATTATTGTATGATTAAATTTAGTCGCATGAAATAGAATAACTAACATAGCTTAATTGTTAATTAATAACATGCATAGTTTGGACAGATACAATTATATTAGTTCAATACAAATATAGTAATTTACTAAGCTAAAGAATTTAATCCAGTCGTTTGGATGGTTGCCAGCAGCTTAAATTCATGAAACATTATTAAACGACGTACGTTTTAATGAAGTATGGTTTTCATTGATAATTCTAACATATATTATAAATACGAATTTTTATAGGAACGGATTTATGTTTGTTACTCTATTATGCCAATGCTTGATGTGTTTTAATGAAACTTTGCAATAACATATAATAAGGCTATAAATTATAGAGAGTACATTATAATACTGCCTCCGTAGCCTAGTGGTATAGGCGTGTGCTTTAGAATCCGGAGGTCGTGGGTTCGAATCCGCGGGACTCAACAAATTTTCATTGTTGTTTTCTAGCTGGTTAGGCAATTTGGGCCGATCACCAATTTGTCTGAAAAGTAAGATGATCCATGCGTCGGATGGGCATGTAAAGTCGGTCCACCCACCAACCCGCATTGGACCAGCGTGGTGGGATACAGTCCAAAACCCCTAATGGATAGGGTGTATTTGGGAGGCCTATGTCCAGCAGTGAACTATCAAAGGCTGATGATGATGATGACATTATAGTATTATGAAAAATATCTTAGAAAGCTGACATAGTTTTAAATCACTCTTTATCACATTAATATGCAGTGTATTTACATCTACAGCAGCGCAATAACATCAATATATTACCATCAGTTCTAGTACTTGTTAGGTGAAAGTCCTGCGCATTAATTTATATTTCATCTTTCTATCGTATGAAACAGAACTTTCAAGTGGACTGTCCAGCTTAATTCTGTTGTTACCGACAGATATCACTTTTTGCTCGCAGCTCATGTTCGCGGCGTAAATTATGTTTTTAAATATTTCTATTATAAACTATAAATTGCGCGTTAAAATGGTTCCAATAAAGCAAAATGAATACCTCATCGACGCACACTTCAATTTTAAACTCAAATGGGATTCGAAGTCCACTCGAATGGGAACAAATTTAATTGCAAACTTCGTCATTTTTATTTTTATTGCGAAGCGTTTTTTACCGAACACTTTTTTTATACGTAATTTTACTTTCGCCTTTTCAATTATAAGCGCATAATTTCGTACCAAAGCGTGAAAAATAATTCTAAGCAAGAAAAGACACTTTTTGATAAAATTATAAAAAAACAATTTATCGCATGACATTTGCTTAATGGAGTCTTACAATTTAGTTTTTTTGTTTACTCAAATTAGTTGATATGCGATTACTTTAGTTCAAGTATCATCAAAACCCACACTCCTTTCCCTTTATTGCATCATAATCTAATAAAAAAAAATAATACGTTACAGAGAGAATAATTTATAATTATTCTATAATATTATATAATAATAAAATTATATATTCCTCTATTGACATTTAATATTGTCTTGGTAAATATAGTCAATGTAAGTGCTTACCAATAAAATATTTTCGAACTAATAATGTATATGTGAAATATTAGAGGTTGTTATTATATAAGAGAATATAAAATATCACTTATCAATAATTAACAGAACAATACTAAGTCTATAAAGCAGGTTAATTGTTGTACTGTAAGAAGAAGTTATAAAAATGTATGCATTGTAAAAAACTGTTTCAACCAGACACCATCATTGTAATTATGAATATCTTCTAAACAAATACCTTTTTTTTTGGATTTACGGGAACGCATGGGCGGCCTATAAAATACAAAGCTCCTTCTAGATAACCTCCTTGGCTGCAAGAAATAGCTAATATTTCAATCTGTACTTCAATTACCTCAAACGACCGGCAGCCTCGATTGTACTAAGTGTCACATCTGTATATTATTACCTAATATGTATTCTTCAGGTTAATATAAGCTAATAGTTGCCTAACTGCCTCGAGCCTAGATCTGGATTGGCGTTGCTTTTAGAAACTCGAAGGTTCGAATCTGCAGGGACTCAACAAATTTTTGCTTGTTGTTTCCAAGTTGTTAGACAGTTCGGGCCGATACTAATTGTTAAATAAGTAATGATCCATGCGTTGGATGGGCATGTTAAAAGGCGTCCACCACTCATCGCATTGAGACCAGCAGTGGTGGTTGACGTCCAAAATCCCTAATGGATAGGTGTATGAGAAGCTATGTCCAGCAGTGGACTACATAAGGCTGATAATAGATGATGATGATGATGAATAAGTTGCCAAAAGGACGTAACGATTTGAGGTAATTTATCGCATCATGAACACATTTTTATAGAACTCACAAAATAGGGAGATTCATCTCCGTTTGTCATGCATAACCGATGAAAATACGTTGTTAAATATGAGCACATAATTGTTATACATTTAACTATATGAGCTGAAGATGAGATGGGTTTTTTTACCCTAAATATATTTATTTGCTAACAGAAACAAGTTAATTGTATTTGACTGAAATATTTTTAAAACTGCAAGTGTTTCACGAATGAAGTTAGCAGGTCGAGTAACTTCACAATAATTAATTAATTAAGCGCCGAAGCGCAAAACTGCTTTATTATCTTTATGAAAATTAACTTTATGAAGTACTGGGACCTAACAGAAGAATTTTCTTCAAGGAAGCTTTGATATTCTTCCAAAAGCTTTACTCTTTTCTTCAGTATATATAAATTTAGCTCAGCGGCGTGTGTGGTTGATTCAAATTCCCCGTAGACTAAATAAGTTTTCGTTGTTGCTTCCTTGTAGATATTGGTAAAACACTTGTTAACATAATCACTTGTTTCATAAAAAAACTGTTGATTTTTGTTTATACATTTTTCACAACTTTTGCGTTCTTATTAAACACAATGACATATTCTATAATATCTAAGAACATATATCTCAAAAGTTGTCTCAATTAACAGGCTCAATTAATACTTATATTAAAAGAGGATTTTTTTGTTTGTTTCGACTAGGCTCCGAAACTACTACACTGATTTAAAATATGCTTACAACATTTTATGTATTTTATATATATACATTTTATACAAAGTTATATAATCCTTTTGTAACATTTTCCCAAGGGTATTTATGATCCAAAAATCTAAAATAAACTCGAGCAGAGCTGTGGAGGGACTGCTAGTAATTTATAATATTGTGAAGTCAATAAGTTCTCCCTTTGACCAGAAATTCTTAACCAACAAACTATCACTCTAATAGGTCTATATTGTAGCATAGATATATTTTCAATTATTCAACTATTTGTATTAGTAGAAATAGTGACTGTAATAATATTTGCAGGCCATGCTTAGTAATGCTGTCATTATGTCTAAGCTTACGAACCTAAAACAGATTTAACTATCTTGATAAAAAAAATAGATGACGCCGGTGACAAACAGTATTAGGCGTAATTGATCAAAGATATTATTATTTTTTAATGTATTTAATCAATCGACAAAAAACTACAGCTACATAAATGATACATGAAGGCTACGTCTTGCTACGCCGTAGTTTAGTCAGTAGGAGCGCATACTGTACGAAGGCTCGATACATAATAAAATGTAGTCTCAAAATAACATATGACTTCTTTTTTTCTATGAATAAAATTATGATCGTTATGATCGTAAACCCTTACTATATTACTTGAAAATTTAATAAAAAGGAATTAAAAATCACAACGACACTTTAATAAACTAAAATTTGCTACTGCTTTACGAAAATTTTCAACATGGAAATTTAAAAGGCATGTGGGTGAAGTTCCATTGAATGACTGTAAAAACTAGGGCATGCAAAGTAATTAGAACGTCAAGTAAAATACTAACTAATAACTAGTGGTATTTTAATATAACGAACGTCGAAATATATTTTGATAAGTGGATATCTTTTATATTCTGAAAAAAACGTGGGTGTGCACTTATGTACACCTGATAGAAATTATACCTTTTTGCGTAATGAAGGAGGTATAACTTCAAAAACAATACATGACGTTTTCTTATTTTCTATATCTATATATATCAAAGAAAAACGTGTACGTTATACTATTTATAACTGAAAAACCGCTGGACCGATTAGGCGGATTTTCGGCGGATTATAAATTGAATTTAGTGCGGATGTAGCTTAGAACTAGATGGACATAGGACACTTATCCCGGTTTTCTTCTTCTTTCTGACAACATGTGGATTGTTCCATATTAAAACGTTACAGGTACATTGCAACGTTGAATATTACAATTCAAGTAGGTCCATAGAATACATCTGCAAATATGTCATGAAATGCAGCGATATGGTGTTTTTTGGGTACCTCCAATGAGAAATATGTAATTTCGCGCTATTAAGCTGGTCGGTGTCAACTATAATTAAATGATTTCGTCTATATTCGCGTTTAGTAGGTAAAAAATACATTTATTATTACTATACTATATATAATATATGACATATTATTTGTTGCATCTAAGGCAGAACAAGGTATGATGTTAACTAGTTAGAAAGACTAATAGAATTGAAAAGAAAAAATCAGAATTGTTATTTTCTTTCGTGAATTGAATTTTTATGTTTTTTTAACGGTACAACGGCCCTAACGACTAAAATTTTCACTTTCTATAGAATCTACGATTAAATATATTGATAAAATCGATTTTTTTTTCGAATATGTACATCATTTTTAATTTCTGACGGTAATGTCACCATCATAGCTGACTCTATTACTCTACTATATACTACTATTTGTCTAACTACTATTTAAAAACCCTAACATGTGATTTATATTCTCGGGTAACTGAGAACCCTCTACTCATGGTTAGTAATTTACTAGTACGCTTGGTACTAAGAATTTTTCATATTTTAATAACCGATGTGTGATGTGTGTGACCTTTACTAAAACAGGAATACCGTTTTTGTCTCTTCGTCATTATCAGCCTGTGTGAGTCCACTGCTCGACATAGGCCTCCCCTAATGTACGCCTTTTCCATTAGGGAGTTTTTGGACCATCATCACACTACTCCAATGCTAGTTGGTGGGTGTTTTTTCTTTATTTTATTGTGGATAAGTTAATTATTCAAAAAAGACAAAGCCTTATGGGATTTTTTTTATGGCATACGCAAACAGACGAGCAGTCGGGCCTCCTGATGTGAAGTGGTCACCGACGACCATAAACATTGGCCATACCAGTGGTATCCCCAACGCGCTGCTTACCGTGAGACATAGGGTGTTAAGTCTCGTTTACCCAGTAAATACGCTGGCTACGGTGCCCTTCAAACCGGAACACAGCAGTGTGAGAACACTGCTGCTTCGCGGCAGAAATTGGCACCGTGGCGGTACCCACCCAGACGGTCTCCTGTAATCAGTGGACCTACCACCGGTCGAGGTTTACCTTTATTTTGAGTCATTTTAATCTCAAAACGTCAAAAACATCACCTCCAGATTATAACCAGAACGTAACAATTTTCGACGTCAATTATTTAGCAACACAGCTTTTCGGAAGCGGCAACTGCACTCATTAGTGTATCTTGTTACATTACTGCAGTGAAAACGTTGAAAGGATGCCTAAAATATTAAATATAGTAGCGACAGACGCTGTTCGCTTTCATGTCGGGCATTTACTTATAATGAGTCGAAAAGTAAATGTGTTGCGTTTCTTTTTAATATGTACCGTATTATTATATTACATCGCTTTACACTAAGGAAAAAGTCATAGTGCTACTAACTTTTCATGTAAAAAAATGTTAATAAAGTAAGAGTTATTAAACAATAAATATGAGTTTATTCAATTTTTAGCGGTGGCTGTAATTTGCTGATGATGTAAAGTTAAATCTTTTTTATTGTTTTTGTGAGATGTGATATATATACAAATTAATATAAGAAAAATATTTTCACACTATCCTCTGCAAAATTATTTTACGCTATTATTTTATTTTATGCTTATTTGCCTACACTCATGTCACAAAAGTGTAATATATTTCATTCTGTGCTATATGTTTTGCTGTTTCTATAAATAAAATATTTAAACATGACAAGTGCTAAGTTAATGAAGGATTTGATATCAAAACTGTCATAACAATTATATAGAGACTGAAATAAGACATGTTATTAAATAAAAAATACTGTATTTTTAGATTTACAAGTGTATTATAAGAAAGAAAAGGTGTACATGTATTTACATCTCAGACACTTGATACATAAAGATCTAGCAATTTATAATTACTGAGATAACTAATAACTGTGCGATTAAAGTGTATTCCCTGACCTTTCCAAGGCCTATAATTGTATGGATCTTGAGTTATTGCATGGTAATTGAAAATTCTGCCGCGTAAGCAGGGCTTGGTTTGATTTATTACATCCCTCATTTCGTCCTTCACCTCCCTTCCTTGTATATGTACAAGTGTTCGTTTATGTCGCGTATTTTCATAAGATCTCGAAGTGCAAAAAGTCGTAAAAATGTACATTACATTGGTAAAATAGAGTTATTCAATATTGTAAGTCAATATTGCCTCATTAAAAATTTAACAAATTTCTTAATTAGCAGCTTTTTACATAATTATTGACTGTTACGCAGGCTCTATGATATCATGAAAAATTCGGTAAACGATATTTTATACAATTAAGCATAACATTCAAACTAATTGCACAAAACTCTTTTCCTCGTTAATTATATAATACGACCGACCCAGAATACGACCTAACAAATAAAAAAAGATTTCGATTCAAGTTCATACATAAATAGCCGGCTTGTTCCTTTTTCATTTGGTGAAAATAAACCTGCTCTCTAAATTTAAAGGCCAATACGAAAGCCTACAAGCACGAGTACCGGGAAAAAGCGAATATTTACCAAATCACGTTGGTTGTTTGTGCTCACAATTAAAATGAAAACTACGCAATTTCTGCATGACCCCGTTCCCGCATGTTTGCGTGCGCGTCGGCGAAAGCACCATTTTTATTTGTTGCTCCGATGCAATTCTACCTATGTTGCATTCGTGATTCATCGTTTGAAAAAATATGATAAAGAGTTAGTTTAACAAACCATATACTAATTTTGTTACATTATAACTTGTAATTGATGCAGTGATATTGTTTAACAGTGCGGCGGATAAGACCTCATTTATGATTTTAAAATGAAATTCGATGTTGTTCTATATATATTCTGTAGATGGTACAAGCATAATTTGTTGTGAAAATGAGAAAGTAACCTATTTTGTAAATATATTATGGTGTGATGACATTTCTATATACTAGACAATCGACTGCCTTCGTAGCCTATAGACTAGTGGTAAGGGTTTGTGCTTTAGAGACCGGAGGTCGGGGGTTCGAATCGTGCGGTGACACAACAAATTTTCATTGTTGTTTCCTAGTTGGTTAGGGCAATTTGGGCTGATCACCCAATTGTCTGAAAAGTAAGATGATCCGCGTCGGATGGGCTGTAGAGATGTAAAATATCGGTCCAACCCACCAACCCGCATTGGACCAGCGTGGTGGTCATACGGTCCAAAACCCCCTAAAGGATATGGGTGTATTAGGGGAGGCCTATGTCCAGCAGTGGACTATCTCAGGCTGATCATTAGACAATCGGCAAAAGTATGTGATCAATATTATAAGTAGTTCGTAATAAATCGTTATCATCATAATATTGAAAAGAGTTTTATTTTAAGGTAAAGAATGGTATTCTCTTGTTGTTATTTCTATTTGCAAAAATAAATATTAAACGTGAATCATTCCATATTATAGAAAACATTGAATATTATAATTTTATATTCAAACGTTATTACAGCAAACTCAAAAATACTTCTTCCCAAATAAAAGGTAAACAATAAGTAAATTGCTTTCAGAATGTCTGCGCGGTAGATAGGAAACCACAAATAAACATGAAAGGTTTGCGTTACTAAGACCGCAGTACAGTATTCTATTTCAAATTTTAAAGTCATTTGTTTTGCAAAGAATAAAATAGCAATGAGAGATCTATCTAGTATGATCGATAAAAAGATTGTTGCATAGTTAGTCTAAAGACGAGAAAAATGTTAGTTTCGATGAAAACGATGATTTTACAAACAATTAAACTATTAAAATTATCGCGATACATTGCGTTTAAAATATGTTATACAAACGACTGAACTCACGTGAAATCGGTATTGTCGGCACCAACACCGATTTCACGTAAGTTCAGCCGTTTCTCGCACATATTTTACAAACTCAAATTGAAAAATTCGTTGATATGCAAAGCATCTTGTTCTTTTAAAAAAATGAGAAATTGTAAGAGCCATGGTTACGATGAAAGTAAACAATATATACCACTCATAATTTCTGAAATATTTCATTTATTAATACGAATACTTTAGATACAATATAAAAACAAAAAAATATTTTTTATTTATTTCAAAGACAATTTTGACCAACATTTTAATCATCGTAGCGAGATCGTTAGGCCATTTTGAAAAAAAATATTACATATATGATGCAACATGCTTTAAATAATTTAAAAATTTCTTAATGATAAACATGTAACCGTACATGTGCTCAGCATAGCAAACAAAGTAAATTTTTAGGGATTTACAAAATTTTGCTTTTAGTTTAAAAGATGGCAAATGATATAAATTTAGTGTACAGTAAACAACCTTTTGAAAGCGAAAAAAATCACTTTTATGACATAGGTTAAAGAAGCATAATTATAGTAAAATTTTCTTTTTTTTCTTACTTAAAGGACATAACGATGTAAAGCTTTTAATAATTATTAAAAACTGGTGTATGCGTTAAAGTAGAAGCGAATGTCTATCATGTTCATTGTAATTATGTTTCACTTTATCTATAGCCTAGTGGTAAGGCTTGCGCTTTAGAAATTGGAGGTCGTGGGTTCGAATTTGTGGAGCTCAAAGCTTTTCCTTATCGTTTCCTAGTTGGGTAGAGTGATGCCGGCTGGTCACCCGATTGTAAATTAAGATGATCGATGCGTCGGATGGGCATGTAATGTCGGTCCAGCGCCTGATCATTCTCCCGTCGTGTCGGTATATATCTGACAAGGAGGGTAAAGGGAGAGTTAGTACACCTGTGCGTATACACTTGTGCACTATAATATCTCGTGCGCAGTTGATTAATCTCTAATATAGATCGGCCGTGTAGTCGGAATCGATTAAGACATTATATGTTTCATAAAAATTACAGTTATTTTTTCAAGTTCTTCCTCAATCTTACTTTGAATAGAATTCGGCTAAGAAAAGCAGCAGCTTCACCTACTCTCTAGCAGCTGAGGGCACTTGTAGTAGTTACCTTGTTTCCACGTTTGTTAACAATAGGTTGTTGGGATTTAATGATAGGTCAGGAATTTCGTAGTTGAGTTTTAGGTATAACATAATTTAAAATTTTATAAAGGTATTGCATTACAATGCATATTTTATGATTGAGGGTGCAAACCGTTAATAACTGTAGGTAATAAACACAATTCGGGTATATTAAAAAACATCGTTCTGGTATAATTTTTTTATCTTTTATTAAATTTAATTATTAATTTGTAATAAATTACGTCAATAAAATATCTAGTACTTCAAATGATCAAGGATTCAAAAATAGTTAAAGTTGTTTTACGCTATGAAATGAAATAAAATAACTGAATTGATATTAAACGCCCCCGTAGTGTAGCGGGTCTTGCTTTATAACCCGTAGGTCGTGAGTTCAAATCCCGGGGGAAACAACTTTGTGTTGCGTTGTTTTCTGGTTGTTTAGGCCAATTTGGGCTGATCACCCAAATGTCTAAAAAGTATGATGATCCATGCGTCGGATGGGCATGTAAATAGTCGGTCCACCCACCAACCCGCATTGGACCAGTGTGGTGGGATACCATCCAAAAAAACCCGTAATGGAGAAGGCGTGTATTAGGGGAGGCCTATGTCCAGCAGTGGACATAGTACATAGGTAATAGGTAGTGTAACACAGGCTGATGATGATGATGAATTGATATTAAGTACTAATTAAGTTGTTTCATTAAAATACTTAAATACTTTATAAAAACTTATTACTTATTTAACTTACTTAAAATAAACTTCATAAAACGCAAACTTTGAGAAAGAGATTTCTATGACTTTTGACAAATCGTTTGAAACTGTGATCTCTGATGTGTATGTGTCTGTATGTGTTAAATATGTTTTTAATGGTATACGAAAAAATTAGCTAAGAGCATGTTGACATAAGCTATATAGGCCCTTTGTTGATATCTTTGTTAGCTTTTTGTAGTTTCCTTCTTTTAGTTATCATGCACTGTAATAATGTATTTAACTTAGAAACCTGTTAATATTAGATAAAAATATCAAAAGAAGTTGCACCTGCTTGAAATTACTGTTACTTTTTGAAATTCCCCCGTTAATTTAAATTTATTGGCTGCAGAATTCGTCTAGTACAATAGGTCAGTTCTGATTTGCTTTTCAATCCACAAAAACGGATACCACAAAATTTATATGATTTATTTTTTCATTACTTTTAAAAATCCCGGGAATTTTGTAGAGGTAAAGTTTTATTGAGGTAAAAAGTAGGGCATGCAAAGTGATTAAAACGTCAAGTAAATTGCCAGAGCTAAAAGGATTTCAATATTGCTCAACGTTCAAAGGAATCTCAGGTAATGAGAAAATCAATATTAAAAAATATATTATATTTTTAAAGGTACTTGAGAGACAGACAAAGCTAGTCTTTATTCAACTCAAGAATATTCTGAATATTTAACTTTATACCTTTTATTTCTTTTATTCACGCGATTATTATACATATCAAATCCACTAATTTACGGATTTTTCGCGTTACTTAAATATAGTAATATAGTAATAAGTTAGTGTATACCAACTTTGTCTGCCCATGATCATGGATGCTGAAAAGAATCCGAAACGTCGGGAATAAATATATTTAAGTAACGCGAAAAATCCATAAATTAGTGGATTTGATATTTATACGTTTTGTTCAAAGTAGCAGAGAGTATTTTCTTGAAGTTTACCTAAGTGTTACAAAGTAATCTTTTGTACTGTTTAAAACAAAACCATCTATTAGCACTTTACATTGAAACAGTACGAGCCGTGCCCGAAAGCGTAAACATATCATTGACAAGTTTTTTGAAATTTTGTTGCGAAGATAAGATCTGCGTAAGGTTAATTATGAAACGTCATATGCCAAAGCTCTCGAAGTACAGCAATTAAATTATATTAAGAAATAAATATGTCTTCTAAACATAAAAACAGTACAATGTTAAAATGTAATGTACCCAAAAAATGTCCCTACTCCTTAAGGTAATATCAATTTAAAATGACACATTTACTAATTTTCACTCATAATTTATATTTCTAAATATTTCTTATAAAGAAAATATCAATATCTTAGTTTGTAGATTCAAAACAGATTATGTTATATAACATAAGTTTATAAGTTATCTAATATTTTAGTAAATATAAACTATTTAGATGTTGGACGACTTTAACTCCAATTTATTTTGATTTATTATCTTATTAGCCTCCACTCCCTCGGTAACGATTGTTCTAATTTTGCGTCTTTGGTAGCGTCTGGAGTTAAGTTATTTTTAAAAATTACTAATATTTGCTTTATATTTTTGGGAAAATCATTACAAGTTTACGACTGCAAATTAAGCCGAGTTTAAAAAAGAAAGTTTTTTATTTAATGTCAAACCATTCTGTGTCCAAAATGTTTACATTAGTTTGGCACATTATGAAATTAATAAATAGAATTATTAGTTAGATAACTTGATGCAAAATTTTAATTGCATTGTTGAAATGTTAACAATCCAGGTTCACTATTAGAAGAAAAAGACAAATTATGTATTGATGTCATGATTTATATCAATCTTCAGCAGCTGTATATCTAAGATCATGCCCTAGGATGGATTAATCGTCATCATCAGCCATTCGATAGTCTCTGCTGCATAGGATCTCACCTAATAACCTATCCATATATATATATGTATGAGAAAGTGAAATGATTAGTATGAAATTGATTATGTCTCATTACAATTGATATCGGAATGGTTTTATAACGAATGAATTAACATCAACATTCATTCTTATAATTACATGCTCGTCGTCAAATACGCCATTTTGATGTTGTTAACTCGGTCCTCCTTTACTTAAGTTTCTTCCATAGTTCCAGCGTATTTAGGGAGTGCTCGCATATGGGAACGTTTGCCTACTAAAGCTTTCGCCGTTAACAAACAAACAGTCAGTCGCTTTTATTGTCAAACCTAAGTAGGAAAATAATTTAGAAAAATGTTTATAGTAAAGCTAAGTGAAAGATAAGAAAGAAGCTTTAGAAAGAAAATCTATTTATTCGCTTATTCAATTAAAATATTAGCCCAAATTTAGGCATAGTTATGGTAAGGACACTAAAATTTATAAACACTGGACTCTTTTTAAAAAATGAAAAATCTTTACGGTAATCTATTCGTAATTGATTTGAAGACAAAATTTACAATTATTTTTCTGTAGTAATAGATTTATTTATTAAAAAATTTAAACTAATGCATGTGATGCACTTATATCTTACAACTCCATTTGCGCCAAAACTCAACCTTATTGGTTATTCATTGCGTCAAGTATGAAAACTGTCAGCTGTCCGCCAATAAGAACTCACTCCTGGCACCATTAGTGTCTGCGACTTCCATAATCATCATCACCTGTGTTAATCCACTGCTGGACATGTACTTCCCTAATGCACGCCTTTTCCGTTAGGGGGTTCTTGGACCTTTCAACCGCATCCTACGCATGTATCATCTTGCTTTTCAGACAATTAGGTGATGGGCCCAAATTGTCCTAACTAACCAGAAACACTAACACCGACAATTATTAGATAATTATTGAATCATTCGAACACTTTTTTTCTTTATTTTTTAACGTTGTTTTCCCACGAGAATGAACCCTCGACCTCCGGTTTATAAAGTATGGGTCAACACCGCTAGGCCACCGAGGCGGTAGGTCTGTGACTTTGTGTGCTAAATTTCATTGCTTTAATTTAGAATATCTTTCAGTAAAAAAGATTAAAAGTCAGTGTAGCACTAACTTACTACACTAGTAATTTATCAATATCTTATGTTGTAATAAGTTAATTTAATCAATGATTGGGTACTGGAACTTAATTTGTAATATTCTCATATTTTAGAGTTTGGTTTAGTTGGTTTTAAAACTGTGCTGAATATCGATTGTTGTGTAACTAAATGGGTTAATCCTTTAATCGTATTTAAGACAACATAATTGAATATTATTATTTTTCTTGTTTCGAACTATAAAAAATTATCTGTTCTAGGTATATCAAAATATGTACCGTGGTAGGTCCCTTTTACATGAGATCGTCTGGTGGTACCACTGCGGTGCTTAATTCTACCGCAAAGCAGTAGTGTGAAAACACTACTGCGTTCCGGTTTGAAGGGCTCCGTAGCCAGCGTAATTATTGGGTAAACGAGACATAACATCTTATGTCTCACGGGAGGCAACGCGTTGGTGATACCAGTATTGCCAATGTCTTTGGGTGTCGATGACCACTTTCCATCAGGTGGGCCTGACTGCTCGTCTGCCTGCGTTTGCAATAAAAAAATGTATGTAACGTTTAGTAATTTTATATTTAAAGAATATGCGATTATAAAAAGGCTTATTTAAAGTTCATACTTCTTTTCAAAAATTGTTTCGTAAAATTGTCAGCGAATGTGATGCACAAAAGTAATATAAACCTTTAATATTAATCATTGAACGTATATTAATCAAGGTAATTTGTGAACCTCACCTAATTGCTTTAATGCGCGGTAAACAGGGTCTAAATTGACACGGGTAATTGCAAACAACGCCGACCTTTAATGAAATCGATTAAACTTTAGCATTGCACGCGTTTCAAAATATATACCCAATTAGAACAGCTTACGGTTCTACGTGGTCGCTACGTCGTAGCAGCGTAGCACGTCGTGTAGAACATTGATGTAACCATATTGAGTAAAAGCGTCACGACCGGATGGTGACATCCGGTCACTGTCGTTAAACCTATAACGCTATTAAGACAAATTGTTTATGAAACCTTTGTATACAACTTGATGTATAAAAGATAATGTTATAACTTATTATTTATTATTAGTCTGTGTAATAGGTGAACGTGAAAGAGTTAATATATAGAGAGAAACTATGATTACCGAATTGACGCATCTACTTGTCAAAATGTTGCTATGTATCGAAGTTAAGGGGTTAAAGGGTAATTTGATATAGAAAGGGTAAAACTACAGTTTTTTTATAAACTTAAATTAACGTTTATTATCTTAGATATTGTTTGCAAAAATATGTCCAAAACTTTCAGTCGTTTCGAACGAGGACCTTGTCGGCCTCTTTAATTAATAATTTATTGTATCTGTTCAACTGCGTTCACACTGCAGTGTTAATGACTGCAGTAGCCGTTTGTAACGCGCTATTCTGAGAGCTTAATTTGCTTTAAGGCTACTAAACGGCTACTACTCTATAAGCTCTATTTTAATATATTCATATACATTTCCAAAAAAGTATTCATAAAAATTAGCTTTTAATTAAAAACTTTTAAGTTTAAATCGTTATTTTATATGTAATAAACGCTTAACCTTTTCTTTGCATTCGAAGGCAGACGAACAGTCGGTCCACCTAATGTTAAATGGTCAACGACCATAGACATCAGCAATGCCAACGGTACCAAAGCGCTACCTACCGTGAGACAAAGGATGTTACGTCTCGTTTGCCAAGTAAATACGATGGCTATGGTGCCCTTTAAACCGGAAGGCAGTAGTGTTTTCACACTAGTGTTTGCGACAGAATTAGACACGCAGTGGTACCAGCTCGGACGACCCTTTTTTAAAAAGGGGATATACCGTACCTTCAATACCTCCTTTTCTTTATTTAAACAAAAATATTAATTTTTACAGACGAAGGATTTTCGTTGAACTCAAACTTTTAAAAATAAAATAGTAGGCAGCATTAATGAAGCGTGCGCTTTCATTGCTTCTGAATCATTTATTTCATCAGTCCATTCGATGTGAGGCCTAAAAACTAAACAATGAGATTTCCGTCCTATTATTGAAGCACAACAACCCTTTGTTAACAACCGTACAATATAATTCACTGCCCCAAGTGCCCTTAGCTACCAGAGATGAAACGAAGTTACTTCGCTCCGTTCTATAGCCGAGTTTTAGTTGAATATAATTAAAACTTTCCTTATAAAAGAGTTAGAATAAACCAGGATTTCCTATATTAGCAATAACACTTTACATGAACGACGTTTTAGTAAAATCCTTTCATTTAGTTATAAGTATCATTAAATAAAGCTTGACATTAAACAATCGAGACTTGATTTTTTCGCGAAAAAGCATTAATTCTATTTTAAGAGCCGTTTATAAGGCTCTTAAAATAGAATACATGCTTTTCAGCAGCGTTTTCTACATTCAAAATACATTCTCTTTTCTATATTTGGAATATAGCTGAAGGGACGCCTAATAAAAGTTTTAAAATTATTACAAAACTATTTTTTATGGTTTTTATATTTCGTCTTACAGGTGCTCCGGACAAAACCTGTGAGCATGGTCGTGCAATGGAGCGAGGTGAGGACCGCGTGGCAGGACAGCGACTTCATAACGGAGTGTCTGTGTTGGCACAATGTTTATAGGCAACGGCACGGGGCCCCCCAGCTGTATATGGCGCCAGAGGTATGCCTATTGATTATTAAAGCATCAACAGAAAAATTGTTTAAAATGGTAGCTCCTTTTCTGACAAGGGACCGACTCGTAAGGAATAGTATCATTGCGGTACCATTGCGGTGCTATTTCTGCCGCAAATGAATAGTGTCTTAACACTACTGTCTTCTGGTTTAAGAGGCACCGTATCTAGAGTAATCGCTGGGTAAACAAGACGAAATATGTCACCTCGGGGCGGTGACCGGATTATGGCATATTACGATGCTTTTCGTATCATTTATCAGATGAAGATGCCGCTTGTCTCATCAATCTTACCAATAAAAAAATTATAAACTAACTTGTTACAAGTCTTCCAGTTAAGATATATATATATTAGTTTTATTATATTAAATTTTTACACGTTACTTTCACATAGGCTGGCCTAAAGCCACAGGTTACTATTATTATAGTTCAGACTTACAGTTCTAAGTTAAAGCATCATTCAAAACTTCAGTGTAATTGTTGTAAACTTGTATAAGATATATGAATCCCAGGTCTTATTATAATTAATGGTTTAATGTCGATATTTTTAAAAGGTGCAATGAGCTGGAAAACGATATAAAAGTAAAGCTTTCCCGATTTCCGACAATATGTATAACATATTATTCTTTTCGATTTAAGAGTAAATTTAAATACGTAATGCATAGCAACAACATTAAATATTTATAAATGTTTGTAGTTGCTATGAAATCTACGACTTTTAAAACACGACAATGAGTAACATTGTCAAGGCGCATCTGCTTTTACTATAATAATTTGGTACTTTTCTCAACGTGCCTATCTAAATTCCATTAGACGTTTTTACATCATAAGCCTGTGATAGTCCACATAGGCCTGCCCTAATACACCCCCCATCTATTAGGGGATTTTTGGACCGTATCCACCACGCTGGTCCAATGCGGGTTGCTGGGCCGACTTTTTACATGCCCATCCGACTGCATGGGTGATCGGTCCAAGTAGCCCTAACCAACTAGAAACAATGAAAATTTGTTGAGTCCCCGCAGGATTCGAACCCTCACAATTAATTTATCAAAATTACATTAAGTACTACTATTGATTTTTTGTGAAAAATTACCATCTATCACTTTCAATTGATTCCACTGAAAATCCAGGATTCACAGAGTCTGAAAATCAGAAAGTTAAGCTACAAATGGATTAGAGGTGTATTAGAGGGCCTATGTCCTGTGGACTTTCACAGGCTGATGATGTATGTATGTTTTATGTAATTGAGAGAATAAGGTTTAGCATCTCTAATTTTTGAAAACATAGTTTTCTTACCAAAACATGCAATAGGAAATAAATAAGTAAAAATAATAACAATAATAAATTGCATGTGTGTCGTACAGTGCAAGTGTATAGTTAGTTTGACGAAAGTTTTAGACATTAATTTGCCATTAGCTCAAGTGCCAGATTTTTGTGAAGAAAGCAAAAACTTTTTTAAGTGATATTTAAATGAATTTACCGATTTAAAGTTTTTTAATGGTGGGGGAATATCGCTTTAGAACTTGGTAGCTGCGAAACGAAAACCACCACGGAATGCTGCAGTATTGTATTTTGGGTACATAAGACGTGTAGCTGCTCCAACCATACGTTGAGATGAGCTAAGTTTTTCATATAGGTTCGACGGTTCTCTAGTTGTAACTAAGGAAAAAATCTTGAGAGCTTTTTTTTATTACAAATATCATGCTTCTATTGGTGAGCGTTAAAATAACTAATACAACTCTAATAGACTTTCGTATACGCGAAGACGATAAAAGTAGCTTAGATTAAACATTTAGCTAGCGACATAAGACAGTATCTTACGACACTTCTACACAAACGATGTCTATAAATACGAGAGTGGTCCTCAAAAGAAACATTTAGCCACTCGTTTTTTATCGAGGTATTATATACACTAAAATTTTATTATTACTGCCTCCGTAGCCTAGTGGTAAGGGCGTGTGCTTTAGAAACCGGAGGTCGTGGGTTCGAATCCTGCGGGGACTCAACAAATTTTCATTGTTGGTTAGGGCAATTTGGGCCGATCACCCAATTGTCTGAAAAGTAAGATGATCCATGCGTCGGATGGGCATGTAAAAAGTCGGTCCACCCACCAACCCGCATTGGACCAGCGTAGTGGGATACGGTCTAAAACCCCCTAATGGATATGGGTGTATTGGGGGAGGTCTATGTCCAGCAGTGGACTATCTAGGCTGATGATGATGATGATGATGAAAATTTTATTGTTTTTAATATCCCTGTAACATAATCCCGTAAAGGTTTATCTTAATACTGTTGATTAAAACTATATGACTATTTTGTTACTTGACCTGTATCCAAACATGATAAGGTTTAGTTATTTCACGCCAAGTCTAAAAAGGGTCTCTAATCGCTTCAAAACTTAATAAGCACTTATACAATCCCTAGTTGACTGCAAAATAATATGTATAAGTTTTTTTCGTCAAAAATTATATGACTCTGATTAAAATCTGTGTTTTATTTGACAAGAATATACTTTTCTTTATGCAAATACGATAATCCTTACAATCCTAACGAGTGTACATTGTATACATGTATATTATTACAGCGGTAGCTGACAATTTATCTAAGATTATTTATCGCGTTAAGATGTTGTTTTTTGAAAAAAAATTAACGCATTTCCGAACAAACTTTATCTTTTAATGCATATAACTTTTACGGTCCGGGATAGTGGATCCCATACATTGGTATTACCTGTTTACTAACATAATACTATCTTATAATATCAAAATATATACATTATATTTATCTATCTTTATATATATATATATATATATATACATAAAAGAGATTCCAACTCGACTCATTACGATATCTCTATATAACCATAAGGCGTAGCGACTTGAAATTTGGGAGGAATATTCCTTTCGCCGAGTAGTGGTCAACGGATTTTACGAAATTCCACCTACAAGGGGGGGTTGGGGGTTTAATAGTTATTCATAAAAGTACCTACAAAGTAAAAAAAATATTATATATGTTTATAAAATTGTGTTAGTTGTAGGATGTTGGTATTCGCTTTGTGGTCCCAATATATTCTGCACTTGTAGAAACCTGAGAGTCGCAGTCTCAGAGCAGCTAGAAATTTACAGGAAATCAATATAACGTAAGTAGGGGGTCTACCCAACACGGAAAAACATGGCAAGGCGTCTACGACACAAAAAAGTTTGGGAAACTCTGCTGTAGTGCATACTAGAGTCGAATAAAATATAGAGCATTTGTAAACAACGTTACTTGTAGTAACTTTGTGGCGCATTGCATTAACAAGAACGCTATGAAGTCTTAATCCATAGAATAGCAGGTTTCAGAGTTTCTAAAAGCTATATTTAATTAGCCTGGGGATACATCTAAGTAGTAACGCAATAAACTTATTACTAGTGCGGCGTTTTTTACTTTTTCTACTGCATTGGCCATAAAAAGACACGCGTCTTCTCTCCAAGGACATATTTTTTTTACTTATGGCTTGATGGTTTTATATTACATTTATTTTCATTTTATTGATATGGTAAAACCCGTATATATAAATACCCGTTTTAGTATCACTAAAAATTGCAATGGATCTCAATATTTTACTTATGGCTTAAAACTAAAAACAGAAAAAATGTTTTAACCTTAAAGGATAATTCATAAGGAATGTACTATTGTGGTGCCTATTTTAACGTAAAGATATATTTAAAATTCTACTGTCCTAGCTTAAGTTATTTCGATTTCTGTCATTTCAAGAATCGTCGAAAATGTTTTCCACTATCATTCACTCAAGCATACGTCAACTCTTCCGATTTTCACCATACGAGAGAATTCACTTGTCGCGAGATGATGGGGGCAGTGGGTACGCTAAATATTTTTATTAAGAACTTACTTTTAATAATAAAGTGTCTTGTCTTATCTTTTGTTATAAATAAGGCTTTGTTTTAAGTTATGTTTTTTTCAGCGCAATTTTCAAAAATAATGACCGTAAATTTTAAGGATGCGCACATACACCGTCACGAAAACCCGGCACCGTGAAGTTAGCTATAGTCAAAAGATATTCTTTTCTACAAATGTAGAATAAGGCGAAAGATAACATTTATTTTTTTATTATCTTGTTACGCTAAAGAAATATAACTTTTAACGCGTGTATATAACTAATAATGCACTTGTAAACCTAACTCACGAGTTTTACAAGTGAAAGTCATGAAAAAATATGCATCGCTTTGTGTCGTTTCGATTTACATCGCGTAATTCGGGAACCTATCATACCGTCCGTCTTAGGCTAGCCGACTTGAGAACATACGTCTAATAGGGTCAATGAATAACTAACAATATGGAGCTAGTCTGCTTATCACTTCAAATTAAAAAAAATATATATATTTTAGTACAAAAAAAGAGGTCACTTGTTATTTATACACTTAAGGCAAATGTAATATGTAGCCATCGCTACAAATTTAAGCTCAAGAACGTAATTTCGGATTCAACAGAAAAGCGAATACAATAATTACTTATTGTAAACGTATTTTTTTATCGAGCGCTGTAGTTCCTATTCATGTTTAATTCCTTAAAATCTTTCATGTCCTACGAAACAGGATGATAGCAGCCTAAATCTATATTCTACGATCATACTACACAAAACACTCTTTATAAAAGATCTTAAAGTGTTTAATACGTTTTATATAACAAGAAAATGTCTACACGGTGAGGCAGGACGTTCTGAATACAAAACAAGTCACTCGTATAGATTAGGACACAGCTTAGGATCAGAGAGTCCTCTAAGTCTCTCTTAACTTCATCCGCTTTAAATTTGAATTGTAATGTTTGTATACAGTATATTTGTATGTAGTCAAGAGACTATGTTGCTGTTACTGTTGCTGTTTTTAAGGAATCATTTTGAGGTGTATGGTATGATAATATTTCCGTTGCGCAAACTATTATAAAAATATAATTATGCTTTTTTTAATGATTTTTTTTTAATTCTAAGATTATATTTAGCATATACTTATTTTGTTACTTGCTTTAGTTCCCAAATGACAATTTTTTCATATTATATTTTTTAAACTCTTTATTAGAATTGTTGAAAGTTTATAAAACATAAATACCTAATCAATTTCACTCATATATCTTCACTCCCTCGGCACGTAAAATAAAGTTTAAATTCGGTCGCATAGCAATTCAGCTCTCGCTTTAATACAAAATTCTTGGCAGTACCCAACCATAAAATACGAACTTGGGTTGATAAATTTCAGTTTTATTTTTGAAGTTTTTGCGCGTCCAGCATGATTTGTCACGAATAGTTTGTTTATAAAAGGCATATAAATCTAACTAGTATGAAAAATGTAAGTCCAATCAGTCTTTTAAGATTAGCGCTCTTATTGATGTTACAAAGATGTCAATTACTGAGTGGTAATTGATAGTTGCTATAAGTGATATTAACTTATCACAACGGCGTACGTCTCATTCCATTTCGTTTTTATAATATGAATTTTGTTATGAACAAACAAATTTACATTATTTCTTGTGTTTTTGGGTAATAGCGTGTTATGTTTGTTTATTTTCCAGGAAGCCATACTTTCTTTTACATGTTTTATATATAGAAGAAACTGCATTTTATATATGTAACCGCCTCCGTGGCCTAATGGTATTAGCACTTTATTTACGAACCGGACATCGTGGGCGAGAAAACAACTTTTAGAAATCATTGTTTTTTGGTTGGTTAGAACAATATGAGCCGATCACCCAATTGTCTGTTAAGTGATTTATACATCTGATAGCCACGTAAAAAGTCTGGTTGCTATAACTATCTTCGGCCTGCGTTATAGGATGTCAGGGCCCCCAAATTTACTGACAACTAATTCATCCATCGATAGCAGTTAACACTTTGGGTTATGGAGGTCAGATGCCTGTCGCTGTGCGTAAACACTGGTGCGGCAGGTAAATCTGAATAGATTAAAGCCGACCCCATGGTAATAACAATTTAATAACAGTACAAGTTATAATAACCTGAGGTAACAATAACTCATCAGACGATGACAAGCATGTATAGCGTTCAATTACACATGTTTCGGTATCTTTTTTACTGGAACTAACATTCTGCTCTCTCTTCTTGTTCTTTATGCTAAAAACAGCGTGTTATCTTTTCAGCTATGCGACTACGCCCAGGCGTGGGCCAACCATCTCGCTCACACCAACAAATTCCACTACAGAAACGACCGCGACGTCGGACAGAATCTGTACCAGCGGCCAGTTAGCGCGCTGCAACCGGACGTTACCGGTACATTGATTCAATGCACAATTGTCAAAGAAGAACTAGAAATTACTAAAATAAAATTAAAAGACGCCAAAGCCTTTACGGAACTTTCAGCTTAACCAGGACGTTAAAATAAATTGAGGGACTTATTTATCTGTGGGTCTTACTTAAGTAAATTTATATTTTATTAAATCTATGTTTAATGCAAATCCATGTTTAACAATAAAAGTGATACATTTTGTTGAATCTACGTTCCAAATTTTTGGGTAAATCTGCATAGTTAAATATAATTGATGAGAAATTCGTTGCAATGATCCAAACAGTTACAGTTACAGAACTATCAGTAAAATCTATCAGAAAAATTGTTATTTTGGCGATTCTAATTATGATTCTATTATCAACCAGCGTTAAGATTCCGTGATTGCGTTAAGCTTACGATTTTTAACAACATAAACGCTGACTCAAGTTTTAATAAAATTCACGTTGAAAACACAGCTCAATTAACGCGCAGCAGTGTTAATTTTTTTTTTGTCAACAGGTCAAGAAGTATCTTCATACTGGTACGCAGCAGTTCGTCAATACAATTTCTTTAAAGAACCGGATATCCTCCATGCTAACGTAAATGCAGGTAATTCAAAATCATCTTTTAAAATGTATAGTATCCGTATCCTCCGTAGCCTAGTGGTTTGCTTAAGAAACCGGAGGTCGTGGGTTTGAATCCTGCGGGGACTCAACAAATTTTTATTGTTGTTTCCTAGTTTGAGACTTACGTTAGGGGAGGCCTGTCCATCATTGGACTAACACAGGCGGATAATGTAAAATAAAGTTTTCCAATTATTTATGGTACCGATATAAAAATTTGAGATCTAAATCTGAAGTAATACAAACTGAAATAATATTAAAACTGTTCTGCATTAGAATGTATTAGTTCGGCCCTTTTAATTGCAAGTGAACTGAATACATATATTTTTATTCACACTCATTGATCATCATAATAATGCTTGAAAGTAATATATTTAAATCCATACTATTATTATTTTTTATCAACAAGTATTACAACAGTCTTCGCGAAAAAGCGTTGCTACTTTGGTTTAAGCATTATTACAAAACAAAAACCCCGCTTCTTTCATAGGGCACTTTACGCAAATGGTTTGGGTGGCAACTCGCTTCTTCGGAGTGGGCAAGGCGCGCTCACGAGCGGGTAAGGTCATCGTGGTCGCAAACTACTCGCCGCCCGGCAACTTGTCGGGACAGTTCGAGACGAATGTTCTACCACCACTCCCTGACAACTTGCCGGAGCTCGCGCCACCACCGGTTCACTGACGACAACTTTCTATACGTGGCAGACGACTGAGGATCGATGCCACGTATAACAAATAATCGCTACTTCATCGCGATGCAAAACAAACAAAATGGCGGCGGTATAGAGATCTTATGAGAAAACGAGAGAAATAACTTATTTTATTTTTTATTTAAATGTGCTGAGAACAGTACCTAATAGGAAACGATAGGCAGCTAAACCTAATATACAAAACCTACTTAAATTGCAGTTTAGATAGTGCTCTAATCATCTTAATCTGAGGCATGTACCTAATGGAGTCCGTAAACTACTATCTATTTGACTGAGTGTAAAATCCCGTATTATTTTTAAGCTGGTAACATCAACTATTGTAAAATTATTAAATGCACAGATGGATCATGTCATAGAGAAGTAAACATAGGAACATGTCTATTATACATAAAGCTTTGGTAATTTTAGATAAATACTTTTAATATAACTCCACCATTAATTAGAATCACCTAGAAATATACCTTTTCGGAAAATTTATGTTAAAAAAATGCTTCGATAATAGGTATATTAAATGATTACGATAATAAGTCTACCAGCTTATGGCATAGATAAATACGTAGAAATATTGGTTGTTTTGCCTGAGCTTAAAAATATACAACTTATTCTAATAATACATTATAGCAATAACATAACGCACAGTTGTGAAAATAAAAGTTTATAAAATTTTAAAAACGACTTTCAAATCACGTCCATTTATTACAATGGCCTAAATCAGAAATTAATTATTATAAGATATAAATAATCAATAGATTCATAGTTCAAAATTAATACAACAACACCATATCTCATTAATAATTCCTTAAGAAAAGCCAATATTTCAAAGTAAAATAAGAGGCTTAATTATTAAATGCTTCCGTTGTTATCATTGTCTTCCCTCAAGGTTGCTTAATATAAAGGTATATTATATTTATTCCAATGATCTAGTTTTTGATATAACGTTGGTTACATTTATTTACACTAATGTTTATAATATTATAATATCTAAGGCAAGTGAGACCTACAGTCTATGTAAACAGAACACAAGAGAGCGTAATAACATACTATTATAGAGCGGGAACATCGCGTAGTAATTGTTTCATCAACAAAACGTTATTAATTATATTAGTACATTCTAGCTGTTTGTATGAGCCATACTTATGGGCCGCAAGCCACCTAATTAAAAGAGTACAGGGGTGCGTTACCCTATACAAAACAGTATAAGCGGTATACCAACAAAAAAATATCATTGCTGTGGCAAGTAGGAATTTGGCCTGCTGTCTATCATATTAGAACGTAAACGTACACACACGTAAATAAGGTGTATACCTAAACAAATTTTGCTTAACATTTTTTTATTGAATAACAGAAAATAACTTAAAAAAGCTTTTTTTTCAAAATTACTCTGTTAATAGCTGACATTATAAATGTTAGTAGGCTTTTCTAGTTAAATACTAACTATAAAATAGACATTGAAATACATTATAAAAGCTTTAATGTTCAATATAGGTACAGCATTTTTGTAATTATTGACAGATAATTTAAATATTTCTATAAATTTACTTTATTGTTACGCTGATCATCATACACATGATATGAACTGTGTACAAATGGTTGTGAACAATTAAATTAGAGTAAATCCAGGAGGCAGTTCTTATAAATTGTTAAACTACTAGTTAGTAATGCAAATTTTTCAAAATTACATCCGCTTCTACTATGTCCATAACACATTCAAACAATATTTAGGCATATGTATCTAGGAATATTTTATGATTTGCAATTTAGGCAGAGATTTTGAATTTTAATAGGCTTCATATAATAAACCACTAGTTAAACTAGAAACTTTTAATACCATTTGTCTTGAAAAAATAATTAGCACTAAAGTTATTAATTTATCATTATATGCATCTCAGAATTAGAGCTATAGGGTAAAATAAAAGGCTTGACTTTACTAAACATAGTTGGTAAAATATACAGTTTATCTGAATTGTTATCTAGTTTTACTTGTAGTTATTGACTAAAAAAATAAATGTATTCCAGTCCACCAGTTTTAGTTATTGAATATTTAAACTTGTTGACTGCGCAACTAGCACAAAACATTTTCACAGTAAATATGTATCAATGTTGAAAAACTAAAGTAACTTGAAAGAAATGTGAAGGTGAATTAAACAATTGGTTTGCATATAATATAAAATTGTTAAACATACTTTACTATTCCAAAAGCCTTATATACTCGGGTTGAGTCTAAAGATATTTTAGTCTTGTATCCCACCCAGGGTTGCCACCTATTCAGAATCATTGTCTTCTCTACTTTTATGTTGTATAATTCAAATAATTTTTTGTATTCATCATAGCATTAAGTGTTATAGTTTATTTATAGACATAGAATTTCATAAAGTTTTTGCTTTTTTAATGCATCAAAAGATTGCATAATTTCAATTGTTTTATCATTTCTTCTTTAAAGTATCTGCCATGAAACTGTGTTGCTATTACAGCGATACTCTAATGATCTGGCAGTTTTACTTAAACTTTATTTATATTTTATTTGTATTTTAATTATGGCAACCGAAATAATACATGGAATTTGGATTATGTTTATGTAACAAATACTCAAAACATATTAATTTTTCATTTGCTTTCTTAAGTATTTATCATATAGATTTACTTCCTTTTTAGAATACTGAAATCTGCAATTAAAATCATTTTATATACAAAAAAAAACAATAAAGGCTTAGGTGCTGACTGCAATGAAAGATGACTTAACATAATTTACATTGAAAATAGATGATTTTGATGATTCGTAAAAAATATTTGATTTTACATTTATTTTTCAAAAACTACAATAATTTTAGCAAAATATATAACTTAGTAATAGTAATGTTTATTTATGACTTTTCTTATTTCAACCCTAACAAGCCTCTATAATTGCAATCAAAAACAATTATTTCATTCTTATTTTAAATATCAGGTTGTATATTTGATAAATATTGGTATATAATAACGCATAAATGAAAAACAATATGTAAAAATTGTCCAAGCATACCCTAATTGATTTAGGCTATAATTACAGTATTGTAGGTACATAATTTTGGCATAGCTAAAATTTTTAAATGCAAAATTTAAGAAACATTTTATTAATATTGTTATAAACAAATAAACCTTTAAATATAAGTTTTAGCTTTATTGAATGAATTTGTAATTGTTGTTAGAGATAACATAAAATTTGCACATTATTATTAATACTTTAATTAATCAATGGCTGTGAATTGTTAACTGTTATAATAGTGCAAATTAGCCTGCTTGTATTTAAGTTAAATAAATAAATTAAAAAAAAATAAACTCCTTTTTTTACCCATTGCCTACCCTATCTATGAAAATAAGTAAATTTAGATATAATTATATTATGTTAACAAATTAAAAGTTTTGTAAAGGAAGTAAAAATTAAATGCAAAATCACCTTTCATAGCAAAAATCAAAACTGGTGATAACAATTTTTTACCACCTGAGGCCTGATATGTCAAAACAAAAAAACATATTGAAAAGAAACCATTAAATTATCTTGAAATGTTTTATAGCGGAAATAGTTACTTGTTACTTTGCAGCAACACAAGTCAAATTAGAAATTAACATAAAAACGCTAACATCAAACAGGTTAGTCATCAGAAACCAACATTTTTATTGATTGACTGGCCCAAGGTGTAACTAAATAACGAAGCTTGAAAAATTGGCACCAAATCAGTTTGACAACCTCACTACGATAAATTGCTATTTCTAATGAAGAGATGTAACGTTAGATATATAATAATACATGTACTACTGAAGTATAAGTATAACAACATGGTCTGATAAGTATTCAAATTGCCTATGATGTAAAATGAAACATGCATCATAAGGGATTATTAAATTTGTTTCAGTTAATAATTCTTTGTCGGTTATCGGTACTTCTGATGCATCTCATGCATCTGTCAATGGCAGTCAGTTTGGTTTGTTCTTTTGTTTGAAAAGGAAATTTATACTTATTCAATTGTAGCAATTAGTAAGTATGCAGAAGCTAATAAATAAACCAGTAATGCTTATATTAAAAGTCCACTTTTCCCTTATTTGTTCTGTAATTTTTCATGTAAGAATTATAATGACAAATTTTTATAGTTTTAAGAGTTCAAGAATATTTTACTATGATGAAATTTAATTAAAACCATATTTTTATAGTAAAATATATATATTTAAATTATTTGTTAAATTTTCCTTAAACATAAGTCAACTTTAAATTTAAAACCATTTACTCAGTCCACCTGTGTTTACAACTGGTACACACATAATACAGCCTCATCTCCTCTTCAGCGCGCCGTGTCTGTCCTTGAAAGAAAACGCTTCCCTATGGTTACATTTTGGACACACATGATCTTTAGTGCGAGGTAGCGTCGGATCGCTAACTACATCGGGGTTTATATGTGTCAATTCGTCGACTTCGTGCATAATTTTGTTCACGTACACGCAGTTTGAATCGGCCAACTGTTTATAGTCACAATTTCTGCATGCATAAAGCAGAACTTTGTTATTTTTATCTTCTCGCGGGTAAAGCATGTTGTTACACTCTTGACAAAACTGAATGCCAACGTATCCCGGGCCACCATCCTTTCTCCCTAAACTCATTGCCATCGTTAATGTTAATTTGTTACAATAAATAAATGTTATAGAAAATCCACTGGAGACTATTGTTTATTATAAAGTTGAACAATAATTATTAGAACTACTAATATACGCAAGCCCAATGTTGTTGTTGTTTTTAATTTATCCCTAATGGGAAAGGCAAAGGACTTTAGTCCATACAGCCAGGTCTTGTTCTTGGTAATATTTGCAAATTTTTTATAGATTTAAAGGCCGAAGCCATGTCTTCATAGTTATTGATGTTAAGGCCGAAGCCATGTCTTGTCTTATTATTCTTGATCATAAGGCCTAAGCCAATTCTTTGATGTTGACTGGTCAAATATGGTCAAGTCAAATCCATAAGCAATTATAGTAGTATCCAAACAAAATTATTTGTATTTCCAGGTGATTGTTACATATCCATGTTAAGGTAAGTCCGGGAGTACAGTCCTTTTAAATTTTTGAACCGTATTAGAAATAAATTCATAGATGATGTCATGCATATCATGATTCATAAGCAAGTCTTGAATGCAGCGCGGTATATTTTCAGGTCTTTTGTGATAGTTTAACAGATTAGATGATAAACAAAGGCGTTGAATATGGAATTGAGGGCATTCGAAGAATATGTGGTCTAAAGTTTGATCGACGTCTGAATTGCAATATGAACAGAAGGGAGACTTAATAATGCGCATGCGGTGTAAATGTGAATTAAATCTACAATGTCCAAATCTCAGGCGGCAAAGTATCGTATAAAATCTTCTGCTTTTGTAAATACTGGATTTACAAAACCATGGAATTCCGATATCTTGGTTGATTGCAGCATACCAAGTGCCCTTTCTCGCTAAACTTTCTTGCCAAACATGTTTCCAATCCTGGTTAAGTTTTGACTTTAAAAGTGGTAGTAAATCAGTGTACGGAATAGCAACATTGTTATCAGCGCCGCTGTCGCTGTCAACAATTGCACGTGCAAGGAAATCCGCATACTCGTTGCCTGAGACTCCTATATGCGAGGGCGTCCATAAGAATTCCACATTGTAATCTTTTTTAGATAGCATATAAAGTATATATCTGATTTCGGTTATAATGTAGTTAGACTTAGCACAGAATTGGTAATTTTGTAAAGCCTTTAGAACACTCATGCTGTCTGTGATGATTAACCAAAATCTTTCAGAACGATCTTCAATAAATTTTAATGCAGCACAAATTGCAAGAGCTTCTGCAGAAAATATGCTTAAATTTTTGTTTAATTTAGTACCTCGTCCAAACTTCAAACTGGGTATATAGAATGCCATTGAAACCATAGCCTCCTTTTTCGAGCCATCTGTATAAATGTGATTATAATTGGGATATTGAGATATAAGATTATAGACTTCTTGTCGATCTCTCAGTTTATTGTCTATAGTTATGCTGATGTGATTCATAATACTTTCATAGCTTTTAGTATAACAACCCCAGTTATCTGATTTAAAGATGCTGTGCTGATTGACCAGATTTAACAAAAAAGGAAGCTCATGCAAAAGATAGGGATAATTGCTTGAGAGAGGGGAATTCATAGGGAAACTATTGTTCAGATGGAAAAGTTTGTTAATAAGTGGGTGACTGTTTATAGAAAGTAATTTAAGCAATAATCTCCTTTTTAGATATTGAAACCTTAAAAATATAGGAGGAATGTTGCATTCAACTTGGAGTGAATTTATGGGAGTTGTTCTCATTGCTCCAGTAATGAGTCGAAGACTATGATTTTGAATGACATCTAATTTGTGAATAAATTGGTTATTTGAAGCAAAACAAAAGAAACTGTATTCAAAGTGGCTCAGAACAAGAGATTTATATAGAGTTAAAAGAATTTTAGGGTCAGAGCCCCAGTAAGTTCCAGCAAGAGACCTCAAAATATTCAACGCTTTTATAGCTCTGTTAGTTACACAATCAACATATGTACCCCAGGATAAAAAGTTTACAAACAACACACCTCAAAACTTAGCTTCCGTTACAGCTGGGAGTTCTATATTATTGTAATATAATTTGACCTGAAAAGGGCTTCCTTTACTGAAGACTAATACTTTGGTTTTCTCTATACTAATGTCTAAAGCAAGATAATTGAAATAGGTATGTAAATTTTTTAAACTACTATTCAATTTAGGAGCTATATTCATGGAGTTGATATCAGAGTAATATACCACTAAATCATCAGCAAATTGTAGATTACTTACATTGTGATCTAAAATTAAGTTAAGTTTGTGGATATACAATGTAAAGATTAAAGGACTTAGAATGCTGCCTTGGCAGGTGCCTTTATAGGAGAAACGTGGACCAATGATCTTGTTATGATATTTAACAAAGACTTTTCTACCATGCAAGAAATCAAATATCCATTGCACAACCTTAACAGGCAGACCAATGGCAACAAGTACAGAAGACAGAATATGATGATTTACATTATTAAAAGCCCCTACAACATCAAAAAATACACTGACCAAAACATTATTGGATTTGAAAGCTTGGAAGATGTCCAAATGTAAATGAGCAATACTCTCTCTTGAAGATCTGCCCTTTCTAAAACCAAATTGATTAGAAGGTAATATTTTATTTAATTCTATAAAATGCTCTAATCTTTGTTTCAATAATTGTTCAAATATTTTCCCACACAAGATGTCAAAGCAATAGGTCTATACGAATTGAAATGAAATTTCTCCTTGTTAGGTTTTAGTATGGGGACTAAACAATCAATCTTCCAATCATCTGGAATCAGAGTTTGTTGCCAAAGAAGATTGAAAACATTTAAAAGTATTGATTTGGATTGAGTGGATAATGCTTTAGCATTTTATAAGAAATACCGTCTAGGCCAGCTGTTGTGTCTCTTCTAGATGATATTGCTGACGTTAATTCGCAAATGAAAATGGTTCTAAAAGTAGCTGTGATTTGGGCAAGACCAATATTGATTTTCAAAGAAGGATGCTGGCTCAACAGTATCTGGAGTATATTTTTAAGAAAATTGTAATCCAATCATAATTGTTATCAAGCTGAGATAAGGTGTGTAAGTTTTGTTAAATTTACGCATATGTGACCAAATAATTGAGATAGGGTAGTTCTGTTGAAGGATTCACATAATTTGTTCCAACTTAATCTTCTTTCAGACCTAATAATGAATTTCTTCTTAGCTTGAAGCTTTTTAAAGTTTATATAATTCTCTTCAGTTGGGTCTTTTTTGAATTGTAAATTTTTTGAATTTTAAATTGCTTTAAAACAGTTTGAGTTCCACCATGGGAGTGGATTTCTTTTTTTATTTGTGTTTGGTTTCAGACGAGAATTATTATGACCAGATGAAGAGCAAGGAAGAGATTCTGTTAGAGCCATGTTTAAACATTTAAGTAGGCTGTTGTATGCTAAAATAGGATCTTGACTATTTAAGGATAAATAAGAAAATAACAGATCAACTTTAGAAGAATAGAGATCCCAATCAACTAACTTTAAATTACAGGAAGAAGGGAGAGGGCTACTATCAGGTATATCTGTAGAATAAGAATTATTATAACTATTTTGTTATTACAGGAAGATGATAACTGCCCAATGGATCATTGTGGACCGTCCAGTCACATTGTAAAGAGATTGAAGGAGAAACAATGGTTAAATCCAAGACACTAGGTTTCCATATGTGGGAGCCGACTGTAGTCACATGACCATCATTCAGTAAGACTAAATTGTTGTTATGAATGACATCTAGAATGTCCCTGCCCCTGCAATCAGAGGTTTGGCTGCCCCAGAGAATATTATGACCATTAAAATCCCCCGCCAATTTATGTGGTGAGAATGGAGGGTTGCAATTACCTGGACTGTAAAGGCTTACAATAGTTAATTCCTTGCAGTTTGAATATTTAATCCTAATAGCTATATTTTGAAGGGAATTATCATAAACAGTATTCACATTGAGTAAAAGATAGATCTATGTACTATTATGGCTACACCATTGTGTGAGTTTCAGAGTCTAGTCTTACTACATTATAATTACGCAATTTAAATTTATGATGAGGTTTGAGCCATGTCTCACAAATAATAGCCACATGAACATTGTGGTCTAAAAGAAAATGGTTAAAAATATGTTGATTGTGCAATATACTCTGAGCATTCCATTGTACTATATTTAAAGTATCCATTAAGTTATTGAAGATTGATTACTACTTTGCTTTTGAAAGAATCTTTAGGACATCTTTATAGTTTCAGAGCAAATTTTGATTCATTGGTCTTAGTTAAGAGTGATTAATTTAACAATTGATTCAGTAATGGTTTTAAGAATTAATTCTGAATTAAGTAATAAAAGGAATTGGTCTGTTTACTAGTGCAGGGAAAATTTGTACTATTAAGAGCTTGTGCATAACTTTTGTTTTGAAATTTTTCTTTGTTAAGCTGAATTTTTCTTTTTAACAGGGCAAATTGAAGATATTGAAATATGATTGCCTTTACAATGGCAACAATTAGCCTCTTTGGGATTAACATTACAAGATTTAAAATTGTGATTTTCTCCACAGATAGAGCACCTTTCAGCGTTTTACAAAATTTGGCTATGTGACCATATCTCAGGCAACGGAGGCACTGTTTTACCGGAGGTATGTACACGTACTCAAATCTCCAGCTATTGAGGTCAACACTCTCTGGTAAGTTTGGACAAGAAAATGTAATGGACACAGTTTTTGTCGGTTCAAATTTTATATTACCGTTCTCGACAATCCTACGCATGAAGCGTCCTGATTGATACTATATTTTTGTGCTGGTCATGGCACTGTATATCTCCTTGTTTGAAAGATCTATCGGCACATGACTAATCACGCCAATTGTTTCTGTCGCGGCAGCTGGTATGCTTCATATAGTTTGTGCCATCCAGAAACTTTTATTATTTAAAGCTGCATTAGCCAAAGCGGGTCTCTCAAATATTACACTATTTTACCTTTGTTAATTCTTTTAATTGTTTCACGCCTTTATTATAGCGTTTGATTGCGTTGGCGAGAGACATCATGTCCCTTGAGCCTATTGGTTTGTCTTTGTCTGTGCTTTCCAGGAAAACGATATATTCAAAATTGCCACCGTCTTCAGGATAAAACGGAGTAGTTGGGTAACTTAAATGGAATATACTTATCAGCATCATCTTCAGACATAATAGATTCCGACTCGAGTCCCTCACCGCAGCGCTTTCCTCGAGTCTCCCTCGGCATCCTCCTTCTTTTACGTCTTTTCTACCGCGGACATCGCGGTAACAACCCACACCACTTTATATGAAAATAAAACTTTCAATAATAACTATTTGTATTATTTTCAATTAAACTTTAAAAAGGCGCCCTTTAGTTTGAACTTTACCGCCTTTTTTCCCAAGCCGCAATGTTGACGACTGACAGATAGCTATGTCAGTTAATTATCAGTATGTGTCATTATTAATTTTAGTTAAGATTGTATGGCCTGGCTGCAAAACTTTTAAGTCTAACACTAGTGTTAACTGGATCATTTAAGAGACAGTTCATTTGTCCCAGACGACACGTTGCGCCTCTTTTCCAAATTAAAAGAGAAATTAGACTAGAAGGCACTTATTAAATTGATTTTTTTCGAAAAAATAATAATTAATAAAAATCAAATGGAGTAGAATTAAATGAAAAGATCTTTTAACAGACAGGACATTTCTTAGGGCATCACAACACATATCCGTACATAATATATCAAAGCCGAAACAATGCCTCGTCTCAGTAAGTGATGCCAGAACTCTTACTGAGCCTCACTTTATTAAAAGTGGAATACTGCGCAAACCTATTTTTATGACGTGCATAGGTAGGACATATCTAATAACTATTTTTTTTCACCAGTTCTTATTTCGGTGCAACAAGTTTTCCTACTCCATTTCTATATTATTTGCCATTTTAGTCCTTACTTTTCCATTCCTAATGTTCTTTCTAACACACTCCATCCATCGCTTTTGTAGCCTACCAATGGCTTTCCATCCATGGCCATTTTATAGTAATTATATGGAATAATAAGATCTTAACAATACGATTTAATACGGAATCTTCTTTAAAACTATTCACTAAAATGCCATTTATAGCAAGCCTATTAAAATTAAACTCTCGTAACAACAGATATGAATCTTCGCAATACCTCAGGTTCAAAGAAATAATAGTATTGCATGATTAACATACGAGTTCGACAGTAAGTGTTTACAATTACTCTTATTATATAATGATAAATAAAACATGATATTAACAAATAAAATATTTAAAACGTTTTTCTATTTTATATAACCAAGAAAATCATATTCTATTAAATTAGTAAATCATTTGCCATTAGAAATTATAATTTTTATAATTTGTGAACAAATACGTTTAAAATATTTTTTAATGTTGAATACATCTTACCTATATTAACACTGGAACAAAACTTTCCTAATTTAAATATGTATTTAGTTCACTAGTGCACATAAATTTAAAGTAAAATAACTTTTAACTTGTAAATAAAATATAATATTAAATAACCAAAGGAAACTGCACTACCTTTAAGTTTTTTATTTGAATTTTGACTTAAAATACTTTTAATAATGGCAATAAAATATATTCCTAATGTTGGCAGCAATGACAAAATGAAAGCGGTGGTTGGTTAGGCGCTTGATTACTTCTTTTCCCATCCGTAGCCGATTGCTGTCGTGCTATCCAAATGGGTAAGGAGTGGTTTTGTCGTGATATTTTTGTAATTTGGTTAAGATTTCATTTAATATTGCGTTAACAAGTGTTATTATGAATAATTCTGGAGTTGAAGTGATTAAAATAATACTATATTATAAAATGTATTTTAATATTGTATAAAATCTTGTGTGTGCTTAGGTGTCGGCCATGGCGCAGACATGTTTTTCTCGTGGTGTAGTGATAAATCTATTTTCATCATACACAGTTAACATGTATTGCGAGGTACAATTGTACTATCCCGGTCATGCTAGTGTATAGGAAATATTAGTGTATCGATTTCAAGTTCATCTGTGATTTCGAGTGTTAACCGGCGACTTAAATTTTCAGGTAAACCCCGTGGTATTCGTACCGCGCGGAAGCACGTGAACCATCGTCGCGAGCAACGATGGGCGGACAAAGATTACAAAAAGGCTCACATGGGCACGAGATGGAAGGCTAATCCCTTCGGTGGTGCATCTCACGCTAAGGGCATCGTCCTCGAAAAAGTGTAAGTTCATACATTGCCTTTAGTTTGTACGCGAAAGTGTTAATTAAAGTGTGTCGTATTAGCTCTGTGAATGCTAATGAAGAGCCTCGATCTCGTGTGTACACATGCGTGTGTGAAGTGCAAGAAAGTGTGCCGACAGTTAACTGGAAATTGGCGTCTTCGCGGTAAAGGACGCGTCCATACGCGGTATTATGCCTGTGAATGTGTTCCTTGTACAATCACAGGATAATACTGCGAGTGGCTGCGTAGCATTACGCCGGCGAGGATAAAATATTCATCGGCGAGTACACGCCGGGGTCAACGAACTCAACACGAGGAGAATTAAATCTACATGGGAAACCGTTATTTTACTACGTGACTGATGTTTACTTTAAGATGCATCTTTTTGTTCTGTATTTTGTTGTTTCATCTATTTGGATTGTTGTATGTTTGTTTACTATTAGTAAAGAATGTAATAACCACTGTTTCGGTTTGTGTTCAAAACGTGCGTGTATGTGTTCAATATACTTATTTATTTGTAGCTTTCTAATCAAACACAGTTTTCTTATCCTATATCTCTACTTGATATGGTGCAGAAATTATATTTTTTTATGTATGTAATTAAAAATGTATAAGCAATAACGGCTTTAGAACATTGATTATAACAACTGTGTTAAAAAATATATAAATTTTTGTTTTTGGTAATTATCCGAACATCGTTAATATAATTTTAGTTTTCATACATAATTTGCCTAAATAATTGTGTTTTGTGTTATGAATTTGTGATGCATGGTTAATTTTATTGAAATATTTTCTCGACAACATCGTTTCACTTGATTTACTAATGAAGCCCAATTTCCTCCCAGTGGTGTTGAGGCCAAGCAGCCCAACTCTGCCATCCGCAAGTGTGTCAGGGTGCAGCTGATCAAGAACGGCAAGAAGGTGACGGCGTTCGTGCCACGCGACGGTTGCCTCAACCACATTGAAGAGAACGATGAAGTGCTAGTAGCGGGTTTCGGTCGCAAGGGTCACGCCGTCGGTGACATTCCCGGAGTCAGGTTTAAGGTGCGTTATGTTAATCAAATTATGCTTCAAAGTATGGCATTACTTGACAGTGGAATGTTACAAAAATTTACTGATTCGGTACAAAAAACTCGCACATGTTGACTGTATTGAATGTCAATGTTTTCTAAAACAAACAAATTCGGCATTGATGCAATTATGATGATTGCTATAAAAAAATCCGGAGTATTTGCTACTCTGACCGCCATGATGCATCAGCTGTACTGAATTAGTATTTACTAGTTAGTATTAAATTATGCTTGACATTTTTTTGTGCTAATCAAGTTGGTGCGTTTGATTTTCAGGTGGTGAAGGTCGCCAACGTCTCACTCCTCGCCCTGTACAAAGAGAAGAAGGAGCGGCCGAGATCATAGGACATACGCTACATTGTGATAAGGTAAAACCTACTATTTTAATACATTTATCATTCTGGATTCAAAATGGCATTTTTCGTCTCTGTAAACAATTAATAGTTACAACTTGTCTTGCAATGTCAATATGTTTATGATTGGTAAGATTTTCTTTTTAATGTGCCCAAATCTAGTAATAATTTATGTTCTTTAAATATTTTTTACTGAAATGATGTTAATAACAATTATTTGCTACTGCTGAATGCCATGACGTAATATGTTTACTGATTTTAGTGTAGTTTTGTTACAATTATTTTGTCACATGAAATTCCTAATAAATGGTTTATTTGTTTCAGTGCTGCTGTGAAATGCGGTGTTGTTCATAAGAGTCATTAAAAAAAATGTAAAATCAAGTACATAATAAAATATGTATGCCATAACTGTGTTTCTCTTAAAAATGTTTACCATATTTTTATTACTCTTTAAATGTCTTGATCATTGTTGTAGTATGAAGGATAAGCTTTAAATGTCCTTCTATTTACTTAAAATTTTATATAAATTAATTTTAAAGTAAATTTTTTATTTCCAAGAAAGTAACATTCTCTCGCATATAATGGACATATAAAAAAATCATGTACGCATTTACGAAACTATATTGTATTAAGATAGTTCTATACCAAGATTCGACTACAAATAGATGAAAACATAGTAACTCATAGCAACGGGGTATTATTGTTTTGTCCAGTTGCCTTTCATATTCTATATTTGGGATCATGCATGGTAAAAATTTTATACTGTTTTATTTATTGTACATTTTTACCGCTAGGATATATTTTGCTAGGTAATAAATAGTAATAGGCATTCGAATAAAGATTCTCTGGACTTTAATATATATATATATTACAGTCCAGTATTGTACTGAGATATTTGTAGTATTTAAATTTTTAATTGCACCGCAGTAGCTCTGTCGGGCTTCAATTTAGGCTTATACAGTAATATATTACTCTCAAGGGGCACTTGAGAATAGCGGCAAATGAGTCAATTATAGTTTCCTACTTTTAAATCCAGTTATATATATAATATAAATGTATATATATCAAAATATTTCAGATGGCGTGTTTGGGAAACTTGTATATTATTTAGTGTGGGTGGGAACAGGGCGGCAAGATCTGTTCCTTTACGTGAATCTTTGCAAATTATATTATTAACACCTATTTGTGAGGCGATTTTTGGATCGTGCGTAAGATAATAATGCAGTGTCATTAGCAATAGCACTGGTAGTGATATACGTAGAGTGTTGGTAGAAATGCGCTTCCTTATGGGACTCCTGTTCTTATTCGGCTCGAAGCGCAAGTTGCGTCGCCATATTATAAAAGGAAATGTCTATTTTCCAGGTTCAACTTGAAGATTTCGTACAAGTAGCCAGGCAAGGCATTTTTTTTGCTCATGAGTTATTATAAGGATGCCAAACGCGGTCATATGCTTGAGATATATACAAAAATACGCTATACAGTATGTTTTCATCTCAAGACTGTGATCTTTAGTGTTTGTCTGTGCATTTATTACGCGTATTGGTCTATACGGTTTGGCTTTACTAGGAGCCTTATCTTGTTTCAGCAGCGTTATAATTTGATAGTTTCCACTGATAAATGTCTTAACGTGTTCCCAGAAAGTATTTGCCTTTTCCTCCTCTGTGCGTGCCCTCATAAGATATTCTATTTAGTGTTATATTTTGTTCTCACATAATTATATTTTAACATTGTATTGCAATTCACGTCAAATGTGGTTAAGCATAAACAAATTACAAAATCAATTTTTCTTAATAATAGCTGCTTGTTCAGAGACACTAAGGGGACTAAGTGTTAGGCGTTAAATTAATAATGCATTTCATGAATAATTTAATTTAATTTCGTCGTCTAAATAATAATAATTATCAAATACGTATCTATTATGTAAAAAGCGTAATTTCTAACAAACTAATCGCATTACGGAGAACGTTATTTACAATTAGAGTACACAATTTCGACAGTTTCAAATTCAACGAAAACTTAGTGTTTTAGGTTAAATAAACCTATGAATTGGCTATATAACAATTAATCAATTAACGGTATTCAACGAGCTATTATCATCGGCCCTGTGGAAATTCGTATTAGAAATTATTACTAGGTGTAATAATTTAACACAAAACGACTGTCACTAATGTTACATTAATTAAAAAAAAAACAGTAGCTCGTTCGATATAATACTACAATAATACAATATAAATTTCATAGGAGACAGGCTATTAGACAAATTATACCATTATTTTACAAAAATAAATCAATTTACCATTCCATTAACATACGTAGTAGTATACGACAATACATTAAAATGATAGAAGAACACATCGTTTTTTTTTATTGAAGTAATAAAAGTAGATGGCAGAATCGAAACCATTTAGATGAGAAAACATCGCTTATTTCTCAATGTAAAATAGATAATTATATTCCCTCAGTAACAGTTAACCAATATAACTACCTTACAGATTTAAACAGATAATAAATTTATAATGGTTGTAAATTTAGTTGAACGATTCTAAATATTTTTTTAAATAACCCAATACCACCGTTGTATACAACTTGAGCCTGCGACGTAGACTTATTATAAAGTAGAAGAGAAAATATTTCGTCACTATATTTCCAGACTAGCAATTGGCTTCGAAAAATGGCGCGCAAAAAAAATATATAAGACTTGTACTGACATTGGCACATTAAAATTTTAATCCTATCATCATATTTCTTTAAAAATATAAAAAACAAATCATTTAGTTATGGAAAGTTGGCAATACCGTTTAGTTAATTTTTCATTACATGTATAATCATAACAGCCTAATAAAAATATCAAAACGGATACTAATTATGGCAAAAATTGTCGACCAGTCTGATTAAATAATTTTCTCTTATTTAGTTTTCATTTAAAGATTTCACCTCAACTGTTTTCACGGCACAAAAAACAAATTCGTAATTATGGCTATATGCGGTAGATATTTCATATTATTGAAATATAATATTATAAATAATTTAATTAAGTGCACATTCACCATTCCACAACACAGTTATATCCATAATAAATATATATAAGAACCAAAAGCTACCCAAAAGAAATATATACTTACAGGACTTAAGTTAACACTAAGAAGATTTTCTTAATTTTAAAGTAAAAATATTAGTTTTCCAAATTCGTGGATCAGTCTCAGAACGCGTCCGACTTTTCCCTCCTAAAAGATATGTTTCAAATTGCTTTCGTTATCATAATCCATAGACAAGACGCTAATATTTTTTTTAAATATAAAAAAAATCGTCACAATCACAACATGCAACCTTTTTTTGCACCTCGGTTACTTCTTGAAATTTGTTGTTATAAATATGATTGTCTACAGATGTTTTTTGCCTTTTGGCGTTTTAAGTAATTCAGTGTGATAAAGGAATTGCTAGGTGCATTAGATATTATTGTTTTAAAATTATAAATTATAATTTAACATTCTACACACGTGCTCGCACTATTTTTATTTTAAATGGCAGTTTTGTTAGTAACAATATAGCGTAATAATAAAGAACTGTCACTCGCATAAGGCATAAGAGTTATCTTAGAAAGAGTAAGGATGTCAATGCGATGTAAAAATAATTCTATGAAACATTAATATTAGCACCTCGACTATATCTATACTATTTTGCGAGCGTTATTCACATAATTTTTAAACTGCATTTGTTCAATCATACCCAAATACATGAAAGTCTTGTCTCTTATTAAGACTTTTATGTAATACTTATTACTAAACAATTGTTCATCTAACATAAGGTTTAGAATCAAATAGTAATTGTTTTTCAGAATCCTTGTTTTGATTTATTATTTGATCTCGTCATCCATAATTCACGCACAGACTAATAATTTTATCCAGGTCTTATACATAATAATGTGGCCTTATTACTATATAAAGAGCTCCTAATAAAAATTTCGAAGACGAAAAGTAAAAACTTAGCGTATGTTATAAAGTAGAACGCGTCAAATATCGTAATAGTTGAATACTAACCTTTAATACTAAATACATATGGTCTCATAAAAAAATCGTCACAACAATTGTACTCACTCTATTCGTCAATTCACCAATTATTCGCGGAAAAACATCATAAAAACAATTTCCGCAAGTCCTCAATGTGGCAACATTACACAAATATAAACACTTCCTACGAAATTATTTTTGTTACAGTCACAAAAAGCACAAACAATCGAGAATAACAGCTAACTCGACGTTTAATCAAAACATAACTGTTTACGTAATAAATAATTATTCTTCAAAATGGCAACTCTATTGTACATTCTCCTCCATAGACAACAATGGGGCGTTTGTTTCCGCTTCCTGTGAAAACGGGGCAAATGCATCAACACCGTGCAGCCACTAACGTTCTATTTCACAAAACTGTTAAAGTTCTCTAATAAGTTATGATTCATAACAAAATAAATTCTGTAAAAACAAGAGCGTGCTTTTCGCAGTCTCACGTCTGACGCTCAAGAGCAAAGTTGTACGAATAGTCGCGGTCAAGATCGAAACGGGTGCGCTTCTTTATAACTGGCAGTTGGGCCTGAAATTTAATAAAAATACAATAAATTAAAAATATATACAAATAACAGAAAATTACAATAGGCTTTTTGTAATTTATTTTCTCTGCTTCTGTGGTCTCAAGTAGTGTGGCCAGTAATGTACCATATTTGAGCTAAAACCAGACTAGAGTTTTTAAAACTGCCTCTAATAATAATAATCTAGATATTGTAAAAAGCAGTAAAATAATTAATAAGGATGTTCAATAACAGCAGTATACATTACATCATTTGTTTTGACTTATTTCTATCTTCTAATTTTTAAATAAAATATGATGTAACTAAATACTTTTGCTTTGAAACTTTAAATTGAGGCTATGTGTGAACTCCAATTTTGTCACATTAAACAATCCTCTCAATTCAGCCGCGTAGTAACATATAAAAAAAAATCTATTACAAAAGAGTAGCCTTAATTACTCTCAGCTATCTTTTAAAGAAAGTTTAGTAAAATTTTTGAATGTTCTAGAGATTACCCAGAACTAACAGACAAACAAAGATTTTTATAAATGTTTTCTTAATGTAACTGTTATATATATCACAATGAATATAACAAACAGACAATTTCCAATGTTGATTATTTATATAGATATATTCTCTCTTATTACTGACCAGCGCATCGCTCGGTAGGCCCCTAAGCTTGGGGTTGAGGACGAAGGGCACTCCCTCCATGCCGTTGTAGCCGCCCAGCGTCTGGTAGTTGCAGGCCTTGGGCAGGGGCGCGGGCCCCTTGCGGCGACCGGGGCCCGGCGGCGAGGCGGGCGACTGCGCCCTCGCGGCCGGTGGCGCCGCCCTGCGCACGTTATACGAGGGGCTCAGCGCCTCGTACTCGTGCTCGCGCTTGTCCTCCTCTTGCACGCTGGGCGACTTCATGTTCAGGTTGTTCAGCTCGTTGATGAGCGGCGAGACTTCGGCGGACGCTCGGGCGCCGGGCGCAACCTGTTTCACCGTTAGAAATGTAAATGTATAGTTGAGTTTTAACTTGAGGACCATCCATAAATTACGTCACACATTATGGGGGAGGGGGGAGGGGGGCGGGAGTCAACGAAATGTGACGTAAACTTTGACGAGAAGGGAGTGGTCAAAAAATCGTGAAATTCGTGTGCCCCTTGGTTAAATTGCATTCTTGATCATTTAATTTCACATGTCACTTATTTAATTATTTTGTACTATATATTTAACGTTCTCTGATTCGAAAGCTAAATAAGTTGACAAATTTAAAACTAACCATTAAACCATGCAAGGATTTCTAAAGCTTATTTATATCACTTACACACACAAAAGATAAATACTGGGTACTTTTTATAAAACTTTACGAGATAAAGCTTTAAAAAATGTGTTAAAGCCATGTGCTTTAAAAACCGGAAATTGTGGGTTCGAACCTGTGGGGACTTAACAAATCTTCATTGTTACGTGCGTCGGATGGGCATGTAAAAAGTCGGTCTACCCACCAAACCGCTTTGGACTAGCGCAGCGGGATATGGTCCAAAAAATGGAAAGACCGTGAAGTAGGGGCCTATGTGCAGCAGTGGCTGACAACAAAACAAACAAACAGGCTGATGATGCTGATGATGATGATGATGTAAACAATTTAACACATAGCAACGAAGTGACGTCACGCATCTAGCGTTCTTACTTCTTATTTATTAACCGATTATTAACTGACAGCATTCTTACTACAACGGCCACGGGTTACATTCTTTACATCAAATAATTTATTTATCATATTGAATAAATTATTTATACCTTATACGACGTTATTGTTACTTTATTAAAGTGATATTCATTAACTGTAGCGAAATTATCTCAAACTTGTCACGTATATATACTCTGTTATTCTTATATTGTATTTTAAAAAACCAACGCTTAATATTTCCTCACCTGCATAAAGTTAACTGTTAGATAATGCCTGAGGTATTAAGCCGCCTTTGTTTGTTAAAGGTGCCAAAAAAATAACTGTATCTTCTCTTTTGTTCAAGAATAGGGATAAAAATTTGGTTATGAATTAATAAACATAGCACAATTACGTATGGCACTCAGTTGAAACCACAAGTCACGTGCTAGTTATTGTGTGCGCAAGTAAACATTCAACAAGCCACTCGATATAAGGAAACAGTAGGTACCCAGTGCAACCGTCCCATCGCAGTTTCAGCTCGTTGTACAATCTCACCGATACGGAGCTGCAATGCGTGTGAACACATGTGTACGAAATACAATACGAAAGAGAAAACAACAATAAAAATGTCCTTCTGGTCGAATTCGACTACGGCGTCCGATCTATATTTCACATCAGCCAAATACGCTGAAGGTATTATAGTGCACAAGTGTACGCGCAAACACACTGGTTTTATATCAAATCCACTAATTTACGGATTTTCGCGTTACTTAAATTCTTTTATATATATATATATACAGGGTGTCCATTTAGAATGGATAATCCTTGAGCGCCGCAAAGCACAGCTACCGGCACTCGAAAAAATACATAAAAAAATTCCAACTGGTACTCAAGTCATGATTTTTAAACGAAAATCCATTTTTATGATGTTATTGTCATTTATGTGTACAGCGACGCAAATTAATGAATTTGCTTACGTTTTGGTGTTATATTACTCCTCACAGACTATACTATTACAAAGCAATAAATAACATGAGTATCTATTGTACTTTTTAACAAAATATATCAATTTTAATTTTTAGTATGAAATTTGATCACAAAATAATTTTGACAAAGTTTGAGAGTGTTTCATGTAAAAAAGTATGGAAACCCAAGTGGCCAAGTATTTAAAAAATGCGAGTTAATACAGTTTACAAAATGGTATAATACATCATTTTATCTAATACTATTACGAACTTATTGCTATTGAGATGCAAAAAGGGTAAATACGACTAAAAAGAAGCGATAAATATATTATTAAATTTTAATAATAAGAAATTGCAGTGTACATAAAACAATCTTTATTTATAACAGGTGTTCAAATTGTCTGCCACCGACTCTAATACACGCTCTACATCTTCTAATAAAGGCTCTACTAAGAAAGCGTGCGTAGCGTCGTTCATTTATTTTTGAAGCGGCCTCTGAACACGGCTGCGTAATTCCTCCAAATTTGAAATCGTTTTCAGTACACCTCTTCCTTTAGGCAACCCCAGTAAAAAAGTCAGAGGTTTAAATCTGGGATCGAGGAGGCCACAAAATGGGACCCAAACGACCAATCCATTTATTTGGATATGTGCATTTAAATAAGAACGGACGTTTGCACCATAATGTGCAGGACAGCCATCATTCTGTAGCCAATGGGATTCCTTATCTCCTCAGGCACTTCTCCCAATAAGGTTGGGAGATCATTTTGTAAAGTTTAAGTAACTTTGGAAGATAAATTTCCGGCAGTTCGAAAGGACCAATAACTATCCCATTTAATATACCAGTCCAATAATTTATTTTGAACTGGTATTGCGACTTCTCTTCTGCATTAGATTTGGATTTGAGAGTTGCCAGCTGTGCAGATTATGCATATTAAGTATCCGTCTTTTTAATGTAGATTCGTCGCTCCATAGAATTTTTCAAAGAATTGTGGATTTTCTTCTATTTTGTCAAGCATTTGTCGACAAAAACAATCTTGCATGGTAATCTCTCGGTTGCAGAGCTTGGACGCGTCTAATATGGTAAGGATGATATTTATTTATTTTCAGTGCACGGTGCACGGTCGTTTTGGATTCCGGTGCGACGTGATATTCCTCTGTAGAGGTAGATGGGTCTTGCTGAATTTCATCAAGCACAACATCTTGAGTATTAATATTCACTTGTCTTCCGGAGCTCAGTCCACCAATGCCGCTGCAGGTATTCTGCCATCGAATAACAACTGTGGACTCTGATGAAAACGGTAATCTGGATGACGCGCATTGGTACCTTTCCTATAAAGGGCTGCAGCGGCACTGCGTTGCCCGCACTCACCATAGATGAAGTGCATATTGGCGTATTCTTGACGGCTTGGGCCACGCTCAGGTAGTAAATAGTATTGTTACACCGTCCCTAGTGCAATAAAAGTGACCCTTTTGTTCTGTTTAAGACTAGGTAATTGTTTTCAATTTTCGTCTTAGTTACCCTTTTGCATCTCAATAGCAATAAGTTCGTAATAGTATTAGATAAAATGATGTATTATACCATTTTGTAAACTGTATTAACTGCGCATTTTTTTAAATACTTGCCACTTGGGTTTAATACTTTTTTTTACATGAAACGCTCTCAAACTTTGTCAAAATTATTTTGTGATCAAATTTCATACTAAAAATTAAAATTGATATATTTTGTTAAAAAGTACAATAGATACTCATGTTATTTATTACTTTTGTAATAGTATAGTCTGTGAGGAGTAATATAACACCAAAAACGTAAGCAAATTCATTAATTTGGCGTCGCTGTACATAAATTGACAATAACATCATAAAAATGGATTTTCGTTTAAAAAATCATGACTTGAGTACCAGTTGGAATTTTTTTTTGTATTTTTTCGAGTGCCGGGTAGCTGTGCTTTGCGGCGCTCAAGGATTATCCATTCTAAATGGGACACCCTGTATATACCAACTTAGTCTCCCCGTGATCATGGATGCTGGAAAGAATCCGAAACGTCGAGGAATACATATATTTAAGTAACGCGAAAATCCGTAAATTAGTGGATTTGATATGTATAATAATCGCGTAAATAAAAGAAATGAGACTGGTTTTATTTACTCTCATAGTCCGATGGGACGCAAAACCGACACGACCGGTAACAGTGAGGCAAAAAGCTGAGTTTTATATGCCCATAAGAAGCATGGATCATGTTACTTCATAGGCAATCAGATAATCATACCACTAGGCCATGAAGTCAGTGGCGAATTGTTTGATAGCGAAATACATGCACAAAGAAATATTTACTAACGAATAGACTAATGTCCACTCAAAGTAACGGACTTCTCTCGTTGGTCAATAACGTAATAAAGTAATGAAAAAAGTTTCTAAATATTGAGTCGGACATAGATTGCAAATGTTTAAAAAACATACGATGGGCAAGTAATGAGAACCCTACTGTATTCTTTTCGTTAAGTAGTATTAGGTCCAAAGTAAAAGAGGGGTTTCATTACCAATTTTTTATCGTATAGAGCATCAGTTATCTTTACTTAAACCCGTTTTTTTTTCAAATAAGAAAGTCAATAGTTGTTTGTTGTTAATGTTCAAGGCATTATACTAAATAGTCCAAAATAACCGATGATTTCAGCAAGAGAAAACACACTAAAAGACATAAATAAGAATTACAATTCTTTTGATATAATTTGACAACGTTAAATCGCCACTCTTATTGATATAGTGAGAAAAGATATTTCTTCGTAATTTTTCGGAAAAGCTCGTGTTTGTGGTGCTCCCTTAAATAGCTTCAGTATCTTATGCATCTCTATTTTATACAATGACATTATTCATTTTGACATTTGACACTAAACAATAATGTTTCATATTGATTTATATGAAAATGTTACGTTATTAATAAGATCATTCAATTTTAGATCGGGCGTCATTGTATTACGATAAAGATCCGAGTTTTCCCGAAGGAAAATGTTTTCTCACTAAATCTATATTATCTTTGTATCGGTACATCGTGTAATTATAGTAATCGGTCCAAAGTCTCAGGTCACCCACCTCCTGTTCGCTTCGGGCGTGATGTTGGTGACGACGTTCTCGTAGTCGTTGGGTCCCCCGGTGGGCGACACGTCAGTGCTGCCCCCGCTCACTTTGTAGCACACCATCTTGCCGTTTATCTCGCTGGAGGAGAAATAAAAAGATTAACTAATCACCCACACACTGCACCATATTCTTCCTGTTTGAAGGGCACCGTGGCCATAAGTATAAGAAACATAACGTCTCATGCTTCAGAGCGGTGAACGAATTAGTGGCTTCTGACGACGTTTTTTCACCATCAGTGAATGAAAGCCTTGCTTGCCTCATCGCGCTAACTTATCAATAAAAAACAGTATATAAAGTTACTGAGAGAATAATATTCTAATTTTAAGGGTATTTATTTCCAGTCTGGGATCCTATATAGCATGCATGGACCTCGTTTTACTAGCTAGACATTTGCCTAGCTGTGATGAATTTTCTTCTTCCACATTTTCAAGCCGAGGAATTGCATCTGCCCATGAAAAAAATTGGATATCTAAAATGGATTACATAACAAAAAATTGAAATACTACGTTGTTAAATGGGCCGCAGAAGATCATGCACTGTTATACTTTTCAAGCATTGGATAAGCGGAACATTTTGCCCTAAAAAGCAGAAAACAACAAAAACTCGGAGTTGTTTCCTTACAGGAAATTCGAACCAACCATAAAAGCTTTCCCAATTACTAGCATTTTGTTGGTGAACAAGCCCAAATTAAGTTTGTGTTTCATAAAGTAAAGTTTGTAAATTTGATGGAAACGAGACTAAGCTCTGCAAATCGTCATTCAGTTCTATCACCTAAACGAAACAATATGTGCGATGCTTTAGTTTTAGATTTCAATATATTCTTTTAATAAAACAGTATAATCATCAGATAGTAAGGAGGAAAATTGTGGAATCCAAAGCGTGTTAAACGTGAGTCCTTCACTTTTAGCAAAAAGTGTCGGTGACCTCGTTCGTGAGGACGCTAGATTCCCGCCAACTCAGTGATAGATGAGCTTACCATAGACAATAGTCTGGTAGCATAACTTAACACCAAAAAAAAGGCGTGCTAAAGAATATGTTATGACTTTACTTTACATTATTACTACTAACTTCGATTATCCACAGAGACAAATGGATTATTTTATCGCGTGACTTCGCGCATAAAGTTATTAATACTCGTGAGAAACTATCCGTGAACGACCAACAATGGCGGACCTCGAGTCATGTGCGTGTTTAAGATTCTTACAACGCGCGTAACTCATACACCTTTGGTTTTATCTCTGAGCTTGAGGCTCATGTTTCATTGAGTAGGTTATATGACTAATTAACCGAGTGTCATTGGAAACAAAGCAAAAGCGTATCTACAAGCTGCAACTTTTATTTGCCGATGCGTTTGTGAGGCCACCTAAGTAACTCGCTGCAAATGCAATGTATGCCCACAGTGTATATATGAGGAAAAACGCAGAATATTTTTCGCTTCCACTAAAAAGGGTCTTGTATGGAAAATCAGTCTAGACCAGCGCCAAGTGTGTTATAGACATTTTTTATTAGTTAAAGAGTCGAGCAGGGCGTTTATCTGGCAAACAACGCCCTTCAAACCAGAGGATGGTAATGTTTACACTCTACTGATCTGCAGAAGAAAGGGCACCGCGGGGGTACTACTACAGGCGGCGCCTTGTAAAAAGGCACCTACCTCCTCTAGAAATGATTTCAACATTGTACTGCAGCGATGAAGCGGTGTGATACATCCAGCGCGCTCACTGATAAAGTAGTAAAAGACATGTCAATCACTGATCGACTTTCCAACAACAACAACGCCATCTGTACCACATAACTCGGTTGTTATCCACCGCCTTCATTTTTAAGTTTAGCGACGCGACGGGCAATAGTTTACTTAATGGTAAGTTATAGACCCTGCCCAAAGGAGATGCAACGTAAAACATTATAAATCAACTGGCCGCCTTAAGACATACGCCTTTGCCGCAGAAAAAGGCACCGCGGTGGTACTCTCCCAGATGGTCAATTGTACTAGACGGCCTACCTTAAAGAATACTTAAGTCTACATCGTCATCCTTTCCCATTTGATCCCAGTATAAAGCGGAGTAGATGACCACTCACCCGGCCAGCAGGAACCCTCTAGGCGCCTGTCGCATCTTCGAGCACACGATCACGTCAGTTACAGGCAGGGCGGGCTTGGAGGCGGCGGTGCGAGAGACACGCGTACAGAGGCGCCTCTTGCCCGCCCGCCCAGCCACGCTGTAGCCGGCGGGCGCGGCCTCACGCTCGCCCACCACCGTCACGCCGTCCATCACGTAGCCCGGCACCCCTGCCGTGATTCAACAGATAATTAGAAGCTTCAGTTGTGTCTAAGCTGTATGCACGCCTCCTGTCTCCGAGGCCTTATAATTCGGAGATCATGGGTTCAAATGCTGCGGGGACTTAACAGTTTCCTAGTCTGTTATGGCTATGAGGGCTGATCAACCGATCGCCAATTAAGTAAGAGTGTCGGTCGGTTATCAATCCATTGACGGATGATCTCTAATATAGATTGGTCGCCGTAGTCGCTATCGACTAAGATATTATTAGGAGATTAAGAGTATTTAATGAATACAGACGGGACAATAAGAAATCGCCTGAACAGTACATACGATATAAAATTCTCTATTAGCAAATTTATATAACTAGGGCGACCATACAAATACCTTCATTAACATATCGCTGCAAATAATATTATATATACAATAAGACGGAATAATGGAGTGATAGCTAGAATTTATACTTTCTGTGAGGCTTCTGAAAGAATTTTTATTTACATAAGCCTTTGATTAACTTCCACTTCTTGTAATTGTAGTAGTTAGAAATGGTAGAATGGGTTTTGCTTATATGACGAACCGTTTCATTTTTCTCAAAGGTAAACAATTATCAGCCCATTTTAGATTTATTCATATTAAATTTATAAAAAAGGGATAACATTTTTAATAATTTTTTCATAATTTTATATTACTTTAAACGTTAATGATGAGGTTTAGTATATTAACTTGTCAAATTAGGTCTCGCTAGGGACAGGTCCATCCATAAATTACGTCACGAAGAGGGCCAACAAAATGTGACACGACGGGCTCCTAAGTTTCACGACAACCTATGTTTAATATGTGTGTGTTATAACAAGCACTATAAACGATATATATAAAACTATATTGGTATAAACACAAGATTATACCTACAGAAAAGAAAGTCGCGCCCTTTCAAGACCCACGTAACTATTAACCCTACATATGTCCATTAGGCACGATAACGCACACAAAATATAAGTAAATATTTTATTTTTCATAAATAATTGTGTTGCCAGTTAAAAGTGTGGCCAATTGAGGGATAGAATTGACGCAAGCAACGTATAGTGTTAAAAACTAATGCCGGCAGAAGCCTGTTTACTGGTAGATCACTGACAAATTCAAATGATAACGCAATGTTTAACCAATGAGAGGGCTCGAATTTTCGACGATTATCATTATATGGATATAACTTATTGACAGTACTAATATATCCATATAACGATAATCTATGAAAATAAATAAAATAGCAGTGTCTGTAGTAGAAGGAACGATCCACCATGTGATTTTGATTGCTAACGTTTTCTAATTCGGAGACTTCTGTTGGCTAGTGAAGTTAGTGTTACCAGTGCATTTAAGTGTGTTGTTTCCTCCCGCCCGCCATCACTTAACTTTATGCTAAAAGTCCGACATCGTACAAACCTGACTATATTTACATTAAAAATACAATTTAAACGATTTAAGTGACAAAATATAGTGTTCATTACTAAATATTGTAATGAGCATTTTCCAAAAATAATGTGACCTAAAGGTCTATGTTACCGTAGGTCATAAAATCAAAAAAAAAAAGAAAAAAATTGAAGTGTCTGCCTATTCTATCAAAATAACTGTTATTGAAATATTACATTGTGTTATATATTCGATACATATATCAAAACAATTTTTTTTATTTCTGTCTGTTTGTGTGTATATGCTGGCTAATCTCTAAAATAGCTGGTCAGATTTTGGCGGGACTTTCACTGAAAGATAGCTTATTTAAATAGGGATTAATAGGCTCCCATTTTTAGATCTTAATTTATTATAGTCACAGACAGTCGTAGCAACCGACTAAATCATAAAAAGTATCATAAAAACTTAAAGTATTTATCTCCTAACATACATTTTTATAATATGTCTCTATTATCAATTTAATAGTTACAATATCCAAGGTTGGAATCAATGAATCGTCCTGCTATCAAAATTGAACTGTACAAGATATAATATCGTCTATGGTTCATGCCTCATATCAAACAATTTAATGAACTTGCCTTTTGTCTGTTGGTCTATGACTGTTTTATTTCATTACTGATATCAACTCTAACGACGACGAAGATAAACGTTATTTATACACTTATCCATTTAATCTGGTTACCAGACGAAAATAGTTTACGTAATAGTAAAAAGTATAACAAAATCTATATCGTTACTCAACAAATTTTTTCTAGCTATGTCCTCGAAATTCCAAAGGTGAGAAATTATCGAAGGCTTATTAGTATGTATGCACCATTTGAGAAGAACTTGAGCGTAAGTCGTCGTAAAAACTAATATCGCGGCAGTAAATTCGACAACAGCAAACGAATGAGGACTGCATTGGCCGGTATAACTGTTTTATAATTAAATCATTCCTATAACATACGACACCAAGTAACTTTTCTATATTCTTTTATGTTAACAAAATAGGTTACTACTATAATATTCATAAAATAACTCATATTATACGACTCTTTAAAAAAAATCGATACCTATCGAGTTAAATAAATTATCTCGAACTAATAGTTTAGCATTTTCGATAATTTACTAACTGTATTTAGGGAAATCGCTTAATGTTTGAACTTTATAACATTGACTTCATTTGTAACAACTTACAAGTTCAATCTAGTCCATGTAACTCACGTAGTAACTCTATTTCATTACTTTATTTTTTTAAATGTATGCATTCTGATAATTACAACTCAATTGCTATGTCAAGACTGTTAAAAATTAAAATTGTCAAGACATTATTATTTGCTAATCTATTTGTGTTAACAATAAAAATTAGAAAGTATGATTAAAACATAGTTTATTTTCATTATTTTATACCTTTAAATTGATGTAATGAATAGTTACATATTCAAACATGTCTACTGCAAGTATACCCTTTAATCCAATTTCATGGTTGACGTATTGACCTTCTTTATAAACCAAGGTCATTCAGTGGTCAACCGTGAATCACTTTTGTAACTTTTCTAAGTTGTGCTAATTGGGCCGATCACCAATTTCTGAAAAGTAAGTGATCATGCGACGGATGGTCATGTAAAAATCGGTCGTGTACCCACTAACCCGTATTGACCAGGTGGTGGGATAGGTCCAAAAACCACCAATGGAGAAGGCGGCATAAGGGAGCCTATGTCCAACAGTGGACTAACATGCTATAATGAATACAGTACAATGCTGATAATTATTTGTATGTAATTACTAACATAGTATCATCATTGAACTTATATTATTATGTAACTAACACGGATAATACTATATAGCAGATTGTCATGGATACGGCTTCAGTAGTCATATTCTAATTCTTGGATGTTGATAAGTAGCATAAGATGTTTTATTAGTCCCGAAATAGTATCGAATTTCGACGACCTTGACGGGCGTTACATTATTTGACTTGGCTTAATTAGAAAGCACGTAGCCATGACATGGAACGTTTAATGAAAATATCAGTTCTAATCACAATTTTTGTATTGCAAGGGAGAGTGATATACTAAAAATATAAGCTATAAATTCATTTTAAGTATTTATTGAGTTTGTTGTAAACATTTTATTCCCGACTTTTTAGACCCTTACGAGCGTCCATAGACACGGTAAAAAAAAAACCCAAAAACGTGGCCAAATGAGACCCAGATCCTAGGGCCTACAGCTGCCTAGGCTCAGCTCTAGCGTATTGCTTTCTAAATATTTTTAATAGAAAAATATTAAAACAAAATATGCAGAAGTCTAAAAATCAATACCGAAAGGCCTTGTTGGTAAAAATGTCTTGCAGGACAGGACAGGGACAGACAGATAAATTAATGAATACATGTCTTGAGATTCGATTTGAATTACGGCGGCCGATCTATATTACAGATAATTCTTCTAAGCGGAGATATTATACACGAAAACACAGATGCACTATAACTTGTCATTACAATCATAGTCGACGGAAGGATTACCGCTACGACCAGAGTGAGATAGGGCGCAGAATAGACTTTACAAATCAGACTCATGGATCATCTTACCTTACATGCAGTCGGGTGTTTAGCCGCATTACCGTAGGCAACTAAGAAGCGACTACGTAAAATTTTTGTATCCCCGAAGCATTTGAACTCACGATCTTCGGTTTCTTAAGGCTACGGAGGCAAATACAACCAGTTATCAGAGTTGACGCACACATCAAGTGATTGAAAGGCACCCAAGTAGAAGAAAAATTCTAATATATTCATACAAGACATTTCTTTATTAAAAAAAATCACTAGAAATAAGAACCTTTTTCCTCTAACACCTCTCTAACAATATCACTCTTCTAAAAAGAATCAAAAAATTAAACTAGTTTCTATTATTCGTAATTATAGAATTATGGCCGCCAGCTTCGATCGGGTACGCACAATGCGTCCTGTTGTGATGCGGCGGAAGCGAATAGTTTATTCAATTTGCCCGTCAAAGTCCTCGCAGCGATCCTTACCGGCATACGTTAATTACAAGAACGCTCGCTTAGCCGCACTGAATACAGGCCGCCTCGAAAGCCATTAATTAATTTCAACGGCATCACATGCGAAAGGAGGCTTAAGTTAAACATTCATTTCAGTGGTCGTAACCTCATGCAGTTCCGAGCGTCATATATTAAATTGGTGAGTATTTTAGAGACAGAACGCAACGCATCTACGTTTGATTCATCAAAAACATAAACCGAATGTTTTATTTAAAAAATATTCAGCAATAATTGTTACAATAACGGAAAATTAATTCCTTAGCATAAAACATCATTAGTTTAGTACCGTACAATTGTGTTTAGTCCATATTATCCTTGACACATTTGATTTAATAACTTTTTGGATGTAATTCAACTTGAGGAAATGTAACCAACTACAATGCTTACTTCTGCCGAAACGGAGTTATTTATAGAAGTGTTCAAAATTCAAACGCAACTTTTCCGTTATATGTGCCGAGAAAATAAACAAAAAACTATGTATCAGTTTGGCGAATGTATAACGTATAAATAGTAAGTATGCCACGAATATTCGAACCTATAATCTAATGTTCGGCCAATTTTTTTGGTATTCGGTATTCGGCCAAATAACACTTACTATTCGGCCTAATATCTCATCATATAACTCAGAATATAAGTATTCATAACCAAATTACCATACTTTAGTAAGTAAAATTGATCAGTGGCAAGTTGTGATGGCTAAAACAAGTTTTCCATCATTAGGTGGTAATAAACGATTACGTTTTTTGTCGTTACACGATAACAACTTCAGTAAATTACTTCACTATATACGCTACTGCTTGAGAAGAAAGAAATTCTCTACATAATGGTTGTTATTATCGGTTGCGACAAATGTTATTTATTGCTAACGTGCTTGATTACTATGAATTTTGTGCCAAATTCGGCGCTTCGGTCGACAGCGTTGCCGAATATTCAGTATACGGCCAAATCACTATTCGTGGCAACTCAAATAAATAGTCAACATCGTCATCAGACTGAGTTAGTCCACTGCTGGACATAGACCTCCCCTTCTCCATTAGAGGGTTTTTGGACCGTATCTTATCACGCTGGTCCACTGCGGGTTGGTGGGTGGACCGACTTTTTACATGCCCATCCGACGCATGGATCATCTTACTTTTCAGAGAATTGGGTAATCAGCCCAAATTGCCCTAACCAACTAGGAACAAATTTTCATTGTTGAGTCCCCGAAAGAATCGAACCCACGACCTCCAATTTCTAAAGCACACGCCCTTACCACTAGGCTACGGAGGCAGTTATGAGGCAGGCAGAAATAAATGGTATTCATTACTGAAAAGGTTTTTCAAACTATTTTATATTGGCCGATAAAAACTAATAGGTAGGTGCTAAAAAAGTCACTGGCCGCTAGCAACTAGCAAGTGGGTCTGGCGCGCGTAACCAATCTCAAACCGAACTAGTCACCTGATACCGTTATATTATTCGAGGTTCACTGAAACTGATATTGACAATAATAGAATGTACTGTGGCGTGACGACACAAGAGCAACGTCAAATAATTGTAGAATATTTATAGACGAACCAACGTGGTCATTTCCTGATAATAGCCTTAAGCTAAAAAAGGTCCCACGTTTGTGTAATAAAAGTACTATTACTCAAACGTGGGACCTTTTACTATAGTAAATACATAACAACAGTATGTATTGATTAGTATCATTTTTAAAGATTATATAAATTTTGCTCTATTTGTTGTTATATATTTTCTAGCACGATTAAAAAGAAATCATAACCGTACATAAAATACGTGTTTCTTGTATTAGAGCGTAAGAAATACGCAATTTTCTTTAGTTTTTAAATTGATAATTGTTTCTATATTTGTTATTTTTTTTCGGAATTCCAATTTTAAATTATAATCATAATTATTATAATTACAATCACAAATGATAATTATTACTGAATGCCATGCTGACTTATAACTTTACTGTATTGTTTCAATTATATTCGAAAATAGTTTAGTTTTGTGCCATATGTAAAAGTTCTTGATGCCAGTATCTATCGAAATAGTGCCACCTTTGCCCTTAAAGTGCATTAAGTTATAAATAATAATGACCTATTGTCTTTATTTTTGCGAACTTTACAATTATACAATTGAAATCTTTTAAAAAGCAATTTAATAAATGACCAACAAACATTTCTGTAACAAAAACAAAGAAGCTATTTAAATATCTTATGCATAGTTACAATATTGTTTAGGTTACGTCTGGCGAGACAAAAACAAACCGTCGTTTATTAATTGAAATCAATTTGACCACGCCCCAGGCGAGTTAAATTGCCTCTTTTCATTGAAGCAAACCCTAAACATTAATATGACGTTCTCGACATTAAAAATCTCAAGCAATTTCCCTTGTAGAAACTTAAGAAACTTGTTTAAAATTTGTACTTATTTCTATTTATTTTTTATCAAGTTTTGTATTTATCTTATGGACGTTGAGGGAAAGTCATTGCTGATTGTTATTAATCAATCAGATAAAGTAGACACTAGTACACACATTTTATTAGCTATTGCTATTGCTTTTTTATAAAAAAAAAACCGTACCAGTTATAAGTACTCAATAAGATCACTGGTCTTCATTAAGTGAACAATGAGCCATCAATGAAAGCCTTTAATTATTTTCCAGGTTTTGTATTCGCGTTTTTTAAATTCGTCACGTTATATGGTGAAAACTAGTCAAACAGTTGGCTGTTCGTCTACTTTTTGTACTTGGCCACACTTGGATGTAGGGACGGATATAATCGATCATTGAATGTAAAAAAGTGCCAGTAGGCAATGTCGCCAATTAGAAGTAATGATAAAGTTTAAAAAACACTATACATAATTCAAAAGATATACTTTACGTAGACTTCTACATATTGGGAAATATAACGTAAAGTAACGTTTGACGACGATAATTAATACAAACGATTTAAGTATAGACGCCATTTCAATGCGTGTTTGTTTATACAAACTTCAAAACTTATTTGGCTCTATTTAAGCGAATACTACTTGATAACCACAACTTGATGCGAAAGTATATTATATTATAAACAGCTAAAAATTAACCAAATCCCAAGTTTTACTTAACTTAAGGCACCCGTAACCCATATTGTAGCAATGTTAATAAAAATCATAATCATAACAGAACAACATACAAGTCCCCGTAGTAGATAATAATTCATCTCTAAAGTGGATATAACGCAAGCAAATAGCTGACCTTAGCAAAAATCTAGACGCCTAATAAAGACTAACGAATTTACAGAAGCCAGACTTGAATTCGCTTTGTTCAATATCTTCGCAGACAACAAAGAGGATCAATGGAACGAACGATCTGTGCCCGGGCACTTTGAATTTACGTCAACCGTTTTAACATATGCATTGAGTTCTTCAAACTGTTTTCGTCGCTTTTAGTTTTAAACGACTTAAAAAAAATAGATAAATTCGGCAATGTGAATGTATTAAGAAGACAGTTTCGATTTGAGTCGCCTTTTATTTGTATTTGATTTAAGTAGTGAAAAAATTTGAAAAAGAGAGAATAAATTGTTTCAACACTAAATTTTAAAATATATATTCAAATTTTAGGAATATACTTAGTAATTATAATAATATTAGATTAATCTAGACTCAAGGTTGGACCTAACAGTCTCCAATGGAAATGTGTATGAACAATCTACAGACTTAACTAATAACATTTTAGTCAATCTTAATGTCGGTATGTCTGTTCTCGACGATGTATAGTGGACTGTTATTATTGTTATTCTTCAATTATAACTGTTTAATTAAATAAAGTATTATTCTCCTACAATCAGTTTTAAATTCAAGTAAACAAAGTGTAATGTAAAACACTAATGCCGTTAGAAGCGAAAACGTTCGTATTGGTGGACCGCGGCTAAGTATTGAACTTGTTTGACCAATTAAAGTGGCCGGTTTTATCGCTTCCATTGACTTTGACATTGGATTTTATTAAAACAATATATCGTATATGACATAAGTGTAGTAAAATACAGAGTATATAAGATAAATTATCCGCACAATAGCAGTTTCCTATTGCCTTATACACACAATTAATGTTATTTGTTAAAGAAAAAACGATAATCATTTTGTACGTTTGTTTGGTCATTAACTTGTTATCTCGTTATATCTGATTAGATAAAGACAACAAAAATAATTACACCGCATTATAGTTCAGAAAGATGTTTTTTTGTAGCTAAAAATTGAAATCAAAACCCTACAAAACTTTCAAATTAGTCACTGACCTCAATGTTACGGTGTCAATTGAACATTCGTTCAATAGACACGTATTGACGTTAGATGTTGGCGTAAAAAATTATCACTTACAATTCACACAATAAGCAAACACGTCAGCGAATGAACGTAAACAAGTCTGGAATAATCGAGATTTTTGCTTAATGCACTTGTAAATAAAAAGCAGTTGAAAACTTTGATATCTTTATAAAATTTGTTACCTTTTTAGACAATGGCTGATATATATACAACCATACCATATCTACTTTGTCGCTATAAGTGTTTCATTTGCCACATTTGTTTTTAAAGAGATTTACTAAAGAACTGTTGATGACATCTTGACGCAAATGTTGTTGATTGTTATTTAACACTTAATGTATTATATATTTACTAAAGGTAATTTCATGTTACAGTATACAGTTAACTAACTGTTAAGTAAATTACCCCACCGTCTTCGTAGCCTAGTGGTAAGGGCGTGTGCTTTAGAAACCGGAGCTCGTGGGTTGGAATCCTGCGGGGACTCAAAAAATTTTCATTGTTGTTTCCTAGTTGGTAATTTGGGCCGATCACCAACTTGTCTGAAAAATAAGATAATCCATGCGTTGGATGGGCATAAAAAGTCGGTCCACCCACCAACCCGCATTGGACCAGCGTGGTTGGATACGGTCCAAAACCCCCTAATACAGAAGGCATGCATTAGCGGAGGTTAATATCTAGCAGTGGATTAACACAGGCTAATTTTGATGATGATGATAATGAAAGTAAATTAACTATATCATCATCAGCCTGTGCTAGTCGATTGCTTGATATAGGCCTCCTCCAATGCACGCCTTCTCCATGATCTCCATGTTTTGGGACCGTATTCTGTTATTTACTGTATACTGTAATAAAACGTCGGAATATTCTTCCGACGTTGAACATAAAACACCTGAAATTAAGTAATTAATGTTTCCTACCGTAATATGTAAAAAGTTATAAGAAAATATATGTGTATATTTATTTTATATCTGCTTAGTAAAAATATTAAAAAAACAATTACCATATTATTAGAAGGATGTGAAAAACAAAACATGTTCTACATATGCACTCTCTTACATATGATGTTTGCTATGTAATTACGAAATTTTACATATATGGAGAGTAATGCAATTATAACTGTAATTGACTTTAATAGTTTATCGAACTGAGCCAAGGTGAATAATGTTTACAGACGTGATATTGTCCTAGGTAAACTTGCCGATAGCAACACGATTTTTATAATGTTTTTATCAGATACAAGGATGATACTCCATTTACGTTGGCAAAGTAACCCGAACGAAGCGGCGTCGCCTGTATCGTATCAATATTTGACTGCCTCAAAAGACACTATTACCTTGACATGAGTTACTTTGTTTGCATTAATTTGATGCCTAGATTAGCTAAACGATAGATTATCTCTTATAAACTTATATTATAATACTCTTCAAATACTATGGACCCATGACAAGAAATCTTTGACATAAATTAGTCTCCTGCTCACAGAGAACCGACTCACGTTGCTTATTTCTGCTACAAGACAGTAGAGTGAAATTCAGTTTAAACGTACCCCAGCTGATCAATGGTTTTCCTGCCCATAAGAAAATCAGCATAAGCAAATCCCCCCCCCATACATGCAATTTTATGTATCGTTAAAACAATAATCGCGCCGACTTCGGTGCCCTTTAAAACGGAGCAGTGTTATTAGCCTTATTACCATCGGTTTGGTACATTCCCAGAGGGTCCAAAGTTGTTTCGACCCACCTTTTTCACAAACTGTACTTGTTTGTAATGTTCCACACCAAATTTTACCGATCTATAACAACTACCTCTCTACAATGGTTCTGAACCCACCTTCGGACTTCGACAGGCAAATATAGTGGCTGGGCTTCTTGCCAAAGAGTCCATTCTGGCGCAGCAGGCCAGCGTCAGAGTCGTCATCGTAGGTGCGACTGACTGGCCAGTACCCGCTGGACACTTGGCCACGCTCTCGATGATCTGCAGCGATAGCAGCGGCCTCTCATCAGGCAGCGCCCCACCGAGCGCCGATAGCACCTTCGACATCGCTCACGTCATACTTCTAATATCACAATAAACCGATCAGTCTTCTGTATAGCACCTGAAAAGGAATGTTGAATTAAATTCTGCTTAGTAAAAAATTTAAAGGTCATCAGATGACAGGGTGAAGACTTTATCATAACAAAAATTGTATAAAGTAAATTTCAGTTATCTCAATGAGTTTTCCTGTTTATAAGCAGAAAGCATTCAGACCATATTTTCTTATCTAGATTAAAGCAAAGTTTAAATGATATTACTGGTGAGGTGTGTTTTATCGAAGTCCTAAAGTATCACGTTACACACAGGGCATCACATCATCAGACTTACATCACTTTTTTAGATAAGTAAAATTAAAATAGTCTACCCTGTGACCACAACCGTACAAATGTTTAAAATAAACGCGATAAAATCCGTAAAAAGTCCTTTTATTCAAAAATGTGTAGAATTCGCGGGAATAAAATAATGTTATGCGTTTTACATCGTGATGTTAAAACAATACATATAATGAAACAATATTTAAAAAAAAAAATCTGTCTGTTTGTTTTGGCTAATCTCTAGACTGGTGGGTCCGATTCTCACAGGGAGTAACTTAAGAAATTTTTTTGTCACAAAAAGCTATCTGATTTTCTTCATATTGCAACACAAAAGCTACTTAAACTATAAAATAATAACTATTTTGAGTTTACACAATACAGGTGACTTATAAATATGAAATATTGGGCTAGATTTAAGTGGATATCTAATTAGTGAACATAATTGAAGCAGTCATTTACAAGTTTTACCGAATTATGTTAAGTTTTAATTCGTTCAGAACTCTCGAGCTTGGAGCTTCATTTTATCAATATTTTTAACACTAGAAAAAAAAAGTAATTAGGATAATAAGATGATATTTTAACTAAAAGATTTACCCTTATATGTAAATTTTATATTTATAAAAAATTAAAAGTATTTTTTAGTAACAACAAAATTCATAGTTTTTTAAGAATGAAAATACTTAGTTCATAATTTTAGAATTTTTTTGGTTTAAAAATATCATATTATTTTACATTGACAATATATATAAAGAAGGAAACATTACCCTAATACATAAAATGCCCGAATACACAGGATTAAATTATACTAAGTGCCTAGTTAGGGTTGCTCCCTAAGGAATTTAACAGTGTAAGGCTTATAAGGTTTCTTTTAAGAAAGATTAGCAGGGATTAATACACAAACTACATGTTGTATATAGTAACAGGCAACTTTTGCAATAGCCTTTATAGAAAAAAAAGCCTTTAACATAACAAAAACTACATGGTATACTTTGCTAACAACTAAATCAGTACTATAATACAATCAATTCAAACTAATAAAATTAAATTTATCTTTATGAAGATTGTAACGTCCAAATTGCCAATTGCAATAATAAATAGAATAAGGAATCTAAATCTTTTATTTTAATGTTGGCCAAAATAATATAATACAAAGTTAGAATACTTTGTATTAAATGGAGTGATAACTTACTGAGACCTCGATGCCTTTTTAGTGTTACATGTATTATGAAGTTACTTTTAAATGACATAATTTTTAATTATATATAACATTCGATAATTATGTTTACAATAAAATGTGTTAACCACATTTCATTAGTAATTAGTGCATATAGTCACAAACATGGATAGCTATCATTTTGTCTTCATGCAAGATAAGAACTGGTTATTCCATGTCACATTGAAGAACTGACTTTGTAAAATAGCAGAATATATTTTTTTATTGTAGAAGCATTACTTATTTTGTTCATTAACAGATGATAATTACAGCTTCAAAACACCTGACTAGCAATAATACAGAATGTTGTAATAAATGGATCCTTAAAATTTATAGTCTTCACATTGTGTTAAATTAACCAGTTGTTCTTTAAAGTTTGTCAAATACATTTCGTTTGCAGTTAGATAATATATTCTGAGCTACCTATATAATGTAACAACTTGATAATATAATTCTAGTGAAATATATATAGTGGTATAAATATATTGTTTCATGTACTGCATATATGCATATGCAGAAAAATCTGATTAATTCTATCATTTACAAAATAACAAATAAATACAACAATGTAAATGATAAATAATCATCTTACCTTTAGATATTAAGAAGAAAGTTAGGTACTAAATGATACTGAGACACAGGAATTAAATATAATTCAGCAATAATAGATGAACCTTAACTCATTTCAGTTTTACTTTGCTATATGTCAAAAACAGCTAAAATTTTAGACCACTTCCTAACAACTCAAATATTACTCGTAATGTTGCGCCACCATCGACCGACTTGGCAGAATTCCATAAAATAATTCGGCAAGCGGAAAACCCGAGACGCGTGCGGCGCTCACGGTATATGGGGACTGTACTAATTAAAACAATTGGTCCTTAAAGTCCCTCCCACCCAATGTTTCTCGCGAGCGATGACCCCTAACAGATGATATCTTAGATTACTGCTTAGTAAAAAATTATCTTACCGTCGTCATGACATCACACGACGAAACAAACGTTACTCACTTTAATACGAAACTCGTATAACACTTCTTAAGATCCGAATTATAACTAAGGGCACATAAATGTTAGTAGACAGAAGTATTGGTTTCATTTAAAGTTTCCGATTAAATAACATATAATAAGTATAATTTTCTTCCGTTGTCACATTATATGTACCAAATATCTGAATTGAACAAATTGTAATAAGTTGGATGGGATCTTTTCATATTATTTGACAACAAATCATGTAGTGATCAAGAAGATTGGTACGAATGTTGCCAGAATTTAAAAAAATCAAAACTTATCTTTGATCTTTTTTCTTTTCGTTAAATTATATAGCATCAAAACGTTTTAAGTAATCGTAAGATTAACTTTATATATTGACAGGTAAAAAATAATAACAATTTTACCTTTTCTTAACTTCTTACATATTTGACATTAAAATGCCTTTAATATTTTCTTAGCGATTTATTGATTAGTAAACTTGAACACTCGTATCTAAAATGCGGGACCAGACTAGATTAGACTATTAAACAGACTCGGTTTCTTTGTTGTAAGGCTATTAAAAAAGCGAAATATTGTCTTTTTCTGGCCTCTCTAGCCGTAGCATAAGACGACAAAGAAAAAAGCTCTCAACCGTTAAAAATGATTCACAATGTGAGTTACATAGGAAAGCTTTATAGAGTACAAACCAATTTGAAGTACATATATCATTAATAGTTCATACTTATAATACCCATTTCTGACAAACAGAAATAAAAATACTAATAGGTCTAAATTTGAAATGCCGGCGCTAGTCAAGAAAACAAGTTTTAACATCATATTTCATTCATTATAGGTATTCATTCAACATAGGTAACACTATCAGCTAAAGGTTCTGCTCATCTTGTCAATTTTTGGCATCAGAATTCATATAACATTTAGGGAAATCTTATGGACATAATAAGAGCTTCCGCTACGTGAAACTATTTTCAAATTCAACAATTTGAGGTCTTATCATTTTATTTGAAAAATTACTTATAAAAATAAAACAACGGTTCCAGTAAAGATAAAAGACGGGCTAGATGAGCGGATTTGTGCCATCTCAAGCTCCTTTTTAAAAGGCAGGGCGTATAACTTAACACCGGGTGGACGTCCCGCTTGTCTTATCCCACTAAACACTAAAATAAAAGACTTGTAGATATCTCTAGTTTTCTGTCCCTTTATTACCACTATCACTCTTTTTGTCTGTTGTCATTTGACGGTAATGATAGAAATTGCTAATAGGATTATGTAACAGTTTTTGTTTGCATAATCAAGTTATTAGGTGCCGCTCTCTCCCTTGACAGCAAATATACAATAATAATATGATAAATAAAATACCGTTCTTTTAATAAACTTCTTTATTGTATCGTAAAGCATAACAACTATATAACCTATGTTATAGACGTTTGTTCAATGACAGCATGTGCACGAAAAATATGTGACGATTTGAATTTCAACTCTGAACCGGAAAAATAATACAACAATGTTAATAAACAGTAACATAGCATTTCAAAATGTAATAAATATTAAATAATAAGTGCTATTTAGGCATACATACATGCAATAATATGTCACGTGATAACGACTACAGTGATTATCACGTCGATACGCCGAAGTAAAAACTGTATAATTAGATAACATCGACTCGCATAACGTCAGAGAGTATTAAATATTTGATGTATGCCCAAAAGTATAATCGACATTATATTTAGTTCATTACAATAATTGTACAATACTAATTAACATATCACAATACAAGCAAGTTGTTTTTTTATACTATCTATTCAAGTACTTTGAATGGTAGCGGGGTCGAATCTGCCGTTCCTGAAGAGGAACTAAAGTAAGGAGACACATCGGACAGATAGTTCCTAGGAATAAGGCCTATTAAAAGGGCAATCTTTGCAGCTATTGGCGCTTTCTCTTCATCGTCAACAATTTTGTCTTGGTCTGGCATCACCTGAAATTTTAAAACATTTACTACATTGATATCAATTTTATGCATTTCTAGAGAATACTGAACTATAGAATCTTGGTACGGGTTGTATATAGGCATGCCAAAAAAAGTAAAATATCTATGCTTTTTTTTTCATAATAGTTATAGAAAAATAAAAAGCTATACAAAACCACTGTAGATGTAATTAAAAACTTAAATGATATTGTATTTAAATACATTTACAGTGGATGCCAAATACCAGTTGCTGTGAATATAAGTATTTTTATACAACGATTTCAAAACTAGACAGAGACATAAATATTACAACAATATAATAAGTTCTGGACGCACTTCAACAATCTTAGGTCGATTTTCGATACGTCGAGGTGTTAAAAGGTCTGAGTAGTGTTTATGCCGTCTTCTTTCCGAGGGTTCCAACGAGACCAACCCCATTGCATCGAGAAGTGTGACAGGGGATGTAATAGCCACGAAACTGTTCACTAATGCATTCGAGAACGTCTTTAAGAGCTTAGACTGGACTCGACGTGGCATAAACATTAACGGCGAGTAACTATCAGACCACCGTTACATTGACGATATCGTCATATTGCCCGAGTCGTTGGAGTGCTTGAAGGAGCGGTTACACAGCTTAAATAAATCCTCCCTACGTATCGGACTCAGGATGAACTTGGACAAGACGAAAGTCATATTCAACAAACACGTTTTCCCGAAGCCGGTCAATGATATTACTCTCGAAGTTGTCAATGAATATGTCTACCTTGGGCACATATTGCAGTTGGGAAGTAACAGCTTCGGGAGAGAAGCCGATAGGGGGATTCAGTTGGGCTGGGAAGCATTTAGGAATCTAAACCACATTCTCACGTCATCGATACCGCAGAGTTTAAAGACGAAAGACAATGCGTACTCCCCATGATTAACTACGGGACAGAAACGTGGCCTCTGACTATCAGACTGGTCCACAGGTTTGCCGTAGCTCAACGTGTAGCTAAAAATCGTAATAAATTTAGCCGGCATAGACGAAAGTTACCAACACGGCGCAAAGGATTATTTAGATTATATGGGGTAATAAGTTTCTGCAGGGGAGGCAACGATTAGGATCACTGAGTGTTGGTCGACCCCCACCAGGTGGGATGGCGATCTCCGTGTAGCAGCCAGTAGCAAAGGATCGGCCGTCTTGGCGTTCATGGAAAAAGGCCCATGTCAAGCAGTAGACTGATAAGGGCTGATGATGATGATGATGATGATGATGATGATGATGATGATGATGATGATGATGATGATGATGATGATGATGATGATGATAATTATAATAATAAATACTCTTGCAATTTTATACGACATTACTGTTTTTCTACTAAATTTCCTAGTTTAAAAGAAGGTTTCTTTTAAATCAGAAAACAGCATTATCAAATATTACTTATATACATTATATACTTATATACATTAGCATAGTTTTATTGAATAAAAAATAATAAAAAATATTGTTACCTACCTTATCTGCTATATGTTTCTGTATTAATCCGTCACCTCCCACATAAAAGGTTGAAAATCCATCATACCACCTACAAACAACCAAAAAGTTAATAGACAAATCAAATATTTATTTTTGTAAGATAAAACTCAGCAACAACCTTTTCGCTGAATGTATTGTGTAATTATTACAAAAATTTGCATTAAAAAAATTTTGAACGTTCTTACATTTCTTGATTTTTAAATACTTCTTTCATGTCCCAAAGTTTATATTTCCAAAACATGAAAAACACCTTGAAACCAGATATTCCACGAATTCTCCATCTCATTCTGGAAAAAAAAAATTAAATAATATGTTTTTAAGATAATATATATATGACAATATCTGTCATAATACTTGTTGCTTTATAAATATTGAAGTAGAACTCGACAATATTAAGTAAAAATACTAAAACAGTTAATTTATTAATAATATCTAAAACATTAGATACTAATTTAAATATAAAATCATCACTTGATAAAAAAACACAAAAAACTTACTTTATAGAAGAGTCCTCTGGATGAGCTGTTATTTTTAATATCTCTAAGTTTACATAAGCAAACTTAAGGTGACCAACAGTTCTCAAAAGGCCATCATGTTAATATAGTGAAAAAACCACTGCATAATATGAATATTAAGTTAAACTAAGATATTGATTATATGACACAAGCAATTTATGATGTCTACACAATTATTATATTGAGTTAGCAGAGTCATGTTAATTATGAACTAATAGGTGGATATTATATTTTGTTATGCTTCACCAATCAAAACTTACAATAAAGCAACTAGGTGTTGAAAATACATAAAATTAGTTCATTAAAAAGACCTATAATTTATCAATACATGCACCCACACAAATGGTGACTGTGATAAACAGTCACCATTTGACAATTTTGACAATTCTTTTCTAGCAGCAGGAATTGAATCCACAATTTAGAGTGTGAATCACTAACCACAATGGCAAGTGGGTCATCAATTCACACATATAAAAAAACAAATAATTCTTGTCATCTGAACAAACCTTAATAATAGACACAAAGTTTAAGGAAAAAAAACCTTAGTATTGTAGACGGTGATTGATTTTTTATTTTAGTGCATACTTGAAGAAACTTTAACTTGTTCTATGTATGCATTGATTTTCTTTTGAACATAATTCCTTTACTTACACAGTAGTGATGCCTCTGATGTTGTTGACAAATATCATATTTGGATGATAGATAGAGTAGTCGAGGGGCTTAACAAATAAGTTGGGCATCTGGAACAAAATAATCTTTATTTTAATAATCTGCATAGATTGTCTACCTTTATATGATACAAACAGTAACGACAAAAGCAGGGATTATAGTTAATAAAATAAATTGAAAGAAATTATGATATATTTAACATTAAATGAGGGATTTTGTTTTGTACTGACACTATATCTACATTATAATCTGTTTTATAGTACAACGGCAATACATACAGTTTTAGAAAGCACATGGAATACATTCATCAATTGCTCTTCACTGGGTTTTCCATCTTTATTGCCCTCATTGGATGACTGTTCACTTGTTGAAGGAACATTCGGTCCACTGCAGTATTTTATTGCATCTTGTTCAAAGGCTGATAAGCAGGTTGGTTCAACATTCTGTAAAGATTTTATCATAAAAAATTATGAACAAAATAATTGCTTTGAACCTGATGTTTTCTAAAGTTTCCTATATAATGTTGCCATTATTGACTACCAACTAGAAAGTTTTATAACGCTTTTATCAATAATGATTAATTAATTTTCAAATTTTTTACGATTACACATTTTTTTATAAATTGTTGTTTTATTTATTATTTTGCAAGTATTTATTATTTTATTATAAATAGATAAATTATGTTGCAACATTTATGTTATTATTATATAAATTTTTAGCTCCTGTAAAAATTTAAACATATCATTTTTATTACAAGTTATAATTCTATATTTCTATGGGTAGAAAGGCATACATATGGGTAGATTATGAGTTACCAAGAATTGACAATTTGTTGATTTCAACATGGCCTATCCTTGTTAGCTTTTCTACTTTTATCATGCAATATCACAAGTTATTGCTAAGTCTGTTAAAAGATGTTTAAGACATATATCATTAGACAATAAGGATATGAATCTTAATACTCCATAAACCCTCTAAACTTATAAGTCATCAAATATAAATTGCTCTTTTGGTGGTGTACTGTACTGTCAACACTAATATTGAAGAAATTCATAATTAAAAGATGAATATCAGGTCACTATACATATAGTATACAATTACATTAAAAACATTTTAATTATGACTTCAATAGTTAAATATTCAACTATCCTTTCACATGGTGCTTAAATCTATATTTACAATAAGCTTTATTTTAATAAGTTAATATTTTTATTAAACAGCAGCCTAGTGTTTTTACAAATTTTTAAAAAGTACTACTAGCCATACATGTTAAAAAAATACCTGAAATAATTATACTCACCTCATTACATTTCCTAAAGTCAATACCATTTAGACTGAATGGTATATCATTGAAACTATATGGAATTGTCTTTTGCTCGATGTAATCATCACAAGTGAAACCCAAAGGCCTTGTACCAAAATTATCATTGTAATTTTCTTCAGTCAATCTGGTATTCTCTTCATATTTTTCTATGGAACCACTTTGTGCTACATTTTGAGATGTCACATAATCTCTATTTGCATCTGCTAAGTCGTATGGGTCAGTGCTGTCAGGATAGTCGTTAATACGTTTAAAGGCATGTTGACAACTGGAGATCCGACGGCGGTCTAGAAACTAAAAAATAGGAATTTTTAAATGCTATTCTTAATAACCTCGAGGTCATAGATTACGACAGAGACATATGACAGAAAATACGAAAACTAATTATATAGCATTGGGTTCTGTTAGGGGGATTTTGATCAGTAATAATATATATATCATTACTTATAAATACGTACGTCTTCCAGAAATTGCGTGCGTACTGGTATTTTACGAGACAAGCGATTGGAATGGTTTCTTGTTGCAAAGATGCCATTAATAGGTAAAATTTATGTGAAAATGAACGCAAGCAAATTGCCATTTTTACATTTATATTTCACACCTCTAAATTAGTGGTAATGAGGGAAATATTCGATAATTGTAAAAGCAAAATACATATCGAAGGAGCCGCACATGACAAAAGTTGTTTTTTTATACTATAGTACTTTGACAGTTATTTTTACGGTGCAGCGTCGTGGTATAAGGTCAGGCACCTTATATATTTATGAAATAATGTTAGAGGCTAACTTTTAATTAATTGTTTTTATTTAAAAAAAAAACATAATAAATTTATGTAATAATTTGAGATAAACTTTTACAACTAAATAAGTAAATTCTATAGTTTAAATTCATGGTCCATTCAGTTCCATAATCCGTCACATTGACACTGACGGCAGCATTGATACATTGATAGTAGAAGACGAAATATTCGATTTTCTAATTTTTTGTATTTTTCCTAATTAAACAATAGTATATTATAATGAACGCTCAAAGAATATTAATGCGAAAACAATGTATTCAAAACTTGGGCACGAACGTGAAAGCGGTTTGTAGTGTTTTAATTTTTAATTATTTTGTTGTTGAAAACATGAAATATATAATTGATAAAAAAGGAACAAGAAAGCCCAGTTTTTAAAAGTTTTCATGATACTGAATTCTCTAACCGATACCGAAGATTGTATATGAACAGATAACGAATAAATTAATTTATTTCAGCTTATTTCTACCTGCTCCGTTCAATTAAATCACAATAAGAATGATCTTGAAGAACATAGAAAAAAGGTCATGGGGCGAAGTCTACCCGAGAGAAAACCTTTACCAGGGGTAAAAAGTATAATACTAGTCGCATCTGGTAAAGGAGGTGTTGGAAAAACAACTACGGCTGGTGTGTATAAATGTTAAAAGTAACTTTATGTCAACTTTATTTTTAAACCTTGCATTAAAGCAGTGGGTTAAATTTTCATTATTTATAAATTTGCTTCGAATTCTAAGTGTCGTTTGAATACTGTTGTTCCAATTATTTTCAGTAAACCTTGCATGTGCAATGAAGGTAATAGAACCGGACAAGGAGATAGGGCTTTTGGACGCTGATGTTTTTGGGCCATCTGTGCCCCTTATGATGAATATAAGTGGAGAACCGATGCTCAATGACAACAATCTTATAGAGCCTTTGCTTAACTATGGTGTTAAATGGTATGTTTTGAATAAAAAATAATTATATTGCGTTGCTTATGTATGGTTCTTTATATTATAATACTTTTGTTTTCATTAATTCAATACATTTTTCAGTCAAATTATAATAAAAATATTGAACATACCATAGAATAATTAATAATAGTTATATGTTTTGCTTATTTTTACTACCTTCTATTGAACAAAAAACAATTAACAAAAACAGCAAATTTGTTACAAACATCAAGTCATTTTATTTTTGTAATCTCTCAGGTAATTTTATAAGTGTTAAAGAAAGTTCAGGATGGTAATACTTTCCCCTAATCACTGTTACATATTATTGTCACAATTTTGTGGTCAAGAATGTATTCATTATGTTAATTCTGTTGAGCTGAATATGATATTAGTGGCACAAGTAAAAACTACTTTATACTTTTTATTGCAAATATGACAGTGGCAATCATCATCAACAGCCTGTGTTAGCATTTTAATTTTACAAAACATGTACCAGCTGCTATAGCTGGCAGGAACTGTTTTTTCAAGAATATTTGACAATATTATTTGCTGTATCCGTTCTCAAATTTATACTAAAGTTATTTATTTCAAATTGAAATTTGTAATTTAATCCTGATTATCAATGTGTTCAAAAATATATCTTCATAACATAAATTTGCATATGTATTCCTCAAGGTAGTAGTCAAATATAATTTTTAGCAGTTAATTTACTTTTGACTGCGGAAAGCATTACTTACTTTATAAATAAAGCATCCTGAGATTTTTAAGTATTTTATCTGAAGATTGTTAGGTGTTTTTTTACAAAAATGGCCAGTAAGATTTTGTTGTAAAAAAATATTCTTTCATAGTCAACAATAAATAAGTAGCCACATGTGAAGCCATTTTCCTAGCTTTGCCTGAAAGTTTTTTATTAATTTGTCTTTTGTATGAAGAGTCACCATAACCTAAAATTCCATTTTTAAAATTTTATTATTTCAATTTATTATAAAGAATGTTAGGTGAGTTTTTTTTGTACATTTAATTACCAAAACACCATGTGATGCTCGTCTGTCCTACCCTTGCAAGAGTGCAATATAAAAGCGCAGAGCCAGAAGTTTGCAATGGAGGTCCTGAGCAATGCGAACATATAACCTAAGCAATGTGAATAAAGCATAGTGAACATATAAGTCTTCTGGTAAAACTTTTATTTTACATGTGTACTTATTTATTGCAGTCTATCGAAAAATATTTTTTTTACAAAAAAGTACCACTGCCTGTAGATGTAAAAAATTAACAATTATTATTTTTCAGGCTTGAAATAGGGTAATGTTTTTGTGCATTGTTTAGTTATATTAATGTTGGCGGGTGATATCTTTGTTAAGATGCCATTGATAATTTCAATAATTTTCATGAATACAATATTTTCAGTATGTCCATGGGTTTGCTTGTATCTGGCGAAAATGCTGTTGTGTGGAGAGGGCTGATGGTCATGCAGGCATTGGACAGGCTGACTCGACATGTGGCGTGGGGACCCCTTGACTGCCTGGTTGTGGACACACCACCAGGAACAGGGGACACTCATTTGTCGCTGGCCCAGAATTTGCCAATTGATGGTATTATAATTTGTACTTTGCATTACCACATTAGTATCTGCAAATTAATTTTGCTTGTGGTTGTTGTCGTTAATTCATATAACAATAGATGCTTTTAAAATATGATATAAAAACGAATAAATGTAAATAAATTATAATTACTTCAATAATTTTAAGGTGCAATTGTCGTAACAACACCTCAGTCGGCGGCCCTGCAAGTGACAAAGCGAGGTGTTAACATGTTCGAGAAACTTAAAGTTCCTATAATCGGTATGGTGGAAAATATGTCGCATGCAATGTGTTCACAATGCGGCACCAAAAACTATATATTTGGTAATGAAACAAAGAAAACAGCTGGAGAAATGAATCTTGAGATTTTGCAGAGCTTTGAAGTCGATTCAAACATGTCAGAGTGTATAAACAGTGGAAAACCAGCAATATACGCACTGCCAGATAGCACCCATGCAGAGAAGTATAGACAGCTAGCAAATAGAGTGTTTAAATATATAGCAAATAAGGAAAATGATCAGGCGAAAGCAAAGGAACAGTAGGTCTCACAAAATGTTATAGAGTAGGCATTAGATTTTATTTATTTTTTAAATATTTTACAAATATATTCATTATATAAAAGAGGTTTGTTTAACTTACGCAATTACATATAACGTTTATGGCAAACAGCACAATTTCCCTGTTATGGATGTGCTCGTCATCACGCTCCAGCAATAAAATAAAACATTTAAAGAATTAATTTTTATTTTTAACAAATCAATTAGAACTTATATTTTATTGACCAAAAAATCTGTGAAAATAAAAAATGCTATAAAAATATCGTCTTTTCTATTACAAACTTTCACAGTACAAAATGTTTAAGATGGACTACATACATTGTGAAAAGGGCTAAATATTTTAGTAAGCAACAGTGAGAAGCATTGTGAAATGTGTTAAGTTACAAAAAATACAAAATTAACATTTGTTTTCAGTCAAAATTGTATTGTACTTACAATAACTATTTTATATGTTTGGAATGACATTAAACAATGGACCTAATTTTTAAAATTTTTTGAAAACATTAACTTAACAACTTTAGGAAAAAAGTGTAACCCAAATAGTTTCAATAGGAATTTTCAATGACAATCTGTTGACATTTTATACCATACTCTTTGTGAATTGCAAGCAATAAAAAGGTTTTACATAATAATTACCTTGTTACTGAAATATGCAATAAGTGTTCCATCAATAATCATATTATTTAAAAGGGATTTAACCACATTTGTCAATTATAAACATGTCATTAAAACTATGGAATTTGCTCCCTAATAAAGTCAGAAAAACATTACACAAACAAAAAAATCAGTTTACCGTCTCCACTTGCCTTTATATATATTGACAGATACAGTAAACAAATATAAAAAATATCTATGCCTGTAGTATAGGTACAGTATTCATTCTCTGCAAGGAAAGAAAATAGTAACTTCATTAAAATATTTCAACATACAATTGATTTTTATAATTTTGAATGTATAAAAATTGTCATAAGGTAAAAAAAAATTAATGGGTCACAATTAAATGTACAATGTTTAATATATACATGAGATGTTCAACTAAAATAACAGTAGTTTTCGCACTATTAACTTTAATTACAATAACATTTCTAAAGATTTAGTATGTATAGAGCGTACGTGAAATTTCGATAGTGTATAAACATTACAGGTATAAAAATGTGAATGAATAGAGCACCCATACAATGACTGCACATTAGCACAGTTCCATATCCAATTATTTACACAACACCGGAGGATAATCATTGTCAACGCCACTGCACAATGTAACAACCTTATAATAATATCAAGTCCTTGCACTACGCGCGGTTTAGGCGCCCGCTTTTACCATTTCTTCTTGTGTTCGTCCATACTGACACCACCCGGGCCCAAGTACACGATCATGAGGAGACCACCAATGACAGATAATGTCTGTAATAAATAGAGAACTTGTTAAAAAAGATATCAAATTTTACTCTATTTTATTTATTTAGTTGAACAAAGCAATCCATAGCAACAAAGCGGCGTTGGTGGTGTTGTTGAATTTAACCTTCACTCAGTGATTGGTATTTTGATACTTTCATCAATGATGCATATAATAGCAATTCTAAATGAATTAGGCGACTATGTTAACATATTTTAATATATTCTGAATCTAGATTGGTTGGAATGGTCAACTAATTACTTTTTTCACTTAATCCTAGCCATAAAAAATAAAGAAAAATTAAACAATCACAGAGTAAAATATTTAGATATAGACTGATGTGCTAATATTTAAACTGATAATTATCACAATCTGACAATAATAAATAAATTTCAATTGGATACTTATAAACATAGAAACAAAAAAACATATTCAAAACATTAATTACACATGTTACTATGAAAATCAAATAATATCCTCATTTTATGGTTAATGATCATTGTACTTAGCATCAATCAATACAATTAACTAATTGGAATTATCTTTTATATAAGAACACAAAATTTATTATTATAATTTAAACCACACCATACCTGGAAGAAATCATATTTGAGGAAATCTCTCAGTGGCTTGTACGAAGGCACTGCCCACCAGGCATTGTGGTACAGGTTGAGGACTGTAAGAACCAGCACCAACATAAGTGCAGAAAGTTTGGTCCTGTAGCCCACTGTCACCAGGATCATGAGGATGCTGCCCAAAAGGTCTTGTACAATCTGAAAGCCAAAAGAAGAATGTATCTCATATTATTGGTAAATATATGAAAAAGCAAGATTGCAACCAAATACGATAACAGTTGATTAAATTTGTTATTGTTAATTTCTGGCTGGATGAATAGTCGTAGATCAGAAGCGGCGGCGTGCATTAAGGGAGGCCTATGTCCAGAAGTGGACTGGCACACATAGTGTGCCTTTCTTAACTTTATGAGATAATAAAAAGTATTCTAAAGTATGCCTTTATAATATAGTTCCCACAGGGTGCAAAGTCTCAAGCACTATTCATTAAATATTCTATGTATGTGTATGTATGTAAAAACAATGGTTTCGTATAAAATAATAAAATATTTGCAATCAGTATCATTATCAATTATAAAAAACATTGCTGCAACCAATTGGTGCCAAAGCAAGACTATAAAAAATGACATTATGTCAAGTCCATCACATTGTAAATAACAAATGACTATATGTCAACAGCATTCAATGCTTGTTTGAATGTGCCTGTCATAAATAATGTGTAGTTGAGTTATAAATGTTAATGTCATTATATAAATAAGCATGTATATTATAGAACTTTTGAGCAGAAATTAAGATTAGGTTCTCTTTCTTCAGCATTACATACAAATGCAAAGAAACATTGTCATTACCAATCAAAAGATCAGATGAAATGTATAATTACCTGCAAGAATGACACCTCAAATCTTAGCAGAGTGATGAACATAAACGCTAGTAGAATCCTTCCGGCGAGCTGCAGATAGGTCTTGGGTTTGTTTTCACCGAGGGATGGGACGCCGGCGAAGAGACTGCGCCCCTCTGCCCTCGCTTCAGCCAGCACGAGTAATAGGGCTCCGATGAGGGCCAAATTTCGCAGTAAAAATTGCACATCCCACAATATGCTGTATGCAAATGTCTGCAAGCAAAATAATATAAGTATTTAAAAGTAGTGAAAACTCTAGCCAAAACACGGATGGCCGTTGGAAACCTTTAGATTTCAAAATACAAAAACTATCCGACTTATATAGTTCAAGCATAATTGGCTAGTACTAAAAAAGCAATAGGCATGCTGTTTCCTATTTCTCCTAGCCATTTCCCCGAGTTATGATGAGATCAGTTTTAAATCAACCCAGATTTTGAATTGAATAATAGTTTTTACAGACTTAATCAATGTTGCCCTAACTATCAGCAGACAACGATAGCACAAAACTTTTTCACAGAAGGATTCACAGTCATGACCTCCGGTTTTTGAAACATGGGCCAATACTAAGCCGGATGGAGGCTGTAGAAATTTACTAAATATTATGCACACTTAGTAATAGCAACTTTCTCCGTTTTATGAACGTCCGTATAATAAAGGAAGTTTTTAGTTCTCAATAAACTAATTATTTCTTAAAAAGACCTGCGTGAAATACGCTATATTGTTTATAAATAACGGTTAAAACCTTATGTTTAGATAGCAGAAATCAAATTAAAACCATTCGTCGAATGTCATTTTACGATAATAAAGTAAATAAACTATGTATGATAAAACATTTAAGATTATTGTAAAAATAAAACCAATAAATTCTTTCGTAACACTTGAATAAATACTTACGCAAGAGACAACTACATCACAATGTTTACGGAACCTTCAATATAGGCTGTTAGATATGCATATAAAGTAAAAAATTTAGTAGCAGCTAATTATATAAATACCATTACAATTTTATTTTATTTTTCCTACAATCATAATTGATTGTTATCATTATAATATGATAAACACAAGAAGGTAAAGGCAAACAGAATAATTTAAAATAAAATCCCCAAGCGTAAACATACTGGATAGTACCATACTGATATTTATTTTTTTGATGCAATTTGGTTTTATAAGTAACATTGTACTTAATACTATATTATATTTAACAAGTTAGTAAGAAATTAATATATAAATGTAGACAACGGGACTTTCGACTTTGTACCGATAATTACTCTTTACGGTGGCATGATAGAGCAAATTACTTATCGAACAAGAGATATTCTGGTATCTCACGGTAGATAGAAGGTAATTTAAAAAATGTATCATGTAGTTTTTTTTTACACCATTTCATCATATGTCTATTTTGTCGACGCGAAATTAAGTGTCGCAGACGGCTATATCTTAATTTCGTGTAAATGGCATCTACAAATGCATACCGTTACGGGGAAAAAATATTTTGCGTGTTTCGGTTGGAAATTCGTCTTTAATTAAATTCCGAACTAAAAAGTTGATAAGATGAAATATTTCTAATCGTAATGTTTCATCTATCGCAATATCAGTTTATTAGGCACTATTTGCGATTTTTTTTTTAGCGCCAAAGGGCGTAGAGTTATAGTTCTTTTTTTTCGGTTGAACGGCCGATCCGAAGGGCGCGCGTTGCCAGGACGCTTTTATACGTGGCGTTTGTTTATTTATTTTCACTGCGCATTTGGCCCGTGCCACCGCGACTTTTGCCTCGATATAGTAAATACGCGCCAAAAACGTGTAACGAACATGTACATCTATAAATAATTGTTACCATATGAGGAATGTATATAGCTAAACGTAAAAAAATATAGAGTAATAAAATAATAATAATATAGAGTAATAAATGAATATATGGAGTAATTATTTACTAGCTAATTTCATTACTGTAGCGTGTTATTTATTATGTACGAGTGATAATCTTCATCGATATCGATTACCAAGTTTCGCACTGTTTAAAATCATTAAAATTTTAATTATATCTGTATATCTAATCTTGTATTGATGTAGGTACGTATTTGCTAAATAAATATTATTTTGATTATGTTTAATTAATGAATGTATTCATCGAGATATTACAGTTACATTTAAAACGTTTAATATGTTTAATAATTTTAAATAAATCGAGACTTTTACCGGTGGTAGGTCCCCTTTTTACAGGAGACCGTCTGGGTGGTACCACCGCGGTGCCTATTTCTGCCGCGAAGCAGTAGTGTGAAAACACTGCTGTGTTCCGGTTTGAAGGGCACCGTAGCCAGCGTATTTACTGGGTAAACGAGACTTAACACCCTATGTCTCACGGTAGGCAGCGTGTTGGCGATACCACTGGTATTGCCAATGTCTATGGGCGTCGGTGACCACTTCCCATCAGGTGGCCCGACTGCTCGTCTGCCTGCGTATGCCATAAAAAAATAAAAAAAAGACTCAAGGGATTAATTAATAAATTACAAATGTCTATCAACCTAAGAGACTGAGATACTAAGTAATATTATGCTTAAATAACATTACATGACAGTACCTATACCAACGACAGATACTTATTTGTAATATTTAAACCTATCTTTTGTTAATAAACAAAATATATTTTAAGTCAATTTCCACAGTAAGAATAATACCACAATTATTATATAATTGCAAGCTGAACTGCAAAAAGCCGACACTAAAATAAGAGTCAATAACAAAAAGGAAGACTAAAGTAATAACATAATAACAGATATAAATGATATAACAAATGTAGAATTCTTGTATAAAACAAGATTACTACATTTATTAAAGGAAGTATTGTAGATAGGTAATTAAAGACAACAAAATCTATGATGAAATTCCTTACAAATTATCATTTTTCTACTTAAAAACAAGTTAAAATGTAATACAAACTTTTTAAAATTATTGACTACCTATTAGCATGTTCATCGTTAACTGAACCGTAATTAGTATAAAATATTTTATCATCAAATACAAATGAACCGATTTATTCATGACACTGAAGAGTAAATTTAAATTTATACGAATTGCCAAGCGACCCGAGTAAAAGTAAATGGCTGCGCGAGTCCATAGAATAGAATGTATAAACAGCTTTCACTTTCACTTCTACTTATTACATACACTTAAAATATCGTTGCTAAATATAACTGTTTTGTTAAATTTTATTGTGCTTAAAGTGCCTTTTGAACAATTACAGACTATGAAACGAGTAGTAGGGTTGGCTCTAAAGTTTTTTTATTACATTTTACGATGAAAATTTCAATTTATTACGATTTATTCTTAATCAGCTAAACTTTAATAGATGGATTTCACAATCCTTTTTAGCTGCTACTATACGAGTGTAAAAAATTCAAGAGAAAAAATTAACGTATGCTTCGTACGAGAATATTATTATAATTTTTATTTACTTACCTGTAAAACCACAATGAAGAATAATATCCGCAAGCGATGTCCACCTTCAGCCTGCCGAGGACCATTACGCAACCACCGAGTTGTCCCAACAAATTAATTATCTGCAACAACAAAACAATTAAAACGTAAGCATCTCAATTATATACCTTTTTTAACTTAATACAAAGCTAAAACATATTAAACAACAATATTATAAATTTACTCTTTCGTCTGCGTTAAAAAGATTAGTTATACTATATAATAGGTTAAATAAGTTAAAACGATCACTGTTTCAAGGTGCTCAGAATTGGCGCCATACAATTTTGTATGGCGCCAATTCTGAGGTCAACAAAAAACAACTTCTATTGCATAATTCATATATTATTTACATGTGCTGTATCATCTTAGAATGCGTCGTATATTAAATAATGACCAGAGTTGCCATGAATAGTGATTTAGCAGAACGCCAAATACCGACCATTCGGCATTCGGCACGAAATATATGCTGTTAAAAACCTAAACAAAATTATACAGGCAATCATAGTATTTTTTTATATGTTATCTGTCTTCTGAGAAGTGCAAAGTAGGTTTTTACTGAAAGTTGCAATCATGATTTACGACAGCCATGTTGCTCCATCGAATCGAGAAACCTTGTTTTAATCCATCAAGAAACTATTAAGGTCAATTATAACTTACTACTTATTAATGAATTTATGTATCTTGGGATATATGTCTTATAGTTTATCATGGTTAGTATTCGGTATTCGGCGAATGATGCTATTCAGCCATACGAATAGCTAGACCGAATCATTCGTGCATCATTTTATAATGGCATTATTGAATAAGAATAATTAATCTGAGATCACGCGCCATCGAGTATATTTTATTTAGTTTATCGAGTTAGATGCTGAATGAATGCATTTACGGAGATACAAAGTAGGAAACGTCACTTTCAAATAATTATGTAATAGACGACTTCAATCATAGCATGAGGAATAAAGTATTTTTAATCATGACAGGTCAATTGAGGAAGCATTATGACGGACAGAAATATAATACTAAGGAAAAATTATTGCGTAAAGTTTTAAAAAAAACATGTTATAAGATAGCAGTATTTATAAATTATAATTTATTTTAACAATGAAGGTAATTTGCAGGAAAGTTGTGAGATAATATAATCAAGGAAATTATGCTAAGTTTTAAAATTTAATCGCATATAATTATTAGTAATTTTGCTTGGTAGATTTTTGTTATCTAGTGATTGACATAGGCCTCCCCTGATGCACGCCTTCTCAATTACAGGGTTTTTCGTTCGTTCGGTCGTCTTAATGGTTAATGATAATTCAGACTTGTACTGCAACGACGTAGAATTCAGATTTCTATTTACATAATACTTTATTATTAATAGTAATACATTTTAATTTTTCATAAATATTCGTCTGCTTCTATACATCTGCTTGGCACCTTGCATATCATATCTCTAGCTACCATTAGCCGCGGTCCAAAAATATTCAGTACAATCGTCTAAAATAGCATTAAAACAAAATCAATATAACTGCGTCCAATAGCACGATATCATTGAGCGATTCAATATGTCTATTAGGATCAAAGCCAACAATGATACGGTTAATTCGGGTATCACTTAAAATTTTGATCTGTAAAAATAATGTACCGTTCAATTCAAATTATTACGTCATTGCTTATTAAAAAATGCTTATAACTTATCTATATAAAATTTGATTGTCTGTTTGTAACATCAAAATAATCGTTTTTAAATGTGACATGTGATCATAATACATCGATCACATCACCGATCACTTATAGTCATGCTGACTATAGGACCTCAATACCACAATCCATTAGGTTTTCGGACCGTATCCACCACGCTGGTCAATGGTTGTGTGACTGCCTTAACAATCATCCGACGCATGGATCATCTACTTTCAGACAATTGGGTGATCGCCATTCCATAACAAAGAAACAACAATGAAAATTTGATTGAGTCCTGCAGGATTCACAACCAGACTCGGTTTTAAAACGTGACATCTAGGCTACAACCGATACATATAACAATACAATATTTTTTTAATCTTTGTCTATCTGTTGTGACTGGATGTAACTAAGGATAAATAAAGCTCGTTTTCATTACAAAAAAACTTACAGAATTTTTCTACATTACCCCGCGGACGAAGTCGCGAACAACACCTAGTCTTTTGCAGATCTACTATATTTCTGGATGCAATAGCAAATAGTGAACGGAATCAAACCAAAATCGATCAAAGTGGGCGCTCAGTTCTGTTTCAAATAGTTTAATAACTTATATTGGTAGTAATTATATTAAATAATTAAACATTTTAAACTACTAATAAACACAAAGTACAAAAAGTTTTTAAACGAGATATTCAGTCCAGATTACTGAGTAAGTAGTAGGCTGTTAGACGGACTAGAGGACATTATTGTTTTGTGCATTTTTATCGTGGGGTGTGTGTTTTTTTTAAATACATAATTTCAATTAAATCATCCTGTATATCTTATTATTAAAATAAATCGAAAACTTTCGCTACATACCGTTAAAAGTAACATAAGCTTAAAATAAGTACGATCAAATGTAACTGTACACGTACAAACACGTTACGTTCCGTTTATCCACACGTTTCCCGCCAAGTGAAATTGAACGGCTTCACTTTCGTTGGCGCGCCGCTCGCCTCGACCCACTTGCCGAAAAAAAAGTTACGAACTTAATTTTGGACTACGACTCAACTTGGGCTTTTGATGCATCACCATGTTTAAAATATATTTATTGAATAAACTTAATTTTTTTTGTGCTTTTTAAATTATTTTACTACTTACAATAACTTTCATTTTCATCGCACTTTCATCACTAAATAGTATAAAAAAGAGTCGCTTTCTCTGTCCCTATATCCCTATGTATGCTTAAATCTTTCAAACTACGCAACGGATTTCGATGCGGTTTTTTATAGTAAATAAAGTGATTGAAGGGGAAGGTTTATATGTATAACATTTCTTTTTTTCATTCAGTTAAAGTCAACGTTTTCAGAATATATCTCTCTAATTTTTAAAAGCTAAAAACACTGCAATATCTAATACAGTGTACAGATTATGATTATCAGAGTATACATTAATTAATATTACAATATCCTCTTCAAGCTCTTAGGGCAGTGTTTTTTTTAAATCCATACCATTAAAGAGGACATTATTTTATATCATCATTATCCTGTGATAGTCCACTACTGGACATAGGCCTCTCAGACATTATTTTAGTGTGACAAAATTTTATCGTATTTAAATAAAATAGAAAGTTGAAAGCATCGAACGGCCTTCCAAGTGTCTGCACCAAATAAACTATATCAACAAAATTAGCTAAACGCCATTCATACGCAAGTTACAATTTATCGACCGCAATTGAACATTGATTTATCTTGTGTCTTCAATGGAAACGAGGAACTTTTGGCGCGCAATTCATCGCTAAAGGTTACATTGATGACAAAGATGTTACATCTATATGCAATATATTTATATTAAGGTAGGGCAGGAAGTCCAGCAGTGGACTTTATTAAGCTGATATGATGACGGTGGTGAGGAAGCAAAGAACCGATAGACAAAACTGTGCGGATTCCTGTCTTGCTACTAATTAACTTAGCTCAAAAGTTAGAATGTATAACAGATAGAGTGCTATAGGATAAATGTTTTGAATACAATCACGTGAAAACCTCACTAATATTATTTAACCTAAAATAAAGTTTTATGATACAACACATAATCGATTGCAAAAAAAAGACCGCGAAACCAGTTATTTTAATGCAAGAGAAGACTGGCCAGTGCCAACCGCCCACGCAGTTCAATGCGATGACGTTTTGGATTCAATATTAAATGTCATTCGACTAATGTCAGCTAAGTTTTTTTTTATCATACGCAATATCACCAGTCACACTTAAGTTTATAATCTGCATCGTAAACACGAAGTCATTAACAATTTATCGGAGAAAAATGTCCAAACGTGGTGACGAGCCATTTAGTAATAGACATTAGTTTTCAATTTTTAAATATTTATGTCAGGATGAGAATGCGAAATCGGGCGACATTTTGTTAGCGAATGAAAACGGCAATCTTAATTACTTAATTATTTTAGCATTAACAGTTAATTTTCCACTAGCAGTCCGTCCACGGATTTGCCTGAGTTCTTTTTTTAGATATATTGAAAAGATTTTCCTAGTGTAAAAAGTAGCAATGCTACTTAAGGTGGATCTAACTTTCTAATAGATAAAGAATGCTTGAAATCGGCACAGTAGTTTTTTAGTTTATGGATCACAAACATACCTACAAAAAAAGGAATCTTTTCTCTATATAATATTTGTATAGATCTAACAATGGCCACGGAGAGAATATCAATATCACTACATAGTATAAAACAAAGTCACTATCTCTGTTTCTATGTAATGAATACCTATGTATGCTTAAATCTAGTGACATGACATGACACATAACACATGCTTAATATTGTACATATACAGGGTGTCCCATTTAGAATGGATAATCCTTGAGCGCCGCAAAGCACAGCTACCCGGCACTCGAAAAAATACAAAAAAAAAAAATTCCAACTGGTACTCAAGTCATGATTTTTTAAACGAAAATCCATTTTTATGATGTTATTGTCAATTTATGTGTACAGCGACTCAAATTAATGAATTTGCTTACGTTTTTGGTGTTATATTACTCCTCACAGACTATACTATTCAAAAGTAATAAATAACATGAGTATCTATTGTACTTTTTAACAAAATATATCAATTTTAATTTTTAGTATGAAATTTGATCACAAAATAATTTTGACAAAGTTTGAGAGTGTTTCATGTAAAAAAGTATGGATACCAAGTGGCAAGTATTTAAAAAATGCGAGTTAATACAGTTTACAAAATGGTATAATACATCATTTTATCTAATACTATTACGAACTTATTGCTATTGAGATGCAAAAGGGTAACTAAGACGAAATTGAAAAACAATTACCTAGTCTTAAACAGTAACAAAAGGGTCACTTTTATTGCACTAGGGACGTGTAACAATACTATTTACTACCTGAGCGTGGCCCAAGCCGTCCATTTTTGTTTACAGAGACAAGGATAGGTTGATTTTGTAGAGTATGAGTGAGTGAGAGGAGAGTACTATGTTCAAACATTTTACACTGTAGACCGGTTTGGTCATCATCGGATCGGTTTCAGGCACATAGCAAAGACATTTACTTAGTGCGTCTCTCGACTGTTCGGTAACGCATGTGTGCATTCCTTCTCATTTCTCCGTGAGTTTGAATCAGTGTTATAACGACGACTTCTGGCTACTTTATTGGACTACCCGTTTTGCTTACTGATTTGGACTTTGTTTGGTAATTTTACGACGCCTTAGGCTTGTATCTGGACTGATTCTGTGAATCAAAATGCCACGCATTCAATACACGGCACAAGAATACGCCAATATGCACTTCATCTATGGTGAGTGCGGGGCAACGAAGTGCTGCTGCAGCCCTTTATAGGAAAGGTACCCTAATGCCCGTCATCCAGATTACCGTGTTTTCATCAGAGTCCACAGTTGTTATTCGGATGGCAGAATACCTGGCAGCGGCATTGGTGGTACGAGCTCCGGAAGACAAGTGAATATTAATACTCAAGATGTTGTGCTTGATGAAATTCAGCAAGACCCATCTACCTCTACAAGACAATATCACGTCGCACCGGAATCCCAAAACGACCGTGCACGTGCACTGAAAATAAATAAATATCATCCTTACCATATTAGACGCGTCCAAGCTCTGCAACCGAGAGATTACCATGCAAGATTGTTTTTTTGTCGACAAATGCTTGACAAAATAGAAGAAAATCCACAATTCTTTGAAAAAATTCTATGGAGCGACGAATCTACATTAAAAAAAGACGGATACTTTAATATGCATAATCTGCACAGCTGGCAACTCTCAAATCCAAATCTAATGCGAGAAGAGAAGTCGCAATACCAGTTCAAAATAAATTATTGGACTGGTATATTAAATGGGATAGTTATTGGTCCTTTCGAACTGCCGGGAAATTTATCTTCCCAAAGTTACTTAAACTTTTTACAAAATGATCTCCCAACCTTATTGGGAGAAGTGCCTGAGGAGATAAGGGAATCCCATTGGCTACAGAATGATGGCTGTCCTGCACATTATGGTGCAAACGTCCGTTCTTATTTAAATGCCACATATCCAAATAAATGGATTGGTCGTTTGGGTCCCATTTTGTGGCCTCCTCGATCCCCAGATTTAAACCCTACTCCTAAAGGAAGAGGTGTACTCGAAAACGATTTCAAATTTGGAGGAATTACGCAGCCGTGTTCAAGAGGCCGCTTCAAAAATAAATGAACGACGCTACGCACGCTTTCTTAGTAGAGCCTTTATTAGAAGATGTAGAGCGTGTATTAGAGTCGGTGGCAGACAATTTGAACACCTGTTATAAATAAAGATTGTTTTATGTACACCTGCAATTTCTTATTATTAAAATTTAATAATATATTTATCGTTTCTTTTTAGTCGTATTTACCCTTTTGCATCTCAATAGCAATAAGTTCGTAATAGTATTAGATAAAATGATGTATTATACCATTTTGTAAACTGTATTAACTGGCATTTTTTTTAAATACTTGGCCACTTGGTTTCCATACTTTTTTTACATGAAACACTCTCAAACTTTGTCAAAATTATTTTGTGATCAAATTTCATACTAAAAATTAAAATTGATATATTTTTGTTAAAAAAGTACAATAGATACTCATGTTATTTATTACTTTGTAATAGTATAGTCTGTGAGGAGTAATATAACACCAAAACGTAAGCAAATTCATTAATTTGGCGTCGCTGTGCACATAAATTGACAATAACATCATAAAAATGGATTTACGTTTAAAAATCATAACTTGAGTACCAGTTGGAATTTTTTTCTTTGTGTATTTTTTCGAGTGCCGGGTAGCTGTGCTTTGCGGCGCTCAAGGATTATCCATTCTAAATGGGACACCCTGTATACCTACAATTGTACATATATTTCCTATAAGCATAGCTCCCGTGCGAAGCAGGGGCGGGTCGCTAGTTATTAATATACTAATAAATTCCAACAAACAAACTAAAACGTATCGACGTTGCTAGTGAATGACTTTTATTATTAATAGATCTGAGGAAATAATTATTGTGCCACTACATTCGTAATTTTTTTTTAAAACATCCGATAAATATTATACAGTTCCGCTGTGGCGAAACGATTGAATTGGGTCAATTTGTACGTTGAAGTCGTCGAGAAAAAGGAAGCAAAATAACATTTTTAAAAGTATCCTAAAAAAACTACATTCACATAAAATACAAGAAAAGACCAAAACTGTTTCAAAATTACCATATATATACGTAAGGATGTGTAAAACTGGGTCCCGGTCAAGGTTGACAAGGTTTTTTAGAAATATGCAAAACGTATTCGCATGTTGACATATTGCCAGATAAAGCGTATTGCTTTTTTTTGTATTAAATTATAATCTTAAGAACCGGACGTCGCAACAAATGTCAACAAAATCTAGCTAGTAGTTTAAGTGATAAAGTAGGAAACGAGTATCGAAATTTAGTAACATTCTATTAAACTATGCCGTTCAATTAAGTAAAGCTCTTTCCTGTAACAGATATTTCTGACAAATAATAATTTGCTATGCGGCCTAGATCACTATTTTCTTTTCAACTTAGAACAACTCTGGTTTAATATAGAATAATAAATAATATTTATCGATCCTCTTCCACATAAGGAAGAGCGGATTCAGGAAGATCCCATTCTACTAGTATGAACAAAAAACCTAAAAATTCTGTTGATGAACGGTATCTTTCGTGGGGTCGCATTTAATATACTGTTACGAGTGTCTAACTGCCTCCGTAGCCTAGTGGTATATGCGTGTGCTTTAGAATCCGAAGGTCGTGGGTTCGAATCCTGCGGGGACTCAACAAATTTTGATTGTTGTTTCCTAGTTGGTTAGGGCAATTTGGGCAGATCACCCAATTGTCTGAAAAATAAGATGATCCATGCGTCGGATTGGCATGTAAAAAGTCGGTCCACCCATCAACCCGCATTGGACCAGCTTAGTGGGATACGGTCCAAAAACTCCCTAATGGATAGGGGTGTATGGAGGGAGGCCTATGTTCAGCAGTGGACTATCAAAGGCTGTTGATGACGATGAGTGTCCAACATTTAAAACCAGTATTCGAAAGAAGACAAGAATTCTTGTAACTAGGGAATAATTAATAGTACCGATTAATTATATGTTTCAAATATATTATTTTTATTTATTCCTTCCTAAAGTTACATATAGGTTTAAGCCCGGGCAGGATTATCTCTAGAACTACCACTGCAACCATATATCATATAAAATATACAAATGCGTAACTATAATGTTTTGTAACATTTTTGTTGGCAACAAGCTGACACAAATGTCATATGATTGCATCTTTCCTTTAGTAATAATTAACATTACAGTGACGCGTATACTTTCGACAGAAGCACACGTATTAAAAACGACATGAACGGAGATAAGCCACGACGCAAATATGTAATTTGGAATATTAGATTATTCTCGAATGAGAATTGAATAATCAAATTATCGATGAAAATAATGCTATTTATATTGACTTAATTTTTATTTAATATAATATGTAGAACATCGCAATTTAATCCTTATGCAAATTAATATTAAAATGTGTGTAGAAGTAGTGTTTTTTTTATAAATATACACATTTTAAAATAAATATAGTGATTGCTATGTCTAAATACCAATCTAGTGACATATAGTTATGTCACTAGATTAATTAGAGTAAATATGAAAGCTCAAACCCTGCAAGTAACTATCATATTAAATATATTTCTTTGTCTTCATTATTGAAATGGGATTTAATTATTAGTAAATAATCAGGACTTTTTACATATTGGGCTATGTATATACTTATCAATTAGCAAAAAATTTTAAGTATACTGAGTAATGAATGGTTATTATCCTCTTAGCTAACGAGCACTGATTATTATAAGTATCATCACTAATATTTAAAGGATAATTCTACAAAAAAATGGGTCTATGATATTTAAAATCAACATAGTTATGGCTGTAAGTTATTATAACAACTGTAATGAATATTAGTGTTAAAATCAGCAACAAACTTTTATAACAAAAACAGAAGTTGATAAATTGTACAAACATCAAGCAAGATTTTGGCCCTTATAATAGACTGACACTTACAACAAACATAGTAGCTAGGAACTTTCCGCATCCCCATGATATGTCCATGTAATCACGCTGCTCAGACCACTGGAACCACATTCTGAGACCATCTTCGAGGAATGTGGATATGAGGCAGAGTCGAGCAACAGTTGGCAGTATGTTTTTGCCCTTGCGGATCACCTAAAACAGTATAATTAGGCTAGAGTTATAAAACAAACATGGTCACACTTTAATTCAGCCTTAACATAAAGTGATTAGTAACTCACTTAACTTTAATTTTCATTAACCCAAAAAGAGGGACATGCTTCATCCAAGTCATAGAAACGTTATGGGCCTGCTGTACCAAAACTAATTATCATACAAATTAAATGATTTTTAGATGTTTCCATTACACTTTTACATCAAAGTCAGTTAACTCAAAATATGATCGCTTACTGGCCATTATAAAATTTAGATACAAGCAGATATAGTCTTTATAAAATCATATAAAACAAAATATTTTTATGAATTTTAAACATTAATCATCCTTATGTATCAATTAAATATGTACCTATCAGAAGCAACAAAATAAGTTGTAAACTGATATCTTACATAACAATAAAGATAACACTAAACAGATAAAAACTACAAATTTATTATTATTATACTCAAAAAAGTAACATTCACATAGAATATATATTCTCAAAATGCTTATTTTAATTGAAGTTTAGCTAATAACTTATATTCAAAGTTATGTTTCTAACCAGACATATAACTGAATTACTTAATTAAGAATAAATCAGATTACAATCAGCATAATTATTAGATACTGTTGCATTTTTATAGATAATTAATAAAGAATTATTCATGGCATTTTCTAATATTTAACATAATAAATATAATGTTAAATATTAGACATTTTATTTAGTATAAGTAACTTAAAAGTAACTATTATCTACAACTAAAAGCTATAAAGAAAGTAGTTTCAAGTAGATATTGTAAAACCATCTATAATCCCCAATTAAATAAAATTAAAGAAATTAAAAAATAGTAATCTTGCAAAGATTATTAATATAATTTCTATGTTAGATTATTAACATGACATAAAAAGTATATGAGATGTCTTCACTTCGAGATTAATACCTTTTATAATGCTATAAGAAATGTGCTACATCATAAATCTTCTTTCAGAAATAGAGTGTGAAATACGACAGATAAATTAATTTTGTATTAATCTTTTTATATCTTATCCATATCCATGATGGAGAGATAATTTTATTTAAAAGCAGAAACTATACACCATAGAATTATTTAAACCCTACTATCGAATTTACATAATGCTAAGACAGTAGATATAAGAGTTTTTACAAAATAGAATTAACTTGGATAATAGATATTTAAATAATCTTGAGGTGAACTAATGTCATGGCTTTTAAAATTTAATATAATATTGAAATTTTTAGGCTTTAATAGTACAGGTAATTGTCTGTAAAAATCATTAATAATTATTAAGCAGAATTTACAAGAAAATAAGTTAGGTGACGTGACATCCCAATCAAATTCAAAGTACACATACATGTTATAATTTTAATAGTATTAATAATTTTAACATTATGCAAAGATTTACCTGATCTGCAAAATCTTCAGCAGAAGACACATATTCATTAGGAATTTGCATTTTCTCCGCAAAGGCACAAGCACTAACACGAAAACTAAATTCACTGTCGTTGAACTTGTAGTCTCCGAACACCCAAGTGACGTGTGGATAGTTGGATATATTTCCTGTTCAACAAACTCCTTATAGAAAAAAATTATGCTTCGAGTGCAGTCTTACAAGTTCCGTAGGTACCAATTATAATACACATATTTTAATTTAAATGTTTTTAAGTTATCTATATTAAATTAAAAAGTTAAATTATTTTTTTTACATAAGCGACCGGATGTTTTGATTATTCCTGATACAGTCAGTGACAAACGTCAAATTTAGTTTCATACTCTGTTACGTTTCTATTGTCATTTATATTCTATTATTATTACTTTGCCTGAGTAGGTATTCAAATTAAATATTTTAGTGCCAAATTTTAATTGACTTGTGTTATTTTAATCTTGAATTAATTCAGGAAGTTCCATAAAAGGTTTAAAAGCTAATAAATATGAATATGTTGGAAATGAAATTTTTAAAAAAATATTTTTCCTTCATCATACGGAAAGCAAATTTAAAGAATAGTTTTAGAAGAACTGATTACAGAATTTTTATATCTTTCTAACAAAAAATAAACTTAATTACATCCATTTGCAGTTCTTAGATTTAGTACAACTGTTAACTGTCATTGTGACTAATTTTGTAAAATTTTAAGATTTATCACAAATAAAATTTCTTATCACAACCATAATATTGATAGAAAATATTAATAATTAATTCATAACGAACATAATTGAATTTGTACTTCGTATAGTGTGTGAGAGAAAAATGATAAATACACATTTGTACGCCGCGTGACGACACCGTCACGAAAAACCGAATGTCAGAAGTTACCTATAGTTAAAATTTTAGTTTTATTTCTTACGGAACGGACGGTTCGTGCATGTGGTAATATATAAAAAGGAAAGGAGGAAAGATACATCAGCTCTCTTCCAGTGAAATTCCCGTAAAATCGGGCCGGGCATTCCATAGATTAGCCACAACAAACAGAGTGACAAAATTAAAAAAAGTTGTTTTGTTACATGTATCGGTTATATAGATAATATATTAAAAAAGGGTTATATTGATATCACAAATAGACTCTTCAATTCTATTTATTTTTATCTATTGAGAAAGTGCCAAGTCTGCCTGATCAACTGATATGTAATAACAATGACAGCAAAACTAATTTTATAAATTTCAATACATTTTAAGACTTCGTATTGACCACCATGTTCTGAATGAAAATATGATGCACCTGCTTAACATATTTTCTGCCTCCGTAGCCTAGTGGTATGGGCGTTTGCTTTAGAAATCGTACGGGGACTCAACAAATTTTCATTGTTGTATCCATTCAGTCTCGTAAGTGATTTTCTGTAACAAATAACTTTTTAAATATCTAATGAAAATTTATGTTTACTTAATTTCAAAGCTCGCCCTATTTATTTACTTCAGTTTCTAAATAGATGTTAAAACCACTTGTTGGAACGCATCTTTAAGGTTGGCGACCGCTGTCAACTCAACAACATCAATGTCAAATGTCAAAGTAACCCTACATTTAAGTTCATCATTTAATATAAAAAATACCCGATACAAACAAAAATGCTAGAAGTTACTTGTAATGATCGTTTAGGAAAAAAAGTTAGAGTAAAGTGTAATCCAGATGACACAGTAGGTGATTTAAAGAAGTTGATAGCGGCACAAACAGGAACAAGATACGACAAAATTGTATTGAAGAAATGGTACACCGTATTCAAAGATCACATCAAGCTTTCGGATTGTATCCTTTTTATATTTAAGAAATAATTTTGGTAATCTTTTACTTTTAAAGAGTATTTTTTGTAATTTTTTACCGCAACGGCCAGTAAAATATTTTTGATAGACGAGAATAAATAAGTAGAGACGTAAAGCAAAAGTTTTGGGTTATTTAAAAATTAATTATATCTGAATGTGCTTTGCCAGAAGATTAGCTCGTCACCCTTCACCTCTTACTATACAATCGACCGTCACTTTACATGGCCGGTTTGCTTTGTTACATTCAGTTCTTGAGTACTTGCACCACTCAGGAACTCCTTGCACACTACTGGCTCTGCACTTTTATATTGTACTCTATTGTGAAAATTTAATTTTAAGTTATGGTGACTTACTTGTGATACAAATTACAAATTTATTATTTTCTGAAAATTTTGCTGTTCATGTGTCTACTTATTTATTGTTGTCTATGTGACATATTCTTGCAAACAAAATCGTAGTAATTATATTTATAAAAAAATACCTATCTTAATGTAAAATATTTTTTCTACTGTTTATAAAGCAATTTTGTAAAAAAAATTGTATTTTGTAAAGAAATATATATGTAAATTTATAGAAAACAACAATACACTCAGGTTGTGTCATATTTTTTTAATATGCTCTTAATTTTACATGCTTGTGAAACTACATGCATTGCTGATAAAATGATAATCATATTTTTGTTTCAAATATTCAATCTATAGTAAGTGATAGCATAAATGATAGTGTTTGATTGCAAAGTGTATGGAAATCTATAAATTATATATATGTTTTTATTAAAATCTGTATGCATCAAGTTTCTGTTTTTAAAATTAATTTATTTTGATTTTTGATTGAAGATTTTTCATAACTTATAATGACAATAATGACCTTATAGGATATTCAGATGAAATTCATGATGGGATGAACCTGGAGCTGTATTATCAATAAGGAAAACATTTTCTTCAGTGACTAATTTTAGTTTTTTATTATTAAATAATTTTTAAGAATATCCGTTTTTTAATATTCAAATAATGAATTTAATGTGGAATATGGTAATTTTATTGGTTGGCAATACAATACATAACTGCCTCCGTAGCCTAGTGGTATGGGCTGTGCTTTACAAACCGGAGGTTGTGGGTTCGAATCCGGGGACTTAACAAATTTTCATTGTTGTGTCCTAGTTGGATAGGGCAATTTGGGCGATCACCCAATTGTCTGAAAAGTAAGATGATCCATGCTCGGATGAGCATGTAAAAAGTCGGTCCACCTACCAAACCACATTGGACCAGCATGGTGGGATACGGTCCAAGAACTCCTAATGGGTAGGGGTGTATTAGGGGAGGCCTATGTCCAGCAGTGGACTATCACAGGCTGATGATGATGATACAATACATATTATATTCATACAATGGCTTAATATTATTTTCTCTACTGACATATACAATATGGTTCCCACTAAGCAAAATTTGTTTGTTTATTATTTTTATAGTTGGTAAAGTAATTAAAATGAACCTAAAATGTCAGGTAGAGACCAGTAGTATACAGCCACTCTTTGTTAATTTGAGATGACAAGGATTATATTTTGTGTTTACAATTTGAGATGACAAGGATTATGCTAATAATGGTACCTAAAGAGAAAACAACAGTTCAGATAGTTTATATCAATAATGTTTATGATGAAATAAGGGTTTATTTTAGTAAATTTACATTGCTCAAAGTACTAAGGCACAAAATCTGCAATACAAATCTGTACTTTACTTTTGCTTTAACTTAATCCTTAATAATTAAATAAATACATAATATTTGACCATTTTGTGTTTAACAAGTTAAGGTCAATCTTTATTCTATGCAAATACATGTTTTTCTGTCTTTCTTTCTTATGAATTATGCAGCTGTTGCCTTGGAATCATTGATTGCTTTGTAAGGAGTTAAAAAAACATTGTTATGGGATTCTACTTTGTACTGTAGTTAAGCCAATTAAGAGAATGAATTAACATAAAATGTAATATCAAATACTAATGCAACAATAGTAATTAAAAAGTGCCAAATGTGTTGGCACTAATTTTGAACTCTTTTGTTTGTGGCTGGGTCATGGGAAAGCTCAGGGGAATTTTGGAAGCCTAAAGATATAGGCCAAATTGGATAAGGTTTGTGCACCCATCAAGATCCAAGGTGGAGTGTCAGGATAAATTAATTGTTGGAATACCACTTTCCAACGCAGATGAAGGTATTGTCATGGATGGAGTTGCCGGTTTAATGTTATCAATATCTCTTTTTTTCTTAAGTTAAACAGGATTAACGTAATACCGACGCAGTGGTCGAGGTTAGGAATCTTAAATTTTATTTTAAGAATAAAAGTCAAGAGTTTAGATTATGTGACCCATGTAGCCACTGGGTAACAAATTCGAGTTCGGAATATGGGGATTATCCTGATTTTTATAACTCATATTACCATGAAGCAACCTTACAATGAACCAATGAAACCTACCCCTTACAATGAAGCAAGTGCTTTATTTGGTCGCTTACCGGCCCATGGTCGCCCTTCAACAAAACATCCTCATATTTTAATGTAAATTCTGACACCTACAATTAGCGACATACACTAAATACATGGCAGTAGCGAATAACCCAAACTTCTCCTTTATCGCCTATATATATATTGAGTGAGGACTCCCAAACTGTACAAATGCCATAGCAAGTGTACCCGTAGTTGTGAGGTGGCCCATGCAATAATAAGCGAGCATAAACATTATACCTTACAAAGTGATTGAAAGCAGCACCAAGGGTATCAGATCTTCTGGTCTTCTTCTGGAGTTCCAGGCAGTACATACAGAATACAGAGCGGTCCAGTGGTTCTATCTTATTTATGTTAAGTATCTGTGCGTATGTAATGATTATCAGCGTAATTTGTCAATAACTGATTGTACTGTAATGATTATAACGTGTTGGTGTCGCATACCAAGCTTTAAGTTTTAAGCATAATGGTGAGGGCTCGAAAGTAGCAAGGACTACGTTTTCTGTGGGTCTGAGGCAATCAGAAGCGCAGCGAATGCCGAAGAATTTTACAGAAACGGGGCAGGTAAAACAATTACGTAAAGGTTGGCAGTTTTGATGAAGTTGGTCGCTTGTTGTGACACTAGCCGGGGAGTCCGTGAAAGTGTGGCTGCCCAAGTGTAAGACGACCAATTGGAGAGATATGCACGTCGTTAATGCGCTAGCCCTCTATGTGGCGCTGATAGGATGACCATGACCATACCATAAAGGCGTTAAATATGCGGGTGGTACATACGTTCTACCGAAAGGATTACTGCCCCCGTAGCCTAGTGGTAAAGGCGTGTGCTTCAGAAACCGGAGGTCGTGGGATCGAATCCTGCAGGGACTGAACTATTTCTCATAAATTGTTAACTAGTTGGTTAGATCAATACGGGCTGATCACCCCATTCTTTGTAAAGTAAGATAATCCATGCGTCGAATGGACATGTAAAAAGTCGGTCCTGCGCTTTATCTCTCTCCAGTCTTGTTAGTAATCCGTCCCATTGGGCTTTGAAAGTATAAGGGAATAGGGAGGGAGTGCACCTGTGTTTGCGCGTCCACTTCTGCACTATAATATCTCCTGCGCAGTTGGCTGATCTTTAATATAGATAGTAGCCGCCGTAGTCTGACTCGACTAGGAGGACAGTATTATTATTGCCGAAAGAACGGGGATGTTATAGGATTTGATAGATTCGACTTACTACCATAGGACAGTTAATCGCCTTAGACAGTTTTGGGCTATCGACGCGGTCATCCAGAAGCTTAAAGGTGTGAAAATAATTCTCAGCAAGAAAAATCTTCATGCGGAGTGGAGACTTAAGAATTATTGTCTTAATTGTTATTAGAGACTTGAGGAGAAGTTAAAATTATTTGATCGAGTCGGGCGAATTTTGTAACATCGTTGAGATGGATATGCCGATCGGCAAGTATGGTTGAATAACGTCAACGGCTTAAGAAAAAAAATATACCCACTACTTACCCCAGCAAGTAGCTGGTAGTAGGTCCCGGTGGTAGGTCCCCTGTTTACAGGAGACCGTCTGGGTGGGTACCACCGCGGTGCCTATTTCTGCCGCGAAGCAGTAGTGTGAAAACACTGCTGCGTTCCGGTTTGAAGGGCACCGTAGCCAGCGTATTTACTGGGTAAACAAGACTTAACACCCTATGTCTCACGGTAGGCAGCGCGTCGGCGATACCACTGGTATTGTCAACGTCTATGGGTGTCGGTGACCACTTTCCATCAGGTGGCCCGACTGCTCGTCTGCCTGCGTATGCTATAAAAAAAAAAAAAAAAAAAGCTGGCTATTTTGAGCTTTGCGGCCTTTGTTGTTAGAAGAGGCACGATGTCTGTTTTGCGATGTGACGGATTTCGTCCCCTTCGATCTCCGGTTTCATGTTGATGCTATTAACGACAAAATTTTTGCCATCATCTTACAAATGGAATGCAGTTGTTAGCTTGGGCGTTCAGGATAGAGTAGGTGTTGGAGGATAATTAACCTTGAATTAAGAAAAACGTAGACAGTGTCCCTGGTTAAATCAAATTGGAGATTTTGTGATAGTTGCGTCTAAAACGCAATTATGTTGTAACTAGCTTTATCTATAGTTTCTCATTAATTGTGCACCCCAAGTATGGTACATTAATATATAAAAATATAGTCGACAACAACAATAAATATCGTTGGTAGTTAAACTTATTAAAACATCATAATGTTTTTGGTGCAGCATATTGCTATTACTAATTTAAAGATAACACTCTACACTATTCTATGTTTCTTGACAATTTTCAAACAAATATAATAAAATGCATATACGAAACGATATAATATCATGTATTAAGAAATCTTAAATCAAGATTAGTACATCAATGTGTGTTCTGTCGCGATTTGCCACAAAATCTTATTTTTAAATTTTTCTTAAGTTTTAAAGTATTTAATATTGTCTTTGGTGTGAACATAGTTGCATACTCTGTAAAAAAAATGTTTGGTTTGTCATTGTCACGTCAAGTCCATTAAGGTGGTTTCGTACATGAGAAACAAACTGTAATTATAATTTTTTTGGAGGCAAAAATATTGTAACGGTGCTTTTTGCATCGCGTTCCTCATTCATTTTAAGTATTTTTAACAGATATTATAATGGGTGAAGCAGAGGGTATGTTTTGAGTCTGATTTCTGTTCGACTATTACGTTTCTCTTTGTATTAAGCGTTCGTATTTTCCAGAGTACAACACACAAAAACCTGTGAAAACAAGCAAACAGCATAACATATTACCGATATGGGGTAATGAGCAAACTATGAATCTGAATCCTTTAATATTAGCAAACATCCAAGGTTCTAGCTACTTCAAAGGTAGGTAAGCAAACGTAACAACGCTGAGATGTTCGGGCTTACAAAGAGGCATATAGCTTTCATGGTTTAATTGTTCTGTATCCATGGTATAATCAATTGTACTTACATTCATGTTCTTATATTATGTATTATCCCCAGTGCATCTGTTCAAATTGAAGACATATCATGAAGTGGTAGACGAGATCTACTATCAAGTCAAGCATTTAGAGCCCTGGGAACGGGGCAGCCGTAAAACTGCTGGTCAGACGGGCATGTGTGGGGGCGTGAGTATGTTATATCTTAGTTGGTTCTTTATTATGCCAATATATACTCTGAACATTATTTATTATTGCTTTTATTGAGAAGAAAATATAAAGTTTGATACTGCATGAATACATTCTTTTGGAAAAAAAATATTATCCATGTCTTTACTTTAATTATTGCTAGTTCACTTTACTTATAACCTTCCTCTCTCCACACTAATTTGTATAATTTTAATAAGTAAATAAGTTCAAGTTTTAGTAAGTAAACTTTGGACCTATATTTTAAAATTTATGGTCCAAAGTGATATAAACATTGTAACTCATGAGAAACAAAGTCCATGCCTTATTGATGTCTTCTAGGTATTAAACACTGACTGAAAGTCTTTGAACCTGCTTCTTAGCTTTAGGTAGTGTAAGGTTTACAATGTATATATCTTTTCAATTGTATTTAGCTGAACTTTACCAATTCATTGTGATGTATAGTTTAGTTAATAATTATCAGGACTGATCATAAAAAGCAAAGAAATTTAAGATAATGATAATTTTAAACTAAGTGTAAGGGAAAAATTTAATGTTGATGGTAAAAATATTCCACCAACAATGGTTTCTTGATGGAACTATTTCTGGATTTTACATTTTTTCTAGTTTCATATCCCTCTTGCATTAGTAGGATATATAATGAGGTAACATGTTGTTTTTATTGTTGATGATGAATTATAGAATCTATCCACCAAATACTTCACATTGTTCACATAGTTTTTTATTATATTTGGGGATTATATGCTATGTATAAAGTGAAGTTTGGTGTTATGATCATGTTAAGCTATTTTTTTCCTTAGGTCAGGGGTGTTGGTGCGGGCGGAATAGTATCCACAGCCTTCTGCTTGCTCTACAAATTGTACACACTTCGCCTGACACGTAAGCAGGTCAATGGTCTCCTGCAGCATACAGACTCACCATATATTCGGGCTCTTGGTAGGTATGATTTTAAGCATTAAAATTAAATCTTATAAAAATACTTTCTTAGGGATATTTCGCAGTATGATTGAAATCTGGAATCTATTGCTCTTCTTATTTCTTCTTCATTAATTAAATCTAAGAAACATTACTATACATTTTGTTTACATAGTACATAGTTGTGTTAATGTATGTTTCGTTTAAATTTGTTTCAACTGCTTTTAAATAATATTTCATTTCCAAGGGACATCAAGGATTGCAATAATTGAGGCAAGTTATTTTTCGTACCTCCAAAAAGTTGTGGGTTCCGGGGAAATGGGATATCATCCCTGTAGTCCCTATTTAATAGGTTGGATGATCATATTATAATTTTGGGAAATATGTCTTGATTATTTCAGATAAGCATACTAAATATCCGATGTAAATACTTTTCTTTTGTCTATATAGAAGTATGTGATTCAGTAACGCCGCATGTTTAGAAATGCATTGGTTACTTTACTTTGGAAACAATTTCTTTAATTTTAACTAAGTCATAATGTCTTTAGCTGGACTATGTTTTATTTACTATCCATTTGCACACTATAAATATTATATTTTCAATGATGTGGCATGTTTAAAAACAGGGTTTATGTACATCCGCTACACCCAGCCGCCCGCTGACCTGTTTGACTGGTACGTCGATTACTTGGACGATGAGGAAGAAGTAGACCCGCGGGCAGGGGGCGGAGGCCCGACAACGATCGGGGCGCTTGTTCGTCAGATGCTCATAAAACTTGATTGGTTCAGCACCCTGTTCCCAAGAATTCCCGTCCCAATACAGAAACAGATCGAACAGAAGTAGGTATAGTTTTACATTCTGATACATCTATCTAGAATGTTTTTGGTGTGTTTAAGATGGTAAAATATTTTAATATGAAGCCTGCACGTTTTGTATGTGTAAGTCCAAAAAGCCTTTACAGTTTTCAATATATTGTCAAAAACTAGGTTGGCAGAGCACAATAGGAATGTGACTGCCGTTTCGAAACCAGCAGCAAACTACAGAGGCGGCGGCAGCGCCGGTGCCGGCTTCAGCTCGGGCAAGATGGAGTCCGACCGGCGTGAACACGACGACAGGGACAGGCGCGATTATGGAGATGTGGACAGGTTCTTACATATTCTATTACATCACGTTTTGTAAAAATATAGTACACCTTAATATCAATTGCTTGAAATGTAAAATGACCCTTGTGTGAAAAGTCGGGCCCGGTTTTATGGAGTCGACAAAGAGAGTCGGGCCGGAAGGAAGGAGCCTTCATATTTACTAAAATCTTATATTGATAATTTGTATAATACGGTTTACCCTATTGGTTGCATAGGTTGGATGCTAGACAGGTAAGTATTTACCCTCTAGCATCCAACCTATACAACAAGTTAAATCAAGATAAAATTGTGTGGTTAAGAAGATGAATCCATGTTAATTTGCGAAAATGGACAGAAGTTCGATCAAACTTCTGAGGAGTAGCAGTAACATGTACACTAGTAGAAATAACAATGTAAATCATGCAACTGTTAACATAAAACGTATGCTAATACAGTATTTGCTTGAGAATTTTACTTTAGCAAAGACAGTCACGAAGTTCAGCATCAGACTTAATTGTATACGATATAAAAATATCCCTATAAAATTTATTTGATTAGCTCAGGGTGTAAGTATATGTCCTGAAAATATAAGAAACAAATAAATATGCATGAATATATGTTTTCTAAGACAATTAACGATATTTTCTTTATTAAATTAGGTATTCAAAAGACAGACCGCCGAAGAGGGATGACAGGGAGCGCGAACGCAACAGGGACAAAGATAAAGACCGTGAGCGCGAGAAAGACCGGAGGGAGAGGGACAGAGAGCGGGAGAGAGAAAGAGAGAGGCGCGACCGGCACCGCGACCGATCGAGGGAGCGGCACAGCCAACGTTCACGCTCCAAAGAGAGACGCTATAGATAATGTTACGCTACAAACAACAAAAATATTGAAATCGTTTTACATAATGTAATTGACTAATAAATATAGTGATAACGTTTTGGTTGTAGCATTATTTTCTTGCATATTGCACACCATCTCACATTGTTGAAACTATTCCTGCTCCACAATTGGAGACAGCTTTCAATGTCTAGCAAAAACGTTCAATTCTACTCAGTTCTGGAATATAAAGTTCGGAATGTAATAAGAAACGAAAGCAAGCAATGATACCCTCAGATATTAAAACCATTCATCTGCACCTCGTTACAACTTGTTAACTGGCGCTTGTTAATTTATTTAAACTTCATGCATATATAGTATAACAGCGGACTTATAACATAGGGGACAATATAAACAAAATTAAAATAAATAATATTAAAATTACTATCGGTCAAAACAAAATGGGTGCGTGTACTTATGTACGCGCGTGAAGTTATACTTCTTTGGCATCATTAAAAAATTAATATGTTTATATAATAATATATATATATTAGCAGACGGCTTCATACTGTTAATTTTGTGTCAGTGGTGTGCGCATCTTAAAATTTCACTTCATCATTTTTTCATAACGCGCCTAAAGAAGAATAACTCAAAAATAAACGCAACAAAACGAACCTTAATCTTAACTCATAGAGCACATTATGCAACAACTATCGCAAAATAAAAACGACAACTCCATTATCACTACATAAAAATCAACCTTATCACTATGTAATAAGGTCCATTTCACGGTATTCATTATAAACTGTTAATTTTGTGTCACAGGTGCGCGCGCATCTTTAAATTTTTTCATAACGCGCCTAAAGAAGTATAACTTCAAAAACTGGTCAGCATAACAGAATATTTTAGCCTGAACGCAACGTCAGTCCCAATACTTGCTTTAATTGCAAAGCTTGCTTTAGCGGGTTCCAAGGGCTTTACGCATTCGAAAGTCTTAGTCTTTACCTGAATTGATTGTAATGTTTTATAGCGATATGCTAAATACAAGTTGCAGATTCTAAGCACACTACGTTTGACGAAATGGTATGACTAATGGCAATTAACGTTATTCCATAAAATTAAATTAATGTGCATGTGGGCATGATGCACTGATGTACAATCGATTCTATATTTAATTTTCATTTTCCACACCTATACAAAATAATCGCGTCTGTGGCCTAGTGGTATTGGTTCTTGCTTTACAATCCAGCGCCCATGGGATCGAATCCTGCGGGTAACCAACTTTGTGTCGTCGTTTTCTGGTTAATTTTCGGCAATATGGCAAATCTATCTAATCAACGGACAACTAATCCATCCGTTGAAACAGTTAGTCGCTCTACGTAAAATACTTTAAGAAAACCACGTTGCTACATCTCTAGGAATTTTGACCTACGGGTAAGATAGAAAGTACATTTTATTGGTAAATTTAAACTGCTGTTGTTTGACAGAATTTTAGGAACTATGAATTCATAAATATTGCTCACATAAAGGAAATGCAGTGGAAGAAGGAGCAAGTGATAGAAAGTAAATGTTATAAATATTGTAATTTATTCTTTATTTTAATTATTTAATACATTCTGGCCACAATTTATGCAATATGAAGCAATTCATAAAATGTACTTTTGTTTAGATTTTTCAATTTTATCGTAATAAAAGCAAAGACAATAGTGGACCACAACAACTACTAGAATAAATATAATGAAACATAAAAGCAATCCATAAAATGCAAATATATTATTCAAGATCATGAACCAAGCTGATCAAACAATTATGACGTCAGAGCTCAAGCGGCTGCCCCTTTTACAGTTTCTTGCTGTTCAAATTTAGGATATTTCTGTTCAACATCAGCCCAGGATATTTTTGCATTTGCTAAGTCCCTTACAACTTCAGAAACGTCAGAAAGAGGCAATCGCACCTGCCCCATGCTATCTCTTTCTCTCAAAGTTACTGAATGTGGTTCCTTCATAGTATCAAAGTCCACAGTTATAGCATACGGCACACCCAGCTCGTCCGTCCTTGCATAGCGCCGGCCAATTGACCCTGAGGAATCATCTACTTTATGTGATACATCAACCAAAATCAACTCTTTTGATAATTCCCTAACAAATGGTTGGAACTCGGCATTGCCACTAAGAGGTAAAACAGCACATTTCATAGGTGCTACTGCTGGTGGTAATGAGAAATATGTTCTTTGTTCATCACCTTCTCTCATCTTAAAGTTATGCTCCAAGACAGAGTAAAGAATTCTTCCAATGCCAAATGATGGTTCAATAACACTTGGTATAATTTCTTCCACATGTACAGTCTTCTGACTTTTCTTAACACTTACAAGATTGGTTGTCAGATTAAATGCTCCGTTTGCTGTCTCCAGGCTATATACACTATCATTTTCTAGTTTATCTTGCAATTCTTCTAAAGATGCAGGTTCTAAAGCTGCTAGTGCATCATTAATAACTTTTGCATCCTTCTTGAATTCCTTCCCTATAGCTGCTTTGTTTGGTACAGCTTCAACAATTTCCACCTGTTTAGGGGCTGGGAGTTTCTTCTCTGCAGCAAGCCTTATTCCAGTGGCTTTAGTATGTTGTGTGAGGTCATATGCAGATCTATCAGCACAGCCCACACATTCAACCCAGCCATAACTAGTGAGGCATTCAGCATCCCAGCAATCACATGCGTAGTGAGCCATTTCATTGCCCATATGTTGTCTAAACCTAAGCTTTTTGGGATCAATTCCCACTGCTAGCATGTACAAATGGATTCTGGCCATGAAATACCCTAATGTTTCATTGTTAACAATTTTTTTACCAACAGCATCTCCAATTGTCATAATCTCCGCAGGTTTTCCCTGTTCTTGACTATCAGCAGAATACAGTAGCATGGCGGTATCTCTTACCGACTCAAATCTAGGATGATCTTTCGAATCACAGAAGTGCTCAATCTCACACATGGTAAACTCTCTAACTCTAAGAAGCCCAGAACGAGGTGAAATTTCATTCCTGAAAGAATTGCCAATCTGAGCAGCTGCAAATGGCAGTCTTCCTTGATTGAACTCTAAAAGTCGCTTAAAGTTTACAAAAATGCCTTGAGCTGTTTCTGGCCTCAAGAAGCCCTTCACTAATCCAGAAGGTCCAATTTGTGTGTTAAACATTAGATTAAACTCAATAGGTGGTGTAAGCTCATTACCACTAATTGGTGACTTCATTTCAAATCTCTTCATGAGTGCTTCCATTTCACCAGCATTCATTCCATCAGCTTAACTAAAATGTCTTCAATTTCTGCTTTCAAATCAGGCTTTGTATTTTTTTCAGATTTAATTTTTTCCAAGTGGGCTTTAATAAGATGGTCAAGGCGGAAACATTCGCCAGACTTAACATCTTTAGTCATCAGATCTGCAAACCTTTCCACATGACCAGAAGCTTTCAAAACTGGCTCAGGTGTGAGAATAGAACAGTCCACTTCAAGCATTTGCTCTTGAAGGATAAAATACTTTCTCCACAGTTGAATCATGTTACTTTTAAGGGCACAACCCATTGGGCCGAAGTCAAACTGTCCTGTAATACCTCCATAAATTGCAAAAGATTGATCATAGAAGAACCTTCTTTTAATGAGATCTTCCATTTTAGCGCGATCAAATAGTTCTTCCGTAGGGGCAAGACTAAGCTCTTTATCTTCTAAGATTTTTTTGCGAGCCTTTAATTCAGCAACAGCCTTTTTGATGTCAATCTCGGGAGCTTTTTCTTCCTTTAGCTTTCTTACTAAGTCACCTTGGCTCTTTACATTGGCTCGTAGAGGAGCCAGGATTTCTTCGATTTGAGGATCAGCCATAATTATTTCTTTCAATGGGTTCGGTATCTTAATTTTCCTATGCAACTTATTGCTACCCCACTGGTTGTGCGCAAGTTTCCACTGTACTTGAACAGCTGGTAAACGTTTACTAAATACACTACACTTATAGATTAAGGTTACGACGTTTCTCATTTATACGTGAGAATATAATAGTTTATTGATTATTACATTGAGAGCTAGAACCGGTGACCAAATTTTGGTCGCGTGTTAGATGACGAAATTTTATTTGAGCTAAGTGAAATGACAACTGCCGCAACGATAGTGTCAAAACGACGTGGCTAAAGATGTTACCAATATAAAAATTACATAAAAGTTTATAAGCCTTGTTATTACTTTTTATCGATTGTAACGGTATAAAGAGCCAACTATTTAAAATATGTAAAAATAAGATTTTGTCTAAATTTTAGTAATTTAGATGAGTACCATTTTACAATAAGATAAAAGGACATACTCTGGCAATAATATATTCGCTTTCTCGCTCGCACACTAAATCACTGCATATATTATCATAAGATAAAGCGTGATAGGAATAGCTTTAATTATTTGTTTTCTTTTTCAAATATCTCAAATTTGACAGGACAAAGAAGGCGGCCATTTTATACCTAGCTGAAGAGTAGTGGAAGAAGCTGTAGCTATCTTACAGCAAGTTTTACATATAGTTTTTTAATTGTTTTACAATATCTAATCAATTCACGTACAACTCTGTATACGTATTTAGTGTTTAAGTGTTGGCTGTTTTTATGTATTGAGAACAGAGAAATGGACGATCCAAACAGGATGATGGCGCATAGTGGCGGATTGATGGGACCGCAGGGCTATAGCTTGGGTGGAGAAGGAGCCCCTACAGCGGGAGAGGGCGAGGCCCGCAAACAAGATATTGGAGAAATTCTCCAACAAATCATGAATATAACAGATCAGAGTCTTGATGAAGCGCAAGCTAGGAAACACACGCTGAATTGCCATAGAATGAAGCCAGCTCTTTTTTCGGTGCTGTGTGAGATTAAAGAAAAGACAGGTATTATACATTTTTGCCCAATCTATCGACGTATAATAATCGCTTTTTAACTAAATATGGAACATTGAGTATGTTTACGATAATTTTTACTTTAAGCTATACCTGGAAGTTAATATTATTTAATATTAAACGTAAATATCGGATTGCACACTGGCGCTGTACAGTGCTAATTCAACATTTTTCTTCAGTTCTATCACTTCGGAACACGCAAGAGGAGGAGCCCCCAGATCCTCAACTGATGCGTTTAGACAACATGTTGATAGCTGAGGGTGTGGCAGGCCCCGAGAAAGGTGGTGGCGCTGGGGCCGCAGCTTCTGCCTCTGCTGCTGCTGGAGAATGGGGTAATAATATCTTTTCTTTTGTATGTTTATGTAGTAGCCAAATAGTATGTGGTGTTTGAAATTGCTATTGATTGAATTACTATATTTTCAGTCGGCCAAAATATTAAATATTATGAATAATCAAATAAAGATACTAGTGGAAACATTCATCATCATCAGCCTGTGATAGTCCACTGCTGGACATAGGCCTCCTAATACACCCTATACATTAGAGGTTTTTGGACCGTATCCACCACGCTGGTCCAATGCGGGTTGGTGGTGGACCGACTTTTACATGCCCATCTGACGCATGGATCATCTTACTTTTAGACAATTGGGTGATCGGCCAAAATTGCCTAACCAACTAGGAAACAACAATGAAAATTTGTTGAGTCCCGCAGGATTCGAACCACGACCTCCGGTTTCTACGCACACGCCTATACCACTGAGCTACGGAGGCAGTCTAGTGGAAACATTGCTCATTTAAACTTATCATAAATGTTAAGTACAAGAATTTATTTGGGGATTTTAAACATATTTTAATTTTTCCTTATTAGAAACAATATACATATTTATTATTGATAAAATCCAACTGATGTAATGTAGTTGTGCATGTTTGCTATGATTATTTTGGCTTGGTTGCATTTAAGTGGGTTGCTGGGTATTGTAATTTATTTAAGTATTTACAATGATATTATATACTGTGAGGTTTTATTATAAAGGATGAAAATAAAGTTACATAATATATATACGGTTCAAGTATCCACAATTAACTATCCAATTTTTTATGTTCAAACATTTTATAGTAATGGTCCTTAAATACACAAAATAATATGTATTAAGTTAAGCCTTACCTCTAGATTAGTCACAGAGATAGGTTTACAAAAAGGCCTCATTACATAAACGAATATTAAAGTAGCATTATTTGCATATTACCATGAGTAAACCACATAATGATGAAACCTCACAGACACTAACAAAAACATATTGGGATGGAGGGTGCATGTTAACTGGTTTCTGTCCCCCCGTTTGCTGCAACTTAAGGCACTGTGGCCCAAGCAGATAACGCGATCGAGCACTCGGACTATCGCGCGAAGCTCACCCAGATCCGTCAGATTTACCACCAGGAGTTGGACAAGTATGAGAACGCGTGCAACGAGTTCACCACTCACGTTATGAACCTGCTCAGGGAGCAGAGTCGCACGCGGCCTATTACACCCAAGGTATATTTTAACTTTTAAAATACTTTGGTTTTGTTCTGCGTTACAGGATAGGAATAGATAAATATTTAATTCTCTTTGTCTTTTGAAGTACATATATTAAAAAAATAAGAATATTAAAAGTTTAATAAGTAATTAATCATTCAATAAAATAATCCTTGTGTCCGCATTTAACATTGTGTTATAATTATTAATATACTTCCTAGCAATATACTGAATTCAATGTTTTTTTTTTGTCTTAATTTAGGCACTTTTTTTTTTTTTTTTATGGCATACGCAGGCAGACGAGCAGTCGGGCCACCTGATGGAAAGTGGTCACCGACGCCCATAGACATTGGCAATACCAGTGGTATCGCCAACGCGCTGCCTACCGTGAGACATAGGGTGTAAGTCTCGTTTACCCGGTAAATACGCTGGCTACGGTGCCCTTCAAACCGGAACACAGCAGTGTTTCACACTACTGCTTCGCGGCAGAAATAGGCACCGTGGTGGTACCCACCCAGACGGTCTCCTGTAAAAAGGGGACCTACCACCGGTAAAATTTATAATTTCACACATCACATCATCAGCCTTTGTTAGTCCACTGCTGGACATAGACCCCTAATACACCCTCATCCATTAGGGGGTTCATAATTTCACTAATAAACAATTAAATTATGAATTCAGAAAGTTGACCAAATGAAATATTTTAAATATTATTCTGTTTCTTTTAGGAGATTGAGCGCATGGTGCAAATTATCCACAAGAAGTTTAGCTCCATCCAGATGCAGCTCAAGCAGTCTACTTGCGAGGCCGTCATGATTTTACGTTCACGGTTAGTTTTTATTGTCCAATGTAAATTTCATCATCAGCCTGTGTTAGTCCACTGCTGGACATAGGCCTTCCCCAATACACGGCTGGCCAACCACGCTGGTCGCATGGGTTGGTGGGTGGACCGACGTTTTACATGGCCATCCAATGCATGGATCATCTTACTTTTCAGATATTTGGGTGATCAGGCCAAATTGCCCTAACCAACTAAAGCAAGCTTCGAACCCACGACCTCTGGTTTCTAAAGCACACGCTTATCTTAGGCATATCATTGCTATCTTAATAAATAAATATATACCTTCCACATAATGTTGTATTACCAAATTAAACTAACTCGCTCACTATATTATTTTACGATAATTTCATCAAAATAATAAAACGACTGCATACATCTTGTAAATACTCAAAATAAATCACTATTTACATTTTGCTTTTTAGCATCATTATGTAGAATGAAATGATTAGTGATTAGTTACTCTATGGAAAATTTAAATTATGTTGTTTACTACAACTTATGCAGAAGGTACGAAATTAACCACTAGCTTTTTTTTGAAAACTATATTGTGAATGTATATTTTAATATTTGCCAAAGAAAATTATGCACTGTGTAGTATAAATTTACAGTATATCTGCCCTTTATAGTTTCCTGGATGCCAGACGCAAGCGGCGCAACTTCAGCAAGCAGGCGTCCGAAATCTTGAACGAGTATTTCTACTCCCATCTCTCGAACCCGTACCCCAGCGAGGAGGCCAAGGAGGAGCTTGCGCGCAAGTGCGGCATCACCGTTTCTCAGGTGGATTTAATTTTTTTTTTATGTTTATATTTCAAACAATTTTGTGCTGGTGGAGAATCTTACGCGTACCTTGGACAGCCCACCGCTCAAATGAATCAATCCTTCAAGGCATTGGGGTCACTGTTAGACTGTCAACAATCTGTCTCCGTAGAACCATCGAATTTTTCGGTCATATAGCCAGGAGGGATAGCGACCTTAGAGACACCTCCTTAGAGATTCATGATCACGCCAAAATGCAAGGAATGTGATCAAGAGGAAGAATCCCTATGCGTTGTACAGATCAGATCTGCAATGGCATTGTAACGGGAATTTATAAGGCATTTCACATTGGTATCGCTCGCGACAAGTGGAGTGCAATCATCCACGAGACAACTCATGGAGGTCAAAACCCTCAGCAATGAGGAATACGACACTAGGAAGAGAATGATGTATAAATTTATCCATGTGGTGATACTTAAAATAAAATAAAAAAGTACCCTAAGTCACTCTAAGTTATACCGGGTATCTGACGTTCACTGAAAGTCCCGTCAAAAGCGGACCAGCCAATACATGCATACAGACAGACAAAAATAAAAAAAAATGTCGTTTATTTATATGCATCGTTTATCATAACGGTTATTTGATGTAACAAACGAGACTTTAATTATATTTATTTGTAAAGATGTGGATCCGAACCAAATTAGATATTAACTCAATTCTTCTTTAATTCTTTGAGAAACGGTAGTATGGCCTTATTAAAAGTTTGAACACAATACTACCTAATAATTGCTGTATGACTTTGACGGGAGGTTAAGAATTAAGTATGGTTTAAATGTAGACCAAATTTTTAAACAATATTATAGCGAATCGTTTTCTAATCACGTCTTCTTTATTCTGTCATTACTAAAACTATAACATAAATTACTAAGCTTAATTCTTTTGTTTTAGGATTGTAGTTTATTATAATTTAATAACATTGTTTTCAGGTCTCCAATTGGTTCGGCAATAAGCGCATCCGTTACAAGAAGAATATTGGAAAGGCCCAGGAAGGAGGCCAATCTCTACGCAGCCAAAAAAGCAGCCGGTAATATCTAAATTTGTTATAAACACAGGCTAGAAGCATATAAAAATATGCACCTTAAATGTAAATATTATAATCATAGTGAGAAAAGATTTTCCTTCGTAACTTTTCAAATAGCTTCAGTAACTATACATCTCTATATTATATATTGACATTATTAATTATGACGTTAAACACTAAACAATAAAGTTTCATATTGATGAATGTGAAAATGTCACTCATTTAATACGATCAATCGTTGACAGTTTGCGTTTCATCATATTCCGATTGAGATTGAGTTGTCCTGAAGGAAAATAATTACTCACTACGTCTATACCTGTCCAACACGCAATTATCATTGTACACCAATACTCTAATATGGAATAAAAAAAGTCCTTTAAAATTTGATCCATTGAATATTACACTATTTAAAAATACAGTTTTAGGAATATTAACAGTGTTTGTACTGGCTTTGAAGCAATACAATAGCAGACTTTAAACAAGATGAAAACGACCCATTGTATTAGATACCATAGAGCGCTTTGTGAAATAGCTGAATAGAGAATAAAAGTGCGCGCACTATACTGTCGTTTCCGCACACAGACCTGCCTTGGATTGGCGCGTGCAGGCGCGATGCTAGCTCCCCTCCGGCCAGACCCACTTCGTATTACAGTAAACATATTAATAATTAGCCCTTATTGACAAACCCCCCTTTAATGAAACGATTTCAGTAGATAATTACCATTAAGGTTTATATATTTAATAGGTTTTACCTTTACTTTTATATTGGAGGTAATGCTAGGTGACAATACGTTTATTATTCTATTGTATATTGTATCACGTTACTTGGTATTTGTTTATTATTTACGTATAAAAAGAGATAGCACCGTCAGTCAGTTGGGGTATATACCCATTGTTCATTCTGTATAGTACTGTATTAGCATTATTGTATAGATTGGCAACAAAGTATATATTCTTATTTGGAGTCAGTAACGCAGCTAATTTCAGTGTACAGTGTTAGCGTAATGCGTTCACGTCTTGGTCAAGCCCGTTAGCTTAAATATGCACGAGCCAAAGAAAAGATAAAATTGATAAACCAATTCATAGCAATAAAATGGTGTCGTATCGTATGACATCTTAACGAAAGGTCATCAAGAAGAAATCAAGACGTGACATCAATTTTGTCTTTTCTTGGGTCGAATGTAGTGTTTTATCGCTCCGGTTCCAAGTAAAAGCCGTTAATGTTAGCGTTGGGGGTTGGGCCGGTTCAGTGGATGATGTGAGCGTTGTTTCAGCAGCGGGCGCGTCGCCGTACTCGATGGGCGCGGCGTCGGGCACGGCCACGCCCATGATGTCGCCGGCGCCCACGCAGGACTCCATGGGCTACTCGCTGCCGGCGCCGGGCTACGACGCGCCGCAGCCCGGCTACGACGCCGCCATGGGCTACGACCCCATGCACCAGGACCTCTCGCCCTAGGCGCAGGTATATACTATGGTTGCGATCGCTTTGTTGTGTGCAGGCGCATAAAGATGTTATACTCCGTATCATTTTTTCCTCATCAACATCAGACTGGGTCAGTCCACTGCTGGACGTCCTCCCCTCATTCGCGCCACTGCTTTCGATCTTTGGCTATTTTTATCCAGCCCTCGGCCTCTTTGTGAATACTTTCTTAGTTGATACAAAAAGAAATAATACCAGGAAAAGATACACTGAATTTTGAACACTATAACGTCTTTAGGTAATATAGACCTCTACATATGATTTTTCAATTTGTATCAAAGCAACAAACCGATATGCCCTTAAATTACAAGCTAATTTTTCTAATTTATTTTTTTTCTGTTCCCTCCTCTGGACGTATATAAGTCAAAGATTGTATAATCACAATGCTTATACAATTTTTTTCTTTTATTCTCTTATGGACGTGAAATTCCCGATTTTTAACATGCTTTGACTAACTACAACAACTTGTAATAGTATTTTTGCAAATAAATGTCAAACAAAAACTGTAAAATATTCATCAATATCTCCTTTATTGTAATTTTAACATTACTATTCGTTGTTTCAGGTTCACTTCGAGCGTAATTGTGCAGCTTCCACAAAATTGCCATTCATAAGATGCGTAATTCGAGAGAGGAGGAGTGCGACCGGAATGTCGAGCCGTAGCCAATAGGACATTGTATACTATAAACTTTTACGTAGATACATTCTAGGCCTAATAATATTTTTGGACGTCCCTAACTTTGCCCTGTATTAATCGTGCAACTATTTGACTGGTGTGCAGTATTTATTCTTTTTATGATTATTTATATGTTCTTATTATGTCAGTTTAGAGCTGAGTGTTTTAAAGCGTAACGGAAACCAATCGTTGCTTGATGAATTTTAGTTAAAATCATTTAAATCAAAATATTATTGTTACTATAAATGTTGTCTACAACATATGATAGGTTTCTCGCAACAGCTCTAAATTTAGCTCTTTGTATTATTTTATCGAGCCAGTGAGTTATTAAAAGGAAATATTTATGCTTCGCTGTACCATTTGGCAGTATTAGTTTTTCAACGGCGGGATCTCTTTTTTTTTTTTTTTCATTCACTAACTTTTACTATATGGTGGATATAAATATACGATAGTTTTAAGAATATTGTAGTGGGTAATGTTTATCAGTTTTTTCTGAGTATTCAGATCTTTTGCTGAATAGTTGTGTCCTATCTATGGGTGATTTTGTTCGACGGGGCTTTCACTTTGTGAATACAATTCTAATAAAAACGCTCAAACAAACTTCTAATGTGTTAGTTAACCACAGCACTATTAGGTAATCAGGTGTTTACGTATAATCTTGTTATATAAAGCGAAGATTAGATTATAATGGACTTTGCTTAGCAAATTTGCAAACAAATTACATCTATCTATTTGGGGATGTAGACAAAATGTATACGAAATTTTTAACACAAAGACCGATGGATAATTTAAATTCAAGTCCATATTTTATCTATCCGTTATTATAACTATATTTCACAACTCTAAAACATTGAATAATACACAAGATAATAAAAGAAATATGTAGAGCGTTGAACGCTAGTGAAAGCGTCGTCGTGCACTCACCGGCGACTTTGTGCAATTTATAGATATTTTTTATTAGTGACGGTTGTGTTGGCGCTCGCGGCACGTAACTATCCGGCCGCAACGCCAAGTGCCACAACTAGCTATAGCAATTTTATATCGCACTTGTATTCGTACGTCGACTCGCGCTATAAACACGAAACTTATATTTTGTACGCGGTGCCGGTATGATGGCGCAGAATATTATTTTTTCATGTATGTGTACGTACTTAGCCGGTAAGTTTAATGTTAAATATATTGTCCTGTGTATTTTTATTAATATTGTTTTCCGTCTTCATTTTACACGAGTACACATTGGATATACGATTGTGTAATACGATTATGAAATTAATTAAACATACGAAATATACGAATACACTTAGTGATAGTTTAATTACGTGAAGAAAATATATAGTGTTAAGTTGATGTGTTCTAAAATCAATATATCTAAATCGGTATACGAGTTAATGAAATTGGAACGAAATGTTTTTAAAATTCGCCACAGATTGCTGAAATCGAGCGGCCGCCGCGCGGACTTCCCAGTGAAATTGCGCCAGTACTTATTTGTAATGTTTTATTGTAAAGCTGTAGAGACGAAAGGAACAATATACATAAACTGAATGTTATTGAACTTAGGAGAAATTAATATTAAATCTCATTATGTACCACACAATTTCACATGGCCTAATACTAAATTTTTAATAAATAAAAAATGAGAAACTCCTAGCAGTTTATTTATATTATTTCTCTCGTGTCGTCCAGCTTGTTTTAATTGTTAATCTTGTTCAGCGAACAGAGAGCGGCGGTGTGCACATCATGTATACGACAAATCATTATTATTGCGAACTTCAGATTGACTAAATACATTTTTGTGTAGTTACTTTGTGTTTTATTTAAAACCTTTCAACGTAACTTCTATATGCCACGGGCCGTCGGTGATGAGGAATACGACACAAGGAGGAGGAAATTAACTTTTTGTTGTTGTGTTACTGGTTGGTCAGGGAAATAAGAATTGCCTGAAAAGTATGATTATCCATGTGGTAGATGGACATAAAAAAAGTAAGTCTCTATTTTTGGCTGACGTTGTAGCAAGTCAATGTTTAAAAATTCCCTGACAAGGAATCCACGATTCACCTCGAAACCGGTTTGTTTTTTGAGTTGCTTGTGATCAGATGCCAATCATAAAAAAATGGTTATTTGGAGAAAGATTGGATTAGATGTAACTTCACCATCAAAAAGTAAAACGCTTCATGAATCCTTCGAGTGATGAGGCGTGCAAAATAATATGTTTTTCCACGCCTCATCATATACAGTATTATTTATAGGTAGCAATGTTTAAAAAAATATGTAAAACTTAAAGGAATGAGATGTTGTCATTTATCGATAGATAAAAATTGTGATAATAATTCGATGCGAAACATTCAAATAACAAAGTTATGAAATAATAAATGATATCGTACAAACCCTATCAATAGGTGCAGTAGGTACAAATGGTACAAATCAAAGGTATTTTGTTTTTATCGGTGACAAAAGATTAACATATGTTACGGTATTACTGTTTGTTTTTTATGACAGTAATTTCGCTAGAATGAAACCAATAAATATTAAATACATTCAATAATTTTCCAACTTTTGACATGAAACAAAATTAACAAGTATTTCAGAGTAAGGTTATGTTCATAAAAAACTGTGAGGACTTTGATATTGTTCAATTATATGTAATATATACACATTTTACAAAGATTAAATCATATCTTATATATATATGTTGTAATTCGCTATGATAAGGTCAATGTCAATAACATTTTGTTTGTGTACATATTTATCAGTGTTGTGGTGACCTTCAGAACAGTGAATGAGTAACTTTACAATAGTAGATTCTTTTAAATTAGTTGAGTCAGTCAGTGTTGTGCAGTCACTGGTTAGGTTCGGAACTTTAATGTTGAAATCTATAATAACAAGGTCCCTTACTTCTAATAGGAATTGTAAGTAGTTAAAAATATATTCATTACAATACGTATAATTTTTCGTTGTAATGCTGATTACTTTGAACAAACTTTACTTAAAACTACATGAAGTTGCATTATATTATGAAATATTCCTAGTGTCGCGTTTTACTTGTTTCCAAAATAGCCTTAAGTAAAGTTTAAAATTAAAACTGGGGTAATAGGCTAAAAAATTATTACACATGATTTTGAAGTACCTCGGTAGTCATTAAATGTCTACCTAATTCGAATGATAATTTTGTTTCTAAAACAGGGGTTTGGTTAAGGTTACACAGATTTTTTTGTGTATTCAATATTTATACAAAATAAACATAAAACTTCATGAAATATGCAAAATATTTATAAAACTTTTAATCAATATACAATTTTCAGTAAACAGTGAGCTAAAAAGTTTTTCTTTTGCAGTTGCAAGAATGACTAGCATACACAGTGCCGGTAAAGAGGAAATTCATGATGTACCAATGTCTGTGATTGCAAGGCCTTTCATTCCGGAACTCGATGAGAATAAAGTACAATCTCTCATGGAAACAATACAGGTTAAAAATATTCTATATAATAGTATTTATTAAAGTTTTAAGAAGTTTAAACTTTTATGGTATCAAAATTATAATTATTTTGTAACAATATTCTTTATTTTATTAAAAAATTGTTTTGTATGTAAAGTTAATGCTAATCGGTATTACGAGAAAAGAATCAGTTTAAAAAATATAGTTTCATTGCTAAGATGTAAATAAAATAAAAAGATAACAACGCGGATTTAGTTAATCGCTTTTAATAAAATGAGCTATCTGGTAAATACAATAATCTTGGATATTTCTTAATTAGATGCAGTTTTATTTTCTTAATTTTCTGACCTAAAAAATAAGAACTGTCTCCGTTGCTCAGTGGCATAACGTAGCATTAATAGTTTGTAGGACAAGACGTTTTGACTAATGGATTATTATAGATCGTATTAATGTGCTAGCCACTTTTTTTTAAAGTAGTCTAACTTACTCCCAATAACATCAGCTATCTTTTTGTAAAAGACCCTGAACATTGAACTAGCCATCCCAGAGATTTGCTAGAACAATCAGAGTGCTAAAACAGTCGTGTATCACTACCATCTATTCGCATTTCTGTTTTGCCCCGCTAACCTTCGTATGCCGGTTATTATTTGTATTGGATTCTCATTGTTAATAATATTTAAATTGACGATAACTTCTTTTGGAATTCATTGAACACAGATAAGATATGTTGATAAAATAACACAATTAGGTATTTTATACGACCTGTGTGGTCTTGACGATATTGTAATTAGCTGTTAGACAATTACGTACGGTAATAAATACGCTCATTTTTATTTATATTGTTACAAAGTGGTAATGTAAACTAAATCACTTCATAGAATGAATAAATATTACGGTATTACCTCAAATATTTCAAGACACGACAAAAAAATAAAGAAATGCGATAAAATCCATATAAATAACTTTTATTTTGATATTATGCACTATTGACGTAAAATGACAAAATATAGGTAATCCTTATTCATACATTTATGTTTTATAACGCTAAAAACTATATAAAGATACTCTTAACTGCCATTACAAAAAACAAAAAATAATATATATGGGTTATAGCTATGAGATCTTGATAATAGAGTCAAATAGGATATAGAATTTATACCAATAATGTAGCCTACAACAACTTACACCGGATTAGTAAGCTGAAGTGGCAGTGGGCCGGTCATATAAGCCGCAGAACTGACGACCGCTGGAGTCGAAAAGTTCTGGAGTGGAGACCGAGGCTCGGCAAACGTAATGTAGGACGCCCTGCGGCTAGATGGAGTGACGACATTCGCAAAGTGGCCGGTGTGGGCTGGATGAGAATAGCCGAAGATCGGAAGCGGTGGCGTGCATTAGGGGAGGCCTATGTCCAGCAGTGGACTAACACAGGCTGATGATGATGATGACAACAACTTAACGACGCTAAACACTAATGTTGCTATAAGTTTACATATACCATCTTTGAGGTATGGATTTTATAGAGCATCTATATTTTATTGGTTGATAGCGCTAAGTTGTAATACACCTGTATGTAATCTATTTTAACATCTTGAATGTGACTGGACGGCTGTTGAAGAATGGCTTATATCTTTTCCTTTGTATGATTTTTTACAACCATACAATTAAAAAAAATATTTCGGATACGTCAGATTTCATAGCGCTCTAATTCATCATCATCATCATGAGCCTGTGTTAGTCCACAGCTGGGCAAAGCCCTCCCCTACTACACATCATCTCCATTAGGATTCTGGACCGTATTCCACTACGCTGGTCCAATGCGGGCGATGGACCGACTTTTTACATGCCCATCAGATGCATGTATCATCTTATTTTTCACGCAATTGGGTGATCGACCTAAATTGCCGTAACCAACTAGAAAAAAAAATGAAAATTTGTTGAGTCCTCGCAAGATTCAAACCCACGACCTCCGGTTTACCACACGGAGGCAATGCTCTAATTAGTGTTTGTAACTTATTGCAACAACAGTACGTTAATTTTGTAGAAAGAAGAAGAGGCAGGCAATGTCCCGCCGATAGACGTGTTGTGGATAAAGGGCTCCGAAGGCGGAAACTATTACTATAGCTTCGGCGGATGTCATCGCTTCGCAGCATACAAGAGACTCAACAGACCTACAATACCCGCGAAGCTTATCAGATCAACAGTATCAGATTTGAGGACCTACCTTGGCAGCAGTACGCCGGACCTTAAATAGAAACCGATATAATATATGGTGATGTTAATTAGTCTTATATTTTTTACAAAGATCAATAACGCTTTAAAGTAATGAAACTGTATTTTAAAGTAATTTAACTTACTAAAAATTTGATGATAGGGTAAGAGTCGTGAAACCATCTTGCGGTTTTGTTAATTTTTAATATGTTTTTAGTGAAGAAAGATGAATTTAAAAAAACTTAAGTTTCCTCAAACTATTCGTGAGATTTTCGTTTTTCCGTGAGTTGTTTAGTTTTTCTGCTAAATTCTAAAGTAAGGATTTTTAAATTAATTTAAATAAGGCCAAACGTACTTATTATAAATACTAATTGTTGTTTAAAATAAAACATATGAATGATTCTCTGACGTTTTATTACTTTATCTTTGTATTCCATTTGCCTAACTAGAGAACAACGAGATATGCTGTTTTTTATATAATATATTTACAAACGTGAACATAAATTATACAAAAATACATTTATACATTCTGATCATTGACAATTTGCTCACAATGATCTGCAGATAAACATATAACAATTTATAGTTTTGCAATCATACAGTAAATGTTTAAAAAAATTGTGAATAGTAAATAAGTAAATGTTTTTATTCAACATTTCCTAAAAATATCATTTTAATGCACATTACTAGAGCATATCATGCATAGAACATGCGCTCTATTCTTGCACAGAGAACACTATTCGACATATTATTACATACACATTTTTATAATACTAACCCCAAATTTAAATAAAACCAAAAAATTTGAATTAATCTAGTTCCTAATACACAATTAAATCAATTGACCGACAATTTTATTTCAACAAAAATATTCAAATAATGCTAAAGATAAACAATAGTGCCTTTATCGTAGCTTGCCAGCATTCCGGAGACGATTAGAAAAAATATATATCTCTACATCGTAACAACCACGTTTTGCCTATGCCATTTTGTATACATAATTTTGTATTTTATACTGGATTTTTAACAACTGTCGGAACCCTACTTACCTTAGGCACACAATTTCCTTCATTTCACACTTTCATCGAATACACACATTAGTATAATTACTAAGTATTTAACAACATTAAGATAAAAGCGTTTAATATCTATCGATTGATAAAGTTTAGAAGCTACTGTTTACTTGTCAACTATACAATTTTATAGTAAAGGTATTTATTTGGAAGTGACTATTAAAGTTTTAAGTAAGATCCCATACAGCTGAATCAATAAAACATTGTATGGAAAATTGCTATTTACTTAAAGACTGATTTCCTAACACACACTTTTGATATAAAATGTTTATTAATCAGATATTGTTAACTCTTTTCCATTTCTATAAATATATTTTCTTTTATTTTAACTCTTAATGGAAGGAAATTTCTCATTGTGCTTATATTGTTTAACCTCGGCTATCTCTCCTAATAAATATCTATGCACTTTTAAATTCCAGATCTAAATGAAAATATAACTTAAAATATTAACATTGGAATATTTTGTCCAATAACTTTTAAAAGCTATTTCTCCATTTATTTTACACATAAATTCAATTAATTCCTTTTTTTTATTGATGTCGAGGAAATATGATTAATTGGAAGAATATTTAAGAAATTATCTTCAACTTCATTATAACAAGTAAATAAATAATACTTGTTGGAATGTGTATAATTACACTCTAACAAAAAAATGACAATTTACAGACAGAATTATCTAGTGAGGTGGGTAACAGTTGTCAAAAAAAATAAAAAAAATATGCCCTGGATGATTGCTTTCTTAATGATAAACATATTAACTTGTAAAAGTATATAAATATTATATTTTAATGGACTTTACGAGCAGATGAAAACAAGTCCACAAAGCAACAACTTTCTTTCTCCAGTTTGGCACAAAAATCTCACTAAAAAGTTAATTTTTAATGTAAATAAATAATCAAAATTACTAAAAGTTAATATGCTGCTGCAATTAAAGTTCAGGCGAAGGGTATTATTTTTTCAAATAAATATTCCTTATAAACACGGTAAAAAATTAGATTTGTGCCTTTAATTATTTGTAAAATTATAAATAAAGTTAAACAAGAATCCTTCAATATGCCAATGGATGGTTAAATCAACCATCATCAAATAATATAATAGATCAATAATCACTTACTATTAGATCACATTATTACATTTAATAGTCATTTATTCAATTCTTTATTCAGTTAAAATTATTGCACATTTAATGTTAAACCATATATTTAGTTTTTGTCATTAAGCTGCATTTCACATGGAAGTTATTTACACATTTTCACATTCAGCACAAAACTTGATACACATTATATAAGTTTCAAATTTTATTATAATAATGAATCCATTTACGCAAAATAGAATTATATCTTTACTAGTCTATTCTACATTTAAAGCATTTTACGCACCATCAAACATGTCCATAGTGCAATTTTTTTTTCGAAGAGAGAAGAGAGCAATGGTATTAGGACATACGGAAGAATTACATTTACAGAAGACATATTGAGAGACAACGAACTTTAAATAAGTATTTTAATGCAAAAATAGTTGCATTGTTAACTTCTTAAAATCTATTTCAATTTATTATCTACATACCTAACCCCGTCAACATGATAAGTAAATATCTGATAAGTGCATTATAACTTTATCATTACTTCAACTATTATCATCTGTACACTGAAAAAAAAGATTTAATAACAATTTGACAGTTATTTGCATTGAATTATTCTTATTACAGATATCTCTACTACTTAATTCTTTACTAACTACAGTGAATTAACACGAATATAATCGGTTGGATAAAAATATGTCACTCATTATGACTAATATAAGAAAAAATAATTTATTACATTTATCAGGTCTCCAAAATATTAACATTCATAGAATCTGTTTATACGACTATACAACGTAAGGAAATAACTGATTTTACAGAATTTTATAGAATTTTAATTTGATATCCAGATATGAATTTTACGTACATAATAGGTTAATTTTTTCTACGTCCATTAAAAACGTACAACGAGAGACATAATAAATACATTCATTATTAACAAATGTCATTAAAGTTAAACCACATATTATCATTAACAATTTTTGTTTACTGCTCAGGCAGAAGGTCAATTTAATCATATGAAACCTAACAACCATTTTTATACTCACCAGAACAATGCCATTTGTGGCGAATGGTCACTTAAAATATACCCATACAAGGCAACCACCACTTTGTAAACACATTTGTATGCGTAAGTTTACAATTGAAAACGCTACCACTCAAATGCGTGTTAGCCAAATAGTATGTATTCAGTATTCATTTCGTTACAGTTACCAATTTAAAGCTACATTTCTTTAGCTGCCCAGCATAGGGTTGCAACAAACGTCACATTTTTCTGTCTAAGTTTATACTGGCCATTGTCTGCCGCAGTATCGGACAGGGAACAATCCAGGGCCGCCCCTCGCCTAGACGAGGTCGCCTTCGGAGGGCGGCAGTTGGAAGTGCATCTCGCGCTCGGCGAGACACAGCTGGCATCAGTCGAGCGCCCCGATGCACTCCGGCTCCTCGCGCACGCACTCCTTCGGGAAGTAACCGGATCGGTTGTCGTCCTGTAACGGTTTCCAATATATCATTCAAGTTAAGAAATGTTAATTAGCTCAGGTTAATTAGTGTCAACTTTTTCTTGACTTGATAAACGCAATGTGTTGCGTCAACGTCAGCTGGTTCAGGGAAAGTCATAGGTTAATTTGTTGCGAAAGTATAGGGGCCGAGACGAAGTGCACGCTGGTTCAGATGCGCCCAGAGGTAAAGTAGCTCATAAGCCCAAATCGGGGCTGCTTTGGTAGCCGGCGTTAGTTGGATCGCAGAAAACTGCGAAAAATCCTTTATAGTCACGAATAAAGAACAACGAGGTTTTAGTCATTGGGAGACGTAGCCCCCGCGAGGTCGGTAACTGAATTCATACCTTGTCCAGGGTCCTGCCCTTCCACCAGCCGCGACTGTCCCCCTCCTTACTCAGAATCAGCAGCTTGGCCCCCGGCCTCAGTGCCAGTTGCGACGACTCCAAGGCCGGAAGTCGTGGATCACCGTCGCCACCACGCGGCGGAAGGGCCAGCGCAGGTTTGAATTGAGGCTAAGACATTTAGAAAACAACAAAAATTAACCAAACCAATAACTACGACAATTACTTTTTAAAAAATAAAATAAGTATTATACTTTCAACGGATTAATTGAGTGCTTAGACACTATTAGTTCTTTTTGGAGCATTGTTGCCACAGGTGCTATTGATAAACAAGACCACATTTTTACATTTCTATCCGCTGCTTATTGTCTAACAACGATCGATAGGCAAAGAACTATGACATGCAAGAAAACCTTGCACCCCCCTTCGAAGGCAATATATTAGGTAGACGTAATGAATGATTAGAGTACATAAAATGCTCACCCGACGAAATTCTCCGAGAGGCTGGTGACCTCGTAGTAGGAAACGAGCTCGACCACGCTGCGGAAGAAGCGCGACTCGGAGAGGTAGTAGTGGGGCACCTGGTCGATGGGCTTGCGGCACACGCGCATGTGCTTCACGGTGTTGTCCGTCCTGTACCAATATTCATGATTACAATTCAATCACGTGGAGGATCTGCATTATTAACCATAATGTCTGCAATATATGAATACATTGAGAATTGCCTTGTTAGATGTAAATGATAGATAGAAATACCTTTCTAGCGTAGTATATATAGTATAGACAGAGAAATATATCCTGAATTTATTAAGTAACTAAGCAAATTTCTTTAAAGAGATATTTCGAAATGCACATCTAGTTTCAAAAAGATGTAAAATATACATCACGCATGAAACATTGACATTAAAAAACCGTCGTTCAATGTTTTCGAAAATTAAAGACAAAATAAAAGGGGCAAAACCGCAACATTAAATGTACGCGCGGTATTTCTAGATTAATATCAAATGCTAAAAGATACAAAAGTATAAAAAATAGCTGCCTGAGTATTCGTCTAGATCTTAAAAGTGTATTAAAGTGTAAAAGTTACTTGAGCGAGAGCGCGTAGTGCGTGTCGGTGGGCGAGTGCAGTGCGGCGCGGGGACGCACGCGCAGCAGGAAGGTGCCGTCCACTCGGCGCTCGAGGCGCGCCGTCGCCGTCTCGCGGCCCATCTCCCCCACATACCTGGGGACAAAGTATACTTTCATTTCAGATATAAAGGGACTATTGCAATCAATATACAATAGCAAAATTGGACATGGAATGTGTATAAGCGATCAGCTGTGATCTCGAAGTGGCGTAGTGCATTTTGCATCATTGCACATCTCGGTAACCATTTATAAAAATGCGTAGCTAAAATTTTGCTTTGCTCTTTCTTAAGTAGTTTACATTATTTTTATGCCTCATAATGCTTTGGTATTTTGTGTGGTGGTGTATGAGTATAAGTTAATTTAACGAAAGTTTAAAAGTATTTTATATAATTAATGGTGAGAATTGTGGCATGAACTGCCTCCGTAGCCTAGTGGTAAAGGCGTGTGCTTTAGAAAAGGTCGTGGATTCGAGTTCTGCGGGGACTCAACAAATTTTCATTGTTATTTCCTATTAGTCGTGGACGTTAGGCCGATCACCCAATTGTTTGAAAAGGAAGATGAACCATGCGTCGGATGGGCATATAAAAACTCGGTCTACCCACCAACCCACATTAGACCGGTGTGGTGGGATACGGTTCAAAAATCCCTAATGGAGAAGGGGAGGCTTATGTCCAGCAGTGGTCTAACAAGGCTGATGATGATGATTTTAATATGCTCGGTGCATCATTAAGCGCTGTCAAATATGTGTCTAATCCTCTGTACCGTAGACTAGCTGTCGTGATGGTAATATTATAATCAGGTTTCAGACGATTCGTGTTTACGAATACGATGTTTACCGATTTCATGGCCTAGAGGTTCTGGCCTTTGTTTTACAAACTGATGGACCTGAGTTTTAACCCTGCGGGTAAGCAACTTTGTTTTATCATTATTTTCCGACTGTTTGGGACAATATATACCTATCATTCAATCGTCTGACAAGTGACATGATCCATGAGTCGGATGGGCATGTAAAAATTCCAACCAGGTCGTAAAATTCATCTTCTGCAGTCGCGATAGGATGGCACAGTCTTTAAATTTACCGACCATCACTTTATTATTAACCATTTGTGTTGAGGAGATCGGACGACAGTCACACACAAAAGATGCAGTAGTGGACCGACCACATGTAGTAGTGCAGCGCGTGGTCGGGCTGCGTGGCGTGCGGCGGCAAGGGCGGCGCGGGCGCCAAGCCGCCGCCGCAGCGCCCCGACAGCGCGATGCAGTCCTTGTGCGCGGAAGCGCCGCACACCGAGCACAGGTAGCCCTGCGATTACAATTTTAAAGTTTCTGAACGACGTCAAATAGAACGTTAAAGTCGACAATAATTGTTATTTGTACATCTTGTGTATGTTTTGAGACAAGAATAATACACGAAAAAAGAGATAGGGCTATAATATACGCCATTTTTAAACCGTTTAAAACAGTAATATTCCATACAGTGATGGTATTCCACAATGGAAACTCTAAATAGTTTATATTGTTTTTGAAGTTATACTTCTTTAGGCGCGTTATGAAAAAATGATGAGAGTGAAATTTTAAGATGCGCGCGCACCTGTGACACAAAATTAACAGTATGAAGCCGTCTGCTTAATATATATATATATTAAATATATTGTTATGTAAATATATTAATTTTTTAATGATGCCAAAGAAGTATAACTTCTCACGCGCGTACATAAGTACACGCACCCATTTTTTTTTTAATAATTGTATGATTTCGCGAATGCCCTTTCTTTTAATGTTCTTAAGGCAAGAGTTCAAAGGTAAAATGAAAACAACTATTAGCGATTGATAAGAGATTGTACAATACCTGAAATATCCGCCCTTTAAGGAATTTTGAACAATGATGACAAGTTGCGGGCTTCTCGAATGTGTGTAAGACGAACTTGTGGTTAGTGCTGCGACATCCCGAGGGCTCAAGATTATCACTGAAAAGGTCAATAGTCAGATAGAAAAATATTTTTCACAGCGTCATGCATCATATTTGTGATAAGTCGAGATGTTTTAGTTGTAGTCGACTGTTAAGAGCCTTTTACATACATACATCATCAGCCTGTGATAGTCCACTGCTGGACATAGGCCTCCCCTAATACACCCCTATCCATTAGGGTGTTTTGGACCGTATCCCACCACGCTGGTCCAATGCGGGTTGGTGTGTGGACCGACTTTTTACATGCCCATCCGACGCATGGATCATTATACTTTTCAGACAATTGGGTGATCGGCCCAACTTTGCCCTAACCAACTAGGAAACAACAATGAAAATTTATTGAGTCCCCGCAGGATTCGAACCCACGACCTCCGGTTTCTAAAGCACACGCCCATACTACTAGGCTACGGAGGCAGTAAAAGCCTTTTACAAAAAAATATTATTTTTGTAATTAAGAGAACCTTTCACAAAACTACAGCCCGCAACAATGTTAAGAATTACTAGGAAAGTACAAAAATATTTAGTAAAACAAGCGGTAGTACCAAGATTATGCTTTAGCTCATAAAAGCATTATAACATCTCAACTAAAATATACTCTTTATATGCATGTTACGACCTTATAGTAAAAGAAATAGTAGTACAAAGTTCACAGTTGCCCTACCTTAACCTTAAACCGAATTGGGCGCTTTTTTGAACCTGGAGAAGGTTATGAGAGTGAATATACTTAGTATAACTGACATGGCGTCCCTGATGGCCTTGATCCACTTGCGGCGGCAGTCGTCGGTGCGCGCGTACAGCGTGAACGTGGCGCGCTTGTTGCGGCGCACGAGGAAGAAGTGCGCGGTCCAGCGCGCCTCCCCGCGGAGCGTGCGTCGCGCGCACCCCTCCTCCACGCGGTACTCGGCCAGGCGGATGCCCACGCGGTACGAGTACTGGTTGTCCTGAATTAGTGGAAACATATTGCTGTAGTGAAATTCATTCATAAACGCTTGTCTAGGGAGTAAGATGACGACGCCTACCGAGGGCGTTACGAAAGCTCTGCTAGGGCAAGGCGACGAGATGGATTAGAGAACGTACAAAGAAAAGTTGTTACGTTTAATGTATTAATTGTTTATATCGACAGAAGAAAACAGAAACGTCGTATCGGACATAAATTAAATTGTTCACCAGAGCCGAAAATTTAATAATAAATAAATATTTTTGTCATAACTTTTATAACATTTGATTTTATTATGAATAAAAAAATATAACGAAGAAACTAACTTTTATGATACAAAGCCATTATGAATCACTACATAGTATAAAACAAAGTCGCATTTTCTTTCCCTATATCCTTATGTATGCTTAAATGTTAATAGATAGAGTGACTGAAGGGAAGGTTCATATGTATAACACATGCTTAATACTGTAGGTATATTTTTTATCAGCATAGCTCTCGTGCGAGGCAGGGGTCGCTAGTAATTATTAAATTAAAACTTTAGTTAGACACTTCCATCTATTTAAGAATACGCTCCATATTAAAATTTAGTACCTAAGTAAATAGACTTAAACTATTGACTCCTTAATAGTCCAAGACGGAGAGCATACCTTGACCAGTTTGCAGAGCAGCATCAGCTTGTCGAACACGAAGACGTATCTCGACTTCAGCTTCTGGTCCTCGTGGGCCTTCACCTTGAGCTCGCCGTCCAACAGGAGGCGCCCGTAGGCCGCCAGCCCCGCCCCGCCCGCGCCCAGCTCGCCGTACTCCCAGTCTATTATGCTCTCCTGGTACAAACACAACGAATCAACAAACAATATAACCTAAAGAAATCAATAAAACTGGAGTTTCGTTTTTATTGTTAGGTGATTTTTATTAGGTTATTATATATAGTTATAGGTTATTATACTGCTACTGCTTCCGTAGCCTAGTGGTATAGGTGTGTGCTTTAGAAACCGAGGTCGTGGGTTCGAATCCTGCGGGCGTCAACAAATTTTCATTGTTGTTTCTGGTTGAGTTAGGGCAATTTGGGCTGATCACCCAATTGTCTGAAAAGTAAGATGATCCATGCGTCGGAAGGGCATATAAAAGTCGGTCCACCCACCAACCCGCATTGGACCAGCGTGGTGGGTACGTCCAAAACCCCTAATGGATAGGGTGTATTAGGAAGGCCTATGTCCAGCAGTGGACTGTCACAGGCTGATGATGATGATGATGATAGGTTATTTTTATATATTGTGATAATAACCGGTACATATAACGAATCAACATTTTTTAAATTTTTATCTGACTGTTTTCTAGCTTATCTATTGAAAGGCGCCGCTTAATATTACAATTTGAACCCAAGAGTGTATCAATTTAACTTCTTATTTGGCATTGGTAAAATGGTAAACGATATGCCTAGCGATAGATTTATACTAGGGGCAGTCGGGGCGAGTGACAAGAGCGGCACAATTTTTTTTAATGTTATCAGACTGCTTTATATGATTAAATAATTCTATTAATTTATAATTTTCTATGTAATTAGTAATTCATGAAATTCAATAATCCATTAATTTTTGTATGTTAAATATCTTTTCTTAAAAACGTATTTTCCGCCATAAACAAAATTCTAGTACTGGGGCAGTGTTAACTTTATATCCGGCCCTGGATATGCCCTGCGGTTGAAATGGTGATGTAAAAATGCTAGTTCTATATACTAGAGTTTGTTAATTATTATAGTTCAGTGTTACAAAAGCCATAACCTTGTATAAAAGACATCATAAACAATCAAAGAGATCATAAATGTTGCTAGAAATGTGACTACACAACAGTGAATTTCAGGTATATTTTGGTTTATTACATAAAATTATATACGTCGAAAAACGTCACAGTTTCTTTTTGTAATGACGACAAACTTATAGGATAACAGAAATATCTGTTAAGTTGAGAAGCAATAAACGCCACCTTGATCTCATCTTGAGCTAGCGTCACTTATTATTCTAAATTAGGATATAAACTTTTGGAGAACGCTTAGTTAAGTTGACTGTAGTACCAAATATGTGGTTTTTGGGGCAAAAATTATTCAAGCTTAGTGAGTTTCTTTGCTCACAGCCATTTTCGTAAATTGATAATTTTGGAGTCGACTTTTATGTATTAAGATTTTACTGAATACGCACTCCACAACCACGATATAGATTATTTATTACTAAATTTCAATGCACTGACGTCATAAACGATTACCGAAGATGGCCTGTACAACCGGGATACGCTTTTTTTGCAAAAAATTGCATTTGAGCGGTCATGTTACCAATAATTAACCAAAAAACAATGATAACACAAAGTTGTTTCTGCAATTCCAATCCGCGACCACCAGTATGTAAGGCAACAGCCAATACTAATAGGAGAACGCTCAAGAAAAATTGTCAGCATAAAAAAATATACTTTGCTTCGATTTAAAACTTGCATTGCGGTGAAAAATATATCTTTTTACTTGATTGAATTTCATTAAAAATTACCTGAACTTTAGTAAGCAGAGACAGGACCTCACTGTCCCTCTTCACCTCGTTGATGTACTGCGCCACGTCCACCATGGCTTCCTTGGCCCGCTCGAGGCCACGGAATTCTTCGTGGTTCTGAAATAACATATGCATATAATTATGGTGTATGGTTATGTTTACAACTACTCCAAGTCCCCATCTTTTTCACTTAGCTATTTTCCTAAGTTATTATTAAGTCCGTTTTTATAACTGCCTACTTTTACAGAACGAAACTAACAACTCTTCTAATTTTACTTTCATAACTCAAAGGGTATACTCCGTTGGATGGAGGGCTTAGATTTTAGTAAGTTTAAAGGTATAGACATCATCTAGCGACTTTTAGACCATCCGTCTGGTCTTCAAAACTGTCAGCGACTTTTGGAAGGTCATCCGACCCATTCATTCCACCCATATCACCATCATGGTCAGCTTGTGTTAATTCACTGCTGGATATGACCTCTCTATGCACGTCTCTCCATTAGGAGGTATTTGGACCGTATCCCACCACGCAGGTCTTAAGTGGGTTGATGGGTGGACCGGTGGACCTCTTTACATGCCCATCCGACGCATGGATCATCTTACTTTTCAGACAATTGGGTGATCGGCCCAAATTGTCCTAACCAACCAAAAATCAACGACAACGCAAAGTTGTTCCCCGCAAGATTAAAACCCACGACCTCCGGTTTATAAAGCAAGGGCCAATACCGCTAGTGGAGGCGGAGGACGCCTGTGTAAACTATTTTAAATGCTGTTAAAACATTACTTAATTTTACTCACCGGCTGCGTTTCGTGCACAAGTTTGTCCAGGAGCAGGTGGTACTTTAGCACGCGCTGCATCGGCACCGACAATATATCCCGCAGCTGTATGCGGCCATCACTGTGCTCCTTCTGGCATTTCTGCAAATAATTTATAAGCAAACTATTTATACAACAAGAATATACTATTGTTATACCATAAACACGGCAGAGTCCCACACTACAGAGACACTAGCGTGGGACGTCCTGCGGCAAGATGTAGTAACGACATGCACAGAGTGACCGGTCTGGGCTGAATGAGAATGGATGAAGATCGGAAGAGTCGGCTTGCATTAGGAGGCCTATGTCCAGCAGTAGACTGAGACAGGCTAATGATGACGATGATGATGATGGTGATACTACAAATATCATCATCATCAACCTGCCATAGTCCACTGCTGGACATAGGCCTCCCCGAATACACCCCTATCCATTGGGGGGTTCGGACCGTATACCACCTCACTGGTCCAGTGCGGGTTGGTGGGTGGACCGACTTTTTACATGCCCATCCGACGCATGGATTATCTTACTTTTTAGACAATTGGGTGATCGGCCTAAATTGCCCTAACCAACTAGGAAACAACAAAGAAAATTTGTTGTATCCCCGCACGATTCGAACCCGCGACCTCCGGTTTCTAAAGCACTCGCCCATACCACTAAGCTACGGAGGCAGTTGGTTAGTTTGGGGTTACTACAAATAACGATACTAATATTAAAATTGTTTCATGACCGATTTAAGGAGAAGAGGATTTGTATGTTTTATTATGTATTGGAATTGATTTCTTTCAGTATAAATGCAGCAATTTTAAATATTGTTTTCTCGTATGACAAGTAAAAGTTAAACAGAGCCTGCAGCAGTAAACCGTTAGGACGCATCTTCAATTTTAGCAGCAATTTTTAATATGAGAATACTTGCTGAGTGCTATATACGAAACATAAAACGTTATATCAAGACCTTCGAAAAGGAACATTGAAACGGTTGGTGCCATCCGCTTAGCACCAGAAATAACCAAAAAAAGCCTCACCGCGAGCTGTTTAGCGAAGGTGTTATCCCTCGCGTCCAACGCCTTCAGAGACTCCTGTGCGTGGGTGAGATTCGAACAATAGTCCCCGTACAGCAGAAGCCTCTCGCGCCACGCGAGGAACACGTCCGCTCAGCCGAGGAGCCCCGTTGCCCGGCACGCACGCCTCCGTAGCGAGACGCAGCTGGCGCAGGAGGCCCGAGTGGATCTCGTGCAACTCCTGAAAATATATGCAACATGATTTTTCGTCTAGTACGAAGCTAACACACGCTAACAATAGTTTCACTTCAAATTATAGTATACGAAAAATTAAATAAAAACAATGAAAACTAAAAAGTTAAAAGCGTTTACAAACATCATTTCTTGAAAAATGGTCTCAACGAAAATATTGACTGAGTTTTAGGACAAAAGTTAACCTTGTTTAAAAATCAGTTCATTAAAACATCTGAACAAACTACTTGCAATTTTGTATAATAATAGTGTTCTCCGAATATTCGAATACGGCGGACGATCTTTATTACAAATCAGCAAACTAGGAAACGACAACAAATAGTTGTTGAGATCAGGCAGGATTCGAACATACGACCACTGGTTTCTAAAGCGCGTGGAATTAGATTAGGCTACAGAGGCAACTTTAAAGGATACATAATTATATTGTAAATGTAATATACATGTAACCCACAGCTACGTGACGTCACTCGACTATCGTTCAGCTATTGATTGATTGTCACCAAGATGTCAATAACTAAGCGAGAGTTAACAAATGACAATGCCATACGAAGTTCCTCTGGGGCTCAGCTTATAAGCACACAAACCACATCCAAAGGAAAACCTGTCAATTAGCTGCGGTTTCTTTTACGTCGAGGCTCACTAACATCAATTTAATTTTCAGTAAATTTTCAAATAGTAGTAGTAATTAAAAACTTTTTCCAGTAACAATAACAAGACCGAACTGTACCATTCTTCAAAGGCAGGAACGGTCCGTATATCAGTTTCTTAGCATGAATCATAAAAATTGGGGTATCGGTTAAAATCTAATAAAACTTCACGTCGTAAAACTCTATCATTATATAAACTGTAGTATTAAATAAGCGTCGTAAATACAAATATAAACCGGTTCAACTTTGCCAATCAAAGTGGTTTACTTAATCATCTACCATCAATTACTTACCTTTATGCCAAAGAATATGACGTTGAGATCTTGAGGCTTTAGATACGGCGTCAACGGCCTCAGGAAGTATTTAATAATTTTGCTCAAAACGTCTACGTAATTGCATTCAGTGTCCACAAGTTCCCTTATAACATAATCCCTCTTCTCTAGGCTGTGTGACGATGTTGCCAGCTGAAAAAAAAATTAAAAAGTATAAAAGAAACTGCGAGCGCGCCGGTGAAAGTGCAAGCGAATGTAGTTACAGTGTCCCAAATTCGAAATGTACAGATAGTAAAGAGAAAAAAATATCAATTAACCATTCTAAGCGCAATTCTACGAAACATTATAGACAAGCTATCTCGAAACTACTAGGTGAATAAAAAATAATGATACCAGAAATAATGAGCGAATGAATAATTCAGAGTATGCACGGAACGCCGCGCCCGAACTTTTACTCAAGACGTTCGCGTCTCGATTCCTAAGTCAGCCGTGTAATTTCTTTTTTCCCACATTTCGTCACGCCGAAAGTTGTCCAATGTTTATCGACAATATGGCCAAATAGTCTTTTAGATTTGCTGCTATTTGCCAATAATATTTTCACTTTCCAGTCTCTCAGGCTATTTCTTTGGCAATTTCGTTTCGTAACTAACTGACAATTAGTGATACAACACAATCGAGTTCGTGATGAAACTGTAAATTTTGGAATTACACAATAACCTACGATTGTTACAAAACACCGGTAAATTTTGATTTTAACGTATATTTATTTATAAGTACGGCGCTCCGAGTATATTCAATGACAGTTTTATTATTTCTGGTAACACTTAGCAATACAACCACTACCACATAACTCTAACTACTGCCTCTACAGCTTGGTGCGATTGAGGTGCATGTGTTGCCTTGTAAAAGAATAGGACGTAAGATAATTATTTCATAGTTTATTGAAATCCAAATTTTATGCAACATGTATTTTCATTGTGTTGTTAGATGCTATCATTTTAGTTAAGGATTGATCATTAAAAGTTAACAACTGTTTTTTTTATTCTTACATCTACCCCCAAGCCATGCTATACCATTTAAATCTCTGTATCTTCCCCAATTTAAGCGACAAGCCAATGTGCAAACTACCGTAAGGCGACACAAGCACCTCTGGGCATAAAAAAATCCAAAACCCCTGAGATGGGTGACGCTCATAAATTTCTAGCGATAACACAATTAGATACCTTACTGCTTACGTTGCTCTGCGTCGCATTTGCGCGCGACACAGTGCAACGCAACAGAGCCCGCGGAGTAGGCTGAAATGCATAAAAACGACATTTATGTCGTCTTTAAAGAAAAGAAAGATACTGAAAAATCTCAAGTAGTCCATCTCATCGTCACCCATCTCGGCGGTGGAACCGGAACCCAAAAATGACAAAGGCGTACAGCGAAAGCGTTGCTCTGCGGTGCGTGCGCGTTGGCCGCGTGCGTGGCCGCGCCCTTCACCGCGCACAGGTCGTGGTAGATCTCCTCGTCGTGGATGCGCGCGCAGTAGCTCGCGTACTCGCCGACGTCGCCCACGCTCGGCGGGCACGCGACGCCGCTGCGCACGCCGTACACGTCACGAGGGTGCACCCTTCGTTGCGCGCACTGCCCGCTTGTTGCGTTTTCGCGCCAATTTGTTTATCGCGACATATTTACGACTTATTTCTATGTTCTAAATTTGAATTGCTCTCCGTTCTTTTGAGATTTTTTAAAGGGCGTTATGACGTATATATTTTAATATTATAAAAAAATTATTATGATTTTGTTATTGCCATTTTAAATTTTATATATGTAACACCAAGGTGTCTACAACAACGTTAGAAAACATTGCATAGAATAGTCTTTAATGGCGCTTAGATTTTTTACCTGTGCTGAAATGTTTTGCTGTTATTTAGTATTACTTTGGAAACTTTATGAGAATAACTTGAGTGATCGTCGAATTGTTTGTTATAATTCATAATAATAATAATAATAATAATAATAACTCTTTATTTTGTAAGTTAAGGTTACATTGTATGTGAAAGCTCTAGAAGCCTGTGCATACACGCTCATTTGACCAATGACGGCGTCATTTCTGAGCGATGGTTATTACTTTCTTTTCGCCTCTGAACATCCGCTTGCACGATCGTTAATTTCGTTGAAAAGCAACCGATTCGTCGCGGATACGAATCTCGCATTAAGGCAATAAAATTAAAGCTTTCACCGCAATGAATACGCTATATCATTAATGTGAGTGAATATAACAACTTCCATTGTCAAACGGCACATTAAATTGAATACGAGCGGCGAGTGAACGTTATGCTGCCAATAAATAAGCAGTAATAAAGCGTTTGAGCAAGTACGCGACCTCAGCCTTACGTGCCGACTATGCCAAAAGCGATTAAGGCGAACACTTCTAAGGTTACACGTAACCTGACCTAAATCTCGAAAGCACTCCAAATATCATGCTATACGAGTCGCACAAACAGCTGATCAAGCGGTATTCGAACCTCGAGCAGTAACGTCATCGCCTATTCAAATTGCGTACGGCATTTCCAATCACATTGTAAACGCTATTGAATCTCAAGTCAAATCTAACAAACTAATTTGAATTTAAATTCACGTTAACTATGCGCTCGGTTTTTTATGACCGCTTCGAAACATGCATAAGACGTATTAAGTCGTACGAAATGTCAATGACCTCGCGAATCGTACGTTATGCGTTTTGGTAACTCGCGCACTCGTATCTACATAAATCAAAACTGTTGTGTTGACGTTTTGGCTAGCTGTATAAACCCGATGTCGTGGGTTCGAACCCTGCGGGAACTCAACCAATTTTCATTGTTGTTTCCTATTTGGTTAGGACAATTTGGGCCGACCACCCAATTGTGTGACCAGTGAGATGATCCATGCATCGGTCCACCGCCGCATTAGACCAGCATCGTGGGATACGGTCCAAAAACCCCCTAATGCGAGAAGGCGTGCATTAAAGCAGTCCTATGTTCAGCATTGAGCTTACGCAGGCTGAAGACGATGACGATTTAAAAATAACACTGGATTTCGAGCAATTCAAATTTGGAACAATTTCACATTTACCAACGGAACATGTTATTACAAACTGTTACCGAATTATCGCGTTTGTAAAAAAACCGTAACAAGCAGATAGGGCGACCAGAAGGGCGGACCAGTGAAGCCCACGCATGCGGGATACGAGCGCAATGCTGGCTTCAGTACTTCCGTTTGCCGTCGTTAACTGTGTCACGACTGTACTCTCTGTTGGGTATTCACCGGACGGTTATAGCTTTCCTTAAACGGCAGTGCGAGTTCAAGTCACGGTACAGTCGTGGCACAACTAGGACGGCGAAGGATATCAAACTACGTCTAGCGGAGCATGTCGATACATTTTCTTCATACAGTACTTATAATACGGCGCATAGCATATTTATTTAAAATAACGGCACTACTTATAATACTAAGACACTAGCAACGATAATATTCTATATATTATCGTTGGTACTTTGCTAGTTTTTACATGGTCTCGTCCAAATCCAATCATCATTAATCAATCAATCCAAAGAAACGGTTTGAATGATACAAAAATAAAAACCCATAGAAAAAATAAATTAAACATTTCAAAAATTCAAAAAATAATTAAAAGTGTCTTACGTATGTTAATAACTTGTAGAATGTTTGTTAAAAATACTATTGAGATGTAATTTTTTTATAAAACTCAAAACATCTAAAAACCAGATAATTTTTTCAATATTTTTTCTCAAACACCACTACATAGTATTAAAACAAAGTCGCTTTCTCTGTCTCTAAATCCCTGTGTATGCTTAAATCTTTAAAACTACGAAACGGACTTTGATGCGGTTTTTTTAATAGACAGAGTGATTAAAGAGGAAGGTTTATATGTATAATTCATACATAGTATTGTAGAAGAACGCTGATAACGCTAATTTATTTATTTTACAGATTGATGTATTACACCCGTGCGGAGCCGGGGCGGGTCGCTAGTTATATAATATATATATATATATATATATGTTATTTTACCAGATATAAAATAGCTTTCGAATGATAGCTAAGTCATGTCTCTATTAATATGTACAGTAAAGTTATCACAACGGCCCAATTAAGAGTAGAACAAGTAATGACAGTTTAATTGTTTTGGTCATTAGCTTTAGATAAAGGATTTCTTATGTTTAAATTAGTATAATATATATAAATTAAATTTTAAACAGATTTACACGTCAGTATTTTACAGCTACATTTAAATATTAATTTAATGCTTACGTGAACATAAACCACAACTATATTAAAAACACCTTTGTTATAAATATTCTTCTCAAACCGCCAACCAAGAACTAATACAAATGGATATATTTTACATAATATAATCAAGTGGAAAGCTAATGTCGGGTTAATTGAAGGGAACGAGATGACTCGGAAACTTTACTCGGTAAGAGATACATTATTCACAATAGATATACGTATGTAGTTATAAATGCTATTTACTTCCAGAAACCTTTACACTTTGCATAGAATTATATTTCATTATTTTATTGGTCAATAAGGTCGTTTTCATAGCTTATCATGGTCATATAACATAATGCATAATCACTACATAGTATAAAACAAAGTCGCCCTGTTCCTATATCCCTATGTATGCTTAAATATTTGAAAGTACGCAACGGGTTTTGATGCGGTTTTTAATAGATACAGTGATTGAAGAGGAACGTTTATATGTATAACTCATGCATAATTTTGTAGAGAACGCCGGTAAATTTATATATTTTCCATATATTTTACAGATATCAGTATTGCATCCGTGCGGAGACGGGGCGGGTCGCTAGTCATATTCTAAATGCAAAAGTAACCTGTCTAATTTTCTGTCTAAACCTCTGAACCGATTTTGATGAAATTTGATACATACAGAGAATAGATTTCAAGAGAGGACATAGGTTGCTAACTACGGCGAAAAAAGTGCTTGAAAGGGTCGAAATGAGGGATAAAAGTTTAAATGGAAATACATCATTCTTAAAAATAAAATTCAGTGTCTAATTATAGATATTTAGCTTACTATACACTATAATTCAATACACCTCGCTATTTCACACGGACGAAGTCGAGTGTGCCTAGTAGTGAGCATTAATGTATTTACCACCTTGAATGGGCGGAATTTGACGTTTCATCCGGTAAATGTAGACTTACGCGCGCATATAATGTAGTTAATAAAATAACTAATTTAAAGTTATTTTACATAGAAACTCCTAACGAAGTCAATTACGAGTACCGAGAAACATAATACTAAGCACTTGCTGCACTGCAAGGTAAGGTGTTGAAATTTTTAAACAAGTCTCGAAAGAAATAAGTACAATGTTGGAAGTAAAATTGTTAAGAACTCATTTAATAAAACATATAACACTTGGCTTGTGTATTAAAAAAACTTTATTGTAGACTGTTTATTGCTCTTATTATTGTCATTGTACCTTTGAATTTATTTTACAGCGCTCTCTTTAAAATGGAATTTTTCTCTTTACCGGGGCGTGCATTATTAATAAATTAAAGCAAATTAGATGTAATTGCCTCCGTAGCCTAGTGGTAAGAGCGTGTGCTTTAGAAACCGGAGGTCGAGGGTTCGAATCCTGCGGGACTCAACTAATTTTCAGTGTGTTAGACCAAGTTGGGCCGATCACCTAATTGTCTGAAAAGTAAGATGATCCATGCGTAGGGTGGGCTTGAAAAAAGTCAGTCCACCCACAGAACAGCGTGGTGGGATACGGTTCAATAACCCCCTAAGTAGCGAAGGCGTGCATTAGGGGAGGCCTAGTCCAACAGTGGACTAATACAGGCTGATGATGATGATGAAATTTGATGTATTAGTTAGCCTTTATTTTTTTGTAATATCATCAACCACTTTGATTACAACACAAAGTATTTATAAGTTACATAAATAATTATTATTCCATTTCAGTGGAACATATTCTTTCTAATCAGACAACGAATATTTCTCCGAACTCATATCGTTCCTACAAAGGCTCTTGTCAGGTAGGAGCGTTTCGCAAAATGTAGATAACGAAGAAGTTTAAGTTTTATCTAAGATCGCCCGATCGAAGACAAGACGCAAATGTAGGATAAAAAATAATGTCATATAGTATTGATTGAAGCCAATATTATAAATGCGGAATTGACTCTGTCTCTCCATCTTTACCACTAAAACGATTTAGTTGCAATTAAGTATGTACGTAAAATAGATTCGAAGAAGGACATAGGCTACTTATTTCTGCGAAAAAGATTTGGGGGATTAAATTTATATAGAAATTTATCATAGAAGACCGAAACGAGAGAGAGAGAGAAAGAGAGAGAGAAAGAGACAGGAATGAAAACGCATACAATATATTCTCTTATATATATAATACATAACGCATATGTATATTCAAATCTATATCGTTATTCTATGAGAACAAGGTCGCGGGTACCGACTAGTATCATATAAATATCATTTAATACATAAAACAATAAAATTCATATGCATATAGCCTATTTATTCCTTAATTTTGGTTTGATTTCATACTCCTATTCGACATACGATTTAAATTTACTTTGCATTCTCAATCCATCGGTTATGAGGTAAAACAAGTGCTTAATAAATAACCAAAGTTATACCCTAGCGAATTGTAAATACCTACGTAATGCAACTAGACTGTAAAGGCTACAATAATTTTGAGGCATTTATATCAGATCTGTATGAAATATGATAATATCGCAACTCATTAAAATAGATTGTCAGTTTATTTCATAATAAAAATATTAAGGCCAAACTAAAAAGAACAAACTGGCCATCATTAAAAATCATGGACCATTCTTTAGAATTGCCACTCGGGGCTTTAATGGCAAAAGATGAGGGTCGTCCCAAATTGGAAACATCGCTCACTCCACTTTCAAAGGGAGGTGAGTACGTTTCGAAGACTTCAGCTATAAAAGCAATTCTGTGTCAAAGATGGGCTTTTATCGACGTCTAATGGTGTCAAACACGTACTTTTTCAAGTACACGCTGAGCGCTCTTTTATTGTTGAATTGAAATTTCTACGTGACCCTAATACATCATCTGTAATTCACTTGCAGAATCTATATAAATTTTCCTCTCATGTCAAACATTACTATGAATAAGGGTACAAGGACATAAGGGTGTTTGTTCCAATAGCTTTTTGATAAATTGAAGTTAAGGATTTCGCAACAGATATATAGGCACATATATTTGGGATTTTTTTGACCCGAAATGTAAATAAACTGTGTAACCCATGGCAACATAGAGGAGTCGCACGCGTAGTGTTGTTATTAGTCAACTGAAAGTGATTGACATATCGGTGACATATAATCAATAACGATGGCAGTTACAACGCTACTTTGTTGCTGTGTGACACTATATTTACTATCCATTTTAGGTCTAAATTGGCTTAACTAAACATTAAGAGTTATTTATTAAAGTTATAAAAGATTTTCCTTCGTAACTTTTCGTAAAAGTTTGTATTGAACATGCTCTCTTCTCTCAAACAGGTTCATTACCTGTACAACTATTTAATATACAAAGACATTTTTCATGTTGACGTTTGACACTAAGCAACAAAGTTTCATATTAATTGATATGAAAAAGTCACTCATTTAAAACGATCATTCATTGACAGTTCGGGTGTCAGTCAGTCAGTGTCAAGATCCCAGTTTTCCCAAAGGAAAATAATATCTCACTACATCTATACCAACTTAGTAAAGAGCTATCGGAACAAATAGACACTATTTTATTATTTTATATGTATGCATATACTCGTGGGCCTCTTACGTACGTACGTATGTTGCGTACCTACAGGTTGAATGGTATGCTCAATATTCGAAATGAATTATTAATGGCGCCCGCAAAAATGGAGATGTATTATTATCGCGTCTCTTTTCAAGCGGTGGATCTCGATGTATACATTATTGAGATTTCGCCGTGGCAAAAGGAATTTTTAACGTTTATCTTGATAAAAAAAAGTCATCTACATAATAATACAAGCAAGGTTACAAAAAACATCCGCAGCTATTTTTTTTATATTGTCGATGGATAGACTTTGGCGGTTTGTAACAAAATCACGAGATAGGTAAAATGTCAGTAATGTAAATGTGAGAATTATCGAATTGAATTTTGCTACAGAAACTGCTACCGTTTGCGCTGATAACAGAGCATGATAAAAGGTTACAGGTTGCGAGGAAATATTGCTTATCGGATTAACATATATGTATTATGTTGTGACTGTACTTCAATGGAATCTATAGTTTTTGCAACTTCTTCTCTATTGAAGGCTTAATAATAATATTTTTAGAAAGTGGGAATGGAGATAAAAATAGATACGCACATTTTGCCTTGGCGTTCGACGCCCACGTTGCAACCGGGGAATTGTGAAATGGCGTAGCAATATCATTACTCATATATAATTTACTTGTGTGGAGCGTATAAAAGGATAAGATTAATTCAAAAATATCCATTGATATATCTTTCTAAAACACAAGTACAAAGAACTGATTTTACAAAACATTCAAAATAGCCGTCAATGTTTAATCACTGTTTTTAATTAACATTGTTATTATATGGTGTACATTTATGGATTAATGTAATTTTTTGGATTAAACTTACACCTAGTTCAAATCATAAAATTGTAGACACAAATTTCTCTCCCTAAAATTCAATAATAAAAGAACGTTAAGGGCGGAATGAAATTGTATCCTAAATTAATTATACTAAAAAAATTTTAATGGCTTATATTTATTATATTATTATATGATTTTATACACGAACTGTTTATATACTATACAGAATACTAATAAGAAATAATTTTAAGATCGTTCTAGCATAACTTACCAAAATGGCTAATGCTTATTCAACCTAGCACAACCCTAATCTCAGATAGTTAGGAAACAAACTAAGTTACAGTAATACGAAATCGAGCAGTCCTTGTGGCTTCTAGCGACTAAAGATAACACTTAAACGGACCTACACTTCCCGGGTGGTTAATCTAGACGTCGAAATGAGGTTAAAACTTAACTGCGCAATTCAGAACACAAAGGTTACCTAAATTGTTTCGCGGATTTATTTGATATACATAAATATGAATATATATAATAAAACAAGTAAAGAGATAGAAAAACGCATGATGTTTGAAGACACAGTTTGACGACACGGATAGCGGTTACGCTAACGTTCATGTGTTAGGACTTTTTGGAGCAGAAGTTTATGAGCCAATTATCCCCTCCGAGCATAAAGTCGTTTTAAGCAAACTAACGCTACAAATCCGTTAAAAAGCAACCCTGTGTAAAATACAAAAGTTGTTAATAAATAAGAAAAATAATTTTATTAATAATAGCAATGATCAGATAGATTTTTAATATTATATTAAATAAAATTGAAGTGCCTGTTTGTAACATTAAAAGAAAAAACCGTTTTTAAATGAGTACACGATGATATATAACCGGCAAATATAACGAAACTACAATTTTTTGTCTGTCTGTTTGTTCTGGTTTATCTCTCGAATTTGATAAGTCTTTTACTAAATGTAGCTGACGGAATCGGGAGTAACATAGTCCATTTTTATAGATTTTTTTAAAATATATTACCGCACGGACGAAGTCGCGAGCTACAGCTAGTTATTAATGTACTCTATCGAGAAAACTGTATCTTAGAGTAATGTATTATTACTCTATCGATCATATAATATACAATTCATATGACCTATATAAGTGTTATAATTATTTCCCGCAAAATAACATTTTGGACACAACCCTGACACAGACACGCTAAAAAATCAAAGATAATCCAAACAAAAAAGATCATTCAAAAAATTAAAGCAGTGACCGTACAAACTATAAATAAATTACACGCTCCGATATCCCTCACGTCAACGGATTAGTATCGTATGGTGCGCCCGATTTGTATAAGAAAGCAAGCGGACACGTGCCCGCTGCCGATCTCCGCCCATTATCATACCTCGGGCGCGACGTCCGGCGTACAATCAAAACGCGGGCTCACGCACGCCGCGTTGTGTGTACGGACTTGGAGACCGTTTTTATTTGTACATCTCGATATATATAATGTATTTTGAAGCAAAAGATTGGGAGGAGAAAATAGCAGAAAAAGCTTTGAATAATTTCTAAAATATAATAAACTAAACGCCTCCGTGGTCTGGGGATATAAGCCCGTGCTTTATAAAGCGGAGGTCGTGAGTTCGCATACTGCTGGTGGCTTTGTGTTATGGTTGTTTTCTGGTTGGTTAGGACAATTTGGGCCGATCACCCAAGTGTCTGAAAAGTAAGATGATCCACGCGTCGGATGGGCATGTAAAAAGTTGGTCAACTCACCAACCCGTATTAGACCAACGTGAGATACGGTCCAAATACCCCCTAATGGAGAAGACGTGAATTAGGGGAGGCCTGTGTCCAGTGGACCAACGAAAGCTGATGATGACTTAACTAAATAATAATATTTAGGTATAAATATCGCACTAAAACAGCTTTCGGTTAACAGTTTCACTGCTTAGTCGCTTGTTTTTAGATTGTTTTATTACGAACGACGCCTCCTAGCCTAGTGGTATGGGCTGTGCTTGAAACCGGAGGTCTGGGTTCGAATCTAGGGACTCTAATAAATTTTCATTGTAGTTTCTAGTTGGTTAGGGCAATTTGGGGCTGATACCCAATTGTCGAAAAGTAAGATGATCCATGTCGGATGGGCATGTAAAATCGTCACCCACCAACCGCATTGGACCAGCGTGGTGGATACGGTCCAAACACCCTAATGGATAGGAGGTATAGGGAGGTCATGTCCAGCAGTGGACTATCACAGGCTGATGATGAAATAGTGTGATGTGTTGAAAACTTATTGTATCACACTATACCGAAATAAGGTATGTAACATTATAGGTACAATACATTTATCTATTTGCGAATATATTTATGTCTCTCATTTCTATCACTCATAGGACAGGCTGAGTCGCATGAAGGGTCAGACTGTAGACCCATAAAAAATGTAAACCCTTATGTTAAATAAAAACTTTCTATAATATTTAAAGCTCTCTAAGAAACCATTCTAACGCCTTTGCCTAATAGTTCTAAGCTTGACGCGCTTATAGATAATATTAAATGGAATGGATAAAGCGTATAGTTTAGAAATGTAATTGCAACATTACGTACTTAATTTAGAAAATCAATGTATGCAAATACTACGCTCATGTTAACTGTAAGCAATAAACTTTTCAATAAACTGTTGTATGAATAAATTAATTGATCTAAATAAAAACTATCCTGAATTTTCGGTAGCTATTATAATTTTTGCCTGAAAAGTAAGATAATCCATGCGTCGGATGGCATGTAAAAGTCGTCCACGTTGGTGAGGTAGCCTCCATTGAGACCAGTGCTGAGGATAAGTCCGTATTAACCTAATGGAAAAGGGTGCATTAGGGGAGGTCTATGTCCAGCGGTGGACTCTCAAATGCTGATGATGATGATGATAATTATGTTTTTAACTAAGGTAAAAAAATCAAAGCGCTCCTTCGGCCAATGCCGCTTAGGAATTCGTACAATTCAAATATTTACGGCGTGATTCACACGAAGTGTAAACTTACGCTGCGCAAACAGCTCAATGGCTCTTTGAAATATACACTCTTGCGTAATGTTACAATTTCGATACGCGATGTTAGAACACAATAAGCTATTTTTGGCCGACGCTCACCGGGAAGAATGGCTTCAACGTAAAACAGGTACGTCAATATGCGATCTAAGTTAAGATTCTTTTCTATAGGAAAAAATAGTCTGTGTGTAACTTAAAAATGTTTCGTTTTTAAATGATAACTTATTTGTCATATAACCGGTACATATAACGAAATAAAGTTTATTTTTTAACTTAGTCTGTTTGTCTAACTGTATGTTTGGAACGGTCTAATCTCTGGAATGGAAGTTCTGATTTTGACGAAACTTTCATAGAAAGATAGCTAATATAACTGGGAGTAATGAAGACTACCTTTTGTTTTTATTAAAAATAGCCTAACATATTTTTTACATATATTACCAGACGGACGATGTCACGGACAACTGCTAGTTGTGACATAAAAACAAATGTTATAGATATAATTATTTTTACCTGCGCCTAAAATAAATAAAAATACCTGGCCGTTAAGAGCGATTATCGAAATAGGGAAACAAATGGAACTGATCCGCTTTCATTCCAGATATAAACCTAGCCGGCGGCGGTTTTCATGAAAATACATTAAGCTTTCGCAAAGTTCAGAAGTTCCTGGAATATATCATTGGCAAAGGTCAAAGCGAAAGTTATTTCATTGAGTATTCAAATTTAATTATCAGCTTTGACCTTTGGCCTGTTATACCTAAAATAATACATTACAAATATTACATATTTGATAAAGCCAAAACTGACGTAAAATCTGTTTTTCGCAATTGTGCCTTACTGGTGTCATTTAATTTTCTTTTAAGTTTAATTACAACATCATACTTTATATTTCAATAGGATTATAAAGATCATAAATTAACTAAATTAAAATTTCGGCGTCTAATTGCAAAACCGTTCTACGTCCATAATGGCTTTAATACTATCGTTAAATCAACTCTCTAAAGGTACGTCCCAGTTGAGCCTATGCGATGCATTATGCAAAGTGAATTAAGCCTACTACAACGCGAAGGCATTGTACATAGCTGTAGCACCGGAAGGGACAGACCGCCCGTCAGCGATGCGAGGCATTCAAACTACTGCAATAACCCAAGGTGCATGCTGTATTCTTATCATCGCCACCTCTGGCATCGCCGAGGTGAACTTCACGTAGCAGAGGTCCTCGTATATCTCCTCGACCCTCTCCTCGCACGTGGCGTTCGGGATCGTGAACTGAACCCAAGGAACGTCAGCTGATGACGACCTCTCCTGGGTCTCGTTCACTGTGTAATGGGAGGTCTCGAGCGACATGTTCGCACTACTATAAGTTTACAATGTTATTAAATAATGTTCAAAGCTGCGTCCAGATGAATTAAAATTGGATAAGGTACTTACACTGATTGCAGATCTTTGTATATGTCCTCCTCTGATTGGGTCCGGTGCGCCGAGAAGGGCCTGAAAGTTATATGGCATTAAAATGACAAAAACAATGCTGATAATTAAAACAATCCTGATCATCATAAGCTCATACAAAGTATTCAAGTAATAGATACTTTTACCAACATGATAACAAACCTCCACGCGTCAAGTATAACATCATATAAAATGTAAATATCGATAAAAGTAACAAAGGGGCTTGACAATGTGCAGCCCATATTTAATTGACTACAGTTGACTAGTTGAAAAGACGGAGTGTTTGTTGATCCCCAACCAGATGGGATGGCAATCTCCGTGCAGTAGTAGGTTTTACTTGGCGATCATTGAAAACGGCCTAGGTCCAGCAGTGGACTGTAAGGAACTGATAAGGATGAAAAAGTTAAAAGGATTAACACAGCACTAACCTAATTAAGAGAATATTATACTTAAGACATGGTACAATGTTACTTACTTTATATTTTTTGCTAATGTTATTGGGCATTGGCTAAGTTTGGCCAATGTGCATAAAACTCGGTGGAAGTTAGAGAGGTCGAACAGCATCGATGGATCAAAAAGATCCGTCTCTCGTAGTTCAAAGACCTCATGGCATGTGCGTAGAAACACTTTAATATTCCTCATACACAGGAACTGTAACAAAGTTATTTTTGTAACAATCTATTCATAAAAGCATATCCAGCAGTTAATCTATACAATCTCAAAAACTATTCCTTTGTAAGCAAATAATATAAAGAAAAACAACAGAAAATATCATATTGTAGATCTTTTTGGTGGAATGACTGATGTTGTTAAAGGTCTACTTAAAATACAAGTAATTATTAACAGTTAGTAATCATTCTAGACTGGAACACATTTTAATGAAGTAAAATTAATTATAAAAATATTTGTCTCATATTTAGCAAAAACACACATGTATAGCATAACAATATTTTAAACAAATCAAATAATTTTTATTTAAACCTCAACAGTTTTTTTTTCGAGGAAAGATTTCGAGGAAACTTATCTGTGATTTTTAAAAACTTAATGATTCTTAACATTAACTGTAAGAATGTTAATGATTCATAACTATTGAGGCTCCTTGACTTAGAAACAATACAGAGGTAAAGCAAAACGAGACCCTTATACATTAATTTATTATAGTTTTTGATTTATTGCAACGATTATTTATTTTTTTATAATTATATTATGCATTTTGCTTTTATGTTTATTTAAAATTAATTTAAATTTTAGTATCATTTAAAATTTTGCTAAACTCGGATGGAGTGAGTTATTGAAATTGTTTATAAAGAATTAAATAATATGTTATAATAAAATTAAAATAGAATAGACATTTTAATTCATATTTAACAATGAAATTTAATGACTTAAATATATCAAATGTAATGGAACAAAAAACAAATAAAATAAATAATAATAAGTGCTAAGATAATAACTATTTAAACAGCCCTGGTACTTTACAGGCACAGTGAATACATTAATAATGATCAGCGCATTACATTCATTCATGACATTGATAGCAATGGATGTATTCACTGAATTATAATACTCCAAACAGTCATGAATGGAGACTATCACATCTCTGAATGTATAATTAACATAATTGTGCTAATATGAAAATCACTGTAGATGTTCTTTTAAAAAATACATCTAAGCATTTATCAGAAAACGAGTGTATATGTTCATTTAAATTTGTACAATCAAGTGTTTCTGAAAAATATCGTAATTCCGTAATATAGAGGATCTATTTAAATAAATTTCTATCTCATGCTATTATTTAATTAAAGCATAGCTTAAATAAAGACATAAGAAAATACCGGATAAGAGCTTGCATACCTGAGCCATTTGGGGTCGTTGGTTCACATCTTTCATGTCAATGCAGCCTGGATGTAAAACATTCAGTAGGTTGCATAGTAAAACTCCATCGCGTATCGTATATGCGAGGTCATGTATGGTGCTCGTTTCCCAATTCGCCTTGTGGTCCGGACGCAGCAAGCCACATCTCGTTAGCCAAGACGCGCACTCGCGCCACAGTTCTTCACCGCCAGTAGCCATTATTTACCCACACACTTCACTGTACATCGATAATATCTGCACCGAGCACTACTTTTTAATAATCAACAGGCCATTATTAACAAGGGTTAATTAATAATTGACATACAAATTGATACAACAAACATACGACAACCGTAGAGGCACAAGTAATTTTGACAACTGAATTCCGGTGTCGCCATCATAATCAAATGACACTTGTGGCATTTCGAATCATTGATTTTCATGATCGTATACGGTCCTTAACGAAAGTAACTATTTTTTATTATATTACTTTTAAGCAGTTACTATTAGCTAAAAAAGGAAGAAAAAAGTATTAAATTGTTTTATATTATTCTTAACTAACGTGAGTAGTAAACAAGAATAATTATGAATGTCAAGACAGGTCAAAAATGTATCCATAAGTGCTTTTTGTTCGTGGCAACACTAAGTAAGGTGGAGTGACGCGACGTGCATGTCGAACGAACGACTTTCCAATAAATTTCTTTAAAAGTAATATAAATTCATAATATAGTGGAAAAATATCTTTGCGGATTGATATGTAAGTAATAATTCGATATTCATTACTTTAAATTGTACAGATTTTCCGTATTTTGCTACTACTTTAAGCCCGACACACCCATGTATATTAGAATTGGACCAATACATATTTTGTATATTAATCAGAATAGATAAGGAAGTAGTTAACGTTAATCGTGAGCTATTAATGACTATTCTAAAGTTTTTCTTATTTTAAAATCCGTAATATCAAAATAGCTGAAACGACTCCTTATTTGGTTTATTTTGGAGCATTACGTCATTGTATATAAGAGGGATATATACATGCACCGATGTCGGATATCGTATAGCTAAGCCGGGTTGCCTGACTAATAACTGGCGGAACCAACGGTGCGTGCGGTTTGCCGATCGGTATTTGGGTACAGTGACGTAGTTTGCCTCACCTAAGTACTTTAACACTTAATTGATAAAACTAAATTGTCGTGATAATGTTCTGTTGTGTACTGCATTTAATATGAATGTATACATCTGTTTATTAAGATATATAATTATCTTTCTAGATTGTTATAGTGAGAAAATATTATAAGTGTATAAATAGAAAGTAATTACTTACTTTATTATTCATTGATTATGTGGTTAAAAGCTTATATCTTATTATGCCAATTATCTCGTTTTATGCAGTTATTCAAGTGTATAATAATAACTAGTATGAAATTAATAAGTACATACCAGTTTTGAGAAATTGTTTTGTATTACTCATATAAAGTCACTAGAGACTCTCATGCATAAGGTTTCTTTGCCCTACATAGATCTTATTACATTGTAAGAGTATCAGGTAAACTATCACTTTGATATACATTTTAAACATCAAATATAACAATAGTAATTAGGATAAAAATCCTTTTATATTATGTTAGTGTTTTATTTAGTGTTCCTTTTATATTATATAACCTGTATTGTTATAACCAAATTGAAATATCTTTATTCATTTTGATTCAAAAGCATCATGTTGCTGGAACAGATAAAATTTTGTGTTAATGATCTATTATGTATGATACTCTGAAAGAGATGACTCACAAGGTTGTGTGAAGTAATTTACAAGCGGTGATGTCAAGTATGGAGGCTGACCTCTAAAGTGTGTAATGTTAATGAAAGTAATTTCAAGATTATATCACTTCTTTTTGTTGAGTTTAAAAAGAGGATCTCTAATAAATAAGAAAACATCTCACTGGAACTCAAATTTGATATTCCTTATGTTGTGATTTGTTTTAATATTTATGGGTAATAATGATATAATTCATACTAAAATATATGACTGCGGTGAAATTTTTAAGTGTTATTCAAGCTTATGAATACAAATATTTATTTTAATTATTTATTGCAGTGTTTTCGCCAGTTAAAAGGTTTTCTTTGACATTATAAATTCCTCTAATTAATAGATATATAGTTTGTACAACAAACTATTCTATTTCTGTATATTTCTTTGTTTTAACCAGTTGTTGTTCATTATTATAACAGTTGACGGATTGCAAAAATGGAGCAGATTCCACCTCCTAAAGAGGTGAAGATCCTAGAAACAGCAGAAGACATTCAAGAGAGGCGTGAACAGGTATTTAATTATCATTTTCTGCATGAAATACTCTCAGAATAAAAGAATAAATGTTCTTCTATATTCTAACTTCATGTATGAATGTATAAAAGTAATTAAAATCTAATTTGTAGGTAAATAGCCGCGGAAAACGAACAATATTTAAGTTCATTATGCATAAACTATTTTACTCAATTGAAATCAGATAAATAAGGAAAACTTCAATATAATACTTAAGAAAATAATAATGATGTCCATTAAATAATTTACAGATTAATTATACATTAACTTAATGAGTCTTAATGTGAGTTTATGACGGTACAAAAATTCTCATTATTGTAAGAGTACATAATCAGATTTATTAAAGCAATTAAAATTTATTGACATAATATTCAGTTTTAGTTATTATATCTTATTTGATATTATTAACAGCTCGGAACATATACATAGGACATACTGATTTATATGTCACTTATTAAGTATTTCATATATAAAATAGTTCTATCTTTAATTAAAAGACCCTTTTAAAAGGTAAACAACAAGGTTGGCTTTTGAATTTTGAACTCTCTCTGAATGTTTTCTATTAATAAACAATACATATCTCGGTTTAAATTGTTATTTAAAAACTGTATTTTAGATAATGTAGAAATTTCCTATTCCACTCAGGTGTTGAATCGCTATGAAGATTTCAAGCAGGAGGCTCGCGCCAAACGCGAGAAACTGGAAGACTCCCGACGCTTTCAATACTTTAAGCGTGATGCTGACGAGCTCGAGTCCTGGATCCAGGAGAAGCTTCAAGCCGCCAGCGATGAGAGCTACAAAGACCCAACTAACCTGCAGGTAAAGTTAATAATGAAAATATAATTGTACATCTAAATTGATTGGTCTATCTATTAGTGCATTCAATGAATTCCATTAAGGAGCCCAGTTTATGAGGCCCTACAAACAGTTCATACTTATCCTATTATAGCCATACTAATGTAGCAAGGATGAATGTGTTGAAGTTGGTCCATTCATATAATAGACCTGTTACTTTCGTGGGTTATATTTTTATTTAATCATAACTTCAGCCATTGTCGGGCAGAAAACGTGTTTTGTCTTATTGGTAGACCTACAAAACTTCAGTTCTTAATTTAGTATGATCATCCGTAATTTTTGCATGCAATAAATATGTATAAATTAATAAACGCAATTTTCGTGTCAGATATACGTAATCAACTCTGAAAAGTATGACGCTTTCACATGACGCAAACCATCTGGTTATTATTTTTTTCTATAAACTTACTGTATATGCCTATATCCGTTTTAAGAAACTATTTTGGTATGCGTACTTCTAATAATTCCCAACACCGCAATGCGTCGACTGAGAAGTAGGTCGCTATGACGTAATGAAGGCAGCAACGTGGATCCCTACTGCGTGGGCCATCTCGACACCGGTGTCTATCCTAATGATCCGCTAATAAACGCGTCCTGTTTCGCCTAGCTGGAATAGACACGGACATCATTCGAAGCCATAATTTCGTTTGTTAAATTTAGATTTTCGAATGCCTTGTGACTTTTAAACGGTCTGTCATGATTATTTGGGAAAAAAAAAAATATGAATTTATGTATTCTATTATTACTTTAACCAAACGATGTAATAAACTAATGATGAAATTGAGAATTTCGCGTCGTGAGAGTCGTCTTGCTACAAACGTTTGCGGTCATTGTGTTTTGTGTCACTTTTTCTAGTTTATCGTCATATAGTAATTTTTTGTATTCCAAGATGTTTTTATGTTACTAACTCTGTATACGCTGCTAATTACCATATATATTTATTCTTTCTTTCTTTAGTAAATACGAAGCAGACATAATTTGCGTAATGCCATTATGTCTAAAGCAATGTCTTGTCGTTATCAACGTCCTATTCATTCACGGTTAATCGCAAATAAGTGAAGATAAGATACCAAGAGCTTACTGTGGGTTTAATTTGTGAGATTGCACATTATTCTTCTGAAAATGTGTCTTCGCCGTTTTTCGCTACAATAAATTATTACAATCGTTATTGAAAATTAATCCGTTTTTAGTTTGTATCTTATGGTCAAAAAATTTGTTAACTTTTGCAAGATCCATGACTCTAAAATTAATAATTAATTTTAACAAATTCAATACAAGACATTTAAAAAATCATTAATACAGTCACCTGCCCCTGTAGCCTAGTGCTATTGATTTAACCAGAGTTAAACCAGAAGTAGCCGGTTTTAATCCAAAGGAATTATTTAACTTCAAATACGATAAAAATAAGAGAAAATGGACGCCTGGTCTCGGAAAACCAGCGTAAAGAATTCCTTTATAAATTTCAATTTAATTTAAATACCTTTGAGCTGTCGTTTTTAACTTATAATCATGGATAATACGCAATGGTCTATCTCCGATTGTGTTCTCCAATGATTAAATAATGTCCCAGAAATTTGTAATCAAAATAAAGAAACAGCTCACAAAAAGAAAGCTTGTTATTTCAATATAAATCTAACCTTAGATACACACACATAAAAGGCTTAATTAGCTTGTTACGTGTCTGTTAGGACTGCCTCGTAGCCTAGTGGTATAGTCGTGTGGCTTAGAAACCGGAGGTCGTGGTTCGAATCCTGCGGGACTCAAAAATTTTCATTGTTGTTTCCTAGTTGGTTAGGCAATTTGGGCCGATCACCCAATTGTCTGAAAAGTAATATGATCCATGCGTCGGATGGGCATGTAAAAAGTCGGTACACCCACCAACCCGCATGGGACCAGCGTGGTGGGATACGGTCCATAACCCTCTAATGGATAGGGTGTATTTGGGAGGCCTATGTCCAGCAGTGGACTATCACAGGCTGATGATGATGATGATGATCGATGATGATGTCTGTTAACTAGCAAGACTAGCTTTGCGACTGTGATACTTTAATCTTTGCTTAGTCTGGGACTAGGTGGCCTTGTTCAGTGTATTTTAACAAATAAACCAATACACCATGTTTCTCTACTTAATAAAAAAATATTAAATTTTACTAACATTTGCCAACTTGTAACACACAGGCCAAGATCCAGAAACACCAGGCGTTCGAGGCTGAGGTGGCGGCCCATTCCAACGCGATCGTAGTGCTGGACAACACCGGCAGCGAGATGATCTCCGCCGGCCACTTCGCCTCGGAGACCATCCGCCGGAGACTGGACGAGCTGCACCGCCTGTGGGAGCTGCTGCTCTCGCGCCTCGCGGAGAAGGGCATGAAGCTGCAGCAGGCCTTGGTCCTGGTCCAGTTCCTGCGCCACTGCGATGAGGTCATGTTCTGGATACACGACAAGGTTTGTGGTATTTTGGTTTACGTACTATGATTTTATGTAAAGTTCTCTGATGAATGTAGATCATCGTAAGTCTATTCCGTGAAAATGGTATTATTATATTAAAATCATTGCATTTTGTGTAGTATTGACAAAAATTTAAGAAATTACAATAAAATACTTTTATTAATAGATATGTTTACAATGTTTGTTACAATGTTTAAAATCATAACTATTTAGTTGTTTGTGTGTTGCATTCCACCGAAATATGATATAGGCAAATAACAATTACTATCTATACTTCTGAATGTTTTGTACATATTACGGATATATATGTGTACACAGGAAACTTTCGTGTGCGCTGACGAGTTCGGCAGCGACCTGGAGCACGTGGAGGTGCTGCAGCGCAAGTTCGACGAGTTCCAGAAGGACATGGCCGCCCAGGAGTACCGCGTTACTGAAGTCAACCAGCTGGCCGAGAGGCTGGTGCTCGAGGGTCATCCGGAGCGGGAGACCATCGTCAAGCGGAAGGATGTTAGTAGTACACTTTGAATATAAAAATAATTAGTCAGTCATTACATTAGAAAGAGGTAGAAAGGTTGGTTTTGTATTGATTGAAGAAAGTCAAACTACAAAGTTTTATATTGTGATTTTTTTTAATTTCATGTACCTCATTGGGTGTTATTTCATTGATTACTTATTTAATACCTAAAATTAACATTTCTGCTAAATACATATGTATTTTTATTACAATCTATCAGACTTTATATTTTTTAACTAATTCTTGTTTAACTCTATATTTGTGTTAAACTCATATACAATTTAGAGTCCTTAATCTCTTACTTTCCGTTTCCCAATGTTTGCATCATAATAATCCTTAACAATGTATTCTCTGGCAGGAGCTGAACGAGGCGTGGCAGCGCCTGCGCCAGATGGCGCTGATGCGGCAGGAGCGGCTGTTCGGCGCGCACGAGATCCAGCGCTTCAACCGCGACGCGGACGAGACCATCGCCTGGATCTCGGAGAAGGACGTGGTGCTGGGCTCCGACGACTACGGCCGCGACCTGGCCACCGTCCAGACCCTGCAGGTGGGTCTTGTAATTTGTTGATAAGTTTCTTTTTCGCACTTTGGCTATTCATTCATCACAGCAGTTTATACATTAGGGGTTTTTTTTGACCGTATCCCACCACGCTGGTTCAATGCGGGTCGGTGGGAGGACCTACTTTTTACATGCCAAAAAAAGTATTAAAAGTTGTTCAAAAAACAAGATTGTTAATCAAGTTTCTCCATCTAAATGCTAAACACATGGCTGTGTAACGATCGAATAAATTTTACGAATATACATAATAATTTGTTAAATTTCAATGAATAGTTGACTCCCCTAAAATAATGTTGTGTTTTTGAAAATAGTTAAAGAAAAATATTTTGCGGTATTAAATGTATTTCCACCACCTGCTCTTAATATATGAAATACCATATATTAATAGCAAGTGATGGAAATTTTCCACTACATATTTATAGCTCACGGCAGAGTTAACTGCCAGTCGGTAACATAATATTTGAATACAGCGCAAGCACGAGGGCGTGGAGCGCGATCTAGCAGCGCTGGAGGACAAGGTGTCGACCCTGGACGGGGAGGCGGCGCGCCTCGCCGCCATCCACGCCGACCACGCGCCCGCCATCCACGCCAAGCAGGAGGAGATAACCAACGCCTGGCAGAAGCTGGTGCAGAAGGCCAAGGTAATGCGTACTACATACAACATTAGCGTTAATAGTACATGATTGATATTGATAAACCACTCGTTCACGAACATAAATATTTGTGACTGTGACAAACTTTGATTGAATCGTTGAATTCTATTGAGCTTAATTTTAATTTGAATTTACACTGAAATTAATAAACAATATAAATCAAGTAAAACGTTATTTCATTTATGTAATAGACAATAACAAACTGTTTATGGACAAATGTTATTTTTTACGGCGCAATCTTTGTTTAAAGTTCTTTTTCGTATGGTTTCGTTTTTCAACAAAACTTTCTAAGCGTTAATTATAAACCAAATAAATAACAGGAGCGTCGCTCGGAGCTGGAGTCGTCGTACGCGCTGCACCGCTTCCTGGCGGACTACCGCGACCTGATGTCGTGGGTGTCGGACATGCGCGCGCTCATCGCCGCCGACGACCTCGCCAAGGACGTGCCCGGCGCGGAGGCGCTGCTCGAGCGCCACCAGGAGCACAAGGTGATTACATTGGAGTGCTCATGCTATTATATAACAAGTAAAAGCTCTAGAAATATATTTAATTTAAGCGTGTAAAGTATAATTATTTTTAGATGCGGTGATTAATTTTAAAGCTTAAATAAAAACATATTTTAAGAGTGTTAGTTGAACTCAACAAAACAGTAATCAAAAAGTGAGACTTGTATGATAAAATTCTGGTATTCTAATAAGTTAATAACGCGTGGGTTATGAAAATGGCTCCGTCTCACACGTCAGAACCTCCCTCTTGCTTCAATTAATGTTTGACATTAAATTATTCTAAGTCTTATTAGAGTTCTGTCCGTCAACTAAATTTGTGTTATATAAATTGACGTGGTAGGGCGAGATGGAGGCCCGCGAGGACGTGATCGCGTCGTGCTGCGCGCACGGCGAGGCGCTGGCGTCGGGCGGGCACCGCGCCGCGGCGGAGGTGCAGGCGGCGCTGGACGCGCTGCGCCGCGACGCCGACGCCCTGCGAGCGCTCTGGGAGCAGCGCCGCGTGCTCTACCTGCAGTGCATGGACCTGCAGCTCTTCTACCGCGACACCGAGCAGGCGGACGCCTGGATGCACAAGCAGGAGGTCGCTTACCTTTACCGATTCTAATATCACATGAATAATTTTTTTATAAATACAGAATTATTTACTAGGACTTCTATAAAAAATTCTTCTATACATATTAATATTAATAGCGTACATAACAATGTAGATAGTTCCTCTATTTGAAATTTGGAAAAATTTAGAACTCAAAATATTTCGTGAATTATTTGATTTGTCAAACTAAATTAATTATTTTTCTGCACATGCCAGATGCATAATATGTCATTTGCTATCATAAAATTGTACTACAATTGTAATTGTTTACCGCAGGCGTTCCTCGCAAACGAAGACGTAGGAGATTCACTCGACTCAGTTGAGGCTTTGCTGAAGAAGCATGAAGACTTTGAAAAGTCTTTAGCAGCTCAAGAGGAAAAAATCAAGGCGCTAGACGAATTTGCTTCCAAGCTCATCGACGGACAGCATTACGCCGCTGATGACGTAGCACAGCGTAGGGAGATGGTGAGTCGCTTTAGTTTGATATTTTTCTTTAATTAACTAAACAATTAAAGATATTTCTTGCATAAAAATATGTTGTTTCTAAATGTTTACTCATATCTTAAGTACCAATACGTAATAATAATATCCTCTGATTCCGATGAGACGGATAATCGACATGACCGACACGATCAGGCACAGGACTGACTTTTTATCTGCATTGCTCCAACCAACTAGGAAACGCCGCAGGATTCGAACCTACGACCTTCGGTTTCTAAAGATGCCCTTACCATTAGGCTACGGAGTCACTTATCGTTATACTTAAGATCATCAATATGTTTTATTTTACAGTTGTTGGAGCGCCGAGCTGCTCTGCTTGAAAAATCTAACCAACGCCGAGCTCTCTTAGAAGACGCTTACAAGTACCAACAATTCGAACGCGATTGTGACGAAACCAAGGGTAAGAGAAAAAATATTAATTTTAAACTATTAGACTAGTAACTGGAATTAGTTAAATAAATATTTTATATTAGTAAAATATACATTCGATTTTATCATATGTATAGGTGTTTTTAGTATTATAATTATCATCAGGTTGTATTAGTCAATTGCAGTATATAGGCCTAGTGCACACCTTCTCCATTTAGGGGGTTTTAGACCGTATCACACCACGCTGGTCCTATGCGGGTTGGTGTGTGGACCGAATTTTTACATGCTTATCCGACGCAATGATCATCTTATTTTTCCGACAATTGGGTGGATTGCTACAAGACTCGAACCTATCGAGTCCTCGGTTCACTTAGACCCGCCCTGCTACCATTAGGGTAAGGAGGCAGTTTAGGTATAGTAAGATTATTTTCCTCCGTTCAATTTGGATCTTTATCAGAATACGATTACTACGGAACTGTCAGTAAATTTAGTTATTATAAAAAATGTAATAATGTAATTGTATAATATAGAGATGTATGGGTACTGAAGCTACTGGAGAGAGCCCGACGACAAGTACGAAATTTCTTACTATATCTATAATCATTTGTCATGCTGCGGTAAAGTTTAGCTACAAACTTAATTAGAAAAAACAGATACCAAAATATATTGTATCTTAAATTGTTTAATTCATGTCACAATATTCCGTTAATCAGAGGGACTGTCATGTAATATTATAAAATGAAACATGTTTAAATGGCTGGCAGGCTGGATCAACGAGAAGCTGAAGTTCGCGACGGACGATTCGTACCTGGACCCCACCAACCTGAACGGCAAGGTTCAGAAGCACCAGAACTTCGAGCAGGAGCTGCAGGCCAACAAGCCGCGCGTGGACGAGATCACCGCCGCCGGCGCCAGGCTGCTGGAGCAGGACCACTTCGCGCAGCGTTAGTTCACCTTTGGACTATAAGCTAGTCTTTATTACTTATATCTAGAGCTTCAATAATAGAAAAATTACGGAGATTTTTTAATAAGGCAGTGAAAGCAAAGCCTATATAAGAATGCTGCAATTTCATGACTGTGTCATATTTCTAGCTATGAGACTAGAATGTTGACTTGGTGATAAATGCTTCGGCTTGCCCATAATAATGCAGCATCAGACATACTCTGTGGTATAAAGGTTACATCTCTATTCCCCACTAATTACGTTAATCTAACGAGCTACAAATGTTTACTACTACTATTTTGTGGCAGAAATATATACTGCAGTACTTACCATGTCAATTCCTTGAGACAAGGGGGACTTTTAATTAAATACCTTAATCAGAATGTCCACACACAAAATATGTATATGGAAATTGATTTTATTTTATTGTACATATTACATAGTCTTACGATAGAGAGGATTGGTTTAACTGATAGTGCGGTACAGTAGTATTAAAAAATGGTCACATGTACCGCGCAGCCCAAATCGAGGCGCGCCTCGGCGAGCTGGCCGGCATGTGGGAGCGGCTGGCGCAGGCGTCGGAGCTGAAGGGCAGCAAGCTGCAGGAGGCGGCGGCGCAGCAGCAGTTCAACCGCGCCTCCGAGGACATCGAGCTCTGGCTCTCCGAGGTCGAGGGGCAGCTGCTCAGCGAGGACTACGGCAAAGTAAGAATACATCACCCAATGGAGATTTCAAATTAACATATCTGACAAGTTAGACATAGGGACGTGTTTGTATTTTAAAGTCTTATAAACAGAATAGCTGCTACACCTTCTTATGTTTTCGACCTCCGGCTTTTACTTTTTGAATGAAAAAGCTCAATGCATGTGTTCAATTTTTGTAGCGGTTGTTGCAGCCTGAAGTAGCATATTGACGACGAACAGAATTTTTTAAAATCATTGGAGTTGTACATTAAACATTTTGTGCAGGACCTGACCAGCGTGCAGAACTTGCAGAAGAAGCACGCACTGCTCGAAGCGGACGTGAGCTCGCACGCGGAGCGCATCGAGGCGTTGCGCGCTCAGGCCGAGCAGTTCATCGAGAGGGGACACTTTGACGCTGACAACATCAAGGCCAAGCGGGTAAGAAGCTTAGTTATTGATAGCATTAAAAATCCGAGATTATTACTTGGGGAAAATTTATTTTTTAAATAATCACACAACGCTGAATTCTAAATTTTGACGTTTAATTTTGCATTTTAATTACTGATGTAGTTTTAAAATAAATCAATTTATAGTACATATATTTAAGCAGATTTTCAATTTATCTATCATTATTAGTGAAATGTTATAGAAGTAGTATATTTCAATAAAGTTTTTGATTATTTTCTTAGGATGCTTTGGTTGCCCGCTACGCGGCACTTGACAAGCCAATGGCTATCCGCAAACGACGACTTTTGGATTCGCTTCAAGCTCAGCAGCTGTTCCGCGACTTGGATGATGAAGCTGCCTGGATCCGTGAGAAGGAGCCAATCATTGCGTCCACAAACAGAGGTTATTACTATATCAATTTATATGTCTTTTGATTTACTACATTTTTTTACTTGATTTTTGTGACTTATTACTATAAAATAATACTATCTGAAAAATAAATCCATAACTTTTAAATGCACCAGAGTTTTAAATATTTGACTACTGATATTGACTATTTATCTTGATCAAAGACCGTAATGTTGTAACACAATAATTTGGGTCGAGCAGGCCGCGACCTGATCGGCGTGCAGAACCTGATGAAGAAGCACCAGGCGGTGATGGGCGAGATGGCGCAGCACGAGGCGCGCGTGGAGGCGGTGCGCGCGGCGGGCGCGGCGCTGCGGGCGGCCGCGCACTTCGCCGCCGACGACATCGCCGCCAGGCTGCACCAGCTGCACGCGCAGTGGACGCAGCTGCAGGAGAAGGCGCTGCAGGTGACGCGCTCTCTTGAACGTTACGTGTTAACTTAAACGAATGAAATGCTATTATAAATACGCTCTTACTAATAAGTTGACAGTTAATGTATAACAACACTATATGCACAATTTATGGACTGTATACACTTACAGCTCCGTTAGTTTGACGTTATTTTTTTGAAAATTAAATTATATTCCAACAAAATATTTGATGTCAAATAAAACACAAAATTCAGATGTCTCGAAATTGCAAAAGAAAAAGTATGACCTAAATAAATATTATTTACAATATTTGTATATATGCAGATTTTGAAATACTAACTTTTGACCGTTTCGCTCAGCGCAAGCAAGACCTGGAGGACTCGCTGCAGGCGCAGCAGTACTTCGCGGATGCGAACGAGGCGGAGTCGTGGATGCGCGAGAAGGAGCCGATGGCCAACACGCAGGACTACGGCAAGGACGAGGACTCCTCCGAGGCGCTGCTCAAGAAGCACGAGGCGCTGCTCTCCGACCTCGAGGCCTTCGGGAACACCATCCGCGCGCTCCGGGAGCAGGCCGACTCATGTCGCGTGAGTGCCCACAATACCTAGTCTCGCCACACCCAATAAACCATAACATTGGGCATTCAATATTATTACGATATATTATGAACTACCTTTGGTAGTATGTTACACGAACAAAATTTATTAACAACCCAAGTGCTTCCATTGTTCTTTTAAAGCTTCTAGCTATAAATAATTCTTTAAACGACAGTTATTGTCTAATAATTTCCAAACTTTTATTTAAAAGTTCTGGTTAGATAGATCTCTCTCCGCTATTAAAAAAAAAATGTTATTTTGCACAAAGTCATAATAGTTATGTGATGCACAGCAACAAGAGTCGCCCGTGGTGGACGTTTCTGGCAAGGAGTGCGTCGTGGCCCTCTACGACTACGCCGAAAAATCACCACGTGAGGTGTCCATGAAGCGAGGCGATGTTCTGACACTTCTTAACTCCAATAACAAGGTGAGAATATATATTCTGTTATAAAAATAAGAGCTCTCAATTACGATAGTGTCTTTTTAACATAAGAATAATAAATAACAATGTAATTTAGTTGTTCTGTTTAATGCAAAAACAATTGAAGATTTTCGAAGTTATGTATAGATATATATATTGGGGTGAAAACTACTTATAATAAAGTTTGGGGCTGGCTATGTAATGGTAGACACATGCTAATGCAATGTGTCTACCATTCTACAAAATGTTCAATGCAGTAGTTCATTTTAAACCATTTTAGGTGTTACATTTCTTTAATTAAGGCCAATTTACATTAGTGATGCAATTAATGGGTGGTCTATTTTATTGGATCCTATTCGTGTTTATTATTTTTGACATATATTCAAACAAATACCATATTATTAAAATATAGCATTTGTTATAGTTTATGGCATTTGTGATTATAGGTTACATCATTCATTATATTTTTTTATGAAACTTATTTTGATTTTTCCTTAAAATTAACTTAAACTGTTAAATTACGTAAAAAAAAAGATAATAAAAAGAAGTGAGTGAAGCTCCTAAGCAAGTAAAATGCAGTTTTATCTGATGCAGAACTCAAACATCCTTTATATCCGCCTCGAACCGCTTCCTTTACGTAACACGACGTGGCCCATTCCAAATTGATACGAACAACAGACGCCCGTGTACTACGAATACTTTTTAATTTATATAGACGACATAATGAATAGATAAGTGAAGACGATAATTTAATCTGTGACGCAAAACAGAAGTTTAGTGTAATTAACGATATGATAGTTATCAGTTGGCTCTTGGCAGTGTTTCTTGAGAATATTTTTAAGTGACAAAAGGTGATAAGAATTTTTGTCACATGTAAGTTTATCGAATTAAACAAATACAAACCTTGTTGGCATGTGATAGACATTATTTTTCCGGCTTGTTTACTTATTGAAATTTAGAATTGATAGCACGTGTTGGAATATTATGGTGTATGCATGTTATATGTTTTAATTAAAGATATAAAACAGATTTTAAAAAATATTTTAAACATACACACGCTTTTTGTGTTTTGTTTATAAATCGGATCTTATTTCTTAATAATTACCTTTAAAATGTATCTGAGATGAAATAAATTATACGCATTTTTGTAGGTAATGATTTTGTGTGTTAACTTATTTTTGCATAATATATCCGTATTTTTTGTATATATTTTAGTACTATGGTTTATACGACTTTAAAAAAGGCCATAAGCAATGATTGATTTTAAAAATACGATCCGCCCTGCTTCGAGGAGCATAGATTTGTTGATAAGAAACATATTATCTCATAGGATTGGAAGTTAGGTGAACGACTAAGCTTTGCCTACTCTTAAGATCACCTCTCTATTCAAAAAACCTGCTATTCGAAACCCATTGCAGTTTGAAGAACCAAGGGCGAGAAGTTGACTTATGTTTTAATAACTAAATTGGATACATATGTATGCTCGTATAGGATTGACGATGTTAAGAACGACCGTCAGGTTTGTTGTTGCCAGTCACTGTTGAAGTTAAGAATGATCTGAGCGATAAATTCTTCTTTCAGAGAACCTTATTGAGCTCCATTGCCTCTCGCAGAAATAGGTGCCAATTATATGATGATAAATAAATTTTTACTATCAATCATGTCTTTTAGATTCGACGATCCAATAAGTTATACTCTTGTGTTGAGTGAGAAACAGTAATAGTTTGAGTGAACGAACGTGGCAGATAAAAGATTTTGACAAAGACTGGCATTCGGAAAAAGTTTAGTAGATCTATCAATATGTTGTAGATCGAGAACCAAATGTACAACCTCTCTGGGTCTGCGTGAGAGGCAGAACAAGCTCAATGAGACCTCAGGCGTCGTCCTGGTGCGAGGCGGCCGAGCTCGCTACCTGGATCAAGGATAAGGCAAGTTGTTCACTAAACAAATATAAATCTTTTTTAGTTAGACAACAATTTAAGATATACTTAAATAATAAATATTAAGGCAATTTGAGAGTAATTTCAACGTAAAAGTTTTTTTACTTTCTTAATAAACGATATATCTTGTTTGGCCGATCATATCCTGGTTTTAGTAAATATTCTATATTATTATGCTTAATGTGGCCAGGATAGCTGCGCACCGTCCGATATACGTACGGCTGTTATTTACGTCACGCAATTAGTAAATACTTTTTTAACAAACAACCCAATTTAAACAAGTCAATATTAGACATGATAATGTCGACGTTTGTTGTTCTAAATCAGTTGTTGTCGGTATATCATTAAGTACTGAGGGTTGGTGGTTCGCAGGAGATGCACGCGCAGGTGCAGGACGTGGGCGAGGACCTGGAGCAGGTGGAGGTGATGCAGAAGAAGTTCGACGACTTCCAGAACGACCTGCGCTAACGAGGTGCGCCTCGCCGAGATGAACGAGATCGCCGTGCGAGCTCTGACCGTCGGCAGACCGAGGCCGCGCTCAAGATCAAGACGCAGATGCAGGTCTGGACTACCGCAACTCTCTAGTATATATTATATAGCTACTGATATATCACATCATCGAAATGGTTCCATCCCATTAGGAAGTCGTGTAACTGTATGTACAAGTTATAGAAGAGTGAAAAAGTCGAGGAATTCTCATTACAATCAATGCTAGGTTCTTCATATATTTTTAACTTTTAATTAACATAAATTGCAAGTGACAACATATTGTTATTGATGACCGCCATAGAGTATATAGATTCTTTAAAATAATTGCTATTATATTTCATGGCACTGGAGTGTGATGATGAGTTTATTTAAATACTTTTACTTGCTGACAAAGACCATTAATTGGGTTTTTAATTATAATTTTGAACTGTTTGGAAATTTTAACTAAATATTTGTAATCGACCGTGCAGGAGCTGAACTCGAAGTGGAGCTCGCTGCAGGCTGCACGTACTTCGCGGACGCGAACGAGGCGGAGTCGTGGATGCGCGAGAAGGGCCGATGACCAACACGCAGGACTACAGCAGGACGAGGACTCCTCCGAGGCGCTGCTCAAGAAGCACGAGGCGCTGCTCTCCGACCTCGAGGCCTTCGGAACACCATCCGCGCGCTCGGGACAGGACCGACTCATGTCGCGTGAGTGCCCAGATAGTGCCCCTAGTCTCGCCACCCCAATAAACCATAACATTAAGCATTCGATATTATTACGATATATTATGAACTACCTTTGGTAGTATGTTAACAACAAATTTATCAACAACCCAAGTGCTTCCATTGTTCTCTTAAAGCTTCTAGCTATAAATAATTCTTTAAACGACAGTTATTGTCTAAAAATTGCCAAACTTTTATTTAAAAGTTCTGGTTAGATAGATCTCTCTCCGCTATTAAAAAAAAATGTTATTTTGCACAAAGTCATAATAGTTATGTGATGCACAGCAACAAGAGTCGCCCGTGGTGGACGTTTCTGGCAAGGAGTGCGTCGTGGCCCTCTACGACTACGCCGAAAAATCACCGCGTGAGGTGTCCATGAAGCGAGGCGATGTTCTGACACTTCTTAATTCCAATAACAAGGTGAGAATATATATTCGTTATAAAAAATAAGAGCTCTCAATTATCGATAGTGTCTTTTTAACATAAGTAAAAAAATACATAAATGTAACAGTTTGTTCTGTAATGCAAAAACAATTGAAGATTTTACTGAAATTATGTACATAGCTTGGGGGTGAAAACTGCTACTAAATAAAGTTTGGGGCTGGCTAATGCAATGTGTCTACCATTATACAAAATATTCAATGCAGTAGTTCATTTTAAAGCTATTTTAGGTGTTACATTTCTTTAATTAAGGCCAATTCACATCAGTGATGCAGTAATGGGTGGTCTATTTTATTGGATCCTATTCGTGTTTATTATTTTTGACATATATTCAAACAAATACCATATTATTAAAATATAGCATTTGTTATAGTTTATGGCATTTGTTATTATAGGTTATATTATTCGTTATATTTTTTTATGTAACTTTTTTTGATTTTTCCTTAAAATTAACATAAACTGTTAAATTACGTTAAAAAAAAGAAATGAGTGAAACTCCGAAGCAAGTAAAATGCAGTTTTATCTGATGCAGAACTCAAACATCCTTTATATCCGCCTCGAACCGCTTCCTTTACGTAACACAACGTGGCCCATTCCAAATTGATACGAACAACAGACGCCCGTGTACTACGAATACTTTTTAATTTATATAGACGACATAATGAATAGATAAGTAGAGACTATAATTTAATCTGTGACGCAAAACAGAAGTTTAGTGTAATTAACGATATGATAGTTATCAGTTGGCTCTTGGCAGTGTTTCTTGAGAATATTTTTGTGTGCGACAAAAAGGGTGATAAGAATTTTTTGTCACATGTAAGTTTATCGAATTAAACAAATACAAACCTTGTTGGCAATGTGATAGACATTATTTTTCCGGCTTGTTTACTTATTGAAATTTAGAATTGATAGCACGTGTTGGAATATTATGGTGTATAGTCATGTTATGTGTTTTATATTAAAGATATAAAAACAGATTTTAAAAAAATATTTTAAACATACACACGCTTTTTTGTGTTTTGTTTATAAATCGGATCTTATTTCTTAATAATTACCTTTAAAATGTATCTGAGATGAAATAAATATATCACGCATTTTTGTCAGGTAATGATTTTTTGTGTGTTAACTTATTTTTGCATAATATATCCGTATTTTTGTGTATACTATTTTAGTACTATGGTTTATACGACTTTTAAAAAAAAGGCCATACAATTATTGATTTAAAAAAAATTGCGATCCGCCCCTGCTTCGCACGGGAGCTATGCTGATAAAAAATATACCTACAATATTAAGCATGCGTTATACATGTAAACCTCCTTCTTCTATCACTCTATATATTAAAAAAACCGCATCGAAACCCGTTGCGTAGTTTGAAAGAACAGAGGGACAGAGAAAGCGACTTTGTTTTATACTATGCAGTGATACTATATTTATGCTCGTATAGGATTGGTGGAAGGTTGAAGTGAACGACCGTCAAGGCTTTGTGCCAGCCGCCTACGTTAAGAAGATCGACGCCGGCCTCTCCTCTTCTCAGCAGAACCTCGCTGATTCGAGCTCTATTGCTGCCCGCCAGAACCAGGTGCCATATTTATCATGAATGATTATTAAACTTAACTAAATTTGTACAATATGTACATTTAATTCGACGATTCAAATAACAAGTTATATTTGTTGTTGAAAGTTATCAAATATGTTGAATAGTTTGAGTGTGAATGAATTGGCAGATAAAAAGATTTTTGATACAAATAATTGGCCATTCGAAAAAACTTTAGTAGATCTATCAATTATGTTTCGTAGATCGAGAACCAATATGACAACCTCTTGGGTCTCGCGCGTGAGAGGCAGAACAAGCTCAACGAGACCGTCAAGGCGTACGTGCTGGTGCGCGAGGCGGCCGAGCTCGCTACCTGGATCAAGGATAAGGCAAGTTGTTCACTAAATAAATATAAATCTTTTTTAGTTAGACAACAACTTAAGATATATTTCAATAATAACTATTAAGGCAATTTGAGAGTAATTTCAACTTAAAAGTGGTTGTACTTTCTCAATAAACCATATGTCTCTTTTGGCCGATCATATCCTGGTTTTAGTAAATATTCTATATTATTATGCTTAATGAGGCCAGGATAGCTGCACACCGTCCGATATACGTAGGGCTGTTATTTACGTCACACAATCAGTAAATACTTTTTTAACAAACAACCCAATTTAAACAAGTCAATATTAGACATGATTATATCGACGTTTGACGTTCTAAATCAGTTGTTGTACGGTATATCATTAAGTATTGAGGGTTGGTGGTTCGCAGGAGATGCACGCGCAGGTGCAGGACGTGGGCGAGGACCTGGAGCAGGTGGAGGTGATGCAGAAGAAGTTCGACGACTTCCAGAACGACCTGCGCGCTAACGAGGTGCGCCTCGCCGAGATGAACGAGATCGCCGTGCAGCTCATGACCGTCGGCCAGACCGAGGCCGCGCTCAAGATCAAGACGCAAATGCAGGTCTGGACTACCGCAACTCTCTAGTATATATTATATAGCTACTGATATATCACATCACGAAATTGTCCTTTCCTGTAGTCATTAGTTAGGGGAAGTGTGTAGTTAAACCTTGTATGGTTTCACCATATAAAGTGTAAGTTATAGAAGAAGTGAAAATGTTGAGGAATTCTCATTACAATCATTGCTAGGTTCTTCATATATTTTTAACTTTTAAATGAACATAAACTGCAAGTGACAACATATTGTTATTGATGACCGCCATAGATTCTTTAAAATAATTGCTATTATATTTCATGGCACTGGAGTCTGATGATGAGTTTATTTAAATAATTTTTACCTGCTACAAAGACATTAAATTGGTTTTATTGTCATATACATAATATTTGTGTAATGGCACCGTGCAGGAGCTGAACTCGAAGTGGAGCTCGCTGCAGCAGCTGACGGCGGAGCGCGCCGCGCAGCTGGGCTCGGCGCACGAGGTGCAGCGCTTCCACCGCGACGTGGACGAGACCAAGGACTGGATCGCCGAGAAGGAGGCCGCGCTCGCCACCGACGACCTGGGCAAAGACCTGCGCTCCGTGCAGACGCTGCAGCGTGAGTGCCGCTATTCCAATTCATTCGTTGACATCTCGGTGAATTTAAACGTAACGCACCGTATTTGACTTGGCTTATCAAACAGGCAAGCACGAGGGTCTCGAGCGCGACCTGGCGGCGCTGGGCGACAAGATCCGGCAGCTGGACGAGACGGCCAACCGGCTGATGGCCACGCACGGCGACTCGGCCGACGCCACCTACAGCAAGCAGCGCGAAATCAACGACGCCTGGCACCAGCTGCAGGCCAGGGCCAACGCGCGCAAGGAGAAGCTGCTCGACTCCTACGATCTGCAGAGGTGCGCCTTGCTTTATTCCTTGGGACCACTCAGTAGTTGACTCGCTAAATGAAATATTAGTTATATCAATAAGAATGCTTGTTTCGCGAAATTAGAAGTGACGTTACCAAAGCTACCCTTAGTAACGTAACGGCGTTTCACGTAACAACGAGAACACTGTCTACTTTTCACCAAAAGAAGCAGTGTTGCTATAAGTGAGCTCTCACTTAGTTTCTGACAACCCGGTGACAATTCATAAATAAGAATCCACTTTGTTACCATAAGGTACAATGCTTACAACAATTCCTAGTCCTGTTTAGCTTTCTAGTATAATTACTCATTTAAATAGATACAAGAATTTTGTACAGAAATGATAATATTTTTTGATTGAAACAATAATATTAGGATTGTGAAAATATTTTTTTTATTCAGTAGATATAATGAAAATAAATATATAAATTGTACTGATATCTTTTGCATATCAGATTCCTATCGGACTACCGCGACCTGATGGCGTGGATAAACTCCATGATGGCGCTGGTAAGCTCGGAGGAGCTTGCCAACGATGTCACTGGCGCGGAGGCGCTCCTTGAGAGGCACCAGGTATGTAAACTCATCTTCTATTCTTAAAATATTTTATAGCTAATGATACAATTCGGAAGATTATGCTATATTTTGCTTTATTTATGATTCATTACCAATCGATTGTAGTCGCGGAAAAGTTATATTTGACCGTATTTTGCTGTGAACACTCTTGTATGTAACCAAATAAGGTAATTGAGGTAAGATTTTTAAGTTCGTTGTGTACTGAAAATGTTATTTTATGGTAATGCGTCATGTATTTCTAGACCCAGCGGCTGGAGATAGACGCGCGATACGGCATAATGCCGCAGGTCAGACATTGCACGCATGTGTGCTCCAGCCTAACTCTATTTTTCTTGACACTTTAATCACGATAATGACGATTTGACGGCTCACATAAACACTCGATTTACTATAAAACAGTTTCTGCGTAGCTGATGTGAAACATGGAGTAATCACTAATTAACGATTAAGATTTATATGTTTTAATATTAGTAATATCGATGTTTTAGATTTTAATACCAGGCCAGGTAGTTAAATAACATTGTTTAAGCGTAATAACACAATAATTCGTCTTTTTTTTCGAATTTTTCTTTAATATTCTATGTTGTCGTAGGGAAAGAAATTTGATGTTTTTTCAGCTTATCAAATATCATACGTAACAAATTAATCTATTTGTCGAAAGTTTTGTTTCGTTTCTGTGTGTTTCTGAATTTACTTTAAACAGGGCCAATCGAGCCTTGGAATTTTTGTAAAATATAACCCTTAGCAACAAAGCGGCGACGTAAGAATGGCATTATTATTATTATTAGTCAATTTTCACTTAGCGATTCACATCTAAGTAACATTTCATAAAGAAAGTAATATACTTTCTTTGCTATGGGTTACAATGTTACATAAATTCTATATTTTTTTGGCATAGGTATAGTTTTTCAAATGTCCAACAGTGTTTAAATGTTCACTTAAAATAATTACGCAAATGTTTTTTAATCAGTGTGATTTTTATTCTTATTAATGCAACTACCACTACCGTTTTAAATAACCCTAACAGATCGCCGGAGAATATTTGGGAACTAATATAGAGGGAGGATTATAATAATCATCAAATTTTGCTGATCTGAAACCAAGGTTATATCGAGGTGAAACCTCTTGCTTACTATATCTATAATTGATAAGTTAGCAGCAGACGTTGCAACCAAGATTGAACGCCTTGCCATAAAATGCTGCATAGTTCCTGTGTCGTCTTGTCGCCTAAGACATAGATGTTACCACTCGTTCCGGTAAATACAATGTCTATAGAGCCCTTTAAACTGTAATAGATCAAGTATCTATTACTTTTACGTACAACTGCTTTGCTATAGAAATACCCACCGCAGTGTTACTCGTCCTAACGCGAAAAGAGGATCTCATACATCGAAAAGTTCAAAATGTTTAACGCTACGCTAACTCTAGGAGCACCGCACGGAGATGGACGCGCGCGCGGGCACCTTCCAAGCGCTGGAGCTGTTCGGGCAGCAGCTGCTGCAGGGCGGCCACTACGCCAGCGTGGACATCCAGGAGAAGCTCAACGCGATGGGCGACGCCCGCCAGGAGCTCGAAAAGTGCGTATATCCTTTCGATGCAATTTGTGACAGAAGTTGACAAAAAGAACACACATGAGTAGAACTTGATGCTGTGCAATAATAATGTTTTAACTCTTTCGTCCGTTACGGTATAGATAAGATTCATGATGTCCCACATTACGACCTCGTAGTGTTCATGCTTACGGCAAAGATTGTCTGTCCTATGACCATTTACGTAGGAAATTGTCTGAGACTTCGGTTATAATTCTTAAATATTTATATTATTCTTACATCGTGTTTAATTAAAACGACATAAAAACGTAAAGCTGTTTTGTTTATTAAACTAAAAAAATGTGTTTTAGCAAAATACGTATGTTATATTACGATTAAAAGAAGACATTTTAACAACTATTAAGCTAATGGGTCTACGTACTCAATATTGGTTAGTACAGTAGCCAATATATATGTGTATATATATATAGGGCGTGGGTGGCGCGGCGCATGAAGCTGGACCAGAACCTGGAGCTGCAGCTGTTCTACCGCGACTGCGAGCAGGCGGAGGGCTGGATGGGCGCGCGCGAGGCCTTCCTGCAGCCCGGCGAGCAGGACCAGCCCGACGCCGCCGCCTCCGACAACGTGGAGCAGCTCATCAAGAAGCACGAGGACTTCGACAAGGCCATCAACGCCCACGTCAGTACTCGCCCTTTCTTTCATCTACTGCCTGTCTTATAATTGGACATATCCTAACGCAATATATACATAATTGAACAACAGTTTTAGGTAGAGGTAACCAGCATTCAATGGATGGATTAGTTGTCGGTTAAATTTAAAAGGCACTACGGTTCAATATTTCGTATTAGTGATGGTGCTTCATTTATCTCTCAACAATCATGTCTTATTATATAATCGTTCGGAATCTATTATATTTGTTTTTTATTCTAAACTGGTCCTAAATATTATACGATTGCCTTTTTACGTCACTTTGAACCTAAATTTAAAATTTATATTCTTATTATTAATACTGTATTATGTAATAAAAATTATTTTCATACAGATCATTTGACTACAATAATCGTGATTTTTTTTCTGTAATCAATAATATTGCTGTGTCAATATTTGTAATATTTTTAGCATCTCGTATTATTTTACCGCACAGGAAGAAAAGATCGCTCAGCTGCAGACTCTTGCCGATCAGCTGATCGCGTCCGACCACTACGCGGCGGATCCCATCGACAAGAAGCGTAAGCAAGTGCTGGACCGCTGGCGTCATCTCAAGGAAGCGCTCATCGAGAAACGATCCAGGTAACATTTTTATAAAAATAAGAGGAAACAACCATATAACACTATGATGGTATGTGACTAGGAATAGTTTTCAAAACTTTCACTCACTTATATGACGGGTAGTCCTGTTCTAATGTTTATTCACTTGTATCCAATTTTCTTGGATTTCAACTTTTTTCATCTAATACTTCTGGTTCTTTGCTGCAATTCTATGTATTGAATATTAAGGCATTTACTTTACTTTATTTACATGCACAACAGAAACATCCACTTTCTAACTGTTACGTAAAAAACACAGTTCAGTTTCCTGACATTTCTTTTTAAATAACTTCTTACCCGTAGGTAAATCTAATACATTATTTTCATCTTACGGAATTTGTTTTCTTTAGATTGGGTGATGAACAAACATTGCAGCAATTCTCTCGCGATGCTGACGAAATGGAGAACTGGATCGGAGAAGTTCAATTGCTACCGAGGAAAGTTACAAAGTAAGTAGCCTTATATTTAGATGTCTTAATATTGACAAAATTATGAAAAGATATATGATCTAAATTGAAAACAAATTAAAATAACCTCTTATATATACAAAAGTAATTTTATAAACCCTTTAATAAACTCTGAATGTCATTGTTAACTTCTTAAATTTTCGTTATCCAGTCTCCTTGGTACTTGCTTCCGCGTATTCATCCTGTAGCCGTGCCGGTCGTATTTAAATGTAATAATGTATTAATATAATAACCGTGTAATATCTCTGAAGGACCCCCGAACATCGAGTCAGAGCACCAGAAGCACCAAGCGTTCGAGGCGGAGCTGGCGGCCAACGCGGAGCGCATCCAGTCCGTGCTGGCCATGGGCGGCAACCTCGTGCAGCGCGGACAGTGCAGCGGCAGCGAGGACGCGGTGCAGGTACACTATTTATACATTATTGTATATTCCGTATGGAATTCCTATCTAAATGTCTTTTCAGCCAGGAGTATTTGGACTAGGCCTCCCCTAATGCACGTCTTCTCCATTAGGGTGCTTTTGGATCCGATATCCCACCATGCTAGTCCAATGCAGGGATATAGGTGGACCGACTTTTGACAGTCCCTCCGACGCATGAATCATCTTACTTTCAGACAATTGGGTGATCCCCGACCTATGTTTATGAATCAAGGGCCTTTACCCTAGACACGGAGGCTATACACTTGGTGATTATCAGCAATGTTGCTAAGGTCCATTGATTGATGCGTTTTGGTTTACAATTCAATCATGTTCAATTTTACGATTTAAAACTCCAGATAATTTTGCTTTAGTTTTTTAATGTTACAACTTAAAATTTTAAAACCTTACACACATTGGTATTTATTAGTGTCCGACCGAACTTACGGTTTCGGTTTCGGTTTCAGCCAGTTTCGGCCAAAATCAATTTCGACCGCAGTTTCGGTTTCGGCCAAATGTAAGGCTTTTGCCAGAAACCAAACTGGTTTTCAAGTGTTTTCAATTTCAAAATAGTAGCAAAAAGTTAAATGTATCATTGCTACAATCGAGCTCAGAATCAGACGATATTGTTCAGACAAACATTTCAAGTTTGACAAAAGAAGAGGAGGAACAAATAGTAGTAGAACAAAATATATTCAAATTCAAATATATTTATTCAATATGAAGTTTCACTTTTGATTTCAAACACCTACCACCGGTTCGGAAAGGACGCCTCAGACCTGGAAGAACCGGCAGAAAAACTCAACCGGCTTTTTATGTCATCTTTTAAAAAAAAAAACAATTTGATAATTCGGCATTACATATTTAAAATTTTGAAACAAGACCTGGAGCGAGCATTCCATTACCAGGCTGTGTTATCATTTAAAATTCATTGATATCGTAATAACCTTTAACATAAACGTTCTTTGACTACCTTTTTAATTTATTAATAGTTAAATACTGAACGTTTACTGGGATTTTTTGAAAACGATACATTGTCCCATAAAGACTTCCTTATTCTTCCAGTCTAGTTGCTAGAAGAATTAGTATATTATTACTCATGTAACCAAAAATAAATACAAATAATACTGGAAAGTTAGCTCAGATATTTGTTGTGTTAATAAAAAATCTTCTAGTCTCTTTACTTTTTTATATTACTTTTTATATTTTTATAACTGCCTCCGTACCCTGAGTGTATGGGCGTGTGCTTAGAAACCGGAGGTCGTGGGTTCGAATCCTGCAGGGGACGCAACAAATTTTCATTGTTGTTCCTAGTTGGTTAGGGCAATTTGGGCCGATCACCCATTGTCTGGTAAGATATCCATGCGTCGGATGGGCATGAAAAAGTCAGTCCACCCACCAGCCCGCTTGGACCAGCGTGGTGGGATCGGTCCAAACCCCTAATGGATAAAGGGTGTATTAGGGAGGCCTTGTCGAGTGGACTAACAAAGGCTAATGATGTAGTGATGTAGATGTAGTTTTAAAAAGTTAACACCAAAGTTGCGGCTCCAAAGGCAACATGCCTCTCTGTCATAATCAATTTCAAAGTGGGCATCTTTAATTTCAGTAGGGAGAACGTGCCGGAAGACGAACATGGTTGCAGACGTCCATCAAGCCAGTAATCAACAGAAACAATAAGAATATGCTGCGATATTCGAAAAACTGTTTTCGTGATTAAAAATTTACCATCTTACCTAATCCGAAACGAGCATTTCATTGAAGTCAACACGCATACGCATATTGACACAAATTTTGAATAGGAAAAAGTCTCCGCAAGATGGGTGCCGATAATCAGAAACAAAATCGACTTCGAAGACGTTAGACAAGTTTTAAGATTCTAAAACTTTAAATCTAGTTTTGTGGTGGATGAAACACGGGTTTATCCAAGGATCTTCATGCCGTGGCCGTGGTATATGGCCTCGGGGTATGGCCTCAATATTTGGGACTCAAGTGATATTGTTGTTTGACTACCCTGGGCATGGAACCATCATTACAGATTATGCACTTTTACCGAGGTTCAGAATTCGTCATGATAAAAGATGCAAACTATGAACGGGCGAGCTGTTTGATCTTGACAACGTACCGCACATGGTTGGCATTACGATGCCACCGTTCACATGGCGTACAATTGGTTGAGCATCCCCTCTTTACCAGATCTGGCGCCTAGCTTTTTTCATCTTCTCTCTATTGATACAATACTTAGGAGAAACATTTTAAAACTACATATAACAATAACGATGCCGTGGTGATCTTTTGCAGGACCAAGAACAATCCTTTTTAAAGGAATTGAAGCATTTGGAAACTTGGAACGCCTGGACTTGTGTGTGGGTGGACTCCGGAGTTATGTGAAAAATAAATAATTAAGCTATCATAGTCATTATATTCTATCTCATTTTACAACTTTTTTGATCCCTCCTCGGAACTCAAATACAAACCAAAGTATTAATTAGTAAGATTTCAAAATAACTAATACCTTAGCTTTTAATGCAACAGTCCGTTATTAATTTTTTATTAATAACTCATATTGCTATAAAATTTATTTGAAAAAAATTAATATATTTTTTAATATTTTTTACATAAAATTTAAACATTTGAAAAACGATTACCACGTTTAATATACTGTCTCCATTCCATGACTAACATAAAGCAAAATAATAGGCATAAAAAGTTCCATTTTTAACCGAAAAGGGATCCTACATCGAAAGGTTAAAAATGGGCCCGCTACCCTAACTTGGGAACCCCACGGGAGAGGACGGCGGGGCACCTTCCGCCTGGAGTGTTCGGGCAGCGCGCTGCGGGGGCCCCACGCCAGCGTGGACATCAGGAAAGCTCAACGAATGGGGGACCGCCCGCCGGATCGAAAAGTTATTCCTTTCGATGCAATTTGGACAGAAGTTAAAAAAAAACACATGGAGAACTTATGCTGTGGCAATAATAATGTTTTAATTTTTCGTCCGTCGGGTATAGATTGATTCGATGTTTCCACATTCGACCCTGTGTTCATGTTTCGGCAAAGATTGTCTTCCTTGACCATTTACTAGGAAATTTCGAAACTTCGTTTTTTTAAATATTTATATTATTCAGTCTTTTTAAAAAACGACATAAAAACGTAAAGTTTTGTTTTTAAACTAAAATGGTTTTACAAAATACGAGTTATATTACGATTAAAAAAGACATTAAACAACTATTAAACAATGGTGTAATACTACTCAAATTTAGTTTTAGAGGAAATAAAAGGGGCGTGGGTGGCGCGGCGCGAGCGGACCAGAACCCGGGCGCAGCTGCCCGCGACGCGAGCAGGCGGAGGCTGGAGGGGCGCGCGCGGGCCTTCCTGCGCCCCGGCGAGCGGGGACCCGCCCGCGCCCCGCAACGTGGGCGTCATCAAAAGCAAAGACAGCCATTAACCCCACGTCAGTACTCGCCCTTTCTTTCACACTGCCTGTCTTTCGACATTCCTCCCAATATATATAATTAACAAATTTTAGGAGGGTAACCAGCTTCAATGGATGGATTGTTGTCGGTTAAATTTAAAGGCATACGGGTTCAATATTTCGTATTAGTGATGGTCTTTTTTCTCTCAACAAACATGTCTTATTATATAATCGCGGAATTTTATATTTGTTTTTATTCTTAAACTGGTTCCTAAATATTATCGGCCATACGTCCTTTAGCCCTTATTTAAAATTCATGTACTTTTGTTAATACTGTTTATTTAAACAAACATTATTTTCATAAGACATTTATTTCAATAACTGTTTTTTTTTTTAATCAAAAATTCGTTTTAAAAAATATTTTTAACATCTCGTTTTTTTATCGCGCGGAAGAAAAGTCGCTCAGCTGCGACTCTTGCCGATCAGCTAACGCGTCCCCACACCGCCGGGGTCCCATCGACAAAAAAGCTGCAAGTGTGGACCCTGGCGTCATCTCAGAGCCCATTAGAACGATCCGGTAAATTTTAAAAAATAAGAGGCAATACGTGTGTTCTAGAACGTTTCAAAACTATCACTCGCTTGTATGGACAGGTAGTCCTGTTCTAATGTTTATTCACTCTTAGGTAGATTTTCTTGGATTACAACTTTTTTCAACTAATACTTCTGGTTCTTTGCTGCAATTCTATGTATTGAATATTAATTTATTTACTTTACTTTATTTACATGCACAACAGAAACATCCAGTTTCTAACAGTTACGTAATACACAGTTCAGTTTCCTGACATTTCTTTTTAAATAACTTTTTATTCATCGGTAAATCTAATACATTATTTTCATCTTACGAATTTGTTTTCTTTAGATTGGGTGATGAGCAAACATTGCAGCAATTCTCTCGCGATGCTGACGAAATGGAGAACTGGATCGCAGAGAAGTTGCAATTGGCTACCGAGGAAAGTTACAAAGTAAGTAGCCTTATATTTAGATGTCTTAATATTGACAAAATTATGAAAAGATATATGATCTAAATTGAAAACAAATAAAAAAATAACCTCTTATATAATACAAAGTAATTTTATAAACCCTTTAATAAACTCTGAATGTCATTGATAACTTCTTAAATTTTCGTATGCCGTCTCCTTAGTACTTGCTTCCGCGTATTCATCCTGTAGCCGTGCCGGTCGTATTTAAATGTAATAATGTATTAATGTAATAACCGTGTAATATCTCTGAAGGACCCCGCGAACATCCAGTCGAAGCACCAGAAGCACCAGGCGTTCGAGGCGGAGCTGGCGGCCAACGCGGAGCGCATCCAGTCTGTGCTGGCCATGGGCGGCAACCTCGTGCAGCGCGGACAGTGCAGCGGCAGCGAGGACGCGGTCCAGGTACACTGTTTATACATTATTGTATGTTCCGTATGGAATTTCTATCTAAATGTCTTTTTCAACCAGGGAGTATTTGGACATAGGCCTCCCCTAATGCACGTCTTCTCCATTAGGGTGCTTTTGGACCGTATCCCACCATGCTAGTCCAATGCGGGGATATAGGTGGACCGACTTTTGACAGTCCCCTCCGACGCATGAATCATCTTACATTTCAGACAATTGGGTGATCCCCCGACCTATGTTTATGAATCAAGGGCCTTTACCGCTAGACCACGGAGGACTATTACACTTGGTGATTATCAGCAATGTTGCTAAGGTCCATTGATTGATGCGTTTTGGTTTACAATTCATTCATGTACAATTTTACGATTTAAAAACTCAGATAATTTTGCTTTAGTTTATTTACATGTTACAGCTTAAAAATTTATTAAAGCCTTAAACACATTGGTATTTATTAGTAGTCCGACCGAACTTACGGTTTCGGTTTCGGTTTCGGCCGAGTTTCGCCAAAAATCAAGTTTCGCAGTTTCGGTTTCGGCCAAATGTGTCGAAACTTTTGCCGAAACCGAAACTGGTTTCAGAAGTGTTTTCAATCTTCAAAATAGTAGTAAAGTTAAATGTATCATTGCTACAATCGAGCTCAGATCAGACGATATTAGTTCAGACAAACATTCCAAGTTTGACAAAAGAAATTGAGGAGGGAACAAATAGTAGTGAGAACAAAATATATATTCAAATTCAAATATATTTATTCAATATAGAAGTTTACACTTGCTTATTGATTGTCAAACACACTACCACCGGTTCGGAAAAGGACGCCTCAGAACTGAGAAGAACCGATGAAAGAAACTCAGCAGGCTATTTTTATGTCATCTTTTAAAAACAATTTGATAATTCGGCATTACATATTATAAAATTTTGAAACAAGACCTGAGCAGTATTCCATTACCAGGCTGTGTTATCATTTAAAAATTCATTGATATCGTAATAACCTTTAACACTAACGTTCTTGACTACCTTTTAAATTTATTAATAGTTAAATACTGAACGTTTACTAGATTTTGTTTAAAACGATACATTGTCCCATAAAGACTTCCTTATTCTTCGCAGTCTAGTTGCTAGAAGAATTAAATTATGTTATACCCTTAGAACCAAAAATAAATACAAATAATACTGGAAAGTGTAGCTCAGATATTTGTTGTGTTAATAAAAAAATCTTCTAGTCTCTTTACTTTTTTATATAACTTTTTTATATTTTTTATAACTGCCTCCGTAGCCTAGTGGTATGGGCGTGTGCTTTAGAAACCGGAGGTCGTGGGTTCGAATCCTGCGGGGACTCAACAAATTTTCATTGTTGTTTCCTAGTTGGTTAGGGCAATTTGGACCGATCACCCAATTGTCTGAAAAGTAAGATGATCCATGCGTCGGATGGGCATGTAAAAAGTCGGTCCACCACCAACCCGCATTGGACCAGCGTGGTGGGATACGGTCCAAACCCCCTAATGGATAGGGGTGTATTAGGGGAGGCCTATGTCCAGCAGTGGACTAACAAAGGCTAATGATGTAGTGATGTAGATGTAGTTATAAAAAGTTAACAACGCAAGAGTTTTACTGCGGCTCAAAGGCAACATGCCTGCTCTGTCATAATCAATTGTCGCAAAGTGGGCATCTTAATTTCGAGTAGGGAGAACGTGCACGGAAGACGAACATGGTTGCAGACGTCCATCGAAGCCAGTAATCAACAAGAAACAATAAGAATATGCGCGATATTCGAAAAACTGTTTTCAGTGATTAAGATTACCATCTGATACCTAATCCAAGAAACGAGCATTTCATGTAGAGGTCAACACGCATACGCATATTGACACAAATTTTGAATATGAGAAAAGTCTCCGCAAGATGGGTGCCGAGAATCAGAAACAAAATCGACTTCGAAGACGTTAGACAAGTTTTAAGAAGATTCTAAAAACTTTAAATCTAGTTTTGTGGCAGTGGATGAAACACGGGTTTATCCCGAAGGATCTTCATGCCGTGGCCGTGGTATATGGCCTGGCCGGGGTATGGCCTCAATATTTTGGGACTCAGAAGTGATATTGTTGTTTGACTACCTGGAGCATGGAACCATCATTACAGATTATGCAGCTTTAATACCGAGGTTGAGAAATGTCGTCATAGATAAAAAAGATGCAAACCTATGAACGGGCGAGCTGTTTGATCTTGACAACGTACCGGCATAGGTTGGCTTAGCGATAGCTCACCGTTCAGCATCTGGCGTACAATTGGTTGAGCATCCCCTCTTTACCAGATCTGGCGCCTAGCTATTTTTCATCTTCTCTCCTAATTGATACAATACTTAAGAGAAACATGTGTTAAAACTACATATAACAAGTAAACGATGCCGTGGTGATCTTTTTGCAGGACCAGACAATCCTTTTTAAAGGAATTGAAGCATTGAAACTTGGAACGCTGGACTTGGTGTGTAGGTGGACTCGGAGATTATGTAGAAAAATAAATAATTAAGCTATCATAGTCATTATATTCTATCTCATTTTACAACTTTTGATCCCTCCTCGGAACTACAAATACAAACAAAGTATTAATTAGTAAGATTTCAAAATACTAATACTTAGTCTTTAATCAACAGTCACAATTATTAATTTGTTATTAATAACTCATTGCTATAAGAAATTTATTTGAAAAATTAATATATTTTAATATTTTGTTACATAAAAATATTAGCAACTGACATAAACGATTACCACACGTTTAATATACTGTCTCCATTCCATGACTAACATAAAGCAAAATAATAGGCATAAGTTCCATATTTTAGTATTTTAAGAATTTTTATACTTGATCACGTGAGTTTCGGTTTCGGTTTCGGTTTCGGCCGAAACTGAAGCCACAACCACTTTCGGTTTCGGTTTCGTTTCAGCCAGAAAACAGTTTCAGGTCGGACTCTAGTATTTATACATTTTTTTTGTACAATCTATATTTATGAAATGTTTATCTAGGCTCGTCTGGCGTCCATTGCCGACCAATGGGAGTTCCTTACCCAGAAGACCACAGAGAAGTCGTTTGAAACTCAAGGAGGCCAACAAGCAGCGCACTTACATCGCCGCCGTCAAGGATCTCGATTTTTGGCTTGGAGAGGTAAGAATCGTTACTATTGTTCTCATTTTTGTGAATAAAAGTACTAAAGACTATGATTGAACTTTAGCTTTGTTTTTGACTTTAAGCAGCTTAACTTAACTTTGGATATAGTATATGGTAAATTGAAATTATTGTTGCATTAAAAATAACATTGAAATAATACTGATACAGGTTGAGAGCCTGTTGACGTCTGAAGACTCTGGAAAGGATCTTGCATCCGTTCAAAATCTAATGAAGAAACATCAGCTCGTCGAGGCAGACATTCAAGCACACGAGGATAGAATTAATGGTAAGATTGCAATGGAAAGCGAGACTAAATTATAACAAAATTACAATTGTACTGAACAATTTAACAAAGTTTAAAATTGTTTTTTTTGTTTTCGAAATATGCAAGTTAGTAAAGAATTCCCACAACAATATTCGTAAAGATAGCTTACCAAACGTTTCTTTTGTTTAATTTCATTACATTGATAAGACTTCTGGTTGCAAGTTGGATAAGTTAAAAGTGATGCAAGCAATTCTACATGACATTATAAAAACAACAGCGCTGCGTTTGAAAGCAATAAAGTACAGTGTATTAAGAAATTATCTTTATCATCTCTATTTAAAAAGGTTATTTAAAATATTTTTAAAACTGAATTTACTTCAAATTTATAAAATATTAGTGCAGTCCATAATGATAAAATAAACGCGCAGACGAATAATTTGCCTGAGATAAATTAAAGCTTATAGTAAGTAATATATTCTCTCTCAGAACTTTTAACATTCTAAATTTAATTGTTTATGAGGATATTATTACTTTTATACTATATTATTATTGTATAATGTGTGGTCGGCAGACATGAACGCGCAGGCGGACGCGCTGGTGTCGAGCGGGCAGTTCGACAGCGCGGGCATCGGGTCGCGGCGCGCGGCCATCAACGAGCGCTTCGAGCGCGTGCGCAACCTGGCCGCGCATCGCCGCGCGCGCCTGCACGAGGCCAACACGCTGCACCAGTTCTTCCGCGACATCGCCGACGAGGAGTCCTGGATCAAGTCAGTGCTGAACGTCGAACTTCGAATATTCATATGCTGAATCGAAAAATCATAAAATCTGTCACTTGAACATAAAATTCTTGAAAGTAATATATTTTTAAACGAGGATTACAAGAAAAGTTATGATTAAAGCAAATGTTTACGTGTAGGGAGAAGAAACTTCTCGTGGCATCTGACGATTATGGCCGCGACCTGACCGGTGTCCAGAATCTTCTCAAGAAGCACAAGCGTCTGGAAGCCGAGCTGGCCAGCCACGAGCCCGCCATCCAGGCGGTGCAAGAGGCCGGCGAGAAGCTGATGGACGTCTCCAACCTTGGAGTGCCGGAAATCGAGCAGAGGCTGAAGGCTCTGGCCCTCGCCTGGTCTGAACTGCAAGCCCTAGCTGGTGAACGTGGGGCCAAGTTGCAGCAGTCGCTGGCTTACCAGCAGTTCCTTGCTAAGGTCGACGAGGAGGAAGCATGGATCAGGTACAATATTCTCCTGTCTCCTATTTATTAAACGAGCTATATGTGTAAGAATTAATTATTGAATACACGGAAGTAGTCTCATATGTGGTCAATGGTTTATTACTAAATTACCCAAAAATTTATGAAAAAATTTTAATTGTTTAAAAATAGAGCTGGATAACTGTTACTTTTAATTTTTATAAACTGTTTTGACGCTATTGAAATCTTTTTCAGAAGTGATATAAAAATGTAGTATGCTTACAATTAGACTTGAAATATGATTCCGTCATGATTTCTCCTCTTATAGCGAGAAGCAACAGCTGGTGGTGGTCAGCGAGTGCGGCGACAGCATGGCGGCCGTGCAGGGCCTGCTCAAGAAGCACGAGGCGCTCGAGGCGGAACTGGCTGCCAGAGGAGAGCGCGTGCGCGAGCTCACTGCCGAGGGAGAGCGATTGCTGGCCGAGGGCAACCTCCACGCGGATGCCCTGTCGCATAGGCTGCACTCCCTTCAGGTTTGTCCCTATGTAGTGTGAAGTATCTTAAAATATAATATTGATAAATGTCAAGACAAAAATCTGCCTTATATGCCGTTTCAATATGCTTTACAAAACCCTTTGCAATAAATTTATAATAAAAATATTTACTTTAATTGGTCCAACAAAATACCCTTTAACAGTAGGTTATGTTCGTAATGCAAATTTTCAAAGCACTAGCAATAAATGTTTTGTTTTATTTTTCTATTACCATGCAAGAGAAACTATAATTACTAGTAATATTAAGAGATGTAATAAAACTTACAATTTTCAATTGCGATACAAAATTTAAGGCGTTATTACGCATCATGAGTGTTTGTAATTAAGGAGTTAAATAATACTGTACTTCAGGCAAAACTGGACAAGCTGACCGCGCTGGCCGGGCGGCGCAAGGCGGCGCTGGTGGACAACTCGGCCTACCTGCAGCTGCTGTGGAAGGCCGACGTGGTGGAGTCGTGGATCGCCGACAAGGAGACGCACGTGCGCTCCGACGAGTTCGGCCGCGACCTCTCCACCGTGCAGACGCTGCTCACCAAGCAGGACACCTTCGACGCCGGTGCGCTTTTGCTCATTATTCATTTGTATACCTCATACAATGTTACCTATTGTTTATATTCCTGTAGTACTACTGCCATTGTAGGTGTGTCATATTTACCATGATGATTTATCTGAACGCAGGCCTAGCGGCGTTCGAGCACGAGGGCATCCAGAACATCACCCAGCTGAAGGAGCAGCTGGTGGCCGCGGGTCACGAGCAGGCGGCCGCCATCAGCAAGCGCCACGGCGACGTGCTGGCGCGCTGGCAGCGGCTGCTGGCCGACTCGGCCGCCCGGAAGCAGCGCCTGCTGCAGCTGCAGGACCAGTTCCGCCAGATCGAGGAGCTGTACCTCACCTTCGCCAAGAAGGTGCTTATCATTCTCTTATGTGTGTATATGGACAAGTCGATTGGTTGTCTGAGGAAGTACTACCGTGGTGTCTATTTCTGTCACTACTGTCTTCACATTTAAAGGGCGCTGCAGCCAGCATAATTACTTGATAAACGACGTTTAACATCGTATGTATCAGGTTAGCGAGCGGATTTTTAACGCTTTACGCCGCTTTTTTTAAGGAGAAGGCGTATGTATATATAACTATAAAGCGAACAAAAATAAATTATAATATTGTTCTCATAGGCATCAGCATTCAACTCGTGGTTCGAGAACGCTGAAGAGGACCTCACTGACCCCGTGCGCTGCAACTCTGATCGAAGAGATCCGTGCTTTGCGAGACGCGCATGCTCAATTCCAGGTAAATTGGTCATAATTTTTAAATAACCAAATCATTGACTATTTGTTTTACTCGCCTAGTTCAATTATAATTTTAACAAAAGTATATTTCGATGTATGTTATTTTGCTTAGTAACATAATAAATATAAGTGTTAGGGCGACAAATATTAAAGTGTTGGTTACGTGGCATAGGCTTCGCTGTCGTCGGCGCAGAGCGACTTCGCCGCTCTGGCCGCGCTGGACGAGCAGATCAAGTCGTTCAACGTGGGGGCCAACCCCTATACCTGGTTCACCATGGAGGCGCTCGAGGAGACGTGGCGCAATCTGCGCAAAATTATCGGTAAATATATTTTTGGCCTTTCAAGTCTCAATAAATTATCCATAATTTCTTATTTAATTTTTTGTTTATATTATATTTTTTTTCTTGAGAAGTACAAGACGTTGGAGATATTTTTTGTCATTAGTATTGCTTTGATAAAAAAAATTGGTATTTTTTATCAATAACATAAAATCGATATGAACCACCGGCCCTAGACTTACTTACGATGCCTTATTGAACTTGTATCCTAATAAGATTACTTTTAAATCGCAGCGGAACGAGATGTCGAGCTCACTAAGGAGGCTCAGCGCCAAGAGGAGAACGACAAACTTCGCAAAGAATTCGCCAAACACGCGAACGCCTTCCACCAATGGCTTACCGAGACGCGGTAAGTTATATTCACTTTAACACGTGATATCGAATGATATATTCAATTACCGCTTTCTTAATGGAAAATGAAATGAAAAGATTTTGTTAGAAAAAAAGTCAGATGATTGATTTGTTTAATTGGTGCACAGGTTCCGGCTGCTAGGCTGGGATGGGTAATGTACTATGTGATGCGTGTCAACAAACCAAATATTAGCCTCGCTTTGCTAACTAGACCGAAGAAAATTGTTATTAATTAATAAAAAATACTTGTATTAAATTTAAAAAAATCATATTATTTTAAACAATACTCTTCTGTCTCGTTTTTACTGTGAGAGCACTACGTCTGTTGTCGATGTTAATACAGCTTTTTCTATGTATGAGCTTTGGACATAAACAAGTATTAAAAAGAAAAGACATCTGAAATGTTGTAAACATTTATCTTCTGTAAGTGTGTTGATAATGTCTAATATTTTAATAAAAACTTAATACTAATAATTACTAAGTAGTACAATAAAAATTATAAGACATTAAAATATATGAAATAAAATTTCGTTTCTTGTATACCTTGTATTGTTTAACCATCAAAATGATAATATTTTCGTATAAAAATTTCAATTGATATTCTCAGTTACATATAAATAATGTATAATATAAAAAAGCTCAGTCTTAATAAGTAACATGTAAAGACGTCCTTCATTTGATTAAATAAATGGCCAGCATGTTTTTTCCGTATTATTTATGTCGTATGTTTTATAAATATATGTGTTAAGCTTCTCAAGCTGTGATGCAGTTTGTTATTGTGCGGTGTGTAATATATGATTTTTTTAAAGTACTTCAATGATGGAGGGCACTGGCTCCCTGGAGCAGCAGTTGGCAACGCTGAGGCAACGCGCGGGCGAGGTGCGCGCGCGTCGTGCCGATCTACGCAGACTTGAGGAACTAGGTACGTATTAGAATTATAAGTAATTTCAGAAGAAAGCTCCTAACCTAGTGCTTATCATTTTATGTTACGATTGGAATATATGAGAGTATAAGAAGGAAAGTTTACTATGGGTAAAGGTTTGACTAGTAGTTAAATATACTATACTAGTACTGTAATTATAGTGGCTGCTATCAAATTATTTAATAGTTATTTTAATACTAAAATTTGTCGATTTTTGTTAGTAAAACGTCGACATAATTTTTTATTAAAAAACAGCTTGACACTAATCACGGAATTTGTCGGCGGGCTAACGTTCATTTAAACAAATTGACAGCAAATCATACGTTTTTGTGAATGCTTCTAGACTTCGCACCTTCTTATTTATTATAGTTAAGTAAACTTTTCAGTTTGTATTTTAAAAATGGTAGCAATGTAACATAATTGACAATTTCAGGCGCCGCCTTGGAGGAGCACCTGATCCTGGACAACCGCTACACGGAGCACAGCACCGTGGGCCTCGCGCAGCAGTGGGACCAGCTGGACCAGCTCTCCATGCGCATGCAGCACAATCTGGAGCAGCAGATTCAGGCCAGGAACCACTCTGGTCAGTGTCTTTTGTGTTTTGAAAATTACGACAAATGTTTTTGCAGGAACAAACAGCCATGCTCGCACCGAATTTTGTCTCAAATTGTATTTGCATTTAGAATAAAATAGAATCGACTAGATAGGTATAGACTATAGGCTTTAATTTTAATTTGTAACAATAATAACCGAAGGAAAAACTTAGAAAACATTTTCAAATTCTCGAAATAAAACTTTAGTACCTTTTGTACCAATTTGGGTGAAAAATTATTATTACAATTACATTTATAATTTAATCCATCATGTCTTGTTTCAATGTATCCGTGTATGTTTGGACAGGCGTGAGCGAGGACGCCCTGAAGGAGTTCTCGATGATGTTCAAGCACTTCGACAAAGACCGCTCCGGGCGGCTCAACCACCACGAGTTCAAGTCGTGCCTGCGCGCCCTCGGCTACGACCTGCCCATGGTCGAGGAGGGCCAGCCCGACCCCGAGTTCGAGGCCATCCTCAGTGAGTACAATATTACTGGTTTTTAAATAGCCTGGTTAGTACCTGGCCATTATATGCATTTATTATTTTTTTTTTGTGAGAAACATCATACATAAAATGTTGTTTTAACCACTTTTTGGGCATGATGTATAATATAAATAAAAGTGTGGTTTACATCTGTAGAGTAAGGAATACAAGGAACTGGTATTATATAGAATGGTAACCACATTTTTATACACTTCATTATTTTTGTCTTCCTCTATCAAATAAATATGCTTCCCAATTCTTATTTTTTTGGTTATATAAGTGACTGTTAGCTATATGACTTTTTAATTAGCCTTTGGAGTTTATTGCATTGAAACTTTTCTGCTTAAACAGACGTGGTGGACCCGAACCGCGACGGGCAGGTCTCCCTGCAGGAGTACATGGCGTTCATGATAAGCAAGGAGACGGAGAACGTCCACTCCTCGGAGGAGATCGAGAACGCCTTCCGCGCTATTACCGCCCACCAGGACCGCGCCTACGTCACCAAGGATGAGCTCTATGCTGTGAGTACCCTTTTATCGAATATTTTCATAACATTAGCAAACTGAAATTTTACTCACAATTTCCTCAAGGTCAAAATTAAGTTTATGTTGCTGTAAAACAAGACCAATTATTTCCTATAATTTTTTAACATGTAGCACATAATTTCACTAGCTAAATACATATAACAGCATTATTAACACCTATATATATTAAACTGAATTTTCTCGTTACCAAAAGCAATTATTTATAATAATTATAACTTTCTCAGAATCTCACCAAGGAGATGGCGGACTATTGCGTCGCGCGCATGAAACCTTACGTCGAGCCGAAGACCGAGAGGCCCATCCCGAACGCCCTCGACTACATAGACTTTACGCGCACTCTCTTCCAGAACTAATGCAGACTGTGCTCGCCCGCGCAGTACTAACACTATAATCGTATTAAATTAAGCTGCAAACATCTCGCTTTTTTTTTCATTCGAAACCTACACCTAATAATGTACTGTGCGGACGGAAGCCTATCGAAAGCACGCTTTGACGTTTTTGCTTAAACTTCTAAATGTTGTCTTATATATATTAATTATCTGACTGAATGTTTACAATTTGCATTTAAAAAAAAACTTTTTAGACATGCTAGTTTAGGATTATAATTCAGTTGCTTTTGATAAAAAGGTAACCATCAATTGAGTCTATTAAAAAGTTAAAACTAGTGTACTTTGTTTACCATTGGGTACAGGTACAATGTGGGTATGATTTCCTTTTCTCTGAAATATAAAAGCAGAGGAATAAGAAGTTCCCCCATTGCTACAAAGGTTATTATTAAAGTCTAGAGCATGTCATTTATATTACATATTAGCATTTGCTAGGTAAGTAATGTATTGTAATCGAATCAAATATTGTTCTAAAAATCTTAAAATATTTTATTGTCAAAGTTATTCACCTTGCTAAGTTTATTTATTATTTGTATTTGCATAATAAAACTAATAAACATTTATTTAAATATGATTGTTTATTCTTTTCATTAAAATCTGTACAGGAAAATAATATTTAAGTTACAAAAAAATGGTTTGTCATCAATCACACACGGCTTTTGGCTTACACATAGCAAATGGCAAATTTGAATTTACGACATCAATTTGTTTTAATATGTTTTAAAGTAATGATTGTAAATGCATACAATTACAACAATAAAAAGAACTAAAAATACCTGCTACTGCAGTCCAATGCCACATGACTTGTTAGAACTCATTATCTTTAAAATTTTTAATACATAGATATTATTTAATTTACATTAATTACAATAGCCAATTAAAGCAGGGAGAAAAATACACATGACTTCACAAATCACTCTTCTATCATACAGGTTAATTAATAGTTATATTATGTATGTTAAACTAATTGTAATAAAGTCATTTAAATGACATACAAAATCACCATCATTTTAACATTTACATATTATTTAAAAACAAAACTAATGAGAAGTTCATATATTCATCAAGGTATGAAATTTATATCACAATGTACCAAAAAGTAATATCTAATAACTAAATAAATTACTGGGCTACAATCAACATATCTTGTGTTACCAAAGTGTTATTGCTTTGTTATAAAATCTGCGTAATTAGAAAACAAGGATTGTTATATTGTTATTGGTATCACTAAAGTTAAGATATTCGAAAGGCTCATAAAAAATAGTAAAGCCTGCTATTGGCTCAACTAGAATTAATACTTATAGAGCTGTTATACATTAAGGCTATTTATTTATCTATTTAAACACTAAATTTTATCATTGTAGGCTACACTTGAGCACGCTGCAACAGCCTTAATTCTTCTGGGGTTATGTGCGAACGAACTTTGTCCAGCAGCGACTGTGGGAGGGGCGAGCGTGGCGCCGCCAAGTGTCGAACGGACAACAACTCGCGCACCGAAGGTCGGGCGCGAGCGTTGTACGTTAGGCACCATTTCAGTGAGGCTATCAGAGACGGTGGCAAATCTGAAAGGAAATATATTTAGGTTCAAAATAGGCTTCAAGATGTCAATTAAACAGAGTTGGAATTTATCATCATCAACAGCCTGTGATAGTCCACTGCTAGACATAGGCCTCCAACCTATCCATTAGGTTGACTATTCCACACTGGTCAATGCCGGTCGGTGGGTTGCAATGCCGGTTTATGGGTTTACAATGCGGGTTGGAATTTAAATTAAATTAATTTTGCTAATTCAGGCTAAGAATAAATGTAAACAAAGTTACCTATAGTAAGGAAGTAGCGCCGTAAGTATGATATTGTTCTAGAAGAAAGATAGACGCTGATTGACTTAGGTAGCTTCATGATAGACAAGACGTACGACGCCGCTAGGTATGCGAGAAATTACGCGGAAGTGGACGTATGACATTAAAAGGTTCATTTTCAATAGGCAGATTAACTTAAGTTGATCATGAAATATTTTGTGATTTAGCTCTTTAAATAAAAAGAATTAGTATACTCACGATCGACCTGGTGGATAGTCGATGCGATGATTAGGATCAAGGATGGCCGCCAGCTTCGCGAGATTGGGAATGTGGCTGAACGGCGTGCGCCCGTAGACCATGCTATACAGAATGCAGCCTAACGACCATACGTCCGAGCGAAATGAGATCTGCAAAAAAATGAGGGAATGTTGAATATGTAAGAATATGTTGAGTTTTGTTTCGATGAAAGGACAGATTTTAAATACTTCGATTGTCAAGTTAGATATAAATAATTAGAGAACATAACCCTCGACTAAAAAATGTAACAATAATTTTTTGTAAATAATGAAATTGAAACGCGTAAACTAAAAATACATAGACAGTAAATTTGCAAAAACATGCCAACCAATGTAACAAGGTTTTGATCCTTGACAGTGTGAATGATTGTCTTATTTATTAAAACTATGAGCACAAATATTAGTGTCCGACGAACTTTCGGTTTCGGCCGAGTTTCGGCCAAAAATCATGTTTCGGCCGCAGTTTCGGTTTCGGTCAAATTTGGCCGAAACTTTTGCCGAAACCGTTTCAGAAGTGTTTTCAATTTCAAAATAGTAGCGAAAGTTAAATGTATCTATGCTACAATCTGATCAGTCGATTTTAGTTCAGAAATCCATTCCAAGTTTGACATAAGAAATTGATGATTCTTCTGGAAAGACGAGGAGGGAACAAATAGTGAGAACAAAATATATACTCCTTGGTAACCAGAATAAATACATTTTTTTTTCTGAATGTAGTCATTTGTTTGCTATGTGTGGCGAAATGTTCTCGAAAATAGAGAAAAACCAAGTGCAATCTTGTTATTAAAAACCACTGTTATAAAAAGTTAACAACGCAAGAGATTTATTGCGTCTGCTCTGTCAAAATCAATTGTCGCAAAGTGAACTTCTTAATTTCGAGTAGGGAGAACATACATGGAAGACGAAAATGGTTGCAGTCGTCCATCGAAGCCAGTAATCAACAAGAAACAATAAGAATATGCTGCCATATTCGAAAAAACTGTTTTTAGCGATTAAAGAATTGCTATCTGGTACCTAATCCAAGAAACGAGCATTTAATATAGAGGTTCTCAACGCATTTTGACACAAATTATGCAAATGAGAATAGTCTCCGCAAGATGGGAGCCGAGAATCAGAAACAACATCGACTTCGATCTTCGATCGACAAGTTTTAAGAAAATTCTAAAAACTTTACATCTAGTTTTGTGACAGTGGTCGAAACATGGGTTTATCCCGAAGGATCTTCATGCCGTGGCTGTGGTATATTGCCTGGCCGAGGTATGACCTCAATATTTTGGGACTCAGAAGTGATATTGTTGATTGATTTCCTGAAGCGTGGAACCATCATTACAGGTTATGCAGCTCTAACCTATAACCGAGGTTGAGGAATGCCGTCAATGATAAAAAAGAGGCAAACTTTGTACGGGCGAGCTGTTACATCTTGACAACGTACCGGCGCATAGGTTGGCATTAGCGATGGCCACCGTTCAGCATGCTAGCGTACAATTGGTTGAGCATCCCCCTATTCACCAGATCTGGCGCCTAGCTATTTTTCATCTTCTCTCCAAATTGATACAATACTGAAGAGTAAACATGTGTTAAAACTATATATAACAAGTAAACGATGCCGTGGAGAACTTTTTGCAGGACCAAGACAATCCTTTTTTTAAAGGAATTGAAGCATTGGAAACTTGGAACGCTGGACTTGGTGTGTAGGTGGACTCGGAGATTATGTAGAAAAATAAATAATTAAGCTATCATAGTCATTATATTCTATCTCATTTTTACAACTTTTTGATCCCTCCTCGGAACTACAAATACAAACCAAAGTATTAATTAGTAAGATTTCAAAATACCAATACTTAGTCTTAAATGTAACAGTCACAATTATTAATTTATTTATTAATAACTCATATTGCTCTGAGAAATTTATTTAAAAAAAATGGTATATTTTAAATTTTTGTTACATTAAAATATTATTAGCAACTGAAAAAAACGATTAGCACACTTTTAATATACTGTCTCCATTCCATGACTTAAATAAAGCAAAATAATAGGCATAAAAGCTCCATATTTTAGTATTTTACGAATTTTTATATTTGATCACGTGAGTTTCGGTTTCGGTTTCGGTTTCGGCCGAAACTGCAGCCACGGCCGAACTTTCGGTTTCGGCCGGAAAAATAGTTTCGGTCGGACTCTAACAAATATGCAATGGCAAGTTTTATTCTTATGACTTGATACCAGCTAATCTTGGGTTGCTTACAGAAAAATTAAGTAAATGTACAAGTAAACAAAAATTAAAGTGTTTTCAACAGAATTAAAAGGTATCAAAGTATATAAAGATAACTTAATGTATGTAAAAAAAAATAGGCATGATTTCCAAAGACATTGTGATACACATGACATAGGTACAAGGAACAAACATAAATTTGCTCCTTGTATCTATGTGAAGAAGAAATGTTTATGTGTTAAAGGTTATTACAATACTCATGAATTTTAAAATGATAACACAGCCTGGTAATGGAATGCTCGCTCCAGGTCTTTTTTCAAAATGGCATATGTTAGGCCTTCAAATTGTTTGTTATTTTTAAAAGATGACATAAAAAATAGCCCGCTCAATTTCTTTTGCCGGTTCTTCTCAGGTCTGAGGCGTCCTTTTCCGAACTGGTGGTAGTGTGTTTGACAATCAATAAGCAAGTGTAAACTTCTATATTGAATAAAGATATTTGAATTTAAATTGACTATGATTAATTGCATATAGCAGTAAGACGTATGGCGGTACCTTAATGGGCGCGGCGTGCGCGTCGTCCGCGCGGCCGTAGCCGCCGGCGCCGCCCATGAGCGCCTCGGGGCTGATGTAGGAGTAGGTGCCGGCGGCCTGCGCGCGCACCACGCTCGTCGCGTCGCCGCTGATCGCCGACGCGATGCCGAAGTCGATCAGCTTCAGCCGACCGCACACCAGCAGGAAGTTGGCCGGCTTCAGGTCCGCGTGGATCACGCCTGCGAGCACACGTCAAGGCATCCTATGACCGATTCGCTTAAAACAATACTTTCGCTTGTAGAAACCTTCAATAAGAATCTTATGTTTATTTATTTCGTAATGTTTAATAGGACCATCAGTTAAAGATAATAATGGTTTTTTTTCTCTTATTTGGCGAAAGTATAGTGTTGTGTCTATCCCATAGCTAGTTAGGAAAAAAAACTATATGAAAGCTAATTTATTTAATTTTTAAAATAAATAATTACGGATGTAACTTTTAAGACCTAGACCATAAAAGACATACCATGTTCATGTATATAGAGAACAGCAAGCAGCATTTCCTCCCAATAATGGAGCACCAGCGCCGGTGGTAGGCCAGCGCCTCGCGCTCGCAGAAACGACGACAGGTCCGTCTCGCCAACTTCCAAAACCATGCGCAAAAGCTGGTTTGTGCGATCGTACTCACTGTATATGTCAACTCAAATTTTATTTGTCGAACACGCAAACATTTTATGCAAGATTTAATTTTAATGAAAAAAGCGACAATAGGCCTCGCCCGATCGATCGTCTTGCCCCAAGACGATTACATGGTGGTAATAATACTACCTATCCATTGAAAATACATTGTACGAAGCCGCAAGGGGCAACTGGAGCAACTGGGACATAGGATGTTCCATCTCCCTCCAATACACTACTTATACAACATATTATAGCAATGCAAAAATTAATCTACATATTTTGCAAAATAGAGTAGACTGTAGCATATTCAGTAATACTTACTAATCATACAATCGTATGACACGGTCAGAGTTCTGCAGTTCGCGCAGTAATCTTACTTCATTAATATATCCCTGAGCTAGCTCTTGATCTGTAGCCAAATATACGCACTTAACTGCATATTCACTTGAAGTGCCCACCTCTAGAACCTACAATGAAAAGAAAAGTTTTATATTACTTTAAGTAATTGTTTGTTGCGTATGGACATGATAGAAAGATCTGTACAGAATATAAAACAAAGACACTTTATATCTGTCCATGATAAATAATAATTTTATGCTTTTAATTGTTTTAATTTTATTGTAAAAGTTGACGAAAAAAGGAAGTCCCGCAGAGTTTCTAGCGCCAATTAAACTCAGGGGTGTCCTTTTATAGCATTTTTACAATCAATGAATGAATCACTCCTACATTAAATATTTGAATTTGGTGTAAAATGTATGTAATATACATTAAAGAATGCTAGAAATTACTGTCAATAGACAAAGAGCGATAGGTAAACCTAAAAAGCAATGGACGGACTTTGTGAGAGAGGATATGAGAAAGAAACGATTAAGTACTGAAATGAAGAATAAAAGAGAGAAATGGAAAAGGAAAACCTGTTGCACCGACCCTACATAAACAAGATAAGGGCTAGTGAAAGAATGCTTGGTCATGATATGATGTCATTGAACAGAAATAAGTACATTTGCTTTTTAGCAATATAATAAGATATATAGTCAAATGAGATAAGTTTTTTATTAATAATATAGTCTTTGGCACAAAAATGTATGGGAGCACTATTTGTTAAATACACATGATAATGTTTCAGTGGAAACCCATCAGTGCTTTTCATTTTAGACTCATCTATCATCAGACCTTATTTACATTAATTACCACTAAGTTGAAAACTTACACTATTTTATAGTTTATTTATTAACACTTTTAATATTCATTCTTCTGTAATCTATGCATTTTTAATCAATGCATTATTGAAGTAAGGATTAAGTTCACCATATCAATACTCATATCAATATGGATTAAAAACAAAATATGAAATGCAACCCATTTCACTTACGGTGCTGCTATGCAATTTGTGTCTAATAAGAGATTAGGACACATTGTTAATGATGGTTCTAGATAATAAATAAAAAATTACATTCAATACGGTATTCACTTTTACTTAACAAGCAAAATTCACTATAAATTCTAATAGGATTACCTTGTACACTTCGCTGGACCCCCCTGTGCCCAACTTCTTGATAAACATATATTTCTTATCTTTGATGCTAGTAGTTTTAAACAAAATCTTTGAATTGTTTCCAGTAATACCCTGAGGATATGATGGGGTGGCAGCATATGAAGCGGGCATTTGTTTTCTGTTTATTGGAGTTTCTGGCACTGGTACAGCGACAGGTGCTGGGGCAACATGCATTGACGCTGGTGTAGGTGTGGGTATTGGGGGCATGTGGGCAGAAACTGGGGGAATTGGGGCAGAAACTGGGGGATTGGGGCAGAAGCTAGGGCAATTGGGGCCGATACTGGAGGTATTTGTGTAGGTGCTGATATATGTTCCGATTTTGTTGAAATATCATCCGTAACTGGTTTATGACTGAATAATTCGCACCGAACTTTATCTCTATTTTGTAGAACATTCTGCAGTGGTGGTTTCTTCTGACTTTTCCTAGACGAACCGGGTGTGTATTTTCGTATTCCAGATTTAATCTTTGGAGTTACAGTTTTTGTCTTTTGGTTTGGGTATTTGCATATGTCAGGTGTTCTTTTTATTGCCGAACCAACATTTTCCTTTTTCGGTATGTTACTTTCACGCGGCAATAAAACGGAACGGTTCTTAACTTCCGAAGAGGGAAAGGGGTTAAATTTAGTATTCTTATTAGCACTTTGTAATATATGGTTCTCTTTAAAATATGTTTTTTTAGTAGACAACCAGTTCTCGTCTATATTTTCTTTATTGTTGCTCGTTATCCTATTCTCCGAAGCTTTTGATTCTTTACTATGAGACTTTAGAATTGGAGTCGTAGCCTTATTATTTTTAGTCTGAACGGGAGTCTTCTTTGCGACTGTTTCACAAGTTGAATCATCGCTATCTACAGATGAAAAACTAGAATCTGGTGTATCAGGTTGGGTCTGCAATGGCATTAAATTAGCAAGCAGAGCAGACATAGGCATTGGAGCAAATTTAATGCTATTAGAAGTGGATTCCGTGTTTCCACTCATAATTGTTTCGAATAGTTAAAATAACCTATAACACGGATAAAATGAACACTGTCTTCCAACACATTATCGAGTTACACTTAAAAAATACTTTGGATTTGAATAATCACGTACGTACAAGTTTTGAAACAAACAAACCGTTGAAAAACAATCTTTTGAAATGTGGTCAAGTTGTCAACTTGATAATTCTGACATCTTAATGATGCACTTGTCTATGGACATTTCCAAGGACCTTTTTATTTGAGATTTAAAATAAACATTTAATTATTTTTTAAATAAAATATTTTAATTCTTATATTATAATAATAATTAGATAATATATTTTAGAATAAAATATGTCAATTTTAAACTTTTCAACATCAAGACAATAGACATTTATGCGGCCGATGTGAATCGGCCGCATAAATGTCTATTATTTTCAATATGACTATTTTAATCGAAAAATAGGGTTTCGCCTCATGCAGGCTACGCTAGTTTAAGACAAAAAATCTGAACATAAATCAATATCTTCTGTAAACATATAAAGCGACTCTTGTTTATAAAAACTCACAGTCACCTTGAATATTACCATCGATTTTTTTAAATTTCATAAGCATGCAAGTTAATATAGAGGTTGCTATTGCTATTAAATATATGGGTGTTGTGGCGATGTGGCCCCGCGCTTTTGATTTACAGTCTTTTATATGGTAATCTTGTATTTATTTTTTAATACAAAATAGACAAATGCTGAGTATATATAACATCTAATCATATCGTTCATATTATACCAATAGTAGACTGACATTTTCATCGTGGTCAGAGGCGTTGATCTAAGATCAAAGCTGCTTTTTAAATTTGAAGTATTACTGGTGCCCATCAAGACTTTCAGTGCAACCCTTTAAGAAATGGCCCATACTTATAAGGTAAAAAAAAATCCAGCTGCAGCCAAAATTGCATTTCTGCCTTTTTTCAATTTATATTATTTGAACTGAAATGCTTTTTGAAAATCCACTATATCTACTAAATTCCAAAAATAAAATGTATAGAAATACATTATAGTTTCTTAGACAAATAGAAAATTGGTTTTGTATTATAATAAAATCCAAAATAAACCGTTGACTGAAAATGAGCATATATTTTTTACTGTTAGATGAAGAAGACAGTAAAATTATCAAGGAAAACGACAAATTCAACTCTCTGACCGCATCGGAATCGTCGTCACGTTTAGACCGCACACGGAGGAGAGATCGACGACTTCATGCCAAATGTCCCCTGCTCCCGCGGCCCCTTTACACAGCATCAGCGGTACGGCCCCGTTGAGTCGCAGAGGATAGGGAGGGAGGCCTACGAACTACTGACACTCCTTTTCCTCCACAACTTCACCTTGGTTGCGAAAGATAGGAAGGACGGCATACCTACATCCTTCAAGCCGACCTTTGCACCTTCCTAGGCGTATCCAAAGCGGACTTATCCAGCCCACTTGGAGCAGCCTGCTCCACGGCCCGCGTTACACCACAGGCCGGCTAGGTTCCTCTTATCCCCACCGCTACGGCGAATGGAGAATCTGTTCGGGGGGAGGAGGAGTAGGGGAGGGGAGGAGGATAAGATGTGAAGACGTGTGCGTTTTGCAGATATTGGTTTTATAACATTGAAGACATTTTCATTGCACTATGCGGGGATAGTTCTCCCCCTCTAATAGAAATATTATATTAGACGGATTGTGATAACATCGATTTGCTAGCTATACTTAGACATGTAATATACATAAACCAAGCTTATTGTCAATTGGTTTTCGCGCAAAAGGACGGAGGCTCTAGCGTGCTAATCGGGGGATTGCACATAGTATCTAAGGCTTCTACAGAATAAATGCGAACGTAGTTTACTAGGTTCCATTTTCTTTTACATTAGACTTTATACTATTAGACTTCTCCCGCAAAGCAGTAGTGTGTAACTATTGCGTTCCGGTTTGATGGGCACTGTAACAAGCGAGTTTACTGGGTAAACGAAGGTAAAATCCTATGTCTTACGTAGGCAGAGCATTAATTACTTACCAATGAAACCTACGTTAACACCCCTCGTATTGCCGATGTCGATGAGCGTTGGTTACCATTTAACATCAGGTGGGACGACTTATTTGGCGGATATTTCGCTGCGTGGGACGACTTATTTGGCGGATATTTCGCTGCGCTATAGATGGCATAGTGTGTCACACATTTTATTATATTATGCAACAAAGAGATACAAATACCTTATTATAGATTTTGTCACTATACTCATTTTACATCTGTGCCTATACTTAATAAATAAGTTACGATAAAATAGGGATATTCGCGTGTCATGGGATGGATAGAAGAATATTTCTTTCTTTTTCAAATAAAATCAAATAATTCAACTATTACACTTTATTAATTCATTTAAGTTATAAGAATTACGACACTAAATTTTATTAAAGTAAATTTCTATATTTACAATAAATACTGATTACACATGAACCTATTTACAGACACTAAATATGATTACGAAATGCACTATTTTGCCGGTTTAATTATTCATCAGACGTTTTGGTGGGATATCTGCACTCCGGTGTTCCACACTCGCACTTCATCCATTTAGATTTCACGGACCAGAACTTGTCTCCATAATCAAACCTGAAAGTTGAATAAAAAACTTTATTCAAATCAGATGAAACCTATATCAAATTTAATTTTTACTAAAATTTATTTCCTATTAATTTTTCTTTTGAATATCGTGGGCCACATAAATACTAAGCCACACTTTTTTATGTTGTTTGTTTTTTTTCGAAGCATTTTTAAGCGCTAACAGATGCGTGAGCAAAGTAACCCAAAGCAATAAAGTGGCGTCTCACATCTAGTTTCTCATTAATGAATGAGTAACAGTCGATGAATAACCACCGTAAGTACATTAACTTCATTGTTATGGGTTACCTTGTTTACACCTGTGCCGAGTGTAAATCGGCTAAGCTATAGCGCTCTCTCGTGCGATATGGAGGTGCTGTAAGGCGAGGTAAGGGAGTTGGACCCACGTGAGCTCGTGGTGCGCCGGCACGTCCCTGGTGGCGAAGAGCGCGACGAGCGGCAGGCGCAGGTCGCGCGCGTCCGCGAACACGCGCACGGGCGCCAGGTTGGGCCGGCAGCTGTGGTTCACGAAGCGCGCCGCGCTGCCGAACGCCGCCGCGTCTACGCAAAGCTGCTGCTTTATCGAGCACTCCTGCAACGCGGCAAATTTACACTGAATATTACAACAAACATATCGAAATCAAATGATACGAGGAATTGCTTTACGATATGGCTAACGAGGTTAAAGTAGCTTTAATATGGTATAATTATTTTTAATATCAGGCCACGTTTTTATACAGACTTCCAGCGATAGTTTTTAGCTACACTTCCTATTTCGTGTTTTTCGGGTATAATCAATGTGGAACCAAACGTGAATTTTTAATTATTAACATATACAAATCGATCGATCAATGGTGCGAGTTGATAAAATAATAGTGGTGTTTATTTCATCAACTATTGAGTATTAAATACAGGAGAAATTTTCAACAAACTCATAAAGCAATCACCTCCAGCAGATCCGGCTTCAAGTCCAAGGCGAACATGTAGTGGTCGTGCGAGCGCGCGTCGGCCGCGGCGTGCGTGAGCAGCTCGCCGCAGTAGAGCGCGACGGGCGCGCCCGCCCTGAGCGGCTGCAGCGTGCGCAGCGCCCAGCCGCAGCGCGCCGTGCGGAACACCTGCACGCGCACCCCCAGGGAGCCCTGCTGCTGCAGGCGGGACACCACGCGGTTGCCGCAGCGGCGCTGTTGGTTGACAATGATAATTTTAGACATTTGAGGAAGGTAGGTATCGATATAATTGGAGTATAGTATAGATGCAGGGGATTGCGCTTCACACCGAATAAGCAGGTGACCGATGTTTAGATTAGATGACACTTGTCGGTCGATGTAATGACTTTAGGTAACGCACTTACACAATTACTAATACTGATTTAAGTAAATTTAAGTAAATGTATAGTACAGAAACACATAAAAAGAACTGTTTAAAATCAAGACTGAAGTACGAGACAAGATCAAAAATATTTCAGGCATGAATAGTTTACGATTTGTGCAAATAATTGAAATGAATTCGCTGACCGAGTTGCAGGCGCACGTCTGGTTGCACTCGAAGAGCATGGGCGGGTCGTGGTAGGGGAAGTTGCGCGGCAAGCGGCCCTCGCGGTACCACGCGCGCACCGCCAGGCTGCCGCACGCGCACTCCGCCGTCGGACATTCGCCGACGCACGAGCATCCCTGCAAATAATTTAATTCACTTATTTCCATTTTACATTGTAACCAACGGATTATGGCGTCCTTTATTTTAAGACCCCAAACAATAAATGCGTTGAAACGTATCCTACCTGATGCGTACAGTATAATGCTTAAATGGTATTAGCAGTTTAACTAAGCTATTTGATGAATAGATAAGACAAACTAAATTATCAACCACCACATAAATTTTCGTTATCGATGTTAATAAACTACCAATAAAAACTTGATAAAAGAAACACATTTTTTTTAATTAATACAAAGATGACGTTCTTTTATGAAGTAAGCATAAACAATTTCACTTTAATTTTTCCGAAGCAAGTAACCAAAACCAGTGCAGCAAAAACTAATATATTTGTTCTGTTAATATTAAAACTCGAGAAATTATTTTTCATCTCTATACTACATACATTAAAATGTATCTTTTGGATATATTGACTGTACTACTATATAGTACTTGCCTGCAGGGTGGCCAACGACGTATCGATTGATAGTGGTTCGGGCGTGACGTGCCGCGTGACGTAGACAAAGTCGTCCGGCGCCGGGGTGTCGTCTATCTCGTTCACACAGGGCACCGGGTAGAGCTCGTGCCCTTTCGAGAGATCGCTACAAAAGAAGAGCTTTGATTGTAAACATTAGTTAAAAAGTATTCGAAGCCTATTACGTACATATTGTTGATGTTGAAAATAACCTAACAATTTAATAACCTATAAATGTGTATTAGAAAATAGACAAACAATTAAAACAGCCACTTACCATTACTCGACGTAGTGGTTAGTGGCCCTGACTGCTGCGCCAAAGGGTGTGGATTACTTTCTCACCGCGGGAAAAAATATTTTTTATGAACATAGTGTTTTTCTCGTATCTTAGTATTAGTTTCTACGTAATACATGTATATTTAAAAAAAAAGGTAAATATTTGTATTTATCATTCATCGAGTTTCCACAGTAAAGGCTTTGCATAATTTTGGATTAGATGATGTCGTGTTATTCGTCCAGAAATATTAGTATTATAAATTCCGTCTTTTATTTATCCGCGGCATACGCACTTGGAGAGCAGCCGACACCGCGCAGGTTTGTCCGCGACCGCCAGCGCCATCTGCATGTTGAGGGAGATGGCCGTCTGACACTGCCCCGAGCACACCTCCACCGCGAGTTCGCCCGCGGAGTTCTCTATGTCGGTCTGTTAAATTAACATGTTTCCTTAAAAAAACACAGGTCTATAATGGTATTCCTCTTTGAAACACCCTACACTTTAAAATTGATATTATTATCAATAAGTGTAAGAGGAAATTGAAATTTATGACAATCTAATTTAAATGTAATTTAACTAGTAATATTTTTATATTATATTTTAGTAGTATCTTAAGTTACAAGTAATGTATTTTTATAAATATATTTTTTTTGTGAGAAAACTTGTATTTTTTCCTTTTTTCTATCTGTACTTTTTCTCAGAAATCTAAAGGTGATGGAGAAAAGTAAGGTACATATTCGTAATTAGCGTGCAAATTCCAGTGAGGGATTTAAGAATCTCATTTTGCAGGTCTGTGTCCTCTTATTCCGAATTAAATATATATATATATATAATAGATAGATATATATATAATGCGATACATCCATCGTATAATACATATATTTAACATAAATACTAAACTTCAGTTAATGTCATATATACAGTGAATAAAGAACATTAACCATAATCTATTACAGTGTTAGTAGTAAAACAATAATAAAGTTGTATAATTCAATCTTGGTAACATACCCTTGCACCTCTGGCGAGTAGTACAACCACGCAGGGGTAGTCACCGCGCCTGGCCGCTATGTGCCTGATAATAAATCAACACCATTTTATTTATATATGAACAATATATTCTATTAATGGAACATCGTACCAGAGGGAGTGGCATTGCAATATTAGAAAGTACAATAACGAGGATTTCGGGTTCATCACATAGTGATATTGATAAAAGATGAGAGAGTCTATGTATAACATTAATAAACTTTTAAAAAAGGACATCTGCATGGATTACTTATAAGAGCCGATCCCGTAATAACTTACGAGATTTGCAAATATTAAGTAATAAAATCGATTGAAGATAGAAGTTTTTATCTATCTAGTTAATAATGACCATTGGGTCGGCAAATAATAATTTAGTATAACGGCTACGTCAAAATAAAGGTATAATAGCGGTGGTCAACTAGATACAGGTTTAATTATTAGTTCGTGAATCGGGTGTTTCTATGATTGTAAACTTGTAAATTTATCAATAAAGTTAATATTGGCAACTGGCTTCATTGTAAATCAGCGATGCAAATAGTTATTGCATTTTATACTGAGTGGTGACCATTTTTGACTAATGGACCGTATGTTATGTTTTGCACATATTTTCATAAATGTATAAGAGCAATATACAGTTTGAGCTCTACTTAACATTTTGGAAATTTTATTAACCGTTGCGTTATTTTACTATTTAAGAACTGAATTTTATATAATATGTACATTACATTATTTTTGTTGCCATTCTATTTTCGTATGTAAACGTGTCTTTTTTGTGTCGAAATAAAGTTTGTAATCATGTCCATTATGATAATATTTACAGGGTAAACAAGACTTAACTAAAAATCCTACGTCTCAGGATATACAGCGCGTTTGTGACACCCCCGTATTGGCCAAGTCTATAGCCATCAAGTGACTCGACCGCCCGTCAGGCTGCGTAGCCAATATAAAAGAAACAAATAGACAATGCGAAACGCACAGCGGCGTGTTGGAGCTCTCGTTGAGCGAGTGGAGCGCGTGCGGCGCGGCGTCGATGAGCAGCGCGAGCGAGCGCGCGTCCCCGTTGAGCGCGCACCAGTGCACGGCGCCGTTGCCGTCCAGGTCCACGCTGCCGGCGTCCGCGCCGCGCTCCAGCAGCAGCCTGCCACCGAGCACAATGCAATTATTTTTAACTTTCTATCTAATAATAGCTAATGGCTCGAATCCTGCGGGGACTCAACAAATTTTCATCACTGCTTCCTAGTTGGTTACGGCAATTTGGGCCGATCACCCAATCGTCTGAAATGAAAGACGATCCATGCGTCGGATGGACATGTGAAAAGTCGGTCCACCCTCCAACCCGCATTGGACCAGCGTGGTGGAATACGGTCCAGAAACCCCCTAAATGGATAGGGGTGTATTAGAGGAGGCCTATGTCCAGCAGTGGACTATCACAGGCTAATGATGTGTGATGTATGTATGTATAATTTTTTTTTTTGTTTACGCGAATTGTACACATTATCGAGTCAAAGTACTTTTACGGATTTTTGTGTGATCACACTTTAAATAAATTATTTGAATAGAGAAGATGGTTGGGTTGTACCACCTGCTTGGGAACATATAACAGAATAAATTAAATTTAAAACCCAAGTATAATACCACTGCCGGCTGTAATGAAAAATAAACGCGAGAAATCCGTTAAAAGTCCTTTTATCCAAAAACTACAGAGCCAAAATAAGAATCAAAACAAAAGTTATTTTTTTCCTTCTTTTGAATTAAGAAATAAAACTTATCAAAATACATGTTTCTTATTGAGAAAAAACATAATGCCACCGAGTTTCATTCGCCAATTCTTCACAGGCAGAGGCTTCCATTTCCGAACAGGTGGTAGATTTATGACTTGACTTTATTGATCATTCTTTTTCCTTTTTCTGGGACTGTGTGAAACTTCATCTATTGTCTATAATAGAACGAAAGCGCATGATCCCTCAAACTAGACCATAAATATATATATGAAAACTATAAATAGATTAGACATGGAATTATACAACAAATGTTAACATCGAAATCGAAAATGGCGTTCTCATAGACGATAGTTGCTCAACTCCAAATCCAAATCGATCTCAAAGTACAGCACCGCATAATCGCACATACTTGACGACGTCCGTGTGCGAGTTCTCCGCCGCCCAGACCAGGGGCGTCCAGCCGCCGGAGTCCCTCGCGTCCACGGCGGCGCCCTCGTCCAGCAGCAGGCGCGCGGTCGCCAGCCCGCCCATCTGCGCCGCCACGTGCAGCGCCGTCACCCCCTCCGGGCCCTACGGGTCGAATCGAGGCTTTTATTGCACGACCACCTATTAAGTAATCGACGACCCCCTTGACGCAGTGGATGTGATCGTGCCCGTAGTGAAAAGATTGTGTCAAATTCACATTCAAATATCTTTATTCATTAAAGGAGTTTACACTTGCCTATTGATTGTCAAAACACCACCACCGGTTCGTAAAAGGACACCTCAGACTTGAGAGGAACCGACGAAAGCAACTCAGCGGGCTATTTTTTATGTCATCTTTTAAAAATAACAAATTGAAGGCATAACATATTGTGCAATTTTGAAATGAAACCTGGAGCGAGCATTTCATTACCAGGCTGTGGTTTTACTTAAAAATTCATTAGTTTCGTAATAAACTTGAACACATAAACGTTCCTTGACTGTGTGATATACATACTTTTACTTTCTCCTGTTCCAGATACGAGCAAAGTACTTTATGTATTTATCAGTAATCAAGTAGCTAAGTTTGAAACTAGATGGTGTTGTGTGTTATCGTCACAAATTATATTAATTAAAATTGAAATACTGCAAACTTTAAACTTGCGAACGTAGCCTAAAGGTAAGGGCGTGTGCTTTATAAACCGGAAGTCGTGGGTTCGAATCCTGCCAGTACTCAACAACTTTTTTGTTTAAATTAAGGCAATTTAAATCGATAAAACAATTGTCTGAGAACTAAGATGATCCATGCGTCGGATGGGCATATAAAGTGTCGGCCCACACACCAACCAGCATTGAACTAGCGCGGTGTGATACGGTCCAACACCCCCCTGTAGAGAAAGCATGCATTAGCGGCGGCCTATGTCCAGCAGTAGAATAACACAGGCCGATTATTAATAATGTTCTTAGTAATAATAATTATACTAACTACTAACAGTTGTACCGTGTCGATTCGAAGCTGTAACAACATAATTAAAAATCTCTTACGCGTAGGTTAAGGTCGCAGCCAGCGGCGATCAAGTACCGAATCACTTTCACGTAATCTTCATCGCTAGCCTCTACAACCTCGCCATCCTTATCTGCTGCCTTATGTTCTTCATCATCGTCGTCTTTTTCATCGTTTTCTTTTTTCTCGTCTTTGTTTTTCAGATCTTCAGCTTTCGCTTTGTTCTCTTCTTTCAATTTATCGTCGATTGATGTTGACCTTTCTAGTAAATCTGTAAAAACGGATTATTTAATTTGTAGCATTTAGAATTTGTATTTACAGAGAAAATTATCAATACATCCAATAGTTTATTAAGTGACTAAAATAAACTGTATCCTATCATATCGTATTAAAGCACACTAGCGGGACAAAATAAAGTATTGCGGTGGAAATAGGCCTAGCATTGATACTTCTTCAGACGGTAGCTTGTGGAGACGAATTAACTCCTAATCTTCGTATTATTTTCATTAGCAGCATTAATCCTTCCACTTTTGGACATAGGCCTTATACATCAAACGCCACGGGCGACCCTTTGCTTCTCGCTGCGAACTAGAACCGGCTACTGCACGGAGATCAGCATCCCACCTGCTCGGGGATCGACTGCAGAACCTTATTGGCCGATGGGCCAATAAGATCCGTTCCTTTGACTAAATGATCGACCCACTGCAACTTCAACGAGCTAATCCTTCGCATTACGTCGCTGACTTTAGTTCTTCTCTTTCTCTGAGCGTCAATGGATAAAATAAGCATTTGTAAAGGTTTATAAAAAATCTGTCAAAATATAATTAAAGCTTATGTTAAAATCAAAATATAATAACTTTGTATATGAAAAAGCAACTCACTGTAAACGGCTCTTTGCAGGGGCGATCTCTGCTTAGAGTCGAAGGAGTCCAACTTGGCCCCCGAGAAGTGCAGCAGATAGATGGCAGCGATGCGCCCGTTGGCTGCGGCCAGCCCCATGGCCTCCTCGAGGGGTTGGCCCTTCGCTGCGACTGCAACGGCAACACTATGTTGACACTACTTCAATGACATCTGGCGGGATCTTAACAAAACTGAAGGGAGGATAAATAAATAAATACTTATGAACGACAACACATCTCCGTCTAGGCCCAAACTAAGCGACGCTTGTACTATGAAAACTAGGTGACTGACAAATACATTAACTTTTCTTTTGTAAATAAGCACATATATTATAGATACACACTTAGACATGTGAAAAACACAATGTTTATCACGTACAATTTTTCCCCGTGGTGAGAATCGAACCCACACCCTCTGGCGCAACAGACGGGGTCACCGACCACGGCGCCAAGCGACTCGTCCAAAAACTTATCTGCTTGTAGTATTACAAACTTCTCCCGAGCCGATGTCGACTACGGCGGTCCATCTAAATTAGAGATAAGCCAATGGCACAGGAGATATTATAGTTCACAAATGTACGCGCAAACTAAGGGACGGATTACCGATACGACCGAAGAGAGATCAGGACCGACCAGGACTAACTTTATACAAGTCCATTTGACGCATGGATACTTTTACTTTACTGTCAATCGGGTGATCGGCCCTAATTACCTTAACTGACTATCCGATATTATTTTATTTTGATATACATATATACAATGCGCAACGTCTAAGATGTTTTAGACTGTTATTATTATGTGAATGCATTGTAATACAAATATATTAGCTTTTTATATTATACTAATTAACAAATCGCTCTAAACGGCTATTTTAATAATATATGGATACTGAACATAGCTCAACTTCTTCAGTAATAAATCACATCACAACCGCAGGACACAAAATATAGTAGACAATTTAGCACGGCATTAAATCTAATAATTTGTAAATTATTTACACTTTTGATTTGTTAAAAAAAATTATTATCGGTACCAATTTTAGGTATTAATTGGTCCGGCGATTCCCCAGCGAAGATGGCGTCGTGAAGGAGATCTAGTGCAGACAATGACGCATCCTTGTCCTCCACATTTGTAGCATCGCACAGCCTCTTCAGGTCGACCGGCGGGGGGGGCAGCAGGTCCTCGGGTATGAGGGTGATCGATCGATCAGCGAGGGATCTATTGTTGAAAAGCTAAGGTATGCTGGAGTCCTGCAAGAGATAATATATGAGATTTACTTACTATGAAAATTTTCTCAAAATGTGTTTTTTAGCGCATGCGAAGGCAGACGAGCAGTCGGGCCACCTGATGGAAAGTGGTCATCGACGCTTAAGAACACAATATCAAAGGTATCCAGCGCGCGTACTGTAAGACATAGTATATTGCGTCTCGTTTACCCAGTAATTACGCTGGCTACAATGTCCTTCGAACCGGAACACATTAGTGTTTACACAATACTGCTTTGCGGCAGAAATGGGCACCGTGGTAGTACTACCCCAGACGGCCCTATCCATGTATCACCTATGTATGTTGTAAATACTTGAAAGACGATTGTTCGTTTGTAAGACTTAAACTCTATATGCATCATCATCATCATCATCATCAGCCTTTGATAGTCCACTGCTGGACATAGGCCTCCCCTAATACACCCCTATCCATTAGGGGGTTTTTGGACCGTATCCCACCACGCTGGTCTAATGCGGGTTGGTGGGTGGACCGCCTTTTTACATGCCCGTCCGACGTATGGATCATCTTACTTTTCAGACAATTCGATGATCGGCCCAAATTGTCCTAACCAACTAGGAAACAACAATGAAAATTTGTTGAGTTCCCGCAGGATTCGAACCCACGACCTCCGGTTTCTAAAGCAAACGCCTATGCCACTAGGCTACGGAGGCAGCAAACTCTATATTAGTGTTCACAAAATAAACCATTACAACAAAGTACAGAGTGATAGTCAAGTGAGTAACAACACGATACTTGCAACGCCGGTTCGTTGCCATAGGTTTACATGAATTTAGAGTCCTATTTGGCTTAACATAGATACGGTTAAAAGATCCTTATTAACGCTCCCTTTATTATTAGTTCCGCGAATAAAAGAAAAGCGAGCCAATACCAATATTCGCGGCAAAATATTTCTTTATCCGCGGATCAAAACCATACATAGATAAATAACAAATAAACGGAATTGTTTTAATTTATTTTTACAAATATCCAACCCTTGTTTTCCGAAAAGCCATGGACTAGTAAAAAAGTAAAATAGACCTTTTTACCGGTGGTAGGTCCCCTTTTTACTAGTGACCGTCTGTGTGGGTGCCACCACGGTGCCTATTTCTACCGCAAAGCAGTAGTGTGAAGACACTACTGTGTTCCGGCTTGAAGGGCACCGTAGCCAGCGTAATTACTGGGTAAACGAGACTTAACATCCTATTTCTCACGGTAGGCAGCGCATTGGTGATACCTGTATGGCCAATGTCTATAGGCGTCGGTGACCACTTTCCATCAGGGGCCCTTACTGCTCGTATGCAATAAAAAAAAACCTTATTACAAGTACGCATGAAGTATTTTTTACCGTCACTTTCAACATGACAGCTTTTTTTATGTGAAGCCGAAATAATTTTGTAAATACATACGGAACGCAAGTATGGAGATTTCACTGCATTTCAGAAGTTTCGCACTGTTTTAAATATTATACCTTTAAAGTAACAATATCAAAATTAATTATATTAACTGTTATATCTAGTCGAATCTAGTGAATAAATAGAGTCAAGTGACATTCAGGAATTGCTTGACCTACAAGATGGAAATTTTCCAAAAAGCGACTTGGATATTATTAATTTATTTATTTACCCACCTAGGTGTATAACGTATCTTCGATATTCCCGTATAAGTTACTATGCCATTTCCACGGTTTCTGTATTCGCGGCATATGAACGGAAAGTAAACCCCGCTAATAAGGCGCTTTACTGTAGGTCACAAAGTATCAATACTTTTTTAATATTAAATTACCAATATTACTAATTTACTGACTGATTCTCTAAATGTAAGAGTATATTTAGATTCGGATGTCTTTAATTCTATATTACTAACCTATCGAAATTATATACTACATTTCATGTAATTGACCCCAACCAATGATAAAAGTCAATGTTACCTACATTGACTTTTACTTTTCGGCAAACCCAAAGAGTTTCACTACAAGGTGTTCTACAGTTTATGACCGTTTTTTTGTTGTTATGAGCAAAGAGACGAGGTTGACCCAATGACTTGAAGCGATACGCCACAACAGAAGCAACGTAAGACACCACGAATCCGCTCCATACCAGACAAATGAGAGTTAACATCTCATTTACCCAGTAAGAACGCTCGCTATGGCGCTGATTTACGTGCAAAAATAAGCACCGCAGACGGTCTGACCGACCGAAAAGGGACCAAATTTGAATCCCAGCTGAAAAATTTAAAAGAAACCCACGACTGCTCCCGCTGCTCGGGCAGGAAGACCCGCTTCCCGCTGCAGTGCATGTCCACCTTGACGCGTCCGCAGCGCGTGTTGGCCGGCAGCCACTTGTCGGAGTAGAGGCCGCAGTGCGGGCAGCCCACGCCCGCCTTCGCGTCGGCGCACTCGCTCACTGCGCACTCCTGGTGGAACAGGTGCCCCTCGGAGCATTGGTAGAACGTGCCCTGGAATACCAAATTGGGAATCGATTACTTTGAAACGTATCAATATCGATATTGACATTTTATTCAGAAATCATTCCTATATAAAAATATATTTTTGGCCTAATCTACTTTAAAGATCTTACATTACTACAGAAATACTAATATCTAGTCATAATTTTATTTAAAAAATATATTGATTGTTAAAACCAATATTTATATGTTATTGACATAAGGAAAACTCGCTTGGCTGTAATACGAGCGAAGTACTCATCTAAGGGCAACAACTTGAGTTTGACTCTTCAGGTCTTCAGGTCAGAGGCTTCTTTTTCCGAAACGGTGGTTTGATTATTTCACTTTCAATAATATGTAATGCTTCCATATTGAATAAAGATATTTGATTTTCGGCTTTGACTTTAATTGGCAATCGACTTTTGGTTGCTATAAGATACAATATTTTATATTATCTGTAGCCTACCTGAGCGCAGAAAAGGCCGCACACCGAGCAGCACATGTGCTTCTGCAGCTGGGCTATGTGGAGACGACACGCGTGGAAGTACGGGGTTCGAGGCCCCGCCCTGCGCAGCGGCTGTAGCTCGCCGCCCACGCGCAAGGCCGGGTGCGAACAACCCACCCTTACCCCGTCCACGCTCTCTATCGCCTGGCAGAATACTGGCTCTAGAAGAAACATTTCTTTGTTGATCACGGCAATGAGGCAAGAAGGAGGATTGTCGAATAGTAATACGCGTTGCCTATAAGGACAGCAAAGGACCACAAGTCCGCTGAGATAGTGGATGTTGAGTATCGTTTCTGGTAATTGCGCTAGCTACGGTGCCCTTCAACGCGCAAGACAGTAGTTTTACATACTACTGATTTGTGGCAGAAATTGCCACCGCGGTGGTACTAGCCGGCACGGTTCCTTGTAAAGAGAAGTCCTTTTATTTATGAGATAGGATGTAATGCTTCAAGACCCATGTCTCTGGTATGCTTTTATGTGTTGTCTTCTGTCATCTAACACAGAGATCGCGGGAAGCTACCGTCCCCTCTAAGGGAGAACTTTAACCTTTAAGTAACACCATAAATTTGATCCACTAAAAGTCAATAACAACTCAATGTTTATCCGTTGTAAATCATTGAACTTTTTATGCTACAAGAGTTTTATATTACACATTGTTTACACATATCCCAGGTCGGATTTATTAGATTATAGGTAATTTTCAAATCGTAAAGTGTGTGCAATCCGACTTTTGCAGAGCCTTTTTTTATTTCTCAAGCCTTTGCGTAACTACATCTATAAAGTGTAAATATTACATAAGAAGTCTACTTAAGGTCTCAGCAGAACCAAACATATTAATCGCACCATAACCATAAAGTAAAAGTCTTGCTTTCTTTACTTATAGTATAAATCACATCATTCTCGGACAGAAAACAAATAATTATTACAAATATTTCACGAAACCATATAAACTAGATTCACTTTTATTTCGGTAAAATAACAAAAAGCAGGTATAGTATAGATATCCCTTAGTAACATATATATTTAATATTTATATTAAAGTTACCAGTAATTTCCTCCGGAGCAGCGTAAATATTGCTGACAGATTCACAGTTGCAAGTGGCGAAAACTGCCAATTGGTCAGTGGGATATGAGGCTTCATCACCCTCCTCGGGTCCAGCTGCTTCACTGTGAACACGATTAACAATTACTCAAACTATAGTAAAGCCAAATTAAATAACGAATTAACATAAACAAAATCGAAAATCAGACACCAATAGCGCGTCAAGCGACCGCGTTCTGATTTCTGAATTGCGTCCATGCACAATCCTTACGCGATGTTTAACCCATATATATAGTTGCCAACTTTTTTAGAAGAAATAGAGTATATCTGATTTCAAAGGAGGTAAATAAAGAGCATGGACTTAAAAAAGAGTATCATTTATTTTATATTTTTAAAAAGGTATTTTATTGTACTTTTGAGCACATAACAATTTTCACTGTTTTTAAAAGAATTGTATGAGTCCAAACATTCTAATTCTAAATTTATATAGATCAAGAGCTCATTTTAATCAAATTCATTGAAGTTTGTTTTTCTTCTCGCCACTTCACATTCATAACCGAAAAGACTCTTTCTGAAATGCTGAAGTAGCGGAACAGAGAGTATATAGCCAATAATTATAGATTATAGAGTACGCTTACATGATATAGAGTACAATACTCTATTTTAGAGTACGTTGGCAACCCTACCCATATACCATACCAATAGATGCAAGACTTTGTTTATCTAAGTTTTTGATCTAAATCAGCTTAACAATACAATCTAACAAGATCTAGAAACAAAAAAAATAATTCAAGACCTATATAGCGCCAAAATATTAAGCATCACGCAATATTCCACTAATAAAGACGTTTTTGACAAAATCACAGTTATCGTTATCTTAGCACTATGTTTATGGAGATTTGAAATGTTATTTTAATGCTATTTTGTCATAGACATTGTCTCTAGGAGTAAATAATCACTCAATACTGTCAAAAATAAAATTATTCTCAATAGGTTCTTAGACATTTTTCTTTTTTTCTATTATAGTCAACGCTCATTGCCACGCGGCAACCACTCCGCACCGCTAGAACACGGCTGCTTCTGGGTGTCAATCCGATTGTTCACAGTTGGACAATCGAGTCGCATCCTAAGCCAGTGGACCGCTCATGGTTATGAAATTATCTACAATACGTACGTATTGACTGGAACATTAATTTGAATTAACGCATTGACTGCAAATCGGAAACGCGCTTCCATTTACCCACCCGTGGACCAAGCGTAGATAACGAAATGATGCCGCTTTGAGGTACGGAGTGAGTGCATTTTGTAATAATCTAAAGAAATTTTCTTTATTTACCGCTCTTCAAAATCACAACCACCGAACTTGAGCCGTGTCGATCTTCGTGGCGCCGACCTAAAGAGAGGTAATATTAGGTAGATTAAGTAAATTTGCTCCATAATATCCGTCCGCAGTAACAAATAAATAGAAATTAGAGAAAGAACGGACTTTAAAAATAGACATTAAATTTATTCACATAAATTATATCCCTAAATCGGCTTAGTTATAGATAAAGTTTTGCCATAAACAAAATTTTTAATAGCAAACACTAATGATACCAGAGGGGAAATTCTTTTTGGTGGGGCGCGGGCATAGTGCCCGTCTTTTTGGCGCCAATTGAGATGTTTATATGACTTTACTATGATTTTAGATTTATTATTATGACTTTGTACTTTCTTACCGTAAATTTAAAGTCATAATTGGCATTATTGTATACAGTATAAATATTAACATTTCAAACAGAAAAAATTATATTCATTAAATAGATACACTCACTTAGATTCACCCTCCTCTCCCATGGACACGGAGGATTGGTCACTTTCATTCATGCCATATGTCGAGCAAAGCCTCGTAGAGCGTCTGGGGCGACCACCTCTTTTCCCACTAGCAGTACAATAGAAATCCTCATCGCTGCTGTTTTCATCAGCCTCCAACAGTTTATTGATAACTTCCGTGTCATCGTCTATTTCCTCATCTTCTTCAGGTACTTCATTAGCTTCTGGTTCTTCTTCATCACCAACACTCCTAAAATAAATAATTTTGTCGTTAGCACTCTACGCGAGGAAGGATACAGTTAACGTCAAGTCTTAGAAAGGCTCAAATTTTCTTGTAAAGGTTTCCACTGTAACCTCGCTAGAAAGGAAGAGAGAGCTTCAGAGGCATGTTTAGTGCTGACTATAAAACATGATGGCTCTAACGTCATGGTTTGGGGTTGTTTTGGTAAGAGTAAACCTAGAAACCTAACAAGCATAACTGAGAAACTAAGGAAGGCCATTAAAAAATTCTCCAAGATTACACCATACCCAGCAGACTAAGTCTTATTGGCTCTGGGTTAATTTTTTAACAGTAATCTTGATCCTAACCATTTATCTAAACTTTGGCAGAACTTTTAAACAAGAAAAAAGCTAAGAGCATTTTAAAAATCATGCATTGGCCATCTCAATCCCCTAATCCTTCTCCCATTGAACCTTTTTAGGATGAACTGAGGGTAAATAGTTGGTTCCTTACAAGCTTAGAATATTTGTGGCAGTTATTACAAATAAAATCGAAATATTTTAAGAAATTAATTAATAGAATGCCTAGAATAGGTAAGATGGACTTAAAGGAGAAAGATGTGTATTTTGTAAATATAAGACTTGTAACATTAATACATACTTCTATTTCTAATATTAATTGTAATTTACCATTGCATTTTTATTTTTATTCTGTTTAAGTTAGTTTCTGTAAGTTCATATTTTTTTAAATATAAAAACACATAAAACTTTTTGTTTTCTTTTATCTTTCTGCTTCTAAAATTGTGAATGGTTGTTTGTAAGTTCCTATTCAGCCTATTTATATAAATCAAGCAAAAAGCATTATCAAAGTGTTTAACATGAAGATTATTTAGAATTTTAAATTCATTTGTAAAAAAAAACTATATTCAACACTATCTTCAAAGGGTTTAAATCAAAAGTAGCATATCACTAGAATTATATATACCTAAATTTATGTGTATATCCTAACTCATGTACAGTGTGTTATTAAACTTTCATTCCTAATTTGAAAGCTCAACAATGATAAGGTTTCTTAATTTCAGTTCTTTTAATTTAGAATAATTTATTTACCATATAATTAACATAAACTTACCTGTTTTCAATTTCTTGTGATTGTTCATCATTGGCAGTATTAGAGATGGCTTTTAGGCCTAGTTTACACAAATGTTCAACTTTCATATCAGAAGACGAAGCTTCATCAACTTCTGATTTCTCCTCCTGAGGATTTGGTTTAAGGCGTTTAACTACTTTATCAACAATGGGGCTCTCAACTTCAAAGTTCTTTGTATGTGCAGATCGCCTAGTTCTGACACCCTCCTCAATGGTTTTTCAGTTTGAATTCCTAGACGAGCGTTATTTTGAGATTCTAATCCCATTCTCAATTCCTCATTGGCCAACACTTTTGCAGTAGGTTTGATTCGCCTTGATAACCGTTGAGTTGGGCATCGTTTATCACAAATAGATTGTAAGCTTTCTCTTTTCTCGCAATCGCATTTGCCACTATATTTTCCGAGAATTCTTTGTTTCTGCGTCCAGTAGATCTTTTTGGTGTTGCATGTGAGCTGTCTGAAGCTTCGTCGTTTTCAGATACTGACTGGCTCACATTTATGTCCGTTTTACTTGATACCATGTTGTCATTGTCGTCATCAGACTCCCACTTTACGTTCTTATTTCGATTGGAACGTCTGGGAGAGATCTCTTCGTGTTTCTCCTCTGTGGAAACGATCTTCATGTTACTGTTCTTTGCCCCAGACTTTTCCGAGCGGAAAGTTAACACAATACGTGGTTTAGGATCGGTACCTATCAGTTTTTTTATCCGCAGCACACTCAGGATTTTCGATTCTTATGGTAACTGTATCAGGTGTGTCGGTTTTTTCGTGTTTCCTCTTGATGGTTGAGCCTTCGTCGTGGTCTGAGTGCATGTTGTAGTTGCCAACCTTTCTTTATCCGAGGTCAAGGTAAATTGAGGCAAGACTATTATTCAACACTTTTCACTTTTGCTCATAATAAATGTAACATTAACTATACTCATTAACGAATTTTAAAACCTATGTATTAATTCAACCCTCATAAGCGAAAGAATTAAGATTAAACCACCTTAAGAAATTATTTTAATATCAGGGCTTAAAATTGTCAAATCAATTTTATCTTGTGGTAGGTAGTTATAGTAGTCATAGTCAATTTTATAATTAGGTGTATGGCTTATTCTATAACGCTTGATTGTTCTGGATCTTTTATAGTCCAGATTTCTTTTAGGAAAATTTAAATGTATTTATGCATAACTTAGCGTTATATAAAATTAATCATAATATTAAGAACCATTATATATCATAAACCAAGTACGACAGATAATTAAACAAACATAACATAGCCTTTCTTATGCCATTATTCGTAACGACAGACTATATATAACACAGATTATTAACGTTAAATCAAAGTTAATTCAAGCTGAAATGTGTTAAAATAAACTTTTTATAGGTTCTTGCTGTTTTTAATGCGGTCGCTCTTTTCGTTTGGTGATCATTTGATGCTTACAATGTTCCCGCTTGTTTTGCTTATCCACGATATATACGATACGATATTACGAACGGCTTCTATTGCGGTAGGATATAGGCGTACATAAATCCCTGCTATGTTGTGCCCATCGAGTCCCGAATGATAGTTGCCTGTTGACTTTCTGTAAATTATGAGTAGGATTAAATGCTCAAGCGGTCAGAGGATGAGAAATCGAAAAAAGTAATGACTGTTTAGTATGAACTAAAGGTTACGTAGAAGTAATGAAATTTTTTAAATTTTTTATAAGGAACACATCCAGCTTGTGCTTAATGAAATAATGTTGGCTCATTTAGATTAATAAGAACAGGTGTGAGGATCGTACAAATAATTAGGAAAATTATGATTTTTGTTCTTTATAGTCACGTACTCACTAGTTACTTGCTTACTTATGAATTACGTAACATTTATTATGCAGCCGCAGTATGTATATGTATTTATTTTTCTCAAATGTTTTTTTAAATAACCTTATAGAAGTGACCAAATAAACTTTAAATTAATACGATATATGACAGACGATATTTGACAGTTAAATATTAGTAGCAGTAATAGCCAAAACAATTTCAGTCCAATTTCAGTCTGTCAACTGAAATCGTTTGAGTCTGACATAAAATCCATGTAAGTACATATACTTTATAAGTGAATGCAACATTAATGCTTCAGAAGGTAAAGTTGATCTTAGACCTTTTTGTAGTGTTGTAATCATCTATTTATTCAAATAGAATGTTATAATAATTTAATTTCTATCTTAATCTTTAAGTTTTCATTACGCGCTATTATTAAGTTTTTACTCTGATATAAAATTACAGATAATTTAATTAGGAAACATGAGCGACCTGTTTTTGGGCCCAGAACACGTTTTACAAGGTGGATACTTTCACGAAACCCTTCGGAAATTGCAAGAACCGAACACAAGTATTGAACCTCATAATGTTATGTATCCGGTATTTTTACTGTAAGTATATAAAATTTTTTGTATGAATTCTATAAAAATTTGAAACTTTATAACGTAATATAACTTTTTATTTAGTGGTATAGATGATTTGTTTTTTCTAATTATTGTGGTAAAATAAGAATTCATCGGGCATAGGTACTGACTAACCTTATCTATAAATATGAAAGAGATTCCCACCTTTATATTAACTCATCACAATATCCCTGTAACTTATAGCGTAGCGGCTTGAAATCTGGTAGAAATATTCCGTTTGCCGAGTAGAGGTCAGCTAAGAACGGATTTTACGAAATTCCACCCACAAGGGGGGTTTGGGGGGTTGCTAGTGTATAGTAAAAAGAGTGTAAATTTAAATGTGTCAGAAGATGTGCTGGTCATGTCTTAACACAGATCTTATGTTCATATATAGCAAAATTTTGTCGTTCCGTGTAAGTTATTAAGTAAATTCTTATATCTATAAAAAAAATGTGCTACTTCAGAAAATATTTCCGTGTTGTGTCAAAAGTTTGTGCATAAAACATGATAAACTTTGAGTGGGTTATCTTTTTTTTAACCTGTTGCTCATATATAACAATTTGATTATTACTTTAAGTAGTCATTTAGGATTCTTATCTATCTAGACTTTGTGGTTAAAATGGTAATTTTGGTTAAAATTTAATGTTAAAAAGGTTAATAATAAATGTTAAATTATATGTGCAGTGTGAAAGGCACCAAGCAAAGTTGACTGCTTAGACTTTTTTTTTTAATTTTATAATTATATTTCTGGTCTTGCTATTGATATGTAGTAGAAGAACAAATTAAAACTTTGTGTGCAGTGATAAGGAAAGGTTAATTTTATACAAAGATTTTACAAATGTGATGTATTTCTGATGTGAAAACTATGGATTTTTTTATTAACATAGAGAATGTTTCTGATGCTCACCTAAAAAATTATAAATCTTAGAGAAAATTTTAAAGGTGGGTTAATTCCATTAGTAGTTCTGTTTAAATATAACACTGATAATTTATCAAAAATTACTTAAAAAAAAACTTAGTATTAAAAAATTTTAATAGAAAAACAACATCTAAGAATTTTTTTTAAGTATAAAAAACTGTTTTAGCAACATGCAAAAATTGGGTTATTAACTCATTGACAAATTTGATTATTAATATAAGTTAAATAACTTTTCAGGGAAAACGAAGATGGATTTCAGTCAGTATCAAGCATGCCAAATGTTTATCGATATGGAATAAACAAACTAATACCAGCACTCACGGAGCTTGTCAAGAAAGGACTTAAGTCAATTCTCATCTTTGGTGTTGTTGAGACATTGGAAAAGGTAAAATGTACAGATGAAATTCTGTATTTTTGAATTTAAATAATGTACAACAGTTATTTTCTTCCCATCAATAAATCATGTTTTTCAAACAACATAACCAAAATAATTGTTTATAAAAACAGTTTGTGCCATCATTTAACTATTGGGATAAACTGAATTATTCATGTAGACTATTAGAGTAGAAACAGTATGTTTAACAACATTGTATTTTGTAACAAAAGACAAAAACGGTTTTGATAAACTGGTCAGACCTTTTGCATACATATGATCATATATGGGTTATCTCACTATTTTAGTAACTGGTTGATAAGCTTGTAGTATTTTAATCAACAAGGAAACAATAATACCGAGAGCAAGGGCATCATGTTTCTGAGAAATGCACACTGCCTTCAACATGGTCACATTTGTGTTTACCATTTAACTTTTTCTTTATAGGATGCTATTGGGAGTAATGCTGACTCAGCAGATAATCCAGTTGTAAAAGCCTTGCCTAAATTAAGAGCTGCATTACCACAACTAGTATTGGCTGCAGACGTCTGTTTGTGTCCATACACATCTCACGGGCATTGTGGTTTGCTTACCGAAAATGGTTCGATTGATCATGCAGAGTCCGTGAGGAGAATAGCTGAAGTAGCATTAGCATACGCTAAAGCTGGTATGTAAAGTATGCTGTGTATTTTATTAGTTGTGGTATTATTCATTTTAAAAATAATGATTTAGAACGTAAACAAGATAAATGAGTATGAAACATGTTTTCTTCTAAATTGAATAGCAGGCTGTCAGTCAATGAATCTTTATCTATTGTCAATATTAGAAATAGCAAGAAAAATTTATGGACTAGTTTACTTTATTGTATTAGTATGGGACAAAGTGTAAAAAATATATTCAATATTTGGCTCAAATCCTGCCAGTAGATATCAACAGACTTTGAAATTTTAATTAAATATATTTTTGCTACAATGAACAATAGCAAACTTGTTAAAATGTGATCTTAGGTGTAGTAAGTAACCTATTAATCAAATTGACCTTTGCTTTCAATAGATTTAAAATTTTGCAGGTGCCCATATAGTAGCACCTTCAGATATGATGGACAACAGAATTAAAGCTATCAAGACTTCTCTTGTTGCCAATAAACTTCAAAACCAGGTAAATTGATTGTGTATATTGGCTGCTCTGGCCATATGTTGTAATTTATTTTGCTATGTTTTAAAATACAGATATTACTTTTAAAGTGTAATTTACTTAATATAAAAAAATAGCCCGCTGGGTTTCTTTCGCCGGTTTTTCTCAGGTCTGTGGGGCCCTTTTCGAACTTTTTGACAATGAACAAGCAGGCGTAAACTTCTATATCTCTTCTATTTGATAAAAATATTTGAATTTGAATTATATTTAAATATTATTATTTTTATTACTTCATTTCAGGTATCATTGTTGTCTTACTCTTGTAAGTTTGCATCATCAATGTACGGTCCATTCCGTGATACAATGAAGAGCTCCCCTATGGCCGGTGACCGCAAGTGTTACCAGCTGCCACCAGGCAGTGCTGGTCTAGCTGCGCGCGCTGCGGTACGTTCTTTTAAGTCATTGGTTTTACATTTTAGGGTCAACATTCAATATGTTTTTTTAAGACATAAACAAAAAAGTTAAAAATCAGATTTCTACTTACAAAAATGTAGAGGATTGATTTTATTAGCATCAACCCCAAATATGATATTAGTTTTATTTTGACTGTATAAATAAGGAACACTTGGTCCATCAGTGTGAATCACATTGCAACCAATAGTAATCTTTATTTAAACGTACAGCATTGGTACACAATGAGAGAGTTCTATATAATACTTTTACAAAATGTGTATATTGTTTAATATTGATATAGAGCACTTATACATATAAAACTTGATTTGCGTTTGATTGATGAGCCTAGGCTATCTATATAATATGTATTTATTTATAAAAATAATAAATCTATGCATTTATAAGCCATCTAGTTGCGATAGTACAAGCTTTGCTTAGTATGGGACTAGAAAGTGTTGTGCTATCGTGCCAAGATATTTAATTATTTATTATTTATGCACTAGATCTGTAATCAGTCTTTTATGGATAGTTAATTAGAGATAGTTAATTTGGGCGAGAATAAAGAATATATTAAAATTAAATAAACAAAATAAAATATGGTATAATTGTTGGAGTGCATATAGTATAAATGATTTGTAATAAAACACAAGTCTTTATTTGACTCTTGATATTTTATTATGAATACAAAAAACATCTCCCATTACCGTAAATAAATATAAACGTTGATATCAAATCCACTAATTTAGATTTTTCGCGTTCCTTAAATATATTTATTCCCGACGTTTCGGATTCTTTTCAGCATCCATCCATCCATCAAGAATCCTGAAATATCTTAAGTTAGCGAAAAATCCGGTAAATTCGTATTTGATATGACATATCGCGTTCAAAAGAAATAATTATAAACGTTGATGTTCGAATAATAGGTTCTCGTTTTAATGCAGGCTCGAGACGTCGCGGAAGGCGCTGACTTCCTAATGGTGAAGCCTGGTTTGCCATACTTGGACATTGTTCGCCAAACGAAGGACAAATACCCAAATCATCCCCTGTATATCTATCAGGTAATTAATTATACATCATTGATAGTACGCCTACGCGACTGTTTCTGAATTTATTAGCACTATTGTTGCCATTATGTTATTCCAAATAAGGCTCGGATGTAAACTATGTAATTGTATAAACGTATGTAGAAGACTGATGAAGTATTTAATATTAGATTGGATTTTTTTTAAATAACTTATTAATTTTTTTTAATAGAAAGTTTCTAAAACTATTTTTTTTTAATGAATGACAGTAATTATTTAATAAAAAATACTTTATAATTTTATTTATTAAAAAAGTTCTGTCATTCTTTACAAAAAAACAGTTTTAGAATCTTGCTATTTAAAAAATTGTTAAAATGTTAAACCACCAAAATGCGCAATAAATTGTATTATTTACGCCCTTCTATTTGAATAAGAAATTGTCTAAAGCATTGATTTAAAACCGTTTTACATTACTCCAATGTCCAATGCGGAATGGTGGATGGACCGACTTTTTACATGCCATCCAACGCATGGACCATATAACTTTTCAGATTTCGTGATCGGCCCAAGTGCACACGCCCATACCACAAGGCTACGTAGGCAGTCCATGCGTTAGATATAAAAGCTTAAAACCCGAATCTGATTTTTCCAAAATCATAATTTTTAGGTAGTTTAAAAAGAAGTACATCTTTCTCTAACGGAAAATAAAAATGAGAACACGCAGTGTGCCGAATTGTTTAAAATCGAGAGAAGACAATGCATAGCTAAATATTAATAAAGCGACCTAAATCATGAAATTATTAAATCAACATGTTGTTACAAAAAAAGTCCCGCTGAGTTTCTTACACCGCTTCTACTCCGGTTCTTCCATGGCCGAACCGATGGTGATTTATTTTACAATCAATAACAATGTGTTATGCTTCCATTTTAAATAAAGATATTTGACTTTGACTTTGTTAAAGGTGTACAATTTGCCTAATTGCCTCCGTAGCCTAGTGGTGAGGAGGGAGTTGCTGTAGAAACCGGAGGTCGTGGGTTCGAAACCTGCGATGATTCAGCAAATTATCATTGTGGTTTCCTTGCTGGTTAGGGCAATTCGGACCGATCACCCAATTGTCTAAAAAGTAAGATGATCCATTTGTCGGATGGGCTTGTAAAAAGTCGATCCACCCACCAACCCGCAACAGCCTGTTGGGATACGGTCCAAAACCCCCTAATGGATAGGGGTGTATTAGAGAAGGCCTATGTCCAGCGGTGGACTATCACAGGCTGATGATGATGATAAATTAAATCTACATGTTGTATAAAGGTGTAAAAATTGACATTATTAGGTGTCGGGTGAATACGCGATGATCTGCAAATCCGGGGACAGCAAAGAAGTCGAGACAATTTTGATGGAGACACTGACCTGTATGAGAAGAGCGGGTTAGTATCCAGCTACTATATTTGCCTCACGAAAGACTTGAAATGCTAGTAAATTTTCTGTTTGCAAAGAGACTGTGTTGGAAGGTATTACTATACAGTACCCCAATTTCTACTCGAATCTTGTTCTTTCAGTGCCTCTCCTATTACTGGAGGTTGGCAGTAAAACTCCGAAATTGGTCTTTTACCAAAGCGATTCTAAATAATGTTTCTACAGATTTTATCCCTGTCCACTATAAGATATTCAGCCATGAAGTTTTGGGCCTTCCTGGCTTGCGTTTCCCGGCGATCCTTTACAGAGTTCAATATTGTGAACACTAAAGCTTGTGTAATGACTAAGTTAAAATAATATAACATCACATAAATGTCGTCATCGCACAAACATTGCATAGAAATGTAGACAAATGTTGCATAGCAATCAGCCGATGTGTTCCGCTGTATTTTTAGGCAGTAAAATAAAAATTATTTGCGCCAAAAAGAATTAAAAATTAATTAAATTAAGAGAGAAAAATAAATATATATTTTTTTATTATGTATATATTATTTAGATGTAGACATATTCCATTACGGTCCACCCATTGATGATGGACGCTGAGAAGAGTCCGAAACGTCGGGCATAAATATATATATAACTAACCTGTATTGTTATCGCGTAAATAAATGAAATAATAAATTATTTGTTTTATTTATGCGATTATTATAGCATCCATGATCACGGGCAGACTAAGATAATATATGTCTGTATCAGTATCTCAATGGGTTTACAATAACAGGGTTTTTTTTTATTTAAAATATGACATATCTTTCTATTTTCTTAGTTTTGAACATTGCTTTAGCTACATAAGTACATTTTTGTCGAAACGTCGGGAATAAATATATGTAACTAATTTTTTTACTTTGTTGCAGGTGCGGACTGCATAATCACTTACTTTGTGCCACAAATTTTAGACGTAATATCCAGGAAACAATAATAAATATTTCTTTTAAATTAGGTTTTTGTATAGGTGTAGGTAATTGAATAATTTTGGTGTTTGAATTTTTTATTGCTCAAATATGTAAAGGGAAATGATAAGTACAGTGACTGTTGTAATACTATAATAAAATATTTTTTTTACATTTTATTTTTTGTTTTATTTCCTCTTAATATTTGCTACGTTTTAATAATTCCCGATAAAATTAACCACAAACTTATGGCTTTAAATATCACGCTTTATTCGAACTCAAGTATTTTTCTCTTAATAAATGACATTAAAGCGTTTAAGCGTTTTTTAAAAAACGAATGAAAATAAAAATTATAGCAATGTAAGGAATGATAATTACTATATAGAAAGATATTATCTCCGATATTCTTTCAGCATTCAGGCTTCTGTCTTTAGGCCTCCGTAGGACTAACCACAATCTCTGTAAATATTTACCTAATTTGTGGCCAATATAAAAGAAAGTTAAGTGACTCCAATTCTTCACTAGTGACTTGATAGAAATTAGTATTCTAATAAGATATATGTGCTTATCTATTAATTAATTTAACAATTTACATAGATTCGCTATTTGAGTAATTAACTACTTCATTTTTACACTGTGAAAGAGTTTACATAATCACACTAAACCCGTGTTATTGACATATTTCGAAGGAAAATAAGTATCTTCAGCTTTCATAAAACCCCAGAATTAGATGCGTCACCTGAACAAATTTTCCAAAATTTACATTGTTTTTGAACACATCATTATATTGTTTACCTTTACGCCAAGTTCGCTTATTGTAATTTTATTTTAGAATAAAACCCTTTTTACAGGGGGCCGTCTGGGTTGGTATTTCCGCGGAGCCTATTTCTGCCACAAAGTAGTAGTGTGAAAAACTAATGGGTTCCTGGTGGAAGGGCACTGTAGCCAGCGTATTTACTGGGTAAACGAGATTTAACATCCTACGTCTCATGGAAGGCGCATTGATGATACCCTTGGTACTGCCGATGTCTATGGGATTCGGTGACCACTTGACATCAGGTAGGCCGATCGTGCGCCTGCCTTCTAATGAGATAAAAACGTTTGTATTATTATAAAATTCGATTAGGCATTGCTTGTACGAGAAAAATTAAATTCAATAATTGTATAGAATAACTAAGTAGTTCAGTAATTTTACGTAGAATTTTTTTTACCGTTTGAAATAAATATTAATTATACACATGTAAGGAAAAAAGAAAATTAGTATTTTGTGAAAAAAATATTTTGATAATTAGTAGTGCGATACAAGTGTATGTGACATACTTCACTTGTCGGAGTTTACCGACTCCATATGCGAACCCAGTAGTTCTTGTATGTGCACAATAACTGACAACTAGGACTGACTTTTTTGAATGCTCATCCGACGCATCACCTTATTATTCAGGCATTTGGATGTTTAGGCCATTTTATCCTAAGGAACCAGATAATAACGATTAAAATAAGTTTTTTGATCGTTATTTTCTGCTTTCTTAGGATAATATGTTTATCAATAATCTTACGAAGAGCAAGATTTGAATCCAAGACCTTCGGATTATAAAGCAAGGACTATTTTATTCGACCCTATTGTACAAACATACAATGAACTGAATTTGGATATTTTATGAGCGTTCAAAAATTGTTTTGATTTATAACAGTTTTGCCACAAGTAATGTTCAGATTTTTTATTATCCTCGCGAATTATAGGACGAAGCTAAGCCTTTTTAAGTCAGTTTAGATAATATTTTTTATTTATTTATTTATTTATTTACACTTTAAGCACTAATTGTACATAGGCGAACTTAATGCCATAGGCATTTTCTCCTAGTCAACCTTAAGGTGGTGCAGATATAATAAGTGGGGAGGTGCACAGATAAAATAAAAAAGAGAACGTAACGGTTAAATATAAGTTAAACATAGATACCTATGTTTAACTTATATTATATGATAAGTATATATATATATATATACACGTAAATATATATAAATAGTATGATTCATACAAATTACCACATAAGTATATACATGACAACAGTATTATGTTATATTTTGCAAGTCTTTTAATAGGTGCTCGTTGGTTTTCTTTTTAAAGGTAATATAACTTTTGCACATCCTGATTTCAAGAGGTAGCGCATTCCACTAAAGTCACACATTGACACGCATTTGTACCCATTACAGTAAATATTTGCTTGATCGATTGTCAATAAAGTGAATAGGATCATTATTAATAATGTATACTAGGATCTAGGATTGTAATTCAAAAATTTTGTTATCCTGTACAACATTGTAAGCAACAGGTATAACAGGCATATTTTCGCAAGAAATAAAAATTGTCCTAGTTACAATTAGAACGACCTTTCTACATCTTAACAAATTGTTATTAGAGTCCGACCGAAACTGGTTTTCCGGCCGAAACCGAAACCGAAACCGAAAGCTTGTCGTGGCTTCAGTTTCGGCCGAAACCGAAACCGAAACCGAAACTCACGTGATCAAGTATAAAATTCTTAAAGTACTAAAACATGGAGCTTTTATGCCTTTTTTTTTTTTGCATTATTTTAGTCATGGAATGGAGACAGTATATTAAACGTGTGGTAATCGTTTATTTCAGCTGCTAATAATATTTTTATGTAACAAAATATTAAAAATACATAAATTTTTTTTCAAATAAATTTTATAGAAATATGAATTATTAATAAATGAATCAGTATGTGACTGTTGCATTAAAGACTAAGTAATGGTATTTTGAAATCTTACTAATTAATACTTTGGTTTGTATTTGTAGTTCTAGGGGATCAAAAGTAAAAATGAGAATATAATGACTATGATAGCTTAATTATTTATTTTTATACATAATCTCCGAGTCCACCTCAACACCAAGTCCAGCGTTCCAAGTTTCCAATGCTTCAATTCCTTTAAAAAGGATTGTCTTGGTCCTGCAAAAAGTCACCACGGCATCCTTTACTTGTTATATATAGTTTTAACACATGTTTCTAAGTATTGTATCAATTTGAGAGAAGATGAAAATAGCTAGGCGCCAGATCTGGTGAATAGGGGATGCTCAACCAACTGCACGCTAGCATGCTGAACGGTGCATCGCTATTGCCAACCTATGCGCTCGGTACATTGTCAAGATTAAACAGCTCGCCCGTTCAAAGTTTGCCTCCTCCTGTTTCCCAACCTCGGTATAAAGCTGCATAATCTGTAATGATGGTTCCATGTCTTCAGGTAATCAAACAACAATATCACTTGAGTCCCAAAATATTGAGGACTATACCTGGCCAGGCCATATACCACGGCCACGGCATGAAGATCCTTTGGGATAAACCCGTGTTTCGTTCACTGCCACAAAACTAGATTTAAAGTTTTAGAATCTTCTTAAAACATGTCCAACGATATCTTCGAAGTCGTTTTGTTTCTGATTCTCGGCACCCATCTTGTGGAGACTTTTCTCATATTCAAAATTTGTGTCAATATACGTTAGTACCTCTATATGAAATGCTCGTTTCTTGGATTTGGTAGCAGATGGTAATTCTTTGATCGCTAAAACAGTTTTTCGAATATGGCAGCATATTCTTATTATTTCTTGTTGATTACTGGCTTTCGATGGACGTCTGCAACCATGTTCGTTTTCGTGTACGTTCTTCCTACTGAAATTAGAAGCCTTACTTTTGACAATTGATTATGACAGAGCAGTCTCTTCTCATGTTGCCTTTGAGCCGCAGTAAATTCTTTGCGTTGTTAACTTTTATAACAGTGGTTTTCAAGGTTCGCACTTGGTTTTTTCTTTTTCGAGAACATTTCGCCACATGACTACATTCAAAAAAAGAGTAAAGAGACTAGAAGATTTTTTTATTACACAACAAATATCTGAGCTACACTTTCCAGTATCATTTGCATTTATTTTTGGTTACCAGAGTATATATTTTGTTCTCACTACTATTTGTTCCTCCTCGTCTTTCTAGAAGAATCATCTATTTCTTTTGTCAATCTTGGAATGTTTGTCTGAACTAAAATCGACTGATCTGAGCTCGATTGTAGCAATGATACATTTAACTTTCGCTACTATTTTGAAATTGAAATCACTTCTGAAACCAGTTTCGGTTTCGGCAAAAGTTTCAGCCAAATTTGGCCGAAACCGAAACTGCGGCCGAAACTTGATTTTTAGCCGAAACTCGGCGAAACCGAAACCGAAACCGAAAGTTCGGTCGGACACTAATTGTTATTAAATATTACAATAACGTAGGCGTTAGAAATATAAACTTCATTGTATTAATTTTGTATCTTGCATCATTCAAAATTTACGCCATAAAAGTCTTGACCTATTGCATATTCCCAAAAGGATTCGGCGTGCCATGTTGTAACGTGTGCCAATCAGAATGCGACAAATAAGTACACCTGGACCAATAGGAATCAGAGAATAAAAAACGTCATACATGCTATGTCCAATAGCGTTTCACCACGATGGACACTAGCGCTAAATAACTGCGACGGCAGCGTGTCAAACTTCAGTTTTTCACAAGACACGAGAGCGGAGTAACGTATTGTTGAATTAATATCAGAGTAAATTTTGTGCTTTAACGTGGCTGTGTGTAATTTTCATTGAAATATAATTCTTCAATCACTTTCGGGAATATTTTGGTAAGTATATTTAATATATTTCTACTGATATGATGAAATCTTTTGTAGTATTCGTATTCAATCCACTACTTTTTATAGATTTATTTTTTCAAATGGAATCTATTTGGCATCCAATCGTTTTTTTCTAATCAAAATATTACAAGTATTTGTATTTCATGTACCTATTTAGTCTTTATCGCTCTTAATATGTTTAAAGGTAGGTACAGTGGCGTACCGAAATTTCTGGATGCTTTTGTACCGTTTTGGATCGGCGGCTCGCATCTAAGGTATAGCGTTGTACCGTTATAGTATTATGCCGTTAAATAGCCTAGTTTCAGTGGTTACTTTTGATTTCTTTCATAAAACTTTGGAGTTTGACTGTGAACTTTCTAGTTCTTTCGTGCCGGTTCATTGTTGAATGTGTGACGTGTCCCAGTTTAGGTTACGTGTCCTTGAGTTCGTTCAATTGTCGTAATCTTATTCTTATTCTATTTCTCTCGTTTTTACAGGTTTAAGAAGACAATTGTATGGTGAAAATGCGGTGGAGTTTATTAGCTTTAGCCTGCGTGCTCGCAGCGGTTTGCGCTGACGACAAGAAGGAGAAGGAAAAGGACATTGGCACCGTGATTGGTATCGACTTGGGAACCACCTACTCGTGGTAAGTGAATAGAAGAGATTAATTATAAATTGTCATTCATGTAAAAAACTTTTTACAAAAAATCTTATAAGACTTATAGCATGGCGTCAAAATTCAAAAATTTCATTGTGATAACTTTGAAATATTACTCTAATTTAAGAAATTAAAAGTTTACAACTGTTATTATCATTTTTAAATTTCGGCTCAATATTTTGAAATAAACTATTCGATCTTTTGATTAAAAACGGGCACCAATTATAATTTGTTGAAACAATGATTGGAACTATATATTGTAGCTATTTATACATGAGCCAAAAAATATATAGTAATAATATAAATAACGTAAACCTTATCAATGAAGTAACGGAGCTAATGGTGTTATTATTTGACTGTCACTCAGTGATTGACATGTTGGTGACATTTTATCAATAAGAACGCTAGACTTAAGGCGCCACTTTGTCATTTTAAATAATGGGCGGGGTGTATTGGTTCTGATTTTGCTAATACCATTTTTTTCTACAGTGTGGGTGTCTACAAGAATGGTCGAGTTGAAATCATTGCCAACGACCAGGGTAACCGAATCACGCCTTCTTACGTAGCCTTCACAAGTGATGGCGAACGTCTCATAGGTGATGCCGCCAAGAATCAGCTTACCACCAACCCTGAGAACACGGTGTTCGACGCCAAGCGTCTCATCGGTCGCGAATGGACGGACACGACTGTGCAGCACGACGTGAAATTCTTCCCCTTCAAGGTGGTTGAGAAGAACAGCAAGCCCCATGTGTCCGTCATGACCGCTCAAGGCGACAAGATCTTCGCGCCCGAAGAGATCTCCGCTATGGTACTCACCAAGATGAAGGAAACTGCCGAAGCCTACCTCGGCAAGAAGGTCACTCACGCTGTCGTCACTGTGCCAGCCTACTTCAACGATGCCCAGCGTCAGGCCACCAAGGATGCCGGTGTCATCGCCGGACTTAACGTCATGAGGATCATCAACGAGCCAACTGCCGCCGCCATTGCTTACGGTCTTGACAAGAAGGATGGCGAGAAGAACGTGCTCGTATTCGACTTGGGTGGTGGTACTTTCGACGTGTCTCTGCTTACCATCGACAATGGCGTCTTCGAAGTAGTCGCTACCAACGGTGACACCCATCTTGGTGGTGAGGACTTCGATCAAAGAGTCATGGAGCACTTCATCAAACTGTACAAGAAGAAGAAGGGCAAGGATATCAGAAAGGACAACCGCGCCGTGCAGAAACTGCGTCGTGAAGTCGAGAAGGCAAAGAGAGCACTGTCCTCCAGCCACCAGGTTAAAATTGAGATCGAATCCTTCTTCGAGGGTGATGACTTCTCCGAAACTCTCACCAGGGCCAAGTTTGAGGAGTTGAACATGGATCTGTTCAGATCTACCTTGAAACCCGTACAAAAGGTATTGGAAGACGCTGACATGAACAAGAAGGACGTCGATGAGATTGTGTTGGTCGGTGGCTCCACCCGTATCCCTAAAGTGCAACAGTTGGTCAAGGAATTCTTCAATGGCAAGGAACCGTCCCGAGGCATCAACCCCGACGAGGCCGTCGCCTACGGTGCTGCCGTGCAGGCTGGTGTACTTAGCGGTGAACAAGACACAGACGCGATCGTACTTCTCGATGTCAACCCTCTTACCATGGGTATCGAGACTGTCGGCGGAGTCATGACCAAGCTGATCCCACGTAACACCGTCATCCCCACCAAGAAGTCTCAGATCTTCTCCACGGCCAGCGACAACCAGCATACCGTCACCATTCAGGTGTACGAGGGAGAGCGTCCAATGACCAAAGACAACCACTTGCTCGGAAAGTTCGATCTGACTGGAATTCCACCAGCACCTCGTGGTATTCCACAGATTGAGGTCACCTTCGAGATCGACGCCAACGGTATCCTCCAAGTGTCTGCGGAAGACAAAGGCACAGGCAACCGCGAGAAGATTGTCATCACCAACGATCAGAACAGGTTAACGCCAGAGGACATTGAAAGGATGATCAAGGACGCTGAGAAGTTCGCCGACGATGACAAGAAGCTAAAGGAGCGCGTCGAGTCCAGAAACGAGTTGGAGAGTTACGCCTACTCCATTAAGAACCAACTTCAGGATAAGGAGAAACTTGGCGCTAAGGTAGGCATTGTAAACTTTTCTTACATTAGCTCATTTAAATAAAGAACTCAAAGCAAAGCCTTTATTTCTCTTTGAGGAGAGTCTTTTACAAAGTTCATTTCGCTTGTTACAGGTAACCGACGACGACAAGGCAAAGATGGAGGAGGCCATCGACGCCGCAATCAAGTGGCTCGAGGACAACCAAGACACTGATGCGGAGGAGTACAAGAAGCAGAAGAAATCGCTCGAAGAGGTCGTGCAGCCGATCATCGCCAAACTTTACCAGGGCCAGGGCGGAGTGCCGCCACCGGGCGCAAGCGGCGACGAGGACGAGTTCAAGGACGAGCTGTAAACTGAGGGACTGACGCGATCATAGCCAATTGTGATCTCCGCTCGCTATAGATTATTCACCCGGTGTACTACCTTTAGCTCATTAAATAACCCGGCACAATGATAGCTTTGATACTGCCATTGATTTCGTTCCGAACACCGGCAACATTACACGTGCATAATCTGTGACGCACGGATACGATGAGTAGTTCATGTGTATATTTATTAGCGCGTGTGTGTATGTGTGTGAGAGATGTATGTGTGCGCGTGTGCGGTGGCATTGACTTTGTCAAATCTCAGTAGCGACGCCGGCTCGGGCTCTCTGCCGCGCACCGTATGATTGTTTCGCGCGTGAATGTGTTATGTTTGTATAAAATGTTGCATTTCGTTAGTAATAAGGTCAATAGCGCGAGATTTTCCTGATCGGGGTCACACCCTACAGTCTTTCATACGACCCCGTCTCTTCAATATCATGGAGACCCTACCTCTCTGTTCTATACAGTTTGTAATTGTTTTTTGAGACTGCTGAATAAATTGTTAGCTCGTAATTAATTAATTATGTAGTAATGTATGAAAAGTACGAAGGAGTACATTAATAAAAGATTTTTCTATTAAGACTCATTTATTTTATTTTTTTACCATGCTGCCCTTCCAAATAATGCGTTTCTCTAGTCTGCGCGTACGTTGCTTAACGGCGCACCGAACTCAATATTGAACGCCGGCGCTGCCATAATCGCCGCTTGTATCTCGGTTTGCACTTGATCTGTTAAAAAGACAACAGTCCGAGAAAAATGTCCTATTTTATCATCCTATACACTAAACAAATGGAAGACAGATATCTTGAATACGTGCCCAAGGTATAATAATATTTTCCTATATATCTATTCGGGATTTTTATCTCCTGTTACGAAGTTATGTTCAACTTCAATTGGCTTGCCAAGCAGACAGATAATATTAGTTTTAGCATTAATTACTTAAAAATGTAGATAAGCCATATCATTGAAACAAAATACATTTAAATATTTGCTGGGTCTAAACTTTTTACATATTTCAAAGTTATAAAATAAACATGCGTTGCGTGTACTGCGATGAAATCACAGGACCGATAATATCGGAGTAACAAAATCGATACTAAGTTTCTATAATTATCGATTGAAAAAATAATAATTTTCCATTATATGAGCAAGTATTGCTATAATAAAAAAAAACTGGATTCTATAACAATTTACATGTAATTACTGCGCGAAATTCAATAAAGATGACGTCATTCCATTGACGTCTGTATGGGTGTCGGCCGTTGGTACAGTTAGTACACGCGTCCTATACGTGATGTGATAGTGACATACATTAACGTTACTGTATTAAAAGAAACAGTTACGAGTGACCACAGTGGGTTGTCCATTTCACGTATATAATTTTGTTTTTACACGCTATATTATATGCCGTTTCACTACATCAGTTGTTAATTCAAATATATTAACCTGTGTTTGATGAAGCTTGCTGTCAAAGACAAGAGTCTGGAAGCATAACATCCAAGTCAAAAAAAAATATATATTTAAGATATTTCTCAATTGTTTTTGACTATGCCGGCGAACGATTTTGTAGTAGATTAGAACACATTTAGTATAGCTAGGAAATATCGTTACACTAAACATTACAATAAACAACACAAGCTTAGTTCCCGAAAGTGTTTTGTTATTGCAACGCCGACAAATGATTACAGACAATATTCAGTCAATAAGAGAACGTGCATAGATTTCAGATAATATTTGACTCGAGAATCCACTCTAATTAGGTAGATTAAGTTTATTTTGGCGATTATTTTTATGAATGTAACTAACCAATAGGTTTGAGGGCATCCACTTCAACGGCGTTTATACCCGCGGCGGCCCTTAGCTCTGCCAATGTCTCCGAGAAATAGGCATCCAGCTGAAACAACATTACATTGCTAAAGATTTTGTATTATATATGTCAGTGGTTTCTGATAGTCAGAACCATGAGTTCTTAGTGAAAAAGCGTACGAACTGTATTGCAATATAGTCAGAATGCAGTGTAGATGTACCTAAAGTTTAGATTTTATCTTAAGAAATAAGTAAAACGTTATGTGTTAAGTCGGTAATAATACTAGCTAGCGCTGTAAGTCTGGCTGTAGCTAATACAAGCTATATACTATTACTACCTTAAGATAATTATAGAGACTATGTAAGTACCTCCTTGTACATATTAATAACGAGGAGTTTACTACTAACGGTATATGTAAATATGAGTCATTATTGGTGTAATTTATAAAAGTATATTAAAAATAGGCTTTCATCGATGTCAAGTTTTGTAATAACCCGTTATCCAAAGCAATTTTAAAATTCCGAACACGTTTGGGTCGACAAACCTTTGTTTGACGAGTCACTATGTTAACAGAAAACTTCATCTATAGAGCATTAACCTTTAGATGCCTTAGCAGATATGACGGAGTCTTGTGAAAATATTATGTGAAGGCTCATGGCCTTATATTTAATATGTTACCCCGATCTAAAATTAAATAATATCAAATGATACGGGTAATAATACCCTTATCCACAATATCATACATCATCATTAGCTTTTGATTGTCCACTGCTGGACATAGGCCTCTCCTTACCCCTATATATATACGGTCCAAAACCTCTTAGGTTATGGACCGTATCGCACCAAGCGGGTCCAATGCGGGTTGGTGGGTGGACCGATTTTTACATACGCATCCGACGCATGGATCATCTTACTTTTCAGACAATTGGGGTATCGGCCCAAATTGCCCTAACCAACTAGGAAACAACCATGAAAATTTGTTGAGTCCCGCAGGATTCGAACCCGCGTCCTCCGGTTTCTGAAGTACACGCTTATACCACTCGGCTACGGACGCAGTTCTATATGTACTATCATATCTACTATATGTCACGTTGAAATTATCCTAGTTTTATAAGTATTCTCAATGCTGCTCCGGTCTTATTAGTCGTAGAATGGTAAAAATAAAAAGATTCATACGTAAATCAAGAGATATAACTAAAAGAGCGCGTCAACCATATTGGAATATCTATCTCGTAAATACTCATAGACACGAAAAATGTACTAGATGATGATACATAGATAATAAGTACAGTAAATACATTTTTTAGTGCAGTAAGAAAGAATTCCAATTAAACTAACTTCGCTCTCAAGCTGGGCTTCTTCATCCGCTGGGTGTATGAGCACTCTGGGTCCAGAGCCTAATGGCATATGCTGACCAGTGCACCAATCAACGCCCCGCGACAGCACACGCTCCTTGCACGTCTGCCAATCAGCGTTCAGGAATATTATCCTGATGCCGTCAAATATACCATATAAGTATTTCTCGTTAAGTTTTAACTTTAAAATACAACAGCATTCCTTTTAAGATTAAAATCAATTATGCTATATTAATTATGATTTATTTTCTTAAACGTAAAAATTAATTGTAATTTCATCATTTATGAAGCATGTAAGTACTTTTTTTTAAACAAATTTAATCATACTTAGAAGAACAAGCAAGGTTTCATTTACAATCATTGTTCAAAACACGTTGCTTTGGCATATGGCCGCAACATACAAAAGTTTTAAAAATCTGTTGATAATATCATGAATGATCTACATCATAAATGAAATAAACTTTTTCACATAACGTTAATATTCGCATAAATCAAAGTAACAAATTTACAGTGAACTGGTCTAATTCAGAACAATAACTATCTCGGTCGACTTTCGTTTAGAAAGCGAGTCTGCGCTCTGAAAGCTGCAAGTGCGTATCTGCTATCCCTAGTCCAATAATTACTTTCTAATACATCGAGTTCGATGTACATATAAAATCAAACAATTATTTAATTTAAATTATGAGCATAAAAAATGGCATTTAATAAAAACAAATAAACAATCGGTTCGAAATGAAAAGAGTGAAAATATTTTAATCAACCGAATCTCATTTTAAAACCAATAACAGTTTGGATTTTTGACACACCGTTCATAATAATTCTTTGTCTCATTTATGGGCTAATTCCCATCCTCTTAACTAGCTCAGTGGATTTGATTTTTTTAACAACCATCAGTAAAAAAGCAAAGTTTTTTACCTTGGAGAGTTGATGTTGTGTGTATTAAGCTTTATGTATCAATTCAAAATTCAAATAGTATCTCTCTGTTTTATTTGAGGCTTTAAATAAAGCCTCAAATAAAACAGTGTAACAAGGAATAATTAAAATTCATAAACATTATTTAAATTTTTGATTTTATTGATGATTTTCATACAAGTCAATAACCCAGAACAATTTAAACATGAAAATATTGTTGATCGAAAAATTTTTTTAAGGGCCGATGTTTCAATCTTTTACATTCTTTTTTATTCCTTTTTATTTACTTTTGAATCCGCATTGTCCGTTATTGATAACTTAACTAAGTCGTAGTGAAAAAGAAAGTAAGTGAAGTGAAAGTCAATCAATAAATATAATAAAAATTGTAACGCCTGAAACCTAACCGAAGCGAAACTCAAAAATAAATAAGGCTTCTATTCTTCTGCTATGCTCTAGCAAATCATGGTTTTTTCGTAGGGAAAGTATTTATTTACACTTCATGCACAAATCTTGTACAAAGGCGGACTTAATGCCAACAGCATCGTAATGTCCATTTCATTTCTGACAGGATTTCAAAACAAAGAATATGATTCAGTGGTGTTTATAACGATTTATTTTTTTTGCCAAAAACTCTAGTAGGTTTTTCGGAAAAATGAAAACTAAAAGTTTAAAACAATTTAAACCTTTACAATAGTTATACTTACTACTATAAACATAAATAACCATAAATCGACATCAAAAACATATTATAATCGTTAACCTGTTCTGGAGGGGTAGGCATGTTGTCAAGCATCTCAAAGTCCACGCCGCAAGTCGGGTAACCGGTAAGCACCCAACCATTATCGATGCAATCCTTTGAAAGTATTTTCTAATTTAAAATATTATCTTTATATGTTTGTATTGATGTATAGTCTATATATTTAACTGCCTCCGTGGTCTTGTGCTTTTGCTTGTGCTGTAGAAACTTTAGGTCGTGGGTTGGAATCCTGCGGGGACTCAACTGCTTTTCGCAGTTTTTTCCTTGATGGTTAAGGCATAGGGGCTGATCACCTGATTGCCTGTAAGTGAGATCTATGCCGCGTTATTCGGTCCTGGGTCTGACCTTCCCGGATTACCCACACGACCTGAGAAAGGACTGCGAAAAAGAAGGTAGAGGGGGTGCACGTGTCCTTACTCGTATACTTGTGCAGTAGAATATATCCTGCATAGTTCGATGATCTCTAATACAGGTCGGCCGCCGTATTCAAAATTGGCTCAGATAACATTATTATTATAACATATATTCAACACATACACACCACTCACCACACCATCAGCCTGTGATAATCCACTGCTGGATATATGCCTCGTACAGACATACCTGGACATAGGAGTGTATGTTTGTAACATTAATAAACCATCTATAAAATGATTTCATTGTAACACAAACCGGTACATATAACAAAACAAAGCATTTTTTTCTCTGTCTTTCTGTGCTCTTGAATGGCTGGTTTTACGGGAAATTCTGTAAGGTAGCTGATGTAACTAGGAGTAACCTGGGCTATAGACTTATTTATATATTACCACGCAGACATAGTCACGGACAACTGCTAGATTTTTGATAAGATTATTAGTTCTTTAAGATTAGACGTTACAACGTGGATAGTTTTTAGCACTTGCCATGTTTGCTTTAAATCTCATGGCCGCATATAATGCAATTACTTTATTTCTCAACCATTGACACGTCATGTCGGGTCATTATTTTTTCCTAGAGAATAATTCCTTATTGCGTGGACGTTTAAAACTTATGATCGATTAAAAAAAGGCAATATTTAGCAACCTTCTTTTCCAAGCGACGTCGCACAATCTCCGCTTTGAGACGGACGCTGCAACCGTAGTTGCGAAGTTTCTCTCCAACTTCATCGTCACGGCACGTGGCCTCTTTGTATAAATCTTCAAAGTTCACTACAAATAGTTACATAATAATTTATCTATCAGGTGTACTAACTTTAAAAATACAAAGGCGATATGACAATTAAAAATGCGGCCTTAAAGTCTTAACTTCAAATTGTAATGTGTAAGTTCGACTGGATAGCAGGAGAAGTTATAAGTCGATAGTTGGCGCATTTTACAAATTAATCTTGAACATGACATTAAAACTGTATAAAATATTAAAAAAAACTATAAACATTTATTGTAAATAATGACGTACAACAATATAATATGTATGTATTAGGCCAGAAATCTCTAAAGCTTTAAGATTGGATTAAAAATATAATCTCATAGTTGGTAGGTTAAGTTAAGCATTAATTTTTAAACACTGTGTTCTTCTTTTATTACCAGGTTATCGATACGTTTCAATTTATATTTCAGCGCAGCGAGTGGACTTGTAAGCATCATTTACACATCACATTTTGTTCGTCACGCATTTACAAAAAGCTGTCAACAGGGTTACGTACGGTGTACTAGTCGAAATCTGTTGACAATAGCCCCCGCGTGCAGTCGTCTTCCACAGCCCCGGGGCCCTAACAGGAGCACCCTGTAAACTCCTGGAGCCCCAACCGCTTGAGAGGACCGCGGACCGTCGGTGGCACCCGCGGCTGCAGCTCTTATAGCGTTGACACACTTCGCAGCTGCAGTTCGACAATTCTCTGAAGGACTTATATAAACCTCCTGAATAAATATAATTTATTGATAAACTTATTTAAAATCATGGTTTTGCACGACATTTTTCAATTAGCAAGTTTTCAAGATAATTTTTTTTAGGACGATAAGCTAACTTGTCACACTACGCCAATAAAATCATTAATAACACTAAATTTGATGCAGAAAATAAGATTTGAACGCGTTGGTTTTTTTTTTTTTTTATAATTAAACACTTTTTAAGATTTATCACGTTTTATTCGTATATTTTATTTCCATTCCTTAGGATTTGATGATTTTGTCATTGATTAAATACAAAGATTAAAATTACAAGAAAATACATCGAGTAAAATATATTCACTTACTTTCAAAGTGGCTTTATACGCGTATTTAACCCCTTCAAAATCTTGCTGGAAAAAGTCACGTGCGGGTGTCAGAGGGTTGTGGGTGGTTGGGGCGAGAGGTGGTGGTGGAGTCAGGATCAGTGTGACTGTCGGAAGGACACCCAGTTGTTGGAGGCACCGCGCTTCACGGACCGTGCAAGGGTGGTCTAAAACAAGTAAACTTCAGTTTCGATTAATATATAAAATAAGGGTGAGCAACTGAAATCAAGAACTTGATTATAATGGAACTGTAAGAAACTTTATTGAATTTATATACGGTATCCTCTTATTCATAGACAATTTTCGTTAACATTCGTTACGACGACAATTGCTGGCTTTGAATCTACATGCCCTTCACGATTGCAAATTGCCTTTTCTACATTCATCCAGTGCACGTATTCTTCGTTTAATGTGCTGGTCTACATTATTGAAATTAACTAAAATACAGCAATATCCATACACTTTTTCAAAAACCACTATGAGGTCTTTTAATAACCATAATATAACCGTTATTTTTGATAGCAAGTTCTAGGCTTAAAATGGCGCATCTTAACAAAAAGAAAGAGGGCGATAGAGTACTATTTTTGGGGTCGCAATACTGTCCAATTCCGTTTAGAAGCGACGATGCACGCCTCGAAAGAATAATGATGTTAGCATATTGAATTCATAGACTAAACGATTGGATTGAGCTCATGTAAAAGTTTAACCTTATTCAATCATAAGATATAATTATGCTACGTGGCTATGTAATGGAGATGTATTTTTAGAATTAGAGGCAAAGAGCCCCCCAAAGAGAGAGAGATGGATGATTTTTATAACAGGTATTCTATATGTATATTCTATATCTACATATTCATCGTATGTTTAAATGTCTTAAATCACTTTGCTACGTGGTAGTAATATCTCGCCATGTAATTAATTAATCGGAAAGAAAAATTGTGACGATTTTATATTCTGAACGTTGAAAGTCTTACCTATTAATTTCTATCATAAATTACACTATTTTACTTATGTGCCTAATATTATGTTAATAATCCAATACAAAGTATTTTCCAAAATACTTTGTATTGGATTATTATTAGATAGATTATTATTATATAATTTATTTCGGAAATTCACCAAACATAAGCCATCCGCCTTGAGCTACTGGATGCTTCATAGTTAACGATTTTGTCACTTCTGCAATTAGGAGCGGCGAAATGCACCCCGGCACGTACTTATCGCTCTGCGAACGTGGTGAAATCAATTTAACAATTTATCGATAAAAATACGCAAGCGTACAATATCGGTAAACAATATACTTGCCCTTTCGTAACGGTCCATCACGCAGCGACGTGTTATTACAAAGAAACCGAGATCTTTAATCAGGTCTTTAGCAATGCTTTTTATATCTGAGACGATAAGAAAAGTGTAATTTAATAATAATTTTCTTTATAAACGCCTGCTTTTGTGCCCGTGGGCACAAATGTAGAAATTTTTCGATACACTAGTAATTAAAACCAAATGAATTTGACGAAAACCTATTTCTATATAATACTAGCAGTTACCCGCGACTTCTCTCACGTGGAAATATATTAAAGAATACTGATATTTTTTTTAAATAAAACAATTGTTCGAATTGCGACAACTTCTTATGGATTCTTAAAAGTAAATATTAAAACAGGAGGCGTATTACGGTAATCACGTTTGTGACATGATTTCTAAACATGGATGCTTCATCTCAAACTTAGGTACCTACTAGGGCAAGAAGTTTTAAACAATGTGGAATCATGGGAGCAATCAGGTACTTAAGTTTTTCTGCCTAATATTTAATACTTATAAGAATATAGTAATCTTACCAGACATCATTAATTAAGCATTATAGCAACGGTATAAAGATATACCGTACATTGAAATTCAAAGAATGTGCTAAATACTTTTGTGTACATGAAAGTATTGACCGAAACCACTGCCTTTAAAGCTAATGATGATAAGCAAATTCATGCTGGCAGCATATAGCAACCTCAATTGACATTCTTTGAATCTCTGTAAAACATAACATTAACAGTGATGGCGAACCAATGGCACGCATGCCATTAAGGGCACGCCGAGCAATATTTTAAGCAACGTAACATGACGATTAATTGGTTTGAAATTAAAAAATTAACATGCAGAACAATATTTGCCAGCCTAGTAGACATGGATTAATTTTGAAATTAAAAATAAAGAATAGCTAACTTTAATTTGTTAGTTGATAAGGCTCAAAATTTTTAACAAATTCAAGACTCTGATAATAGAATATAGATTAAATAACGACTCGATTAAACCATTTAAAGAAAATCTGTTCAACGTATGTACAATATAGTACATCTTGAAAAAAAGCCTGGCTTATGTTATTATCTATCTTAGAGAAAAAGTCAACGATTAATTATTTAACCATTTGACGATAAATCTAGTTCCAATTTCTGCTAAATAAACATTTGAGTTGAAGTATTTATTATTATTCATCATCATCACTCCAGAACTCAGAATCCACGGTCTCTACTTTACTGTCAAATTGACTTCTATCTTTTGACTACATAAAGAGTGTGGGTAGACTACATATTAATATTATCAATATTACCAATCACATAATCAATATTTCTCATGGATCCTCATCACAGTATAGAGATTCTTTAGAAATAAGTTGGTACTGTTGCATTGATCCATACATCAATGACTAAAATCCCATGTAAGAAGCCAGCTGTCACGTCGAAGGAAAATTAATCCATTTTCATTCTAAGATGAGATGGGATTGTGCGCCATAAAAATTTCAATAGTTAAAATGGAAACGGATATTACCAATTTTCAGTTCTGGCGAGATTAATATGATGACTCTATCTGTATCCTTAGCGTTGTGTATTCGGTGGTTGAGAAACACCTTCATATGCTTTAAATGATCTTGAGGCAGGTTTAGCACCAGATCTTGCATCATATCCTGTAGAAAATAAAATACTTTCAAAATGTATATAACTTTTTAAATATGTTTAATAATAATGATGAATGAATGATGAATAGCATTGTTAGCTTTAAATTATATAGAAAACGCCTTTAGATGTTTTATAGCAATATATTACTGACAAGAAGAATAAACAATGTGTAAACATCGTGTTCAAGTAAATAAACAAATTTGTTATTATATATTTATGTATCTTATGAATTAGGTATCACATCGTTATTTCCGATTTCCTTCCTACTGACCTACGGAAACACAAAATGTATGGCTGCTTTGCGCAAAAATAACTTAATAATTAAATACCTTGAATAGTTTATACAGCCTATATTTTTCTAAATAAGGTATAAATGTATTCGGTATTTGCAGTGGCCGCTTAGTTGCATCGGTTTCTGCCATTTTATATCCTTCTTTATAATAATAATAACAATTTGACAGAATCCTGAAGTCAAATTAAATTGTATCGTTATAGAATTTAGACAATACACTGTTTTCGTATCTAAGAAATAGGTTTTAATATAATAATTGAAACCCTTTCAATGTTACGCGTCCGGCTGTGACTTATACAAATTTAATAAAAACATTAATTCTATCCATTAATAGTTAACGATTATGCTTTTCTCTATCTTTAACAGTCCCCAACTATTAAGGACCGGACAAGTAGAAGGACAAGTCAGATGCTCAGTGACTATAACTCTTACAAATGCATAATATACATTGATCTTTGCTTTAATTTTAATTAATATTGCTACAATAATGAAAGACATGTAATTATATACCTTCGTTGAAATGAATTTGAAGGATAAGAAGACTCTTTAAATAAACCTCTTTGGCTGCGATATAGACAGGTATTGCAATATTCACAACTACCGCCCTCAAAATATCCCCTTCGCCCCTAAGAACGCATTCGAAGCAAGATTTTCATGTCTGTTCAGAGCAACTCAAATGAAAGCGTTTTAGGTACCACAAAGGTAAAACCTGACTTTACATTGAGATTAATTTAAGAAAATTGAGTTGAAGCAAAGAATTTCCACAAACTGATTTTCCAGATGTAAATGTATGCAATTGTTATAGTAACTAGTAGACTTTGTTATAGTAACTACATTAGAAAAAGACAAAAGCCTCTCTGGATGATATCTCAGTTCTTTTTCATTTGAACTATGCGTGAGAATTGGGAAGTTCTGTTATTGTATCCTGTAATATATATCCATGGGTAGTATGTTTTATGGAGAAGACGAACGGTCACGTTACTAAAAAATAATAGTATGCCTTTATGGCAAATCCTAATTTATTTGAAAATTATAATTGAATTGAATTATATTATAATTGAAATGAAATTGAACATATTATTACATACATTTAAAATTTTATGCCTGATTCTGACAGTTTAAAGTTGCGATCAGCTGACTGTCAAAATGTTAGGTTATGTTTTGATTTGTAATAATTGAAATATAACATACACTGAGAAGATATTGCTGGATTTATTCGGTTAATTGTTACCGCATTCATGGATCAAGGGTCAGTTTAATTGATAACTGATGACGCTATTGCGTACATTATATGCTATGAGGATCAGCCAAAGTAAAATTTGTTCGCGTGGACATTAACGCCAAGGCCGTTTTTTGCTTGAAAAGCAATTTAAATCAGTTTCCTATATACTTATAGCCAGTTTGCCGATGTCGGTTGTTAGTTCATGTCGTAATTTACTTGTTAGAGGCTTTATAAAATGTCCAGTAACTTTAGCTACGAGGTTAGTATTTTATTTTTGTAAAAGTTGTGCTATTAAATACTTTATCAAACGTATACGCTTTTGTTTATTAAAGGATAGCAAATATAAATAGTTATTGTTTGTTAAGATAATATTGATTTTTTAATCATATAATTATAACATTTTTCAGGAGGCTGTAAAAAAATTAAATTTGCTACAATCGAATAAATCAACTATAGACCAAATAAGAAGAGACATTAAGTTGGGTCAAGTGAGTATATTTAAATATTAATAGTGAAACTTTGATAAAAAACAAACATTAAAGCAAAAGCCTACATTTATTTTCAATGTTAACGTAAAAGTTCATAAATACATAACACACTCCAATAATGAAATTCACTAGCCACTTTTTTTAATAAGATGAGCTTGTAAACTTTAAATAATTTTGATTTGATTGTTAGGGACTATAAAAAATAACAGTAGTCAGTGGGCCATGAAATTGTTAAGCAAAGTATAGTATTATTCTTGTATCTGTAAGAAACTGTATAGAAAAACATTATTATTTTATCAAAAATATTAATATGCTCTTTTATTTTACAGAAATGCACAAATTTAGAAGATATGGAAAGATATTTATCCAGGACAGGGGTAACATTGACCATGTTGGATCAGCTCTCTATTATACATGTAGCCGGCACAAAGGGCAAGGTGCTTTAAAAATTGTTTCATCTCTGTTGATTTATATGATATTGTATTGTATGATGCTATCAGAGTTGTATTAAACACCATATATTGTTTGATTACAAGGTAAAATAAACCATACCTCATAAAACCATTAATTAAAGCATTGCCGTTCTAATAAGGGCTCAACCAGTGCAATGTGTGAGGCTGTTCTGCGACAACATGGGTACCGGACAGGGTTTTACTCCTCCCCTCATCTGGTGGCTGTCAGAGAACGCATACGCCTTGAAGGCTGTATTATTAGCAAGGAAGTCTTTGCACAGTACTTTCATGAGGTTTACGACTGTCTTTTGGCTACACAGGTAATAATTCGCAATTTCTATTAAAACTGAAATGTATAGCAGTGTAGAGGCTTTTGTTTACAAAAAATTTCGAATATTTATTCATTTCTTTGGCATTAAAAATCTTGTCTTAAAACCAAGTGGCATAATTTTTTTTTTAAATATTATAAATGTCAAATATTCTTAAATTATATCGTTTAATTTTATAGGAAATAACTAAGTACTAACAATTTTAACCTTTAAGATTGTTCAATACAGTTAACACATCTGTGTTTTTGTTTAGAGTTATAAAGGTGACATGCCCAAATATTTCGCGTTCCTAACGGTGCTGGCCTATAACATCTTTTTAAAGGAAAAGGTGGATGTGGCTGTTGTTGAAGTTGGCATAGGTGGTATTGTTGACTATACAAATGTAATAAGGTAAGATAATTTAATATTACATACCAATGAAAACCATATTGTTTGTCACATGTTTTTATACCTTGGTCAAAATAAAACATATATTGATAAAATGCCATGAAAAATAGAATAAGAAAAATGTGTTTCTTAATTTTTTTTTGAATAATGAGTTTTGAAATAAACCAAAAGGTTGTGGATTGCTGCTTACTAGTTATTTATCATCTCAAGGTCATGTTACCTTATTTGGACAATATTTTATATTAGAAAACATTCTGATCAAGCAAGAAATAGCATTACTGTATTTTTAAAATGATAATCATTGTTAACAGGCAGGTACCAGTTGTGGGTATAACTGCACTAGGATTAGACCACACCTCGATTTTGGGAGGGACCTTAGCTGAGATTGCAAGTGCAAAAGCGGGAGTGATGAAGCCAGGATGTGAAGCTTACACCGTCCAACAGCGGATGAAGCAATGGCTGTACTTAAAGCTACCGCAGATGTCATTAAGGTGTGTATATTACTGCAAGACCCAATTAGTTTTTTTTAGGATTACCAATAGCTAATAATTCATGTAAAGGTGTAGAAAGCATTTCTCTTATTTTTTTGTTACTCAGTACTACATCATTGCTTTAGTTCACAATGTTTACAAAAGTTCCATTATTTATTTGCATTTGGTAAAGTCAAAAAAAGGCCTGCTACAATGTTAATAGCTTATAAATATGTTGGAAATAAAACTTTATAAATTATGTAACAATTGTTGAGTATTTATTTTAGTTACATATGTATTAAACTAAACACTGGTAAACTGAGAAGTTATTTTGTTTATTTTTATCATTGACATTTTTCAGTGTCCATTGACAATTGTTCCGGAGTATAAACAATACACATTCCAAAATGGTCTTAAAATACAACTCCCTGTTGATGTTGAGGCTTACCGTACAAATGCCTCGCTAGCCATTCAGCTTGCACATGCATGGATGAGGAAAAATAAACAAAATATTCAGACCCAAATTGAAGTAACACAAAATGGAACAAATACTATACAAAACAACACTATCTTAAGACTTCCAAATGAAACTATAAGGGGTTTATCTGGTTGTGAATGGCCAGGGCGGTACCAAATAGTGAAAACTGACTATTCTACATTCTACCTTGATGGTGCTCACACAGGAGAGTCCATGGAAATATGTGCAAGCTGGTTCCAAAGCAATAGTTTGTAAGTATTATTGGTAACTGCTTTATATTTCTTTGAATGCAAGTGTCTTTGGCCTAGAGGCCCAAATTGCCATGTGGGTGAATACAAACAATATATCCGTAAATTTTAACTTTATAAGTACTTTGCAATTAATTTCAGAATGCATACAAATTTAAAGTATGTTTTCAAACATATGACATATTAATTGATACTAATTAGTAAGGAAGATTGTCTTGTTGTTTTCACATTAGAACTTAAAAATAACCAAGCAAGTAAAATTTTCCATATAAAAAGAGACCATTTAGTCTATTTTAATACAGAAAGTGTGACTTATAATCTTAAACAGCTTTTTTTTTCTAAATATTATAATGGATGTTTATGGAATGATTAATAACAACATGATCATGTGATAATTGAGAAAATTACACTACGCTAAGACAAAGTAATAAAACAAGTATGTATATACACTTAACCACTATATTCAAAAATTTTAACATCAAATGTTTTAGGGAACCATGAATATTTTTTATTTAAATTAAATTAAAATATGAATAAAACAAAATTTTTTCAGATTTAGTTTTAGTCAGATGTTGAATCACTGCTTAAATAATAGTGATAAAAAACAATTTAATATGTTTATCACTTACATTACAGTCTAGTTTTTAATATGCCATAAAAAAAATTCACAATGTTTACAAAAGTTCCATTTTTTATTTAAAGCTTCAGCTTAAAATTTGCTGCCCAGTTAACCACTCAACAATAATTAAGTACTGTTACAGTTCAGCACCAATCATAAGAATAATTTCAAACAAACATTTACTCAATAGTTAGTTGGGTATCATTTACATCCAAGAGTCTATCAATATCCGTCAACCATGCTATTAGACGGTCCAAATAGCCGCCGTCTTGTTTATAGCTTAGCAGTAAAAGCTGCAAATGTTGAAATGCAGTCTGCTGCTCTAGCAGATTATGCAGCCTTTGATCTCTGAATGATAACAGTTTGATAAATACAATGGCAATTAGGGTCCACTGAATAGGCTTAAACATTATATTATTTGCTTTCAATTTAAAGGTGTTTATAAGTAAACGCACATCTGAACTGATACTAAGTGTTGATAAGTTAAGAGAGCTCAATATATCAGGTAGGACTTTATTTAATGCTCCCAAACAATTCTCCTACGCAGTGCATTTTGTGAATTTTTATCCACTAAAGGTAGCTGCGTTGGATTGTCATCATCTTTAGATTCTGTTTAGGAATGTCTGTTACCTCTGCTTCCCGTATTTCAGTGTCACCAGATAAAAATGCTTTCACTTTTAACTGAATATTCTTGCTTTCCTCTTGTAGTATAGAATAATCGGGTAAAGGTTTCATCTCTCTTTGTAGGGTCTGGGAATCATTCTTCCTATCTTCTAGCTCTAACATATTTAACTTTCGACATAAGGCTTGGTATTGATCATACTGAGTTTGAATTGTAGAAAATACTCTTAGCATAATTGTTTAAATACTCTTTAATACATTCCCCTTTGTCAGCTACCATTTCTTTTACTTTATTTTCACCAAATATAAATATCAGGGTATCAATAGTAAACCAATCTGCTAAACATTTCTCAACTTCAATTGTTACTGCTATTACAGAAGGCTGCTTTCTGTGTAATGGCTTTTTAACAGATAAAGTGTTTGTTTTTACAGAATTAATTTGCGGTGCATTTAAAAGAATAGGATCTATTTGTTTTTCCGACTTTTCAACAATTTCACCGACTATATTTAAAGGATTTGGTGTTTGCTTATTGGACTTTAATTTAACATTGCAGATTTCCAGTTTACTGTCTATCTTGTCATTTGTGTTGAGCATCTTCAGATTCTCACATATATTGTTTGTATTATTTTTCTGTTCTTCTATATTTGACATTGTATTAGAAGTAATACCAAGTTTTATTATTATCATAATTTTCAATATCCTTTAAACTAGCTCTAGTAAAGTCATTGATAGGAGTAAACACTTGTTTCTCTGGCTTGACCTCTACTCTCTCAATCATAGAAAGATCGACCTCTTGTCCAAGACTACCAATTGTATCCAAAGGTAATAAATGAAATTGTGGAATTTCCTCATACTCCCGAAACCACAATGGGCTGGTCAACATTTGTTTTTTTATATGCATTGCAGATTTATAACAGCTATTGCTACAGAAGTTTTTTCGCACTGTGATGTCGTAGACTTTATTTTTTTTAATAGATATCCTGTACTTTTGTTTTGGTATCTCCTTTTCAAGTAATAGCTTTTGACACGGTGGGTAACCACAAAGATGTACTATACAGCGTTCTTCTATTATATCGTCAAAATGACACTGATTTATTTCTGGTAAACATTGCAAAAAATACGTTTCAGAAATTTCTTTTTCAATTAAACTTTCAACAATAGCCTGAGCTTTAGCGTTACATTCTCGTTTTTTTACTATGGCTTGTCTTATTTGTTCTTTGGTCATTTCCTCAATTTTAGTAGGCTTTTTCTTTTGTCTCACGTCCATATTTTATTAAAATACTTTAACAAATGATTCCAATAACAAATTAGTTTTAACTGTCACACTGACGTATTTCGCATGCAATTTTTTACTGCATGAGAAATATGTCAATGCATTCCTTTCCAACCTCAATATTTATATTATTATGTTTTTCAGATTGCATGAAAAATGTTTAATATTTAGCGCTACTGGTGACCGCGATGCTGAAATTTTATTGAAACCGTTAATCCGTGTGGGATTTACATCGGTGTACTTTGTTGTTCCAACAGCAATTAAGGAAATGAACCAGAAAAATGACAATTATTCTATCATGGAACATCGTGACCTGATTGTTAGATGTCATAAAAACGCTGAAACCTGGAAAAATCTTAGTAGCAATACACGAATTACCAACGTCATGATGTTTGAATGTGTTAAAGATGCTTTAAATGATATAAAAGCGACTAAAATCAATAAATCTATATTAATAACAGGATCGTTACACTTAGTAGGAGCGGCACTGTCCATAATCGACCCTAATTTAAATGAAGATTAAATCGTATTAGTACATTTAATGCTTGTGATAAATTCATTGTTAGCTATTTCACGTAAGTTTTAATTAGTGTAATAAAATTGATTTTATAATATATATTTTACAAATATATTTTCATTTTATTTTACCTTAATTTTATGTCGTGTGTCAAAGTGACAGTAGTAAAAACAAATAAATAGATTGACATAACATTGACAGTCCTAAATGTTTTACTTTTTTAGTTTCTAGTAATAATTTGCTGTTAGTTGTGTGACTTTACGATGATGAAATTTTATTTTTGAAGTAATTTATATTAATGAAAGTGATTTTTAAAGTCCTAAAAGACTCTATGCTGATTACAGTATTTTTCCTGTCTTGATATCGTAAATTTATCGATTTGTTTGACTTATGTATTTGTGTTCTATTTATTCCATTTGTAATTTATCGTATTGATAACGATGCCGTTATCAATTTATATATTGGTAAACGATATGTAAACAGACAAACAGGATGGGCCTCTACATAGTTGTTACCTACACTGTATGAGGTATGTTGATAAAATGTTTTTAAATATATAAATAATAATACGAATAAAATTATTATATTTAATGATAAAGAGAGATAAGTAAAAGCGAGGAGACTATGACATACATTTTAAAATACTGAAAATTATAATATATTAAAAAAAAACTTGCTAATTTCATTCATTAAATTTGTCTGTAAGCATTCATGACTTTGATGCATTATGATTTAAGTTTGCTATTGCATCATTGTTAAGGGAGTTATATTTATTACTCAAACCATCTTCAACATGTAACCTCCTCATCTAATGGTTAATTATATTCAGGCATCCAGGGCAGTATTTGGGAATGTCAGTATTAACAATAAATATGAGTGCTCAAAGTTCTTGCCTTCAGAATTTTAAATAATTTGCTAAAAATAGTGTTAGTTCTAACACAGTAATCTGCTACTGTGATAACACAGTAATCTGCTAATGAGCAATAACAATGGTTATGTTCATACTATACATGTAGCTATAAATGCGGTAAAGGTAAAATTATATGAAAAGCTAACTTATTATGAGCAAACCAAATAAAAAATTATAGTTATAAATAAACAATCTTGACTACAACAAGTTCAAATTAATTTAGTATTTGTATAAACAAATCAATTGTCAAATTTGGTCATGCAATATGTAACAGCAGCTAAACATACAATACAACATTAGATCAATACGGGGATATTGATCAAATGTTGTATAGTTAAAGTTATGGTGTTTCATAAATTGGTCAAATTTGAATCTAGTACTTATTAAATTTAGAATTAGTTAAAGTTAGGTCCTTTACGGGGACCGTCTAAGTGGTACCACCAGGTTGCCTATTTCTACCTACAAAGCAGTAGTGTGAAAACGCTATTGTGTTCCGTTGGAAGGGCACCTGCAGCTATATTACTGGGTAAACAGACTTAAATCTTATGTGCACGGTAGCATGCGCAGTTGGTGATACCGTATGCCAAGTCATGGGAGTCGTTGACCACTTTCCACCAGGTGGCCCGACTGCTCGTCTGCCTGCGTATGCAAAAAAAAATTGTTTTATGTAAAGCGTTTGTTTTGGAACATTATAATTATTGCTTAACAGCTTTGCTTATAATGTCAGTCAATACAATTTGGTCCCCGCCATGAGCTATAAGGTATAACATAAATTGCATGTCTTGATTGTGTAACTTGTTCATTTTAAAAGTCTGTAAAGCTTTAACATTGTATTAGACTGTTCACATGAACACTTGGCCTTGATAGTTCTATGTTATCTTATAGTCAAGTTTTCTGTTTGATCATTTTGTAGTTTCGCATTTATTGCCTTTCCTTGTTTTATTGTTCGAATCCGGTTGCTGTAGACAGTCTGATGACAGACCGCCCTGTGCGCATTGATATCTTTTTTACTCTTGCAGCGGCAGTTCAGTTCGTAGAAAGATGGGTTATCGTTGTCGGCGCTTTCTTATATTATTTCAATATTAAAATTATTGACGATATTTTGTTTAGAGACATTATTCTTTTATTTGCTAAATGGATACATAGATTATTTAAGGGTGTAAGTTTCTTTCCGTCTAGGTTCTTTTTAGATAATCAAAAAAATAATGTATCATATTCATCATCATAATTAGATTTCATCAGTCCACTGCTGGACATAGGCCTTTTCCAATGAATGCCAATATGGCCTAACCCGATAATTATTTTTGTCACTAATTCAGGAATGTCGACATTAGATCACATGGCTTGGGCATACAGCGGTGATTATTTAATTGCAGCGACATCACAATTCAATATAAGCATAATCATGCACCAGAGTCTATTTTGAACAAGCGATAACTATATACTATACTATTGTCTCTTCATTTGTTTATGATAATATGCATGCATGAGCCGCATTTGATTCGTCTTAGTTTATCCGCGCACGTTTCTTCTTGTTTTTTATTTTGTTTAGGATAAAATAACAGTCTGCTCGTTCTATAAGTTACAATGTAGTCGTATTAAAAATGTTGTGTTTTATTTCTTTTGACGGGGAGTCGAACGTTTGCGAATCCCTTTTAATCGTTAAAAGTTTGTTCGAATTGCTTTAAAGCAATTTTTTTGAGTGGTATCGGTGTTTAGCAAAAGTTTGTAAGACATGAATTATCTGTTAACATATCGTTAATATAGTACTTGTGGGTATTTAGAGGTCCCTACCGTAGAATATTGTGCCTAAGTGAGTGTGATGTATAAAGAAAGTTTTTAATTAGGTTTCAAGTGTCTTACTAACTTTACTAATCGGTATGTAAGCTTAGGTTGATTACAGATTAAATGGTTTATGACCACATAACAATTTAATGCATTTTCCGACTTTTGTTAGCACCTATTATTTCAGTCGTAAGATTTTGTTATTCAGCTTGCTTTTCGTAACGTTATGTGGGCTATACGTATGTATACATAAAGTTTACTGACAGATTTTTTTCCGTCTATCTGTAATGCGATCGTGCAGTAAGTATAAAATTCTGCCAAAGTAGCTTCCGTGAAAATTTAAGTTATGGGTTCTCATAAGTTATTAGTATACGTCTGAAGTATTTTTTTTTTCAAATAAATTTAGGGCATCGGTGACTACTTGGCCGAGCTGCTAGTCTACCTGCGTAGTAAATTTAAAAATAAATTGATAAAATGTCGATCGGACTTTGATACAAAGCTTTGTCTCTTTCCATTCTAATTTGCTAAAACGATTGTTTTAATAGACCATCGCTAGATGAGCCTGTGCCACCATGATGCACATGTGGATGTGGTTCGGCTACGACCTGGGCGAGTTCCTGTTCCCTGGATTGGAGGTCAGCTCCCGATGGGCGTTCGCGCTCACCTGGATCGTGCTGTTTTTCGTGGCCTTCCTCTTTGAGGGCTCAAAGGTGAGAGCATCAGCTTATGTATGATTGGTATTGTTTTTATGCGCTGGTAAGTTTGTATCGGTAGAAATACGCCTATGTATTTGTAGTTTGTGTGTTAGATAACGATTGTTCAATAGCACCTTTGATAGCTAACGTGAGAGTCACGGTGCTTTTTCTTATTTGGGATTGATAACTCGAGATACTGCCTACATAGCCCTAAACCACATATACCCGCGCGTCGGATGGGGATGTAAAAGTCGGTCCACCCACTAACCCGCATTGGACTAGCGTAGTGGGATAAGGTCCAAAAAACCCCTAATGGATACGGGTGTATTGGGTGAGGCCTATGTCCAGCAGTGGACTAGCACAGGCAATAGGTTCATAGTTGATCTCCTGTAGGTGGTGAAGTGAAACTTAACACCGCCAGCTACATGTTATTGGAAGGTGAAGAAACTATGGAATTAAAGATATTGATTTTGCAGGTATACCTGGCCAAGGTGCAGCGTGAAGCTCATAAGAAGCTTTATCCGTACAGATCAGATGAAAGGAGGAACTTGTTGTGTGAACGGTAAGGAAATGATCCTAATTATACTGATTTTTTTGTAATATTTATCTGTAAAAACTTTACTTTACCATGAAACATTAAGCTTTCATTGTTTTTGTTCATATTAACATTCTAGTTTTCGACGTGTATAATATTGATTTGAGAATTCAATAGTATATGATTTTTACGATTTCTGTGTCGCGCGGTTTTTATATAATTATTTGTTTATAGACTTACTTAATCAAATTTTTAATAATAATTATGCACCTAAGAACGCTCTAAGAATATACGTAAAACGTATTAATGAGGTAACCTGTAAACAATAAAAAAAATTCTCTTTTATTACCTACTAATATTATAAATACGAAAGTAACTGTGTCAGTGTGTCATCCTTACCGCCTATACTACTGAAACGATTTGATGAACTTTGGTGTATACGCAGAGTAGAATCTAAGAAAGGAAATTATTATTGGGCTACTTATTATTGGGAAAAAATATATGAAACTGTTGGAATGGGCGATAAACGTTTGATTGGAAATTGTTATGAAACTTTGTGACTCATTAAAGACACATGCAATTAATACAATATTTTTATTGTACTATACATTATATTAGAACACACATCGCTATACCATGCGGATGAAGTCGCAGGTACCTACTATGTATGTATTAGTATAGAATTATAGATATGCTAGATGAGTAACAAGTGTACCACTGATAACTGATAAACACAGACGAAAAATATTCTGATAATAGAAGATATAAGAATACATTATAAAATAAAATTACTTTACGGATTTTATCGCGTTTATTTTACATTTTAAATTCTCGACGTTTCGAACACTTTCCAGCGGCCGTGGTCACGGGGTAGTCTACCCCGAAAGTGTTGAAACGTCGGGAATTTAAAATGTAAAATAAACGCGATAGAATCCGTAAAGTAATTTTATTTAATAATGTATAATATTCGCGCAAGCAATAGAAATAATTAGATATGATATATATTATATACGGGTACCGTTCTAGTCAATTATTGACAAGCAAGAACGTTATATTATACATATCAAATTCACTATTTTACGATTGGATTTTGAAGATTATAGATCAAATTATGTATTCCATAAACGGCTTAACCCACGTGAAATCGGTATTGGTGGTTAGTGCGAGACGGAAAAGCGACCGTGAAGTTATCCCACTCGTTCTCCTCCACACAACATCACTATTTAAAAATGTATTTATTGCTTTTCTAAGTAATATCCGCGAAATTTGACACATTTCTTCATACGATGGAACCAATCATTGACGCAACCATTCCATTCGGTCAACACACTTATTTAGTCCAGCCCTCGTATAGGTTCGATAGGTCCGAAACTAGTCGGCACCAATACCGATTTCACGTGAGTTTAGCCGTTTATAGAATAGTACATTATTAGTGCAATGTCATACGAAAGTTTTAGTTGTGTAATACTAGATCCACTCTATCTCATTCTGGATCCATTTTCTCATTTTGGAAGCGTCGGAAATAAATATACATACCTTACTAATTCTAAAACTAATTCGAAAAAATCCGTAAAATGGTGGTATTGTACCTATAATGATCGCATAAATTAGAAAAATAATTAAGCAATATTATCCTCCAATAGCCTCCAAAACCACACGTGATTCTGGTATGTAGATGTAACTATACACCAGAAAGGCATGTGGTTTATAATAAAATTTTATATCAAAGTTATGTATAACACAATTATGGGATACGTCCACACTCACAAATTTTGTTATTCAACATTTTAGTAGGATCACATTTATGGGGATTTTTTTTAATTTTATTGTCATTGCATTTTTTTGTTCTGTTCTTGAACCATTATCTATATATTATACTGAACGGGACTCGCATGTAAGTTTTAGCGCCTTGTCTTGTACTCATTGTTACCAACCGATAACGCAACAAGGGTTGCCAACTCTTTTTTATAAGAAATGAAGTATATTCACGCCTATAAAGAATATTAAACAGGGTGTTAGATAAATAGGCAGTGTTTTATTTATTTAATTATTTTTAGAGGCCGCTGCTTAAAAAAATAATAGTTTGTGTGAGCGTCTAAGCATAACACATATTAATGATGTGTTGTATACTTTACTTTTGTTCAACAGTATAAAGTTCAAAACAGTATAGTTGGCAACCCTATATACCACCGCAAACATTCGCACGTTGAGGTTGCTTAGGCAACCAATTGTATGAGTAGTCGTTACTCGCGACGTTTTAATTGTATCATTGCTTTAACAGAACCCTTCACTGTTTGAAACATTTGAAACGTTTAAAAAATCTAATTATACATATATTCGTTCAGTTTGTGACATTCATAAAATTAACGTACGTAAAGCTGGTAATGAGAAACTCATATTTTTGCAACATAACAAAATTTCATTACATTATTTTACGCTCTTGCACAATATTAAAGTTAAACATTTATTTTAAGTATAGCACACTTTCTCCTTTTTTAAAACTAATGGCGTAAAATATTCACAACAGAAATCTGTGAAATATTCAAAAAAGAAATCGGAGAAGATTTTTAGAAGAAAAAAACACGCGAAATGTATTTTATGGATACGATATTGTGTTTTACTATGTCGTTGACTTTTATAGATTCCTTGGATGAGAAGAAAATGCTTTAGTAATCTTTATAAAACACCTCCAGTGCCTGAAAGTTTTCGAATGTGCTTAGAAACTCTTAGTATTAATGTTTTAAAATGATACCGCTTTTTGGCCGATTGTGTAGCTTATTAAAAAGCTAGGAAGGACAAAAATACTAAATGAAGCTATATAAACAATGTTTATAGCATTGAAGGAACAAATTGTATACTTATTCAGTTAACTTATAAAGATTCGTTTTTATCGCTACAGAGGGAACGGCATCCGCGTTCACTGATATCGTTAAATTATATCCGTTTAATGCGGTTCCATGCATAATTCATAGGCTATCGGCGAAACTTGTTAGATTGTCGATTGTTGCGTTCGGAATTGTTTTATAACGAGTCCATCGAAAGTTGAAACGGCAAGAAGAATGTAAGAATACGGCCTATTTTCCATAGTTGTAGTAATGTATAAAGATGTTCGAATCAGCGAACGTGATAATAATAATTACGAAAACGACTGTTAATAATCACGTAATTATATTGAAAGTGGATCACTTTCTTATTGACCGACTTCCCAAAAGAATGAGGTAGAAGCGTGTTTTGTTTTTTTATATATATGTTACTCGTTCGACCGTTGCTAGGGGACCGATTTTGGTAATTTTTTAATGATCGTTATAAGCTGTCATTTGGTCCCTTTGTTTTAATAATTTTGTAATAAGTAGTTCAACAGATATTAAAGAAATTAATTTAAAGTGAAACATTGGTCAAAATTGTAATAAAAAATATTCAAACCTCATTTAAGGTCATAAAAAGTAAGTTTATATAAATGGTAATGCATTACAAAAATTCTTCATTCTATATACATAAAACTTGTATTACTCATGTATTATTAAATGAATACCGTAAAAGATATTACAGATCTAAAATGCAGTAACGGAAGTTCGGCTTATATTGCGCAAATAGTTGCTAAATAAGTTGATACTATTATAATAATACTGTTAATGCTAATAATACTGTTGTGAAATAAGTCATATTTTAGTAAAAATTTCATTTGTTTCTCATGCGTACAAGAAAGAAAAATGTTTACAAGTAAACAAGTTAGATAGCGTCTGACAAACTTCTTTCTATATCATGGTACTATAATTTACAATTTAGTGTATATATACGAAAATAGCGTCATAAGTGTTTTCTTAGCGGTTATATATGTGCGCATACTTTTGCTCCAACGCCAAGAAAATCTAGTGTTGTTGAACCCTCGACACTTGTTCTTGGGCTGTACAATACACTGATTAAATTGTTTTTGTCGTTCACTAAGGTACCTATACAAATAAATAAATGCATAATACCTTCTGTTGCTTACGCACGTACTTCACATGATAAATTAAACAATTGTACGTATTTTATCGCGTTTAGTTACTTCATGATTATCTAAAATTATGCCCCAAGTTATAAACCCTTGTCCCTTGTTATGTTGATGTGTTATAGGCCCAGTGTCTATATTTAGTCATGGGGCCGACACGCGATAAAATCTATAAAAATTGTACTATTTATATTTTTTTTTTGGTAGAACGACATTTCAATGCAGCTATTTGAATAGTGCCAGTACTACTCGTAAATGTAATTAAAAAAATTATGATTTGTGACATTAATGCAGGTTTTTTTTCTCATATAAGTATTTTATTTGTTTGTGTAGGTAGACGAATATTTAAATGGTTAACGCCATTGGCGGCTTCAAATATTACAAAGAGTTAAATAGTACTCCCCATTAAATTCAATGACATCAACGCCCTGTATAAGGTACATAAACCTATATGAACATATACGTGAACGGTAAACAAAGTAGATGATTTATTTAAATAAGTTTGTTCCACCAATGGTCTAAAAAGTAAGATGATTAATTCGTCGGATGGGCATGGAAAAAGTCGGTCCCGGTTGTCAAGATCATCTTTGGCAGTCGTTATCAGCGGCGGACTAAAGCCCGTCAGAGGCCGGGAGCGAAAGCTGAATAGAGGCCCCCAACCTTTAAACAAATGTTTTTGTCAAGCTTTTTATTCGGTTCAAATTTGTATGTATAAGTATTTATAACTATTTCGTTAAAATCTGACAAGTTAAATTTAAATTTGGCTTAAATTATTTAAGCTTAATAAACATAGGTATGTACCTACAATCATCATCATCATCATCAGCCTGTGATGGTCCACTGCTGGATATAGGCCTCCCCTATTACACGCCTATCCATTAGGGGGTTTTTGGACTGCAACCCATCACGCTGGTCAAATCTGGCAGGTTGGTGGGTGGACCGACTTTTTACATGCACGTCGGACGCATGGATCATGTTACTTTTCAGACAATTGGGTGATCAGCTTAAATTGCCCCCGTTGAGTCCCGCAGGATTCAGACCCAGACCTACGGTTTTTAAGCACAGCCCATACCACTAGGCAACGAAGACAGTTGAACCTACAATATGGAATGAATATGGTGGAGGAAAATAAAATACGAAAATAGAATCAAAGAACAAAAAAAATAACAATTAGAAAAAATAAATCAAAGGTAGTTTTTATTTGAAGTAGATATGAAGTTAATTTTTATGTGTTTTCGTGCCTTCAATTTACTGAACTCTTCAATAACTTCTGTAAAATCAATTTCTTTTGAAATTTTTCTTTCAATTGAAAGCAGGGCTATATTAACCAGTCGCTCTTGACCCATTGTAGATCGAAGATAATTTTTAATTAGTTTAAGTTTCGAAAAACTTCTCTCGCATGATGCAACCGTGATGCAAATGGTCAAAAAGTATTGAAGGATAAGCGATGTACAGGGTAATGATTGACTGAAATCCCATTTTATTATAAATTGTAGGATTTCTTGGGCTGTCCATTTGGCAGCAACACCCATAGTCGTATGGGTTGCTTTTACATGTCTGCGGTACCTTTTAATTTCTTCCAAAATTTGCTCCTTATCAAATTCACTATAAAGATTTATTAAATTATCAACTGCTATAGCCAGAGCGTCATCTGAAGCATAAACTTTGATTCAATAATTTGGAAAATATTATTGATTTGCTTCATAGCCTCGTAACGTGTCGACAATTCTTGTATAAATCGATCTATGCATTCAAACATTGACCGTCTTATTTCTTTTGAATTGTTAATCCAACACCAGGAGCTAATTCACCGCATCGTTCTTTTTACCTTCCTTCTTCCTCGTTTCTCTATGTCGATGTCCATATCAATGCATTTTTGTGCCAAAAGTAACAGCATTGTCCACAATGGTGTTTCGTTCTTTCACTAAATACTCATTCAGAGCTTTTAGTTTAACGATTCCTATATCAGAGATATATCCTATATTTCCTATATCCTATATTTTGGGAGACTGCAAATATTGCTGAACTAAATTTACTTCCTCCAGTCAGAAAGCCAAAAGTGTATATAGGGTTAAAAAGGTAAAATTACAAACAGCCAGGCAGGACAAGCTTGCTCCTGATCTTGTATCTAGATTTGCCTTTGTTGGATCTTGACAATGCTCCAAACTACTTATAATTGTCTCTATGTTTTCTTTTACTATTTTTACCTGATCTCGTCATGAGCACTCCAGCAGTATCCGATAAACGGTTTATATTTTTCCAGTCTTTTCTTTCAGTAATTGCCATCTCTGTGTAGATGATGAAAAAACGAATACAATTCCTCTACAGTTCCAAAACACGTGACGCTGGAAGGAACACTACAAACCATGAACGCCACAAAAGATTCAAGGAATGATTAGAACAGGGACTGACAATGCTTTTGGATTTATTTCTCGGATTTTTCGTTGCACCCTCCATGGATACTGCACATTGACGCGGCATTGTCGTAACCTTGAGCCCTGCACAACCGCAATATATAGTCCATCCTTTTTCAGCTGTTGCTGAATGTCTTTGAACATATCCTCAGCAGTTTTCCAGATATCAAAAAAAAAACCCAGGAAAGATTCCCGTACTTCCACAATGTCATTTTCTATATGAACGAATCTAATGATTTGACTCATTTAGTCTGTTTTACTTTCGTCAGGAGTGCTGTCAAAAATTATTCCGTAATATTTAGCCTTTTTAATAATTTTTTGCCTTACATGTTCACCCAAATATAGAATAAATTCATTTTGTATGCCTTTTGATAAATACGATGGTACTCTCTTTGACCCTGCAAGGCCTCTTCTAGGTTTAAGCAATGCTCTTTCAGCACCGGATCATATTTCCCTAACAAATTGTCCTAATTCTAAAAAATTCCCCTGTTTTCCGAAGAACTATCTTCACGGTGGCCTCTGAAAGCAAGATTTTGTTGGGCTAAGAATAACGTGACATCTAAAAGGCGATGTAAAATGTTTCTCCATTTCTTAGTTTCATCGTTAATAATCTTCAAGTTATCTATATCAATAGTTTTATAAGTTTAAGCTCACTGTCAACGTTTTCCATTTTTCTAAGTTTGATAGATGTTCTGAGATGATTCATGCTGTGATATCCTAGGATTTAATTTCCACCACTGACAAAAACCAGAGACAAATTTTTGTGTGTGTTTATCAACCGCATGCGAATAACCGGCAGCAGTAGCAATATAATTTCTTTATTGATGGTGAGTAGCATCCATTCCCTTAAATATTTAGTCTCGTTTAAATGTGAGTAAAACCACTGCAAAGTTAAACAACGATGTGTTCCTTAGTGCTTTCACCTGGTCTTTCCACAGATTCAAAGGTCCGTCTTTTTTTGAAATACTTCACTACCCTTCTCGATAATGGAAATTCTGATGTGCTCTGGCACAGGTATTGTAATGTCAGCATCATTGGATGAGAAGACCTCTAACTTAGCACGTATTCTTCAGCTTCCCGATATTTTTTAATTTATTAGTTTTGTCATCCTGTGTTTCAGCGTCAGTCACATGGATTTTGTATTAACATGACATTTAATAGACTTTTCAACTATGTTTGCTGTCTCAATATCAATGATTTGTACATTTGTATCCCGATTCATCAGTTTGACTAATTTCTTTGGCAACGCAACTTTCTTCTCATCAAAGTTTGAAGGTATTTGGATAAAAGATCCAGCAAGTGCATTTGCCGCTTCAGTCTTTGCTTTTTTACCCTTTCTGAGAACCAGATGGTTGGATTCTTTTCACTAAAAGAAATTAATATAATACATAAACTACTATAACATTGCCTGTTTGTACAACATTGCCTAAATTGTTTATCTTTTTGTATCTACTAAACTACATCTTTTGATTAAATCCTTGAATGGGGTGATTCTAAAATAATAGGCCACGAAAAGAACGAAACGATGAGTGCTAGACTTATTTCGTCTCTTTCTAATCTAAGCCTAAGCCCCAAACGTCATTTAAATAAAAACTTGTCACGCAATTTATGACTCGTAAAAGTTTTTATTTTACTAAATAAAATCTTTTATTTTTAGTTAAAAGATGCATTTACCAATTAAAGATCATCCTTAGAAATAAAGATTTATAGAAATATATAATGAATAGGTAGGCAATATTGTGACACATTTTCTTCACTCTTTCATTACAAATTTGCCTGAGAAATAATTACATTACCATACCATAAAACTAATTACCCATTTCAACAACATAACATTTTTTTTCTTTTTGTTTGGATTTTTGATGCACTCGAACAAAGGAATATCTAGTAAAAATAGATATTCCTGTAGGAAATTTAACGATCTACAAAAAAGTTAAAAATGATTTTTCGCTAAGTTTACTCGTTTAAAAGTTATTCGAGGTTAAAGTCCAACCTCAAATAGTTGATGATAACATTTACAATTTTTTAAAACAAGTCACCTCTTAATAAAAAGTTTCAGCTTAAGGTTTCAGCCCTTAATATTAATATTAACTATAAGAACTGAAAATGTACAAGATTTTTTTTATGTCCATGTCATGTCCAATCTGTATATATACATATATATATATCTGAGTTTTAGAGTTTTTGTTTTATATTTTTTAAGTTTAAGCTGTGACAGACATACCATTTTTTTATTTAAAAATTATATTTTAAGAAATTTTAAATAACGTTTAAATTCATACAAACTATATATATAGATGTGTAAATAAAAATGATCCCCATGAAAAGCTGACTGGATCAATAAGTTACTGAAAAGTACTAGTACTGTGCTAGCAAAAGTTATGAGCACAACATTGCCTAATACTAGAATATAAAAACAAAAGAGAATCTTCAATTCTACACCAAAAAGTGATGCTTACTATTGAAAATGTTTCATTTGAAAATACATACGAAGCTTATTTATTCGAAACCAGCAGCCAAGGCAATGTTGTGATTTATGTCACAACATTGCCTACACACTTCTGGTTAATGTAATTGGCGGTATACATATTTGTTGTATGAATTTAAACGTTATTTTAAATTTCTTAAAAATAATTTTTAAATAAAAAAATGGTATGTCTGTCACAGCATAAACTTAAAAAATATGAAACAAAAACTCTAAAAATCAGACAGAGTTGCAGCAGTTACCGGTACAAAACTTTTAAGAAAGATAGCTGAATAGACTAAAAAAAGTTGTTTGCATAAAAACAATATTTTTGTATTATTAAAAGACTTACTTTCTTTTCCAAATGCCCAGAAATGCACCAGCTCAACTCTAAAATAATTAACTTTTAAATTTTATATAACAGCAAAAATTAAAAAACACTTTTTTAATGAAATTAAAAGATCTTAAGCTCTTATTTTAAGCGGTTAAGATCGTGTTTCTTACTTAAGAATTTGCACTATTACATAAATACACTATTAATTACCAACGTAAAAAAATATATATTTTTAACTTTTTCGACATAAGTGCAATGCAACTGTAGGCGGACAAATGTGATTTATTCACACTTCCTTCATTCAGGGGAAACACCTGCTACAAAGACGGGAATCCCCCCGGAGTATTGGACGCGTTCAGCATAAAAGTTTATTAGTACCATGTAAAAACTTTCGATGGCTGTAGTGGTTTAATCTTGATGAAGTCATGTACCCTTGAAATCATGAAATATTAAGCATATTTTTAAAGTATTTTGAAAAATGCGAAACACATTTGGGGGCCCCCCAAGACGTGAGGCCCGGGGCGAGCCGCCCTTTCCGCCCCCCTGTTAGTCCGCCACTGGTCGTTATACCGAGTCACTGCCATCAAATTGAAAACCAATTCATCCTTAGAATGCAGAGTAACCTTTGGGTTGTGGAGGTCAGATGCCGGTCGTTCTGCGTAACAATTATTATTTACGTAAATCTATATGGATTTGAAACCGACCCCATGTTAAATTGGGATAATGGCTAGGTGAAAGAAGATGTTTTAAAGTAAATGTCATCCGATATAATATAAGTACAATATGTTATATATATATACATATAGCATAAGTATAGATATATATATGTCGTTGCGCTATATCCGTGTTCCGCTATTACAGCACGTGGTCTTAGCGACATTGACACAGTTCTCAAGCGAGCATAGTTCCAAACTTGTGAAGGGAGATAAGAGCTATTATTAATGAAAGCTAGTTTCTAAAAGCAAATCCTTTGTCTAAGAACGTGGTTTTGTAATGTCCGGTAATAATGGAAACATCGGGTATAATTTAAAATTATAAAATAATAAAGCGCGATAAAAGCCGTGAAAACTGTATCATTTATTAATATTGGATTAATGTTAACTCAGATTTCTTCATATATTGCATAGCAAAACTTTTGAACGTTACTTTATGTCAATATTCCATTACTTAAGGTTAATAACTTCCATAACGGAAGATTTAGAAATTATTTAAATCGCCGCTTATTAGAATTACCTAATTACAAATAGAGAATAATAATAGAGAATTATTCTTTTTTTGTTTATTATTTTTTTTGTTTATTATTTTTTACTCATATTTGTCCGCAGTTCAACGCGCGCTCAACAAACAATTTTCACGCAGCGCCGCGTTACGTACGTTATTTTAACTATACCTACATACATAATCATTATGGATTTAGTTAATTACTTACTTATGTAATTTATTTTATTTTATTGTAACATGGTTGCAGTAGTTCTACTAAATACCATCTGTATTTACAATCGGTGGTGTTGCTTTTATATTTAACAATTTACTATTAGTTTCGAGTATTATCCTACCCAGTAGTTAGATTTACGGATAAGGGTGATGGTGCATTTTTATTTTATCATATTTTTTAATTACTCTATGCAGGTAAGCTTACAAATAATCAAAATGTCAAAAACGAAACGAAACTTATTTCTGTATCATATTTTATGTACATTATTACCACAATAAAAAGTGTGTCCCATTTTCGCTTGCGTTATTTTTAATACTGTACCAGAACAAACTGGATATGATATTCGTAAAACGAAAGTGTTGTACAAATCTTTATATACTCTAGTGGCGGTAACCATCAATTCAAACAATCAATGTTCTCATAGTCGATTTCGACTACGTCAGCCGATCTGTATTAGAGACCGACTGCGCAGGAGATCAAATAGTAAGATAAGTGTACGGCGCAGACACAGAGTGCAACTGCGTCTCATTTTTAACTGTCATATTCCGATGGGACGGATAACCGACACGACTGGAGAGAGATCAGACGGAGGATCGACTTTTAACATGCCCATCCGACCCACGATAATCTTCCTTTACAGTCAATCGGGTGACCAGCCCGCATCTATCCCTTAATGAAGTAGGAAACAACTTCGAAAAGCAGTCGAGTCCCCGCAGGGTTCAAATCCACCACCTTATGTTACTAAATCGCAAGCCCATATCACAAGGCTACGGAGTCTTATACGGAAATAGAGTTAAAGCATATTTGGAAACGACCGGTGCATAAAATTAGTTCTGCAATTATACCATACATTAAAATAAACTTGCTTTTCCCCTGTCCTTTAATGTTCAATTCAATGTACATTAAAGGACAGGGGGATAAAAGCATTTGAACCTTAAGGTTTGTTTGAGGCACGTCTAGAGACACATGTTTTTTTTTTTTTTTTTGTTTATCCTTGTTCCCCGGACATGTATGATCTGGGACCTTGTTTGCATTCTTTCTTTTATGCTTAATTATATAATATATTTATTATATAATATAATGTTAATTTTATATTTAATTTTCTTGTCTTATTTTTATACATTTTCTTTACAAGTCTCTTTATACATTACTATTATACTATAATTACTTTACACAATATTCTCTGATTACCGTTTTACATCTTATTTCTATATCTATTTTACAACATTATTTTTCACTTTTATGTACTTATTTTCGTACTCAAATTTTCCAATACTATAATTACGTTTCACAATGTTTTCTAATTTACCGTTTTACATCTTATTTCTATATCTAGCTTACAACATTTTTCTTTACTTCAACTTCTATTGTTCTCAAACACTTATATTATCTGATTTATGCTGCTACATCATTACCATCTTTTAATTTTAATCATTATTTGACAGCTTTTGTATCATGTACATTTTACTGTTTTCTTTTAATTACATTTGTTTTATACATTAATTTCTCTACAAACTATTTCATAGTGACTTTACTTACAACGTGATTCGTCGCCCTCTATTGGTAATTTCTTTTGTGTTTTATATCACATTTATTACCTTTTACTTATATACTAGTATCGTATCCTAATACAATTTTTATTTCTAATATTTTTACCTTCTTTTATTTATTTGCCACTTATATTGCTAGTATTGTAATTTATACATTTATTGTATTATCCAATATTTTATACATTACTAATTTATTATTTATTACCTTTTTATTCTACACTTAATGATTACTTTTAAACATGTTTACTACTTATTTAATTTTTTTTTTTTTTTTTTTTTTTTTATATCTATTTTTCTGATACACTTCCACTCGGTTTTACCTTCTCTCTGTGTTGCCTGTAGTTTCTAGTTTACTTTGTACTTTGTATTTAGATTCTGATTTTTGAGAGTACAACGAGATTTCTTAGTGTTGGGTATTGGTTTTATTACCCTTTTCTCGTGTGTCGAACGCAGATCGTATTGTTCTCCTCCCGCTTTCAGTGTCTTGATTGCCTTTTATTTTCCGGTTCCTCCAAGCGTCTTGTTTGGAGAAGCTGGAATCGACTTTTGGTTGCCGTAAGATTTATGTGAGTGCATGGTGGACCGCCTAGACATAAGCTACGGCGGTCCTCGCCAGTGCGTCCCACTTTCTTCTCACCGGACACACATCGCTGAAAGCGTTATGATCGGTGACAGGTTGTTTTGCTCTACAACAGTTTATGCAGCTCGGGATCTCGTCCACCATTCTTCCTGGGCAGTCAGCTCTCAGATGTGGGCCGCCGCAGTGGCTGCAGGTGTTCAGAGCCTCAGTGCAGAAACGTTTTGTGTGTCCGTACGCCAGACATTTAGAGCACTGCACTAATGGTGACTGATCCAGAACACGTACTCTCTGAAGATCTATGTGTACGGTTCCATTTGAGGTCATTACGCTCCAGAGACGAGGGGATACCTTAAGTGTAACATGGGTGGTTAGCTGATTTCTTGTCCTCTTCCGATAATGTACTGAAGCTCGGTATTCTTCTTCGTTTATTCCATCCCATAGGTGTTTGTTTTGTTTTTTCAGTGCTTCAAGGAGTTCCTCGTCGCTATTGCATCCTATCACGTCTCTTAGGGTCACTTGTGGATCTTTATTTTTAATATCTTCTGCTGTTAGTTTTGTTCCTCTTTTATTTATTTTCTCTTTTATTTTATTTATTTGTTCTTTGTCTTTACAGCGATTATAATTTTCTGTCCTTTGCTTTACGTATTGCGTCTATTTGTAGTCCTTCGTCTCTTGGTTTTATCACTTCTTTTATCCTATTTATAACATCGTCTCCGTTTCCATTTCGTCGGTCGAAACAATGGCTACCGAGTGGTAGGCCTTCTCTTGTGGGGAGCCCACTTTATTTAGTAGAGACACATGTTGTACTGATTCCGCATCTAAATCCCATTATTTAATTGTGTCTTATAAATCCAGGAAGTAACAGTTTATTGTCTGAAACGGGGCAAGATTGTATCAACGTTGAAACCACATAGAAATAGTAATAGTTTTACAAGGCTAGCTTTTTTTAGCCACAAACGGCCAATGGCCGTAGGCGTGTAGATCTGCCGTACATCGACATCAGTACCAATATGCCCTCAATTGACCTTAATAGCGTTTAACAGAGTCGTAATAATACTTTCTTGGCTTACGCGAATATTACCTTTATGGAATTTTTCACGTTTAATTTTGTTTAAAATATTCAGTGCAATATAATTAACGCTTATGCTCAAATATGCACATAAATATGGGTTCAAATTATTTGGTTTCCGTCACTCTTTTAGATATTGTACAATATCCGAGCTTAGTCGGTTTGTTTTCGACATAGAGTTTGCGAAATTAAAATAAATTTTGTTAGTTATTTTTTACGTAAAACTCTAGTATAAAATGTTTTTCTTGATTTTTTCTTGTTTTTTTTTTTTTATTTAAATCTGTACTTATTTTACAGTTAGTTAGATAAATTGATTTGTTATCCTGAAAAGTATAGTAATACGTGAAATTATATTTAGCCGTAGTACCTTGAATAACTTATGTAGGTCTTAATCTTTTAGTAAAACGGAAATTATTTGCGTTTTACTAAAAGATTCTCTAGAGTCTGATAGACGCTTTATGAGCGATTTCCGCGTCCTGAATTGCAAGTTAACGTTTTTCAATTGTTCCCTGTTCCATTTCCGTAAATAAATTATGTAACTTAAAATTTTTTTGTCAACTAGTCGGGCATTCACTTTTATAAATATAATATTCAAACTGCCTCCGTAGCCTAGTGGTATAGGCGTGTGCTTTAGAATCCGGAGGTCGTGGGTTCGAATCCTGCGGGACTCAACAAATTTTCATTGTTGTTTCCTAGTTGGTTAGGGCAATTTGGGCCGATCACCCATTTGTCTGAAAAGTAAGATGATCCAAGCATCGGATGGGCATGTAAAAGTCGGTCCACCCACCAACCGCATTGGACCAGCGTGGTGGGATATGGTCCAAAACCCCTAATGGATAAGGGTGTATTAGGGAGGCCTATGTCCAGCAGTGGACTATCAAAGGCTGATGATGATGAATATTCAAACTTACGATGTTTCCTTTTGAAATGTTTAGCAATGTCACTTTTGCCACATTTACTTTTTCGTCAGATTGGTAGACTAATGATGTTTACGACTGTTAATAAATCAACGGCATTCTATATAAGAAGGCGCATTAATTTCTTCATAAGTAAAAAAAACCCGCTCGTAGCAGTCGCTTGCAAATTACAAAGAAGGCGATAAGTCCATTAGGCGCAATCGGTTAATGTCAAAATAATTGCATGCGGCCACGTTTCGTTACAAAGTGATTCAATGTCAGCCGTCGGATTCTTGACTGTTCGCCAGGCAATGCATTAAACCTTTGCGAAGACATATCGCCAAGTGGCGCACGTGTTGATGTCTATGGTAACCATTTTCACTGCACAGAATATTATGGAGCGAAAAACCTAAAATATAATATTGTCCAGGGAACAAGCTAAGTTGATACAAATTGTAAAACCTTATAAAGTTTTGGGAATATCGCGGATTGGTTTAAATGAGGTTTTGGGGTTTAGCTCTTCGGAAGCATTTTCTATTAAGGCAAGGATGGCGATGCTCTTTCAAAATTTCGCAATAATTATTTGTTACATTACTATCGGTTGATTTTGGTTGATTTTTCGTTGAGCACCTGGTTCTTTGGGAATTATTTAAATTATCCATTTGGCGCATAAATTAAAATTCAGGGACTGCGTCAACGTCATTATGGAATAAACAGTACACATTGTACTATTTTAACAATTTTTACTATTAACACGCTTAGGAAAAAGTTTTAACAAATGTTTGGGTGCTTAAAGAGCCTCCGACGATAAATCATTCACTATAAACTAGTGTTGCCACGAATAGTCATTTGGCCGAATACCGAATATTCCGCCGAACATTCGCCACAAGATGAATAGTTATCGAGCACGTTAACAATAAATAACGTAAGTCGCAACCGATCGTAACAACTATAAGCTAAAGTTTTTATTTCTTCTTCAGGAGTAGCATGTATTGTGAGGTTATTTTCTCAATTTGTTATCCGAACGACCAAAAACTTAATGGGTTCCTACCAACAAATGCTGTAAAGCTTGTTTTTATCCGTCACAACTTACCACTGGTCAATTTTACTTACTAAAGTATTGCGATTTGGTTATAAATACATATAACCTTGATTACCTTCTCATTATTTAGTATTCGGTATTCGACCGAATAATACGCACTAGTCGGCCGAATACCGGATACCTAATAAAAATATGGCCGAATGGGCCGATGCCGAATAATCGTGGCATCTATACTATAAACTACTTAGCCTTAGTTGATTATACCACTAAGCTACAGAGACAGTATATTTTTTTTTCGGCTTTCGGCTTCTCGGTAAAATAATTGTGTTCTGGGTTTAATTCCTCGGAACAACAACTTTTATTTATTATCCGTATTAGCTTATGGCAATATGAGTTATCTATTTAGGACATGTAAAAAGTCGCTACTAGTTTTTTAAAACAGATCTTGAATAAAAATGTCTGAAAGCATTTTAAAATATTCTTTCTGTCAATCTATCTGTTTAATGAACTAATTTCTGAACTGCGGTAATTGTATTCCAGTAGCTTTACGTAAAAACTGTCTTTTAGTTGATTTTGGTTCGATTTTGGATATATCCCAGGATATAAGATAGGTAAAGGATAATAAGAATAACCCACGTCCACGTGGCTTCAGTTATTAATAAATGGGCCGTTACTACTTGTCGTGCTGCTTGCTGTCTAAGTTCTGTCCTGTTTCTGATACAGGGAGCAAGGGGGTGCAATGGAGCCGACCACGAGCAGGAATGCGAGCACAGGTCCAGTGAGCCGCTGGGACTCACTCAGGGTGCGGTAAGTCCTAACTTTTTATTTCATATAATTTTCACATCTCTGATAAATTTTATCATTACACCTAGTACTAATGTGTAGATTTCTATCTATAAAGATTTTAACTACAGAGCCCATGGTATATAATGGAGTATTGAATTGCAAATGTTGACATGTTGATACACTAACTCGACTTGCCAAAGTTTGCAGTAGATTGTTAACCTGTCGAAAAGTCAGTAATACTATCAGAAAACGGACAAAATCCGGAGAGCAATACACGAATACACTTTTACTATTTTTCGAAACATCTCTATTTGTTGTATATTAACTCTTTTTTTGTTTTCTATTACACCTTTACATGTTTAACCTTGTGAAAAAACCCTGTTTCTCTTTTTGTTAGTTACGGTTTTTATCATTTTATTTATTATATTTGTGTGTATGTTTGTGTGTGTGTTTCTTTTTAATTTTACCTCGTGTGCTGGATTGATTTCATATATACACAGACGACACTAGCAAAGGCTGTCTTTATTCATGAAGTGTCAATTGTTGCAGTATGGCGGTGACCACGCACCAGTCGCTGGTGTTCCTGGTGCACAACGTGGTCGGCTACCTGCTCATGCTGGCGGTCATGGTGTACAACGTGCATTTGCTTCTAGCCGTCGTCTTTGGCATGATGCTCGGTCAGTTGTCACGTATAAAAATTATTTTATATCACTCAGGCTCTTTCAAGCCAAACCTTTTCAATTGGTCAAAAGAAAGTGCAACAAACTTAAAAACAGCCGAGCAATCCGACAGCTGTGGTCTTTGCACAAGTTATAGATTTATCTTTTGTTACAAAATAGCGATTATCTTACTTTCCTTACATAGAAAAGATTTATATAAGCCTTAGGTTGCTCATTGTTATGGATGGTCATAATATGTGTTAGTTTGCTTGTTTTTGTAGTTGCATTAGTGAGTAACTGTATAGTATAATTTTCAAGGCTGAACATTATAGCCACTATCCGTCCGTCTAAACTCAATTGGAAATAATAGTACTGAAGGAATCTCAATAAACAATACAATGGCAATATATAAATTAGCCGATTGTCTAACTTCAGCAGAAGCCAAAGGCCTTACACACGAAAATATCTTATTATTTGTTTGATACCATCAGGGTACTTCCTGTTTGGCACAAAGCTGACCCGTCTACAGATGCAGTGCTTCAGCTCCAAGCGCGTCGTGATCTGCACTCCCGAATGCGATGACACGGGTGAGTGTAGATTGGAATGCTAAGATACACAAAGTCCTTATAAATTGCTACTATTATGTTATTTTGATGTACAAGCTATATATGTGTGGACATTTTGTCACAATTTTTACCTAAAAGAATGATGATTATTGATCTGTTCCACTAAAGTGTATCGTTTCGCAGTGACGATAGCCTTTTTGTGTGTATTATTTAGTTTGTTTTTAGTCTAGTATTTCGTTTTGATTTCAAGCAACTTTCCTACTGATTTTAGAATCAGTGAAAATTTTACTTTTTTATAAGGAAGTTATAAAAAGTCCAATTTTTGATTACGACCGTCTGAGCATGCATCTAGATTTTTACTGCGATCGCGATAAAACTCAGGAATATATCAGTCAATTTCCAGATAAGCGCTAGTTTAAGTCAGGTTTAGGAACACCTACAAAGTTTATGATAAATTAATACGAAAAATAAATGCAAAACACTAACAGAAATATAAAAGATATTAATCGAATATTGTGAACAACTATTGTCGTTTTAAAAGGCAATATTTCCATTTGAAAAATGCTTACACAATAACGATGTGGGTAACTGACTCAAATAACTCTGAAACTCCGATCTTACACCTTCAACATCACTACGAGCCATAAACAAATAGCGTAAGTTGATCGTCCATTCCATACTAACCCACCCCGACCGTTGTGCAAGACCGTTGCAAGCGCGAGAAGTGCAGCTGGGAAGTGTGCGAGGGCAAGCTCTGCAAGCAGCTAGACGCCCTCGAGCTGCGGCACACGTACACCGCCGTGGAGGTGGAGCAGCGCTCCGACAAGTACCCCATCGCCATGCACCCACCCACCCTGGCCCCATTCCACCCACCCACATAGCTGTCATCCACCCACTCACCCTGTCCCCATCCACCTACATTCATTCCTATTATGTAGCTTCTTCAACTCGTCTCATGCCTTTACATCTAGCGTACATTTATTCTTTGACACAGGAGGTATAGGGACCATTTAAGGTACACGTAAGTTTACCCTCGTGGAAGTGTAGCAGCGCTCCTAAAATGACTCCACCGCCATACACCCTGCCCTGCATCTCCAAAGATTCATTTCATCCATCTCCTTCACCTCGTCTCGTCTTACCATGCCACTGCGTACATTTATTGGCCTCATGACATGCTACCTATACCTCCATAACTTCCCATTGCGTACCTCACCTCATGTTTCCATACCTGTACCTAAAATTATTTCTGTCATTATATCTTCTCTCCTATGTTACAACCCCTCTTCTGTTGGCTATATCATTTACCATTTACCTTGACAGCCTAACATACTGTCTCATCTTATCCCTGTTCGTCAGGATTATTATGCGTTTAGCCATTCACTGTTTGACTTATTACTTTAATCGTATATCCTCCGTTGTATTTGCAAGTTGCAAATTGCAACCGAGCCCTTCTTTTCACATAGTTTTTCCCCACAACATTAACTCCACTTCGGCCAATTCTTAGGCCATCACATTTATATATGTCATCAGATATTTCAGTTCACTACATCTAAATTTTGTTCTTTGTTACATTATTCCCCCCTAATAAATATTTTGTAATTGCCCAGGCATTGCCAAATATTCCTCCCATAACGTACGCTTCCTGTCACAATATCCATGACATAAGTTTATAATTACCTTAATCCATAAATGCTATAAGGAAGTTATATAAAGCTATTACATCAGCAACCACCGCTATATCGCTCAATTCAAAAACCTGTTCAGGGCCGGATGCACAAAAATCATGAAAAATATTTTTACCATATCACTAATTTATTATGCGTTTTAGTCATGTAATAGATTTGAACATTTTCGTGTGTAATGGACTAAAAATTTGACCATTTTTTTTGTTCCAATATGTAATTCCGGCCCTGATATCAAACTCTATCAACTCACTCACCATTTTACTAGTTTATATAGGTAATGTAACGTACGATGCACATCTTGAAAAGTTATTTGATGTAAAACAAACTTTAGATAATTAATTTAGTTTCTTACTGACTTTGTAATAAATTAAGGAATTAAAACTATTATTTAATTTTTGTATTCAACATAGAATACATAAAATCATTCGGTTGCTCGGTTTTCGCAAATCAGAATCGGATGTGAATCGATTATGTTCACTGTAATTATATAGAAGCTTATATAATTTCGCTTTATTCCTGTTTCCTTTAGTTTCTTTTATCTAAACTTGTTAAAAGATATTTTGAATTGTATGTATATGTAAGGTATTTGATGTAGCAACTTTGTTAATTGCAATAAAATGGGTTTTCAACCGATATTGTCAACCGATTATGACATGCGCAAATAATGTTTAAAAGGATTAGAGGACATTTTATTAATGGTTAGAGCCTTTAATCCTTACCTCTAATCCGTTTATATTTTAATTCCTGTGCTTATATTTTTGATTTTATTTTCAGTATTATTGTTTTATCGTTTTTTCGTACATTTCGTTATAATTGACTAAAGATTTATTTTTCCTTTGTTTAATTTTACAGCAACCATTTATGTAGAACGATAGTACGGCGGACGAATAAATTCTTTACCGTCCGAGGAATTGTGCAGGCGGTCTGATATACGGTTCTGACTTTATTTTGATTTTGTTCAATTTTATTTTGGTTTACTCCAATTGTGCTCATAGACTGCAGTAGAATATAGTGTAGGTGGATTTCTATCAGTTAATAATTAAAATGTTTTGTAGAATCTATTGTATGTAGAGTAAAAGTATCTGTTTGTTAAGTTGTAAGTTACGTAAAATGGCGTGTATTAATCATTTATTTCTTGTTCCAGCTGACACCACCACGCCCCCGCTTCTGAATACTTCCACTGAATCTGAGGCGGACTTCTTTATCTGTCGCACGCGAACTTGCATCCAGCCGTCCCACTACTTTCCCGCTAGCTCTTCGCGCGAGGCCAACGAGCATGCGAACGCCACTTGCTACTACGGCGCTAAGCAGTGCCCCTCTAAAGTGGCCAGGGTGAGGAAGATGCAAATGGCCGCCCAGGGTTGCCACCACTCCGAAAGCGAGAAGGAGGACAGCCCCAGCGTGGAAGATGTCCAGCTACTGAGAAGCGAGCGTCAGGGCTGCTGCAAATCAAAACCGACAGCCACAGAAGAGAAGAAATGCTGCAAATCTAGTCAGGAGCCGATAGTAGTGGTCCACGAACCTAAGTCCTGTTGCTCCAGCCAGGAGCGACAGGAGAGGACTGAAGCGATATTGAGAGAGGACAGTCCTCAAATAACTTGCTGCAACACCACATCGGCCACAACGGACAGTCAGGAGCAGATATTGAACGACGAACGCATATGACCAGTAGAGGCTCAATCTTAGACAATAACGTAACCGTAATGCTCACGCTTGAGTGATATCACTCTTATAGTCTTAATATTAATAATTGTTACGAAACTAGTTAGGACAAATAACATGTGCAATGAAAAATGGACTGTCCAATAAAACCCTCGCCTTTAAAAAAACTAATGCAGATTGGTCGAAGTTATCATTCAATGAACGACTAGGGGTGCACAAATAATTAGAAATTACGATTGATTAGTACCGAAGATTGATAATGGATTCGATATTCGCGCACCCCTATTGACAACCGTAAAGTTGTACGTTGTTATTAGTTTGCTTTTAAATATTTCATATCGTATTTTATCAATAGTGATTGTATAGTAGTGTGTTATATTTTAATGGACTCATCAGCGAGAAGGCGGACTGTAAGTCGAAATTTAAGTTGGTGCTTTTACGTAATTAGGTTTAGCAGTTATGTTTTAGTTACAAGACATATCAATTGTATTATGGGATGATAATTTATTTTATGGCCGGGATGTAAGCATTATTGACAAAATATAGAAAAGTTAATTAAAAAAAATTAAAACCTAGCAGAGATATTGAAGGCACTACTGGAAGAAATGTAAATCTGCGTAGGTTAAGTATTACTGGCGGCCTACTTTTGGTTAAATGTGAGACATTAAAATCATTCAACCCTTTATTACGGCATAATTGTAACCTTCATATTCCAGCATGCTATTAGTTTTTATACTGTATTAAATAGTTCAGCCTTTTTTTATTTTAAATTTTCACATGAACTTCCAATCACGTTTTCCTTATTAATATTGTCTTTAACAATAAAGATAAAAGTTTTTGCGTTAGAAACAACAAGTATTGTTAGTTACTTTCCCCGTTTTTGTGATGCCAGAATTGATTTGGTGTGCCTAGTTATGACTTCATGATGATATTTATATTCTATTTATGTTGCCCAATGAAATAATGGTTTTGTGTGCCAAAAAAGTATTTCTGTTCTTTATATATATATATATATATATATATATTGTAATACGATGTAATAGCAATAAATGTTTATGAATTTGTTTTTAATAATTTATTTCTTAGATATATAAAATACGAGTATCTAATTCATCAGCTTATTAAAGTATGAATGAACGCCTCTTATTAAATCTGGGTTATGAAAAAGAAATGATAAATAAATACATCATGTTAATCAATATCTTTTATTCGTAATAGAACGTTTATTAAATGAATAATATTAAAATAATAAGTCTTAAAAAACTATAATGCTTAATGCTAATTGTTTTGTTTCAAATAATCACATGGTGCGGCGGGCGCGGTCTCGAAAGCTATTGCTCTGAACTTCGTCCTGAGATTCCCTATATTGGCTTACAGAATGCTATATAATGGCTGCTGCTTTATTTCTAATTTATATTCAAACTAGAAACCGCTAGATTTTGGTTCACATTGATTGGATTACAGGCAGATAAACATATTTGTGGTCTGTAACACAATGGACTAGCTATAAACCAAATATCATCGGGTAGTTGAAACGGTTCGCATTAAGGAATAAATCTCGTACTCTCTACTCTCGAAACTAACACTATTTCGGCTGACGAAATCTTGCAATTAAATAAAAATACAGTCTGTATTTAAATGTGGCGAAGCGAAGGAAACCGAGACAATAAAATGGAGAAGGTTGCGTTTCCGTTAAAGCAAACGAATTCCCGCTTTTTTCAGTACAAGAACTACAAAAAGAAGACCTAATCGGACAATCAGGTTATCGTAAACGCTTCAAAAGATATAAAAGTCGGGGGTGCGATAAAAAGAGGCGTCTGTTTTCCGCTTTAGTGCAAAACACAACCTTAACCACAATGAATAAACCCATCTTGTACATACACAAGTGACCATACAAACTGTATATAAAATTACAAGTTGTGTACGAAAAAAAAATCTTTTTTAAAAATCGGTTTTAAGTAGCCCCGCACCCTAAGTGCGAGGTCTCGATAAAAAAAAAACTAACAAGATAAATAAATATGGCCTTCACATTTTACTCCCGTTAACCCGAAGATCTTCCCGTGAATGCGCTAAATAAATAATAAAATCGCATCGTATATACGACGCGTCGGGGTTATTCACAAATATGGAATGAAACAAAGAAAAGCGTTAAACAAATCAACAAACATCGAATAATACAAAGGAAGACGTTATCGAATAATCAAATTGCAAAATCGGCAAGCGCGAATACATAGGTACCTATAAATTACATCGACTCTCCATTATTCATTCCCTTCATTTTGCACATAGTTGAAGCAGGCATGTTTTTCATATTAGCAAAAGCGTCTTTTTTTTAAAAGATATTATGTTTGACAATATTTTTGTATACAAAACGCTTAAATTCACGTAAAAAGAAAGTTAAAAATATACAAATGTAAATGCTGAAATGTTGCGCTGCATCAAACTATGTGAAAACGTCACTCACATCCTCTAATCACAGACTTTTACACTGGCTTAGTAAAAAAATAAAATCAACCAAACTACCACAAACACTTTATCACCTACTACTTTTTTTCAACATCCAACATTACGAGTGCAAAATGTATTCAATTTAATACTTAATATTATCAATATAAATTACGACTTTTTTCTTTAGATTTTCGCCACTCGCTAAGTGTTACTTAGTGGCAAATAAAGGTTCAAACCGACATATAGTATCCAAGTTACATTAAAAAAGTACAAATAAAATTGTATTATGTTTAATAAACACTATAACTGGCTTTTCATACATACATACATACATCCAGATATGACTACTGTTGTAGGACATCTATGTATGACAAGTAAATCAAGATCAGAATTGAATTATCAAAGAATATCGATCATTTAATTATGTGATTGTCCTGTGTTATAACATTGCACCTCTCTTTTCCGGTCCGAACATTGCAATGTCCAGATTTATTTACAATAAAAACGAATAATCAAACGCGAGTACAATCAAACAAATAATTAAATAGTCAATCAACATGAAATATCAGATAACAAAACAACAAAAGTGAATCAGTAATATGTCTGTATAAATAACAACACCTTCTGCTTAGGAAAATTAAATTATGGACATTATCAAATCAACATCTATGGCATCTAGGCGTAATAAAATAAAATTGAAAAAAACGTAAAATGAACAACATATCAATTGCAGTTCCAATTTTGAGGTGGTTTTTTTTTAATACAAATAACGTTGCATTATTATAACCACCCGTTCAATTTTAATTGTAAGGTAGATACGGTCTTTTTGCGGGGCGTGTCCAAAAGGCGTGACATGGCACGACGTAACGTCACGTGACGCGTCGCTACTTGCCATTGCGTAACGTTATGCGACGACACTTGTAGCGTGGCGTGGCTTCACGCGCCATTACTTTCCGTGTTATGACGTGACGCATCGCTATTTGTCGTGGAGTAGTGTGACATATCGCTACTTGTTGTGGAGTACTGTGACATATCGCTACTTGTCGTGGCGGGGCGTGACGCGACGTCACGTGCCGTGTCGCAGCCCTATGTGGCGCGACGCCTCTCAAGCGGTGAGCTGCCAGTAGTGGCTGAGGCGCTCCGCGGGCGCGGGCAGCGACATGCCCTGAGGCCGTTTGAAGTTCATCTCTATGGTCTTGAACCGCTTCTTCAGCTCAGCATCAAACATCTGTCGGTTAAGGGACTTATTGTTGAAGTCATACGTAAGTAAGTCGTAGTAGTTATGATTAATTTTGAAGGCTAGTGACGGTCAGACAGTTATTTCCACCAATAACAATTTGTAGAGGTGTACATAAAATAATGAGAACCAACAAAAATAATATTTATATTATTACTAAGTCAGTTGTAATGTGTAAGCCGGTAGTAAATGAATTCAAAATAAAATTTAACTGAGTAATGTAACTCGTCTCTACGCAGACATTTAACATTTCAAAGTAACAATGAATCCCTACAAAGTCCCAGTTAAATGTCATTTATCTGTAAAGCAGCGAAAGAAAATAAGCATTATCATGCAATTAATACGGCAAAAGGTCCCATACCACCGAGTCCGGCGGCGTGAGGGAGAGCGGCGCGGCGCGCTGGTCCGCCGCGGCGAGCACCCTGGCGGCGGCGCCGGCCACCGCGGGCGCCACGTGCCTGCGCAGCGCGCTCACCTCCCACAGCGAGGAGCCCAGCGCGCGGGCCCCCACCGCGCTCGTCTCCTCCATCACGTACGGGTCGGCCGACACTACGATCGGATAACATTATACACATCGACCTAATTATACGACTATCGGCATATAGGAATATAGCTCTTTTTTTACTGACTAAGAACTTACATAAATACCTTCTTTTTATATCACAAAAAACGTATAATGCCTATACATTAAAATGTCGAGTTAATGATAATACTAAGAGTGATCATGCAGTCATAATTAAAACAATACGCGTTATTTCTATATTTGAAAACATAAAACCTAAATCTACATCCTGGTTTCATAAAGATATTGAAATAAAAACAACACTGAGATATTTTTTTTTAAACCTAAACAATGGTTTTATGTAAAGATGTTTACAAGTTTCTTTACCCGGCTTGGCTCAACTTACAAAAGCAGCGTAAAAATATTCTGTTATCCTTATCTTATTTTACTTAAAAAAAAATTTCTCTGGTTAACTTGTATATCCCAGTGTTTATTCACAAAAAACTAAAGGAGTCCTGTGAGATTTTTTCTTTTATTGCCTATGCAGGCAGACGAGCAGTCAGGCCTCCTGATGGGAAGTGTTCACCGACGCTCATAGACATCGGCAATACTAGTAGTATCCCCAATGCGCTGCCTACTGTAAGACAAGTGGTGTTAAGTCTCGTTTACCCAGTAAATACGCTGGCTACGGTGCCCTTCAAACTGAAACACATTAGTGTTTTCACACTAAAGCTTTGCGGCAGAAATAAGCACCGCAGTGGTACCAACCCAGACGGTCCCCTATAAAAAGGGGACCTACCACCAGTAAAATGTTGTATGTTGCAGTTTCAATCATAGAAAATGTATAAATCAATGCAATTAGACTGACTTATGGCGGGCGTGTCCTCGTAGCAGATCATGCGCTTGAGCGCGGGGTGCCGCAGCAGCAGGTTGGCCACCAGCTGCAGCAGGGAGATGGCGTCCTCTGGAGAGGCGACCAGCGCGAGCCTCGACAGACGCTTGGCGAACGCCGCCACCAGCCCCTCCGGCAAGTGGCTGTTAATTGAGGTTCATTATAGTACAAAAGTGATTCACTTTACGATATATATTTTATCTGTATGAGTATGTCCACTGTGGATTGTTAGAAAACAGCACAGCATATCTGAGCCAAACAAGACAAAGAATTTGCATACACTGGTGACTGGTAAGTAAGCCAAATTTTACAAAAAACAAAACAATAGGTTTAACTAAATGTTAACAAAACAACAGGAATTGACATCACAGTCGATTGTCATCACAGTGATACTTTGTCAATAAGGGCACTAGATGGACAGCACTTCAACGACATACGTATTTTACTTCAATCCCAAGACTTATGATAAATAGCATGAAACAGCGATAGCTTATTACGATCTTTTAAGTTGGAACACTACTTTAGTCAATTTCCATGTCTCATTTGTCACAGCTACAGAAAAACACTTTTAATAACACTACACTGTTCAAATTGAAAATTATTTGTGCGATTTTTTGTGTAACATATAATGAACTTGCAACCCCCCAACCCCCTTTGTGGGTGGAATTTCATAAAATTCCTTCTCAGCTAGCCTCTACTCGGCGAAACGAATATTCCTACCAAATTTCAAGTCAATTGCACTTATGGTTCAGAGATATCATGATGAGTCAATGAGAACTTCTTTATATATTGGATAATATCAACATATCATTATATAGGTAATATATGGTGTAGGTCCCCATTTATACAGGGACCGTCTGTGGTCAAGACACCACGGTGCTATTTCTACCGCAAAGCAGTAGTTTGAAAACACTACTGCTAGTTACGGTTTGAAGGCACCGTACCGTAGGATTACTGGGTACAACGAGACTAACATCTAAGTCTCACGGTAGGCAGCGCGTTGGTAATACCAGTTTTGCCGATGTCTATGGGCGTCGGTGACCACTTTCCATCAGGTGGCCTGACTGCTCGTCTGGCTGCGTAGGCAATTAAAAAAAATACATTGAACAATACTACAATACAACAACACTGAACTTACGTGGAACTTAGGAATATGTCCGCTAGATGGACCAGGCGTCGCTTGTAGCGCGTCGCGAACATCTCGGGCTCGAACATGGCGTAGAGGCGGTCGTACATGTCCGGGTAGTCGATGTTGTGGCGGCGCACCAGCTCGAGCTACGCCCTGCAGGGCTAACATGCTTATTGGTCCACCTGGTGACAGAAATATTTATATTAGAAAACATTTAATACTGGCAAGGCCATTAAATTAACGCGTTTAGCTAAAATAATGTACTTATAGATCATGATACAATTGACAATACAATAAAAAATACTTCATATTGTATTTTTAATGACAGATTTTTACTCCTTAACGTAGATTTCGACAACGGCGGCTGATTTATATTTGAGATGATCCAATAACATAAATAATTTTATTAAACGCTTAAATTATTACAGTTTCTTTAACACTGTAAAAATGAACACCTTTATAAATTAAGAAGGTTCTTAATTCAGTTTTGAATCATTACCGTAATAATAACTCAAGATTTTTTGTGTGATGAAATGCTCTTTCAAAATACAGTTTAGCCAATTAAGACTCAGAATAAATGTGAACAAATCCATGTCAAACTACTAATCGCACCAAACGCATTTTTGTTTAACAGACCACTAACATATTTTGGACTAATATTGTTTGACATTTAACTCTGTTTACGTAAATTCCATTTCTTATAAGGCGAATATATTATTAATTTCTTTCTGAGTTAATCCATACAGTGATAAATAGATCTATTTGAACCAAGAAGACGCAGTACTTACCAGCATCAAGGCTGTCGCAAAGCATATCAGTGGCAAGGTGGGGCCTCGAGAGCAATGGCATTAGACGCTCCACTAGAAGCAGAAGGGCGCGTCTGTGCGCTCGGGGCTCCTCGCAGAGCGCCCACTGGCAGGCGAAGCCCCAACAACGGTTTGCTTGGCGTCGGCACACCGTCGCGTGGTACACAAAGTTGGGTTTACCTGCAATTGATGTTATTTAACGTAAGTTAAAAACAAACATTCAGCAACTACCACTGCAATAGTGGTAGTTGCACTTTTCATGTATTTAACACTGTATGCAATTATGCCCAGTTCATGTGTAACGGGTGTAGAAAATAATATATTATGCCAAATAATATTTGGTCTCCACAGTGCAGCAGAAAAAACAGCTTCAAATAAACGAAAAATTTTAAAAACAAAACTTAATTGCGCCTTGCTTATTTTCTAAAGTTTAAGAGTAAAGATCACTTCTTAAATTACCTTCAGCAGCACACAACACCTTTTCTTCCTTGTCCTCGTCTCTATCTTTAGATTTGCTTTTAAACTCTGTGGGAATTTCATTTGCAAGTAGCTTGTCTAATAGCTCCAAGTAGTTTTGCATGTAGATTGAGGAGGGTGACCTAAAACAAAAGATTTAACAATAAAATTCCTGTAAAACCTTTTTTATTGCATACAAAGGCAGACAAACAGATTTTTTCACATTACTACTTGGGGGCACAAATAGGCACCACAGTGCTACTACAGTAGACAGCCCCCTGAAAACAAGGGACCTAAACCTATAAAACATAAAAATTAATTTCTTTGTCTTTATTTAAGGAATTCTTATCATATACTACTACTATTTAACTTACTTCTTGTATCCCATTGTTGCTAGAACTTTAAGGCCGTATTGCTGCACATCTTTATACTCTGTAAACTCTTGGAACCGTGCAATGGGAGCTGACATAGATATTTCTGAATCCAGCAGAACATTAAATACATTCTAAAAAGAAAGCAAAACTTATTAATATACATATAATGAAATAAAATTTAACTGAATATGTCTATTTAAAGCCTATAATGTGTTATTGATTTTAATCATTTAAAATAAATTACAAATTGCAGAATTGGCAGACATACAATGTCTATGAATTGATTGAAATAGTGCCTTATGAATATTGTAGCCTACCTTCAAGCGAACTGATGGGAAGTAATATCCGTTAACAGTTTCCAATGGGTAGCGACCCTCAGCTTGTAGGAGTTTGCACGAGGTGACAAGCGCTTGCAGTCGTGAATTGGTGCGCCCTCTTTTAATACATTCCAGACATCGAGCAAGAGCTGCTTCGTAGCACTCGTGCAGCCATCTTGTGTATTCTGATTCCGGACTATGTTCTATGTGGAAGAAAATAAAAAACTTTAATTGACTTGAAGAAGTTTACTTTTATATTTCAATTTAATGGCTGCTAATTGATTTTACAATAATTTATCATCATTAACATAAAATTAGCAGTTTAACCTTATTTAGGCAAACAAAATTGACAGTACAACACAACCACTTTAGTAAATAGATTAAGACCAAAACTATATTCAATATTCTTAATTTAAATTCGCTTGTCACGTGTATTAGTAACACAGCTGTGATTGAGTTAACAACCATATATAAGTAACTGCATGGCAGAGCTATAACTATTAAACATATGCTGACTTTGTAACATAATTTTTCAAATCGATCTTTCATATTGAGCCTTAAAATATTGTATAAGAATTTGGTTGAATAAAATAATTAATTTATATCCATGAGTGTTCATATGGTAGTAAAGGATTTTATTTTATTTTATTCTAAAACGTACAGAAGCATATTGACCGCAAACTTTCAATTTAAATGCGTGGAACTTAAAAGTTAATGACGTAAAAAGGATGTAAAGGCGTCACCGACGCGCATTAAACACGCAAAATCAATAATATAACGATCGACATGTTTGTATAGAAGTACTTACCAATTGGTTTTAATGGGACGATTTCTTCCACTAGGTCCCCCCTTTTAAGCAATTCCGTGAATATAACTTCTACGGTCAGCAGTAATGGTGTAAAATTGTCAGATTCAGCCTGAAATACCGACAAATAAACGAGTAACTCGAAGACGTAACCTAAGACGCAGTTGGAATTAAATTTATAATAATAAAATACGTTTGTTTAACTCACATCAAACATCAGTAGAATATCAGCCAGATTGTTAGCATGTTTTCTTGAGTTTAAAAACTCATTAGCTTTATTGCGAAGCTGTGCCGAAACCATTTTTGATAAATTTTGTAGTACTGCAGCCATTTTTGTATTGAAAAGACTCATGCACAGACTATAAACACTGACTTTCAAAAGTGTTCAATTTATAGTCTGTTATCAATTCGTTCCAATAAACGCATTTTGTATTTATGCGATTTTGCTAAATGAGTAATGTGATTTAAATTTAGAGTCAAAGCCTTGTTTAGTTTAATGATCTTTAATTTTTAATTCACATAGTTATAACGTTGTTCCTAATGACTTCTCGTGAGTGATAAAAGTTTTGTAAATTGCGAATATTCAGACAGTATGAATTAATTGTCATGTATTTAATTTCAGAGGTTATCTGTCAATTGTCAAGGCGGTGTTTTTATTGTTTGGGTTATAGCATTTATAAAATTATTTTGTAACTCAATAAATATGGACGGGATCTTTATGATGAATTTGGCAACTATATCGGTCCAGATTTGGAATCAGATTCAGATGATGAACAAAGCGTTTACGGGCAAGACAACAGGGACGTCGACGAAGATGCTATGGAAGAAGATGAAGACGCCGATGCTGAACCTGAGGCTGCGCCTATGTCTGTGGTCCTACACGAGGATAAAAGGTGTATATTCTAAAAAAATAATAAATTCATGCTTTTATACAGCTTATAACCTTGATAATTTATTTATATATGCAGAATCATTAACATTAACCTATGTTATTAACTCTAACCTAATGCAATCGTTTGTAGATACTATCCCCAAGCTGTAGAAGTGTATGGACCAGATGTTGAGACTGTTGTTCAAGAAGAGGACACACAAGCATTGGATAAGCCTCTTGTTGAGCCTGTTAAGCATAAAAAGTTTCAGCTCCAAGAACAGCAGTTACCTGACACCACATATGACATGGAGTACATGGCTGATATGTTGGACAACACAAACTTGATGAGAAATATTACTTTAATGGGACACTTGCACAATGGTAAACATTATAATTATTAGCAGGAGTAAATGACGAGTGTCTCATTCATATTATTTATTCATTAGTTTAATTTGATATCTTCAGTGTAGAAACATGTGGATGATTACAGTAAGGGTACATTTATATATTACTAAGAAAGAACTGGATATAAATGCTGCAGTGTTTGTTTCAAAAAATATATTTTTTTTATGAGTACTGCATAATTAAGACATGATATTTTATGGTGATTGTTTTTCTGGCTCTTTACATTATACAGTAAAAATTTTTTTTTACTGTGTATGCCCTTTTTTATACTCATATTAATGTAATTTAATTTTTTTTATTTCAGGAAAAACATCATTTGTAGACTGTCTAATCAGACAAACCCATCCTGGAACAATTAACAATGAGACTACAATTCCCATGAGATATACGGACACATTATTTGTGGAGCAAGAGAGGGGTGTTTCGATAAAGTCTATGCCAGTTACGCTTTTATTAAAAAATATAAAAGGAAAATCTCATTTACTGAATATTATGGACACTCCTGGCCATGTTAACTTCAGTGATGAGGTTACTGCTGCATTAAGGATATCAGATGGTTAGTAAAATGTTTACTATATCATGTTTATTTAGTGTTTCATGGACTTTAGGTAAACTTGTTGGAGAGCAGTTTCATATAGTTGTTTTATAGTTTTTGTTTATTGCTACATGGATACTCAATTACTATAAGGAGTTGATATTAACATTATTACTCATAGCAGTGGCAATGAGGTTATAAGTCTACCTTTCTTGGTACTCTTTGTCACCAAGATCAATCATGTAGTGGCAATTAAAGAATAACAATGCCATATGTATGATATCACTTAATTTTTCGCAGTAATTTCTTCTTTATTTGAGATATAATTTAAGTATTAAAAGCTAACAAATGGATCTTGGAAGAATTTGAGGTCATACATTGTTTTTGTTATTTATAAGTAAAAAATAATACAATACAATATACTTTTTACTTAGTAATGTCTGTTCTAAAAACAAGTAAACCATTTTTTTTCACTAGTTCAGACAAGCTGATAATATTTTTAGGTGTTTTTTCAATTAAAACTATTGTAAAGAAGTTTTACATGTAAAAAGGTTGTAATTTTTTTCTCTTATACTTTTGTTGACCGACTGCCCAAAAAAAGGAGGTACTCAGTTCGGAGTCTACGATTTGTTATTTTTTTTTATTGCGTACACAGACAGACGAACCATCGAGGCCACCTGATGAAAGTGGTCACCCACACCCATAAACATTGGCAATGGTATCACCAACGCTGTTTACTGTAAGACATGGTACGTAAAGTCTCGTTTACCCAGTAAATACACTGGCTACGGTGCCCTTCGAACCGGAACTATGTTTTGACACTACTGCTTTGCGGTAGAAATAGGCACCGCGGTGGTACCCACCCAGACAGTCCCCTGAGAAAAAAATACTGCACCAAAAATTACAATATTATGCAATTGAATTGGAAACGCTGGCTCAACTTTTATATATAGATTTAAACTAAGTTCTACTGTACTGATTGAATTTATCAATAATAAAATCTGCGAGAGCATATATCAGTTTTAAGAGTAACCGCAATAAGCAGTTTATTATAAACATTTTTAAAAATTGCAATCGGACATTTGATGCTTATTTAAGGTAATATAGTGTAAATTTGTATAAAAGTGAATACATTTAAAAAGTCTTCATTCGATGTACATAAAACGTGTCATAGACCGCATTTTGATTAAATGAATACCTTTAAAAATATTAGAGTTATTAAATGTGTTGGCAGAAAACGCGAGGCAATTTCGTATCGAGAGCACATTCTTACCTGCTTATATAGCGTATAAAATAGTTAGAATTTTCGTTGTTTGATGTCGGCCATATTTTTTGGTGATAATTTAGCGTAGCCTAGTGGCATACGCATAAAGTATATTATGGTATGCTCACGACCAATCATGACTTTTGCATGCCAATCATTCGCTCACGTATCCTCCGCGCTTCGGCACGAACTCCAGATAGTGCAAAATAAATTCATCGCAGTGGCATTAACGTAATGTAGACCTAAATGTAAATTGCCAACACTAGAAACTCGGAAATCGAACACTTTCAAAAGTTGACGCGTAAACATATCTATAAAGTGAATCACAAGAAACCTCTGCTGGTAAAAGCAGCATCGCACTACACGCCCGATCCAAACGCGCCCAGTCAAAAGCGTAATCCGCGTAATGTTCTCCTCGAACCGGACAAGGAAGGGGTCGCCGAGACTCAGGACGCAACGGGGGTCCCGTCAACCAACCTTACACATCACACAAGTTGGGATAACACATACTCACCTGCAGTTAGCCCTCGCTTACGAGAACACACACACGTGTGTACCGGACACTAGATACACCCGCATTTCAGAGCGGTTCTCATCGCCCCCAGCTACCGATTAATACACTCGCCAGGCCGTCAGCGTCCCAGTCCGTACGATCCTTAGACATGTACAAATGGCTAACTTACATACCTTCTGTATAGGTTGCCTTCGCTTTTAGCAAAAAGTCTCGGCCACCTAGTTCGTGGGGACGGGCGTTTCCCGCGAACTCTGTGTCGGGTGAAGCTTACAAGAGTCTGGAAGCATAATATCCGCTTTTAAAACGGGGATGCTTACTTTACAAAGTAAGATGATCCATGTGTCGGATGGGTATAAAAAGTCGGTCCCGCGGTTTTTCTCTCTCCTATCGGTTTTTGAGAGTATAAGGTATAGGGAGTGCACCTGGGTTTGCGCTTACACTTGTGCACTGCAATATATTTCGCGCAGTTGGCTGATCTCTAATACAGATCGGCCGCCGCAGTCGCAATCGGCTTGGAGGACATCATCAACAGCCTGTGATAGTCCACTGCTGGACATATGCCTCCCTAATACATCCCTATCCATTAGGGGTTTTGGACCGTATCGCACCTCGCTGGTCCAATGTTATTATTATATTTATTGTTATTAATTACTTTTTTAGGAGCCGTGCTATTTGTTGATGCTGCTGAAGGTATAATGCTGAACACTGAGCGCCTTCTCCGTCACGCCGTTCAAGAGAGAGTGCCTCTTACTATTTGCATCAACAAGATCGACCGTCTCATACTTGAGCTGAAGCTTCCGCCTGCGGATGCGTATTACAAATTACGTCATATCATTGATGAGTTGAACTCATTAGTGGAGACGAATCAACCTCAAGACAATCCAGATGAACCGCCAGTTGTATTCTCGCCTTTATTAGGTAAAATTTAAACCTTATTAGATATGATAGTAAAAACAAGTTTAAATCCATTTAAAGTGTAACTATATAAATATAAGTTAAAATCATAAAATATTACTAGGATTGCTATTTTGCAAGACACTATTTTTGTGTTCGTTGTATAGTTATAACATAAAATTTGTAGTATAATATGTAGGTTTCTGGCTTATATATCATGAAATAATGATAGCCTATAACTGTTGCTTAAAAGTTATTTAGTGAATAAGAAATAAAAAATAAGTCAATCTATGCACCTTTAAAAAAAATGATATCCTGTGTAACAATAAACTTAACATGTTTTGTCTTACATTGCACTGGCAAACTCCGTGTTCTAAGCTAATAAACTTTTCAGGTAATGTCTGCTTTGCATCATCCCTGTACGACGTTTGCTTCACGCTCGAGTCCTTTGCGGCTATGTACGCGAATGCTCATTCGGAATCAGGGCTGAGGGCATCAGACATGGCCGCTTGGCTTTGGGGCGACGTATACTTCAACGCAAAGACCAGACGTTTTACAAAGAAATCTCCACACGCCTCTGCCCAGAGGAGCTTCTGTAGAGTTCATATTGGAGCCATTGTACAAGATATTTGCTCAGGTAAACTGTGACAATTTTTAGTACTAACTAGCTGTTGCCGCAACTTCGTCCACGTAGTAACATGCGAAAAACGTTTTTCCCAAAACAAAATAGCTTATTTTACTCCCTATTATTTCAGCAATTTTTAGAGATAGACCCGTCAAAATCGGACCCATACATGTGCTATGGCGGACTTTTTTAAAGACATACTTTGTTTTGTAGAGACTGCCTGCAGCCTAGTGGTATGGACGTGCTTTAGAAACCGGAGGTCGTGGTTCGAATCCTGCAGGGGACACAACAGATTTTCATTGTTGTTTCTAGTTGGTTAGGGCAATTGGGCCGATGACCCAGTTGTCTGAAAAGTAAGATGATCCATGCGTCGGATGGGCATGTAAAGTCGGTCCACCCACCAACCCGCATTGGACCAGCGTGGTGGATACGGTCCAAACCCCCAATGGAAAGGGTGTATTAGGGGAGGCCTAGTCCAGCAGTGGACTATCAAAGGCTGATGATGATGATGATGATGATACTTTGTTTTGTTATATCTTATAGGGTTAAGGCAGCGTTTTCGTTGAAAGCTCTCAGACTGCTTAGTTTATTTCCGACGTCTCCGACAAATATTAAAATATTTTAGTCAAATTTACACAGAAAATATACAAAAATATATACTATCATTCAATCCATTAGTAAAAACCGCGTGACAATCTGTGCTGGAGTATTTAAGTTCATCGCGAACAGACAGACGTACAGACGCGGCCGGGGACTTTGTTTTATCATATGTATAGATTATCTGTTTAATTGGTTTGTAAAATATTTGAACGTAACAGTTGACCAAAAAATTTTGTTCACATTGCAAATTTTCTAGCTATGACTCAGGTACTTCAACTTTATTTATTCAATATGAACTGTTTGACCCTTAGAAACAAAATGACGTTTGTACATATGGATAATATTATTGCTTAGTTATTGCTCTCTAAGCGACATTTATTTAATAAGATTGCTTGTTCAAATCAATCTTTGTCATATTTGGCTCTTGTTTACTAAGTATTTTTCCTAAAGTGGGTGTCATGTCAATTTATTTTTCAGGTTGTGGGTGACGTCGATGATACGTTACCGGCAGTTTTGGCAGAGTTAGGTATCAAACTAACAAAGCACGAGTCGAAACTAAATGTCCGCCCATTGCTAAGGCTGGTCTGCAGTCGATTCTTTGGAGACTTTTGGTAAGTAAATTCATATTACCTTATCTTAAGAATTATATTTTATCTGAAGAAATTAAATATTTTTTTAACAAAAGAAAGTTTATGGCGACCTGCTTGGCGTTGCTTGGAGTGGTAAGTGTCCCTGACTGTTGTGCCGAAGGGTGTGGGTTAGATTTCCACCAAAGAAAATATATCGTGTTCTTCTTCGGCCTGTGTATATAATGTGTATTAATTTACAAATGAAAAAGTGTATATAGTTAGTTATCAGTCACCTAGTTTCCAGAGTACAGTAAACATACATGATCGTAGTAGTTGTTGTTCAGGGACTTGTACTAAACAAGATTTAATAGTTATGATAATAATAGTTATGCTTTTTAATGCAAAAACTAACAATCATTTAGGCTAAGTCTAATAAGTAAGACAATATATGTTTATCCGTTATAAAATACCGCCAAAACCTTGAGATAGCCTCACTAATTTTATTTAGTTGACGTGGTCATACTTCAAACCATTTTCGCGTCAGTATGACATTAAAATACATTGGTTTTATGTTTTCTATTTATATCAAACTATAATATTCGGTTTATGTAGGGTTTTGTATTAAAACTGACGTCTTTGTTCACAGCGGTTTCGTTGAAATGGTGACCCGCCACATCCCGTCGCCTTTGGACTCGGCAGAGCGCAAGGTGGCCCACTGCTACCGGGGAACTTCGGGCCCCTTGCGAGACAGCATGCTGGTCTGCGACCAGAACGGACCCCTGGTCGCTCACACCACCAAGATGTACCCTACCGACGACTGTACTTTCTTCCTGGTCAGTATTACTAATGAGCTTGATTTTGAACAGAAGGGATTAAAGTAATCAAGGTAACATATTACAACAAACTGGCCTCATACTTCTAGTGTATTGATGATTTGTCACGTAGATTTAAATCAGATGTAAAGATTTTATATTTTCCAGAATATGGTAGGTCCTACTTACTGGGGACGTCGGGGGTGGTATCGCCGCGGTGTCTATTTCTGAAACAGAGTAGAAGTGTGAAAACACTACCGTGTTCTGTCGACTCAATATGGATGGCGACATCCAGCTACGGTAGGCAGTGCGATGATGGTACACCTGGTATTGCTCGTTATCCTGGGCGTCGGTGACTACTTTTTATCAGGCCCAACTTACCGCCTGCCTTTGTATGCAATAAAAATATAACTTTTTAAAACATAAATGAAACATTATTGGTTTTAAGTACAAAATATTATATTCTATTATATAATATTATAATCCACTGCTGGACATAGACCTACCCTAATACACCCCTATCCATTGGGGGGTTTTGGACCGTATCCCACCACGCTGGGCCAATGCGGGTTGGCGGTGGACCTACTTTCAGCCTCGACTGCAGGATCTCTACTGATCGGATGCCCAAATTGCGCTTACCAACTAGGAATCAACAATTAAAATTTCTTGAATCCCCGCAGGATTCGAACCCACGACCTCCGGTTCCTAAAGCATTCGCCTATACCACTAGGCTACGAAGGCAGTTACAAACATTTGATTGATTTGATTCATTTTCAACTATAAAATCTGGTTTATTAGGTGTTGGCGCGGATAATGTCAGGTACACTGTACGCCGGGCAGACTGTACGGGTGTTGGGAGAGAACTATAGCGCACAAGACGAGGAGGATTCCAGGCTGATGAATGTCGGTCGCCTGTGGCTCCACGAGGCCAGATACAAGGTAACAAAACCGGCTAATGTATGCCTTTATTACTGGAAAATTGTATTAGTATGCTGAAGCATCGTTAAGGTCAAAATATTTCTGAATTCCGACCTATTCCTGAGTCTGAACACGTGTAAGCAACGAAATGTTTACACACGCCCAGCGTTCCATTTGATGAATTGTTACCAATAAGTTAATCCCTGATGGACCGTCAACTAATAACGATGGCATACGTACGACGCCAATTGCTTTTAGTAATATTTGCATTAATATCATCCTTTCTTTAGCTCAGACATAATGAAAATGTCAATTTATCAATTGTTTCTTTATATATGTATAAACAATAGATTTAATCAAAATGCCAGATCAATCAAAGGAGTCATTCACCTGACGTGGCAATTACTTGAAATGTTTTAGTCAAATATGAAATCGTTCTGATTTTTTTTTTAGGTTGAACTAAACCGCGTGCCAGCCGGCTGCTGGGCCCTTATAGAAGGGATAGACCAGCCCATCGTGAAGACCTGTACTTTGGTAGCCTCTCATGAAGAGGCAGAGTTGCATACATTCCGCCCGCTGAGGTTCAACACTCATGCTGTAGTCAAGATTGCGGTGGAACCAGTTAATCCATCGGAACTGCCCAAAATGTTGGACGGCCTTCGGAAGGTAAAACTAATAGTTGTTTATTGCGGATTCATGATGTTCGGAAAAATGATTCTCTCTCTAATCTATTTTATTCGTTGAAAAAACAGGAAGTAGCTGTAGGGACACAGTGCTGAGATAATATAATCCGTTTTTGTTAGCATTTTTTAAGTTTGAATTAGACTTTCAAACTATGGAAATTTCTGTATAGCATTTAATATGCTGCAAATTACAAGTGTTATTAAATATGTGTATAATATTTCAATCACAGATCACAATCTCAGATTTTTTTTGCTATTAAAACCTAATTGTTCTGTTAACGTCAAAAAACGAAGCAAACTTAATGTTATAGACACAGAAATATATTTTTACACATTTCTATTTTTCCAATATTTTTTAAGAAGATTATTATGTTGTTCCTTCCGCCAGGTGAACAAATCATACCCGCTGCTGTCGACGCGCGTGGAGGAGAGCGGCGAGCACGTGATCCTCGGCACGGGCGAGCTCTACCTGGACTGCGTCATGCACGACCTGCGCAACATGTATTCCGAGATAGATATCAAAGGTGATGCTCTTTTATTGATAATACGTACCAATGTATACCCCGGCCAAATAGGGGTTGGAATTATTGTAAACAAAGTCTTATGTCAAACATGTCAAGTGCATTCATGATATCGGCCCCACCAGTGAGGTCGAACTTACACACCCTTTGCCATATGACACTGTAGCTTAACACCAAATTAGATAAGAGCGTTGCTGGAGTTTCTAAAGTAGGAAATGGACTAGAAGTGGTAGTAAAGTTTAGATAGAGCTATTCTAGCTATTAAATTATTGTTAAGAAAGCGTCTGAATCGAGCCGAGGCGTCGGCCCACATGGGAAGCCCTCGATTTAACATGCTAACGGATACTAGACAATGACGGCCCAAGCCGACGCTCCCTATCCAGGGCCCTTGGAGCAGTTAAGTCACTCGGTGCGGAGACGTGCCTGTGGCAACGGGCCCCTCCACATCCGGTATGTTCTAATAGGTTTACTCCATAGAGACGAGATCGACACGAGAACTAGTAAAAAAAACATGTCAAGTAGCTTAAGTAGTGGGTTCAGAAGCGGACACGTTATAATTGGTGCTTTGCGAAATTTACAAATCGGACGCGATGTAATGACCTCTAGGGTTAAAGTTTACCGTAGTCAGCGTAATTACTAACTAGCTGTAACTAATCATATCGTGGTGAATAGATTTTTGGGGTTTTTTTATCGCCAGGGCATGTTACTTACCATCAGGTGAGTGATCCTCTCATAGTATAAACTGATTAAGAATTGATTGTTTTATTTTTAACTAATCTCTTTTTAAATCTGTAAAAAATTGCCTTCACCCATCAATTTCCAAAAACCAATTCGGCTTACGAGTTAATAATGTTTATCTACATATATTTATGTGTATTGACATAAAATTTAACTCGATTTAATTTCCTCCAGTCGCTGACCCCGTCGTTTCGTTCTGCGAGACGGTGGTTGAGACCTCGTCACTAAAATGCTTCGCCGAAACGCCGAACAAGCGCAACAAGCTGACGATGATCGCCGAACCACTAGAGAGAGGCCTCGCTGAAGATATAGAGGCGGGGGCGGTGTGCGTCACCTGGGACAGGAAACGACTCGGAGAGTTCTTCCAGACCAAGTGAGAACCATCGAAAAATTGTTTCTAGATTAAACAAGATTTGAACTAAATATGTTTGGACGTTTGTAACGAGATTGCAAACTTTAATAAGATGTGGGACGTATGGCATGCACACATATTATAACAAAGGGAACCTACCGGTGGTAGGTCTCCCTTTCACCGGGAACCGTCTGGGCGCGTACCACCACGATGCCTATTTCTACCGCACAGTAGTAGTGTAAAATACTAATGTGTTCCGGTTTGAAGGGCACTGTAGCCAGCGTATTTACTAGGTAAACGAGACTTAACATCCTATGTCTCACATAGGCCTCTGGTATTGCCAATGTCTATGGGCGTGGGTGACCACTTTCCATCAAGTGGCCTGACTGCTCGTCTGGCTGCGTATGCAATAAAAAAAAAATACATAAGGCTTTGTTATTAATGTTTGGAATAACCTTATCGCGTTGGGAGTTTATATTTCTACTTACATTCCCTATGCAAAAGGTTAAACTCTTAAGTAAATGTAAATGTGGTAAATGCATTTGAAAACTATTCATTCTGTGTGCATAAAACGTGTCATAGATGCATTTTAATACAATTAATACTTAAAAACATATAAGAGATTTAAAATGCGTTGACAGAAATTGCGGGGCAGTTTTTTTGCAAAGAGCACGTTGAAATTCGCTTATATTGTAATCAGTCATACACTGTTGGATTTGAAGTTGTTTAAAATAAACTTGTTCCCTTTAGATACGACTGGGATCTGTTGGCCGCTCGTTCCATTTGGGCCTTCGGTCCAGACTCGACGGGGCCGAACATCCTCGTGGACGACACGCTGCCCTCCGAAGTGGACAAGCATCTGCTCGCCTCCGTCAAGGATAGCATTGTGCAAGGTGAAAATCGTAATAGCAGAATATTTGTTTAATGCGAATAAATCAACCGTTAGCCCCTTTGTTTGAATCAAACTAGATTGTAGACGTAAACGTTATTTCACGTCATTCGTTACAATAACTAGTTACGCGATGGGAAACTGAATAACTAATTTCGAGGAAACTAAAATTGTTATTAATGTATAAGCATTAATCGAGCGAGCTCGGTCGGTAGATTGTATAGCGTTAAATGTTACAATTCTTTCGCATCGCGCCTAACGACTGGCTGAGCAAGTTTATATACTTCCGAGTAAGCGAGACCGGATGACACGAATTATTCCGAACGCACGCGATATCAAATCTGAGTGACCCTGTTGGTAAAAAAGAAGCGATTCCGGTGAAACCAGCAGTGTAAATATCTAAAGAAACAAAAGTACTGAATAGTGCATATAAAAGTGCAAAAAAAGTTATAATAAAAACGTTTAAAAAGTGTAAACATAATAAAAGTGTAAATAAACAGTAAATATTAATCATCATCGTTGTAAAAATAAAATGAAGTTTTAAGTACGCATTAATAGTTAAATTATAATCTAAGTGTTAGAGTAAAAACCAATCAGTCAATAAAACATTTTTAGAATGCTTAGCCGGAGCAAAGTCTATTTATTGATTTGAATACACGACTTTAAACACAAAACGGTGATTTTCGTTTCGTTTGTAACAATATAGTTTGGTAAACGTATGTACGCACAGTAGCTAAATGAAATCAGCTACTTATAAAAACAACTAGTTTTAAAACGAGCGACGCCGTCCACACAACTGGTTTCGTTACGTTTCTTTAAAGTGACTCAACACCCACGTCTAGTTTATCGGATTAATATTAAAAGTTTTCCGTTTTGATAATACGCGCCTGGACCGCACTCGTCTCTGTAGGTTATCTGAATACTTTAAAATGATTCTTTTGCACATAAAAATATACATTTTAAACTGTTTCTGGCTGGTTTAAAGCTTTAATAATATGGTCTGTAGGTTTCAGTGGGGAACCCGAGAGGGTCCGCTGTGCGAGGAGCCCATACGCAATGTCAAGTTCAAGATCCTGGATGCAGTAATTGCTCAGGAGCCATTGCACAGAGGCGGTGGACAGGTCATACCGACTGCCAGAAGGGTAAGTTTAGTAATTTAATTGAAACATACATGTAAATATTCTATTTAAAATATTTTATTATCACATACATTCCTTTTTTTTTTATTAATTTTAGAGAAACTATATCTACTACTACTATCTGCTCAGAATAATGAAACAATCATTATTCTGAGCAGATAGTAAAACTTGCCAGCTTTTATTAATTATTTTTCATAATTCCTTGATATATCAATAATTGAGTATATATTTTATTTATTCACCTTTAAATAAATACATAAATTTTTGACAGCTGTAATTACTCTGTGAAAAGTCGCAATTCATATAAAACATATTAATAAGTCGAATACTTATGTTGGTCATCATCATCAGCCTGTGTTAGTCCACTGCTGGACATAGGCCTCCCCTAATGCACGACTTTTTCGTTAGAGCGTTTTGGACAGTATCCCAGCACGCTGGTCCAATGCTGGTTGGTGGATGGACCGACTTGTTACATGTTGGTCGCTGTGTTTCATCTGCTGTATATGTAACTATTTAACTATATTTTTTAAGGTAGCGTATTCAGCCTTTTTGATGGCAACGCCCCGTCTCATGGAGCCCTATTTGTTCGTGGAGGTGCAAGCGCCGGCTGACTGCGTTTCGGCCGTGTATACTGTACTGGCTAAACGACGAGGTGTGTAGTTAATAAGCCAATTTACTTTTGCTTGGTTCAAGTTTTTTATAGTTAAGATGATGATGTTTAAAAAGATTTAGATTTAAAAAATAATAAATAACGTGTTTGAAGTTTTTCAGATTCAATGATGACTGATTACAAAACTAATTAAAAATCAGTGTGTGCGAACAGGTTAATATATTTTGAATTGTATTAGCATTAATTTCTTGCAATGAAGTGTTTTTTTTAATAAAACAAATAATTAGGAAAGTAATTTAGAACTTAATAAATATATTCTTTTAGTTATCGACTCATATTGACAACTTTTGTCCTCATCTAGCTTCCGGGCGCGACTTATCCGCGTGTATAGAAAAGAATTCCTTTTAAATCAGCTATTGTCTAGTAAAAGCCCCATTCCATAGATTAGCCGGAACTAACAGGCAGACAGACAGACAAAATTAAAAAAAAAACGTTTTTTTTTTATTATATGTCATAAAGTAATAATTTAAGATCGTCTATTTTGATGTAACATACAGACAATCCAATTTTATCTATTTATATACATACCGTTCGTCCGCAGGCCACGTGACCCAGGACGCGCCCGTGGCCGGCTCGCCGCTGTACACGATCAAGGCGTTCGTGCCCGCCATCGACTCGTTCGGCTTCGAGACGGACTTGCGCACGCACACGCAGGGCCAGGCCTTCTGCCTGCAGATCTTCCACCACTGGCAGATCGTGCCCGGCGACCCGCTCGACAAGAGCATCGTCATTAGGTCTGACAACTGTTAAACCGCCAGAATCATTTTAATTTGCTATGAAACATGCTAATATTTCGGTTTAGACTCTTTTTTTTATGGTAATTTCTTGTTATTTTTTTCATTTCCGTTTGTCTCGGACTTTGATTGAAAAAATATTTTCTGATGCACTGTAGGTGTATATAATTTTACTATACCAAAGCATTTCCTTTTTAAAATTAGCATCATCTCATGCGCATGCGCCGTATTGTTTCTACTTTTAATGTATATAAAGCAGTAAAGGATTCTTATCAGCAATCTAAACAAAATCTTAAAGTATTAATTAGTGATAATTATATTTTCCTTTCACAGACCGTTGGAGCCGCAGCCCGCTACGCACCTCGCCCGAGAGTTCATGATAAAGACCAGGCGACGAAAGGGCCTCAGCGAGGATGTATCCATCAACAAGTTCTTCGACGACCCTATGTTGCTCGAACTTGCTAGGCAGGATGTACAGCTGAATTAGATTTAATTCCAGTACACTTAAGTTTAATTGTAAGGAGAAATAAAATTATTACAAATGTCTTTGTCTGCACTGTTTTATTCTTTTTTTTTGTTCACTTTTCTTGGCTTTTTTCAATTTAAGATATCAATGTGCTACTCCTTCTCATGTTATATTCCTTGACCTCCATGAATTACCTGAATTACCTTGTGGATCTCCACTTTTTGCGGTCTTTGGCATTGTGTATGCTTCGTGTCATATTGTGGATCTGTTCTGCCCAACGTGTTGAACGCTTGATCGCATTCATTGTATCATCCCCTGTAATCACGAGAGCCTGCTTCCTGGTTATATGACCGGAGAATAAGATATTCCTACTAAGACAGATTGTTGGCAGCATAACAGCGACCATAATCTTTTGAAGGATTGACTCATTTGTGTGGTGGGCTATTTAATTTACTTATAACATTCGCCTTCTGCACCATATTTCAAGTGAGTCAACGCAAAATTTATCTGCCTGCTTAGGGGTCAAATTTTTTGCTCCGTAGATAGAGGAAACTCTAGAGTCTTTCATCATCATCATAAACAGTTCTTATCGGACTGTTGAACGTAGGCCTTTATTATGAACGCTAAAACGGCCGTTCTTGTTGGCGTCCATTAAATAGAGTTGCTCATAATTGCCACGCTGAGCTGGCGAATTGGTAATTGACTAATTGCACTTGTACGGTTGGATCTGTCTTACTTCCACGGTAAAGCAGTTCCGCCGTCAAGTGGGCGGTGGGGTCGTCACATCCCTACGCCCTAGAGTCTTAACTAGACCTAATTTTGGTTGTGAGTGAATTCGATCTATCTGTCTAGATCCTGTTTATTCAGGTCATCGCACTCTTTGCCATCCCAATCCTCTTCCGCACGTTCAGTTCATATGAGCCAACATTGCTAACGGTAAAATCCAAATAAACAAAACTGTCCACGAATTAAAGATTAAGGATCAATAACTTTCGGAATAATTTCGAAAAAAACCCAAACAGAAGTCACCCTCTTAGGTACCCTTTGGGTTAGAAATCACAAAATTTCCAAGTACGTATAAGTTTTGTTGTTATTTAGAGCCTCGAAACACCAAGTTTTTGTAACTGGAAATAAAAAATTTACAAAGATATCCCCCTAAATAGCAGTGAATAAAGGTACATAACATATACAATTAATGAAAATCCTTTAAATAAAAATCAGTCAAATAAAACGCATTAAACTGAGTTATAGCGCACTTTAACAATATTTGTTTTGTTACACACATGACTACTAGTTTTCTTTCCCATAATTAAAGCATTATTTTTTCCAGTAGTAAGTAGTTGGGTTTGTTTGAGAGAGTTTAAATTTTAATGTTCTTTCTTGTTACAATGTCATTGCTTACTTGGCTGGAAAAGGCGACATTGTAATGACTTTTAAATGTTATCCTTATCTGCCTCTTAATTGAACATGATAGGAAGGTTTGGTGAATTTGTGCACAGCTATCTATGTAACGGGTAACAAACATCCCTGAATAATAAAAATTTAAAAAAATAATAAAAATGCATTTATTTTCTTTAGCAAAAAGTTTCTCTTATCGTCTAGGTGTGATAATCTCCTTTTAGTCATAGGAATGCCTGTGTTAGGAGACTACAGCTAAATGACTATGCTGTTTCGAAATTCCGATGAAAACCATGCTAGACCCAAGGAAGTCTAATGTGGAACGTCTAATAAGGGTATTATTAATTACAACAATACTGATCGCTTTTTTTTAATAATTTTATGTGTCGATGGTTTTACAAATGTACAACAAACTTACAAAACGTGTAATTCAAATCGATATTGGTACATCACAAAATCCATCTTTTTTGTTAGTCTGTCAGCTATGTCAACGTCATTGGCATTATGCCATTTGTCAAGTCAACGTTGAAACGAACAGTTCAAAAAGTTGTGTTTTTAAGTGATTCCACGTTATGTTGCAATTCTTATTCAATTAAATTCTTCAATTTAAGAAATATTAACGCCTCGAGTAGAATATACATCAGAAGCTGTTTATCACGTAAACATTTTGTGAAAATAATCAAGGATTTACTAAATGGATAGCGATGGAGATGAACGTGTTGGGGAGAATGGAGATCGCTTTGTACACCGGTTAAAGGAATTGACAGACGATGAAAAACTGCGCCTTGAGAGTCAAAATACGAGGGTTATCCCTGAAACTAAAGCAGCTAAGTTAGAAAAGGACGCTAAGCGCCACTGGGATGTATTTTACAAAAGAAATGAAACTAAATTCTTTCGCGACCGGCATTGGACCACACGTGAGTTTCAAGAACTTATCAATTTTGATGCTGAAGAGCGTTTAATTTACTTAGAGTTGGGCTGCGGCGTTGGCAATATGATTTTTCCCCTTGTCGAAGAAGGATTTTCTAATTTTTATTTCTATGCGTGTGATTTTTCACCACGTGCAGTAGAATTCGTTAAGAAAAATAAGCTGTACAATGAGGACAGAATGAAGGCTTTTTGCGCTGATTTGACCACTGAAGATTTATTTGATAACGTTAACGAGAATAGTGTGGATATTGCTAGTCTTATTTTCGTATTATCCGCTATACATCCGTCGAAATGGTCACATGTTGCCAAAATTGCTTATAGAGCATTACGCCCTGGCGGCGTGGTCTTATTTCGTGACTATGGCAGATACGATATGGCACAATTGCGCTTCAAACCAGGCCACAAAATATCGGACAACTTTTACATGCGGCAAGATGGAACTAGGTATTTTATTTTTTTTGGTACTAAACAAACAATTTAGATTTCATAATTATTTTTGCTAGACTTGCCACATATCTATAACACTTCATTTGTCGTTACAGGAGCTATTATTTTACCGAAGAAGAACTTTCAAAGTTATTCATTGATGCTGGATTTGAAATAATAATGAACACTTATGTTCAACGGCGTACAGTAAACTTTAAGGAAGGAATTGATGTGCCTCGTATATTTGTTCAGGGGAAATACAGGAAACCACTAGGGACAGGTATTCATATTTTGTTTGTAAACCATTACTTTTGTCTAAAACAATATAAACTCTTCAATATAAGCATCAAATGATGAAAAATGCTAACCATTGATTTGATAATGATTTTGCATGTATATTAGCTCTATCTGATCAAAGATTAAGATTTAAAAAAATCATGTTATATTATAACAGTGCTTAATTTTCTTTAAATTTCTTTACAGGCTGATGAAAGACAGAAATGGATCAAAACAAATGGATATAATGTAAGAATCTTAAGCTTTTCAATAGCTATTTTATTAATTTAAAATATTTATATTAAGAGTTGAATTTTTTAATACTATGATGACAGCGCAGTGCAGCTGAAAACTTCTGGTTGCCTCACAATTCATGCTTTATTTAGCTTAGGGTTTCTTCTTCTTTAAAATTTCCTGTTTTGGTACTTTTGTTTATTTTAATCTTAGACTAGGGACATGCATTGTGAGGTTTGATGCAACTAATTGCCACATGGTAAACTGACCCTACATCAAACATGTTTTGGTTTCCGGTCCATCAGTTTTTATAAACATTTATTTTCTTTGGTTTCAGATTGAACTGTCTCACTTATTGGTAAGAATTATATTTTATTAAACATCTTTTATAGTATATGAATATTTGCTTTTAGATCACACAACACCATAATGTATTTAATAGTACTTTGTACTTAATTTGGTTCCTAAATGTAGATATAACTTTTAAAGGTGTTAATTTTAATATAATCTACCTCATCAATATAATTTTTTTGTATTTGTTGTTGTAGCAAGAAAAACTCAAGTTCAAATCAAATTATCTTAGATAGAACTTTAAAATAAATTGACCGTTTTAATGGTCATAAATCACTATATTAAGAAGACAGTATTTTGCTAGAAGCTTATTTTGTGTGATAAAAATTCCTAATAATTTGACCACTGTCTTAGTTACACTTTTATATATATGCTTATATAATAATACAAGATGAACAAAAATATATCTACAATTCTCCTTTTGAGGCACTCCAAAGACTTAAATATGTTACCTAGAAGAAAACCATATGATGATTTCATAGTTCATCTGACAGCTATGATGTATAATGCTTTTTGTCTTTCGCTCCTATCTGATTATATCAGTATCATATTCTCCAGTAATATATACCTCAGACCAAGTATTATGACCTATCTTCATTGTTGCAGATGTTGTAAAATCATAGGAGGATGCAGGTGTTATAAAATATGAACAGTTTAAGTAAATGTAAGTTCTAGGGGGTACATATTTGATTACACACATTTTGATAATATTTAGTTTGTTTTTATTCATTGTTTTTAAATATATTTTAGCTATTATCAATTTATTCTATTTACACAATGCCATAATAAATGATGACTTCATAGTTCATCTGACAATTGTGATGCATTATGCTTATTGTCTTTCGCTCCTATCTGATTGAATTAGCTGCTTTTTTCAATGTGTGCAAAAAACTTGACATTCTACAATATTATTTCTTTTGTTTCAGATAAATTTTATAATCTGCTGAGTCTTTGGCTTCATTTCAAAGAAGTGGCTATAGTTGGAAGGTAAATACTGCTTTTTGTTAAATATTTATTTACCATAACATGTACATGATGATTTCAGATAGGGACATCTGAACATAATGCTGTTAACATAACTATCCTCACTGATTTAATTCCATAATGTTTGTAAATTATTCCTTACAATTATCATTATTAAAGTACATATCTTCTCTCAGGTCCAAGACATCAGGATTCCTACTTTCAACTTTGGAATTAAGGTAAAAATAATAAGTCCTTAAATGTTTATTACTAAACTTAAATTTTACAAACAAAGTAGTGTAATATTTATGTAAAATGCATCATCTAGGGAAAGAGGGCTATTAATTCAGTATAAACTATATATTTTTTTATATGATGATTCTTGATAGGGACATCTGAACAATTATGCTGTTAAAATAACTATCCACACTGATATAAAAATTATGACCATATATGGACATTAAGGAATCCATTGATTCTCATTGTTTTTTTTATTATTTCAGATTGTCAACAACAGATTAGATCATGATGAATAGAACATGATAAGGTAAGTGCAATATGCTTGTTTATAATTACAATAACTGCAATGTTATGTTTCAACATTCTTTGAGTAGATATGATGACTCGACCATTCAGGTCTCCCTCAACAGAGAGAACCCAATAAACCATGTTGACCATCTATATGCGTCTGATTGTAATCATTGAGTTTATTAGTTATGTCTTATTTGTTCAAACTGTAAACTAACTTAAACTTTCTCTTTTTAGGTTTATCCTAGATACAACTACAGTTATGGACAAGCAATCAATAAATCATTAGTTCAACCGTAAGTTGCATTTAAATATCTTTATTAAATATAGAAATACTACTTGCCCACAATTTTGCAATAAAGTAAATCAAGTATACCTGAATAAATAATCCATTTCATAAAGTAGTTTTTTTCTTAAATTAAATATAATATATTTTATAGAAATACTGTTTCCAAACATTGTGTACACATTCTATTAGCAAATACGGTTATCATTGTGTGTAGATGAAAAAGTAGACAAAACCTTTATACTAGTGGTGATTGGTCTTTAATTAATTCTTTTTAATTAATATTAACAAATATTTTTTCACAATGAAAATAACCTGGCAATTGTGTATTAAAATGTTATTATCAATACCACAAGTAAAAATAGTTTTTATATTATTTCTGTGCTTGAACCTGTCAAAAACACCTTTAACTATTGAAACAGAATTTTAAATTCAAATTCAGTTATTAAATTTAAAAAAAAAATTGCATACTCCTGTGCAGCTTACAATTAGTACACTTTTCAAGTTTGACTTGAGACATTCTACAAATTGTAGATTTGTTTGGTTTTGGTTTAATGTAAATTTGCTGATTGTGACAAAATATTAAGTCACTTATGGACATGCACATAAGTAGAGACATTGGAATTCCTGTTATCAAGGGTCATATGTCCCTTGACTAAGAGACCATTATAATGATGACCATGACCTTCAGGTCTCCCTCAACAGAGCGAACCCAAACAACCATGTTGATAAACTTTAAATGTCTGATATTTTATACTAACCCATATTAATCTATGTCTCAGTGGTTGTTTGTGAATAAAACCTGGATGTTTCCATTTTATACAGATAAAGAAATGAAGTGAAACCTTAAGTTGCAATTTAATATGAAGATGCAGCGTTTGAAAATGATCTTGGTGTAAGTTTACTTTATTTGCATGAGTTGTGTTATCTTAGGCTTAAAAGATTTTTATTAGAAGTTTAACAGTTTTATTACAACATTTACCATTTTGAATGTATACAGATGTTAAGCTGAATTATTTTAAAAGAAGAATATTGAATGATGACTTTGACCATCAGGTCTCCCTCATCAGAGAGAACCCAATTAACCCTGTTGACAATCTTTTGCGTCTGATCACAATAATTAAAAATTCTATAACAATTATAATTTTCTTAACTCTAAATAAAGTTCTAACTTTTAATTTTCAGTTCAAAACCCAGTCTCCAAAATAAATATCAAGAATGTGAGGAGAATAGAAAATCATAATAATGTAAGTATAATGTAGGAAATTTTAAATAAAAAATTTTATTACAAATGATGACATGACCTTCAGGTCTCCCTCAACAGAGTGAACCCATAAAACCATGTTGACCACACTTTGCGTCTGATTCCCAAAATATATAAATTATGCATTATTTTAAAAATAAATACTTCAAGAAGCTAATTTTCTCCTCAGGAATCAAGAGGAAGCGTGTGTATAAAGATGGAATCAGCAAAGTTTGTTAGAGGTAAAAACTTTTTTTCATTTGTAAATTGAAAATTAAAATGTGTTGTCTACTATAAAATAAAATTACTTTACGATTTTTTCGCGTTTATTTTACATTTTAAATTCTACCCCGTGACCACGGCCGCTAGAGTGTTTGAAACGTCGGGAATTTAAAATGTAAAATAAACGCGAAAAAATCCGTGAAGTAATTTTATTTAATAATGTATAATATTCGCGCAAGCAATAGAAATAATTATGTATTGTCTACTATTTACTAAATAATTGTTATTTGTCTTAAAATAATAATTATGAAAGATTTTTTGTTTGTAAACTTGCTTGCTTACTTTTAAATTAAGGTTCTAACAAATCAGTGATTACTGACTGTTGCACCAAAGCATGTGGGTTTGATTCCCACCATGGGAAAAATATTGTGCGAACTTGTGTTTTTCTCATGGCTGGGTTTTTGTTTATTATAAAATTACTTATTTCCAAAAAAAATTCTATAGTACAAACTTTGCTTAGTTTAGGACTAGATGATGTTGTGTTATTAGTCCATAAATATTATTATGATATTAATTATGTTCCTTCAATGGTAGACATTTTTTACATTTGTGGAAATCAAACTATAGACCATTAAAATTACATTTAAATAAAATATGTTAATATGAAATACATACATTTTTATAGTTACTTCATACTTCACATTAATTCCTGCCTATTATGTTATTAAACAATTATATTTTTAACTAATACACATCAATATGCCTGCCTGTCTGCTATCCTATGGGAATGCTTCATTATGTTGCATTCTCTGTAAGCTAGACGTAAAACATTGTGGTTTAAACTGCCAGGTACATAGTTACTGTGTTCTGGTTATATGAACTCACAACATATGAGCATAACCTATTATTTATTTGAGATAAAATTTATCAAAGAAAAGTATTTAATATAAATGAAATTAATGTAACAAATATCAAAAACTTTATCTTTGTAAGAAAAGCAGTGTATATTATATTATTTCATTAAATTTGCTTTATTTTGTTTCAGACTTTGTGGGACCAAGCACCATTTATACAGTGCAATGCCATCTTTAGTTGGGGTCATTGGAATGTATGTGACAGATGACATTGGAACAAATTGAATTAAGAAAATCTTTGTGCTTGTATAAGAAACCGTGGCCGTCAGTTCGAGCGAAATTTAAAACAGATTGTTATTTTGAAGAAAACGAAAGATTAATAATATATTGAAAAGTATTTGCTTTTTATTATTAATCATATACCTTTTGCTGCCTTTTAAGTATACACAATGAGTTTATTAACTTAAATTGACACACAAAAAATGTTTTTAAGACTATTAGTTTAAATGTTCTACTCACTCTAACTCGAGGTTGGCTCTGTTAAGATGACCTCTTTAATTTTATATTATTTAGATAATTTATTTATGCTTGGTCGTCTCTGTGGCCATTTGGTATTACAAGGAATAATTGGTTCAAATCTTGCCAGGTAATTTATTCTAAAATTTCATTAATTTACATTGACAACAAATCATCGTTCTCTCAGCTAGCTATTAATAAAATGAATTCAAAAAAGCATGTATTTTTAAAGAATCTTGATTATACACTTATGTTACGAGGTTGAGACCCATGCCTGAGAGTTAATAAAAAATGGCCATACGCCTTACACACAAAATTTTTTAATACAATGCAGTGTCGGTGGAACGAGTCATATTTTTATTCGCTTCGAATAGTAATTGAAGTAATTACTATTCTTATTACTTACTAACAATATCATATTTTTAAATAACTGGAGCTATTGTTGCTTAATTTTAAATAATAAGCTGTTCAATTTATTGACGTTACAACGTCTTAAAAATTAGTTCAAGATCGGGAGGCACTCTCGATAACTGTCGCGGCGCTGTTCACGAAAGCAACTAAGAAAAAGTAAGAGCAAGCGTCTATTACTCGTGCGCAGTTGACCTGCATGAGTGAAAGAAGGGCATGCTTAGCGGTTCATGCCCTGCGTCCCTTACACTCGAGAGTTTTTGCCGTCGGAGTAAACAAATAGTCTGTATTCAGATTTGCTCGTGCAAGTTAATTGTCAACCGATTGTGTAGTAAAAATGTGACGTTGTCACGTATAACTTTCGCGCGCATGCCGAGTTTACAGGCAACCAGTTTTTTTTTTAAATTATCAATTTACGTCATAAACAAATTATAATAAATGTTTAATTATATTAAATGATAGTTTTATTTCTCATGAAGTATTGGAATTTCTTTTTATTCTAATAAAGCATGCCACGTTCTTTTATAAGATTTCCGTCTTATAATTCCGATAAAAATAAAATACTTAATTTTCACCTTCTTGCAACATTACTTCGCTGTCAGTGTCAAAGTCAGCAAGGCTTGTTATTTGTCATTGTTGAGTAAACCCACAAGTTGTTTTGAATAGGTGAACTTAAGAACTAGATATTGTATTACAATTTATTGGTCCCAGTTGAGTTATTTGTAGCATTTAATAACCGTTATTTCACTAAAAAGAACCTGATTGTCAACAGAAAAAATGGCTCGCGGCAAGGATAAGAAAAAGTAAGTTATAGGTTATCTTGTCGTGTTATTAAATGCCACATTAAGGTTCATTTAATATTAACCAGTATTTACTAGAAGTAATATGTGACAAACATAAGAAAACATATTGTTAATAACTATACGGAAGTGTATTTAGATCTTTTAATGAAACACTGTCCAATTCAGGGTTATAGAACCAGCAAGCAGCACCGCGTTTAATTTATTACAAACTACTTCTATGTCAAGAAAAACACACCTAAAACTATTTTTAATAAATGTCAAAGTTGAAGCATATGTTGGGACTTGCAATATATATGCAATAATATGTGTTATAATTTTGAATACTCGTATTTAACATCATAAAAAATTAATTAATATAAAAAAAAAATAAAAATATATTGATAATGACATTTGAAAATTATAACATTTAAAATACTCATAGGTGTTATAATTTTATAAACATCATAATGAATATTTATAAATATAAAACTATAAAATAAAAACATAAGAAAACAATATTGAATAAGTATTGAATATGCAATCAAAGGACTACCATTAAAATTAAAATAGCTCATTTAAAATTTCTGTATAACAAATATTATTATTAATAAAATTGAATCTTTATAAATTAAAATCTTTATAAATAAAAATAATGGGTCAACTAGTATTATAATAAATATTAACAACAAAAAAGTTTGATTTAAATAGGTGGCAATACCAATAATGGTGACATGAACTTAAAGCATCATCAGCCTTTAATAGTCCACTGCTAGACAAAGGTCTCCCTTAATTACAATCTTCCATTAAAGGCGTTTTGGACTCGACATCCTCACTCACACTTCCTAATGAGCTTGCTGTTGGACCGCTTTATCACTGCACATATCATGAGAATTTTTGATCCAATTAAACTCAGCAAGTTGGGTGCAATCCGCCTTAAATGCTCAACAAGCATGAAACATCATGAAAATTTGTGATCCCGAGTTGAACACGACCCAGGTTACTAAAGCAAATTGTTTACACTAGTACATATGATTGTTAGTTTCTAAAGCATATAGTTTTCTCAATTTTATAACATAAATTGTATTGATAAAGCTCAAATTTAACTATCACCCAGTTAAACATTAAAACAATTTGTTCCCAAGTTATAAAGCATGATTTGTGTCTGATTTTTTAGTTTACTGGTGGAAACTTACCGTTGAACACAGCCTTTCTGTAACTGTTTAAGTGAATACTTAATAATAACTTGGATAATTGATATTATAACATATTGGTGATTTATTTCAGACGTAAGTTAGAAAAAAAGCAAGAAGGTGATGATGTGCCTAAGAAAGTCCCGCACACTTTGGAATCCCTCCGAGAGAAAGATGAAACAATGCTTGTTAATGTTGACGATGAGGAAAAGGAGGAGGTAAATTATACAATGTAATTGTTTAGATCTAAGTTGTGACATATTATTGTATGTTTATCTTAAAATTAATTATAGTTATTTCTATCTTTGATGTTCAGTACATACTGTTGTTTTATTATAGACCACAAATTTAAAACTATTGTAAATAATGAAAAGAAAGGATGTTTCATACAATCTGGTATTGTTCAACAACCAAAATCTTCTCAAATGTAAGAGAAAAGAGCAAATATGATTCTTTGTTCTATATTTATTTAAAATTTAATAAACTGGCCATGATTCAGGTTAAATAGCACAACTGTATCTACTTTATTTGCATATTTAGAAAATCTTTCTGCAAACTTCTACCCTAAAGTATAGTGTTATATATCTATCAAACAGATTTATTTAAGGTGAAGTGCATTCATCTTTTTATTAAAAATAGAGATATTTTTATGACATTGTTATTAAAAAAAAGAACTTAATTAGCATGTTTAATAATGTTTTAAGACCTGACACTTTTAACACTTTCTAGTGACTTTGGTCACGGGACAGACTTGTCATTGTCCTTTATAAACATATTTTTTTATTCTAGGCCCAAAAAGATATGGAATTGGATGAGCTTTCATCTTACTTTCAAAATTGTATGAGCCCAAAGTGCTTATCACATACTCGGACAACCCACATACAAAGACTCGAATTTTTGGCAAAGAACTTATGAGGATTATCCCTAACTCATTGTCAAGATATAGACAAAGGTAAATACATTTGTTTACGATTTTTTCTGTACATACTGTCCTCAACATACATTGTTCCATCAGTGTTACCAAGATCACTTCTTTCTTCATGAAGCAATCTAGAATTGATAGTTTCTTTAAACCAAAAGTTTAATCTGTTATTTTTTATTACATATTTTGATTAAATTTAAAAGTTTTGTAACTATTGTTGAAATTATTATCACACAAATACCAAAAATATCTAGCTATATCATATGTAATTATTTTAAGAGCTTACTTTTGATAATAAACTATCCTTTGTTATAAATGCAGTTTTAATGGAGACATATTTTAAATGTCTCGACTTACGCTAGTCGTTTTCATTTACTTCTCGTATTTCGAGAACCTAACATGCCTTAAAAACGGGGACTACCTGTAATGATAAAGAATAAAATATAGTCACAGAAATTTTGTGATTTTTTGACATTTCCCTCTTTTTTGTCACAGCCTTATACAAACAAAAAGCTCTTCTTGTCGAATTCTGTTGACCTTCCCTCGTATTAAGTGTGCCATATTTATGGATGGCCCCTAAGCAACAGAATTTTTTTTCTACTTGATTTTTTAGTAAATTCAGATAATTTACTAAAAGTATACTAAGTTGCTTGTTTGTTTTGTTCCATTTTTTTATAATTTATTTGTTAATTAATTTCCAGGTCATCAGTAAAGAGGATAGTACAGTCAGCTATACGGGAGGGCTACACAGATGTTGTTGTAATTAATGAGAACCAGAAGCAGCCAAATGGTTTCCTCCTAATCCACTTACCAGGTGGACCTACAGCCCACTTTAGGTTGTCCAGCTGCAAAATAACACCGGAACTGAGAAAAGATTATAAAGAAATCACCAATCATCGGCCTGAGGTAGACAACATATTTTAGACACTTAATATTTTACCGATTTCCCGCGACTTCGAGTCTATTATATTTTATTAAAAAAAATGGTAGCCAAACTTACTACCACTTTAATCAACTATCTCATAGTTAAAGCCCTATTAAAATCGGGCAGCTGTTACAGAGATTCGAGCAAACAGATATACAGGCAGACACAAAATATAAAAATAAAGTGGTTTGTTTTAGGTACCGGTTATATATCTATTACATCATTTAAAAACGGTTATTATAAGGTTACCAGGCAGAGTATGTCATCATTATTATCACCTCCCAGAAGTCTACTGCTGGACGTAGGCGTTTTTCACTAAACGCCAAGATGGCCGATCCCGTGTTACTGGCCTCCAGCTTGAACCGGCTACTGCACGGACATCGGCTTGCTACATGGTACGGGATACGCCAATTTACATCACATCACACATCATCAGCCTTTGTTGTCCACTGCTGGACATAGGCCTCCCCTAATCACCCCTATCCATTAGGGTTTGGACCGTATCCCACCACGCTGGTCCAATGCGGGTTGGTGGGTAGACCGACTGTTTTACATGCCCATCCGACGCATGGATCATCTTACTTTTCAGACAATTGGGTGATCGGCCCAATTGCCCTAACCAACAGGAAACAACAATGAAAATTTGTTGCGTCCGCAGATTCGAACCACGACCTCCGGTTTCTAAAGCACACGCCCATACCACTAGGCTACGGAGCAGCTACGCCAATTTACGAGAAGACTAAATTTAGAAGCTTAGACAAAAGTCTTCTTTTTACATCAGGTCGTCTAGGGTGGTACCGACGCGGTGTCTATATTTGCTGCAAATTATTGTCTAATTTATGAGACGTAACGCCCTACGTCTCACGGTTGGCAACGCATTAGTGATACTTCTGGTATTGCCGATGTCCATGGGCGTCAGTGAACACTTTCTATAAGGTGGCCCGTCTAGACAAGCAGTTGGGCTACCTAATACGGCCTTCGTAAGCAATAAAAAAATTATAACTATAAACACGATATTTATTGCATCAGGATTTTTCTTAATATATGCTGAGTTATGTAAAATCTTTAACCTATTCCGGATTGCCATACCTGAAGAAATTAATCAATGTTAAATATGCAACTAGTGGCATGTAGGTAGCTGCCAACATACATTACAAATATGTTCCACCAGTAAGCCACTTTATGATTTGGTGCCACAAATTCACTACTTTATTTGTTTAAATGGATTACATATTTTAATTAACCTTAGGTATAGGCTCCTCCTATCCTAGGCGTGTGCGTTAGAAATCAGAGGTCATGGCTTCGAATCCTGCGGGGACTCAACAAGTTTTCATTGTTATTTCCCAGTTGGTTAGGACAATTTGCACCGATCACCCAATTGTCTGTAAAGTAAGATGATCCAGTCACTCCACCCACCAATCCGCATTAGACTAGCGTGGTGGGATATGGTCCACAAATCCGTCCAAATAAATGGAGAAGGCGTGCCTATGTCCAGCGGTGGACTAACACTCATATGATGATAATAGATAAATAGATAGTAAACATAGCAGCAGTTTGACCTTATCAATAACCAGAAAGAAGATAAATACTACAATAGATCTCAAACTGAGTGACGGAAATATTTAGGTTTCTAAAATATGGATTTTAATAAACGCCATTAAAACCCCACTTATCTTCTCCTCTTATCTGTTTGCAGGTTATATTGAACAACTTCAGCACCCGCCTGGGTATGACCGTGGGTCGGATGCTCGGCGCTCTTTTCCACTACGAGCCACAGTTCAGAGGCCGTCGAGCGGTCACTTTCCACAATCAACGCGATTACATATTCTTTAGACATCACAGGTACAGCATTTTGCTGGTTCATTGTATAGTGTTAAACTGTAATGGTATTTTTTTTATTGCTAGGGTAAGTGTTAATCGCCAGATTTGGTGCTTTGATTAGGCAAATGTACCCAAGTTATATTCGGTGTCAAATAAAATGTTATTTCTAATATATCTAAAGCCTCCGTGGTCTAGCGCGCTTGGCCCTTGCTTTATAAATCGGAGGGCGTGGTTTCGAATCCCACGGCGAAACAGCTCTGTGTTATCACTGTCTTCTGTTTAGTAAGGACAAATGGTTGGTTTCGACCCAAAAGTAAGATGATCCATACGTCGTAGGGGCATGTAAAACATCTGTCCACCCACCAACCCTTCTCCTCCGTGGTGGGGTACGGACAAAACCCCCTTATGGAGTAGGTGTGCATTAAGGGAAGACTAACAAAGGCTGATGATGAAGATAATAATATCTAAAGAATGATGTGTGTTATAACATTATGCAAATATTGAAATTGCATATTGAAACTGAGTTTATATCCAGTTTTGCTTTCTTCAACAGAAAACTAACATGTTAAATTTATCTTCAACATTTTAAAGTTTTTATTCGTGTGTGATGGTTGCCTAGTGTTAAGGTTTTGTTGAATTTTTGTTTTTTGTAATGTATATATAAATCAATAATCTTTCGTAGATACGAGTTTACGACAGATGGCAAACGAGCAAAACTAAGAGAACTAGGTCCTAGGTTCACCTTAAAGCTGATATCACTTCAGCACGGCACCTTCGACTCAAAACACGGGGACTATGAATGGATTATTGCCGGACGAAGACACTTGATGGAGACTTCCAGACGACGCTTCTTCTTGTAACGAACGTTAATAAAGATTTGACATATGCTCTGCTGCTTTGTTTATTTATGATTAAGGTCATTTGATTTCTTAAAAATCCAGTACAGCGCCACCTAGTCGTACAGTTGGTTATTTTGCTCTCTTCTTTGACTGAAAAATGGCATCTAGGTACAAAAACAGCTGGTTTTATCACTCGGTTTGAACTGCGGGAAATAATGCAATCTTTATCACAAAAGAATTGTGCACATCACATACCATAGTTTGAGTCGTAAATATAATATAGATTAAAGAGTGGTGACTAGCAAAGGGGCTCTAACATTGTTTATTCTTGCCTGCAAATTTAAAAATATTCAATATTCCATATTCAATATGGAAGCAATAAACTTTCATGTGAACCCCCCAACTCACATTGGACCAGCGTGTTGGGATACGGTCAAAAAACCTAATTGACAAGGTGTACATAAGAGGAAGCCTATGTCCAGCTGTGGACTAACACAGGCTGATGATGATGATAAAATTTTCTTGTTGATTTTCGAATTTATTTCCTATTGTTAATTTATTTCAACTGGTTCCTATATGAAAACCCCTGACCGAAGAAGAATTAGCGTAAGAAAGTCAAGTCGCGTCCACTACCTTCAGTATTTAACATTAATGTGTTCCATTTTGAAATTAAGTTTTTATTTTAATTATTGGTTAGTAAAGCACATTCAGTTACCGTGAATAACCACATTTAATAGCGGTGTAACAAACTTTAATTCTCTATTGTTAAAAGTTTTGAAAGTAAAATTTGTACAAATATAGCTATAGTCAATTTGTATATAATGGGTTTTCTATGGCTCATATTAACCAGCCTCGAATTCCTTGAACTGTGACAATCACTCATAAACACATCTGCCTAATTAAAAGCTTCCACCAATTCCTTGCTCTTGCGTAGATGTCGCCACTCCATCTTGTAGGTAGTACCGCAATGGGCTGCACAAAGATTGTGTCTAGGAATCTCTTCCACATCGGTTATACAACAGCTAAATCTATGAGTAATATAAAAAAAATTAAACATGGTTATGGTTTCGTATTACCCGAGCACTGAAATCGAGAAATAATAAGCATCGCACTGCATTTTGTTGTCAGACAGCGTTTGATTTCAATTATAGCAACCGTTACTTAACGGCATGAGGGCACATGGACTTGTGATGCATAGGCAATTCAATTAAAACATTTTATCGTTGATAGCAATTTCAAGGTATTACATGAAAGTATAATATGAAATATATTACAATCACATATAATAAAACTTTGATTTAATTAAACAATTCAAATAGAGAATTGGAAGCATACTGTCGACACTAAACGGAGACCTCGATCAGTGTATTGCCACCAGAGCATACATATAATGAGGCAATTAAACAGTCAAAATGGGACAGTGTCGACTTCAATGTGTCTCCGATCAGGCGAGCAGTTAAGGCATGCAATAAACTCATTTACGACCGCCGACAAACTGTCAGCGTGCGACGCCGTTTATGTTACGTCATAATTGTCTAACATCAATAACGGCCGCAGTCGCTACGTAAACAATAGAGCTATTTCGACACTTGATAACATGGCATAAACATAACAAACATTACGATTGTCAGTTTTTTGCTTTGGATGTTTCTTTTTAACGCTTCCGTGATACTACGATAGGAATATTAGTGTTGGTTCATACCACATCAGATAATTTTATTACTTTTTGCCTTTTAAATTATTGGACTGCCTCCATAGCCTAGTGTTAAATCCTGTGGGGACTCAACAAGTTTTCGTTTTTATTTCAATTATTTGGATAAGGCAATGCGGTACGATCACCAGATTGCCTGCACAGCAAGGCAGACAAGTAAAAAGTTAGTCCGTGTAACAATTTTATTCTTGTGTATGAATGTTATATTTACATTTTTATTTAAAAATACAATTTTTTAAAGAGAATACCGATATATTTAGTTCTTCACACGTACGAAGAGACACACTTATTTCACTTGCTAATAAGACCGCTCACTTGGTCGATCGTCGTTTTGCATTTTGTACCATTTCTCAGAACAGCGTGGCGCAGTATAGCCTTTCTCTGACCTAACAAAATTTATTTATACAAATATTATCTTCGTCATTTACTATATACTCTTAAATATTTTTCTTTATCACAAGGAGACGTGTCAGATGATCCATTCCGTACGTGACCATTGCATAAACATAACAGAATGCATAATTCAGTTCCCACAGCATTGTGTTTGCCAACATGACTTCGATAACCATAAACATTAATTGTTTGACAGTTAAAAATGTTTAATATTGCTTACGGATATTTGTATGTTTAGGTATATAATTAAAATAATGTTATTTAAAGTGTTACACAATCTATGTTGGCCCGTAAACTATTAAACATAAGCATTTATATAACAAAATTTTACATGTTTAAATAAAGTCCTTACTATGCGTCTATAACAATTTAAACGTATGTATTATGCTTATGTCGAGTTTGACAAAAAAGAATTATAAAATAATATTTTTCTAATAATACTTTACTAAGTAGATAAAGTTTTTATGGAAAATAAAAGGAATATTGATAATTAATAAAATATCAACCGATTACAAATTAAGAAGCGAACAATAACATTATTATTTAATATTATTTGAAAATAACGGTCCACAGTCGATATTTTTTTGACGTCAATAAGTTGACATAGAGAAAATAGAAATTTTAAATGATGGCGTTCATCAAGCGCCTTTTCTTTTTAATATTTATTTTACAGGTGGTAGGTCCCCTTTTGTCAGGGGACCGTCTGGGTTGGTACCACCACGGTGCCTATTTCTGCCGCAAAGCAGTAGTGTGAAAACACTACTGTGTTCCGGTTTGAAGGCACCGTAGCCAGCCTATTGACTGGGTAAACGAGACTTACATCATATGACCCACGGTAAGCAGCGCATTGGTGATACCTCTAATGTCCATGGGTGTCAGTGACCGCTTCCCAACGTGTGACCCGACTGCTCGTCTGCCTGCGTTGTCAATAAAAAAAATTGTATTTCGTTGCAATTTGGGTGTTGAAAAATCTTGATAAAATATCTAGTAGAGAAGTGCATAATGCTTATCGTAATGTTGTTTTGATATCAATTAACGTTCCATTGATAACGAACGCAGATTACCAGTTATTTTATTACCAGACACTTTCTGTTTGGTAATTACGTCACTTACATATACTTCCTGAGATCTATCTGCGTTATTATTGTATTGATTTTCTACCTCAGCTCCATTTTATATATAATTTAACAATCTATAAAAAAATTATATAGTTACAGTCATTTTTACGTTAATAGTTGATTTACGTAAATAAACGGAATATAGATTTAGTGAAATTTATTTTCGTTTTCTAAAGGGATCACTGCGCAAATTATCATCATAATCGTTTGATTATAGTTTTAAGCGGTTTATGTGTAGGAATGCAGTAAACAGAATGAATTACTGGCGCATTTATAATAAATGGTGGGATGTGTGTTATATTTAGCCGACAACTGCGCTCAACTAGTTGGGGATGAACGATCATGAGGAAATGGAGCAATTTCACGTGACGTAAGAATACGGGAAGCGATTTATGATGCAGATCCAAGGGCAGCGTGTAATTGACGCTTCCGTGAGCGATTCTAAACAAAGCTGAAGCGCTTTCAGCGCGCTTCATCTGCATATTTCACGATTCGGTGGGTTAGAGCGTCTTTATCGTGCATCGTCAACAAAGAAACGAATGCCGCCGCGTCAATTCAAAATGGCGTTCGGAAAGTAATGAATAATAAAAGGAAAAGGAGTAAAAATAGTAAATGATTTTCAAAGATCTCCTTTTTAGTTAAGGAAATATAAACGAGGTCCACGTTTTGCCTGCGTAGTGTGGTATTACTACTCTGGTTTAATGGGCATCGTAGTTACTATAATTACTACATAACATGATCTAATATCTAATGTCTCCGGGTGATGAGCGTCCTTCGCTGCATTCCTTACAGATACGCATAATTTCATTGACTATCGGGTACAGGCTCTGTTCGTCCCGACGCCTTTTTCAATACAAAATCAAATATCCTAAACACATATTTTTACTTAAATTATATTAACATGGCATGATTGTATAAGTCATAAACAAAAGGGCCTTTGTGTACTAAAATGTATTTGTAATAGTTTTTATAAAGAGTACCACCTTTTAAGGTCAAACCTTAACCAAAATGTAGTTACATACATGTTATATAATACTATAATGTAGTCTATATATATATATAAATCAATTGCTGTTCTTTAGTCTAGCTAAAACTCGATAATGGCTGAACCGATTTAGCTAATTTTGGTCTCGGATTATTTGTTGAATTCCAGGAAAGGTTTAACAAATATAAAAATTATCAGAATTAAAAAAAATATATATTTCTTACAACCTACATACATATTTGTTATCAAGAGGTGAAAAATAAACTTAATATCACTTAACTTCAGTTAGTGTGTTTACGTATTACAGTTGTTAGTTATCTGTCAGTATTTTTTTTGTAGATTGATAAATCTTATTCAAAAGTATAGATCTTTTATGTATCGATTGAGGTAGTACGAAATCTGCCGGTTCGCAAAACAACAAAAAATTATTCTGTTCTAACAATTGACTTTATGTACAGAATAATTAAATATAAAGTTATGACCAATCATGATTAATAATCAATAAGAAGAAAATTAATAACGTTTTATAGCAGTGTCATGCTTACAGTCTAAAGGAAAAATTTAATAGTACTTCGCTTTACCTCGAGCAGTTAGTCATTGTATAATATGTACCGGATGTAGATAACTAATTGTCTAACGACAAAATTGCTCTTTGCGGAAAAATAATATATTTATAGAACTGCACGTTTCTTTAAATAATTATGCATAAAATATGTCACGTGATCGTTATTAAAAGTTCCGGTTAACTTTTTTAATAATATTTATTTTAGACCACCCTATTCAAATTGCTTCACCGTTATATATCTTGTTATTGATTGATAAAATTATTCAAAATAATATTTTGAAGTTTTTTTTATAACCTTCAGTCATTTTTTAAGAATAACATAGTGTTGTGTATAATAAAATGAAACATGACATCCTCATTTAATTTTTAAATAGGTAACTATCAAAATATTTTAATAGGTAATCGTGTATGACACCGTAATTCTTTTGAATAAGGCGTATCGTTTGCCATTAAACTAAGCGTTAAACTGATAACTGATAGCATTAAACGATAATTCTGTTACAAATACTAGTAATAATGACTAGTTAGTCAGACTATATACTACAATGTAGGGTTATAGGCTTCGTAATTTTCATTCAGGTCTTTTAGAATACACTCCTAAGTTTTTATCATTGATTTCTAGTTATGTTCTTATCTATACTAATGTTAGAAAAAGGAACGATTTGTTTGTTTTCAATAGGCTCCGAAATTACTGAACCGATTTGGAGTATTCTGTCACTACTAGAAAACTACATTATCTGCGAGATTACTAGAAAACCCATTTCTAACACATCATAGTTTATTCGTGTTTCAAGTTGCTCAAGATTCCTTATAAAACATTATTGCAGCTAACCCTTGTCGATCTCCTGTAAACAATAAAATGTATAATCTACATTAAGTTAATTGTTTTTAAAGTTATACATTGGGGATTAATACTTATGTGCAACTAAACTGAATATAATTTTGAAATATAGTTGATGCTTTATGGTAAGACCTTATGGAAAGAATATTTTCAATTTCAAGGACAAAACATTTACTTTTTCGTTGCATACATTAGGAAAACGCAAGGTTTTAACATGTTTTTTATAGTGTTAAATATTAAAATTAAATTATACGATCGCTGCAAAATGCTCAAAGTAAGAATATAGCAAAATATAAATACTAAGACATTTTGAAATGAAAATCTTTACGTATTTTAACAATAGTATTGATTTTCTATTGTTTCTCAGATGATCAGGGTTACAGAAGAAGTCGAAGTGAATACAACAACTGAGAAACAACGGGATAGGTAAAACAAATTTGGAAAAGGTTTGATGGTAATTATATACCATATACTATCCGTTTGTTTTATACATACCATAGACTGTAAAGGATATTTAATAAGGTTTTGTTGTAAAAGCTTAAGAAAATATAGTGCAATTATTTATTTAGTGTTGATCAGAAACCGTTATTGTAGGTCGCATCATGAATCTTCAAGGTTCGTGGGGACGGTAGCTTCCTGCAAACTCTGTGTTAGATGAAGCCTACAAAGGACATGAGTCTGGAAGCATAACATCCTTGATAATAATAATGGATCCTTAAATATTATTTTATGAATTCATCATCATGGATTTTTTATACATCATAAATTTCTTCAAAGCAAATACTGTAAGTAGTATTAACTAACATTTTGAATAATCGTGTAATGGCGGCGCATCCTCTAAGACCATTGTTAACTATTATTGTTAACAAACAAAATGTCGGCCTTGTTGTCACAGATAAGGCCACTTCTCGGAACTGCCATATTTGCCCGGACCCCACGACCAAGTTAAATAACAGACAATGCAGGAACCATTTCGCATAAGAACTTTATGGACAATGGTTAAAATTGTTTTATGAACATTTTTCAAACCTAAATTTGTCAGGGAACCCAGGTATATAATTAATCACATTTAAAAGTCCGAGTACTGGTAGCTTTACATCATGGTAAAGAAAATTAATATTTTGGTTCTAATTTCATAGCGACGAGATTGTTGTGGAGGTTACAATAATTTATTTTGCTGATGTATGTATTTGACGGATTTATGTTTTTTTATGCTTTAATACGGAACACTGTTAATACTTTAGCTATAAAATATATCTTTTACTAAAAGTAATTGCGACATAATTCAGTTCCAGTATTAAAAAACTCAAAAATATATTGATTTTATAATTACACAAATACACTTTTGAACTCCTTAAATAAGTATTTGTTAAGTAAAATATTCAAGAATTTAGTAGCCCCACTTTTTTGTGAGTAGACTGACCAAAACATAATGTATTGTTACCGCGTCGACTGAATTGTGTTGGGAAGCATCATTGGAACTGGTGAGATGCGTCCTATTTGTCTTCATCAAGCCGATCCCGGTTGTTGAATGCTTTAACTCTGGCATTGAATATTCATATCTGACTTTTAAAGGTTGTACTTATAACACAGGAACCAATTTATATTTCTTAGGTAGTGTCTGGGTATATCATAGAAGTATTAAAAGTAGTGTTTGACAGGATGTTGCTTTCACAAAGTGGTTTTTTGCTTTGTAAGATGACCTACTTTTAGTACAGGAATGGAACACTAGTTATAAAGAAAGGGCCGTAGGAAATATTTTAGTCTTATTAAACTTACCTATCACAGTTACTTCGGACCGCTAAAAACTGTCAGTAGAAAAATAATAGAAGCGAAACAAAAACAAATTACAAGCGTAGCAAGCAAATGTGTTTAATACTGGATTGTTTTGCTAATAGTATGATAAATAATGCAGTAACAACACGTAGCATTAGTTCAAAGAACAATTAAGGTCGAGTTGTGAAGTATATTTTTCTTGCATCTGCAACGGATCGAATAATGTTGCATGTAGTTGAGAAATATGATCTGGCTGATACGTCGTGGGTGTACATCCGTGACTTGCCCACTTAACCCCTCTGGATACCACAGATATTCATATTAACCAATAGCAAAGGGCACGTGTAACACGATATCAATTGCAATCGATTAATATTTTTCATTACACGCAGTAACACACTGTTTTGTATTTTTTATACATAGTGCTAATATGTATGTATGTACATGTACATATCTGTACATATATTATTGCAGTTAGTAATGTACAGATACGTACATATATGTATGTAACATATCAGCACTGTGATATTTCTGTAGCAAATTTATTTGAAACGTGCTTATAGAATAAAGCCCATGTATTCCTAACCTATATAGCTTCTACAATTACCGGCGAAGTTCCTGAACCACCGCTTTTGTACGGCACTAGGTTTTTCGGCATTTATTTTGAATCGTCTATAAAATATAAATAAGTATACGTAATAAGTAGTCGTAATTCGTCACTTGTACCTGAGATATACCGCTCAAAAATGACGGCATAGTGACGCTTAGTGGTTCTATGATGTAGTAAGAACTTTCTAAGCGCTATTCACGTTGGGTCATTTCACAGATATATTTTATCCATGGGTCTTTAGTCTATTAGTTTGATGACACATTAGTTTTACTTGAATAAAGTCAGATCTAAAAGCACCTCTCAATCACGGGCATCTATAAAGTCGGGTCTATCTACCGACCCACATTGGACCAGCGTGGTAGCATAAGGCCCAGACACCCCCTAATGGAGAACGCGTGCAGTAGGGGAGGCCTATGTCCAGCTGTGGACTAACACAGGCTTTTAAATTGTTTTGTTATTTTGTAGGTTGTTGTCCGTGTTTAAACAAAATTTGTCAACAGTTTTCTGCAACCTCATCTTGCAAAGCAAGATGTCGCTGCAAATTTATAATTCTTCACTATTTATAAAGAAAGGTTTGGTGTTGTTTCTTTGATTTATAGAGGTACCTGGTAAATTTTATGTAAGTTGAATTAATATTTAAAAAATGAACACACTTACACACGTTTAAATTCCTTACAACTTTTAATTTGGACAATATTGATTAATTGAAATATTTTATTATCATTCAATAGTTTGTAATGTTTCGTTAGCAACCCTAAGAAATATTTAATATATGGCAAGATGTTTTATATTTATATAGTTTAAATTTTATTTATCTAAGTAAAGAAAAGTAAAACCGCGTAAAAGTGAGACAATGAAAATCCTGTTCCGTGAGTAATCATTACGAAACGGGTTGACCTTATATCAAAATATATGAACACAAATTTATAGTTGATGAATCGGCACTTTGTGGAAGCGACTAATTGTTATTACATAAGGTACATTTATGAATCATCAATAATTGAAAATTTTTAGCATTCACCACAACTAAAATAATTATTGGTGGTTTTAAGTGTACAAAGACAATTATATTTCTTTTTAAGTTCAATAATTTTTATAACCATAAGTTTAGCAGGTAACTTCAGTTACAGTATGTGCACAGTAGATGGCGCTTCTCGTAGCAAGCTTAGCAACCATAGTAACGTTGCTCTTTGTTACGCTACGCTTAGAAACAAAACTTGATGTGGATATATTTATAGAATGAAACAACTTAAATATAATGTGGCAGTAAATATATTCAGAAAATATTAACCATAAACGACTCGATTTCGTCAGTAAAAAAGTATAGACACACTATCAATTAGTTAAAATTACAATTTTGTCTAACCAATTTTAATAATTGATCTTTCTTATGTATAGTTCATTATTGCTTTATACAATATCGTATCGAGCGTAACATTCGATAACAAAGAAATTACAATAGATAACTATCTAAAAACTTAGGAATAAGCCAGCGCGGCCACTCGTTCAACCTCGTACACGTAAACACTTAATTTAGATATAATAATAATTACATATCACAATAAGACGTCCCTTCAACGTTATTCACTCGCACACAAATAATACAAAAAAATTCAAAAAACGAAGGCACGAGATCTACCTACATCTACGACTAAATGTAAACATGCCCTAAAAATGTTATACTAAATGCTCGCGCGTCGGCGCGCCTCAGTCGAGTTGCGTTGGGGAGTTACGAACTAACATAATTTCGTATCAGCGTTAGGGTTTTAAAGCGGTCCTGGAATACAATGACTGGGTCCGCGGGGTCGGTCCCCGCGCGGCCCTAGCTAATGGAATGTCGGCGTGTAGGGCCGGCCCTTTGCGCGTCGGCTTTTCTACACTGAGCCCTTGCCCTCTAACTTCTCGGCGAGCTCGGTCATCAGTTCCTTGTAAATCAACGGGTCAATGTTTTTCCCCAACTGGTAAAGGACAAACCAATCACCGATCTGCAGTCTGCGGGCGACCGCTTCCACTTGGTCCTGGGGCGCGAGGCGGCTGCGTGCACGGAGGAGGTATAGGCGAACGCGTGGCCCGGCCACCACGGCGGCGCGGTAAATCAGAGAGATGGCACTCAGGATCGACAGTATCACAAACCAGAACCATAAGAATACATAGATCTTCTCGTTGACGATGTTAAGCGGCAACACGCAGAGCCCGTCGAACTTCTGCACTGTACCCGAAGGACCGTATTTGTGGAAGGTGCATTTTGTTACTTTGGGGAACACGCGTGCCATCGGGTCCTCGCGCTCTTCCGGCTCCATCTCAGTAAAGCGCACTACGTCGCGCCCGTAAGTGGAGAACTCGCCGTCTAAGAAGAAGTCCATGAAGTATATTTGACCCACGACGTTGATAAAGTTTAACACTTCACATATAAAGAAGCGGAAGGCATAGAAGTTCTGCGTGTTCAAGTTACTATGGAAATAGTCCACGAGAAGCTTTTTGCGATCTTTCTTGCACTCTTCTCCGACTACCGGGCAGTTGAGGTCGAGCACGAGCATCTTGATGCGGCCTCCCTCCCAGGTCTTCCAGAGGTAACGGGGCACGTAGAAAAGGATGGCTTGGAAGAACAACACGAAACACACCCACTGGTAGTACTTGTGGTACTTGACCTCGTCCTGGCCGTCGACGTGCGACGCTACGCCGGGTTGCACCATATCCTTGCCGACTCGGCCCACGAGCCGGTTAGGTATGGTGAAGGTCGAGTAGATCCAGCAGTAGGTGTCCATCACACCGTACGGTATCTCGTCGACGATGCAGTCGATGGGGTCGCCGATGTATTGCCGAGAGGTGACGAGGAGCGAGAACGCGATCAGGATGATCACGGTAGCCTTGTAGTGGAGACGGAATACATTGTTGTCGATGCAAACGGAGTCGAGCTTGAGCAGCCCCTTAACGGAGCCGAAAACGTCAAACATGGCGGGTGTTTAGCCGCGGGCGCGCGGCGCGTCGGTCGCGGTCGGTTGTGGAACGGGCGTGCGCTTCGCCCTCGCGTCGAGTGCGGAATGTCGCGGGGCGAGCGCTCCGAGGGGGGCTGTGGCGACGGCGTGAAGCGCACCGTCCCCCCCGCCCCGCGCGTGCAGCGGCCCCTCCCCGCTCGCCCTCCCTCCGCACCGCACAGTCTCGGATCAACGACACAGCACTGACCCTATTTCCACCTATATTCGTGGCGTCATCTGGTAGCCCGTGCTGCCAGCGTACGTCCCAAAACAAGCGTCGGAATCGCGGGCGGCCAATGTTACAATTAAACGGCCACTTATCTATTGATTGCATCATTTAACAGCTCCGATCGGTGAAATGTTAATGCACGACGTAACGTTCCACTCGGACCAGATACGTCCGCGGTCGGATAACCGTTTCGTACTCGAGATTACTGACACGTGTTCTTGCCACGTTAAATAATACTGAGAAAGCTGAAGCAGGTCACATATGAACGTGATCTGAATTTAAGATAGAAAATTCATTTTACGTCGTAAATGTACTAAATGTTCGTGGATATTTAAACCAAACGTTGTAGTACTAGTAGAGTTTACATTATAACAAAGAAGCTTTGTTTGGGTAAAACAGGTAACCGAGTTATAGACAATGGTTACTTTTCGTAAACTAGACCGTGCTCAAAAATGGCACCCGTAGAATGGGAATAAACAAGTTTTATTTTAAAATCAAACGACCATCGTGGTCAATTTAAAAGCCTTCATGGAATTGTTAGATATCTAGTAATGTCAAGATTGGTACTATACTATCCGCTCGCGACAATCTTAACTCAATTGGACCTACCTACTTCATTTCGTGTGGATTTCGTGTCAAAACATCATCACGACTTTTACCCTTCTAACTCATTGCAGCAGCAGAGTATCATAAAGGAAAAACTACCCACAAAAGATATTAAAATAATTTAAATTCTTCCTATTATAGAGATATATGCATTGTCTCATATTTATTATCTCTGCTTAGTTAGGTTTAAATATTATTTTCGGCGATCTACAGACGATGAAGCAAGTATTACCAAAAAATTTTAACCGACTTTCTTTAAAATAACTTCTATGTGTAGCTGATTCATCCTTAGAATGCAGTTAACCCTTTGGGATGTGAAGGTCACATGTCAGTCGCTCTGCGTTAAAACTGTTATTCAGGTAAATCTGGATGGATTAGCGGCCGATCCCATGGTAACTTAGGAAAAATGGGAAGGTAAAAAAAGAAAGAAAGATATTGCAACATGGTGAACATTTATGAATAGCCAACAAAAATCCTGATATACTTCACAATACCAAAAATAAATTAGACGAGGTACCTATATTGCATGGTTATTGATATCCTAATGAAGCTTACCAAAGACATGAGTCTGGAAGCAAACATTCTTGCTAAAAAAAAGGTATACTATTTACTATGGCAAGTTTAACAACATTGTTAAAATGTACTTTACACTGTATCTTTATATTCTAAATGTGAGGTTATATTTTTACTAATAAAATACCTATAATATTTTAGTTAAATCTGAAGGTATTATTAAACACTTGACTATTGATAAAAACTAATATTTGAAGTTACTATCAATAACTTTAGATTTACAGAAATTTATTTGTTAAACCAATAACTTTTACAAGCGAAAAACTCTCAACTTTCCAATTCGTTGCCTAAATTACGACTATTCTTGGAATACGTTAGCAGGCAAACTGATTAATCACAAGATGGCGTCTGACATTCACGTAGACGCTAATGGACCTACGAAGTATCAGACAAGTTGGGTGGAGAGATATCGGTGGGTAGTGTTGGATCATTGTTTAAAAGTTTTGTTTACGTAATTTGAAAAAAAATAGACTTGATTTCTTTTTACTGGCTTGTTTTGGTTTGTATTTTATTGGCTTTACGCTTAAATTTATTTTACTTTTGCAAAATTGTTTAATTTTTTTTTAAATTAACGTTATAATTGCCGTTTAGGTACGCATTAGACAAATGGATTAACCTAGATAAACGTATAAATATTTTATTTACTTTTGTGTTTGTTTTGTTTTTATTGATGTTTCAAAAAATTACTTTTTTAATATTCTTCATATTGCCCTTTAAATTGCTTCTATAACTGTCACACCAATAAAACATAAAAAAAATAGACGTCTAATTGATAAATTAGATAATCAATGTGCGTGTTAATGATTTGTTAAGAATTTCAGATAGCACTGATAATTTAAAAAAAATAATAATATTATGCCCATAACGACACTACAATTTTAGTGATTTGTAACATATCTTTATAAATCGCTTAGATTCCGTTGTCGATTAGTCAAATGTTTTGTAAATATTAGGTTTGTATGGGAAAAATTATATTTATTATCTTTCTAGTCTTTAGTTTGAACAATTTAAATCTTATGTAGTTATAGAATAATATAAATGAGAAATTAATTAAATAATTAATATCTTGGTCTGCCTTTCCATAAAAAATAGACTATAAAAAATGCTTATTTTTTCATCGTCCCATCGAGGAGGAGGTTAGGTCTACGCTTGCGATAAGCGTTTGGATCGGCCGTATACGTTGCTGCTTATGACAGAAGAGGATGACTGTGGTTGACTATTTTATCTATGTGTTTGCGAGATAGATTTTAAAGTGCTCGCGGAGTGTCGGCAATTTGCAGTGGCTGTGTAAATCTACGTTTCGTTGGTACCACTGCGCCTCGGTGGCGCGGTATGAACTTCGTATCGTACGCATACTTGTATAATAGAAGATATTTAACTGCCTTCCTAGCCTAGTGGTAAGGGTGTATGAAGAAACTTTAGAAACTAAAGGTCGTGGGTTCGAATCCTGCGGGGACTCGATAAATTTTCATTGTTATTTACTAGTTAGTTATGGCAATGCGGTCTAATCACCACTTTACAGACAGTAAAGTAAAATGATCCATGCGTCGGATGGGTATGTTTGAAGTCGGTCCTGCGCCTGATCTCTCTCCGGTAGTGTCGGTTATCCGTCCGTCGGGCTATGAGAGTGAAGGAATAAGGAATGCTCTTGTGATTTGCGCGTACATTTGTGCACTATACTATCACCTGCGCAGTTAGCTGATCTCTAATATAGATTGCCCGCCGTAGTCAGGATTCGACTAGGAGGACATTATTATTAGTATAATAGAAGTTTATATTTGAGCGTCTAACGTCTTGAATGTGACAAATATGCTTATAACGACTTATTAAGTAGAGATGAGTAAGTAAATATATAATTAGTCCAACTTGAGGTGCGTTAAGTTTCTTATCATTAGGACGGGGCGACTGTGGTCGTTAACTTAATCGCTTATTTAAATATAATTTTGACTGAGTAAGCCCGAGATAGCGTTTATCACGTTTGAAGTTACCTTATTATTTTAGTATTAATAAGGCGAGTTAAAAGATTTTAAGAGTACACAGCTTAGTTTTAATAAAGTTAAGAATTATTAAGACAACCTTTTTCACTGTACGGTGTATTAAAATATTATGAACGAAAATTTTTGCAATCGTTATTTTATTATGTAGTTACAAGCACAATGTTATTATTAATTACGAGGGAGCATTCTAAATATCCACAATCTATACAAATAATAAAATTAAAAAAGAGAATAATTTATACATGATGCAGATAAATTCAAAGAATGCTTGATCGCTTAAACAAATCGTTTTGTCATATATTCACACATTATTAATTACTATCAAGTGTCATGCGCTACATTCATAACAAAATACAATTAAAAATCTGTAGCAATGTACAGTAAAACTTAATCCACGTGTCAAAAATTAACCATCATCATCATCAGCCTGTGATAGTCCACTAATGGACATAGGCCTCCCTAATACACCTCCATCCATTAGGGATTTTGGACCGTATCCCACCACGCTGGTCCAATGCGGGTTAGTGGGTGGAACGACTTTTACATGCCCATCCGACGCATGCAACATCTTACTTTTCATACAATTGGGTGATTGGCCCAAATTGCCTAACCAACCAGGAAACAACAATGAAAATTTGTTGAGTCCCGCACGATTCGAACCCACGACCTCCAGTTTCTAAGGCACACGCCTATACCACTAGGCTACGGAGGCAGTTAAAATTAACCATTTAAATATATTTATTCGTACCAAAATGTTAATAAATTGTACTATCCCTGTGAAGGGAGGACCGCCTGCTACTATTAATAATAGCTGATGCCCGCCACTTTGTCCGCGTGGTAATATAAAAAAAAATCATTTTAAGTAGCCTAAGTTACCCCTATTTACATTAGCCATCTTTCAGTAAAGGCCCATCAAAATTGGATAAGAACAAACAGACAGACAGGCATACAGACAAAAACTAAAAAGAATCTTGTTTTTATCATGTATCGCAATGAGCTCGTTTAAAATTAAATACTTTAATGTTAAGAACAGACACTCCAATAAAAAAATAAAATTAACAGTTTATTTATATAGATGTGGAATTTTTCATTCTTTTTTTTTATTCTCTTTCAGCTAGTAAAGTATCTTAACTATTCCACGTTCTACTTTTAATAAGATATATTGATAGAATTTTAGACACGGTTTGCGTGGTTCCTATGGCATTACGAACACTGACTTTAAAAATTTTTAAGGTAGTTGGAATGTACATACAGCTGTTAGCAAATGCTATTCGATTACATTACAACACACTAACAGATTGATTCAAGTTATTGAGGCTGGTTTTATTGCAATTGTATACATTTTGTACACAGTACTAGAAAATTATGCCAAGAACAAATAAATAATCAAGCTCTAGAACCTTAAAAAGTTAGTCAGTAGCGCTCACAGTATGTAAAAAAAATATTTACAACTGAAAATATATTTTAAATATACTCATCCTTAATTGACAAGAAAAGGTGTTTTAAGAATTGTAACAAATGGTTTAATATTATTTCGTTAATTACTTTAATGTCGTACTTGCCTGTCCAGTGACTTTAATTGTTTCAGCAATTTATTGCCAATATAAGAAGATATCGTCGTCTAATATTGTATTAAAAGCCCTGCATATAAATAACAGTTTAATTAAAGCAATTGAAACGGTAGGTGGAATGCAATTAATATTTGTTTCTTGTTCAATGTAAATATGTCATTATGACATTGGTATTTAAATTGAAATCACTGCAATTTACGCTTTTGAACAGATGTCTAAAAAAAGATATTCAGATATCTTCAATGAGAGGTAATTATGAAATTTAAGACCAGTAACTGGAGTCAGAAGAACTGATGGCCGATGGGCCAATAAGTTGCTGCAGTGACAGCCGCATTTGGGAAGCCGGAGCGTTGGTCGACCCTCGACCAGGTTGGCAGCGAGTAGCGAAGGATCGGCAGTCTTGGCCTTCATTGAAAAAGGCCTTGTCCATGTCGGATAGAGGCCGCTGTTGATGGTGATGATGATGAAGTGCATTGATATTACTATAAGTATGTTTAAAATAATAGTTGGTTAAATAAATACGATAAATATGTGTATTAAAATACCGTTCTCATTTTATAAAGTGGTAAATTGATAAGACATTTCCAAAATGGATATTTGGGATGTGATTCAAAAATTATTAACTTGCTCGCCAAAACAAAAACAAAAATTAACTGCACTTGCTTTGCTAAATGCTGCAAAAATAAGCTGCTCTGGTAGTGGGTACTTTAGGTATTCATTCCGCAAGATGGTAATTGTTTACATGTAAGGTATTGCTAAGTATTACTTATCTGTGAAAAACTATTTTTATAAGAAATAATTATTTTTTATTTAAACAGATATATAAGTAGACACGTGTAAAGCGTAATTTTCGGGATTTAAAATAACAACTACTTCAGAATCTGCTTCGCCAAAAGACTCGCTCGTAACCCCTCACCCGCCATTATATTCCAAAAAGGTACTATTGACCGTATAAGTAAAAACTACATGAAAGATCGTTTATAGAATCGGAGTTGATAAAACTTTACTTGTCTATATATTTAAGCTTTTTTTCTGTGATCTAATTAAAAAGCAAGGTTGCTTTTTAATTAGATCACAGAAAAAAACTTAGTAGGTTTTTTTTTCAACTTGTGCCAAAAATATTTAACGTTTTTTGTTGCACTAAATAACAAATAGATCGAAATAGGTTTTAACTAGCACTCCGTGGGACCACTGTGGTATGCTTTTAGTGACAGCAAGGCCAACTTCATTGTGGCCACAGGTTGCATAATATGTATATCAGATGTCATTAACTTTTTGCTTTTAATCACTAATAACCTGCGATTAAGGCAAAGGCATTCGAAAAGAGCTTTATTATATCTGTGGTGAGGTGTTATAACGAAAAACAGAAACAAAAAAAAAAAACTTAACCTTCAAAAAGTTTTGTTCTATTCAATATGTAGGATAGAAATGCTTTGAGAATTATAGAATTTTACATTAGAACACGGAATAAAAATATTTTAATGATTTCCTGTCCATACATTGTTAAATAACCATAAGTAATATTACTTATGGTTATTTCGATTACTTTTCACCAATCAATTTCATGTGGATTTGAAGATTAATGTTTAATAAGAACATATCTCTACTATCTATGGCGTGTTCTGCGTGTGATTCTTAAGGAACTTCGACTGGCACCCAATCTTATCTGACTGATATCGGATATATAGCAATACGTGCTCAAATTTCAAGGCGAAAAAGCGACGCGAGTTACTTTCGTAAGACGGATTCTATTTCATATATTTGCCAAGTGCTATGTCGTTGTTGTTATAGTCAACTAAGCCAAATAATTTATCTAATAAGAAATAACATTACCTATTATTAGCGGTTTAATATCTTAGTGGAAAGTAAACTTTATATTTTTGATTGTTGATGCTAAAACTAATATTTTCTAACAGGTGCTAGATTTATATTAAAGGTAAGGTAAGCTAACAGAGCCTTAATATGTTTAAATAATTTTGACTTTAACAGGACAGATTACGTAACAGAAAACGAAATACAAAAGAACAACAATAATAATATACGTTAAGTATTTTTTAGAACGAGATACGAGCTTGTTGGCAAAGATACGAAATTTTTTTCTTTTTTTTTTACTAGACTTTTACTAGTGAATTTTATGAGATCACTAGAAGCGGCCAAGAGACACGCTTTATCTGAACAAACAAGATATAGGATTTACTTAACTAATCAGATATAGAATTATCTTTAAAAATGAAGAAAATCAGTCTGCAATCTATTGTTTTGTAAGACATCATGAGCAATTACGCATGTTTTAAATGCCAACGCGGGCAAAGCCGTGGATAGATTATATGCTAGTTATGTTATAAAATTACCAAAACTTTGATAAAATTAAATACATGCAGTAACAAAAGCTTGCTAAATAATCAATTAAAAGTTTACATAGGGGGAAACTCTTATGGTTTATGAATCAACAGCCGTTCACAACACTCCTTTGGACTGAACGCAAAGTGAAACCGCAAATTCAATGTCTACGTGACACAAGCGATGTACGAATTACCACGAATCCGTTCAATAATACACCGCAAGGAATATTAAACAATGAAACAACCTCCAACTATAGGCACAATAGGCTAATATCCAGAAATTACTTCTTGTCGTTACTGTGTTATGGAAAATATTTTCATTAAATAAAACAAAGTCATCTAATTATTAAACCTATGATTGGTGTGCGCAATGAATTGAATATGTTGGAAGAGTTCTGGCCAGTATAGCACCACGACACACAACCGTCGATAATTATTTGTAAACAATTTTCTACCATATGAAGTAACAATTTTTCTTATAATACGCTGCATTTAAACCAAACACAAAAGCGCATTTGGATAGAAAGTAACTGCATGCACATGCGTTCGTTATTAACCCATTAACTATCTGTAAGTAGCAATGATAATGACATTCCATTTTTCTCCATGTAATGATAGTTGTCATTCTGCTTCCTATTATGATATTTTCTACCTTCTCTATCTCACCTGCGTTTAATGCAATCTTATAAAACTTAACAAGTCGGTTTAGTTCGCAATATGTCTCCCTAAATAACCCGTGGTGGAACTTCCACCAGGTGGGGTGCCGATCTTCGCGCAGCAGCAGGTGAAAGTTGGCAGCGAGTAGCAAGGCGACCGTCTTGGCGTTCATTGAAAAAGACCTATATCCAGCAATGGAGTAATAAAGGCTGATTATGATGATGATGAAATATATGTACTTTAGTTATAAACATATTGTAAACCAGTATTTAGATGAATAATAAAGAACAGCGATATATAGATGATGTATGAAGATTTACAAGCGTTACATTTCTTTTATTGGCATTATATTGAGCGCTTGCCGATGATTGTGAAACCGGCTCGTCCAGCTTGTTACAGTCTCGTCGATCGTATCGAGCGCGTGTGACATCCAAAGGGGACTTGTTCTAACGGTGTATGTTAATGAGCTGCGATGGTTCCCAGGACAACGCATTCCTTGAAAGAATGGATGTGTTGTTAACTTCTACTTGATACCACATTATCATGGCTTAGTAAAAGCTGGAAGCTATTAGTTAGGAGAATATGAAGATCATGGCTTGGTTTATTGGTTTCGTGACGCCGGTAGTTACTTATTTGCATCCTAGTGTAAACGAAGAAGTTAAATGTTGCTAAATGTACATGTGCCGACAATTAGAGTAGTTCAACAGTGAACTCTGACCTTTTACTAAAAACTAGAACAAACTTTTATTCTGAAAATAGGTAATTTAAGTTACTCCAACTTGTAGAAGCTATCCATCATTGAACGCCCCTACAATATCTGACCAGCTATTTAAAAGGTTAGCTTGAACAAAAATTTTTGAAAATGTTATTTTGTTATATGTACCGGTTACATGTCACAACACATTAGAACTAATAACCGTTTTGGTTATTTTAATACTACAAACAGACACTTTCATTATAATCATCATCATCATCAATTTCTGTCCACTCCTAGACATAGGCCTTTCTAAATAAACGCTAAGACGGCCAATCTAGATATACAATCTTTAATAGTATTTATTTGAATAGAAAACACGTGATCATCACCATGATTTGCTTGTGTTAGACATAAGTCTCACCTTATGCACGTCTTCTCGATTAGGGGTTTTGGACCGTATTCCACCACGCTGCTCCAATGCTGGTTTGTGGGTGGACTTTTTACATGCCCATCTGACTCATGGATCATCTCACTTTTTAGATAACTGGGTGATCGGCCCAAATTGCCCTAACCAACTAGGAAATAACAAACAAAATCTGTTGAATCGTTCTAACCCGACTCGATTTCTAAAGCACACGCCTTTACCACGTAGTGGTTCGTCACGTCGTAGTTAAAGACGTGATCAGGCTAGATTAAAAACATAGCCAGGCAAAACTGTATACTTAGAAGCTGTAAACTATTCAGATTTCTCGAGATCACGTGGTAACATTGGAGTAGTAAGGAAGAATTAACGCCCTAATTCCTTCTTATCACGATAGTACTTCTGAATTTAGCTATTTTCTTGTCGATAATACCAAAAGCAGTTATCTATCACAAGGACAGATAACTGTCTTCGCACACTAATATTTTGCAATGTTTTACCTGATAAGTTCATAGATTTTATATATTAGATACAGTAACTAAAATTTACACTAATAAATGGTCAACTCTTGTTTCAAGTAAAAAGATATTAAATTATATAGATAATTTTTTAAGAAATCTATGAAATATTTATATATATTAATTTATTTACTTCTGTCCATTCCCCGAAATTGAATCACGTGGTGAAATCATTTATGGTATGCAACAACGGGTTTTTACTAAGGATACAAAATCATAAGCGATTGGTGTTAAAACGGAAACGACTATAGATATCAGTTTAAAAACGTAACATTGTTAATGTTGTTAATGATTTATATGTCATGAATAAACTAAGAATGATTTGTTAAATATTGGTTATAATTTTCATAATTTTACTTTAAATAGTTATTTAAACTTTAAGCTAGTAGTAGAGATTATTTTAACTGTCTAGTCGTAGATTTGGACAGAGAAGGAGTCAATAAATAACTTTTCCGTATGTATTCAAACTTTAAATTTAGTTTAGAGGGCGCATACGTCTCGAGTGGCCATATTCCTGCGTAATTCGCATCTTATCGGCATCATCTGAAGAGAGCCGACGCTTTTATTGTCGTTGTATCGCGTACAATAAAACGATAATAAAATGACAGCCTAATGTCGGCTAACGGCAGCGATTGAGCGACAGGATGATAAATATGTCATATTCATTTTACATAAAAAAAACTCCTTCAATACAAATATAGCACGACTACATCGACTGTCCTCTTTACTGGCTGACAATATCTATACGAAAAATAAAGCTTTTTCTGTTTATAATAGTTACTATGAAAGAAACAAGTGATAATTGCGGTGGAGTAATTTTATCCTTCAATACAATAACACAATAAAAATTCTGTATACTAATCCAACGGGATGCATATATTACATCATTATCATATAAATATATATATCACTCAGCTTTACCTACTCCTCACACCATAATATTATTGTTATAGCCATTACAAAAAGATTTCAAATTTAAATAATACAATGTTTGTGATAATGCGAGACACGAGTGTATGTATAATTCTTGTTGTTAGCACTTTATTTTATTCATTCAGGATTTGTTGTTTTATAATTTTTGTTCAATTCATAAGAGATTACACGTAACTTGCAAATATCGTCATTTTAATCGCAATGACTAATTTTATTGTAAGGCGTGACAATGCTGGACGTTGCCGCACCCAGTTTATATCAGAAACATATTTCGATTGGAAGTAATATAGTTACCTAAATCTTTAATGGCTGCTGTGGCAGCAAAACGGTATTTAGTTCGGAAACTTCAACACCCGTTACAAGTGCTGTTTCATTCATTTCCTTCTATATAAAAACAAAATTGAAATACATCTATAGATACTCAACTTTACTAAGATATAAAGCTAAATATTTATTATAAGAAAGTAGCTATTTTAACGAATAACTTAGTATAAAACAAAGTCGCTTTTTATGTCCCTATATCCCTATGTATTCTTAAATCTTTAAAACTACGCAACGTATTTTGTTACGATTCTTTTATAGATAGATTGATTGAAGAGGAAGGAGTATATATATAGCACATGCTTAATATACTGGGTGCATTTATTATCAGTATGGCACCCGTGCGCAGCACAGGGTCGGGTCGCTAGTATACGTATAAATTAATAATGTTGGTACAGAATCATCATGATAGTTTTATATAATTTGACCAAAATAACTACAAAGGAAAACTAAAATCAGAGGACAATAATTATGACGTAACTGGGCATTACCGTTAAATTTTAACTGAGTCATATGACGTAACTTGGTGACCATAACTGGGATTTTAGTGCTCGTCGCGTATAGAGCATGTCGTTTCTAGTTTAGCGTAAATTAGTTTATGGGCAAAAAGGTTGAAATGGGCCTTTTAAGCTAATGATTTTATCTTTAAAATGTAGTCACGTGTAGTCCATTTTGAAGTAACTCAATTATTATTATAGCCATTTTGCACAACTTGTACACTATATTCCAAATTATTTATTTTTGATTTGAACACACAATATTCAATTAAATTTTACCTGAGTACTTATCTGTAATATATCTATAAAAATATATTATATTGTTTGACATACGATAACCTCAAATGTGCACTTATTAATGCATTTTTTTGATTATCGCTAATTGATTAAACGATATTTGATTCTAATCTTTTCATTTATTTTACTTGAACACGGCGGATTACTAGAAATGTTATGATTAAAGCATATATACGTGAAATGCGACCAATGAATCAACGTTACGTTTATATATGTTTAACCTAATTAAGTCCTTTTTCCAAGGAAGTAAAAGTGTTTTATTGAATTCTCTTAATAGTTTTAATTGACGTTTTCGTTTAATTATTCTTAGCTTTAAAACTTTTTATTCTCTGCGGCTATCATCAAATTTTAATATTTAATCAATTGTAACTGCTAAATTAAACGCGAGAAAAACAATAAAACTTAATTAACTCAAGTAGTATAGCTGCAGAATGTTCTATTTTAAACCTATAAGTATAGAACCCTTTCTCAGTAACGTAAAATTTTAATTGAAATAAAAAGCTTTGAAACTTTATCCAAAAGAAATGTCAATCATAAAAAATATTTATTCTCATGTGGCTAATAAACTGACTTGACTACTAAAACACGTATGTCGCATCTATGATTTCAATACGTCTTCGTATTACATTATCTGACTTAAGCTAGAATTGTCATGCTTGCAACGCGAAATCTAAGAACTATCGCTGACAATAACAAAAGTGAAATAATATTATGATGTCTAAGCTCATTGGACTGCCTCCGTAGCCTTGTGGTATGGGCGTGTGCTTTAGAAACCGGAGGTGCTGGGTTCGAATCCTGTGGCGGCTCAACAAATTTTCATTGTTCTTTCCTAGTCGGTTAGGTCAATTTGGGTCGATCTACCAATTGCCTGAAAAGTAAGATTATCCATGCGTCGGATGGGCATGCTAAAAGTCGGTCCACCCACCAACTTGCATTGGACCAGCGTGATGGGATACGGTCCACGACCCCCAATGGATAGGGGTGTATTAGGGGAGGTCCAGCAGTGGACTATCACAGGCTGATGATGATGAAGCTCATAATGGTTCTTATTAACGAAAAATAGTAGGAATAGTTATATATAGGAACAACACATATGAATCTTACATTTACTATATCGGTATAGATGGTAATGGTCATGTTGTAGTATATAGATTAAGTGGATATTTTTTTTCTAACTTAATTCGTTACTTTTTAAAAGCCGAATAAACACAAATATTACTCAGAGATTTTTTCGTATGTCTATGAACGTTCCTAGTTTCCGTAAGTTATGTCAGCACAATAAAGTGCTAAATTCTTAAAATTATGTTACTAATAAATTTTAACTGAATTTTTTATCTTCAATCATGTACCTAATTGATATAATATCTTTTACTCGTTTATCTAATCTCGTTGCAGTTGATTGTCCCTTACTTTATTACTCTGTACTACCACACCCAGTTGTTTGATAATAAAAAGATTATTAAGTTTTTTCATTGCACTAATATGGTGGCTAAACTGCAACTTTACTTCAATATAAAATCCATTTAAAAATTGTATATCTATCATATTCTGAGCTATTAACTAACTCCATTGCGTAAATTGCAGGAGCAAAATATAAAAAAAAAAAGCTATCTATGGATATTCCATTTTTTCAGGACGGCAACCGGTCAATGTGACATTAAGCTCATTTTATGTCAGTTAGCACACTGTATGCGGTGGATTGCCAGTTGCGAATTCACCATTAAAAACGAAATAATTAATTTTTACCATCACTAGTAACACGTTATTGTGAAATGTGGCGAAGGTCGCCCTCTCGGGACTTATCGGCCGTATCAGGCGTAGATATCGAACGGGCACCTTCTTTGTAATCTGGCACAAGGCTTCCAAGTTTTATTTATTTCTATTTAACTCGTTACGCGATTGTCGTATTAAAGTTTTAACTGATATTTTATCTGGAGTCGCGGCAATTTGGAGGCAAGGACTATGCCTTTATGGTACGATCGCTGAATTACGGCTCAGAAGGTGTTTAGGTGCATAAAAAAAAAATTTAGATAAACAAACGCAAGTGTATTAGATAATGAATTAGTAATATACTAAGCAAGTCAGGTTATTTGATTAATTTTCATGTTATTAAATATTTAGAAATATATATTAGTTTTGATAGGACACTCATGTTTTTGCAATTTTTTTACAATTCAATATTTTGTCATGGCAGGTTGTAAAAGCGTACCCACGCTGAATTATTGTTCTAACGAATAACTTTCGTTATTTCTATAGTAACTCTTATTATTTATATTTAAGCAACTATATTATAACTAGGAGAACCAATTCACTTATAAAATCTGATTTAAAAATGTCAATATTAGAAGGTGGCTGCTCAAGTTGTAGAAAATAGCCAAATTGCCCCATCTAAGTCAGCCCTTTTCATGAGGTAGCGACTTGATAACTACTACCGCAATGTCTCTTTCTGCCACAAAGTTGTTGTTTATTACACTACTGTGTTCCGGCATGATAGATGTTATAGTGTAAATACTGAGTAAAGGAGACGTGATATCTTATCTCATAGGGCAGCGTATTTAAATTTGTTGTATTATTCTGTTGATTCAATGGGCAAGGCGTACCACTCACTCGCTCTTTTGTGTGTCAATATCAATTTATAAAAAAATAAAAAAATGTTATCCCAAAGGAAAATTAACAAATTTTTCTTATTTCACAATTTTAGACGAAAAACTCGCAGTAACAAAATTTAGGGTACTGCTTTCTAAAGTACGACACGAGACAGGCGATAAGTAGCTTAATATATTTGCACTTTCTCCTTAAAGCAAGATGTAGTTCCCAAACAAAATTCTCAAGATCTTTTCTAATATTTAATGTAAAACATAATAGTGAGCTATCGAATAGTGATAACCTTTACTTTGACGCGAACGTCATAGATTGAATCACGTCGGGGAAAAACTTTAAGTAATCACAATTCAAAGAAATTATGTTCTTTCATTTATACGAAATACAATATCAGCTTATCACTCAACTACTTGAAAATGGAGACAAAGGATGAATCAACATGAAAATGGACGAGCCAGGCGTTAGGACTGTCTGTCTAGGAAGTCAACGCCTTAAAAATATATACCTAAGTTCTATATGTATCTAAGATAGAACAACTGCTTTATTCAACTACTATTATTTCTATACTAGTAGGTTATACTAATCGTATTGGAAGCCGATCTTCTAATAAGATAGTTTTTGTCAAGAATCAAAACGTTTAACTGAATTATACAACAGTGGTATTAAGCAAGCAGTATAAAACATAGTATGGAACAATCAAGACAAGACATGGAATCATTCCACTTCAATAAAAGAGACGTGGCATCAAGGCAATCATTCAACGCTGTCTATTTCATACGCAGCCAAATTGTTGCTGTTTAACGTTAAAACGATTAATGTTAGATAACTTTTTAAAACACATATCGACGGTAATTCGAGGCGCACGGTTAATCCACATAATTATGAGAAGAGACGGGTAGCCTGTAGACAGGCGAGGGGGGCTAGCGGCGCGGGGGGGAGGTCATGGGTAACACAGAACCCGTCAAACCTGCAACCATACCCCCCAACCGCTTGCGAAATGCTTAACAGGAAAACAAGCTAATATAAAACTTATTTATTTGATACAAAGGTTTGAAGTCGCTTGCAAGAAGAGCGGTCATCGTTGGAATACCTTTCTATACCTTTTACTACTTACTCCCAACTTGAACGGTCTTAAAAGAAACGTCCAGCGGCCGAAGCTAGCCGCTGGTGCCTTTGACATAAGCCATTTAATTGTCTGTGATAGATTGTCTACAAACGTACACCGTTTTACCCCTTCGCTGCACGGAATAAAGTTTATAATTGTCTGCGCAGATTGTGCATTAACAACTTTTTTAAATAAGAACACAGTAATGCATAAGACATGTTCGAGTTTGGAACTTCTCGGAATAACCGTGACACTGGTTGCTAAAGCCGTGATCTTTTTTTTTAAATTTGTTATTTTCAAATTATTGGCAGATTGGGGCTAGTTGCCTTTTTTCAGTAAATTGCTACTATATTATCTGGGAACGACTTCATTAGAAGAAATTGTAGACGCCTAATGGTAGCGGCGTTCGGTCGTTAAATGCGGTAATAAAAATGGTGATTTACCTATGTTGATATATAATAAATCTATAAGGTCTGTAAATTAGTCAAACACGACTGCTTTTTGGGCCGACAATGTGGTGCGAGGAGTCAATCACCTCATTATGAAGGCAAAAAAAAATCATTAGGGTCAATACATGTATTAATTAAAACGTTTGTATCATTAACAGATTTTTTTCTACGTAAAAGTAAACATATAATTGTTACTCAATTTTGTAAATTCGAAGCTACCACGATGTGCTGTGTAAAATTTTAAAGGATTGTAATAACTTTTAACGTATCTATTTCGTAAGACGTTTTTAAGAATTCATTCAACCCGTCGGCGTGTACAAGTTTCCGAACGTGAATTGCATTATAATGCTGAACTCCGGTCGCACGACTCGTTTAAAGAGCGTCGAAAAAAAAAGTTGAAAAGAAATAAAAAAGAACCAGTAACACCGGCCATCGACAGATATGTGATGAAACAATAAAAAATATGTGTTGTTAGTCGATTATTTAAAATGGCGGCGTTTAAATTCAAACTTTTAAACAACGTTTCGGTTACAATATGCGATATTTTGGGGAATATTGGCAAGACAAGAATGGTATTATTTTCCTGTTAACATGTGACAATTTGAAATTATGAGTAATAATATCACAGTGCTTGATACTTTTATAAAGAAGTAGTGGGTCAGTCCTATATTTTTTCGTTTTAAAACCATCCCTTAATATTATAATGCACTTAATTATATGCGTTGTAGATAATTACCAGCAATCAGAATTAGCCAATACAGAGAATAATGTCAAAATAAATTCTGACGTATAATTAATCCATTTAGATATAGACTTTTTTCATCAGTCTGCTTGTCAATATGGACGCTGGACGCGTGGACATGGACTCCGAATCGTTGGAAACAAATAATATGCAACAAACGCGATAAATCAGTAAAACGTAGATTGATTAGGAATACTAATCGGGTAAATAGTACACAGGTTAAAATACTCTTATTTTTAACAGAAATATAAAAAAAACGTTTAGCTGTTATGAAATTGCAAAACGTTATCAATGTTGTCAAGGAATTAAAGGCGGTTATTTAATTTTGTTCAAGAACAATTTGGTAGTAAGCTAGAAATCAGGATTTAAGGACAAGTTGCATGAGCGTGTATGATCAACGCTTATTAAACAATCTAGGTTAAAGAAAGGAGTATTGTGTATTAAAATATAGGTATATGTATGACAGCATTTAATAAGTAACGAGCCTACGCCATTTTGTTTCAAAAGTAACTAAAACCGAAGTACAATACATTTGTTTTAGAGTGTGCCTTATACTTTGGTGAGACCAGAAGAACGCTAGAAATATGTCAGAATTCGACACTATTTCATATAAAAAATATGATTATTTTCGTGAGTTATAAACGAGTTGACTAATATATAATTAAATTTGTAGGCAAAGTTGGTGTAAATTTTAATATTGTATATTTTATTTATCATAGAAATTGTTGTTTTTTTAATGAGTCATGGGTAAATTGTGCAGTGGCGATTTAAGTATTTTTTATTTCTACAATGAGTAAATGTTTGGTGACGTGTATTAATAAATTAATGTGCTGTACAAATAGTTTGCTAATTAATTCTTCTGCTACTTCTTTTGAGAACGAAATTCATAATCTTAGCTCTAGTTAGCATAAGAAGTCTGAATCTACGAAGTATCAGGCTGCAGATATTATTTGTTATAATTTAACTTTATTAGAATTTTAGCATAGATAATATATTAGATTCCGCTTTCAAATGAATAAGATAAAAACGTTACAATTAGAAATTTCTACTCTGTGTTATTTTATAGTAATAAGTACACCAACCCAATATTTACTGTACCACCCAATGATTGACTGGTATACTATGTTGTCTCTTTGTATTACGTCCGCCATTGTCTAGTTTATGCATAAAGCTTTAAAAATAACAAAAAATTATAAATTTTACAAACTTTATTTTAATCAATCCTGCATCATAGTATTTCTGAACGCAACTGTTCATTGTCTGTAACAATATCCATCTTGTTGGCGCGCCGTCCTGCGGTTTTCGCGGTATTTAGCACGGGACACTGGCTGGCCATCTTGCGCGTGCTGTTCCGCCATTTTGAAAGCGTCAATCCATCCCGCCCTTGAGTTAATTGCATAGGAACGAATGTGAAAGATTGATAAAGCGTTCCACCGCTTGCGGTTTTGATTTATGGAATGTATTTAAACAAGGTTTTAAAAGTGGGCCAACAAGGATAATGTAATTAAAACTGACGGCTTTTATATTGCTTTATTTGTTAGCAGTTTAATTGTGCACTTTATTGCAGTTTAGTTAATATTGAAATGTATCGCCTTGACGTGTTTAATTTAAACTGTAATTTATAAAAAAATGCAGTTTAAATTAATTTGTCTGAATGTTAAACACAGATTTATATGTTTGACATATCATTTTAATCGCTAATATGGTCACATGAGATTTCAATATTAACATTGTAATAAATACGTACTGGCTGATATAAAATTGCCTAGAAGGATTCTGTCAAAAAGTTATGACTGCGTTCATGTATGTTGCAATTCACAAGATGGCGGCCATAATATATCACGTTCTTGTTGAACTCGAACGCCTTTTTAGTAAGAAATATGTTTTCACCATCACACGGATTTATGTTCTTGACCTACATTGCTTTGAATTTATCTGACTTTATTTTTGCAAACTCCTTAACATTTATTTATGTAACTTCTAATTGCCTAATTTTTTAAATTAGGCCGAATTAATAAATTAACTTTAGTTAAAAGGAAGATATTTGTACCTATAGAGTAATTAATAAATTGTTTGCAGCAAATCAAGACAGACAAATGATTTTTATTAATATGAATAAGACAGTTGCGCTTTAGATTGATACAATGTTGCAGGTTAATGTAACAGATTGTGAGGAAACCGCAAAGATATAAGTATACTAGAAATAGAATAACGGAACAACTGCCTCTCATCTTACGTGATACTATTTTATTACATAATTTGAAACATAAACGTAAAATATTGCATTTCTGTACTTCTATGCTATGTTCCTTATATAATAGCATTTTGAAAAAGTAATTGATAATAATTACAGTGCCACATTTAATATTTTTTCACGACCGTTAGGGTTGCCAACTATAATGTTTAAATTATTATAATACTACTCACTAAATAATAGTTTTTGCTGTTGTTTTAGCATCAAAATGCAAACAACATATTTTTATTACGTGTTTGTTTAAAAATTCACACAAAGTTTTGTTTTTATTTAAGCAGAAAGAAAACTCTATAAGTATGTATTTAAAATAATATATTATTGATATACTGTTATTTTTTCTAAAATACTGTTTTATATCCTTTAAAATCCTGAATATACATACTTTTAATAAAAAAAAGGTTGGCAACCCGTTACGGGACAATGTATCTTAAAAAAGCGAGCGATAGCAAACGTAAAATTTTCGTAATGAAAAACAGGAACAAGCTACTAGTAAAGAGATGGTTTTAAGGTTTTAACCCATTTTAATATTGTAAAATATTTCGCACGATGATTAATTTCATTTCACATAAATATAGTATAATGTAGAATGTTGTAGACAGTTGCAAATAGCACTGCTTTTAATGCTTAATGGAGCCATAACATTCCCTCAGGTTTCTTGGAAAATTATATTCATAATTATGTCACTTGGGTAATAACTAAAAACGTCAGGGGATTTCGATGATCGAGCAAGTCTGTGGTAATTGTGGTCTATAAGAAAAGCTGATTTGTGGTTTAACAGTACTCAGTTCATAAAGACGTAAATATACATGTTTAAAACCGAATGACAGGACAAATTATAATGGATTACGTTGTTCGTTATGTTCTCAATACCACAAATAACAAATCGTGAAGTCATCTACTGTTTGGATACTCATAACTTACAGGACAACACATTTGTTATGCTCGGTTCGTCTTTAAAATAATAAAAAAACGACAGAATTGTTCTATCCTCTTTGCTATCTTTATAGGATGACCATATCGTGTCTAGACTTTCGCATTTCTAGGAAGCATAAGCTTCCCTCGTACTCAGTGATAGTACGGGGGAAGCTTCGTTTATTTATTTAATTTTTTCACACAAAAAAAATGGTACAAAGTGTTTAGATGGCATTTCACAATCAACCTTTGGGTTGTAAGGAAAATTTAAGGTAGGCGTACATTACAAAAAAAAAGATATACAAAAAATATATAACTAATTAAAAACTTGGAAAAGGAAAATTAAACGTTATTCCAACTTAAGCTTGATACATGTAAAATTGCTTAATATATAACAAATAAAAAATATTCTTATTTAAGTATATATATATAAATAATATAAGCTATAAATTATATTGTGATAAAGGGACCAAATTCATTTCTTACCATACATTTGTTTAAGCAAATATTCGCGACCTCGGTTTTGAACACAAGGGATTTACAGCCATCCTAATCTCGAGAGCTCATTCCATAAAAGAGCGGATTGAAAAAGAATGAGCAATGCGTAAAGTCAGAACGGTGAACAGGACATTGAAGATGGCGATTGTATGTCGAGCGAAGGTTTTGTTGCTGACTTCATAGAGATACTGAAAATGCGAGGATATATAACTTCGTTCTCTTCTTTAAACAAAATTCTGTTCTCGTAGGAAGGAACTCACAATTAAAATTAAAATATTTTTTTTATATATCGATGTTTAAACTTGCTGATTGATTGTCAAACACGCTACCACCGGTTCGGAAAAGGACGCCTCAGACCTGAAAAGAACAGGCGAAAGAACTCAGCGGGCTAATTTTTTTTTGTCATCAAATAACAAACAATTTGAAGGCATAACATATTGTGCAATTTTAAAACTAGACTGGGAGCTATTACCAGGCTGTGTTATCATTTAAAAAATTTATTAATGTCGTAATAACCTTTAACACATAAACGTTCCTTGACTACCTTTTTTATTTTTTAAAAGTTAAATTCTGAATGTTTACTGAGATTTTGTTGTAAAAACGTATACATTGTCCCATAAAAGACTTACTTATTCTTCGCTGTCTAGTTGTTGGAAGAATTAAATTATATTTGTTCCTTGTATCTATGGCATGTGCATAACAATGTCTTAGGAAATCATGCCTATTTTTTTGCACATACATAAAATTTTCAAATATGTATTGAGAACTAACGGTCATTATTTTTATTTCTAATCTCCAGTCCGTAAAACGCACACCAATAAGTTGGTAAATATTATCTAGTAACAGCTTTATTATTTTTACATTATTAATGCTTTGCAATAGTTGTCGTAAGTATTGTTGTCGTTTCTACAACGGTCAAGGGTCATATGACGGAACGCCGATAAACAAGACAGATTGTTAAACATGAAATATCTGTATGTTAATTACATAGGTTTATGTATATGAATAGTTCAAGATCAAGGTCAGGTAAGTAATTAAATTATGTTTTATTAAAATCTAAAAAATGTACGTCAGTTCTCTCAAATTTTCAATCAAATAAAAACATTATTTTTCTATAAATGAAAGGAATTAAAAATCGGCATCCAAAAACTAGCTACTGCACGTTGGTTTCGCGAAAGAATTAGGCACTAAACCTAAATTAAGTTGGTCTTTTGTTTATATGATTTCACGTTGGTAGGGTGAACCGCTCTAACCCAACGGAGTCGAGGAACTTCATCTTTTTATTTGATCAAGTTGGTCTCTAATTTCCAGGCATATATAAGAGAGAATAGAAAATAAACATCACTGATCCTACAGTTCTAGAGTTCATTTGAAATGCAGCCTTCCATAGTATTTAAAGCAAAAATCTATTGACATGTATATTCATACATATCATAGGTACCAGGCACCTTTAGTGCGCAAACTTGGTCGTTTACCGAAGTCTAGACTTCCCGCCTCATAGTCTGTTACTGAAATAGTTTCTGCTGTAACAGAATAGGCGGAAGCTAATGATTGGCGCAATGTAGGAACCAGATGACTAAATGAAGTTTCAGGATCGAAAAATGAGTCAGTTCTTCTAAATTTTCAATAAAATAAAACATTATTTCTGATAATGAAAGAAGTAAAATCGGCATCCAAAACTAGCTAAGCGTTGGTTTCGAAAATTAGGACAACCTATATCTGTTGGTCTTTTATGATTCACGTTGGAGGTGAACCGTCTAACCCAACGGAATCGAGGGACTGTACAGCTATACTTGGCTTTTACTTTGAAATAGCAAAGTTGTAGTTCTCAGTAATAATCGAGTTCATATTCTAAGAGAAATAAGCAATAATAACGACTGATTACAGTTCTAGAGTTCTTATAAAATGTCTGCCTTACATTAAAGCAAGCTACTATTGACTGTTGATGTCTCAGCGAACAGTACAAGCACTTAGTGAAACTATAAAGTCTGACTAACCTAATAAAATTGAAAATTTGACTGTTTGTTCAGACAGAATAGGGACACTTTCTAATGGATTCACATGTTAACGTGACAATAAATGAGTTTATAGGTTGTTACGCGTAAACTTTTAATTTAGAATAGCAATAATTCACGACGTTTGAAACTTTCCTAGTGTGGATCACGGTAATAATTCGTCAGGAGTTTAAGCTTAAAATGAAAGTATAAACTCATAAAACATAAATTAATATATATTCGAATACAATAAAAGCTATTATGATTATTGTGTAAAAATTAATCCGTCTATTATACAAACACTAAATCTTTTTTTGGTTGTCTGTCAGTCGCGTAAGTCTGAAGCTTAAATCTGTATGAAAATAAATGATTTCATATTTTATCAAGATGCTTTACTGATTAAATTGTGATAATTAACTGTCAAATAAAACAAATTTAATTATTTTGTCGTCTGTCCGTAGTTCTAGTAACTTTGGAATAGCTATTTATATTTTACAAGACTTTCACTGAAAGATAGCTGATTAACCGTGTAGTTGTATACGCTTATTCAGCGATTAAGTAATGCTGAAAGTATTAAATAGGTTAATTATCAAATTTCCTCTACCCCTACAGAGCAAAAACGCATGCAGGCGCTTTCATGATCAAATCAAGTTTAAAGGTATCGTATAGTTTATATATAGCAGGTATATAGGTAGGCCTTAATAAAAAAAATATTTTTTTTAATTAAATAATACATACTAACAGCAAAACGTCTAACTTACAAAAGTGAAAAATCATGTTCAGATATTTATATAACGCCGATCTGCGTGCAGTAGCCGTTTAAGATGGCAGCGAGTAGCAAGAGATCGGCCCTCTTGCCGTTCAGTGAAATAGGCCTATGTCCAGCAGTGGACGGATAAAGGCAGCTAATGACGATGACTATTGGTCTACAATAGTAGTCTACAAAGCGAGTAGTATAGGCCCGAGAAAGAGAGAAACGATCTTCGTCCTCCTTGCATTTGTCGTCTTTTTTCCATATGATAAGTCGCACATAATTGCTTTGATGGCGGTTCAACGCCCTTGAGTTCGCAAATTGAACGGTCCACCGCCCATACTCCGTAATTGGCCCCGATCATTAATATTACAACGTTAAATAACTCAGTACTGACTTTCATTTTATCCAAAAGTGGATTTGTATGAAAAGTTTCTCATGTTTAAATTAAATCTTTTTGCTTTAATCGTATACTTTAATAAAAAGAAAAAACTTTACAAAATTAAGGACTTGTACACTTCCAAATTAAACTTAGTGTAAATCGTATCTTAAAAATTGATACATGTTAAAATTTATCTTGAAAATTAAATTAAACATAACAGATAAATGACAGTTTAAATTTTCTTTAAAAAAAAAAAATAATAAATATAAAACTATCATTTTTACAGAGTTTTCAGCATAGTTGGCCTTTATTCAGAAATTATTCTTGTTTAATCACAAAAATTTGAATAATATATTCATAAAAAGCAGTCTTATGAACTCCTTTTGAACAAATGCGTTTATGTTACTACGTAGCGCTGCAACCATTGTAATATACTAGCTAATGCACGCGACTTCGTCCCCGTTGTAATAAAAAAAAACATGAAAAAGTAGCTAAAAAACTCCCAGTTACATCAGCTATCTTCCAATGAAAGTCACGTCAAAACCGCACTAGAAAGACAAACAGAAAAACAAAAACTTAAAAAAAATGGAATTTTCATATATGTGTCAGTTATATATCACACAGTGATAATTTTAAAACGGTTATTTAGATGTACAAACAGATATTCAAATTTTATTTATTTGAATAGTAGTATAAATAAGCAAAAATAGTATTTTCATTACTCTTTGCAGATAAGAGCATTTAACGAAACGTAATAACGTATATTGACGTCAAATTACGAACACTAAAATACTTTAATTCAGGAAGACAATCTTCATCCTCAATTCTTTTTCAAATTTTATTTCACTAATTTAATGTCATTTGCTCCCAGTATTTGGCTTACGATAAGATATTACGTTACAGATAAAACAGAACTATTAAATAAAGAACGCTTGTTTATACTTTGACCGTGTTTTATTTTTTAACTAACGAGACAAATGTGCCTAAAAAATTTAAACATTCCTACCGGGATTAATATATTTAATTTGTCATATAGTATGTAGCCCGTTTTCATATGGACAAATAGATAATATTTGATGGTTTTTATTGCCATCGATAGCAGACGAGCATTTCGACCACCTGATGGAAAGTGTTAGACCAGAGGTATCACCAATGCGATGCCTACGTGAGACATAGTATGTTACGTCTCGTTTTCCCAGTAAATACGGTTGCTTCGATGCCCTTCAAACCGGACACAGTAGTATTGTACACTGCGGCTTTGTGGCAGCATTAGACACATGATGAATGCAATCATTGACTTTGAAATTTTTAACAAAACAAAAGAAGAGTTATCACAACTTAAAGGATATTCTTTCTTTATTAATACCATGTTTTTTAAATTATATTTGCTACTTTTATCTCTTTATTAAACAGTAAAATGATTGTCTATATATATAAAAGAGATTCCCATCTATATATTGACTCATCATGATATCTCTGGAACCATAAGGCGTAGCGACTTGAAATTTGGTAGGAATATTCCTTTCGCCGAGTGAAGATCATGGACTTTACGAAATTCCACCCGCAATTGGGTGCTTGCTAGTCTATAATTAGCTTAAACTATCTGACATTAAAAGTTACGTCCTTTCGGAATATGATCGGCACGTGCAGCGCACAAGTGGCTCTAAATTCAATTGACCTATTTCTGATGTTTGGCTCGGTGCAGGATCGTTTCAATAACAGTTAACTGTTCGTTTGTAACATTATTTGGACTTCGTTCTTAATTTACGCGATTTTTATGTACTGATTACTATTTTGTTTTTTTTCTGTCTATCACTATACGAAAAATTATGATTTTGCTACGATTTATATATATATATATATATATATATATATATATATATATGTGTGTATATAGATATGAAATTGTAGGAGTAAAAGCGTGAACACTGGAAACTATTAAGCTGTGTAATGTTTGTAAACAAACTGATTAACGCTAAATTTTTTAGGGATATAAGCATGAATCGCTCAATATATCGAGGCAAGCCCAGAAATAGAAATGGAGGAATGAACTGAAGAAATATTAGATAATCTGATCCCTAATAGCCTAAAAAATATCATATAATGTATCATCTTTGTCAAAAAAAAATCTACCCTTCGGTTTTTAACGTATCCTGAAGTACTTTAGTCATATTGCTCGGAGAAATCCATACAATCTTGGTAAGGTAATGGTGGTCTGTAAGGTTTTTGGTAAAAGGGAAGCAGAAGTGTTCTGACCGAAGCCCAAAAGAGTTTATTGGCAGATTCTAATACGGTGAGTGATGGCAGCACTGTCGGACAAGATAGACCTTTAGCAAATCGTCATTCTTTGACGATTAAGAAGAGAAGTATTAGATCTCCAAGTCATATCGATATTTCCAGCGTGTGGGTGTCGTGTCAAGTACTGGAATAGCGCAAGGCCGTAGCAATTGGCCGTGCCCCTGCATCCCGCGGGAACCCGGCCTCCCAATTAGCGGGATCAGCGACTACTTCGGATGGTGACCATTATTCAGTTTCTGGTTGGATATGATCATTAGAGAAGAGGTACGAGAAACACTGGTAGTCGGGACAACGTTTGGACATGTGTGGAAAAGTTATAAAACACCTAATCATAATAATGAATGATCTACATCTCACTATATATGAAATAGGACGGTATTGGCGTTCGTGTCACTTTTGGTTTATAGCTTCAAATTTTATTCTGTATTATGAATAATTATTTCTATTGTTTGCGCGAATATTATACATTATTAAATAAACATACTTTACGTTTATCGTTTAACATTATTTATTTAAAATATGTATGGTTCATACATTTTTTGGTTATCTTTCTAATTATTTTTATCACTGGAAAAGATGCAATATTCACTAATAATAAGGACATTTTTTTCAGGACCCTTTTAAAACTAAGCTATCGATCGATTGATCGATTAAAAATATATATATTAATTAGGTGATAGATTTAATTAACTTTTAGAGGGTAATTTCCACAAGAACAAGGTAGAAAAAGGCAAGTTTTTCGCTTCTATGAGACATTGGATAATAAATTATGATTAGCACCCATTCAAATGAACGACCTCATAGATCCGATTTAGTCGTCACCTACTAAGATTGCACGTTCTTTCATCCATTAATATAATCCATTATTTCTAAATGTACCTTGAGCATTGATAAAGTTAGTAAGTAAATAAAATATTACATATAAAGTTTGTTTATATGCGACAACAAAAAAAGTAAAGAATATTCTACACTATTTATCATGTCATATTTGTGTTATAAATTATGATTCAAATATGAAATTGAATAGTTCTACGTATAGTACAAAGTTACGTGACCACTCCCGGTGTATTTCCATAAATTCATCACTTATATGGGAGACCAGCTATCTAGATTTTGCCATCTCATATTTAGAATCCGCCATTTAGAGCTAGGAACGTGACTAGACTGTATACGTGCGCAATGCGGACATAAAAAAATATGTTTCTTATATGTCACGATATTGCATGTATAGTATTAAAAATAAAATTTCAGAAAGGTGAGTATTTACTAACACTTTTAATGTGTTATTTAAAAGAATTTTGCACAAGATTGTGCCAAAGTGTAGCGAATTATGGTTTCAATATAGTTATAGTATACAGGTGATTTTTCGTATTGTACAAAACTGAAAGAAGCTTGTTCAGAATCAGTAACATATTCTAATGAACTGATTTTTAAAATAGGTTAACTTTTACCCTAAAACTGAGTCAATATTTTCGCTCAGATATTAGTGTAAGAAATAATGCTTGTAAACGCTAGTAATTTTTTCAGTTTCCATTATTTTCATTTAATTTTACGTATACTATATTTTGAAGTGAAATTCTTGTTAGCGTGAACGTAAAATCACGTCGTATATATAATAGGTTTACTTCTGCTGTATTTTCAGTAACCATTTTATTTCTTTATTGTTCACGTGGTTAAGAGTTTAATTTATTATATATAGTTTTTGGTCGTCAGGACCTATACCTTATGCAGTAGCCGGTTCAAGTTGGCAGCTAGTACCAAGAGATCGACCGTCCGATTTATGAAATGCTTTATAAATTTTTTTTTTGCAAGTAATTTTCACAACTATACTCCGGTTGAAGGATACCAATACTGAACGCTGACACCGTTGCTAAATTGCGCTCAAGTCAGCTGCCGTAGACTAAATATAACTTGACGTTGATACTATAGATTTAATCAAAAGATGATGCATGGACTCATTTTATAAAATTTATTTCATTTTGCTACCTGAACGAAAGATAATTGGCGGGTTCTCTTTAAGGTTGCCGACATCTGCTACTTTGCAGGTGCACATAGTTCTCTATGAATGCACAAAATCAGGTAAAAAATGTGGTTCCTATTCGTAATAAACCCAAGTGACGAGTGACGTTGACTTCTTTATGTCACTTGCTATATGCATCTGCACGATTTGAAATTAGGCTTAAAAAGCAGTTAATATTTTACAATATCCATTTCATTTATAAACGTGACCCTTAGATATGACGCAATATAAAACTTATCAAAAGTTTGTATGAAAACACATTAAATAACTCGACCAATACGTTTCGATGATAAGTATTAACCTAACATATTAAGATTCCACGTCTTTATCAATTTAATATACGTTTAATGCTCTTTTTCCGATAAACAAAGACCGAGGAACAGCGCTTGGTGATCCTAAAGTTCTTAAATGATCGTCCGAGTTGCACAATGGTATGCACAAGCAATCTTGTGGACGGCCCGTCTGCTAAACGAACACAGTCAGGGGTCACATTCATGACAAGACTCGCGGCCATTATCTGCAATTTTATCTGTACACTACTAGCTTTCTGAATATTCGTCATTCCTTTCTTTATTGTTTATGAATATTTGGAAATTATGGCTCTGTTGTTCAAATATGAAGTAATCGATAAGTATCGTTTACAGTTGGATTGGCGGAGAGAAAAGTTATTAAATTGGTTGAAACTGTAATAAATCTTTTTAAAGCTATACTTTTTAAAAAGACTTATTTTATGTTGATTTTTAAGCTATTCGGAATAGGCGTTACACTTTTTATTATTATAAAGTTGATAAAAAGGTTTGTAACTCCCTAGCCGTAAAAAACGCAGCGGAAGTCGCCACATAACCACTTACCACCCTGAGATTTAGGATGCCAGATCTCGTTTAATTACAGCTAAGTGAAGTGCCGTTTAAACCAGATGGTAGTAGTGTGTATATACTACGCCTTTGTAGTAGAAATAGGCACTACGGTGGTACTTCCTCAGATACCAGGAGACCTATCAACTTTAACATTTCATTTATTTATAATCATCATCATCATCATCATCAGCCTGTGATAGTCCACTGCTGGACATAGGCCTCCCCTAATACACCCCTATTCATTAGAGGGTTTTTTGGACCGTATCCCACCACGCTGGTCCAATGCGGGTTGGTGGGTGGGACCGACTTTTTTATATGCCCATCCGACGCATGGATCATCTTACTTTTCAGACAATTGGGTGATCGGCCCAAATTGCCCTAACCAACTGGCAAACAACAATGAAAATTTGTTGAGTCCCCGCAGGATTCGAACCCACGACCTCCGGTTTCTAAGCCACACGCCTATACCACTAGGCTACGGAGGCAGTTCCTATTTCATTTATTGATTTAATCCTAATTTCTCTATTTATTAAATACATAATACTTATGTTTTGCATGGTACTCATTTTTAATGCATTCGTTTTGATAAAATGAATGCGTTGATAGAACTTAATGGGTCACGTTTATGTGACGCGTGACTCCGGAACATGTTCCGCGAACATAACTCGGGTTCATGCAATTTGCCAAACAGCGACTTCGTGTATCCCGGATTCGATGTGCATATCGATAACGTGAATTCGAGATATCGTGCGCATTAACTTTTACAATTAAATTTTAGTTTATTCATTTTGTGTTTTATAATTACTTAATGGTCGTCCAATCAAGACAAAATACTGTTGTCAAATAACAAATGGCATCCATTTTATAGCTAGTTTTCTAAGCACTGTTTACAGTAAAAAATGTAGGATCTTTTAATAAATGTTTCGTTACCACTACGAGCTATAAACGTATTCTTATATTGTATATTTGCTACAACTTGAGTTTCAGTAACTTTCCTAGATATAAGACTCACATCAAAAAAGTATCGACGGTTCCTATCGCGTATGCTTATTAAGGAATGCAATTAATTTCCGTCGATCGAGTACAAAACAAACTTAAAGGCAGCGCTCACACCTCGGACGAATGTAAAAAAAAACGGTCTGTGAGAAAAAGATACACAGACAAGTCGACTTGGCAACAAGGTGTTCATTCTTGGCATTATCATCTGTATGTTATTATTAATAAAGGTGAGAATTGCTTGATGATTTAGAGCTTTCAGAGTGCTATCGGACGGGTGTACCACTAAACTCATGATGAATATCGCCCGTGAGTCATAGTGACCAATAACATTCAGGTAAAAACTCGCTTAATCCGACTCGCTTCTCTCCGGCCGTGTAGTGATGTAAGTATGTCGATGGTATTTGATGTTTCCGATTATTATATTTACGTAATAGCTCAGTAGTTCCGAGTACTTCCGGTAACTTTATGCTGAAAGGTTAAGTGACATAGTAATAAAGAATATAAATTTTTGTATCAACATATACATGGTATTATGATGTATGTCTCTATGATTCGATCAACCATGGTCGCCTAACCGAAAGTTACAGTTCCTGGAAACTTATTGTTAAACTGTGGTTATTGTCGAGTAATGTATAGCTGCTAATACAGCTCAGATTATTAAAAGGTTCGGTACCCGGATATATAATGCTGGTATTAAAACAAATTAAGTCATTGCTCGCAATTATATGAAAATAAACAAAAATTCTTGCAAGATCTAGCAACACGCTTATTTGAGAACCGAAAAATAATACTACTATATCATAACAAGACTGGCGATCTTGTTTTGCCTTCTCTTTCTACTTTCGATGGTAACCCTGAAAGCAGAACACAGAAATAAAACAAAATCAATTATTGCAAACGTTTTCATAGTAAGATATGAATTAACTACAGAAACAACAGCATTTGTAAATGATAAAACATCCGACAGCTCTCAACAATGGAATTCAGATTGTAAATGAATCATTAATAAAGGTGCACAATGGAAACGTATAAGGAATGTTTCGCCAGCAAAGTATTCATTAAAAAAATGGCATCGCGTTACTCAATACAACTCCGCTTTGTCAATGTCTCGGGCTTACGTGATATTTGACCTCGTTAATGATTATTTCTTGACTTATAAAATGACGCTTAATCAATGTTTGTGGTGAAACATTGGCACGATAACATTACTGCTAGACTGTTAGTAGGTGCAGCTGTGTTTTGGCACTAAATGATAAGTTATCTCTGAGGTACACCGTATATTATATATATTTTTTAAATTACATACATTCAAGTATATGAAATTTTAAGAGGAATTACTGTATAAACTATTAAGTAATAAACTTAGTTGTATCTTTTCATAAAGCATTAGTGAAAGACAAATAAAATAATGAGCTGAAATAATTTGTAGAACGTGCAAGTACTCTCTTCCCGCAAAAAAATATGTTACTTTATTGGGTAAAAACTACATTAAAGTCCTTAGAAGGTTATAAATTACAAAAGCCCTTCTTTTTTGCGTCATTAGTGGCTTTTTAAGGTTATTATAAGTTTTATAGTCGGACAGTTTTGCATCTTTTCATGTGGCCTTGAATCAACACTATTTATTTAGATTATTTACTTGGTACTGCCTCCTTTACTTTAGGAAACCGGAGGTCAAGGGTTTAATTCGGCATATTCAACAAATTTTATTCATTAGTCTTTAGTTGTTAGGAAATTTAAGTCGACGTCTCACATTGTCTGAAGTAAAGATGACAATGCCTGTGATGTTGTGAAATTAGTCCACCCACTGCTTAGAAACCGCAGGATGGGTTTAATTCCTAGCATTCGAACAATCAATGTGATCGATGTAAGTTTAGCTTTGATACAATTTACTGAACAGCAGATACAAGACGATGTGATGACAGTAAATTACACTTCAATGTTATTCATCAAAAGCAGCGGAGAGTTGAACTTTGCCCTTATTGCGAGTGCTCTATAATTGTTCAATTAGTCGACTATCACGCTATGATGTTTGAAGTCGTTCAAACTGTTAGTACTGCCCTGCTTACGTGTTGGCAACTAATTACTTTAAAGAATGTTTTAAGAATTGACCGTATTATTACGAAATTTTCTTTATCTGGAAGAGACCTTCCATAAATTACGTCACACATTAAGGTAGAGAGATCAAAATGACAATCTGCTTTTTGGTCTTCACTTCTCAGCTGTCCATAGTAAGTCTGGGCTTGGTGAGGAGTGAAAATCACGAAATTATTGACGTATTTTATCTGGATGGTCCCAAATGAGAAGTAGTCACGTATTAAAATAAATGATGAATATGGTTTACCATTACTATTGGATTGCTTTAAAAATCGATATTTTTTACAATATACTCATGATAAACAAAATTTTATTTAGTATCGATTTTTTATTGTTTAATTTCTATGTAAAAAAATCTTCGTGTAGTGTGAGATTGATTGGAGCTCTCGGAAATTTTTTCACATGCACTCGATATTTATAATTTGTATATATCATTTTGCATAATAACTGAAAAGATAATCAAGTTCAAATCAGTCTAAGAGATGTTACAGTAAATCGTTAGATTGACATTACTACTGTTATTAGTTTAAATATTATCGTTACTTTCAACACAATGATATATAGCAAGTACTATAAACTTTCTGTTAATAAAATCGATATATCGTTATTACAATGAAAGCGTTAATCGACATCACTACACGCGCGTAACCGTAGTAGTCTCTACTTTCCTAACGGGTACTATTGCCCTCTCCCTTTCACCTTCTGAGAACCGTCATCCGTCCCTTTCCCGCGTGGGTGTACCCGAAATAACTGGGCACAGATTAGGCAAAAAGGTGGGATGGCGGTCTTCTTAATTGAGTATTCTTTGTTGATGTAGGAATTCGGGCCTTCAATAGATTGTTAGGGCGCTTGTCTGTCAGACGGGGCGATACTAGTGCGTCATCGCCACCTCTCGTACAGTGGATTAAACGAAAAAACCGTTGTAAAAAATGAGCGACTACTTATGTATTTTTAATTAAAAGCCGTAATTATGATTTATCTCTCGCGTAGTTAACGATGGTGTTTTGACTCAATTTTTGCTGGTTTGAGGCCCCTAAAAATATTTCCAAAAGTAATCTGTTGGATCATTAAAAAAGAAAATAGCGTAATATATTCTCTTAATACTGTTTCAAAGTTTGTTTGAAAATTCAATAGCAATCATTTATGTCTAATTTTATAAAAGTAAAAAATAAACGTTAATCTGTGGTTCAAAATGTCTGCCTCGAGACACGCTCGTCTAAAAACGGTCCGTCGAGCCCAAATAAATACAACATCGACATATAAATGGCGGAGCGCTTTGGTTTCCCGCTATTATTCACAATTTACATATTATAAAACGCTCAGCTGCATAGTTCCACGAGAAATTAACTATGTGTGCGTGAGTGTATGCATATGTATTATGTGCAAGTGTGCGTGAGGCACAGGTCAATCCGTGGTCAGCCTTAAGACGGACGTCGCAGCATTTAGACGATAATTGCGGAGCAACCATGTGCGTAATATCGTAATGTGTAGCAATTTTTACCCTCTTATTATACCACATTATGTATTTGTTTCTATTATCAGTCACGTTTTAGTTGTATACAAGTTTTATGTTATGGATAGTTTTATGAGCATTTAATTGCGTTTGTTTACTTGCTTACTTGAATGTTTTCATTATATAGTATATACATGCAAAATATATTATATATTTATATAGTATATAAATTACAAGAGATGTAATAGATGTGGGGCAATCCAAATCTTATTGTAAGTTTAGAATAAACTCAAAATATAAATTTTTATCATATAGGTCTGCAAGGAGCAAATATGTTGTACGTGTTCACAGGGAGCGAGAGAAATCCATCGTTGTTTTTTTTCGTCAGAATGCTATAGTGTGCAAACACTACTGTGTTCCGGCTTGAGGGGCAAAAGTAGTGGGTGGACAACATGAAGCTGAGAATGAGTAAACTTTTTGTTTTCTTCAATGAATAAAAAAGAAACCATCGACGTGAGATCGTACTGCGTTCCTATTGGTTGAACATTGCATAATGATTGATGTAGTTCGTCGCTGCACCAATGAGAGCTTTTGGAACGAGATAATCCTTTGCGTAACTTCATGCATAAGCGTCCGACTAGTATCAAATCTCGTTGCGCAGTCCTTGCGTAACATATCTGCAAGGTTTTTAGGTGAATAGCGTAATATCTTGCTTCAAAAGACAACTCTATATAAGCGGAATAAAGTTATGAAACATACAAGTAATTGAGACTTTCTTTATAGAACTAAAGTGTCTGTTTATTAGTTCAAAATCGGTTATATCGAAAAAAATGCAAAGAAATAAGGGACTGAAATTAACATCAACTTAACGAATAGTAAAATAGAAGTAGAAATGTTGAGAGATATTTTAAAAGATTTATTATTATTTAATTTGTGTTGCAGATAAAGATATGCTTGATGTTAAATAATTTAAGATTGGAAATGAAATAGAAATATCAGTATTAATAAAGAGGCTAGACTTTCCACATTGTCTTAGCAAATTACTTTAGACAGACAGAATTTCAGACTTTTACAAATTAAACAAGTTCGAAAGGTCGGGAGTTATCATAAAAACATAAACAAACCTCTTTTTATATATTCCTTCGTTTTGACGATTCAGTATTATACGGCGGAGTAATGTCTGTCTAATTCAAATGAAAACAGTCGCCGAACGAATTCATTATCGACGCAAGCCTTGACATTCGTCTATACGAACTGGTTTGAACCCGGGACGGTTATTGTTTGCACTCATGGCCAGGTAACTTGTGGAGATCACCTTGTAGCCTTGTACTCCAGCTGTGCACAATGCTATGAATATGCATTGCATATATATAGGAAACGTAGTTAATTTTGAGTAATTGTCTAAAAGATCACATATACATATATAAAAGATGACAAAAAAAAGTTCCGTTGAGTTTCTTTCGCCGGTTCTTATCACGTCAGACGCGTCCTTTTGCGAACCGGTAGTAGATTTTTGACAATCAGCAAGTGAGTGTATCGCTCCTATATTAAATAAAGATTATTGTATTTGAATATATTAAGAATAGTATTAAATATATATTAAACTGACTTCCTAGCTGAATCAGCGTGAACTAAATATTTTAAATGAACATTTATATAAAGTAGTAGCAGCAGATGTATATAAATATAAGTAAATTTAGTAGTTTGCAGTAAAAACTGCGAAACTATTAAATAATAAGCCGTTTAAAATTCTTCCATTTTTTTAATAACTGGAAGACAGCATGCAAGAGTACACCCAATCCGGCCAGTATTACCGGAACACCAGATTTTCGACACTTTTTGAACATACAGCGTATATGTTGTTGTCTAAACTATCAGTGCTAATAAACCTTTATAAGTACAGTAACATCTAATTTTTCTGATCCCTTTAATATAAAACTATACATAGACCTCCTCGCACTAAAGGATCCAGTGAATTGTTCCAAATTCATGACAGCCACCTTAAATTAATAGCAAATCACAAAACTTGATTGTCTTCTTCAATAAATAGGTCTAAAAGCGTAACGGCAGACAAAGATAACAAGTATAATATGTAGTAAATTTAAATATATACTATATAATGATACACCCAAATAATGTATAAAATCATTACAAAGTCTGCAGGTTCATAAATTGAAACACTTATTCTTCATCTATGCTTCTAGCGCCATCTGAAGAGAGCCTTGTACACTAATGTCAGTTTTAATAACTTATAACGATCCTATGATGTCACAGTCATATTTGTCTGCAACTATAAACTTGGGGCTTTTAAATTCTTCTATAAGTCTATAAATATTCAAAATTTGTTTGGACAGTTGATTGTATTTTCAGGGTTCAAGTCGATCTCATGTGTTCCTATGTGCGCGGGGGGCAGCTTGGAATGCAGTCCCACTGGCTTGGGGGCTAGACGCACACGCTCCGCCGTGTCTGGATGTCGGACGGGTGTGTGCGGACCGCTACTATGGTGATTCGACTCGTTTTCCAACTAGAATTATTGTTAATATTTACGCTATTGTTTGTCCGATTTAAGCTTGGAACGTAACAGATAAGTAATGGCAACGGAGTGGCGTTACACTTGAAGTCTTCTTAATGATGATTGGTCTTTGAGATGTCAATCACTAAGTGACAGTCGTTTATTTGTTTACATTTATTCCGGGACTAAATTGGCTGAACTATAGCTAACTGGGTGGATGTTTGATAATAATTATTAGACAGGAAAATTTAAAAAGTTCAAATAGTTTTATTTTTCTTATGAATTATTTGTATACCTAGTTAAGAAATAGAAAACTCACTTAAAACCGTATCTAAAAGTTATCTAAGAGATAGTTAATTTATCAATATACTTAATATTAGACATCGTTGTTATTTTGGCTTTAAATATTACAAAACACATGTCGTCAGTACATGCAAAAAAGGCTTTAGTCGAGGTGACTGTTTTCAGATGGGGTTGTGTTGTTAAGCCGTAGAAATGTGCGGACATAATGTTTATGTCGATAAAAACAAATCAATAAATAAAGGTTTCTTTCAAGAGTAGTCGCAAAGCGATTCCCAAAAGATTATACATGATTTTTAAGTAAAAATCAACACTAGCACGCGACAACATATTTGCAATGCCTCTACGTTCACTTTCAAATTCTGACGGGACAGATAGCTGACACGACCGAAGAAAGATCAGGCGCAGGATTTTTTTAATATCCTGTATTTTACATCAGTCATCTTACTTTGACTGCTTTTGACACGCCTTGCATTAACTTAACCAATGAGAAATAGCAGCAGACGTTAGTTAAGCCCCGGCAGTTATTAAACATGCGTAAAGACTTGTAGTTTCTAGTTGTTCTCTAGTTTAATATAAGCTTTAAAACTTTATAAGAAACACAAACAAATCCCTTAATAAACCATAGCGTGGTGGGCTACGGTCCAAAACCCCTGATGGATAGGGGTGTTTTAAGGGAGGCCAACGTCCAAAAGTGGACTATCACAGGCTGAAGATGATGATGAATCACCATGGAAATGGTAAAAGAATTTAATTAACAAAGTTTATATAACACAAGTTTAGAGCATACTATTCTATTTATGTAAGCGAAGCGAGTTTGAATCGAGTTCGTCTCGTAGGTGGGGATAGTTAGATGCGTGGTTGAGTCGTTTCTAACAAAGTTAGAATGACTCTCGCGAAATTGCTCAAACGGCATTTTAACGTTACTCACTGACCGCACATGGATACTTACAAGACTAAATAAGGATATGATTATATGAGGATACTAGGCTTTTTAGTATTTCTAAATGAAATAAATGATATTAAGTTAATTATTAATAGGTGTTTCGCTTGCAAGAGATTGTGATCCAAGTATCTAAACTAGGGTTAGGCTAGACAAACCCTAAACATCAGAAATTGGGGACATATACTATGACCGGATTCCTTGTGAGAGAGAGAATATGGATTGCTTTCTTTGAGTCCAAAAGTATTAATCACGACTTGGTGCCGGGTCGTCCCTCACCCCTCGTTCATTTCCACCTTTCTTTTCAATATTTCTTACATAAATAGACGCAATTTTTTCTATATGTTCCCTTTTCTCTCTCTCTTTCTATATTTTGAACGAACCTCATTCTTGCAATGCCACAATGCCAATGAACCGGTGGTAAATTTTCGAAGTTTTTAAGTGCTCAGTAGAGCCTAAATTAAATAAATAACTTTGACTTTCAGAAAGTTGTAGTTTTAGTATTTAGTAGAAGATATAGTAAAGTTTTCTTGAAGTTCATTTTGCATATAATTTATGAGAAAAAAGATCTGAAAACCCCGCTTCAGCACTGGCAACGAAATGCATGACATCTCAGTCTACCCCGTGACCACGGCCGCTGGAAAGTGTTCGTAATGTCGGGAATTCAAAATGTAAAAATTAACGCGACAAAATCCGTAAAAAGTTCGTTTATTCAATAATATGCAGTATTCGCGTAAACAAAATAATTAATTATTTGACTTTCACTTTGAATGCTTTTTTCAGAGGCGCATATAAGGGCCCTCCAGAATTTCGTAAGTCTGCAACGCACAGATTGAAAAGGCAAGTGATTAATACCAGGAAAACAATAAATCAATTAGGCATTAATTAAATCATTTATTATGACGTTTGTATAACGTGTAACGACAATCCAATAATATTTATCGCTAGCTTTTCCGAATTCGTTCATGGAAAGATACACAAAACCTTTATTGCTCTTTAATCTAACATGAACAAACAAATGAATAAGAAACAACGGAATGATAGTTACAGTTTATTTAGGATTCGTCATAACGAAACACATTTTGCAGGAAGCGACTCTATCTTGCGACTTATCGACCGCTGATAACGCGCTGAAAGAATGAAGTCTAAAAATAATCATGACGATATTCCTAGGAAGGTTTCAAATTACTGAAAACACTATCGAATTGACTAAATGTTATTGTTCGTGGTTTTCTTTGAAATTCAATAGTCATTTAAACAGGAAAATATTGGAAGCAAATTGTTTTAACTAATATCTATTTAAAACAAAACCCATCTATATACATCGTATCGTCAATGTACATCGTAGTAAAAACTTTAATTAAATAATAAGACGAGGAGGACGGTAAAGTGATGATGAATAATATTACAAATAAGGTTCTCGTTTGTGCCCAAAATATAAGTCGTTACATGGCAGTAATCGGTGGTCACGGAACCCTCGAAGCGATGCATTTCATTCTACTGCATTTCGGCTAAATATGCACCGCAATAGTTCTTCTTCAGTCTTCAAGTGATGAGACCTTACAAATTACGAAATGCAGTTAGATAAAGAAGTAGCTACAAAATTTGTAATCTTTCATGAATAACTTAACGAGCTATCATCATCATCATCATCAGCCTGTGATAGTCCACTGCTGGACATAGGCCTCCCCTTTTACATGCCCATCCGACGTATGGATCATCTTACAGACATAATTTTTCAGACAATTGGGTGATCGGCCCAAATTGCCCTAACCAACTAGGAAACAACAATGAAAATTTGTTGAGTCCCCGCAGGATTTGAATCCACGATCTCCGGTTTCTAAGCCACAAGCCTATACTACTAGGCTACGGAGGCAGTAAAAAGTAACGAGCTAAGATCTTCTGAAATACCCCATTTGAAAAAACTCAAAAAAATTGTTCAATCAATCAAAAGCAATATCAGTCCTTATTGCTTTATAATGTGTTATTATATTATACAATGTATATTAAATATACATAAGCCGTAGAACTGACGACCGCTGGATTCGGAGAGTTTTGGAGTGGAGACCCGGCGAACGAGCTCGGCAAACGTAGTGTAGGGCGCCTTGCGGCAAAACGGAGTGACGCAGTCGCAGAGTGGCCCGAGAGAGCTGGATGAATAGCCGAAGATCGGAAGCGATGGCGTGTATTAGGGCAGACCTATGTCCAGCAGTGGACTGACACAGGAAGATAATGAATTGCAAATTAGAGGAGATCTTTAGAAAATGACAGAATACTATATTTTAATAATTTTTTGTGTTTACGCGATTTAATAAAAGGATTTTATCGCGTTTAATTTGGTTTACAATTTTCCCGACGTTTCAGAAACTTTACAGAATCCATGGTCAAGGGCAGACAGTGTCCGTTATTATAAAGTCGGAGAATAAAGTCTGAGAATAGCCGAAGATTGGAAGCGGTGGCGTGTATTAGGAGAGTGTATGTCCTGCCCAGGTACCCAGGGGCGGCATTAAGTGTAATCCGGCCCTGTATGTTATAACTGTTTGTTCTATTATAATTGATCATCAGATCCTGATCAATCAGAAAACGACGAAACACAAAATTGTTTCTCTGCGGGACTCGAACCTATGACCTCTTGTACCGCCAAAGCCAAAAGACTAGGCCAGGTAGATAATAATAAACTAAGTCTTATATGAAACTGTTATTACTCCAAAATGAAAAGCGAGACACGTAATTGGTTTATTAAGAGATATTTCAATCACCATGTGATAACTGTGGAAAATGAACACCACACGTTTTCCACGAATAGCACATTTCATTGTTATTATCATCAGCCTGTGTTAGTCCACTGCTGGACATAAGCCTACCCCAAGACATGCCTTCTCCATTAGGGGGTTTTGTACCGTAACCCATGATGCTGGTTCAGTGTGGGTTGGAGGGTGAATGAAGGATGAAAAAAAAGTTGTCAGTAAATTTGAAGGCTCTGACATCCTATAATGACAGACAAAGTACGCGTACATAATATTTTCAAATATGTATAGCGAGGGTAAAGTTAAAATTTCAGTTTAATTAAAAACATTACGTAAAGATTCCCGTGAACCCAGATTGTAGATTGCCCTAACAGCCTGTTTTTGTAGTATAAATATTGTGTTCAAACCGGCTGCAGATCCCCACAATAATAATCCATAGGACATAGGGCTGTGAAAGTACGCGTAATAAACTAGTTTTGCAGTTGCCTCGTCAGTCAGCTGCCTAATCTTGCGTATGGCAAAGATTGCTGTACTTAGCTTTATCGATCGGCCCAAATTGTCCTAACCGACCAGAAAACAACGATAAAACAAGGTTGTTTCCCCGCGGTATTCGAACCCACGACCTCTAATTTATAAAACAAGGGTCAATACAGCTAGTCTACGGAGGCGGAATAGCTCATTAATCAACTTTATTTAAATCAAATACAGACATTAATCAGCCATGTATATATCTTAACCTGTCATAGTAAATAGAATACCAACATGGAATTGTTTACTTCATAAAAGCATTGTCATTGTTAGAGTAGGGTTACAAGAATTTGCTCTTGAAGTTTATGCGCTCGGTGTCATTTTATTAATGTAACCGACCGCTGTCGTATTCAGTGTTATTTAGACGAATAGAAGTGCATTATTTATATTTTATTGTACGCTAAATGTTAGAGACATATACATATATACATCATTTGAGAAGTGAACATTTAATATTTTTTTAAGTGACATAATATAATGTATTTTAGTGCAGTGTGCTTGGGAGTCTATGATAAAATGTGCTTTAAAATACGTCCGTTGAAATGAGTGACAGGTAAGTTTTACAAACTCTGTAAGAAGTTAATATTAATAGTTTACTTAGTTAACACCTTCACGAGAGTATGGATGGGTGATGTTCAGACAAGCTCAGATTTTCGCTCAGTGTTTGCAATCTTCTTCACAATCAATCAACTACTTCGTTAGTATTAATTAAACTTGTTTTTTTCTTTATTATTTATATAAATTTCGTCTTGTTTACAGTAAGTTTTAGTATAATACCATATATAGGCTTAGTCCTAGTTAAAATAATTTAGGACAAGATGGCGCTGACTCTGCACTCAACGTGTTCCTTTTGTTTCCTTTAGTACTGCATTACGAGTACCTCTATCTAAGAAACTATTGTCTGCGCCTTATCTCTTACTCAGGATTGTTTGATTTAAACTTGAAAATGAAGTGTGGTACTCTATACCGTTTTAGTCATATTGACAAAGAATACTATTTACAAAGAAACTGTGATCACCAGTAAACTGATGGCACTTAAAACAATAGGGTCAAATCACGTGGGCTCCCCTTTTACCACTTGACAATGAAAAGTTTATCAATATATATTTTTTGAAAGCACGCATACCTTATAATGATGCCTTCTTAAAATTTTTAATTTAAAAACATTTCTTTAATTTAAAATGTTTTTTGTACTTAAATTAAAAAAAAATAATTGAAAAATCTATTTAAGATAACTTTATAAAATTTTTAGGCGAATATATGACTATGATTACTATACACTTGACTTGATTTGACCCAATAATAAAATGAACAGTTGTATAATTAAAATATGATCATATACTAAATATTAAAACGAAAATATTTTCCAAATTTGTGGACCAGTCAGGTCATAACGAACTTTCGATTTGAGGCTCAGTGGCAAATTTCACTGTGTGAAACTCGACAAAGCTAATTTAAAGCTGCCCAGCCGAGCCAAATCCTTCGGTTGGCATTAAAATTAAAGTCGCTCAGCGAGCTATGGAGAGGGCTATGCTCGGAGTATCTCTGAAGGACCGCATCAAAAAATTATGTGATCCGTCAGAGAACCAGAGTCACCGATATAGCCCACCGGATTTAGCCCACCGGATTAGTAAGCTGAAGTGGCAGTAGGCCGGTCATATAAGCCGCAGAACTGACGACCTCTGGAGTCGGAAAGTTTTGGAGTGGAGACCGAGGCTCGGCAAACGTAGTGTAGGACGCCCTGCGGCAAGATGGATTGACGACATTCGCAAAGTGGCCGGTGTGGGCTGAATGAGAATAGCCGAAGATCAGAAGCAGTGGCATTAGGGGAGGCGTATGTCCAGCATTAGACTGACACGGGTTGATGATGATTTTCCAAAATTGCACTTCATAACATTTTTTTTCTAATATGGTTAAGCGATTTTTCAAATTTTGTCTAGGCCAGCCCAAGAGGAGGAGGTATTTAATTCTGAGGATATGTTTTATAATAAAGGTTATACTTTTGATGCAAATATCTTGAATGCAGGTCAAGCAGTCAAATAAATAGAAAATCACAGGATTTTATCCAATTCGCATTGATAAATGATAAATATTTAGTTTCTATTCTTAGAATTAATTTTATTGAGAATACAATATTAGGCAAATGATTAATCATTTTTCATATGTATAAAAAAATTAATTATCCACATCTACAGCTATTTTTATTTTAAGTCGTTCTAAACCTTCACTAATTCTTTATAATAATTCAATGTTATATACATTATTGAGTTAGTATAAAATAAAAACACATTTTGCAGATTCGTATTAAATTATTTGTAATAGTAAGCAATTTAATTTTTAGGTCAAGGTATTGCTTTATCAACAGATTTAAACATGTTCACAAAATATCATGTATTCGTTAGTTAAATGATTAAAATGTTTGTTTGTATGCGTTATTCTGATACAAATACACCAATTAATTTCGGAGGTAAAATATTTTGTGATAATTAAAATTTAATGTTAAAGGGAGAATTACCTGAGCCAAGCTTATAAGTATCGGTTTTTAAAAAACTTCGCGTAAACCTATTAATTTGACCAATTGATGCTTAAAGGAAGATTACAATAACAAAGAATTAATACATATGCAGTGCCATTCTTAAAGATAATTCGTTACTGGGCAGACAACGTGTACTTGAAGTAGTGAGTAGTGGAAATGTGTCTACTCATCAAACGCTGTGGCAATAAACAAAAAGCTTGTCTACACAGGAGTTAAACACGGGCCGATATTTTGTAGAACAATGTATTCCATAGAAACAAATTAAATGTTAATTCAATAATCCTTGTCCAATTTCACTAGTTAGTACTTACCTATGCCACGCGTTAACACGATGAATTGTTCTCAGAGAAAAGATGCATTCTGCTCATTTTTTTAAAGGCAGATTGGGAGTAGGTACTCTTTCGCATCATTCCGGGAAGGCATCACTGGGCTGCCTATGAGTTAATTCTGTTGCAAAGCAGTACCATCAAAATGTTACTGTATTAATTAATTTATGAACAATGCGTAAGATACATTGTGTCAGGATGACGAGAGGATTTTTACTGTCGTACGATGCGTTCCTTATGAACACTACGAACCGCTTAATTTTTTTGTTCTTGCTATTTTCCCAAGTTATAATGGCGACCCTGTTCTGCTAATCTGTGCATATTAACCTGAGTAACAGTTTTTAATGGATGAAAGTGAGAGCAACTGGCATCTGGCCTTCACTACCCAAAGGCCAAATTTTAAGTGATTGAGGAATTAGCTATCAGTAAATTTAGTGGCTATCTATAACGACTTCCAAAGATGATCTTGACTACTGGGACCGATTATTATGTGCCCGTCCGACGCATGGATCTTCTTACTTTTGTTACAATTGGATGATTGGTTTATATTGTCCAAAATGAGCAGAAAACGATTTACAAAGTTGTTTCCCCGCATGATTCGAACCTATGATCTCCGGTTTGTTAAGCACGGCCCAATGCCAAGCCACTTATGAAGTATGTGGCGTATCGCTCACCATCAGGATGAAGATGTAGTCATCTTTTTTCATTGTTAAATAAAAAGGAGTAAAGGTAAGAAAAGTATAGTACCGCTAGTCAAATCGTAATCATTGTAAGAGAACTTCGATGTTGATTCGATTCGTCGAGTGAAATGCGCACAAGTCGGTGTTTCCATTTGCACAGCGATAACAACCTGATAAGGTCGATAACCTCAATAAAGCTGATACAAGTGGGTCAGAAGTGAACTGCTGTATTTATAAGGAGCTAGATTCAGAAGTGGGCTCAAGAAAAAAATTACTTCATCGCATTCGCTCAGACAGCTAGAAGTGCCAAATAAATAAAGTTTCATTGCGCTTATGGTGGTAAATGTTTAAAAAGCAGTGTTATCATACCATATTTATTAACATTTAAAGCAACATGAAAACGACCCGTGTCTTTTATAGACCATTTAAAGGTTTTAAGGTCCTACTGAAATGAAATAATGAAAAATGGAGAACTTCTTCAATTTCTTTGTTATTTCTTTGGGTTCAGAACTGTACGAAAATATTAGCGAGTAACTAATAATGTGAGATCTGAATATTTTCATCAAGAAACGACAGGATTGGAACTTTCACCTGATGGCATGCAATACGCTCAGGCCATAAGAAATGTAGGTTAAGTCGCTCAAAACCCGCTCATTTTTTTCAGATAGAAATTTGAATTTTAAAATTTTAATGCCAAAATTAGGCAGCGCGGAGATATTTCCTTTGTCCGTAAAATAGATTTGTTTTATTGTTACTATTTTTTTATTGCCTACTTAGGCTGACAAGCAGTCGGGCCACCTGATGGGAAGTGGTCACCGACGCCCATAGACATTACCAATACCAGTGGTATCGCCAACGCGCTTCCTACCGTTAGCCTTAGGGTGTTAAGTCTCGTTTTCCCAATAAATACGCTGGCTACTGTGCCCTTCAAACCGGAACACAGCAATGTGAAAACACTGCTGCTTTGCGGCAGAAATAGGCACCGCTGTATTGCCAATCCGGACGGTCCCCTGTAAAAAGGGGACCTACGGGGTCTGAGCGACTTACACGGAGATCGGCATCCCACCTGTTCAGGGTCGACCAACGATCCGTCTTCCCGAACGCGGCCTCCACTCCTGAACCTTATTGGCCCATCGACCGTCTAATATCCACTACAAAAATTATATTAAGCACTGTTAGTCATTGGCGTTAATAAATAATAATAATAACACGTTTCTTAGAAAAACGAACAACACGTTACGTTATTCCAATCTATTATGCCATCGGATCACTATGACATAATGATAGCTCAAAACAGTATTATTTTTTGTCGAGGCCAAATTTTCTGTATTAATTGACACACAGTACGTTTGACTAATGTCTTACTTCATTGCAAACAATGATGTAGTTTTATGCGGTAAATTCCGAGTGGGTATAAGATATTACGTTGTTTCCCAGAAGACACATGTGTTATTTAGGTAAGTGCCTTACGACTTAATATTTTATTACTTTATAAAACATATTTCACAAATTATAGGATGTGGCAGTCAATGAGTCCCACATAGCTTCTGTCTAAGGCGTGTAAAGATAAAATATTGTTCCTGTTTCTGTTGATTTCAATAAACATACATAATAAAATAGTTCCCATAACATTTTTCTTAGTAATTTCGATCGATAACCTGAAACTAAGCTAATACTAAAATCATAGCAGTATTAACCCAAAATCACCCACCAACCCGCATTAGACCAGCGTGGTGGGATACGGTCCAAAAACCGCCTAATGGAGAAGGCATAATTAGGAGAGGCCTATGTCTAGCAGTGGACTAACATAGACTGATGATGATGAATAACTCAAAAAATGCGGAGTGTGGGACCTCCGATAGGTCCGAAACTAGTTGGCACCAATACCGATTTCACTTTTATATAATCTATTTTAGTGTCTCACGAAAGATTTAATTGTTTCAATAATAAGTTTTGTATACCACAAAGAGATGATTATAGATAATTAAATAGTAAATCTTTTAGCAAAGTTTTCAGTCCTATGCAGTTACATGATTTGTTATAACCGTATGCATAAATAGTCCCGATAAAGCATGTGCTTACATCGCACAGCGTTTACAATTGCATTCCTAAAATGCATAACGTGTTAACATGATTTAACAATAGGGTGTCAGGTGGCTTCGACTGCTTATTAATAAATATAGCATGAGCTTTACCTTTTGCTAATTCATCATCATCAGCCTGCGTTAGGCCTATGTCACTGCTGGACTGACCGGAGGTCTCCACTAATGCACCGCCGTTGGTGGATAGACCGACTTTTTATATACCCATCCGATATTATATTAACTATATAATTTTAATTTCATTTATTCTTTATATTATGCTATGTATTAAGTGTAAGTTTTTCTATTATTTTAATGAGAATATTGAATTTATTGTAAGCGATGTTGCCTGGCCCGAAGATTGAATGTATAAGTAGTGATTATCATATTATATATGAAGCTTGCCACACTCGGCAAAGTTTTGACACTTTGCACCGGAAATGAGTATTTATTTACACTTTAAGCAATAATTGTATATAGACGAACTTAATGCCGAATTGTGATGGTTCTATTAATGAAACAAAATTTAAAATATATTATGTATTATTAACAAAAGGTATTGTGCAAAAAGAAAACCGCTAAGTTTCTTCGTTATCATTTCACCCGGAGTATATACGAGATTGAAAGAAATAACATTAAAATAAGAGCTTGATTTAAATACCTAACTTACTATTTTTCTATGCATTTATTCTCCTCACCGTAATGTAACGTACATCATCGTCATCATAAACCTTTGTTAGTCCACTGCTGGACATAGGGCTCCCCATTAGGAGTTTTAGACCGTATCCCACCACGCTGGCGCAATGCGGGTTGGATACGGTCTAAAACATGGATCATCTTACTTTTCAGACACTTAAAGTAGGAAACAAAAATGAAGATTTGTTGAGTCCCTGCAAGATTCGATCCCCTAAAGCACACGCCCTTTCCACTAGGCTACGGAGGCAGTAATTGTAACGTAATTAATCATAAATATAATTATTTACATTTATATATTTGATGAAGCTCAGATTTCTAATCATGTAAATCGTACACAGTAAAAATGCTAATTCTAATAATCTTTTTTATCTTTGATTAGTATGACTTTATCTTTTTTCATAATCTTCGCGTTGACAAATGTCGCAATGAGAATTAAGATATTACCTATATTATTACAAATGCCATAAATAATTTATATCGGCAGCATTCATGTTAATAAACTACTAGATGTTTTGGTGGCCTTCCAAATTTCGTAGAAAGCATTGAACTGCATTTTGGTAGTTTGTAATGGAAGAATTGATATTTACTTTCCTTTATTTACATATATATATATATATAAAAATTGCTGAAAAGATAGATATATATTTATATATATATGCATAATTTTTATTTTTTATTGCAAACGCAGGCAGACGAGCAGTCAGCCCACCTGATGGAAAGTGGTCACCGACGCCCATAGACATTGGCAATACTGGTATCACCAACGCACTGCCACGTGAGACATAGGATGTTAAGTCTCGTTTACCCAGTAATTACGCTGGCTCCGGTGCCCTTCAAACCGGAACGCAATAGTGTTTTCACCCAAAAAGGGGACCTTCCACCGGTGGAAGGAATAATCTATGTATAATCTATCTTTTTCAGCAATTTTTATATAGTTTGTCATAGGATTGGTTTGTAAATTTCACCCCAATAATAGTAATGACACAGCAACTGACACTTGACCTTACCAACCGTACAAACGTAAATCGCATAAGATGATTGGATTAGTGTTTTGCAAATTACTTAGTGAATATTATAAAATATTTTGGATAGGCCAGTCTCTGGTATAATCTAAAAAATCTCCTCATTAGCCTGGTATAGCTCATGTATCGAGGAATGCTTTATGCACTAGTAATAGAAGCAGAATGGCTATTGAAGTTAGAATTGTATTGAAATTAGAGGATTCTTTATGTGCTACAGACAATTGCACATCAGCTGTTCTATTACAAAGGACAATTTCTTTTTATCGAACTCAACATGATCCTAAGCACGTTTACGTCGTTATAATGTCTACACCTCAGTGTAAAAATAAGGCAAGGTACATTTGACATTGATTTTGAAATGTTTAAATTCTCTAGAATTATCTTAATTATCTTTACCTAAGTTTAATATAATAATTTACGCTGAATTATTTTACCGTCGTAAGCATATCAGAGAGTATGCCGTCAATCCATTAAACAATTGGTTGTCGAAAGTATAATGCGGTGTTTGAAAAAACTTCATAATGCAATCAGTCTATCATTTATCACTTTATCTTATCATATCACGCCGTGATAGCCGGTGACATATTCAGTCAGTGGCACAAGTGCGAGCAAGAAGTGTAGTGTCGCGGTTTTGTATTTTTTCGTTAAAAGTCTGCAGTGTGCAACACTTCGATAAAGTTAGAACGTAAGTCAATGTGGTAGTAGAGAGAGGCGATGATAGTAGAGAGATTGTAAATGATAACTGTACTTAGTCTTACAGTTAGTCCTTTTGTTTTAGACAAAACGAAAATAGAAATAAAAGTATTTTACTTAAAATACAATTAAATAAATAGTCTTAGGTGAAAGGTATTCGAGAGGCATGCAAACTTAGGGTTCCCTTTTCGTTTGTTGTTTATATTTTTAAATGTTACAAACAAACTGTAAGATAAGAATGAAATAACATACACTCATAGGAAAAATGCTCCTTTCATACAAACGGTTGTGACTAAAAGTTCTATTACCGTTTTACATCAAAGCAGAAGCACGCAAGCCGTATTGTGTATTATTCTTCTCTTTATGGTTTTAACTCGTTTTTTTAAATCTTTTCGCTTGTATTACATCATCAGCCTGTGATAGTCCACTGCTGGACATAAGTCTCCCCTAATACACCCGTATCCATTAGGAGGTCTTAGACCGTATTCCACCACGCTGGATTATTCACATGCCCATCCGATGCATGCATCATTTTACTTTTCAGTCAATTGGGTGATCGGCTCAATTGCGCTAACCAACTGAAACAATGAAAATTTACTCCGGTTTCTAAAGCACACGAATGTCTCTAGGCTATGGAGGCACTCTGCTTTTAAAACAACGTATTTATTCTAAACTGCAGTTTATGATATAAACATCTATTGTAAACAATACAAACAATGTTATATCTGTCTTTCGTTTATTTCCAGGTTCTGCCCGGACTTACTATTGTAAGAGGGACCTTAGGACTTAAGACTATAAATACCTTTCACCCCAGCCACCATGTTGGCGGCAACATTGACTACGTTGACGCCGCGGATGCGATTCAACTTTTCGAAGCCGAATATCGAGAATCTGGTGTTCAAAATGCACTACAAAGTGACGGTGACGATGCTGTTGGCCTTCGTGATATTGGTCTGCGCGAGGGAGTACTTCGGGGAGCACATCAAGTGTATATCCGACCAGGGAGTCCCCGACCATGTGATACAGACCTACTGCTTCTTCATGGCCACGTTTACGATTGTAAGTACCACAGATTGTAAATAGTAAAGAGATAACAAATTTTTGAAGTCAAACTTCTTTAGGCGCATAAGAGTAAGACTTTTAGGGATGAAAAGAAATTTAGCGTCACGAAGATTTGCAGCGTTTTTATCTAAGAAGAGGGAGAAAGCGATTGAGATCTCTTTTATAGTTTGAAACGTCAAATAATTCTCTACGGCCCTTTTTACATGATACTAATTCGTTTCATTTTTGATTCTGCATACAGGTTCGACATTACAACGAGAGTCTTCTGCAGACTGGTTTTCTCCCTCATCCAGGAGTGGGGCCCATGATGGAATCTGATAAAACGCTTCATCACACATATTACCAATGGGTACCGTTTGTACTGTTCATCCAGTCGATATGCTTCTATATGCCGCATTACATTTGGAAGAAAAAAGAAGGTAATGTGATGTGTCAACTACAATTTATTTACGTCTCAGAGATGATTTTAACTTATAATTCGGGTTTTTCATTGGTTTTTACGCTGAGCAGGTCACATGTTGCTGATTTTTTAATAATATAATATATCAGTGTTAATAGGGACACTAATATCTCAATTGATAATAGTAAAATAGCTCAACAAAATATAAGAAATTATAAAAAATAGAAATGTATTTGTTACATTTTCATGCGTCGGATGGGGCATGTAAAAAGTCGGTCCACTCACCAACCCGCATTGGACCAGCGTGGTGGGATATGGTCAAAAAACCCTGTAACGGATAGGGGTGTATCAGGGGAGGCCTATGTACAGCAGTGGACTATCACAGGCTGATGATGAAGATGAGTTATATTGTTTCCTTGACATGTATTTGTTTTAAGTCAATGTAAAAATTAAATTAGGTGGACGCATCAAGGCTCTAGTAGATGGTCTGCAGTACGCCGGGCTAGCTCTTCATTCAGAAGACATGAAGGCGGGTGCAATAACAGTACCATCTAAGAAGACCATCGAGATCCAAATCGACTTGATCAGAAAAGACATAATAATGAGGTAAGAGGATACTATTCGTTTATTATCTTTATTTAGGAGCCTAAATTCGTTAGAATTTTTTTTTAATTGAATCCGTATAACACTCAATATTTATGTTATATGCCTTGAAAGGTGTTTATTTTGTAATTTCCTGAATATTATTCACAGTTTTAGTAGTTTAGTTCGATTGCTTTGACTCCAGCTAATCCGCCAGGGCGTTGCTATCCATGCATAATATTTTTGGAGGTGGTTAGTCCCCTTTTTACAGGAGGCCGTCTGGGGCGGTAGTAAAATGGTACCTATAGCAGAAATGTAAAAACACCGCTGTGTTCTTGTTTGAAGACCACCGTAGTCAGGGTAATAACGGGGTAAAAGAGACGTAACATCCTTTTTCTCACGCTAGTTAGAGCGTTGGTGATATCTCTGTTATTGCTGTTGTCCATGGGCGTCCTCAACCAATCAGGGGTCGACTGCTCGTGTGCTTATATATCCAATAAAATTATAACCTTCTAAAAGTCGATTTCGACTACTATAACCTATTGATATGTTAGTTTAATCAGTCACCTACGCAGGAGATGTAATAGTGTACAAATGTACGCGAAAATACAGGTGCATTTCTTACTTTATACTTTTATTTTTGATTCTGAGAGATAAACCGGAGGAACGTCTTTTTACATGATATCCAAAGCATGGATACCTTATTTTACGGGCAATCGGGTGATCACCTCGCATTAACCTAACCAACTAGGTAACGACGTTATAAACATGTAGAGTCCCGATTCGAACCCACGACCTCCGGTTTTTAAAGACTAGGCCACACGGTCACAGAGCTAGTGGATCTATGATACTATATCGTGCTTAAGGTAATTTAGATCTATAAGTTTAAAGTTTGACTACTTTAACTATCATCTGTTATATTAAAATTAAGCGATTAAATGTATAACTTAATATCGTTGTCTGCCATTCCTAACATTTCTAGTTTCCTAATTCCTAATATTAATAGTTATCAGTCATGTATAGACGACATGATACCTAGCTGTCAACCTCAATTATCACACTCATCGATCTTCGTTTCAGATTAAGAGTTACCCGTACTTGGTCTACTTGGCTGGTGGCCATGGAAGTTGTCAACTTGCTGCACCTAATGTTCCAGATTTGGATTATAAACGTGTTCCTAAATGGAGAGTTTATAGGTCTCGGCTCAAGCGTTCTTTCATACAATGATTGGAGTCAGATTTCTGATCCTTTGGAGGCGATATTTCCTAAAGTAAGTGGTTATATATGTATATATATGTGGACGTTGATTTTATGTTAACATTCTCAACTCCTCTATATATATGTTAACATAAAATCAACGTCAAATTAGCGGCTAACAGTTGGAACCCACCATCTAAGAGTACGGGAAATGGCTTTAAGTTGAATAACAATTTGTTTTAGTACCTCCTTAAGATGGCCTATACACACTTACAACAAGCGTCTTATCTGTTATATTTTATTTACATAAGTATGCTTAGAAATGAATATTCATGCAGTCATCTTATATACTCTATATATGTTTGTTTCTTATTTATTCAAAATCCATTCTTATGGAAGACGAAATGATTTATTATTGCAGCTATTTTAGTACTTACGGGCAATGAATTTGACCACATGTTGTCAATATACCATTGCTAATAATTACTGGGTAAAAAAAGCAAAAACTTTTATGTATCAGAGCGCCGACTGGATTTGTATCTTTTACGTAACATTTCTGTAAGAAATAGTACTACTTGCTTAATTTTCCATCTTGTCATATCCCTTTGAATATAACTTTTATAGCTAACCATATATTGTACTAATTAGGTAACCAAGTGCTTGTTCCACAAGTACGGTCCCAGTGGGTCCATCCAGCAGCACGATGCTCTGTGTGTGATGGCTCTGAACATCATCCACGAGAAGATCTACACCATCCTGTGGTTCTGGTTCCTGTTTCTGTTCATTGCCTCCTGCCTCGGTGAGTTCTGATGTGCCTGATAGATGGATTACATCTGTTCTAAGTGTTTTTTACAATATTAAGGTTTGTCTCTTTGCATCAACGTCGTATTTGTCTTTACAGCTGTCATCTGGCGCATAATATCATTCTTCCTGTATCGTCGCTCTCTTAAGTTCAACCAAATGGTGTTCCGCCAAGTGACAGCCGGCAAATTCAACCCTCACAATGTAATTGGCGTCGTGAACGGCTGCGAATACGCGGACTGGCTCTTCCTCTACTATCTAGCGAAGAACATGAAGAGCTCCGTGTTTCAGTAAGTACAAACTACCATTGCCTTAAACCATAATATTGTCTTTATTGTTTTAAAGTTTTGTATTACTGAACTGCAATATTTGATAAAAGTAGGTGTAGTCTCTTGTTCTTTAATTCGTAATAACTTAACCATCAACTTGGTTATAATTATATCAAGGAGATATGTTCTTGAGTCAAGTTACAACAAATAAAATTACAACATGAATTAAATATGAAGTATTTGTGAATCACTTAATTTGGAAGTCGGTCAAATATACTTTTTTTGACCGACTTCCCAAAAGAAGGACGTACGCAATTCAAAGCGTATGTTTTTTAGATTACAAAAAAGTTGATGTTTTGATTTTTGATTTTTCATATATGACATTTTGATTAAATTAATACCTTTAGGGATATTAGCTAATAAAAATGCACCGGCGGAAACCCCGGGGTAATTTCTTGCAGAGGGCAAGTTGTCACCGTCTTATATTGCTCAAATGGTTATATACTGTTTGAAGTCGGTCATATTTTTGTGTTAAAATACCACTTGTTATCTCTATAATATACAAATATAAATAGCATTATATATTTTATTGTTGGTACCATACGTAATGCCCGTTTTATTGTAGGTTTGTTACTAATAGATACTAATATTAAAAAAATCATCAAATAATAAAAGGCGATTAAAATAAGTTCCTAGAATTTGAATATACCTTCAATTCGAAGCGACTTCCTGATCGAGTCATGGATCATCTGGCCAACTAGAAATATACGCAAAAGAATCCATAAAAGAGGCAATCAATCAAAAGGCACTATCAATTTTTGGAACAAAATTATTTTTTTCAAACAGGAAGCATTAGTGTGAAACGCTTGTATTCCGACTAGAAGGGTAGCAATTGCAGTAACTGGCTAAAGGATCTAGGACATAATCAGTCCGTTGTCAGGTCCACGAGTAGATTTCTGTTCATTACGTTACGTTGATTATAAGCTGAGAATATTGCTTAGTATCTGTAAATTTATTGCTCCTCTAAAAGCTTGTTGATATAAAAGATACATACTTGTGTGCCCTCCACTGCCTCTGTAGTGTAGTGGTATAGGCGTCTGCTTTAGAAACCGGAGCTCGTGGGTTTGAATCCTGCGGGGACTCAAAAAATATTAATTATTGTTTCCTACTTGGTTAGGTAATTTTGGCCGATCACCCAATTGTCTGAAAAGTAAGATGATCCATGCGTTGGTTGAGCATGTAGAAAGTCGGTCAACCCACCAACCCGCATTGGACCAGCGTGGTGAGATACGGTCCGAAACCTCCTAATGGATAGGGGTGTATTAGGGGAGGCCTATGTCCAGATGTGGACTATCACAGGCTGATGATGCTCATATTTGTGTTCGCACTTTCCGTTTTCACATAACAACCGTTTAAGTTTTAAAACTTTTGCTGCCATTAACAAAGATTTTCTGTTTCAGGGAACTTTACGTCCGTTTAGCTGAAGAGTTGGAGAAACGAGATATGCCATACGATCAGGAAGGCCACGAGGACAAGGGGGCTGAACCGGTTCTTATTGGTAAAGTCGACTTTACAGACGAGACCTTGCCATTGAGGGAAAAGTCCGCGTAGTATGCACTAACTTCAGTTACTAGTGCATGACTATTGCCTTAGGATTTCATAATGGATGCTCTTTTGGATGTTCTGACACGCATCATGAGTAGGGTTACTTTTCATTTACAGGATGCTAATGTGGCAGAGATTAGTCAGCTCAAATATATTGCCTTTTAAATCAACACGTCTGTGAGACAAATTACAAAGTGTTTTTTCAAAGAAATCTTGATTTGAATTTGAATGTTTATCTAAATAAGTATGATTATCATCATCATCATCCTATGTATGTATATCACCAGTATGATTAAAGGCTTCAATATAAAAAGTGTGATATGTTTTGAATTTAGAATATAGTGTTTAAGGACCACTGTTAGATGTTAGATACTTAAATGTTAAAATGGCGTGTTTGGACTGTTTTTATTTATATAAAGATGATGTTGACACTACTACACTGACGCATTTAAATATTTGTTAATTGTGATAAGTATGTTGTATATGTCAAACAATTTTTATAAGGGTGCAACATTTCAGTTTTGGCCGAAATTTTTAATTGAAAATATCATCAGATCACATTTCGATTGTTACTTGAACTAAGTAGGTACGTAATAAAAAAACGCAAAATTTCTCGTGCTCGTCGAACTTTTGTATGTACAGCGATATTCCCGATTTGTCAAGTTAAATTGGTTCTATGTTGCGAGTTTGTAAGTTTTGTAATATTTTTTATGAATTATCTGTATTGTTAGTTAAAACGAAATGAATAAACCAATATCTTTTATCATGTATATTTTTTTTAAATCTGCATTTCATACTCGATACATTTTACTTTTCAATGAACTTTTTTATTTCTTTATTAAGAAACCAGGTAAAAAGCAAGAATAAGGCAAGGATTGCCTATAATTACGTATATTATTTTTGTTTGAAATGTATTTTAGATGTATTATAAACGTAATGATTTTCAAAGACAGTGTGTAGTGCACATAACATAAATACAAGAAACAATCATAGTTTAATTTTTACGGCGACAAGACTGAAGATTTTTATTGTTGTATAAGTGATAACACAACCTGGTAATGGAGTGCTCGCTCCTGGCCTTACAATTCTAAAATACCTATGATAGACTCGTAGATGAGTCCCGTTTCAACTTGCCTGCGTCCAAAACTTAATTTTACAACAACGAGTATATTCTCTTAAACGAATTGTTACGCAAATTAATGATCCAAACGTTTAATAATAATAACTGTATACAATATATTTGATCTAATATAAATGTGCATTTTATTTTTTTATAAGATAACATAAAAAAGCCAGCTGAGTTTCTTTCGCTTTTCGGGTCAGAGGCGTCCTATGCCGTACCGGCGCTAGCGTCATTAACAATCGGTGTTGTTTTTATATATTTGAAATTGATTTAATAATTATGTTTTAAGCTACTCTAACCTAAGAACCTTATTAGACTTAAATCGTGCAAAGACAAAAATTCGTTCGTTGTTTTCTTGTCGCGAGATAATATTATAACAGCATGATAAAATACTTGAAATACAAGAAATTATTGGACAGTGGTTAATTCTCCATCGAAAGTAGTTCAGGCCTTTAGAAAGTGGAAATGAAAATTCGGTCCCACTGTATGTATATATGTTTTTGCATTTGTGTTTCAAGGCAACAAAAATGACACGATATGTTCACTCCATGTCACAATTATCCTCAATATTTTGTCTGGAGACTACATTTTGAGCAGTTTTTTAACTTGTTCGATGACATCAAGTTAATTAAAGCCACTGTGAAGAATACACGAACAAACTGCTAACTCGATAGACGACCGTTAAATACTGTTTGCATTGCCTTGGTATTAACAAATAAGTCAGTTTTAGCGAAGTTAGTATAATTGGCGAGGTCGACGCATACGGTTTTAATGGGAATTTACATGAAAAATTAAAAATAAACATTGATTAGACGGTTTTTATACTTGAGTGACCAAGGTTATAATTCGGTTTTTGTCGTATATTTTTATTTATTTATTTATTTAAACTTATTGCGCAAATGTAATATGTGCAAAGGCGGACTTATTGCTAAAAGCATTTTCTGCCTGTCAACCTTCATATAGTGCTGAGAAAAAGAAAACATTGGTAGGTGCAAATTAAGAATATTTTTCATCATCATCATGCAGTCCACTGCTGAACGTAGGCCTTTTTAGTAAACGCCAATATGGTGTCCATTAAAAAGAGTTGCTAATAATCGCCTCGCTAAGCCGGCGGATTGGCAATTGACTAATTGCATTTGTACTGCGGATCTGTCTTACTCCCAATGTAGGACAGATCCGCCGTCAAGTGGACGGTAGGGTCGTCACATCCCTATATTTTTAGTTGATCCGTATTCTAGTAGTTTAATCTTAAGCTGCGGAATCCAGAGGTTGTAGGATTTGTAAAAATAAACAACTTTTCATTGTTGTTTCCTAGTTGGGTAGAGGCAGAACGGTCGAGCGTTGGACGAATCAGAACATGCATGATCGTGTCGGATATACATCGCATCGGAATATGAGAGTAAAAGAGAGATTGTACGAGTGTTTGCGTGGACAGTGCACTGTTGTAATAATATATCTCTCAAGCCCACTGCCCCTGCTTTTCAAGTAACGGAAAGTAATCTAGGAATAAATAGAAATGATAAAGTTGGCTTGTCCTGTAGTGGTGATTTGTTTTTAAGCACACAACAAATCAATCGCAATCGAGTAAACAGTGGGTTTCTACTAAGTTTTCTTCGTAAGTACTCTATGGAATGCTTTGCCTCAAGACGTCATCAACAGCTCTACAGTAAATATTTTTAAAAACAAATATGACAAATGGACCATTCTCAATTGCGACAAATCACTAGTGTAGATATGGACATATCAGCCATTGGCTGCCTGTTCATTATTAATAATAATAATGAATTATAAAGTACCGTGACCTAATTGGCACACTGATATTTGACAATAATCACATTTTCGGTTCGTTTGCTGCTATCTTTTTGCATACTTGGTCGTATTACTAAGATTTTTTATGTTGGGGCTGAGGAGAGAAGGTCGTTGATGGCCATTAATCTCAAAATTAGGTTGCTTTACGACCCAAAAGTTCACATTTATGGGGACAGTGTTTTTTATTTTGTTTAAATTAGGTTAGTTGTTACGTAACTTTCAATTTATTATAACTTTTTACCGAAGTATTCGCGGTTATTCAATAAACGTGTGCTTAATAACAAGTACTACGCAATGAATATATGTGTTAATTCTAAGAAATTGAATTTAGGCTGATTCAACTTTTCCTCAACCTAAGATCCGTTTTTGTAATGACGCACTGCCTACAAATGTTTGAAAACACTTCTCCCACTTAGCTTAAGGAAACTGGCTTAATAAATTATATAGAATAAAAACATTCATATTCGGAAACTGCTCTTGACTAGAACTTAAAAGTACTTTTCGGATTTACTATAGTTTTCATAAGATAATAATATACATGCATCATGCGAACACTGGGCCGATCACGCTACTTTCTGAAAAGTAAGATGATTCATGCGTCGGATGGGCATGTAAAAAGTCGGTCCACCCACTAACCCGCATTGGACTAACGGCCTAAGAGCGCCCCAATGGAGAAGGAGTGGTGGAGTAGGGGAGGCCTTTTTTTTTTGCTTTTCGAAAAATCTAGTATACGGATTTCCCACCACCAGAGTGAGGGGGCAGCAGGGATATGTGGGGCTTCCCGGACCAAGATGGAGCGGCCAGTATACCCACTAAAAAACCAACGGTTGTTCCTTTCTCATGTCGCTGTAGCCGGGGCCGCGGGCGCTGATCACAGTCTTTGGCGACTCCGGTGCGACGTGGCCCTCGCCTCTCTCGGGCCTCTGCTCGCCGGGTGTGTTGGGACACCCGGACCGTCGCTTTAGGCACCGTACCGGAACAAACAGCACGGCGTTCCCTCTTGAGCCCTTCTCTTGGTGGCGGGCACTCTTTTGCCGGCCGCCCAGGGGCTCAGTGTTAGGGGGAAGATTGCGTGCGTACGCCACTCTTCGGCGCCCTGGCCTTCTACTGTGGATAGCCAGGGCGCTGTAGGCCTCCCTGTCTCTTTCCGCGGCTTTCTTCCGGGCCATCACGTCCTCGCAGAAAGCAAGGACGGCGCCTTACAACCTTTCGCTCTCTAACGTCCTGCGCACTACGGCAGGAAGCGAAAGGTTGTGCCCCACGACGCTACGCAGCTCTCGGCGTTGTTATACCCAGGCTGGGCACTCTTCCAGCACGTGTTGGGCCGTCTCCTCGGCACATACGCCACAGCGGTGGCACTCCTCTGTACGTTCCCTACCGTCAATAAAAAAGAAACTTTTATTAGTTTTGTTTGTTATCGTTATCAAAGTAATAACCGTGTTTAAGTTATGATGGATAAGCAATTATTTTTTTTTTAACTTATCTACCCTCGAATAAAGAAAAAAATATTAAAAAATATGCCACCGTAAATAAATCGGTCTACAAAATTTTAAGCTTAAGCTTGATTCACAAGTTTTTTAGAGTCTATAAATTCTTATTTAATATTTTTAAGCTGAGGTAATAATCGTTAATCATCTTCTAATCAGCATATCCTATTTAATTTACCTTCATTTGGTCATCAATCTGGACTAGAGAAACATCCTCCTGCTCGTATGCCATGTGTACTTATAAAATAGAGTTCCTGTACTCCCTACGTTCAAGCAATAAAACCTCCAACGGTTTCGTACAAGCCGGAAGTAAGTAATATTATTGCTTCTTTACGGCAGAAATGTGCACACAGATCATACAAGAATAGCCGAGCCCTTTGTAAACAGGAAATCTTGATATGTTAACATAAACTGTTTACTTTTAATGTCCGATGATTAACAAATCAATTTGACCGTCAGCGTCTCGAATAACTAGTTGTTACCGTTACCGCTAGATGTCACTACGCTTGGAGCATTAAATTAAATTTGGTATTAAGTAATGATTTGGCCGCGGGCGATTTACTGGGACCCGTCTCGCGGGTCGCCGGCGTCTGTTGACCCAAGGAATGCTGCGGGATGTCGCCGTACTAAAAATAACTTCTACCATTATAAGAATTTACTCAGAGATTAAAAGAGTTATGGGAATTTACGATGTTCTTTCGTTTTTAAAATTTTATCTCCTAATGTGTTTCTTTTATTTACGCGATTATTATCAATCTCTAATCCACTATTTTATATTTTAATAAGATTGAGACATAGACATATACCAACTTAGTCTGCCCGTGATCATGGATGCTGGAACGGAACTCGGTCTTTCCTTGAACGGATTAAATATATTAAATTAACGCGTAAAATCCGTAAAATAGTGGATTTGATATATATTCTAAGATGCTAGTTATAAGAGATATAAATAAGCTATGTTGTAAGTAAAATATTCTGATGTTGTTTGAGTTCAAACTTCGCATTTAACACGTGTAACTTTACTTTATACAAAAAAATTTGAAAATTACTTCTTCGAGACTTTTTCCTGTATTGTACGCAATAAATTTATTGTAACACATCATTTTAAACACTAACATGAGAATATTTGTTATTTTAATTGAACTAATTAATATTTGCGATCAGAAGCACTGTACATAATAGAAAGCTTATATCATGCTAAAAGCATTTTTTTTATTATTATGCATTCAAGACGACGTAAAGTTATTATAAAAGATTGTCTTATAATGTATTTATTATTTATTTATTATTACCGGCAAAATCCAGAATGATGGCTAAGATGTTTTAGGGATGATAAATTAGACAATTTTAAAATGAAAAATTTTGTGATATTTACACTAATTTTTCTGATCCTTACAGAGCAGCAAGGTTTTCCAAGGCCTTTGCTAATTGAAAAAATATTCTGGACTCGCCATTAACTATTAAAGCAAATATTTTTATTTTCATTGAGTTTTAAAGAGATTTAACTAGTTTTAAACACTTTTAGCATCTGGAATGCGATCCTAAAGCCTCCTAAATGAAGAAGGCGTGCATTAGGAGAGGCCTAGGTTCAGCAGTGGACTAACAAAGGCTGATGATGACGATGAAACACTTTCAGCATGGTGACATACTAAAAACCGGCGAAGACGCGTCCCGAAGCGTTCGACTGTTACCTGGAATTTCGGTCGCACAGGTAGCGGGCACCGACTGGTTTGTAACGAGCGCCTCGCACCCACACACCTCAAACTTGCGTCCATCTCGTAGGAGCTCAAAGTTTACTTCTATACGTTTATGGCATCCTGGTCAATGTTGAAGTGGCGGTCTGCGCTATTTTGTGTATTTTTATATATTTTAGAATAGGAGACGATACAGGGATGAAATGAATGTGATAGGGAAGGATTCTAATGTATTAGGCGCGAATCACTTAAAATATCACACGACATAATCTGATTGCACAGTTATCTATTATGAATATTTCTTTGATAAATAATTCCAATATTTATCCATACTTTGATGTAGGATTTATTACCTGATATGATGACGTCGTCAGACCTGAAGGAATCGTCAGAGGTCCATAGGAAGGAAGATCAATGTTCTTTAGAATCTTCAACTCGACGGATAAACCGCATGCATGTACACATAATCTCTATGTTACAATCATCTGTGTACTTCCATTTTTATCTTGTCAGAAAGACTGGCAAAAGAAGAAGGTGATTTAGAAAGTTGTAGAATGTTTTTTGTTCAAGGCCCGGCTGAGATAGTACCAACGCGTACTTATTTCTTTCGCGAAACAGTATTGTATATACACTACTGTCTTCTGGCTTAAAGGACCCCAGCCTGTAGCCAGCAAAACTACTAAACAAACAAGTCGTAAAATCCCATGACTTAAGGCAGAGATTTCTATGTTGAGTTTTATTACGAGCAGGGCCTATCACTTACTGATATGGTGTTTATGGTACGAATTGTGCATAAAACTTTCTAATTATTGGATAAAAAAACAAACGTAGGAAAGTTTTAATAACCGAAAAGTTTAAGAAACATTGTCTTAACATGGTCGGACTCCATAAGTCGCGAGATGGTCCATATTTCTTTGGCTACTGAGAGCGCTGTCATAGAATTTTAAACTTTAACTTTATTGAACAAAAGATGAAATTTAATTAAGTTACCTAAGTTACCAGTTTGGTAGCGGTTAAGTATTCAAAAAATTTAGAATGGAATCATCATTATGCTGTTTCACTGTTTGAATAAGTGAGCTTAACGCTGCATCTGTTAAACGTATATCATTAAAACGAAAATAGTACGAGGCTTGTTCCTGTATTCATAGACTAAAGAGGTTAAGGAATTTTAGTTTAAAATCATATAGATAATTTAACTAATTTATTTTTTTGTTACATATTATCTGTGTGTTACTAATTAAATGAACTACACATGATAATTAACAAATTTTTAGGGATTTTATAGCGTTTATCTAGTACACCAATAATCGAGTGTGTCTCGTGACCATGGACGCTGGAAGAGTATAAATAAATGATTGTAAATTACACAAAAGCGATAAAATCCGTAAAACTTTATAGTCTATTATAGTTAATGGTTTGTAAGTGCTTTAATATAAGTTAAAAGTTTCAATTTAGCGTGGAAGAAATGATATTATAACATATGTATGAATTTTATTACATATTATTGCCTAAGAGTAATGAGCTACTTAGCGAAATAGATTTTTTCTCTACCTGTTATTACTATTAGCATGGCGGTGAGTGGATGCTATGCCAAGCAGTGTTTTTACGTAAATTCAATATATATTCTTAAGTATACTGTTTAGCGCTTGAAGAAGTCTATGAGAAAAAGTAGCATTAAACGATATAATTAGGAAAACACTTCAATGGCCATTTTCGTATGCACCATAACCATATACTGGAAATATTATAGGGCATACAAAAGTACAAGCAGACACTGGTGCTCTCCTCTGTCTTTATTCTCATAGCACGTTGGCACCCGTAGTTAAATTAGGCGCAGGATTGACTATTTACGTGCCCATCTGACGCGCTAATGTACTATTATACTTAAAGAATAGAATAAAATAAAAAAATATATATACATTCCCGGAAATCGGGTGACATATTCTTAACTAACTGGGAAGCAACGAGAAAAGGTGATAAGAGTTATCTCGGAATTCGCAACCACGACTTCCGATTTAATTATGTATTTTTGGGCATATTAATAACTTGAATGCGGTAAAACTTGTAAGTGATTACTGATTTTATAGGATATTATATATCTATATATTCTTATGAATATTTATATTTTTCTCATATATAATATATGATAGACCGTGAAGACCTGCTTTTGTTGAGAACAAACTCAAAGTTCTATAATTAAGAAACAATGACTTTTATAATATATTGTTTATAACATCAGAGTTGCAGGTAAATAAGAATAATAAAAACACATACTAATGCTCACCTTGTATCTGTTATTGAGCTTAGTTATGTTATAACATAATATTAGGTACATTTACATAAACATTCATGCAATAGAATTGTATGCATATTTTATGAATAATTCATATTTTAATACGAGCGATACGTAAATACAATGTATAGGATACTACATGTAATTTGCTTACTTATTTATATATTTTTAAACAATTTAAATAGTTATGATTCTTCAGACAAGAATTCTTATTATATTAAAAATAATATTATATTGAATTTAAATATACATAATCTTTCGTACAAAGTTCTAATTTAAAATGCTATAATATTATAACTTAAACGTTGTTTACTATTAGTACATTCTTTCTTCCATGGCTTTCAATATATTTATGTAAATGATAAATAATACATTTAGATTATCGTATAATCAGTACCTAGTTTTTGATAGTTTCTCAGATTCTGACACGTCAAGTTTCGATTGAGACTCTATATGTACGGCTTCTAAATGACAGGTGAATGAATACAGTTAAACATAATGTGATTCCATATCGCTCAAGGATATAACGGTTTGGCGTTTTGAATAGTGACCAGTGGAATAAATCAGAGACTTGTTTGATGACAGGTAATCATTATGTATTTATGACTTTAACATATTACAGTGATTTAGAGTATTCATAGCTTTAAACTTTGAGACAATGTAATGGAAATTTAAGATAAGTTTATAAATAGATTAAAAGAGTTTGGGATCACGCAATAATATCGAATCTTAAATAAAGTCAATTCATCAGCAATAATAGACTGCTGGCGTCTTTGAACCAACCAGAGTTTCAACCATCCAACATCCAACCAACCATACAGAGTTTCAAAGAACTAACGAAATATTCCGAAGTCACTTAATTTTGCATGGTAGAAAGAGACCTAAACGTCGGAAATAAATATAAATAATTAACGCGAAAAATTTGTAAAAAGTGGTTTTGACATATCTTAATTTTTATCAATAAATTATTTTTGCATAGAAAACTTGCACAACTTAAAACGATTCAATACCATAAATAAGGAGGTATTATTTATTTAGATTATTATTGACTTTTAACTGTAATTATAAAGGCATTTACATTTTAATGTATGTATAATGCCGCGGTGATTCAGAAATCTAAGTAGGAGGAAGGTCAGTACAAACGCATACCTCTTAGCAATATAAAATATGCAGATGATACTATTCTTTTGGCCTCCCACAGGAAGATTTGCTTAACAGAGTGAAGCAAATGTGCGAACTACATAGAGAACTATCTAGTATCAGATTTCCTACAGCGCATTCCACGGTATCTGTTTGTCCTAATTTATATAAATGACCATCTAATAGATACTGTACTCTTATACAAAGAGCTTGGCTGTTATCAACTTTACCGCTCAAGCTGCTTTTTGCGTTCAAGCTGGAGTAAGCCCTGTCCCGTGTTTATGGCCCAATCTACCTCTGGGCACGTCTGAACTAACACGCCCTTTGTCTAGGCCCCTATAGATAGGTAACAGACTCCCCCAAATCATTTACTCAAGGGCTATGGGAGCTAGGAGATCCTAGCCCACAGGGACATGACTCCTAGCCCCTCAGCGGCGGCCCTGATGTTAAGCTCCGCCGCTAAGCTAAAGGTCCCTTTTTTACAGGGGAGCGTCTGGGTAGGTACCCACCGTGGTGCCTATTACTAAGTGGCCTACGGACACTTCTCTTGTTCCGGGACTCCTCCTAGACTGCAGAGGACAGTAAATGCAGCACGCAAAGGTTTATTATTACAACAGAATACTTATGGATGCATGGTTACGTATTTCTAATTTGTGTGAAAAAAATCAAAAAATTATAATAATTTCGAAGCATTCGGTTTAAGATATGATGTTACTGGAGCATGTTGGGAAGAACAAGGCGGAGTAATTTCATTCAGAGTAATCTTCTATCGAAGAAGAAGGTACTATTATCAGTTTATAAAATGTGTAAGAAATACAGGCGGCAAATACGAAATAATCAAATTGTAGCAAGTTTCAAGTGCACAAACAAAAAATATAAGTCTGTGATACACTTTAGATAGGTCATGGTTTTTTTCAAAATGTTTTTGATTGTTTTTATTGTCACGTACTTATGTGTTATAGTGACAATATTAAAAGTACGAATCGTGATTAAAACAAATCTTAATGATAGATAGAAGCTAATAATGTTCACATCAGTAGACGTGTAAATACATAATAGCTGACATGAATGTCCTACTTTTAAACATAGCTTATAATAATAACTTAAAATATGGTCTACACAGATATTTAGAAGGAACGTGAAAACATTATAGCGAATTTGGATGTATTGGTTTCTTATTTTAGTGTAAACTGCATGAACGCTTGATAAAATACATAATATATTCATATAATTGTATAAAAGCATAGGAATTGCCACTACCGTAAGGTCACCACTACCTAAAAACTTCAGTCGATTATGACATAATTTTAAAATTTTGTCTTAAAATTTTCACATTGTTGGAAAAAAACAACCTTTCGGGTCTAGTAACTAATTCTAACCTAGTCCATACGAGAGTGAGTTAAAAGAAATAACATTGTTTATATTAATTAATTTCAATATAAAGGCCGATAAAATCATATTATTGTTTACGGTTTTTTTGTCTTAAAACATAAATTTAAAATTAAACTACATATTAAGCACAGGCCGTGCCAAGATATCACGAGTAAGCATTATATAAGACAACAATTGTTAATAGAATATTTTTGTATTAATAATTATATCCTTTGTGATTTTTAAAGTTGGTAATTTATTTTAAGTATTCTTACACGTTTACTTTAATTGGACTAATCAAAAGAAAATAGTATAGAATAATAAAATTATATAGAAAGGAAATTGTAGTAAAAATAAGACCATAAATTTTAGTGTTAATAATATATCAATTTAATAATTTTCCTGCGTTGCGTGAAAAAAATATAGATATCTAAAAGAATCGTTAATGTCACGTTGACAAAAAGCTTACTTGTACCGGAACGTAAAAAGTACACTGGAACTGGCAACACTTTTATGAATGGCAGCGACGCGCAGATAGTTATATATAAGAGCTACTACGAATTATATATCCCAGTCTAGCACATTAGAATCTTATGTTGCTATCTCAGTCTTATTTCGGCCGCCAAACGTCGCACTGAGTCTATACGCAACAAAATAAATTATTAGAGAGCCGCACGGATCAGCCGTGTGTTGGTGAAGATTAATGAAGTAATCGTGTGTTTGCTTTTTTAAATTCTATGATTGTTACGATAACTTGTGTGCCCTAGATTTAAGTGTGAACATTTTTCAAGATTATATTCCACATAAAGTATTGTTACAGAGAAATATTAAAATAAAGACTTATAAACTGAGTATTAAATTGGAAGTGACAAAACAAAACAAAATTGTTTGTGACTGTAAACAGACTTTGTTAAAAAGCTTCAATTGAAGGTAAGTAATTATTGTTTTAAAGTATCCTATATAATTTTTTAATATTACAAAAACGAAAATAGTATTGCAGTGTTGATTTACCAGTTTCATACATGATACTCTCCCAAAGTGACACTATAGGTGCTTGAATTCAATTAATATTTCGCATTAATGTTCGCGGCTACTTTATTGTAATTATATTTATGATACATTCTTTATTGCAAATAATTTGTCTTATTTCCTTTTTGGGTTTTCTTTAAATGTTTTATTTATAAGAAAACACAATTTTAACTTTCAATGATAATATACTCAACAATAATTATTATAAATAATTTTTCATAATAATAATTTAAGCCAGTATGTAAACAGTTCTTAAATGATGAAATATACTTATATTTTTGTTACATAACTTCTAAATCAACAATATTTTAAGTTATTGACTATAATTAAAACAGTAAACTTTTAAGATATAAGGGCTTTGGCTCTTTTTACTTTTAAATAGCGGATTCTCAGTGATCCAGATTGGTGATGACAGAGAACAAAAAGTTTGTTATAATACTTTCTATTTTGACATAAATTTCGTCTGAGAAATAGCAAAACAACTGCCAGTGAAAGTAGTATTGTTTGTTTATAAGGTCAATGTCAAAAAAAAAATATCGCTGATAATTTATGGTAAGTTTTTCGATACTTAAGAACAAGGGTCACATGTCCTTATGCCTTTTAAATGATTTTGTATACATTTGTTACTTCTCAACTGTTGTTCAACATTGTCTTTAGATAATTCTTATTAATTTATTTATTCCCTGACTTCATCATCATCATCATAGTAATCGGCCCTTGTCTGCTGGACATAGGCCTTTTTTCAGAAGTAGATGATTGTGACATATGACACAATTGATTGAAATTATCAAACTCTACCATAATTAAAAGGCAAATATTGTAGCGTATAGGTTGATTTACAGAACTATTAAAGTATTATAATCCCTAACTGTTTTGTTTGCCACAAGCATATGAAGCATAAGATAAATGATACTATATCAGGGGGATATTTTTAATTTGTCACTTTTGTTGACAGAAGTTGGGTCCAAATATGGCACAAGCACTTTATTAGACATAATTGATTTTAACATTTGTATCAGCTATAGTTAAATTTCAAGCAATTGGATCGTTCATTTTCATTTGTTATTTGAATAGTATTTTTTTTTTTCTATATTTTTACAGTTGATCATGTGAAATCTTTGTCAAGTGACATATATATGTGTATATGTCACCTCCTTTATAACTTAAATTTGGAAGAAGTTTCTTTTTAATTTCGTGACGAGTACGTTAGCTAGCCATCGCTCGACCACGCATCCGCCCGTACAACGCCGTAGCGCCCGCACCATGTAATTTGGTCCATCCTGCTCTGCGGCTTTAATCACGGATAATGGCCGCTGTCGGGGCGGGCCACTCTTGATTTATAAGTGACGGTCTAGGATTCGAGGCGGTGTAAAAAAATAATCAGTATCAATAGGTAAATGTTCATAAAACATTGCACGATGTTACGAAATTGGTAGTACTATGTATTGGTTATATTGGACGGTCACCCGATTGTTCGAAAAGTATGGTGGTCCAGGAGTCGAATAGGCGTTAAAAAGTCAGCTCAATTTGCAAGCTAGTTCCTCTTTTAACGGTCATACTAATACGTTAGTGTTCTCCTGAAATCAACCTGTATTAATAGACACGTATGTATGAACTGTCATTCTGGTGATAATGTTTAGATTTAAAGCTTATGTAGACGAGGTTAGAACGTTGAAAAAGAGTAGGTACATATCGTGAATACTGAATGGGATCGCATTCCATCGGGACGTGTTGGGTTAAACCATTGCAACCATTTTGTTTTTGTAAAATATAATATAATAAAAGACTACGAATTTTACCCATGGTCACGGGCAGACTTGGATGCTGTAAAGTGTCTAAAACGTCGGGATTATTGTAAACCAAATTAAACGCGATAAATTCCGAAACACAAGAAAGTATTTAAATATAGTATTTAATTTTGAGCTATAATTTTTTAAAGATCTCTAATTTGCAATTCATCATCAACAGCCTGTGTCAGTCCACTGCTGGACATAGGCCTCCCCTAATGCACGCCACCGCTTCTGATCTTCGGCTATTCTCATCCAGCCCACACCACCAGCCACTTTGCGAATGTCACTATCAATTGCAATTCTGAGACTTAAAAAAGAAATAGATGAATAATAAATGTGAAAATCTGTCGTTTTTTACATGTGTTAATCATAAGCAAAGATTTATCTACGTCAGAGTAACACGTTATAGTCTTTAAAACAAATCTCTGTCTCTTTATCCCTTTCTATGTTTAAATCATTCAAACTACGCAACGGATTTCGATGCGGTTATTTTTAATATATAGAGTAATTGAAGTGGAAGGATTATATGTATAATATATTCTTAATATTGTAGGCATATTTTTTATCAGCATGTGTGCGAAGCAGGGGCAGGTCGCTAGTATTATATAAATTTGTCTAATGATTGGTTCAAGACCTTTTAAATATTAAGTGTATCTGGACTTTTTTTTCGATGTTATATATTCTCCGTTTTAAAATATAGACGTGGGTCGTTACAAAAACTTGAGATGGGTTGCGTGCATTGTTATGCCTTAAGGCAAAATAGGTATGTAGAGGTCATAAAACCTATTTTCGCGTCCATTTCTTACGTTTAGACAATTTGTATTGTATAATATATTCTACAAAACGGCTGAACTCACGTGAAATCGGTATTGGTGCCGACTAGTTTCGGACCTATCGAAGGTCCTTCACCAGGACGAGTGGGATAACTTCACTGTCGCTTCCCGTATCGCAGTGCGACACGAATTTCACGCGAGTCAGATTTTTTATGGTTAATTTGTATTGTCCCATCGTCATTTGTATCATATAAACATTAATAAGAATATTGTTATATCAAAGTGAATGCATCATTGCCATTCTGCAGCTCCCTTTAAATTCATACTCTGCAATATTCTGCGGCAGTTTTTATTCTAAAAGTTAACACTGCGCTGTCGATCGATACAAAGTTTCCAACAGAGTAAATTGCATTTTTAGGTTTTTCTATTTTATATTTAGTTCTTTATAGTTTGTTAAAACTTCTATTCGTTTAACAAAACTTATACTGGCTTATTAGTAAGCAATTTATCAGTTTTCGGTAGCTTAATAAATCTTACGGAAACTTGTTACCAAATTTTGCCTTTATCACTTAAGGTTAAAGTCAAGGGCGTTCTTTCGTTATAGTTAAGCCTTTATTTTTGTTATTTGTGTAATAAATTATTTATACATAAAAGTGCTATTCAATTTAGGCTTTCCTTTTGCCTGTAAAAACCAACCATCGCCGGTTTTATGTAAGAAATCGCTGCCTATATACAAACTTCCATGTTTTTATATATATAATACATTTTAAATTATTGTTGTGTGTTTGTTCACAAATCACCTCGGTGGTTCCGTCTTAACAATTCACAAAGTTGTAATATTTTACTGTTAATCGTTAATTAAATAAATCTGTATGCGTGTGAGTGGCCCATATGCATTCATTATATGTACATATATTATGCAAACAGATAAATAAATAAGGAGTTATTAAATGTTAATTACTCAGTGTTGTTTCGTAAACGATAATGCAACAAGGTCGCAGCGATCTCGGCGTGTCGCGTTCTGATATGATTTTTAGTTCACTTAATGGACAGTATTTAAACAGGAATAACATTATTATTTATTTTATTTACTTGGTCATTATACATATCAAATCCAATCTATATATATATAAAAGAGATTCCCACCTATATATTGACTCATCACGATGTCTCTGAAACCATAAGGCTTAGCGACTTGAAATTTTGGTAGGAATGTTCCTTTGGCCGAGAGTCAGCTAAGAACGGATTTTACGAACTTCCACCCACAAAGGGGGTTGAGGGGTCGCTAGTGTTTTATATGTGCAATAATATATGATCCAATAATTTTAAATATCCAATAATAAAACTATAAAGCCACTAGACAACAGTTTTGCACAAGACAAGCCATTTTAAAAATTAAGAATATAGAAAGATACGTCATATTAAAAAAAAATCCCTAACGGTTATTCCAAACACATTAAGATACAGTCATATACCATCTTAGTCTCTCCGCGATCATGGATGCTGGAAAGAGTGGGAATAAATATATATAACTAACGCCAAAAATCCATAAAATAGTGGATTGGATGTAGGAATAACATTGTCATATTTGGATACATTGCAAATGATTCAATAATACTTATCTTAATAAGTATTTTATGTGTTTATTATTTAATTACTCAAATGTTTTGCTAAATATAATAATAAAATGTTTTCATATTATTTTTTTTACTTAATTCAGACGATTGTAAAGGTAAATATATTGTTAGGTTACAAATAGTTTAATAAATTTCCTGTTTCATGATTATTGAACACTGTTATTTAAATTTAAAACACATGGCGTACGGTTTGATCAATGTTATTTTATTTATTATTATTCGCTTGAAATCAGTGTACTGTGTTAGTGACGAAATTACTTTAATGATCATGATAAAAACCATATTCTACCAGGCCCGAGGGCTTAAAAATATAATGTATTATCACACATATTATTTAAGCTTTTTGTTTCGAAAAAATGGTACCAGGGCGCAAATTAACGCCAATTCATTCTTAGTTAACTTTTGGTTGATTGCAAAAATATCTCGAGCCGTACAGTTATAATAATGTTGCAAAGAAAACGAAAATCTTTAAAATTGAAGAAAAAAAGTTATTTCATTGTAGATAGTCACGCGGGGGGAGTTTATAAAATCTATGTTATGTCGAAAAACCGTTCGCTAAGCTTCTATCTAAAATTAGGCATAGTTAGCGATAGTTCTATCCATATTAGGCCACTCGTTCGCGTAACAGACCAACCTAGAACCCCACGAATGTCCCGAAGGTCTGCGTGTGCGACAGTTGTGTAACACAATATCGGCGGCAACACGCTCGCCTTGACCGCGAACTTAATACCGCCGAGTAAATCTCGGTGAACGTAAGCCCAGACGGTGCATACGGCAAGTGCGAGCCGAGTTTGAAAAGTTACTTGAATGACTGAGATTTTAAAGCAAGATTCAGTGTAAGCTGAGATGACAAGTAAATTTTATCAAAAAATATGTATTAATTTTAACAAGGTACAGTGTCTACACAGGCTTTAAATTAAAAACAACTATGATCTATTAACCTTCGCAAGGTGGACGTATGCCTAGATTGTGAAAGCTAGTCACCGATAATAATTATCCAATCTGTAGCTGCTAAAAGTATTGTCAAATGACGGTCAGTTGAAAAAAGTGTTAAATACTGTTTCTAAAGCGTAAGTTAAATGACAATTTGGGTTTATGAAACGTTGCTTATGCTTGATAGTAGATCAAACTGGAATCAAATGCATTGTTAACTATAGTTTAAGTAAATTAAACTTGAATTTAGATGAAATCTATCGTCCACTAATAATAACATCATACGTGGAATGCCGCTTCCTTGCTATGAGTTACTCTGTTTACATTTATTCTAGCCTGCCTTTATCATCATCATCAGCCTCTGATAGTCCACTGCTGGACATAGGCCTCCCGAATACTCCCCTATCCATTAGGGGCTTTTGGACCATATCCCACCACGCTGGTCCAATGCGGGTTGGTGGGTGGACCGACTTTTCCATGCCCATCCGACGAATAGATCATCTTACTTTTCAGACAATTGGTCATCGGCCCAAATTGACCTAACCAACTGAAACAACAATGAAAATTTGTCGAGTCCGAAGGATTCGAACCCACGACCTCCTGTTTCTAAATCACATGCCCATACCACTAGGCTACGAGGCAGTTGAGTCTGCCTGGTTAACTTTAATCGGAGTTAGACAGTCTAAAACAATGCATTGTTTTTAATCCGACTGTGTTGTATAGTTACAAAATGATTTACAATTTATAAATAATCTAGTATAACAAAATATGTACTTATGTTGTTGGTAAATTTTATTAAAATTACATGTGTTAAGGAGTGGTGTTCAATTATTTCAATACTATTTTATTAGAATTACTGTTTAATGCCATAAACAATAGTCAATACCGCCCCATATAAGAACTAGAAAAAGGCTTATTATTTTACAGCTTGCATTTTTTAAAAAATATTACAGCAATTAGTCCATATAACGTAAATGTAAAATAAAATGAGTTTAAGTTACAACATAAATGGAAAAATATACGTAATATTTAATTTTCCTCATTTGTTTATTGAATTTCAAAATAAGCTTTGGGTGACGATAAATCTTGTTATATCGACATAAATGAACAGCTGTATTCATAATTCACAAATAAATAACCATTGTCACTTATGAATTAAATCGTGTAAAGAACAATAGTGACATTTTTAATTTATTAATAACGCTAACGTATAGTGACCTATAACTTTTACTACTTTATTGTATATTTAAAAATAATATATCTCATTTAAGAAATAAAACACAGCACAAACAACTTTTTATATTTTTAATTTTGAAATACGTACTGGTATTTGTACAAATTTTAAATTATTGGTTCTACTGGTTTCTCTGATGCTCTTTCTAAACGATTTTTTGTTATCGATTGCTCTATAACGATTTTTTATAATTAAATATCTGAAAGCGTAAAGATAAGACGGGTTTTGTAGTCGTGGGCACATATAAAAGAATTAGCTGATGATACCCGCAACTTCGTCCGCGTTGAATAGGAGAAATGTCCGTGAGGTGTATTGAAATATACTGTATAAGTATAATATAAATGAGGTGTGTGTAGAGATTTATGGCTTTTGCTTCGACGATGACGAATTTTCATATTGACTTTCATCTCCATTTCCACCCCGATTGCATTTCCGTATAGTTTGAAATTACAAAATTGCTAGGGAAACACCACTTACGGCTCGTTTCGAGTATTTACGCACGAAAATTCATCGTTTTACGTTTAATAGAGACTATTTCGATCTAATGCACGCCACCACTTTCGATTAATCGAAATATTCGATAACATGCCTACTTTAATGCACGCCATTAGAGTAAGCATGTTATCATGACTCAGGCTGATATGATGATGATGTTATCGATTTAATTCAACACTAATTTCACTAATTAATTTAAACTGGATTAGCACTTGTCATCAAGTTGAAACGATACTTTTTATTAACGTCCGAAGAAATACCGATTAATTGGCAATTAAAAATGCCATGGGAAATCTGTCCGATAACTTAGCAGACTAATTGGGCTTGTTTGCGACCGAATAACACGCCATTTCGTGTTGGCACGATTGAATGGACTGGATACGTCACAGATTATGGGGGCAAAGGTCCTTTGATTGGAGCCACGCGTACATAGTATCTAAAAAAATCTGCCTAAAAGATGTTTACTCTCAATGTAGTCGGCGTCTTATACAAATATTATTTTGTTTTTGAACAGTTTTCCATTGATTCCACGTTCCTATTAGTTATAGCGTGGTCTAGCTAAATCTTTCTTTGATATTAGAGCAAACTCAAACTGAAAATAATTGCTAGTATTCTATTATTATTTTTACGAGTTTGTGCGTTTAAATATCGCAACAAGTTTTCAATTTGTACTAGAGTTGACCAATGTTCGCTAATAAGTTATGAAATTGTTTATATATTTGCTTTCATTTGAATAGCAATAAATAAATCTCACTCACAACGACCTAGAGGAGTCGATCTTCAAAAATTCTTTTAAAGGAAATGGTAATGATGACGAATGAACACCAACCAACCCGTATTGGACCAGCATGGTGGGATACCGTCCAAAACTTCCTAATGGACAGGGGGTATTAGGGGAGGCCTATGTCAGCAGTGGACTATCACAGCCTGATGATGTATGTGTGATAACGATGACCCCGTCGTGTTAGAATTCCCGTTCAATTAAGCATTTTATCATAATTTTAAATGGAATATGCTTATTATTATTTTTAATTATAATTCCATCTCTACCAAGCATATATTCCAACATTTACTAGCTTAAATATGTGAAATTGCACAAAATATGTTCAACAAACTCTAACTTTGCTTTGGCCGTTAGACGAGATCGTGATAAGTGCTAAGGTATTCAAAAGATAACACTAAATAAACCTGTTTGCTTATGGAGCTTAGTGCACAAAAGTAAACAATTTATGTTGCACATTATGTTTACAAACAAAACAGTAATTTTACCACTGTTATTGTTTTAGTCAACGACGATTGTTTGATATTTAATATTGTATGTCATTAATAAGATGAATGTTTGACAAATATCAGGTCGGACTGTTTATTGTTTATCAGGAAATCGGTACATTAATATTAAAAGTGGCCTAGTAAAGGTTAGCTGGCATAGACGGAGGAAATTAGTATAAATAGTTTGAAGTTGTGAGCCGAAAATATGACGTATTTAAAAAAAAAACGTAATATCTGAGCCACAAAGGATACGGAATTGGTGTAAACAATGTAACCCGTAGCTAAGAAGCGGCGTCGTAAAGACGGTGTTGCGACAATGCCATCAAAAAACTACACTAAGTAACTTACAGTTTCATCAGCTATACTCCTGTAAAAGTCACGTGAAAATCGGACCAGCCATTCAAGAGCCAGAAAACAAACAGACAAAAAAATTAAAAATTGTTTTTGTTCCATATTAAAATAGCAAACGGACACCCATTTTATATTTATTTGTATAAATATATAATAGTTGGTTGTATTCCATGCGAACAATCAAGCAAATCTTGTGTGGCCTTCAATTTTAGTAAAAAGTGTTGGTCACCTTTCATGGAAGGGTAGCTTCCTGCGATCTCTGTGTTAGATGAAGCTTACCACATGAGTCTGAAAGTATAACTTCATAGTTAACAAAAGCAAGTAAAATTTTTATTAAAAAAGTGACCGACTTCAAAAACCGTAAAACAATTTTACGCAATAAGCAAGATAAGCAAGGTAAGAACTGGCTGTTTCCACAAAACTGCGTCAAGATTTCTGCCACCGCATTTTAAATCTCAGATAACTTTTATGATATTAATTATATTGTAAAAATGTCGTCTACGACACGTTTTGTGTACATAGAATAAAGAGTTTTTTTGATACGACAACTTTTATGTAAACATAAACTGTATTATCCCTAGATAAGCTTGAAACATGCCTGATTGTAATTTTTAAAAATGTTCACATTAAAATGCAATTATGGGTTATTCTTATAATATGGATAAATGCTCTTGCAACTTTATTGTAGGCCAATTCAAGTAGTACAATTAATTAAAACATGGTTTAAGTCTATCTTCGAGGTTATGATTTTTGAAGCCGAAATTTTCTTTATTTCTTAAATATCTATTAAACTACTTATCAAAAAATTATTTAAAAAAATATGGGACCTCATGAAAGGTTATATCTATTATTTAAAAAAAGAGTGAACAAAATCATACAATAATGAGCAGAGTAACATATATATAAAAAAACATACGCTCCTAATTGATGGAAATCGAGGGAATCGCTTCTTAAGGGAAGTCGGTCAAAATATGCAAATCGTTCATTAAAAGTGAATCTCATTGTACCGAGTCATGTTCCATTTGAAGTGTTACAATGCTTAAGGGAAAAACGTGCGACTTTCGCGGTTGCCTTGAGCGGTTTTTTTAAATTACTTCCCGTACATCTAAACACATCATATTGTGTGTAGTTGTTTTTGCCGGCGGTCAAGTTGTGAACTAAATCTCACGGCCACTTCAACGTGTGCAGAGATTGACTCTTGGTACGGGTTTGATCACGAACTTTAAATTTTCAAAAGTTAAGTTGAGTTTAACGTAATACTTTTCAAAATATCTGTTTGTTTTCTTGTTTTCTGTAGTTTAATTAATTACTATAGATCGTATACAAGGTCTATACGTGGATTTTTCTCATACTTTTTGTATACATGCAAGTGTAGTATTTATTTTTGTGTTTATTATTGATAAGATTCAAAAAGCACGAGTCTATGGTATTTAGATATTTAGGTACCTTACACAAAGCCGATTAAATTATAGAAGTAATCATTTTACGGATTATATGGTTTTAAAAATCTTTATAGTCTGTCTTGTCCGTTACTACGAACCGCGATGAAATCCTTAAAACTCGATTTATTCGCCGTTTGTGAGTATGAGGCATGTTTTTAAGTAGTACCGTTTTGGATTAAAAAATAGACCTGCGAAGAGATCGCAAGAATTTTATTTTACATGGAAGCCTACTTGATCTACTTTTCTACATAACTTCCGTGAATATTGAAGCACGTGTCATAACGTGGCACCAGTTTTTGAATGCCCTCCTCATAAAATTCTCCCGTCCGACTTGTTATCGTGTATACAGAAATAATCACATTGGAGTGAGTAAGGCAGCTGTTTTGACGGATGCTTTTTTTTTTAATTTTTTTGGCGGATATAATTATAGGTACCTTATTTAGAGTCGTGCTGTTTCAGAAACTATAGAAATCACTTCCTTGATGAACAAAATTTAAAATTATATCAATTTGATTACATTTGTCGCCTGTGACCTCGACTAAATCACTTTCACGGGGAAGTCGCAATGATTTTAATTTATTATCATTATTTAACTATTGTGTTGTTAAATTAGATAATTATAACCAAGATAATGGGGCCAATCTATTTTTTTCGGTGTTCCTATTGAACGTCGCGAATATTGCACAGGAAGTGCAAACCTTTGGCGCATGTATAATGCAATTATAATTATAATACCTTTTCGGTATTGATGTTGTGTTGGAAATGATTTAACTCCTTTGATAGGTAATGTCTTTTGGAATTTATTGTAAAGGCGGTCTGCACTTATTTGTGCATTAAGTTTAATAAATCCACTATAAAATCTCCAATGATTTATTTAAGATTGTTCCGCCAATAGCTTAAGAGGATAGATCGCGTTTGTCATATAGTTTGTCATTAAAATAATTTAAAACAAAGCCGTGAGTTGACACGAGTGATTGGTTTTTGTCGGGTTAATCGATATTGCTTACTAGATTTGTAACCTAAAGTAATAACCATACAAAATTTTGGATGAAGTAAACCGAGTCATATATTTTTAACGTAACTTTGTCATATCAATAGTCATAACCAACCTATATACCAATCAAGATCTAGAATCCTTATACACAATCTGTTTGACGTTGCCATGGTTACACGCAAACGGATTTTGCATTGTCATTACGTATAATGACTTGCGTCATTGTCACTCTTACTTATCCTTTTAATAGTAACGTTAATTAATATATTTTTATAGATATTAAGTTTTGTATGGAACATTAAAGTTTAAATTTAAGACTGTTGTTAAAAAAATAACGTGCATATGTGGGTAGCTTTGAACTCACTCTGAATAAAGCAGTATACCCTGAGGCACTGTTGACACTACACTTGAAGTTAACGCTTCATACGTTTGACCTTCTTTTCTTTGTTTAATAATAAAAAGTAATAGTTTAGCTCTCAGAAAGTCGTATAAAGGTGAAGTTAAGTATAATAATTGTTTCTAAGGCAGTTTTATCTGGTTAAATTGTTTATTAGTACTTAGTTTTATAATGTATTGAAGCTAGGTATTTAGTTATTACTTATGTATTGTGTAGTGGTAATATGTATTGGTAAGTTTCGATTGCGTCTAATGATTGGCAAAGACATTGAATCAGTGTTATTTTAACAAAATTCACAAGTTGTGATATCCAGTAGGTTATCTTGAGATTCTTTACGAACTTCCGTATTATTTGCTTTTTTAGATTTTGTTTTACAAATAGTTTGTAAGAGAAATTAAAGAATAACCCAAGTAAACAATGAGATGTGTATTACAATTAAGGCTGAGAAGAGATTTATTAGGTGAAATTAATTTATAACTTACAGGTGGTAGGTAGGTCCCCAGGTTTTACAGGGGACCGTTTGGGTTCGTACCACCTCGGTGCCCATTTTTGTTGCAAAGCAGTAGTGTAAAGTACTATAATGTTTCGGTTCGCGCCGTAGCCAGCGTATTTACTGGGTAAACAGGACTCACATCCTATATCTCACGGTAGGAAGCGCGTTGGTGATACCACTAGTACTGCCAAAGTCCATGGGCGTCGGTAACCACTTCCCATCAGGTGGCCAAACTGCCCAATAGTTTCTCAAAGTATCAAAAATAAGACAGACGTTAAACATTCCCTTTATACAGTCCTATTATTTATTATTGCCTATCAGGTATAAATAACTTTCGTTTTGGTCCATATAATTAATAGTCTGTTTCTATATTTTTTAACGTTTTACTAATGAAAATTCTCGCGTACAGGGGTTAAACAATTCAGATTAAGATTAAGAAAAAATATTTAATAATATATCAGAAGACTTGAGCTCATCTATACGTTATTTTTATGTAAAAAAGAATGTCAATGTTGACATCCAACTAAACTTATGTTACTGACCATTATAAACGTCAACAAGTTAATCTGTAAACTGCCTAAGCTAACTTTGAGTAATGCGTTTCGTTATAAGACTTGCGTCACACGACGCGACATAGACAATTTGCGGGTGTCTCAAACGATTCTTTGTATGTTATTTTTGTTTATGCCGTAACAGATATAAGGGGGTGAAACAAGTTTGTATGAACATTTCTTACATTTCGATTGTTCAAATTTTGAATGAGTTCTTATTTTAAGTTGTAATTGTTACGTAAATTGGGCTTTATTCTATAGCTATTGATTGCGGTAATTTTTCCTCAGTATTCCGGTTATAGGGTCTTTGCGTTGGTTGGCGACCATTATCACTTGAAGCAACCAAATTAAGCACTCAATTTATTAAAACTTATAAGTGAACATAATAAAAGAGTAGGATAATATTAAGGTTGAGTCCTATTTAAATTAGCAGCTTGTTTGTTCCCATTTATCTTTCCTTTCGCCACCGGTCCAAAAAGAATTATATGTGTGCGAAACTTTAACGAGTAAGTTTAGTCTGCTTTTTGTAAATGTTTAGAATAAGCACTTTAAAGTATTTTTTGTATAAATGTTTATAAACAAACAAATAATCGTGTGCTCGCATTCTAATACGCAAAAACCAAAGTTATTTTGTTTTATCATAAGGATTCGAAGCTGCCGTATTCGATTTAATAATGACTTACCATATCTTAGCATCGGTTGTCATGTCACTGTTGAAACACATCTACCAATCCAGTCCAGTTCAGTCGCTCAAAAATACTTTTTGTTTTAGTAGTCGCCTTATAGCGTCAATTGGCGACCACTTAAAAATGCATAATCTCAAACAATATATATAAAGATGTCATTAAAATTTTTACCTATACTTGATAAAATACTGTTTTGTTAACGAAAATGTTTATAGTTACGTTATTTGCCATGTTATTTACTGTCAAATACAGCCACGTACAGGGTGCCATTGCTTCTAAATGACAGCGTTTGAAATGGCTAACATTAATAAAGTGATTCGGCATATATTTCCTTTGTATCGCCTATTTGATGTATTTGTATTTACAGATGTCATCTAGAAATTGCAAGAAAATCAGATCTGCGTCATACTGTACAGAATCGTCACAGGAGGCCCTAAAAGATGTAAGAGGGGAAAGTTGCAAAAAATATGGAATCCGGAAACTACTCTGCAAGATAGAATACACGGTGAGTGGTGGGATCAGTTGGGAAGCAGAGGGCAAGGTGCAGTTTTGGATTAGACGAGGAAAAAAAAGTTGTTGAATGGCTTTTAGACATAGCAAAATGTGGTTTTCCTGTCAAAAAACAAGTATTGTTAGAAACCGTGCAAAAATATTTGAAAGATCTGGGCAGACCAAACCCATTCAAAAACGATCGATCCCGGCAGACCTGGTATACCAGTTTCCTCAGAAGAAACCCCGAGATATCGGTGCTCACGTTAGAATGCATCAACAGAGCACAAGAGGAAGTTTCCATGGAGTCAGTTCGCAGATGGTTCGATGAGCTTGAGAATTATTTGATCTCAATACGACAATTTGAAATATTAGGAGATCGAAAGAGAATATTTAACGGTGCCGAGAGTGGCTTTGCATTTTGTCCGAAATCAGATAAAGTACTGGGACCACTGGGTTATTGTAATTTATTCTACTTAAAAGAAGGAAACGAACAAGACGTATTAACCGTACTTGTAACATTTAACGCCATGGGGTCGATTTGCCCCACTTTGGTGGTGTTCCCATATTTACGCACCACGAAGCGGTAATTGAGAGCATGCCCCCTGGTTGGGTATTAGGAAAAAGCGACTCGGGTTTGATGACAAGTGATGCATTCTTCGAATATGTCACTAATGACTTTAACGCTTTCATAGAAAATCAGAACATTGAGAAGCCCGTTTTGTTTCTTGTAGATGGGTGTAAGACCCCCATGTCATTGATGTTGAACTCGACGTGTAAAGAATTAGGTATAATTTTATATGCCTTGCCTCCTAAAACAACGCCCATATTGCACCCGACATATATGAGTGTCATTCGCCCATTGAAAACTCATTGGAAGCGTGTCGTCAGGAAATTTTTGTCGCAAACTAAAAATGTCTATAAATCCGTGACCAAAACGAACTTCTGCCAGCTATTACAACAAAATATAGAAAATTCCAAAACTCAAGTTAAAATTATGAACAGATTTGAAGAATGTGGCTTATATCCGTTTGACGAGGACGCAGCGGCTTCATGACATTTGAAGGTATAGATAGAGCCATAACTGATGTCACTATCACAAACCAAGATTTTATCTCCTCACGTAAAGTACTACGTTTCTTAAATCCAACGTTAAGTAAGAAGAACATTGATGTCAGAATTATACTGAGGGAAATTAAGAAGTTACGTACTTACAATTATTAATCCACCTTATATCTAAAATATAAAGCAGCTGTAGATCATGTAGATTGGAAGAAAATATAAATAAAAGCATTGAACGTTACATAAAAAATTTAACAGCAACAACCCTCTAAAAATCAAGACGTTTTTTTTTTAAAAATAACAGGTTATTGTTAATGAAATCCTTGCTTGCACGTGCCGAATAGCTTTGGCAATATAATTTCATCAGAATTGGACCGATTTCCAAAAACACCGATAATACCTCCATATTAAGAAATGTCATTTCCCTTGTCTTGATAAAACTATAAGAAGGATAGATAGGTCCTTAAGAAGAAATAGGATAACGAAAACATTAAACTTTCACTAGTAGATATTGACTTATATAAATGTTTTGTTTTTCTTACTATTTATGTCTTTTGTGGGTGCAACGTTGATCAGCAACGAAATCTATTGATTATAAAATGAGACTAATGTCATTAGTGCTTTATTATATAACACATGGCATTACTAGTTTAGTTGTATTTTCTTCGAAACATTTTATTTTCCAACCACACGACGCCACAATTAATGAATCCTTGTGGTCCAAAACTGACAAGAAGTTGTTATATATTTGAATAAATGTTGTAATCTAATGGTTCGTGTACTCTCAATTATTGAAGCAGATTAAATAAAAACAAATTTAAAAAATATTGTATTTTTTTTAAGCCCAATGTCCAAAATTTTACTTATTAAATAATTTCAACCATATATGCTTTGTAATATTGTACTTTAAGTAGGGTCTTGAAATAACTAAGTTTAAAACATCATTAACTGGTCGCTTACTCTTATCTTTTTGTTCTAACAATTGTAGGTAAGATAATCCAAAGTTTAAAATTGTGCTATTATATCATAATATATGAGCTACGCAGGCTCTCAAAAATGTATAATTTTAGGTTAGGTTTATTTGATTATGGCCGATGACGAAAGTTGTAAGATTCGGTGCTATTGTTAAGTATTGTTTGATGTTACTTTAGTATTTTTTAGATACTCGTGCCTTAGAAAGCGACGCTAAAGTGCGGATCACGTTTTGTGTATTTTTCATTTTGCTATCGTGTTACGAAGGCGGTGAAAAGCTGAAAGGTTGAATTAGTTGTGACACTTTTGAAGCAGTGAAATCTGAATGTATTGGGAAAATGAAGATTTCGTGATGTTGGATAAGTGAGGAGATGGAGTGCTAACTGCTTGCACTGCTGATGTATAGATTATGCATCTATACATCTATACAAATAAATAAAGTATCCGTGTCTTTATGTAACATTAAATAAATTTTACTGTTTATATAGTGATATATAGTCGGTACGTATAACAAAACTTTTTTTTTTAATTTTGTCCGTCTGTCTGTTTATTCTGGCTAATCTCTGGTATAGCTGGTCCGATGTTGATGGGATTTACGCTAAAAGATAGCTGAGGTAGCTGGGAGTACCCAAGGCTAACTTCTTTAAGGATATAAATAGTTTTGTTATTAAATTATGCGGATGAAGACACGGGCTACAGGTAGTAGTTAAATAAATCTGACAATTAGATAAGAGATGACATAAACGACGTTTCGATTATGTCCTATTCGATGCCGACTTATAATCTTTTTATTTTATGATGTATTTACAAGATATAGTATATATAATATAATATTGCAGTTCACTCTTATTAAGTATAGGCTCGCATAATGTATGCCCATATGTTTTTCTCCTAATCAAAAGAGTAAATAAATATGCCAGTAATATATAATAGTCAATAGCTCACTAAATAAAAAACCTTTTTCTTCACCTTATTTTATGTTAGTACCTTAGTGTTATTAGGGGTTCAAATTCAACTACATTTCATCATATTTTTTTGCAATATATCAATTCGGATTGTAAGCTTTATATTGTAATCCATTTCCCACGTTAACCAACGTCGAACCGATCTCCCAAAACATTGGTCACGAACAATCGTTTGGGAAACGTTGTTTGCACAAGTGCAGATTGAATGGGGCAACGGATACAGTTCAGTGGCCTGTAATGCTTTTTTCGACTGATGTAATGCTATCTTAAATTATGGCAATTTGACATAATTGCTTTGTAACGATACCTTGTTATTTAGACAGAAGTATCTCGTTATATAATTGAATCTTATATAGATAAAGGTACCCCCTTATTTAGGGGTTCCTCTATCTATATAAGATTCAATTTAATCTTCATTAAATCGTTGTCGATATCAAATTATATTAGATTTAATGTAAATTAAATTTAATCTTATTTATAAGATAGAGGAACCCCCTACAAAAGGGGGTATTTCTATCTATATAGGGCAATAACCTTGGTAACATAGTGGTTGACACACGTCTAGCGTTCTTATTAGTAAATTATCCCGTAATGACAATGTGTGATTCAATCAGTGATTATGCTCTAATAAAAGCCACCCATACATGATCTCTACAGGGCTAGTGGCTACAGGTTACAATGTTTACATTCTGTTTTTTTTGTTTTGTAACTATGAAGTAATGTTTCTAGACTTTTGTCTATGCTTCATCTAACTCAGAGTTTTCGGGAAGCTACCGTTCCCGCGAGCTAGATGTGTCTACATTCGTTCAGTCTTATTAGGGTCCGGTATCCGGAAGTTATAATATACTATCTGTGGCGTTGGTAAATATAATTTTTCCATAACGCGTATATTAATTACGTAAACCTTTTAAAACTTTACGTTGATAGATTAGGTTCAATATTTAAATGAAATTATATGTCGCCTGTCGGCGTAGCGTTGCGATGTGTAACAGAACTGTTTGTTTTATGCGTACTTATTTTTTAAGATGGATGTTATCATCATGTAGTATCTGTTAAAATTAAAAAAGGTTTTTGTGACGGCTGAATAAAAATATCATAATGCCTACGTACTTAACAACAGTAAAACTAAATTAAAGCGTACAAATGATTGATTGCACATAGCTTAATTACAAAATACTGTAAGTAATAAGTTATAAGCTGCAGTCGATGCAACTCTAGGGTTCTTTCGATCTGATATTAATGCTCTATTTATTTTTTTAGATAGCTGCTCGTGATCGCGATAGAGGGTCGTTGACCTAAAGCAGTGCGCTTAGGCTTGTGCCTTGCGGTACACCATACTGGTTACGTAAAAACTTTAAGGATTATAAGTTTTGTGTTTTACCAGTTTAAATACCATTTTAATTTTACATTCTATTTAAATAACTTATACTTTGTTTGTATATCTGTTTGTAGAAGTTCGGTTTATGATTTTATCTGTACGGTAGTTTGTTACGAATAAAATAAGTTTTTTTTTACTCGAGTCGTAAAGACATGGTATTTATAGATTAAAGATTTATAGATTATAGCCGCGCTTGTATTTATAGATTAGACGATTAACATTAAACCTATTTACATAAAACTTCTGAAGACTTGCATAAATTAATAGGATAGGCGCTGCAAATTTCAAATACGAATTATGTATTTTTCGTCAGTTATTAATTTGATGGCACAGTACGGTAAAACATTTTATTACTTCATTGTAGGAATTTATTATTCATAGGAACTTAATTTTATCCATTACCAGCGAGCAGCTTCGGCTTCACACGGGTTTATGCTGATATTTACAATATTTTCGGAAAAGTTCGTTTTAATATTGTACTACAGTAGAATAATGATTTATTTTATATATGCAATGTTTTAGGCTACTTAACTGGATAAAGCTTTTTTGTATTGCTCAAAATCGCCTCGTATATAAGTAATTTTTTTCCGTAAAATGTAAATGATAAAATGGTTCTTTTGGATATTCTTAAGTGATAAACGTATATCATTTCGAACTTTTTTGTTGATTTTTTTAGGTGTTTTACATTATTTTGATTTTTTGTAGCCAGCGTTTGCAACGTAAGCGCAAAAAAATGTGTTTATTTATTACCACATAAGAATCCTATAAATGTATTACTTTTATTACTTTAAAATGCTTTTAAATCCGTTGCGTAGTTTTCATAATTCAAGCATACATAGAGACGGACTGACTGTAAAAGCGACTTAGTTTTATACTATGTATAGATAATTTATTTCAATAGACGAAATAACACAAACTTACTAAGTTTTTATCACCGAGAAAACTTATGCAAACGATAGGTGTTTACATAAAATTTATCTATATATTTTTAGACTGCAATTTGAGGTATTTCTGAATACTCAACATTAACTATGTTCTGGTTTGAATTACTCACAAGCTGTTATTCCATTGTTGCAGATAACACGGGGTAACGACAATAAGCCGACTCATCACTTATGAATCACAAGACTGATTTTGCATAGACATTAAGCTCCAGCTGTGATGCGATAGTCGCCAAGATGCTGCGACTCTTGGGCGGTCTGAGCGTGTACTTCAGGTACCAGGACATAAAGACTGACAATGCCGTGTTCAGGCTTCACAATGTGTTCACGACGGTACTCCTGCTCACGTGTTCGGTGATCATCACGGCCACGCAGTACGTGGGCACTCCTATACAGTGCATCGTCAACGGCCTGCCGGCTAATGTGGTGAACACTTTCTGCTGGATCACCTCCACTTTTACTATGCCTGATGCCTTCGCGAGGGAGGTGAGTTGTGTGCTTTTGTCCTAACAGTTACTCGCTTAGAATATAGTTTTAAGATTTTAAACTTTGGTTTGGATTATGGACGTTGGAGTTCTTTTGTATTTAATGGGCACACACTTAGTATGTATTCTGAAATAGTAGTTAGTATTCTGAAATTAATCTTTGGTTTGAATGAAAAATTAAAGTTTACCGTATTTAATATATGCGATATGATACTTAACGATCGCCGAAATGCTCTATGTTTAAACTGAGTAACTAAGAGTGTTGTTTTTGGTTTGCCATTGCTTCACATCACACATCACATCATCAGCCTTCGTTAGTCCACTGCTGGACATAGGCCTCCCCTGATAAACCACTATCCATTAGGGGGTGTGGACCGTATCCCACCACGCTGGTTCAATGCGGGTTGGTGGGTGGACCGACTTTTTACATGCCCATCCGACGCATGGATCATCTTACTTTTCTGACAATTGGGTGATCGGCCCAAATTGCCCTAACCAACTAGGAAACAACAATGAAAATCTGTTGCGTCCCCGCAGGATTCGAACCCATGACCTCCGGTTTCTAAAGCACACGCCCATACCACTAGGCTACGGAGGCAGTCAGTAGGTGGGCATTGCTTAGTGATATATTAATATTAATTAATGTTTTCTTAAGATTAATTCCTTAATAAGTTTTAATTTAGAAACATAAATAACAGTAATTTAGTAAACTACTTCGATTTTAATAGTGGTACGTTTTATTTATTTTTGTAGAATACTTAGGGTTTTAAGTGTCTATAAGATGGTATTAATAATAATATTACTTGACGGTACTTAAGAATATATTAAGTTGAGAATCCATATCTTCTACATGTTAATAATTACCACATTGCGTGTGTTCGGTGTAAATTTAGCGTCTATTAACTAAGGAATGCGTAGATCCCTATAATGTATACTAATGCCCAGGAAGTCTGGTTAATGGCTATTTGATTGCTCGACTGCAGCTAGACGTTGACCGTTTGCGTTGAGTACCACATATGGTTGTAGTTTGTGTTAGCAATTTGTTTATTGTTTGGTCGTTGTTACAATAGATTGCGGTTGAATACATTCCTGTTTACAAATACATAGTATTTAAGGAGATATCTTTCCTATAATTATTATTCCTCTTGAGAAAGTGTTTTATAAGACTTATTAAATTTCCAAATATCTGAAAATAATGAATATAACTTAAATATTACATGACGCGAAGATTTGAGTGGGACAGTCGTCACGTGGGGAGCATTATTATTATGCCTTTCATAGGCAATGTAACGTAATAGGCTACTAGCTTATTCGCCTTCACCGTGAGATCTTACGTTTTGTTACAATATTAGCGCTGAATTTAGGCACCAGCCGCTGCTATGGTGCCCTAAACACGCTCAATGAGCTCACACGGCAGCACTCGCATCGCCTCAATGCGGCCGCCACTCTTGTCCACGCTCGGTTCACTGATTGACGACGCGGCGGTCACCAGTGGACCGCGCGTTGACAACGAGTGGACGCCGCGGTGAGGCGGACTGGCTCTAAGACAATTGGAACCGCGGTGGCAATTTCTTAGTATGCTTTCTAAAAAGAGACCTACCACGTCATTAAAACTATTTAACTCTCACATTCCTAACACGTGATGAAGCTGCCGTTGTTTTATGTACATGCGTATGACTTAACTCTATTATTATTCAGTCCATTCAACCACTACTTAATATCGCCGCACGTTTCGTAGTAAATCCGTGAAGGTTCATTCTTAGAAATAGTATTACGTCGTGCGCATCACGTGGTACTGCTTGAGTTTTTTCACGTGTGCATTGGCTACTATTATCTCGTCCATTACACTAGCATATCGGACATTCGTGTAAATGGAAGCTTAGACAATATATAGTTGATCACTTCATTCGAGTTCTTAATTGTCATTTGTTCGCACAACGGCTTTGATTATAAATATTATGACATTGATGTTGGATTATTATTACTGAAGCTTTGAATACTTATCGAATTTGTTATTGAATAGTATATTGTAATAATTTCTCCTTCTGTACTTCTAAAACGAGCTGACTACAATTTCATAAGACCCATGTAGCGATAAGGCCTTTAGTGTATTTTAATAATTTACCATTAAAAAGCTCTTTATTTAGGAATTTCATATATTAAATTTTGTTTGTATTAACAATAGCCTAGTGGTGTTATTTGTTAAAATAAATTGTAACTGCCTTCATAGGGGCGTGCGGTTTAGATAATGGTCGTGGGTTCAAATTTTGCCGGGACGTTGAAACTTTTTATTCTTGTTTTCTAGTTACTTAAGGCAACACGGGCTGATGATCCGATTGCCTGTGAAGTAAATTGATCTATGCGACGCACGTAAAAAGTTGCTCCTTCGCCTGAATTATCTCCGGGCGTGTCCGTTATCCGTTTCATCCGGCTATAAGGAATAGGGTGCAACTATGTTTGCCCGTACACTTGTGCACTATATGTCTCCTGTGCAGTTGGCATATCTCTAATATCGATCGGCTGCCGAAGTCTGAAACGATTAGGACATTATTATTATACTTTTATCGCAACGATTTTTTTAGGATCTTTACTATGATAGTAGCATTACTAGTGTTTTGTATCAAAGGTTTATATTAGCTCAGCTTTCGTGCCTTATCTGTTAAGTGGAATTGCCTATTGTTTCAGGGCTTTTGTGCCCGTATTGCTGACTAGCAAAATTGTACGGCTAAATAACATATTGCAAAGTTGTTCGCCTTTTAAGGGTCACAAAGAGGCGAAGAATATCAATTGAAACTAATGCCGGTGCGCTTTTTAAATCTTGTTAAATGTGGCGTGTCGAAGCTGATGTTTCATATACCAGCTTCAGCTTAACTTCTCGTGTGAAACATTTCAGATGTTACAATGTTACATATATATATATCTATCGCTATGATAGAGAATAATTATAGTTTTAGATTTTATTATACCCGGTCCAAAACGGAAACGATCAGAGAAAGCCAAAAATCGTCATAAAACCGGGAAATGAATCATTGAAAAGGCTGTGCAGCTTCAGGTTGTGCCTTTAGTGTTTTTTTAATAATTATTTTAGTATAGAGACATCGAGCGATTAAATCGTAAATACTGTACTATATACGTATATAGTTGACAGAGGACAATTAATCTTTATAAAATGCCAAATAATATATTTAATTCAACGCTATTTATTTAATTAATATTTAATTCAACGCGATTAATATACGTTGTTCAGTAAAAATTGTTCTTACGGATTATATTGTATTTATTATCACAGGAGCATGTCTAGTCTACTCCGTCTAGGACATCTAATTTTATTAGTGCCTTGTATCTAATTAACCTCATTATACAATTTGCGAGTCGCAATCACAGTACTAAAATGGCACAATTGAGTCATCGTCGTATCCGTACACAGTCTGATGTCGTCTAGTATTAGGTCATTAACAAGTGTCGCTTGTTTAATCGCCGTACATTTCCTATGAGATGACTAATATTTATTGAAAACGGACAATGTCAGTGTTAAATTTAGTTTATGGTAAATATGGGGTAACGGCTAGTGTAAATGTCATCTTATTAATAAGAAACAATACCTTTATTGTTGTAAAACGAGATAGTAAATGAACTGTCATTGAAATAAATAAAACTCGATTCTTAAACGACATTAAGTAGCCTCCGTGGCCTATCAGTATTAGGTCTAGCTTTATAAACCGGAGGTCGTGGGTTTGAATCCTGCGGGGAAACGAATTCGCGTTATCGTTGTTTTCTGGTGAAAAGTAACATGATCCATCGGATGGGCATGTAAAAAGTAGGTCCACCCACGAATTCGCATTGGACCTGCCTGGTGGGATACGGTCCAAAAACCACCTAATGGAAAAGGCGTGCATTTAGGGAGGCCTATGTACAGCACTGGACGAACATAGGCTGATGAGGTATTTATTAAAGCCTATATTAATTAGATTTGAGGTTTCGCCGCATTGTATTCATTGTTAAAGCTATATTAGTCCGAATGAAGACTGACGCTTATATTTAGAACTTTGTTATTGTCAATTACGGACTCGAATTAGGGCCCTTGTCTGCTTTTAAGTGACATTGACAGATTACAAAAGATTGATCAGGTGTCGAGCAACAGAGGCAATTAAGGAGTTCAATCAATTAATTTACGGATGAACTTTGTTAAACAATTAATTATCTATGCTACAGTTTGTTTTTGAGGTCTACTTCCAAATTTAAACATAAATTTGCTAGGTCAAAGTATTTTATAGTACCTCACTTTTGAACTTCATTTATGACGTGATGTAAATATCATCATAAAGAATAATAAGAATTTACTTTTATAATATTATTTTAGAATATTAACTTGTTAACCTCTAAAAATGTTCTGTTTTTTTTTTTTTTAATTTATTCTTTTATAATTTTATTGCGGGATTTATTATTCCAATTTAGTTTGTAATATCTCCCAAAAGTAGCGTAAGCGACCGCCAGATTGGCTGGTGGCCAATGCTTTCTTGGGTAAAGAGCGCTTCGCTTTATTCTTTGTATAGTCGAGGCCATTAAGGAGACAGCTCCATTGTTTCAATTGCGCTTCTGCTTTAGTGCAACAGCGTTATAAGAAATGTTGTGTTTATGTATTAGGTCAAAATGATAAGCGATGTGTTATGGAGATCAAATGTTGGTGAAACGTCATGTTTTGTTTCTTATGCCTGTTGGTTTTGTTTTTGTTTATGTTTATTGGTAAAGATGATGCGGATCGGAAATCTATCTATCCAATATAGTTAATACATTTTGGAGTGTTTCTATATGTTAAAAGTTGAATTGGGTGTGTTAAACACGACGGGTTGCTTAAAGAAGAAGAACGAGAAAAGTAAAACAAAATTAGTTTCTAACTACTAATTTAAGATAACTTAGTATACTTTTATTGATTTAATTGCGTTTAATTACTTCATGATTATGTTAAAATTACGCCCAACTTTCAGACAACTCCCAAGGTCCAAGTCACGGGTCAGACCAGTTTAAGAACAGAATTAAGAAATTGTTATTATCTTATGTCTTTTTTATAACGTCTAATCATTATAGCAAAGGAATCCTAATCTAAAAAATACAGAATGGTCTTTACAGAAAATTTTAATTTTACAGCAAAGCTTTTCCTCATGCAAAAGATAATTTTGTTACATAATGCAAAAACTTTACTATTCTTTCGCGACGAATCCTAAAGCAAACTGAAAAACTGACTGAAAATTACCCAATTTGGGATTCAGCTTCAACAGTCCTATTATATATAATCCGAAACACTTTTAATAATATACGGTAAAATTAGAATGCGAAACTTTCATGCATTACACATAATTTAATATAATCCATATCAGATAATCGCTAAGAACTTTTACATGGTTATTATGTAATGGTAAAACCAATTTCATTTGAACAAATAAAACTGTGTGGCTGTGGGGCTGCGGCATAAGAATTCAGCCTCCCCATCTCTTCCCTTGGGTGTCGTAAGAGGCGACTACGGGATAAAGCTACTACTGCACATCTATTCAGTGGCGTCCGACAGATGGCGGGATAACCATCTCCGCTTTCAGATCCTAAAATCCCGAGACCATCAATGGGCAGCAGCGTTGAAGGTGCAAAGGATCTGGAAATGACTGCGGTTGCCAACCCGCTTGCCAGGCGTGGCAACTATGGCAAAACCCCCCCAATGAAGTGTGTCAGTGATGTACGGCCCCCAGTCCCCGGCAGCTCTGCTATTCCTGGCTACGGTAGCGGTCATGGTAACGGCAGGGCAGGGGTGCTAGAACTCCGGGTGGGATTGGCACCAACAACCACGACTGGACCTGGCAACATACAACACACGGACATTGAGGACCGACGAGAGAATAACGGAGCTGGAAGAGGAGGTAAACAAGTTGCGATGGGATATATAGGATTATCCGAAGTCCGAAGACAGGGGAGGATACACAATCCTTGAATCCGGCAACTTGTTTTATCACCGCGAGGGCGACCAACTGTCCCAAGGAGGTCGCGGATTTATCGTCCGCAAGTCTCTCATTAGCAAATTGTTAAAATCGAAAGTGTGTCGTCAAGGGTTGCTTACCTTATACTCAGAATATCGAAACGGTATTCGCTGAAGGTCATACAGGTATATGCACCAACATCGACACACTCGATGATGAGGTGGAGGCAATGTAGAGGACATCTCACGAGCTCATACATTCCTCTAAAACTCAATATATGGTGCTGATGGGGACTTTAACGCAAAACTGGGCAAAAGACAAGACGATGAGCTGCGAGTGGGCAATTTTGGAGTAGGGCAACGAAACCGCAAGGGGCAACTACTGGCTGACTTCATGGAGAAAGAAGGACTCTTTATGATGAATTCTTTCTTTAAAAGCAGCCCCTAGAAGTGGACCTGGATCAGCCCCGATGGTTCCGTCAAAAACGAGATTGACTTTATCATGACGACCAAACGCCAAATATTTAATGATGTTTCTGTGATCACAAGGTAAAAACTGGCAGTGATCACCGACTTGTAAGAGGCACATTAAATCTAAACATCGGGCTGGAAAGGTCTCGTCTGATAAAGTCCACGCTACTCCGTCTCGTGCCCATATCGTAAATGCCGAAAGCTTTTCAGCTCGAGCTTAATAATCGCTTCCAATGCCTAGATACTTGCAGCACTGTGGACGAAATTAACGCTAAGCTCGTGGAAACTGTCCGTACTGTGGGTACTAGGTTCTACAAGGCGCACCGCAAGCCTAGAACCATAAAACTCTCTGATCACACTCTGAACCTTATGGAAACAAGACGGAAGATGCGGCTACAGTCTTCTTCTGACATGTTAGGCTACAGGCAGCTAAAAGACAGATCTCCAAGTGTTGCGGCATGACTTGCGCATCTTTAATACACGTCGTATTAAAGAGGCGATTGAACGGAACCAAGGTTCTAAAGTCTTCGCCTAGAGATCTGTCTGTTGGGCAAAGCCAGCTAACTAAGTTGAAGACCGATCGTGGGGCCGTCATCTCCAGTAGACCAGAAGTTTTGAGGAGATCGGAAGATTCTATGGACAGCTGTACACATCGTCGTCGGAACCGCTTACTGAAGCGAGTGACGACCCAAGGTACAAAAGCATACCCGGCACATCTCGAAAATATCCCGAAGTCAGTCTGAGCGAGATACGAATGGCTCTCGCAAAACTTAAGAACGGCAAAAGCACCTGGTGAGGACGGAATTACAGCAGAGCTCTGAAAGCGGGTGGAGAACCGATACTTGTAGTCCTTCAGAGGCTCTTTAATTTCGTCCTACAGGATGGTATTACGCCAGAAGCGTGGAGCAGAAGTTTGGTGGTGCTGTTCTTCAAGAAAGGTGATAATAGCCTCTTGAAGAACTACAGACCGATTTCCTTCTGAGCCGGCGTCTATGTCCTGTTCTCGAGAGTCATCTTGAATCGTCTCGCTTCCAGACTAGACGACTTCCAGCCACCGAACAAGTGGATTTCGAAAAGGCTTTGTGTACCATAGACCACTATTTACGCTGCGGCAGATTATCAGAAGACCGAGGAGAAATCTGCCTTTATGCTTGGCGTTTGTGGACTATGGAGAAAGCCTTTGACTCTGTCGAAATTTGGGCAGTGCTGCAGGCCCTTCAGCGTTGCCAAATTGACAGTCGGTATATCGAGGTTCTGAGGTGTTTATACAGCAAAGCCACGATGTCCGTCCGAGTACAATCTAGTAAGACAGAAGCCTATCCAATTGCAGAGAGGTGTAAGACAGGGTGATGTTATATCCCCGAAACTCTTCACCGCTGCATTGGAAGACGCCTTCAAACTTATGAATTGGAAAGGACGAGTATAAGCATCAACGGCGAGTGTATTACCCACCTTAGATTTGCGACGATATAGTCATCATGGCGGAGTCGACTGGAGGACCCAAATGCTATGCTCAATGACCTCAACAGGGTCTCTCAACACGTGGGCCTTAGGATGAACATGGACAAGACGAAAGTTATGCCCTAACGGTCATGTCATGCCTATGCCGGTGGTTGTTGGGAGTGCTGTGCTCGAAGTTGTTGACGAATATATTTACCTGGGACAAGTAGTCCGATTAGGGTAAGTCCAACTGATGCCGAGGTCCATCGACGAATCCAGCTCGGATGGGCAGCGTTCGGGAAGCTGCGACATATCCTCTCGTCCAATATTCCTCAATGCCTAAAGACTAAGGTCTTTGACCAATGTGTTGCCAGTGATGACCTATGGCACTGAGACATGGTCCTTCACTGCAGGCCGTATGAGAAGCTCCAAGTCACTCAGCGAGATGGAGCGGGCTATGCTCGGTATTTCTGCGTGATAAAGTGCGTAACGCAGCCATCCGCAGAAGAACCATGGTAACCGACAGCCCGCAAAATTAGTAAGCTGAAGTGGCTGGCCACTTAGATCGGAGAATCATAACCGTTGGGAAAAAGGTCTGGAGGGCCTCGCTTTCCCGTAGGTGGGGACCCCCAAGATGGTTTATTAGTGCCTTGATCTAATTAACCTCATTATACAATTTGCGAGTCGCAATCACAGTACTAAAATGGCACAATTGAGTCATCGTCGTATCCGTACACAGTCTGATGTCGTCTAGTATTAGGGTCATTAACAAGTGTCGCTTGTTTAATCGCTGTACATTTCCTATGAGATGACTAATATTTATTGAAAACGGACAATGTCAGCGTTGAATTTAGTTTATGGTTAATATGGGGTAACGGCTAGTGTAAATGTCATCTTATTAATAATAAACAATACCTTTATTGTTGTAAAACGAGGTGGTAAATGAACTGTCATTGAAATAAATAAAACTCGCTTCTTAAACGACATTTAGTAGCCTCCGTGGCCTATCAGTATTAGCTCTTGCTTTATAAACCGGAGGTCGTGGGTTTGAATCCTGCGAGGCAACGAATTCGCGTTATCGTTGTTTTCTGGTTGGTTAGTACAATGTGGACCGATCGCCCAAATATCTGAAAAGTAACATGATATCCATCGGATGGGCATGTAAAAAGTAGGTCCACCCACGAATTCGCATTGGTCCTGCGTGGTGGGATACGGTCCAAAAACCACCTCATGGAGAAGGCGTGCATTTAAGGAGGCCTATGTCCAGCACTGGACAAACATAGGCTGATGATGATGATGATGAAACGACAATCATGAGATATTTTATTAAGGCATATATTAATTAGATTTGAGGTTTCGCCGCATTGTATTCATTTTTAAAGCTATATTAGTCTGAATGAAGACTGACGCTTATATTTAGAACTTTGTTATTGTCAATTACGGACTCGAATTAGGGCCCTTGTCCGCTTTTAAGTGACATTGACAGATTACAAAAAGATTGATCAGGTGTCGAGCAACAGAGGCGATTAAGGAGTTTAATCAATTAATTTACGGGATGAACTTTTTTAAACAATTAATTATCTATACTACATATTGTTTTTGAGGCCTACTTCCCAAATTTAAACGTAAATTTGCTAGGTCAAAGTACCTCACTTTTAAACTTCATTTATGACCTGACGTAAAATATCATCATAAAGAATCATAAGAATTTACTTTTATAATATTAACTTATCCAGTTCCTCCAAAAATGTTCTGTTTTTTTTTTTTTTAATTTATTCTTTTATAATTTTATTGCGGGATTTATTATTCCAATTTAGTTTGTAATATCTCCCAAAAGTAGCGTAAGCGACCGCCAGATTGGCTGGTGGCCAATGCTTTCTTGGGTAAAGAGCGCTTCGCTTTATTCTTTGTATAGTCGAGGCCATTAAGGAGACAGCTCCATTGTTTCAATTGCGCTTCTGCTTTAGTGCAACAGCGTTATAAGAAATGTTGTGTTTATGTATTAGGTCAAAATGATAAGCGATGTGTTATGGAGATCAAATGTTGGTGAAACGTCATGTTTTGTTTCTTATGCCTGTTGGTTTTGTTTTTGTTTATGTTTATTGGTAAAGATGATGCGAATCGGAAATCTATCTATCCAATATAGTTAATAAATTTTGGTGTGTTTCTATATGTTAAAAGTTGAATTGGGTATGTTAAACACTACGAAGTTAAAACTGCCTTTTGAAGATAACTATGTGTTGCTTAAAGAAGCAGAACAAGAAAAGTAAAACAATATTAGTTTCTTACTACTAATTTAAGATTACTATAACTTAATATACTTTTATGAATTTTATCGCGTTTGATTACTTCATGATTATGTTAAAATTATGCCCAACTTTCAGACCCCTCCCAAGGTCCAAGTCACGGGTCAGACCAGTTTAAGAACAGAATTAAGAAATTGTAATTATCTTATGTCTTTTTTATAACGTCTAATCATTTCGTTTCGTCTTACGATTTTTTTATTCATTCATAAGTATATATAATCACATTTAAATTATATCATAGCATCAATAATGTGCTACATTAGTTTCGCTAACATCGCAAAAACCACTTGTGTACGCCTAGCATTAGACGGCCTTGTGGTGCCCACATGTTGATACGTTGTACGCTAAATGCAAAAAACACCCGCTCTTGATGAATTCTGCGAAGATTTTTTTTATCGCCTAGTAATTCGAATAATTGCGTGATTATGAAAACTTTGTGAGTTCGATATATATCACTGAAAAGTTAATTTATTCAATTTTTAATTAGAGCTGTATTATCATCATCGGCTGTGTTTGTCCACTGCCGGATATAGGCCTCTCCTGATGCACGCCCTCTCCATTATTACGACCGTATCTCATCACGCTGGTCCAATGCGGGCTGGTTGGTTGTTGGACCGATATTTTACATGACAATCCGACGCAAGGATCATTTTACTTTTCAGACAATTGGGTGATCGGCCCAAAGGACCCAAAATGCGTGCGTGCATGAGTGCAGAAATAGACTTATACATGCTGATGATAAAACGCTTTAAAAGTAGTTTTGACATGAATTAATATGATACATATATAGATCTAAAGGTGATAGAGTTTTAGACGAAAGTACTCCGATCAGGGGGACCTAGATTTTTTTATTGATAATGTACCGTTAAACAAGGACGATAATTTCCGTTTCTTACTTATTCAACATATGGTTATACGCTAAAACTAGTTGATATATCACACGAAGTTCATCAGAATTTAAGATCCTTTTTATTTCATTCAGATCTACCTAAATAACAGTTTTTAAGCAGAGCGATATGCATCTGACCGCGTATGTATAACTAAAGGCACATATACTGCACTATAAGGATGATTTTTTGTCTGTAAACCTAAAGGTTCTGACAGCTAATCACGATTGAAAATATAGTCTTGACAACCTGGGGCTTATTTGTACAGGCCCATCCGACACAGAGATCATCTTACTTTCTACACAATTGGGTGATCAGCCCATATTGTCCTAACCAATCAGAAAACAACGACAACAGAAAAATTGTTTCTTCGCTAGATTCGAATTCACGTCCTCCGTGTTACGTTAATAAAGCAAGGACCTATGCCACGACACCACGGTGACGAATTAGGCTTCAGACTAAAAAGTTTTTTTTACATTCACACGTAGAGGGTATAATTAAGTTAGAGACTATAAAATTAGTTCTACCTGAAAAGGATATATTAACATAATATCTTTTCCGCATCCTTTTGAGCTGAATTCTAAATAGGAACACTAGCAATTCAATTACTATCGCTTATATTGTATGAAGGTTGTACATTGATAATTCAAACTCATTGCGTCCGTCACCTGTATCTTTATATGGGAGCGTGCAATTTATGGCACATTGTGTTCGTGGCTATGACTAAAATTGAGGTCGACCGCGAAATAGCTAATTAGTTGGTTAGACAATTTTAGGTTTTATCTGACGAATGTGTTTGAGTTTTACGCTTTGTGTAACCTATAGGTTCTACAAGGCCGCAATCCTAGAACCAAATCTCTGATCACACTCGAACCTTGGAAACAAGACGGAAGATGCGTACAGTCTTCTTTCGACATGTTAGGCTACAGGCAGCTAAATAGACAGATCTCCAAGTGTATGCGTGATGACTTGCGCATCTTTAATACACGTCGTATTAAAGAGGCGGATTGAACGGAACCAAGGTTCTAAAGTCTCCTGAGATCGTCTGCTTGGGCAAAGCCAGCTAACCAAGTTGAAGACCGATCGGGCCGTCATCTCCAGAACCAGAAGTTTTGAGGAGATCGAGAGATTCTATGGACAGCTGTACACATCGTCGTCGGAACCGCTACTGAAGCGAGTGACGACCTAGGGCAAAGCTACCGGCACATCTCCGAAAATATCCTGAAGTCAGTCTGAGCGAGATATGAATGGCTCTCGCAAAACTTAAGAACGGCAAAGCACCTGGTGAGGACGGAATTAGCAGAGTTCTGAAAGCGGGTGGAGAACCGATACTTGTAGTCCTTCAGAGGCTCTTTAATTTCGTCCTACAGGATGGATTACGCCAGAAGCGTGGAGCAGAAGTTTGGTGGTGCTGTTCTTCAAGAAAGGTGATAATACCTTGAAGAACTCAAGGACCGATTTCCTTCGAGCCGCGTCTAGTCCTGTTCTCGAGAGTCATCTGTAATCCGTCTCGCTCCAGACTAGACGACTTCCAGCCACCCGAACAAGCTGGATTTCGAAAAACTTACCAGACCAATATTTACGCTGCGGCAGATTAGCAGAAGACCGAGGAGTATAATCTGCCTTATGCTTGGCGTTTGTGGACTATGAGAAAGCTTCGACTCTGTCGAAATTTGGGCAGTGCAGGCCCTTCAGGTTGCCAAATTGACAGTCGGTATATCGAGGTTCTGAGGTGTTATACAGCAAAGCCATGATGTCCGTCCGAGCAATAACGGTAGCATCGAAGCCTATCCAATTGCAGAGGTGTAAAGACAGGGTGATGTTATATCCCGAAACTCTCACCGCTGCATTGAAGACGCTCAAACTTATGAATTGGAAAGGACGAGGTATAAGCATCAACGGCGAGTGTATTACCCACCTAGATTTGCGACGATATAGTCATCATGGCGGAGTCGCTGGAGGACCTAAATGCTATGCTCAATGACCCACAGGGTCTCTCAACACGTGGGCCTTAGGATGAACATGGACAAGACGAAAGTTAGTCTAACGGTCATGCGCGCTATGCCGGTGGTTGTTGGGAGTGCTGTGCTCGAAGTTGTTGACGAATATATTTACCTGGGACAGTGCCGATTAGGTAAGTCCAACTCGATGCCGAGGTCCATCGACGAATCCAGCTCGGATGGGCAGCCTCGGGAAGCTGCGACATATCCTCTCGTCCAATATTCCTCAATGCCTAAAGACTACAAGGTCTTGACAATGTGTGTTGCCAGTGATGACCTATGGCACTGAGACATGGTCTCTTCACTGCAGGCCGTAGAGGAAGCTCCAAGTCACCAGCGAGCTATGGAGCGGGCTATGCTCGTATTTCTGCGTGATAAAGTGCGTAACGCAGCCATCCGCAGAAGAACCATGGTAACCGACATAGCCCGCAAAATTAGTGCTGAAGTGGCAATGGCCGGCCACTTAGATCGGAGAATCGATAACCGTTGGGAAGAAAGGTTCTATGGCAGCCTCGTACTGGCCATCGTAGTGGACGACCCCACCAGATGGAGTGACGACCTGTGCAATGTGCAGGAGGTCGGTGGATGCAGGTGGCACAGGATCGTACCTCTTGGCGACTTATGGGGAGGCCTATGCTCAACAGTGGGTTTGACAGGTGAAACGACGACGACGACGACGAATCATTTCGTTTCGTATTACGTTTTTTTTATTCATTTATAAGTATATATAATCACATTTAAATTATATCACAGCATCAATAATGTGCTGCATAAGTTTCGCTAGCATCGCAAAAACCACTTGTGGTCCAAATTACACGTACGCCTAGCATTAGACGGCCTTGTGGTGCCCATATGTTCAAATGTTGTACGCCAAATACAAAAAACACTCGCTCTTGATGAATTCTGCAAAGATTTTTTTAGTCGACTAGTATTTTGAATAATCGCGTGATTGTAAAAACTTTGTGATTACGATATTTATCCCTGAAAAATGAATCTGTTAAATTCTTAATTAGAGATCATCATCAGCCTTTGTTAGTCCACTGCGGGATATAGGCCTCTATTATTTAGGTATTTGGAACGTGTCCCATCACGCTGGCCCAATGCGGGTTGGTTGGTTGGTGGACCGACTTTTTACATGCCCATCCGACGCATGGATCATCTTACTTTTCAGACATTTTGGTGATCGGCCCAAATTGACCTAACCAACCAGTAAACACCGGCCTCGGAGATGGCGAGCGAGAGCTTTATAAGTGGTTTCATTATGAAAGTACTGAACGTGTAGAAGATAACTGAAGATTTGTGCCGTTATGTATTAAAGTAATTATTAGTCAGTCGATAGTTTGATAACATAACAAACTGTGGCAAACGGTATAGTGTATTGTATTGCCTAAGAAAGTATTAACTGTCATATGAACTTATTTTTTTTTAGTCAATAAACACTCTTTGGAATACGGGCCAAAAACCTCCTAATGTAGGTGTGCATAAGGGAACCCGATGTCCATAAGTGGACTGCCACATGCTGATGAAACATTTTTATAGTAGTATTGATATAAATTGATGTTATACATATATAGATAGGTGATAGAGTATTAGACGAAGGTACCCCGATTAGGGGGACCAGGATTTTTATATTGATATTTTTGTATTGTTGCACAAACACAATGTTATGTATTAATGTTATCATTCAACATATGGTTTCATTCAACATATGTTTCATTCAACGAAATTGAACAGAATTCAAGGTCTTTTTATTTCATTCGTAATAACTTAATTAACAGTTTTTAAGCAGAGCGACTGGCATCTGACCACTTATGTATAACTAAAGGTATAAATTGCATTATAAGGATGAATTAGTTGTCACATGAAGGTTCTGACTGTCTATCACGGCAGCCAAATGTGCTCTTGGCAACCGGGACCTTTTATGTACAGGCCTATCAAGCGCTTAGATCACCTTACTTTCTACACAATTGATCGGCCCATATTGTCCTAACCAATCAGAAAACAACGACAACAAAATATTGTTTCCCCGCTGGATTCAAATTGACGTCCTCCGGTTTATAAAGCAAAGGCCAATACGACTGGTTCACCGTAGATTAGAATTCAGGCTAAAAAGCTTTTTTAAGTCCGTATGTCTATATTAAAAATATATGATAAAATGATGTGTTAGACGTAAAGGTATAATAAGTTAAAGGCGATAAAATTAGTTTTATCCGATAAGGATATATAAACATAAAAACTTTTCCGCATCCTTTTGAGCTGAAATCTAAATAGGAACACTAGCAATTCAATTACTATCGCTAATACTGTATGAAGGTTGTACATTGATAATTCAAACTCATTGCGTCCGTCACCTGTATCTTTATATGGGAGCGTGCAATTTATGGCACATTGTGTTCGTGGCTATGACTAAAATTGAGGTCGACCGCGAAATAGCTAATTAGTCGGTTAGACAATTTTAGGTTTTATCTGACGAATGTGTTTAGTTTTACGCTTTGTGTGACCTAAAGATAAATTCAATGGTTGCAGTATTCTTGACGTTTTATGTCCTGTCTTGATATTGTGTTGTTTTTATGTGAGCCGTGGTGATATGTTTGTTAACAAACGGCTTGTTTACAAACTATTCACATGTTGTGCGGCCTTATTTATTTTCGGACTTGATTCAGTGTATTATGACTACACCATTAGCCTTTGATAGTCCACTACTGGACATAGGCCTCCCCCAATACATCTCCATCCATTAGGGGGTTTTGGACCGTATCGCACCACACTGGTCCAATGCGGGTTGGTGGGTGGACCGGCTTTTTACAAGCCCATCCGACGCATGGATCGTCTTAATTTTCAGATAATTGGGTGATCGATCCAAATTGCCCTAACCAACTAGTAAACAATGAAAATTTGTTAAGTCCCCGCAGGATTCGAGCCCACGACCTCCGATTTCTAAAGCGATTGCTTTAGAATTCGGAGCCTGGTGGTATGGGATATTGCCCATACCACCAGGCTACGAAGGCAGTGTGATTTTATGAGCAAAATTTTCCTGAAGAACACCATCCCTAATGTAACAACTAGGACATATAGGACTAGGACTAAAGAAGACATAAAGAAGTAGGTTACAGTCTTGACCGGAGTTAAGCGGCTTTCAAACAGGTATTTGATATGTTTGTGTGATGGAAAGGGGGATCGTTGGTGAATGTAAAACTAGTTATTGACAGCTGTTTTGTAAACTTTGTTAATTATCTACAATTTCTGATGATGTTTTGCAACTTACCTTTTAAAATTATCCTTGGGCTATGACTGTGTGCAATTCATTTCGAAAGGATGTGGCCTTAAGTGGTCGACAATGGCAATAAATATTAACCAATCTCGCGAAATGTTCTGATAGTGGACGATTGCACCCAAGGCGTGGCACAGGCAACTGCCGACTTCCTCTGCTGCAACGTGTGTTGATTAATAAATTGTCTATGTTGTATTACTATTTATACATGTAGTAAAATTTAAAGTATCTAAAAATTAATTGGAAATTCAGTAACTCTGTGTACCTTTTGTTGACAGCATTATGCTGAACTTGCACTGACTAAAATCAATACCTCCTAGTATTAATAACGCCATCGGATACAGTGTTTCCTTAAACCCTTCAGTGATAGTCAAGACGGTCCCACATCATACGCTGTAGCAGGCGCAACCGACACCCCCGAACCTCCATAAAAGTCATGAGAACCCAAAATCCCAACCTTGCAGTCTTTTGCGGCTACGGAGGAAAGATTGATTGCTTTCATTATATTTTTACTCTCACGGGCCATCCATACCGCATCATCGGTGGATCTGAGTATATAAGGATAGATGGTAGCATCTTTACTTTTTGCACCTCCCCTGTACTGTCTTTGCACAGCGAAATTGATAGCCCGCTTGGAACAGTCTCCACGGCCGGTCTTACTCTCGAGGCTGGCCAGATTTCTACTCGGACAGCTAAACTGGCTGCGGGTGTTGGAACACAAAAAGTAGGAAAAAAGTAACCTTTAGCAGTGTAGCAGCATGTTAATTCTGTTTTACTCTAATATTACATTCGAATTTATAATAGTAGCGTTTTGTATAATTCCGTCTACGATCACTAGGACAACAATTTAATTATTTACTTAATATGTTCAGTACAAATGTGCAATTCAAATCTGTGTAAACGTATCACATAATATTTGTTAAAAATTAAATACTATTAGATAAAAGAACTTTTTACGTATTTTACCGCATTTATTTTTAATTTTAAATTCCGACGCTTCGAACTATCTCCAGCGGCCGTGGTCACGGGGTAGACTGAGTTGTCATGCGTTTTGTTACCAGTGCTGAAGCGAGAAGAGAGAATCTTAATTGTAATTAATTATGTTTAGTCTATACTCCATACGGAGTCGAAAAGTTCTGGAGTGGAGACCGAGGATCGGCAAACGTAGTGTAGGACGCCCTGCGGCAAGATGGATTGACGACATTCGCAAAGTGGCCGATGTGGGCTGGATGAGAATAGCCGAAGATCGGAAGCGGTGTCGTGCATTAGGGGAGGCCTATGTCCAGCAGTGGACTAACACAGGCTGATGATGATGATGATGATGATGATGATGATGATACTCCGACCTTTGTAAAATGAACTTATTTCATTTATCATTAAAGTGGAAAGTGTTTGAAACGTCGGGAATTTAAAATGTAATATAAACGCGATAAAATCCTTAAAAAATCCTTTTGTTCAATAATGTGTAGTTATTCGCGTAAACAAAAGACTTAATTAAAGATTAAATAATCCATTAAACATATGGAAGATATCAGTAGACTAGTAGCAATAATGACAAAATTAAAATCGCATTACGCCCGTGTGCCGTTTTAACGTCGACATCGCTGGGCAAACATCGTAGACGACATTTTATTCACCGTCTCGAGTGAAACTGTAAAATATGCGCTTTGGTAAAATATGAAGTTTATGAAAATAACGTTACCCATAACATCTTCATGGTTCTTATGCTTTACATTAAAGATATGCCGAAGATACCTATTACCGGTGGTAGGTCCCTTTTATACAGGGGAACGTCTGGGTGGGTACCACCGCGGTGCCAATTTTTACCGCGAAGCAGTAGTGTGAAAACACTACTGTGTTCCGGTTTGAAGGGCACCGTAGCTAGCGTGTTTACTGAGTTAACGAGACTTAACATCCTATATATATAGTGAATAGTGATCAATCTTTTTTCACAAAAACTATGATTATTAGATCATTGTCTGGTAATGCGGCGGTACAAATTGGTCCCACGGTCTAGATATCAATATTTAATTAAAAAAACGATGTAGCAGTCAGTTCAACGATTATGCTGAAAATCAAATGAAAGAGTATTAAATTTGAAATTACTAACAAACAGTATTAAATTACTGAAAGTTTGTATCACAAAGATATGGTCAAATAGCAGACATAAAGTATAAACGGCGTAGAATTTCGTTCCGACTAGTCGAACGTAGGTACCTTGGGTATTTACCGTATCCATGGTTTACTATTTCATAAATACTGTATTCAATACTAGTACTCCGTCCACGGCACTGTCCGTGTTATGTTTGGATTTTTGTAAATGGATTTTCCTACTTGGAAAAGTAGTCTATGTTATTCAAGATGGATTCTAATGGTGGAGATTTCTATATCGACGCAGCATTTTTTGTGTTTATTCATTACAAACATACACATAAAGATACAAATCTTTCCTCTTTATAATATTATTATAGAGCATAAACTAACGATCACAACATTACATGATATAGCGTGAAAAGTGAGTCATTCCGTCAGCTGCATTGATGGATAAAACAATTCGAGTTTCATTGAGTTAGATGTACGAGTTATGGAAAATTGTTTTGAGAGCACCGCTTCCGTCCTGTCTGTGCGATGACAAAGGACGAGTTTCAAATTTTGTAATGATAACTGGAAATACGCTGGTTATAAATCTTTCGGTGTTATACAATTAGGTTGTGCCTTTTTTAAGGTTTTTCTTCAGGCATACTAAATATGTCATTTACATTTGAAATTATTATAAATAAATTCATGGTAGCATAGGCATAGGCCTCCCCTAATACACGCCTTCTATATGACGGGGTTTCTGGACCACTACGCTGGTGCAATGCGGGTTAGTGGGTGGACCAACTTTTTACATGCAAAATGTATTAGCGTTATATTTAGGTAATTAAGGTTTCCCTATTTAAAAAAAAATATTATGGATATAACAGGAATGAGTGTGGTATGCGATGATGCCTGATACGTACGTAAGTTCATTGTTTTCATGCTGTTCACTCTTAGGCCACTTTTAATATGATCGGCGTTGTTTTATGGTGTTTTGTTTCAAACATTGGACAACTGTACGCCATGAAGTCGCATGTTTACGAAAATTGATCTTATTTCACTCACACAATGCCATTTATCAAAACCTCACAACTTCTTTGACCCTTGAAAGGGGAACAATTTTCCGTACTAGGTATTTTATTAATTCCTTACAACCGTTATATCAAAGGTCTTTGCATAGAAAAAATTAGGGTGTGAACAAATAAAAAACAGAGAACCCTTCCAAATAAAAAGGTTTCCTTTACGAAGCACTCGTGTGTCTACTTGTCGCAAAATGTGTGATGAGGGCAACTGGATATTTGAAATTATTATTAATATGGTGTACAGTTAACATTATCTTTTATGAAGCCTTCAATATTGCTCTTTATTTATGATTTATTTAGTTTTATTTCTTTTACGCATTCCGGTGTTATTCAGAAAGATGTAAAATGTTATGATTTAAAATTTATCTCTCCTGCTTTATATTTAACTTTATGGAACCATGATAAATATTACGGTCATGGCACGGTATGATTTAAAATAATTGTAAAGTAATTAAACGCGATAAAATCCGTAAAAATCATTTATCAAGTAAAGTATAGTAAGAGAAAGTATTTTTAGAACCACTTCTTTCATAAAAATATTTATCGAACTACAAACAGTATTTTATTTTAATGTTCCGAATTGTCTAATCTCTTAGAAGCTTTAAATCATAATTTATCGTTTTTTAGTATTTTCTTTTTGTACTTTCGTTGTATAGTACTGTTTTTATACAATGTCAGAGTTAGACACGCGACTGCTGTGCGCAGTTATTGCGTAGGCTTTAAGGATTAAGCAGCCTACGCGCTGGGTGATAATGTTAGTGCTATCCCATGGTATTTAATACGTACGTGTGTTAAGCCTTAGTGATATGTCTTGTTTTTAAACCAATAGGACAATTCTTTGCTAATAGAAATGAAAAGTCGTCTTGTTACAGAGTCTCTCGCTTTTTGTGAGGAATTGAATCAATCAAACGCTTTAATTTAGGCGGATACGTTAAATATACCAATACCAATGTGAAAAAAAGGATCTGCGATTTATATATACAAAGTATAAAGAATAGTGTTGTTTAATCCATAAGAAATACGAAAATGTGCGACATAGTTCGTTGTTACGAAGATAACTTGCATTTTTCTGCTTACCGAATAGTAACGTTATGCCGTAAGAACTAATGTATCCGAAAGTATTAAGGATCGAATTCCTTAATTATATTATTTTATATAATTTTTCTTTTTTTTAGTGTTGTTTTGTAGTGAAATTTTGAAATTTCACACCAACTTGGCCTGCCCACTAAGATAAGGTTTTTGGTATTAAACTGATGAAATAAGGCTTGTTAATTAAAACATGAAAGAATTATGTAAAAGAGACAGCAAACAGACAGGCAGCGCATCGGTGATACCCCTGGTATTACCGATATCCAAGGACGGCGGTGATACCCGACGTGGCCCGACTGCTCGTTTGCCATCGACGACAATATAAAAAAAAATAATTTGTAATTCCACTTACAATTCCACTCGGTAACACTTAATACATTGATCGTTGAACTGCCTTCATAACTGTGTCGTTACGCGTATGGTATGCTGGCCCTCGATGTGTAATTAAGTCGTGTATGACCTCCGACTTGCCATTTTACCGCCTGCATCAATTACGTGTTGAGTACACGCAGATTTAATTGAGTTAAATGCGGGGCTGACACATCGAATGTAACTGTACTGACGACTTGATTAGATTATTAATTAAAGATGTATTCTTTGCGGATCATTTTAGTGTTTATTTGGTCCATAAATATAAGTTTACGTCAAAGGCATGCGATAAGAAACAAATTTAGCAATAAATGTCAAATTATGGCTATGATTTGTTTTGTCGTTTATAAAGTTCTATAAACCTTAAACTTATTTGATACCTATATTTATTTCGTATATTTGTTTCGATTATAAATAAATATTTATTGCCAGTAATACAATATCTAGTGACCCTAAAATCAGTAACATGGTCAATATATAACTTACTTCTCTAATGATTGCATATTATTTACAAAAAAATACTTACCCTAATGATGGATTTAGTGTATATATAAATTATTTCTATTAATGTACGAAACCATTGCAGCCTAACTGTAGTAAAATTATAAAAAAATCCTATCTACTTCGACCTCTATAAACCTATACTGTCTTTCACGTTAAAAGTACCATCATCATCAGCCTGTGTTAGTCCACTACTGGACTTAGGCCCCCGCTAATGCACGGTTTCTCACTTAGGGGTTTTTAGACCGTATCCCACCACGCTGGTCCATCGCGGGTTGGTGGGCGGACCGACTTTTTCAATGACCGTCCGATGCATGGATTTTTTTACTTTTCAGACAATTGGGTGATCGGCCGAAGTTGTCCTAAAAGTATAGAAATGCATTGTTTTTACCTAATCTCTTGAATCTTTCAGCTGTTTATACAAGAAACTACACTACTTTTATATCCTTATAACTTTCCTTTCTCGTTCGCAGGTCGGCAAAGCGGTCGCCCATCCGGGCGTCGCAAACGAGTATGACAGCACGCAAGAGAAGAAATACTACACTTACTACCAGTGGGTGTGCTTCGTGTTATTCTTCCAGGTAAGTTGTCCCTTAGTTCAGGTATTCAATTGATTACATGTCCTTGTCGAAGGCAGGGCAAATATTTTTGGTATGGCCATTTTGAATTTTGTTGTTCTGACCAATCCTGGCCTGTATCATGATATTTTATTAGGTTAACCTGTTTATTAGTAAATACTGAGACAACCCGTTGCGCATTGGTTAATACACTGACTATTGCGCCAGAGGAACCACGGGAAAAATATTGCGTGATGAACGTAGTGTTTTTCTCGTGTCTGGGTGTCTGTACCTATATTAAATGTATTTATTTACAAAAGAAAAGTAAGTTTATGTATTTATCAGTTATCTGTTTGCCATAGTACAAGCTTAGCTTAGTTTGGGACTAGATGGTGTTGTGTTATTGTTGTAAAATATTTATTACTATTATTATTATTACTGAAACGGTTTATGACGTATGTATTGGTCTAATCATAGTTTCAATGGTGCAATGTGAAAGCACTACCGTGGTCCAAATTGAATGGAACCATTGGTTATGTAATTACTAGGTAACAGTGATGCAATACAGTTGCGAGCGGTTACATTTTCTAGCTCACCAAGAAAAAGTTACGTTTATCGCGAACCTAAATCATCGGAAGTAACAACTAGGTACATCTGAAGTACATCAATTGGGTATTATATACCACCAGGCTTGCCTCTGCAGCGATTATACGCCATGAAACGTGCTTATTTGTATAGAGAAGTCTATCAGTCCATTTAAGAGTGAACAATAGTATCGTGCATAACTAATATATGTTTTTTTTGTATGTTAACACAAGGACCGTTATCACAAACTGTTTTTACAACGGGTGTTCCTCCAGGGCGATGTCTAGGTGCATCACTATTATCGCTTTAAATTCAATTCGTGTTAAACGCCACCAATAGGCCGGTCACCGTTTCTAGGTCGTCCGGAGTCGGCTAACGGTATCCGACGACGCCACTCGTGACGCCGCCCGCGTCGGGGACGCTAATGCGACCCGTTAAAGTAGGCGTTACGCGAGACGAATACGTCGATTTCTGGGGAACAGCTGTTTTTTGGACGGTAAACTGGTCTGAGTCACTCGTTATGTGACACCTGATAGTTTTAATGCACTCGGAGGCTGTTTTAGAACTTTTAATTCTGAATGCTACTGTTTCTTCTTCTTCGTGAAGGATCGTCAGCAGGACAGCATCGGAACTCGGTGACTGTTGCCCAGGACGCGCTGGACGTATAGACTTTGGATATGGCACTCGTAGAGGCTCCTTTCGTGCATCCCAACTTTAATCTCTAAATTAGATATAATTACAATATTGAATTATTGTCAGTTAAAGTCAAATTGCAATCATTGTACTACAGCAATCGACAATATTTTGAAAACATCAGTGGTCTATGTTCATGTATGTTTCATACAATCAAAGCCCCTTATCGAGTGGACCATTAGGATTTTGTTTGACATATTTTAAATTTTCCTTTAAATGTTTGCAATAAATTGACACTATCCCTAAAGCTATTGTGTAGCTCGCTGCATAATGCGTTGTCCATCGCTCCGCTCTTGGTCAATAAACCCAATTGATGTCTGTATTCCAAGCGCGTACCCTTCCGTACGATTGTGTGCGTGCCTGATACTGCATTGGGACAAGTAATTTGTCGACTCTTATTGCTAAAACCGTTCACGTTGTGACAGACAATGGCCGATACAAGTCTGGAAGCATGTACCAGATAGTTGCTGTCACGATTGGAGTTTCGTTTCAATAGCATTTCTTAAAGGAAACGTAGTAAAATATTAAATAATCTGTAGTCTAGTATTGGGCTCTGGTAGCTTTACTAATCTGCGATAGTGGATTGGAATCTGGCGAACAATTTTTTTAGTAACCCCACATTATATCTCGTCCTCTGACTGGTTAAGTCAATATGAGCCGGTATTTAACCTCCAAAAGAGTGATCCGATTCATGCATCTTATAAGCATTTATAAAGTCGATTCTAATAGTTAACCATCTTGAAAATTCGTTATAGAAATTAATGTCCTAGACTTTTAGTTGTGAACATCAGGTGTTGCTTACTCAAAGTAAAATAGTGGAGCTTTAATTTGAGGATTTTCTTTTACCGTCATCTAGACTGTAGTCACTATTACGGGTGTTACAAACTTTAAAGTTTCTCCTAACGAACAAAGTGTAATGATTGCATTAGAAGCTAACTTGGTGTTTGTTTTCGACTTGACAAACACACAATTTGCACGAGTCCTACATGCTATCACGTAAACTGTACAAGTTTATTGTGATTCTGACATTTGCGTAAATCTACATAAATATGCTCACAATTGTGTTTAACATTAACTTAAGTTTATTCTTGTAATACTCGTGTCGTACTTCCATAATTGTTAAACTCATGTTGGAAACCTGTTCTTGTCGATTTCGCAGTTATTTGTCAGTTAATCATTTCTCAAGGGTACATTTTTTTGTCATTACGCATTTTCGTACATGGCCCTCGTTAAAATCATTTTATATTTCATGCTCAAATCAGGGTTCTAGTGCAATATCCTGTTCTTATTATGGAATAAATTTGTTATTAAGATATATAGTTTATAGAGTGTAATATATGTTAATTAGTAGTATACAAACATTAAAGATTTTGAATATAATTAATATTTTACGGTCTGTAGGTAAACTTTTATACTCTTTGTTGTCTCTACTCGTCACAATCGGCGGTCGCAAAGCGGGGCCAGTTATTGATAATCAATATATATTTTTTAAATAAATTACAAATATTCTTTTACCGAAGACATAGGATATTGATGTTTGGCAAACGGATAAAACAGACACTGAAGAATGCCTCACTCATGTACCGGCGTGTTTATTAGGCAGAGCGTTAAAGAAATTGATGTACATACATTTTATTTTCTGTCATTTTATTATCTTTATTATTTTTATTATCTTTATTATAGTTTATACGTTTTGTATGCACATTACATTGTACTTTTTTAAACAAATTGTCATAACACCAAAAAAAAGGTGGAGAATCATAAAACGATTATGGAAATATCTTTTGTAACTCTTATGCAGTATGTTTTAATGAAATGTTTAAAAATTTAATGTGTTTTAAAAAAATATACATCATTAGAAGTAAGTTTGATTGATTACGAAGATTGGTCTGCCTTGCTTAAGTAACATTATCTATCTTCTGTTAATATATTTTTAGGGGGTTGTAGCGTGTTTTTCGATGATACCGCAGTTTTTAACGATTGCCAATAACATTTAATGATCATCAACAAACTTTATTGTCAACAGGCCATAATGTGCTACACACCGAAGTTCCTATGGGACGCCTTCGAAGGTGGTCTTCTACGCACGATTGTGATGGGCCTTAACATTGGCGTCTGCGACCAGGTGGAGAAGGAGAAGAAGAAAGATGCCATCATCGGATACCTGATAAGGCACGAGCGGGTGAGTTTCTTCTTTGTGGAATTTTGCAGATCTGACTTGAATATATGAACCGCTAGCTTCGTTTCGCGGTTCTACCCGCGTAGTGGCTCTCATTTGTATATTTGCTGGATTGTGATTGTAATCATTAAACATTATATATCAATAAGCCCAAGGATTTTTAAGGTTCGACACGGAATATCTTGCCGGCAGTAGATTCTTTTGTAACAGTTTTATTGTATTTCGAAGAAAGTGCATTATATCCTTATGCATTACAGCCTATAAGTTTTGATGATATATAAGCTATGTTATTCTAAGGTTTAATTAAAATCAATCAAGTATTTTTTAAGTGAACTTTCGCATATTAGTATGATTGTAACCGATGGCCACGGAATTAGCGTTAAAGGTTTGTTACTGATGATTCGACAAACGCAATCACATTGTGGCAGTCGAGTTAAACGGTACCTTATTTTAGGCGCCGCTTCATTCTTTTTCACGCTTCACTTTATTTAAGTTAATTTAAAGTCATAATTTGTCTAAACGTCACGTTATTGAAAAATTTAGTGTGGACTTAATTTATTCACTGATTGAGGAGTTCTTACAAATTATTGTAGTCAGCTTCCATTGCCACGTCATCCGTGACATAACGACTGTCTGCTGTTTTGTTTATTTCTACTTTTTTTTCTTTTACGAATGATGTGACGTCAAACCAAATAATTACGGTTGGAAAGTGCTGCGTGTGACTTTCAAATAAAACAAATCGAACAGACATGTGGTACTCGTGTTTATCCTCTAACCCTCTGTAACAGATGATAGAATAGGAATATATTACACTAGCGACCCGCCCGGCTTCGCATGGGTGCAATATTATAATAATAATCTGTAAAATCTATGGAAAAATTTATAAATTTATCAGCGTTTCTCTACAAAATTATGCATGCATTATACATATAAACCTTCCTCTTCAATCACTTAATCTATTGAAAATACCGCATCACAATCCGTCGAGTAGTTTACAATAATTAAGCATACATAGGGATATAGGGACAGAGAAAGCGACTTTGTTTTATACTATATAGTGATAGTGAAACGTAATTTAAAGTTTACTTTACGTAAATCAAATTTTACTATAAATATTAAAATAGGTAACATTATAGCTGTTTGTTTTTATTGTAAAAACCTACTAATACTCAATTCTTGTCATCGTTCTGGTCACATATATCCTTGAGACAAAGATCCTGTTGGTTTTGCCCAATAAGATAATGTCAAATGGAGAAGAGGATGAGAAAGATTGAGCAATTATCTTTTACAACTGGCTATTTTTAACGTGACAACGTCTTATAAATTGGTTCAAGATAAGGAGGCACTGTCGAAAACTGTGTCACAGCGTCGCTCACGTAACGTTCTCCATGAGCAAATATAAAAGGAAGTGAGAACCACGCGTCTCTCTTACTCGTGCGCAGTATGCCTGCTTAAATGAAAGAGTGACAGAGAGGAAGAAAGAGGGGCATGCTTACGGGTTCATGCCTTCCGTCTGTCTTACATTCGACCGTTGAATTTCTTATTGAATGTCTTGAACTGTTATTATTATTTGATACTTCTATCTACTATACGAACGAATATTCACATTACAATCATTCTACCACTAAAAGACGTTGTCACGTATAGCTTTCCCCGTAAACCGATTTTACCGGCAACCAAATTTTTGTCTTTTGAGGCGTATTACATCATGCAGTCATGACAAAAGTCTATTAACGCTTGTAAGGAGAACTCGAAAGAAAGATAATCGATCAAAAAGACGTCATCAGTTGTACAAATTGTAAACTGCACGCAAATTTCTTGCTTATAAAAGTACATTGCATTGTACTGCAATGACTAAAGCGATAATAACTTTTTATTTAAAATGACAATTTACTATCTGCTGTTGACAGTTTAAATTACATAATTTGTCGTTATAATACAAAAGTTAATACTTTGTGTTTACGAGGAATCATGTGTAGTAATGATTTAATAAAAGACTTTACGGACATTATCGCTTTTAATTTGGTTTACAATTTTCCCGACGTTTCAGACACTTTACAGGATACATGACTACCGTGACCATGCATCCTGTAAAATATAAAATTTGCTAGTAATTTCAAACGACCGAATGTAATTTAGAAATAGAATTTTTAAATGATTGTGATCATCATCAGCCTGTGATAGTCCACTGCTGGACTTAGGCTCCCTAATCACCTCTATCCATTAGAGGTTTTTGGACCGTATCCACCACGCTGGTCCAATGCGGGTTGGTGGTGGACCGACTTTACATGCCCATCCGACGCATGGATCATCTTACTTTTCAGACAATTGGGTGACATGGCCCAATTGCCTAACCTAACAATGAACAACAATGAAAATTTGTTGAGTCCGCAGATTCGAACCCGACCTCGGTTTGTAACACGCCTATACCACTAGGCTACGAGGCAGTTGATTGTGATCAGTTCGAAATAACTGTGGGAAGTAGATTTATTATTGCAATAATTACCCATTAGCGACGGTTATTTGCGATTGCCTACTAACCTATTGTTATGTAACCATTTTATTGTATAACGAGGTTACTCTTGCAAATATTTTATCCTCATTTTTTTCGCAGATGATAGTTTTTTCTTCTGTAATTGTCCTTTCCTCAATTACTCTCACGATAATTTGCCTCTTTTAATATTTAATGTAGATATTAAAAACAATACGACGTATTTTTATTGATGTCAAAAGTGTGGTGTTAATCATAATTTGCTATTAAAATGTTCGATCAACAGCATTAAAAGTATAGTTGTAATAATTTAAATTAAATTCTGTGTTTATTTCACATAAAATATAAAACGATGGTCTCGTTCTTTTTAACAATCGGCATGTTTATTAAAGAGGAAGGTATTATATAATAATTAATATTATATATGGTAGAACATCCATAGGGATACTTGAACCGGACATTGTAAGTCCAGACGAACTCTTTTGGCTTCCTCGACCCTTCAAGTTTACTTTACGCTTTAGTACACCGTCTTAGCTTTCATACACACTTTACTTTCTTGCAATAGTAAAAACAGAGATAAAACTAAATATTAACAAAATAATAATAAGGAAACACTTAACGTTCATGGTAACATTACTTTGAGTATGTTTAAATTAACTGCCTCTGTAGCCTAGTGGTAAGGGCGTGTGCTTTAGGAACCGGAGGTTGTGGGTTCGAACCTGCGGGCTCCTCAAAAAAATTTCATTGTTGTTTCCTAGTTGGTTAGGGCAATTTGGGCCGATCACCCAATTGTCTGAAAAGTTAAATGATCTATGCGTAGGATAGGCATGTAAAATGTCGATCCATCCACCAACCGCATTGGGCTAGCGTTGTGGATACGGTCCATTAACCCCCTAAAGGGAGAAGGAGACTGATGATGATGTATAAATTTCATAATTAAGGGTATTAATATATAATTAAGTTAAACTAAATAAACATACTCCGTTCAATAAAAATGTTTGTTGCAAAGGATACAATTATCGTAAGGAAACATTCTCAGCATATAATTTTATATATATATATATATATATAAAATTAAAATAACTCTTGTGAACGTCAAAATACTATAATGAAACCATTCGAATACAATTTGTAATGGACAGGATATTCCATTAGTAATTGATGGAAAAGGATGCACTGTCAAAGCGGTATTTGGTCATGGGAAGTCGATAGTTTTTAGTAGTGTTGTGGGGATATTATGACTGTGTTAAATATCGATAGAAATATGATCGATTAAAATTTTGCTTCGTCAATATCGATACATTGATTTTGTAATTTAGCTTATTTGTATGATTTACCTGTTTGTGTTTAATTAGTCGTTTTTGAGGCTGGTGGGCAGATATTTATCTCTATGTAGTGCGATATTATTTGCAAAATTCCTGTCTATTTGGTCCAAAGTCAAAGTCAAAGTCAAATATCTTTAATCAATATGGAAGCATACACTCATTATTGATGTCAAGATAAATCTACCACCGGTTCGAAATTAGAAGCTCTGACCTAGAAGAACATTGGTAAGAAACTGAATGGATTTTTCCTTTCTTCAATAAATTTTAAAATTTTTACATAAACCTACATTTTACTACTTTGAAAAGGATGCACGTAAAGCGTCATTCGCATGGAAGTGATGTTATCTATCAGTATTAATACAGGAATATATCCCTAATCACTAAACGTTCCTTTACAACTTTTTAAATTTATTTACGATAAAAGCTGAACTTTTCGATTATTTTATTTAGATTAATTCTGATTATTTTGCTGACAGAGGTTCTAGATGTTGATTGTTTAATCATCCTTGTTCTGCAAAACCTTTTTTATATGTGCATATAGTCTATGCCTACTTCCAGATGTCTACTTGAAAACAAACTGAGTTTGAAACCTTTGTTAAAATAACCATTCCGATTGGTCATCTGTAGCAAAACTAATAATCGCGCGATGCTCAGCCAACCAAGCACTTTACGTTTCATCTCTTTTAGTTGCCTTGTTTATAAAAAAATCTTTTTGCATATTTTTTATTATGTTTTTTAACGAATGACTTAAAATTGTGCATAGAAGTATCGTATATAAACTGCCTTTTTAAGCTTTTAATTCAAATAAGTTTTTTAGTTGTGTTTAACACTCTATAACGTGATTTTTCGTTTAGTACGAAGTTTATATACCATATAGTTTCACTTCAAAATATAGTATACAAAAAATCGCGTGAAATTAATAGAAACTGAACACTATGATCTCAGCGAAAATATTGACTGAGTTTTGGGACAAAAGTTAACCTAATTTAAGAATCAGTTCATTTGAATAAGTCACTGACTGAACAAACTATTTTCTACTGGTTTGTACTTTATGAGAAATCACCCTGTATACAGTACCGTTACAAAAAATTCATCGCAAACCTTTGCACGTCTGCGATTCCCTTGGTATATTTGTGCGTGGACCGCCTTTCCGATTCGTACGTGGGTTCGAAGCTGTTCACCGGTGATTCTCTATTAAGTCACACAGTAGCAATTTAAATTATGCATCAAAAAAGTTATATTAAGGCTAAGTAAATGTCACTAAATCTAGTCTAGTCTAGTCTTAATCTTTCCCGATGTCAGAGCGGTTAAAAATTATTACACTGATGTTGGAGAAGGTCTCAAAGATCCCTCCTTAGATATATTGTAATATTTCATAAAATAAAATGTATGTTTATGTGTGTTTGTTTTTTGGGAAATAATGTACATAAATAAAGCAGCACATAACACTCAATAGCTGAACGCATAGCAATCGAATAGGGAGCGAATGTGACGGGTCATATTAACCCAGACCCCAAAACGCCAGGTTCAAATAATAAATGGAAGATTTTCTTTAAATATAAAATAATTAAATTCAGAATTACTAGTAGCTTTTACAAATATATTCTCTTTTATTGTTTTCTTTATAATCTGTAACATTTTCGAATTGGTTCAAAATGTTACAGATTTGCAAAGATGTACAATAATTCTGGTAGTTGGTGCCTTTTTACAGGCGACCGTGGTGCCTATATCAGCCGCAAATCACTTTCCATCAGGTGGCCCGACTGCTGGTCTGCTTGCGTAGCTAATAAAAAATTATTAAAATAACTTATTAAGCGTGCGTCCAGTACTGTAAACCACAGCTAGATTGTGTCGTAAATAATAGTTTCCTTATGGGCCTTAGACATCATTTGTTTATTTGAGACGCAATATTTTCTCTCATGCAATCGGTTGCTTGATGGCCCGATTATTTTTTACGTAAGGCGTGATTCAATTATTATATGTATACTAGCGACCCGCCCCGATCCCGCACGGGTGCGATATCTTTAAAATGTATGGAAATACATATAAATTTATCAGCGTTTTCTCCACTATTATGTATGAGTTATATTTAAAAACCTGACTCTTTAATCACTCTATCTATTATAAAAACCGCATCAAAATCCGTTGCGTATTATAAATATTTAAGCATACATAGGGATATAGGGTCAGAGAAAGTGACTTTGTTATATATACATATAATTCTTAAGTCAATTTTAATCGAGTAGGTTTTTAGTGAAATTCGACACCTTTCGGACGTTACTAAATTAAAGTTTAATAAAGTGTACAAGTACCAAATCTAATTTGGCCTCCTTATATTCTTCACTTTTACATTTTACATAATATACTTTAAAAAATAATGAAATACTTTAGACCAATCGACCGAAGCAAAGTTGCGATATAAAATCTTTATCGTGACGCCTTAAGCGTAAAGCGGGCTTTGGTTTTTTGTGCGCTCGCCAGATATCATTGGGCAAGGTGTTGCGTAACCGCTTTCCTGGACAATGACCCTTCGGATCCAGGGTTGGTTGACTACTAGTCCGCTTTGGTCAGCGGATTATTTCGAAAGGCGATTGGTATATCGAAATACTACAGTGGAGTTCTTACTGAAAAGTGGAAATGTACGATATTTACAGTTCGTCAAGAAGTCAATGTTTAAAAATTCGGCTCTAAGGATTTAGGAAGGGATATAAGACTTATTAAATGATGAACAAAATGGCTTTATCGTTGATATTTTGATATGACTGGCTTTTATATGTCCTAATAAAAGCTTCGTTTTGAAGTTATATACAATTTCCTGCGCATTGTAAACATTTTAATTATTAGGTGCAATAAGGCAATAATCTAGACCTTAATACGTCTAGTATCATTATGGACAACCTTAACATTTTATTCGTATATTTGCAAACGTTATTTGATGTAATTTTACGTAAATTTTAATAAATTTAAAGTTTCATCTTGATTTTTATGATTGGATATAATTTTAAATATCATTCATTCTTTTATAATATACAAAGATTGTTGAATAACAAAATAGCTTGAGCTATATCAAATTTATCGGGCCGATAAAACTTTGAGTTTACGAGCCCTGGCCGGAGATAATTCACGTTTTTACACGCTTCCAACTGAAGCGCTTTATTGGTCATGTATTATCCCGCTAAGGAAAGTGGGAAACCGGCTGTTATGGGATTTCCGCGTATTGATTATTCCCCCGATACTGAGCCATGGGTGTGTCCAGGTTTCCACTGCCGATTTGGTGAAACGGTGCACGCAATGGGCTGGGTCGTGGCATATTGATTCTTTTTCGTTTCGGCTGTTTTGGATTGTGTGCTAAATTATATTGGCTAGTCTTGATAATGCTACATTTGAATTGTAATTTTTTATAAATGTGTTTTGATAATTGTGATAGTAAAACTAAGTTAGCGATTCAAGAAAGGTTGTATGCACTGGCGGTAGGTCCCCTTTTTACAAAGACCGTCTGGGTTGGTACCACCGCGGTGCCTATTTCTGCCGCAGTAGTGCGAAAACACTGCTGTGTTCCGGTTTGTTAGGCACCGTAACCAGCGTATTTACTGGGTAAACAAGACGCCCGACCGCTCGTCTGCCTGCGTAGGCAATAAAAAATGCAATGTTTAGGTGAATTCACGTAATTGTAAATTGGGAGCAAACAGCATCGATTTTAGACGAGAAGCCCAAATTGTTGTGGTAGTACTTATGTCATAGAAGTGTATATAATTGGATCCACTTTTTGGCTGTGCCAAAGATATATTATGGTGTAACAACTACTCGGCTCATTATTTCTCATCCTTTAAGGCATAAATAATATAATAATATATTAATCATTGCTTTGTAGGCAAATAAGCGTTCGCTGCTAGCACCATTTGTGTTTGACTTTCATATTTGTTTACAATCATTCCGAGTCTAAACCGACTACAGGTTTTAGTTCGTGTATAATGTATAATACAGTCGAAATCAGTTTATTGTTAATTATTTAGATTTCGCTTTATATGATAACAACCATCCACGCTTATGAATTTTACAATACATTATATTTTTTCTTCGTTTACCAAATTGTAATACTTATTATATTATACATAGAGTAATATAAGTATTTGCAAAGTACCGATGTCGAATCTATCTAATTATTGCGTGATGCACTTCACCGTTGCCCCTGTAGCCTCGAAGCTTGCCGATAACTTTTTTCATTTGATAGCTGTCGTCAGTCCCATGCTGCTACTAGCTGTTTATCGAGTGAATTGACATGAATGTGGCGTCTAATTATGTCGATTGCCTTCATTGTTGGCACGTTTAACTTTCTGATCGATTTGATCTGTGGTCAAGGGGTCATTGTCGCCTGGTTATCTGCATTACATGTTTACATTATGATTGCGGAGATCAAACGATCCTTTAATATTACTGTTTTACTGAAAACATTATAGGTGAAAGTATACCCGTTATTGTTTGCTGTTACATTAATCCGTGGACAAAATACAATATGTTGTACACGGATTTCAAACGTAGTACTACCAAGAATAATCGAGTATCCGACCACTTTTGTTTTTTATCCATGAAGTTATGCTTCCAGACTCATGTCTTTAGTAAGCTTCATCTAACACAGAGTTCGCGAGAAGCTCCCGTCCCCACGAACTAGGTGGCCCACATTTTTTGCTAAAAATGAAGGCCACACGTACAGAAGGTACGTGAGTTAGGCATTAGTTAATGTCTCCTAAGGATCGTCGACGATCGGTTTACGGACCGGGACGCCGACGGTGTATCCGACCACGCTCGTCCAATGCGGGTTAGTGGTTTGACTGACTTTTCACATGACCATCCGACGCATGGATCATCTTGCTTTTTAGACAATTGGTTAGGATGAACCAGTTGGGTTAGGACAATGTGTGAAACCACAATGAAAACATGTTGGATCCATGCAGGATTCGAACACAAGACCTCCGGTTTCTAAAGCACCATCACTGGGCTGCAGAGACAGTTTAGACGATTAATAATAATAATATTAACCTGAACCCTATACCAAATTTTGTTCGAGTATACGTAATCGTTAGTAATGTGAGGTTAGGTCGTGTAAGGATGATTAGCTGTCAACAAAGGCCCGAATGTATTTTCGCAAAGCCGTCTCGCCGTCTTCAGCGCGTAATCCCCGCTTAGAACGGATGGCCGATCGAGCATCAGTAATTCCTGTACGCCCCTTGTTGTCTACAGCACTTGAGTGATATACGTCTCTGTATATATATAATTATGTGTTATGTTGTTAGTGACGTTAGCCTTTGTTTATGTACAGGTGTTATAGGTGATAACATTTTGTTTTGTTGTCATGAGCATTGATAACTTACTTACAAGTTATTGATGTTGATTTGGTATTTTGCCACATGTATTTTGGTAAGGGCATAAAACTTTTGAGTGAAGTTTTTTTTCACTATTAATAACATGGGATACAAACAGTAAATTACACTCTAAGTGACTTGGCTCAGAATGCGTGATAATATAAATAATTCAAGTCTTATCTGTTTATTTATATTTTCAAATTCTGTAGTTTTTTTTATAACTATTTTTATGTGTTCTTTGTAGATTAGATGAACTTGTTAAAAAAGGTGTATTAAAGGAAGTGAATGACTGCGCTAGCTGCAGCTTACTTTACTTATTTAGCATTTTCAAGGTCTTATCGTTTCGTAATATAAATATACGTGTTACACGTTTTTTAAATGACTTACTGTCGAGTAGCTTTCCAGGAATCAATCGGGAACGCCCTTCTCGAAAGAGTATCCGAAACCCCCTTAAAAGTATCACTTACCACCATGTGTTTCTTCCTTACAAAAGTTGGTTGTTCAACTTTCACTTTTATACCGAATGCAGCAGAATTAAAAACGCTTTGGCAATATAATTTCTTAGAAATCTACTCATTTTACTCGCTTAGCTAACATTTTCGTTCAAGTATTATTTTTTAAACTTTAACGTTATGTATGTACGGTGTGATATTATACTTGTAGTTTTTTTTTGTTGGCTTGGTTTTTTTCGCTTCCGGTTGCGGGAATTATAAGGAAAGGGTAGCGTTTGTCATGCTGAATTGCTTCTGCGTGAATGGTTCTGAATGTGTTATTAGAATATCGTGAGTCAACCAGGATGTGGCGATCATTCCTCGATTTTATTGATAACGAAAAAACCTACAAAACGTTTATTTTAACCATTGATAAGTTTAAAAACGTTATCAAGGACTATTCGTCTTTTAATGGTTTACAAACGAAATATTTATTTTCAGTATCACTCTATTTTTCCCCTTTATGTATTTTATTTATGTATAGCTATTGGCAAAGCTATATGTTTTTATATGTTTTCTTTAGTGGTTACTGTTGCTTCAAGACTCATTGTTTATATAATTTACATATCCGATTTAGTTCTGATTTTATCTAATAATATTGAATCAAATTAATGAATTGGATTTGTTTTATATTTAAAAGTTTATTAAGTTAGATTTTCTGTAATTAACAGTACATTTGAAATAAATTGAATGTAGTTGTAGAGTAATTAGCTAACCTCATGAAATTTCTTTCCGCGTACTTTGAGTTCTTCAATTATGGATTTCAATATGTACCAACGTATAACAAGTTACTTTGAATTTATAATTTATTTTATTTACGAGATTATTATACATATCAAGTCAACTTTCATCCATCTATGATCACGGCAAGTCTGCCGCGTGGATCGTGAACTTATTTTGAGGTCTCGTAACTATATTATTTCTCACAAATATGTACCAGCATATACTTATAACGTGGGATTCGGTCCCAAACCCCCTAATGGATAGGGGGGTAATAGGGCAGGCCTATGTCCAACAGTGGACTATCACACGCTGATGATGATGATGATTTACAAATTCACGCCGACAGAGGCCATGCCTATTTTATTGTACATTGGAATATAGCTCATATCCCACGCTAGGGGGTCGGTACAAAAACGGCCAGGTGTCAACGAAGCGACACAAAGGCACATCTGTCGCTAGTATTCTTCGGGGAGGAATGGCAGGGTCTCGGGCAACGCGTTGAATTGCCGCGAAGGAGCGTGAATGCACTGCGTAGTTTTTGATGTTTAAGTCGATGGAAGTTATTATTGAGCCGAGTTTAGAATTGTTATGATAATAAGACGAACAGCATTATAGTATGGAGGATGTACAATGTTGTAGTGTAGCATGTACAAATAGATCATCTTTGACATTCATCTATCAGCCAATTGAAGTCCACTGCTGAACATAGGCCTCCTCTGGTGATTTCCAGTTCAAATTTAGTCTGGCTAACTATGAACCATACCGGGTTTGAAACGTCGGCTATAATTAAAATATATAATCTTTAAGTAAATGACCAACATGTTAAATGTTGTAAACTTGTTAAATTGAATAAAACTCAGGATTTTTATAAACAAACTGTAATGTGGCTAAGAATTTGCTCGTTGCAGTGGCATTGTGCCGGTGGCCATGTGGTCAGAAGAACTGATGGTCAATAGACCAGTAGGGTTCTAGAGTCGTGGCCGCGTTCGGGAAGACGAAGCGTTGGCCGACCAGGTGGGATGCCGATCTCCGTGCAGTTGCCGGTTCAAGTTGCAAGCGAGTAGCAAGGGATCGACCGTCTTGGCGTTCATTGGAAGAGACCTATGTCCAGTAGACTAAGAAGGGCAGGCGATTATGATGGTTATGGCTAAACGTCAATGAACTTGATTGGTTGTCACTGTAAAAATTCAACAGCTACGCACTATATTGGTAGGACCAACGTATTGGCGTCATTGCAATTTGTCATAACTCTTCATTTTCATAACATACATAACTTTTTCGGTTCTGGTATCTCTGTATCTTAAACCATCTATGAATTTGATCCCTTCTTCCTCAACACGTTCCCTGTACTATGAGGGTTCCGTTTTTATTTTTGTGACCGTTGGGATGTCCGGGATTCGTCCAGTAATGGTTCCAGAAATAGACTAGCTTATGTTAAGTGGGACACTTTTACGGTAGAGGCTTATCCGAGTTTATATTTAACGCTCAACTTTGATTTTAATTTCTTTTTACAAATACGTTGCGACTTGAGAAAAATATCATCATTAAACAAACATTTTTTTCGATTTTTCTAATTAATTTTGTAAGTTTTGATTCTGATTTTGTTTGGATGGATAGGTCTGTCACAGAATTACGGAAAGGTTTTCTAGACATTACGTTGTGAACAACAAATAGAGGGCAAGGTAAGGTATTAAAGAAAATAACTTAAGATTTATCTTTTTAAAAGGCAGACGAAAAGACATATGTTAGCTTGTCTCTACAATGATTAAATTTAACTTAAACCTATTTATTTTTCGATCGACCTACCTGTTAACTTTATGACATCTTCTTTCACCTAGGCATTTTCCCAAGTTACCATGGGGTCGGCTTCTATTCCATCGAACGCACGACCTCCGATTTATAAAGCAAGGACCAATACCGCTAGGCAACGGATGCTTTTAATATTAAGAAGGCAAATAATTTAAGTTAATCTTTATGTAAGAAGAATGCACTTGCATTCTATAATATGTTTATTGTACTCATATACTCAATGTTATCTGAATTTCATCTTATACTCAGATTATCTTATAGCTTTTACTTACCTCATTTCACTAATTCAATCATAACATCGTTTACATTCATAAACGTCGTCGTTCACCGCTCAGTTGCGCTGAATTATTCAGTTATCCCCATCGTATAATTCTCTTGGCTTCGTCCAAACCAACCTTCATTATCGTAACATAAAATTCAAATCTCGCAAAATCGCCTTGAGTTTATGCTATGAGCAGAAAAACATGGACTTAACGAGCACGTGATGACGTCTATTGTAATCCATTGAATTTTGTGAGTAGACCGACTAATCTAGAATCACCTAGAATGTTATAGCATGATAATATAAGCTGCCATATTGCGGTTGTTAAGACCATCTTTGGCAGCTGTTATACGATGTAAGTGCGTTTAAATTTATTGACAACTAATTCACACTTAGAATGCAGTTTACTTTCGCTTTGGGTTGTGTAGGTCAGATGCAAGACGAAGTATCCTATACATACCTACCTACCTATCCTATGTACATCATAAATGTAAATCGCTTAACGTACGAAGTCCTAAGCAACATACAAAGTAAGCAACAATCAGAATCGATCTTATCGGCGAGAGGTATGCCACATACTACTAGACTATACTCACACACTAGCATTAGCTTGACAAATATTTAATAAGACTTTGTAGTTAAAAAATGGTGATAAATTTTTCATCCTCAGTACTCTTAACATAAGGTTAAAACCTAATATTGTATAGATGTATTTTATCAATCTATATATTTTATATACTCGATTAAGCATGCTTATTCGTTATGCCAAAGAATGTGCGATTATCATCGATCCACGCGTAATGTCTGCGAGGTCCCGTTACAGTAGACGGAATGCGGGCCACAATGAGCCGTTCATATTAACTGAAATGAAAGCTCTTGTGCCGTGTAATGTGATAACCCATGGCACTATGGACCGCCTGCGGAGACGTGTCGGAATGTTTGGCCAAACTATTTTTGCGTGTTTGTCATGTTTGTCAAATGTTTGTTGTGCGTACGTGATGGCTGTGTGCCAATTTCATTTATCGATTGGATGATTGCTTCCTTGGTGATGATTGTCAAATATAATGTGTTATTTTGATAGAGTATAAGGATACGCTTGAATGCTGTATGTGAGGTTCGGTAATATCATCATCGTCATCAGCGTGGGTTAGTCCATTGCTGGACAAAGACCTTCTCCATGAGGGTTCTGTTTTTCACAATTTTCTATTAACGGAGACGTTTGCTTAGCAGTAGGTTGTAAAATTATTAAACTATATTGTATTAAAAATTGTATAATTTGGGAAATTCTTGTTTGTTAGTTAAACTTTCCATTGCAATCCGGAATATATATATTGCAATTTTGTTCACAAGGCAAATTTCACATGAAAACAGCAAAAATTACGAGAGTTTTATTAAAAAGAATAAAAAGTAGTACCTGAGTAATATGTTTTACCTTTAGTAGGTAGACTGCCTCCGTAGCCTAGCGGTATTGGCGTGTGCTTTGAAAACCGGAGGTCGTGGGTTCGAATCCTGCGGGGACTCAACAAATTTTCATTGTTGTTTCCTAGTTGGTTAGGACAATTTAGGCCGATCACCCAATTGTCTGAAAAGTAAGATCATCCATGCGTCGGATGGGCATGTAAAAAGTCGGTCCACCCACCAACCCGCATTGGACCTGCGTGGTGGGGTACGTTCCAAACCCCCTAATGGATAGGGGTGTATTAGGGGAGGCCTATGCCCAGCAGTGGACTATCAGAGGCTGATGATGATGATGATGATGATGAGGTCTGTATATAAAATAAATGTTATGTAGTATATGTTGCTAAATTGTCATTATACATTCTTAATGTAATCATTTGCCTGTTCTCTATAAAAGTAACACTCTCGTGTATTTAGAAACAAAAATGCTTCCCAGTCGCGTCACACGTGTTTCACTGTCTGACAATGGTGTGTTTTCAATAATGATTGAAATGAATGGTGGATTTAATACTTCAGAATAAGTATATACCGATATTATGAAGACTAAGAGTATATCTCTAAAAGTACTAGTTTCAATTTTAAATCGCTTAAGCGTTTAGAAGCAATCCAGCAATACAATAAACGCATATTAAAACAAGTCGTATAGCTGCTTCATGCTCTAACAATAATAACGTATAAGATTTCGCAGAAGTAATACAATAAAGCACAAAATAATGCCGTTTATCTGAATGCTATATATATCTAGTATGATCATCATCAGCCTTTGATAGTCCACTGCTGGACATAGGCCTCCCCTAATACACCCCTATCCATTAGGGGGTTTTTGGACCGTATCCCACCACGCTGGTCCAATGCGGGTTGGTGAATAAACCCTACTTTTTACATGCCCATCCGACGCATGGATCATCTTATTTTTCAGACAAATGGGTGATCGGCCCAAATAGCCCTAACCAACTAGGAAACAACAATGAAAATTTGTTGAGTCCCCGCAGGATTCGAACCCACGACCTCCGGATTCTAAAGCACACGCCTTAACACTAGGCTACGGAGGCAGTTCTCTATGCTCTATCTAGTTTGATGTTATTTATTATTTAAGATACATTATTGATGTTTTCATACTATTGCTTTCAGGTAGATTTAGGCCCCGCGGTTGTACTTATCCGGTCGATCCCTGTAAAATAGAGGCGTACAATTAAAATTGTTCCATAAATACGTTTGCGAATAACTTTTTAGATTAAGTATAAAAAAGCAATTTAATATAACTCCTTGATGAATAAATCCTATCGACGACTAATCCTTTTTTGAATCCCACTACCACCCACAGTTTATGACTAAACCGGATGACTAACCACCAGCGACTAGCTCTCCGATATATCACGACATCTTAGAGCAATGGAGTGCCACAGTGCAATGTTATCTTCCGCCGTCGAATCGGCCAATATGGAATGCGCGGTCAGGCGTGCCTTGACCTTTAGACGGCATCGTCCTCTAGGGAATGCAATTGACTGTAGGGTTGATTGTGTAATAATTATAACCTCTATGGTCTAAAATAGGTTGCCTATATGGTCGGGTATAATTGATGAAGATTTAAGAGAAGAAGGTCGCGGGTTCGAAACATTTGTGGTGACTTTGTTACGATTTTTTATTTTCCGGTTTTGTTATTTTTGTTAGGTTTTACGACTGGGACAACTTATAAATGTTACATTGACTGATCGACTATCAAGTTTGCAATAAAAAAGTATAACAAGTGCGTTAGTTAGTTGTTCCTTGCACTTGATTTGATTTACTTGCGGGAAAGGAAGAGATTCTTTAGGAAAAGTTCTTTCGTACATACTACTTGAGCAATTTGAGCATCGCCTGTATTGATTAGTTATGTATGTAGTCTGATTTCCGTTTCTATTATTCCAGACGCACAAACTATACGCTTTGAGATATTGGGGCTGCGAGTTGCTCTGCCTCGTCAACATTATCCTTCAGCTCTGGATGATGGACGCGTTCTTCAATGGAGAGTTCCTTTCGTATGGGACCAGGGTGTTGGGGTACAGTGAGGTGCCGCAGGAACAGAGGTTCGTATATTTAACTAAATTTAAGGGCCACACTTTCTGTATCATGAAAGTAACAGTTTGCGCGAGGCTTTTTGGAAGAATCAGATTTAATTTTTTTTTTGTAAATTTATTGTTTTAGACAAAAGTGGTAAATGACGTGAGTAAATAAATACTGTGATTTAATAGTATGTGGTAACGGCGTAAAATATTAATTCAGCTTAACGAAATTTTAAGGTGCTAGAGAAAATATTAACATTGTGTTAAATTTAATTATTAAAGATTAAATCCTTAAAGATTTCATGAGATGATGGTTTTAACTAAAATGATTACAGGACCTTAACGACCTTTACTGTCAATTGTGTTTAAAATCATCATTTTGTAGTTGCATATTAAAATCAACTATTCGATTCTGACAAAGTCTTTCTAACGTTCCAGGTTCGATCCCATGATCTACGTCTTCCCCCGCGTCACCAAGTGCACATTCCACAAGTTCGGCGCCTCAGGCACGATCCAGACCCATGACAGCCTCTGCATCCTGCCCCTGAACATAGTCAACGAGAAGACGTACATCTTCATCTGGTTCTGGTACATCATACTGGCGGTCATACTCAGTCTGCTGGTGATATACAGGTAGCGCAAACAAATAATTTACTATTTAGACCTATTGTTGTTAGTTTTGTTTTTACAGGAAAGAATTTCTTTACATCTATTCCTGAACCTTTATCACGGGACAAAGATGCATTGCTCCATCTATTTACTCATAGATATGAATATTCGATGAATTTGACACGGACTAGACGCATCTTTTCAATAGTTTTAATTTCTCCATATGTTTAATGAACATTTTTGTTCTTTCCCAGTTAAGAAGGTCAAACATTATGGTGATATGAATGATTAACAAGAAATACCACTATTTAAAATTTATATTGATATTCTTATAGTACTTTTATACGTTCTTTATCCTTCTTAACCTCTTTTTTCCAGGTTGGTGATAATCTTCGTGCCCTCGGTGCGGCCCAGGTTGTTGCACGCTCGCTCGAGGACAATCGCCATGGAAACGGCCGCTCTGCTGTCCCGACGGACGGACGTCGGCGACTGGTGGCTGCTGTACATGCTCGCCAGGAACATGGACCCGATCATATACAGGTGAGTGGTGTAGTGGTAATGTGGATGGAAAGCGAGGTGGTTTGGGTGGGTGATAGGTCGCCTATCATAATAGGCCGTCCTGGCTAGTGTCATCATCAGCCTGTGTTCACTGCTTGACATTGGTCTCATCTAATGCACGCCTTCTCCATTTAGGGGGTTTTTGGATCGTATCACGCTGGATGCGGATTGGTGAGTGTAATATGACAACGATGCCTATTTCTGCCTAAAATCAGTAGTGTGTGAAAACTACTGTTTTTCGATTTGTAGCGCACCGTAGCCAGCGTATTTACTAGGTAAACGAAACTTAACATCCTGATTCACGGTAGGCAGCGCGATAATGATACCCCTGGTATTAGCCGATGTCTTATAAGCATCAGTGAAAACTTTCCATCAGGTGGCTCGATTGTTCGTCTGCCATTTATTTCAATTCATCATCAGCCTGTCCATTCATATATTATGATTGTCCACTGCTGGACAAAGGCCTCCCCTAATACACTTCTATCCATTAGGCGGTTTTGGACCGTATCCCACCACGCTGGTGCAATGCTGGTTGGTGGATAAACCCTACTTTTTACATGCTCATCCGACGCACGGATCATCTTACTTTTCGGATCATTGGGTAATCGGCCCCAATTGCCCTAACCAACTAGGGAATGACAATGAAAATATGTTGTATCACCGCAGAACCCACGACGTCCGTTTTCTAAATTACCCGGTTTCTAAAGCACACGCCCTTATCACTAGGCTACGGAGGCGGTTAATAAGTAATCAATTGGCGTTTCAGGGAACTGGTCGCCGAGCTGGTGAAACGAATGGGGGAGAAACCCGGGCCGCGGGCGTGACCTTCGCCCCACCAGCGCCCCACCGTCGACAAGCCCATAGCCGTGGTGGGGGTCTGACACGCCATTCCAATACCGCCTCTATGGTGTTAGCAGTAAGTGTCAGTTTCCTGCATCGAGTGGTAATTGTGGAAGGCTAGAGGACTTTCGGATATTGTTTATGGTTTATTAATTATATGGGCTGTATGTTGGTCAGGATTCAAGCTATGATGTTGATTGGGTTATGTTACAGGCCGTAGAGGATAGATCAGTTGTGTATGTTCGTTCTAGTAGATAAAATGTCGTAAAAAGAAATCTATGGCAACTTTATATTGAGTACAGTCTATTGTCTATGTATCTATAGACTAATTGAAAGGCGCACCTTTCCACCATAGACAATTTACGGTATTAAAAAAAAACGGATAAGGTTTCAGACATTTTTGTTGTTAATGGTTGATAAAATTAGTATTTTTTTCCTCTGATATACAGCTGAGAGAAAATTATATGTAAAAATATTGTATGTGACCGGCAGCTAACTGACTTCGGTTTTTATCTAAAGTTACTTCGATTCATGATAGTTTATTAGTTAATCCAACTTGAAATTGTCCTGACAAGAAAAAATGTTAATAGTGTTCAATAATATTTATAAATAACGATTGAAAAACCTCTATCTTCCATCCACGTTAGTTTCACAGATTATGTGTGTGTATATATGTTAATAAAAGAAAAGGTGTAAGAGAAAAAATATGTATGGACATATCGTTAAGCCGATGCTTGTTTATTATCACCTTTATCTCCATACGTTTAAAGTTCATTTCGTCGAATGTACAAAGATTTTCGCATGTGGCCTGCTCAAACGATGTTTTACTCATAGACTGTTTATATGACCAGACTCAATGACAATACTATGAAAGTTTTCGATGTATCTGTAGTTAATTTTTAAGTTTAATTAAGCCTATTCGATACATGTATGACTTTTTAATACAAGACAAGACTCTAGAAGCGAGTTTGTTTGCGTTATTAAATAGTGGACCGTGGATCCGTATGAAATTTTAATTAGTTTTCTAATGTAATTGTGAATCGATTATAAACGAGTTAATTTAAAAAACGCCCATAACAATTTATATTTCGTTCAGCTAATATTAAACATTTTATTTCATAACAGAAACTATTCGTAAATATATTTTATGTAATAGCTTTTAGCTATATTTTGATTGAAAGAAACTGGCGTCATGGTGGCAGGGTTGAATATATAACCGAAAATTTATAAATGATATATATATCTACTCAACTTGTCTCCCCTCAACCCCTCTTGTGGGTGGAATTTTGTAAAATAAATAATAAATTCTTAGCTGACCTCTACTCAGCAAAGGAATGTTCCTACCAATTCAAATCGCTACGCCTTTTGGTTCCAGAGTTATCGTGATGAGTTAATATATAGGTGGGAATCTCTTTTATATATAAAGATAAACATCTTGAAAAAGGGGGATGATTCAACGATCGTAATGACAAAACTGTTTATACAAAGCCTTTCTATTTAGCCCTAACTTTTAGCTTTAAGACGGTGTATAATACACGCAACAAAACTCGATATTATTCCTAAACTAGTTGCCATAAGGTCGAATATTGTTTGATTTATATAACAGTTTATTATTAGAGATTCAATAGATATAATGTACCGCGTATACAATTAGTGAATCAGTTATTTCAAAGTTGATTATCAAGTGACGTCAGCAAATTAACTAAAGCATTTATTTATTTTACCGTATTTAATAATATGGGCCGTTGCCTATGGCTTCGTCAAAAATACTTGTATCTTTATCGTATGAGCAAAGAAAATTTTGTATTAACAAAGTCACTTATGAAACAACTTATGATACAAATTTATAACTTTCTTTCACTATATATTTTAATATTTTTTATTTGTTAGATTCCTATATCCTAGACAATTTGTCTTCAATATTGTTTTGCTCCTGTGTTTTCTTCTCAATTTATAACTTCTTATGGACAGAAAGCGTTTTTCGTTTTAATTTTATGTAACAATTCAATCTATTACTGTAACTAAAACTAGTTTCAAATTTAATTCATAGATGGCGTTGTTTAAGTCTGTTCTATCAAAAGGTTGTATTTTATATTTAATGCGCGTTAAGTTGTTTCTATGCGGTGTTTTGTATTTTTTTTATATTATCATAATATTTTTCCAAATTCATACAGATAAGTAATTTTCCACGAACTGAGCGTGACACAAAATCTGTAAATGGTATTTTAACTGTTGTTTATAAGCAGGTGTTTTTTTTAAATATTTTTACCAACAGTGCCAAGATTGTATCTTTATAGATCTGAACTTTGATATGTATTGATTTTTTTAATGTTAGTAGTCTGTCTGTCTGTGTGTTTTATGAACTTTATTTGTACACGGTTTACATAATCTTTTTGAGGCAAGTTTTTTATTGAGCACAAAATTTTTATGATAACTCCGATAGCTATACGGGCAACACTGTTGGAATGTTAAGATTAATTTTATTGTCAATGGCGATATAACATAGTAGAAAAACAATGTAATCTACGATTCTCGAAGAAGGGACAGATCTGAAGCCATTTTTTATATTCATATTTTTAAATATGTTGCGATAAAATAAATATTAATGAAATTTGAGTTAAAGATTTAACAATTCGGCTCCATTTTTGGAATTTAATGACTGATCTGTAATAGATAGACTCTCAAATCGCCTTATTCTCTTAGTATTTGGCACTTTTTGCCGCGTTTTTACGTATTTACTTGCTGTATTGTTTTTGAAATATTTGTAATGTATGTCAAATTGACTATTGTTTGGGTAATGGTCTTATGATTCAATTGGCTAATAAGAAAAACGCACTTTTGAGTTGTATTACTAATATTTATATGTTAGTTGAACATATTACTAGATGCCATGTGCGTCAATTTTTTATAAATCAAGCATATTTTGCGACAACAAAATTATGATTATTTTAAATGTTTATATGTATACATAATTGACACCTCATTATTATTCATAAAATATTAGTGTATTTTGTTTTATTGAATTGCGCAGTTCGATCAGATATTGTGTTAGTATCATTTACATACATATACGTCCATGCCCATTTCATATATTAAGTATGTTATGAATCATTCCGCATTTATTCAATATTTGTCCAATTTGTACATGAAAAAAGACGTTTTATTTAGTAGCGATATAAACTTTATGCGGTTAATCTGTTTGTGCATTTTACCTACTATGTGAAGATATAATTGGAGAAGGACAAACTTTATATTACTTTCAGTGAAAAAAAGCGAACGAAAATAATTATTATCAATAACTACCGCTACAAATCATACATGTCGCTCGAAAATAGTTTTTTCTATATATATGTGATTAATAAAATGTTTTGTAACCTTCAAGAATCTCGACATCCTATGCTTTTTGAGTTTTAAATGTGATGTACAAAATTAAAATGAATATATTCCGATATATTACTATAGATGATTTTGCATTTATAATTTTATCATTTGTATCAAAATGTAGGATCGAAGGAAATTATTAAGGAGTATGTGTACTCCTCTGACTTGTAACTTGTGTTTTATTTTTACTTTATATTTAATCATTTATTTTGTAGACGTAGTGAGAAATAATTTTTCTTCGAGAAAAAATCGGAATCTTTATCGGGATACAATGTACTGTCAATGAAAGATCGTATTAAATGAGTGACATTTTCATATCCATTAATATGAATCATTATTGTTCACTTCAAATGTCAAAATGAATGACGTTGTATAATATAGAGATGCAAAGGTACAGAAGCTATTGAATATAGCACGATAAATGCTAACTTTTTCGAGGAATTACGAAGGAAAATCTTTTCTCACTATCCACACACCGATGGCCACATTTTATTTAACATGTTTTAGAAAATTCTGTTCGAGTACCTTAATTGTATGCCTTTCCGTATATGTTATTGGTAAATTGATATAGTATGTTTTAGCATGAGCTTATGATTTATTCTCGTAAGACTTATTGTCTAGTGTTCAAATTGGCCTCTTTTTTGGCCAATCGTGGGGTTTTTATACGATTCTTTATCGATTCATAATTGACTCGTTGTTCGACTTAGTACTTGTTAAGTTTGTATCGCGTGTTGCCATTTTATTATGCAATGTTTGCGTGGTCCGATTATCGACTGTTGTCAGATGTAACCTTAAAATATCCAGTCGTTTTGGGTTTTTATAATTTCGTATTAGTATTTTAGTTAAATACTATTTACTTAACTCTATAGATTAAGAAACAATGCATTCAACATGTGACAGCCAAGTCGGGGCTTCCTTTCGGGGGACCCTTGGTGCATTAAGTCACTCCGTGACGTGAGAACGCTCCTGTAGCAACGGGCCCCTCACACCCGAAAATTTACTATTTGACAATAATCCAGGATAATAATTATCGATCTATTCTAGTATGCAGCAAAGACGTAGTAGATTTACATATTAACAGTATCTTTTTATAGAATTCATTGTCAATTATGGTTTCACATCCATATTATGACGAATGATAATCTTTCCACGCAAGCGAATCATCTCACATTCATTTCTAGAATTAACGTCCCTTTTTCGGGCGACTATGGTGCGTTATGGACTTAGTGTAAAATGTGTTTTCATTAAAATATCTTTGAATAAAAGATAACGTATAAAAAGACGGTCAGTGTTCAGAACGAAATCTTTTTAAGATTTAGTGTTGTGACGTATATAAAGTTGCATTTATTGCGTATCGATAAATGTTTTTGTATTATCGTAATTTCCTACGCAAAGTATTGAAGCCAATGCGACCCGAATTCTGTGAATTATTGCATTGCGTTTTCGCTTTGCGCAGATTTATTATGTTGTTAGAAATTAACCCAATTTCATATTTAAATGGCGGCAAGGTCCATGTTTTTCTCTCGTGCGTCACGTGTCGCTCGTAAATCATGGTTGAAAATGTTAACATCAGTACGATGTTCTACAAATTGTTTTTAAGATGGATAAAAATAACTTTTTGGATTATTTAGTTACAATTTCGAATTTGGAACCCTTTTTATTTGGTTAAGGTGTGTTTGGCCTTTAAGCATTTAATTGTCTATGTAAGAATGATGATTTTTTTTTTAATTTTGTTTTATTTTTAAATTCAAACGACTTTTACATGGAGTCGTTTTATAAGTTGCCAGCATTGAATTTATGATAAAATTATTTTTTACAGCCATTTTATACTTTTCAGACCTACATTTTAAGGTTAGGTGAATTCTGTATCTTTATTTTATGTAAGAGAGGTTATTGTCAATTGCTCGTATAGTATTTATATTTAAATGATGATGATATTTTCGTGTTTTACGTAAGTGATTGAGTTAAAAGTGAATTATACCATTATAATTTTATTCTGTCGTTTCATTGCGTCTTTCAAGATGCTCCCGTCTACTTCCTCTTTTTACAGGGATCGACTCCAAAACCTTTACGGTCCTCATCATTTCAACGACAAAGCAAGTATGTAAGATCCCGAAGTGATTTGTGGTATACACAAGAAGTATATTAGGATTAACAAAGTTTAAATAAATTCGGTAACAACACAGTAACGCCCCTTATGCTAGTGGTGATAGGCGTTGCTTAGAAACTGCAGGTCGGGTTCGAACCTGCGGACTCAACATAATTTCAAGTTGTTTCCTAGTTAGTGTTAAGGCTACTTCATCGGCACGATCACCCAATTGACTGGAAAGTAAGATGGTCCATGCGCGGATGGGCATGTAAAAGTCGGTCCACCCACCAACCAGCATTGAACCAGCGTGGTGGATACGGTCCGAAAATCCTAATGGATGGAGTGATTAGGAGCCATAGTCCAGCGTGACTATCACAGGCGATGATGATGATAAAACACAATGTAGGAAACATTGCGTTTGATTAAGCAATAGGTCGTTTCAAAAGTAAACCACGGTAAACCAACAGGCGCTACAGCATTGTACAACAGTCAACCAAAAAGTTTGCGATGGTGTATTTTTTGTCACTTAAAGATTAACCACAATAGCCATTTTTATTTACTTTATAATTTAATTAGGTTTACAGACTGGGCAGGTATATTTAGTACCAGCATTGCACCCGCGCGCTGCCGTGCACTGGCACCAAATAAATTATTAATAGTTCTACAAAATTTGAGTAAAATCAATCTCCGTTCAGACTCTATTGTTGTGTTATTAGTACAAACTGCCTCCATAGCCTAGTGGTAAGAACGTGTGTTTTAGAAACCGGAGGCCGTGTTCGAGTCCTGCGGGGACATAACAAAGTTTCATTGTTGTTTCCTAGTCGGTTAGGGCAATTTGGGCCGATCGACCAATTGTTTGAAAAGTAAGATGATCCATGCGTCGGATGGTTGTGGAAAAATTCGGTCCACCCACCAACCTGCAATGGACCAGCGTGATAAGGTACGGTCCAAAAACCCCCTAATGGAGAAGGCCTCCCCTACTGGTCTGGCAGTGGACTAACACGGGCTGATGATGTGCTGATGAGATAATGTAATTGGTACAGTGTATAGTGTTATTCACCACCTAAACCTATTTTAATCGGACAAGTAGATTCCTAACTGCTGTACAAAAGCCTATATATACAAAAATTTTATTTACTTCTCATACGATTTTGTTATCATTACTGAAAATTTTCCCGTGTGTTTTAGGTACAGTCATCCCATACATTTATTGTTCCCTTATAATGTCATCAACTGCCTTTCGTGTAGTAATCGGCATATAATGATAATTTCGCCAATATAAGAGAGTGCTTGCATATTAAACTATTGCTCATAGAAAAAAAAAGTTTTAACTGTGATGATCGTTTAATATTTTTTTATATTGTGTTTGTTTTGAAAGATATTTACCTTCCATACAATTTGAGAGTGCGTCTCTACCTTTTTGTAACTTTAAGAAATTCTTGTAACATTAAAGGACGGAGCGTTACAAATTAGATTAAGATTTATAAAAATTCGTAATTAAAGAAATATTAAAATTTCGTATAGTTTACAGTAAAATTTGAAAAGGGTCTTACTTATATTTTTAAATGGGATGTACTAGCTGTTTTTGTTTCTATCTTAATTAGTGAGGTATGTCACAAGTAAGATTCAAGCGACAAATGTAAATTTTGGTAATACCTACACAGACTCAACTACTCGTCAAATATCCGTTAAGTGTCCATAGATTATAGCAGTGATAGCATACGACTTAACGGTGGAAAACAAGAATTGAGTATTATGATATTTACTTATTTTAGTCGTCATTGGGTTAGCTTCTAATCCATCCAAATTTACCTTAACAACAAATTTATTTACAGCAAGTGACAACGCTCAACAACCCAAAAGGTGAACTATATTCAATAGTTGTCAGTAATTTTGAAGGTGCTGAGGAACTGCCAAAGATGCTGATGATGATATGACGTATGAATCACTTTATTTTCTGATAATGGGACATAGGTTCAAATTGTCGTTACCAACCAGAAAACAAAAATGGCACAGTTGTTTTTCTACAAGATATGAACCCGACTTCCGATTTGTAAAGCATGGGCCAATACCATTAGGCTACGGAGGCAGTTACTATGTATTTTCTTATATACCTTGAACATGTATACAAGTAATAAAATTGGAATGTCTGTTGTAACACTAAAATAATCCTTGTTAAATGATTACATATTACCGAAACATATCACAAAACAATTTTTTTTAAATCTTTGTCTCTTTGTTTTTACCAATCTTTGGAATGGCTGGTCTGATGACGAGGCTTTCTAGAGAAGATAGTGGATGTTACTGTAAGATAGTGGATGTCACTTAGGGTATTATTTTCTTACACAATATTTTATTCGACGATCGCACGCAACAGTTCACCTTTGCAACAACCTTCTGTTATTAATAAACCTTTACATATAGAACAATAAATATTATGCAACCCAGATCGATCACAGAGAATTGGGACAATCGCAACCGTCCCGCATTATACGATCGATAAACTAAATTAAATCTAAATTTAACGTCATCTGTCGCGTCCAAGATTTTAACGCGCATCTGTGATTTATTATAGGCCTAACGGGAAAAAGCAGCAACAAATCAATCAATATTAATCGTTAACACAGTTTTAAAATAAAATATAGCTTTCGCGATGTGTTTATGATTAAATTTGTGCTTATTAAAGCTTTTTGTATACCAATGACACACTTATTTGTCATTGTATATATTTATGACAACATAGTCACGAATACTAGAATAATAGATGTACATAAACAGGTAGAATAGTTGACGACTGATACAATGGCTTTACCAGGAAATAGAGATTTAAAGTTATTTGGACTATTAATTTATTTATTACTAACTCTGGAATACGATTGCAGGTACCTGCAATACTTGTAGACCTACGTCTATTAGTTTTTAATCAGAAACAATGATTTTTATAGTTATTAACGGTGTTTGCTAGAAAGGGGTTTAAAAGCTTGAATGATTCCTTTTAAAATGTGTTTTTAACACCCTGCTACTCGGTAAGAGTAGAAATCATAAATAATAAAAAACATTATTTAAAATAAGTATACAAAAATTTTTCTATCTACAACGGAGATATTGTATAGGACTAGACAATGCAAATACAATATGTACTTCCTCTTCCTTCACTATTATCATATGATAAGACCGCCGTAATATGGACTTTCCTTGCCCATAGACAAAAAATAACACTGAAAGCTGTTGAGTCATCCATCATCATCATTGTCAGCCTGTGATAGTCCACTGCTGGACACAATCCCCGAATGCACGCCACCGCTTCCGGTCTTCGGCTGTTCTCTGACCGTGCAAGGAATTGTTTTAATGTTCTCTACACACATTACTCTTCATAAACGGACTTATATATTTCTTAATTTTCGATCCGGGTTTTACATACCATAGTAAACGAGTAGACTCAACTTCAGTAATGTTGATTGTTAATGTTATACACTAACTCAAGCAAGTTATTATGTTTCATAGTTATGCAGTGTTAATATTTTGCCGCATGCATTCGCGGTCGCAAAATGGCTTTGTTCCGCCGCCTCATTACGCGCGCAGACGGCGAAGTGACAAGAGCTTGTACAATCTGTATCCGACTCGCTGGATTGGCGCGCTTTAGCGTGTTTTGGCGCGAACGGGCGTTCGTCAACTTTGACGTTTGAAATGAAACTGCTTTGCTTTGAGTTGCGCTCTGATTAATAGACACGTCATAAACTTTGAGTGCCTTTTGAATATGAGCGGTTAATTATAGATTACGTGAACGATTCTAGTGTTCCGATCCATGCATATCATTGAAATGTAGCGTATTTTCATTATGTAACAGGCACTTTATAAATATACGCTATAGTTCCAACATATACACTGCATAACTGCGAGACATTACGTGCTTGAGATTATTTGATTTTTGGGCAATTGATAATGAGTATCTGTAAACAAAAAAGTATTGTATATAATTTCAGATAGTTGGTTTAGAAGCCAATTAACAACGTAACTAAAAAAAGCCATCTTTTAGGTAGAATCTTTGAAGAAAGAAGTGCTACTGCAATGCCTATATTCGTCGCAAGGCTTTTAGTATATAAATACTACTGTCTTTGGGTTAAGGATACGAGAGTCAGTCAATTACTGCGTGAACGAGACATAACATTTGTATTATTATTCCGCTTTCTTCACTGTTGTTCATGCACCCGTAGATTTCTCTGACATACCTAAAGGTTGGCTTGAAGATAATGCCTGAGGCATCAAGTCCGCCTTTTGTACCATTTGCGCAAAAAGTTTAAATAAATATAAACTTTTGACCCAGACAACTTGGTAATGTCAACCAGCTGCCTACGTAACCTGCTAGCCGTAGTTCTTCAGGCAAATTTTGCTCATGAACGCACACTGCCTCCGTAGCCTAGTGGTATGGACGTATGTTTTAGAAAATGGAGGTCGTGGTTTGAATCCTACGGGGACTCAACAAATGTTCGTTGTTGTTTCCTAGTTGGTTATGGCAATTTGGGATGATCACCCAATTTGTCTGAAAAGTAAGATGATCGATGGGCATGTAAAAGTCGGTCCACCCACCAACTCCCATTGGACCAGCGTGGTAGGATACGGGCCAATAGCAGAGAGTAAGCAGAGAATTTACACAGGCTGATGATGATGATGAACGTTATTATGAGTTACGTTAAATCGATCGCGTTAGGCTTGGGCAATTATTACAAAAAGAGTATTTTCGCAATTTTTTACAATAATGTACAACGTACAGTGTTGAAAGTAGTCTACTGAACAATCTTACCATTAATTTGCTGTGGGTAAAATGAAATCCGTAATTAGTTTCCATTATTTATTCGATACTTTCCATGATAATTTTCTTGGTTTTTTATTTAACATTGCCCTCACTAGAGTATTTATATTTTTGGCACGGTATTTGGCGTCGTTGACTACCATACAGTACTGATTATTGCAATCTATTGCATATTGCTGGCTCATATAGTTTCTTTGGTGATATATGTATTGATCCGACAGCTGCTTACGTACGTTCTGTTCGAAAACTCCCAATGATAATTTTGTCTTATTCAATTACTTAAACACGAAGTTATTGCATTAAACGGTACATATTTTCAGTAGAGTTTTCTCCGAAACGTATTTAGAACCATCTTGAAGATTTTAGGTGTCAAACACAAACTTTCGGAATATCTAGAGAAGTAGAAAAACACTAATGCCTATAAAACTATTTTTTTACAATACAATGTTGCGTGAAACGAAACGGTTTTTAAATTTTCTTTGTAATACTCAATGGTTCGCTACAACAGCGCTTGCGTTAAAACAATTTGCCAAAATAACTGGTCTAATTCCCTTACGACACTAAAATTGACACCTAAAAGTGGAAACCATAGATTACACCAGATGTCTATGATACAATGTGAACTTAAGCGAAACAATATTGCACTTAACTAGTACCGTTTAAGTAGTTATAGACAAACAACCTTTTTACATTTACAATATCGTCTACTAATAATAAACACAACAGTTTTAACAATTTCGTATGATCTAACACGAGGTAAGGAATTAGTCACAACTAAGTTTCTGCCCGTAAACGATTCGCAACGTAGAAAACGGTCGAATAATACCAATACATTATCACTAGTAAGTTAGGAAAATTGAGTTTCTTTATAACTTAACAGTGGCAAGGAAATATAAAAGATACTTTAAATACAACAACTAAGCAAGAAGATGAACACTTTTAAAATCTCGGAACCAGTCTATTAGAGACAGGTACGCGTTATTACAAACAAAGCACATTAGACCTCGAAGCCTCCTTCAAACAGCACAAAGAAAACGAGAAACTGATAAACGTAATACAAAATCTAATGGCAGATATAATGATTTAACAACAACGAAATGCAGCTTTAAATACTTGTCCGAAAACTTAGTCGCTCACTTAAATATTCTTTAAATTTAATGTACAAATGTCTTTTGGCCCGCAAAAGGTTATAACGCCCTTTTGAAATATCCACCTAGGAAGACGTTATTTGGCTTTTTCCGATGGTCAAATCCAATAGAACATTCTCTCACTTATCATTATTATTCCTATACAATAGTAATTAACACATTAATTAATTATTGCTTCAATTTCGTTCTTGGTCTATCAAATCCATGGCGGGTGAGTTATCGTGTAAAAGATAAGTTGTGTGCTATCCATGTGCTTACCTTCGATTATTAGCTAGAATAGAAAGAAATAAAGCGGTCTCGACAAACAGTTACTACGAGCAGCGAAACTATGAGTAAAATACTTCTAAAAGATGAACACTAGTTAACTATAACGGTATCGCCGTCACTGTCGACTTTAGATAGGGCTTCGATTAGATTCGTCCTGAGATCACGTTCTTATAGTTTAAGTACAATCTATTATTGCGTGTTTCGAATTGCACTGTTAAGATTACATTAGAGGCGAGTGAGTCCTTTTGCACACCACAATAATTGTCCGGAGCGGGCGCGGAGTGCCACAAGGTAGCGCGGCGGTCCACTTTTGTTCCCTCGGTGCGCGAACACGAACGGCCTGGCGAAGCGGCCTCAACTCCTAGAGGGCTGGGGGCGCTTCAGACGGGCGGGTCCATGTGGCGCTGCAGCGACGTCAGTCAGGTGTGGAACACCCACCCGGGGATCGGAGGTCACGCGTCCGGCACGCCGTGGATGTGGTGCTGGTAGTTGTGGTTCAGCTTGTTGGCGAACTCGTGCATTATGTCCCTGAATATGACCGAGTCGAGATTCTCGCCGAGTATGTACAGCAGGTACCAGTCGCCCATCTTGCTCCGCCTGACGATCGTGTCCACGTTGTCCCTTCGCACTAGGCGGAAGCGCATTCGCATCATGTAGACGCGCATCCGCGGTGAGAAGATGATCACCAGCCGGTAGACGAGCGTGATGAAGGTTAGGATGCCGAGGATGACGAACCAGAACCATAGGAACACGTAGATCTTCTCGTTGACCACGTTCAGGGGCAGTATGCACAGTGCGTCGTGCCTCTCCACCTCGCCGGACGAGCCGAACTTGTTGAACAGCGTGCACTTCACCATCCTGCAAATTATTGCGCAATCTAAGCATATCATCCTGAATAGTGTATATAGTATATATTGCATGTATTATCGTGAATATAAATTACAGTTTGGTAAGTTATAAAATGCTTGTTTACTGTTCTCTATAACCGAAGGAAAGAGTAAATGAGACCGGTTCTTTATTGTGAGAATTGATATTAAGTTTTTGTACAACCAAATAAATTTATAGGGGTTTGTTTATGCGTTGGCCATTTTATTTTCTTACGACGGTAATTTCTTAACTTGTGCAGGTTTGTCAATTGTTTTCGACTACAAAGAGGGCTGATACTAAACATTTCTACAACATTGATCCTCAGTACGATTAATCCTCAATGTTGATGTTATTAAACTAGTGCAGTCTCTAAACATTACGATTTATTACGTGATTTAATCAGGTTAATTAAATATGTGAAACGGCGAACTTGTTTGAGTGCTGCGATATTAATATAACCGCAAGCAGACGCGGTTGTTGCATGCGGTATTCACACACTGCATTTAAGTGACAGATTGCGAATAAAGCATGCCTTTACGTCATCTGAGAATGTTCTGTTTTGCATTTCGACAAGATTTATTTAAAGTGAATGATAAAATATATTTATATATTTGAGTTATGAATAAAGCAAGTGACCAATCGATAGTCATTTGACTAATGTTTAAATATAGTTTGATACTTGGTATCATTGGCTAGTTTAGTGTTTATGGCGTTTTTATGCGTCTTGTTCGGATGAGATTTTATGCTTTTCATAGAGCGAAGTTTGAATAATAATGTCGATCTGATTAAGTTTAATTGTATATGAAATATTTTAATTCTGCTTAAATTGCTATAAAGTGAAAATTGAATAGTGTAAGAACTCCAATCAATGTTTGTACCGTATGGTAGCCATTGTGGCGTTCTTATTGCTACATCTAAGCTATCGGAAATACTAAATCAATATATACATTGTAACCCATAAAAACGCAGTTTTGTCGACAATAAATTAATAAGAACTCTAGATGTTCGAGCTTCGCCGCTTTTGTTTCGGTTAAGTAATTTTAGGTTTTACTTTGACTGAAATTCAAAGGAAGAAGTTTCAATAACGTTTATTCTCAGACTATAATCAAAGCGTTTCTGACGATTTTACTAGCATTTTCACGCATTTATTCTTGCAGATTTAGCTTGCCGCTATGCTTTTGTTTTCTTTGCAATTATCCAGTCAATTGGTGTAATGAGAAATTACAGCATCATAGTGATAAAAAATGGGCATGTAAAAAAAAAGGTCCACCCACCAACCCGTATTGGACCAGCGTGATGGGATACGGTCCAAAACCCCCTAATGCATAGGGGTGTATTAGGTGGGGCTATGTCCAGCAGTGGACTATCACAGGCTGATGATGATGATGAGTGATAAATAGGAATGTGAATGGATATGTTACCTTGGAAATATATAAATCATGGGGTCCACGCGGTCCTCCTGGTCCGACTCCATGTACGCGATCACCTTCAGCCCGAAGGTCATGAACTCGCCGTCGAAGAAGCGGTTCATGAGGAACATTTGCCCTGGAAACAAACATCATTGTGTATCGATCGTATTGAAAACATAGTGTCATATTTTAAAATAGATTCTAGAGCCATAATGTATACAAAATCAGAGACAACCTATTTGATAGATTGTACAGTGAAAGTTAAACGGTATTTTAAATATTTATATCACTTGACTGCTCATTATACTACTTTGTTGCAATACTTTTGGTTAATCTCTGGTCAACATTTTGTTGAATGTAGTCAGAAGTACACGGAACAGCCTTGTGCTTTTAACGTCAATAATATTTCTTTCCGTAAGGATTCTACGAAGACACTTTATACTTGTTAGCGGTTCTTACTTCATAGCGGTATAAATAAAAGGCAGTGGTAAACACGCAGTGTAAAAAGAGTGGTAAAACCTTTTATTTCAGCCTTTACTCTTAGCCTTACCTATTTTATTTTATAGTCCAATCAACTGTCATAATTATATAGTCATATCCGATAATACACCCATTTAAATAATTATTTATTACCACGAGTTTACTTTTATTTAAGTGTGTTAGTCTTTCTTTGGATCATTGCGAGAACATTCATATGATGGTTAATAACATGCTTACCCATAGTTATTGCCCTTTCAACCAGAACATAATTTTTATGTTCATTCTCTTTTCTATTTAGTGGAAACCTACCACTAATAATCCTTTATGTAAATACATGGTATTTTATAAATATACCATGTGTTTTTATAAGTTAATGGTGAGGCTATAGTGAATTTAAATTTTATATACAAAATTATGGAATTATTATGGTAGCCTAGTGGTATAGGCATGTGATTTAGAAAAGGAGGTCGTGGGTTCGAATCCTGCAGGAACTCAACAAATTTTCATTGTTAATTCCTAGTTGCTTAGGGCAGTTTGAGCCGATCACCGAATTATCTGAAAAGGAAGCTGACCCATGCGTCGGATCGGCGTGTAAAAATTCGGTCCACCCACTAACCCGCATTTGACCAGCGTGGTGGGATACGGTCCAAGACCCCTAATGGACAGGGGTGTATTAGGGGAGCCCTATGTCCAGCAGTGGACTATCACATGATGGCTGATGATGATGATGAAATTTAATGATTTTCATAATTAAGATAAATTTTGACAGCTTCCATTTTGTTTATTGTTAAGAAAGGAGGATGCTGATGCACACGAGCATGGTTGAGACATTATTGTTTCCCCCATATTAGTTTAGGATCAGTTCCGGTGGCTTTTTTATTACGAAAACAGGCCGTTGTTTAGCGTCGGCGAAATTCACTGGACACGTATTAGGCCATTAAACGAGAGGTAACCAAATGTAACGTGATAGGTTACAAGTTTTTTTTTTTTTTAGAGGAATTCACTGCTTCATTTAAGATTGTAACGTTCTGAATACGGTCTCATTTAATTATGTATTACATGATAATACATCATCTTTGCTTAACAGTCTAAATGTGTACTATGAATTTAGCAATAAATAGATATTCCGTTAACTTTATTCTTAAATTAAACTGCTTTGTTTTCTATTAAATTCATTTTAAACATCAGTGGATTCATATGGATACATAGAAATTTTAAATAGAAATACTTAAGCACTTATAAAGGCACTAAATAAACCTTTTTGTGGTTGTTTTAATTATTGAAACGTTAATTCCATGTGTAACAAAGCATAATCGTTGTTATTGTTTTGTATTGTTTATTGTAACATGCAAATAGCCTTTTGTAAAATTAAAAAATAACCTAGTGGCTTCTATTGCCGAAGAAGGTTTTCAAAACAACACTTTTGAATACATTATGTATAATAGTTTGATATTTTACTAATGTTTGTTTATATTTCTAAAAATATTTTGAAATTTTTATTTTGAAATTAGGTTGTGGCGCTGAAAGCCCCAACAAATCAAATGGTATGATCTTTTTAAAATATTTTGTGGGGTTCGTGGGATAATGGCCTAATATACCAATGTACCAATATACTTTGCGGGCAGATTATAATCAGTATATACATTATAATATTAAGCCCGTTTAAAAGGTATTTTTTAACAGCCTTTAAAATATAAATAAAAGTTATGTTTTCCTCTTTATTTTCGTTTACTATATTTGTAATTAATTTAATGAATTAGATTTAAACTAGTAAATGACCTAAATATCATTCATATTAAGTTCATAACATTGAAGATTGAACAATTTGTCAAAAAATATGTTTTAGCGAAAGAAAGCTTTTTTAATATCCTTATAACGAAACTTATACTCTGCTGTACATAGAAAATGTAAGTATTTATAAATTTAAATTAATATATGGTGTTCACTAGTTTGTAGCATTAGCACAAACATTAGTATTTTTGTGCTATTTTATTAAACTCTATAATCCATGTTTATTTAATATTATAAAAATATATATTAATATATTAAAAAGTTATATTTCCTTACTCTTATTGAACCTCTTCGTAATTTTGTAAACATTTACAAGTTTCATAATGTCAGTTTTGAGAAACTTAATAGCACTTCGGCGGTAGCGTGCGTTACGGAAGGCCCATGTCCAGCAGTGGACTATCACAGGCTGATGGTGATGATGATAAATATTTTCCAATTGTTTATAAACACAGCGCAATAAAGTTTTAATGAGCCGGCATTAAATCCGTGATCGCTCGTATCACGGCCCGACGCCTTCCTAAACAGAAATATCGGCGGCCATCTGTCGCTAACGTTGCCCTGAATCACAACTAGCCCCCGTCGATTGTAAATCATATTTATATTGAATTAAAAACGCACGTAAAATATGTTATGGCCCAACTATTTTTATCTATATTTATTACTTCTCATTAACCTTCTACGATCATTCATGACTAATTCGTTAAATAAATTATTCGGGTCATTTCTGATACTAAAAAACGAAATTTTGCTCATCGATTGAAGAAGATTATCATGTCTATAAGTACAATAGACAAGCAGTGGCTTTAAGCATAAAACACATATTATCTTTTGTCTTATGAATAAAATGAAATAAATAAAATTACCTATTGATGTCATTCACATTTTTATACCCAGCGTATATGCATAATTTTAATGATCATATAATTTATTTAGTTCGTCTCGTAGTTTTTATAAATCAGAAATTATTCATAAATTCTATAAAAAAATCAGTTATATATAAATCAGTTGTGTATAAACTAATTTAATGGATACATTGTTGTAAATACAACTTAACTACTACTAACTAACTCACAAGTTAAAGATTTGTATTTTCATTAATTTTATTTACTTAGTTACTATAACTATTAACTCCAATTTTATCATGCTCTTGGCTGTCACAATGGACGCTGAAAAGAGTCCAAAACGTCAGAACAAACTATTAAAGATCTTTTAGTGAACCGGTTACAGACCCTGACCGTTTCAGCAATGGATGTGGGTTCGATTCCAAACAGGAATAAAACATTGTGTGACGAACATAATGCTTTTCTTGTGTATGTGTGTTTGTGTGCGGTTGTGTGTTTATAAATATATCTTCACAAAAGGAAAGCAATATTATGTGTTTATCGGTCTTTTAGTTTCCATTGTGCAAACTTTACTTAATTCGTGACCATGTGGTTCCATGTTATGGTCCCCAAATATTAATAAATCCGTAAAAACTACATTTAACAAGTTTATTTCACCTCAAACTGTATCACCAACTCACCTATAACATTTATTAGGGCCAGACCCTCGCACAGGTAGTACCTGTACGCCCACCAGTTGTGGTACCTCAGGTTCTCCCACAGGTAGTCGAGGATCAGCTTCTTCTTCGTCTTCTTCTCTATCTCCGTGCACACGCCGACGTCCAGGTCCATCATCAGAGCCCTTATCTTGCCCCCCTCCCACGACTTCCACAGCCATCGCGGCGCGTAGAACAGCATCGCCTGGAACAAAATAGCATAGCTCTTACTATTGGCAATAGTTTAGGTTAATCTACATTTTAAATATATGTATTGATTATTAGAGAGTTGTTAGTGATTTTTTTATCATATATAGTCTATACAAGAGCTTGATAAATAATAAAATTTGCACTGCAACAGATAGCAACAGCGTGGCGTAGTACGTATGGTATTATTATAGTGGATTGGTTGACAACTAGGATAGAAGTCATCAATAAGAACGCTTTATTAATGAACTCTCCATTGCTATGGGTAATATTGTGAAATTATAAATATAAATAAAGGATTAAAATCGAATTATTCGTTCATCCTGTAAAAAAATAAATATTTCATAACTTTCGCTGCTTGCAAATAATATGCTAATCAATAGAATATTGTTCAAAATCTAAAAAGTCATACGTGACACACAGTAGAAGTAAATAATCCTATCATTTGTCATTTAATCAGTTTACCAAAAATGATATATCATTAAAATTTGTCCAAATTTAGCACATACTCACTCACTCAATGATACAAAGATATCGAAGGGCCCCGTTGCCAGCGTAACTACTGGGTAAACGAGACATAACACCTCAAATTTTGTCGCAGTGAGTGGATTTTTTTATCTGCCTCCGTAGCCTAGTGATGTGGGCGTGAGCTTTAGAAACCGGAGGTCGTGGGGTCGAATCCTGCGGGGACGCAACAAATTTTCATTGTTGTTTCCTAGTTGGTTAGGGCAATTTGGGCCGATCACCCAATAGTCTGAAAAATAAGATGGTCCATGCGTCGTATGGGCATGTAAAAATTCGGTTCACCCACCAATCCACATTGGACCAGCGTAGTGGGATACGGTTCATAAACCTCCTAATGGAGAAGGTGTGTAGAAGGGGAGGCCTATGTTTAGCGGTATAACACAGGCTGATGATGATGAGTGGATTTTTGGCGCGTAACATTGCTTTACTTATAAGCAGTGCAGGTATCACTTACCAGATGATCTTCCTGCAAATCTCAACCCTTTAAACAGTAACAAAAACTGGCTGAAAACAATAATTTCCCACCAAAGTTAAGTAGACAATCGTCCAAAAAACGTCTTCTAGTATACTTGTCATTTCAAAACGAGATCTGCTCAATTGTAGTAAGGTCGCAAATGCAATGAGAGATGTTTCATAGCAATAAATCTGTCCGACTAGACGGTGCCATAAAGGCGGTTTATGGATATGAAGTATTATGCGAGTTTTCATCGGGTGCCTTTGAATGACGCTATTTATTTGGGGGCCGTGTTGTTTCGCTTAGCGCGCAATCTCTGCATGCGATATCTCTATTGACAGCGATGGGCCGGATTTTTCTATTTCGAGCTGATGTCAAGGTCGGAGGAACATATTATTGGTTGATAATGTTTAGAGCGTAATGGTTCGGCCACACAAACAGGCTCTGGTCTCTCTCTTAATTCATAAGATCTTCCCCGCCTAAGAAACAGGCCAGATTATGTATGTGCAGAAATATAGTAAATGATTTTCGCAGGTATTGTGATGCAGATAACATAAACAAACATGATTTTAATTTTTCAGCAACAAGACTGCGAAGAATAAGTAAATCAAAAGTAGGGACAATGTATCGCTTTTACAACAAAATCAGTAGTAAACGTTCAGAATTTAACTAGTAATAAATTTAAAAAGTAGTAAGAGAACGTTTATATGTTAAAGGTTACGAAACTATAAATTTTTAAATGATAACACAGCCTGGAAATGGAATGCTCGCTCCAGGCTTTTTTAAATTTAAACGTATGATAGAACTGTATGTAGCTCATACGAAAATTTATATGTATATTTGATTATTTTAAAAGATGACAAAATAGGCCTGCTGAGTTTCTTTTGCCGGTTCTTCTTAGTGTCGGAGGCTTCCTATTCCGAACCGGTGGTAGCGTCGTTGACAATCAATAAGCGAGTGTTACACTTGTATATTACATATATAAGATATAAGCTATTTGAATTTGAAAAAAAAAATTATTCATGTATTTTCATCAGGACATGATGGGGTTTATGTTGAGTTAAAAGTGATTGCTCAATACGAGGTTTATATCTTAGCAACCCCCATTAAGCACTTATAACATAAGCTTCGAAATTTATATTGATTAACGAAGGAACATCAAATCTGAATATTAATCGAGATGCAATTTTAAAGGCCTTTTGTTTAATAAAACTAAAACTAAATTTCTAAGAGGAAAAAATATCACGTACCAAAATACATAACCAATACAGTGACGTCCGTTTACAATTTCCGCATTTTTGTGTGACTTTTGGGCTTGAAATGAGCAGTAGAAATCGGCTTATTCTTAAACTTTCACGTGAAATATGGCTGCGAAAAAAATCTGGAATTGTTATATGCAGCGCCTAACTTTATGCAGGTTTTAATATTAATTGTTAATTGATACCAAAATTAAAACCTTTTATTGACTCACTCCGTTAAACTCTAATTATCGTACCTTTTTCGACAAAATATATAACTACCACATATTAGATCATACATTTTCATATTTTGCGGACCTTTTTTTGGTTCTGGTATTGTTAATATTCCGTTAGGCTTTTTATGTTTGTAATTTCATGCCGCCCCGTGGCTTTGTGTTATTAGCCCTAGCTTTGTAAACCGGAGGTCGTGGGTTCAAATCATTCGAACGCTTCGCTTAAAAAAATTATTTAACAATTATCTAATATAATTGTTATCGTTGTTTAATGGTTGGTATGGGCCGATCATCCAATTGACTGAAAAGTAAGATGCGTTGGAAAGGCATTTAAAAAAGTGGATCCCGGTTGTCAAGATCATCTTTGGCAGTCGTTATAGAAAGTCAGTGCCTTCATATTTACTGATAACTAGAATGCAAGTTTCTCTTTGGGTTGCGGAGGTCAGATGCCAGTCACTCTGCGTAAAAACTGTTCAAAAATTATCAGGATAGATTAGAAGTGGACCCAATGATAACTTGGGAAGATGGCTAGGCCTGAGAAATTTTTTTAATTTCACATTGACAAGCGATTTTTTTTCGATACAACAATGTGTCAGCCAAAGCTGTCAATAATCAGGTGTTATCGTTCAAACTGCAGTGCTGGCCGGTGAGCATTAAAAAGTTAGTGACGTTTTGAGTAAATTAAAAAAGAGAGGGCCCAAAGCGCGCCACAGCCTCGTGGCATAATCAGACGTGGCTAACAAGCGACTAGAGACGCCCGCCCTTTTGTCTTGTTAGTTGGACGTCGAGTGTGCGGTCGGCCTTAGAAGCTTTGCGCGACCTTACCGAATCACTGTTTCCCTTCGAGCACATATAATTACTCGCGACTTCGTCCGCTAAGTGAAGTAAAAAAGTTAAAGTAGTAGTAAGTAAAGTTAAAGCCTAAGTCGCCCAGGCATACCGACAGACAGAAAGAAAAGCAAGTAAAAATTAATTTAAAAATAATAATTATAAAGACTGCCTCCGTAGCCTAGTGGTATGGGCGGGTGATTTAGAAAGCGGAGGTCGTGGGTTCGAATCCTGCGGTGACTCAACAAATTTTCATTGTTGTTTCCTAATTGCTTAGAGCAATTTATGCGATCACCAATTATGTGGGATATAGTGAGATACGGCCGAAAATCCCTAATGAAGTTTTAAAGTTCGTTAAAATTTTCGCATATTCATGAACTGACCACGTTTTTGCTTTAGTTCGATTTCCTTTATTTATTAAGAAACAAAATTTTTTCGTTATTTCCAATCAATAAGAATTATATAGTTTCAAAGCCTCATAAGCGGAATACATTATTTTTATTGTTTAAAAGAATGAATAACATAAGCAAATACAATCAATAATAAACTATCTTCTAACACACTAATAGCTGTATGCTAAAATGTTTTAAATTGTTTTAAAGAAACAATAAGACATAAAACCTAACTAGTAAACATCGCTCGCTTGCTTTACTTAAGCCAATTGTTTGGTTTTTTAAGAATATGGAGCAAGCTAATACAAACAAAAATAAATTAACTTTTAGCAGTTATGACTATTAGCTGTATACTAAAACAATAAGCCAGCCGGAAAATCATTCTTGTAGGTACAAGTCACGATGAGTTTCTAACGCCGGTTCTTCTTATGTCAGAAGCTTCGACTTCCGAACCGGTTTATATGACAATATATCATCATCATTATCATCATTAGCCTGTGTTAGCCCATTACTGGACATAGGCCTCACCTAATGCACGACTTCTCCAAGGCGGGTTTGTGGGTGGACCGACTATTTACATGCCTATCCAAAGCATGTATCTCTTTACTTATCAGGCAATTGCGTTATCAGCCCAAATTGTCAGAAAACAGCGATAATACAAAGTTTTTTGCCCGTGGTATTCGAACCCAGAACCTCCAGTATATAAAGCGAGGGCCATTCCCACTAGATCACGGAGGCGGTTTAATACGAAAGTCTACAACTTCCATACTGAATAAAGATAGTTGACCTTGCTTTGGTATGTGAAATCTTTCAGAAAAATTTTATCTTCATTTATACCGGTAAAAGAAAATATTTTGAGAAATTTTAAACATTACTTTATTTAAAGCCACGTCAATAAGGTAGTTATTTAGCTTTGTACGCGTAGCTCTGAAAAGATGTTCAAAATTCAATATTTTTGCTTTTACAAATAACATTACATTGGAAATCTTTGCATGTTCATACGAATACATATTCTTACGTGCAAGCTCTTTATCGTGCAAACGTATGCTTTTATCCGTTTCTGTGTGAGCGGTTCCCGAGCGTTCATCCGTGAAGATAAGTGCACGGAAATGAACAAGGCGTGTGTTCAAACCGATACTCACTTGGCAATGACGCATTATTGTATTTTTTGGTGTTATTATTTACGAATTTACAAGATTTTAATGTATAATTTAGTTACAATGTATAATTATAGTATAGTTACCATTTTGTGTTTTGAGTTAAAATTATAAGCATTTTGCAATAGGAATTATAGCTTTGGGCAGTTATACGAATAGTTATATAAAAGCAGATATAGGAATTATATATCCGTCATAAGTATTATGTTCGCAAACCAAAATATAAACATATACATTTTTTACGTTCGATAAAATTTCTTATGTATAAACATTTCATATTTAATTTGACGGTTTTTGGTGTAAAAGCTTAAAGCGCCATTTTCTAACTGTTAAGAAAACGGTGAAATTTTAAGTTTGTGTAAATTATTGATAAATGCATAACACATCCAAAATAATGTGTAATGTGGTTTACCACAACACTAACAATTTAGCTACACTAACGGTGAGGGGTTCCTTTTTATATTAGTTGTTTTGGCAATACTTAATAAAGCCTAATATATAAACGGTCAGCTATAGTTTTAACTAACGTATTTTAAAGCAAAACTATTATATATCCGAATTAATCATGCGTAATGTCTTACTACGCAATAAGAACGATATGATACACTTTCCCCTTGCGGTTTCCTCCTAACATTAGCCGCTGAATCTTTGGCCATTCTCGCTATAGGCTTGTTTATTTTCGTCCCGCCATTAGCACTTGCGTCGCACGTGCTTATAATTGTCGGTTAATATTGCGAGACGGCACAATGCTAGCCAAGGTCCGGAATCTAGGTGTGACTCACTTGGCAGAGGGATGGGTGCGGTCCCAGTTCATGAGCGGTAGCGAACCGATGAATGAGTTTACAGACGATATTTAAAGAGGCAACAGACATGAAAACAAAATGTTGCAGTCATCACCATCATCATCATTAGCCTGTGTTGGTCCACTGCTGGACATAGGCGTCCCCTAATGCACACCTTCTTGATTAGGGGGTTTTGGACCATATCCCACCTAGCTAGTCTAAAGCGGGTTGGTGGGTGGATCATCTTACTTTTTAGACAATTGGGACAGCGGCCCAAATTCTCCTAACCAACTAGAAAACATAAATAACACAAAGATGTTTCCCCGCGGGATTCGAACCCACGAACTCCGGTTTAGAAAGCAAGGGCCAATACCGCTAGACTACGGAGGTGGTCAAAATATCAGAGATATATAACAATATGTTTAAATCTTGTTTAATTTATGAAACGGAGTAAGACGGCCACCCACCAACCCGCATTGGAACAGCCTGGTGGGATACGGTCCAAAACTCTCTAATGGATAGATTGTATTAGGGGAGAGCTATGTCCAGCAGCGGTCTATCACAGGCGGATGATGATGATTCTGATGAGTAAGACGTTGACCTTGTGGTAGCCGATTTTGCCTACCGAAGGATTTTACCTTAAGTACATACGCCGCCTTGAGACATTGCGATTGTGATTTGCTAGTCGGCGTGTCCATCAAACCGGAACACATAGATGTGCCTAGTAGTTCCTTTAATCAGTCCCCTGTGACCCGTTTTACAGGGACCAGATTAACTAAACAAAAAAAACCTTGTCATCAAATGTAAAATCTACCGAAATCCTACCGCGTCATTAAATGTTAATACGTGTTTTATTTTAAATTAACTTCAGGAAGAAATTTCTCGTACATTGTGGAAGTGCAGAATGGTAACACAAAAAAGGTTTTTTGTTTACCTAAGACAGTTCTGAGCAAAGCCAATATGATACAATAAAATATAATATCTTAAAAGATACGGACAACACACTACATATTGAATATGTGGAAATTCAGTTTAGATAAACAGAAGAACTCCATCAGAAAACTCCCAATTTATATACATTTTATATAAAAGCAGGTAAAAACTTAATTATTTATTTATTACTTGCGACCCGCCCCGGCTTCGCGCGGGTGCAATTCTGATATCTGTAAACTCTATGGGAAAATTTATAACTGTATTAACGTTTCTCTATAATAGTGTGCATGAATTATACATATAAACCTTCCTCTTCAATCACTCTATCTTTTGAAAAATCGACATCAAAATCTGTTGCGTACTTGAAGATTTAGGGACAGAGAAAGCAACTTTGTTTCATAAAATGTAGTGATAGATGTATAAGATATAAAACTTAACTAAAAGCTCTCTTATGGCTTGTACATTGTTGGCATGCTCCTTCGAGAGCATATCTCAACGGGACTCGTGACTTTTTCAGGGTTGCCCGATAGAAATGGGGACGTATGGGCGGTCCCGTACGACGCGTTATCGCCTGCTAACTATTCGAATGTCGCGAATTTATTACCTGTGGCCACAATTATGAGTTGCCGCGTTGAAAGGCTAATTGCACAGATTATTTCGAAATTTTGTGTGTGTAACTGGCCAGTAACAAAGTGTCAAGCCAACTAATTGTAACTGTTGTCATAAATTATAATTTATTTTCTAATTATGGGATTTTTAGTTCTAGGTTCAGTTCTAGTTCATTAAAAAAAGATATATATGTATGGTTTAATACTAAAAAGCAAGAACACTTTACATACAAGTATATGAAATTATGTATCCCTTGTTTATATTTCTGCGCTTATATTTTTCTTAAAGTTTGCACGTGTACCGGATGACACTAAATATGTATTGAATTAAATGTATTTCACATAAAACATTAACAGTGGAATGAATATTTATGTCTTTGTTTTATCAATATGTTACGAAAAATATGCTATAAATTTTGAACAAAATAAATACCGTGTCAAAAAAATAAAAATACAATAGTGAACAAAATATACGTAGTGCACTATTAATATTTTAATAAAAGACGAATATATTGAAATATATCTATTCGGTTGGTTGGCTGAACTGAAAAAAAAGCCTTTAGACCGATTTAAAATGGCGCGAAAAATATATCGGTTTTTATTGAAAGCGGCCATTATAGTGTTGGATGTAGGCGAATGCATTCGTCATATGCCTATCCATGCTTATCGTTGTGTGATTTATGTGGATACGGTTTATAATTTACGCCGTAGTTTTGGCATTTGTTATGGTTTTAATCATTCATCATATCGTGTTGAAGTGAATTATCTAAAAGTACTTTTATTGTTTTGCTTACGAGGTTAGATTCTAGTTCTAGAGGGTGATTAGTAGCACAGCTAACCTAATACCTAAGGCTAATGCGAATAGAGCTTAAGGAGGAAGAGAAAACAAGTCCTGACATAATTATGCCTTACCCAGTGCAAAAAATATAAAGTATATAAGTAACTAAACTTTAGTGATATCACTATTGAGGGTTATTACAGTTATAACCTGAGAACTATTAGTTTTAAATCGTTAACTATTTCCATATAATTCACTATAAAGTAACAAAAAGTTTACTAACTTGACTTTATTTATCTTTCGGCATACTTTCAACGATATCCAAATACGTTTGATATGTTTAAATTCGTGTATCATAACGCTCCGTATCAATCAATCGACACATAAAATGGACTTTATCCGGCCGTAAAGAGAATACATTGCATTATTTCTTTTGTACGTTATTATTTCCTCCGCGACGAGAATACATCACGCTCGGTCTGGAGATGTAAGTAATAAAGCGGAGATACGAGTGCATTTGGCCGATTAGGAAAATTGGAGCGAACGCGCGGGCACTGGCCTACGCGCCTTCGGAGCCCGGAATAGGCCCGTTTGAGCACGACAAGTGGTCGAGCGAGTAGGCTCGACCAATATGTGGAATCTTTATCAATCAATCGTGGCGTCGTGAGAGTAAAATGTGGATATCACATTGATTGTGTATTCATTTTTGCGATAAAATTTTATTTATTTTCTTCTTAGTATGATCATAATCAATATCAACTTTTACAGTGCATCGCCATCCCATATTACCCGAGGTCAACCAACACCCCGTCTTTCCAACCCGGCTTCCACTCCAGAGCCTTATTGGCCCATTGGCCATCAGTGTTTCAGACTACATGACCGGCCCACTGCCCTTCAACGAGCTAATACTTTTTTGTTTATTAAGTAGAAACTATTATATATTTAAAAATACATTAATTATAATACTTAGACCATACAGACTGCTAAAAAGAGAAATTATCATGTTTAAGTCGTTTAAATATACCGCCAGCCAAAAATTCACGTGAAGGATACTTGCACGAGTGCATCTGTGTGTACAGAGGCGCTTACCCCGTCTTTGTAACACAAATAGAATCGAAAGATAATCAACACTTGAACTAAAGATATCAAACGAGATTTATGCGCATTAGTTGCGTTTGATCTCTTATCATTTTTATTTTTGATTATCTCATATTCAAATTATATGCACAACCAAATGCCTGTGCCTGTGCTACACGATGGTAGCAGTTTAATTTAAAAAAAACTACACCTTCTTTAATAACCAAACCTTGAAACCCAAATCAACTTATACAAGTCTATCGACCGTTCGAACGCAGCACCGCCGGTTAATATTAGCCTCTGGAAAACTGGTACGCGATGGCGTTCTGTGTTGGAGTACTCGAGTCACTTGTTCAAAGTAAATATAAATAAACCGGCGTGGCCGCTTCGCACTATTGGAAATCGGGCCTGTTCGCGAAAGAATTGATAAAAACATTTATTACGCTTCCATTTGGGTCTGATGTTTATTCGTTGGCGCTTTTAGTGACTGTTATATTGGATGCAAGAAGTAAATATGACTGGTTTAAATTTACTTCAGTTAGGAGGGAAAAGGTGACAGGACAGCTCTTTTCAGGGACTATTTTCGTGTATCTAGAACACAGGTCTGTAGTGAAAATATTACGAATTAGAAGTATTCTATTTTAATAGTCATAGTAATATACGAAATGAAAATTATATATTAAACATTTATTATCACCAATGTAACGCTCGCGAAGAAAAGAAACTCAGGCAGTAACCTAACACTAATAAATATCGGATGAGGCATATGAAAAAAATGAAAATCAAACAAAAATGGAAGCTATTGGAAAATGCAGCCAATTTTGAATACTCTATCGCACCTACAAGCAAGTCTTAGAGATTACCAATGTTAAGCTTACATAAAAATGTATAAACATAACTCTGAAAATGATTTATAAATGCGGATTGGTGGGTGATGATATACCTATACCGTTTTATAATCAAACAGTTGTGTACGTTGCCACATGCAACGTCGTGTCACAAAACGAGATATTTAGAAACGACACCATAACAACTATTTGGAGACGATTCGCATCCACAAACGGACAATAAAACAAACTCAGATATGTTGACGACTATTGGCAGCTCCTTGTCAACAACTCCCGATGCCTCAAGTAAAGGATTGGGGGATTCTTGGATTATTCATATTTAAATATCTTTATTCAATATAGAATTACCCTTGAATATTAATTGTCAACCAAAATCATGTTACCACCGGTTTGTATTACGACGTCTTTGACCAAAGAAGAACCGGCGAAGGAAACTCAGCGGACCTTTTTTGTTGTTAACTTTTGAATTTAATTTGATACAATTAACAAACAGTTACCTTATTGGAAAAACCTGGAGCGAACATTCCATTACCAGAGCGTATTGTAATTAAGATTAACATTGTAATATATGTGTATATCTGAACACACAAACGTTCCTTAACAACTTTTTAAATTCACATATTTTTTTATTTAGTTAAAAGAATAAATAAACGTAATAGTTACAGTATACAGTTTATGACAAGTTTTTTTATATTCATTTAATTAAATCTGAATTAAAATCCTAAAGTTACAAAGTATTATTTATATTCCTCGATTAAAAATCAAAATTCACTGGATAAATATAACCGCCATTACTAGGAGTCAATATATTTCTTCAATTACATTTTACTTACACTATTTTACTTAGTGTAAGTAAAATGTAATTGTCAATTAAATTATTTTGTTCGATTTTTACATGTATCGATACGTACCTTTTAGAGTAAACAACACTATGAGAATGCAATTAAATATCTTCATACAATGTAGAAACATTAAAATTAATTATTAATTGCCCAAAAAAGCTATCAGATTAATTATATAACCTAATCGATTTATTTTTTTATATTTGGGATACGGTCTAAAAACCCCCAAATGGATAGGGGTGTATCAGGGGAGACATATGAAGGCATATCACAGGCTGATTAAAAAGCGTTATTTTGGTGATTTTATCATTGTATTTTAAGATGAATTTGTTGTGACAATGACAACTCATAGTCAGCTACACCACAAAATCTAAAGATAAATTGTAAAATCTAAAGGATCCTTTTTGGTTTTTTTCACACATTTCACAGTTCTAATAGCTTATTTTAGAAAAATATGAAAACCTCTCTTAAATAAATATAATTTATTTTCTAGATTTACCTTAAAGAATATTTATAAATATATGGAGCCGGCTTTCAGAACTTAAACCTTTTTTGTTCGCGTGAAATTAAGCAATGGTAAATTAAAATCAGTTATCATTAATTCTCTTTTGCTTTCATTTCATTTTACGATTCCTCCAAGCTATCTGTTAGACAAAGTACAACAAAATCGTGCATTCAGAGCACGTTTATGACGAGGGACACGATAAATTTCTAAAAGCGTACCAACAGAGAAGTTTATATGTCACAATATCATTAAATAACATTTAGAGTTTAAAATCTAGACTAAGAGAATGCCAATTGAGCATACAGTTGTCATCTTTTTAATTAGTTCTGTTCAAAAGAAATAAATGCTTAAATTAACACTTTAAGTTTAAAACATATTTTTGCTCATTTAACTATTTCTACTTTTAAATGACCGATTGTTATTTGGCACAAACAATCTTTATCAACTTATTTCATGCTATTCAAGATGTTGAATGCCTTATAAAGATCTTTTTTTAAATATTTTCTTTCTTTGTATAATTGTAAGTTTAGCATCGACCTTTGCCTTTTAAGAAATTACTAAATTGTGTACGAAAGCTAAATTATTTAATTTAGTGATCATGTAAATATATATCAGGCACATAACTTTTTTTATTCCTTTTCTTATTCTTTAACTTCCAGTCTATGGGCTTGCGCTTGATAAACCAGAGGTCCAGCATTTGAATCCTGCTGGGAAATGTTTATTTCTCTATCTTACTTTTTTTTTACCAAGTCGGTTAGGGCAAGGCGAGTCGATCACGTGATTGCTTGTAAAGTAAGATGATTAATCCGTCAGATGGGCATGTAAAAAGTCAGGCCTGTGCCTGATCTCTGTACAACATCTTCTGGGTTGGCTTCTAATTTAGATCAACCGCCGTAGTCGAAAATGACTAAGAGAACTTTATTATTTCTTTTTCGTAAATATTTACCATTTCAACTTTTACTAGCCCTAGATATGAATCTAAAACTCATCACATTTCAATTGAATAATTACTATTTATAAGGATAAGCACACTCGCTATTGATCGTAGAACCTTGATGAAGCCCTTCTCAGCAGCACAAAGGCAAGGTTGCTCGGTCATCCGTTTAAGCGATTAAACGAGTTCATCTCATTAGAAGAAATAATTGTACTTCTCATATCAATTTTACCGGTGGTAGGTCCCCTTTTTACAGGGGGCCGTCTGGGTTGGTACCGCGTTGCCTATTTCTAAAGCAAAGCAGTAGCGTGAAAACGCTACTGTGTTCCGGTTTGAAGGGCACCGCAACCAGTGTATTTACTGGGTAAACGAGACTTAACATCCTATGTCTCACGGAAGGGAGCTTTGGTGATACCACTAGTATTGCCAATGTCCATTGGCATCCGCCTGCTCGTCTCCCTGCGTAGTCCATTTTTTTTGCATCAAACTCATATTACGGCTCAATTAACCTTTATAGTGCATTAATGAATGTATTTATATATATATATATATATATATATATATATATATATATATATATATATATATATATATATATATATATATATATATAAGCGCAAGGATATGCATTGGGATATTTTATAACGATTAAATGACCTGTGATGGGAACAAAAATACTGTTACGGACGCTTCCAAACATGGAGGAATGACTAGATCAGTTTCACTATATACACTGGAGCAAAATTACATAGTAATATACACAATACAAATATGTATTTAAAAGAAATTTGCTGAAAACTGCATTTAACTGTAATATGGTTATTGGAAAACAAAACATAATAATCCACTTTTGTCGGATTTTTCGTGTTAATTCTATATAACTCCCGGCGTTTAAGACTCTTTCCGGTATTATGATAAAAATTAATAATTCATTTATTAATTTTTATGACATGACGTTATGCTTAAAGACGATTTATTTAAAACAAAAATTTATCTTGTAAGGCTTACGTGCAGTTATCTGCAATGTGCAGTCACTAAATCGAAGTGGCACGTGTATTTTAGATTGGAAGGGTCCCGAGGGCGCACTACGAATAATTGAACCTACTGAATATAGGCAATGGAGTATCGGAGTTATTAATAGGTACTAGCTTGATCGGATACAGAAATAAAATGATTACAGTCTTTATAAAATTATTAAAGTAAACATTAATTTAAATTTCATTTACCGTTAATTTAGTTTAGTATAAAAGAATGGCCCGCGTCGATCTAATCAATATTTTAATACAAAATGTTATAGTTACACCTGACATAGTCAATTCAAACAACAATTTCTTTGATTGTGTTATGAAAACATAATTATTTGCAAAAAAACATCAATTAAGGAAATAAATAGTAACGGTATAGGTGTTGAATTTTCATTCCTTCAACAATATTTTGAATCGTTTTATTTTTTAGACAGGACTTAAATATCAGTGGGAAACGGTACTGCATAATATAAAAATTTAAACCGCTTTTCATGCCTTATTATTAGGCAAATAATATACAAACCAATACTCATGCTAAATAAAAAGTTCATTCTTATGAAGGTTGTTATAAGATATAAATATTTAAATGATCTCTTATTATTAAAGTACGCCAAAATTTAAAAATAAAGTAAGGAATTCTTTTAACTCTCTTATTTCTAGATGCAAAGATATTATGCTTAATTACATCTCATAGCTAGATAATTCTGTTTGCTAATTATCTCTCGTAAGTTTACCCTATTTATAATTAAGTTTACGATGTAGCTATTTTCATGTGTATAAGGTAAAGCCTGCTGATGAGATGAGATAACTGCAATGGCCGACTAAGCAAGAGGCTAATATTAAAAAAGTTCAAACAGAACTATAAGCCGAGCTATAAATTTATTACTAACTTTGCCTAGATTACGTGTGTGCGTTACAATTTTAAAGCCTAATAAAATTTACTCGCCTTCTCTACGTTCTAGAACAAAATTGACTCGTCGCCTAATACATCAATTAGTAGCACAAAAATATTGTGTTTCAAAAGTGAATTTTCGTTTTTTTTTTTTTTCGAATGAAGCAAGGATACGAGCTGGAAATTGTCCTGATGAGAAGTTGACTGGTATAGTCCTGAGAGCAGTCGGGCCAACTTATGGAACGAAGTGGTCACCGACGCCCATGGACATCGGCAATGCCAGGGGTATCACGAAAGCGCTGCCTACCTTGAGACATAGGATGTTGCGTCTCGATTACTTAGTAAATACGCCAGCTACGGTACCATTTAAACCGTTACACAGAAGTATTTTACACAGTACTGCTTTGCGTCAGAAATAGGCACTGCCTTGATACAATCTTCCCACAATGCAGTGTATGACACCAAAGTCTGCTCACCGCTTAAAGACATGGGATGTTGCAAATTCAAATATTTGCTCATTAATCTAATAACTATAATAGCTACGGATTTATCGAATCTCATCATCAGCCTGTGTTAGGCTACTGTCGATGATGATACATTTTAGAAATGTCTTTATCTAAACCGGTAAAAGTATAAGATTAAATATCATTCAAGTTATTTAGAATGACCTGCGATGGTCATTATAATAATATTATTACGAATAATATTGACGTGTAATGCATTAGCCATTAGCGATACGTAAACTAATAGCAATATCAAACATAAATATTATCAGAACGTTTTATTTATAGACCGCCTTTAATCATAATCCAGATTTTAACTGCAAACTGTTCTTTAAATTAAAAAAAACGTACAAGAGTTGTTTTTTTATATAATTCGTAATACTTAGAAATTAGTTTACAAGTACTCTGACATTGATTAATGTCTGTTTTAATAAAAAAACGATTTTATTAGTGTAAGGCACTAGTTTTAAAGTGATTTCACTTTGTAATATTTCCTCAAAAAGCGGTCGGATCAACACTAGGACGGTACTATTTCTGCAACAAAACCGCAGCAAACATTGCATTCCGGTTGGAAGGCCGCCGTGGCTAGTGTAAACCTTATTAGGATGATCATAACAAGAACTCAAGGTCGCTAGTGAATTTAAAGTCTATAACGCCTATAAAAAGATCAAACAAATCAAATCCACAAACATACGAATTTTCGCATTAGCGTCAGGTTTCGGACTCTCTCCAGCATCCATTATCAGTCTGCCCGTGATCATGGATTCTGGAAAGATTCCGAAACGTCGGTAATAAATATATATAACTAACGCAAAAAATCCGTAAATTAGTGAATTTGAAATTTATAATAATAGCGTAAATAAAAGAAATAATCACGAACATACAAGTACTAATTAAGGTTTCGCAGAACATTTGATGATCTAAGCCTCTTACTAAAATTGAAACAAAAATATGACATCTATGTTTCGTTGATACATACTGTCCAAATTCTGTATATAATATTTATAATCTAATTTAACTCTTCGATCTATAATTTTATCATCCTTTACTCATTTTAGGTATTGTGATTCCTTTCTCGACAATAAGGCTTTCTAACGCTAAGATAACATTTAATGTTATCTTATCTTATAGCTTTAACCAATCGCGATGTTTCTTTGATCGGCAGTCAAAAGGGATGAAAAACCTTACACAGTGAATTAGATACATATTTGTTTTGTCTATTTGTTGCAACATCCACTAGCCTCGACAAAGCCCCGCGCTTTCTCGCAGCCCGCGCCGCTCCCGTGCCGGCCCCGCGCAGTAATCCTCAACAAATACTTGCGAGACGCAGTAATTAAAAATGTATCTGGAACACTTCACCGGTTACTCGCCCGCGTTCGGGTTCAAAGGCCGCGCTAGAATCTTTATTATAATTGGGGCCGTTCTATAATTCCGCAGCCTAGGCCCATCAAGGGTCCTAGTGGCTGAGGGCCCAAGCGTGCTCTTACATAATGAATTCTTTACTCGCGGCCCCATAATGTCCCTTCCTTAGGGATAAATGCTTGCTCGAGATTTTCACGCGAGGAATCCCCCGTATCTTTTTTAATATTGAGATAAGGCCACATACGTTGATGTTGATGCGATGTTGGCTTTCATATATTAAATTTATGTTGCAATAGTTAATTAACGTTTAAAACGTAAATCATAACTTTATCAAAAAAATTTGCATTATTATAATTTTAAATATACTCTAAAAGTTATGTTATATACAGTTAACACTTTTGTGATACGATTATGTTGATAAAAAGTGTTATGTTAAAATTGTCAAATTATTCAACACGAGGTAGTTAAAATATCTGTTTTTCGTTTGTAAGCAATGAAAACTACGAAATATAGAACAGAATGAATGTAAAAACTTTATTAAATAGGTAAGTAATTTACACGTTTAAATTAATAAGATAGAATTACAGCTCTCCTATTGTAAACACCGAGAATGTTAACTTTAAGGGTAAATTTTATGTTTTTATACAATTTGCAGTTTAATGCCTTATTAAATTTAAGATGAACATTATTTTCAAATAACAGAATAGTTTGGTTCTAAAGTGAAAACAAACAAAACACATTAGCATGCGTTTAAACGACTTATCGCTATCATTACTCCACACGTTCAACATTACCAGTAAAGAAATGACAACATAATAAAATATGATAAATCGTTTGATAAATAAAATCCACCCTTACCGATGTAAACAGTTAAGGGACGAGGATCGATTGCCGAAATAAAACGGTTTTCAATGCAAACACGAAATAGCTATTAACGTTTGTGTAGACGACTATGCAACTACGCTATGAAACCGGTTAACACGACCCCCGTGGACTCTAAGTGGACAACCGACGAAATAACCTCTAACTGCCTTTCAGGGTCCCATCCGGCTGAATGAGCGAAGCCTTTGTCTATACACGTGGGAAATATCGCGTGGGTTACACACTTTATAGTGGATGAAACGGAAAAGGTAATAAGTACAATTGACAATAATCGCTGGCATAAAACTGTATAGCATTCAAATATTACTGGACTGATACAAGATATACAATTAAATAAAAAAAAATGGTTTGGCAATGGTTAATGACCTTGACCGTTGCGCTAAAGGGTGTGGGTTCAATTCCTAAGACGGGAAAAATATTGTGTGATAAACATGTGGTTTTTAGACATCGAGTTTCTATAGTACAAGCTTTGCCTAGTTTGGGACCAGATGATGTGCTAGTCGTCCATAAATATTATGATCATTACTATTATTAATTTAAATTTCTGTACAACAAAACTGTTAATGTTGTACAGAAAAATATTAAAATATAAGTATTATGGCCTATTGTTATGAAATAGCTGTTAATAAATGTGGTTTTTACAAAGCGTACTCTCTAATATTTATTTGGTTTATATGTTACAGCTTACGTTAAGGTAAAATTTAAGATAAATGTGGTCTCTATTTAACGATATATAAACCCAAGTATTATAAGTATCAATTAAAGATGAGCTGTGTAATAATTAAATTATTTAACACTGGGTTCGGAGCAGTATTTTCTCAAAACACACTGCGGTCACGCTATGTAAAATTTTATATAAAATTAAAAGTAATTTCCGTAAACAAAATTTTTGGCAACAAAAGGGACCAAAATATATAAATTATATTGAATAAAACGTAGTATTTTGGTCATAACTACTAACTTACAATTCATCAGCCTTTGATAGTCCACTGCTGGACACATGCCTCCCCTAATCCCCATTAGGGGGTTCTGGCTCGTATCCACCACGCTGGTCCATTGCGGGTTGGTGGGTGGACCGACTTTTTAAATTATGGATGGATCATCTTACTTTTCAGACAATTGGGTGATAGGCCCGAATTGTTCTAACCAACTAGCAAAAAACAATGGAAATTTTGTAAAGTCCCGCAGGATTCGATCCCACGACCTCCTGTTACTAAAATACACGACTATATCACTAGGCTACGGAGGCAGTAACTTACATATTAGTTAGAAATCCTATACAAGGTACTTTGCATTTTTATAGAGTTGTCATATTTAGATAGGGATCTAAATTGACTGTTAACAATTCGTGAAAAGTAATGTAGCGAGTGCAGCGCTTTAAGAGAGACGACCTAGTCGGGGTCGTCTCTTTGGTGGCGTCGAGACCGCTGAATGCTAAACAGCTGATTATGATGCCGGGACGTTTTTATTTTGATTATTGCCTTAAGGTGCACTTTCACTGTCTCGTGTTATATTCTTTTTCGTCGTTTGTCATTAATACTGCTGTTATGTATAGGATTAAATGTAAATTTTGAACAAAAAATGTAGTCCCTGCTTATATTAGCGAAGAGCATGCTTGTAATCCATTAAGGTTTCAAATTCAAATATCTTTATTCAACATAGAAGCGATACACTCACTTATTGACTGTCAAAAATTTACCACCAATTGTGAAAGGGACCCCTCTGACCTGAGAGGAACCGGTGAAAAAAGTCAGCATTGAAGCAGCATTTACATAAATAACAGTTTTTAATGCAGACCGACTAGCATCTGATCTCCACATTGTAACTTCGCGTTAACGGCATTCGAACTGCCAATTAGTTGTGAGTAAATTTTAAGGCACTGAGTTCCTATTTTTTTTGTTTTTTTTTTTGCCGTTGGAAAAATCCAGCTTACGGATTCCCCACCGCCAGAGTGAAGGGACAGCACGGATATGTGGAGTTCCCCGGACCAAGATGGAGCGGCCGGTATACCCACTAAAAAACCAACGGTTGTTCCTTTCTTATGTCGCTGTAGCCGGGGCCGCGGGCGCTGATCAGTCTTCGGCAACCCCGGCGCGACGTGGCCCCCGCCTCTCTCAGGCCTCTGCTCTCCGGGTGTGTTGGGACACTTGGACCGTCGACTTAGGCGCCGTGCCGGAACAAACAGCACGGCGCTCCCTCTTGAGCCCTTCTCTGGGCGGCGGGCACCCTCTTGCCGGACACTCAGGGGCTCAGTGTCAGAGGGGAAGGTTGCGCGCGTACGCCACTCTTCGGCGCCCTGGCCTTCTTCTGCGGATAGCCAGGGCGCTGTAGGCCTACCTGTCTCTTTCCGCGGCTTCCTTCCGGGCCATCACGTCCTCGCAGAAAGCAAGGACGGCGCCCCACGACACTACGCAGCTCTCAGCGTTGCTCGACCCAGGCACTCTTCCAGCACCCTCTGAGCTCTCCTCAGTACCGCGGTACTCTCCTTTTGGAGGGTGTCGGCCCACACGGGTGCCCCGTACAGGACCATGGACCTAACGACTCCGGCGTACAGGCGGCGACAGGAGTTGCTGGGTCCTCCAGCAGTCTGCCGAGAGCCATTTTGAGCTGCTCTCAGGACTAGGCCGAGGTAATTCATCGACGGCTTGACGTCGACGCGGACGCCGCAAACGATTATGTGGGCGTCCGCAGGTGGTGCGTTCCGAGGCCCATAAAAGTACAGGGCCTCGGATTTTTCGAGCGCCACCTCTAGTCCTAACCGCCGGATGCACCCAATCCCAACCCAATCAAAACCAACGTCCCACAGAATCGGTCCCAACACCAAACCCTGTGGAACTCCACACGACACCTCGATGGTCCGGAGCCCATCTCAGCACGGGAACTCGACACGTCGATGCGACAGGTAGGTCGCAATCACTTTTTGCAAGTACGGAGGCACCCCGTGGTATCGGAGCGTCTCCTTTATGCAGGCCCAGGGCAGGGTGTTGAAAGCATTGGCGATGTCGAGAGACACCGCCAAAACACCCTCACCCCGGGGACACCGCATCCTGCGTCAGGGACCTGACCCGAAGCACCGCGTGGACGGACGACAAAGAGTTTTCCCACATCATTCACAACACGATCGGGCTATAGGCGGAGGGTGAGTCCGCAGGACGCCCCTCCTTTTGAATGAGGACGAGTCTGCCATCGAAGGTGCCGTGTGCTCCTCTCACTGTAGGAATAAAGCCTCGGCGATCGGCGCAACCAACTGCGGCGCCAGACTTTCGGTGAGTGGTCCCCGCCACATCAACGATGTTATGATGACCAACAGCACTACTGTTTTATTTGCATAACTGACGCATGAACTATTTTACTTATCAGGCGATTGGTCCATATTATCCTAAGTTTCAAGTAATGGCCCAAAAATAGATGGACACACGATGAATTACCGCCGATAATGTTACCACGAAATATTCAGAATTTTTGGTTCAGGCATCGTTAATTTGGCTAATGTCGATGTATTAATATTAAAATGTAACAGTATTCTTATATTAACAAAAACTTAAATATCTATGAGTTGAAGCATTACGCTATTTTATTGATTGTCGATTGACCTACCACCAGTTTAAAAAAGGGAAGCCTTCATACCTGTGAAGAACCGGTGGAAAAAACTCCAAAAGACTCTTTTTGTTCTTCTTTTACACTAATTCCTTGTACACAATTATATATTTTCAAAATAAATAATATAGTAATGTTTCTAACCATCGAACTCCGCTACCCACGATTCATTACGCATCGCACTGAGCCCACTGCACGTTCATTATAAGCCTGTATACGCTACCGATCAGTGAATAATGTAGTTATTAAAAGTGTTCGCGTCTCTCATCGTGGGGGCTTATCTTAATACCTTTGGCTTAAGCCGGCAACGTTTTACCGCCACGTAATGCGAATCTAGTTGAAGGTTAGACGTGATGATTGCAGACTACATTAGCTCAAGGACGGCTATGAAAATGCGCGTAGCCGGTTATTGTTGGAGACGGTAAAATGCATTGATGATACAAAAATATGTACTTTGTGTGAGTAAACGTGTGTGTGGGCGTGGAAGATGATTCGGTCTACAGTTTATAAAGATGTTTTGTTTATGTTTGTATTAGCCAAATTGAACTTGTATTATAGTAATAAGACGCTCATTGTATAGTCATTATTTTTGTACTTTTACTAGTTAAATGTTCATTTTATTTGTTATGTATAGGAAAATAGTTTCACTTTGCATAAAAACTGTGCATAAATTGAAAAAGTTTTTAATTTTTGAAACAGATTGACCGGACCTGAAGAGAATCATAACTTTCCATACTTTTCTATAAACGTGTTTAAAATTAAAATGAGAAATTATATAGTTATAATTCGTATTAAGGTTTGTTCAATGGATTTTAGTGTTTGCGCTAGACAATAAAGTATTAGTTTCGTGATATATTAAGCAACGACTCTATTTCTTAGATTTTATTATATATATCAAACAGTTTTATAACAGAATCGTAGGAATGATATGTTAAACATTTTAAAACGCAGTAGTTATAAAATTTTCCACTTAAAAGCAACTCATAAAACAGTCGAAAGAGACAAATAGATCGAATGATCTTTCGTCCAAGACAAAACTAAACTTAATTCGCTCCGAACATATCCGTAATAAGCTCTCATTCTTATCGCCCCAGCGGAATCCACCCTTAAGACGAAGTCACTACATCTTCGGCATTAGCATGTCTCGCGAATTTGCATTGCCATGTCTTCCGGCGATGTCTAATGAAAACAATGGGCCGCACTCAAACGCGAGTGGCTGATACGAGATGATCTTGTTATTTGTGTAGTCTGTTGTCTGTATTTTTTTTTTATTTTCGTGCAGCGCTTAGGAATGTGTTTGATGCGAGGCAGGGATGTGCTAGGCTTGTGTGTGTGCTGTGCTAATTCTGATCGAGTTCCACGCTAATAGTTTATTTATTTATTATTAGAGCTGATGTGAATTTTAAATATGCATCATGTCAGAGACAGTGATAATTATGTCGAAAAATTTGACCTAATGGCAGCTGATACCTATCATTAAGAGAAATGAACAAAATCGGAGCACTAGGAGCGGAGCAACTAGGTAATATGTATGGAAAAAGAACGCTCCGAATTGAGTACTATCTGTTGGATGTAGATCAAAAGTAACTGTAGTTTATAAAATAAATCATTCCAATTTTGAAATTAGTGAAAATTACAAATAAAATAGGTGATATGTATTTAATATTTTCGTTTTAAGGTTAATTGTACTATTAATTCTGCTTCTTGAAATCGATAATGTTTGAGAGTAGTGCTTATAGTACGCGACATACGCATTTTTCCAAAATAATGTAAACTAGCTACACGAAAGTATTTTTAATGCTGATATTAAAAATACGTGACATGTTTATGATGAAACCTTTAAAACTTCATTTATATCTTTATTTTGGATCGTCAACCGCTAAAAGTAATTTAAAACGTAAACGTCGTCCTACATCGCGTTTTTCTTGATGAATTAAGTCACTTAGTGACGGTCGCCTAATAACAAACCCAATTTAAATCTATTAAGAGGCTAAATTTCCTTACTTAAACCAAATAAACTTACTAAAAGTAAACTTACTTAGGCTAAGTTAAATTACAGTACTATATTTGTGATATATATTATCATTATATCAGATAAATCGTGGCATATTCCGTTAACATGTGCCACAGCCCTTGAAGCGACGTAATAATCGTAAACTATGTAGAGTATTATACAGGGTTGCGGGCACTTTGTTGTTTTAATTTGGTTGATGGTCGCCGTACCAGTGTCTGCTGGAGGCAATTTCCTTGGAGCTAATTAGTGGAAGCTTATATATGTTGTTCTAAGAGGCCAAGATTTTATGCGGGCGACATACGAGATGTAAACAAAAATTTTGTCATTAACTTACATAGAGTATACAGGGTGCTGTAGCTTAGTAACTTTACGTAATATTAACATAATATCAACTGTGTACCAACTTAGAATTGTTATGGAATGCGCAGTATGAACTGACGAAACAAGTAAGAAAATTCATGGAAAGTATGTATCAGTAAAGTTAAGACTTAAAGGTAAGTGGGAAACGGTCTAGCGGTATTGGCCCTTTGTCTATAAACTAGAGCTCGTGGTTTCGAATCCCGCTTTGTAGTATACTTTGTGTTATCGTTGTTTTCTGGTTGGTTAGGAAAATTTGGGCCAAACAACCAATTGTCTGAAAAGAAAGATGATTCTTCCGTCGAATGGGCATGTAAAAAGTCAGTCTGCCCACCAACGTGGGAAACGGTCTAAAAACCCTTTAATTGCCAAGGCGTGCATTAGGCATATGTCCAGCAGTAGACTAACACAGGTTGATATTAAAGACGGCTATCAAAAACAAGGGTGTTATGACAGTTGTTGACAGTGGTTGGCGCGTGTCAGTGTTATTAACACTAGATATACCAGCTTTTTCTTATAAACGTAAAACCTATCAAAGTTAGTGATTTGGTCAAAGACATGTCAATATCAGTGGGGACAACAAGTAATTCTTACGCTCTACATAAGAGCAAGGACACCACGTTCATCTGAGCGATAAGCCAAGCCTATAGGAAAAACAGCGTAAGATTACACAAGTCTACGCGTCACCTTAAGGTATTAATTATTTACGCATTAATTACGCTGGCTTAGGTGCCCGCCGAACCAGAACACATTAGTGCTTGTACACTGCTGCTTTGCGTTATTAATGTTACTATGGTTACTAAATTCAACGAGTTCTAATAACTAGCATCAGAACATAGTAGTGTTTGCATACTAGTATTTCGCAGAATTTTCCGTAGTTGCAATCGACTTGACGGATATTATTATTTTTATTTTGCGAATGGAATAGGCACTGCGTTGGTACTTCCCCAGTCGGTCCCCTTTTAAAAGGAGATAACTTAAACTAGTGTCCCAGTTTTGCACTTCCCTAGTTAGTCTCCATAATTAGGAAGACTATTATCTAAACTAGTGCCCCAGTTTTTTTCCGAACACTGAATAACATTGTCAAATCGCAGTACACTCGATAACACTTCACTAATCATGTATTGTACAATCGCGTACACTGTGCCAAAAGCTACGACCGTTTAGTACTGTCGATTACACTCCCCTGCTCGTGTATGATGTACAGTCGTGATCAATGCCAAAAAAATTCAGTACGAATTCCAAACGTTTTGATAAACCGACCTGATTAGCGCGGCTTAGTGGAGATTTAAAAATATAAGCTTACAAGCGAAACTGTGTATTATGTGTCATCGTTTTCTCGATGGTCTCTAATGCAATATTAAACGAAATTAGTTGTTAAGATTTATATTAGATTAGTGAATCTGGAATGTATTTCAATAACAGCCAAATAACATATACAGCTATATAAAGCTCTATGAGAAAACTTTCTTTATTATTCGAATTGTAATAACATTCAACGCGATCTTTGACCAATATGTTGTCAATACGTTTTGTCACTATTAAACATTGATGTAAGACTTTGTTTTTGATTGACTTTGTTCTTGATGATTTCGAAGCCATAATAATATTGATATATTGTTCACAACAGTATTTGCGTTCATTTTGGTGAAACATGGTATTATGATTATATTTCTTGAAAATTCATCAGATACCCTACATTCTACGCGATTATATTTGTTAAATATGTTTTGAACAATACGAATTGTAACTGCCAAGCAGGTTTACGAACACTACAATTCAAATTTTACGTTCATATATTTAAAATAAAGTATGTTATATATGTGAAAACCGATCAAATTACCCAAGTGAAATGAAAACTGCATAACACCATCCCAAATTCATCATCATCATCATCAGCCTGTGACAGTCCACTGTTGGATATAGGCCTCTCCTAATACACCCCTATCCATTAGGGGGTTTTTGGACCGTATCCCACCACGCTGGTCCAATGCGGGTTGGTGGGTGGACCGACTTTTTACATGCCCATCCGACGCATAGATCATCTTACTTTTTAGACAATTGAGTGATCGGCCCAAATTGCCCTGACCAACTAGTAAACAACAATAAAAATTTGTTGAGTCCCCGCAGGATTCGAACCCACGACCTCCGGTTCCTAAAGTCCACGCCCATACCACTAGTCTACGGAGGCAGTTCATCCATCCCAAATTATATCACAGTAAACAACAAATCATTCCTGCATTCGAACGCGCAAATATTTACGCGGGCCGAATTCCGAACGGCCGTTTTGATCGCGCTAAAAACGAGCGTTTAGAGCGACATTAAAAAAAAAACAAAAGCGGCACAGACAATAAAAAGAGCAGTGAAACGGGTCGCCGTTACCGTAAACGCGTTATAAATAGCAGTTGTTTGAAATAACACCTTGATGTTGCGACATTGTATGGGCGTATGCTTCTCCCACCTGAACTGTTACAGTAATTATAGCGTCTGCCTGCTAACATCCCTGTCGGTTTACTTTTCACGTGCTTAATTAGTATTACTTCCCGGTGTAAGGCCCGTGTTAATTTCGAATGCGCGCTTTCTTTGTTACGCAATGTGGAGCAGTAGCCATCAATACTCCAAAATGTTACAAGCAAGATGCTTTTTACAAATGTTTTAAGACCATGTTGATACGCTTGCATTAATGTTAAATATTTTTGTAGTTGTTAACACTTTTTTATGGTTTCAGCTTAATAATAACAAAATATAACAGGGCTAGTTTGTTTCTTATTTACCTACATGAAAAATGTACGTGTAGTTTTTATTAAAACTAGCGTTGTATCTTGCTCTAACAATGATATAATAAGTTCTGTTATTAACTTTTGAGTCATCACATATTTTAAAGTTTACTGGCATAACTTGCGAGTAGAGAAAACAAGTTATATTTATTAGCGTATTTGTAAAGAGTTACGTTCATTCTATTTGTAATTTTCTGCCGTATTAACAGTCGTTAATTTGAATCAAACAATTTCGATAAACGAAATTCTCTTTATAATATTGATATACACAAATGCTATGAATGATTACAGTTTATCTTACCCAGCGTAGAATTATTGCGATTTGATTTGTAAACAAAACCTGCTTTTGCTTGAACCGTATCCGATAAAGCGTTGGATATTTATTGCATTATAAACACTGTTTAGTATTCTTTTGATAAACGAATACTGGACTTTACATTGGCTGTATAGCTGATTCGGGATCAGTTGTTAACGTTAAGTAGTTATTTGGGCCATTACTTTATTCAACTTTTCCTGTGTGTATAACAATTAATTTATCCGCATTGAAACAATACTGAACCTACTAATAGAACATTCATTTAGTTTTCAAAAGGGAACAAGGAGAAAAATTGGACTTTTGCTTTACATATCTGATTTTATACATACATACATATGTATGTATAAGATCAGATATGTAATGAATTTAATAGGGATATACCTAAATTGTTGCGCCTAAACATGAAGTGGTATTATTGTGTTTTGATTAATAATGCCGTGTGACAGTAGTTGTTTTGTTTGCATAAAAATAAGATCTAAATTGACTCAGGTATAAAGCAACAGCTTTGTATTATCCAAATGAAAGGATATATCAATATGAAACGACCCCACGCGACATAACGGCCTGTTTAAATATACAGGAAGTCGGCAAACGCAGGTAGCTCAGGACTGTACCTTTCGGTTAGGCCTTTGTTTAGCTGTGGAGTTTACCAGGCTGTTATAATACTAGAAAAAAAGAAAGAAATGTGTAAATGGAGTACAACTCACCTGAAAGAATAGGCAAAAGCACACCCACTGGTAGTACTTGTAGATCTTCCTGTCGTTCATGTCCTCCTTCCCCTTCTCCCTGCTGTTGCCGATTCCAGGGTACGGGACCTCTACACCGACCTTCTTGTTGAAGAAGCTCTTCAGCGTATAAGTCGAGTGGATCCAGCAATACGTGTTCAGGACGTCCTCTGGTATGTCCTTCGTGTGGATGCAGTCGATCGGGTTGCCAACGTACTGACGCGTGGTCACAATCAGGCTGAACGATATCAGCAATATCACCGTTATAGAATAGTGAAGGCGGAATACCGGCGAATCGATGTGCACATAGTTCACCTTTATGAGATTCTTTAGTCCGCGAAACACGTCTAACATTTTAAATGCTTGAGTCCCAACTCACAGTGTCCCGCGTGTCCTTCACTAACATTATTTTGCGTGGCGTCGTTTACACCTATTACTTATTGTTTCGAAGCACCAGTGTTTCTTGTTGTTTAACTTTATATTATTTTATACTCTTAGAATTTTTTTTAGGTTTAGTTTTTTTAACTGTTTCTCGTACAGTTCGTTGTTCGTAAGGCACTTTTTAGATTGGCAGTGTAGTGGCAACGCTGTCCCTCGTCTCATCAGAGTCGTTCGTGCTGGTGTACTTTTTTTGGTATCTTAATGAACTTCAGCAACGATATCATTGTGTCATGTTTTCTACGTTTCATAATTTCGCGCGTGTCGTTTCGCCGCTCATTTAGCCGCCATATTGTCTCTGGATCGTTGACGGTATACGAACATCAGTGGTTACTGTACTTATATTTATGTTTACGGCTAAAACAAAAGGTTTTGAAACGGTTAAATAGGATGTCTTGGGTCGATTTGAATAGACATTAGGGCGACGGTCGGTTTTCTGATGAAGTTTTACTTTTTGGCGGAAAAGTGTGGTGACATTAGCGAGCCGGCTATCACGGCAGCCATGTTTTTATTTATTGCGTCATTTGCTCGCTCTATTCCGACGTTCCGCTTTTGAATTCAGAGGAGAATATTTTTTTCTAGCTGATTTTTTATATTTCTCACGTGATTTTAAATCGATGCAGTAATTTAGTTTTACGTTTTGACATCAAACGTTTAGTTTATAATGAAAGCTATAAGAAGCGTTTTGGATAAATATATTGAACGACTTGAAATACAAATATCTTATCTTTTCTCATACTTTTATTCGTGATTTGATTACAAACAGTTTTAATAAACTATTTTCCCGTCTTATTGTATTAATATCATCTATAAAAATCTATTACAATTGATAAAATTGATAATATAACATCGGTGAACATTGTAACATTGTTGAATGCTTGAAGAACTTTCTTACTTTCTTCAATTGAAAAGATTTCAGAAGATTGTGAACCGAGAACTATTTCAAGAAGCAATATCAAGAGATTTGAGAAATACGAGAACTAACTTTATATTCGACTTGTGAGTAATCAGAAATGATATGTTAACATATGATTCAGTAAAAACGTTATTTGAGTAATTTTAAATTTAAATGTCATTCATTTTTATTTAAAAAAAATGTCTTATGTTTTGTTGACGAAACAATATGAACTATTCTACTATACTTACGCTTATACATAAGAAATATCCTTAAAGAGATTGTTATTTTTCTTAAGGCTTACAAACCAGGCAGAGAGAAGAGAAAGAAATGCGAATTTGACTTAGACAAATCAGTATGTAATTTTTTTTAATTACTGTATCTATTGCAAAAAGTTTTATAACTCTGGTACAATCTTTATTTCAATGCTGCTAACTTGTTAACATTGATCAAGTGTACAACAACAAAAGTGATCATAGAAGCAACGTAATATGCTTTATAGAACAATAACGAGGGTACTCGAAATCCACTACTAGGAAATACATCAGTCACATTAGATGCAATGTTAAAAAGATATTATCAGTACTAAGAGTATTACATGGATTCCACCACTTGAACACAAGAAACAGACGATCTGCAATTCTAGAGTTGTAGTTTAGCCAATACAGACTCGAAAAACAATTTCAAATATTATTTTTGTATATAAAATGAAGGTGGCCGTGAAGTAAACATTATTAAGCATCGGCTCTGTATTTAACAGTGACGGAAAAATATTTAAAGGTGTTATTTGAAGGTTGTGACAGTTTTTTAGCAAGTGATATAGTGCAATTTACAAGTGAGAGTGTTATCTAAGTGGGAAAAATGTTAGTTACTTAGATAAAAGCAAAAACCTAACATCCTAAAAAAGTAAATAAATAATACTGCTAAAGTGATCAAGTGCATTAAAACTTTCTCAAATGTACATATCTATATCCAAATGTGAAATATAATAAACTTCCAAACATAGAAAGTAAAGTAAAAGAAAAGTGTTAAAGATTTTAAAAATTCAAATTCAAATTTCACCGTTAATTGAAACTGATATTGCTATTCGACAACAGGTGTCGCTGAGATACCAATAATCTGAACTTACGTCAAAAGAAAAGTTTCTACAACAAACAATAGATGTCATTAGTAACAGTTTAGATTAACTACAGAACACCGTTGAACTGATTGTTTGTTATTGTTGCCAATAAAAGCTGTGGAAAAAATAAATAGATATTAATAAATAAAATATATTTACATTTAAAATAATTTAAAAACTGAAATATATCTACATAAAAACATACGATGGAAGATCAATTTGAACTTCTATTTAATAAAATGAGATTAGAAATGAAGAAACAAACAGCGGAATTAACAACCACAATATTAGAAAAAATCGATGAAAAATTAAAACCAATATTAGAAGAAAATACGTTGTTAAAACTTCGTGTAGAAAACTTGGAAAATAAGTTAGAATATCTAGAGAAAGAAAAGAAAAAAAATAATATAGTTATTTATGGATTGAAGGAACAGGAGAAATCATCAACAGAATTATTAAATAATATAAAGAAACGCTTTTTGAATCAGTTAAACATAACTTTAGAAGATTTTGATGTTAATTTTATTCACCGAATAGGTGCAACAAATAATGGTGAAAAACTGAGGCCAACCTGCTTTCCTTAGTAAGTGGGTGGAAAAACGAAATAATGCAAAATAAAAGAAACTGAAAGAATTATATGTCACTCACGACTACCCAAAAGAAGTGATAACAAAGAGAAAAGCACTATTACCTAAGTTAATAGAAGAAAAACAAAAGGGAAAAACTGCATATCTAAAATATGATAAACTCGTTGTTAAAGAGAACGCTAATGCCAGAGAAAAACTGAAAAGAAAATCATCTACTTCTCCTAAAACATCCTTACTTTTAAAGAAACAACAACCATTGGTCTCTTACAAGAACAATAGTGTAAATCCCTTTGATGTGATGAGATTACGATCGCACTCAATCCAGAAAACTCAAACCGATGAGCAACAATAGCAATTAAAACCTAGCGAGCACAAACAAGTACATAACAGTAAAAACAAAGAATTAACTAGTCAAAACTCTCCCCCAAGCCGATTGGTCCTCGTGGGGGAAAACGACCAAAACCCTCCAAATTACAATCAAGGCATCCTAAATATAGCGACGTACAATGTAAAAACTTTATCGACTTACACTCGCCTGCTAGAATTAAAAGAATCTTTGAAAAACGTGAAGTACGATATTCTTGGTCTGTCTGAAGTCAGAAAACTCGGTAACAAAATAGAAGAACACGATGAATTTATTTTCTACTACATCGGAGCAACCCCAGGACTATACGGAGTAGGTTTTATAGTTAAGAAACACTTAAAAAATATATAAAAAGTTTCAAGGGACTAACAGAAAGAGTAGCGCTTTTAAGGATTCAAACTAAAAATTTAGACTTAAGTATAATACAAGTGTACGCCCCAACAGAGGCTGCGAAGGATGAAGAAATAGAGCTTTTCTACAGTAAAATAAACAACGCGATAAGTCTCTCAGGAAATAATATAATACTCATGTGCAACTTTAACGCCTAAGATTGGTCAACCTAAACCATACGAAATTATAACGGGACGATATGGATATGGAAATAGAAACAGCAGAGGAAACAGACTTATAGATTTCGCGAACGAAAATAATCTAGCCATTGTGAACACCTTTTTCAAAAAAAACGACAAACAGAGATGGACTTGGAAATCACCTGATGGCAAAACAAAAAACGAAATAGACTTCATTCTAACAAACATGCTAAGAAAAGTAAACAATGTACAAGTCTTAAACATCACTTACCCATCGGACCACAGACCTGTTAGAGCCACTTTCAACATACTTTCAATGTCAAGAAACCGTAGCAGATTTGGTCAATGTCTCAGGTCCCGGTTAAAGAACGAGGACGAAGTGCAAATTTACATGACATCGCTGAAAAATTTATTATCAAATATGGTCGACCGCTGGAATGATGAGGACACCGTTCAGAATTGCTATGATAAAATATTAAACGCAATTGATACCAGCCTTAAAGAAGCACAAAAGCAAACACCGAACAATGATAACAAACAAATAATATCAGCACGCACAAAGGCCTTAATCAACAGAAGACAAGAAATACATAAGACAAAACCGAAATCAAGAGCTTTAAAACACGAATTGACAGCACTGTATAAACTAATCAGTAAATATATCAACCAAGACTACAAGGTGCATCGCATGAAAACCCTTGAAAGATGTCTAAATGCTACGGGGAGCGTCAAAAAAGCGTATAAAGAACTAAGAATACATAAGTCGTGGATTGAAGAGTTGAAAGATAATAACAACATAACACAAAATAGACCAGAAATACTTAAAATAGCAACTGATTTTTATAAAAACCTTTATAGCGCATCAAATCAACCCGCGTGGGAACTGCCGAGAAGTAATAGTCCTAAAATAGAATCAAATGCAATTATCAGTGAAGAAGAAGTGATTAATGGAATAAAAGCCCTAAAAACAGATAAAAGCCCAGGACCCGACAAGATCACCAATGAAGTAATAAAAACAGGATACCAATATCTAACGAAACCTCTAACTCGATTGTTCAATATGATATTGAACGACAAAAACACTCCACACCAATGGTCCGAATCCGAAATAATTTTGATCTACAAAAAAGGTGATCCAAACGATATCCGTAACTACAGACCGATAAGCCTACTACCATCGATATACAAACTTTTTTCGTCTATAATAGAGAAAAAAATAAAAGAAACAACGGAAAAACTTCAACCTGTAGAACAGGCAGGCTTTAGACGAGGCTTTTCTACAGTTGACCATATTCACTCGCTGGAGATGGTAATAGAAAAATTTCAAGAGTTCAACAGACCACTCTATGCTGTTTTCATTGATTATAAAAAAGCCTTCGATACCCTATACCACACATCGATTTGGAAAGCTTTACACTTTCAAAACGTAGAATTAGATTTAATACAAGTCATAAAAAACATCTACGACCACAGTACCAGTAGAGTAAAGTTAGAGACTACTGGATCACTCATATATATTAAAAGAGGTGTTAGGCAAGGAGACCCGATCTCCCCAACAATATTTATTGCGGTGCTAGAGTACATTATCCGCCACCTGAACTGGAAAAAAGTCGGCATAAATATTAATGGATCCTACCTAAGTCACCTTAGATTCGCCGACGATATAGTTTTGCTATCAGAAAATATAAACCAACTACAACTAATGGTTCACTCGCTTCACGAAGAAAGTCGCAAGGTAGGCTTAGAAATCAACCTAGGTAAAACAAATGTAATGACAAACCATATTAGGTTACCCATATATCTTGAAAATGTACCTTTAACCTATGTTGATGCCTATATCTACCTTGGCAAACAAATTTCATTCAACAAAAACAACAATGAATTAGAAGTAGAGAGAAGAGTAAATATCGCTTGGAAAAAATTTTGGAGTCTCAAAGAAATTCTAAAAAGCGAAATGCCTTTAAAGATTAAAAGTCAAGTTATGAATACCTGCCTGCTTCCGTCACTAACATACGGCTGCCAAACGTGGAAATTTACAAATAAAATAAAAAATAAGATCGTAACAAGCCAAAGAAGTATGGAAAGAAGCGTAATGAAGATTAGAAAGATCCAAAAAATTCGCCATGCTTCTATAAGGCAGAAAACTAAAGTCATAGACGCTCTTAGCTACTCGCTAAAGCTAAAATGGAGATGGGCAGGACATGTAGCACGACTAAAAGATAACCGCTGGACTAAAAAAACAACATCATGGATGGGGCCATCGGGACAAAGAAAAATAGGTAGACCAAATGCGCGCTGGACAGACGACATTACAAAAATAATAGGTACTAATTGGATGCGAGTTGCAAAAGACAGAGAACAATGGTTAAATTTGGAGGAGGCCTTTACCTTCCATTGAGAGGGGTTCTCGCAACCTTTTATCCATCCAGAAAGTGACAATAAATATACTTAGATAAATAAATACGTATACGTTAAGGCAATTGTCAGAAAAGTCAAATTATTTATTGAATTTTTATTTTTTTAATTATAAGGAAATAAAATTTTATTACATTACAATTTTATTATATTATATGATTTGATTTTGATAGATTGATTCGATCAATTATTTTGATTACATAAAATAAATTATATAAATGTCTAGTTTAAATATTTTTTTGCAAAAAAAAAAAAAACTGTTTCTTGTAATTGTTAATTAAATAGTTATTATAATCACGAGATAATTCAATTTTATCATATTTGTATTAACATAAAATTAATGATTGAAACAAAATTTATAATGTAAACATAAAAGGAATGAAATGAATACCTGTAACTATTAGACTAATTAAATTTTTGCATGCAAATTGTATTGTACTTATTATGATGCGAGAAATAAAAGGCTTTTTTATTTTTTATTTTTATTTTTTTTTATTTTTATTTTATATTTTTTTTTTTTATTTTATTTTTTATTTTATTTATTTATTTATATAAAATGAATGTAACGATATGACCTATAGTGACGATACGACGTCGTTCGTACAGTGTTCCTATTATTCAACTGTCACTCAATGATGGCAGCTAGATGGATGTTCATCAAAATAACCCTGAATCCTAGATAGACTCCTAGAGGTGGTAGGTCTTTTACAGGCCGTCTAGTGTGGTACCACCGCGGTGCCTATATCTGCCGCAAAGCAGTAGGGTTTAAAACACTAATCTGTTCCGGTTTGCAGGGCACCGTAGCCAGCCTATTTACTGGGTAACCGAGACGTAACATCCTATGTCTCACGTAGGCAGCGTTGATACTTTTGTAACTGTTAAGGTTACCAATGTTTATGGGAGTCGGTGACTACTTTCCATCAGGTGGTCCGACTGTTCGTCTGTCTCCGTAGAGTAATAGAAAACAAAATGTATATAAAATATATATGTCGCATATTCTTTGCTATTGATTAAAAATTCAAATATCTTTATTCAATAAAGAATCTACACATACTCATTGATTGTCAAGGACGCTACCACAGGTTCGGAATAGGACAATGTTTACATCTCTTCCTAGTCTAATTTGGCTGAACTACAGAACCCGACGGGACCTATCACGCTGCCAGATAAACACGCCGCGTGACTAGCCAGGTGTGTCACGTCATCTCGCTCAGTTCAAAAGGCTTCGGGCGTAAATCAAGAGCTTTTTTCAAGTCATAACAGCTCGAGCCGTTTGGCGAAACGATTAATGTTGTTTTACTTATTACCGTGTCGGCCACTCAAAACGTTTTGTAGTATTGTCTGTCTATTTGTGTTTGATATTTGCTTTCGTCATGTTTCGAAAGAAGTACAATGGTTTTGTTGTGAAATATTATAGGAAAACCATAGAAAGGAGTGTTTATGACTTTGTTAACATGTTATACACGAAACGTTTGCGCTTAATGGTAATATAATCGCAGTCTTCTGTCAGAATTGTGTATAGATGTGAAGAATATTAGAATTTAAAACAAAACTTTTCAGGAATACTCAAAAGAAAATTGTTCTCATAAACTAGGCATATAAATCAATCAACATTATACGCTTTTTTTGCAAAGTTGTGTTCTACGAGTTGTTCAATTCGGTCCAAATGCAAAATGCTTCTTCAAAGGACGAGAAGCTTTATTGCCAAGGTTTTTCTCGATATGGGACATCAAACGGAGGAGGCTTCCATCAAAGGGTATGTGAACTATCGTACAGTAAAGTTCTGAACAGCGCTCTCGGTTGTCGGCCATTGTGACGCCGGCGTAGATAGAACACGTGTCAGAAAAAGGCGGGAATGTTCAATTAGGCCACGCGTGCGTTTGGCGGGCAAAGTTTTTTTTTTTAATTTGGCGCTAGCAACATCTAAAGCCTAGGGGTGATGCGGCTCTGAGATATTGCAAGAAATATATTATGGAATATTATTGGTTTTGTTAAAATAAATTAGCAGCCATAACTCTTTTTTTATACATTTCGGATTCATTTTTTTAGAATATATTTTAAAAGTATTTGTGGTATAACGATTTTTTCGATCTGTGCCCCATTCGTTACAATTTCTTATTTATGTGCTACTATTCGGTTCTTATTAGTTAACTTCAGTTACTGATTTTTAGTAACCCTATGATTATATATATTAAGATTATTTTTTCTGAAATCTGTAATTTATTTCAATTGATGTCTCATTATAGGTCCAGAAATTTACTGATTTCGATAGAGTATTTTTGTGAAATAAATTGAGGAGAAAAGCCGTATTTCTACCTGTTAGAAAGTTTCACGCTCTGACCGCGGGAATTTGAACGTTTTTCAACAATCCATTCGCAGCCATTACCTATAGTAATTTACAAATAGGTAAAAGAACGGTAATGTTGTACACTTCAAAATAAAACTGTCTCTTGAGTTGTAGTTAAATTTGAGACTAAAGTACTACAGTGAATTTAATTAGTTACACAAGTAACGAAGGAAAATGATCGTTTAAAAGCGCTGAAGGTGAGACGTGGCCGCGGGCAGGAGACACGCAAACACGAGGGCCCCTCGACCTCTGACAATGGTTTCGCGGGACGCCGAGCGCCTAGTTCCGCAGCGGGCCGTTTCCTTAACTACATTGTTTTGATTATATTCCACAAAGAATCATAAATGAATATGTATTTCACTTCCTAACCGGTTTCCAGATAGTTATATTTCGAATGCACTGCAACCCAAATAAAACCATATCTTAATCAATGAATGGGATTGATTCTAAGAAACCCTACGTAATGTTTTATATTACAGTTCATGTAACCTTGGAGAGCCTTTATTACTTCAGAAAAAAAATATTCAACTATTAATCTGTATCTGATCAAACGAGTCAAATATGGTCTTGTAATATTATATATACATAGGAATATTCTATACCAATAACCTGTAGCATAAATAAAAGACAAATAAATTATTAACAGAGACGTAAGTAATATAAGAAATTTATAAGATCTATACTCAGCTGTAATTTGAAAAATGAAGCTTTAACGATGTGTCGACATATTCAAAAGAAAATTATAAAACAAAATAATTGCTATTTAACTAAATCTAAAGATGTTAAAAATATTGCGATTCAGAAAATCAGTTTATTACATTTTATTATGTAGTCGTATAAAGTTGTCCATCGTCAGACGACAATATATACGAGGTTTGATGAAAGAAATTTTTAATAGGTCAAAATTTTGGAGCTCGTAAACCGTACTAACGGCATCCTGTTAAACTAATGGATGTCTTGCTCTTTGACATCAAAAATCTTCCGCATATCCGTAAAGACATCCCTTGACATATTTGTTGTGAAACGGCAACAAAATTTTGACAATTACCAATTTCTTGTAACTCAAAGGTATTTTCGTAGCGAGTTATTATACAGGAAATGTTTAGTGGAGAAAAATATTTGGCAGAGTTTTTTCGAGTATGATTAAAAATAAAAACAATTGATTAATAGTCAAAAGCCTAATTGCAAACTTATTTTATTAAGATTTGTTAGATCAGCAACTTATTGTATTTATGTACAAATCTAATTATCTGTTATTAAGTCAATAACTTTATTATATTTGTTTCAAATATATTAATGGATTTTTTTTCAATAGTATTACTGTACTTTTTTTTTTTTTTTTTTTATTGCATACGCAGGCAGACGAGCAGTCGGGCCACCTGATGGAAAATGGTCACCGACGCCCATAGACATTGGCCATACAGGTATCACCAACGCGCTGCCTACCGTGAGACATAGGATGTTAAGTCTCGTTTACCCAGTAATTACGCTGGCTACAGTGCCCTTCAAACCGGAACACAGTAGTGTTTTCACACAACTGCTTTGCGGTAGAAATAGGCACCGTGGTGGTACCCACCCAGATGGTCCCTTGTAAAAAGGGGACCTACCACCGGTACTTTTATAGCATTAAATTTATTTACACTATAACAAAGTAAGTCATAATTTAAAATTTTATCACGGACTATTAGTCGGAATCTCAAAGTTAAACTTTTCTAGGCCAGCGACATTAAAAACTTTCATCGATATTTCATTAAATTAAATCTGCATTCATTGTGATCAATACTCATCAACGGACTGTCTATTAAAAAAATACTAATTATTAAAAATTTATAATCTGTGTCAACGTGTTGTAGAATCAGATCGGATATTTCTTTTTTTATTACAGGCAAACGTAATTAAACCAGCACTCTTGTTTCAAAAATAAGTCAAATCATATCTGTATCCATTTTGGTCATCATTTTGCGTCGTTAATTAAGTTAAAAAGTCTCTTATAAAAATATGAAAGTTTTTAAGATTGCATTTCGTGGCATCCTTATCAATTTTATTAAAAAGTAAGCCGGATATAGTTTACAATCATGATTTTTCCAGGGTAACGTCATTAAACTTGTAATTATAGATTTTATTTCTATCAAATTTTATCCGTATCCATTTCAGGTCATCGGTTCACGTCAACCATTTCTATCACAATCGAAATAGCTTTCACGTCGTTAATTAAAACATAATTTCGCAACGTTGTCTCTTTTACACTAAAACCGCATTAAAGTAATACCAACGTAGCGATGTCCTCAGAAATTGTATAGGCGGCTGAGGACACTCTAGATTTAATGAACCACTCGTGTCTATAGCGAGCTTTGCTAGTGAAATGATATCGTTAAACATAATATGTATAAGTTAGGAACGGTTTGACATTAAGATATGATTTAAATTTATTTTGGTAAGATCTGCATTAAATATGGAGTACAACCCAAGAGTTGTAGAAGTAAACTTTTGGGTATGTAACCTATGTTGCCACAAAGGACTCTGACAATTTGGAATCTAATCTTCCATAATTTAGCTTCAAGTTACTGGGTTTGCATTGTGCAAGCATTATTGAGTTGCTTTTTCCCTCATTTAAATACAGTCAATGTTACACTTTCACTACGCCGACAACGGCTATATTAAATGAAATTTGTTTCAAAACCTAGTTGAACATAAGAATTTTCGTTAAACAACCTTATGCCTTGACACTGAACTCCCGCATGTTGTGTAAGTTTAGAAGAGACAATCTTTCTATTTTTTTAATATTACGTATAAACCATAGTAACATAGGCTAGATTAATGAATAAAATATATCTAATGCACGGACATTTATACCAAAATCACCTCAAGGAGTAAAAGTATAGCCACAAAATGTCTTTAATCTCAATAATGCTTTTCTTGAGACCTAAACGGTAAAAAATGTCACGACAAAAAGAACAATACAACTTCGAACTATTCCATAAAGAATTACACTACACATACTTTGTCAAACTATAATCATCAAAAGACTCCGATCACTTTTTATAATAAAAATCAAACATTTCCAGTTCCGTTTAAGCGTTTGATATAATTCATTCATTCCGTCGCGTCCGCTGTGTTTATTTAAAAAGCTTTCTACTGAATGAATAACACAATATAATTAGACGTGAGCGGTTGCCAAGATGTCCCCTCATCTGAGTGCTGTAATACGACTTATTTATTGTTGTCGTGTCTGTCGTTGCGTGTAATTTTTACAGGCCCTTGACTCGCTTTCGTGTCGCATCCATCAATGGAGATGCGAAACGTACGCTATATAGCAAACGATTTTAATATATTTAATAAAAGGACTTATTAAGGCTACGCATGACATCTCAGTCCCGTGACCACGGCTGCTAGAAAGTGTTCGAAAGGTCAGGAATTAAAAAAGTAAAATAAACGCGATAAAATCTGTAAAAACTCCGTTTAGTCAACAATGTGTAGTATTCGCGTAAAAAACTTACTTTATTTAAAGCTTGTTTTATCATTCCTTCCATATATGTATGTCATAGCGATTCTTTTTATATTTGAGCAATGTGGAAGTTTAGTGGATTGTTAAAAACCAATTTTAATATTGTACCTTCTAATAGCTTACATAATATAATACGATGTTGCATAAACGCGGATAATACACATGATTTGATAAAAGACTTTACGGTTTTTATCGCGTTTAATTGGTTTTACAATGCTCTCGACGTTTCAGATATTATGGATCCATAGTAAGGAGTAGCCTTCATAAAATGTTTGTTTCATAATTAAAATGTTACGAAGACTCTGTGTTTTTTCAGTTACCACTAGTATATTTGATATTTTCTAAGTCATAAATTTTTAGCAATTGGCCCACCTAGTGGAAAGTGGCCGCCATTTACATTGGCAATACCAGGGGTATCATCAAAGCTTTGACTAAGGTAAGGGTATTCGTCTCGTTTACCAAGTAAATACGCTGGCTACAGTGCCCTTCAAACCGGAACACGATGGTGTTTCGACACTACCACTTTGCGGCTAAAATAGGGAACGCGGTGGTACCACCTCTCAGTAATAAACATAGCAATCATTTAATTAAGCAATTTGCATCAGCACTGATCATGAACGTAAATAAGCAGCACATTAATGTATGAAAATAAATGTATCAGCAATTGCATGTTTGTCTAATATATTTACAAAAACCTTTATTGTATATTCCGTTTCCGAGAGACTTGCATCGAATTTGATTTACAGATGAATAAAACATTACGAAAACATTTTGTCAGTGATTTCGTTGTATTTTAATCTGCTGCATAGCGATTGTAACCTCGAATTTAATAGACACAGGAGGGCCGGTGTTGTTTTTAACAATATTGCATTTTGTTATCGAGGCATTGTTTGTTTTTAATCTGTTAAAATTGTACATGAACGTTTCGATTTGACAAAACTTAGTTAATACTAAAGATTGTGTTATTGAACATACATTCTATTATTTTTCTTATTAATAAAAATATGTAACAGTTGTAGGGTCTTGTGTTCTTCACTGTTTAATAATGTTTTTTAGGAAAATTAAACCTTTGTAATATTCTTATAATATTTTTTTTTACTTAACTATAGATACTAAATTTGAGTATTTACAAATTAAAATCATTGTAAGGTGTTAACTTGGTTTTAGTTTTAGCACAAACCTTAGTGTTTATTGTGCTATCTTATCAAAATTCTGTAATCAGTGTTTGTTTACATTAAACATTATTAAAAAAAATATAGACAAGATTTAATCAAAATATTACGAAACTAAAATCGAAGATCTCTAAACTAAATTAAAATACTATTTCTTTATAATAAATGTACGAAATTTTTGTAACAGCCAACTAGTGATCATAAATCCGTTTCGGTAGTTAAAGGAGTTTGTAGCACTATTCTGACATGATCATTGTCACTCAAGTATTGGAGCAACCGTTTAGATGAAAGCTCTAAATAAATGTTAGTTTTGAGCTGAATTGTTTGAGAATTTAACATGAAAACGCTTCAAAAACCAGCACGGGTGGAATGTTTATGCGCCGCGTGTGTTGCGCATTTTGGCAACAACGTATTTGCGACATTTATTTGAAATTTCTGATAAAGAAAATCTTAGAAGACCGATCGGAACAAGACGTGTGCATGATCCGTCTGTCGGAAGTGTGGCAGCGTTTCGTTTAATCGCTGGCAGAATGGAATTCGGAGGTTTGTGAAAATATGACAGAGGTTGTCTTTGCGAATCGTTGTCTATGACGACTCGTTTAGCGAATGCATTAATACAACGTATTTAAAAATGTATTGAAATTTCAATAATTGTTGCTTAGTGTCCGCCTCCGCGGTCTAGCGGTATTAACACTAGTTTTATAAACCTGAGGTCGGGGTACGAATCCCGAGGGGACACAACCTTGTGTTATCTATGTTTTGTGGTTGGTTAGGACCTTTTGGGCCGATCACCCAATTATCTGAAAAGTAAGATGATCCATGCGTCGGATGGACATGTAAAAAGACGGTCCACCCACTAACGCGCATTGGATCAGCGTGGTGAGATACGGTATTTTGAATCATGAGAAAGAAAATTTTACGTTATTTATACTTATTCAATTGCTTCATTATTACAAAATATACTATTCATGTTTATTAAGGCCGGAATTAACGCTAGTAAAAACTTAAAGATGGTTGCGGCTCATAAAATAATCTGTCGATTGGGTTGCGTGATTAAGTTTTTTTTTATTTAATAGCGATAATTTCATAAAAAAGATCCCACTGAAGGATCTTTACCACTACCGTTGATAATTCTATAAAGAGATAAGATAACGATGTAAGAGATAACCCACATGCATATTAGCGCAACGGGGTTAGGAAAGTTCAACAAAACTATAGGCAAATGGGCAAGGTGGTAAATATGAGCGGAAAACTCCAAAGGCTTGCCAACTTTTTGGCGTTTGATATATGCGATCTTCGCGGGTCGGAGCGAGCCAAATCCGGGCTTTTGCAGCGAGCTCTCATGATTGACTGCCCGGTGGCAATGGCACGGCAGCAGTGGGAGTCTAAAGGTTCCAAATTTAATTTTTGCTTTTTTACAGCTTATTTAGTTTTTATTCTTTGTAGCATTATTTCATAAAAACAATATCTCAATGTTTACATTTAATTTCTAAATTTTGTTAATTATAATTAAGGTGACTTATACGCAATTACTTTTAATAATGCAACCGCCCGGCTCTCACATCACACATCATCAGCCTGTTTTAGTCCACTGCTGGACATAGGCCTCCCTTAATACACCCTATCCATTAGAGGGTTTTGGACCGTATCCCGCCACGCTGGTCCAATGCGGGTTGGTGGTGGACCGACTTTTACATGCCCATCCGACGCATGGATCATCTTACTTTTCAGACAATTGGGTGATCGGCCCAAATTGCCCTAACCAACTAGGAAACAACAATGAAAATTTGTTGCGTCCCGCGGATTCGAACCCACGACCTCCGGTTTCTAAAGCACACGCCCATACTACTAGGCTACGGAGGCAGTCACCGGCTCTGCACGGGTGCAATTTATCAGCGTTTCTCTACAATATTATGTATGAATTATACATATAAACCTTCCTCTTTAATCACTCTATCTATTAAAGAAACTGCATCAAAATCCGTTGCGTATTTTCACAGATTTAAGTATACATAAGGATATAGGGACAAAGAGATAGACTTTGTTTTATACTATGTAGTAATTCATAAAATATAATGACTATATATTCGAAATGTTTATGCACAAAAAAATAACGATATAGGTATATTGTAAAAAGAATTAGATGTTAATGTTGTGTTCGCTTTTGCGTATTAGATTTAATGCGAATATTTTAATGACGTCAATGGTCTATGGTTATAGAAAACGATTCTGTGAATTCAAATCACCGAGACTTTAAAATTGCACTGAGATATAATAAAAACGTTAAATATTTCCACTGGATTTTCTTGATTCATGATACCTATTAGTTGCTTTCGTAAAGTTTCGCATCATTTACATAATAAAGCGACAACACTGGACTTTGCAGTTGCTTAAAACTTGCGTTATGGAAATGACCTAAAAATTTTATGAGGCGCACATTTACTATGAGATGCACGAGATAATGTTTAAAGATTAAAAAGAAAACCTAATATTCTATTAGAGACTACATTAAGGACCAAGATGTGTGGAAACAATGTAGAAATGATGATGCACTGGCATATCCCTGGCAACTGCTTAAATCATACATTAAGTTTAGTTTCTTGCCGGTTCTTCTCTGGACAGGTCAAAACTTCCAAACCGGTGGCAGATTGACGGGTCTAAGAGCTCGATAGGGCCTAAATTGAATAAAGAATGTTCTAGTGTGAATTTAAATTTGATATATACATTATTTTATATCTAATATTTACTTTAATTCAAACGTGAAAATTAGTTTTCTCAACAATTCCTAGTTTGATACTTTAAAAAAATTAGAAAAGATTAAGGTTACATAACTTACTTTACGCGTAGAAGATCGGGGGAACTTAAAATAACACTTAAAATAACATACATATCTTATTTACATGAATTTAGTTCAGTGGTTTTCGGTTATCTCTAGGTTTACATATTTATTCTTTAATTAAATCACAGTTAGTTTTTGGTCCAAATCGTAAGTGTTAAAAGCTGAACACTAGCCTAGTTTTGCCTAAAATGTACTCTTTAAAGAAAATATATAACCATTTTCATTTCAAAAATAGTAAAATATCGGAAATATAAATAACGTGTCATTCATTCAAACATTGACCGGAAATATTTATTTTCAGTTCTCTGAATCCACAATAGTTTAAGAGAAGCGTCGAACTCAAAGCAAACGTATTAATATCTTCCTAGGGTTACAAAGGATGGCGTACGGACGGGCGATTTCCCGCGCTTTTTAAGTTTTGACAGCTCGCGGTTAAATATGGCGGCTCCGGCGGCGTTTGATTTCTGCGCATTGAATGTTTTGATGGCTGTTTCTTGTGCCGTTACAGTTATTTTCGTTTAAGTGATTTAACTGACTATTGAATTATATTATATTTGTACTTATTAATTGATAGTTATTTTATGCTGATAGATTTTTAAATTGACTGACAGGTATCTTGACAGTGGTTACTACCACTAAGGTAGACAGTTACTGTGTGTGAAAGTTTGAGCTGAATGATGATAATGAAACGTTTTTTCGTATTTTAATAAGTAGGAAACACTTTAAAAATGTTTATTAGTGAAAAATATAATTTTCGGATTGATAAGAGAAAAATGAATATATTTTAAGTACATCTTTTACTACGTAACAAGAATAAATTTTTATTTACGTCCTAATTGTAGCGGAACTTTCCCGCAAAAAAGAAACAAACTGAAGCGGCCGGTTAAGTTGTAAAATATGAAATTATACATATCATATAGTTCTTTTTAATTTAAATGCAAAGATATTCTATTCAAAATATGATAGTGACTATAAGTTTTATGGTTAACTGACTTAACACATTTTCATTGTCATGTCCTAGTTGGTTTAGGCAATTTAGGCCGACCACCCAATTGTCGGAAAAGTAAGATCACCCACCAATCCGCATTGGACCAGCGTGGTCGGGAACGGGCTAAACCCTAATGGAGAAGGCTTGCATTAGGGAAAGCCTATGTCCAGCAGTGGGCTAACACAGGCTTGTTACGCATGAGTATTATACAATAAATATTGTACAAACATTAGCACATTTATAATATCACGATTTGTGATATAACTTGAATGTCATGAGATTCGGTATCATTAAATCATGGTAGACTTTTTAAACAAAAGATTTACGCAGTTAGTCAGCAGTAATTACATTGAAAGTTTTATATGAAAGTTCTAATCTAAACATATTTAACAGTGCAAACTTTTTAATGCAATAGACAAAAGCGTCGCCGCACAAAGCCTTATATAAACAATTTATTTTTAACACTATGTTTCTATATTTTAATTAAATTGTATGAAAATATAGAAGATAAGCTCGCATGTTATTTTTATACGCAAAAATATTTCCATTCCTCTAAAATAGACAAAACAAGAATAATATGCTCGGAATATGATAGAGAATAATAAGGTATAATAAATTTAGCCGAGACGTTTTCAAGGTTCCGTGCATTTCGTAAAAAGATCAGAAATATTTACAATATATATCGCTATATATTTAATTATTTTTACACCTAACCATTGTCCCCAGTTATCTTGGGGTCGGCTTCCAGTCTCTTCAGATTTACCAGAATACCAGTTTTTACGCAGAGCGACTGGCATCTGACCTCCGCAACCCAAAGGGTAAACTGCATTCTAAGAATGAATTAGTTGTCAGTAAATTTGAAGGCAACGACTCCCTATAACGACTGCCAAAGAAGGTCTTGACAACCGGGACCTTCTTTCTACACGCCCATCCGACGCAATTGGGTGATCGGCCCACATTGTCCTAACTAACCAGAAAACAACACTAAAAATTATGTTAGATATGTATTAAACAATTCAAACATTTTTAACGTTGTTCCCCGCGGGATACGATCCCCCGACCTTCGGTTTATGAAGCAAGGGTCAAAACCGCTAAGCCACGGAGGCGGTTTTGGCTATATATTAAATTGACGAATATATCTTTCAACGTCTGCCATTTTGGTAGCGAACGAGCACTCCGAGGTAGGTCGATGACCGATTCAGATTAATTCAAGCGGTGTTATTATGATATTTGTATTTTATCATCATGCCAGTATAAACGCGCTTTTATTCAATCATTTGTTATTTTTTTAAATCGGAATATTTGTACAGATTATAATTTGCTAACAAGAACCCAGAGTATAAATATTCGTTTGCATTGCGTTAATTACTTCTTTAACCTAATTATTTAGTGTTTCAGCATGCCTCGTTAAAGGCAAACAACAAACGCCGAATTTAACTAGCCAAAAAAAAGGAAAAAAAGGTTTTAATGCGCGATGATTCACACCTCTCGGATTGTTTCCCGCCAACAACGCGTCTTTGGCGCCAAATGACTAAACCGGATGTCGAAATTTTTCTCGGAAACGCCACTGAATTCTGTTCGAGTTAGGCTGTCACTAGAAATACGCGGGCTATTATCGTGGTATTAATATTATTAAATAATGTTTCCGGTACGTTCAGTTTTATTATGCTCGACTTGTATATTTTTTGCTACACCGATGTTAGTTCTGCCGTGAGTTTTATGTTATCCAGTCTTTTGCATTTTAGCAATGAAACAAGGACTATATACTTCTACAGGATATGAGCTCGTTTAACTTTATATACGAATAATTATATTTGCCCTTAATATTAACATTTAATTTTTAATGAATTTAGGCTTAGAGATACCGGCGGTGAACTAAAAACCAATTGTTTTCGTGTTTTTTTTCAAGACATTATAGTTATAGAATAATTATAAGAATAGAATTTTTTTAAATGTAAGAAAATTATACTAGGAAAAGATACCATAATTTTGCATATAAAAATAGATTTTAAAATGTAATTGTTAAAGACACGAACTTAATTCGTTATGATTCTTGTTAGTTACAGATTTTTGAGAAATAGTTATTTTTGCAACTGTAAATTTTTAACCCGCAGTCATTGAGATGGAAATGCTATAGAACGGGTGTCGCAGATCCTACAATAATATAGAAATGATTACAACAAAATTAAATGTATTTGTTTCATAAGTATAACTGACATAAATTAAACAATATCATAAAAACTCAACAGATTTAGACATCAAGAAGACATGTAAGCAGGGCACAAGTAGAAACGAAATAATATACAATAGATCTGACAGACCCAGCCCCATGACGTTAGGTAAAATATAATAAATAAAATTATGGCTTGAAAGAAATCAATTGCGTTCCGTTTCACGCAACTGAGGTCGATATGTAACTGCATTATTCACAGTTACATAACTTATTATTTATATGTGACATAGGTAAGTAATCGGATGTACATTCATAATCATATAATACGATCACTGTAAGCGGCCGTCCAGGGCGGATTACATGGCGGCGGTCTTAAAGGATAATGTTCCTTGCGTTGCGTATATTTATTAACTTTTTACACGTATTTATTTGCCATACAACAGATAGTGAAAATTTCGCACATTTAGCGAAAATTTTACTAATTGAACAAAAAGCTTTTTTTACTATATAACATAGAGGTTAGACAGCTTTAAGCCAATGTATTATTCTATGAGGTAACATTGATAATCATTATAACGTAAAGCGTTGTAATTTAACAAAAAAAGAAACACCGAGCGATTCATAAAAACACTTTTCTATTTCATGATTAGAAGCTAGTGTATTTACTAGTAAGTTTTTTACTACCGCAGTAGTTGTAATTGTTTAGCCTTAAAATACTAAAAGCATTATCGAAGTCCGACCAGCAATGTTCAAAATTAGCGTATTGAAATATTTTTTTGTATTGCCATTAAAAAAATAATATATTATAATACATAATATGCATTATAAATGGCATTTCAATTTTTAAATTTCGAATTTCTCTCGATACCATAATCACCTTCGCCGTCAGATGCACTTGTGCGGCATCGGCGTGAGGCCGTGCACTTCGCGCGATTCCTTCGTCCCTTGGACGGTGCAAGTTCAAGTAACAAGCCGTTTGAGGCTTACGTGTAAGCCTTCTCATGTGACTACTGCTACACCATGATATAGCCACGATAACTGTAGCGTTGTCAAATTGAAGAAATTTTCTGTCAAAAAACCGTCGTTGCTTGTAAGATGTATTGTAAATTCACACACGGAGTCATAATTTAAAAAAAAATCAAACAATAACGAAATTGATAGACTAACTTATGAAGAAACAATAAAAGTTATAATCGAATAACGAGTTAGGGTCCTTATCCTAAATAAATAAGCATTGTCTACAATAAGTATATTGATCAGTAAGACTTTTGCAAAATATATAAGAATTAATATGATATTGTGCGGCATATCGTTTGTAGTGCCTGTTTGGGCCGCTAAGTCAGCCATGGTATCCTAGGGCCTTACTTTTGAGGATGGCAGAGGGCGCGCAGTTACTGTTACGTCGAAGCGATATGTGGCTATGATCGAAGAGTTTTTCATACCAGGATTGCAAAAATTTTCAGGCTTTAATGCCAGGACGTGGTTTCAACAGGACGGGACCACTTCTCACACCTCTAACACTGCTATGCACGTTATCCGTCAACTTTTCCTGGCAAAGTGATCTCTAAGAGGGACATTTCCAGGCCTCCACGTAGTCCAGATCTGACCACGATGGATTTTTTGTGGGGCTACCTTAAGGCTACAGTATACGACACAAACCCGCGGTCAATTGAGGCCCTAAAAGAAAACATCCGCAGAGAAATGACAGCAGTGACGTACCGCGCAGTCATCGACGTCGATCATAGACGTCGTTTGCAAGAGTGCCGTGATCGCAACGGATTACATTTAGAAGATGTTATTTTCAAAAATAATTCCGTTTATTAAGCTTTTTGTAAATAAAAATTTAATTCATAATGTAATTAGTTTTATTTTAATAATTTTTTTTCATATCAAAGGACTGGAAGGAAAGGCCACCCTTATAATAATTTTTTGTTCAACTTTGTACAGATAATTTCTTACCACAGTTTTTATAAGTTTTATTAATTCATTCTGTTCTCAACCGCAGCACATAACACAGTAAATTGGTTGTTGAATAAAAACAAAATATTTTTTTTTATAAGCCGCTTATCTTCGCTTAACTATAACCTATTATAAGTTTAACGATCTGCTTTATCGCACTAAAATAGATTTAATTACCGTAGAAAGTATAATATAATATAATATAATAAGACAAATAAAACCGTTTTTATCGGTGGACTGAACGGTTGCTTTGTTTTCTATCATTACTGGTACGTAATAAGTTTATACTAGACCCATAAGGTAAGAGTTGTTATCTTTTATAAATGCATGATAAAGTTTAGTTAAAGTTGTTTATAGAGACAAGTGATCGGTTTAAGTGGTATCTTTATTATAACCTCCTTTTCTTTGTGTACGACTTTAAAATAACGTGCTCTACTAGAGTGCTGTACAAAATTTCTTTCTGAATATATTATGACGACTTAACAAAGAAACGTAGGACAAACGTTCATTGTCAACATTATACAAACATTGCAAAACATTTGTATAACTCTAAAAGCGTCATGCAGCCGATTTTGAATGTCGAAACAGTAAAAATCTAATTATAAGATTTGTGTAATGTGACTATTATTATTAACAGAAGTAATTTTCAGCAAGATCATGCAAATTAAACGTATTTTTATATCAAATTTAAAAGATAGTTTACCCGACCTATAAATAGAAATCATTCGATAACCCGCTCAATGATTAATCATTCAATTGATCAGAAATGCACGTTGATAATTAGCAATTAGATTCACCGCAAATTCATCGATTGATAGCGGAGGTAATTCCGCGCTGAGCCCCGTGTTAACTGCTATAAAGCTGTCACTACAAGCTTAACAGGACCGGGAATAATGAGAAGAGTTCATAAAGTTTATAGTCGGTCCTATTCATGGTAGAAACAAACGTATATCTATATATATAAAACAGATTCCCACCTATACATTAACTCATCACGATATCCCTGGAACCATGAGGCGTAGCGACTTGAAATTTGGTAGGAATATTCCTTTGCAGAGTAGGGGTCAGCTAAGAACGGATTTTACAAAATTCCACCCACAAGGGTTAGAGGGTTGCTAGTGTTAATATAAATGACAAGATTTTATTTTGGTGATGTACTAATGATCAGGGATAGATAGAAGTATTGTAAGTTTATCAGTCCAATATTAAAATAATCCACCTTTAAGTGGTACTGTAACTGTTTTTATTGCATGTGTGTTATGTAGATGCAGGTTATACTAGAAGGATTTGAAATGTTGTGTGTTCATAATAACCTAAATTATCAAAGCTACGAGGTGAAATAATAGGATTGGAACATAGCACGCACGACTTTTGTATTCTAATTCGAGGAAAAACTTCTTAGACTAAAACCGAAACAGTAGGTGCAGTGTTAATTATCGACATTTGCATGGTAGGACTAGACAGAGTGGTAGAAATATCTTACAGTTCACAGATTCAAGGAAAAATCTGTAACAGACTGGTGGATACCTTACTTTTTTTTTTTTTATGGCATGCAGGTACGACAGTCAGGCACCTGATTGGAAGTGGTGTCATGACACCTAAGATTGACAAACCAGGTGGTGATCGCTGGAACCTAGCCTACCGTGAGACATGGGTTTTAAGTCTTGGAATTTACGAGTAAATACCTAAGCTACAGTGCTCAAACCGGAACTCAGCAAGTGTTTCACCTACTGCTTCAAGGCAGAAATAGCCAGTCCACATGTACCACAGGAAAATCTCCTGTAAACAGGGACCATCCAGGTTACCTCATCGAAAGTTAATTTTTGTAACTTATTGACTGTGAGCTAGATTTAAAGCCATTACACTTCGTTAAATATTATAGCCGAGTTTTAATAAATAAATAACATCTTTGAATTGTTCAAAGCACAAACGTTTGCTATAATTGTTCTGTGAAGACGACTTTTTTGTGTTTCTACATGATTAGTAATAAGTTTTTTGTAATTTCTCAAAACTTGCGTCACATTTGCTTCGAATTATAGTACTAGGATACGATTACTCATATTTTATTGACATCTTTTAAGATACATCTAGAGGTAACTGTGGTGCCTATTTCTGCTGCAAAGTAGTAGTGTGAAAACGCTACCGTGTTCCGGTATAAAGGGCAACATAGCCACCATATTTACGGGGAAAACGGGACTACATCCTGTTTTTAAGCGGCAAGTGGATTTGTAGCGTTCTATGTTCAATTTATTATGGGTAAGGCGTGTCGCTTACTATCAGGGGAACGTTCTTTTAGTGTCGCTATCACATTAAAAGAGATAAGAAAATACATAAGCTAGATTATAAGTTCAGCTTCACTTTAGCAATCAGGTCAGTGTATCCGATCCGTAGGTGGCTTACTATAAACCTGTCAGCGGTAACGCTTGCCAAGTATTTCGTGCATCGGATTCAGTTCCGAAATCACTTATTGCGATTGATCATATGGGATTAGATATTGCTGGCAATAATCCGCGGTTGAAATTCTTAGCAACTGCATTCGGTTTGCGGAATTGCGGCGGATCGGTTTGATAGAATTTGCTTGTTTTAAGTCCTGATCTTTGTAAGTTATTACTTGATAAATCTTCAACCTATATAATTAAATGTCTTGTTTATATCATCCTACTTTAGCCGATTTAGCAGAATTTTCTAGTAATGTTTCTTTGGTAATGTCTTTATGTAAATTAACATACGTCAAGTAAAACTGTGGTTATATTGAAGTGAATGACTGCTGAACAAACCTAGCTCTCTGGTGGAGACGACTGAGTAGGTTAAATTCTAGCACGCGGTTCTGAAGCTAATTAGGTTACTTCCATATCTTTTCAATGTTTTTTATGCATCATGATCGTTATACACATATCGTTTATTACCACACTCGTTTAAAGATTTTTTAATATAAAACAGAGAGATGCCTTTAAATTAAATGGGCCAATATTTTAAAAGCCGATTATGCGTCAAATTTCAAACAATTGTATGAATAAGTTTCGTTATATATTATTAACAATTATGCGTTCTTTATTTTACAACAGCACTCTTAACAATTGAGCAACTAACTTGTTATAGAGATTGAGAATTCAATTATGTGAGGTGCCTAAATTAACAACATATAGGTGTACATTAAAAAATTGTAACGATTAATGATGTTTTCGTACATTCATACATGCAAAACATAATCTGAGACATAATGTACATTGATATCAAACGAATTGCAGCCAACGAAATAGGCACAAGATATTTTTTATTAAGTAAGTAGTAAATGAACTAGATAAAAGAATTAAAAATACTACGTTAAATTGGTACTTTTTTAGATCTACACAGCAAAGCTCAGGGCAGACAACAAGCTGCCTACAAAACTCAATGTAACCGCAAAAAGTTGCTGAATAATCCCTTTACAGTTCTGGCACATGTAACAAGGCATCGAGTGCTGAAAATATTTGATTTAGCGCAGTTAATCAATTGCGCGCACTCCGTTTGGTCTGTATCGAATCAGTTTGCGGGGATAACATCAATAATCCCCGATGCTGGAGCGGAGTCCATCAGGGCTGATTGACAGCAGATGTGTACCATTGATTGAGTCGGTAGATCACGTGCCAAGAGATAATACTGCCGCAGTGGATTGGGGGCAACCTGTTGCTGGGCAGGATTGTGGTGACGTTGGCGGCAGTGTGGTGTTACGTGGCGGGAAGGTTTAAATTCCGATATAATAGGTTCTTTCTTCAGAAAGAATCTGTTGTTTTACTTAATTACTAGTACTTTAATAAGAATAAATATTATCGATTAGAATTTTGAAAGATTTTCTTTATGTCTGCTATTTGTGTATGTTAAGGATGTTTGGAACCAACATGGTACAGTATCAAAAATAGTAATCACAGTTTGTATGCGACGTACATTAAAGGTAACTTATTTTTTGTCATATTATATCATACACACTAAAAATCAATAAGTTTTGGTGTCAACATCGTTGGTCGAAAGGTTTTTTTCGTGAACGCAAGTCAACGACTTTCGCCACTGCCACTTCTGTACTAGCGTCATTAAAATTTGTTATTTTTAAACAGGGCGCATAATTTTCGTATGGGTTTCAGAAAATTTACGTTTGTATAGTAAAGTATTTTAAGAATAAGTGATATGTAAAAATTTACAACGAAATTTGAAAACAAAACAAAACTAAATAAAATACAGTCATAGATATTATTCACTAGATTGTAGACTCTGTAGATAATACTATTGAGAACAATCATTTAGAATGAATCTGAGTAGATCATTGATCTTGAGATTGCGCTAGGAATAGATGTAGCAAGAGTAGGTTCATGCCAGGCGCCTTTTGTTCAGTCATTAGCTACTTTATCTATGTTGAGAAATAGGGCGCGCGGATTAAAGGAAGTGCGATAAGACACGATTAGTAAAGGATTATAAAATTAATGAATCTAGCCTTAAAAATTACGGTCAACTTCTTTTGGAAACATGTCGTCAGTTTTTAATCTAATGAGATTGTTAATGCAGATATTGTTTAAATATTCGCGTTGTATTGACAAAGAGTTAACTTATAGATACAATAATATATAGTTTAGCCTAAAATAGACTTAAAAGATCTGTATGACGCCATCACAAAATGGCATATAGCAAGGAGATGACATCGTGCACACCGCGTTCTTGACAGTCAATCATCACTTAGTGATCACCTATCGGTGACAATAATAACAACAATAACATTTAATGAAAACACCATACGTGTCTATACCTGCATCTATTCCTAATTTTGGTCATCTTCAGCCTGTGTTTGTCCACTGCTGGACATAGGCGATCTCCATTTTGGTGGTTAGTAGGTAGATCGACTTTTTAGATGCCCATCCGACGTGTGGATCATAATACTTTTTACAATTGGGTGAATTTGGCCCAACTTTTTTTAATTATTAAAAAACCGTACATTTTTCATAATTATGAATAGTTTTAAAAAGTATTGAAACGGCATTACTAAGTATATTGACTGTATGCGTTACTCACAAATTAGCCAGACACATATCAGTCACTATTTAAAATAAATTAGCCCCGGATAGATTCATAAAAGCCTATTTCATTTCTTTTAGATCGATGGAATCATCCCATTATCCTTTCCAGTGGACGTAAACTTTGCGTTGCCCCGGTCCATATCTAAATTATCCCCGGTTCTGCCCGGGGCCAAAGCTCGCTCGCCACTTAATTGTATATTAAACAGTGTAACAGAACAACTGTTTAGACAATAAATCCGGGATTGACTAAAATCAGCGCGCCTGCTTTGTGTTCGCTGCTGTTTCGTATTTTTGCATGGCCGACCGCGGGCACGTGTTGTGTTTATTGTATTTATTTTCGTGTTTCCTTGTGCGTGGAGTTATTGATGTTGGTTAGCGATCGTTCGGCTTTTCCGGTCGAATGTCACGTGATCGTTGCCGCGCTGGGTTTCCGTCAATCGCGGTGCAGGATTTATAAATGTGACTTTGTGATTGGTTAGCCGTTTTATATCTGTATATGTCCATGCTTTTAAGCAGGACACAGCTTTGTACTATATAATTATAATATGTGAATACGGTCCAAAATCCCCTAATGGAGAAGGCGTGTATTAGCTGAGGTCTATGTCCAGCAGTGGACTAGCACAGGTTGATGATGATGATGATGACATATTTAAGATATATTGTTAACGAAATACCTCTAACGTATGTGATTAATATATTCTCAATCACCAGCCCTTACCAATATAAACAAATATAAGCGTAAGCACCAGAAAGTTACCAGAATCCTTGGTTTTTGTTTTCTGTAATAATTCTTGCAACATAGATTAAAAAAGAATACAGGTAAACGCAATGGATCAACATTAAAAACTGTTTACACTACGCACGAATACCGAATAGCGTGACGCAATATCACTGGAATAGTGTACTCTATTAGTACAGTGATCTATATAAAACAATAAACAAACAAAAGTTCCCAGTTTCGAATGCGGCAACACCTATTTTTTCCCGCCAAATTAGCTAACTCGCCCGCCGAATGGGCCAGTTCAAATAAATAATGATAAATTTAAGATTACGCGGCGGGTAAATAAACAAGCTCGCAACTCGGCACGAATCGTAGTGTAGAAATGTGGCGATGGAGTTATATCAGAAATGAACTTGGTATTTGGGGCTAAGGGTAATGAAGACGCGCGCGATGCGCAATGATTTCGGAGTACCGTCAGTAGAAATATGGAAGTGGGACTATGGAAGTTGACACAATGCAATAATGTAGATTACGGTGAACGAATAGGACATTTAGTTAATGATAAGCGCTCGCCTTATCCATAATAATAGCAGTGTGACACGTATACCTAAGAAATATTACATCTCTTAGAGCCACTTTCTTAGTTACAGCACAATATTGTTTTAACACTAGTGCTGTGGAAAAACGACAGCCAGAGTAGTGTTCAACTTTAATAAGATTACTGTAAAGAGGTAAGCAATTTTTTTTATCATTAGCCTCTGATAGTCCAAAGCTGGACGTAGGCCTCACCTAGACTAGGCTAAAGTATATATTTTTGTGTCTATAAGTTAACTCTTTGTAAATACAACGCGAAAATTTTAACAATATCTTCATTACGACATCAGCCTGTGATAGTCATCTGCTGAACATAAGCCTCCCCTAATACACCCCTATCCATTGGGGGGTTTTGACCCGTATCCCACCACGCGTGTTGTTGGGTGGACCGACTTTTTACATGCCCATCTGACGCATGGATCATCTTGCTTTCTTGATCTCAGACAATTGGGCGATCGGCCCAAATTGCCCTAACCAACTAGGAAACAACAATGAAAATTTATTGAGTCCCCACAGCATTCGAATCCACGACCTCCGGTTTCTAAAGCATACACCTATACCACTAAGTACGGAGGCAGTTAAGCTGAAGCGAAGGTAGTTAAACAACTGCCTCCGAAGCTATTTGAGTTACCTAAAAAACCTACGGAACCATTCTAACGAATAATACATAGTTACGACTGCAATGTTTTGTAATGTTCTGGTTCAATAGCGTATATTTCTGTATTAACTCAGATGTGCTGACGATTTGGATGCATTCAGGTATGTATACGCGTTTAAAAATAAAATGTTTTCCATACACCATTAACTGTAGGAAGATAAGTTAATGTAGTGTATTACGCCTGCCATGTTAATCTAAACAATCGATATTAACCTGGTATTATATATGGAATTTTGATTTACTTCTTAAGCTAAAAGTTGGCGGCATTTCGAAAATCATCATTAATGATTGAAAAAGTATTAAACATACAGATAAAATATAAAAGGAAATATAATAAGAAAAAATATGCTAAAATTAAAGGAAATTATATAATTGCTTCAGCTCATACTTTTACATGTACTTTAGCGGCCAATAACATGATGGGTTAATCAGGTTTACAATGTTTTTTACATTGGTGTATACAGAGCTATTAAAATAACTAGCAATCGCATTTTTCAAATTTTTGCTATATTATAATTTTTAACGTGTACCAATTATAATTTCGTGTTTCATGTATTACATATTATGTTTATCTGAAAGATAAACATAATATGTAATACATACATTTCGTTTCAGATAATATAAAGATGTTTTAATACAAATCCAACTTTTAAAATAAAATGGACAGTTCAATTTTAAAATTTCTATCATACTCGATTCTCATGTAAGTCGCTGAAGAAAGCTGCAGTGACCTTCGTACAATACCGTTTAAATGTCGCTTTGTGGCAGAATTAGGCACTGACTTGGGAGCTACATTGTTGGCCTCCACGCAGGGAAGGAAGCACCAGAGGTAAACGGTTTGACCTTCACCGTATGTGGACTTGTTGTGAATCTGTTACAATTCTTTTAACAATAAGAACTGCATTGTGCACTATACGGATAAAGAATCATATTTACGAAAAACTTACAACAATGAATGTTATATGGAAATTGTAGGTTGGTAAATTATATACTTTACTATAATAATAGTTATACTTATAATAGTTAATTTAATTATGTATACCATTTTTTTTTATTGTTTAAACAGTAGCTAAGTTTGATATTGATGATTGGACACCTAACTTGAAAATATAACACAAATAAAGACAGATATAACTATAAATAACTTAAAACTGTAAATTAACTTTATTTAAGGTGTGTAAATTATTGTAAATAATAATGATCTGAAATGATATTCCACTGATAAAAATTATGCATATAAAAAAAAATTGTTGATGCACTTTTTCTATTTGACTCCTAATTTATCTTTTAAAGTTTCAGAAGTGTAAGAAGAGTTCTTAAGATATTTCAAAAGTTTTAACAATAACTTCGATCTTCAAGGTAATTTATATGTTGATTTTCTTTGCTCCCGAAATCAATCAAATCGTCAGAACTTTTATAAAACATGGAAATTTCTAGGGAAATTACATATTCATTGACTTCAAAGGTAGATTTTACATGCAGATAACACGTAATAGATACCGAATAAGGTAGCATCTAGATATCTAGCCTATTTAGGTCACACGACTCCGCCCGACTTCTTAGTCCACTTTGATCTGAAAAGTATTTCATCGACGGAATTCATGAAGACAACGAGAAATTTATCAAAAATTAATAAATGGGTCAAATGTTTGTACAAGTGTTATTAAAAATATTCGAACGGTTCTTGAGCATTTCATATGTCATAAATTATATGAGTTTGTTTAAAATATCACAATGATTGATTTCAGGGAAGTTTAAATGAGATGATGATGAAGTGATTTTTTTAAATCATTGATAAGAAATTCAAAATGATTTTATCTTTGAAGTGTTTAGTTAACATTGATTTTAAAGGCATTTTGAGATTTGACCAAACGATTGTTTTTGGGATTTAATTAGAAAGTGACGTGACACGCCAGTTTCTAAAATTACACTTTCCGTAACAAATAGTTTTTTGAATTCTGTTTTAATTTATAACCCAATGATTAAAGGTTATTACATACAGGTATAATCTTTTTCAAACCTCAACTGTATTTCTTAATAATTTCATTTCCTAGATTATTTTAACTCCGATCTTTATGAATACCTTACCAAATTACCTGCGGAAGTTTTTCATTTCAAAGACGATGTACGTAAATTCTCTCTTGACACAAGATGAAAATCACCACAAACAAATATCGTAATAAAGTCGTATTAAAAACTGTGAAGTGAATAAAAATTGGACGTAAACATCTATGTTGAAAAATATCAAATGATGTACGAATCATCGTATTAGTGGGGTCGTTTCTATTAAAGCGGCCGTTTGAAAAAACTCGGGCGGACATTAATAATCTGTTTTAGAAGTCACGTGAGCGTCCATAAACATATAGATTTATCCCGCCATAAAACATTTACTTCGCCCGACGGTTGACGTTTGTGGTTAGGTGTCTATGCACAGATAAAGACATGACTAATCGTTCGAGCGAAATTATTTATATATTATTAATAAGAAAATACATAAATACATTTTTATCTGTATCAATTTATTTAGTAAAATTTGAACATTAAGCTTTTTTTATTAATGAAGTAACGAAAAGTGAATTATTACAGTTAATACTTATAAAGAAACGCCATTTGTCTAAGTTTGTGGAGATATACTATGTAACAACTCGTTTGCCTAAAATTACTCAAAAACTTGCACTGTCCGTATTATAATAGTGTAGTAGTTATATATTGCGATGCAATGGAAGTCATTACAAAAACCCACCACATTGAAAAGGGGGTCCTCTTTTCAATTGCTTGTACAAAAGTACAAGCGCTCACGATTATAATAGTAATAATGTTCTCCAGTCGATTACGACTACGAGGCCGATCTAAATTAGAGATCAGCCAACTAAGCAGGAGATATTATAGTGGACAAGTGTACGCGCAAACACAGGCGTAACCCCTGTTCCTTTGACCTCACCATCGGGCTTGGTGTACTCAAAGCCATGGACGATACACCTAAACGAGAGAGGACCGCAGGCGCAGGACCGACTTTTCACTTGCCCATGGATCATCTTACTTTTCAGACAATTGGGTGATGGGCCCAAATTGCCCCAACCAACTAGGAAACTACAACAAAAGTTTGTTGTCCCGCAAGACTCGTACCCATGACCTCCGGTTTCTAAAGCACAGCCCTTACCACTGGGCTACGGCGGCAGTTAAACGTTTCACGATTATATTAATATTGCAACTGCACTTTGAAACGATATCTTTTAAGATTACTCATAGCTAGTGCTTGCAAACGAACTACGACTTAAATTCTTTGCATTGACTAAATACTTTACTCCATTTTGTTTAGTGGTATGTAAAGTATGCCGTTTTATTCCTTGTGACCTGCTCATAAATTGGTTCTGTGGCCGTAAAGTGGGCTTTTACAACGGCGTTTACTTTATTCACGCCGCGACCCCACTTCATAAATTGTTGAGGTTAATTTTTAACACGCGCTGGCCTTTTCTACTGCATTGTGTAAGGGGACAGATATGTTGGTATGTGTTGGAGAAGAATAAAAGGATTCTGGCATAAAATATATAAACTCGACAAAGGATGGTTTCAAGTGACATATTAAGATGCAGAGATTTATTATTTTAGTGAAAATTTTAAGGTACAATTATCAATTTTTTTCTAATATGGTCCATGTGATATATATAGATACTACAGCTGTTGTCGACGATTTAGTCTACATGGTAACCTCCGCAACCAAAGCAACTTACTAATCGCTTTGAGGGTGGAATTTCGTCAAACCGAACTGGTTTGACGTAATTCTGAATAGCCGTTCTCTACTTGGCAAAATATATTTTCATACCAAATTTCAAGCGAATCGGCCTTATAGTTTCAGAGCTATCGCGATCAGTGAGTTCAAAAACGGGATCTCGGGGTATACTCAATAAAATGTAAGTAGTGAGTATTAGTATTTCGTTTTAAGGGATTCATAAATTCTGGATGCTAATTAACTAATTCTCTACCTATGTTCACGTTTCTTAGCTTACTAATACATCTATCATTGTTTTCTCAAAATACAATATGACCGATCAGTCCTGAGAAAAGAATCATATATCTATCACGCTGACGCTTCATATCCCTGGGCTACAATGTTCACATCTATTCCAAGTTTAAATAAGGCGAACTAAATAAACCTTAGCCAGTTATTATCATCATCATATTAAAACATAAAAACGCAGATCAGTCTAAAATAACGCAGCAGTAATGAACGGCGAATGAATTGAAACGTCTGTTTTCTTTTACACAAGCACCGACACAGCAAGCATAGGCTGCCGGTGCGGCGATAAATAACGCACGCCCAAATCGAAATAGACCGGGCCGTGTGATTCCGAATCAATTGGAGGCAAATAGCTCGACCGGGGCCCGATCAATGTTCGCCGCTGAAAAAACAGACCGTGAACACAAACGATTTATCCACGCAAATGTATAGGATGGAGGAGGTTGCGTAGGTAACAAGGTCCCGTCTGCGTTTCTTGAGTTTGCGAGAACATTAATGCATGTTTATGCTAGACTAGACGTCGTATCTCTTAGTTTATGCTACTGATAATAGATATGTACTAATATTATAAAGAGGAACATTGTTTTGTCTGTTTTCAATACACACCGTAGCTGCTGTACCGATTTCGAATACTATTTTACTTCGGGCTTCTCTTTACCGAAGGAAGAACCGTTCTGCAAATCTCAAAATAAACGGATTGATAGTAGTGAATATATGTTTTTTAGCTGACTGTGAAACGCGTGGTAATCAAGCAAATATGACGTTATTTTTCTTAACGAATGATGCGAGACATAGAGAAATACACTGCTACCACCATCATAAAAAGTCGGTTTAACCCGCATTGGACCAGCGTGGTGGGATTCGGACCAAAATCCCCTAACAGATAGGGGTGTATTAGGTGTGGCCTATGTCCAGCAGTGGACTATCACAGGCTGATGATGATGATGACGGTCGATCCCTTGCTTCACTGGTCCACTGTCAACGGGTCCATAATAAATTTAAGCTGCTTCACGTCTGCTTAATGCCCTAGGACATTAGACGTTCCTTCACTTGTACCCCGCAGTTACGGTGTCTAAAAAACCATTAAAACACCAACATCGGTATGATATTATGGCTTTATCCCGATATTATACATTTAATCTCATCCCGGTGATGATTTAAAATATAGCAACAGGTAATAATTAAAAAAGCTATCATACAGATAATTATGATAGTTAAAAAAACTAATAGCTTCTTGTAACATTCTCGTTAATGTATAAACAATTGCTGTTACGAAAAGCGTTTTGATAACATTAAAGCTTTCAAAACGGTTACCAGACGTTCGTTCCATTTTCGTTTAATGTCCTTTATAACTGCTTTATTCGTGAACCGATTATGTTTTAAGTAAATAAACAGTTAACGTTATTATTATAACTGCTTCGTAAACTAATATCGCACGAGATGAACGTACACGCGTATGTTGTATTTGTATATTAATTGGAAAAGATTGTGGTTTAATTTGCTTTTTATTTATCAGTTTGCAACATCATACTTATCGAAACGTCATAATTGTAGTAAAAGAAATCTTATAAATTTTGCCAGTAATTATAAATTTTATTTACTACTTTTTTATAAATTACTAAGTTTATTTATTTTTGAGTCTTTTTTTGTTGCTTAGATTGATTTTTGTTCTCATTCTGCAGTAATTGTTGTTTAAATATGAAAAAAAAGACCACTGCTGGTCATAGGCCTCCCCAGTGGACCCTAGTGGACGCCACCGCTTCCGATCTTCGGCTATTCTCATCCAATTCACACCGGCCACAAAACAATATTATTATCATAAAAAAGATGACGTGATATAATTTTAATTTTAATGACGTGATTTAAAAGATGTTAAATTATATTGTTAAATATCGAATTACCAATGAGAATAAATTCTACCCGAAATAAGTACTGGCTAGATCTAATCTCATTTTTCAAGAAGTCCTTTAAGATACGTTAACACTATGGTATGGACCAAAAGACTTCACAGCTACTAACTTATATAGTATACTATACTATTGTACTAGTGTTTTATTAATGAAAATATTGTAGGTGGGACTAATTTAATGATAAAAGTATTACTTCTATACAGTTATATATAGTTTTAGCCTTACTTTACAAACTAAGCTTGCGTGTTATAGGAGTTTACACTCAGTCATCGTCTTATTAAAAGTGTTTTTACACAACTCTGGGATAAGAAGCCGAACCTAAAGGGAGAAATGGCTAGTGAGAAGGAGTAACACATCAATCATCAGCAGTTAGTCCACTGCTGACAAGCGCCTTAAACACTATCCATTGGTTGGACTATCCTACCACGTGGTCCAATGCGTTGGTGGTGTAACAATGAGGTAACGCCATCTTTAAGACTAATTCACTCGTTGCCTTTAAAAACCGGAGTAGTGTGTTGAGTCTGCGGAAAATAAATTTGTATTATTATTGTTATCTGATTGAAGAGCAAAATATAGGCCAATCGCGAAGTTATCTGAAAATTAAGGTAATACATGCTTCGGTTTGGCGTGTAACAATTCAGTTGGTCAAGATAGTTTTCGGCAATCGTTAAAGGATTTACTGAAATTACTGAAAATCAATTAATCCACAGGATGTTCTTTTGGGTTATCGTAGAGAGTACCACAGTGGTGTCTTTCTTTCCCTTTGGGTTGTGGAGTTCAGATGCTAACACTCTAAATTGTTGTTATTCGGCAATCTGGATTAGAAGCCGAGCCAATGATAACTTAGGAAAATCGCAAAGTGAAATCAGTGTCTTCGCAACCTCAGGGCAAGATATGGCCGATGACGTTATTAGGTGTTGAGATGTGGCTTCGTGTCGCATTATCCGTGTCTTGATAATATACGGGGCAAGACGTCTCGGCCATAATTGGGTCAATAGCACCGGAGAAAGCTTGTTCAACGGCAATTAATTAAGAACGCCGTATCGTGGAAAACGTCGCCCGAAATGGTCCAGTGTAAACTTAGCATTAGATTTAATAGGGCTCGACTGAGATGGTCGCGTTGGCTAGCGGCCGTTGCAGCGTCTATTCAAATTAAATGTCGGATATATCGTGTTAGTTGTAAGAATGGTTGGTTAGTACAATATGGGCCGATCGCCCAATTGTCTTACTTTTGTAAGACGTTTAATGGGCGTGTAAAAAGTCGGTCCACCCAAACAAAACTCAAGATGTGCATTAGGGGAGACCTATATATATTGTCCTAAATTAATTTTGTTACTAAAATATATGGTCTACAACGTTCATTTTTCTGTTGAGATTTGTTTTTTCATAACTTTTTCAACTTTCTAGTCGGCTTGTATTTTCTAATTAGGTTTTTGTTTCTTATATTGCTAGAAAATCGATATTTTTTTTTTAAATTACACGCTCTATCAAATATATTTCTATTAAGAATCATTGTATGAAGGTCCCGAAAGGATGTGACGTCACGGCCCCAGAGTGATGCATGGAAACTGCTCCCTACTTAATCCAGGTCTACAGTACGTCATAAAAAAGGCAGTCACCCGCACGAACCGCAAACGTCACTGCGCCCGCCCTCAAGCCGGCCCTAAGATCATTAAAATTGGCGCGCAAGCGAAAAAGGCCCTAAGCGAAAGGCGCGAATTTCACAGGGAGAGCCGGTGGCCTCTTAGTGGGCGATAGGTCGAGCCGATCCCGAAGGTCGATAAGGCGGAGGGCCCTCGAAATGCTGGCCAGAGAACGTGCCGCCTGTGGTGGGAATTGTGCGTTCCATTTTCGTAAATGCTACTACCGCTATGACCGATCAATTTAAATTTGGAACGTTCCACAACGTATTCTGAAAATGCCTATAATCGGACGATCATTTGGTTTGAATAAGGAGCAATAGTTAATAGTATTTTCAAAATGCCTCCAATACAATGACCACTTGGTTGTTTGGTTAAAATTAGAAACATTCGTTGATAACATGGCCTAATAGTTCGTTGATCTTGAGATGCCTTAATTTTAATGGCTGTTTGGTTTGAAAAAGAAACCTTCGACAATAACTGTCTAAAATGCCCGCCTTTTTTGAATTTGGAATATCTTGAATTTCATGTCAAATTTGACGCCACCGCGATGACCTTTTTGTTTTAATTAGGAACGTGAGACAATGACATATTCCCAAAAATATTGCTTTTTCTACCACTTTGTTTCAATTTAAATAATTTGATCCTACATGTATTTTAACACTGTAATTAATTATTGGAATAATCCCCTTCTTTTTAATTTATTCTTAGAATTACGATCTCTGTGATAGCTACTTAGTTTATTAATAATTTTAAAATAGGAAAGTGCGTCATGAAATACAATATTCTGTCTCTCTTAAGTGAAATAAAATTGAAAGTATATCCTATTTGGACTGCCTCCTAGCCTAGTGGTATAGGCGTGTGGCTTAGAAACCGGAGGTCTGGGTTCGAATCCTGCGGGACTCAACAAATTTTCATTGTTGTTTCCTAGTCGGTTAGGGCAATTTGGGCTGATAACCCAATTGTCTGAAAAGTAAGATGATCCATGCGTCGGATGGGCATGTAAAGGCGGTCCACCCACCAGCCCGCATTGGACCAGCGTGGTGGGATACGGTCCAAAACCCTCTAATGGATAGGGTGTATTAGGGAGGCCTATGTCCAGCAGTGGACTATCACAGGCTGATGATGATGATGATGATGATGATCCTATTTGGATATACTTCCAATTTTATTTTACTTTCGATGCGTCACGATAGAGAACACTTTCATCTATTTTTATTTCGTTCCGACGGTATCTTATTTATGATCAACTATCATTAAAAGTTTTAACTGGAAAAATATGGTCCATTAAATTGTTAACTTTTGAAAATGAGATTTTGGACTTTTTTCCAAATAAACCAAAATATTTTAAAATCAATCAAGTCTTACTTAAATATTATTGACGAATTCTAAATTAAAAATAAATTATCGTTAAAAATTACACGAAATATCTTGATAATAAAAATGTGCATAAAAAATACTACGTTTTATTTCGCTGCAGAGAACATTTTTGGGGTTTCTCACCTCTCTTTGTCTTGAACTGGTTAGTGCTTGACTACCTTTTTCTTGCGTAGCGTTTAAGCCTAGCTTCTTTGACGCCCGATATAGCCCCTTGTCTCTTTGATATAACATAGGGTGCATACAAAACATGAATATATGTAGCACTACCATTTCTAAACAATTATTTGTCATGTATTATAAATTTTAGGTCATCTTAGTCGATTCCGACAACGGAGGTCAATCTATCGTAGAAGTAAACTGCATGAGACATAATAGTGCACGAGCATACACGCAAAGACAGGTGCAATTCCTATTCCTCCACTCTCATTGTCCAATATATAACCTAAACGACCAGTGAGATATCAGGCGCATGTCCGACTTTTTACATGCCCATCCGAAGCATGGATTATTTTACTTTACAGACAATCGGGTGAAACTGATCAACTAGGAAACAACAGTTAAAGTTATCGAGTCCCCGCAGGATTCGAGCTCAACAACATAAAAATGGAAATATAATAAATAACAAATATCCCATATAAAAATAATCCGTAAAATATTTTCATTTCGCACAACAAATTAAACAGACGTTAACGATATAGCTGCGTTAAGGAGTTCAAAATATCGATTAATGCCGATTAATCGTTTCAGCACAACACTATTTCAGAGGTCCCCTATTGCATGAGGCCGTTTGGAGCGGTACCACCGCGGTGCCTACTTCTGCCGCAAAACAGTAACGTGCAAACACTGCTATATTCTGGTTAGAAGGGCACCGTAGCCAGCGTATTTACTGGATAAACGAGACTTAACATCCTACGTCTCACGGTAGGCAGCGCGTTGGTACCACAGGTGTTATTAATGTCTATGGGCATTGGTGACCATTTTCCATCATTTGGATCGAATGCTCGTGTGTCTTCTCAGCCAATAAAAAACAACCCAGCACATCACTAGCTTTATCGATACACACCATCTCAATGACGTACGTTTCCGTGCAGTACGAGTGGCGGCGTAGTAGGGCGATAGCTGCCCACTTGTTATCGGGCCTAATCCGCCATTCATTAGAGGCACCCATCGACTCGGCCTGCTGACGACATTCTGACGACGTACGCTTTCAATTTGGAACGGGGCATGAAAATTGTTTTAAATTATTATTTGGGGTCAGCTGTATTAGCTTGTTAAGGAGGTTGTTTTATTTTGTGTTTAAAGTTAAAAAAATAATTATGGTTTTTTATTGAATTGGTAAAATATAATATGGTTTTTTTTAAACTTAACCTTATTTCTGTAATATTTATTGTTTAGGATTTAGTTCATTTACATTTAAATTAAAGAAGAGTATGAGAATGAGAAGAAAAACAAGATTTCGTAGTTGAAGCCAATGTGTGCAAAGAAATTTAATTTAAAAAAAGGCCATCAAGCCATGAAATTACTGTAAAGACACAATTTTTTTTTGTTTATTTGTCTAGCACTGAAACAGTTAATTTAATGACTTTACAAAAGTAAAGTATTTCTGTAGTCAAATGATAGGGGTTTATAAGGGGAGCCCTATGTCAAGCAGTTGACTATCGCAGGCTAATGATGATGAAAAGTTTTTTTTTACTACAAAACTGTACCCGCGAAGGTTTAGGTTCTAGGGTAAAAAAACGTGGTGGTTTTTCGTTGAGTCCGACACAAGCCACTCATGCTCCCGTAAAAATGGGTATGTGTAAGCATTCCCTGATGGTAATAAAGAGTCATATTATATTAATTTCAACCTTTTTGGCCGACTTCTTAAAAGAAGGAGGTACTCCATTTGGAGCGTAGCTTTTTTTATGTTGGTCATATTTTTTGGTAAAACTCCACTGGTTTTTTATTGAGTGACAGTGAAACTTTTGTAAAATTGAATACTCCAGACTCCTTACAAATGCAAAGGAATTTCGAGCTCACATGCGAAAGACGTTAGAATTAATAATTTAAGTGAAGCCGCTGCTCCCAGATTCTTGGAACGGTTCCCAATCGTTTGATATACTAAATCAGGGGATAATTAAATATCCGTCAATGGAATTAATTGTATTTCATTATTCCCATATTACCATATTACTATTATTACAGGCTTTAGTTAAGATATACTAAGACAGACTAAGTATATCTAAACTAGTCGGCACCTAAATCTATTATGAATGAGTTCAACCGTCAATAAATGTATCTTTATTATAAAGAGGTTTGTGTTTTTTTACTGCCTCCGCAGCCTAGTGGTATAGGCGTGTGCTTTAGAAATTGGAGTTCGTGGGTTCGAATCCTGCGGGGACTCAACAAATTTTCATTGTTGTTTCCTAGTTGGTTAGGGCAATTTGGGCCGATCACCCAATTGTCTATAAAGTAACTCGATCTATGCGTTGGATGGGCATGCAAAACGTCAGTCCACACACCAACCCGCATTGGACCTGCGTGGTGGGTTACGGTTCAGAGACCCTCTAATGGAGAAGGCGTGCATTAGGGGAGAGCTATGTCCAGTAGTGGACTATAACAGGCGGATGATGATGATGATGATGATTGTACTTTTGTGTCTTTGTTTTTAATGAATAAACTCAAAATTACTGCTTTGATTTAAAAAAAAATCTTTTACTCTTAGAGCATTTTTCAGCTACACTTATCTTAAAGCAACTTTTTACCACAGGAAAGGCCTTACAAAAATCTTAAAATGACTAGGGGAGAGCCGAGGTAAATCTGCTAGTATTCTAGAACTTAACTGTTAGTTCTATGTCCAGCAGTGGACTAACACAGGCTGATGATGATGATGAGATATATTTCATCATAGCATTAGCCATTTTAAGGCTATTTTAACTTAACAGCAATCACGACCAAATATTTTTTATAGATGAAATTTTGAATTTTTCTTTGTAAAAGCGTCCTCGTAACAAACCGATGTCGACTTCGAGTCGTGGTGTATCCATATTTCCTACACGATTATTCTAAACAGCTTTAACAAAGCAAGCATAAGTAAGAAAAATAATTAAAAATAAACGTATTTAACAAATAATGTTATCTCTTCTCTATAGCTGTCAAAAACATTACGTTATGTCAGAGTAAAAAATATATATCATCATCATAAGCTTGTGTTAGTCCACTGGTGGACATAGGCCTCCTCTAATGCACACCTTCTCCATTAGGGTTTTTAAACTATATCCCACCACGCTGATCCCATGCAGGTTGGTGGGTGGACCGACTTTTTACATGCCCGTCCGACACATTTCAGACAATTGGTTGATCGGCCCAAATCGTCTTAACCAACCAGAAAACAACGATAACACAAAGTTGTTTCTCCGCGGTATTCGAACCTACGACCTCCGATTTATCAAGCAAGGGCCAGTACCGCTACACCACGGAGGAGGTTATAAAGTAAATTATTAAAAAAATTAAGGTCGCTTCACCCGCATAATCTTCTATCATCGAAATGAAAAAGGTTAATTACTCAATATTCTTTTAAATAATAAAGTTTAACAGACGCGTGCTAAGCTTAGACCTTGTAGACTTTGTAGACAGCCTAGACCCACGCGTAGCTCGTAGCGGCTACGAAACCGTAACCTCGAAAGATGAACATGACTGATAGAACTCTAGTGCCCTAGGAATCACTTAACATTTAGATAACATCCTAAGTCAGCTTATAATATTTTTTTCTAGTCTTATTGGAGAATGTAAGCACTTGTAATCTATAGATAAACGTTTGACATTGAGAATAAGCGCCTTGTTTTATTTATTAGAACTTGCTAATATCTATTTAATCTGAGATATGATCAAGAAGATGATGTAGATATTGGCTAGTACGTTGGTATCAAGGTCAGATTTACTATAAAGCAAGCTTTTCACTTTATAGCAGAAATTACTTGCTTTTATACTTGAATAATTCAAAGCAACTGTTAATTCTATTACATAATGATCTAAAATACTCTATTTTTGATATTTTTTATAATAAAAATATCAGAAATATAAAAATGTACTTTATTACATTTTTATTTTGTGAGACGTAAAGTTATGTATGCGGAAATTACTTCTGGTAATATTAAGAGGAAAAAAGTATAATAACGTAAGAACACATATATCAGATTTATGTGTTTGTGTGTAGTTACACGGACGCCTGTTAGAACGTCGCAAAAATTAAAAAAAACATACTGTGTATATTTTTTTACTGAAACAGGTAGCCGATAATCCTTTAGTCCTGTGCTGTGCCCAATTTTAAGTCACAATTCACAGTATATTTTAAAAACATTATCATATTCAAAAGAAATAAATCATTAAATGTTCTAACGTTGTAAATGTTAAACTAATTAATTCTTGAACACTGACTTTTCTTTACATTATTATTTTTATACACATTACCAGCTCAGAACTGTACGTAATGTTGTAACTAAAAAAGATGTATACACAGACAACATGACTTGTTACATAAATTATATTGTGTAAAGAACGGCGTGTAGAAATCCGAGGCACAATAAGGTCAAATGTTTTGTGACCTAACTCGAGTTAGGTAACTAATTCCGCATATTCGGGTTAAGATGTGTATACAAAGGAAGTCGCTAAACATCCAATCTAAGGCCGACGCGGCAAAGCGTGCATTTGACATGCAAATCGTTTGATGCTGTCGTTGCGTAAATATCGACGAAAGAAAAACGTTACGTCGTAACTGACAAAATTTAAATACTTTGTATCATAAATTTTGTTATATTTCATCATCATCATCATCAGCCTCTGATAGTCCACTGCTGGACATAGGCCTCCCTAATACACCCTATCCATTAGGGGTTTGGACCACCCACCACGCTGGTCCAATGCGGGTTGGTGGGTGGACCGACTTTACATGCCCATCCGACGCATGGATCATCTTACTTTTCAGACAATTGGGTGATCGGCCCAAATTGTCCTAACCAACAGGAAACAACAATGAAAATTTGTTGAGTCCCTCAGGATTCGAACCCACGACCTCCAGTTTCTAAAGCACACGCCAATACCACTAGGCTACGGAGGCAGTTATATTTAATTTAATTATAAAATATAAAAGAGGAAATAGCGAATAAATTAATTTTTACTGCACGTAAAAGTTGTGATCAAAAATTTATTTTCAGAACTGTTTTTCGTGAACAATTTCATTTTTGTCATTTACTTTGTCTTTTGGAAAGAGAGATTTTCTTTTGGAGACAGACAGTAGCGAAAGGTAGTTTGTCCTATGAGCCACATGGACGCTGGAAAGAGTCCAAAAATTAAGGAATAAATGATATTTAAGTAACGTTTTAAATCCGTAAAAATTGATTTAATCTAATAAACAGAGGTGTTAATTATAATATACTAACTTGTTTAAATACTAGTTATAGTAATTTGAAGATTTTTTTCATTTGTTTTAGTTACTAGTATTCAACGTTTGCTTAAACTGAAGTTACATAGTAGATTTACTTCAGAATATATATAATAATAAAGAAAAACCAATACAATAACTAGAAAAGATTTGATGTCTAATGTGTTATCGCGTAAAAACAAAATGTGAAGTCGTTGATCGATCTATTTACAAGAATCAGGCTAAAGTACAAATGAGTTCGTTCAAAAGTATCATTGCTACCAATTTAAACTAGGTTATGATGTACACTAATCAGGAATTCAGCAGTCATTGCTGCATTCACAGCGTCAACTCTGCATTTGGGTGGATGTCGGTAATAAGGTTTAGCGAGAAATGTGCATTTGAAAAGATCGCGTGAAAGCAACATTGAAAGGCATTCGGCTTTCCAATTTTTCCATTTAAAATTTATTTTATCGCCATTACGATAGTCACTATTCGTTACTTCTAAATTAAACGTTAGTGGAATACTTTGTTACCGTTTTTATCTGTTTAAGTAATGTGAATTCCTATTAAAAAACTGACTCCGTTGCCTAGTGTTAAGGACGTGTGCTTTAAAATCCGGAGGTCGTGGGTTCGAATCCTGCGAGGACCCAAGAAATTGTCATTGTTGTTACCTAGTTGGGTAATTTGGGCCGATCACCCAATTGTCTGAAAAGTAAGATGATCCTGGCGTCCACCCACCATACCCGCATTGGACCAGCGTGGTGGAATACGGTCCAAAAACCCCTAATGGTAGGCGGAGGCCTTGGTCCAGCAGTGGACTAACACAGGCAGATGATGATTAAAAAAACGATTGCAAAAAATACATTGACTTTTTTTATCATCCAGATGTATTACATTGTTAGGGAAATACTTTTAACTAAAGTGTTTCGTCTAGTTTTAGTTTTTATTATGGTTTTTTAATTTGTTATTTTCTTAAAGGGCTAGTGTAGGGTATTAACACAAAGGGTTATAACTGTAGAGCCTTAATATGAAAAAAATATAAACTTTCTCCTATACAAAAGCTGCTATTCTACCTGAAAATAATTCATTTCACTTTAACATTTTTATTTATAACCGATAAATCAATGTATACATAGCTAAGATATATTTTGTTTAACATTTATTAATTATCACTGTTTTATACGCTGTTGCACTTAGTTCGATTCGGATTAGTAATTTTAAGGTCACTTGTTTGTGCTTGCATAATTCAAGTTCAGTAACAAAATCTTTCGTCAAGAATCTTTTCTCTTTTACGCGAATGCTACATTGTTAAACAGCGACCTTTCAGACCTTTTGCTTGTTGTATAATCTGTCCCGTGACCATGGCCCCTGCAAGACAGTGGGTCGTCGGAAATATTGTGTGGTAATTAAACGCGATTATGTCTTTCGAATACCTTGGTCTCCTCAGGTCTTGCAGCTACAAAACATTTGCGAATTAATCTTTGCAAGCGCCATAAATAGTTTTTTTATAAATAATAAAACAATTTTTGCAAACATGATGTCTTGGGATGATAAGAGGATGGTATTAAGAAGATATTTTTTAAATTAAAGATTAAAAATTAAAAACAAACATTATTATCACGTAGCCATTCTCCCCGAGCTAACGGGTTCTATAATTTTTATCTGTCTGTCTGTTAGTTCAGGCTAGTCTCTAGAAAAATAATAATAATGTCCTCCATTCGACTACGACTACGGCAACCGATCTATATTAGAGATCAGCCAACTACGCAGGAGATGGGATGGGACGGATAACCGACACGACCGTAAAGGCATGAGGCGCAGGACCAACTTTTTACATGCCCATTCGACATATGGATCATCTTACCGGCAATCGGCTGATCAGCGAAACAACAGCGAGACAGCAATTCAAAATTGTTGTGTCACCGCAGGATTCCAACCCACGAACTCCGGTATCTAAACCACTAGGCTACGGAGGCAGAGCAGAGGAGGTAACCTCTAGAATAGTAATAACTGAGAGTAGCTTAGGTTACTTTTTTAAATATTTTTTTTTTTAAATGTAGACGAAGGAAACCACGATTCCTCCGCTTGGTAAAATTTAAAAAATACTTAGCTACTAAAAACTTTCTTAAAACATAAATTCTATAATACAAAATTTATTAAAACCTTTTCTATTTCCATCCGTGATATCGAAAATAGTATCATTTCTATTCGTGATATCGAAGATAGTAGCATATTATGCTCATTGTTAGAGCTTAGCCGCGAGCCTACTCGCATCGCATAATAGCTTATAATGCCTTCTAAAATTTTAATACCTATCCCGCTTCCATAAATACAAAAGGCGGACAATAAAAAGAGCATGTCTATGGTTCAGATGCCACGGTGGATGACGTTCACCATAGACAGTAAAATAAGTTTTATCGCTTTCAGAAACCGACTCCGCTGGCCAGACAAATCCTTGCGTTTTAAAATAGAAATAGTTTCGACGACCGTTTCATATCGCTAGGAACATTTCTAATACGTCTGTGTATAGATGTAAGTGGATGTAATTGTTTAAAAACTTTTGAGACAAATAGGTGGAGGGTGGAACTTCGCGTTGACGCATTTTATTCTATTTGTTTCGCCTTGAATCAAGTTTGATATTGTTTCGCTCTAGTTTACTTTTCTGTTGAGGTTCATTCGAATAAATAAAATCGGAACGTTCGTTTGTTATACTAATATAATCGTTTTTAAATTAGTTCATTGTGATATATAACTGGTACATATAACATTAACTATTTTTTTTGTTTATGTTGATATAATCAGATGAGTTTGAACAGCTGAGTCCTGACTGTTAACTGAACGTTTTAATGAAAACTGTTTTGGAAGTAACTATTCCTTTTATTAGATTATACAAATGATAGATGTTTATTTGTTATGCTGATGACGTGTAGTAATAGCTAGTTATTACCTCGTTGCATTTTTTAATACATAAAACGTGTGTAAACAATAAAGATTCATAATTCATCGATTCCGTTGATCACGTAAAATAAGCGGATTTGGTTAAGTGATCTGAGACAAGTAACTTTCTACAGGATTTATTTTTCCTGGTTTCTCTTTCTAATACAAGAAAATACTAAATGTTGAGTTTTGAAACAATAAAGTAAATGCAGTAAATCATTATCCGTCGTAATGCATCCGTACTTAAATATCTGTTTAAAAGTAGTACACTGGTTCTGCAGTATCAAAAATATTTAACCGATGATTCTAGTATTTTAATCTCTTTTATTTTCCTTGTTAAAAAGGAAATAAAATGTTTCAATACTTTTTAAAACATCATCACTACATAATAATTACAGTGTAAATTTCGACCTACTTGTTACAAAGTGTAAAAACGTAATCCGTCATATACAATTATTTTAAAATAAGTCACCACTGGTTTCACTGTTATCAAAATATCATTAAAACCTATGAATCTTAATTTTAATCGCGTGTTAATTTTTTTCCTTAAAAGCATCGAAGCCAGCTAAATTCAATATTTTTTAAATGCATCATCACCTACATGTCATTTACATCGGCTGAATCATTTCGACCTTAGCCCGTTAGCGATCAAAAATATTAAAAAAACGTGTCACATGCCGCCAGACGTCACACTGACGTCTATAATTGCGGCGTTCGCCATTTTTAATTTAACAACACACCTGCACGCGTGGGCGCGCGTTAGATGATTCAAGCGAGTCACTTTCGCGTTAATACGTCAAAGTTTTAAGGTAAACAGCTACCGTACAATATGGAGCGGCTTTAAAAAACCCTCACCAACGTAACCCACAACCATTCTAGTTGTTTTATTAATAGACTAAAGTTGATAACGATTCTTAATCTCCGCTTAATCTGTTGGCCGCCGAAGAATTTGCCGCGTTGACTCAATTCAGATTTATGTAGGCCGTGTCAAGAGCGCGACTACCATTCGGATATTCGATTTGTTTCCTTTGCGTTATATTTGAGATATAATGTTGGATTACCTCTGCTCAATATGGCGGATTAGAAAATATTCAGTATTTTTTTAAGACATTGAACTTGTAGATTTATGGTTAAATCATTTTATAACCGTAGATATAGATAATTTTATAGGAAATTTTAGTGTTAATTCCAATAAAGGTTTAACTATTTTTAAAATTCAATTTACGTTAAAACAGAATCCGTTTTTATGGCTGTACTTTTTTGGGTAAAAAGCGTCTTATATCGATAGTAGCTTTTCTAAGTTATCGATTCGAAACCCTAAAATAAAACTAGACTAAGCCACGTACTTTTGCAGTTACGAAGCGAAATGTATGTGTATTTCAAGTTGGAGTTACGGAAGCTCTTTTGGATCTTCAATTTGCTTCATCGCCTATTGAATTGCTTTTAGTGTATTAAAATAAACGTTAATAATAGAAAATTTAGTAGTACACATAGTGATTTAGTTTCTACTTAATTGTTCAACCATTTGATTTATTCCAGACAGATAATTACCTTGAGATAAAATTTAATTACTAATCAATTGGATATGAATTTTCAGTCACCAAAGCTGTTATAATTTGTTTTGCGCTTGTAGCTAAACGTAAATTGCGAACTTGACTAATTAGCTAATTAGTAGGATCGAAGTGTGCACAAATAGGTTCTCCTTTTATGAATCTACAATCTCTCTCAATTGAAATGTGTTTTAAAGATAACCAAGCGATATTCCAAAAAAATGGTTTCGTTAAACGCTATAGATAAATGATAAAGCTTTTTAATGAGTAAAGAACATAAATAAAGTAAGTACTTTAGTATTATGTATTAGAGATGTGTCATCATCAGCCTGTGTTAGCCTACTGCTGGACCTAGGCCTCGCCTAATGCACGCCTTCTCCATTAGGGGCTTTAGGATCGTACCCCACCACGCTAGTTGGTAGGTGGACCGACTTTTTACATGCGCATCCGATGCATAGTTCAACTTACTTTTCAGACAATTGGACGATCGGCCGAATACAACGATAACGCAAAATTATTTCCTTGCAGAATTTAAACCCGCGACCTCCGGTTTTATAAAGCAAGGGCCTATACCACTAGGCCACGACGGCGGTTTCATTAAATTAAAATGAAATCTTTGCTTTATACCATAAATGGCTCTATTACTAACCGACGTGGCTGTTTACATATATGAAAAAGAGCTACTTATTTGGGTTAAAGTTTACTTATTAATGTAATACAATTACTTTTTTGGATAAATTTTCGTAAAGATTTAAGGCGTAAATAAATTTAAGAATAAACATGTGCAAATCATAAAAGTATGCGAAAATATATCATAAAACAAGGGGAAAAACTTATCGCAGAGGAAGTCCTTTTACTTAGTCAGACGTATTAGAAATCATGATATGTTACAAAGAAATATGCCAATATTTATTTATATTAATTGCAGCTTTAACATAAATATTTGAGCTATTTACTAAAAATCTAATTGGCTTACTATTCGATTGAAATCTATAAAATTCAATCCTGGTCCCAGTAGCCAATTAAAAAAAATACCTTATGCTGCCCTTCTAACCAGAACGTTGCACTGTTCAATAAATAATAATAGCCGCCGTTCAATCTACGCCTCACTTCTACAAATAGAAAACACAAAAACTGACCAATGGTTAATGTATTCCAACAAATATTTAAGGCGTCCACTATTTATTGTATGTTCAGACCATCTTGCTCTCGTATTGGGAATGGATTGACGTATTTGATTTACGACTCGACAATGGCATATCGCGTGGTTGAACCTCTGTAACTATTTTTATTTAGCGTTCCGTTTCAAGCGTATTCCCGTTTCCCGCGCGCCGGTATTCGGTTGATATTGAACAGCTGTCAAAATCAATTAGGCGAACGCGTAAGGTGCGTTGTACTAGTTATTGGACGGGGCTGATTGTAATAAAGCTACTTACCTGCCACGTTATTATTATGTTTATTTGTTTATCGTTCTATGATAACTTGTAGGATAATTGACAATAATTTGGTAAAGGATAGTTTATTTTTCAAGTCATAGTCGTATAGCTAAAAAATATATTAGCCTGTAACGTATAATAAAATGGCAGAAGGCGAATTTAATTAATGTTAATAAAATTAATGTGGTATTACAGCTTCATAGAGATATTTTATTACAGATAATGCAAAAAATCTCTCGACAAACCTCTACTGCTCTCTTAAAATATCGATTTCGATTCGAAAGTTTACAGTCCAAAATATTGTTAAATCTTTTACTCTGACCAAGATTTTACTATCACTGAAATTAAAAAGTAAGTTAATCCTTATTAAATACAACAAGTGAGCAATAAATATTAAAACCTTTGAATCACTAACGTGTTATCTTTAACGGGTCGTTACGTCACAGCTGTTTATGCAACTGGCTTTTAAAATTATGAATTAAGAAAAAACCCCCTCGTAAGTTGGTAGCACTGGCACACGCGGGCAATAAATACACAAGAAAAAATAAACAGGATAGTTGTAAATTCGCCATTAACGAAACATATTATAGGTGGACGTCGGATTTTTAAAAATGGATATTGCAGCGGTTTGTTCGAACGCCGGAAGGGGACGACGAATGTCATAATATTTTATTGGTTTCCGGGCACTTTGTTTAGCGGCGCGGATTGTTTTAGTAGTTGGACACGAAAAAATTATGAACAAAGTTGTTCGTTTGATTTCGACATTTTTATAACCGCTTGCTATTTATTTATTAGGTCGATGAGGATTTTAAAATATAAGATGTACTTTGTACCTAGTTTTAGGATTACATTAAAACAATGCTTAGGCAAGTTTAAAAAGTTAACTTACTAACTCAAGTAATGTAGTTCTTAATGACGTTACATTTCATATTGATAATTAACATAAAATTTATTGTAAGGAATTATTTATTTAAATTGAAAAATGCATAATTTTAATGATACCTGCAAACCGATCTTTGCCATACCATTGCACAATAAGTCACGAAGATTTCTTGTCACATTGATAGTTGACATTCAAAATATAATAATAAAGAGTTAAGAAATAGCTTTGTATCCATTCTTTACCAACGTAAATATTATACTTAAAGCTATCAAGAGTGACTTTTAAGAGACAGGCTCTATACTGTTTTTTTATTCGCTAGTCTCTTTGTAGTTTATATCCTTCATATATCACCTAGGTATAAATTTATTTTTACAGTAAGAAAACCTTAAGAACCTACAACCTTCATTTTCGACTACAGCGGTCGAATCATATTAGATCTCTCTCAGCTATCTACGCAGGAGATATTGTGCAAACATAAGTGTCCGTTGTCTCATAGTCCGAAGGGACAAATAACCGACACGACACAAGAGAGATAAGGGGCAGGACCGACATTATGCATGCCCTTCAAAGGCTACTAGGTGAAAAGCCCCTACTAGGAAAAATTAAACTGAGCTCTGATTTTTAAAGCACTAGGATACGGAAGCACTTAATAATAATATAACTTATAGGCAAAGACAACATGTAGTATTTCTACTAATAGGTGTAAGTGATAATATTACAATTACCACGCCTAAGTAAGCATTACATTCACTAGCGTTTTAGTTTCAAAACGATTCATTCCGACACGACACCAGACCAAAAATAGGCGGTCGCAAATGAGAATCGGAATTGGAAAGCGAGAGTGCGGCTAAGCAATATTTATGCGCCACTCGTGTCGCTGGTTGTCGACTCTGTGACGTGACGGAACTTGTCGTGTCACGGACGCCGCTACCGAATTCTAATTGAACGCGAATCGATTTTCAGAGTCAAGATATCGTGGTTTCGTTTCCGAGTGATATTTTCGCACTAATTGTATATGGGTTTTGTTTTGACAGCCATACTTCTTCCAGGTCATCACAGGGTCGGCTTCTATATCCTCCTAGTTCAAAATGAAGGACTGAGGCTAATTTCCACATTAGAAAGGTTATAGCGTGCAACAAATTCAGCAAATGTTAGTAAATTTAAAGATACGCCATAAAACGTAAATAACAGCCTGTTAACCTGAACAGACTCTTTTCATTCCAACTTTCACCGGTTTATTTATCTGTATTTCGAATCATACTATTTGAATAAATTTTGACTTCAAACAGTTTTAACACGTCAAAAATATATTAGTATTCAAAAAGCGCACTTTAAAATAACAATTGAGATAAAGTAAATAAAACTAAGATGTAACGAAAAAAAATATTATTGGTTTATCTAATCTAACCTCTACTCAAATTAAGTCATAGACATGTTCTATACTACCAAACTTAAAATTAAATGTCTATTAAAACACTGAATGTTGTACGCATCGTATTTTTTACAGACTATACCTTACCATTAACGTTTTCTGGGACAAGGATCCATTCATAAAACAAAAGCAGCTTTTACGCAATCACTGTTATCGGTGGCAGTTTTCTTTCTTAAAGAAGCGCGATTAAATAAGGACATTACATTGCATTCGTGTCAAAAAACGCTGCATTACTAGTTCAAATGACTTAATCATCACCAATATATTGACTAAACCTAGTGCATTACATTTCGATTCCAGAGTTCTGAGAGTATAGATATAGTGCGGAAAGATTTTCCTTCGTAAATTTAAAGACAAGTTCGTATTTATCGTGCTCTCTTAAATAGCTTCAGTACGTATATGTCTCTAAATTATACGATTACATGATTAATTTTGACATTTGACCCTGAACAATAAAGTTTCATATTAATGTATTTGACAATGACACTCATTTGATACGATAATTCGTTGACAGTTGTCATGCTATTTCAATAAAGATCCGAGATTTTCACGAAGGAAAATAATTTGTCACTACATCTATTCGATAATTGAGAACTTCATTTTATAATTTCGGTGGTAACCGCGTCTATTTTCAATATGCTGTGAGATAGCAAATTGAATGTTGCCGATGAGAGGTACGGTATAAGCGCATTACGGTATTATATTATTGAAGCGGGTAATAATGATGGCCGCGTGCCATACGACATGACGCAACATGCGGCGGAGGTTAGAAACTGTTTTTTGGCGGGAAAGAATACCTGAAGCGCTTTATATGGGCGCAAAACATAATTGAGTGTAAAATTACGACACACATAGGTATTTAAATTAGGCAGATACATTTTTTCATCTATGGCTAAGTAAATGTTGAACGGGAAAATATGAAAAAAACAAGTGACAAGGGCTTTTGACTAAGTCTTGATAGCAAGTGACACCGGTTTTTAAAAAGTAAATAGAATTCAAATTAAAAAAAAAAACTCCCAAACTTTTTCCTATTGACACAATTTTATTTTGAGACCTGATACAAAAACAGCTTTTGTAGGAGTTTAAAAGCGGGCAATATAGTCTTGGTAAGTCTAGTTAATAAAGAAATAACGCAAACTATGATTTTCGTATAATTTTGTTAAATTAAACTGCTGACTTTAACAAATATAATCATACAGCGTAAGATAAAATCTGTAGATATAGATAACATTTTTATTTTTGTATTTATTGATAAAATATATAATTGTTAATATGCTACGACATACATTATTACTACTTCGTATAATTAATATTCAAACGATTAATTATTCGCCTTTCTCCGAATCGATTTATTATAAAAAAATGGCGGGAAATATGCCATTAGGAGCAATTAAAAATTTCGCAGCCATGTTGGTTAATGGCGGTCGGAAAATATTATGATTGTGACCATCGACAATCGATTGGAGGGAAGTATTGGCGGGAATATTGGACTATTTCTGCTTAGATTCTTCAATATTACCGCTTTGCGACCGTTCACGGTCGATGTGAACGCGTTAAATTGTTCTCTATCTTCTATAGAGAGTTATAAATAGGTTTGCATCGGTATACTCTCGGGAAAGTAAGTCAAATACCGGCCCAAGTGTTAGGCTGTGAGGCATTGCCTTAATCTGTCCGTCTCGAGATCTTCACAGAGTTGGTAACACTAGATATGTAAAAAGTTGCCATATTGAAATCTCCATTACTCAAAAATACATTAACTACTTTAATTGTTCTTTAAAACCTTTGTTTTTTAAATATTGTTTAATTCAGATTTTAACCACAATTATTTTTTAATATTATTGGTTAATTATCATGTAACTTAAAAACTATAAGAAACATATTTTTTATTTATCTATATATTATCAAACATTGACATGACATTGGCAGAGTCATTCGGCAAAGAAGAGACAGCCATTAAAGAGAAAAAAAAAACATTGACATGTTAAAAGTATATGACAATAAACAATATCAAAAATCTAAGGCGTAACATGTGAAGTACGACTAAAAACTAATAAATTTATATTAATTAGTAATTAATAATGATCCATGAAAGCGCGAAAGAAGAAAAGCCGAAACGACAGAAATTTAATTTTGTATATGAATGCGAAATATTCCGTTAATAGGAATTTTAATTAAATTCATGCATTAAAAGCGTAGAGAATCATTTAAAATTGCATGCATTATAGGAAACACAATTTTGAATAAAAGTCAATGAACAAAATTTAAGCATATTGTAGAAAAATTTTGCATTTAAATTGGTGCTTAAACAGAACCTTTTATGTAATATCAAAATCATTTTAAATTTAAAAGTGTGCTCCATTTCATTGATAAAATTACGAACTATATTGCATACCAGGAACTGTGATGTTAGGTATAAACATCTAATATATAGTTAAAAAACGGAAGTGCAGACCGCACAGACAGAATATTACACCCATATCCTTAAAAAGTATCAAAAATAATTTTTACTAAGCTTCCTCTAGCTGTTCAAGTTAAAAGTACATGTAGAAGAACCATAAAATTTTCTAGATCCGTTATTTTTTACAAAGGAAGCAAAAACATATTTAATTTTATGAACTCAATGATTGATTTCAATGTAAACGATCAAATTCCTTGTATTTATTTCAACAGAGCACACATATAAACACATGATCACATAAATCACAAAAAGATGCGGTTCGTGTCATGTGTGCGAAGTATGAGTCAACGCATTGTCAATCAAAATAAATCTTACACGCAGATAAAATATGTATTTATTATGTGTCGGTTTTAACGACTTCACCCCGTTACCGAATTTATTTTACGATAGACGTCAAAGCAACAATTTGTATAATCTGTCGTCTCGTTTATGTCAAACGGTTGGCCTGTATCAATCAGTGTGACATCTTTAGCAAGTGACGTTAAAAAGGGCGCGAAAGCAGTGATCGGCCATTTTGTCACCCGGACCACGTCCGAAAACCATCATTGTGTAGATTAGGCTCGTACATTAGGACTGATTTCATAAACTTCGGCAGATAATATACAAGTTGCTCTGAAAACTTTAATTTACTTGCTTTTGTGAAAACTACTTACTGAACATGCAAAATTTTTATGTTTTTAACACCGTTTGGCAATCGTTTCGTTATATTAGCTACAATTATACAGTATTACTATAAACATTATAAAAAGGCTGTAAATTAAAGCCTATACTTGCAATATGTTCTATTTATTATAAGTATTTTATATGAGAGGTCTGTATAAACGATGATTTGTATTCAGCTTTTTCTTCTAAATGAAATTACTTACTTCGAAAAAATTAATACTTGATTAAAATGAATTTTGTATAAGACGTATATTTCAAATACTATATTTATTTATACTTACTACATTAAACTTGTAAAACGTTCTTGTGAACAATATGAGCAGTTCGAATCATAAAACAGAATATTTGTCTTATTTCATTCCGTTTACGCGAGTGAAAAAGAATAACATATTATTAATAATACATTTTCTCGTCACTAACTGTAAATTTTAATGTTAATAACGTCACCGCCAAAGACCATATACCATTATAAATTACTGAACATTAACCAATCATAGATAGTTTCATATTATACCAGGATACCACCAGTTGAGTAACTTCTCTAAAAACTTTTATAATGGGTTACGGACACACCTTTCCAACATTGACACGTGTGTCCGCTGCGAGAGAAGTTATTGTTCCGATTCCATCTTAAACTTGAATAGTTTCGGCACTCCGTTGATGAGTCCAACTCATTATTGTCTACAGAGGTCACATATATAAGAAATGGCACGGCAGTAGGCATAACATATCACTCTTATAAATGACATTAAAAGGTCAGACATCATTGTTCTATTTCCGTATTAAAATATTTCACCAGGTAATAGTTTGAATTGTCACTTCTTTAAGAATGTGCAGGTCAAGGTCTGTGGTAACTTTTGGGTGATGAAGTAACGTGTAACAAAACTAGATTCGTACTTGTTTATATGTTCCGATGGAACCGCTTTTTATACTACAGCTGACTCCGTAGCCTAGTGGTTTGGGCGTGTGCTTAAGAAACCGGAGGTCATGGGTTCGAATCCTTCGGTGACTCAATAAATTTTCATTATTGTTTGCTAGTTCGTTAGGGCAGTTGGAGCTGATCACCCAAATGTTTTAAAAGTAAGATGATCCATGCGTCGGATGGGCATGTAGATATTTTTACGACCAGCGTGGTGGAATACGGTCCAAAACCCTTTAATGGATAGGGGTGTATAAGGGGAGTAAGCTATCAAAGGCTGATGATGAAAAATTCTATGATATTTGTTTATTGAAACGAATAATCTTTATTTTGTTTTTATTTAGAACCATTGCTATTCAAAGTTTTTCACTATGTTACCTGCTGATAAGATATATAACGGCTTTTGAAAAGTTTTTGCTTTACAAAGCTTTCCTCCATGTTAGAACTGCTACTCGCTTACGAATTTTGAATCGATAATATTTTATCTATCCAATAAAAATTACTTTAGCAAAACCTATTAAGAAATAAAAAATGTATTTGTTTTACCATTTTTCGGTGTGATTACTATAATTATTTCTACTAATTTTAAAGTTTATGAGTATGGATGTTTTAGTCAGCTAGCGCAGAAACAAACCAAGGTTTAAATTGTATTATTATTGTGCAATATTAATTACGCGAGTAGTGCCGCTGGCAACAACAAGTATTTCATGATATTGTACATCTTTACTACATTCTTATACATAATTAACTTTTAATCCGGACATATTTTATAGCCTCAAAGGTCAACAACTAGCAAAATTGAATGAGGTACGTGACTTAGGTATCATTCATGATTCAAAACTAACCTATGAGAAACACATTGATTATATCGCGAAAAAAGCTAATAAGTGCTTAGGATTCATTTTGAGATCTAGCTCCCAATTTAACAGCATTAAATTAATAAAGATCCTCTATTGCTCTTATGTGCGTAGTATTCTCGAGTATTGTTCACAAATTTGGAATCCTCTATATGATGTTTATATTAATAGGCTAGAGTCTATACAACGTAGGTTTATAAAACATTTACAATACAAATGTAAAAAATCTGACCTCGATTACGTAACAGCATGTAGGAGACATCATCTGCTTCCATTATTCATAAGACGAAAAATATCTGATATTTGTCTAATTGTTAAATTAGCCCAAAATAAAATTGATTCTCCTGATCTACTTTCCCATATAAATCTTAGGGTACCGATAAGGTCTTCCAGACAACAGACTTACTTGCATCTTCCTCGTTGCACAACAAATTATAGAAAGAATTCATTTTTCATAAGATCTGCAAAATTCATCAACGAACTGAATGATTCGCCCGAGATTGAGATTGATTTGTTTAACTCACCTTCAGATACACTTAGGAACGATTTGTCAAAGAACTGGTTTCATGTGGTCTCTTAGCTTAGTGTTAAGATAAATGATTTCTTTTTTTTTCCCTTCTTTGTTTTATAATAAACCATTGTACGCTTCTTAAGCATTCAAGCTGCTGTATAGTTTTTATATGCGAAAACATTTAAATGGTGTAGAAAATATTGTCTAAATTAGTAAATACGAATTTATCACTGTATGTTTTCCGAAAAGAATAAAATAAAATAAATAAAATAGTCAAATTAATTAGTGTACAAATTGATTAAATTATTAACATAGTTAGTAAAGATCACAGAGTAATCAGCGGCAGCGATTGTCGTAAAATTTACGAGTGTCAAGATTTCGCAAAATAATAAATAACTATTTCTGTGAACATTTAAATAATGCGGATGTAAAAATTCTGATGGAGTTATAAACATTATCAGGTCTAGCGTTGAGATAATAAAATGTCTTCTGGACAATGTTTGATTACATTATAGTGATATTATAGTTTTTTTTAATGTACACAAGGTACATCAAACGGAATGCTGATATATAAGCTTTTATGTTTAAACGGAACAAAGTTATAATGAAATATATAATTATAGAAACTTTAACGTTTTAATCTCGTGATGAAAAATTATGAAGACATTAATAAATAAAAGAGCATTTAGCGCATATGTGTTTTAGGTTTGTGTAATATATACATGTATCATTTTTACGAACGTAAAGTTTGTGTTTCCGATTACATATACATAAGATATAATTTTGCATTAAATATATTTTAAGGTCTAGTATATTTCAGTTATTCTTCAAATCACAATGTACAATATACATACTAATATACGTACTTATTACCATATGACAAGAAAGTATACAAATATTAAAAAAACTTTTGAACTTGATAATAAATGTAGTTTTAAAAACAACATTACATTATTAATTTTATGTTATTGAATACGCTTTTGGGGTATCTATACTAATCAATTCAAATTCTTGTCTCTCGTCAATTATAACGTATACTTTGGCGTTTTAATAAAAGTATATTTTGAAGGTTTTATCTTTTAACAATTATCCCAAAGACCTATTATAATAAATGACTGATAAAAATCATACAGCTTAGCGACCGCGTGTATAACTGTTATCTCGGAAAATATTTCCAGGCAAGACTTTGCTCGGAATGATGACCATAATTTTTTTAACAACCGCTTTGCTTGATATACTTACTAATTAATTATATACATAAACAGTAACAATTATAATAGTCAAAAATATATCATGTATACAATGCCCTATTATTTGCATATTTTATTGCGATTACATTTGTTTGCATTTTATGTGAATGCACCTAGTGATTTTTTCAGTGGATTTTTTCTAACCTGGTGTTATTTTAGAAATTTTATTTAATAACGTTAGTCTAACTTAAGTTTGGTTACCGCAGGCGATTGTCTAAAATTCACTGTAGCAATAAACAGATGACAGAACTATAACGTTATAAAATTATTTAAACATCTACCGCAAATAGGATCACAAGTTTTATCTGTATTATAACTTCTAATAATCATTGAAATCGCTGAAATTGCACATATATGTCATTGATTTATCCTATGCCGTTTAGAAATTTGTTACGTATGCAATCATACATTGTGTTCCTATCGTCCTTTACAAGTTTCGTTTTCTCATTTAAAGACAGAGATTCTGAGGAAAAAATTCCAAGCGAACGCTGTCTTGTGTCTTCAGCCGATGTGGGTCAACATTGTCCGTACGCCCGGTCCAATGAACCACGCGCTTTAAAGAGTTTCACAATCCACGGGTACGCTAATTCCCTATAATTCTGACGAGTCGGCAATTATCAAGTGATCGTAAGGCATAGACAAACTTGATCTAAATATCGATGGTCGGTTTTGGTGATTTGCAAGATGTTACGAATGATTTTTAATCGATGTTGTGTCGTTTGACAGGACGATTTTTGTTTCGGTTCTGGCCGGTTATGTTATAAAAAATGTCTTCGACTGTATCATCATTTTTTTGGCTTAATTTTTTCAATTCTGTTGTAGTTTATTTTTAATGGAATCAAACATGTTAAGCACAAATATATGTTTCAAAAAATTATTATTATAAAGTGCGTTAAAAAGCAAACAATATAGACCCGACTGTTTAATATTTTTTGATTAAATAATAACTACTCCAACTTGCCTGTTATATACACATAGCACCTGTAATTTAGTTTAAACTTAATTTGTAATATAGGCGCTTAAAAATGGTTTAAAATATTATAGCTTCAATGAAGTTAGCAATTAATTTATGAAATAAAATAGCTTTTAATATATTTTAGTGTATAAAATAACTATACGTTAAAAACATTTGAAATTGTACTTCCGTTGTTGAAAAAGAGACTATTATATATTGCTGTTTTGTCTTCAAAAAAATTAAGGTAATAATAAGCACAAGCTGTGTATTGACTGAGCAATGAATTTATCGAAACACTCGAATTAACCATCACCTTATTACCTAATGTGCGCAATTAACATATACTTATTAATTACTTTAGCAGACCGTCAATGAGCACGAATCGACAACGTTGTTGCCGCCAATTGCATGCGCCTAATGAACACAAAACCCGTTACAAAATATTATATCCGGTGCGAATGCTGTTGCTACCAAAAACATATGCATTTATGTATCAACGTGGAACAGTATGATGTTTCAGCACGTTTTCAGAGCTGCCTGTGACCGGCTCGTTACTAATTTAATGCACGCTTTTTATTCTCTCATTAACCTTCGCGATGCTCTGGTTTCGAATCGGCGGCGTTTTATTTTTGAAACACGGTTACGCGCGGTGATTAGTGGCAGGAGCGTCCATCACGGCCGGCGGATCGGCCCCCGTTAACTCACTAGTTTGCCACTTCACCGCGGCTCCATCATACCGACCGTCGCCCAATCCAGTTTAAAAAGTATAAACGTCAGTTTTGGCGCCTTCACCTCACACCAAACAACGCCCGTCTCCGTTGCCCACCTGATGACCGGCACGACGATCCGTAGCACCCGTTCACATTTTTCCCGCGACCGGTAACTTTTCTTTTTGTTTTGTCGCTAATATAATCGATTTAATAATAGTATCGCAAAAATGAACACGTTTTTTTTTTATTTTATAAACTATTAAAATACTGGTCGAATACGCGACGCGAACGCTCTCGGTCAGTTCGAAATTCGAAATCGGTCTTTTGTAAACTTTCCAATTGTTTCAGGGCCCGAGATCGCGTTCCCTTTTAGAGTTGCCTGTCACTTTTGCCGGGAGTCGCGCTTGATGGCGCGAGCGGCGCGCGGGAGAGATCGCGTCGACTGGCCGGCCCCGCTGAAAAAGCTTCTTGCGTTAAACACAGTGCCGATGTGCATTCTATTTATAAAGTTAAGTTGTGCCCGCGGCACGCGTCCACGCGTCCCACCTACATTAACATCATAATATTTGAAGTTACCGGATCGGCCGACGAAACGTATTCCTGTGTTTACGTTAAACGCTATGCGGATAATTAAAATTGGTGTCCGTCGTCGCCGTCGTTCGGTTTCGCTGTAAGGAGGTCGGCGCTCGCAACTTGCTCTGGAGCCCTTCCAAGAATAATAGACACGTAATGTTTACGATTATCTAATGAACACACTTTCTATTCGGTGTGCGGCATCGATTTTATTTATTGAGATAACACGTCCGATATCATAATCCCGAAATGCGGTGATAAACGTCCACTTCGACATATTTACGCTGCTCCAATGATGTATGGTCAATAAAATTTGATGGTTTTTAGAATTTGTTTATTATAACATTTGGCTAGCGCGTAAGCGTCGATTTAAATCAATGTCATACAATGTCATAACACGCCATCGCATCTCAACAACCGACGAAATATAACTTAGTTTTTCTATGCCGAAATTAGTTATGAGAAATTTCTTATAGCTGTTAATCATAATCACAGATAATATTTGTGCATTAAGAAAACGAAATGGTATTAAAAAGCCTAATGGCCATTTGCTCACTCGCCAACGTTGGATTTAATGTTCCAGAAACATTTTGTTTTTTATTATAGACCAGAATGTACGTAATACGTAAAGCTCGGTGAGTAATCGCTTTTAATGCAAGTTTGTGCAGACTTAGCAAAAGTTTTTATTTAAAATCGATTTTAAACGACTGATACAGTATTGCTGTTTTTTTTTAATATTTGGCCAACTGATGCAACTGAAATGTTTTCTTATTGCTTTTTTTCAATTGAAACTTAAATAAAATTTTAATTTTATTATTTATAGTATGGTTGTGAAATAAGTATTTATAACTGTCTCTAAAAACTGTACGACATTAATTCAAACATTAAATTCGATGTAGAATAAAAATTGATATTATGCAGTAGGTTTTTTCGTACAGATTAGCGTCAGGAGAGATTATAAACGCATATTATAAAAGTAATAATGTTCTTATATATCTGGTTTGAAGGGCACGATAGTCCGCGAGATAATATATGAATTATTTTGTCGGGTTATCCTAGACTATTCACTTAGTGATTCCATACTGACTCAGGTTATCCATTGTATATTGTTTGAACATATTTATTATATCGTCTTAATTAAATAAAGCCGATGTTAAAACATAAGTCATTTTGTTTAATAATACTCTTATGGAAGACTACATAATCAATTAAGTAATCTTGTGTTTACGAATAATCTGGATCCATATAGGATCCACTGACATGGATCCTGTAAGCTTTCTGAACATCGGAATGTAAACCAATTAACGCGATAAAACGAAAGTCTTTATTAAATCACCATTATGTATTGTTAATAATGTTAAGATAATTGTGAAATATATCAAATGAATCTTTACTGTATCATGTTGATTATTAAAGTATGAGAGTATACGTGACATAATACAGATTAAATTAGTATTAATTGAGGAACGATATTAATTACATAAATATTTTTAGTATAATGAATACAATTAAAAATCAATTAATCGCATGCGTCGATTTTAGGGTTCTTGTTATTATGAGATGCTAATGATAATCATATAAGCTGTTTGAAATTAAGAATTATATGGTGACTTTAATATATTACAGTTAGAAGGCATTCCTTTCTGTAGATTCCCACTGACTGGTAAATGATCTGTTTAGTTTGTGCCGTTGTTTTTTTATGCAGACGTCTTCTATCATCTGGATTTAGTTCTTTATTTCGCAATGGAAACTTTTGCAACGGATCTTTTCAACGTTATATTTTCTAGTAGAAAATCTTATAATTGGCTAATTTATTCTATTTTCTATGAGTAAGAAATTCTTACTTTTAAGTAATTTTTAAGAATTTTTTATTTTGTAAGCTTAGTTTATCTTATTTAAATTCTACTTTTAGATGAGTTCAATTTTCTTTTGTTATTAATTTGGAAATAGATATATTAAATATTTTTTCTATGAGGTCAGATTTCTTTAATATGGAAAATTAAATAAAAATTTAAAAATACTGCATTCCTTGCATTTTATGCATAATGAAAAAAAATTAAATAGTGATTTTTTATTCTAGACAATATTTAGCTTATGAAAAAACTAAAGGGTGGAGTCTGTAAATTAAATATTGTGTTAGGACTTTTATGTAAGTATTGCGTATTAACTGCCTCTGCAGGCTTGTGGAATGGGCGTATGCTTAAGAAACCGGAGGTCACGGGATCGAATCCTGCGGGGACTCAACAAATTTTCATTGTTGTTTCCTACTTGGTTAGGGAAATTTGAGCTGATCACCTAATCGTCTGAAAAGTAAGATGATTCATGTGTCGGGTGGGCATGTAAAAAGTCGATCCAACAACCAACCCGCATTGGACCAGCGTGGTGGGATACGGTCCAAAGAACTCTCTAATGGATAGCGGTGTATCAGAGGAGGCCTATGTCCAGTAGTGGGCTATCACAGGCTGATGATGTGTGTTGCGTATCAATCGTAACCAAACATACTCTGCAAGATTTCGTGATTTATTTTGTTATTTAATTGTTATTTAAAATATTTTAGTGTCATAAGTTTTTTTTACTATTTTGCTATGAATATAAAGTCCACGATGAATATTCTATATATAGCCTCTATACACTATATAAATATTATATTATCACAGATGAGATAACGGATGCTGTATCAACGAGTTATTACGTTAAGCTCGAGCCAAGATTGTGTTAAATGCTCAATGATTTCTGATATCCTAGTAAACGATTGTTAAAGGAATTTATTATATTAGAAGGAAACATATTTGTTTGAAGAATTTTGGCAATGATTTATAAGATGTACGCGAATACTAGTGTCATAAAATTAAACTGGTTTACAGTTTATATTGCATTTTAACTATCGTTTGGTAGATTATTTGACAATCAATAAGAAAGTGTAATGCTTCCATATTGAATAAAGATATTTGACTTTGACTTTGACTATCAAGCGAAATATGAAAAAAAAAGCCTGAGGCGTTTTGTTTCTAGGATACAGCGATGAGCGAGAGTAATAGGTCTTCTTTTATATGGGATAGACTGAAGCAATATCAATGCTGTACTTATTTCTACAGACAAATGGTAGTGTGTTCCGGTTGGAAGGGTACCGTGATCAAATTGTTTCATCCTGTACCGTACGGACAAAAAAAATATTTTTAATGTTGGGTAATTAAAGGTCGGCAATATGAAAACTTATTATTTTACCGTTTTTTTAATGCAAAGCAAAACTACAGTTACCTAGAATACACTATGAACCAGATGTGTATTTAATCTGGTAACAATACTGTATTATTTCTTATTGTAAAATATTTTTATTGAAAAACGAAAATAAATGGTTCCTCAAGGTCTACCTTTCAATTTCAGGTACAAGTGCTTTTGATTTCGAACTGTGTAAGATTTTTTATTGAATAAAGAAATAAATTAGATTTCGCTTTGGTTTACTTACGCAAGTCAATTTCCATGTGATTCAGTGGATATTTAATTCCGATATCGTGTGACTTAATTACAGATGATTATTGGACTTGTCCTTCCTCAGAATAGACGTTTAGCGGTGGGACCATATGTCATATTGACCAGTGTCTGGACCTATCACGGTCTGCAGTAAACCGTCAATCGCCTAATGTAAACTCTGCATGATGGCAATTCATAGCCAACGGATTCGTTGACTCTATAAATGTTTAGACTTCAGCATTCTCAGGAAAGTAACGTTTTGGTGGCCATATCTCACTATTGATTGACAGTGTTGATTTTATTAAGTGCATTCGATATAACACAACTGCCTAATTTAGTATTATATACTGTCTGCATTCTATTAATTTTCGCCAATCATCATAGCCTTGAAGCGGTTCTGTTACGTAGCCTTATGTTAACTAGCATTTGCGTAAAATGTAATGTTTTATGGTCTATATCTCACTTTGTTAGTTGTACGTGTTGATTTTATTTAATGTAATTGACATAAACAACTGTAATTTAGTTTTATATGTATGTGTACTGCGTTCTATTAATTTTATTAATCATGTATTAGTTTGATGTGAATTAAAATGATAATATTGTGTCTGTAATGCTCTCAATTTAGACTACATTAATGTCAGATATCATTCTTGACAATACATACTAGTACAATGATACTTAGTAACATTTGAAAAGAGCGATAGAAGAGTAAATTTTTTACAATCCAAACACGATTTTCACATTAAAAGATGGCTTTGTAGCAGTTGATTTGGCAGCAGCAGACTGGCCGAGCAGTCGGGCTTAAGCTTGAACCTGGCTGGTCCAAAGAGGGAGTACCAGCACCGCTTGTTAGTGTAGGTACGATAAGGCATTTCCCGGCGATCATAAAAATATCTACCAATAAGTCGCGGACACCTATTTGTAATATATACGAATAAAGATCAAATGTAACATCGTGTGACTACTTGTATAGTGTGGCAGCCATTCAATTTTTTACTGAAATATATTTTAACCCAACATGTTAGTAAAATGACCGCTTCGGGGGCATCTATACACCGTCACGGTTAAAGATGGAACTTAAGTAAACATTAAATATAAATAGCGACAGAAGCGCAAGAGTCCTCATTGGTGAACCGCAACCAAATACAATCCGACCGCAATTTTTAACCACGAAAGTTCACGAAGTGTTAACGTAAATTCTACTTCAACAGTACAGAAAATTGCGCATTCGATAGACACATGTGCATTCACAGTGATTCTTCTGAGGCTATTGGTGCAGTTAAGTCACTCGATGGGGAGACGCGCCTGTATGTGTAACAGGCCCCGAATGTGGGGGTTCTAATAAATTTTTTCCACGCAACAAGAGATCACGTAAAAAAAGTGCATTCACGAGATGTGCGAACAATACTCGATACCTTTCGTTAAATAGTCTATGCCTTTATATGTCACCTATAAAAATACCAAACTAAAAATGTAAGCACAGTCGTTTAATTTACAAACCGCTAATGCTCACAATGGCCCGCAGTAAGCGTATGACGCGTACCGCACTCCGGGCCAGTTGCCATGTGCGCGGTGATAATAAATTAAAAACAAGGACCGCAGTTTCCAGTGAAATGCAACATTAACATAGTTTGCACACGAAAGGTTTCCGGCTGACAAATACCCTCAGAATGTGTACAGACAACATTATGGTGCATAACGGACGCAATGTACTAATAAAACCCTTTTGTATAGAAAATTTTGATGAACTTCGCGACCACCGACTGGACGGTGTTATATATTGGAGATTCAAATTGAACACACGAATGTCCTGTTCTTGTTTTTTTTTATTATATATAGACACGAAAATATAAATTGATTGATTTGAAGCGTTTTTCGTTGCTTATAACTTTCATTCCGTATGTTTGGACTCATTCATTTATAGTTAATTCAATGATTGTTAATAATGATATTATTTTTGCAAATATAATCAGTCAACAGCATTAGATAAATCAAAGCCGATACGTCAAATCGATTGAAATGTAAATAAATTCTAAAAATATTAATAAAGACGAACGTTCCGGACATAAAGGTCCAAAAAAGACGATATAATCATTTTTAGATTATGAAATCATGTTAGTAAATCAAAATATACAACTATCAATTCATAAGCAGCATTTGTAAATTAAAAACAACCTAAAATGCTCATCTCGACATCAAGGATCTGCATACGAAAGAGCCAAAGATGAGCGATTGATTTGTCGATAATTGAAATATACCATTAATCGTTTTGCATATCAATCCTCGCATCTTCAGGCCACCGATTTCTATACCATAGGGCTCTACCGAAGGATGGTCGCCAACCGACGTACGTACATATCACGACGCGTTAAAAAGGTCTAATTTTGGCCGAACAACAATTGTGGCTGCGACGGCTGCGCTTCTGGGCAATAAACAACGATTTAGGATTTGGCTCCCGCAACGCTGGTGGTGGCCTCGAATTAATATGAGCACGATGGCTCAATAGCGCGATATTAACCGTCCTTCGGTAATTGCTAACCCTCCCCCCTTCCACCCCTGACGCAAACGTAGCAAAGGGAAGTAATACTCGTTACTTTCAGTTGTTTTGTTTGTATACCGCGAATATGATTATCTAATTCGGTATAACTTATTGCATAATAGAACTATAAATTACACTTAAAATCTGCTTTTGGCTTTAAGATATCGACTTGAAACTAGTACATTATTTAAAGATTTTTATGAAGATTATTAAAATGTTGAAATAGCAAAGAATTTTATTTCATTATGAAGACATTCATCATCATCATCATCAGCCTGTGATAGTCCACAGCTGGACATGGCCTCCTAATACACCCTATCCATTAGAGGGTTTTGGACCGACTTTTACATGCCCATCCGACGCATGGATCATCTTACTTTCACACAATTGGGTGATCGGCCCAAATTGCCTAACCAACTAGGAAACAACAATGAAAATTCGTTGAGTCCCGCAGGATTCGAACCCAGACCTCCGGTTTCTAAGCCACACGCCTATACCACTAGAGTTACAGGCAGTCATGAAGACATTATCTGAGTGAAAATAAACAGCAATTTGGAACCATGTCAGTGGTTGCGTTGCTCTAATCTAAGAAGTGGATTGTCAAACGAAACTGAAATATGAAAAAATGTTTTAATCAAAATTATTAATTGTATTATACCGGGATTTAAAAGGAATTTATTCTGTATAAACAGTTCTAAAAATAACATACAATTGAAATCGTGGCTAAATATAAAATTACATTTTATTTACGAATACTGAAGTATTTATTATATTGTTATTTTATAAGAATACTTGAAATTAAAACAATTTCCCTGGTAAAGGAAAGTAAAACTAGCGAGTTTTTTTATTTAAGTGATTGTTGATTTAATACTATAGCTGTTTAGCCATCTCTAAGGATAGATTCTACTTTTAATGCTAAGATCATAACAACGACAAGTTTTTGGATCAAAAGCTGTTAGTAAATATTATAGATTAACAAAAATAATACTATAGCGTCAAGTTTTCGGCAATATTTACGATTTAATCATCTTCAACTAGAATGTTTTAAGTTCATTAAATACTTTATATACATCAATATTATATGAGGATGAAGGTGCAACAAGATAGTATCTTGGCGGCTCATGGGGTAGACAGACGGCAGTGGACTTTGTTAGGCTGATAAGGTGATGAAATATTATATGTGTGTATTTTGTAACAACGCTGTAAATATTTATTTAATATGAAGTACTTCATTACTTATTATGATCGATACAAATGTTGTAAAGAAGCTATCAATGTAACCCTATCAATCTTTAGATAAAGATATGATATGAATTCTAGAAAATGACAGTCATGACCAGGTAAGGAATGATTTATATATCGAAGGGGTAATGATGACTAGGCAATCGTTTGGCCAATTTTTCTTCACGACTTTACTCAACTCGACGAGCATTGGTATTCGAAATAATAAGAAAAGTGGCTAAAACTAAACAATATAACATTAGCACTGGTTAATAAAATAGAACCAAATAGCTTAACGGGATCAGCTAATATATAACTTTGACCGACGAAATATGTTTTTTTCTGAACTCAAAATGAATCTTTCTAATCACGATCTTTTTATTTAATATGCGCAGAAAACTTATATATTTAATTTTTACATTATTCTATTTAAATTCTTTATTTACACAATATGTTTATTAATTGTTAGAAAAGCCTTGCTACGGCGTAGCGCGCTACGTCTCGGAGCAAAAGCTCAGGGCTTGCGAAGAGATGCTAATTTAAGGACGGTTTGTATTACATATTAATTAAACGAGGCAATATATTCTTGTGAAAACCTGTAAATGACGCCCTTCCACTATACATGGAACGTAAAAATAGAATTTACTACTATTTATCTGTTTATTGAAAACAAGCCCTGCTGCGCACGGGAAGTTATGCTGATAGAAAATACACCTTCAATATTAAATACGCTGAAATCCGGATAAATTTTAAGATTTAAACATTATGTATGCTGCATATAGGAACAGAGAAAGCTACTTTGTATTATTCTTTGTAGTTGATATTACTAATGTTAAGCTCCTTATGCCGTTTAACAGTATATGAGAAAGATTATTATTTTCTCTAGTTTATGTAGTTGACTTCTTAAAGCCGGTATCAAAGTTCAAGAATGTCTTGTCATTGATGAAGAATTATAATGCTGACGAAGGGGAAATCAGATATAAAAAATAACTTTAAAAAACAATTTTATAATTAACTCCTTCAAAGATTTTACACAGTTCCTTTTATGATTATAAGAGACAAACTATAAATAATAAATAAGTACGTATGCGTTGACTTAGTGATAAAATTCGTAGCACTACACAAAATACATTCGTACAGTCAACGGATGAGGAACCTACGACAGAAAGGGTGAGGCGTTTATTAACCCGTAAACCGGTTTATAGTCGTCCTTCCCTTTTCATTCATTAATATTCAACTGCAGTGGCCATTCTGCTACGGGGTCACTACGTAGTCTCGTAGAGTATCAACATGTCGTATCCTTGTATGTTCGTAGCGACGTAGCTCTACGTCACATTAACCACGATTACTTAGCCGCTAAGTGATTGGTTCGCTGGCACTCAATCAATATCGTATGCGAATAACGAGGAATAAAAGAGTTCAGTGTTATTTGATGAATCTCTTGCGGCAGCTACGACTTCCATCGAAAGAAACAATACATAAGTATAATATAGGTATAATAGGTACATAGGTATAATAGGTACATAGGTATAATAGGTACATAGGTATACTAGGTACTTTAAACAAAACATGAAAAGCTTATTATAATGTCAAATGTTTTGATGCCTGTTTATTGATAATTTCTTTTATCAAATTATAAAAAACCAGCGACCCACTACCTGCTTCGCACGGGAGCTATGCTGATAGAAAATATACCTAATATATTCAGCATGTGTTATACATATAAACCTTCCTATAAACAGTCTAGCTATCGAAAATAACCGCATCAAAATCCGTTGCGTAGTTTAAAAGATTTAAGCATATACAGTGAAAGCGACTTTTACTATGATAAAGTGATACACTTAAGGATAGCCTAAATAAAAGGATGAATCGACAAGCTTAATCAAATACCTAGACTTTTTTACATTTACCGTTATATATATATTTATTTGAAGCACCATTATCCAAACTTGTTGTATGTTAAAAAATATTGCAAAGATTAGTAGAGAAGATAGAACCTTTGAAAATTAACTATGACCAATAACTAATATTGGCCAAAATTTATAACAAGTGCCAATCTTTTACATTAAACAGCTGATGCTAAGTTAAATTGAAGATCAAATTCAGCTCAACAACATAATTTCTATCAAAATGCATTATAAAGGTTTTCTGCAGGCTTACAATAGGAACGTATCACCTATACAGTTTATAAGAAAAATTCTAACTACACTTTAATTGAATATCATTAAAAATTTATGTCTTTCCTTGCTTTATGCAATAAAATGTCATCAAAAATTTCGCTTAGCCCTTACTTACTTTTACGCTTTCTAATTAATTTAAAAACATTCTTATTAGTTATCAATTGACCGTAAGCTTAGTGAGATAAAAAGTAAGTAACTGTAGTTATCAACGATTAAAAATAAATTCATTCAATTTGAATATTTGTAAAGTTACCATCACAATTTAAAAAATTAAAACGTCCTCCCTTAAAGTACAGATAAACAATTAAAAACCGCAGCACAGATAAAGCTAACACCACGTTTTAACCTTACAGACTAAATAAAGCCGGCGTATAAAAAAAAGAAAACAAGCGCCTAGTTGGCGGCAAATTGATGAGTGCGCTACTAAACTGTTGCGCGAGACAAGGGGGCAGGCAGCTGACGTGTTCTTACGTGACTCTGCGACGATATGTCCTGGCGAACTCGAGAAGTGGGCTAAGCATGGCTTCGTTAACAGACGCTTGAGCGAAGGTTGTGTAGTAGGTGAGGTCGGGCGGTTTCGGTTGAGATGTACGTCCGCTAGATGGCGTTACTGTGCTAGGTTTTATGAAGGTTTTTAAAAGTTTTGAAAAATTATTGTCGATATTTATTTATTGTCAATTATAATAATTGTAATTATGTAATTAATCATGTGATTTAAATTTTCACTTGAATTTTAAGACTAAAATTATAAATCAATTGTGAAGTAGAATCAATTTCTACATATCATGAAATAGTATAAACCAAGTCGCTTTCTCTGTCCCTATATCCCTATGTATGCTTAACTCTTTCAAACAACGGACTTCGATGCGGTTTTCTAATATATAGAGTGATTGAAGAGGAAGGTTTATATGTATAACACATGCTTAATCATCATCATCATCAGCCTGTGATAGTCCATTGCTGGACATAGGCCTCCACTAATACACCCCTTTCCATTAGGCGGTTTGGACCGTATCCCACCACGCTGGTCCAATGCGGGTTGGTGGGTGGACCGACTTTTTACATGTCCATCCGACGCATGGATCATCTTACTTTTTAGATAATTGGGTGATCGGCCCAAATTACCCTAACCAACTAGTAAACAACAATAAAAATTTGTTGAGTCCCCGCAAGATTCGAACCCACGACCTCCGGTTTCTAATGCACACGCGTTTACCACTAGGCTACAGAGGCAGTTAAAATGTAGGTAAATTTTCCAACAAAATAGCTCACGTGCAAAGCAGGGGCGAGTCGCTAGTTCGTTATAATTTTATACACTACGTAATATGTTTTACTTTATTATATTTCACTGAATATGGCACAAAATACGTAAACAATATGTCCACTATTAGCGAAAATTAATAATGTTACTTTGATTTGCAATAAAGATATTAGCGCAAGCAAAATGTAGTTAATAATAGAAGTTTAATCTTTATTAGCATCAGAAGTGTTTGCATGTGTACCAATAACCTGTTATGCGGTTTAATCACAATAAAGAGTTACGGCTTCGTATAGACAACCAATCGACAACTAAAATTATGGGTGCTTGGTTACTGAAGATATTCCTGCAGCTATTAAACGACATTATCTTCGATCATATAGATATATATCTATGTAATGTATAGTATAATAAGTTTTGATACACACGTCTTAGAATTGGCAGACATATATTAATACATATTATTGTATTTATAAATAGGTTATATGCTTAATAATTAGGGTATTTGACTACTTGTACCGAGATATTTCCTTTAAGACATAGAAGATAAATAAATAAAAGCATTCAGTTAGTATCACGAGTTACAATTGTAATTGTTTTCTTTTTTTACGTATTCCTAGCTCAATCAAACAAAGGAATAACCTTCTATTCTTCTAATATCACCAGTTATAATGAGGATCGAAGCTTGACATCCTACAATCCAAGGTGAAATTGCCTGTTTTCGATGGAATGATTGGGAGATGGAATTTTTCATCTTATAATAATTGCTATATTTTATTAACTTTTATATGGACGTGTTTTGTCTTTGAAGTACACATATAACAGTGCCATGCCGATGGCATAAGTTCGGTTTTTGTACCATTTGTAGATGTCCGTTGCTCTGTATAAAAACTTTTAATTGAATCATAGAAATTTTAATAAATGAAAATAGCAAAATTAACGTAAAAGCGATAACTTTTCTTTTATCAAATATTAAAGAACAACAGCAACGAAGTGACTAAGAGATTTCAGTATAAATTTGTTGATGTTTCATCTGAGATATTTTCAAGTGCACACATTATGCACTTAATGTTGGTCAAGTGTTATTTTGAATCACGTCCATTAGACAGTTAAATTCAGAGATGATGCTGCGATGAATAGATGATGTGTTCAAGTAAGTGATCTAGGAATTGTAGTTCCAACGTACTTTTACACGTGGATGTTCATTTATTTACGCTTTTCTTATACATTTAGTACAATTTTTAACTTAAAGCGAATGATGTGATCGTCGTGATCGTTTTTTATTGCCTACGCAGGCAGACGAGCAGCAGGGAGGGGGCACCTGATAGTGGTCACCGACGCCCATAGGCACCGCATTGGTACCCACCCAGACTGTCCCCTGTAAAAAGGGGACCTACCACCGGCTAATCTCTCAAACAACCATTGGATTGTAAAGATTTACCCAGGAAATACGCTGGCAACCGTGCCCATCAAACCGGAATACAGCAGTGATTTTACACACTGCTGCTTTGCGGCAGCAATAAGCACCGCGGTAGTACCGCCCTAGACGGCCCCCTGTAAACCCCTTTTACCTACCTCTTATGAAAATAAATAAAGTCGCAGGAAAGCTTATTAGCCCAAACTAATTACAAGTTATAATATTAAATATTAAATTGATTTACACGCAGCAACTAGTCCTACCATATTAACGACTAAACATGTAATATCCTAGTAATGTTAAATGTCCATTTTTCCTAAATGGACGTACGGAAAGACATAGTATGCAAACTTTCTTCCAACAAATCTGTGTTCGAACAAACTTAAGGCGGATTTCACGTAGGTACGTTTACTGGAGTTTAAAACCAACAGATTTCTTGGAACTAAATTAGGTTCGTATTAGATTCGAAAAGTAATATTGAATCGAAAAATAGTCATCTATTCCACTCTGTAAAAGTTTCGTAATGTTTTATTTTTAGGCGTATGATTATATTTGTGAAATATGATTATGTGGGCCAATACCGACACCGTGGCCTAACGGTATTGGCCCTTGCTTTATAAACCGGAGGTCGTGAGAAACAACGTTAAAATTTGTGAATCACTTAATACATATCTGATATAATTGTAAGCGTTGTTTTCTGGTTGGTTAGGACAATATGGGCCGTCATCTAACTGTCTAAAAATAAAATATTTTATGCGTCGGAAGGGCATGGAAAAGTAGTTCCCGGTTGTCATGGCCATCTTTGGCAGACGTTACAGGAAGTCAGTACATGCAAATTTACTGACAACTAATTCATCCTTAGAATGCAATTTACCGTTTGGGTTAGGGAGGTCATATGCCAGGCGCTCCGTGTGAAAACTGTTGTTCAGGTAAATATAGATGGATTAGAAGCCGACGCCATAGTAACTTGGGAAAATGGCTAGGAGAAAGAAAGATAATATTTGTCAAATACACTGAACGTATTATTAATGAATATAAAAGTAAGATAAAAGGTCCGTTAAGCAAGTAAAACTATTTTCAAACTACTTGTAAACCAAGCTCTCTAAAAGTCTTAAACTGCACATATAAAGTATCGAATAAAATTTCCCTTATCGAATAAAATTTCCCTTATCAATTGAACACGGAAACTAAAATATAAAGAGATATGACTACAGGATATCCGCCATGTTATAACGCAATCCAGTCGACAAAATGGCGGCCAACCAAGCCATGCCGACCATTGGCACTCGTAAATCTGACAAACGCAGAAATATACGACGTAGTCGCATGATTAACGCGCGGATTTACTTAAAATTCACACTATATCTTCTCATTCAACCTCACTTAGTTATTACAATCCGTGCCATATATATATTTTTAGTTTAAGCCGCATCTGAACATGTTATTCCCGAAGGAGGCAGAACGGCAATTTTTAAGTGATATAAAATGTTCTTTGCACTACAGTTAGCTCGAACTTTGCGTTGGCTTTGGAGTTTTAATCGTAACATTACTCTTTATTTTTGTCTTTGAATTTATAAATTGCGCTTACAGTTTATTCCGAGTAGATGTATGACTTCGATACGAATAGAATAGAAATCGTGTTTTTTTTCTTAATGTTGTTCTACATGTTTGATAACTTACAAAGAATCATCGAGAAAGCATATCACATAGATATATATACTTGTGTTGTGATCAAATCAAGCAGATGAAACTTTTTTTGTGTTTTCGCAATTAATTAATATCCTAATACACAGAAAAAGTACGTTTAACAATGCTATATTCATATATTTAATATAAAAATACGATAAAATTAGGCCTTAAGCCAGTCAATAAGTTTATTGCTTTCACAAGCAGCATCTTAGGTAAGTAAAATAAGTAGTACGGTAAGTAAGTACTTACCTGAAATTTACTTCAGCTCTTTTCTCAGCAACTCATTTCTTCTCACCTTTGAACATTATTGAAAGCAGCTCTTTTGTCTAAATACCTAAAAGAAAATAACCTAAAAATTTCACTAACCTGAAAGAAAAGCGTGAACGCCACCCACTGGTAATACTTTCCGTAGCGTCGAGGCGAGTTTCCTGCACTCCTGACCCCAGGGTAAGCCCCTCCCATCGCCTCACCAGCCACCGTGAAGGTCGAGTGGATCCAGCAGTACGTGTTCAGAACATCCTCCGGAATGTCCCTATGGCAATGTTGAGGTCCTGTCACTTAATATATTATTATGATTGAACAAGAAGGCTCAAAGCTTTATGCAAAATTTTAGGCTGGTAAAAATTACGTGTTGGAAACAAAAAGATCTTTTACGCGAAAGATTATGTGTATATTTAGTAGAAACATGTGTACAGTTTTTATTTTCATATAGTACTCCTAAGAAATAAAAATGACACGATTATTTAGAAGTCATTTATCTAATTTGAAAAATTACACAATAAAAATAGATTGTAAAAACATAGGACATGAGAACCGTGCGATTGGAAATAATATTTTGAATTTTAATACAAAAAGATGGCAGTAGAGACTATAAAAAAAATATATCATCGTATCAACCAAATCATATAAGTTTACTATAGACAGAGTCCGAATTTTTAAAGTATTTTACATGACACAACAACTTTTTTAATATTTTTGGTAATATAATTTTTATTATAACGCCATCTATCTTACCCCAGAAAAACTTCAAGAAAATATCTTAACTATTAAATACCTGGTATGTATGCAGTCTATAGGGTTGCCCACGAGATGGCGTGTGGTTAAGGCCGCGCTGGCTGCTAACAACGCTGCTGTTGTCGCTCCGCAGTGAAGACGAAATGCCACAGAGTCAATTTTCGGGTTGACTCCTTGCTGTAAATTGTTATAAGTGAAACATCCCTAACATATTTTTTTTTATTGGCGCCAATTTCACTAAAACCTTATGTACAGATTATAAAAAAATACCTTTCAGTGACCATAAATTTGCTTAATTTTAATTTAACTTTAAAAAACGGACAGTATATTTGTAAAAACAATTTTACTTAGTTATACGAAAACTATCAAGAATAGACAAATAGATTCAACCCTTTGTTTTCCTTTGATTAGGGTAGTTTTAAAGCTTGCGGAGAGATGGCGCAGTTTTTAAATATAATGTACTTATTATTTAACATTTAAACCTACATACAAGAGTTACGGAGATGAAGAAATTAAAAAGTTTAGAAACAAAGTAATGTCCCGATAAACGATTTTTAAATCAATGATTTATGAGTTCTTGACACAAAAGTTAAACTCAATTTTTCTTAACTATGTAATACTTAGTAATATCTAAAGTTGTACCTAACAAGGAAAATAATAGATGAAGATGCCAAAACTCTTTAGAGAGATTTGTAAAATACACATAAATACAACAGGATTATATATTGAAGGTTCTGGATATGAAATCATCATCATCATAATCATAATCAGCCCTCATCAGTCCACTGCTGGACATAGGCCTTTTTAAGTGAACGCCAAGACGGCCGATCCCCTGCTACTCGCTGCCAATTTGAACCGGCTACTGCAAGGAGATCGCCATCCCACCTGGTCGGGGTTCGACCAACACTCCGTTTCCCTAAACGTGGCCTCCACTCCAGAACCTTATGGGCCCATCGGCCATCCGTTCTTCGGACCACGTGACCGGCCACTTCAACGAGCTAATCCTTTGCGCTATGTCGGTAACTTTCGTTCTCTGTCGGATGAATTCATTACGAATGTTATCTGACAGAGAGACTCCGAGCAGCGCGTTCCATAGCACGTTGAGTTACGGCAAACTTGTGGACCAGTCCGATAGTCAGAGGCCACGTTTCTGCCCCGTAGGTCATAACGGGGCGTACGCATTGGTTAAAGACTTTTATCTTTAAACTCTGCGGTATCGGCGACGTGAGAATGTGGTGTAGATTCCTGAATGCTGCCCAGCCCAACTGAATCCTCCTATTGGCATCCCCTCGAAGCTGTGTCTTCCCAAATCCAATATGTGCCCGAGGTAGACATATTCATCGACAACTTCGAGAGTAACACCAACGACATTGACCGGACTCGGGAGAACGTGTTCGTTGAACATGACTTTCGTCTTGTCCAAGTTCATCCTTAGTCCGATACGTCGGGAAGATTCATTGAAGCCGTGCAACATTTCCTGCAAGCACTTCAACGACTCGCCCAATATGACGATATCGTCAGCAAAACGGAGTGAAAGGTGCTCGCCGTTAATGTTTATGCCACGTCCAGTCCAGTCTAGGGTCTTAAAGACGTCTTCCAATGCATTAGTGAACAGTTTCGGGGATATTACATCCCCCTGTCTCACTCCTCGATGCAATGGGATTGGTCGCGTTTGACCCCCCGGAATCAGAACGGACATAAACGCAGCGCTATACAGACCTTTCAACACCTCGACGTATCGATAATCGACCTGAGATCGTTGAAGAGCTTCCAGAACAGCCCAGGTTTCTACAGAGTCAAAAGCTTTCTCATAGTCCACAAAGGCAAGGCACAGTGGCTGATTGTACTCATAGGTCTTTTGTACAACTTGCCTTATGGTGAAGATGTGGTCTATGGTGCTAAATCCTCTGCGAAACCCAGCCTGCTCCGGTGGCTGGAATCCATCAAGCTTGTTGGTGAGGCGATTCGTCATGACTCTCGAGAACAGCTTGTATATGATATGAAATACCTCTAAATAATAAAATACTGCAAGCAAAGAGAAAGATCAACAGCTAGGCTCTGTTTGCTAATGAATCGCTCACCGGATTGGTTGTATTATTAAATTGAACCAATAAAAGCAATGATATTAATCTTTAACTTTGACTATCAGCTATTGTTATTTAAAAAGGATATAACATATAAGAAGACGGTTCTTTTTCTCTTCTTATTAGCGTATTAAATTGCTCTATTTGATTAAATATAGTTTTAAAAGCTCAGATATAATCAAGACGCTAATATTTTTTTAACTTCTATTCCATGACTGAAATAAAAATACGGAATTGCGGTACACTTGCAATATTAGTTTTTTTTTCAAATCGCGGCCAACTATCTGAAGATATAAACAAAGAGAATTATCGTTTTTTTGGTCGCATATGGAGGATGTACACGAGAAGGTTCATTGATTTTATTGGTTATTCGCCAAGAACAAAGAAGAAAAATTTTTCCGTTAAAAGTATTTGATTGCAAAACGAGAAACCAATGCTAAAATCCGGTAATGGAATACGTTTAGCCCGTATGAAAAAGTGCTTCCGCCGCGATGTACGGGCGTAATCCTTTTAGAAGTTTTATACCAGAAGTGAAAACTGGATAGTATCGTTTTTTGCTATTGTCCACTAGCTATTTATACTTAGCTACATATATATATGTTAGCAGCTTATTTCAAGAGTTTATCAATAATTACTAACTAACATTAGCTTATAAAATCTATTTTTTTTCGTTTCCTATTAAATGCAAAATATCCGTAATCTGGATTTAATATAAATAATAATTGCGTAAATGACGGAAATATTTAATATTAGCTTATCTTAATTCTTTTTCATAATTCATCGGAAATACAAAATGGATTACTATATGAAAACTCTTTATGTTAAATAAATATTCTATTTTGGTAAAAATTAAACAAACAGTTAAGCTGCAGCTTGTCTAGGTTACAACAAGTAATCAATGTATCATGTTATTTTTACTTTTATCGTTAGTTTTAGAAATATCGTGTAAAAGATGGATGAATCGGGATAGTTAATGTTTTATAAGCTTTTTGGTTTAAAGTTTGCAGTGTTTTTGTAATATTGTGATGGTATTAACCATCTTAGAATCCGTTTAGTGCATGGAATGAAAGGAGGAACCAAAAGTACTTTTACTACATAATTATCGAGTAACGACTCGCTTTTCAAAAACACGGTTTAATTTAAACAAGATATTAAAAGCAGTTTCACGAATCCTTTTTATGATTGTCTTTTCAAATACAAGGTTTATTTAAATAAGTTACGCAGGCAATAATCAGCGCTGGATTTACACTAGGAGCAGTAGGTGCAAGTGCCCAGGGCGGCAAATTTTGTGGGGCGGCAAAATTTTTTATAATGTTTTGATGATTGGTCCATATAATTAATTAATGCAATTTTTTTATAAATTGATAATTATAAAAAAATCAATTCATACATTATTTTAAAATTATTATCTTTTTAGAAAAATGTTTTTTTATACGTATTTCCCCCCTTGTTTCGGGGCGAGTTTTTTCGGTGTACAGGGGCGGCATTAAGTTTAAATCCGGGACTATACATAATAGCAAACTACACCGTGGCAAAAATAAATACCTGCTCGTATAATAATCGTGCAAGCGTAAGACAATATAGGTCGTACGCAAGCTTTGCATAATGAAACGTGTGCCTTAAGGGCATTTTTCTTGAAGAAATTTCAAGGCTACGGAGTTGGCTCGATACAAGAAAGCGGCCATATTGTTAACTTTAACTAAGTTGTAAAACTAACTGTTAAATATTATAGATTTATACATACATAAGAGAAAGAAATTTATAAGGAAGTGTGAGTGAAATCTGTGTATCTTTATATACCACTGTATATCAGGTAAAGAAAATAAAGAGTTAATGTAAAGAACGTTGTTGTTGTTACATAATATTAAAAGGAATAATTGAACAATACAATCAGAGCGATGTAATAATTTCTCACCTTTAAATGTAAGTTAATACGAAGCTTGTGTGTTGGTTTTAACTACTAAAAAACAATAATTTCACGGTCCTAAAATAACCTTTGGGTTTTTTTGCTGGCAATTGCTACGGTTATTAGTCTTAATTCTAAATATTTTTTAAAACATCTTTAAAAAAAAATAGCAGAATAGGAAGGAGTTGACGCAAAGTAAAATGATCATCTTCACAATTGACATGCACGAATATATTTTATGATTTGGATTTGTAGACGAATTATTTCGGTAATGTGTTTTAACGTGATGTACATTAAATCTGTCAGTTTTAGCAAGTTATCATAAGGTCGAATTTTAATTTATCAGAGTGTTACTGGCATCTGACCTCCACAGCCCAAAGGTTCATTCGATGGATAAGTTTATTGTCTGTGAATTAGGAGGCACTGATATCTTATACTGGTAGCGAAAGTCATCAGTGCCTTGACAACCGGACGTATGTATCATCTTACTTTTCAGATAATCGCCCATATTGTCTTAACATATATGAAGTAACAAGAGGATTCAAACCCACGCCACCCACCCACTTTTATTTACAAAGCAAGAATCAATACCAGGTCCTTTGTATTATTAAGCAATTAGTCGTTTTGTGTGCTGAATAATATAGAGCTTGCTACATAAATGAGAGTTTGTTGTGTTGTACAATGTGGTCGCACAAAAATTTATTAAGTGATTTATTGAGGGCTACTGCAGTACTACTAAATTGCTGATTTAAATAGGGATATACTACAGGTTTTAAGCTCAAAACTTTATAAGTATTGATATCAGATAAAAAAGGGGACTCAATAGGCCATAAAAAGAACTGGGCTACGCTATCAGCTATGATTGTCGATTGGTAATGCATCGTGTTCTACTGTTCAAGCCTGGTGCGTTGTTCCGGCTAGCGGGATCACTGGTTGGCTATCTAAGCGTACGTAAATCTGCCATCTGGTTACATCTTGCTGGTGTGGTGGGTTGCGTCTCACCCCGCCGGAGAGGAGCGCGTATATGCTGGTGAGGATCTCCATGGGCCTCCGCGGCTGCCCGCCCCTGTCGCGCCGCCTCGCGCCCGAGGCCGCGGGGCCGCCCGCCCGCCCAGCACCGCCGCCCCGCCCGCCCCACCCGCGCCTCCCCCACGACACCCCTGACTCCCTGGTTGCAGACAAGATCATGAGTTGTTAGTGGATCTACCTTCAATAGTCGTACACAAATAGACACAGACATGAAAATAAACATATGGAGTGTTAGTCGCTCTATCTTTAATGGTTGTTCCAATTAGGATGCGTAACGTATATGCATGAACCAGTAAGTTTCAATGTAAGAGAGGGTATTTGGGGATATGCTGTTAGATTTTTATCAATCATAATACGTGATTATATTTCATAGATAACAACTTTTGCGACACTCATTTGCCAATAAGAGAATTGGATAGCGTTCGTCAAATAATGTTAACTAAAAGTTAGCACCAGTTTTTGGCAAGTTATTTAAAGAAAGTGGTTTTGACATAGTAAATTAGTATCAGATCTAGAAATCTGTACGCGGCAATAATACTAGGTGCAAAAATGTTAGCGCTATTTGCCCATGCTTTATAAAACGGATGTCGCGGGGTCGAATCCCGCTGGAAAACATTTTGTTTTACCGTAAGGTTATATAGTTATTATTTATATATTTCGGTTTCTATTTTTGTTTTTATTTATTAATTTTTTGTATCATACAAAAAATCAAGCATTACTAGACCGATTTCAAAACTTATTTTGCCATTATTTAGGTTTATAATAACTGAGTAATACAGCATATATTAATTATAAATTGAAATATTTACCAAAACAAAACCAAGGACAAAAATGTTAAAAGCTATTTAAATATCTTTATGCAAGAAAGTTTAATGTCGTAATTCAATCAGAAAAAGAATTGCATAGTAATAGTTTATAATAATGTTTAATTATAACGAATCTATTAAATATCGTTCAATAATATTGAACTTGATTTAATGGAACATTTGGAAAAAAAATTACAATGTTCAATAAAATACATTAACAACATATGTATACATGGAACAATTTTTTTTATTATTTATTGCAAAAGAAATTTGAAGCTGTGTAAAAAATTCTTCTCACGTCGAAATCCATAAAGACCAGATCACTTGGAACATCTGTTCGCAAGAATGACTCATATGCCAACTATTTATTCAAGCAGCGATGCTACGCAGGTATACTATACATTATCTAAATACTACGAATAACTTAAAAGAAGTAATATAAAATTCTTGTGTCTAATTATAATATACAAGAAAAATCGTAACCATGAAAAAATCAATGTTTAACACTACCATAAAAATCTAAGACTGCTTTTGTAAGACGATAACTAAACATATACAATACTTTCAATCTCAAATATATTTTTCGTAAGTAAATCACCAATAATTATTAACGAATGATAAAAATCAATCGATAATTTTATTTCAAATACAAGCTGCACGTACCGGACATACCATAAACAAAAAAAAACTCACTTGGCGCGCAAATGCTCTTCCTTTCAAAAATAAACAACGGACATTTTTAGGAAGGCGGGAAATAATTCACAGCACGGACTAAAAGTAAGCGCGTTGATTATCTGCTGAACCGTACCTAGGACTGAATGAAAACCGAAAACTGTCTTGTTTAGATGAACGCTTATAAAGATAGAAGCGGAGCTGATATAGCGATAATGAATGGTGGATAGATTATAAATATGTGGGGATTTTTATAGTGGACGAATATATATACGAACTTGACCAACTTTAAAGTGGAGCGATGGACGGTTAATAAAAATGGTTGTATACATACGGCTAAATTGTTGAATAAAAATGGTGCTGTATTATTGAAATTTGAAGATTTCACATCCTAAAAATACATTGTATAAATATTTATATTTTTTATTTAATCTAAGAGTCAGTCTAAAGAGTTGTAAATAAAGAAACGACTTAAGGCTGTTTACTGAACGATAAATATTGTACCGATTGTCGCATTCTGCCTATTATTTGTTGTAAGTTGACACTCAAATTATTTCTGGACAAATGAAGAAAGAAAGAAAGAAAAACATTTATTTGGCACAAAAAATTAAAAAGTACAGTAAAAAAAAAAACATAAAATGGCTTGTGTACCAAAATGGCGTCCACTCAGCTTACATCACGAAGACAAAAAAATCTTCGTAAATGCTGATTTTCAGTGGACCCGTTTAATGTATAGGTCGATGGCGCTATTTAACTAAATTTATATAAAACAAAAATATTTTGAATAAAATAAAATGAGAGGTAACTTATGCTGTATAATACCGGAATACATTTACCCGCCACTAAGACAAGACACAGTAGTAAAGTTTTTAATATTACACAATAATTTTAATTTTAAGCATCCGTATCTGTATTTGTTCACCTTTTAAATAGCAGTGCTGGACTTTTGTTTTGTAATCAAGTATTGCTTTAAGTAAAATTTAAACGTTTGATTCGAGTCGAGTTGAAGACTGCAATTGTTTCCTATTTGGCAAATTTATTATCTGAGAAGACTATTAGTTTGAATAGTTTTGATTTAAACATATTTTAACAATGCACGCACTATGTGTCACTTATTAAAAATTATCAATTAATATTTACTTACATAAAAAAAAATATGTTGCTTAGAGTTTATAGGGAGCGATGATTGTCAACTAAGCAAAGTTTATACGTGCAATCTTGAGCTAATACGTTACATAATAATAATAGATTTTGAAATTTAAATAGGTCCACACATGCCATTTATAAGTCGAGCCGCGATGTCCCATTGGGGTTAACTCTTTAACCAAGTTTGCATTGCAGGCATTGCATTGTCCATTCTTTCTAAACCATAGAGAATTAATAGGTAATAAATATCACGTTATAAGCCTTTTTTTATTATAGCTTGATTTAAAGTTACTTTTTTTCATAGCATTACTCATTAATATTAATTACGTTAAAGGAACTTTTTTGGCAATATATTTATTGGTTTAAAACCATGTTAAAAAGTTATAAAAGTGTTACATTGACTTCTAAATCTAACTTCATTACTTCATTTGCTTTGCTATTTTAATACATCGGAATTTCAACATTAACAAAGGAAATTATCGAATATCTTAAACGCGGAAATGCATTAAAATTTAAACTATCGAAACTCAATATGGCGATCCAAAAATCGACGTATGCTATGTTGCATTCAAAATGGATTCCTTAAAATGTACACGAGTCAATGTCCTCTGCGCTTCATATTGTAATTATAGAATAGAATATAACTTCCTCAGTGGCCTCGGAGATCATAGGTTCGAATCTTGGGAGGACCTAACAAAGTCTTATTGTTTTTTCCTAGTTAGGGCTATGCGGGCTCATCACCCGATTGTCCGTAAAGTAAGATGATCTATGCGACGATTGAGCATGGAAAAGTCGGTCTTGCGTCTTGTCTCTCTTCGCTCGTGTTGGTAATCTGTTCACCAGACGATGAGAATAACAGAATAGGGCGCGCACCTATGTTTGCGCGGACTCTTGTGCACTATAATATATTCTGCGCAACTTGTTATTAATTATAGGACATTAGCATTGGCTTAGAATTATACTGACTAAACAGAACAACTATTGGTTTAAATATTATGCAATTATAATATTATAAATCATGTTTGATAATTTATTTATTTGTCATCTATAGTAAAGATCAAACAAATTTTTTTCTCTACCTGTTACCAAATTTGTCATGTGTCTCAACGGTATGGACCGACAAATTTATAATAATATTAAGTAAAATTTAACTGCCTCGGTACCCTAGTGGTATAGGCGTATGCTTTGGAAACTGGAAGTCGTGGGTTCTAAGCCTACGGTGACTCAACAAATTTTCGTTGTTGCCTCCTAGTTGGTTAGGGCAATTTGGGCCGACCACCCAATTGCCTGAAAATTAAGATGGTCCACGCGTACGATGGGCATGTAAAAAGCCGTACCACCCACCAAACTGCATTGGACCAGTGTGGTAGGACACGGTCCAAAGCCGCCTAATGGATATAGGGGTATATTAGCGGAGGCCTTTGTCTAGCAGTGGACTATCTCAAGCTGATGATGTCAAATACAGAAATATTTCCCGAAACAATCACGGTGATAAGGAATTATATGTGTTTTAAAATTTTAAAACATTTTTTTTAAGTATTCAAAATACTATGTTGCACCACCTCTAAAAACTTTTAAAAACTTACCATGAGTTTGAAAACCAATAAAATGCACACTGAAATATCACCCGATGAATTATAATCATCGGGCATTAGCCGATAGATTCGACTTTGGAGATAATTATGATCATCCGTAACAAAATGGCTATATCCAGTCTTTAAAGTCTTTTTGCTCATCCAGCGGTCTGCAGCCTTTGATATATTGCCGCAAACGGAAACGGAACTAAATGGTTCGTTGCAACTAACCGGTTTCGTTTCGACGCCTCAGATTTACCGAGCCATAATACCGACTAGATTTACCGTTTCGTGAGGCAGTTGAGATTAAAGAGAAAATTTGTAGCTGCAGTTTTTGTACTTGACTAATTTCTTTCTAGTATATTTAGTTACAATTCAAGACTGTTTGAAAATAAAAAAGCTTGATTAATATTTAATAGAGTATTGGAGTTATCGTCTAAATTTGCAGAGGATCTATTGAAATAACTGTAAAGGCCAATGTAATTTAAAGGTGGTTGGTCCCCTTTTTACTGAGGGCAGTCTGGAGTGGTATCGCCGCGGTGCCTATTTTCGTCGCAAAGCGATAGTGTGAAAAAACTAACATGTTCCGGTTTGAAGGGCACCGTTGCCAGCTTATTTACTGGGTAAACGAGACCTATGTCTTACGGTTGGCAGCCCGTACGTGATACTCCTGGTATTGTCAATGTCAATAGGCGTTGGTGACCACTTTCCATCAAGTAGCCCGACAGCTTGTCTGCCTTCGTACACAATAAAAAAGCTAGAAATTATTCTTTGGTTATAATGTTATCATCATGCATATATATTGTAACAATAACAACGCTATAATTAAACTTTATTGCTATTTATGAGAATAGTCTTTCATTCATAACGGACTTAATAACCTCGTATGACATCTTGTGTTTTGTAATTTCGTTGCAAGACAACACTTGGCCGAGTTCCAAGTCTCGTCTGTTATATTTCTTTACACAATTTTCGATGAAAGGTTAATGTTCAATTTGGTTAAAAGTTGTAAGCCAATATTATTTAAATCATGTTATGTAATAACAAAAATATGCTATTATTACGCCGGCAAATTAATATGTACAATAGTTAAAAAACAAAACTGCCTCCGTAGCCTAGTGGTATAGGCGTGTGGCTTAGAAACCGGAGGTCGTGGGTTCGAATCCTGCGGGGACTCAACAAATTTTCATTGTTGTTTCCTAGTTGGTTAGGGCAATTTGGGCCGATCACCCAATTGTCTGAAAAGTAAGATGATCCATGCGTCGGATGGGCATGTAAAAAGTCGGTCCACTCACCAACCCGTATTGGACCAGCGTGGTGGGATACGGTCCAAAAACCCTCTAATGGATAGGGGTGTACTAGGGGAGGCCTATGTCCAGCAGTGGACTATCACAGGCTGATGATGATGAATATTTAAATAATATTGTTACAAGGATCAATATTTAAATGTTATTATCTTTATTAATAAGTAAAATTTTGAGTTGATTGTAATATTAAAATAACCGCTTTCACTGAGCATATTTGTGTATACACAGATTATTCACCTAAACATTATTTTATTCAGTTTTTGTCTGTTTTGATTTACAATTAACTTTAGGGATGACTAGATCGATTATTACGTGACTTTTACTGGTAAATAGCTGATAAACGTTAACACGCTACTTTTATAATCTTATAAGAGGAGAGATAACAATATCAGTCAGTACTTACATTACAGTATTCGTATAAAAGCAACGGAAAGTTTTCCGAAACACTAAAAACGTGTACTGAAAAGAACAACTAATCAAGTAACATATAAAATGAGGATGTTATTTCAATGGATTGCACGATGCCGTTTCGTTGGTATGTCTTACTAGGTTGCCATTAATTTTGTGTCTAATTGGATGAAACTATAGTATTAAACTTCAAATGAATAATGATTGACAGTATGTTGAGAAGTGAACGTCTGGAACACGGAAAAGCATTAAGAGAAATTCAATATGTCGTCCCAAAATCGAGGTGTCAGTATAATTTGATGTGTACAGAGAAATGTGGTACGTATGAAGTTTCTAAGGTGTGCATTAGGGGAGGCCTATGCCTAGCAGTGGACTAGCGAGGCTGATGATGATGGTGATGAGTTTCTAACAATTAAATTAATTTGTTTATTTTTGAGTCCAAAAGTTCACGGTATATAAAATAAGTTAAATACTAATTAAAAAAAATTATAAAGTAAGATATAAAATTAGTTAAATACTAATATTAAGAGTGTAAAAAGAGTTGAAATTCAGCCGAGCTATGAATCATGCTAAGATACAAGACTTTTATACAAAAGAGTAAAATTATTAACGATATTTTTTTCAAGCTAAAGTAAATTTAAAGAATACAAAGTCAATTAAATTAAAAGAAATAACTTTCGTGGTCCATAAATATTTCAGCATTGCCAATTCGAATAGTATAAAAGTAACTCGATTGGAGTAATGCCAAGTCAACGAGCGAGCGTTTTGTTAAATTGGATATTGTTACTATTGTTAAATTTGTCTCATTACATTTTTTAACAATCGTCCGATTCGTGTTATTGCTTCAGAACTATTTTAATATATACTTAATTTTATTAACTGTCCATGTCACGAGTAATTATAGATGCAGAAATTGGTTTTTGATATATAGAGAATTGTAATAAGATTATATAATATAATCCCGTCATGAAAATTTTTAATGATTAAGTATTATGTTATAATTATGTTATAAACTGCCTCCGTAGCCTAGTGGTATAGGCGTGTGCTTCAGAAACCGGAGGTCGTGGGTTCGAATCCTGCGGGGACTCAACAAATTTTCATTGTTGTTTCCTAGTTGGTTAGGCAATTTGGGCCGATCACCCAATTGTCTGAAAAGTAAGATGATCCATGCGTCAGATGGGCATGTAAAAAGTCGGTCCACCCACCAACCCGCATTGGACCAGCGTGGTCGATACAGTCCAAAACCCCTAATGGATAGGGGTGTATTAGGAAGGCCTTTGTCCAGCAGTGGACTATCAAAGGCTGATGATGATTATATTATATGTAAATTGAAGACACAACTTGTGTAAAAGTGTGTTTAACTATCTTAAGTTTTTTGTTTCAGTTTAAGTAATAATGTCGTCATTATGTATAAGTTTATTCGTAGTATTTAGTATTTCTGTTCTGGTAGCGGTGTGAAAAATTATTTATATACATTTAAATGGCAGTATATCGTTGCTTATTTTATATATTGCATCATCAGCCTTTGATAGTCCACTGCTGGACATAGGCCTCCCCTAATACACCCCTTTCCATTGAAGGGGTTTGGACCGTATCCCACCACGCTGGTCCATTGCGGGTTGGTGGGTGGACTGACTTTACATGCCCATCTCACGCATGGATCATCTTACTTTTCAGACAACTGGGATCGGCCCAAATTGCCCTAACCTACTAGAAACAGCAATAAAATTTGTTGAGTCCCTGCAAAATTCGGACCACGACCTCCGGTTTCTAAAGCATACGCCCCTACCACAAGAGTACGAAGGCATCACGTATCATTTTTTCTAATTTGATTTTTTTTGTATTCTGTTTTCAAAGAAACACATAAGAAAATAATATTTGATTTGGATAGATGATTAAGAGTTTCATTACAATTTATGACTAATAAAAGTTATTAATTTTTTTCTCTGTGCACTGTCATAATTAAACATTTGCATGTTTTTATATGTTTACACGCAACTTCCGGCTTTTACTAATCGACATCTTTTGAGATGTTCCGGCAAAATTTATCTTTGTTTCGATGTTTTCAATTAAAAAATACAAAGAAGCGGAAGACGATAAAAGATTTCGACTGATCAATGTCAAATTGAAAATCTATGCCGTTGTCGGAAGTCGATAGTACAATTTTGAGTGACTCTCTCAAAATTAAATTCATTAAACGAAAAATAGAGAAGTTGTAATTTTGAATCATTAGTATAGATCTACATAATTTATACTGCCTCTGTAGCCTAGTGGTATAGGCATATGCTTTAGCAACCGGAGGTCGTGAGTTCGAATCGTGCGAGGACTCATCGAATTTTTATTTTTGTTTCCTAGATGGTTAGGGCAATTTAGGCTGATCACCCATTGTCTGAAAAGTAAGATGATCCATGTGTCAGATGGGCATGTAAAAAGTCGGTCCACCCACCAACCCGCATTGGACCAGCGTGGTGGATAGGTCCAAAACCCTGATGGATAGGGGTGTAGAGCTAGTCACGTGACTATATTGTATTTATGTTATAGCTGATCATGATTCCATTCAGATAAATAAATAAAAAGAATTGTTATAAATGCCAATGTCATAAACGCGGTGAAGTATAAACTGGTAGAAATTTCGGACGCATTAACAAAAATTTACATGGGATGGAAATGATAAAAGCTTCACGATATTATAATAATTTTTTACGTAGCCTAGAATTTAAATTTCCGAGTACCCATCGTTTAGTTACCACAGATTTTTTGAGAGTAGCAACCCAAGAACCTCATTAAGGCATAAACATTGTTTTGTTGCGATTCTGGGTAACATCTGAAGATTGTTATATAAATTACATTTTAGCCTGTTCTTTGAGTAAAAGGAGAAGGCTCTCAATTTAAATACAGTAAAACCCGTGTAAGATGATTTCACAAGGACCCAACCAAAACCGTAATTTAAACGGACGTTTGACGAGATTGTGCTGACTAATCTTTGTAATTATCGTTGTGTTTGTGTTTTATTGACTTTTTTATAGTACATTCAATGGATTCTATTTCGTACGGTTTTACATTGTCATCGATGGAAGCAAATCTCTGCAGTTTCATCGTTCTTTTTCTTCTTCTTTCAACACAACGTCATCCCTGTTATCACCGAAACCGGCTTTCTTAAAACTAATTTGGATGTAGGATGTTTTCCGGCTAGTTAAACCTTAAAAAGGTCCAAATTGGCGGCATCCCATTCTGCTGCAATGTTTAGATTGCATCATACGTCGTCAAGGGTCGTTTGCTTGCATTTCTTGGTGATCGTTGTATTAGCTTTGTCCTATAACATTGTTAAGGACCACTAGGATATCTTATCCATCGGTTGCCACTTGCTTGTCGCATTAGAATGAATTATCAATATTAATATTCTTCACGCGCTACTACGGACAATACGGATAAGTAAAGACGGAGGTAAGTGTGGGTGGCGTATTAAACACAAAAGGTTCTACTGTATATTAGTAACATACACTCGCATTCCTTTGTTTCTTCGCTTCAAATTGTCAGATTACTATTTTACATTCTGACTGATTACTATTTTACACTCTAATTTTGTGATTTGAATTCATAAGAGTCAACTTTTTAATAATATCATTTTCGCAAACAATACCGGCAAAAAGTTGCATAAATCTATATGATGGTAGTCTGTGTTATAGGAAACTACCGAGGCCGATTAAATATGATCATCGGCAAACGAACAGTCAAAGGCAGTCACGGGGGTCTATTCTGCTAACTCCACGAGATGCAGACTTGATATATCGCCGCAAGCGAACGACAATGGAGTTAACTGGGTCGTCGCAACTAATCGGTTTCATTTCGACGCCTCAGATTTACCGAACCATAAATTCAAGTAGATTTACCGATTGAGACATCCTCGATTAAAGTAAGAATTTGTAACCAGCACCGAAATCATTGGTTATCATTTAAAGTAACAATTATTTTTAATGCCATAATGGTATGAATATAAGTCCAAAAGCCTATAATACTTTGTGAACCTTATTGCAAAAACTATAAATGCAGGAAAAAATAATTGCCTTGCAAATAAATAATGAATTGTGCCAAAATATCAATTCAACAAATTGTTCCCGCAAGACTCAACTTTATAAGTAAATTATTACTTAATAGTTTTACTTACTTAATTTTTCTCAAATTATTTTAGTATGGAATTAAAAGGACTTTTAATGGATTTTATCGCGTCTATTTACATGTTTTATCACATTCTAACTCCCGATGTTTTGAACACTATTATAGTATTACTTTAAAAAAAACATATGTGAAATATAAATCAAGTTAATGAACAATAGTTAAAGTATATGTCAACGTTCACAGTCATAGCACGAGCTTTCTAAATTATATTTTATGATCTTTGTAATATTGATAATTCTTAATTATAAATCATTCCTCTGTTTACGCGAATACAACACATTATTGAATTAAAGGACTTTTTACGGACCACGGCCAATGAAAGTGTTCGAAACGTCGGGAACTTAAAATGTAAAATAAACGCGATAAAATCCGTAAAAAGTCCTTTTATTCAATTCCTAATAACTTCTATTAATATTGTAGAACGGCTTTTGAAACATGATTTAACACCCAATGAGCGAAATGAAATCTTTATTGTGTGATTAATGCTTTTGGAGATATTCATATATATTTCACCTTTTATCTCAATAACCCAAATAATCGACGTGTGCTTGTAGGAATGTGTCACACTGCACTCAGAATTCTCTCGAGGCGACTAGACTCCTTCAGTGCTAGACAAGGGTTACGACTTTAAAAACGATTATGGGATCATTCATTGGCATTCCCGAGTATTCCCGCCATTCGTCCTAGATTTTGAAACGGTATTTCATTTCTTATTTCCTTAGCCAATTTTCAGTTTTTAGCTAGACTGCATTACCAAAAGATAATAACAAAGAAATTGTTATAATATAAAGAAGTAAATTAAACAATGTATTTACATACATTTATACGAACTTTAATATAGTATATATACAATAAGCAAGCGACACTACTATTGTTTTTCCTATTTTAATTACTAAAACTAGGCTTTTCCTTTAATTTTTTCAGTTTTTAGATTTTTTGGTGTACAATTTTTTTCAGAATAATATTTTTTTAATTTACGTGTAGAGATTAGAGTAATACAGCAAGGAGCATATTTCTGTAAAATAACAGCAGAATGTACTAAACTTTGCTTTGTTCTATATAAATGATTCTGCTAGTGAATGTTCATTCACTTTCTGCTAGGAGGCAATATCGTTCCTTTAAGACTGCACTATTAAGTCACTTGGTCAAAAATAGGGCGTTGCAGGAGTTCTTTGGGTTTTAACTAGTGCTGGTTATTCATTTAAACTTTTGACATAGCATATATTACTGTTCCTCACTCTTGCCTTCACCGGGCTATAATGGACTACCGATCAGCCAAGTGTTAAAGCCACACCAGCCGACTGAATGGCGTTAATCACATATTGTTTTAGATAGGACAGTCGCGTACTGTAATTTTTATGTTTTGTTCGCTTATGTATGATAAAAGTTAATTTTTTAATACAAATAATACGATGCAACATTGTATAATTAACAAAAATATTTGTTTCGATACAATCAATTGAGTTATCTAAAATTAACCTAACGTCTCCATTTATAACAGCTTTTTTCCCTCGTACGCCATCTTGTGTTTTATAATTTCATCACTTGGACGGCTTCCAGATGGCCGATTAAACAATAAAATAGGCCTCTTGAATTCCCTTACATAATCTTTAGTTAAAATTCATTGCTCAATTAAAATAAATCACGGTACAGAACCATCAAACATGTAGCAATTATACTTTCAACAATTTTACATCATACTACTCTGCAAATTTTAAAAGCACAGTTTAAAAGTACGAGTGCATACTTAATAGATTCAAAAAATTAATTTCACAGTTTGGTGGGATCCTTTACATAAATAGTAAAAAACTTCTGTAGATTTGTAAGTAAATAAGTGAGCACAATCAAAATATGAAAACACTATCATTATACATAAAGAAGCGTATCATGTAATGTAGTTTTCATTTAATTATTTACAATTAACTATAAAATAAATAAAGTTGTTGTTATCGTATAATGCGATTTTGAACGTAAAAAATATAATTCTCTATTAATTTGGGCCAATCGCCCAATTATCTAAAAAGTAAGAAGTAAAAAGTCGGTCCACCCACCAACGTGTGGTCTATAACCTAGGGGACCAAATGGATAGGGGTGCAGCAGTGGACTATCACAGGCTGATGATGATGATGATTAATAAATTATCTATGTAAACTAAAATAAAATGCTATACAATGCACATGAGCAGCAGCTAAACTCACTTATTTTTACATAATATCAGAATATATTGAAAAAAAATCAGATTGTTTAACAGAGGTAGTATGTATTTTACTGAAGTTTAAAGGTACATGGTAAAAATCGTGGTGGAAATGGTTACCTTTTTCAAACTAACAAGACACTTTAAGGATAGAAAACTTACTGTCCATGATGCATATGATATAATATTGTAACTTATCCATATGGAACCTAATCAATACATATTGATAGCGTTTATTTCGATCTATCAATTATTTTAATAGAATAAAAGTAAAGTAAGTAAAAACTGCCTCCGTAGCCTAGTGGTATGGGCGTGTGCTTTAGAAACCAGAGGTCGTGGGTTCGAACCCTGTGGAGACTCAACAAATTTTCATTGTTGTTTCCTAGTTGGTTAGGGCAATTTGGGCCGATCGCCCCATTGTCTGAAAAGTAAGATGAACCATGCGTCGGATGGGCAAAGTCCACAACCAATGCTGTCGTAGGTCCAACCAGGATGGGTGTATAAGGTGGCCTATGTCCAGCAGTGGACTATCAAAGGCTGATGATGATGAAGTAAAATTTGTGGAAAGTTTATCTAAAAGAAATGCAGCGTGAAACACTTTGCTGCTCTAAGTCTTGGGATAAAGTTTCAGTAACTTAATTATTACTGTGAACTATGTATATTACTCTATGTTACTTAAACTGGAAAACAGTACCTATGTCAAACTACTGTTTCACGTTGAGAATATGAACTGGAGAACTTGCAGAAATTAAAGTTTATTGACAGATAAAGAGTGTTGATTTTCAAATGGATCTATTTTCCACCTTTTGACAAAACGTCAATAAATATCTTCACCTGTGATGCATTGTCTGTTTATTCAAGTTCTATATTGACACCTTCTCAAGTAAGGGGGTTCTAATTGGATCGTATGTTTAGTTATCTAGATGTCCTCAGAATATAGACTGGTATATGCTAACTAAACTAGGAGCTCTCAATTACCAACCATATCTAGTAGGGGTTTGGATCTATCAGGATTACTTCAAGCTCTAAAATTATAAGTTGGGTGAATTAAAAACAATTTAACTTTCAGGAATCTGAAAAAACTTAGAAAACTAATCTAAAAACAGTATTCACAATAACGAGCCGTGTTTAACAACTCGATTTGGTCACAAATGGCGGATAACGGAATAAACGGCACTTTGGCATGAAAACGAAGAAGTGGAATAAGGTACAGAGGTCCTGTAGCTGCCACAAAAAATGTAAAAGAAAGGCATGAGCATACTTTGAAGCCATACAAGTTAAAAGGGACTATAAATTAGATATAGCTTAAATATTTATATAAATATTATCATAAAAAAAATATTAAGTATTATCCCGTGATCATGGATAATGGAAAGAATCCGAAACGTCGGGAATAAATATATATAAGTAACGCGAAAAATCCGTTAATTAGTGGATTTGATATGTATAATCATCGCGTACATAAAATATATAATTAATATGATCATAATAAGTCTATTTGACTAATTCATGGCTACTTTAAACTTTTATACATAATCTTATTTTTGTCAATAAGGTACTGTATAAAATTGTATAATTTGATGAAGCATTATTAGATGATCCTTTCTAGAGTTTTTGAGTTCAAGTTTTTATTAGTATTAAGTAAACTAATATAAGAATAATAAGTATACTAAATTTAATTCTAAATAGCTTACTAAGCTTCATGGTCTAAACATTTCAACAACGAGCTCGCCAATATTTTTGACCGATACGTTACCGATAAAGAGGTACCAAATTCGGAAATAATTCTTTTTTAAAATAATTCTTTAATAATAAGTATTTTAATAGATGTTTAAGAAACTAAGAACAGTACACCTTTAAAATTATAACATCCTGGAGCGATTAAGTTGCAAACGCTGGCTCAACCAAAAGAGAGAGACTTAAATTATGTGCTACATAATTGTACTAGTTCAATTTAAGTACACCTACAATAAAATTTGCGAGAGCATATATGTATGTTTCAAGAATAATCCACAATAAGCACTTTAAGGTAAACATTTTAAAAAATTGCAATTCGGCATTTTCAAAGCTCATTTAAGGTAATATAGTATAAGTTCACATAAAAGTTATTTTGTGTCATACATGACATTTAAATTAAATGAATACCTAAAAAATTTTAAAGATTCAAAATGGATATCGTGTTTTTTGTTTTAGTTTTTTGGAGTTGCCATCGTCTCATATTGCGTAAAATGGTTTTATATACTGTTTGAAGTCTATCATTTTTTAATTTAAGTAGCTTATCTTAAAAAGAAACGATAAATCTATGACAATATATTAGGATTAGTATTCCTTGCTATGTAATATATATTTTTAAGTTTAATATAGACTTTTTGAGACGAAATTCATAAATTCACTCCTTATTGAAAATATTTTCACCGTAAATCTATTTTCTAAATAAAATTATTGTACTGCGTTAGGTAGAGAGAAGCGAGTCTTTATATAACAAGAACGATCGTTGATGTGTGCTGACAAAATCGAATTGGAGTACTATGAAATACTATTAAATTTTATTTTTATAAAACGGTGCTTAATTAAGCATTGCATATTTGAATAAAAATTCGATTGGACAGTTGCCAACTCAATGTTATAACATTTATATATTGGATATTGTAAAAGTCATTGTTTTATATTTATTACATAATTTTCCAATTTATATAATAACTTCATCGAAGACTAATATGTATAATGTAAATACCAACACAACAAACAATTTTTCGAACTCGAAAGAACATTTCTAATTGTACATAGCAGGATTAATAAATTAAAAATATGTACATGAAATTATTCACGATTCTTAGTATTTACATTTCAGTAGTATATTTAAAGCGAATTTTAAATAAAGCTTGGATTAGCATATTTAGCAGATATACATTGAGGAATTTAGAATCGAGTAGTGTAGAAAAGGAGAGTTTAGGTCAAAACGAGACATAAATTAGTTAGAGATATTAGTAGATTATTATTAATAATTAACGCCATCTATTTGTATCTATTATTCTGTACAACGACACTAAGAGATGATTTACGGCATGTTCGAGTCAGTGGCATAAGCTTTAAGTTTTTCTTAATTTGTACGCACAATGTTACAATATGTCAAATTAAAATTTGACCGTTCTTTTTTTAAATAAAAAGATACTTTGAATAGGTATTATGTTACATTACGATATTTTAAGAACCATTCGTTCTTTAATCTATAAATCGCAAAATTACTAGCAAACTTAGCAGGTTATTCTAAAAAATATTCGATGTTCATAATCAGCCTGTGTTAGTCCACTGCTGGACCCACTTCTAACGCATGCCTTCTTTAATAGGTCGTCTATATTATATATCTTAATAAAATGTACTTTTTAAGTTAATTTGTTTAAATACATGTCGATATTTTGTCAAAGTATGAGTAATACCGTTTGTTCTTAGTCGAATGTTGAACCTAGACCTCCCTAAAGCACGCCTTTTCCATCAGGTCGTCTATATTATAAATATTTAATAAAATGTACTATTTGATTGAATTTATTAAAAAAGAACATTTCGATATTTCGTCAGAGAAAAAAGAATGAGCATAGTCGTGTTTACTAATGTGTTTCCGCCTGTTTACACGCAACTTCCGGCTCTCGGTGAGTGGCTGTCGATATCTTTTGATGGTACATTCGTGATTGTTCGGACGTTCTTAATTACGAAAACAGAACATTTGATTGCGAAACGTCTAATGGATCTTGAAAAAGCGTAAATGCAAGGGTAGCTGTTTGTTTGTTCGTTTGTTTTGCGATGCCGAGGCTATTTTAGTAAAATATTGGTCGTGTTTTATTTTAAGAAGTAAGTTCATTTAATTTATGAATCTGTAAGATAATAAAGTTGTTTATTATTATACTCTTTTGACATACATGGCCATAGTGATTTATTTGATCTCACAAAGTAATAAATATGATATATTGAACTTATATTTGGTTTTGTAGTAATAATTTTCTCATTTATAATGTCAAAAATCAAAGGAATATTTATTAAAATTTTCAATATAAAGTTTGACATTGGTCAATTGAAATAGTTTATAAAAATTCGTATGACCTTAGCTCTGAGATAATATCAAAAATATATTGAGAGCATTATACTATTTCTGCTAATATTACGCATAAAAATTTTAATATAGAGATAATTTAAAATACCGCTGGAAGGAGCCATATTATGAAATTTAGCAAACGATAAATAATGCCAAATAGCGCGACGTTTCGATCTGTGTTCCATGTTAGTGTTGTAAGTCTTGTCTCTCATGCGACTACCTGCGATTATTGATTCTAAGTGCACGGACTCCGGCGTCAGGACGACCTCCGGACGTCTTTCCCATCGGGTGGTCGGCGAGCGACTGGCACTTAGCGCCTAGTCACGCGGCGCCACAGTGCGGTGCCATCTAACGGCGGCCTAGAACAACTGCAGACAGGATAACGTTAAATCTACAAGGATATATAATAAATAACGATATAATCTTTTGGCATTTCGGTAAGGTCTATACTTTACTTCAAAATTGTAACAAATATGGCATTTTAATGATTTTGTATATTTTTTTGAGTTTGGTGTTTATAAGATTGACGTGATCAGTAGAATCTTTACATTTTATCGCTGTATATATTTTAAGGATTTGTTTCATATTTAATCAAAATGTTAGTAAAAAGGTAATTTTATCAAAAGTACGAGTACATCATTAAAACATGACAGTCAAGCAGAGTAATTTCCAAAATTTTATTGAAAATTGTTGTATATATAAGAATAAAGTGTGAGTATATGTAAAAAAAGATGAAAAGAAATTGAACGATATAAGCTTACGTAACCAATAGGAGGATTTTGGTCCTATTAACATATAACTAATAAATTCAAAAAGAAAGTTATCAGTCGTAAGTAGTCTCACTGTGGACATTAAGTAGAAATTCCATTTTCTTAAATAATATGATTTTTTCTTTATATGTGTTTCTTAATAATAATATTTTTCTACATAATAAAATTTGAGACTTAGTTGCTTAAGAATACTTTACGATTAAACTTTTCCTTTCTAACTAGGATACTGAAATAAAGGCGACGTATTTTAAATACTTAATCAGCACAGAAGCTGATCAGATTGGCATAGTTATTATATGTCTTTATTGTATCCTGACTTGAAAACTGGTTCGATTGCCATTCGGATAAAGAAATGGTAAATATTATTGAATAAAATGCTAGCGGCCGTGGTCACGGGGTGGTCTACCCCTTTCCTTATTTTCGTATCGGAGGGATTTCTTTACCTTTCCTAGTCATCCTCCCGTCCTTTATTTAATAATGTGTAGTATTCTGTAACTCCTCCGTAGCCTAGTGGTATGGCGTGTGCTTTAGAAACCGGAGGTCGTGGGTTCGAATCCTGCGGGACGCAACAAATTTTCATTGTTGTTTCCTAGTTGGTTAGGCAATTTGGGCCGATCACCCAATTGTCTGAAAAGTAAGATGATCCACGTCGGATGGGCATGTAAAAAGTCGGTCCACCACCAACCCGCATTGGACCAGCGTGGTGGATACGGTCCAAACCCCTAATGGATAGGGTGTATTAGAGAGGCCTATGTCCAGCAGTGGACTAACAAAGGCTGATGATGTATGTGATGTATGTATGTATGTAGTATTCGCGTAAACATAAGAATTAATTGGTAAATATTTAATTTCCCAGTGTCCGCATATTCTTTTAACAATAGCTTAGGTTTAGTTTATAAAATTATTACAGGATAAGTAAACTAAGTTATACATATACAATATATTTGTTATACTTTAAAATTAAACGAAAATAAGTAACATATAACAGTCGGCTAATTCCAGCCTTTGCTTAATAAACAAAATCCATAGCTTTCCAGTCATTGACTATTGCAAAAGGTAACTTTCAGCATTCCAAGTATAATTACCCTCCTTAATTTGGAACAAGGAAAATTACGAAAAACGCGGGAATTTCGCGATAATCATTTTTGTATTTACCGAGGATCGTATACAATGCGGTTTCAACATTCTTTTTTTATTTTTCGCACATTGTTTTACCCAAAACTGCAACATAAGAGGATATTGCGCTAACGTGGCCGAAGTTTCTAAAGGTGTAGCTTGTTATGAAAGTTTGGAAGAATTCCCTCCCTGATATTGAACATTTTTCAGCACTGGCCTCTACGTGTTTGACATACAAGCCTAAAAGGCTTTTCTGTTACTGAAAAATAAAAAAGTCAACGTTTATGCAATATGATCGGATTTATAGGTAACTAGCGACCCGCCTGCTTTGCACGGGAGCTATGCTGATAGATAATATACCTACAATATTAAGCATGTGTTATACATATAAACCTTTCCCTTCAATCACTCTATCTATTAAAAATCGCATTGAAGTCCGTTGTGTAGTTTAGAGGATTTAGGATATAAGCACGGAAAGCGACTTTGATTTATAGTATGTATTATTATGATTTAGTGTATTACAACTCGTAGCATAAATTATTCTGACGTAACGCAAAAATCATTTCAAAAACTTAATTTTATTGAAGGAAATTGATATGCGAAGAAAATAACTCAATAAAATCTCATTTTTTCTTTAAATTTTACAAATACAACGCAATAATTTGAAAATTTCATAATAGTGCTGCATAAATTCCTTACCAGAACTGGTATAGTGCTAAAATACTTTCATTGGCTGTCTTTTTTCTATTATAGTAAGACGTGTAGATTTAAATTTTTATAACTAGAATATTTTTAAACACAATTTGGGCGCGAAAATGGCTTAGAGATATACAGATACGGTTCATGTATATGGTAGGTTTGACAAAATTTCATTGCCATGGTTGAATTGTTTACCCCTAATTGAAGTCTAAATTGGCCTAACTATAGATTTCGACTCATTTTAAAGTTCTTAGAGAGGAGTAACAATCGCAAAGGTGTAAATATATCAATTTAACTTTAAAATACAATAAACATTTAATAAAATCAACAATAGTTTATTGTTTATGCTAACTTTGTAGCACAAACTCTTAATTTAGCCCGTAAAATCAATTCACTTCAATCAAATAAATCATCAGTCGTTCAACAATAAACACATTGTAATCACATATTCAGCAATTATAAATAGACACAAAATTTCGCTCAAACGCGAGACAAATGGAGTTAATCAGTGTAAATGTGCCGCGTAAAAGAATACGCGCGACAGATAAAATATTTAACGCGCCCGCGTCGGCGTCAGACGCAGTCCGTAAAACGGAACGTGAGAGATGCCATAAAATGGATACAGTAAAAAATGGCGGACCAATAAAGCCGCCTGATAGGGCCGGCCGTTACGTTTTACGACTCACACGTATGTTGACTTTGTATCGTTGACTGCGACAAGTAATAGTGGCGTATAACATTGATAGTTTACAAACTGAAATGTTCAACTTGCGGTGACAGTCAAGTTTTATGGTTATAGAATTTAGTCTGTAATATTTGTAGTTTATATAAGCTCTATATTACCGCATGCGTGGTGTAACGGTATTGGCCCTTGCTTTATAAACCGAAAAGTCGTGAGTTTCAATTCTGCAGGGAAACAACTTTGTGTTATCGCTGTTTTCTAGTTGGTTAGGGCAATTTGGGCCGATAATTAAGTTAAAAGTTAATAGAGAAACTTTTAACTAATAACACATGATAACTACGCCCGTTGCGTGACCATGAATGTAAAACGAACACAAAAAAATACAGTTTAATATTATCCCGGTCTATTTATTGACTATTTGTATCGTTACAATGTAGAATGTTATAGGGTACGTTAAGTTCATTTGTTAAGAAACAAGCTGCAAAAGACAGAATCTTCTGCCTGATGATGTCATCCGAGCTCATTACGACTGCGATTGTTGATCTTTATTAGACATCAGCCACAGCCCAAGAGGTACTATAGTGCACAAGTGTACGCACAAACACAGGCGCACGCCCTTTTGTCACTCTCATCTCGTAGTAAAACCGACTCGATCGGAGAGGGATAGTGGCCTTTTGCATGCCCATCTGATGGCTGGATTATCTTACCTTATAGGCAATCGTTTTATCACCACTCGTTGTTTTAACAAACTAGGAAACAACAACGGAATATTGTCGAGTCCTTGTAGGATTTGAGCAAAGGATCTTCGTTTTGTAAAACGAATGATCTAGGTTCAACAGTTAAAACTTCTGGCTGATTCTAGTCGAATATAAGTTTTTAAGTTACTTTCGAGTTATAATGTTCCAGTATAACATTTTCTATGTTTATTCAAATTATATAAATTTATCTTTTCATTAATTTGCAATTATTTGTTACCATATTATCTTTAAAAAACTTAGGGGTATTTTGTTATAATATTATTTACATAATTTAATGATCAATTGTAGAAACTTCTTTGTGTTTTCAATTGGCTAGTTCATAAAAATATAATAATAGGCGCGATGACGTCAATAGCCTCAATCCGCGGCACAGATTGTGAAAGGTGTACCAACGTAAGAATTTAAAAATAAACATTCACAAACGTGACACAATCTATAAATTATTCGAATTTCGAATCGAGCATAAATAACGAGAATAGTTCGCGCGGCCCATTTAAACGGGGAGCGGGCTTCGATGTTTAAAAGTTCCTGAGGCGCGAAAACTACGTTCGGAAATTGAAATCCATTCGAACGGTGCGGCTATCGCCAGAGGATAGGTTTCCGTTCGGAAATTTTGAAATCGGTCGGACTTATCGTTTATCTGTGCAAGTTTTGTATCCTGATTTAAAATTATGAGTTTCAAGAGAGTTTGAAATACCTGTACTAAATAATATAAATATTATCACCATTTATTGGAATATTATTCGTTGTTTATGCAACAAACTATACCTAAATCCTTGATAGAAATTAGATGTGAATTGTCCCTAAACGTAAAATATAATATCAAGCAATAAGGAAAATACACCGTTGTATCTCTTTATTCCACAATCCAGTTCTGAGCTAACACGACTGTCTTTGAAGCATTATAACACTTTAGCTTGTGACATCATAAGGTAAGTAAAAGGTAACAAAATAAAAGAAAAATAACTGCCTCCGTAGCCTAGTTGTATGGGCGTGTGCTTTAGAAACCAGAGAACGTGGGTTCGAATCCCGCGCGGACACAACAAATTTTTATTGTTGTTTCGTAGTTGGTTAGGGCAATTCGGGCTGATCACCCAATTGTCTGAAAAGTATGATGAAGCGTCGGATGAGCACGTAAAATTTCGGTCCTGCGCCTTAAACTCTCTCTGGTCGTATCGGGCCTCGGTGACCTATTACTGTCAGGTAGCCCAAACTATTATCTGCCTTAGATGGCAGTAAAAAAAAATAAATGAGAGCTGGCTCGTAGAACCGACCACCGTAAGGAAAAAACATTCTCGAGTAGCATTCTCGTAGGGCCACTACGAGGCAATAGCAGTGGACCCCCACAAGTTGGAATGTCGACTTGTGCAGGAGTGTTGGAGTCAGTGAAAAATCCAGCATACGGATTCCCCGCCGCCAGAGTGAGGGGGCAACGGGGATATGTGGGGTTCCCCGGACCAAGATGGAGCGGGTGGCATACCCACTAAAAACCAACGGTTGTTCCTTTCTTGTGCCGCAGGCACTGATGACAGTCTTCGGCGACCCCGGCGTGACGTGGCCCTCGCGTCTCTCGGGCCTTTTCTCTCCGGGTGTGTTGGGACACCCGGACCGTCGCTTTAGGCGCCGTGCCGGAACAAACAGCACGGCGCTCCCTCTGGAGCCCTACTCTGGGTGGCGGGCACCCTCTTGCCGGCCGCCCAGGGGCTCAGTGTCAGCGGGGAAGGTTGCGCGCGTACGCCAATCTTCGGCGCCCTGGCCTTCTTCTGTGGATAGCCGGGACGCTTTGGAGGGTGTCAGCACCCGTGTGGCCCCGTACAGGATCATGGACCTGACGACGCTGGCGTACAGGTGGCGACAGGAGCTGCTGGGTTCTCCTGTGTTGGGGAGCAGTCTGCCGAGAGCTGCCACTGCTCTCGCCTCTTTAGGCGCGAGGCTTTCAAAATGGGCGCAAAACCTCCATCGGTGGTCTAGAACGAGGCCGAGATAGTTCATCGTCGGCTTGACGTCGACGCGGACGCCGCAAACGATTATGAGGGCGACCGCAGATGGCGCGTTCCGAGGCCCCTAAAAGTACAGGGCCTCGAATTTTTCGAGCGCCACCTCTAGTCCTAGCCGCCGAATGCGCCCAATAACTTGAGCGACCCAGGCAGTGGCGAGAATCGCAGCCCTGCGAAAATTGGTGCCACGGGCGGTGACGAGGGTGTCGTCCGCGTAGCAAGTGACGCCGACACCCTCGATATTGCCGCCACGTACTCACTCGACACGTCAATCCGACAGGTAAGCCCCAATCACTCGGAGCGCCTCCTTTATGTAGGCCCAGGGCAGGGTAATGAAAGCGTTGGATTGAATTATTTAAATCTCGTTATGGTCGGGTTTAGTTCTTTTAAAAATGACTTCAGTTACTCAGTTTTCTTCGAATAAAATCACCCGAAAAGCCGAATAATTATGTCATTGATATAACTGTACCAAAAACACGTGGCTTTATACTTTTACATAGTGTACAATACAGTATACGTAGGACTTTCACCGCTTAAAATGCTTCTATTTTACGATTTTATCTAACCACAAAAATACAGTATAATTATAATTTTTTTAATTATATTTTTTTATTTTGAGGTTCATATATCATATAATCATAGGATATAACAATAGCGGTTGAAAGTACAAGGGCTTAAACCTCATAAAACTCCTAAAACCTCACTATAAATATGAGCTCTGGTGTCGTCTTTAACAATCTTCGATGGCTTCGCGAAGGCAAACGGGCACTCAGGTCAGCTGATGCAAAGTGTTAACTGCCGCCCATAGACATGGGCAGTACCAGAGGTATCAACGCGCTGCCTACGGAGAGACAAAGGCGATACGGCTTGATTAACTAGTAAATAAGTTGTTCACGTCGTCTGTGTTTCTCTCATTGCGGCAGAAATCGGCAAGGCAGTGGTACCGTGATAGATGGTCCATTGTAAAGAGGGGACTTACTACCTCTATTGCTAGAAACAATTGCTACAAGATACGATAAACTGGGGCTGCAAGTCTAGTCAGACAAGTGTTTGCTACTCAAAATCCTCGCATTACCATTTTTTACCAGGCTCCACCGTTAATCTCCTTAGCTAAAAGTTTCGATAGGGACACCTTTCTATTAAATCTTCTCTTCCACGAGGATACCATGCTGCATGTTGTCCTTATGCAAGCCTGGTAGTACATGAAGAAAATGTTTCCTAAGTAACAATTGCGATACATTGCGACGTCCAGTCTATGATTGTTTACTTAAAGTCCCTTGATGGTAACTTCTTGTGACATTAGAGCTGCGTCTTGTACAAACGAGTTACTAGGTCTAAGGTCACGAAGCCAGAAGCTAATACAATAGCTGATTAGAGATTGTCTTAACACCTCGGATTGCTAAATCTCCTAGAATACCTCTAGAGCTTTGTACTCTTCTCGTTAAGGTTTATAATTACGGAGCACATGATAAGGCAGTAAGGTTAAACCTTTCAATAATGCTCCTAATATTTTTGCTGGGTTCTGTAGGATGCTTGTCATACTTTTTTCGTCTTTATTTCAAACGCCCTAATATATGATTCTGTGTTTGACGACTAAGCGTCGCATAGTGTCGCAATGTCGAATTTTATTGCGCGCCAATTCTAAACAGGGCCATTCCGCACACGGCCAATCGACCGATTACAACATTAAAACGGGAACGTTTTTTAAATCACCAAATATTATTCTTGGCATTCGTTCAATCGGTTATCCGTTCATCCATTTATTTAATTGTTCGATCGTTCGGTATTCCATTTAATGGCTCATACATTATCTGGGCACGGATTAGTTATGTTTATTTTTAATAGCTTCCAATATATCAAATAGAATACACAGCGTTTTATACAGGTTTTTGTATAGTAGTGAAATATGAGTTCATAAATATTATATAATGCGGAAGATATGGACAGAACGTGAATTCTGTAAATCTTCTAAGTACGGGGTACCTTAAATGTCTTTTGTCATACAAAAACCTTTTATCATTACACAGAAAAAAATTATAGTTAGTTAAATTATGACAGATAAACAAATAATATTTCTTAATAACGCGAACGCTGCACATTATTAGAAGAGATAAAATTTACGGATTCGTGTGTTATTACAATTTTACTTCCGACAAAAACTGCAGTTTTTGTTGCCTTGCTGCGTGATGCCACATACTCGTGGTTTAAGCCTAAAGTAAAAGCGATCGTAATAAAAAAATATTATTTAATATCTTTTACACCGGGATAGTTTTTCTTAACTGTTAGAAAATATACGGTTTTCTATCATGAAATATAAAACTGCAAAGTTTTGTTATTTACCATATAAAATATTAGGTCGTGGGTTAACAAACATACATAAATTTATATATTAATCAATAGTAAATGCAAAGCATTAACAATATTAAAAGCATAACATTAACATCCGTATCAAACGCTTCTACAACAACGTTTAAATTTGATTTAATTTCAAATGTAAATAAAATCGAAAATTTATTCACCATTAAATCAAATTAGCCAAAAAGTTTGTTCAACGAACAAGATTATGTTAATTTCTTTTATGCCAACGTTTTCTAGACAATACTCGACTTGGCAACCGCTCTTTAACGCCAGAGTGCTTAATTAGCGTTAAGTCATTTATCTGGTTGGCTCGTATTAATAAGTCTTTATTTAACTTTTGACAAAGGGACGTATTTTAGTGCTAATTGACGTCTCGAAGTGTGGTTTTGCGTCACCAATTAACGTTACCTTTTTCACGTAAAACAGTAACGCCTTGATTAAATGAAACAAGCTTAAAATGATCGGTGGACCATTGGGTGATGGATGGATTGGATCTTTGATTTTAACAGATAAGATTTGAACAGTCTCATCAGGACGTTCTATGCCTTGGCTCTATCTCAAAGTAGAATTGATTGTTTACACATGTTTCAGATCCCTTTTATGGTATGTTTAGTATTTAATTCATTTTAAAGGTAAATAGAACAACAGCAGTACTACGACGGTATAAAGAAGTTCAGGGTTTGATTACAATGCCCGATTTGTTTTTGTCGTCTTTGGACACATTTGATGAAGTTATTACTTTAAAAAATTTATTTACGTGCTAAACTAAAATAGTTCCGATTTTCTGCAATCTATATAACTATTAGCAAGCAAAAAAAGTTTAACCCGTTAACATTTCAGTTTTTATGGAATAACCCAACTGATACAGATGTCTAAAACTGTATTGAATATAAAAAGATATAAAAATTTTATTATATATTATGCATTTGCAGACCATAACAAATTGTATTATACTGTAATTTCTATTTTGAGTCGCACAACTATAGTCATAGCTCTCATTTACAATTTGCAATAAAAGTGACTTTATATTCGAGTCAAAAACATCGATTATGTGATGATATTTTTTTCCTCATTGTACATAGACGTTGTAATTTTACAGTAAGCTAATATATTACGGTTTTGGCATTTTCATATTCGTGTTATTGAAATTTGAGTGTATTGTAATGCTTTGAAAGGCAAAGAGTTCAGTTGTTTGTTTTAAGATGCTTAAATACATTGTGGCAGTCCTGGGCTGCGTTATAATTTTTGGTACGAATGGTATCTCAGAGGTATGTATTTAAATCCCCCGTCAATACAGTTAATCAATCTAAATTAAATGTATTTTATAATGTTTACTCTTAAGGATTAGATTATAAATTAACTAGAACATTTTTCCAAATTGATATGCGAAAATAACTCCATATCAATAAGATATTATTAATTTTGACGAAAATTAAACTTTCTTAAAATCTAGTAAAGATATTTTAATAGTGTTTCACAAATATCCGTATAAATAATAATAATTTGAGTGAATTCAATATTAAATAAAGATATTTGAATTTAAATTGAATTTGAACACCATGTATTCGATATCTGTGTTCCTTCTTGTTATATATTTAACGTGATATTTATTTCTCAAGACTATTATGTCTTTAATTGTATTATTTATAACTTAAGAGTATTGTTAGCACGCAAACAGAGTATTTAAAATATACGTGTAACTATATCGTAATTATAGAAAAAGTTTAATATATTTATTAACAGTTAGATATTTTAAATGAAAAAGATGTGAAAAAAATATAACATGTTTCAAATGAAAAACCATAAATTTCAAATCGCAGTAAACATTCATCCAACTGCAGCGGATTTTCTCCATTTCCTTTTTATTATTCAATCTCTTATGCATTTTATCGACTCTGAAACCCATAAAGTGTCGGTTGCAAGTACAGTTGCAATATTATGCATTTTAGAGGAGGCCGCATTTCAGGCGAACGCCGTTGCTATTTTACGCCCATGAAAAGTAGCCACATCTATAAATGTTTATATCCTTCTGCCTACGATGGTAGTATTTTTCTAAATAATTAGTTTTATCGATAACAAAGAAATTGTTAAAAGCCATAGAAATGTATCTTTAAAGTAATGTTTGGTTTATCCTTTTTTGTATAGTTTCACTATACTTCTAACTTTATTACACATTCAGAATGCTTAATATTTCTAATCCGGTTTGAAGGGTTTCATTGATTTTTATTGAACGAAGCAACTAAATGACGCTCTCTGTTCATTATGAATTGCAGCGTAATACGTCATAATACTACATTATAATAAACTTACGTTTAAATTACCCATTCATTGTGTAGTCGGCAACGGTTCCCTTTAAATCAGATTCAACTGTTTTCTGGCATAAATAAAATAAACGAATATGGCACGCCGCTGGTACTTCCCTGATTAAAATAAAAATCGTTTTAAAGAAAAGTAACATAATTTTATAATCTTACGATTCATAATTTAAAAGCAATTACATCATCGTGATACTCATCTTATTACTTTGTCATAAACATCTTTCACCATTACTGTAATAATCTATAAAATTATGCGAGGATAAAGCTTACGTGAGATAAAATGATCATAGTAATGAGTGACCTAGATAGAATGATGATACCCTAGGCTATTGTCCCTAAAGAATTGAATCATGCGATAAATCGTCGGATCTAATAAAGATTTAGAATACAGGATATTATCGTTCGCTATTAATTATATTTCAATTATGTGGCGATTTGAAACGCGCTTTGTTGAATTATTTGGCGTAGTGCATACAAAACTAAAGGTTTGATAATATTTATACTCTATTGTTTTTAATTTGCTTTATATTTTTCAATACTCATCGTGTGGAAGATATTTATATCTATCTAAAATGAGAAACAAAACTTATTTCATTCTATGTAGGGACTACCTTCTGATTGTTGATAGTGTGATAGGATTAAATTAATTATTTGATTGTTATTTTTATTTTATAATTATACAGTGTACCTATATTGCGAATATGATAATTTATAACTCTAAACTATAAAAAATAATCAGTAAAATATCTTGTTTCTTTATGTTGTCAAATAAAATATTTTGGAATATTTTTCGTATGTTATTTGTTCTATTTGTTATCCATAAAGGTATGTTGGTATATTCAGACATGTCTGGATCGCATTTCAGACTTAACAAAATCGTTTAAAGATATTATAATACCATTTATTATTTTCAGTCATACTTCCAAGAGTATCGACGTCTTTCCAAGGCCATAGTGGAGGCACTTCAGGACACGCAGTTCGACGAAGAGCTCCTTTTCGACTTGAAAAAGGAGAATCAGGTTTACCTGAATCGTACGATGTCGTTCATCATTAAATACATCGTCAAAAGGTCAGCGAAGTTGTTTTATTTCGTTTTAACAAATAACAGTTTTATTGAACAGATCCTAGGTAAGGTATTTGGTGCGATTTTTCTAATTAATAAATCTACTTATCCGAAGGTTGAGTTATTAATAATTATTTCTATTTTATTACTGCAAACGTGAAAAACATTACCAATTGCTTTGGAAAATAAACTTTTATGATTTTTTTCGATCGAGAATCAACACAAAGAGATTAAATAGCATAAGTATCGTTTTAGCATAGATTTTTAAAAATGAACTTCATTTTTAAAATTAACTTCAGTTATTTAAAAAAAAATGTTCTTAAAACAATGGTTAAATATGTTGCTAGGGCTACACGAGGCTTATTTCAACAAATTTCAATAAGCTTTAACAATATGCAATAATAATGTTCTCCAGTCGATTACGACTACGGCGGCCGATCTATATTAGAGATCAGCCAATTACGCAGGAGATATTATAGTGCACAAGTGTACGCGCAAACATAGGCGCATATCCTGTTCCTTTATACTCTCAAAGGCCGATGGGACTGATAACCGACATGTTCGAAGAGATTAAGGCGCAGGACCGACTTTTTACATGCCCATCCAACGCATGGATCATCTTACTTTTCAGACAATGGGGATCGGCCCAAATTGCCCAACAATGAAAATTTGTTGAGTCCCCGCAGGATTCGAACCCACGACCTCCGGTTTCTAAAGCACACGCCCTTTCCACTAGGCTACGGAGGCAGTTATACGCGCTTGGTTGAAACAATATGTATGCATATATTAATTGGTAGTATTTAGTTGACATTTGTATAACGATTTTAATCTGTCCTCAGGGAGGTAGACAACTACAGGGAGCGTCGAACGGACGCGATAAGCCGCCGCATCTACTCCTCTCTCATAATGAAACTGATCGATATCGCGAAGGTTCGTACCGATTCGGGCTTTCTGCAAATGTTTTCCCCGATTGCAACGGCGACACTTGTCAATTAATCGCGGGGCCGAGGACCGATGGCTGACGGAAATAATTGACGCTGACCGGAAAAAAGGGGCATTGCCCTTGCGAGGTTGACGCCGGGGCGATTAAGTAGTATTTCATTTTGTAAAATGGTTAAGATGTAAATCATATTTATTTGGATATAATAATAAACGCGTACATATTAAATTATATAAAGTTAACAAAATTGAGTGACGACATTCGCTAAGTGACCGGTGTGGGCTGGGTGAGAATAGCAGAAGATCGGAAGTAATGGCGTGCGTTAGTGGAGGCCTATGTCCAGCAGTGGACGGACACAGGCTGATGATTATGATGATGTAAAATTAGTATAGTTTCCCCTGATGTTTTCTTAGAATAATCTATGTTTAGTACATGAGCAAAATGTTTATTAATACCTCCGTAACCACTTGGGACTCTTTTAACAGCTCTAATAAAGACTCTTCGAAGCTTAAGGAACAAACTGAAACTAACATAGGTATTTTCTAAGGTAGTCGTGAACAAACACTACAATCATGTTTCAAATGTACCTGTGACATGAAAGTATGGTAATAATATAATGATAATGAGTATTATAAAAAATCCTGTAAGCACAATCGTCGGTAGAAGTGATATAAAGTATAAGTAATCCATGTGGTTAAGTAAATTAATCGATAGAATACATCAATATTTTATACATTGACAGGATCTACCGCGTAACACAAGTTCCGCAAGCCGAGTTGATACGGCTTACCGATTCTATGCCGCCTCAGAAAATAAAGAAAACCACGACAAAATGGCGGATGCTCAAGTCTTTCATACTTGTGCTCGTCTCTATGATGTCATGTTCACGGTATTAACATATATGAGATTATAATATATGAACTGATTACGTTGAAAGTGAATTAAAAACAATTTTGTCCCTAACCATTTTAAGTAATCAAATTTACACCCCTATCCCTAATCATCTCAAGCAATAAGACATTATTAGCTAATCTGTCAAAACGAAAACACAATTCATAAGGGTAATTTGGGCTGATCATCTAATTGTCTGAAAAGTATGATGATCCAAGCGTCGGATGGGCATGTAAAAAGTCAGTCCACCAGCCAACCCGCATTGGAACAGCGAGGTGGGATACAGTTCAAAAACCCCCTGATTTAGAAAGCTTTCATTGGGGAAGACCTATGACCTATGCGGACTAACACAGACTGATGATGATGATGATAATCCCTAATCATCTCAACTAATAGAACTTATCAGGTTAATCTGTCAAGACAAAGCATAATTAGTAATAGCCGTTGGATCGAACCAATCTTCGGTTCGATGTATGCTTATTTTATATTGCACATTTTACAATATACACCGACGCGTAAAATGTTAGAAGAGTAGAAAGAATAAAAATATTATAGTTATGACAAAAATTCAGGAATTATATGATCTAAGAACATAATTTATGTCGACAACGCTAGTGATTATATTTATTGAAATCTTAGAGATACTCAAGTTTTATATGTCGACTATTGGAGCAACAGATTATATCTCATCTTGGGTAATACTTATTAGGTAAGACTAATCAGAAGAAACGTGTTTTAGATGTAAAGTGCTATTACACATTAATGCAAATATTATTAAAAACATGATTACATTTTGCTGTCACTCTACTTATTCAGGTATCGAATGATAGACAGAGAAAAATAGTGCTTTCACGAGTCTATTTGATGATGATCTTTAAAATAATTTCAAAATGTTTAGTTAATAAAATATTATACTATTGCAAAACACTCATCACTAATTCAGGATTAAAGAGTCTCGATCTATGTAAATAACTCTATCACAAAAACGTCCACAACCATCTTTAAATTTATCTTTGTTAAATCGAAGTTATACGAATTTTGGCTGAAACATACTGTCCTGCTAAGACTTACACAATACCTGGAAGAATTAAATTATGTTTGTTCCTTGTATCTCTGTCATGTACAACACAATGTTTTAGGAAATCATGTCTTTGCATATGTTTATGTCGAATTATAAAACCTTTTTAGGTTTCAAAATGTTTTACTTGAAACATAAATTCAAACTTCTTATTTAGTCTTTATCACTTGAAGTCATCGCAAAATACCTACCTTCCTAAGCTTTGCTTAAACTTCGGCATAGGAATATATTGAATATTACTAACGTTTCGCACCACGAGCTTCGTGATGCAACTTTAAATAAGTTTTGAATTTTCATTTCGTCTCTGGAAATGTTTCATATTCTAAATTTTCGTGTGATCAAAAAATGAATTAGATTATAATATTCTATATTTGATCCGAAGAAAACTCAGAATTTGTGGAATCGACGTTACCTTAGCAACTAAGTAGCTTCATACGTCTAGTCTTAATGATGAATTACAACCAAGATGTCAACTACTGATGACGACCAATAATAACGCCATATATTTAGCGCCACGCTACGGCCTATAAATATCACATCATCATCATCATCAGCCTGTGATAGTCCACTGCTGCATCCCCTAATACATCCCTGTCCATAGGGGGTTAATAGAAAATATTTTTCTTCGTGATTTTTTCGGAAAAGTTCGTATTTATCGTGATTTTTCAAACAGCTTCTTTCATTTTGGCAATTGCCACAATACAATAATGTTTCATATTATTGGAAATGACAATGTCACAACATGTTTAATACGATCATTCGTTGTCATCGTATTCCGATAAAGATCTGAGTTTTCACGAAGGAAAATCCCTATGTCTATGCATAGTTTTCATCAATTCTTCTATCTTTGGATCAGTTAGTAGCAGTTTTTGTAATTTATTTTTCGGACATTTCAGTACCACCTAAGGACCACGATAAACTTCGCAATCAGGTCAAACGCGTTAGAGATTCTCGCCACCAGGCCTCGTATGGTCGGAGCCAATGTGATAGATATGTTGAAAGCCCTCGCCAACCATCTACTGCCCGTATCCGAACTCCTGGACATCCACCTTGCCCATTACAGTCCGGCCTTTAAGGACACTTGCCCGTCTACCTGGTTGGGAATCGTCAATAACAAGCAACCTTGAATCTTCAGTTAATTATTAAAAAACTAATTAAGTTTGAGTTTCTTTTTTAAAACATCATTAAGTTGAGCTGTGGTGTATGTCATATACCCTGTTTAAAAAAGGTCTATTTAAAAACTAACAAGATGTGGTAGCTTTCGAGGTGGTAGTTCGGTTCCCTTCTAAAAGGGGGCAGACTGGGGAGGCACCACCGCGGTGCCTATTTCTGCTGGTAAGCAATAGTGTGAAAATAGTATTGTATTACGTTTTGAAGTACACCGTACCCTACGTATTTACCGGGTAATTAAGACGTAACATCTATGTCTATGTCTCACGGTAGGCAGCGCGCTGATACCTATAATATTGCCGATGTCTATGGGTGTCGGTGAGCAATTACAACATCTGCTTGTCTGTTTTTGTAGCCAATAAAATAAGAACTAAACACCATGACTACCGGGTGTATATAATAGTGATGACTAATTGTTTGCATCGTAAATTTTAAATATCTGATTCGTTTATATCCTGAAACCTATTTGTTTGCCAAATTTATTACCTACACGGCAACCAGTTTGTGAAGTTGTTGTTTAGAATGAACCTAGTATGATCTAACTATATTATTGTTCCTCTTTGATACACTAAATTTAGTTGATGGTTTATGCGTCAATTAGTAATTTAAAGTGTGGAGTCCCAGTTGTCAAGAACTATTTTAGTAGTAGTTGTGAGTCGCCGATACTGCACTACTTCGTTTTACATGTTGGACGCCCTTATTAACTGTATTTTTTGATGTTTTATGGATAAGAAGGTTTCCTAGTGACAATTTTGAAATGAAAAAAGAAGGCCAAGAATATATAAATCCGACCTTAAACGTGGATGAATTAAAAACATAGGTAGGTACATAATGCACCACTTAATCAGACATTTATAATGACGATCTGGGAGAAGATCTTGTCTTATTAATGTATAAATGTCTTATTGGATAATATAATTAACTATAATAAAAAAAATCATAAAAATATATAAACAATACATAGAATAACAATAGTTACAGGTTTATAGTGTTTTCATGCATATAGTTAATATATATTTTGGAAAATGGATGCCGAAATTAGTCACTTCTCGTCGGTGTCATGTCTTTTATTTGATTATTGTTTAAGTGAAGTTTAATATTCAAGAAAAGAAACAAAATATGAGATGTTTTAAAACAAGTGCGCCACTACAATTTATAGGTAAATAGAGCCAAAATTATATTTTGATTGAATTTCCCATAAACACATATTTTATGTGTCGATAAACTTAATAGATAGCTGAGGTAAAAATAGCCTTAAACGGTAAATGCTTTTAGATAAGAAGCTTAAAAGCTTCCATTATGTAAATTGTTTTTTACCTTAACCCCGCCGATATGGAAAATGTTTCGTATTTAGGCGGGTCCTGATTGAAGTGTTTTATGTTATGTTAAATTGTACCACAAATCTATGAAAATATTGACTTTAATTTCAAAGTTCTGATATCAGTAATATTGATTCTCAATATTTGCCTAAAGTCCGTAGAACAAAAGTGCCATAGCCATAAATTAATAATATTTAATTGAAATTATTTACACAATTATCACACACGATTAATAAAGACTAATTTTATAGATCTTTACACGTTTTTAATGTTAAACTCACACACAACATTAGTTCTTTTTGCATACTTTGGAGAAAATTGTACAATTAACAATTTCATATAATCCCGCTTCAGTAATGACTATAAAGACGCTTGTACCTTATTCTAGCTTGTGATCAAAAATGCTGAAAAGAGTCTGAAAGTTTGAACCATATGCTACTGCTTGTTTCATACGTTATGCTTGTTGCTTCAAAAATAGCCTACGTACTAACTTTACAACTTCTCGTACAAAAGCGAACAGGAAACTACTTTTATATGATTTCCTGGTAATTAGTTATTGTAAATGAAACAGCTGGCTGGCTTATAAAACAGTTTCGCTTACTTTATAAGGCATTTTAACTAAAAGAATGCCTGTTAATGTCCGAACCTAAAATCTAAACCCATAAAGATAATTTAATCGTTTTCGCCACAATACCCAATTACTAAGTTGGCTATCAACTACCATAACAATTGTTTTGTCATTATTGCATATCTATCCAAACGGATAAACTCTTTATAGCACAAATATTAACACTAGTAAACGGTTTTTTGATGTTTATTTATGAGAAACATATTTCAACCTAAACTATTTTAATTATTTTTCAATAATTTTCACGTTCGGTTCGTTTTTAATTCGAATGAATGGCGAAATGGTAGCGCATTGTAGGTACGCAGTCCGCGACACCTCGCTAATTGCTCTTCCATTATTCATTCCGCGCAAGAAGAAAGCGATGTCGTTAATTGCTTATTTTTTTATTCATCCCCAAGGATTGTTGGGAGCGCAGTTTGCGCGTGGTGCGTTTCGCGGACGTTTTTTTCTTAAAAGTGGGACAACCGGTTACAGTGCAAGGATAGATATACGATTTGGGAACTTCTGTTTAACAACTTCCTAAATTCAAGTTGTTAGACAAATGCTCTAGTTATATTAGGTACTAGAGGTTGGTTCAGAAGGACGGACATATAACATTGATTTTAAACTTTAGTATAAAGAATGATAGAATGAATGATAAATAAACGCAGGGGCGAGTTTGGTGGATAGCAATAATCGAAATAGGTGCTAAGAATCAATTGCAAAAATAACACGCTAGAACTCCAAAACTGAAATATATTATGTATAATAATAAGCACTTCTTAATAGGATACGCCTCATTTACTGAAAAAAAATTATATATGACGGTGAATATATTTAATAAGACCTTTTTATCCTTGGTTCGGCTTAGTCAAAAGCTGTTTGGTCCAATAACTTTACTTTAATGGCTATAAAAGGATTTTTACACGCTGATATTTCAAGTTATAAATTTATGGATATCGGTTAAAACAATTTGTAAGTTATAGAATAGTATCATAGCACGTTGAATATTATAAATGGACCATCTCAAACAAGATGCCTATATAAAAGGCACAGTTCACATTAAACTTGTCTTAGGAACAAATACAGCTGTTCGTTAAATTAGACTGGGTTTCGATTCGCTCCTAGGAAGTTTTATAAGAACTTTTGGAATTTCTAACAGTATTTTCTGACTGAGCGTAGACCTTAGGTGAAATTGTATGCTAATTAAAATTTAAAACTAGTAATGCCTTTTCCAATTTTGATATTTAGGTAAATTTAAATTCATCTTAATCAGCATGTGTTAGTCTACTGCTGGACATAGGCCTCCCCTACTGCACGCCTTCTTCATGAGGGGATTCCTGGACCGTATCCCGCCACGCTAGTCTAATGCGGGTTAGTAGACTGACGTTTTACATGCCCATCCGACGCATAGATCATCTTACTTTTCAGACAATTGGGTGATCAGCCCAAATCGCCCTAACCAACTAGGAAACAAAATTAAAACTTGTTGAGTTTCCGCAGGATTCGAACCTACGGCCAACGGTTCCTAAAGCACATGCCGTTACCACTTGGCTACGGAGGCAGTTTGGTACTAATTGTTATGGCATTTAGGTATTAAACTATTTTAATTAATTTTACGATTGTAAAATATATTTTAAAGATAACCTATTTTTAATGTTCCGAGAATAAGTAGCCGTGAACATTCTTAAATAAGACGAAACAAACAAAGGTATAACAGTTATATATGTATATCATTTTAAACTCCGGTGTCAGAAGAAAAGATTGACTTGTTTGTCATTTTGCTGCGTCACATCTTGTCTTCTGCCGCCTGACTCGTGCCAACTACTGTACTTTCTACAGTGTTAAGTCCACACTCTTTAGGAAAGTACGCACAAACATCTTCTCTGCATCTGAATAATATAGCGCCAATTAACGCGACGACAAAGCAGTGTTAGAAGCTGCTAAAACAAAGACGTAAACAAGCCGAGGTCTTCTAAAATATCCTTGGTATTATGAAAATGTCTGAATGTCGTTCAATATTAGCTAAAGAGTTACTATTAACAAATATAAGGTTACATTTAACTATTTTTCAGGTTCTATCAGAACTTTCTTATCGACAAAGTTACGTATTATTTAACATACATAATTGGTTGTGTTAGTCGTCGCGTTACAATAAAGGAAGCAAAAACAAATAAGATAATAAGAGGAAAGGAGGAATAGAGGAAGTTTAAACGTGTATGTAAAACAATTAACAAATTTGGTAATAAATTTTTCGTCGTTCACTATGACAACAGTTTGTAACATCCCGCACCGAAAACGCCAGTAGTAGTATATAGTAGGAATTATTTTGCTTAGATTATGTTCTCTCCGCCTGCCTGTGTTGCCTATGGTATGGGCTTTAGAAACCGGAGGTCGTGGGCTTGAATCCTGTGGGTATTAAACTACTTTTCTAATTTGTATTCTAGTTGGTTACGACAATTTGGCCGATCACCCAATTGTCTGAAAAGTAAGATGATCCATGCGTCGGATGGTCATGTGAAAAGTCGGTCCACCTACCAACCCGCATTGGACCAGGGTGGTGGGATACGGTCCCCGGATAAAACCCCCTATTGGAGAAGGTGTGCATTTGGGGAGGCCTATGTCCAGCTGTGGACTATCACAGGCTGATGATGATGAATCGGTGGCAGATATAGGCACCGCGTTAGTGTTATCATAGGCGGTTACCCGTAAAAGGTAATCCTATGACCTTCAAACGTTATGTGTGAAGCTGCTAAACCTGAACTGGTGATAACAATAAGCTACGTGATAAATGGAATGGTGAATTCTCTCATAAAATCTGTTTTATTTTTATAAAATATAAATATAACTATATTAAATTACTATACAAAATTAGTGATTATATGTGAATTGAGTTTTATCAACCAATTTTTAAAAGTAACTGTAGAAACTTCTTATCGTCAAGAAATCGATTTTTCGTAGTCAACAAACATTTTATTTATAATGTTGTCAAATATAAAATATTTTTAAGCTGTTGGTAAAATAATAAATGAATAACTACAATGTACATCGTACAATTCAAACTTTTGAATGTTTAGCTACAAAACAAACAAACCGACTACAACTACATCACAACAGTCTATGTAATTGAATGCAGCCTCACCCGAAAGCCATAAAGCCATCAGCTAAAGACCTGGAAACAAGCAGCAATGTAATCGTGTTAATTATATCAATCAATTAACAAAAATTTGGACCTAAACAAGTTTTAAAAGAATCGAAGACCACCACGACACATCCTAGTAAAATAATAATCATAAAACAAATAAAATGGTAGTTATGCTTTAGGCGGTTGAAAATCCAATTACATAATATCAAATCATGTTTATACATTCCAATCTAACCTCAGTCCCATGTTACTGATACGCAAAAGGTAATTTAAAACAAGTTTAATAAATACCACCTAATAATAACCTTAACTTCGGTTCCAGTTGTATGTGCACTATTTCTGTGCCACGAAAATAGATAAGAACAAACAGACAATATATTTGTATGAGGGTAAAATATACGTAATATTATCCTTCAAAAAGCACGCACTATATCCTCTCGCGCTAAAGAAAATAATATTCTCACCTGATAAACTCATTTACGCTACGCCTCCGCTCGAAAGCACTTCAACTTGAGCAAACGTGACGCCGCATAATAAGTGCATTTTAAAATGGCCGCCGACCTCTCGTTTTGGAAATGAGTATGCGTGACTATTCCCGCTTAATAGTTACACAAGCGGTATAGCTAATTGAAAAGGATCGCGTTTATAATATAAAAAAAACCTTTGCACGAAGTTAACGCGACTTGTAACATTTTCCATATACCTAATTAGACATTGCAAGCGTAATTAGAAAATACTTTTTACGGAATTAGCACGTTTTTTTTAACACGTTTATCAACGTTTTAGACACTGTTCAGCGTCCATGGTCACGAGACAGACTGACCATGGACGTTGCATAGTGTCTATCGAGAAGTTGATATTCTTCGGCGTGTCGTAGTTAACTTGATTCGCTTGATTTTAACGAGATATTAGTTTAAAATGGCAACGACCTAGAGAAAAGAAACTTACAAGTATACATAAGATTTTTGCAATAAAAATAACATATAAAATACACTATTTTACTGATTTTTCGCGATTGTTAAATACATTTATTCTAGACATATATATTTGGCAAATACCAACTTAGTCCGCCCGCGATCGTAGATGCTGGAAAAAGTGCGTAACGTCGACAATGTACAACTAACGCGAAAAATCCCTAAAATAACTGTATCAGAGTCGAAGAAACAACGATATTTATATATTTAACAATCGTTGTCTTCGTAAAAAATTTACATTTGGTACAACTTCTTCGAAGACAACAAGACACAAACAATGAATAAAATGTCAACCATCATGTTAATTTAGTTTTTATTTCCTTGACATTTGGCGACAAAAACAAATAAGAGTGCTTTTTGGCAATTTAACTATGAAATTTTTAAAATCCTAGATTTATTTGACTACAGCGACTCCTATCAAAGTTAATATTTAATAAAAAGTGTACAACTTTTATGTTTACGCAACAGCAAAACTACTCCCGTTGTCTAAGGAATGAAAACTCACTAAAGAGTCAATGAGATGCAAAGTTTAAAGAAACCATTATTTTTATGGCTCGATGTTTAATGATAGATAGTCAGAAGTATTGGCCCTGGTGTAAGTAAACAAGGATAGTATTCGTAAGATAAACAACGCCAATGGAATTAAATAAAAAATAACTTTGACAATTCCCTCTGACTGGACGATCACATGAAATCTAAAGAATTGAGAAGCTTGTATTATGCAAATAATAATAAACTGGTTTTGTAATCTAGTTTATTTATAAATTATCCACCTCCGTGGCCCCGGTGGCGGTATTGGCCCTTGCTTTATAAATCAGAGGTCGTGGATTCGAATCCCGCAGGGAAACAACTTCGTATTAACGTTGTTATGTGGTTGGTTAGGACATTTTGGATCGACCACTCAAATAATAATAATCCTTGCGGGTTGTAGGTCCCCTTTTTACAAAAACTGATGTGTTCCAGTTTGAAGGGCACAGTAGCCAGCATATTTACTAGATAAACGAGACCTAACACCCTATGTCTCACGGTAGGCAGCGCGTTGGCGATACAAATGGTATTGCTAATGTCTATGGGCGTCGGTGACCACTTACCCACTTACCCACATCCGATGGCCGAACGGCTTGTCTGCCTGTGTATGTCCTAAAAAAATGTCTGAAAAGTAAGACGATCCATACGTTGGATGGGCATGTAAAAAGTCGGTCCACCTACCAACTCGTATTGGACTAGCATGGTGGGATACGGTTCAAAAACCTCCTAATGAAGAAGGCGGTCATTAGGGAGCATATGTCTAGGAATGGACTAGCACAGGCTGATCATGATGATAAATTATCCGTGATTTATATAACGTTACACCTGTTGAACAGGTGTAAACGTAACTGTTTATTTTAACTAAAATATGTATGGCTGTTCCGACATAAAAAGAAAACAAAATATTACTATTATATACCGTATACAGGTAAAATGACGAAGCTACAGAAAGGACAAAAACTGTCAAAAATATAGTAATTAATCTCCTGATAACTATTTTTACATATGATAAGTTTATACGGCTTGTTTTGTTCAATACGAAAAAGACATTTTTATGAGCTCATGTAAAAGAATGAACTAAGTTTAGCCGCATAGCTAATACAAAATTGAAAATTAAACTAAAACACGAAGCTGAAATAACGGAGTCCAAATTATAAGTTCTTGTAACAACTTTAAACGATACAAAGCCAGACATTAATTAGAAACGAATGGCTTTTAACGTAGATTTCCACGGCGATGTCAGCTTTTCACAGGTCGTAATTGCTGTCATAATATTAATTGACATGATTAAGTAAGCAACCAAGACGCCCAGGACTTTGATCTTACGGTCGGAGCCAGGCTTCATTAAGGTTGAGGTTTAAGGTCATATGTCACCTAACGACCCTAAGATAATGGCTGTTCTCCACGTTTAACCAGTAGTGTTTACCCGTACTAAAAGTAAACTAACTTGTACTAAACTCTTTTTTAATGACATTACAAAGGAAGTTAAAGAAGGCTATGATTTGTCTTCATCACTGGATTTCAAATGTACCCAATACAGAAAAATAATAGTTTTTAGTCAGAAGAACGAGCATTTGACCTCCACTACTAGAAGAATAAACTGTATTTATTTAATGCATTTAATATCTAGTTTATAGATAAATATAATTTGTATTCTCCCTGCTTCGACATTTGCCTATCGATTAAATACACTTGCTGAAAATGCAACGTATAAACGATTTTATGTAAATTAAATGATGCTGAAAGCATAATGTAGATTTAGGTAAATACCAATTCAGCAGCTTGGTACAAGTAACTATCTCCGTAGCCGTTGTGGCTGTTGTCTTTATAAAAATCACTTATGACTTTAAATTTTGGGATCAGTGCCTGTCGTTATTGTTATTTTTTTACATAGAGTCAAAGCATTGAAGTAAGTTACCTTACTTGATAAAATATGATTTCGGAATGTTTAACGAATTGTTTATTATAATCGATATATATGTGTTGTTCAATAAATGTCCTCCATGTCGGTTTCGACTTCGGCGGCCAGATCAGGAAACTGCGCTGGAGATATTTTACTGCACAAGTGTACGCGCAAACACAGGTGCAGCCCCTATACATTTATTTTCCCAGAGTCCGATAGGACGTAAAACCGATACGGCCAGAGAGAGACAAGGAGTAGGACCGCCTTTATTAAATTAATATCCGACGCGATCCGATAGATTAGTACTTTGCAGGAAATCAGGAAAAATTTTAAGTAGTTGACTCCGCGGGCTTCAAACCCCAACCTCCGGTTTCAAAAATGCAAGCACATACCACTGGGCTTCAGAAGCAGTTGTTGTTCAACATGATATATGCTAATAGTATTGCAAATTGCACATACATACAATTCAGAGTACTATAATGTACGTATTACGAAATTACTGGGTACAAAGCATTACGGCTTGACCATATCCTGTAACGGCATTTATAAGCATCCTGTTATATTATGTGGCAAAGTATCTGCCACGTAATATTACAATTAAGAGCAGCTAACGCGTGATTATGGTTAAGCGTTTAATCAGCATAATGTCGACATCAAGGTACCTGGCAACCGCAGGGTCCGCCTCATTACGAGGGTCACAGAAAGAACAAAGTGAGGGGACCACAAGATAACGTTAATTGCGGCGTGCTCACGGGAAATTGTTACAGCGGAAACGGGGGAGGGAAAATCTAGGTATTTAACCTAAAACACTCGACACACCTATCCCACTAATTTATTACAAACGAAAGTTTGTAAGTATGATTGTATATTTGTTTCCCTTTCACTCGAAAACAATTTTTGATCGATTCTGATTTAACTCGACAATGCATTAATTGTCTTATGGGTTCTAACTAATAATGATAAAGCGTGAATTATTCAAAGAACATTGTATGGTGTATGATATAGCAAAACCGTCTATGAAAAGAATATACTGCGTTAGAGATCGGCATCTTATAACTGTACTTTAACAAGACAACTACCATCTTAGAAGATTTAAATTATCTAGCTTCTAATAAAGATACATCGAATTTTACACCGACCGACCGACCTAATTAACGGATAATAGGGCGATCGGTTCAAATGCCTTCACATATAAATAGACAATATAATTAAATGATAACATTTACGATTTCAGATGGCACAGTGTTAATTTCCCGCAAAATTCAAACTCACGATCGATAGGAAACGCTGGAGATTTCCACTGCGCCACAAGGGGGCCAATAGATGTTACACTAATTTAAGTTCAAATTAATCTTCCATTATTCCCACTTGCATAATCTGTTAGTTGAGTCACGGATCCTGACAAAGCGTGTTTAATTATCCATATATTCATTAGATGCACGTTCACAGCAGGGGCGATACTCTGATAACACATTTCTGCTCGTTTTCATAATAAGGGCGCTCGTAAAATCTTTGTAGCTGTTGCAGTGTTTACAATTTAGAGCAGTTAAAAAATTTTAGGTATTAAATAGGTATTAAACTCTTTATATGATAATTATAGCATCGTTGGAGAAATTTACAGGTCACTAAAATATTAAGTAAACTGACACTCTAATATCATAATAATTATAGCAGCGCTGACGAAATCTTATACACTAATTGGGCTTATCTCCGAACTCATTTCTTACGAATAACGCGGTTTGTATCTAACACGGTATTGGTATGTATTTTTTATTTTTTCATCATCATCATCATCATCACCCTGTGTTAGTCTATTGCTGACATACGCCTCCCCTAATGCACGCCTTCATCATTAGGGGGTTTTTGGACCGTATCCTACCACGCTGCTCCAATGCGGGTTGGTGCACATGCCCATCCGACGCATGGATCATCTTACCTTTTAGACCAAATTGTCCTAACCAACGAGAAATTTATCGATTACCAGTAATTTATTTGTTTTTATCAACGAAAATGTATTAGGGTAACTGGAACTTTATACTTATTTAAATCAAAATGCTTGAGAAAGTATACGAATAAATAATTAATTTTTCCTGTAGTTATTTTGATCGTTCTGCAAAATGTACTACGCTATACTTTAGATGTCACAACTGGGCAACAAAAACGATTTAATTCATTGAAATTTTCGTTACGTTATTAATTATTTAATTGCAGTCGCTAACAAGCTTATCTTTTTGCTATTGTGTAAAAGTGGAAAGACGCTAACACAAATGAACAAAATCTATAATCGCTTCCTGTAATAGAAAATTGTGTTGTTAACGTTATTTTAACTGTTATTCGGAAAAAATCAGTAGTCAATACAAAAGCAGATAACATATAATATGTTAGTTTATACTAAAACGATGCGATCAAAAATCATATTTAACTAGCTGCGCCTAGCGGTTTTACCAACGAGCTATTAACAAACGAAACTAAATCATTTTCCTATCTATCCGTTACAGGATATGTTATAGAACAAATAGTATAAAAAAATATTTACTGTACATTATTCTTACATTTGACCTTATTTGTTTATCTTTAATTGTTCATACTTTTTTCTTTTTCTTTATTTATTAGTCAGGGATTTTTATCTATATAGACATGTCAATCCCATCGTAGCTAAATACACAACATAAGATACAAATAACATAATAGTACTAAAAATACAGACAGCATATTAAGGTTACTTTTATACAACTAATAATTTATACATTGCTATTGCTATATTGGAAATTGGCAAGCTGAGGCATGTTTGTATAAAACCAACATCAAATTGATTTACATTGAATTGCTTAATAAATATTTCTCTTTTGTCTTGATTTTTGGAACATGCCATCAATATATGTACTACATCGTCTACCTTATCACAAGTACTACAATTGCTGATTCTGCTTTTCTTATTAGATGTTCATACTTTCTTGATGGGATGTGTCCTACTCTACTCCTAACAGCTAATGTTAAAATTTACTTAATTTACAGAAGGCAAACCATGGGATCTGAAGAGGCTGACATTGTATAGCCTTATACCAAATACCTTTGGTATTTGATATAATACTATATACTTATGTTATGTTCATACTTATGTTATCCATATAAATCGCTATATATTGCACAGGGAAAACAATTTTGTGTAATAGTTGTTGAGGTTAGGAAACCACCCAGAGAACAACGAAAAAATTTGGGCCGATCACCCAATTATCTGAAAAGTAAGATGATCCATGCATCCGATGGGCATGTAAAAAGTCGGTCCATCTACCATCCTGCATAGGACCAGCGCAATAAGATCCGGTCCAATAATGGAGGAAAAGTGCATTAAGGCAAGAAGGCAGTGGACTAACACAGGCTGATGATGATGATGATGATTCATAAATTGCAAATTATTGCTAATTCGTCATTCTGATGTATAAGACATGTAGTTGTTTAGTTTAATTAAAGTCTATACATTATTTATGCGCAAAAAAGTAACGTATATCGACACATTCTTCACAGACTTTCGCGTTAATCATGTTAGTGGATACATATGTATGTCTAAAAATGAATTAATCTTATGTTAAATTTTTCCGTCTGTCAGTGACATATTTCAAACAACTCCGTATCAAATATTCACAAATCTGACACTGTATTATTTGTGCTACCGAAAATTCGTTTTAGTTTCTGATTCTCTTTAAAACGTTTCAAGGAAGAGCGCGTTAATTACGGTTTTATAGGTCACATGCGATAATTACAAAAATACATATATTTCGAATTTTTTGCTACATCAACTTATTTTCTTTTATAAACACGTAACAGCAAAGTCAAAGTCAAAATCAAATATCCCTGTGTAAAAAAAGAAAGGAGAAAGGTTGCTTATTATTGCATAAAAAGGGTAGTAAAAATTTCCCCCCGAACAGGTTCTCGCTTTCTCGTAGCACCCATTGCTAACCTGTTCAGGGGCATGTATAAGTCGGTCCACCCACCAACCCGCATTGGACCGGCGTGGTGGGATACTGTCCGAAAACTCCCTAATGAATAGGGATGTATTAAGGGAGGCCTTTGTCCACCCGTGGACAATCACAGGCTAATGATGAATGAATTAATAGTTATAATCGTTTACTAGAATACAGTTATATACTGTTTGACAGCCAAATCAAATAAATAAAAAAAGCAATAAAAAGTATTCCTTGGAAGACGTAAAAGTAATATTCCCGACTTCAAAACGATATACATATGTCACGTTTTTGTGAAAGTAATTCCTAAAAATGTGAATGATATTTTGCGTGATCGGGTTTCTCTCTGCCGGAAATTAAATTTTCATGGGATGTCTTTTTATTTATTTCCGCGATGTGATGTGGATGTTTCGAAATAGTTCAGTTCTTAGATTTTGCAAAGAATGTGAATATAAATCATTTATAAAATCATTCATTTTGTCATATCCATACTTCCATACTATTATTATAAATGCGAAAGTCACTCTGTCTGTCTGTCCGTCTTTACTGTCTAAACCATTGAACCGCTTTTTAATAAAATTTGGTTCATAATTAGAATGGATTTCAAGAAAGTGGTCTAAAGGATTGAAATAGGGGATGAAAGTTTATATGGAAATTGTCTCCGTTGAACATAAGATAATGAAATGTAGTGTCTATTTACTCGAAACGAGCCATAGGTGGTTATTTTTGAGCATTTTTGAACTCTCAAACTGTACAGGGATGATGTTAGGAGTTGAAATAGGGATGAAAGTAAATATTGAAATTTGCCGTCGTCGGAGCAATAGCCATAAAACATGGTGTCTAATGCTAGGCACATACAATAAAAGAACCTCATTTATATTATGCTACACAACGTTTTTTAATACACATTTCTTCCGTTCCACGCGGACATTATAGATTGCGACAACTGTAGGTTGTCCGTCACTAGTCACTAATATTAATTAATTAGATAGTTCCTAATAAGATAGTTTCCCATATGATCCCTGTAAAAAGGATATCTACTAACTTCAACATTTTATATGATATAACATGTACGGCGAAGTTCCTTCTTATACATACATTGAAATTTGCTAGAACGCGTTAATAACCAACTACCTAGTCGGTTAAAGACGTGTTCTAAAAAGTGGCGTAGTTCTATTAACTGAAGATAAGAAAGAAAGAAGAAAGAAAGAAAGAAAGAAGATAATTGAATTGATTAAAACTTGATAAAACATTAAGTACCTTAATAATAATGTACTAGATTCCGACTACGACGGCCGATCTATATGAGAGATCAGCCAACTGTGCAAGAGATATTACAGTGCACAAGTACGCGCAAACACTCATTGTCCGAATAGAAACGTGGGACGGATATCCGACACGGCCGGAGAGAGATTAGTCACAGGACCTACTTTTTACATGCTCATCCGACGCATGGATCATACTTTACAGACAATCGGGTGATCAGCCCGTATTGTCCTAACCAACTAAGAAACAGCATTGAAAATTTGTTGAGTCCCGGTAGGGTTCAAACTCACGACCTCCGATTTCCAAAGCGCACCTTACCACTAGGCAAGGCAGTTATTTCGGTACCTTATTTGGCGCAAAAATATAAAATTTAGTAACCGAAGATTTTGTCAAAGTTGAAAGGTCGACGAGCTTGCCAGTCTATGTTCAATAACCTTTCTAACTATTACCGCTTTAACTTCGAACACGAGTAAAAAAAGTGCTACTCAGTAGTTCTTTGTCTATTCGCCTCACGGGCCTTGTATCTATTCGGGAGCGCCTCCAGAATATTCCAGAACTTTCCAGTTCTGGATCACGCGCCCCTTGAAAATTAAATTTTCATGCGCCACGCCGAACCGTTTCTTTGTGCCTGAATTATGCGATCCATCCAGACTTGTACTCTTTCTACATCCCTTTCAACTGTTCAAAATTTGACGGGCGTTATGAAACGATAGGCTATAGTCGGTTTTATATGCGCATTTAATTTATACTTGTAGATGTGGATATGAGGCAAATTAAAACAGGATTCTTGGTAAAAATAAATAATAGTCACAACAATTTCTGTGTTTATATTAGAGTGCCGTGAATGTTTTTTGGACCCCTAATGGATAGGGGTGTATAAGGGGACGTCAATATCCAGCATTGAAGTATTACAGGCTGATGATGATGAAAATGAATGTTTTTTGATGGTGCAAGTTAATCAATTTAACTAGTTAAATGATATTATTACATAAATACCGTGCATACAAAATTTAAATATCGGAACTTTTGTAAACTCCTGCCTGTTCCCTATTTCACAGTATCCTATATTTCTCTACCAATGATACTCTAAGTCGGAAAAGCGTTGCAGGCAATCGAATAAAAATCAGCTTTCGAAAAGCAGTTAATACAAAAATAACACTAAACAATGATGCCAACTTATCTGTTCAAATTTACATACATAAATAACGTTATTCATATTTAATAAAATTAATCTTTTATATACATATTTTGTTAAACATTCAAGTAAATAACTGTAGTTTTTACTTTTTTTTGGATTTTAATAACATAATTTTAGTAATTTCGACTGTTCTTACATCTTGATAATAATTAGGCAATAATTTCATGTTAATATTATAATATTGTTTCACTATTTTGGAACGTTGCCCGCTTTATGAATAGTTAGCTAGGATCCGAGCAAATGTACGCATTCAACATAATGATTTACCATTGACCATCCCTGGCTTTCTATGCGTGTACATATGTGGAAGAAATTTATCTGTTATTATAAGTTGCAATTACATATAAATAATGATAACAAAAACTATTATAACTTGAGTCGTTAATAAGTGGGGAGTGTCAACTGTATGTAATTTATATTAACTTACTTTTTACATTAAGCATTTACAGCAAAATAATTTAATTATCTCTTTGTCAGTTGGTGCTTTACATTCGAGTTTTGTTTTTTTTTTTTTGGTTTTTCCGTCAGAGGCTACACCACCTCAGGCAGACGTTTATTGTTCATTATCACATTGTATATATTTTGTTTACATTACTAAAGATTACTAAAGATACATTAGTTGGAATTTGCTAAAAAATAATAAATGTTTCTTCCACAACACAGTAAGTAACTGCTATAAAAATTTACAAGTAACAAAAAAGGTAATATGTACAAAGAACGCTAAAATGTATATTATAGTAACAGATTTTTTTTCCCGGCGTATCCTATGGACTATTGTTAATCAATTTAAGGTTAACATTCGAGAGTTGTCTATGTTTATTCTATATACAGAGTCATGGAGTCATAAATTCAAAAAGATATCTGTATTTCTTTTTAATGAAGCGCCAGGATTGGCATGTAAAAAGTCGGTCGACCTACCAACCCGCATTGGACCAGCGTGGTGGTCCAAAAACCCCCTAATGGAGAAGACGTGCAAAAGGGGAGGCCTATGTCCAACTGTGGGCTAATACAGGCTGAAGATGATGATGATACATATGTAGAGTCTCATTCACCCAGTTCTTACACAAGACACGGAATAATGCATAAAAGCGATTGTTTTTATAGTATGAGTCCATTGGTGTTATAATAATGTATACAAGTATTGAAAATATATTGAACACTGTACAAAATGTATATTAACGTAGCTTATGATAAGTATTTATGCGATCATTAATGGAATAACCACCAATACCTAGTTATGTTTTTATGTTGAACAATACCGTTTACAATTATCTTAATTTATCGCTTCGAAATACTATACAAAATTTCTTTCGACGTGATAACGTCTTATAAATTGGTTCAAAATAGGGAAGCACTCTCGATAACCGTGTCAAAGCGATGCTCACGTAACACTCTCCAATGGCAACCATAAGAGAAATTGAGAGGGACGCGTCTCTCTCTCGTGCGCAATTGGTCGCTTAAGTGAAAGAGAGACAGAGGGAAAGTGAAAGAGGGTTGATCCTTCTTTCTACTATGCGTATGAATATTCACATTACAATACCATCAAAAGTCGAAGTCACGTATAACATTCGCCCGTATACCGATTTTACAGGCAACCAATTTTTTTATTATTAAACATTGTCTTTGGAAGCTCAAGACTTAAGAATTTCAATTTAGAAAATGTATTTTATTCGGACATCTTTAAAATATGGTTAAACACTACCTTATAATAAGGCATGTATTAAACCAATGATCATCGCAGGGTTTTAAATAGATAAAACTTTGCTTTCTTTTGTTTAACTCCGTTACTAAATCCGCAGATGTTCTATTGTTTTACAAATACTCACGTACCTATTATTATGTCACAAAACAGAAGCAGTTTTAGAAATGACGTTCACAGTTTGTCTGACTGTCACCAGTTCCCGCGAGATAGCGACACAATGGCGGACACGTGATTGCATCTCGCGTTGGGGGAAAGCGGACGGTAGACAACAAGATTAATAATTGTTTATTGTTGTTCTAGCTTATGTTTAATTAATGGTTATTTTATAGTAACTTAGCGCAAATGCCTATAGCATAAAATTAGATTGATTAGGCTTATAACTGGTTTCTTTATAAAGTTTAAATTTTAGATAGTTTAAACTTAGTAGAAAATAAAGTTTATCCCAATTTTCAACTTGATATACATGACTAAACCATGCATTTTTTTGAAACTATTAAATTATATTTTTCTAAAACTTAAAAACGACAAGTTATGACTTTGATTACAGTTATTATTTATAATTGATAAACATTTTGTACTAAAAGTTTAAAATTCTCTCCTCAAATTTTAATGCTAACACAATGTCACATTTCGATATCACAGTCTTTACTTGTAACATCATACCTGCAAACGTTCATCTGGTACGTCAACATTATTATACACCGATAATTATAATCCTCGAATGTTTTAAAATAATCCTTTCAATCTTTCAACCTCATATTTCAATTCAAGCGAGTTCATGCTGTAATTTTACTCATTTCACCTTGCTAACGTGTCATCTGATATCCTATCGCTACATTGAATCCTCATCATCAACTGCAGCGAATAATAGATGTCAATATTATACACCATCATATTTTCATCAACAGTGAGCATTCATATGCGTCATTTACCATTTAACAAGTTAGTTTATAGGTCATGACAACGTCGTATTCTGAATACTTGGAATTATCAATCAATGATCATAATTATGAACATATTATAACATTAGTATTTAAAATATTACATACGTGAATATGATAAATATAGTTTATTACTAGGCTTCTTTATAAATAAGCAATTTTCCATTACTCGAAAATGTAATTGTATATATAAAAAATAATGTTATGTAATTATTGAATGTTAAGATAGCTTTGTAAATATTATGCTTATATATTCCTTATAATTTCTTATAATCATAAATATCCCTGAAATCGTTAAGAATGTAAAGTTTGGCTGTTTCTTAAAAGATGGAAGTGGTAGTTATTTGTACTTATATATGAGTGATTGATTGAATATTTTATTTACTTTAAAGTCTTATCTCTTAAAGAACTTGAAAATCCGTCGGTAATTTCAAAGTTTTTGGCTTTCCTACATAGGGATGGACAGCGGGTAGCGGCTTTGTTTCATACTATGTAGTGATATGATGATTTTTTCTCTTTCGATTTACAAAAGGTGTAGTGTTACATCAGGTGTTATACGTTATTGAATGTAAGGACTTTTTACAGAAGTTTGGAACACTTTCAACGGGGCCGACCCGTGACCAAGCCGTAATAATATACGCGATGAAATCCGTAAAAAGTCCTTTAATTTTATAATGTGTAGTATTCGCGTAAATAACAGAATTACGGAGGCGCCATATGGTATGGTTTCTTACGGAAAATGTGTATAATCATTTTGTATTGTTTACGCGTATGTACTCCGACCTATGCAAAATGAACTGGTTTTATCATTAGAGCCAGCAGTTGCATTATGCTTGGGTTTAAATTTGAATTTATTAATTATGGGGTCTCAAGCAGGTGCACCCAACCATTTTCTCTATTGAAATTTGGATGTTTCTAATTTCAATAGCATCACGGATCATCCTTGGTAGAAATCGGTGTTCTTAAGCGAGGATTTGTGGTCGATCATATCTGATGTAATGGTTTGGGTGATTTAAAGTATGGTCACACACTGCTGACTTGTTGGGTCTTTTATGTTTAATGTCAGCTATATGTTCCTTCACGCGGGTTCTTATTGCTCGCTTTGTTTGTCCAATATAAGAGAGGCCGCAGTCACAATCTAGCTTGTATACTCCTGGATCTTGTAGAGGAACATTGCACTTGACAGGTGGTAGGAATTGACCAATCTTCTTCAGCGGCTTGAAATAAGTTTTGATTAAAGCCCGCTCAAAGCGTAGCCAATCTTGTCATTTACGCCTCTCGGTTCGGTAGCTACCGTGGGCAAATCTTTATTTCAGAGAGCACGAGGGATCTGTGATGATGCACACCTGGCGGCTGAGTTACACCATGTTAAGCAAGTGCTGCGAGACAACAAGCTTGCTGCGCCACGGCAGCGTCACAGTGACCGAGTGAAGGCAGCCACAGTGGGGCGAGTACCTGCTGTTCTACCTTTTGTGTACTTTTATTTGTAAATGTTTATTTTATTCACACGGTTTTCTTGAGTTTTAAAACTAAGATAAGAGCTAAGACGCTGCTGAAGGTCTGAAAAATTTATTTATACCGCAATAAATTTGTAAAACTTACAGCTTAACCTAATAAAAAGTATATGAAAAAAACGAACATTAAACAACAAACAGCCTCTGTGGTCTAGATGTATTGACTATATTTGATAAATCATACGTTTCAACGTTGTTACTCCGTGAGATTCGAACCCACCACCTCTGGTTTCTAAAGCACACGTCCATATCACTAGGCTACGGAGGCAGTGATAACTAACACCACGTGCAATTTATTATAATTGAAGTGAAACGCTTGAATTTATTATCCCCATTGTTACGTATATTTAAATAGTGAAAGTGCGTAATGTTTTGACGGCACACATGTGATTGTGTACGTGTGTTCGTATGATATTCTTTGATTATGGAAGTAATAAATACGACAATGGGAAGTGTTGGGTTCTGTGTATATTCATTATATTTTTACATAATTTTTGACCGACTCGTATTGAATATATATAAATATAAACACATGTATAACCGTCGATAACAGTAGCTATACATATATTTATATATAAAATTAAGAAGGTGAACTGAAGCTTGTCTTTTTACTACGCAAAACTAAGTTACGAATTTAAAAAAATCTCCCATAAAGCTTATACCTAGTTTTATTCCGAATAAAATAATGGGTACAAATATAAAGGATCTGTATAAATAGGCATTAATATTGAACGTTCGACAGTCAAACTCAGTATCGCCTTTACAGTTATTGTAGCACGCTTATGCGTTCAAAGTGAATATAACTTGTTGCAAAAGCAAGAAGTATTGTAATTAAAAGGATATTTTGTACAATTCCGATTGTTAGCAAGATACTAGTTATAGAGTTATGTTAAGATGAAGGTACGAATGAGGTATTTATCGACTTGAATTGTCGCTATCTCAAAGTAAGTAAAGTCCTAAACAACGGCCTGAGGAATAATTGAAATGGGATCAATTGTCAATAAAGAATAATTACGATGCACGATTCTTCGACGACTTCACGCCTCGAATCACATTACGCTTAAACAAAAGATTACCAGACTCAATAGTCTAGACAGGAACCTAAACTGCATTAAGTTGGCCAAGTAGTAATGACCCCTTTTGAACTGTAAGTGCCAGACGGAGTGATGCCAGTGCCAAATGCCGCATAATCCTCGTATGCATTCTGCGAACGCATTGTGTATCAAACTGCCATTTGGACGTAGGCATAATGTAGCGTTTTATATGAAATTTTGGCGTTTATTGATGCTTTATTGTGATGGATAATTTTTATACACCGTCTACGTGAGAAGAAGACACAATGCTGTACGATTCGGTATGTGTATAAATTATAAATATGTTATGTGATATAGTCATTGGGATTTGCTAATTACCCTTTTATAGAAGGCCATCAGAGGCGGTAACACCGCGGTGTCCATTTCTGTTGTTCAATACATGTTCCGGTTGAAAGGGCACCGTAGCCAGCTTATCTACTGGGTAAACGAGACATAACATCCTATGTATCACGGCAGGCAGCGCGTTTGTGATTCCTCTAGAATTGCCGATGGCAATGGGCGTTGATGTGCACTTTCCATCAGGTGGCCCGTCTGCCTATATAGGCAAAGATAAATAAAAGCTTAAAAAACTAAAAAAACACGCTTTTATGGCAAACCGAACCTAAACTAAAAAATTTTTTAATAGCAAAGAATTTATATTACAGTAGCAGAAGGTGAAACAATCAATCATAATGAGTAACTTCACATTAAAATGATAATTAAGTTTAAGTTATAAAAAAACGGTGCTTGACATATTAAAGGTTACGGTCATTCTATTGCGAACTGTCTACGAAAGGAGAGTTAGGGGAATGTTGCGAAATGCACCCCACGCTTTTCCTCTGAATTAAATGATTTTGTTTGAAACAATTATTTATTTTCTAGTACTATTTATCAATTAATTTTTGCTGACATATGGAAATGTATTATAAACCGTCTCGTAATCTTTTCATCTCATTTATAGCTTTATTATTGCACGAGGTTTCTCCTGCCAAATTAGAGCAAAAAGAAACGAAAAATCCTTGTCGAATTATAGCATTCTCATCGCTCCTTGAGACGTATGCAAAGTTTCGAGTCGATCAGACGGTTCGAATACGGTGAAAATCGTGTTCAAAGATTTCGTTACATACATAGATACATCCCAAACTTATTGTGTGTTAAAAGAATGTGTATTAGGGGAGGCCTATGTCCAGCTGTGGGCTATAACAGGCTGATGATGATGATGATGAATATTAATATCGCATATTAACATTGCATGGGTAAATAATAAACACGTTATTGTTGTTATATTCGCATATGACTTCTATGATTCATGTCACATGTAATTTTACATACATAGACACACAGAAAACTAATGGAAGTACATTAATATGTTTGTCTTTATTTACCACCATCATGCACATGATTTAGACAAGTTATCGGTACATAGAAAAAAGAGAGAAATGAGAAAGAACGTCCATATGACTTTAAAAACTCTCTAAAATTTTTTTTTAATTACGTGACCTAGAAAAATGGGATCCAGAATTCACTAAGCTACTTTAATTTGCATATAGATTGAACAGGATATTACGAAAAATAATGTGAATTAAGTACTTTGTAAAAACTATAAAATCTCAATCACTCACTAATATTCGATATAAAATCAGCTCGAGCGAACGGCCACTATTTTGACAAGGTTATAGTAATTTATTAGTATGCTATAATCTTTTATAAATATATGCTTTTTATTACACTTTGTATCTTATTGTATCGGAATTCATTGCTAAAATATCACTAAGATATATAAAAATTCTTCAAAAAACATTTATATCTTATACCCGATACTATTACTCATAATGTCACGTTAACCCACATCTTTCTATAATAATACGTAGAGAGCTAAAACAAACAAAATTTTTAAGTTTAAAAATTGTGTTTATTTAGGTTTAAAACACTAATTTATTAAATAGCATATTTTAAATACTGTTATTAAAGATATCTCATTCTTAACTCAATTACGATGCCAATAATCGAAATATTTGAGCGTCATCCGTCGCGGCGAGAAATGCAATAGTAAAAACATACACGCACGGCCCGCTCGTACGAAACTCGGTCATCCGACGGTCGGCGGCGCAACTTAACTTACTTTAGTAATTATACAAATCGGGGAATCCTTTTGCCTTCAAAGATCGGCACTAGTATGGCTTCCCTGCACGCGTACAACCTACATAGAGCCGAGCCAGTGGGCCGTATCGCTATCGCGGTTTACCGGCGATATAGTGTTCGCGTTGAAAAAAGATGAAAACGTAGATAACTTTTTTAATTTAACAAATTACTGAGTTAAAGGTATTTTTAAGGATTTCATCACGTTTATTTGACAGTTTTTTAATAAAAATAATATCTAATAAAGTGTAGTATTTGGGTAATGAAAAAATTAAGAATTAATAAATTTTATTTATTATTGTTTTATTTGCTTTTTGATTATTTCGTCGTATTTTTTCTTTAATGTGTAATAATTAGCCGTTACAGAATATTTTAGAGACAAGGTCACGTCAGTTATTAAAAATATATACTTTACATAGTTATTTGAATACTTTTTGCTGGTAAACTATTGGTTAAACAACAATGTTAAAAAGTTACAATTATTAATGTCATTAGGAACAGCTATTTGCTGTGTTTTACTAAATCGATTAAATTTTAAAAAATCCATATATTCAGTTTAGATTAACAAGTAGATTGTTTAAATAATGCTCTTCTTAGATAGATTGTATTAGAAAGTGATATTATTATTAAATAGTATTGTTAAAGAATTTTCTCATCTGGCCGAGGGGAAATTTTTTAACAATAAATAAAATATTACGTATATACGAATAACAATACAATATACAATAATAGACAATAAATATATAGATACATCTCAGCCAGACGGAAGCCCCTCGGCAGGGGAGACCAAACGGCCGAAGGTTAGGTTGAAAGGGATAGGAACGAGGAGAGTGGAGGAGTGGTGTCCAGAAGCACCGCTTTTTGCATTTGAGCTAGAAGCGGTCCGTCACGGAGTCCCAGCCATCTCAGGTGTTGTGCGAGGCTCACTGGTATTAACCTGTTTGCGGAAACGACTATAGGGATTATTTCGGTCGGCATCCGACCTCACATGTCAGTCACCTCGTGAGCCAGATCCAGTAATTTCCTTTCTTTTCTGTTTCGGCTTTCACGAGGTTCTCGTCAAATGGGATCGTAACGTCTACCAAAAATACCCTTGACAGTGCCCGGTACATCAGCACAATATCAGGTTTGTTTCCCAGTATCGTTCTGTCCGTGATGATGGACCGGTCCCAATAAAGCCTGGCGCCATAATTTTCGAGCACGGCGTCCGGCGAGTACTTATAATACGGCAATCTCCGTTCCACGAGACCGTACTTCAGAGCGAGCTCTTGATGGAGTATCCTGGCTACTAGGTTGTGCCTGTGCAAATACTCAGTGTTAGAAAGAGCCGAACAACCGGAGATAACATGCCGTAGGGTCTCCCCAGGATGGCGACAGGCTCGACAAACGTCTGTGGTGCCATCCTTAAGGATGTATCTCCTGTAGTTGTTGGTCTTAATAACCTGATCTTGTATTGCACAGGCAAAACCCTCGGTTTTTCCGAAGAGATTACCAAAACGTAGCCAGTTTAATGAGGCGGTAGCGTCTACATGAGGCTCATGAAGAGCTTTGTAGAACCGCCCGTGGAGCTCTTTCCCTTTCCATACAGTCTCACGGTCGGAGATGCTCAGCACTGCTGGGTCTTACCACTGCTCGTTGGCTAAGGATAGAGGCGTAAGTCCTTTATCACCTCAATGACGCCCGCTAGAATGCATCATCCGATTTGGCCAGGAAGCATTACGGAGCGCACACTTCTACGATTATGCATAGCAAGGGCGATTAACCAAGCCCGGCTCCCATGCTTCCCATGGAAAGTACAACCTCATCACTGACGTTCTCGGTGTGCATTCTGTGTGACGTCAAAATGGTGCGGACTTTTCGGTTTGAGACCACCTGAGAATGCGAAAAGTATAAACGAGGATGGGCATAACTCAACCGTTATACGAGTGTTCTTATTTACGCCTGACAAAAGCTATTTAGCACTTTTTGCAGCAAGCGTCCAGAAAAATACTTCGCGAACTGATTGTTTTACACTGGCCTCGTCGATACCTCGTTTTCGTGACATGGCCACGACTAGCGGTATGTTTAGCTCGGAGAGGGAATCCTTAGTACATTAACTGGGAGTTCAAGGACCTTCCGTCGGTGTGGGTTACCCACCTCTTTCAACATGGATAATCGATCGGATTGCTAAAATCACAAGTAATCTTTAATAATTCCATTAGATGAGAGCGATTGGGGTGAATAACTTGAGATCATCCATGTAAAAAAGTGCGTCACCTTTGTCCCTCTTCGTCCGAAGCTGAAATCTCCACCGAAGCCTCCAGCAGTGTGCTTAGAGGACTCAAGGAGAGGAAAACCATATTGGGCTGAAACAATCACCCTGGAAGATCCCTACGATCCTTATTCTGTCGTCCGAGTGTCATCCGCTCGCCTAGATAACAAAGATGTCGTACCATTGCCGCTGACATTGCCGAGGAAGTTTCTTACGAACTATCAATCTTGTATAGTCAGTATCCTCGCTAGCAAGATGAGTACCGAGTCGAACGCCTTGTAATTTATCCAGGCGGCGGAGAGGTCCGAGGTTACGTTTGACTATTGCCTGATACGCGTCTATAAGGAGTGGTTTCTGGTACCACGACATGCTCGACACCCATTCTGAACCGTGACATTATCCGATTATTCTTAAATTTCGATAATTTCGTGCTCAGAATGGATGAAAGTGTCTTATAGATGGTAGTTAGACACGTGATGGGCGGTACTAGTGGGTCAATGGTTAACTTTCTTTAGGAACCAAGTGAGTGACCCTGTAAAGGCTCGGGAGCGACTTCGGTCGATAGCATCCTGGAACTGTCGGGCAAGTAAAGTGTGGCCGCCATGTGAGTAATCCTTGCCAGTAGTGATGCAGCTCGTCTAGTCGCGGTCTTTCCAGTTCGGGCTTTCAGGACTGCGTGCTACGTCGTCGTGTATGATGATGGATTCATGGTGCAATGGCTTCACATTCACAGCCACGACTTCTGTCCAAGCAGCTCCGTTGTGAGAACGGGCTCTGACCTATGGCTGGCCAAAACGCGACCGTTTCTGCCTTGTTCGTCTTTGGACGGCTTATTGTGTTTGTCGTCGCTCCAAGATTGGAACCTCTTGATCACTCCGAAAAGACGATTCTGATTAAACCGCTTTGACCTCTCGGTATATCGCCGAATTGCTTTTCTCAAGCTGCGATTCTTTGCTCAGGTCATGATGTGCTCCGCCAGCCTTTTAGCCATGTCTGGCTGGAACAGATTAAAATTAGTCCCACCAAGCGCCATATGACGGTTCGCACGATCCTGGTCGTCTGTTCCTAGACCTGAAGCAGAGGCCTGCTGATTAGAACCTTAGCTTGGATACGGTCTTCTATCCTTTTTCTCCACTCTGGTGTATCATTTAAATGTCTGCACAAAGTGGCACACCCAGTTTCCAGGCATCCGTGTTTTCATTAATGTTGGCATCCTCAGAAACCACTACGCTCCCTGCGGCAGTCTCATCAGATGGTGCTGGAATGACCTCCCGTTGTAGTCGTTCGAGTTCAGTATCATCAAATGGCTCTAGCCGAGCAAAAAAGCGATGCATCCTTACCCGATACGCAAAACCTCCGCTTTCTCCTCCTTTCGCCCTAAAATACGCTCGCAATGCGTTCCGATTCATTTGCACATTCCAACGCATGCGACGCGCTACACCAGTGGCGGGAGTCGGTTGCGGAGCCCTGGAGGGCCCTGCCAACTCCAAGCCAGTTGGTGGGGATAATTGGTGTGAGTCATTATAAGATGGTGGTGTACCTCGCTTAGCGCTGGCGGAAGGCATGTTGGAGCGTCTAGCGCCTGTCCTAGACGCGCCTCGACGGCACAAAGGCAGCGGCTCTGAGCTCTCTTCGTATTCAATCATTATAAAAAAATATCGAAAATTGTGGGCGTCTATTAAGGATTAGAATTTGCATTAAGTTTAAATTAACCTCTTTAAATAAACACAATGACAAAATACAATACACTGAAGAAAACTGTAACCAATATAAAGCAAAGTATAAATAATTTTTAAACAAACAAAGATTTTGGACGGCTATAAACTTAAAAAAACTTAATAAACCTTATTATAATAATAGTAACAAAACTTCTTATTCTAATGTAAAAACACTCTTGATATAAAACTGTTATGGAATATGTTCTTATGTTGTTTATTTATTTTTCGATCTTTCTTGAGTTTTCCTTTATTTTTCCATGTGTATAATCGCCGCGAGTAGGTATAAAGTAATTTTCCAATATATCTTAAATAAATCTTTCTTATTGTCATGAATTTCCAATTTTCGGTTAACATTATGTATATTACTAACTGAAAAGAATCCTAAACGTCGGGATTAAATATATTTAAGTAACGCGAAAAATCCGTAAATTAGTGGATTTTATATGTATAATAATCGCTAAATAAAGAAATAATTACAAATTATTTTGCTTGACATTCTAAATTTGTTTGACACTGTCATACAGCTATTATTTGTAGAATTTTGTATATTTTCACTGCAATTACACTTTTTGCACACACTTTCCTTTTCAATTGTATTTTATACGATATGCTATCTTTTAAACTAAAACTTTGCCTTATATTCCTTAGTTATGTATTTCCTTTCGAATTTTTACGTTGACAGCTTTGTATAGAGCTTACTGTTGAGCCGCCATTTTTATTATTATAATTATTATAATCTTTATTTCAAATTAAAAATATATACATAACCTTATATATACCATAACATTTTAATAATAATAAGGCCTTATACTTTAATAAAAAACATATCCGTTAACGTAAACAAATATTAAACTAGCTAATAGTATATAGTTATACAGATTTTTGTAAGAATATATTAAATAACTTGAAGATGATGTAATGTTTACATCATTAAATTGTATTATATTAAATCATTGGTGCCATAAAAACCGTCAAATTGTTTTGCGATCCTTTGGTTTCTTGGCATATTAAGTAAAAAATTCATTTTTATGTGCTCATCTTGACCTTAATCGATTGAAATTGTAATTACCTCTATCTGATTTTTATTCGGACAGCTTTATTTTATTTTTAAGAGAAGAAAGTTATATAACATTTCTGTGTTATCAATTTTTTGAAGCTTCAAATAGACACAATCTTCGCATTTTTTGTTAATTTTTAACGATAAAGTTTCGTTTATTACATAACACTAGATGAAGATTAACTGCTAAAGATTTTTTGTTTGTCACTTAACAAGTCCCACGAAAAGATTTTCGGCACAAAATAAGTCATCATTTCCACCAAACCAGATACTAATTAGAAGAAAGGAGTTGTGTTATCTTTAACAATTCAGAACAGACGACTAGCTTTATAAGACACATGATATGCGCACGCACAAAGAGTGAGCAAGCACAGATTATTAAATGGTTCAATCAAAATGGCGCCAAAACTTGGCATTAGGCAAATTCGCTGACGCCTCCGACCAATCACTTAGTCTATGGATAATCTGGTGATGTAAGACATTGCGGTCCATGAATAAGATTTAACTGGATTAGCAACCCTTACAAATTGCCTGCATCCGGATCCCGTACGTAGGGCACGAGCCGATGTCATAAAGATAACTCGGCCGCCATGTTGGCAACGCGGCTGTCATAAAATCGGGGAGACGAAAAAAATTGCACATTATACATGCCAGTGTGAAATGCGGACGGAGAATATTTTAGGTCTTCCCTTATTATAACATTTTCTTTGTGAAATATTTTATCTATGAATTCTGTGATAATAAGCTTTCAGCTTACAAAGCAAAATTCATGCTTGAATTATTTTATAGTACTATTATAATTGTAATAATTATAAACGATAATTGTGATTGAGAGATAGCTTTTTACGTAATATATGTAAATACTGATTAATATTCGATAGAAATACTACCAAATTAGCTACTTCTGTCACAAAACAGTAGTATGTAATCATTACAAAATTACACTTTAGAGGGCAATGCAGCTAGTGCAATTACAAGGTAAAAGAGACGTAATCTTGTTGTGAATCTTATTGTGAATGGACCTGTGACAATAAATTTCATTTAAATTGGGCGAGGCGTATCTATTCAACAGCCTGCTTGTTTTGTCAATCTATAAAAAGAATAAAATCGGTAACTTAATTTACTGATACACATTTATAAGATTTAATTACATCTAAAAAACTAATCAATGTTGTGAGGATTTGAAAATAAATAAACCGGTTTTTAAAATATCTGCTATGGTATCAGATATTAATTGGTCATTATTTTAATCAAAACATTTTTGTACTTATTTAATCAAAATCTGCCTAAGATTAGAACGCTGGCGTAGGTTTGTTCGCAATTCTGCTAAAACGTTACGTCATAAACAGAAGCATGTTAACATAAAGGGGATAGACGATTTAAAACACAAAAAATGCACTTAAAATTTAATATTTCTCTTGAAATATCTCAGAAGCTTTGGCCTGACTAATGCATATAAGTAACACTAAAGTTCTTCTGGAATTTTTTACGTATTAACTGCTTAGTATCAGATCAGAAACCGCACCCGTAAAACCAATTGTCCGTATAACAGACATACGCAATTAACGATTTAATCATAAACAGTACAAAGGCGGCAAAGGACAGTATCGCAAGGCACGTATGAGGCTTTAAAAGGGCGCAAAATGCCGTCGAGGGGCGCCCAGTGCCCTCTCGTTGCAGGGATGCCATTGTGCGGGGCCCTTAATGCCCCTTGTTATGAGCATTATGCCTATTACGGCGTGGGCGGATCGGGGAGGAAATTTTCATATGCTCAATTTTCCCCAAGCGTCAATGGTTCAGTTGAATTTAGAACGGTCTAATTAACTAAATTGTTATTTATTATTTTTACCGCTAGATTTACCAACCCAGTCAATTTGACTGGTTTTAGTAGAAATTTACGATTGAAAAAACGAAGCTGGTATATCTAGTGTTAATATTATACGCGTTTTAAGTTGCTGGTCAATGTTTATCATTCTAATTATTCTTTCATAAACATATATGTCTATAAATATAGTTAAAAAATGTCTGAAGAATTAGTTTCTGTCCATCCGACATTACGGTTTACACTATTATACTAATTTTGAAAAAAAAATAATACATATGCATAATAGATTACAAGGAAGGACAAGAACAGGCTGCAGACTTAAGGTGATAAAGTGGTTGAAAGAGTAATAATTGAAAAAAAAGATAAAATTTTGTGTTTATGTACTTGACAGGACAAGGTATAAGGCAAATAGTGATTGTTTTGGCAATTTTGTGATTTCAAACTGTGCTGGGGTGTACTAGGTTGGCTGTGTGTACTAGGCTGGTTAAGATGGGCGATTAAACTCGCTATGGAAATTTATCGTAGATAAGATAAGGCCATGTAACTTTTTGGCTAATTTTTGTAACATGCAATTAATACACGTCAATTATACTACACAGTAAATATGACTACACCTCGTTATTACACAAGGATGAAGTCCTGGTGGTTTAGAAATCAGTAACCTATAATGAATAACGTGCATAGGAAAATGAGAGATAATTTCCCTAAACGAGTAAAGCACCCAGACAAAACCTTCCAACAAGCTAGTAAAAGACTTAGTGTATCTCTACAAAAACTTAAAGACCAACCAGCCGGGCAGATAATGGGTGGCGTTTAACGAGCTTACGAAAACAGCTCGCAGTCATCAAGTGGCCAAGAGCACCCGCCGAGTGCCATAAAAACTTGGACTGACGTCCCGATACACTCTATCGACCTCGGGCCGAGCGCGCGAAATCGATACCGCCACGTTCGACTGTCACTTTACGCTTATTAATCTGTTGTCTTCTTTTATTTTTAATGCAACAATAAAGGGCAGCTTTTCTGGCCAGTGTTTTATGCGGATTTTATTTTTAAGCGTTTTTTTATTAAAAATTTTATTTCCTAAACTGTTATCTTCGTTCATTTTTAATGCAACATTAAATGGCTGCTTTTAAGGCCAGTGTATTATGCGAATTTTAATTTTAAATATTTTTTTATTTAAAATTTACGATACGACGAAATAGAATAATAAAAAATAATGCTTAAAATTTTATTTCAATATAAAAAAAATGTTTTCTTGGACAGACATCGTTCACAATAAGTAGTGTCCAACAATTCTTAAAGCAAATTTTGTTGTTGATATTAAACAACGCTAAATTGAGAGATAACGCGAGAAGATAATTTCAATAGCACAAACATGATAAGCAGATATAAATAAAAATACATTATGTTTAATTATACTAAGTGCAAACGAGTTCACCGTATTTTATTTAATGTAAAACAATGAAAATTATTTAAAATTTTGTTATAATCGATGCATCAAGTTGATAACAAATTGATTTTATTCGTATTTTTCTCTATTGTTCAGTTTTATCACGAGTTATCTTGTTTATTCTAAACTATTTAACGCAGTAACTATGATGACCTTCGAAACAGAACGCTGCAGTATTGCACACAACTGCTTTAAAATATAAACTCTAATTACACAGTCATCATCATCATCAGCCTGTAATAGTCCACTGCTAGACATAGGACTCCCCTAATACACCCCTATCCATTAGGGGGTTTTGGACCGTATCCCACCACGCTGGTCAAATGCGGGTTGGTGGGTGGGCCATCTTTTCACATGCCCATCCGACGCATCAATCATCTTTTTTTTCAGACAATTGGGTAATCGGCCTAAACTGCCCTAATCAACGAGAAAACAAAAATAAAAATTTGTCGAGTCCCGCAGGATTTGAACCCACGACCTCCGGTTTCTAAAGCACACGCCCACACTACGGAGGCAGTTACAAAAGAATCACCTTATTTGTTACAATATCTATACTACCTATTATGATGAACATTTTCTTTCAAAATTGTTAAACACTATATTAACTTAAATCACAATAACAAAGGCTTCACTTATGTATAAGTAAATTAAATTAATGAGCCTGTTAACGATCAAATTCTTTTCAGGACCAATCGACGTAAGCGTACTACTAAGCTGGTCCGTAAAAAGAACTTTTCCCATATATTTTATTGTAAGACAAACGAGAGTATTCGAACATAGTGAAAACTTTTTGAAAAAATGCTATAACTTGAAGTGTTACCGTTTATTTCGTAGTTGTTTCAATGTTAATACAATATATAGTTTTAAAAGTTAATTTTATTTACACAAAAAATATTAATCTGTTTTGTTAGGTTAACATTTCGTATATATCAAATAAATTAAGCAATATATAACTTTTTCCTATTGACTTCAATACAGATATTAGGTAAATAAATAAAAATACTGTTGTTATAGCACATATCAGAAATACAGACAACGCTGATGTGAAATTAAAAAATAGACTGCACAAGTGTATATTTAAAATTATATATTTCTTAGTACTAACAGCATCAGCAGTAGTTCGACACGCCTAAGTTTTAGTAGATACAAAAACACTTTACATAAAATACATGAGTAGCATTAGAACATGTAAATCGACATAACAATAAAATAAATAATAATTAATAGTTTATTCGTATTCCCTAATAATTTACATTCCATTATTACAGTTGTTACTAATGTTAGTTAGTTGCTAATTGTATTTTGTGTCTTATGTTTAAAATAATTTGGAAAAAATAAACATAGTATAAAAACAGCAACATAACCTACAAACGATAACAACAATACAGTTTTAAACGGAGGAAGCACTCAAGCCGTTCTGTATGGATTGCGTTTATCATTACAGCCGCTTAATTGCGGGGAAACCGTCAATGGGGAGAACAAGATGGCTGCCACAGCCACAACACAGATGACTTCAAATATTCAATTGTTATTTTTATCTACGATCATCTCGTTCAAATATAAGGTTAAAATCGATAAATTACAATGATTACAAGATTCGAACGTCAAGTTCAGCCCTACGCGGTGGTATTTTTAATCAGATGAATATGGATGGCATTTGACTTACTTCTAAATAAATTTAAATATTTTGTAAGTCAAGGGTACAAAAATACAATATCAATGATTTCACGCTCTGATATATGTACGCTGCTTTAGGCAGTTTAAAACAGTTAAAAGTTCTTCGTTATTATCTATGTAAGGGTTGCTTTACAAATAAAAATTGTAGTCGTTTAATTAAAAAAAAATACTTTATGGACAAGAGACATTTGACTTCGATTCTTAGTGTAATTACAGTAATGGTGCATTTAAATAAATATACGGAATTTTTTATAGCTCCAAATTTTAAAGGTTTTCAGATACAAGAATAATGATACATTCTTAAGTCTTAACTTTTGCAAGAAAAGTATCGAGATCTAAAAATTTTATCATCTGTACTGATATTTTTTATTAAAATATTTTTTAAACATTATAAAAGAAAAGATTTCTTTATTTTATTTTTTGAATAGTCTCCGAAATTACTAATAATCTATCTTCAAAAGGTTGCCACTCATTAAATAGATTTTTTAAGTTACTATTTTCTAAAGTAACTTAAAAAAAATTAAAAAAGCATTTGTAAATATTGTAAATTAATCTAAATTGGCTTAGCAACGTTGTGTGGGACGCCATGCGGCAAGATGGAGTGACGACATTCGCAGAGAGGCCGGTGTGGGCTGAATGAGAATAGCCGAAGATAAGTAGCGTGCATTAGGAAAGGCTTACGTCCAGCACTGGACTGACGCTGGCTGATAATGATGATGAACTAAATTGATTAAAAATCCAGAAAAAAGGATAGGATTTTGTTCGTCAACAAGCGACACCCCGTGTTTATAAACAAATTTTAAAATTTTCACTTTATTACTTAAAACGGTCAGATTTTCTTTTCAGTGCTAATTAAATTATTGATAATTGACGAATATATGATATATGATACATGATTGTTCACGAAAGACGCTGAATTTTATGATCAAAAACAGCGGTTAAATGATAAATATTACATATTGTGTATGTAATATTTATCATTTAAACCGCTGTTCCTAATTTTTATACTAAGCCATTACGACAAATTACAGACGAGGCGACCTCGACACACCGTCTCCATTTCATTTCACCCCTAAACTTACAAAACGCTCAACCTTATACATAAAACCGCGTGCGATCAGTCTGTTTAAACGTATTTTGTTGGTAAAAGTAGCGTAGTAGAGCAGTAGTAAGTAGAACTTAAAGTAGAGTAGAAACATCAAATTTTAGGGTTTTCTCGGAGAAGACTTTAAATTTTGATGTTTTTTATGATGTTACTGACCAATAATAATATGCAGTTTAATAATGTAAAATACCCTTTATTTATATATGCAGAACTACTACTAAATACATTATTTTTTCGTATATATTATGCACCAATTATTTTTTACTTTGTCTTTAGAAATAGAGTGGCTAAAGTTCCATACAGAAACGTATAAACACGTTTCAATGAAAAGAAATTAAAAGAAGTATATAACAAAAAAAACCCTAATGGATAGGGGTGTATTAGGGGAGGCATATGTCCAGCAGTGGACTATCACAGGCTGATGATGATGACGATATAACAAATACCAATATATGTGATAAAAGTAAGAAGAAGGAATGTTAAAACGTATTCTAAAAGACAATTCAGGCCGATACGATGGGAGGACAATGACTTTTTGTTGTACTAAAGCATCGTCCACACAAAACGGGAACGCATTTTTCCTTTTCACAGGGTATACTGCAATTAAAAGGACGGATTCCTTAAGCTGCTGTTCAAAGCTATTCATGAAATATCAGCATACATATGTAGGTATATATATAAAAATTCATTGAAGTCCGTTCTGACCTTGTGTAATTTTATCTAAACCGTAGTAGGCTACAAACGTAGTTCAGTGTTTATAGATTTATTGTCAATAGATAAATAGCAAAAAAAATAGCATAACAATATGTCTAACTGTAATGTTACGAACATAAAAACATAATAAATAGCACGTTACAAACATAAACATAATATAGTTATAAACATAAATCATATAATAATAATATGATAATAATGTCAATGTTTAGACATTCATTATGCAGTTTTGCTATTTATATTTATATTCATTGATATTTAGGCTGTTTGAAAACAATCATTGAAATTTCTGTCTGTCCATGTAGCTGAATGTTATATATGATAAAAAATGATAAAACTTGTAGATTCCTGTTCATTTATCATAGTAGGTAATTAAGTTGGTAAAATTAGTTATTCTTCTAAAAAAAATACATAATGGTAAGGTACCGTTGCTTTTTATAAAATTATTGGATCATGCTCTCAGCATCTGATATTCTTATTAATATGGAAGAGAAAAGCTGGTATTATTGATATATCTGGTAAAATAGTACAAGCCATTTTCTGTGTCAATGATGCATGAACCTAGCAAATTTCTAATAGAAAATGATATACGTACATTGCACCTATAAGACCCATTTTGTACACAGTACTTTCAAAGGCTAAATAGTAAGTAATAAGTAAAAAAAATAAGTTTTAACGTACACGCGTTTCTCTACTTCCTGTATAGAGAGGAAGTCATACAATAGTAGGGTCCATAAATTCTTAAAAAGGGCATTAGCAGTCATTCAGAAATTTATAGCTCCGTTGCTTTCGAAATAATGTCTATTCGACTTCTGAACTGCTGACACCAGGATCAGCGAAATTTACGAGCATGTTTGGTTTCACAAAAGCCTCCACGAGAATCACATCCCATACAAGAAATATGTTTCTGAGATTTTTCGTATTATGTACAGCGTGTATTGATGGCTAATGTAGCAATAAAATACATCAAGCATCAGTAAGCTGTTAGAGAAAGTAAACAAAAAAAACATATATGAATGGATCGATTGTACGCAATTATCCGTGAAAAATATAAGTAAACATATGAATGCAAGAATCCTTGAAGAGATATTTTTTCATACTTATTTTATTATAAATTGTATTGGTTTTTATATGCCATGCTTACATAAATTTTATATTCTATGTCTTGTTCGACAGTTCCAAATTATACTTTTCAAAGTTAAAAAACTGCCACTAACCTCTGTACCAAAAGTACAAGATTGAAATGTACAGACAAAAAAGTATACCTTCGATCTTAATAAATATGCATTAAAAGTTACCAGAATTAAAAAAAAAAACAAATCATTAATTTTTCTAAACGCATTCGTTTCCCAGTGTTGTTACGCACAGACGATTTAAAATACTTGGGACTTATTGAATTACCTATATAAACCCTTACTAGCAACCAATGTTGTGAGGTAATCTTCGCCACGCTGAAGGGTAAATCACGTGGCTGACCAAGGTTAGGCTTAACAGGATTACCATATGGACGTGCGCAGTGCTCGACTGCAACCATTCTTTATTATATTTATAGATTTAATTATTCAACATGCCGCATACATTGCGCCCTTGGGTTTAAGGTAAAAGTTTCATACAGTTTTAGACGTCCAATTAAGGTAAAAATACACGAGAGCAAATGAACTGTATACGTAAAAATATTTGATTTAATCGCATTATTTCATTACATTAAAGTTTTTTTTTCCCCTTTAAACAAGAGAAAATATGCAAATTAAAAATAAAGCAAAGATAAAACAAAACCTTATCGATATTCACTAGTTCTAGACTAAATCTAAATATTATTTATAGTTTAAATTGATTATTTAATTATTGTATTAAAGCGTTACTATTCATCTATTTAAGCGTGAAGCCATTTTATTTAAACGTTTATTTAACTTTATAATCGATAAAAAGAGATAGGAGGAATCTAAACTCACCAAGTGGAAAACAAATAAGCACCATTAAGGAAACTCGTACGAGAGAAATTTATCATAACAACAATTCGTCACACTGGCTTTAGGAACATCCATTTGGGAGTCAAAACTTATAATGCCTCCGCTCCAGTACTTGGCGCCCGCACCGATATAACTTCTAACGCAACCTGAAAAACACCTGAACTGGTCACTACGTCGACTTTACACTTATTTCCTTTTATTAGTAAATTTAAAATTGACAAATAAAAACCGCGAAATAACGCACAGCTTTGATGTCGCCCGTTCGAACTGAAGCGACTAAAGGATCGACTATAACTCTTCGAAAGTGGGCCGAAGTTTTTAACGCAATGACACAATTCGGCAGTCGCTTCTCGCTCTAGTGTTTTTTGTTCAGTGTCAAAGGTGAATTATTAAGAATACAAAAAGGAACTCACTATGCCATTAACATAACCGGTGTACGTCACATGTGACGCGCAATTATCATCACTCAATGTTATCAGTGTACAATACTTGAACGCACCTGAACGGGAAACGCGGGAACATCATCTGTCAAAATCGCCGACGCCCCGGTTTGCCGCCAAAACATACCACCGAACCGAACGCACGTTAGTCTCATTGTTTTCACGCGGGCACTGTACGCGTTTTTTTTCTCAATCAACAATTTTGACGAACGGGTTTATTTAATAGCAAAAAAAATACTTTTTTTTTTTGAGCCTACTCCTATTGCGAACGGCGTACATATAAGTATTTACGACAGAGTTTATCGCGTCGTGTCGGGGAGGCGCGTAGGTGTCGACCAACGCGCGAAAAGTTGTAGGGCTGACTGGTGGCCGGTCGCGTCGTCGCTGAGCATTTTTCTATTCCGCTGGATGCTTTTTCTCCACTCTTGTACGCGATCATATGTTGAGCGAGTCGCGGGCCGCTATTTTTAAAAATCACAAAATCCTGTGCTCTATCGGCGGATATATTGTCTGTGACATTGGTTTTTTGACGCGAGCGTCGGCTCGATTTGTTTTGACGTTTTGGGGTTAGGGACGCTTTAATATTACGTTTGAAACTATTTGTACATTGTGTTGGTTCTTTGACGGCTCACGAAATACATCACGGATTAGAATTCGTCGTGGCTATTGTTTAACAGATATCCGAGTTCGGACTTTGACGCTAAACTGTTTGCATTTGGTAAATTAATGAATTTATTATACAATATTAAACAACTTGTTATGTCTAAGGCTTAATATTCAATAACTTTTGTAATAATAACGTTTTTCTAAAGGTCAATAAAATATATAATACGGCCAACTACGTAATTAATAGTAACGTTAACTTAATCATTTTAAATAGTTTACTTACTACATTCTCGTTTAACCTTTTGATAATAATTAATTGTTCTTTCCAGTAATCAAAGTAAATAAGTTCATCATTATCTGATAATGTTGTAATTTTAAGCAATTTTTTGATAAGAAATTTTTATCTAACATATTAACGTTTTTAATGATTTTATCTACATATAATTGAAGTTATATAATAAATCGGGGTTTCATACAAATACAAGAGATAACATAGAGCCTGGATCATAGCATCGGTTAGATAACTTAAGTTTTAACGAGAACAGCGACAAGAACACTGGGGAAGTTAAATTAATTATGAATGCTACATTTAAAGGCTTTCGAAAGGCTTCCGTTGCATTCGCTTTTGTAATGAAAACATTGTACGAAGATTTTAGTTGTTTAATTTGTTATTTTTAGTGGGTAGAATGGTGTTTTATGGTTTTACAGTAATCCTCTTTTATTAAAATATTGTATATTAAATGCTTTTAACTTTATTTAAAAATATGTATAATTATTGTACACATAAAATTCACTTTTTTACGGATTTTACGCGTTATTTATAAATATTTATGTCCGAGGTTTTTATTCTTTCCAGCTCATTCATGATCACGGGCAGATTATGATGGGATATATCTGTATCTCAATGTGTTTGGAATAATCCTATGTTAACAATATCATTATGGTAACATGATATTTTAAATGCTATCTATTTGAAATTATATACATTATTTTTCACGTTATACTTTCTGTTGCATACGCGAATACTAAATGGTAAATAATTATTTTTTTTGGTTTACGTCATCGTATTCCGATGAAAATTCAAGTTTTTCCTGAAGGAAAATATTTTTTTACTACATCTATATCATTGTAAATTGTATTTTTAAGGCATGTACTTCATAGTAACGTTTTTGGTACAGGAATAGTACTGAGCTCTATGTCTATCGTTTTACGAGTATTGTCTAATGGAGCCGGCCCCTTTGAACTGTACAGGCGGAAGCGATATTGGAAGTCATCGTGTAAAACAAATGAAATTCTGTGTAAAGAATAAAGTGAAATACTGTTTAAGCAGTTTGTATAAACTGGTTTTTAGGAACCCTAACATGTTAGTGCACTATACCTTGGCCAGAAATCTGCGGGTTTTGGAATCAAAACTGATAATGATCACGTGATGTTCCAATCAGCTGAATATTTTTGTTAAAGATGTTTGAGATGATTTAGATGATGAATGTTTACAAATACTCCGGATGTCATGTGGTTGAACAAGTCGGTCAAACCACCAACCCGCATTGGACCAGCGTGGTGGATCCAATGCGGTGCAAAAACCACCTAATGGAGAAGGCGGGCATTAGAGGAGGCTTATGTCCACTATGTATTGGACTAACACAGACGAATGATTATGATGATGATGATGATCATGTGGTTTAGAAACAGTTCCACAAATATTAGTAAGCCACATACGTCACTTACTTAATGTAGGCTAAATGAAAATAGTACACTAAGACTTGTATATGATTTGTTGTCTTGATTGTATTTGTAGACGTATCGTTTAAGGCTTAAACCCTAAAATAATTAAAGTAGATTTAAGACCATGTATAATATTCATAATTACAATACGATCTTCTTTCTGTGCAACAGTTTTTTTATTATTAAAACTATAAAAAACTTGAAATATCCTCTAGGTGTGCAACTATTTCGATCCCGCAATCATGGGCCTGTGAGCCCGTTACAATGTCATGTTCCCTTCTAATATAATGTTGCATGAAAGAATGCGTATACATAAAAATCTTGTAATAACTGAGCGATTTATGTTCCGAAGGTTCGAAATTCTATTTTATAATAGCTAGAATTGTTATTTATTTTATTTACGCGATTATTATACACATCGAATCCCATTAATTTACGGATTTTTCGCGTGAGTTTCATATATTGGTTTGACCAAAAGTACTTACCAATGTCGAAAATTTTAAATAAAACCTCAGACGGTTATTCCATAAACAATGAGATACAGACATATACCAACTTAGACTGCCCGTGATTACGGATGCTAGAAAGAGTCCGAAACTTCGGGAATAAATATATATAACAAATGCGAAAAATCCGTAAACTAGTACATTCGATAGCTATTAATTGTGTTCAGAAATAGCCTTTGAATTTATTTCAATTGTTTCTGTAGTGTATAATAATATTGTTTTAATTTAAAATATTGTAGTTAAAATTTAAATAACATATATATTTTAATACTACTCACAGTGCCATCTAGAGGCGATAAATTAAAGTTCATAGTACTACGTAAATCTAAGCTAACAGAAGCATCTACAAAGTGTATTGTTGGACTAACAAAAGATGTCTCTGAATCTTTTCAAATATTTTAATTGTATTAAGTTACAATTCTATACGTCATTGAATAAAACGACATTACAAAGATGTTATAATTGCTAGACTCTCAACTTATACCCTGTGTCGTAAGAAATTCATCATCATCATAATCATCAGCCTGTGAAAGTCCAATGCTGGACGTGGCCTCCCCTTCTCCATTAGGGGGTTTTTGGACCGTATACCACCACGTCGGTCCAATGCGGGTTGCTGGGTGGACCGACTTTTTACATGCCCATCCGACGCATGGATCATCTTTATTTTTCCGACAATTGGGTGATCGGCCCAATTGCCCTAACCAACTAGGAAACAACAATGAAAATTTGTTGAGTCCCCGCAGGATTCGAACCCCGGACCTCCGGTTTCTATAGCCTCTATATATGTTCAGATCTTTTAAGCCACGCAACGGAGTTTAAAACAGTTTTCTTAATACATAAAGCGATTAATATGAAAGTTTTATATGTATTATATATACTGATATATAAATATACTGAAACATTAATAATTAATTAAATGGGTTATCCAATGCGATGTCATAAACAAACACATTTTTGTGCTTCCAATGTAATTGCTGGGCTAGCCTTACGAGATCTCAATAATGAACTACAGTAATATACACCTTAATAAGATCTTCCAAAATGTACATGTCTATCTCCTCAAGAGATAGCCCACAATAAATATTTGCCTTTTATTTAAATATTTATTTATCAATTTTATATTTACTACAGAATAAGACAAAAATGAACGCAATATACAAAGACATTTTGTAATCTAGACGGGAAGCGATCGTGAAGTTATCCCACTCGTCCTGAAAAAGGCTCCCTATAGGTCCGAAACTAGTTGGCACCAATAGCGATATCACGAGAGTGTAGCTAAGAGACTAAGAGTGTAGTGTAATAGTACTATATTTTTAATTTGTAATATATTTAGTTTCAGCGTTGGACCTGTGTGAAACCGGGGTTGGTTACTTAATGCTAATGATTGTGGTTTATTATTGATGGTTGCGTGAGCGCGTGGTCATTCAAGTTTCGTCAGCCAATTTTAATTGGACCAACAAGCTCGAGTGAGGGCGATCATATTTAACGACCAGAATCGAGGATGCGGTTCAAAGGGCCATGGGCGCAATCCGGCTAGGACAACGTGCTTATTAAGCCTGATTAGAAATGAGAAAAAAAGAAGGATAAATACCTTGTCTGATGGCGGCACAGCTGCAGGCGTCTTCGTTGATACAGTTTGGGTTTGCGGTAAACGTAAAACTATTAGAACGCAGCGTTGGCCATTCGCGTCGCGTGACTTTACGAAATATGATGTGCTGCGTAGGAACTCCGGAAGGCAGTTCACATTTACCCTCCTTCTTCATGAGGTAAGGAAAAATAAAAGGAAAAAAGAGGGTAAGCAAAAAGAAGCGGCATAATAATGACGATTATTGCTTAACCAAATGCGCGCGAACAATTGATTAATTATTCAAACTATATCAGTTGCAATAAAAATATTAAGTATTACAAATTAATGATTTTCTAATCAGTTTACCTTTGTATATAAATGTTGTTTCTTGCATGTAAAAAGTCGGTCCACTTACCTACCCACATTAGACCAGCATGGTGGGATACGGTCCAATTAAATGAAAAGGGCCTGCATTAGGGGAGGCCAATGACAAGCAGTGGACTAACACAGGCCGATGATGATGATGATGATATTGTTTCTTAGTTTCACTAAAACTTATGATCAGCTAAACTGTTAGGCGAATTTCGGTCTTTAATTACTTAATGAAAGACCAGAGATTGTTTAAAAGGTGAATAAATATAATTTTGTTATTCCCTTGATGTGTCCCCCGTCGTTCAGAGATCAAATTGAATGTTAGTTTAACAGAATTTTTTATCCTTCTAACTACATTTTAAACACTAATAATAATATAATTATTAAACATAATGTAATTTGTGGGTAATTTTTAAACACAACTGGCAGAAAATTATTTGACATTAAGTCCACCATTTGTGCTAAAAGAATAAAATAAATTCCATTTAACTGAAACGATAAGATGAGGAGACGTCACGTGTGAAAGGGCAACAGATACCAGGACATCATAAACTGCAAGGATCAACTAAAGTTTTTGTTATTTTCGTATTTTGAGTCTTATGTCGTTAGAGTTATATTTCAAACTTCATTGTTCCTTAGATGTTCTTAATCTTTCAATGTTCAAAGGTCAATGTCACAAAAGATTGTATTGACTTGTAGCTTTATTTAACATTTTATTACGTGCAAACAGTCCCGTCTTCGAAGCAACAATGATAAAAATATTTATATCATGTGTTATCGATTTATTGCCATTTTGCGGTCAAAAAAATCCAAATAGACTATTTTTTTGTAGGTTCAATATAAATTACAAAAATATTTATTAAATTATTCTACATATCAAATCCACTAACATTTACGGAATTTTTAGTTATATATATTTATTCCCGACGTTTCGGATTTTTCCATCATCCATGATCACGGGCAGACTAAGTAAGTGGATTTAATATACAAAAATATTTGTTCGACGTTATACATTATTCTATCTGTTATATACACATTACCACTTAAAGTGTTGAGTAAAAAAAGTGGATATTAAAAATATTTCACATATCCATTTCGTCAAGTTATCATGGGGTCGGCTTCTAATCCATCCAGATTTACCTGAATAACAGTATTTACTGATTATATTAAATCTAAATGAAAAAAACAAGAAATTCTTTTAGCTTTTAAACATTAATCCTACATCACTACATAATATAATACAAAGTCGCTACAAAGTCGATATCGTACAAAAAGGTTGTTCTCAAATGTTAAAATGTGGATTGACACATTTTGGCAAAGAAAACGAATGCTTTTTAGCGTATCGTAAATAAAATAAGTCAAAATAACTTCAAAACATTTTATAAAAATTTTTGTACCTCTCAGTTAAAAAAAAACTTTAATTTTTTTTTTTATATTCGTAGCGGCAATAAAGAAAAAATCATGCATAACTACAATCTTATTGAAACCTCGTCAAGGTACACTCAAGCATGAATAACACATTAAAAATCATTGTAATTTCACTTACTCCCGTGTACTCTTGAAATATAACCGAAGCTGAAATGTAACTCAAACCGTAATTTAATTATTAAACCTATTTTAATCGTCCATATAAAAGATTATTATTAACCTAACATTAAACCCACTAAAAAAGAGTAAATTTAGTCTCAATTAGCAGAAAATTAAAAAATATGTTTCTTTTTAATTATTATGGCGACCCACTCTAGCAGTAAATCGAAAACGGTGTCAGCGTTACAGACCACGTGTTTCAGGCATCGCAAATACCAGGGCGCCAGAAGCCCCGAGCGGTCGAATACGCTTGTTCGTGTGTGTCAATCACAATGGCCTTAGGGGTGGGTATTGCTTTCATACGGGTGTGACTGAAAAGCTTTCAATGAATGTGCTGATATAAAATCTCTTGCCCTTCTCACTTCGACGTGGCTGACAGAGAAAGCAAATAAAGACGGTTGCAGTTTCACATTTTGTTTATGAATTTATCTTTGTGTATGTCTATTTGCATGAGTGTGTTTAACTTCTGAGTGTGGAACTGAAGTGACGTCACAGGGCAGGTACAGCCGATGTGCGAGAAGCGATTATGTTAAGTATAAGTGATATCGTTATGAATACTGAATCTAACAGCGTCAGAAAATTATACAGATAATAAAGCAACTGTTATTTGTAAGCAAATTACAGTTGCTTTATTATCTGTTTTTGGAATAAGAAAATTATTTAAGACTGATTTGTATTTTGAACACGGAATATTTTGTATGTAGTTACAAAAATATAGTAGTGCGGTGGTAGTTACCAAAAACATGAGCAACCCCATTGTTTACACGACCTTCATTCAGTAGATTTTTATTCTTTTTAAACACCTCTCCTCATTTATTGTCACAAGACAATGTAACTTTCTGTCAGTGTTTAAACATAACTGCAATATGATTAATCTCAGTGACCTTACTTAGGACCTCGAGTACTCCTCGCCTTATTTTAAAAATATGAATCTAAATAAAAAATTATAAAAATCTTTATATTTCAAAATAGAATTCGATATAAAAAGAAATAAAATGTATATTAAATAAGGAAGAAAACACATTTCTTTTGCTACGAGCAAAGGACACGTGTTCGAACGGCAAATGTACCAGGACATCATAAATGGAGAGAACTCACACATGTGACGTAGCGATATATGATTTACGTCATATCAGACGCATGCTTTCTCTTTCACTCCAACCAGAAGTCACAAATAGGCCGTGCCCACAAATCGTGCGTAACAAAAAACGGACATAATTGGACTAATGAATATTTATCATATGTATAAAAATAACAAAATCAATGGCACCAAGTTTTAAAAGCTATTTGAAATATGTTTAATAATTGATGAAGTAAGGAAAACAAAAAATCCTTCCTTATATTTAATTTATTTTATTTTTCCCTGCGCGTTGGTGGTTTATTTTATTTGATCTTTCTGATTTTTTGATAAGTGCCGTGGCTAAAACACGCGGTTTTCACTTTACTATATACGGTTCGAAGGGCGTTGAAGTTAAAGAAATTTGAAGTGGAAGCATAAAATGTAAACAAAGCAAGAATCAAAATAAAAATGTGCACATTTAGGGCCGATAGAAGCACACGGAAACGAAAACTTTTTTAATTGAGCTTTCGCTCAAAAGCTTTAGACGTTTCACGTAAATTCTAAATAACTTCTGATCTCCTGGTAGGTTACTTTTACCAACACGTGAGACTACTAGCCCAGGAAATTAAAAAAGAACATTTTTTTTGCTGAACGAACGAAACGAACATAGCTTACTGCTTCCATTTTTGTATTTTTTATAGATAACATGATATTTCAATTATTACGATAAACTATTTGCCAGTAACGCGATAGATATGTCTTAAGAATTAGAAATGTTACTTGAAAGTACAAAAATGAGTAATGTTTTATAATGGATAAGAGAGCTAGATAGAACATTAGAAGATGGTGTTTGTGGCCAGATTTTGACCAAGGCAGCAGATTTAGGAAGAGTTATAAAAGCTCAATCGATGTCTATGCCCATAATAATACGTGTTACGTCAGACCAAAAATATTTTCAACACGAAAAATAACGGTCAAATTAGTATTTCACTTCAGTTAATTATGTTTTCTTCCGTCTTTTTATAAAGAAAATTGAGCTTTAAAAAAAAGTGCAGTAAAAGATTTGATTTTATAAAGAAAATATTATTCTAGTATTTTTCTTTTTAACTGCTTTAACCATTAACATTTGCAATGTATATTTGTTTTTGTTTGTACTGTTTGTGGCCAGAACGTCAGTCAAAATAAAGGGCATTTAATGTACCCTTCACTAGACTCACACATTCATACATTCAACCCGTTTTAATGAAAAGCAAAAGCCACGTGTTTTTGACACCGCATCTACCAGGAGTTCATAAATGAGGATAGCAAAAATTTGCTCGATGAGTAAAGCCAAAAGCTGTTTCATTCACGAAGTATACTGCGTTAGTAATAAATTTTATATTAATAATTGTGTTTAATATTTTTAATTGATAATGTTGTATTTCTAAAGAAATGTCCTATTTAGTTTTTAACAAAGTAAACTATTTGAAACAGAAAAATAAAATTTTGGTTACAAAATAAATAACATCGTAAATATCAATTAAGTAGATATATATTTAAATATATTGATAAAAGTTTTATACACGCCTATATACACACTGTATTAGCGTATGCTAAAGTTAAAATTTCATGTCATTACTAAAAAAATATTTTATTACCATTAGCCCTACCTAATCTACCTTGTTCTCTTTTCACTAATTTTATTCTAAAACTGGCATATAATAATTTTTGTACAAATTTGAAAAAGTGAAAAAAGTTCGGAACAATTGTTATGGTGCTTAACCAATTCAACGTTAACTACGGTGTATATAAACTTGTGTCAATGCATAATAAAGATTTCTATTAACCTTTGTTAATGAAACCAACAAGTATTTTTACTTGATTTTTAATAGAGGTCCTATCTGAAACTTTCAATAGTCTCATACTAATACTCTCTTATAGTTTAAAAGGATATTTAAACTATAAGAAAATAGGGTTACGTGACTGCAATTGTTTATTCATTTATAAAAGTAGACATGAATTTGTATACTACACACCTGTAAAAAATTTCGTAACTTTTATTAACTGTCAAATGTAGCACAATCTATAACTACCAACCCTAACTCTAAATTAAAAACAAAACTAACTTTTATTTTTATATATACATACTTAAATGATTAAAACAATCTTATATCATCCATAAATTTGTAACGAACGTTATGAAAGGCCGGTGCACGTGTACTGAGCGTTGAAACACCAGGACAACAGATAAGCAGAGAGTTACACAGCCAATATAAAGTGACACACAGTCACACACAGAGACAAAACAGTGGTTAATCACAAGCGCACGATGAGTTTATTGATCCAGCTTTCCTTTTCACTGTGATACCAACGTTATACTGTATGATTGCCTGGTAGATATTTCTCGTCGACACGTGAGGTTAGCCTGTTGGATACAAGAATAATTTTCACACATTTATAAATTCCTCTTTGTTCTTAAAATTATCGAGTTGATTATGGTTCAACATCATCATCATCATCAGCCTGTGATAGTCCACTGCTGGACATGGGCCTCCCCTAATACACCCCTATCCATTAGGGGGTTTTTGGACGGTATCCCACCACGCTGGTCCAATGCGGGTTGGTGGGTGGACCGACTATTGACATGCCCATCCGACGTATGGATCATCTTACTTTTTAGACAATTGGGTGATCGGCACAAATTGCCCTAACCAACTAGGAAACAACAATATAAATTTGTTGAGTCCCCGCAGGATTCGAACCCACGACCTCCGGTTTCTAAAGCACACGCCCATACCACTAGGCTACGGAGGCAGATTAATTGTTTAAAATATTATATTTCTTCTTTGCACTGCATACATAATATAGCTAACGTAAAAGTATAACTAAAACAAAGGCAATATTTTACTTAGAGGTGGTACGTCCCCTTATACAGGCGGCCGTCTGGGTCGGTACCACTGTGGTGTCTATTTCTACTGCCAATCAGTAGTGCGAAAACACTACTGTGTTCCGGTTTGAAGGGCGACGTAGCCAGCATATTTACAGGGTAAACGAGACGTAACATCCTATTTCCTACGTAGTCGGCGTATTGGTATCAATGAATTATGTATTTTGCATGCTTACCTTTATAAAGAACTAGCTGATCCTGCAAACTTTATTGCAAATATATAATTATATTGAGCCCCTTAGAAACTGTTCGCGATTTCGGAATAAACCCTACATACCTAATAAAGTACTATTTTAACCGAGAACTTTCGCATGTATGTAAGTAGTTGATTTTGTTAGAATACATAACGTACACTGCAATCATTTGGATACATTGTTTTAAATCAAATTTTAATTTAACGATTTCTACTTATATTTATTTAGGGACCTCTTTAAATTATCTTTAAAGTTCAAGTTTTCCATTTTGCTAAAAATCAGTTTTGTTGCAACACCTCCTTACTAGTTAACATAAAAAAATATTCTAATAAAATTTGTTATTAATTAATGTCCGACCGAACTGTCGGTTTCGGTTTCAGCCGAGTTTCGCCAAAATCAAGTTTCGGCGCAGTTTCGGTTATGGCCAAATTTGGCGAAACTTTTGCCGAAGCCGAAACTGGTTTTAGAAGTGTTTTCAATTTTAAAATAGTCGCGAAAGTTAAATGTATCATTGCTACAATCGAACTCAGATCAGTCGCTTTTAGTTCAGACAAACATTCCAAATTTGACAAAAGAAATTGATGATTCTTCTAGAAAGACGAGGAGGAACAAATAGTAGTGAGAACAAAATATACTCCTTGAAACCAAAAATAAATACAAATAATACTGGAAAGTGTAGCTCAGATATTTGTTGTGTTAATAAAAATCTTCTAGTCTCTTTACTTTTTTCTAAATATAGTCATTTGTTTGCTATGCGTGGCGAAATGTTCTTGAAAAATGAGACCTTGTCATTAAAAACCACTGTTATAAAAAGTTAACAACGCAAGAGATTTATTAATATATATTAAAGAATTACCATCTGATACCTAATCCAAGAAACGAGCATTTCATATAGAGGTACTCAACGCATATTGACACAAATTTTGAATATGAGAAAAGTCTCCGCAAGATGGGTGCCGAGAATCAGAAACAAAATCGACTTCGAAGATATCTTTGGACAAGTTTTAAGAAGATTCTAAAAACTTTAAATCTAGTTTTGTGGCAGTGGACGAAACACGGGTTTATCCCGAAGGATCTTCATGCGTGGCGTGGTATATGGCCTGGCCGGGTATGGCCACAATATTTTGGGACTCGAAGTGATATTGTTGTTTGATTACCTAGGGCATGGAACCATTATTACAGATTATGCAGCTTTAATACTGAGGTTGAGAAATGCCGTCAATGATAAAAAGAGTCAAAATTTGAACGGGCGAGCTGTTTCATCTTAACAACGTACCGGCACATAGGTTGGCATTAGCGATGGCCACCGTTCAGCATGCTAGCGTACAATTGAGCATCCACCTCCACCAGATCTGGTGCTAGCTATTTTCATCTTCTCTCCAAATTAATACAACTTAAGAGGAAACATGTGTAAAACTATATATAACAAGTAAAAACGATGCCGTGGTGACCTTTTGCAGGACCAAGACAATCCATTCTTTAAAGGAATTGAAGCATTGGAAACTTGGAACGCTGGACTTAGTGTGAGATTATGTAGAAAATAAATAATTAATCTACTGTCATAGTCATTATATTCTATCTCATTTTACTTTTAATCCCCCTCGAACTACAAATACAAACCAAAGTATTAATTAGTAAGATTTCAAAATACCAATACTTAGTCTTTAATGCAACAGTCACAATTATTAATTTATTTATTAATAACTCATATTGCTATAAAATAAGAAATTTAATTGAAAAAAAAATTATATATTTTTATATTTTGTTACATAAAACATTATTATTGACTGAAATAAACTATTACCACACGTTTAATATACTGTCTCCATTCCATGACTAAAATAAAGCAAAATAATAGATAAAAGTCCATATTTTAGTATTTTAAAATTTTTATACTTGAACACGTGAGTTTCGGTTTCGGTTTCGGCCAAAACTGAAGTCCGGCGAACTTCGGTTTCGGTTTCGGCCGGAAAAACAGTTTCGGTCGGACCTATTATTAATAAATAAGTTTTTCTTGCTACTGGATACGTGCGGTGTGGATGGATGGATCACGTGTTATTGCGACAAATGTACTAGGATTTCATACAGAGTAAACGTTTGTTCGCTTGCAGTAAAAAACAAAAGTAGAAACAATATTACCGGTTGAAAGTTGAAAGTTTAAAACAATTTTAATATAATAATTTAAGTAGAAAAAACTCAATTTGTTACCCTTATTTATCTAAAATTATGCAATTATATTTCTATTAAATAAGTCTATATGAAATGCATATTTTTTCATATAAAAGTGCAAATGAAACAACTGCTTAATGAATGGACATTTTTAACGTACTACCTTATTCATGATCTTCTGGTACGCGTGATGGCCAAAAACACGGGCGTATGCTTGTCAATTCATTTTGTTTTGTGAATTTCTGTATTTTAAGTACAGAGAGAATGATCAAGAACGTACAAACGTAACGAACAAAGAAACAAAAAATGCATAAAGAACGATCACGTATGTATTTTCTAAAAAAAGAGGTTCGTTTTAGTTTTAGGACTAAAATCTAAGTTTTTTTAAATGTTAAAACTTTTATTTACTGACAAATTAATTTATCAACAATTTTTTTTTTGCCTCGGATGTTATGCTTCCAGACTCTTGTCTTTGATAAGCTTCACCTTCAGATCAACAAAGAGTTCGCGGGAAGCTCCCGTCCCGACGAACTAGGTGGCCAACATTTTTTGCTAAAATTGAGGGCCACACGTACAGAAGGGACGTGGGTTAGGCATTTGTTTATGTCTCCTAACGATCGTTTTACGAATCGGCACGTCGACGGTCTGGCAACTGTATTAATCGGTTGATGGGGCGGTAATAACGCGGTTTGTGTGTTTCGCTGTGCTCGTAAGCGAGGGCGAACTACAGGTGAGTGTGTGCTATCCTTACTTGTGTGGTGTGCAGGGTCTGATGAAGTGAAATTACATAAAAAATGACAAAAAGATCATTTATTAAAAGATACAAAGCATCCCTATACGGTTCATTCTTACAGTAAAATTTCTAGTTTTACCAACAAGTCATCATCATTTAAAAACAAACCGTTTGATTTTTCCTTTCATGTTCAGTTTGTTGTTTTTCAATCGGTGAATCATAAAATATGGTATTTATTATTTAGTTATCTTCATATATTATTAAATATGATTTGATTTTAATCTCGTATCAATCAACTTCTAAAATTAATAGCATTTAATACTTAATTCAACATTAAATTCCACCCGCTTGTCGCCCGTCGGAATATATTAAACTATCCGCATTTTGTTCAGCAATTAGCGAGTTATTCTTTTTTTGGGTTATTTTAACTAAAAAGTTTCATTTAGACTCTATTTCTGTAAATTTCATATTTTATTCTACTGGAATCTCCTTAAATGTTATTTTTCTCAAGCTACATAACAATTTACTTCATAAATTTTTGTTCTCCTGGTATTTTCACGTCCAGTACACGTGTGCTGTTTGTACTGATGAGTCTAATGTATATAAGATATAACAGTGAAAGAGATGGCACTATGTAGGCATCTCACTCGCATGCACATATTGTGTTAAATCTAAAGTTAGGGGCATCTTTTTCTGTTGCAAATTTATTGTTACAGAAAGTGATATACAAATTTTGTTGATGCATAAATTGAAATTAAATGATTAGTATAGGTATTTGAAAAAATATATAATACATATTAGTTATTGTTTACAGCTCAGGAGTTTTGAAAAGATAAGGCGTTGTTAATCATCCTTACTAAGGTTTGAATGGATACATATTAAATGAATACGTACATGTTGTCTGTCACTTGCATCTGTCAACAAAATATGTGTTTAAGAGTCTGGGGTTGGGACCACCGCGGCGCCTAAATCTGCCGCAAAGCAGTAGTGTGAAAACACTGCTGTGTTCCGGTTTGAAGGGCACCGTAACAAGCGTATTTACTGTGTAAACTAGACTTAGCACCCTATGTCTCACGGTACGCAGCGTGTTGCAGCACTAGTATCTGTGGTCTATGGGCGTCAGTGACAACTTCCCATCAAGTGGCCCAACTGCTAGTCTGCCTGCGCAGGCAAAAAAATCGTTATTTTGTATTATATTCTGATTTATATTGTAAACTATTTACCCTACAAAAATATACTTATCGTTTATGGTATTATTAAACCATTTGTAACATTGTATTATTATATTACTTATATATGTATTAAATTTACTTATTTCTAATTAAATTGTTTATTTTCATTCGATGTAAAATATGGTTAACCATAGTTTAAGTCTAATTTAAGTCTATAAACATTACTAATACATAACTAGGCATTTCGGAAATTTATTTGTAATTTATATGTATTAATAAAATCAATTGCCAATATTATTTTGGCATTTGGAATTTAAACATAAAGAATGAATAAGGTTGCTAATATGATATTAATACAAAAGTGGAGCATCTTTGAGGGAAACAAGGCCGAAGGCATTTCTTTTTCATAGGATTATTTCTGGTCGTTAATAATACTTATTTAGGATATAAATAGAAGAATTGTGAAAAGCCCGGTTTAAAAACGGTGGCCAAAATATATTTATATTATATTTTTATACATAATTTTTTTCACACATAAATTAAATAAATAATAAACATCATACATAAATTAAATAAACAAAAAAAAGATATTATTTTTACGTAACAAAGCGGGAACTGGAAGAAACACGTGCTGAGACTTGCAGTGTACCAGGACACCATAAACAGAATTCGTTCATCAAATATTTAGTAATTGTGTATGAACGCCTTGTCTAAGACAAATTTTAATAACAATAAATAGGAAAAATATAATAAAGTAGGATTAAATTAGTCACTGATTAATTACGAAATAAATTATTCGTTTATTAGCCATTCGTTAATAATAAACTGGTCGTTTCTGGATACAGTTAAGTTATTTTGTATAATCTTCTTTACATAAATATAATAATCTTCTTTACAATTAATTACCATTTATTTATTATTGATATAAAAATACTACTTGATAAACTTGCCTCCCATAATGTTTGGTTACATTCCACATAGTTAAAAAGTTAACTTGAACGATTATGGTTTTCTAATGCAATGTTTAACGTAAGTTCTGATATGAAGTAGTATAACTTATAATAAATGTTTTCAAGAGAAACGTGATTTGTTTAGAAAGCTTCAAAGCCCAAGCTATATAGAACTTGATTTTGCCTATTCAAACACAGGTAGGGTGTTTGAAAGAGAGAGCCGAAGGGTAACCTGCTCACATGTAAAACTCCTATTGCTCACTCTTTTGAGATCTGATATCCTAGTATATTGCTTTGACTGACATGTGACAGATGACATCATAAAATGATGTTCTCACAATAAATCCATCCATAGTAACAATAACCTCCCAGATAATTGAATGCCCTTTGTAGAATTATTGGTTATTGGTCAAATAAGGCACCAATTTTACTTTTAAAAGAAGATTGTTTAACACCCTGCTAAATATTTTTACTTTACACAGGAATAAAATAATAACAATGTAAAAATAAGAATTATATTATTATATTATATTACAGCAGGACATATATAGGAGCGTATAATTTATATATCTACTGAAAAACATTGCCTAGCGCCATCTAGTAAAACTATGGTAAGGCCACGGAACAATATTCTCTGATAGAAATAACGATGCTGCAACTTACATTAGTTCATCTAGAAGATAGAAAAGATGGGGTTAATTTATAAACTCATATTTGTGCCCGTGCAAAGAACTTTGCATTTATAAATAATAATAAAAATATTATACCTATAATATTAAGCATGTGTTATACATATAAATCTTCTGAAAGATTTTATTATGCACAGGGATATAGGAACAGAGAAATTTTTTGCTATGTAGTGATTAAGTACTTTACATTGCATGAAATTGTAGGCTGTCTATTTTATGATATAAAATCTTCTTAGTATTTATTCTACTAACAATGCTGTAAAATCATTGAATATTCCGATTGCAGTTTTATATAAAAAAAATATGACATCTAAACGCTAATGATTAAATTCTTTGTCTAAATCTACATTCAAATAAATCTTAGTCAATGAATAACGAAATGCTTAGTTAATTCTATAATAAAAAATATGTGAGATGCTGCTATCGTCCAATTTTGCGAGAAACGGAAGAAACACGTGTTGGTCCTTGCCATGTACCAGGCAACCATAAAGAGAAAGCGTATACATATTGTGTTTATCTGGACGCACAATTGCACACGTAGTCATTGTCTGTGTTACCTATAAAATTGAATGTGTGCGTCCATGAAGAGTATATCATATCTATTTTGGTATTGTGCATATTTTTAATATAAACGGGCATCGTATTATTACATTATATTTAGTACTTTCGCTGTAAAAACAACTAAACGTAGGAATACAGGAGCATTTTGTTTTCGGTAAATAACTGCTTTGCCTAATAGTAGATAGTGATTCAACGATTATCAAAAGAATTTTCTTCACTGCTTAAACGTTTTCACCAGTTGTTGACGTGCTTGGGCGTCCAGAGCGAGGCTAGTCCCTAACGTCTTCCGGCCATCTTAAAAGTTTGTACCACTTGTAAACATTTTTAACTTAGAACAGTTCCACAGTATACCACTGTCATAACTTGAAGTGTTTTAGATTACTTAATTTATTTTTACACAAAATTTGATGCAAACACTTTGATTCATATTTTAGACAGTAAAATCACCAAGATGCAAAGACTAGTGACCTTACGTCTATCATAACCAAACAAAAATGCTATACGCTCGAAACTTGGTACAGAAGTTTTAAAAATCTATAATCGACAAATTGCCCACGAAAATTTTAAAGTCACGTACAGTTTGAACACACGTCGTTCTTGTTTATGGCTCAAGGGATATATAAAAATCTAATATTTTTTATGTCGGAAAATCTTATTGAACAAAACACCCTCTTAAATGGAATGCTTTAAAAATAATTGACCAATCGATATAGATCTGTATAGATTGACCTTCTATTTTGCGATACAATTTGTTAGTCGTAACTCTTGACACTTCTGATATCCTAGTATCTTACTCTGGCAGGCACGTGGTCTAGTAATCTCCGTAGTTGTCATAATTGCGCCTTATTGACCTGCTTGTACTGATAACAAATAACATAAAGGATAATAAATAATAATGTTATATTACCGGCATAAAATACTTACAATAAAAGCGGCTGCGAATAATTAAAACGAATAATCGATTTTGTTTGACAATGTGACTAAATACCGCCTCCGTGGTCTAGCGGCATTGGTCCTTGCTTTATAAACCAGAAGTCGTTCGTGGGTTTGAATCCCGCGGGGAAATAACTTTGTGTTATCGTCGTTTTCTGGTTAGTTCGGACAACTTGGGCCGATCACCCAATTGTCTGAAAAGTAAGATGATCCATGCGTCGAATGGGCATGTAACATCTGTAATGACAATTTTGTTTTTGTTTTGTACTGTTTGTGGCTAGTACGCCGAAACGATACTTCCTAAAGACCAAGTAAGAATATATACTTTTTTAAAATATATTTATGAAAATATATTTTAAAGCCTTCTTGTTCACTTTATTATAACACAAGAGTAGAGAAGTAGCACAAATAGGTATTTTCTTACAAATTTGAAAAAAAGAAAAAAGTTAATATAAATAACTTTTAACTAAATTTACTGTAAAGACGGTTTAGTTTAACTCATGTCAGTATATACTAAATATTTCTCTTCACCTTTTATTAATTTACCCAGCCCATTTTACACATCTCCGTCCCTTAAATTTTCTCTTTTGTTTTACAAAAGGCCCTGTCGATAAAAATAGCAGCGTAAAAAGTCACAAGTCCATCGTAAGAAATGGGATGTTACGTCTCTTTTACCTTGAACTTACTATAGCTAAAGGGCTTATTAAACTATAAGACAGTGTTGGGAAGTTTACCGCGAATGCCTATTCCATGAATGTCTAACGACCGGGGTGGTATGAGACCGGTGCACGTGTACTGAGCGTCAAACCACCAGGACAACATATATGTAGAGAGTAAAACGGTGGCAGTGTCACGAGTGACACATCGTAGCAGTACTACACAAGTGTAAGTTTATTGATCGAGCTTTGCTCCTTACTGTAACACACGTTATACTGTATAACATCTGTTTTCCTGGTAGATATCTCTGTGCGATAAAAATTACAAAAATAATATTTTCACACATTTATGACTCTTCACTTTTACAATTATTTGGGTTGATTAATGGTTAAAAATTTCAAATTTCTTTAATTCGCACAGCATACATACTCGTAGTATATAGCTTATGTAAAAATATAACCGAAAAAAAGGACTTTATATTATTTTACTCAGAGGTGGTAGGTCCTATTTATTTAGGCAGCCGTCTGGCTCGGTACCACTGTGGTGCCTATTTCTGCCGCCAAGCAGTATTGTGGAAACACTAGTGTATTCCGGTTTGAAGAACATAACATACTAGGTACATAGGATATACGTATATCATGCTTCAAATTCTATGGGAAAACAAATTTGTTTTAAGTCATTGTTTTCATGTTGGTTAGGACAATATTGGTCAATCATCCGACTAACTGAAAAAAATATAAGCGTTTGAAGCCGGTTCCGGTCTTCAAGACCATCCTTGGAAGTCGTCGTCGGACTTCAGATGTAAGTCGCTCTGCGTCAGATGTTCATTTAAATAATGAAGAATTAAAGGCCAATCTCAAGATGAGAAATAGCAAGAAAAAACAAAAAATAATAAGTATGACGCTTTTGTTGCAAAACCTATCCGTTACCATAAAAAATAATGTAATAGTAATTTAATTTGTAATTCATTGTTTCCTTCACCACTTTGATGCAGCGCTGGTGTACACGTGTTATTGCGACAAATGTACTAGGATATCATACAGAGCAAACGTTTGTTCGTTTTGCAGTGAAAAAGATGAAAGGTGTACCAATGGATCCACAACTGACTAGGAAAATGTCAATCGTACAAATCTAAACAATATACGAGGTTGGAATTTTTAAGTTAAAAAACAATTCTAAAATAATTAATTAAGTAACGCAAAAACTCAATTTGTTACTGTTCATTATCTAAAACTATGCAATTATAGCTTTATTAAATAAATCTGTGCATTTTATTTTCATATGAAGTTATACGTGCGAATGAAACAGCTGCTGATGGATGGTTTTTTTTAACGTACTAGGTTATTCATGAACTAACTCTACGCGAGGCGTAAAAAACACGTGGCGTTTGCTTGTCAATTCATTTGGTATAGTGAATTCCTTCACTATTGAATTCCATATGCTAAGTACAGAAAGAATGGTCAGAGGACATAGAAACAAAAAATGCAAAAATTAAATAATCATGGAAGCTTATAGGATTATTATTAACTAAAGTGTTTTAACGTAAATATGATATATATTTATGTAAACCATCATATTTGTTGATATAACTGCAGAATGGGTTTAACTGCGAAACTACCCAAAATGTATCCAGCAGATTTGATCTAGATAAGCTTTCATTTGACAACAAAAAAAAGTCCTGGATGGAAGATAATATCAGGGCTTTCGTTAGAAAGGCCCATGTCTAGCAGTAGACTGATAAAAGCTGATATTGACGATGTATTAACCCTTGACACGACGTCACGTTTCACAAAAGAGAACTAATTAAATATTATATTATTTTATTTTATTTTATTAAAACTTTATGCACAAGTAAGTACAAAGGCGAACTTAATGCCAAAAGGCATTATCTACCAATCAACCTTTGTGTGGTACAGAGAAAATTCGAAGGTGCAGATATTTAACAAAACAAAGGAAAGATTTTTAAAAGCTTAGAGTTTATGTGTATACATTAAAACAAAATAATTATATATCGTTAAAAAATTACGACAGGAATATTAATACATATTCTATACGTTAACTTACTTAAGTTAATACAAATACATAAACATAAATAAATATACATATATAAATATATAGATATACATATATATTGTAAATATAAATATATACATATTTTATAAAGTTTAAGAAAAAATACATTCGTTCATACTATGCCTTTGAACTTTGTCCGCAGAAAAAAATAATAAAGCAGACCTTATACTTAGGTGACAGTTTTTTTGAGCAAGTGTTCCCGAACTTTATTTTTAAAAATGAGGCGACTCTCTGCCATCCTGATCTCGAGAGGTAACGCATTCCACAGAAGAACAGATTGAACAAAGAAAGAGGAGTGCATGACATCCGAGCGATGTGAAGGACAAGAAAGTAGACGGTAACTTGTAGAGCGAAGATTTTGTCGTTAAGCGAGCAAAGATATTGAAAATGGGAAGTTAAATAAGAAGGAGTGGTAGCAGAACTATGAAAGAAAACAGCGTCGTCAACGCTCTCAATGACCGCCTCTGGCGTATAGGTAACACGACAGTTTGGAACGATATGGTGAAACGTGGTCATATTTACGTAGATTAAAATGAATCGAATGCAATTATTGAGAAGTCGGTCTAATTTATTGAACTGATCTGCATTCAGGTCGAAATAGCAGACGTCACCATAGTCGATTATAGGAAAAATTAGGGATTGTACAAGCATTACCTTGGTCTTGATTGGCAAAAAGTTTTTAAGTCTGTACAATAGTCGCAAGGCACTCGTTACTTTTTGACTTACTTGTGTCATTTGACCATTCCAACTTAGGTTTTCATCAATTACCAAGCCCAAATTTGTAACAGTTTTACTTAGAAGTATAGTGGAGTTATTATATAAAATTGATGGGAGAGAATAAAATCCACTATACTGACGTTCCACGACTGCCAACTAAAAGAGCTTGACATTTTGATGGATTTACTGGTATTCCAAAATCATTAGACCACTTTTTATTTTGTCAAGGTCCTGGTTTATTGGATTTAATGCTTTTGGAAGCTTTTCGATGGTAGACTGGATGTAAAACTGAAGGTCAACAGCGTAGAGATGATACGCACACTGAAGCTCTTGAGTGATAAAGTCGATAAAAACGGAAAATAACAATGGAGAGATGATGCCGCCTTGTGGAACGCCAGCAGTGACATGAAGCCAATCAGATGATGAATCATCAGAATAAACTGCCTGCTTGCGTCCACGAAGATAAGAGGAGAACCATTCCAATGCACTGTCTGAAACCATCATATGTGAGAGGATAGCCAAGAGGATGTCGTGACTGACGGCATTAAACGCGTTTGAGAAATCAATTAAGACCATTACTGATACCATATTGTTCTCTATACCTGCTCTAATGTCGCCAGTCACTTTCAGGAGGGCGGTAGTGGTACTGTGACCTGGTCGAAATCCAGATTGTATCGGATTTACCAAGTTGTTATTGTGAATAAATTGAGATAATTGTTTAAGGACGCAGGACTCAACAACCTTTGACAAAAAAGGCAGAATAGAAATAGGTCGGTGGTGTGCTGGAGGGAAGGGTTGGAACACTTTGGGATAGGCCGGACCAAGGCTTTGCGCCATAAGGAAGGTAACTTAGCATTTTCTAAGGAAAAGTTTATTAAGTGATGTATAGCAGGAAGAATGTGGTTAGGATAGGAATTACCATGCGCTGGCTTGATTTTGTCAACGCCTACAGCATTGGATATTATGGTTATGATTGCTTTGTTCATTTCATCAGTAGTGACTGGAGAAAATAAAAGAATTTATATGAGGACGCGCCAAACCATTAAAACGAAATTGTTTCTCCTGACTGCACATAATTAGTTGAGGGAATGTTTGTGAAATGGCAATTCAGGTCATCTAAGTGAATTGAACTAGAGAATGGGTCTGTAGAGCGCAACTTACCAATACCAAGAGTTCCTAGAAACTTCCAGATATTTGTAGGAGAAGAAGAAGAAATACTATTAAGAACGTGTCGGCGTTTAGCGTTGCGTATCACCTGATTACACCGATTTCTTGCATGTTTGTATACAGACCAGTTAGCTTCAGAGCGTTGCTTTTTATACTTTTGAAAAGCACGGTCCCTTCGTCTCATCATTAATCTAATGTCCTCAGTAATCCATGGAGCAGGTAAACGCTTGAGCTTAACTTTTTTCATGGGCGCGTGATCATCGTAAAGCTTAGTAACTAAGTCGTTAAAGACACTCACCTTGTCACCAATTGACTCTGCATTAAGCAATGGTGCCCAATCTACCTTCTCCGTATCCTCACAAAGTTGTTGCCAGTCGATTCTCCCAAAGGAACGCATGTACATGAATTTGGGTTGGGGCTTGGGAGGTTTTAGGACGTAGGATAGGAATAGAAGATCGTGGAGAGAAAACCCCGGAGCGGGATGTTGTCCATGGGAGGAAACCAAAGCGGGATTAGATGTAAGGATCAAATCAAGCCAAGTGTCTTCACTGAGGAGGTTGTGGTGGGTAGGATGGAGTGGCAGAATGTGAAAACAGCTTGACGTAACTATATTAAGGAGTTAAATGCCAGAATATTTGTATTCAAATCGCCCATGATGACTTGGTGAGCATACTCCGAACCTATAGATTCAAGAACCAATTCTAAATCGGTGAAATAGTCAGTATTTGGGGGACAATATATAACACCTAAGACCATTTTTACACTTTTAACAGTTATTTCAATAAAAAGAAATTCAGCAGAAGCTGAATATTTTTGGGCGGAGGAAGCTATTACTTTAAACGGAAGGTCGTGTCTAAGATATATAGCGACGCCTCCTCCCTTTTCCAATGCGGTCGTTTCGAACAAGAACAAAACCAGAAATAGAGTACATAGTAGAAGGAAGATGAGGTTTGAGCCAACTCTCAGAAATCAGAATGGCATGCACATTGCAGCTAGAGAAAGCTTCAAGGAGATCGCTAAAATGGCTGGGTACACTTTGCGCATTTAAGTGACAAATGTTGAGATTATTAGTAACATTTTCAGAGAAAGTTTCACTTAAAAATACTTTTAGAGTGCCCTCTAATGAGGTAAAACTGTCGTCGTCGCTAGAGCTTGAAGATTCAAAGGCAGAATAGTACAAGTCGTCATCAGACGAGTTTGACATATATGATATATATATATATATATATATATATATATATATATGTAGATAAATATATAAAAAAATAAGATAAATAAAATTATGATTTAAAACTTTAGGTTTCAAAATATCTCTGTACCACCCGCCAGCAGACATTGTAACAAGCTTAAGAAAAAAAAACTTAAACAATAAAAAAACACTGCTAAAATAAGATAAAATTTTTCCAATACCAACAACACGAGAAAAAAAATTAAAAGTAGAAAACAATTTAAAAATCAAAACTTAAAATTAATTTATAGTGAAACGGAACGTAATGACAGTCTTACAATCTATGCTTTACATCAACTAAGCGTCGAACAACAACATATGTCAAAGAAATACAATAACAAGATGCACAGTCTTTAATTGTTAAATATTTTTGGAAAAAAAATAAACGGTTATCAATAAAATAAGTATTTTGTATAAAGTTAGTTTCAGAATAAACTATATAATAAAGTTAAACATTTCTAAGAAATTCCAAAAGAGAAAAAAATATATCATTTGTATGGGACTTACATGATAACTCCAGGTACTTTGTAGATATGAATATTATATAACTATAATTACTATTATAACATCTTTTATCCGTAATATTGTATTCTATTAAAGAAATTAAAAAAAAACACTGAAACTAACTTAAGATTATGGTTTACTTTAAAGCTGAAGCCTTCTCTGGTGTCTTCGGAAATTGGGCTGTGAGAGATGTTAGCTCTTCATTCGTCGTCAGTTTATGGCTGCTACCGCACGGAGTTTTAATGTGAACTACGCCGTTCTGCGTCCATACACACCGCATCCCGAAGTGGAGACGAGCTTTGAGGAAAACCATCTGCCTTGGCTTCGTCAAAAACTCTTTGAGTGATATACCTGAACCCCTCAGCTTGCATTTCAGTTTCCAGACATTGAATTTAATATCAATGCCTGTAAATCTAACCAAGATAGGCCGTTGGCGTTCCTTATTAACTACTCCAAGACGATGGCACACCTTAATAGAGGACGTGGATACCTCAGTCAGGCCCAACTTCTTGTTGAGAACATCAAGCACCAATTTCGTGGGATCCTCCTTATCCTGTTCGGGTATGCCAGAGACAATGAGTGCTTTCTTTCTGTTCCGCATATCAAACTCATCAACCTGCTTAGCACAATCATGAATTTGCTGCGCAGAAGGCTCAATATTCCGAAGATCAGCTCTCTAAAGTTCCGCAACTCCCAGCAACTTTTCCCACAGTATCCTTGGAGGAACCAGCATTCGTAATTTGTGCCTGAAGATTATCCTGCCTTTTCGAGATATTCTCCTCAAGCCTGTGCTGAGTTGTCATAATTTGATCGATATTGGTCATTTTTAGCAAGTTATCAGTGTTTAAATGCAGTGAAGTAAATCAAACAATGTGCTGGCAGGTGGTGTTAATTAAGTAATGTAAACTACATAAATTTCACTATTAATGTAAGTAGCACACACTTTACACTTTAGGAGTTACTTTGCATTGAATTTAATAAGTTTGTAATGTTATAATTATAAGAATTTTAATTTTAAAATACAGAGCTCTTTCAAAATACGTCTAAACTTTTGTACACCTACCGCCGAAAAAAAAAATTAATATTTTAAGGTAGGTCTCCAAAAGTCTCCTCTAATATCAAACTGTCTAGGGTAATACCACCGCGGTGCCTATTTCTGCGGCAAAGCAGTAGTGTGAAAACACTGCTATGTTACGGTTTGAAGAAAGCCTCGGCTACTGTAATTATTAAGTAAACTAGACGCATTTATGGCGTTCTAGACTGGGTTTTTATATGTGCAAAGCTATTTTCTTACCATTACGAGAATGTCCAACTCGTCAACTATATCAATAAAACTAATAAAAAAAAGGATTAATAAATCTTCATTAAATATAATAGCCCTCAGTACCGACAAGTTTCACGTGCCAATAAGAAAAACTTTCCAGGACATCAGACGTCATAGCGTTTGTTTCTAACAACACCTCTATAAGCACTACAGTGAACGAAGTGAAATCCCACGTTCAATCAATACTCCGTTTGCTTGTGTTGATTCATTCGACGTCGAAATGCACACAGGCTCAGTTTGTAAGCTTTTCAAGTCTCAATATCTGTTGTCCTGGTATTTTGTATTAAAGTTCACGGGCGCTGACCGCGTACTAACTGTTTTCAATGTGAAATTAAAAACTAACGTATAAACATAAAGTTGGTAGTAAGTGATAGTTATATAAATATGGCTTACTTATAAGTTAAATAATAAATAACTTAAATTATGTATTAAATATATTCATTGTTACGATAGTTAAAACTGAGTTTATCTGTATACATGCACAAAAACAGTCCTGCCACCTCTGAACTTAAATAAACAAGACAGCGATTCGTACACCTAAAAAGCTCTCACCGCCGTATACGACCACTGGTTATGGTGTCCTAGTACTCGAGAAGCTTGAACACGTGTTCCGCTGAACTCTGCTGGTACTTTCGATTTTCAACAGTTTTAATATCTAGGTCTATCTCATTATCTTTTTTTATTGACGAGTAGAAAAAAAAACGTGTAAAAATTTAAAAAAAACATAGAAAAGGTTTTTTGTACTTTTTTGTAAAAAATTAGGTCACTTTACAGTAGTTAGCACTTTACTTATAAGTAGGTTATGTATAAAATGGATCAATTTGGGTAAAAATCAAAGCAACGTGTTCTGCAGCCTTTTTGAACCGTAAGAATAAAATAAGTATAAAATGTTCGTAAATACAACAGTGTTAATAGAATATGTAACACTAGCTGTAAATAATTTTATAATCTTTAAAATAATATATAACCAGTAAGGACGAAGAAATAGGGCAAATATTATAAATGACCTCGTCTCGCTTATGAGCCTCTGGTACACAAAAACCCTGTTCACGTGCTTCGCGAATCTCCACTACAAATATTTTGGTTATTTTGTTTGGCGATGAAATAAAATATAAAGTAATTATTAACTTAAATTTAAATTTCATTGTCATTGTTAATAAATACTATTTACTCAAGAAAATATTTTAATAAAACGTAAGGTATCAAAGACAAATTATTCTATGAAAATATTATAAAATCAATGTTAACAGTTGGAACTTGTTTAAGCTATAGTGGTTCTAATTTACAATGCATTATTTAGAACAAAAAGAAATAATTCTCTATAACGGTAAGAAGCAACAAATCATTATGACATTAAAGTCTCTCTTTCTTAACCTATATCTGTTGCTATACCCAAAATTTCCTATGTCATTGACTACCGGCAGACACTTAGAACTAACGTGGCTAAAAAAAGTCCTTCAGCGAACAGAAAAACTTAAGTTTATCAAGTATTGCGTTTTAAATATAATTTGAATGCTTTCCAAATCCATATTATCATTTTCCTTGCAACTTCATAATACCATTTATTTATTCTTAGATCTGTAAAAATATACTAGATGGCGCTTTACCGGTAGATAATGTCTCTATATCCATATTTATTGATATGATAGTTGCTTTGCAACTTTTGTTGCTACTTAATTAATTTCACTTTCAGTGCACCTCGAAACGTGACGTAATATTATGACGTCATCTCTTACTAGAACACGTGTAAGTCACAACAATGTACTAGGATATCAAATCTTCAAAGAGTAAGCGCACAGGGGATGCGTGTGAAAGGGACACCCTCATATACGATTTTATGCAATGTTGTATCAACATAGGTATTGAAAGGTAAACAACGAGACAACACATGTACAACATAAATTTTTCGTGTATAACTTACTCAAGACTAATTTATTTCTTTTGTTTACGCGAATACTATACATTATTAAATAAAATGTCTTTTTACGGATTTTGTCTACCCCGTGACCACGGCCGCTGAAAAGTTTTCAAAACGCGATAAAATCCGTAAATAGTAATTTTATTTATCCAAGACTTTGTTATTTTTATTTTTATTAAATCTAACTGCATAAGTTGGGTGGTAAACATTCAATTTTTAAAAGTTATTTAAAATAAAATTAACAGGTCAACGGTAATACAACTGCTGAAATTCATTTCTCCCTTTCAACGTCCTCACTTGAGGCTAAGTGACACAATCACACTTTTTGTAATAAGTCAAGCGAATGTTAAGGAGTTATACTTCTATAACTTTACTAACTTTAAGAACAATAACACAAAGCATAAAGTATCCATTCAAAGAAACCTTAACCATAAGCGATCGGTTTTAGCAAGGAATTGCATCATTATTATTTTTATGTTTAAATAATATTAACTGTCATATCCTTGATTATTTATCTCCTATTTTTCATTAAATTCGTATGAAGGCAGGAAATATGCAATTCCCTTGAATATAATACACATGAACTTTTAACAGTACACCGGCATTGACTGTTTACTCATTTGTGTGCGTACAGATAAATACCCAATAACGCTTTCTGTTTATGATGTCCTAGTACATTGTAAGACTGAACACGTGTTTATTCCCCTGTAGATGTCGTTCTGAGTACGTGGCATATATAATATATCTATATCTATATCTACGTGGCATATACATATATGATCTATACACGAGGCCCAGTAATGATAATGTGTCCTTGTCACACTGTTATTTTTTGGTGAGATCGAAAAACGTAGTGACTACAGTTGATGCCGAGGGCCTTCTTTGAACCCGACGAAAATAAAATAAAGGATATTATAAACATAAACATAAAAATATAGCCCGTAGCACATGTCGGCCAGGGGCACATACATATATTATAGAATACATAAAGCGTTTGAGGTATAAAAAAATATTCTTTTACTTTAATGTAATAATAATTGTTTCTTATTAAAAGCTATTTAAGTCCGATAACAATTTTTTTATTACTTCATAACTAAAATACAATAAAACCGATTTTAGGGATTTATCGCGTTTATTTAAAATGTTGTGCTGCGAACATAGACGCTTCAAAGTATTTGAAACTTTGGGAATAAACTTACATGGTAGTTGGTCTCTTTTTAACAGCAAAAACGTATAAAGTAAAACCACTACTGTCTGCCGTTTTGAAGCCTCTTGTGACCAGCGTAACAATAACTGGGTAAACAACACACTCTACGTCTCAAGACAACGGGTAAATATATCGCTTCGCTGGATTTCTTATATGACTTGCCATCAGGAAATCGCCCTGGTCGTCTTATCAATACATAGAATATAGCTCTTACAGTCATTTTTATGGTTAAAGAGGTCTTATTTTGACTAAATGTTTCTGTTATCTTTTAAACCAATCTTCTTATGGTCTGTTTATTAAACGTCTAGTAGTAAAAATCGTCCTGTAGTAACTTGACGTTATCGATCATGTTTTCGCTTTCAATAAAGCGCACACATGCATGCGACTTACAACAACACTTACAACCGTTCAGTGTTCTTGCAATTTATGATATCCTAGTACATAAGTTTAAACAACACGTGCATTCCTTTTGTTTTACAATGCCGTTCGCAACGCCGTTAGTGTGATTTTACTATTGACACATATATACACACAAATGCTTTTATATTGTCATCTCACTTTTCTCAAACAATATTGAATTAACTGTCTCTTTCTTATTTCTCTTCCGACAACAGCACGTGCACTAGGCGTCAAAATATCAGGATAACAGAAGTATAAATAATGTAGATAAAAACCGGCTGCAACGTTTTATTTAGGGTATATGTAGTTAATTTTTAAGCTTTTTACATTGAAATTTTAAAGCGCAAATGCAAAACTATGATATATTTACTTAATAGCATTTAAGATGTTCAATAATCAATCCAGATGCAACTTTTGAGTTTGTTACCCTAGTAAAAAAAAGTAATTCATTAAAGTTTAAGTTAAAACCTGAATGTGTTCTTGAGCTTACAAAAATAAGAATGTGTATAAAAAATATAGCCATCCATATGGAGGCGAGGTCTGACTTCCTAGCTTGGAAACAACAGGGTAGTCCGGCGAATTGTCCTTTGTATGAGCGTATGGCAAAATCTAGGCGAACATTTAAAGCCAGATTGAAATGGTGCCAAAACAATTCAGAAAAGTTAAAATGGACATTTTAGCATCGCATCATGCTAAAATGACTTTAAAAGTTTCTGGAAGTGCACAAAGAAACTGAGCCCTAGACAAGCGGTTCCACTTGCTGTTGGGGTGTGAACGATCCACATAAAATCGCTAACTTGTTTAAAGATCACTTTTACATAGAACCTTCACCTCAAACCCGTATGTTGGGGGCGCTTACTGCTGTGCCTGTCCAGTCGTCTCAACCAGTGTGTAAAGTCACTTCTAAAGAAGTGGGCTTCGTGATTAAAACATCAAGGCAGGCAAATCCTGGCCACTGACGGGCTTAGTATTGAGCATTTTCAGCATGCGGGTGTACACCTGCCAGAGTATTGTCTATGTATTTACTTTCTGTATACGACACACATACTTACCTACTGACTGTATAAAAACAGTGGTTGCACCAATAGTCAAGAATAAGACCGGTGACCTTTCCGATAAGAGCAACTACAGGCCTATTTCGTTAGCCACAACTGCAGCAAAAGTATTAGACAGTTTACTTAATCGGGTATTAAGTCGTCATGTGAATTTAAATGACGCACAATTCGGATTTAGAGAGAAGCTATCTACAGAAGCCGCGGTACTATGTATGAAGCATGTCGTTCGGTATTATACTGACAGGAAAACACCTGTATATGCCTGTTTTTTGGACTTATCTAAAGCCTTCGATTTAGTATCCTATGAGTTGCTCTGGTATAAACTTAGTTTAAATTGTAATCTTCCGGATGAACTTGTTGGTGTTTTTGAATATTGGTACAACCATCAAGTTAATGTTGTACGCTGGGCAGGTGAATTATCTAATGAGTACAAACTAAAGTGTGGAGTAAGGCAGGAGGGTTAACCTGCCAAGTCTGTTTAATTTGTACATAAATGAGCTTATTGAGGAACTCAGTAGCACTGGGATAGGGTGTTCAATTGACGGTAAATGTGTCAATAACCTCAGCTATGCTGATGACATGGTGTTGCTAGCACCTTCGATAAGTGCCATTCAGAAGCTACTAAACATATGCGAGAAGTATGTCAGTGTTCATGGGCTCAGATATAATATAACTAAAAGTGAAATAATAATGTTTAAGTCTCGAGGGCATAAGATTGCTTCCGTTCCACAAGTTTTTTTAGGAGGTGTTGCGCTCTGGGACACTGGGTTACGGAAGACTTCTCTGACAATGATGACATAGAGAGGGAGCGTAGGGCGTTGGCGGTGAGAAGCAATATGCTGGCTCACAGGTTTTCTCGCTGTACTGAGCACATAAAAGTGTTACTTTTTAAGGCTTTCTGCCAGACTTTTTACACGTGTAGCCTGTGGGTCAACTATACACTTAAAACCATTAACGCGTTGCGCGTGCAGTACAATAACGCATTCAGGTTGCTCTTGAGAAGGCCTTGGTACTGCAGTGCCTCACAAATGTTTGCCGAAGCGCATACTGATGGTTTCCATGCCATTGTTCGAAAAAGAGCAGCTTCAATGTTTAGCCGTCTTCGTAGAAGCTCAAATGGCATTCTACGGATTATAGCTGAACGGGCAGACTGTCCGTTTCAAAACATTGATTCTGGTTGCATACTTTGTAGATTAGTTATCCCTTACTATTTATTTTTAAGTTTGTAATGTAAGTTATTATTAATTTATTTTTAAAGTTATTGTAAAGCTGGTTCTTGTTCTTGTCTTGTTTTGTATTTGTATTTGTATTATATTTTTTAATGTATATGGACTGTATTCTTACTAGTCTGAAATAAATGATTTGATTTGATTTGATTTGAAAAATAATTTCCATGTTATTATTTTGTATTAACTCAAGGTCTAATTTCCAGACCTTATAGTAATATTTTGACCAATACTATATTTGTACTATTTTTAAAAGGCCAGCTGACCTCTTTATTGGCATACACTTTAATAGTCCATCCTCGTTAGGCTTCTGATCTCCTATTATCCTACTCTGGCAAACACGTGGTCTAGTAATCTCTCGTAGATGGCGTAGAGCCAGCATGACGAACGCATTTTGTCGTCTGAAGCTAAGGTGTTTCGAACATAGAAGTTCTATTTACTTTGAGATTTCCCAATTTTAGGCAAACCTTAGAAAAGAAAGGAACTTTAAATCCATTACAATGTATCATTAGTTATATACGGCGTTATCGATTATTTTATTAATGTTAGTTTCTTTAAATAATGATTTTGATATTATGTATAGATAAATTATTGCAGTTCATCAGTTTTTCATCATTACCAGCCTGTGATAGTCCACTGTTGGTCATAGGCCTCCACTACTACACCCTATCCATTAGGGGTTTTGGACTGGTGGACCTACTTTTACATGGCCATCCGACACATAGATCGTCTTACTTTTCAGGCAATTAAGTGATCGGCCCAAATTGCCCTAACCAACTAGTGAACAAGAATTAAAATTTGTTGAGTCCCTGCAGGATTCGAACCCACGACCTCCGGTTTCTAAAGCACACGCCCATACCTCTAGGCTATAGAGGCATTGTTGCAGTTACGTTGTTTATGTTACATCACAACTACGACTATCCTATAATTACACAAGCTTAAATATGCAGATATAAATTTTGTGTCTGTATGCATGCATGGAGGTATTACTTTAGAGAAATATACAGGTACTCTCAATCAATACATTGAGCTTTCACTTTTAGTTCTAGGTTCTCTTTTTCGCACAGCGAGACAACTCTTTGAAATTTCTGAAATCCTAGTATTTAACTCTGTCAAACACGTGGCTTACTCATAAATGGATATCTTTTCACAATTCACATATTTCACAATTATGATATGAATAAAAAACACAATTAACTTGATAGTTATATCTGTCAGGTTAATTATAATATAATTTTATTCCTAAAAATGAATAAGATTGTATTTTTATGCTTCTCCTTTATTATAAATTAATCATAAGTGTATAAAAAATACATCTGTCCTTACCTGCATTTAAAACATCAAATTTAGTAGACATTTTAAAAAATATAATTTTTTTAATTAAATTTCTTTCTTCGGGCAACGCTAATGGTTATTATACATCAGTTTAAGGCTCAATCAATCAATATTTGTCCTATCGATTTTAAGTCTTTTCCTTAAAAAAGAAGACCTTCTTAGTTTTTGTCAACTAATTGAAGAAAAGGTTTATTAAGTTAAATTAATCTATACATGTCCTATGGGTATAACCAACTTGTATAAAGAAATATATTTGAATTCAAAGTTAGTAAAAATATGAATATGTGTTGTACTACGTTCGATACAACATTATGTCCTAAAGAGCCTGAGGCTGTCCTTTTTACGCGCACCTATATGCTTACTATTTGAAAATCTGGTATCCTAGTACATTGCGTTGCGTGCTTTCGTAAGAGATGACATCATAAATTTACGTCATCACCAGGAACCGAAATTACCTATAAGTCAAGCGCCATCTTGTATATGCATGGTATGTACTCTGGAGAATAATGAATCTTCTCTAACAAAAACTGTGCAGTTAAAGGCAAAAATAGTAGATGGAGCTATATTTACAAGGTCTTGTTTAATTCCGAATTAAAAAAAAAAAACTTTATCTATACATTTTAGTAGGGATCAGTTTGAACGCTTCCTTCTGCAATGCAAAGCTAATTTACAATAATCCGTATCGAATTTCAGTGTTACGTCCAAAAAATGTTTTTCTGCAATATTCCAAAAAAAATTGTTAGACGAAAAAAAATATTTAGACAAAAAGTAAAAGCAAAATTTACCAAAAAAAGTATTCTAGTGATTTTCCACAGGTGAAACGAATTTTAAGAAAAAACGCGACCAGACGTCGTACTGAAAATATTATTTTAGCTCTTCGTAAATTCAGAATTGTTATCAGTAGGATTCCATTTATCTTTAAATTTTAATATTTCTAAAAATTTGTTAGACAACAAAAAAAAGCAAAAAGCGTTTTAAAGCGTTTTTTGCTTATTTTAGCAAATTTCATCTCCTGGCAAATTAACTTCTCCAATTGGTGCGAAAGTTTGGGATCACATAGTCTCAAGGTAATATTTAAACATAAAAAAATCAAAACACTATTTACTGTACTAGTTAATGCTTAAAAATTATGAGCCTTCTTCGGTTGAAAATTCAAACGTAACTATAAAAAAATTTCCGTCCCGACGCCTAATACTAATATGTAAGGTAACGCTTCCGCACTTTCAAGGCCGTTACCAGCGTTAGCAGTTTCTTAGACAAGCACTGACCGTAGCAGTACTGGCCACAATAGTATAGGGATAGAGCCATTCTAGTATAGTGATTATAAGGATGGAAAACATCTTTTTAAGCCCACCGTCGAAAACAACATTCTCGATCGAGTATGACATGGATAAGTCTGCAGTCTAAAAAGGTCTAATGGTTGTATTATATAATTTTTAAGTTACCTAGGCTGAGTTCTTTGTCTGCTTCTACGATTTTTCTATGGTAAAGAGAATGTCTTTGGCTGCGTTATTTACTTACCGACCGAATATCAGTGGCAATACGAGAACTTCACCTTTATGAACATTTTGAAAAACTCTCAAATGGCGAAATGGAATTTGTTTCCTTTACAATATGCATGTGTTAATTGTATAATATAATTACGTTTATAATCTATCATTAAATAGCATCACCCCATGGTTTCGCTCTCATTGTTATTGTTTATTTGTAATAATAATTCTTGCACATTATATGTTTATGAGCCCAAAGGTTTTACCGGTTCATGCCGAAATCAGAATTTTATTTAGACACATATTTTTATATATTTTAAATAAGCTACACTATATCCTTATATATTATAACCAACATGATATATAATCTTTTTTTAGAAATCTCAAAGAGAATTCCAAACAGCAAAAATGATGACAGCTACTGAACATCTCTGATACTAAAAAACATTGAAATGGCTCACGTGACTCCGACACCAGCCACGATGTCTTGTATGGACGAGTCGGTGCATAATACCACGCAACACACTAACACTATCACAGATGCACAACACTTATCGCACGTGAGATAACTTCCGTTCCGGGGGAGGAAACTCCCCTGCTATATTAAGGACCCGTCTTTTATACACGATCTCGGACAGACATAACTTAATCATCGAGACTCCTTCCTACTAATATTATAAACGTAAAAGTTTGTATGTATTTTTTTATTATCAACGAAGGCAAACGAATAGTCGGCAACCTATCGGAAAGTGGTCACCAACGCCCGTAGTCATTGGCAGTACCAGCGGTATCATTAAGGCGCTGCCTACGGTGAAATATAGGATGTTACGTCTCGTAAAAGTCCATAGTCAATACACTGGCTAGGGTTCCCTTCAGACCGGAACACACTAGTGTTTTCACACTTCTTATTTGCGTCAATTATAGGCACCGCGGCGGTACCACCCGAGACGGTCCTCTGTAAAAAGAGGACCCACTACCTCCTATTTTGACTTAAGCTATTTATTGCATTAGTTATACTCTTGCTTGCTCCACCTTTTCATTTAATAAAGTCCTCCATGTCGATATCAACTAAAGCAGCTGATCTATATTAGAGAGCAGCCAACGGCGCAGGAGATGACATAGTGCACAAGTGTATGTGCAAACACAGGTGCACTCTTTATTCCTTTATACTGTTGAAGTCGGATGGAATGGAGAACCGACACGGCCGGACAGTGTTAAGGCGCAGGACCGACGTTCTACATACCCATTCGGCGCATGGATCATCTTACTTTACAGACAATCAAGTGATCAGACACCCACCCAGACCACATTGCCCTAACCAACCATAAATTAATTGGCAAGAATTTTGTCTGTTATATTATTCCTATTTATCTGAAGCTAAAGAACACTTCAGAACATAAATTTGTCAATGGCTGGATTTTACGGTTTTATCATGTTTATTTTAATTTTATTCTAGAAGTTACAGATAGAGGATCTGTAGCGTTTATTTCTTTAACAAATAACTTATAACATGCGAAATTACAACAAAAACATGACAGAATACAGACTTAAACAGTATGTTAATTGATTTCATTTACATCAGTATAGGAACACCGGCCGCAGGCGTCCTATGAGACCTAATCTAGTTAACTTATTTTAAAATTTAATAACAAACTCTATAAAATGCAGCCAGAGGGCGGCCTTTCTTTATCTTTACTTATTCCACTTATGCATGTGTTCACTTTTAATCATAAGATATTCTCTTGATTTGCGTTCACTAACGAACTAGTCAAGTGGAGTTGTCTTTATCAGGTGTAGAGCCGAAGAAAAAATATATAGGTCAATATAAACAATATAAAAACAAAATATAAACAATGATACCCATGAGAACGGAGTATCGTTTCGTTCTTACCGTAACTAGCTTGGTCCCTGCGACTTCGTTCTGTAGTAATATATAGAAAAATTTATAAGATTTATGCTTAAAAGATGCCAGAGTTACTCCAGTTACATTAGCTATCTTTTAGAGAAAGATCAAGATCGCACCAGCCGTCCCAAAGAGAAATCGTAGTCATTGGCAGTACCAGCGGTATCATTAAGGCGCTGCCTACGGTGAAACATAGGATGTTAGGTCTCGTATAAGTCTCTAGTCAATACACTGGCTAGGGTTCCCTTCAGATCGGAACACACTAGTGTTTTCACACTTCTTATTTAATCGTGGTGACTAACACAGGCGATGATGATGACGAATCGATTATTTTAATGTTAGAAACAGACTCTGAATTTCAAACTACATTTTATTTATTAATATAGATTGTCCTCAAGATATCAATTACTTAACGCCAATCAACTAATAATACGCACGACGCTGATTTGTTGTTTTAAGCTATTATATATATATCAATTGGACCGTTCCTTTGGGTTAAGTAAAGGAAGGGATGACACCACGAAAGACGTCAGCCTTTGAATTCAACTAGCAGAGATATTTTGAAATAAAAAAACTATTTATCGTGTATCATTGTAATTTTTATAGCTCATGGTCCCCCAAAGCCCATAGATGATGATGATGGTGTGCGATTGCTTGTCAAGGTGCACTTTGTCAGTATAAACAGACTATCAAACCCCCAGCCCCCCTTGCGGGTGGAATCCGTTCTTAGCTGACCTCTACTCGGCGAAAGGAATATTCCTACCAAATTTCAAGTAACAAAGATATCGTGATGAGTTATTATAGGTGAGAATCTCTTTTACGAGTATATATATAATATATATAGATAAGATGATAATCCAGTATGTTAGTCGTTCTATTTATGATATTTGTTAAATGCCATCTAGAATATTTTTGATTGACCTTACAATAGTGCCTTCTGGAAGCACTTAAAACCGAAAAAAAGAGATGGCGTTGTTTAACAATGGCAATATTTGATTCGTTTTAAAAGCTATGAATACAAAACCATGGTCTCTCCTGATAAAAACGCAAAATGATATTAATTTCACTTCGTTTTTTTCATAAAATGAGTCAATTTAAAATTAGAGATGCAAAGTTTTAGGTCAATTTTTCAATAATGTACTTACCGGGCTACCATATAAATTATATCGCCCTCACACGAATAAACACCTAAGCACGAATAAGACTTATAACCCTTCTTTACATCGCTTAACATTTGTCGCTCTTTTTCCATGACCTTCAACTGGTATTACACCGTGTTGGCCGATTCAAGGGTGGGCTAATTTAGCTTTGCTTCGAGCAGCCAGTCTTACCATTACGAATACGCGAAATCTTTATTAGGGAATTCAGCTTAGAGCATCATTTTATAGGCTAGATTTAGATTACTTAGATTATTTTATTTACCGGTGGCTGGTCCCCTTTTACAGGAGACCGTCTGGGTGGGTACCACCATGGTGCCTATTTCTACCGCGAAGCAGTAGTGTGAAAGCACTGCTGTGTTCCGGTTTAAAGGGCACCGTAGCCAGCGTATTTACTGGGTAAACGTGACTTAAAACCCAATGTCGCACGGTAGGTAGCGCATTTGCGATACCACTGGTATTGCCAATGTCTATGGGCGTCGGTGATCACTATGGGCGTCGGTGATCACATTTTCATTTGGTGGCCCGACTGCTCGTGTGCCTGCGTATGCCATTAAAAAAAAAGAATATCAAACCTGAAAACAACAATAATATTGCCTGATAGAATTGAATCTTGATACATGTTTGAGTGATACCACGAGCTTACTTAATTTTACGTTAACAATACTTCAGCTCCTCTATAACGAAAAGTTAATTTGAGGTGTCATTAAAATGTACTAGTGATTTGTCGCTATAGAGAGTGGTCCAAAAATTAAAGATGAGAACGGATCGTATTCTCAACTTATTTATCTGGTCTTGAACCTTTGGTCTTTTCTTCGTTATGTTCATAAATTAAAGACTATAAAGCAAAACATGTATTTTTTCTTCAGAGTACGTAATTTTTTTTTTATGTTTCTAATGTTTTTTGCACTGTCGATTGTAATTTGATTTTTAAAATTTGTCTTTTAGCTTTTTAAATGTGGTAAAAATTTGCAATGTTTTTTAGGTCGTGGAGTGGATTTGTTGAAATGATATTAAAAATTTGCATTAACAAGTTAAAAGAAGTTTCGCTCCTAAAACTGCCATTACGTGGTTTTTCTGTTCAATATGCGGTGAATTCATTATAAATTACGACCAACTTTACATAAACAATTCATGACATAATCACATACATGTACATAAACCTTTCTTTTTAATTGTAACGTCTTTATTTCATTATATTAATAAATTCACAACCATACGATTTATTCAGGTAAACTTATTATAGGCGTATGTTGTACACAACATTTCTATAGTCTTGCAGAGGGTTTAATGCTTACGCAACATCAGCCTGTGATAGTCCACTGCTGGACATAAGCCTCCCCTAATACACCCCTATCCATTAAGGGGTTTATGGACCGGTGGGTGGACTGACTCATACATGCCCATCAAACGCATGGATCATCTTACTTTTCAGACAATTGGGTGATCGGCCCAAATTGCCCTAACCAACTAGGAAACAACAATGAAAATTTGTTGAGTCCCCGCGGGATTCGAACCCACGACCTCCGGTTTCTAAAGCAGACGCCCATACCACTAGGCTAGGGAGGCAGTTAAGCTTATTTTATTCTATTATTGTACTACATTCGCTAATGGTAGTAATGGGTAAGTAAAATTCACGAAACGACAGTAAACTAAACAGAAAAAAATAACATAAAAGAAATGAGCCACTCTTCGTACAATATTTGACCCACTAAATCAAGTTCAATGAAATTAAATTTAAATAACAGTATATTGTTCATGGGGGTTACAGAGATATGTAATGTATAAATTACGAATTTTAGGCTATATCATATGATATTGCCGTCTATACACTGACACTTTAACATCATCTTAACTTTCCTAACTCACGTACCTTCTGAAAGTGTGGCTTTCACTGTTAGCAAAAAGTGTCGGCCACCTTGTTCGTGGGGACGGTAGCTTTCTGCTAATTCTTTGTGTGATGAAGCTTACTTAGCTTAGCTTCAGATAAAGACACGAGTCTATAAGAATACAATCCTTGAAATAAAAAAAACCTCATCATCAGCTTAAATATTATACTTAAGTCCTTTCATTTTGTACAACAAATTATAATAAGCAGGAATATCTCAACGTAACACCAATAATATCCACAATTCCAATAAGTGCGAAAACGTCTATATATAAACTCTTATAATAAATATTTATAAACATCACCTAATAAGATAAAATTAAATGTGGATCTACTAAACAATTTTTCGTCCTGAACCCTACTACTAATTTGTAGGGTTATAAGAAAGCCTCCACATTCTTCCAGGCCTTCCCAGTGCGTGCTATCGCGGAACAACGATTCCTCCTAGCTTCTTAAGCCGTGTACTTACCCATTAGCGCACTGTAACCGAAACTTGCGTGATGCGAGAACAAGGCTCTAGTGTGTATGCGCGTTACAGTTCAGGCTCACGATGTCGTCAAAACGTTGCCGCCGAGCATACTGACTTTGCGAGCTGAACTGTAAACAAACTAAATGGTTCAGAGGTTTTAGGGTGTACGACAGCCTTTTTAACACCCAGGAGCGTACTGCGAGCTCTTTAATTCGCGGCAAAAACCGACAATCGTCGCTTCGCCGCAAATCCTTCTTGTAGCGCTCGTTGCAGGTTCGCAAACCACGGGCACACCTTGTTTATGGTTATAACAGTTACAGTTGCATGCAAAGTTACCATTACCATTAAGTCATGTAGACTGACTGACCGAACGTCAGTCGTAATATCCAGAAGAGAAGTCTACGTTTATGAACACTAAAAATAACTCTTAACTAAGTGGAACTTGTTTCCTTTACAATATGCATGTGATTAGTATTACGTTTATAAACTATGATTAAATATCCGAACCGCCCCGCGGTTTCAACTGCATGATTATAATTATTATATATAATAATTGCAGTGAAACTTCTTTATCGGGGTTGGAAAAAAATTTAGTGTAACATTTTTTCCTTACGCGCCATCTTTTTAGGTAGTCACATCAAAAATATTTAATACACTTTTGGAATAATATAAATTAGCAATAGAGCCCGCCCCCGCCACCTCTAACTCTACATAGAATTTTTTGAACGGGAATATCTTCTGAACGGGGCATCGCAGCGGTCTGGAATTTGGTGAAGGGGTTGTTCTCGTAGAGATCCATAGCATCCGGCCTAATGGAGGCTCTAACTCGAAGAGGTACACTCTTCGAGTTAGAGCTCGAAAACTTCACTCGGGCACAAAGAGGTCACGAGGCAGGTCAACATCCCTGAAACTGCATTGCTGTGCGACCACGGAGTCGGAGATAGGCCCTTCAAAGATTTCTTCGACCCTCAAACGGAAAAATTTAAAATCACCGTAACTCAGTCATTTTAGAAGCTATTGAGTTCTGGTTTTCAGTATAGTGTATAGGATTATAATCCGCTTCTATGGCAAAGTAACAGCAATTACTGAAAAAATTTGTCATTTTGTAATTGAAGCGAAACTTAACGTTACGCGCTTTTTTTCTTATCCCCACCACGCGTGATTCGAAGTATACTTTAAACAACATATTTCGTATTTATTTTACCATTAGCCATTAATAACACAAATATATAAAAACGACATCAATGATAGTAATAATTCTATTACAATTAATGTAATTCAATAATAATCTTTGTAATAATAAGATAAAATTAAATAATTTTAGAATATGTGTTTATGCCTATGATAATAAAAGCCTTTTATTAAACTTTATCTGATTTCTTCCTCCTTTTTATGATTTAAAACCAATTTCTGTAAAGTTGCATATAGTAAATTGTTTTTTGAAAAATAACGTCATAAAGAAGTTTCACTTCTTACGAGTGTACGCTAGCACACGCACACATTTTTTTTATTACACATTATATATTTATAAGTCCATAAGATTAAGCCGTTCATGCAGGAGTAGCTCACCGATGTGAGATTTTTTCCTACACACATATTGCTTTTTATTTTGAATAAACTACCCTATGTCTTTATATTTTATAGCTTATAAATTATTTCGGTGGTTAAGCTATGTTTTTGTAAAATTTCATTAAAATCTATCAGTTCAGTTGGTATTGAGTCAAATGTAAAAGATACAAACAACCATACATATATTTTTTTCATTAATAATGTTTGTAGAATGATAATGGTGATGGTAGAAAAGTTAAAAGATATTATAATGTTCGGAAAGCGTTCACCGACGCGCGTTAAGACATTGGCAATACCTGTGGTATCATCAACGCGCTGCATACCGCGACACAAAGGATGTTACGTCTCATATAAGTCCCTATTAATTACGCTGGCTACGGTGCCCTTCAAACCTGAAAACAGTAATGTTTTTATACTACTGCTTTGCGGCTGAAATAGGCACCCGAGACGGTCCCCTGTAAAAAGAGGACCACCTCTTGTTTTTCCTTAAGCTATTTAGTGTATTAGCTAAACTCTTGCATAATAACTTTCGCATGTAATAAAGTCATCCAAGTCCAATTAAGGTGAAAGTAGCCGATCTATATTAGGGAAGAGCAATGACGCAGAAGATATAATAGTGCACAAGTGCAAGTAATGCAATCTAACACAAGTACACTATTTATTCCTTTATACTGTCAAAGACCGATGGGACTGAGAACCGACACGACCGGACAGATATGAAACGCAGGACCGACTTTTTATATGCTCATCCGGCGCATGGATCATCTCACTTTACAGGCAATAAACTGATCAGCCCGCACTGCCTTAACGAACTAGGAAACAACAAAGAAAAGTTGTTGACTCCCCACAGTATTCGAAGCCACGACCTCTGGTTTCTAAAGCGCAAGCTCATATGGCCCTTGGTGCAGTTAAGTCACTCGGAAGGGAGACGCGCCTGTGGCAATGGGGGTAAGTGCTATATATATAGCTTTTGTCCGCAGAGCAAGAGATACCGTCAAAGAAAAAAGCTCATATTAAATATCACTGACTCCCTGATGAGCTCTTAATAAATTTAAAAGTGATATGGCAATGCAAGGTTACTCAGATACATTTGAAGACAACTAGCAGTGTTATAAAAAAATTATGGCTCTCGGGATATTTTTTTTAACTTTTAATTATATTTGCCTTGTTTTGTTTAATTCCTTTCTCTATTAAAAATGTAATTGTAAAAATTCAGTTGAAATTCACTGGTTCAAATTTACTTCTCAAACTGGCTTAAATTTGATAGTTTTATAATGTCTCATGTATATAGTTCTTGGTAAGCTTATTTTTAGCCTAATTTGAGTTCTCGTATGAACACTTATGAATTTAAAAATAACAGTCGGGAAAGAAAAATAATAAAAGAATCTTGATTGTTTAATTTTTTAATAATTAATTGAACATAAAAGCGCAATTTAGTTGAGCACAAAGAAAGGGATAGGGCAAATATTAACAGAGTTTTTTTATGGATACTAAAACATGCTCTTCTTTGATTAAAGTGCAAAATTATTTATATTAATTTCAATTTGTCTTCTTATAAAATTCAAATAACACCATGTCAGTTTTTAAGGATTAGGGACGTTTTATTTATGTATATACCTATGCAAACCCGTCGTCACAGGTACAAAGAAGGGCGCTGTCTAACTCGGCCCGATTATTAAATAAAAATGTAGCCAAGAGATTTACACCTAAGCTCGAATAAGACTTTTAACACATTTATTGCTTTCCTTAGCAGATGATTTTCAAATGGTATTCTTCACAGTGCTGTGCGGATTAACGGTAGGCTAATTTAGCTCCGCTTGGAGCAGTTAGTGTTACCATTACGAGAACGCAGCTTAGGCCATTTGCCGCCGCGGAACTATCTAAGCAACTATAGAACCTATAGAGAATATGTCCGAATAACGGGACTACCCTTGACTTGCGATCTTGTGGGTCCCAATGACCTGTCAACGGAGTTCACGGAATCCGTCAAGATACATAAATAAATATTTAATTCCGTGTACTACGTGTCCTGTATTTATTATTAGTTCTGAACGCAAGTAAATCTTATTTACTTTATTTTAATTTATTTGATAGATAGATACATATGCCAATTATAATACAAGCTAGTAACATTATTAAATAAAATTACTTTTTACGGATTTCATCGCGTTCATTTTACATACATATTTCAATTCCCGACGTTTCGAACACTTTCCAGCGGCCGTGGTCACGGGGTAGACTGAGATGTCATGCGACTTGTTGCCAGTGCTAAAGCGGGGTTTCCAGATCTTATCTGTAATTTATTATTTTTAGTCTGTACTCCGACCTATGCAAAATGAACTGATCTTATCATTACAGCCGGCAGTGGTATTATGCTTGGGTTTAATTTTAATTTATTAATTATGGGGTCCCAAGCACAAACTGTGTTTATTAAAAATAAACGCGATAAATCATTTTAATCGCGTAAAAAGTCATTTTATTAAATAATGTATAGTATTCAAATTACAAACGAAATAATTAAGATTTATATAATATAACGGTAACAAAAAGAAAATGCAAACAAGCAGGAAAACAAAAATTAATGATTCTAAACTACACTAAGAAACCAAAGTCCAGTCAATTGTTTGTTTTATAGTATTTATACATTTGAATCAAAGATATCAAAGTGATGTTTATCTGAGTATTTGTTAATTAGCAGTTGGGCCACCTGATGCGAAGTGGTCACCGACGCCTGTAGACATGGCAATATTAGTGGGATCACCAACGCGCTGTCTACCGTGAGACATAGGGTGTTAAGTCTCGTTTACACAGTAAGTACGGCAGCTACGGTGCCCTTCAAACCGGAACAGAGTAGTGTTTTCACACTACTGATTTGCGGCAGAAATAGTCACCGCGGTGGTACTAACACAGACGGTCCCCTGTAAAAAGGGACCTACCACCAGTAAGAAATTACTATTTAAGAGTTGTGGACTATCTATCTCATTTTGCGCATTTTTTTTTAAATAAATGGTATATCCACCATGATTCGGGTTATTTGATTTATAAAGCTAAACTAAACTAAAATAATAATCCGTCATATTTTCATTGTTATTTCTTAACTTTTTACAACCAAACAACGTCAAATTAAACACGTGCCGAGGCTCACCTACTACCTACTACTAGGGTACAATGAATACAAAGAGCTCCCCACACCCTACTGCTGACGTACGAATTGAAATATACAACGTATACATTTGTTTACGAAACATGAGGGACGCAATCAATTGAATGTTCACTATCTCTTTCACGCACACCTTTATGAATGAAAATAGTAACACTGTCTGATATCCTGGTACATTACTCACAAACACGGTATGTGTAAAAATAAAACTGATTTTCGTTATTTAACGTAATTACTATAATTCCATACTTGGAACTATTTGCAATAAATCCATTTTTAACAAATCTATTTTCTAGCGTTTATTGCATGGAAATAAAATGTTCTAACTTTTCGAACTATTTCCACCGTTAATGATCACGGGCACTCTAAGATGGAATATGTATTGTTTTTATATTCATATCAAGTGCATTTCCAATTATATAATAATATCGAAAAAAAAATATTCTCTGAACAACTCCATATGACTGTTATTCTTATATTAAGCCATTGTACGATCATTATTAACGGTAGGAAGTACATTTTACACCTCACAGAAATTAACAATTGATTTATTATCATAAATAACGTGATTAACTTTAATCTTAAACAATTTTATCAATTATTTAAGCCTTGTGCTTGGCGCAATACACTTAACACAAAGATACTAGGCAAATATTCTGAGTGATCTCTTGTTACTTATGTTTCTCTGGTACTCTAAAACCCGGTTCACGTGTTTCGTCATTTTCCCACTGAGTTTTGTGAGCAAAAGTTGAAATTGCAAGATTTTTTATTTTTTTATCTGTTTATTTATCTTATTACTATTAAGTGAATGAACGAACACCTTGTTTTTTCAAAATTATAGATAAAATACTTTTTATTCCTTTCATTAAATTCATAACCCTAATTCTACGTTAGTAGGCAAGAAAATTTTTAACCGGATTTTAGTATTTTTGTACCGATAAATGAATTAAATTATTTTAAATCTTCCCTTTGCTGCTTAAAACGTAAGCTGCTAAGAAGGTAAAATTTACATTGTAATGAGTAATTACTAATTGTTGGTCCAAATAAGAAGTAGAATTTGTACATTATTAATAAACACAAATAGCGCCTAAATTTTTTCTTTTTTTTAATGGCATACGCAGGCAGACGAGCAGTCGGGCCACCTGATGGGAAGTGGTCGGCGCCCATAGACATTGGCTATACCAGTGGTATGGCCAACGCGCTGCCTACCGTGAGACGTAGGGTGTTAAGTCTCGTTTACCCAGTAAAGTGCTGGCTACGGTGCCTTCAAACCGGAAAACAGTAGTGTTTTGACACTACTGCTTCGCGGCAGAAATAGGCACCGCGGTGGTACTCCACCCAGCCGGTCTCCTGTAAGCAGGTGACCTACCACCGGTAAGTTTGAAGACAATTTTATTCTTGTTTAAACATTGCACTGAAAACCTTACAACCCCGAGTTACTTCACAGTCGCTTCCCGTCTCGCGTGCGAAAACCCATTCGTCCTGATCAAGGACCTCCGATGGGTTCGAAACTAGTCGGCATCAATATCGATTTTACGTGATTTTACATATTTAAAATCTTATTTAAATATAAAAAGCGTACTAAAAAGTCATTTAAAAAGAATCTCCATATCTTTTCTTGTAACAGTGTATCTATTATTCGCCTGCATTCCTGGTATCTGATATGCATTATAACTTTTGTAGTGCCATCTCGCTTCTTGGCGAATAAAAAGTATGATGGCATCCTTTTCTATTTTCTGTCTCATCCAATACCCATCAAAGCACGTGCCCGAGAATTGAAAGTACCAGGAAAGATGAAACGTTGTAGATAAAAGCTGAGTTTAGTGTACTAGTATAAACGTTATTCTTTTATCGTCGGTATAGTTTGTTTTAAATGGCAGTTTAATCTCAGTGGTTTTTTTTTGTTTATTATGACGTAAATAAATTATAATTTGAGTGACTTTCCATAAATATAGGTGAACAATTCATGCTGACTCGTAGCCTAGTGGTATGGGCGTGTGCTTTAGAAACCGGATGTCGTGGTTCGAATCCTGCGGGGACTCAACAAATTTTCATTGTTGTTTTCTAGTTGGTTAGGCAATTTGGGCCGATCACCCAATTGTCTGAAAAGTAAGATGATCCATGCGTCGGATGGGCATGTAAAAGTCGTCCACCCACCAACCCGCATTGGACCAGCGTAGTGGATACGGTCCAAAACCCCTGATGCATAGGGTGTATTAGTGGAGGCCTATGTCCAGCTGGTGACTATTACAGGCTGATGAGATGACCTGATGAACAATTCATGACATATGCATATACGATACCTGTCTTTTTAATTGTTACGTTAATTTTATGACATTAATAAAGTCGTGGATGTGTAGTATTGATTACACAATTTATTCCGGAATGTTATTTTGAGCGTGTGTTTAACACCACATTTGTACAGAGTTGCAGAGGCTGTAATGCTTTTATCCATACCAATATTATTAATGAGAAAGTAACTCTGTCTGTCTTTACTGTGTAAGCCATTAAACTAATGAAATTTGGTATATACTTAGAATAGACTCGCAGAAAGGACATAGGCTATTAATTATTCCAATAAAAGTAAGGGAAAAAAGATTCATATGGAAATCGTCTCTGTTAAACATTTAACGGTGAAATAATAAATGCTGCTTGTCTAGCATCTTGTAGTTTTAAACTGCACACAATGAAATAGGGGTTGAAATAGCGATGAAAGTCAATATGGAAAATCGTCAACATCGAAGCAAAAGCCATAAAACCTTGTATCTGATTATAAGCACGTACGATTACATTTTTTATAAATTCCGAAGATGACCTTAAAAGCAAGTCGGGGAGCCGCGGTTGCGTTCGTTAGTGACTGCCCACCAAGACTTAAGGTGGCCGTAAGATTTAGTCGGTAAGAATCCGACATAACCTATCCACTCCCGCAGTGGTTAGGTATAATGAAAAAGGCACGTGCCATAAAAACACCCCATTTATATTATACTATACAGTATTTTTAAGTACACCTTGCGTTCATTTTTCCTATACCACGCGGACGAAATCGCGGATAAAACAGATTTATTTAATAATTTCACTACATACGTTAAACGGTAGTAAATGCGTAAGTTAATTAACACCCATTTGCACAAAGAAAAACAGCAAATATTTATTATCTTGTTTCTAATGTTTCGTATTATTTCCAGATATATTACGATAATAGAGCAAGACTGCATATCTTTCTGTTGCGAAGTTTGTAGTGCCTGAATATCGTCAAGAAATTAAAAAATGTTATCAAATTCTGTGATTCTTCTTTAAATCTTTCACGCAGCGTATTTTATTTGCGACATACGCAGGCTATGTCTGTGGATGTTATGTGTCGTATCTTTGACCCCTCACAGTCTGCCGCGCGTCATTTCTAAAATCGCTAGATCTCTTTGATCTAGACGAATTTAATCAAGCAGCTGATGCATTCGCCGCCGCCGCCGGCGACGCTATAGTTAGGTTCTCACTTCTTGTGAAATACAAGATCTTGATTAACGTCCTTAAGGCAAACACACCCTACACTTAGAGTGTAGGACAAACAAACACATTCACGACATCGGCTCTACCGGTGAGGTCGAACTTACACACCCTTCACTATATACACTGTAGCTTAACACCATACTAAGATAGGAGTGTTGCTGGAATTTCTTCAACATTTCAACGCTTTAAGAAGGTAGTAAAGTTTGGATAGCGCACTTTTAGCTATTAAATCATCCTTAAGAAAGCGTCTGAATCGATCCGAGGCGTCGGCCCACGATCAGTATGCTAACGGCTACTAAAATGTGACGGCCCAAGCTCCCCATCTGGGGCCCTTGGTGCAGTTTAGTCACTTGGTGAGGAGATGGGCTTCCTCCCACATCCGGTATGTTCTTATAGCTTTATTCCACAGAGCACGAAATCATCAGAAAAAAAACATAGTCTGCCTCATATTCTTTATTTTCCCTAATAAACAAATCCTTAAAAATATCTGACTATAAAAATATACATCTAAATGTTATTAATGTTTATGTTGTTTAAAATTCAATGTGACATGGACGTGCATTAACAACTCCATCTCGTATTTTTGGTCCCAGCTGCATTGTCACTATCAACATAGCATATGTTAACATTTACTGATAATATACTAGATGGCGCTTGACTTATAGAGTAATATAAAATTTTCAACGCTTGACTTAAGAGTATAAAGATAAAGATCGGTAAAAACGCATAGAACATAGGCATAGGAGGCGTTGATGCCTTCAAATATACTAGTAAATGTCTGATGTCAGCCATTTTGCGATTAAAACTGTTATACAGGTCACTTTGGTTAGCTAGAAATAACCTACGACCATTAGGCACTTAAATATTGTAAGGGTCCTTGTTAATTAATGTGTAAGAGGGTAATAAATAGGAACATAAAATATGTTTTGTTTTATATGAATTGTGTTTAATTTTTTTTACTTAACATAAATATATGATTTTATATATATGAATCGGTTAAGTCCTTCAACACATAAGACCCTAGGATATTATATACATATATAATATAATGTAATGTTTACATGTAATTAACAAGCCAGATATGTATTTTGAACTGGGCAAGATAGGTCGTCTAGGACGTAAGCAATCGTTATATGTTACAAAAAATATACATAGTTTGATTTTTTACTTGTTCATACTTGTATGGTATTGAAATGTGAAAATATAAATGAGAATATAAAAAATAATTACTTTTCTCTTCAAGCGGCGAATTCACGAAACACAAGAACCAGGTTTTGGAGTACTAGGGAATCATACAGATGCAAGTTGCAGGAAGAGAACACTGATAATATTTGTCTCGCTCTTTTGTGCTTAGCGTTGGTTGATTCAAAATAATCAATAGTTGTAAAGCGATGACACACACACACAAGACTCGATGAAACGATAGAGCTTTCACTTTCAGTTTCAGGCTGTCCTTCTCACCCTCGGAAAGATTCTTTGTAAGTTCCTGTAGCGTTCTGATTTCCTAGTATATCATTCTAACTCAAACACGTGGTCTAGTGATATTGAAACGTTATCTATTTTTGTTTCCTTAATAAATAAATACGAATTAATTTATTGGAATAATTAATTTTAAAACTAAATTTCTTAAAAAAAATATTTATTTAGTTATTGTAATAGTATGGGTCCTTGCAATTAATTATACATTTGGGTAATTTTTTACATTATTAGAACAAAGCAAATAATATTTTGAATGCATTCATTCAGCTTCTTCTTGAACAAGCTGCTAGCACAAAATTTTCAGATCTTGAAGTTAATTTTTATGGCAAAAAATACTAGAGAAAATTCTGTAAAAACAAGATAGCAGATAATAGTAACACAAGTAATATAGCTTATACATCAGAATAACTTTAAGGCTTATTAAATTTAAGAATAGGTAGTTTAATCAAGATATAATAAAACGTATCATGTATGTAAAATGAAATCTGCAATCGGCGAGCTATTCTCGCGTAAACTGCAAATGCTTTGGGCTTATAAAAATGTAATTTGTATTAATTATTTACTCAAATCACAAACACCACATGGGTTAAAGTTAACAAAAATATCAATCTATAATAATACCAGATTTCTTATCCACACTGTTTAATATTTATGTATGCATCTTCAAAGACAATAGTTACGTCTAAGCGGAAGAACCGCAAGAAATATGGGATCATAAAACATAATATGGAAATAATTAATGGTTAGGCACAATTTGGCATATTGAGCTAAGGATACATAAGTGTAAGAAACAGAGATTTCTTACACTTACTGATTTGATGTTGTTTACAAATAGTTGAAAATGAAATAATAAATAAATAGCAGGGTTTTAGTTAAGTCACATCACACATACCACAAAGTCATACATATCACACATACCACATGCCCATCGACTGGGTAAAGTACTAGGATGTCAGACAGTGTGTTATGTTCCGTAAAGTGAAAGAGATAGTGAACACTCTATGGATTCCGTCTTCTTTGCTACGTAAGCAAATATATAACGTTGTATATTTCAAATGTGTGCAGTAGGTTTTTAGGGGTCAGTTTGTATTTATGGTGCCCTAGTAATTAAGTAGCCAGGGCACGTGTTCTGATTGTTTGAGAAAGTCGTTGTTATATACAGTAAGTAAGTATTTCTACTGTACTGTGTAAATAATGTATTATCTAAATATTTATAAATAAATAGTAAAATAATAATAATAATGTTTCCTGGTCTATTACAATTTCATTAATGCTAACATTTGTTTTAAGCCATCTTAAGAAAACAAGTTTATTCAATGTTAAGAAGATTTAAAAAAAAAACATAATATATTAATATCAATAAATACATAAACTGTTTAAAGGTACATGTGACAATTTTATGACACTTGAAAATGTCGCACTGTTGTTCTCTTTAGAGTTAAAACAGTTTTCATTATTTATGTTTGCTATGATTCTTTCTAAACCCTAAACACTAAACCCTAAGCACTGAACCTAAACTTACTTCACGGCAAGACGCGTATTTAATAGGAGAGGATAATATATACATATATGTGTTATCTTGTCTAGCAAATTATATACATATTCCTCTGCAAGAGATATCACCGTTCGAGGATTAACAAAAATAACTGCTCGACTTCAAAATAATCTAAGCTCGGAATGAGTAAAACCAACAAATATATAAAATACAGAAAAAACAGTGGCCAGGTAACAACTTTGATAGATGATCATGGATCCTGCAAAGTGTCTGAAACGTGGGGAAAATTGTAATTTATTTAAACGCGATAAAATCCGTAGTATTTTATTATGCCATGAATGTAGTATTCGAGTATACAAGAAACTATTAAAAAAATACATGTATTAAGAAAACATACGTTTCGACACATTCAAACTCAAATATAAAATAGCTTATTCTGCTAAGGCTAAAAATTTTTAACTATAGTTTTATGTTTGTTATACCATACAATTTTAATATACAAACTTGAGGAACGAATCAAAGTTTTACAATCAATTTTCAAGCTGTCTTGCATGTAATAACAGTTTGATGGTCCAGACCTTTTGGTCTTCTGATATCCTAGTATTTTTCTCTGTTAAACACGTGGCCTAGTCTATCCGTAGATGGTGCTTCACTTTGCGTCTCAATTCGAGCTCAAGTAAATTATATTAAACATGTTATTATTTAAATAAATATATGTAAAGAAATAAATTTTAATTAAACATCATTATACTCAAGTCTGGAAGTAAACAGAATAATTGAAATGTATGGCATAGTATCTCAGTCTTATCTTATGCGTATTTCCCGTGATGAATTACGGGACAGAAACGTGGCCTCTGACTATCGGACTGGTGCACAAGTTTGGCGCAGCTCAACGTGCTATGGAACGCACTATGCTCGGATTCTCTCTAGCGGATAAAATTCGTAATGAATTCATCCGGCGAAGAACGAAAGTTACCGGCTGACATAGCGCAAAGGATATAGTTCAGTAGTTTTAAATCAATATTATAGTAATTTCGTAAAATCCGTCCATAGCTGAACTCTACATGGAGAAAGGAATGTCCCTACCAAAATCCTACTCTTCGTCGCTACGTCTTATGGTTCCAGAGATATCGTGATGAGTCACTATGTAGGTGGGAATCCCTTTTATATATATATAGATTTAAAATGATTAATTAGTAATAATTTATTTAATCGCTTATTGTGTGTTGTGAGCGCGCTTTCCATATTATTAGAGGCTAGGCATTAAAATATTTATAACCATATTTTTTTAACAATTATTATTTACGCATTTTTGTGTTTTGGAATTATAATATTTTCGTAGTAAACAGCTTAGGTATTTAGCGACTCACAATTCAAACGCCTGTGATTTTTAATAATAATATTTAGTTATGATTAATAAAAAAAAATATCATAAATTTTTGTGATCGGCATTAATAATCAAATTTCTTCGTTAACTTCCACTAATAATTATTCATGAATAACACTAGTTTACAGTACATTTGTTGCCGAAAAAATTTTAGCTGTTGCTGGCTACATATTATATGCTTTTTTTAAAAATTTCAAAAATATTGTTAGAATATTTTTTTCAGCTCTAAATTCTAAATTTAGCTATGTAGGTATTAGACAGAAAAAAACAAGTCTTTAATACGAAGTACTCTTACCCGATGTGTCGACTTTGGAAAATGACCAATTGGAGACCAGCAATAGTCAGATATCATATTTGTATTCCAGAAACCCTAATAGCGCTCTTCCATGACATATAAGTCTTGATCCATACGCCCTCCCTGCTCTTTACTCATTTCTGCTAAATTTTCCGGAAACCTGTCCGGGTGACTATATAGAAAGTGGAATTTTATACTCATATTGCATCCTATATTTCTTAATTGTAGGAGAAGGCCTTCTATAAGCTTATCATAATTTTTGGATTTCCAATTTCCGAGAAAATTCTTCATTACAGATACGAAAGCTGACTAAGCCTTTAGTTCTGACCCAGTAATAAAATTTATAAAGTGAGTATCTTTCGTAAGTTGTCTAATATGAGGGCCATCAAAGGTACCGGCTTTAATATTTTCCATAGTAAGCTTAGGAAATTTTCGACAAATGTAAGGAAAACAGCTCCCATCTTTATCTAGTGATTTTACAAACTGTTTCATGATGCCCAGTTTTGTGTGTAATGGTGGATGGATGATTTTGTCATGAGATACTAATGAATTGTGGACTATATTGTGCTTTCCAGGCTCCATATTTTCTCTCAAGAGCCAGTTTTTTCTTACCCAATGGTCTTGTTTAGTTCTTCTGTCCCAAAGAAATATACAACAGGGAAATTTGGTGGAACCACTTTGTTGACCGAGAAGAATGTTAACCATTTTTAAATCGACATTTACCTTTTACCATTAGCCACTTGTATTTTATTTTGTTTAATACTAGCAAAATGTTACAATATTTATTTCAATTATGTAATAGAATACATTTTAGGCTACGTTTTGAGCTGTCAATGAATAAACGCCAGTCGTTTGGTTCGTATTGCTTCAAGCCCATTGTTATCAACAATTTTTTGATATCTGAACAAAAGGTAATGCCATTTTCTTCGGAAAAATAACACCGTAATTCTGTATCTCTTTCACGATAAAAACTTATTTTAGTACCCGAGGATAGCAATTTTTTTTCTTTTAGTCTTGATGCTAACAATTCTGAAGCTTGTTTAGAAAGATTTAAATCTCTTACAAGATCATCTAACTCATTTTGGGAAAAGCATTTTGGCTTATTAGACATACCTTCAAAATCAGCATCATTTTGTGATGAGCTTGTGGTCCTTCAATGTCTTGCTCTAATGATTCAGATATATTTTAAGCTCTGAAAAGTGAAGTAAACGCTGTACTGGACGTTGAACACAACTAGTACTTGGGTATTGCCGTTTAGCTCGATTTTTAGTGATTAAACTGTTCATGTTTACGCTACAAAAATAACATTCTATGAGATGATTTCGTGGTTCTCGCCAAATAGTCGGAGTTTCAAATTTAAAGGCACTTCTTTTACCACTTTTCCATAATCTTAAATATTCCACACTCGATTTACAAACACAATTGGAAGCCCAAGACTTCTCCTTTTATCCAAAAGCATTTTAAAACAGGTATTTTTCAACAACTCTGATATAACTTTTCTACTATTGTTAAAAACGTATTCTCCGCATATATAGCAAAAATTATGTAGATTGTTTAAATAACGTCTTCTTGAACTACTCATGTCGCAAAACTAGAGACACTAATTTTAACACAGTAAAATATGCCTGTTATCGATTAATATATGTTTAAATGATAAAAATCGAAAATAAAGTGACTCGAGCTACTCATAAAATTTTGAGGGTAGTTTTGCCAAAAATAAGTGATGAGTGAATAATATCAACCACAGAATTTGCGGCAACAGACAAAAAGTTTAATATTGTAAACGAGTGTAATTGCTTGGATTTGTTTGCATTAAAAAGGACACAAACATCAGCCCGATGCAATTATAATAGAAACGGTACATAGGTATAAATTCCGTAATACAATGTGATATCAAATAGATTTATTTATTTTTATATATTTACCAAACGTATCTATTATAAAACATGCATTTTTTAGATTTAATCATCCTGATAAATGTCAATAATAATAGTCTTTAAAGTAAACAGAAATATTTTAAATAAACGGATGTATAATTCAAAGTCAATAAAGCGTGACACGGTTTGATACAGTTTAAAAATATCATAACGATCCTCAGCGATTGATTGACCAGGTTCATACAAAACAAATGATGGCAATTACCAACTTTTTGGCACGAACTGGTTCTTTTGATCGAATCTTGCATGATAGACACACTTTTTACGTGCTCATCCAAGGAATGGATTATCTTACTTTACGGACAGTCGGCTTATCAGCCCGCAATGCTCTGAACAATTAAGAAACAACAATAAAAAGTTGTCGAGTTCCGCAGAATTCGAATCTACGACCTTTGGTTTCAGGCTACAGAGGCAGTTAAGTTTTACTTAAATGCCACTTGTAAGAAAAACGTAACGCTGCTCTTTTTACAAGCGTAAGGAAACAATCGCAGTTTTATACAATAAATAACGTAATTTTGGCAATGTATCACGTAATTTAAATATATTAAGATCATAATAAAGCTACATAATAAAGTGTGATCATGATGACGGATAATAATAAATCTTTAGTAGAAATAAAATACACATAACAGTAATTGACGATCTTTATAATGGATAAGAAAATACCTTTTAATAATCTAAAATTATAAAAAACATTCTCAAAATAATAATAAAAGAGGAGTTCAATCCAGAACACGTGTTACAGGGACAAAAGTACCAGGGCGTCATGAAACTTTCGAAGCTGTAAAGCGAGTTCTTACCTGTGACGCACACAAATATGTAATTGAATATAGTGTCATGTTAAAATCAATAAGTGATGTTTTGTCTCGCTCTTTCCATTCCTTTCATTCCTAATTATTGCGAAGACCACTTTGAGTTAAAATTGCATGTACCAGGAGATCAAAGAAGAATGTTCAATGTAATCTTGAAGAAGTTAGAATGTTTGACATTCGTTAAAAATAGAAACTTAGGACACACTCAAGAAAAATTTTAAAAAGATGTGAAATCCCGGGAAATTAGAGAAAGATCCGTAACCTTTCCAAAAGCTTCAAGCCCACATTGAAATGGAGTTTTGAGCACATTATATGCATGTTGTATTAATATTGTACATCAATAATTCACCATTCTATTTCATTGCACAGTTACGCAGTATCCTACAATAGGAAGATAGCGTTCTTGATTTGTATCATACTTCGTTAATACACATAAGGTGATGGGTAAGAACCCTAAAGTTTAACCAATTTAGAGTTTCAAGTTACTGCACTAACGGGATTTTTTGTTTAATATAAACAAATGCAATACTTTCTTGTGTTTGCGCGAAAACAACACATGATTTAATAAACACTATACTTTAATAAAAGACTAGATCCATGGTAAGAGCCAGCTACCATGGATCCTGTAGTAGTGTCTGAATCATCGGGAAAAATGTAAATAAAATTAAAGGCGATAAAATCCGTAAAGTCTTTCATTACACCGTAAAAAAATAAAATTATTTACAAAGAAATTTCTTCAACGTAATGTTTTGAAGGAATATCTATATACGAATATACTATCTATGCCTATAATAACGTACATACTGACATCTAAAAATCGTTATTCAGGTAATAATGGAAAAGAGCGTTAGATAACTTGCAAAAAGATAGGAAATGGGAACAGATGCCCCTTTTCTTGATTGCCTTGATTGCCCTAAAGTTTAACCAATGGACAGTGTACCGTATCTATTGATCGCCTGATTTCCTAGTATCTGATACGCGTTGTACATTTTTTGCAATGCTATCTCACTTCGCGGCGAATAAACAGTATGATGACATCCCTTTCTATTTCTGCATCATCAAAAGCCAATCAAAGCACGTGCACGAGAGTTGAAAGTACCAGGACAATAGAAAGATGAAACTCTGTAGATAAAAGCTGAGTTTTGTGTACTATAGTATAAATCGAATCCTTTTGGCGGTTTAATCTCATTTTTTTTTCTGTTCATTATGCGGTAAATAAATTATGTAGTTTGAACGACTTTCCATAAATATAGGTAAACAATTCGTGACATATGCACATACAATACCTTACTTTTAATTTCCTACGTTCTTATTATGACAATTCGGTATGTTAATTAGTAGAGTTGTAGTTATTACACAGTTTATATTAATCGTGTGTTTCTCACCACATTTCTGTGGCATTGCAGAGGGTGTTATACTTCCATATTCTTTCATACTACATTATTCATTATTCTATATCTGCACTACTTAACGCTTATCGGTAGTAAATGGGTAAGTTAAATTCGCCTATTGACGAAAAATTAAACAGGATAAAAAAGTTAACATAAAATTGCATTTTGGACAAAAAAAATAGCAAAAATTATTTTTTTTCAAAAATTCATTTCTCGCTGTTGGGATAAGTTTCTTGCGCCTGAATTTCTGTAAGAAATTAAAAAATGTCATAATCTTCTATAACTCGACTTTAAATCTTTCACGCGGAGTATTTTATTTGCGATATACGGCAGACTATGACTGGATATATCTGCATATTGTATCTTTAACCTGTCACAGTCTGCAAGAACACAGGAGCAAGAACGTTGGAAAGAAGACGTCAGGAATAAAATATTGTTTTCTTTTATAAACGCCAAAAATTAATAAAAATTTGGCTTAATAATTTGACCTAAATCTGTTTAATAATCACGTTGTTTAAAATTTTATGTGACATGCTGCGTAATAAGAACTCCATCTCGCATTTTTGGTCCAAGCTGCATTGTCACAAACAAAGGGCATTATTTTGAGATCTACCAAAAATATTCTAGATGGCGCTTAGCTTAAAAAGGCAATATAAAATAGTTCAGTCATTAGTTCTGTGACAATTAAATAAAAATTTGATTACAAACTGTTAAATTTTATTAGCGTTTAGATTTACTAACGCCGTGCTTTTGTGGTATTATAAATCGGTCAGGTGTTAGTGTACTAAGTGAAAACATCTTTTCTTATCGTTGTGAGTAAGCAAGTAAGACGATGCTTCGGTAAAGACGTACAGAGCATTGACAGTATTTATGGGGCGTCGATGCCTTCATATTTGCTGCTGTCTTATTCATCGGTTTATGTTGTGGAAATCTGATGCTTGTTACTTTATAACCTGTTCGCTGAGTGATACTAAACACATACTACATACATACATGACTACATACATACATGCATATAAACAAGCCAAATAGGTGTCATAAAGTGGACACAAGAAGTCGCCTAGGACCACGGCAACCTCTATTTATACTTTATAACAAATAAAAATATATATTGTTTGGTATTACACATGTTCATATTTTTGTTCAAGTTACTTGTCAAATTATATAATGTAGAAAAGTGAAAATGTTAATCAGTTTGAATGAAGTAATAATAAAAAATTTTTGTCCTTATTTTTTTCTTAATAGCGGCGAAGTGACGAAACGCATGAACTAGCTTTTCATGTACCAGAGAATCATAAGCAGGAAGGGAACACTTATATAATAATATTTTTTACTAATAATCAAGATCTAATAGTAATGAATTAATTATTATTTTACTTTTTCTTAACTGTTTTTTAGATTTTCAAATGTTAGCTACGGAGTTGTAAAGGTGAAATTCCAATTGGAGGTCATCGGTTCGGATCCGAATGGAAAACAAGTTTGTGTTATCGTTGTTTTTGGGTTCTTTAGGACAATTCAGGCTGATCATCCAATTGTCTGAAAAGTTAGATGATACATGCGTCGTATGTATCACCAAAATGTCAGTCCCCCCACTAAATCGCATTGAACCAGCGTGGTGGAATACGGTCCAATGGCCCCTTAACAGAGAAAGCGTGCATGAGGTAAATCCTATGTCCAGAAGTGGACTAACACTGCCTAATGATGATTATTAAAATAATTAACGTATACAAAATATTAAAGTTTAAGTGGTCAAATGACTTAACGGATTTTATCGCGTTTTTTTTACATTTTAAATTCTCGCCGTTTGGAACACTTTCCAGCGCCGTGGTCATGGGGTAGACTGAAATGTCATGCGTCTTGTTGCAGTGATGAAGCGGGTTTCCAGATTTTAATTTTAATTAATTATTTTAGTCTGTACTCGACCTATGCAAACAAAATGGTATTATGCTTGGGTTTAAATTTTAATTTATTAATTATGGATCCCATGCAGGTGGTAGAACCAACCATCTTCCGTATTGAAATTTGGATGTTTCTAATCTCAATAGCCCACGGATCATCTGGTAGGAATCGCGTTCTTTAGCGAGGATTGTGGTCGATCAAATCTGATGTAATGGTTTGGGTGATTTAAAGTATGGTCACACACTGTCGACTTTTAGGTCTTTTATGTTTGATGTCAGTATATGTTCCTTCCTTCACGTGAGTTCTTATTGCTCCTTTGTTTGTCCAATATAAGAGAGGCCGCAGTCACAAACTAACTTGTACCTCCTGAATCTTGTAGAGGAATATTGCACTTGACAGGTGGTAGGAATTGACCAATCTTCTTCAGCGGCTTAAAATAAGTTTTGATTAAAGCCCGCCTCAAAATGTAGCCAATTTGCCAGTTACGCCTCTCACAAAGGTAGAACAGCAGGTACTCGCTCACTGTAGCTGCCTTCACTCGGTCACTGTGACGCTGCCGTGGCGCCAGCAAGCATGTTGTCTCGCAGTACTTGCTTAATATGATATAGCTCAGCCGCCAGGTGTTCATCATCACAGATCCCTCGTGCTCTCTGAAACAAGGTGTTATTAGGTTTAAGCGTTGTATAGTTGCGATGGAAATTACACGAGCTTATAAGCTGCATGGTAATGTATGGGATTGACAGCGTCATCATTACTAATAAAAAATTACACAGCTGTTCAACACCCGTTCAACGAATTTGTTACTAAAAAACATTTTTTGACATAAGGCCTGTACAAGCGTTGTATAGTTACTATAGAAATTTTATACAGAGCTTATACAAGCTAAAACCCTTGTTTAACCGTTGTATAAAAACTAAATGGCAATTTTTAGTATGATAGCTTTGGTTAGTAAACGAGTTTTCTGAACTTTGTACAGATGTAATGCTTCCATCATTTAAATTTTCGGCTAGACGAAAAAAAGATCGTTAAAAAAATTATTCTTAAGATAATGGAGTTCTAATTTTTTAATTACAACAACTCAAAAGTAAATAAAGATTCACAATGCGTTAAACAATTTCAAAATGGGCGTATTGGACACATGTTGCAGTTGAGAAGACATAGCTTCAAGAGTAAAGCCGATAGGATGATTCAGTTGGGCTGGGCAGCATTAAGGGAGCTAAATCATATTCGTACATCGTCGACACCGTAGAGTTTAAAGACGATAGTCTTTAAAAATGCGTACTCTCCGTGATAGCCTACAGGGCAGAAACGTGACCTCTGATTATCAAACTGGTCCACAACCTTGCCTTAGCTCAACGTGCTGTAGAATGCGCTATGCTCGAGTCTCTTGGTCGGATTACATTCGTATTGAATTCGGTAAGAACTAAAGATACCGACAAAGCGCAAAGGATTAACTCGTTTAAGTGGCAGTGAGCCGGTCACGTGGTCCGAAGAACGGATGGCCAATGGGCTCTAAGGTTCTAGACTGGAGGCCACGTTTAGGAAAACGGAGTGTTGATCGACCTCGACCAGGTGAAATGGCAATCTTCATGCAGATCCCTGCTTCTGCTACTTGAACGCCGGTTCAGCAGTCGACTATCACTGGCTGATGATATGTGATGTGTGTCGTTAACCTGAGTTTCAGATCCTAACTATGAAAATGGGTTCGATTGGCAGTCTAGAACAATACAGCAGTATAAGTATAAAATCAATAATTATCGCCGAGTGGCATAAGCTCTCTAGCTCTTAGACCAAAAAATTTTTATATACGTGCTTAATACAAAGTGATATCTGGGTTTCGACAATATGTGGTTTTAGAAATTAAACGCATGACAAGAGAATAATCTACTCGTGAACCTAGTGTTTAATCCTATTACAAAGTAAAGAAACATAAAAGCTCAACATTTACTCGAAAGACCTCGAACTGTGATTAGTGTATAAACCAACGGTTCCAGTATTTGTTGACTGGGTTTACTAAATTTATTGCAAAACTATACTAAAATAACATTGAAATTTATATGAGCGGATACTACCAGATTTGATGCATACAGAGAAAGTTCGTCAAATTCATCGCATAAAAACATTCAAGTAGCCAGAAGATAAGTTTTCATGAGTAGTAGTTATATCTAAATTATGGAAATTTTAATAAAATAATTGAATTCAGTACGGATTTTTTATTATTATTATATAACATATGTATACCCGTTGACTTAACAGCGACGAGTGGAGACCATTTTAAAAGTCACTATCATCTACGCAATACAAGTAATTTTAACGCATTTTTGTTTTGTCATACATAAAACAATAACAATATTGGATGTTCTCTCCTTATATTCTTCCTGTTATATACTGTCTCTTCTATTGCTTTTCAAAAAAGGTAAACGTACATTTTTTATTATTACCATTTATTAGTAAATGCTGTCTGTGTCTTTTTGACGAAATTTTATGTTTATAAAAATATATATTGTTTGGTATTAAACATGTTCATATTTTTGTTCCAGTTACTTGTCAAATTATATAATGTAGAAAAGTGAAAATGTTAATCAGTTTGATTGAAAAGTAATAATAAAAAATTTTTGCCCTTATTTTTTTCTCAGTAGCGGCGAAGTGACGAAACACGTGAACTAGCATTTCGAGTACCAGAGAATCATAAGCAGGAAGGATCACTTATATAATAATATTTTTTACTAATAATCAAGGTATAGTAGTAATGAATTTATTATTATTGTACTCTTTCTTAACTGTTTTTAAGATTTTCAAATGTTAGCTACGGAGTTGTAAAGGTGAAATTCCAATTGGAGTTCATCGGTTAGGATCCGAATGGAAAACAAATTTGTGTTATCGTTGTTTTTGGGTTCTTTAGGACAGTTTAGGCTGATCATCCAATTGTCTGAAAAGCTAGATGATACATGCGTACCTGGCATGCAAAATGTCAGTCCCCCCACTAAACCGCATTGAACCAGCGTGGTGGAATACGGTCCAACAGAGAAAGCGTGCATTAGGTAAGTCCTATGTCCAGAAGTGGACTTACACTGGCTAATGATGATTATTAAAATAATTAACGTATACAAAATATTAAAGTTTAAGTGGTCTCATTAGTTAAAGAGGACAGCAATAAGGGAGTTTTTTTTTTTTAAAACCCTCTCCGGACCGGTTTAAAAAAAAATGGTTTTGAATATACTGTACAACGTCATTTATGGGTGGGTGGATTTTTATTAAATAAAATGACTGAACGGATTTTATCGCGTTTTTTTACATTTTAAATTCTCGACGTTTAGAACACTTTCCAGCGGCCGTGGTCACGGGGGTAGACTGAAATGTCATGCGTCTTGTTGCCAGTGATGAAGCGGGGTTTCCAGATTTTAATTTTAATTAATTATTTTTAGTCTGTACTCCGACCTATGCAAACAAAAATGATATTATGCTTGGGTTTAAATTTTAACTTATTAATTATGGGATCCCAAGCAGGTGGTAGAACCCAACCATCTTCCGTATTGAAATTTGGATGTTTTCTAATCTCAATAGCCTCACGGATCATCCTTGGTAGGAATCGGTGTTCTTTAGCGAGGATTTGTGGTCGATCAAATCTGATGTAATGGTTTGGGTGATTTAAAGTATGGTCACACACTGTCGACTTGTTAGGTCTTTTATGTTTGATGTCAGCTGTATGTTCCTTCCTTCACGCGGGTTCTTATTGCTCGCTTTGTTTGTCCAATATAAGAGAGGCCGCAGTCACAATCTAGCTTGTACACTCCTGGATCTTGTAGAGGAATATTGCACTTGACAGGTGGTAGGAATTGACCAATCTTCTTCAGCGGCTTAAAATAAGTTTTGATTAAAGCCCGCCTCAAAATGTAGCCAATCTTGCCAGTTACGCCTCTCACAAAATGTAGAACAGCAGGTACTCGCTCCACTGTGGCTGCCTTCACTCGTTCACTGTGACGCTGCCGCGGCGCAGCAAGCATGTTGTCTCGCAGTACTTGCTTAATATGATATAGCTCAGCCGCCAGGTGTTCATCATCACAGATCCCTCGTGCTCTCTGAAACAAGGTGTTATTAGGTTTAAGCGTTGTATAGTTGCAATGGAAATTACACAGGGCTTATACAAGCTGCATGAGTAATGTATGGGATTGACAGCGTCATCATTACTAATAAAAAATTACACAGCTGTTCAACACCCGTTCAACGAATTTGTTACTAAAAAACATTTTTTGACATAAGGCCTGTACAAGCGTTGTATAGTTACTATAGAAATTTTATACAGAGCTTATACAAGCTAAAACCCTTGTTTAACCGTTGTATAAAAACGAAATGGCAATTTTTAGTATGATAGCTTTGGTTAGTAAACGAGTTTTCTGAACTTTGTACAGATGTAATGCTTCCATCATTTAAATTTTCGGCTAGACGAAAAAAAGATCGTTAAAAAAATTATTCTTAAGATAATGGAGTTCTAATTTTTTAATTACAACAACTCAAAAGTAAATAAAGATTCACAATGCGTTAAACAATTTCAAAATGGGCGTATTGGGCACATATTGCAGTTGAGAAGACATAGCGTCAAGAGTAAAGCCGATAGGATGATTCAGTTGGGTGGGCAGCATTAAGGAGCTAAATCATATTCGTACATCGTCAACACTAGAGTTAAGACGATAGTCTTTAAAATGCGTACTCTCCGTGATAGCCTACAGGGCAGAAACGTGACCTCTGATTATCAAACTGGTCCAAACCTGCCTTAGCTCAACTGCTTAGAATGCGCTATGCTCGAGTCTCTTGGTCGGATAACATTCGTATTGAATTCCGGAAGAACTAAAGATACCAACAAAGCGCAAAAGATTAACTCGTTTAAGCGGCAGTGGGCCGGGCACGTGGTCCGAAGAACAGATGGCCGATGGGCTAATAAGGTTCTAGAGTGGAGGTCACGCTTAGGAAAACGGAGTGTTGGTCGATCCCCGACCAGGTGAAATGGCGATCTTCGTGCAGATCCCTGCTTTTGCACTTGAACGCCGGTTCAGCAGTCGACTATCACTGGCTGATGATATGTGATGTGTGTCGTTAACCTGAGTTTCAGATCCTAACTATGAAATGGGTTCGATGGCAGTCTAGAACAATGCAGCAGATATCTATAAGTATAAAATCAATAATTATCGCCGAGTGGCATAAGCTCTACTGCTCTTAGACAAAAATTTTTATATACGTGCTTATACAAAGTGATATCTGGGTTTCGACAAATATGTGGTTTAAAATTAAACGCATGACAAGAGAATAATCTACTCGTGAACCTGTGTTTAATCCTATTACAAAGTGAAGAAACATAAAAAGCTCATACATTAACTCGAAGACCTCGGAACTGTGTTAGTGTATAAACCAATGGTTCCAGTATTTGTTGATGGGTTTACTAAATTTATTGCAAAACTATACTAAAATAACACTTGAAATTTATATATGAGGGATACTACCAGATTTGATGCATACAGAGAAAGTTCGTTCAAATTCATCGCATAAAAACATTCAAGTAGCCAGAAGATAAGTTTTCATGAGGTAGTAGTTATATCTAAATTATGGAAATTTTAGTAAAACAATTGATTTCAGTACGGGTTTTTATTATTATTATATAACATATGTATACCCGTTGACTTAACAACGACGAGTGGAGACCATTTTAAAGTCACTGATCATCTACGCTATACAAGTAATTTTAACGCATTTTTATTTTGTCGTACATAAAACAATAACAATATTGGTTGTTCTCTCCTTATATTCTTCCTGTTATATACTGTCTCTTCTATTGCTTTTCAACAAAGGTAAACGTACATTTTTTTATTATTACCATTTATTTGTAAATGCTGTCTGTGTCTTTTTGACGACATTTTATGTTTATTAACAATTCTTGTTTATCCAAAATCACTTTAAATAAAAACAAATTTTGTGGATTTATCCCCTTTATTTCTTGCGCCCCATTGCGTAAGAGATATTTCATATGACTATACGTACCGCACTTATTATTTATAAAAGTTCAAAAATTCTAACTTAATTATTATTTGTAATTATGTACATCACTTATGTGACGGGTTTTCACATTTTCATTGAGTTCTTCCTAAAAATATTTAAATGTTTTTGTAGAACACTTTTTCTTATTAAAATACCAAATTGGTTTCTCATGTCTTTTGGCATCTCATTTCTTTTTCAATATAAATAGGCTTAAACTTATATTCAGTTAACAAACATATCGAATTAACATGTGGATATAATCTACATGATACATACTCGTATCATATACATACAATAAAACGACACTCCACAAAGCTCGACCTATTGATTGAGCTTTCACTTTCCGTTCCATTGTTTCGTTTTAACACACAGTTGTTGACGACTGCTCTTTACGCTTTCTGTTCTCCTAGTATTTTACTCTGCCAAACACGTGGCCTAGCGATGAATGAATATCGTCCAGCCTCTCTTTCTAATGTTTCTCAATATGGAATGGTAAAAAACTCTCGACACCATCGTCTTGTTTCCTAGTAAATTTGCTTATTACGGTACCCATCATTCCACAACAATATAGTTGTTCGAATGATGTATTACCAATCACTTTCAAAAGTGTATTCTAAGTAATGCGTAGCAATAAATATTTTTAACAATAACAAATAAGTAGTAATTTATTTAACATCAGGAGATAAATTACGATACACAGTATAGCCCTTGTTTCGTTGTTGTGTTTTTAAAAATTTGTTTATTTCACACTATACAGCCCGATTAGAGGGTTACTTCAGTAAATACTATAAAAGATTATACGGTATAGAAGAGTCTCTATTTACTTATAGCCTAATTATGTAAGAAATAATCTTATCAATCTAACTTTATTTATTTACAACAATATATTTTTTTAACAAAGGTCAATATTAATAAGTGATATTAATATTGAAATTTGTTAATTTAGTTTTAACAATAGTATAGAAATAAAACAAACTTACCCTAGACTTTTTCACATGAACTGCTCTAATCTTTGGATGTATAATGTAATCTGTAGTAATTATTATCTCGAATAACAATCACCACGCGGGTTAAACTTAGGGGCGAAGCTAGTTTACAAAAAATTCAACTAATAACAATACCAGATTTCCTAACCACATCGTTTAATATTTATGTGTGCATTTTCAGAGCCTACAGTTGCTTCTTATTGGATGAACCGAAGGCCTTATGGACCCATAAAACATATGTTAACAATTAATGGTTAGGTACAATTTAATATATTGATCTCAGGATACATATAGTAAGAAGCAGACACTTCTTCCACTTACTGTGTTGATTTAATGTTGTTGTGTTACAAATAGTTAAAGGGAATAACAATAATAAATAGATAGGATAAATAGTTACGTCATAATTCAACACATACCACGTGTTTGACTGGGCAAAGTACTAGGATGTCAGACAGTGTGCTATTTTACAAACTCAGGCATGAAAGAGATAGTGAACACTCTATGGATTCCGTCTTTATTGCTTCGTAAGCAAACTACAACGTTGTATATTTGATATGTTAGCACATGCCTGTATTTATGGTGCCCTAGTAAGTAAGAAGCCTGGGCACGTGTTATTATTGTTTGAGAAAGTCGTTGTTATTAAGAAAGTAAGTAAGTATTTCAACTGGTCAAATAATTTCTTTTTAAAATATTACTAGCCGAATAGTAAAACAATAATAATATTTCCTGAATTATACAAATAAATTGTAATTAATATTCATTAAAATATTTCATGTATGTAGTTTAATGGCCAAGCCCTATATCCTAGTATCAAAACACGTGGCCGTATCCGTAGATGGCGTCTCACTTTTTGTGTCAATTAGAACTTTGTCTATATATGTATCATATATGTTTCTTTACCAAAACATCTTTTGACTAAAATATAATACTTTGAGTTATCTTAATTTATCTACTGAATCATCAGCGATGCTACACTAAGAGACCGTTTTTAAAGAAAGAAGAAGAAGTAAATACACAACATTTATATGTAAACACATTTGTTTTATTATACTTTAATTAGAATATAGCTATATATACACGAATATAGTTTATGCTGTTACGCGTGTTACGGCGTCCATCATTCAAGAACACCACATTGCTTGGTACCTATCACTTTCGACTTTAAAGATAAATATTTTCAACAACAAATACGAAGAAATTTATTTAGCTTACAAGATGTTTACTATGATACACCGTAGCACTCGTTTTATTATTGTATTTATAATATTTGTTTTGTTAGCTATAGGCAAAGGGATTGAATTGTCGATATAATTAAGCCCGTTATTTGATGTACACGAAATAAATGCGTTATAAAATAATATGTCGGTCTTCGGGGATGCAGATGTGCAGGAATTGGGGCTAAATTAAGGAGGGCCGATATGAGGGTTGCTCAGACAAAATACTATGAAAGATTACACGGCGTAGGAGATTCTTGTTTTCGTAATAGTCTAATTAACTAAAAAATAATCCAACCAACCTAAATTTATTTATTTTTAATAATAAAATTATATTAACAACTCGCTTTTGCTGACTGCCCCTATGTTTATGTGTGCTTTAAATCTTTAAAACTACGCAACGAATTTTAAGAGGTTTTTGAATAGTTAAAGTGAATTGAAAGAATTATAAACAATGTTGTAGAGAATCATAAATTAACAATTTTATTACACTTACATTGCAAACGCGCGCTGATATATATTTAAAAATAATGTAGTACAGTATTACGCCTTAATGGGGTCGACTAAAGAAGTCCGCATGGTATACGGTTATCACTTAAAAATAAACCCATTTCGTATCATTTATTAATAAAAAAATACTTATATTTAAACAAATGTTAGCCGTCTTAATTTATTTATCTTGTTGTAAATATGCTAGAATATCTTGTCGTTTATGACAACCTAGTACGTAAGAAGCCCTATCACGTGTTTTACATTCTATCCGCTGCTCTTTAAGAAAGAAAGAAATACTCCATTGTTCATCATTTTGTGTTTTGTTGCCTGTAGGTGTAAGTTTTTTGTCTTGAAAATTATAATTGACCATGTATGTACGAACAACTTGGAAATGAAACTGCATCTGGCTATACTGGACTCAACACTCGGATCACGAAAAAAATTACTTTCAGCATAAATATAAAATAAAAAGCAAAAAATAATGAACCTACCCCGGAACGATTGGATTAACAAAAAAGTAATTAATAATATTCATTTTTGGAATACCACAGGGATCCGTATTGGGCCCTTTATTGTTTCTTATTTACATAAATGATGCTGGTCTAATTGGAGAAATCTCACTATATGCAGACGACTCAAATATTTTTTACTTTGGCCATTCTATTGATAGTGTTATAAAAGACGCACAACAAGATCTTAGAACATTAAGCCTTTGGCTAAAGTGTAACCTACTAACAGTTAATATTGATAAAACGTCATTTGTTATTTTTAGTGCAAAAAACAAAAATCCGCATTTTCCTCCGCTCACTATTGACAACAAGCCCATTAGACAGACAAACGAGGAAAAATATTTAGGCCTAATTTTAGATAATCGATCCAAGATAATTCCATTTATTGGGCTTCTACGTAACATTTCAAAGTGCACGCCATTTAAGATTCGACATACATTATACAACACTTTAGTCAAACCACATTTAGAGTATTTAATACAAATTTGGGGTCAGACTGCAAAGACTAATATTAACAACTTACAAAGAACACAAAACGAGATAGTTACAATTTTATTTAAATGTAACGCCTGTACACCATCTCACCATATTTACAATAAGACCAACATATTAAATATTACACAACTCACTATTCACGAAGCACAAGGACTAACTTACGGGTCAGTCATCCTATGCACAACTGGCAACAAAACTGCAACTGACGAGTGTGCAGCGCAGTAGTGGCGGTAACCCGACATACTGGCAGCTGTGTGTACTACACTGACGACTACGACGACGCAGCAGGACGTTTCATCCTAAAGGCGTTGGCGGCGTCAACCTCAAAATAATAGAGTACAACTTAAGGATGGCAATAAGGAACAGAGACGCAGCGGTCGTGGAAAACCTCACCAAGCACCACCTTGAAGCGACGATGGATCTCCGACTCTGTGTCATAATGTTAGTATTGTCGTCATTGTATTCCGAAAACGTTAGCAAGAAGTGTGTGAAATTACTATGTATCTTTATAATACCTGTATGAAATAATTTATAATTACCTAATAATTGTAAGAAAAACAACAATATTCAATCAATAATACAATAACATTCATAACTTATAAGAATAATTAAATGAACTCACTGCTGCACTAACAACACCCATGCAGCGATGTAGTACGTAATAAAATTTTTAGTAACGCATAAACAAATAAATAAATGCAAAAGAGTACAGACCAAGTGTCTGTAGTGTTCGTTTAAAAAAAAAAAAAAAAAATAAATAAAAAAAAATATTACACAACTATACATTTATTCAACATTGTTCTAACAAATATTAACAAACAAAATAAAAATCCTCATAACATTTAGTAAAAAATCAAACAAATATTCTTTACGACGCAAACACAACATAGAATTACCTACAACAAGAACCTTGTACGGCATTTGAAACATAAAGTTGGAAGGAGCCCAGCTATATAATAATTTACCTGATCATATAAAGACTAGCCCCTCCCTATTAACTTTTAAAACATGATTAAAACAATACTTAATGAAGGACGTATAATTTCTCCGATGGCCAACACACTTCTTTTTACTTTTTGTAGTTAACAATTTTCTCATAGATTAAGTGAATAATGTAATATTCTTTATGAATAATAAATTGTTTAAATCTAAATCTAAAATTAACTATATAATCGTCATTTCCTGTTATGTTTGATGCTACCATGTATTCTTTACTACATTACATGTGATGTTGCACTCGATGTAAAAATAGAAGATTTTAAATTAATAAAAATCATATCATCTTTAAAGATTATTACCAATCACGTTAGTGCAGTGTAAAATCTATTAATTAATGTTTAACTAGAAAAACAGGTGGTTAATTTTCATATCACTTAAAATTTTTACTGCGCTCTTGTTGTTAGTGATCAAAAATCGGGCCCAGTTATAAGACATAGACAAGCGGCAACAAACAACAGCGGTCCATTAATAAGAACGCGTTTTACATTACATTTTGATTGTTTAAAATGTATATTTAATCTCACTGTGGTATAACATATGTGCTTTTTAGTATGACAATTCACTTGTGTGTCGTGTAAGATCGCATTCATCACCAGCTCTATTAGGGGGTTTTCGGACCGTATTCCACCACGCTGGTCCAAATGCGGGTTGGTGGGTGGACCGACTTTACATGCCCATCCGACGCATGGATCATCTTATTTCAGACAATTGGTGATAGGCCCAAATTGCTCTAACCAACAGGAAACAACAATGAAAAATGGTTGTACCCCGCAGGATTCAAACCTACTACCTCCGGTTTCTAAGCACCGCCTATACCAGCCGAGGTCTACGGTGAGGTAGTTCTACGCCACACGCCATTCGATCTTCGGCTATTTCTAACTTATAAGAATATTAGCTTATTTAGGTTTTAACATTAGATAGATTTCACATCATCTGGTATTAATTAAAAAACAGATATGTTAAAAAATACAATGATAAAAAAAAAAATACTTTTAGAAAAATCCGTGTTACAGGGACAAAAGTACTAGTAAAACAGAGAAGAGCGGGAGCACGGCAATGAGCTCGTGTGATCCCGTGACGCACACAAACTTAACTGAACCAATCTGTATAGTAGCATTCTACGTCATGTTGACCATACAGTATTTTGATCTGTTTTCCTTCGTTTCAAAGAACTTATTCTCCTGAAAATGCACGTTATTATTTATAGTGAACTGTTACGTATGTATTTAATATTACATATTACGTATGTAATATTATAATTAAAACAATATAAATATAAAAAAGTGAAATAATTTAATTACCTACAGCCGAGATTATACAATAATAAATAGTTTATACGAGTTATCTCATATTTTGGACAAATATATTCGATTTGGCCATGACAGAATATAGCAATAATATATATTAACTCTTGACTAAAGCACTTACTGGTTTTCAAGTAATTCTGCGGTTTACAACTAGTGCTGAAAGGCAATACTGACGTTATATTCAAATCGATAACAGTTGTTTGTCTCTCTTATTCCATCCCTTTCATAATCAATGTAGCTTAAAGCTCACGTTTATTGAACATTGAAACTACCAGGAGATCACAAACCTAAAATAGAGATAACTCTTGGTACAGTCAAAGCCAAAAAGATTTGTTTTACCAGTAAAAATCCTAGTTTACAGATCATTAGTGTAGTGCCAGGGATTAGTGTGACTTACTATATATACTTATTAACACTAATTAAACTTACAAATTAAAAATATTTAAAGGACACAGACACACAATTTTACATTACAAATAATCGAGTGATTAGTGCTCATTGCCCTAATCAAATTGGAAACAATAATGAAAAGTTGTTGAGTCCCCGCAGGATTTGAAGTAGTTAAGTAGTCTATAAATGCAATTTCATGCAAGAGCGTCATAAGCGTAAGGTAAACAAGGTAAACGATTACAGTATAATAGAATAAATAACTAATAACATTACTTAAGTAGTTTTGGAGTCCATTGAGGGCAAACAATGTGACACGTAATTTAAATATATTTAGATTAATATTATAAAACTTCATAATGGAGTGTGACCTTGATGACAGATAATATTAAATTTTAAGTATGAATAAAATGAAACAAAAAATATCAAATTAAACCTTTTAATTGTTAAAAAACAAAAACATTGTTATAGAAAGCAGTTTCAACTCCAATCCAGAACACGTGTTACAGGGACAAAAGTACTAGGACGTCAAGAAACTATGGAAGCTGTATAGCGTGTGCTCCTCTGACGCACACCAACATGTGAAAAAATATATGGTAAAATCAATAAGTGTTGTTTTGTCTCACTCATTCCATGCCTTTCATCCCTGATTATTGCGAAGATCACTTTGAGATAATATTGAAACTACCAGGAGATCAAAAAGTTACAATGTTGGTCCGTAACTTTTGAAAAATGGTTACCAATTAATTACCCACATTAGTAAGGGGTAACAGTATAAAATTTTTAGTCATATTACATGCATGATGCATATTCAGGCAATCCATACTAATATTATAAATCCGAAAGGAACTCTGTCTGCCTTAAACTTTACAATTATAAATAATGATTATTATGTATTTTGATAAACGGTGGTTTAAAATGTTGAAATATGAGACGAAAGTTTATATGGAAATCATGTTTGTTGATTATAAAGCTATGAATTTTTATATCTACACGAAACCAATTATTAGTGGTTATTTCTAGCAATTTTCTAGTTACAAACTGTACGGAAATGAAGTTAAAGTTGAAATGGAGATGAAAGTCAAGTTGGAAATTCGTAATCGTCGAAGCAAAATACATAAAACTTTGTGCCTAAAAAAACACCTCATTTATATAATACTATAAGATTATAATACAAGTATTTAAATACACCTCTGACATTTCTTCTATTTCACGCGGGTAACTAGCTTACTTTTGGTAACAAAGTTTGTGCAGAAATTCTACAATTTGCTATACACACACAGTACGATTATCAAGATTTATATACATATAGATGAAACACAAAGAAAAATTCACTCTGCCTCCTTCGACTTTTGATGCCCTAGTACAAGAGAATTGTGGCACGTGTTTTAGTGTTTCCTCGTTGCCCAAAGATTATTATATTACAAGTTATTGAAATGGTCTTGAAATGTATTTATTACCGGATTATAATTTTTATTAATGACCGAAGAATAAATGTTTTGCTAAGTCGATCAGGATTTAATAGAAATTAGTTAGAATTAATTAAAAGGCTCGGTATGCGTAAAACTAATAAATAAAATACATAATGAATAAATAATGGTAACGGAACAAAACTTTGACACGACCTCAGTCTGTCAGTGACCATGGTTGTACAGAATCTGAAAAGTCGGAAACATTGTAAAAATAATTAAACGCAATAAAATCCGTAGCCTTTTATTAAACCATCTGAAGTATTTACTCAAATTCCAGGAAGTATTAATACCGCAAGAAAATTGGCTTTGCAACGTAATCAAGTAACCGATTGACCCATGTTGTTTAATTTTCCGAAAAACAATTTAGTTTTAAATTTAAAATTTACCCAATAACCATATACTATATAAAATATAAATAATAATATTTCATTTATTATTGTATATAATATACTCATATATTTATATATAATAAATTAATGAAACATGTTCATGTATACATGAAATAAATACCCTTGATATATCCAAACTAAACGACATCGCATTAAGCTTTGTGAAAATCTACTGATGCTTGTACTGGTATTCTACGTGTTAGTACATTTTACCCAACAAGATGGCGTTTTCATCGAATAATGAAAATATAAATTATATGTATGGTTTTAAAAAAATATTTGTACAGAAAATCATTACAAAACTGTTACAGTAGAAGAGAAGTAGTTACTAAATTATAAAAAATACCTGTGTATTTTTTATTCTGTAGAGACTAAAGATGGAATTGAATACTGTAAACTTTTAATTTTGAAACATATTTTTTATATTTTTTTATATTATAAAGTAAAACAATTGACAAACTATCACAAAAAACTATATTTTTTTAGTGTACACAACGCCTGGCATCAAGCTATTAGGTGATTAGTATTCCCCTCATAAACCAAAAATCACAACAAAGTAATTTTTTTCCCGTAGTATTCGAACTCACGCTCTCTGGCTTATTAAAGCATGGGCCAAAGCAGAGACGCACAAGCAGGACACTTAAAAGATATACACAGAACCAATGTGTACCACAGTACGCCAGCTGCATAGCTGTATATAAATATGCTGATATAGTGATATCAGTCTCGAGGAACACCTGAGATTTCAGACCCAAGTAAGCGTAAGCCACTTAGGTGTACTGATAAAAGTGCCCAATGTGGTAGTGGGTTTGAATCCCGCGGGGAAACAACTTTGTATTATCGTTGTTTTCTAATTGGTTAGGCCAATTTGGGCCAATCACCCAATTGTCTGGAAAGTAAGATGATCCATGCGTCGTATGGGCATGTAAAAAGTCGGTCCACTTATCAACCCGCATTGAGCATCGCATGCAAAACTCCCCAGCAGTGGATTAATACATGCTGATGATAATTGATCATCATCATCATCAAAGTTAAAAAATATTAGGTCATTATTATTTATTAAATTCCTTTAAAGTTTGACTACCCGTTTGACGTAGGTGTCAGTTACTGCTACGCCTAAGGTTCGACTCTCACCTCAGAAAAGTATCGTATAATATTTTTTTTTTCGTGTCAGAGTGTTTGTATCAATATAGTACGTATTTATGTAACAAAGAAAAGTAACTCTTTGTGTCTAACTTTGTGATGAATTTTAAAATTAAATAGTTATTTATTAATCAATGTATATCTTTATGTGTACCAACGTTCTTATATTTGTTATTTTTTATGGACGAATTGTAGATTGTTATTATGTGTCGCGTCCGCGGCCTAATAGTATCGGCCCTTGCTTTATAAATCAGAAGTCGTGGGTTCAAATCCTACAGGGAAAGAACTTTGTGTTATCATTGTATCCTGGCAGGTTTAAAAAATGCAGGCCGATCACCCGTTATCTCAAAACTCAGATCATCCATACGTCCGATGAGCATGTAAAAGTCGGCCCTGCTTGTCAAGATCATCAATGGCAGTTGTTATAGGACAGTGCCTTCAAATTAACTGACAACTGATTCATCCATAGATTGCAGCTTATCATATTGATCGTGGAGGTCAGTTGTCAGGCGTTTTACTTAATACCGTTATTCAGGTAAATGTAAATGGATAAGAAACCTGACCCCACGATAACTTGGGAAAATGGCTGGGTAAAAAGACGTGTATTCGTTTTTGTGTTTCGTCCATATCCTTTTTCTTTCAAATTATGTCAATGTTTTTTTTATTGCATAAGCGCAGACGTGCAATCGGGGCCACCTGATAGAAAGTGTCACCGACGCCCATAAACATTGGCAATACTGGTATCACCACCTGCGCTGCCTACCGTGAGACATAGAATGTTAAGTCTCGTTTATCCAGTAATTACGCTGGCTACGGTGCCCTTCCAACCGGAATGCAGTAGTGTTTTCACACTACTGCTTTGCGGTAGAAATAGGCACCGTGGTGATATCCACCCAGACGGTCCCCTGTAAAAAGGTGACCTACTACCGGTAAATGTATTTTTCCGAGCACTCTTTATATTTTATTTTTACTGTTTAAAAAATAAGCGTTTTGTCAAATGCATGACATGTGCACTCTTTTATGCTTATATAATGCTCAGGGGAATCCAGTGGATTTATATGCCTGTAATGTTGTTAACCAGTTGTTATTTTTTAATAATATTCATGATATAAAATAGCAGGAGAGACAACCATAACATAGCAGCAAAGATGTCATCATCATCAACCTGTGTGATTCCACTGCTGGACATAGGCCACCCCTAATACATCCCTTTTCATTGGATCCAAAATTTTCATTGGACACGCTGGTCCAATGCGGGTGGGTGGACCGACTTTTTACATGCCCATCCGACGCATGGATCATCAACAATGAAAATTTGTTGAGTCCCCACAGGATTCGATACCATGACCTCCGGTTTCTAAAGCACAAGGCCATACCGCTAGGCTACGGAGGCAGCAAAGATGTGTAATAAGTATCTTTAAAACGCGTTTTAGTTTGCATATTATTCTTTCAATGTTGTTTCTAACTTTATAGTTTAATAGCGTTTACCTTTAACATGTCAAGTTTGTGAAGTCAGTAAAAAACGTTATTAAGTAAGTACACAAAAAACTAACAATTATGAATAAAGTTTCAGTCAAAGCCTTTAAGAGCTATTCCATCGACTTTTGGGTCCCGAGTATATTACAATTGTGCTTCATGTTGTACTGATTCCCTGTTGCCTTGAGATGCTCTGATATTTTTATTTAATTAATTCTCCTCTATTATTAAATATTAGTAGTAACTGCCACATATTATGTAAAGTATTTACGATATTAAAGAAAAAAAAGTCGTCGTGCAAAATCCGTGGGCGGAATACTAAAATAGCTGCCAAAATCTTACGCACAAAAAAACAATTTTCTCCATAACGGTTAATAATTAACTTGATTTACTTAATTATCTTAACCTTTTCCTACGTAATTCAGGGCTTTCAATCTACACTACGTTAATTTCATAGGGTTGTGTCGGAGAAACTTAGTTGTAACAAAGAAGGGTAAAACTACCAAACATTATATTATCGAAAATATTTATCTATATTTTATAAACTAAATATTGACAATATATTTAAAAAGTAATTAATGTCAAATAGGTAATTTTTCAAACAAGCATTCAAAAAAATTATATGTAATATTTAGCTATCAAAATCAAGTAACGAATTCATTTATTTTTTTCTTGTACTAGACGTCAAAACTACAAGGAAGTAATAAATTAAGCAAATCAAATAGTTCTTATAGTGACTCTAAGCATCTTTAACGGTGAACATTTTGCAACATTCTCGAAAATATTTCTGCAACACCTTCTGCTGATATTTGGAAGTTTCTTGGAACTCTGGGTATTGGCAAATCGCGCTTATCAAACCTTCCATCTTCAATATCTTTAAATGATTTAAATAGTCATTTTTAAATCTCTTCTTCAGTGGATCCCAAGATCTTATCTAAAACTATTTCTCATATAAATGGTTTGACGCGTTCAAAAGTTAACCCGTTTTCTATCTCCCCAGTTACTTTTGATGAAACCAAAAAAATCATCCTTTCAATTAAATCCAACGCCTTAGGTTTTGATAACATAGGACATCGTATGACCCTGCCAATTATAGAGTTTCTACTACCTGCTAGTACCCACATTATAAATTTCTCCATAAGTACTGGATCTTTTCCTGCTTTGTGGCGTAAAGCATATGTCCGTCCTCTTCCTAAATGTCTAAATCCACCTGCCTGCCCAATTTAGACCCATTTCAATTCCTTTTCTGTCAAAGGTGCTCGAGTCTTGTGTTCTGAAGCAGTTCTCCCGTTTTATTCTTGATAACAACTTGATCAATCCACTTCAATCTGGATTCAGACCTGGCCATAACACTACTACCACGCTCCTTAATGTAACTGGCGACATTCGAGCAAGTATGGAAAACACTGAAGTTACAGTCTTGGTCTTAGTTGATTTTTCCAATGCTTTCAATGCTGTCAGTTACGAAATCCTTTTAGCCATGCTCTCTTATTTAATGGTTTCTGATAAAGCACTAGGGTGCTTGTCCTCGTATCCTCGTGGACGCCAACAGACAGTTTCTACTTGTGAAGATTCATCGAATTGGCTTGATATTACTAGTGACGTACCTCCAGGCGGTATTCTCTCTCCAATTATATTTTCTATTTTCATAAATTTTGTCACTTCTGATCTTCCATGTTCGTACCATCTTTATGCCGATGATTTACAGCTTACCTGCATGATACTATTGACAATCTCCTTAAAATGATCTGCATTTTTAATGAAAATCTAAGTTCTATACTACAATGGTCTTCCAAATTTGGTCTTACTGTAAATCCGACTAAGTGCCAAGCAAATGTCATTGGGAGTATCCATGTCCACAGAAGAGTTGACATAAGTTACCACCACTTGAATTTAACAACTGTCCTATACTATTCAGTGAAAGTGTGAATAACCTGGGCTTAATTATAGATACTACATTAGGCTGGAAAGATGAAGTTTCCAGGGTCTCTCATAGAGTCACGAATATCCTTAGGGCTCTGTACAGGTTTAAAATTTTTTTTCCGATACAAACTGAAGTTACGCTCGTGCAGTCCTTAATTTTTCCTTTAATCGACTATGCTAACGTGAAGCACACGTCCTGTCCACGACCTAAATGCAGATCAACTAAATAAACTTGATCGGCTTCTGAATAACTGAATTCGATTCATATTCATTCTTCGTAAATATGATCACGTATCGTCACATCGTTTACAACTGCATTGGCTATGTATTCAGAAACGACGAACGTCTAGGGCTCTTACCACACTTTTTTCGTTACTTAATTCTTCTTCAATTCCTTCATATCTGTGTCCTCATTTTAAACCACTTAGTGACGGTAATCAAAAAGATCTTCGTTCGAGACATAACCGTCTTCTGCTTTGTCCTTCACATCGCTCTGATTTTCTTCATAAATCTTTCTTTATTCAATCCATTCTTCTGTGGAATGCGCTACCATTGGAGATCAGGATGGCTAAGACATTTCTCGAATTTAAAAAAAAAGTCCAAAAATACCTTTTGGATGCGGCGTCGGTAGAATTACTATTTATAATAAGGCGGATTTAACCAGAGCTACATATATTATGTACAAAATAATACTAACGGCATGGCTTTAACTTTTGTGAAAGCTAGTTACTGACATTTGTCCTCGTATTTCTAAATACGAGCATTAATACCATTTAACATCAGATGATGGGTTTACTTAAAACATTCGGATACAAAACAGTATTTAAGGTATAAAATGTATGTACAAAATCTATAAGATTTAATAAATAATACGACACATATGACAATTGTCAAAATGTTACGTAGTAAAAAAATAGCAGTGAGAATAAAAAACAATTTTGACGGAGACTGCTACCAGAAGTGAAAACTTTAAACTTTTAGTTTTAAAACTAAATAAAAAATTTTAATTAAATTTATAAACCTCAATGGTTTTTAAATCTCACCACACTCCGAGCAAAAATATGCATGTTTATGTGGTTTCTTACCACTTATATATATTACGGGCAACGGTGCAAGATCATAACAAAAAAAAACTTTGCTTCAGCTCTAATGTGTCACAGTAGTCACAGTTCATCAGCTGTAAAGCTACACAGATATACTTCTATAAATACTTTAAGAGTAACGAGAACGTACAAGATTTTATACATCAAAAAGCGACTGACGTGCGGAGCATACGTCCACTTACGCAGGTTTAGTCATGAGCCCAAAAGATCCAACGAAACCCATCCAAAAAGTGTCCATCGTGGCTAAAGAAGGTTTTACAAAAATTTCAAGAGCTGTACCGTATTGGATAGGGGTGTATTAGGGGAGGCCTATGTCCAGCAGTGGACTAAAACAGGCTGATGATGTGATGTGTGTACCGTATTTATATCAGACTAAGGGTCTTCACTTAATCATAGTGCTATTCTATAATGCCTTTTTAAAAAATCTCTTTATAATATATAGGTTTGCCGTTAGAAGGTGTAAGCTCTGATTAGTTTGGTGGATGACGGGGACATTTCAACGCCAACCCCTGTTGCAGAATGTATATTGTGCGATTTGGGGTTACGCGTTTCCGTGAAGGAGCGCCCGGACGGACGATTTACGAAAGCTGGTTTTACAAATAAGTAAATTTCATATTGGCTTCAGAGTCTGATGCTACTTTGCGGGACGCCGTGATAAAACGTACCCTCACTAGACCACTAACCATTGTAGAGTTATTTTGGTTTGGTTGTTAATTGTATATTATATTGTGTATGTAAGTTATATTGGTTTTACACAATTACAACGTACTAGATGCTTCTGATCGTGAAATGAAATTTATTTTTCATCGCACAGAACAATCTGGTTTTATTCTTTTCTGGACTGAAGGAGCGCTGTGCAGGTCTCGATGCAGACGTAGCTCTTAGAATCATCATGCAAGTAGGCCACTCAACTATCAAGCTTTTTTACGTTTTTGACTGACTTCTCAAAAGAAGTTACTCAATTGGAAATTTGTGTTTTTTTAAATATTTGTTACCTCGTTGTTCCGCCCCTAGTGCTCCGATTCTGTTCTTAATGTTTTGAAAAAATACGTATTAGCTGTCATTTGATCCCATTTTTGTTTACAATTTTGTAATAAGTAGTTTAATAGATATTAAAGAAAATAATAAATTTCATGGTAAAAAATCATAATCTCTTGCGATTAAATTAGAAACGCTTCCGAAACTGTAAAAGATAGACTTAAAGCTTGTTTACACATAACTGTACTTTCTAAATGGTTTATAATAAAGTCTGTAAGTGCAATATATCTTTATTTTAAGGACAATATGATGTGCACAGACATTGGGCGCTATTAGGAGTCACATGTTTCAGCCCAATAAAATACTAGGCTAGCAGAAAGACGCGGCAGTTCTAATAAAATTTGCATGTACATACGAACTAATATCAATAACACGCATATGTGGAATATACATGTATTTTTTAATAAAGTATATATTATATCCCTGTATCGGGACGAATAACAATCGATTAAAAATTACCATTTAATATTTTATGTTTGAGTGAATTTAAATAAAAATCCCGAATCATGCAAAAATTATCAATCAAACAAATTTTCTTGTTTACCTGCAAGCTATTCGGGTCCCAAATTTACTAGCGTCGTTGTACTTAACACATGTTTGTAAAATAGATACTTTATTGTACGCAAATATAATAAAAAAAATACGTCAAAAAAAATTGTTAAAGTGTTCTTTAGCAATTTTTTACAGATGATCTATTAGAACGCTTTTGCAATTTTTATGGCGAATATGTATCTACTTAGGAAAAAATACGTGAACTAAAACCATACAAGACATATTTTATACTTACTCTTTTGAAACAATAGTGTAACCACAAAATACCTACGCCCAAAGTTTGTAAATACAGACAGAAAACATAAGCTCACTCAAAGCTTTACTTGTTGATTTAGTTTTCCCTTTCACTTTCTCGCACACATGGACGCTACAACGACGCCTTTTACCGCATACCTTTTGAGCATATGACGCCCTGGTACTTTTGTCTGCATAACACGTGTCTTAGTGCAAATTAGCCTTTAATCCGAGCTGGCGCTTCTAAAGTCAAAGTGACGTTTATTTGAATTAAAACGCGTATATATTTGCTTGAGTATTAATTAAAATATGCTATTTATTATGTGGTAGTGATTTAAATTATTCTTAATGCCATTGGCTTATTATATGACTAATACCTATAAATATACGGACATACATACATATGTTTATACTTTACCGTAAAAATATACAAAATAACCCATGGCAACAAAGTGACGTCTATATATTTAGTGTCAGGAATAGACACTAAAAAGTAAATAAAAGCGGGTTTATTTCATTAAATATAAATGGTCCTTAGAGGTATGTCCCGTATTTATGGTTGTAATGAATGTTCTATTGACCCTTTTCGAATTTGAATGGAACAAATGACCCCATCGACAAGAAAACAGCATGGCCGCCGATATTGGGGCGCCACGTATTCAGCGTCTACACCAGGCTAACATAAATATGTAGCACACTCACACATCATAAAGCCTTGTTCTTTATGTGAATTATAAAAATAGAGCTATAATCGTTATGTCTGTTTGTTTACTTGCATAATTTTTTGCTAACATTGCATTTTTATTACGTTTTAATATAAATGATCAGTCCAAACCATATGTTACATTTGTAATACATGTACAGTAATTTATATTTTTATTTAGTTGATAACGAAAACACGTGATAAAATCCAAAGTCTTATTAAAGTATGTGAACTATTAAGGAAGAAAATATACTACATGTAATCGTTGATTTAAAACAGCTAGTAAAAGTGATTCCGGATTTTGTTTGCCATTTGTTATGTATCATGCTGTGTATATGTTGCCATAGTGCGGTATTTTAGTAATATGCTGGTCGCAAAAGATCAGTACTGTAACGATTTTACTGAAAGTGAGTCAAGTTAAGACTACTAAAGTTAAACTACTTTAAAAAGTTAGTGAATGTTTTATAACTAAAGGAGCAAATCCGTGTAACAATTGTATATGCATTTGCCATCTCTGTTACGTCTATAGTTTTGTCTCTCTTTTTATGAATGAATGAACGTCACAGCCGTCAATAGTACCAGGCAGTCAGAATTTTCAAGCAAGAATTATAGTAACGATCAGCTGTATATGTGATTTTCGGTATTCGGTAGGTGTGTATCTAACTTCCTCAGTAGCCTAGTAGGCTTGCTTTAGAAGCCAGAGGTCGCAGGTTCGAATCCTGGACTGTAGGAATCAACAACTTTTCATTGTTGTTTCCTATTTCAGTTTGGGCAATACGGGTTGATCATCCCGTCGTGTCGGTGTTCCGTTCCATTGGGCTTTGAGATTATAAAGGAATAGGGAGTGCACCTGTATTCGCACGTACATTTGTGCTCTTTAATATCTACCGCGCAGTTCGCTAATGCCTCTATAAGTCGATCGGCCACCGTAGTCAAAATTGACTAGGAGGACATTATTAGAGTGTGTATGTCACGCTCTTTCATTTATTAATCCTGATGCTACAAAATTACAAGGACTCGTCAAAAAAGTGCCTAAATTCCTCAATCATTTTCAGATCAACTTGTTATATGCGTTTTCTGTTAACCAACGAGTAATAGGTATGAATTGTTATGCCGCAAACAAATAATATTAACCATTTTAAAAAAATTAACAAAATCGGAGTGCTATAAGCGGAGCACGAGGTGACATATATATAAAAAAACATACACTCCGAATTGAGTACCTCCTTCTTCTAGGAAGTAGGACAAAACGGATCTAATTTTGCTTTATATAACAATGCATCATTTTATTTTATTGATTAATAATATAATACTGTCTCCGTAGCCTAGTGGTAAGGGTGTGTGTGCTTTAGAAACCGGAGTTCATGGGTTCTAATCCTGCGGGGACTCAATAAATTTTCAATTGTTTCCTGTTGGTTGGTACGGTCCAAACCCATGGATGGTGTTAGGACACACAGGCTGATGGTGATGATGATGATGAAGATTAATAATATTGAATAAAGCTATTAATGAAAAATTCAAGTTGTAATTTATGTAAATAACTTGATTTAGAATTCGAAAAATATGAAATGGTCATCTTTAAAACATTCTAAAACGATTACGGCATAGGTGCGGGTTGACATGACACTGTTGTCGATGACGTACTAACAAAGATTACATTCATTGAATTTCTGACCTCCTAGTAGTTTTGACCTCCAGTACACGGGTTCTGTACAGAGAGAATAATATCGGGTATGAGAGGGAGCTAAAGAGAGAGAAAGAATATGTATTTATAATTGATTTTGTGAATGCAAGGGCGTTTGCTCTGTAACTAGTTTATTGACAAGAGTTTTATTGTTTTTTTATGTATTTATGCTTTGCAACGCATAATGTCCTGCTTAATAGACAATGATTTAGTGAGCAAAAAGTAATGGAAATAGACACAAATCTTAAAAAAAAAACGAATTTCTTATGAGCGGAATTGCTAACTTTAATCTATATTTAAATAGCTGTAGGAAAATTAATTTAAAATTCGAATTTATTGTTTTAAAAATTTAATTCCTTTTATATATATCTCTACGATGTTTTGACGAAAAATAAACCAAGCCTTACATTTTTTCCTGACATTATATTGCGACAAACACATCGCCCGCATCGTGAAATTTATACATGGACAAGAGGATAATTTATTTGTGTGTGTTACCCAAATTCACACAAGGCTAGTACATTATACAACTTTCTCTTTCCCTGATATCCTAGTACTTCAATAACGAAAACACGTGCTCCGGGTGACGCAGACGAAAAGAGAGGATAAACCCGCATCCAAGTGGAAAACAGAAACAAAACAAAAATACTTTAGCAACATTCTAAAAAAGTACTTTTATAAAACTTCACACAAAATAAGTTCTAGCAACGTTTAAAAAGGACATTAACGCTACAAGAAATCCAAAGTAGAAATAGTTAGAATAGCATTTTACTTATTACTAAATAATTTCTTAAGCTTTTGTAGCCGCCGTCGTAGACTAGTATAGACATAATAAGAAAATTATAATTCCACCGTAATTTTTCGGAATAGTTCGCGTTTATCTTGCGCTCTCAAATAACTCCAGTACCTGTTCATCTCTATAAATCTGTTACATAATTTTTAATGAATTTGAAAATGTCACTCATTTAATACAATCATTCATTGACAGTTCGGGTGTCATCGTGTTCTGATAACGATCCGAATTTTCCCGAAGGAAAATAATTTCTCACTACACGTAAGGCTTTTAGCGTACATATGTGATCTAGAAATAAAACTTTTTTTTAAGGGGTTATCACTGTTATTTACTATAGCATAACACTTGTTGTTTATAATAATAATTGAGGTAAACTCTGCTAAAATAACTTTAGTTACAGTCAATATATACTGCATACTGAGATCAATAACAACCGTTTGTCTGTATATAATAAATAAATAAAATATTCCCTATGATGGCTTCAGGTTACGATATTTGGGAAAATTCTACAATGTGCTATACACCTACGTAGTTTGATGATCAAGATTTATCTATAGGTGTATAGATGCATACACACAAAGGAAACATTCACTCTGCCTCCTTCGACTTTTGATGCCCTGGTACAAGAGAATTGTGGTTTGTGTTTTAGTGTTTCCCCGTTGCCCAATTATTTTCGAATTATTGAATTTTTTTTATTAATTATTTATTACCGGTGTATGTATGGTTTTTATTGACCGAAGAATTAAAGTTTTACTAAATTGATCAGGATAAAATAAATTTCCTTTATTTTTTTAAGTATTTATTTAAAGGATATGAAAATCTCATATACCATAGGAAATGTTCCAGAATAACAAACTATTTAACCAATGGATCAATGTAAAAATAATAAAGTATGAATATATGTAATATTACTAACTTAATTAAGAAAAATAATTCTATAATTTTTTTTTATTTGTGTTTTAAGTAAATAAATCTAAAATAAAATGAAAATTCATGATTTTATAAAACTCATTTATAAAATTCATCGCAAGATATAACACGAGCATCTGAAAATAGGGCTTATTTCAGATACTTGACCTTAACATAATTAATATGCTTTGTAATGCATAGTTTAAATTTTGAAAACTTGTAAATAATTTGTTATAGTAATGCCTCCGTAGCCTAACAGAATAGGCTTGCGCTTTAGAATCTGGAGGTGCTGGGCTCGCATCCTGCCGGGACTTTCAATTTGATATATCTACGTCAGATTTTTTTCGGGTAAACGCCATTGCGTCAAGCTTTGTGAAAACCTACTGACGTTTGTAGTGCTATTATACGTGTTAGTACATACGATGGCTACAAGATGGCATTTCCAACAAATAAATGAAAATGAAATTGTATAAATGGTTTTGAAAAATAATGTTATACCGAAAGTTATTATAAAACTGTTAAAGCAGAAGGGTGAAACTGTCGATAGAGTTAAAAACTTTGAGCTTTTAATGTTAAAACTTAATTATGATAATTTTTATTTTCGGAATTGTAACAATCAACAAACTATTACACAAAAGTATCAATGCTTTTCACATATAAAGACACATTAAGTATAAATATAGTACCTACGGTTTGTGCAAGTTATGCATGACAAAACACGAAAACTAAATGAATTGAATTTTTTTCAACGTTTGACCTATGACCACTGACGCGGACTTCATACACGTCCCTCCCTTTGACATGGACTCATCTTCCTTATCAAGCTATTAGGTGAATAGTGTATAATATTGCTCTAACAAAGTAGAAAATCACGACAATTTTTTTTTGTCCGCAGTATTCGTTAACTCACGCTCTCTGGTTTGTGAAAAGCCAGAGCCAAAGCAGAGACGCTCAAGCATTAAGCCTTAAAAGGCATACACAGACCCTATGTGTCATAGAAAACCAGCTCTATAGCTGTGTACAGCTACACTGATAGAGGAAAACATAGTGGGGAATGCACAAGATTTCACATTCAAGCGTCTGACGCGCACGATTTTTCGTGAATTGACCCTATAATGCTGCTTGCATTAAACCAAAACACAAAGTGTACTGAATAATGTTCTATATCGCATAAAAAGTTGGAATATAGCTAGCATATTTCAATTTTTTAAACAAAGCCTAAAATACTATTACTTCTGAGACAAATAGAATATTTCAGTTAGGGCAATTTGGGCTGATCACCCAATTGCCTGAAAAGTAAAGTGATCCATGCGTCGGATGGGCATGTAAAAAGTCGGTCCTGCCCGTTCTCTTTCCGGTTGTGTCGGTTATACTTCCATCGGGCTTGAGAGTATAAAAAGAAACAGGGAGTGCGCCTGTGTTTGCGCGTACACTTGTGCACTATAATATCTCCTGCATAGTTCGCTGATCTCTACTATAGATTGGCCGCCGTAGTCGTAATCGACTGGAGTCACCGTAGATCTTTTTTTTGATAAGTCGGCATGGGGTATTTTAGCATGATGTTGGTCGCAGTAAATCGATACTGCTGCGGCTTTACAGTCAAATGATATTTAAAAGTTTGTTAATATTATATAATTAAGAGCAAATCCGTAAAATAATTGTATGTAAATTTTCCTTTACTGTTTCTATAATTTTGTCTCTTTTTTCTCATGAATGAGCGTCGCAGCAATTAATTGTACCAGACTGCCAGAATTATCAATCAAGAATTATAGTAACGTATGTATATAAGTTAGAAATATGATTTTCTGTATTCGGAAGGTGGGTAGTGTGTATCTAACTTGCGCTGTGGTAACCGCAGGTTCGAGTCCTGCGGGGATTCAAAAACTGTTGTTTCTCCGTTTCTGCGCCTTGTGCCGTCCGGACGGTGTTTCAACCCATGGCAGTATCAAGGAACAGGGAGTGCACCACTTTTTATGGTGGTAAGTCTCCTTTTAAAGAGTCTGGGGCCGTCTGAGGCGGTACCACCGCTATTGTTATTTCTACCGCAAAGCGGTAGTGAATGAAATACTATTGTGTTCCGGTTTTAAGGCGTCCGTAGCAAGCGTATTTTCTGAGGTAAAGAAGTTTTATTTTAGTATATGGTATAAAATAAGTAAACTTTTTCAAATAGGTATCTCTAATATTACCTTTGCTAATTCAATGCAACATTCATACATAACTTATAAACGTATACTAATGTGAAACTAATTGGTTGACTGGTCTTAAAAAAGGTTTTATATTTGATTAATATTTAATAGATTAGTAATTTTAGTAAAGCTATTATTGCAACATGCAAGTGGTAAACGTAGAATTTTGTAAAAAAAACTTTAAATAAAACTTTTGAAAAATTTCAAATGGTCATCTCTAAAACATCCTCAATACAATTTTTTTAGCACAGGTGAGGGTGAACAGCAGGAACAATTCAATTTCTGACCTCCTAGTAGTTTTGACCTCCGATACACACGATTTATGTGTGTGTTATCTAAATGCACAAAAGGTTAATGCAATACAACTTTCTCCAGTCCCTAATAGCCGTGAAAACACAGCTCCGGGTGACGTAAAGATAAAAAAAGGATTTTTGTTTTTTCTTTGAATACGTAACCTTGTTGCTCCGCTCTCAGCGCTCCTCTTTTGGAAACATTTTTTATTCGTCTCTTAATTTTTATTATTAAATATTTTAATAATTTTTATTTTATATTCTATGACTTCGTATAATAAATAAATAAAAAACAGGTTTACAAATGTATTTAGGGAACATTACAAAAGTAATAGCTAGCTGACCGATTTATTATTTACTTTTACTAATTTATAGACACAGAATGTGATGCCAGGATATTTATGCAGACTACGTACAAATAATTCAATTCGGTACGCCTAAATTATTTTGTATTCTATAAAACTTTTAGAGTGTTTTGAGTTTATGTGATCTCGAAATAAAACTTTTATCGAGAGCTTTATCGTCAGCCTGTGTTAGTTCACTGCTGGACATAGGCCACCCCTGATGCACGCCTTCTGCATTTTGCATTTTGCAGGGGGTTTTGGAAACATCCGACGCATGGATCATTTAATGTTGTACGCTGGGCAGGTGAATTATCTAATGAGTACAAACTAAAATGTGGAGTAAGGCAGGGAGGGTTAACCTCGCCAAGTCTGTTTAACTTGTACATAAATGAGCTTATTGAGGAACTCAGTGGCACTGGGATAGGGTGTTCAATTGACGGTAAATGTGTCAATAACCTCAGCTATGCTGATGACATGGTATTGCTAGCACCTTCGATAAGTGCCATTCAGAAGCTACTAAACATATGCGAGAAGTATGTCAGTGCTCATGGGCTCAGATATAATGTAACTAAAAGTGAAATAATAATGTTTAAGTCTCGAGGGCATAAGATCGCTTCCGTTCCACAAGTTTTTTTAGGGGGTGTTGCACTTAAGCAGGTATCAAGTTACAAATATCTGGGACACTGGGTTACGGAAGACTTCTCTGACAATGATGACATAGAGAGGGAGCGTAGGGCGTTGGCGGTGAGAAGCAATATGCTGGCTCACAGGTTTTCTCGCTGTACTGAGCACATAAAGGTGTTACTTTTTAAGGCTTTCTGCCAGACTTTTTACACGTGTAGCCTGTGGGTCAGCTATACATACATACATACATACATCATCAGCCTGTTTTAGTCCACTGCTGGACATAGGCCTCCCCTAACTCACCCCTATCCATAGGGGGCCTGGACCGTATCCCACCACGCTGGTCCAATGCGGGTTGGTGGGTGGACCGACTTTTTACATGCCCATCCGACGCATGGATCATCTTACTTTTCAGACAATTGGGTGATCGGCCCAAATTGCCCTAACCAACTAGGAAACAACAATGAAAATTTGTTGCGTCCCCGCAGGATTCGAACCCACGACCTCCGGTTTCTAAAGCACACGCCCGTACCACTAGGCTACGGAGGCAGTTATACGCTTAAAACCATTAACGCGTTGCGCGTGCAGTACAATAACGCATTCAGGTTGCTCTTGAGAAGGCCTTGGTACTGCAGTGCGTCACAATTGTTTGCCGAAGCGCATACTGATGGTTTCCATGCTATTATTCGAAAAAGAGCAGCTTCAATGCTTAGCCGTCTTCGTAGAAGCTCAAATGGCATTCTACGGGTTATAGCTGAACGGGCAGACTGTCCGTTTCAAAAACATTGGATTCGGTTGCATACTTTGTAGATTGGCCATCCCTTACTATTTATTTTTAAGTGTGTAATGTAAGTTATTATTAATTTATTTTTAAAGTTATTGTAAAGCTGGCTGTTCTTGTTCTTGTTTTGTATTTGTATTTGTATTGTATTTTTTATGGTGTATGGACTGTATTCCTACTAGTCTGAAATAAATGATTTGATTTGATTTGATTTGATTTATTTTTCAGACACTCGGGTGATCGGCCCAAATTGCCCTGACCAACTAGGAAACAACCATGAAAGTATGTTGAGTCACCACTATCCTAAGGAGGCAGGCAAAAGCTTAAAATGTTTATTTATTTTTAATAATTCTTTTGATAATTTAATTTATTAGTCGACACTCTATATTAATAATAAATGTATAAATAGTCGACTTTTAATAAAAAATACAAGAAATATTCATTCCATTTATTAAATAAGTAGACAAACAAGCCAAAATTGATTATCTCCGTAGTTCAGGTACACTACACAACACAGCTGTCTGATGTGCGAATGCTACACGTGTTGTTAATGTTGAAGCATGCATTTATACTTACCTGGTGTAATCGTTGAATATACGACTCCCCCAATCGGCCTGGTTCATTTGAGGATTTTATGTTTATTCTAAATTGGTACTTTAAAGTACAAAGAATACAACTATTTTTATTATCGTGAGTTCTAAAAACATAAGCTTATTTTACGGCTTAGTATTTTGAATTTTTTCAAAGTTGATGATGATGATTCATCATCATTATCATCATCATCAACCGGTGTTAGTCTATGTGTCTATAATAGAACTAATCAATAGAAGCGGGATTGTAGGAGTCACATGTTCCAGACGGATAAAGTATTAGGGTTGCAGAAACGCGCGGCAATTGTATTAATATGACTTAGTACTTACTCTGAAAACACCAAACGAGAGCTTTATTATGATGCGTAGTTAATCACATATTTCGTGTAAAAAACCTAGGTAAGGTAGTGTAAAAAATATAGGCCTCCTAATAGACAAAACGCTAAATTGGAACTGCCAAATATTGTGCAGAGAGTTACAGGTATCCTGCGGTGCTTGTACCGTTACAGTAAATTTTTGCCTATTAAAACGAAAGTGACGCTTGTGCAGGCCTTGATTTTTCCTATTATCGACTATGGTGACGTGTGCTATCTTGACCTGAGTGCATATTACTTCAATAAACTTGACCGACTTCTAAATAACTGCGTTCGATTCGTTTTGAATCTTCGTAAATATGATCACGTCTCTGCCCAACGTTCCCAACTTCAGTGGTTGACTATTCGCCAGCGACGCTCCTTACGAGCCCTAACCACTCTATATTCCTTTCTTAATTCTCCAATTGCTCCGTCTTAGACATCTTCTAATTATCAATACTTATGTGATGTCAGCAACAAGAATCTTCGTTCGACGAATACTCGTCTACTTTATTGCCCTATTCACCGTTCTGACATCATGCACTCCTCCTTTTTTGTCCAATCTGTCCTCATGTGGAATGCGCTACCTCTCGAAATCAATATGGCAGCGAGTATTGGTACCTTTAAACGAAAAGTAAAAGAGCACCTACTTAGCGAAATATCAACAGATAAATGTAATTGTCAGACACACTTATTATTATTATATATGTTTATTTAAGTATTTATTTATTCATGTATGTTATATATGTATTAATACATTTACATAAATATATTTACTTCTTGAATATATGTGCATTTGTATTTAAAATATTTATTTATAGTAATAATAATATATCTATAATAAAGTTTCCAATTTACGATCAATATATTTTTCCCACCTTTTAATCCTACCCCGGCCGAATTATCAATCAAGAATTATAGTAACGTATGTATATAAGTTAGAAATATGATTTTCTGTATTCGGAAGGTGGGTAGTGTGGGTGGGCGCTGTAGTAACCGCAGGTTCGATTCCTGCGGGGATTCAACAACTGTTGTTTCCTCGTTTCTACGCCTTGTCCCGTCCAGACGGTGTTCCAACCCATGGCAGTATCAAGGAACAGGGAGTGCACCACTTATTATGGAGGTAAGTCTCCTTTTAAAGGGTATGGGGTCATCTGGGGCGGTACCACCGTTGTTCTTATTTCTACCGCAAAGCGATAGTGAGTGAAATACTATTGTGTTCCGGTTTTAAGGTAGCAAGCGTATTTTCTGAGGTAAAGTAGTTTTATTTTAGTATTTGGTATAAAATAAATAAACTCTTTCAAATAGGTATCTCTGATATTACCTTTGCTAATTCGGTGCAACATTCATACATAACTTATAAACGTATACTAATGTGAAACTAATTGATTGGTGGTGGCTGTCTTAAAAATGCTTTATATTTGATTAATATTTAATAGGTTAGTAATTTTGGTAAAGCTATTATTGCAACATGCAAGTGGTAAACGTCGAATTTTTGAAAAATTTCAAATGGTCCTAAATACATTTTTTTAGCACAGGTGAGGGTGAACAGCAGGAACAATTCAATTTCTGACCTCTTGGTAGTTTTGAACTCCGATATACATGATTTATGTGTGTGTTATCTAAATGCACAAAAGGTTAATTCAATACAACTTTCTCTAGCCCCTAATAGCCTAGTACGTTTGTCGTGAAAACACGTGTCTCTGGTGACGTAAAGATAAAAAAAGAGTTTTTGTTATTTCTACGTTATCTTGTTGCTCCGCTCTCAGCGCTCCTATTTTGGAAACATTTTTTATTCGTCTCTTAATTGTTATTATTAAATATTTTAATAATTTTTATTTTATATTCTATGACTTCGGATAATAAATAAATAAAAAACAGGTTTACAAATGTATTTAGGGAACATTACAAAAGTAATAGCTACCTGACCGATTTATTATTTACTTCTACTAATGTAAAGACTCAGAATATGATGCCAGGATATTTATGCAAACTACGTACAAATAATTCAATTCGGTATACCTAAACTATTTTGTATTCTATAGAACTTTTAGAGTGTTTTGAGTTTATGTGATCTCGAAATAAAACTTTTATCGAGAGCTTCATCGTCAGCCTGTGTTAGTTCACTGCTGGACATAGGTCACCCCTAATGCACGCCTTCTGCATTAGGGGGTTTTGGAAACATCCGACGCATGGATCATTTATTTTTCAGACACTCGGGTGATCGGCTCAAATTGCCCTGACCAACTAGGCAACAACCATGAAAGTATGTTGAGTCACCACTATCCTAAGGAGGCAGGCAAAAGCTTAAAATGTTTATTTATTTTTAATAATTCTTTTGAAAATTTAATTTATTAGTCGACACTCTATATTAATAATAAATATATAAATAGTCGACTGTTAATAAAAAATACAAGAAATATTCATTGCATATATTAAATAAGTAGACAAACAATCAAGCCAAAATTTATTATCTCCGTAGTTCAGGTACACTACACAACACAGCTGTCTGATGTGCGAATGCTACACGTGTTGTTAATGTTGAAGCATGCATTTATACTACACCTGGTGTAATCGTTGAATATACGACTCCCCCCATCGGCCTGGTTCATTTGAAGATTTTATGTTTATTCTAAATTGGTACCTTAAAGAACAAAGAGAATAGAACAATTTTTATTATTAAAAGTTCTAAAAACGTAAGCTTATTTTACGGCTTAGTATTTTAAAGTTGATGATGATGATTCATCATCATTATCATCATCATCAACCGGTGTTAGTCTATGTGTCTATAATAGAACTAATCAATAGAAGCGGGATTGTAGGAGTCACATGTTCCAGACGGATAAAGTATTAGGGTTGCAGAAACGCGCGGCAATTGTATTAATATGACTTAGTACTTTACTACAAACATCTGACTCTGAAAACACCAAACGAGAGCTTTTATTATGATGCGTAGTTAATCACATATTTCCATTGTAGAAAACTTTTATTTGACACTTGTTTTTTTCGCTATGAACATCGTAACGAAAAGGAATGGATAGATAGATAGAGCCGTTAGGGGAGTAGCAAATCCGAGAAAAGTACTAGGCTATCTGCAATGCAAGTAAGTATTTCCCACGAGCATATTGAGCCATTCTGAGTTTAAGTAGTGTTTTCGAAAATTATACAAAATATCAATTTGCACACTAGTCTTATCTAAAAGTAAAATAAAATAAGGCATCATATAACTTTAACGTGGGTAACTATTAAATGATGTTTCTATTATAAAATGTATCAATTATATTTATCAATTACAAGAAGAGTTACTCAATGCATAACATTTTAAAGTTTAATATAAAGTTAAGGAGCTGATAAAATACTCAAGTATTTTTAGGCGAACATGTATTAACTTAGGAAAAATTATATAGACTAAAAACCATATTGACCTATTCTTATACCGTAATAAAAACAAAATTTTAACAACATCGTTAATGACGTCGAAGAAGAGAAATATTTGTCTAGGTTATTATTAATTTTTAAATTCGATAATGAATAAAAACGACCCGCTTGGTGTAGAAGTCAGTTACTGCTACGCCAAAGGTTTGATTCCTAAGTCAGGAAAATTAAACGACAATTTTTTTTTGTGCCAGTGTTTGTATCTATATAAAATGATGAATGTCATCTTTATGCCAATGACCTGCAGTTGTACGCTGAAGCATTCATCAATAACTTAGAAACGGCAGTTAGCAAATTAAATAAGGACTTGGCCACAATAAAAGCTTGGTGTGATAAGTTCGGTTTAGCTGTAAACCCATCCAAAGGCCAAGCAATAATTTTTGGCAGTGCAAGCAATCTAAGCAAGTTGGATCTTTTTGCACTCCCATGCGTACATTTTAACGGGGATCATATTCCATTCAGTCATAGTGTAAAAAATCTAGGCCTCCTAATAGATAAAACGCTAAATTGGAACAACCAAATAGCAAGTGTTGTGCAGAGAGTTACAGGTATCCTGCGGTGCTTGTATCGTTACAGTAAGTTTTTGCCCATTAAAACGAAAGTGACGCTTGTGCAGGCCTTGATTTTTCCTATTATCGACTATGGTGACGTGTGCTATTTTGACCTGAGTTCACCTCAATAAACTTGACTATCTAAAAACTGCATTCGATTCGTTTTGAATCTTTGTAAATATGACCACGTCTCTGCGCAACGTTCCTAACTTCAGTGGTTGCCTGTTCGCCAGCGACGCTCCTTACGAGCCCTAACCACTCTATATTCCTTCCTTAATTCTCCTATTGCTCCATCTTAAATATCTTCTAATTTTCAATACTTATGTGATGTCAGCAATAAGAATCTTCGTTCGACGAATACTCGTCTACTTCATTGCCCAATTCACCGTTTTGACATCATGCACTCCTCCTTTTTTGTTCAATCTGTCCTCATGTGGAATGCACTACCTCTCGAAATCAAGATGGCAGAGAGTATTGGGACCTTTAACGAAAAGTTAAAGAGCACCTACTTGCGAAATATCAACAGATCAATAAAATCCATGAACATACTTATTATTATTATATATGTATATTTAAGTATTTATTTATTTATGCATGTTATAATTGTATTAATACATTTAAATATATATATATATATATATATATATTATATATATATTTATTTATAATAAAAATTTCAATTTACGATGTTAATATATTTGCACCTCCCACTTTTATCTGCATCACCCCAGACTAGATGACAGTATAGATGTTGTATGTTTACTACACGCATAAGCATACTTAAAGCTTTACTTGTTGATTTATCTTTCTCTTTCACTTTCTCGCACACATGGTCGCTACAACCGAGCCTTTTGCTGCGTACGCTGTGTGCATATGACGCCCTAGTACTTTTGCCTGCGAAACACGTGTCTTAGTGCAAATTAGCCTTAAATTCGACCTAGCGCTTTGAGTCAAAGTGACGCGTTACTTGTTTATCTTGCGTTACTTATTTATTTATAATTTTTTAATTACCAAGATCGACTAGTAGATAATACCATTGATACTAATTAGATAAAATTGTTTCAACAATCGTTTTACACACCTATTCGTAGTTACATATTTTTATAGATATACAATATAAACATACCCCATGGTAACGAAGTAACGTGTTCTTATAGACTTTTCATTAAAATAATAAAAACAAAACAAGACTAATTTAGTTTTTAAGAAATAGGGACTAGTCGCGAATAATGTGTATGGTTAGGGGTTTATTAGAATGGTTGCGTTTGTTCTTTAACCCTTTTCGAATTTGATGAACCAAATAAACCCTATAGACAAGAAAACATCCGAGATTGGGGGCGCCACATATTCAGTGTCTACACCAGGATAACATAAATGTGTAGCTACGGCTCTACCTTCTTAACATGTCACTCTCTCACTCTCACACATCATATAACTGTGTTGTTTCTCTGACGTCATCCAATCGATAAATCGTCTCGTCTGTGATCTGTAGCATAAAGATAGAACTATATTCATCTTGTCTGTTTGTCTACTTGGGTAATTTTTGCCACCGGTGTATTTGTGTTACGTTTTATTAAAAAAAAAACAATCTATATATTTACATTAGATATAAAAAATATATATGATTTAAAGATCATATAATTTCACAGGAGAAGTTATTTGCAATTTTTATTAACATTTCCCGACATTGCAGATCCTATGCAGATTCCATGTTCACGGGACAGAATAGGGTGTCCAAAATCAGTTTTATATGTTAATCATTTACCTGATTTAACGCGTAACTTTCTTAAGGCATTTTGACGTCTATTATATGTTTGATGACAAAAAAACAAGATAAAGTCCGACGTCTTTTATTAAAACATGTATAGTAATCGTCATAAATGGAAGAAACTTTATTACATTTAATTATTTATTTTAAAGAGATAGTAAAACTATTCATGACTTGACAAGTGTTAAAAATTTTGTATTATGCTGTGTATATGTTGTCATGGGGATCTTGAGCAAGATGCTGGTCGCAGAAGATCGATACTGCTATGGTTTAAAAGCAATTAAAACTAGTTAAGACCACTAAAGTTAAATGACATTTCAAATTTTGTCAATTTAATTTAATTAAAGGAGCAAATCCGTAAAACAATTGTATATAAATTTTCCTTCTCTGTTACGGCTATAGTTGTGTCCCTTTTTTCTCATGAACGAGCGTCACAGCAGTCAATTGTACCAGGCTGCCAGAATTATTAACCAAGAATTATAATAACGTAAGTATATCAGCTAGACATATAATTTTCTGCATGCGGAAGGTGGGTCGTATGTATCTAACTTCGACCTTAGCTTAGCAGTATGGGCTTGCTCTTTAGTACCCGGAGTTTGCAGGTTCGAATCCTTCGGGGACTCGATAACTTTTCATCGTTGTTTCGTTATTGGTTAGGGCAATGCGAAGTGATCACCTGATTGGCTATGTAGTCAGATGTTCCATGTATCGAATGGATATGTAAACGGTCGTTCTGTTCCTTGTCTCTCGTCGTGACGGTGTTCCATCCTATAGGGCTCTGAGAGTATGAAGAATGCACCCCTTCATATGGTGGTTTTACAGGGGGACGTCTGGGGAGGTACCACCTACTGTCTAGTGTGTCAAATACCACTGTGTTCCGGTTTGTAGGGTTCCGTAGGCCGCGTATTTTCAATATAAGTAAGCGAGTAAGCGAGACGTAACATCCTATTTTTCACGTAGGCAGTGTAGTGGTGATACCCCTTGTATTTCCTTTGTCCATGGGCGTCGATGACTACTTTCCATCGGGGTACCCGACTGCTCGTCTGCCTTCCTCGGCACTAAAAAACCTATTTGTGATTGCGCGTATATTTGTAAACTTTAACCGACCGTCTCGTTTAATCGACTAGAAGGACATTATTATTATTAAAGAGTGGAACTCACGCTCTTTCATTTGGCTACAAAATAACGAGGGCTCGGCTAAAAATAGCAAAAATTCCGCGTTTTCTTTCAACGAAAAATACTAGGGATGTACCACGACAATGCCGTAAACAAATTTTTACACATTTGTGGCATCAGAACCAGTAATTTTGACTTTTTTACGTGCCCTTCTAACTCGTTGATAATCTTACCTTAGAGGCAATCTGTTGGTCAGCCCAAATCGCCCTGCTAGGATACTCACTACGTATAGTAAGTTTTACTTCAGAATTTGGTATAGATTGAATAAACTTTTTCAATTAGGTATCTCTAATATTATCTTTTTTTAATTCAATGCATCTTTCATTAAAGTTGTAAATGTATACTAATATAAAACTAAGTGTTTGCAAAAAAAATATTTTTTGGCTGTTTTAAAAAGGCTTTTTATTTGGTTTTATATTTATAACATAATATTAGTAAAGCTATTATCGCAAAATGCATGTTGCACATTTTGTATAAGAAACTTTAAATTATTCTTTAAAATATTGAAACGGTCATCTCTAAGACATCCTCAATGCAAAAGTTTTTAGCACAGGTGAGGGTTGACATGACACTGTTTTCGATCACAAAATAACAATTCAACTTCTGATCTCCTAGTAGTTTTGACCTCCAATACACAGGATTATGTGTGTTACCTAAATTCACGGTACAACTTTCTGTAGTCCCTGAGAAGCCTAGTTCTTTAATCGTGAAAACACGTGCTTCAGTAAAAGCAAAAGACGTAAAAAGACAAGAATTTCTCGAATCTATTGGGCAAACAAAATTTTGTTCTTTAACAGAAAATTCCGCAATTAGATTATTTTATGGAACAAATGATATATATGTATTTGTATTATGCATGTATTAAATAAGTCGGGACGAAAATAAAAGAAATCAAATGTTTGGTGTACGAGATCTATTTTCCGGATCCTTACAAAGTTATAGCTCGCTGACCGATTTATTATGTATTTTTACTAACTTTAAAGTCTCAGTGTCTTATGATCCTAAAGATAATTCTTCTCAAGCGAAACACTCACTCTACACTCCTTCGACTTTTGATGCCTAGTACTGAGAATTGTAGCACGAGTTTCAGTGTTTCCCCGTTGCCCGAAGCGAAGTACAAATTATTGAAATGTTCTTGGTATTTTCTTACCTGTGTAAAAATATATTCATTGGCCTACAGAGTCAAAAGTATTGCGAAGGCTATCAGTATAAAATAAAATTAATAATTTTTTTTACTTTTTCTTTTATTGTTAAAAGATACCAAAATCTCATTAACGAACAAAGCAAAATTGGAAGAGCTTTTCATAATAAATAAGTGTAATAATAATAATAACATATGCATATATATACATATGTTAATTAAGCAAAATATTTTACAAACTTTTTAATCTTTTGATGTAAAGTTAATAAATCTAAAATGAAAATAATATAGAATTCATAAAACTCATTTATAAAATTCAACAAAGGATGGAGTTGTTACAACTCGAGCATCTGAAATACAGAGTATATTAAGATGCTTGACCTTAACATATTCAATATATTTTGTAATTTTAAATAATAATAAAAAAATTGTACCTAGCTTATTTTAAATATAACAAAGAGTTGAATGATTTTTTAATGCATATTTATTATGGTACTGCCTCCGTAGCCTAACAGAATGGGCTTGCGCTTTAGAAACTGGAGGTGCTGGGTTCGGATCCTGCCGGGACTTTAAATAGCCGGGAATTTGATACATCTACGTCAGAAATTTTTCGGATAACCGCCATCGCATCAAGCTTTGTGAAAACCTACTGATATTTGTACTGCTGTTCTACGTGTTAGTAAATAAGATGCCTACAAAATGGGATTACCAATAAATAAAGGAAAAAAAATTGTATGTATGGTTCTAAAAAATAATACTATAAAACTATTAAAGCAGAAGAGATGTTACTAAATTATAAAAAATACCCTGGCTGCTATAGGGTTGAAACTGTCGTCGGAGTTGATAACTTTGAGCTTTTAATGTTTAAATTTAATTTTGATAATTTTATATTTGAAATTGAAACAATCAACAAACTATCACAAAAAAATTGAAATGGTTTTGAAATATAAAGACACTGAGTAAAAATATATTACGGGTTGTACAAGTTCATAACAAAAATTGCTTTTACGACAACTGAAGTGGACTTCAGACGTGGCCATCATCATCATCACCATCAGCCAGTGATAGTCCACAGACATAGGCCTCCCTAATACACCCTATCCCACCAGACTGGTCCAATGCGGGTTGGTGGGTGGACCGACTTTTACATGGCCATCTGACGCGTGGATCATCTTACTTTTCAGACAATTGGATGATCAGCCAAAATTGCCCTAACCAACTAGGAAGCAACAATGAATATTTGTTCAGTCCCGCAGGATTCGAACCCACGACCTCCAGTTTCAAAGCACACGCCCATACCACTAGGCTACGGAGGCAGTTATCGCGGAGCATACGTGCTCATTTCCTCCATTTGACGCATGGACTCATCTTCCTTTTCAAGCTATAAGGTGATAAGTATTCCCCTAAACAACCAGGAAATTAAGACATATATTTATTTACCCTGCAATATTCGAACTCACGCTCTCTGGTTTGTAAAAAGCAAGGGCCACGGAAATGCTCATGCGGGTCACTGAAAATATGTACACAGGACCAATTTTAAATAGTACGTCAGCTGAATAGCTGTGCACAGATATGGGGATATCGGTGCCGGGAACCCACAAGTTTTTACATTCAAGTGTCTGACGAACAGCACCGGTTGCTGTTAGTTAGCCACTTATGAGCATACAATTATACCCAAAAAAAGTGCCCAATGCGAAGTTTTAATTTCTAAAAATCAGTGGTTTTTACAGGGGACGTCTGGGCCATCGGGAGGTACCACCTACTGTCATGTGTAAAAAACTGTGTTTCAGTTTGTGGGTTCCTAGGCCTGTATTTTTCGGGTGCGGACGTAAAATCCTTTTTCACTAGGCATTGTAGTGGTGATATCCTTTACCATTGTCCAGGGGTGTGTCTTTCCATCAAATTCCCGACTGTTGTCTGCCTTCGTCGGCAATAAAAAACCGGGGTTGCGCGAATTTTAACTTTAACCGACCGTCTCGTTTAATGCTAGTGGACATTATTATTATTAAAGTGAACTCACGTTCTTTTATTTGGCTACAAAATAACGGGGCTCCTAAAAATACAAAAAATTCCGCTTTTCTTTCAAAAAATATAGGGATGTCCACGACAATGCCGAACAAATTTTTACAATTGTGGCATCGGAACCAGTAATTTTTGACTTTTGTGCCCTTCCCTTCGTTGATAATCTTACCTTAAGGCAATCTTTGGTCAGCCCAAATTGCCCTGGGATACTCACTACATAGTAAGTTTTTTTAAATTTGGTTGTTAAATAAACTTTTCAATTAATTCTCTTATTACTTTTTTAATTCAATGCAACTTTCCATAAGTTGTAAATGTAACTAAAGAAAAGTGTTTCCAAACAAAATATTTTTTGCTGTTTTTTAAAACTTTTATTTGGTTTTATTTTAATAATTTTAGTAAAGCTATAATCCCAAAATGTGTTGTTTGTAAAGAAACTTTAAATTAATCTTTAAAATATTGAAACGGTCATCTCTAAGACATCCTCAATGCAAAAGTTTTTAGCACAGGTGAGGGTTGACATGACACTGTTTTCGATCACAAAATAACAATTCAACTTCTGATCTCCTAGTAGTTTTGACCTCCAATACACAGGATTATGTGTGTTACCTAAATTCACACAAGGTTAATGCAGTACAAATTTCCCTAGTCCCTGATAGCCTAGTACTTTAATCGTGAAAACACGTCCTTCCGGTGACGTAAAAGAACAAGAATTTCTCGAATCCATTGGGCAACAAACAGAATTTTATTCTATAACAGAAAATTCCGAAATAAGTTATTTTGGAACAAATGATATATATGTATTTCTTTAATGCATATATTAAATATGTTGGGATGAAAATAAAAGATATCAAATGTTGGTGTCCGAATCTATTTTCGGATCCTTACAAAAGTTATAGCTCGCTGACCGATTTATCATGTATTTCTACTAACTTTAAAGTCTCAGTGTCTCATGATCCTAAAGATAATTCTTCTCAAGCGAAACACTCACTCTACCTCCTTCGACTTTTGATGTCCTAGTACTAGAGAATTTAGGCACGTGTTTCAGTGTTTCCCCGTTGCCCTAAGTTCAAATTATTGAAATGTTCTTGGTATTTTCTTACCTGAGTAAAATATTTTTATTGGCCACAGAATCAAAGTATTGCGAAGGCTATCAGTATAAAATAAAATTAGTTTATTTTTTTACTTTTTTTTTATATTTATTCAAAAGATACCAAAATCTCATTAACGAACAAAGCAAAATTGGAAGAGCTTTTCATAATAAATAAGTGTAATAATAATAATAACATATGCATATATATACATATGTTAATTAAGCAAAATATTTTACAAACTTTTTAATCTTTTGATGTAAAGTTAATAAATCTAAAATGAAAATAATATAGAATTCATAAAACTCATTTATAAAATTCAACAAAGGATGGAGTTGTTACAACTCGACCATCTGAAATATAGAGTATATTAAGATGCTTGACCTTAACATATTCAATATGTTTTGTAATGTATAGATACAATTTTAAATAATTATAAAAAATTGTACCTAGCTTTGTTTTGAATATAACAAAAACTTGATGCTTTTTAATGCATATTTAGTATGGTACTGCCTCCGTAGCCTAACAGAATGGGCTTGCGCTTTAGAAATTGGGAGTGCTGGGTTCGGATCCTGCCGGGACTTTAAATAGCCGGGAATTTGATACATCTACGTCAGAAATTTTTCGGGTAACCGCCATCACATCAAGCTTTGTGAAAACCTACTGATATTTGTACTGCTGTTCTACGTGTAATAACATAAGATGCCTACAAAATGCGTTTCCAATGAATAAAGGAAAAAAAATTGTAGTATGGTTCTAAAAATAATACTATAAAACTATTAAAGCAGAAGAGAAGTTACTAAATTATAAAAATACCTGGCTGCTATAGGGTTGAAACTGTCGTCGAGTTGATAACTTTGAGCTTTTAATGTTTAAATTTAATTTTGATAATTTTATATTTGAAATTGAAACAATCAACAAACTATCACAAAAAAAATGGTTTTCAAATATAAAGACACTGAGTATAAATATATTACGGGTTGTTAACAAGTTCATATACAAAGTTGCTTTTACGACAACTGAAGTGGACTTCAGACGTGCCCATCATCATCATCACCATCAGCCTGTGATAGTCCACAGACATAGGCCTCCCCTAATACACTCCCATCCATTAGTGGGTTTTGGACCGTATCCCACCACGCTGGTCCAATGCGGGTAGGTGGGTGGACCGACTTTTTACATACCCATCCGACGCATGGATCATCTTGTTTTTCGGACAATTGGGTGATCAGCCCAAATTGCCCTAACCAACTAGGAAACAAGAATGAAAATTTGTTGGGTCCCCGCAGGATTCGAACCCACGACCTCCGGTTTCTGAAGCATACGCCCGTACCACTAGACTATGGAGGCAGTTATCATTGTATTATCATCATTGTATCTTTATTACGTTTTATTTAATAAAAACCAAACCACATATTATTATATTAGAAATATATAATAAATCATACAATTTCACAAATAACTTAACGAATTAGATAGAGTTTAATTTTTACTAATATTTTCCGGCATTGCAGGTCCTATACAGATTTCATGGTTACGGGACGTACTGAGATGTTGTCCGTCTAGCAATCAAAGTTTTGGCAGCATCATGCTTTAAATATTAAATATTTATCCGATTTACATATACCTTGCTGAAGATATCTTGATGTCGTGCAGTTATTTTATGTTATATTACAAAAAAAAACAAGATAAATTCCGTTGTCTTTTATTAAGTTGTGTGTAGAGTTGTGTTAAATGCAAGAAACTATATTTGATTTAAATATTAATTCATAACAGATAGTAAAACTGATTCAGGAGTTTATTTGCCATATGTTAAGTATTATTCTGTGTATATGATGTCATGGGTAATTTTAGCAAGATGCTGGGCGCAGAAGATCGATACTGCTATGGTTTTACAGCAAGTGCAACTCTTTAAGGCTACTAAAGTCAAATGATACTACAAAGATTGTCAAAATAATATAATTAAAGGAGCAAATCTGTAAAACAATTGTAATATATTTGCCTTCTCTGTTACGTCTATAGTTTTGTCACTTTTTTCCCATGAATGAGCGTCACAGCAATCAATAGTATCAGACTATCAGAATTTCAAGCAAGAATTATAGTAACCTAAGTATATCAGCTAGATATATGATTTTCTGTATTCGGTGGTTGTGTAATGTGTACTTAACTTCCTCGGTAGCTTAGTGGGTATGGGCTTGCGCCTTAGTTACTAGTTCGAATCCTGCTGGGACTCAACAACTTTTCATTCATCATCATCATCACCATAATCAGCCTGTAATAGTCCACTGCTGGACATAGGCCTCCCCTAATACACCTCTATCCATTAGGCGGTTTTCATTGTTGTTTCCTAGTCGGTTATGACAATGCGAACTAGTCACCCGACTGCCTATGAAGTAGAATGTTTCATGCGTTTGATGGGCATATAAACGGTCCGCCCTGCGCCTGGTCTCTCCCGTCGTGGCGGTGTTCAATCCCATGGGGGCACTGAGAGCATAAAGGAATATAGAGTGCACCACTTCTTATGGCGGTAGATTCCATTTTACAGGGCGCTGTCTGAGGCTGTCTGGGGCGGTACCACCGCGCTTCTGCCGCAAAGTGTGTTCCGGTTTGAAGGGTTCCGTAGTCCACGTATTTTCGGCGATAACGAGACGTAGCGTCCTATGTCTCACGTAGGCTGCGCATAGGTGATACCCCTAAATTGCCACTGTCAATGGCCGTCGGTGACCACTTTACATGAGGTGGCCCGACTACTTGTCTGCCTTCTTCGGCAATAAAAAATGAATGAAAAACCTTTCTGTGTTTGAGCGTACTTGTGCACTTTGAGCGACCGTCTCGTTTAATCGACTAGTAGGACATTATTATTATTAGAGAGTGTACGCCACAATTTTTCATTTGGTAATCGTAATGCTACAAAATAACGAGGACTAAGCTAAAAATGGCCAAAATTCTCAAATTATTTTCAAATCAACGCGTTATATTCGTTTTCTAGTATCGAAAAATACTAGGAATGTTCTACGACGATGACTATTCATGCTGTAAACAAATGTATAAACCAATACTTTGGACTTTTTTACGCGCCCATCTCATGATCAACCCGCATTGCCCTGCTGGCATACTAACTACGTATAGTAAGCTTTATTTTGGGATTTGGTATAGATTAAATAAACTGTTTCAATTAGGCATCTCCGATATTATCTTGCTTATTTAATGCAACATTCATACATAAGTTATAAACGTATACTAATTTGAAACTAAGTGGTCGCAAACAATTTATATTTAATCGATTAATAGTTTTAGTAACGCTATTATTGCAATATTCATGTTGCAAATTATGTTAAAAAAACTTTGAATTAAACTTAAAAAAAAATCAAACGGTCATCCCTAAAACATCCTTAATACAAATTTTTTAACACAAGTGAGGGTTGCCATGAAACCGTTGGCGATGACAGGATAACAACGATTACATTCATTCAATTTCTGATCTCCTAGTAGTTTCGACTTCCGGTACACGTGTTCTGAACAGAAATAATAATAACAGGTATGAAAGGAGCTCAGGGAGAACAAGGCTATTTGTTATTGATTTTGAGGATGCAAGGGCGTTTGTTTTTTAACTAGTTTATTGAGGTTTTATTGCCTTCCATGTTATTTTATATATTAATACAGCGCGCAAATAGTACAAAATATACATAAATCTCCAAAAATCATAAATTGTTTATAATTTATTATGAAGCATCTTATATGTTCTCCATACATAATATTAAAACAAATAAAATTGACTGCTTCGTAAAATTTATAGATGCACAGGAGGATGATTTATCTGTATGTGTTACCTAAATACACACAAGGTTAATGCAATACAGCTTTATCTCGTCCCTGAAAGCCTAGTGCTTTGATCGTCAAAACACATGCTCTATACATCACGTATACGAAAACAAGAAAACGCAATCTCTAACCCATTACAGAATTTTCATTTTTCAACACCATTCTAAAAGTAATTTAATATTACTTAAGACAAAGTATGTGTTAAAATAACACAAAGCTTCAAAAAGGTAATTTTAATTCTGCATCGAATAAATTGTAAAGTTTTTGCATTTGCAGTGCGGTTAAGTTATTACGAGATTACTATTCACACTTTTGCAGGCGCCTTCGTAGACAGATAATGCATACATCAATATCACAAACGATGCTGGTGCATTTAATTACACAGAACACTACATTTCGTAGTCAGTGTTTCCTGTCTAATAGATAAACAAGACGCTACCAAAAGCTAGACAAGTGAGATGAATTCGTAAATTTTGTACGATTGATGTGTTATTGACGTTTAAGTCAGTCAACATAATTTATAGTTATTATCTATAAGTGCATTAAAATAAGCTTGCATGTAATGCATTCATCGAATAGAGTAACATGTACAAGTCAGATGTGTAGCTGTTCTAAAAAAAGTGTTCAGGTGTGTTATAGGTAGGTGTGTATAATGCATTTAAAGATAGAAGAACCGTCTTTTGTTTTTGTTTGCTTTTCAAAGTATAATATTGCTTTTAACATCTAGGGTTTATATACATATTCAATCTTTATATTAAACTTTACAGAGAAAACGCCATCTTGTAAATTAAAAGGTACTAAAATATATAACACAAGTTTCGATGTTCGAAGGTTTTCAGAACGCATTAACCGATGGCATTAAGTCTGTATTTGATCAAAATATTTTTGTATTAATTTAAGCTGCAATTAATACTTTAAAATGATCATTTAAAAAAAAAACATTAAAAAAAAAGAGGAGGTATTCCATGTTGAGGTTTCGTAGATTGTTTTATTCTTAAGCTTGCCAATTGAATGGTTTGGTTGGGGGCGTCAAATATTTACTTACCACCAGGATAAGTAATAATAAGAATAGCGTAGCATCCAGCAAGTGTACAATCACACATAGATCCGACGTCTGTGCACTGTGCTAGTACATGAATTTATGTAAACAAGTACAACATTTATATAAAGATCAACATAACCACACGTTTATTATTTTAATTTTATACGCTCCATTTAAAGCAATTACGCTATAAATATTTTGAGTTATATTAATTATTAGCATTGTCTTAATATTAAAAAGAATAAAATTAGGTGCAATAAGTAAGCACGGCAGGTGGGAAATCCTTGCTGACCAGAATTCACGTGGTAATCGGATGGAAGTAATAGGATATCAGGAGTTACAAAGAGGAAAATGTATCGAAAGCTCAATGAAAGCTCATGTGTGCGATGTGACGCAACAGGAATCCCGATCAATATAGAGTCCGTATCTACACTGGTAAATCGGCGGGTTTGTTGAATTGTTTATTCAAAAATTTCGGTTACTATTATTATTGATGTTATTTAAATATATCTATGTACTTAGCATCCGTAAATCTTATCTTAACATCTTGGGTAAAAACACTAACAAACGCGTTAATTTTGTCTTGTAGTAGTTTTAATATAATGTCATAAAACATTTTATTTTACATTTAATTTAAGCACTATGAGCTTATATCATAAGTGGAGTTTGTTTCCATATAATTTTTTGTACATATTTATGCACATAGTAAAATAAAAAGTATTGGAGAGAAGCCGGGTGATGAAGTTGAACCTGCAGTAGGCTTCTCTGTTTCTCGTATACATCTGTTTCATGCAGCCTTAAAAACATGAAACAGTGATAGATTGCATACACTGAATGTATAATACAGCTGCTCCTTATTTCTGAAATCCTGGTACTTCCATTGAATTTGTTACTCCCCCAACTGGCTTCAATGCTTTTCGTTTATCTTATGCACAGGTAGTTTTAAAGGCTATTTAAATATGAACATTGCCTTCTACGGCTTTCTTACTTATAGCGTTTTACGAGTAATCCTTCATTTTAAACTGTGACTCTACTCAATCTAAGAATTTACTTTCTAATAATTCTTTATTATTCCTAATTTTTGCCCATAATTAAAAAAAATATGTTGCTTTCTTGCTTAAATCACTTAACGATTTGGTTAACTCACCACCTCGGTAATTTATTGTTTCAGTTTTGTATAAAAATGTTTGTTTTGTAGAATATGATATAGAGAGATGGAAATATGAAGGTTGTTTAATATCTTCTCTGTCTCTAGATTTTGGTTTTTGATTGATTTTTTCTTATTTATGTAGGTCATAGGAGCAAAATCATTTGTTATAGTGTCTTTGCAGTTGTCTGATGCCCTAGGATTTTTACCTTTGTGACACTTGATCGTATTCATAGAAAGATCAAAAATATAATTTATGATTTTTCGTATAGGATTATACGAAACGAAATTTGAACATTTTAAGGTTTTCAGTTTTATAGTTATCGATAACTTACCATTGATGAATAGCGTATTTATATAAAAACCGCTGTTTTGAGGAAAGCTAAAAATTTTAGTAATCATCCAAATTTTATCTGCTAATTCACGTAAAATTACAAATTTACAATTAACAGTTTTGTCATCATTTGCTACGCCGCTGTAGCGTTAAAAAGTGACTGATATTGGAAACTAAATTATATAAAAGTATATTATAATAGTACTATCAAACAAACTAAACTAAATTGTTTAAATTTTGGTGTTCCTTTAACCCATTGTGCAACAAAGAAAAATAAAGAATAGGAGAAAACATGGATAGAGATAGACGTCAGGGGAAGTAGCCAATCCGAAAGTAGCACCAGGCCACCAGAAATGCAGGTAAGTAATTCTTGTGAGCCTATTGAGCCATTTTGCTTTTACTACCAGGATGTCATAATTTTACCGTCTTATCGATATTGAAATGCTTTTTAAATTAACTGAGCAAATTAACTAAAATAAGGCAATAGTGTATTAAATTAACGTAAGCTAACTATTGAATGTTGTTTTCATTGTATATTGATCGCACAACATTTTATAATTTAACTTTATATATAGATTAGAACTGTTAAAGCACTTCAGAAAGTTGTTTTACCCCTCCGGAAAATAATTATGTGATATTAGTTTCATTGTACAAAGCTTTCTTAGTCAGGGCCTCGATGTTGTATGTTTACTGCTGGTATAAGCTCACCCAAAGTTTTACTTGTTGATTTTTCTTCCTTTCACTTTCTCGCACTCATGGACGCTACACTATGACGCCTTAGTACTTTTGCCCTGCATAATACATGTTTTAGTGAAAATAAGCCTTAACTGGCGCTTCTAAGGTCGAAAAGGTTCAAAGAAAAAGAGCGTTATGAAATTTTAAAACCGCATAAAAACATATTTTTATAGTATACCGGCCAATATATACATAAAACGAACCGCCACGAAGTAACGTAATTTTTTGTGTTCTTACTTGTATTGTCATTAAAAGGAAAAAAAAGGCTGATTTAATTTTTTTAAAAATGGACTAGTCGCAACTATAAAAATCTTTAAATTATTACATTGGTCTCGTCAGTTTTCAAATTTGATGGCACGGTAACCCACCCCTATTGGCAAAAAAAACATAGTTGCCGTCGAGATTGGGGGCGCCACATATTCAACGACTACACCAGGTTAACATAAATGTGTAGCTGCGGCCTATGATAACGTGTAAATGTGTAGCACGCACACATCTTACAGCCGTGTTGTTTAGTGTGTATCTGTACTATAAAGATAGAACTGTAATCGCCCAGTCTGTGTGTCTGTTTGGGTAATTTTTGCCGCCTTAGTAGTTTTATTAATTTTCATTAAATAAAAAAGCCACATATTATTAAATCGTATAAAAATATGTATTTTATATTAAAATCATATAATTTAATAAAAAACTGAACAGGCTTGATCGCGATTATTTTTTTGTAATTAATCCCGACATTGCAGATCCTTTCCAGGCTTCATGGTCATGTGACAGACTAAGCTGTTGTTCGTCTGGCAATCAAAGTTTCAACTGGCCATTATCTTGTCTTGCAGTTAACTTTTGCTTGAGACAAAAAGCGCTTATAAATTGCGCGCTGAAGTTTTATTATATAGTATTCGCGTAAATGAAAGTAAATTACACATAAATATTGATTTAGAACAAATTGTAAAACTGATTGTTGATTTTTTTTTCAACATGTTTTATGTATAATGCCATGTATATGTTGTCATGGAGTATTATAGGAAGATGCTGGATGCAGAAAATCGATACTGCCATGGTTTTACAGCAAGTGGAACTAGTTAAGTCTACTAAAGCCAAACGACACTACAAATGTAAATTTAAAATAATTTAAAGAGCAAACCCGTAAAACAATTGTATATAAATTTGCCTTCTCTGTTACGTCTATAGTTTTGTCTCACATTTCTCATGAATGAACGTTACAGCAATCAATAGTACCAGGCTGTCAGAATTTTCAAGCAACAATTATAGTATATGATTATTTCTATTGTTTACGCGAATATTATACATTATTAAATAAAATGACTTTACTGATTTTATCGCGTTTATTTTACATTTTCTACCCCGTGACCACGGCCGCTGGAAAGTCGGGAATTTAAAAATGTAAAATAAACGCGATAAAATCCGTAAAGTCATTTTATTTAATAATTATAGTATATATCAGTTATATATATATGATTTTCGGTATTCGATGGGTGGATGGAGTGCGTATGTCACATTCTTTATAACGAGGACTCGCTTCAAAAGTGCCGAAATTTGTCACTTTATTATTTTATCAACTTTTACCAGAGCCATGGCTATTGATGCCGCGAACAAATGAGTAAACTAAATAATTAGCACGTACAATAAGAAATGATCATGATATAGAAGATTGAACAAGACGATGATTATTACGAAGCACATGACCGAAGAGAGATCAGGAGCAAATTTTTACATGCCTATCCAACATTAATATTGCTTTAGAGACAATCGGATGATCAGTTGCGTTGCCCTGCTAGGTAAAAGACTTTTCCAATAGGGTATCTCCTATATTATATTTTCTAATTCAATGCAACATATAAACATAACTTATAAACGTACATCCTATGTCTCACGGAGACAGCGCATTGAAGATACCCCGGATCGTCTTAGCCTTTATTGACAATAAAAATAAGCTGTAATTTTGATATACATTTAATCGATTACTAATCTTTAGTAAGGCTATTATAGTGATATGCGTATTTTAAATAGTGTTAAAAAATCTTTAAATAAAACTTAACTCAAACTTAATTGAAACGCTCATCTCTAAAACATTATCAATACAGATGTTTCGTTACGTTTTGTATTGTTTGATATGACCCTGTTGTCGATGACACAATAACAAAGATTGGATTCATTCAATTTCTGATCTCCTAGTAGTTTTGACCTCCGGTACACGTGTTCTGTACAGAGATAATAATAACAGGTATGAAAGGGAGCTAAAGAGAGAGAAAGGCTATTTACTATTGATTTTGTGGATGCTAGGGCGTTTGCTTTTGAACTAGTTGATTGACCAGAGTTTTATTGCTTTTTATGGTTTTATATTGTGACAAGTTTAATGTATACTTAATAGACATAAACATAGTCAGCAAATAGTATAAGAAATAAATTGAAATCTCTAAAAAAGCGGATTTCCTTTAGAGCAATGCCCAACTTTCTACTATCTTAGAATAACTTTATAATCCAGTTTAGTGTTTCAAAATCTATGCAATTTTTTTTATAATTATTAAGATATTCATGCTATGACAATTTACATTACAGGCTTTATAAATATCATAAACCAAACCTTATATTTTTCAGTAACATTATTTTAACACAAACAAATCGACCGCTCGTCTGTAGATGCATAGGAGGACGGTTTTTATGTGTGTGTTAGCCAAATTCACACAAGGTTAACGCTGAGACACAACTTTCTCGGGTCTCTGATAACCTAGTACTTCAATCGTCAAAACACGTGCTCCGGGTTACGTAAACAAAAAATATAATGGTAATTTTTATTGAAATAAATAAATTTAATCAATTAAACTTTATTGAATCTCTTAATTATATTTTGCAATTAAGTACTTCTAGGTACAAATAAATATCTCGAAATATATTAAAAGTAACGTAAATACACAGCACAATTTTCACCTTTCCTTTCCCACTTATATCCTGAAACAGCTTGACCTGATAATCATCAAACATCTCTTAAACCATTACGGGATACGTAAATCACATTTAGTACAAAAAATATTTAAATTAAAAATTGTATTAAAATAACACAAAGCTTTTAAAATAAGAACTTTAACGGTAAGCAAACGGTTAACATAAAGTAAAAGATTTTGCCTTTGCAGTGCGATTCACATTACTTGAACATTTTTAACACTTTTCAGGCGCCTTTGTAGACTAGTAATGCACGCACCGATGTTGCTAGTCAAGGTGGTAGATTTCAATTGCACAGAACACTTCTTTTAGTTGGCGGTGTTTCCTGGCTGATAACATAACCTTATCACCCAAATGCTAGAAAAGTGAGATTAATTCTAGGATATGCACGGTTGATGTGTCATTGACTTTTATGTTAGTTCGATGGATTGTTATTATAGGACATAAGCGTTATAAAATATACTTGTGCATGTAATGTATTCATCGAATATTGAATATTGAAGTTATGTACAAAAGTTTTCAGGTGTGTTATTTCGAAAATGACGACGAGCAAGAAGCTCCGAAGAAAACGAAAAAGCTTTTTCCATTCGCATTGTCATGTTTTACCTAAAAAAATGTTTTATGAATATTTCGTCTTTAAAATAAATAATAACAATGGTTTACAATATTCGCGATGTCTCAAAAACTTTACATCCATGGTCACATGGTAAACTGAGGCAAACTCAAGGTTTTCTATCCAATGAACATATTAAACATAAATAATGAAAAATATATCATGTTTATACAATAAAATAATTGCCTTTGATGTATCTACATCAGATTTTTTTAGGTAAACGCCATCGCATCAAGCTTTGTGAAAACCTTCTGACGTTTGTTCTGCTGTTCTACGTGTTAGTACATTTCATCCCAACAAGATGGCATTTGTAACGAATATATATATATACATATGTAAAATATGTAAAGTATGAATGATATTAAAAACAAAATTATAGATAATACAGAATAAGAGAGTTCACTATAATATGAAAATTTCCTGGCTGGCACATAAAGACTGACGATGAAGTTGAAAACATTAAGCTTTTAATGTTCAAACTTAATATTGATATTTTTTTGGTTTGGAATTAAAACAATCAACCAACTATCATAAAAAAAACTATCAATGTTTTTCACATATAAAAACACTGAGTATCAACATATTACGATTTGAGGAAGTTCATAAAAAAGCATGCCTAACTAAATGAATTTAATTGATTTAAAAAGATATTTTTTCTTCTGTAGTGTATTTTTTAAGGTTTACGTCCAGAGTTTTTTAAACAAAAGTTTTTACATATAACGACTGCCATCTGAACTCTACAAGCTGAAGGGTGGACTTCATGTGATGAATGTCCGTTAATTTGGAGGCACTAACAACCTATAACAACTGCAAAAAATATTTGACGCGGACGTTTGCTGCATGGACTCATCGTCCCTATCATGATATTACGTCATTAGTATTCCTTTTTTTTTTTTTTTTTTCTTACGAGGGGAAATCTTCAAAAGATACCCTTTTATAAGGGTTATGTGAGGTTTTACTCACTAAAACCCCTCAGCGTCTATCATCTGAGATATGAGAGGCACCGGGATCTCCGACGGAACGCACCGGTACCTCTCTATACGTGCTTGCTTGCCTTTCTCAATTGTTCTCACTCTACCATCACTGTTTATCACGATTGCAAATCTTACTTTAGGTCAGAGCCATCTCAGTTTTCATAACCATATTACATCTTTTAGTCGCCTTTTACGACAAGCAGATTATTCCTTAGACCTTTTCTAAAGCACGAAACTAAAAGGCTATTCAATCGCCGCCCCGCTTTGCCCAGCGCGACGGATTCATCTACGACCTGGATTAGCTCGTTCCGCTCCCTTTCTGCCGTCTCTTTTGCAGCATAACTGTTTCACAAAATGAAACCAGCGCCATCCATGATCCCTTTCTGCTAATGCCGCCTTTATAACACCTTTCAGAGAGAGATCATAGCCAATGTTGGTCACCCAGACGTTTCGTTCCGCATTCCAAGCAGGGCACTCGGCGAGAGTATGTTGCGCTGAATCCAAATTGTATTCCCTAACAAATTAGAAAATTAAAGACCATTACATTTTTTTGACCGCAGTATTCGAATTCACGCTCTCTGTGTATTAGTATTAGAGGAGGCCTATATCCAGCAGTAGATTTTTTTTTTTTTTATAGCTTAGCAGCGAGCAGACGAGCAGTCGGGCCACCTGATGGAAAGTGGTCACGACACCATTGACATGGCAATACCAGTGGTATCGCCAACGCGCTGCTACCGTGAGACATAGGGTGTTAAGTCCTCATTTCACCCAGTAATGCTGGCTACAGGTGCCCTTCAACCGGAACACAGCAGTGTTTTCACACTACTGTTTCATGCGCAGAAATAGGCACTCCAGTGGTTTCACCCAGACGGTCTCCTGTAAACAGGGACCTACCACGGACCTACCACCTAGATTAAAATATGCTGTAGATGATTCATCATTATCATCAACCTGTGTTAGTTATAACTAGTATGTTACTAAGGTAAAGTTTTTGAGATTATAAATAAAAACTTTGGCGTCTAAAAACAAGAAAATAAACTACACGAACGAAAATAGAACGAACCAATATAGAAGCGGGATTGTAGGAGTCACATGTTTCAGCCGAATAAAGTATTAGGCTTGCAGAAAGTCACGGCAGTTGTATTGATATGGGTTTGTACTTCGTATGTGATTTTGTAACGTGTTTTACTTAAACATCTAAATTTGAAAACACAAAACGAGAGCATTATTATGAGGCGTAGTTTAATCACATATTTCCATTGCAGAAAACTTTTACTAACACATGTTTTAGCTACGAATAAATGTTTGCAGTAAAAATGAGAAATGGTTAGAGAGAGAGTTAGGGGAGTAGCATTCCGAAGGTAGCACGAGGCTTAATAATTATCAATAACAAAGAGTTACCTAAAGCATAACATTTTGTGATTTAATATAAAGTTAAAAAGCTGATAAAATATTTTACAAGTTTTAGGCGAATAAATAAAAATAATAACTTAGGAAAAATGATGTACACTAAAAATATAATACATATTATTTATTGTTATTTAAAAAATAACCAGATTGTTAATAAAATATGAAAAAGTATTTACTAAGTAATTATAAAATTTAAAATACCTTAAAATATTACGACTTACTTAGCGAGAGGTGTCGTTACTGAATAACGCCACAGGTGTAGATTCGGGAATCGAGCGTGAAAATATTGTGAAGAACGTAACTTTTTCTTCGTGTCAGCATGTTAGTATCAATGCACCGTATTATGTAACAAAAGAAAAACGTCTTTTCCAGCTTGTAGTTCAATTGGTACACCTTTTTGGGACTAGATGTTGTATGTTTACAAGGAAATCTCACCCTTGCTTTACTTGTTGATTTCTTCCCTTTCAGTTTCCACCGGACGCAAGGCGCCTAATTAAGCAAACCGACAGTTTGAAGACATAACTTTGTTAACGGAACCTGTCGAGGAATGGCGAAATCTTCAGGATGGAATCTATTGGATTTGATGTACAAAGATCCAGCCAAGTGGGCGATGGCCTTCAAGCGTATGTTTCACTCACGATGCTGGAGATGCACCGAAGACCTACATCTACTCCAATCAAGTTGATGGAACGCTCCATATACAGTGCTCGTTATTGCTTTGTTGAAAATATGATGAGGGCAGGTACCTTACATCCAGCGCAGTTTGCAGTTCTTGACGAGTGGTTTAGGTTTATTCAGCAGCAGATTCCAGTTGAAGCTGATCTGATTGTGTATCTCAGAACCACCCCAAAGGTTGTTCATGAAAGAATAAAGAGAAGGCTCGTTCTGAAGAACAATGCGTCCCCTTATCTTATATTGAGGAACTACATGAATTACACGAAGACTGGTTAATTAATAGGACACATGCAGAGTGTCCAGCACCTGTGGTAATATTAGATGCAGATTTAGACTTGTCACAAATTACTGAAGAATATAAGAAGAGTGAACATCAAATACTGAGAAAAGCTGTTGATGTTGTGATGAATTCTCCAAATAAGCTGAGTCCAAAGAAACCTATAAACAGCTCTCCTATATCAATTATTCCTCATTTTAGACTTTAAAGTCATTCTCAAATGTATTGCCTATTATTTAAAATTTTCTTTTGCTTTGCATATTTTCTCACTATGATTATATTAAACAAGGTAACCTACCTTGGTATTGAAGTAAAAAACTTAATGAAGAAGGGTGTCCATTATAGAACTTAAATATAAAACTAAATCATGTTACATTTTGCTACTATATATTGACTGTCTTTATAAAAGACGAAAATAATTCTCTTTTGCTTTTTACTTCCTTCCATGTTGAGTGCCTCTAGCCTAGTGGTATTGGCGTTTGCTTTAGAAACCGGAGGTCGTGGGTTCGAATCCTGCGGGGACTCAACAAATTTTCGTTGTTGTTTCCTAGTTGGTTAGGTCAGTTTGGGCCAATCACCCAATTGTCTGAAAAGTAAGATGATTCATGCGTTGGATGGGCATGTAAAAAGGCGGTCCACCCACCAACCCACATTGGACCAGCGCGGTGGGATACGGTCCAAAACCCCCTAATGGATTGGGGTGTATTAGGGGAGGCCTATGTCCAGTAGTGGAGTATCAAAGGCTGATGATGATGATGATGAAGCTTTACTTGTTGATTTATCTTTCCTCTTTCAGTTTCTCGCACATGGACGCTACAGCGTAGCCTATTACGCACACACCATGTGGTCGTCGAGTTTGGGGGAGTCACATATTCAGCGTCTCCACCAGGCTAACATAAATGTATAGCTGCGGCCTTACATTAATCACGTGTGTGTAGCACTCACACAGTGTTGTTCCTCTGACGTCATCTAATCGATAAATCGTCTCCTCTGTCATCTATAATGTAAAGATAGAACTAAAATTATTCTGTCTGTCTGTCTACTTGTGTAATTTCTGCCATCGGGGTATTTTTTAACGTTTTAATTGAAGAATAACAAACCGTATATTATTAAGTTCTTCGTATCTAATGTAGAATCATATAATTTAACAAAAGACTTAAGGGAACGTTGCAGGTCCTTTCCAGATTTCATGGTCACGGGACAGACTGAGGTGTTGTTCGTCTAGCAGTCGAAGTTGTGCCTGGCCAACATCAGTTTCAAATGTTCATTATTTATCCGATTTACAAGTACCTTGCTGAAGGCATCTTGACGCCTTACACTTATTTTATATTTGAAAACAAAAACACACGATAAAATCCGAAGTCTTTTAATAAATAAAATGTAGTTGAGTCGCGTTAATAAAAGAAACTATACTAGACGTCATTACTGATTTAAAACAGATAGTAAAACTGATTTCGGATTGTTTTGCCATGTGTTACATATTATGCTGTGCATATGTTGCCATAGCGGGATATTTGAGTACGATATTGGGCGCAGAAGATCATTAATGCTAAGGTTTCAAAAAGGGTCAAGAGTACTAAGTTGAAACGACAGATTAGAGTTTCAGTCAAAATACGGTTTTATGAAAAGTTTTGTAAAATTTATTGAAGAAAAAGGAAAAAGAAAAAGTCCGCTGAGTTTACGCCGGTTCTTTTCTCAGGTCAGAGGCTTCATTTTCGAACTGGTGGTAGATTATTTGACAATCAATAAGAAAGTGTAATGCTTCCATGTTGAATAAAGATATTTGATTGCGACTTGACTTGACGAAATGACAGGAGCAAACGTGAACAATATTGCTAGCAAATTTGCCTTCTGTTTTGTTCTGTCTACGTCTCTTTTTTCACATGAATAAACGTCACAGCTATCAATAGTATCAGGCTGTCAGGAGTTTCAAGCAAGAATTATAGTAACCATCAGCTAGATATATGATTTTCGGTATTCGCTACGGGTGCGGAGTGTGTACGTCACATTCTTTCATTTTGTTATCCCAGTGCTGCAAAATAATAGGGACTCGCCTAACAACTACCAAAATATTTATTTTAGAATGAACGTGTTATATGCGTTTTCTATTAACAAAATGACTAGGAATGTACCACGACGATGACCTTTGATGTCGCTAATAAAATAAACCAAAAATTTTGGTCATTCATTATAAATTCACACTTAACTTATAAACGTATACTAATTTTAAACTAAAACAACCTTAGTCAAAAATTATATATATATATATATATAACTGGTATGCCTAAACTATTTTGTGTTCTATAAAGCTTTTAGCGCACTTATTTAATCTCAAAATAAAACTTTTATTGAGAGCTTTTCACTGTTATTTATTATACCTTAATGTGAATAATAATAATCGAAGTAAACTCTGCTGACTTGAATAACTTGAGTTGTGTGTCAATTGTATTAAATTTGCACAATTGTTTGTCTCCGTCTGAAATATTATATAAAAATATTCCCTATATAACGATAATGATGATTGTGTGTCACCTATATATACGTCTAAAGACCTATTGATAAATTTTGATAATCGTACTATGTAGATGTATAGCAAATTCTATAATGCGATATACACCTACATAGTACTATTATCAAGATTTATCTATAGGTGCAAAGATGTATATATAGGTGACACAGAACCGAAACATTCACTCTGCCTCCTTCGACTTTTGATGCCCTAGTACAAGAGAATTGTGGCACGTGTTTTAGTGTTTCCCCGTAGCCCAAAGATATATTTTCAAATTATTGAAATGTTCTTGATATGTATTTATTACCGAATACATTGACCGACAATAAATGTTTTGCTAAGTTGATCAGGATAAAATAAAAATTAGTTAAAATTTATAACGTCTTCGTTTTTAATTTAATTAAAGGATATCAAAATCTCTTTAACTATCGGACATGTAACAAAATAAGAAACGGTTTTTGATAATAAAATATTAATATGTGTAAAAAATATTTCTACATATTTTCTTTATTGAAATAAAAATCTTTGTTAAAATAAAAATGAAAATGTATTATTTCATAAAAACGTTTAGAAAATTCAACGCAAGGTGGAGTTTTTACAACTTAGGAGTTATTACAACTCAAGCATCTGAAATATCCCTGTATTCTACTTCACCGTAACAAATTCAATATGTTTTATGTATAGTTACAATTTTTAAATTTTAAAAGTAACGTTAAAAAAACTTTAAAAAAACGAACTTTTAGCAATCTAAAAAGTTAACTGATGCTTATTTTAATGTCCATTTATTGGTACTGCCCAACCGAGGGGCGTCCCCAGAAACCGGATGGGGTTGAATCGGGGACCAAAAAAGTTTTTGTTGTTTCCTAATTATTAGGAAATGCAGCCGATCACCCAATTGCTCTAAAGATTTTATCCATGTGTCGATGAGTGTCCCGCCTTATTTCTCTCCGGTCTAAGTTATCCGTCCCAAAGGGGTTTGAGAGTACAAAAAAAGGGGTGCCCTGATTGGCGACATTTCCCTGTAATATCTCCGCGAGCTGATCCTTAGGACGGGACGTCGTCGAAAGTATTTAAAGAATTATTATTATTAGGTTTTTATTTATTTTGATTCCAAACGGGAAAATTATAAATTCCGACAAAAAATTCTTAAACGGACAGAATTGTTTAAAAAATTTAAAAAATTTTAAATAATTGGACTTTTAATTTTAAAGAAGAGACAATAATTCCATAAAGTTAATATTTTTTTTTTTTACCCCATTACAAAACAAATGAGTTAAAGAAAAAAAAAAGAAAAAATATTTGAGTGGTATTCAAGAACCAAAAGTATTTTGTTTCCCATGGCATTTACAACAAAGATTTTTTGTCTCTTCCCAGCTCTTTGGGTTAATAAGAAATTTAAGAAATTTTTTTTGAAAAGTCCGGTCGAATGGAAACCTACATCAAAGGGGTTTTGGTCCAGAGAAATGAATTTTGTAATTTTTAAAATGTCAAAAAACCAAATTTGTAAAATTTTTTTTTTTTTATTTCAATTAAAAACAAAAAAAAAAATAACTATTAGTTGAAGGAGGGGTTCAAAATTTGGTGACCAAACCCCGATTTAAACTCTCCTCATCATCATCATCATCATCACTTCCGATCCATTGAATAGGGCCTCCCCAGCCCCACCGCCGATCTTCTATTCTCACCAACCCAACCGCCACTTTGTGTCGTCACCCTTTCCCGAAGGCGACCTTTCCGAGCTGGCCCACTTAGAACTTTTGACCCAGGGTCGTCGTTCTTGCAAATTTTCCCTTTTAAATCAAAAATAAAAAGATTATCAATCTTCAATTATGTCCAAAGTTTGAATAGAAAATTAAAAAATTTTTTTAAAAAATGGCGATGCCAAAGTAAAAAAAAATGTCGTACCACATTTATGAACATTCTTCGATTTGTTTAGTAAAAGAAAAATTTGGGATCGTACCCGGACGTGACAAGTCCCCAAAGAAGACTTTAAAATTATAAGAAATCGGTTTAGAACCTGAGAAATCGTGGATATAATTAAGGATTTGTTCTGAGAAAAATTTTAAGTTTTTGAAAATTTTTGGCAAAAAATAGAATTTCTGACGGGGAGGCCTTTAATATTTGATTTACAGAAAGGTTTATTTATTCTACTGTGGGGAAGTGCGGCGGATACTAATACGATCTTTGTCCTCCAAAAACGAGCTATTCGAGCGGTTTATAACCTGGGCCCCAAAGAATCCCTGAGAAAATTGTTCCCAGAGATTAAAATACTAACCGTTACTTCTCAATACATTTTCGAAAACCTAATGTATGTGCAAAAAAATAGAAATGATTTTCGTAGACATTGTGATGCACATAACATAAATACTAGAAACAAACATAATTTAATTCTTCCAGCAACTAGACTGCGAAGAATAAGTAAATCTTTTATGGGACAATGTATACGCTTTTACAACAAAATCCCAGTAAACGTTCAGAATTTAACTGTTAATAAATTTAAAAAGTAGTAAAGGAACGTTTATGTGTTAAAGGTTATTATAACATAAATGAATTTATAAATGATAACACAGCCTGGTAATGGAATGCTCGCTCCAGGCTTTTTCAAATAATATACGTATGATAGAACTGTATGTAGCTCATAAGAAAATTTATATGTATATATTTGATTATTTTAAAAGATGACAAAATAGGCCCGCTAAGTTTCTTTCGCCGGTTCTTCTCAGGTCGGAGGCGTCCTATTCTGAACCGGTGATAGCGTCCTTGACAATCAATAAGCGAGTGTTACACTTCTATAATGAATAAAGATATTTGAATTTAAATTTGAATTTGCAAGTTTTAAGTAATTAGTACAAGTCATAAAATTATATTTTTAATTTACATTAATTCAATCTGCCAATTTTGCTGCATACATCGGACCTTCCTCGACTTCGAAAAAACTATTCACTCACAGCACATACGTTCACGTGGTTAACACTAAGAAATATAGATTCAGGTAGTCGGAGAACCCATTATGTCTTTTGTTCGATTAATTGCAGACCAACCGATTTGGATGCCTGCTGAGTGTCCCGGTTGGATGGGCACCGCAGCCAGTATATTTACTGGGTAAACGAGACGTCATATCCTGCGTCTCACGTAGACATTGGTGATACCTCCGGTTTGCTTTTGCCTTTGTTGGCAATAAAAAAGGGCTTTCATTTTGATTTCTATTTAATTGATTAATAATTTTTAGTGATATTCGTATTTTAAATAATGTTAATAAAACCTTAAAAACGACTTAAAGAATGATTGAAACGCTCATCTCTAAAACATCATCAATACAGATGTTTCGTTATTTTTTCTATTCCTTTTTTTTATGGCTTACGCAGGCAGACGAGCAGTCGGGCCACCTGATGGGAAGTGGTCACCGACGCCAACGCGCTGCCTACCGTGAGACATAGGATGTTTAGTCTCGTTTACCCAGTAAATATGCTGGCTACGGTGCCCTTCAAACAGGAACACAGCAGTTTTTTCACACTACTGCTTCGCGGCAGAAATAGGTACCGCGGTGGTACCCACCCAGACAGTCTCATGTAAACAGGGGACCTACAACCGGTTGTTTACACGAGACCGTCTGTGGACACGGGACCAAACCGTGGTGATATGACCCTGTCGTACTAATGAGTAATTTCTGATCTCCTAGTAGTTTGACCTCCGGTACAGTGTTCTGTACAGAGATAATAACAGGTATGAAAGGAGCTAAGAGAGAAAGGCTATTTACTATGATTTTGTGGATGCTAGGGCGTTTGCTTTTGAACTAGTTTATTGACCGGGGTTTTATTGCTTTTTATGTTTTTATATTGTGGCATGTTTAATGTTTTATAAGAAATAAATTGGAATCTCTAAAACGTGATTTTTTATCGCAATGCCCAACTTTCTACTATCTTAGAACAACATAATAATCCAGTTTAATGTTTCAAAATTCTATGCCATTTTTTTTTAAATGTGATTATTTTTTTTTATTTTATAATTATAAAGATTTTTAAGCTGAAAGAATTTACAGTACAGGCTTTATGAAAACCATAAGCCATTGAGACAAACAAATTGAGACATAACATATTGAGACAAACAAATCGACCGCTCGTGAAGTCTATAGATGCAGGAAGATGATTTTTATGTGTGTGTTACCCAAATTCACACAAGGTTAGTGCGATACAACTTTCTCGGTTCCCTGATAGCCTAGTACTTCAATCGTCAAAACACGTGCTCAGGGTAGTAGCAGTGTACAATTTGTAATACAGTAGAACTCCAATTATCCGAATTAATGGGGACCGGGACCCATTCGGATAATCGGATTTTTTTTAATTGCCATTGGAGAGAATAAAAGCTACGTTTTGATATTGCACTATTTTTTTATTGAATTAAATGAAAGAAACATAAAATTTTCACATGTTTTAAATATAAATAAAATGTACTTATGTACAAGCTTTAGAAATAAAATCATGTTTTTTAAACATCTCCGTCAATATAAGCTGTTTTGCGGTCTTCGACCGTTTTCGGCAGCCTGGTCACGCATTCGCTTGACGGTGAGCAGTGCAAGTGGTCACACTCGGCTGACGCTCCATCCACTTCAAAGCAGTCTCGATGCCGGCAAATGCTTCACTAGCTGATGGTCCAACGTCTACTTTAACATCAGCAGAAAGTTATTCTTCCACTTCCACTTCCACTTCAACATCTTCTCTCACGCTTACAACAATTTCATCGTCATTGAGAATTTGAAAACCAGGGTCAGACGTGTCACAAGCCATCCACTCTCCTACATCTTCAGCACTTACTTCTGTACAACCAGGAATTTTTACAATCATTTTGCGAGCAAGGTCAATAGCACACTGGCTAATCAAAACAAACAATGACAGGTGCGCCGTGACTGCAATGTTGAACTTGTCTTAACTTCTGCGTTGTGCCTACACACGTGGGGGGAAGTCAGTGTAGGCACAACGGCAAGTTAAGACAAGTCAAGTCAAGACTTAACGCGCAAACACTGGCTTCGCGGGGGGAAGAATAATAGCGCACTTAGACTTTTTTGGACAATTTTTTGTGATTCGGATAATCGGCGATTCGGATAGTCGGAGTTCGGATAATTGGAGTTCTACTGTATGTGTTTTTAGTTCATACTTTCTCATCAGGATTACCTGTAATGGTAGTATATTGAAATAAATAAATAGTAATTTGATATATAAATAAATAATTTTAATCAATTAGTGGTAGATTTTAATTGCACAGAACACTACTTTCAGTTGGCGGTGTTTCCTGGCTGATGTCATAACCATAACACCCAAATACTAGAAAAATGAGATTAATTCGTAGATGGGATTTCGAGGATATGCACAGTTGATGTGTTATTGACTTTTATGTCAGTTCGATTGATAGACCTTTATGGATAGCTATTATAGGACGTAAGCGTAATAAAATATACTGGTGCATGTAATGTATTCATCGAATATTGAATATTGAAGTTACGTAAGTACCTGTCCAAAAAATTTTTTTTCAGGTGTGTTACTAACAAAATAACTTAAGCAATAAGCTCCAAAGAAAACGACAATAAAATAAAATATTTTTTTTTCAAGATGTATCCAAGTACCAAAAATATGACTTTTATGGCATTCTGTTAACAAAGATTCTTTGTCCATTCGCATTGTGATGTTTTACCTAAACACATGTTTTATGAATATTTCGTCTTTATAAAAAATGGCGTTGAATGGTAAATCCTCAAAAAGATTATATCAAAAAATGGTTTACAATATACCCGATGTATCAGAAACTATGCATTCATGGCCACGGGCAAACTGAGTTGTTGTTCGTTTGTCAAAGTATTTTACTATTCAAGTAAATTTAGGCAAGCATTAGTAAGTAATAATAATGACAATAATAGAAAATTGGTTTTGTAAAATAATCAAGTAACCGATGGAAAAACTTATTCTGATTGAAGAAACTTAAAAAATATTTTCTTTATCCAATAAACATATTATATATAAATTATGAATAAAATATACCATATTTATACAACAAAATATAAACTAAATACCTTTGATGTATCTACATCAGATTTTTTTAAGGTAAACGCCATCGCATCAAGCTTTGTGAAAACCTTCTGACGTTTGTACAGCTATTCTACGTGTTATTTTTATCCCAACAAGATGGCATTATCAAGGAGTAAACAAAAGTTAAATTATATCTATGTTATAAAAAAAATGTTATTGAAAATACAACATACAAAGAAAGGTCGCTATAATATATAAAAAATACCCTGCCTACTATAGAGACTGCCGATGAAGATGAAAATACTGAGGTTTTAATGTTCAACACATCACACATATACATACATCCTCACACGCCTGTGAAAGCCCACAGCTGGACATAGGCCTCCCCTAATACACCCCTATCTATCCATTAGGGGGTTTTGGAACGTATCCCATCACGCTGGTCCAATGCAGTTTGGTGAGAGGACTGACTTCTTACATGCCCATCCGACGCATGGATCATCTTACTTTTCAGACTATTGGGTGATCGGCCCAAATTGCCCTAACCAACTAGGAAACAACAATGAAAAATTTGTTGAGTCCCGCAGGATTCGAACCCTCGACCTCCGGTTATTAAAGCGCACGTTCATACCACAAGCCTATGGAGGCATAAGTTGATACATAATGCTATGCAATAGCTTTACCGCGTCAGTCCCTGAGTGCCACACGTCTTTTTTTATTAAATATAACGGCTGGCATCTGGACTCTACAACCCGGAGGGTAGACTTAATGTCACGGATATCCGTTAACTCATGCAAAAAATTGATTTGACGACAACTGTTGTAGAGTTCATACATGCCATACCAAATCCATTTGTCATATAGATTCATCTGCCTTTCTAAGCTATTAGGTGATTAGAATTCCCCTAACAAACCAGAAAATCATGATAGTAATTTTTTTGCCCGCAGTATTCGAACTCACGCTCTTTGGTTTGTAAAAGGCAAGGGCCACGGAGACACTCAAGCGGGACACTTTAAATATATGCACAAAATCAAAATGTCACAGTACGCCAGCTGTATAGCTGTTTACAGATATGCTGCTATAAGGACATCAGTGTCAGCAACGCACAAGATGCAACGCACAAGATGCAACGCACAAGATGATGCTGCTGAATAAGCTTTAACTTCTAAATATCCAAAATCAATAGAGTATTTTTTAATGTCAGTAAAGATTTCCAAACTTAGTGCTAAAGTTTAATTTATTTCATAGGCTACAGCTATATATTTCATAAACTATAGTGCTATAGTTTAATTTGTTTATGACATAGGCCTCACCTAATGCACGCCACCGCTTCCAATTTTCGGCTATTTTAATCCAGCCCACACCAGCCACCTTGCAAATGACGACATTTGCTCTCTCCACTTGCCGCAGGGCGTCCTACACGTGTGGGCCGACACCCTCCAAAAGGAGAGTACCGCAGTACTAAGGAGAACCCAGAGGGTGTTGGCGATCCGGGCCGTACGGGGCTACCGGACCAACTCCGGCGAAGCGGCGTGCCTGATTGCTGGCTCTTTGCCCTGGGACCTAGACGCAGAAATCCTCGCGTCACTCTTCTTCTGGCGCGAGGAGGCGAGGTCTCGGGGCTGCAGGCCAGCAGAAGAGATAAGGGGGCGCAGAGACGAATTGCGCTCCCTTGCAATACAGGAGTAGGAGCTGCGACTGGAACACTCCAGCGCCGGCCGTCAAATAGTAGACGCCATACGCTCCGTTCTTAAGTGGTGGCTAGAAAGAGGACACGGCTCCCTAACATTCCACGCGACGCAGGTTCTCTCGGGACACGGCTGTTTCGGAGGTACCAGGCTCGTGTCCTGCTGAGTGCCAGGATGCTAGAGAGCGAAAGGTCGGGAGCGCCAGTCCTTGCTTTCTGCGAGGAGGTGATGGCCCGGAAGGAGGCCGTGGAAAGGGACAGGGAGGCCTGGAGTGCCCTGGCTATCCGCAGAAGAAGGCCAGGGCGCCGAAGAGGGGCGTACGCGCGCAACCTTTCCCCCTGACACTGAGCCCCTAGGCGGACGGCAAGAGGGTGCCCGCCGCCCAGAGAAGGGCTCAAGAGGGAGCGCCATGCTGTTTGTTCCGGCACGGCGCCTAAAGCGACGATCCAACACACCCGGTGAGAAGAGGCCTGAAAGAGGCGAGGGTTACGTTGTGCCGGGGTCGCCGCAGACTGTCATCAGCGCCCGCGGCCCCGGCTACAGCGACCCGAGAAAGGAACAACCGTCGGTTTTTTAGTGGGTATACCGGCCGCTCCATCTTGGTCCGGGGAGCCCCACATATCCCCGCTGTCCCCTCACTTTGGCGGCGGGGAATCCGTAAGCTGGATTTTTCCAACGCAAAAAAAAAAATAGGGGCGTCCTACACTACGTTTGCGGAGCCTCGGTCTCCACTCCAGAGCTTTCCGTCTCCAGCGGTCGTCAGTTCTGCGGCTTATATGACCGGCCCACTGCCACTTCAGCTTATTAATCCGGTGGGCTATATTGGTGACTCTGGTTCTTTGACGGATCACATCATTTCTGATGCGGTCCTTCAGAGATACTCCGAGCATAGCCCTCTCCATAGCTCGCTGAGCGACTTTAAATTTGTGGACCAGTCGAACCGTAAGTGTCCAAGTCTCGGCACCGTAGGTCATAACGGGTAGGACGTCTGTATCTCTGTAATCTGCATCTAAATCTAGAGAACGGTTAGTAAGTGAAAACTTCGGTAAGCGTGATAGGAAGCACCCTTTTATGAGGCTTTTTTAAGTTTTGTATTTATCGCGAATGGACCCAATGTTGCCGTCTGCATTAAATCAGAAGCAAACTGTAAGTCAATCATATAAGGTTCTATATCGTATAAAATTTTGAAACGTTGCGAACATATTCGAAATATTTTAAACAAAAGTGCAAAAAAATTACAATTATTTTTTAATCATATAGAGTTCAGTGATTTATGGTAAGGTTCCAAAAGCTTGTATTTTGCTATCGCTAAATGAAAGCTCTGTTTGTGAATGACAGCATCATTTTATGTATCCTCGTACTTACGGCATGATAGGTTCTCGAAATACGCGACGTAAATCGAAACGACGTAAGTCGAGACATATTCCTCTATATGTTTACATGTAAAATTCAAGAGTAAGGTTCCACACAAAGGATACTTTAATATCAAAAGTAAGTTCTTAAAATTATTATATGTGCACTTATGAAATATATGGTTGTATTTGGTATTTGTGTGTTATTCATATTAATAATAAGAGATAACAAATTAAACTTTTGGTTTTGAGAAACCAACTTCTAGATTGCTACGCTTCTTTCTTCTTGCTATCATTCAGGTTGTGGTAACACTGATAGGCTGCATAATTTTTTTTGATGTGATGAAGATGAAGAATGTTAAAACTTCTCTCAAAATTAGAATCATTTTCTTCCAAAATTTTCGTGGCGTTCTCTAAATTTGCAAAGGCTACGGAAAGTTTTTTTTAGTGTAAGTTCTCTTTCAGAGGTACTAATAGAAGAATCTAATTCTTCTGACTCGATTGCTTCCTTTTGTACTTGTGCCTCAAATTCATTAAGATCTTCATTACTCAGTTCTTTCGAAAGTGACATTGACCTCGCGACAAGTGAATTCTCCTATGCCGGAAATCGAGGCAAATGACGTACGTTTAAGAAATAGTGTGAAAATTATGTTCGACGTAACTTGCCGAGGACTGCCTGTATTTATAAATTTATGATTTATGATGATATGCGGAATAAACAAACGTCGTGGTAGTTCCTTATAAAAAAGGAACAATTTTATAAATAATAAATAAATATTATTGAGCGCTTAATGGGGGAGTCACATATTAAAGGAAGGTACCCGGTGGTCATCATATTGCAGGAGCAGTATTAAATATGCTATTAAAATATGCTAGTGTGTTGTGCATTTATAATTCAGTTATACAAAAGATGTTTTATTGAGAAGGATAGTACACGCTGTAGTGTAATACAGAAATGATTGTTAAATTTATTATAATGAACATTAAATTCTCGATGGCATTAAAATAAGGATTTAATAGTTTTCGTTAAAAATAAAATATGCATAAGAAATCGGTTTTGAAATGACAATTCTTCTATTCAGCTTATTAATATAAACCACTATCGCTACGATGAGCTCTTTTAAGTCTTCTATGACAATTATTTAGTAAGACGTGACAGCCTCAATTTTAAATCAGTTTTAAAATAATTATTATATAATCTTATGCGTATTTCTTAATAAATCATTTAATTTTGTAAATTTAATATATGAAATATATAGTGTCGATACATTATTAAATAAAATGGAAAAAAATCTGGAGTTGGACGTGGACGTTGGAGCTGGACATCAAATAGTTAGACAAACAAACGAGCCGTTAATATTATTATCTCCGTAGTTCAGACACACTGCACAACATGGTTGGGTGATGTGCGAGCGCTGTACGCGTGGTTAATGTAAAACCATGCATTTATGTCTGCCTCGTGTAATCGTTGAATATGGGACTCCCCCAATCAGCCTTGTTCTTTTGAAGAGATTATTTGTTTATTTTAAAATAGTAGCTTAAAATAAAAATAAGATAATAGCGATTACTTTACTTATAAGTAAAAAAAGTAGCTATACACACACCAACATTAACGATAAACCTCTGTACCGTACAAAACCACAACACATAACAAACAATTAAATCAGGACAAAGATGCGTAAAATATATTACAGTGAATGGAGTTTATTTTAATTTCATCAAGTTATACTTAACTTTTAAGAATATTATCAATAAATTGATAACGATATAGGACCATTATACAGTAATAACCCCTTTTAGTTAAACATGCATATACAAAAATTATGTTATTGGTTTGTACAGAAAAATTACCGTTGAAATATATTTATTCCAATATTTAAATAACTTGCAAGTTCTTCCTTCGTAGTCTAACAGTGTGTAAACCGGAGGTTGTTCGAATCCCGCAGGGAAACAAGTTTTATTATCTTTGTTTTCTGGTTGGTTAGAACTGTTAGGGCCGACCACCTAATTGTCTTAAAATTCGATGATCCATGTGTCGGTCATGTGCAAAGTCGGTCTATCCAGCAACCGGATGCGTGTTGGTCCAAAACCTCCTTAATGGAGGTGTGCATTATGGGAGGTCTATTTCCAGCCATGTATGATGCTGCTGATGTTTCATCACTATCATCATTAACCTGTGTTAGTGATGATTACAAAGTTACTATGGTAAAGTTTTTTAATTTATAAATATAAAGTTTGGATGGCGTCTAAACAAAAGAAAACAACACTAACTGAATATACAACAGAATCAATATAGAAGCAAGATTAGTAGGAGTCAATGTTAGAGCCGAATAAAGTATTAGTCAAAGTCAAAAGTCAAGTCAAATATCGTTATTCAATATGGAAGCTACACTTTCTTTTGATTGTAAAATAATCTACCACCGGTTCGAAATGGAGCCTCTGACCTGAGAAGAACCGGCGTAAACTCAGCAGGGACTTTCTTTTCCTTTTTCAATAAATTTTACAAATTTTTTACATAATACTCCTTACATTTTACTACTTTGAAATAGCCTGGAGCGAGCGAGTTCATAACCAGGATCTATCAAGTATTGAATACAACAATATATCCTTAACAACAAACGTTCCTCCACAACTTTTTTAAGATTTATTTACAGACTAAAAGCTGAACAATTTCACGATTTTATTGTAGAAGTATATATTGTCCCATGAAAGATTTCAATTTCTTCGAGCCTAATTTTTGAAGAACATAGGACTGCAGAAAGGGCAGGCAGTTGTATTATACAAATTTGTGCTCAGTATGCGTTTTGTAATATATTTTATTTAAGCATCTGACTGTGAAACTCAAAAGAAGCTTTATTATGATGAGTAGTTTATTCACATATTTCCATTTCAAATAACTTTTCGTAATTTTCACTATAAAACAGAAAATTTGATTAATAACAAAAAGAGTTACGTTATGCATAACATTCTACAGTTTAATATAAAGTTAAAAAGCTGATAAAACACTTTAGGTGATGATAAGATTTTTAGGCGAACATGTCTCTTAATTTAGGTTAATAATGTACACTTAAAATACAATACGTATTATTTATTTGTAAAAAAAAAATTAACCGGATTTTTAATAACATACGAAAAAAGTATTTATCTATGTAATTATAACATTTTAAAATACCTTTAAAATATGATGACTGGCGCAGAGGTAAGTTACTCTGACTGTAACGCCACAGGGTGTAGGTTCGGGAATCGAACCTTTAGGAAAAATATTGTGGGATAAATGAAACTTTTCTTCGTGTCAGCATGTTAGTATCAATATAATTTGTATTTATGTATATAATAGAAAAGTAAGTCTTTGTATGTATCAGTTATCTAGTTTCAATAGTACGAGCTTCGCTTACATTGGGACTAGATGTTGGTTACTACAGGCATAATCTTACATAAAGCTTTACTTGTTTATTTACTTTCTCGAACACATGGACGCTAAAGCGTAGCCCTTTACCGCACACCCATGTGGTCGTCGAGTTTGGGAGAGTCACATATTCAGCGTCTCCACCAGGCTAACATAAATGTATAGCTGCGGCCTTACATTAATCACGTGTGTGTAGCACTCACAGAGTGTTGTTCCTCTGACGTCATCTAATCGATAAATCGTCTCCTCTGTCATCTATAATGTAAAGATAGAACTAAAATTATTCTGTCTGTCTGTCTACTTGTGTAATTTCTGCCATCGGGGTATTTTTTTAACGTTTTAATTGAAGAAAAACCATATCTTATTACGTTCTTCGTATCTATTGTGATAGACTTATAATTTAACAAAGGACTTAACGGAACATTGCAGGTCCTTTGCAAATTCCATGGTCACGTTGTGCCTGGCCAACATCAGTTTTAATTATTAGTTATTATTTTGCTCAAGGTATCTTAAAACCTTGCACTTATTTTTACATTTCATAACAAAAACACGCGACAAAGTACGAAGACGTTTATTAAATAATATGTAGTTTTTGCGTTAATTAAAAAAATTATACTAAACGTAAGTACTGATTTGAACATATTGTAAAACTGATTCCGGATTTTTTGGTCATGTGTTAACATATTATGCTGTGCATATGTTGCCATAGCGGGATATTTGAGTACGATATTGGGCGCAGAAGATCAATAATGCTAAGGCTTTAAAAAAAGGGTGACTAGTTAAGGGTACTAAAGTCAAACGACAGTTTAAAGTTTGTCAATATATAAAATGAAAGGAGCAAATCCGTGTAACAATTATATATACATTTGCCTTCTCCGTTACGTCCGTAGTTTTGTCTCATTTAGCTCAAGAATGAACTTCATTGCAATCAATAGTACCAGGCTGTCAGAATAAACGTATTATATACGTTTTCTATTAACTAAAAATGACTAAGGATGACTATTAAAGCTAATAAATGTATATATACAACATGGAATAACAATAACATAGGATATCAAACAGTAACATCCGAAAATAGATCAGTATCGACTTTTTTACATGCCCATCTAACGCATGGATGATCTTTCTTTAGAGGCAATCGGGTGATAAGCCAGCATTGCCCTGCTGGAATGCTTACTACGAATAGTAGGTTTTATTTTAAGATTTGGTATAGATTAAACATACTGTTTGAAATAGGTATCTCTGACATTATGTTTTCTATCTCAATGCAACTTTCATAAATAACTTATAAACGTATACTAATATGAAACTAAATAGTTTTAAGTTTACGTATATTTTCTATGTGACATCTTTTGCTGATTCTACATCCCAGGCATATACAATAACTAAATAAAATAATCCCTACATAGTGATAATAATAATCGTAGTATGTAGGTGTATAGCAAATTGTACAACGTGCTATAGACCTACATAGTACGATTGTCAAGGTTTATCCATAGGTCTTTACATGTATATATAGGTGACACACAAACGAAACATTCACTATGCCTCCTTCGACTTTTGATGCCCTAGTACAAGTGAATTGTGGCACGTGTTTTAGTGTTTCCCCGTTGGCCATTTTTAAATTATTCAAATGTTCTTGATTTTATTGTGAATAATAATATAATTAAAAAGTTTTCCTAAATGGATCAGATAAAATTAAAATTAGTCATTTTTTTTTTAATTTTTCTTTTTATATTTATTTAAATGATATCAAACAGTCCTCGTTAATTACCGAACATGTTACAAAATAAGAAACGGTTTTTATAATGGATAAGTGTTATAATAATAAAACATGAATAAATATATATATATATATATATATTATCTTAATTATGATAAATATGGTACAAAGTTTTAAATTTTTTGTTGTTTAGTAATAAATTTTCACTTATGATTTCATAAAAATTATTTATACAATTCAACGCAAGATGGAGTTTTTACTACTCATACTTCAGAATATTTCAGATAGTTGAGCTTAAAACATTGAATATGTTTTTTGATGTGAAGTTACAATTTTTAGTAATTATATAAGTAACGTAACTGTCTTAACTATGGTACTAATTTTAAAAGATAACGTAACGATTGATGATGAAACCTTTTTAATTATCACGTTGCCTAAAATATAATATGAAAATGCCTCACTGCGTTGTCCTTATCACAGGACAGTATTTTGAGATCTACCAATAATATACTAGATGACGCTTGACTACTAAAGAACGTTGTGTGTCATATTCGTATATAAACAGAAAGAAATAAGCACACAACCTATTTATCTACTTTTAAATTTCCTCTTCTGTTTCATTATTATGATAACATAATTAAGTGATGTCATCTCCTTCCTTAAAACGAAGTAGTCAACGAAGTACTAGAATATCAGATCTCACAAAGATTGAACAGTGGAGTGATGAGAGGTAATATAAAATATTTGAAATTATAAGAGGCTTATATATAAAAACTAATAAAATAAAGTAATAATGGAAGTATGAAAAAATAAATCTTAATACATATTAAGCTTTATTTACACACACTTTATACAATCTAATCTTATACGAATTGTTCTTTTTTTTAATAAACAAAAAATATATGCAACCATTATTTGTTATATAATTTTATAATAATTAAACATAGTTTGATTTTTACTTATTTATACGTGTCGCTATTGAAAACTGAAAATATAAATGATAATTTAAAAAACATGGTTATTATTTACTTTGCTGTATCTTAAAAATCTTAAGCGGTGAATTTGCAAAACACATGAACCAGGTTTTCGAGTACCAGGGAATCATGCAAGTGCGAGTAGCAGGAAGAGAACACTGCTAAAATTTGTCTCGCTCTTTTGTGCTCAGTGTTGTTTGATTCTCAACCAATGGCGTAAACAATTGTGATAAAGAAATATAATATAGCGATGACACACCCACAAAACTCGATCAAACGACTGCTTTCACTTTCTGTTCCAGGCTCTCTTTCTCACCTACAGCATGATACTTCGTCAGCTCCTGTAGCAGTCTGATATCCCAGTATTTCACTCTGATGCACACGTGGTCTAATAATTTTCCAACGCTATTTAATTTCTCTTTTTCAATATAAAATTGATTTTTTGTAGATACTTAAAAATAGTTTCTTTAAAATAAATAATCTCTAAATGAGAAAACAAACTTTTTCCTTAAGCTAAATAAGAAATGTTAAGCTAATGAACAAACCCACCAAAGAAACCTACCTGCTCACCGTATTATTTGAGTACGCAAAATTTATCATCTATTTTTAACTGCCCAATCTTTCATGTAAAAAAATTCAGAAGTAAAAATATAGTTTTTAAAAAGTGTAGTGTAATTAAACGCGATGAAATTGTTAAAAATGATTTTGTTTACTTAATATATTTTTAGTTTGTTTGTTTATATCAGTTTCATATATAATAGCAAACTAAAATTTTAAAAGCGCGTTCAGATTCTTTTGAAAGACGGTTGTAACAATAAACATAGTAAAAATTATATTAGCAACAGTCACAAAACTTACACAACTTATATTAAAGGTAATTTTGGTGTTAGTAAATAAATAAGGCAATTAAAATTATTTTTAATTATTTTGTTACATTACATAATCAAAAGTTCGATTTCTTTACCTTTAACAATAATTTTAATATAAATTATAGTTATAATAAATGTATTCATTATACGCACAGCAAGGCATTTAATAGCCTTCTCACATTCCGTTGAACCCCATCTGTTTCGAGTTTTCTTCCATCAAAAACACTTATATATGGTGTTAATAATACTATGCTGTCAGAGTTATAATATATATCACCATCATCTACCTGTGTTAGTCCACTGCTAGACATAGGCCTCCCATTATGCGAAATTGGATAGCGGGGAGGGGCGTTAATAGGAGCAATATTATATTTAAAAAAATTAAATGCATCTTGAAAATATATTTTGAAAAACACTCTGAACGTACACACAGCCTAAAAATAATAAAATAACTCATAATAAACTAGGATATTTTGTGCCACTAAAGAAGATTTAAGTTATTCGTTACTTACAACTAAATTACAAATTATTTTGTAATTTATTTTGTAATTTAGTTTCTGATGTACATACTTTATTACCAAAACCATTGGTATGCCATACCAAAACTTTTATATGGGTTCAAGTACATTGTAGCACTGAAGCCTACGGGCTGTCAGTGACCATTCGTCGGGAAAAAGCATGCCAAAACAACGCTTCCCCGCGACTTCTGAGCCGTTCCGCCACGACAAAGCGAAAACCTGTTCCGGGAGAGAACCAATAAATCTAAATCTAGCATTGCTGAGAGCTACATTCTCCCAAAAGGCACGATCTTTTTTTCTCTTGTCGTAATTCGTAGCATAGCTGAGAGTGAACGTTACTGTTTCTGCAGGGCCGTAATAGCCTTAAAGGAGACCAAGGGGCAAGGGTGGCCACCACACAACCTTGGGGTTAAGCCTTCTTTGACCTCCCACGCATATACCAAAACTAAAGCCGTGTCCTCAAAAATGTAAAGCTCATGTAACATTATAAAGGACTGTTACGAACGTATATTTAATAGAAAATACACAAAGAACGCCATCTCTATAGGTGTTTAACGCTTTCTTAGCGTATAGCTTTTTATTTTTTATGCTTTAATTAAAACATATTTTGTGTAAATACAGTTATAATATTACTGTATATGGTATGATTACAGAAAGTCTATTTTGGAAAAGCTTTGATAGTTTAAACAAAAAAGACGTAGGTATCATATAAACAAAATTTAATAAAAACGGTTTTGACCTGGCTATAGTTTTCTGTAACTGACAATTTTCAGATGTTTTATGTAAAAAAATATTAGTTCTATTACTTCGTTCTTTATATAAAAAAGTTGTATTAAAGATACCATCCAGTCTTATATAGGAAAAATTATCAATACAAGGTAAAATGATCACTATTCTACTAGAGATAATGGTAATAAAATAACTTAATTTTTTCCATTTGCTGTAACTCAACAAAAAAATTATGTTATCATCTTAGTTATTATTAATGCATAGGTAGCCAATGGCTGATATGTCGATATCTATACAAGTGGTTGGTCGCTATTGAGAGTTGTCCAAAATAAAAGTAGAGTACGGATTGTATTCTGTACTTATTTTTCAAGCCTTGAACCTTTCTATATTTATTTTCCTATTTATATACCTATCTATATTTTCCTATTTACAGGCCACAAAACAAAACTCATTATTTCTAAACAGAGCATTAATAAATTTGCACTGCGGGTCGTAGTGAGGTTTTTGAACCTTAATTATGCTCATTAATTAACATTATTACAAACTTTTTAATATTATTAAAGTTTTCTGATTTTTGTAGCCTCTGTGGCCTAGCGGTATTGGCCCCTGCGTTATAAAACGTGAAGGTCGTGGATTCGAATCCCGCAGGAAAACAACTTTGCGTTGTCTTTTTTTCTCGTTGGTTAGGACAAATTGGGCCGATAACCTAATTGTTTTTAAAGTATGATGATCCATGCGTCGGATGGGCATGTGAAAAGTCCGTCTACCCACCAACCCACATTGGACCACCGTGGTGGAACACGGTACAAAAAGACCCTTAATGGAGAATAAGTGCATTTGTCCAGCAGTGGACTTACACAGGCTGATGGCGGTAGGAGTTTGTTATGCTTTTTCAGGTGTAGAGTGTTGTGTTTGTTGCAATAAGATTGAAAATTTGCATTAATTAGTTAAAAGTTAAAAACTGCCTCCCGTTATGCTACCTTAACAGTGATTACGTATCATCGTGACACGAAACGGATATTGCGTTTCATATCGCGTAAGCAGTTATTGTAACTGATGACGTGAAATAACGCTCACGCCTACTGGATTGTAATTTAACAATAATATCGCTTGTATGTCAGAATAACTTTAAGGCCTATATTTAAGGATAGGGAGATCATTAAAGATATAATAAAAAGTGTCATGTATGTTGGAGGAAATCTGCCAACGGCGAGCTATTCTAGCTATTCTCACATGAAATGCTTTGGCCTTGTAACAATGTCATTTGCAATAATTATTATCTCAAATCACAATCCCCTCGCGGGTATAACTACCGGGTGAAGCTAGTTTACAAAATTTTCAATCAATGATGATACCGGATTTTTAACTACACCAATTAATATTTATAGATGCATCTCCTGAGCCTATGGTTGCGTCTTAATAGATAAACTGCAGGCAGAATGGTTATATACAATTTAATAAATTGGTCTCAGGATACATAAGTGCAAGAAGCAGAGAATTCTTACACTTACTGTGTTTATTTGATGTTGTTTACAAATAGTTGAAGATATAATAAATAATAGATAGGGTTTTAAATTAAGTCATATTCACACATACTACGTGTTCGACTGGTTAAAGTACTAGGATGTCAGACAGTATGCTACTTTATAAACACATGCGTGAAAGAGATAGTTAGCACTCTATGGATTCCGTCTTCTTTGCTACGTAAATTGTATTGTATAACGTTGTATGTTTCATATGTTAGCAGTAGGTTTCAGGGATTTCAGTTTGTCTTTATGGTGCCCTAGTAAGAGAGAAGCCTGGGCACGAGTTTTGATTGTTTGAGAAAAGTCAGCTATTTGTTGGTAAGTACGTAAGTATTTTTACTGGTTAAATAATTTCTTATCACTATATTATTAACTGAATAGTAAAATACAAATAACGTTACCTGGTTTATCACAATTTATTTCATCGCTAACATTTGTTTTAAGCTATCTGAAGAAAACAGAGTTGATTCGATTTTCAGATCATTTGAAGAATAGGCATAATATATCATCAAAAAATACATAAACTGTATATGTATATGTACCTACCACATGAAGTATAGACATGTGACGATTTTATGACTATCCACCGTTGTTCTCTTTAGAGTTAAAATAGTTTTCTTTATGTTTATGTTGTTATGTTTTCTTCAATTCTTTCTAACTGCCTCCGTAGCCTAGTGGTATGGGCGTATGCTTTAGAAACCGGAGGTCGTGGGTTCGAATCCTGCGGGGACTCAACAAATTTTCATTGTTGTTTCCTAATTGGCAATTTAGGCCGATCACCTAATTGTCTGAAAAGTAAGATGATCCATGCGTCGGATGGGCATGTAAAAAGTCGGTCCACCCACCAACTCGCATTGGACTAGCGTGGTGGGAAACGGTCCAAAACCCCCTAATGGATAGGGGTGAATAAGGGGAGACCTATGTCCAGCAGTGGACTATCATAGGCTGATGATGATGATGATGATGACATTTCTTTCTATACCTTAAGCACTGAACCTTAAGTCATTTGACGACCAGATGCGTATAAAATAGGAGAGAATAATATTTATATGTGTGGTTTTAAAGTGTTATCTTGTCAATTATATTATGTGCATATTCCTCTGCAGGAGATATAACAGTTCGAGCATCAATAAAAACTACTGTTCGATCTCAATATACCGTTACGCGTAAAACGTACAAAAAATACACAAATGACGGTGGCCGGGTAAAAAACTTTGACTGACAAACATCTCAGTCCTCGTAAAGTGTCTAAAAAGTCGGAAAAATTGTACGCTAAATTAAACGCGATTAAATCCGTAGTCTTTAGCGTTATTCGCGTAATTACAAGAAAGTATTGAAAAAATATATATATTAAAACAGTATTTCCATAATTGTCATTGCTGAAAACATTCGTTGCGACTCATTCAAACTCAAACATAAAATAGTTTATTCAGATTAGGCTAAATATTTTTAACTATAATTTTATTTTTATTATACCAAACACTTTTAATATACAAACTTGATAAACTTATCAAAGTTACAATACAGTTTGATGGTCCAGCTCATTTAGTCTTCTGATTTCTTAGTAACTTTCTCTGTTAAACACGTGGCCTAGTCTATCCGTAGATCACTTTCGTCTCACTTTTCACACTTTTCGTCTTAAATCGAACTTTTTTTCTCACACACTTTTTGTCTTAGTCTCACTTTTCGTCTTAAATCGAACTTAATTATATCACATCTGTATTATCTAAATAAAAAAATAATAAAATAAGTTTTGACTAAACTTACATAAGTATGTCAGTCTTCGGGGATATAATTGCGGAGAATTTGGAGCTGAGATGAAGAGAGCTGCTTGGGCAGTATTCTATGAAAGATAAAACGCCATAGACGATTCTCGTTATACTAATACATAATCAAACCAGTTTAAATTGATTGATTTCTATAAAGTTATATTAACAAAGACTCAATATAAGTCATTACATATATAAAACAAAATAAAAGCACAAAACGAATTTCGAAGCTGGATTCTTCTTTAATAGATGAATGATTTAAAAGAATGATTTGTGTAAAAATGGATAATATTGTAGAGAAACTATGAAAAATAAGTCTTTGATGCGATGTGGTAAATTAACATTTTTTTTGCGCTTACATTCCAAACTTGTATATTTAAAATTGCAATACGGCAATAATCCTCATTCAATCCAAATCCCTTAATTTATTGTTCATTTAAAATATATGAATATGGCAAGTAATTTTAAAATGAACTCTTCCGAAGATATTATAGATATGATATGAGCATTGCACCCGTGCGAAGCCGGGGCGGACCGCTAGTTTATAATTTAAATCTTACATTCCATTTCACTCATTTTCAATATTTTCACTTTTATTTAAACAAATATTCACCGTCTGAATAAATCTGTGTATTATATTGGAAATGTGCTGAAATCTCTTCCTACTTATGATAGCCTAGTACGTAAGAAGCCCCATCACGTGTTTCACATTCCATCCGCTGCTCGTTCGTTGTATTTAAGAAATTTGCAAAACTTGAAAATTGTATTTGTTTTGTTTAGATTTTACATCACAAGCAACAATTTGAAATATTGATTAATTTCGCAACAAAAACAAGAAATAAAAATTGAAATATTAGAAAATCAAATAACAATTGGACTGACATCAGAATACATCAAATTGTTCAGTTATCCGTTTGTTAAAATTATGACATTAAACTATTTTGCATGCGTTTTACAAAAGCCTGATTGACCCAACAGGTAAAAATAAAATTAATCACCAAAAAGAAAAAAAATCCAAAGTTAGAAATTTACGTAACATATAATAAATAGGTGTAAGTTTTTTTTTCTTGCAAGATATTGAAAATTAACTATGTAACCGTAATTACCTGTTGACTTATTGTTGCTACTATGTATTTTTTACTACATTACATGAGATATTGTACTTTATATAGATATAAGAGATTTAAAATTAATAAAAATCAAATAATCTTTAAAGTTAACTGCCTCCGTAGCCTAGTGGTATGGGCGAATGACTTAGAACTTGGAGGTCGTGGGTTCGAATCCTGCGGGAACTCAACAAATTTTCATTGTTGTTTCCTAGTTGGTTAGGGCAATTTGGGCCGATCACCCAATTGTCTGAAAAGTAAGATGATCCATGCGTCGGATGGGCATTTAAAAAGTCGGACCACCCACCAACCCGCATTGGACCAGCGTGGTGGGATACAGTCCATAACCCCCAATCCATTAGGTATTAGGTAGGTATTAGGCTGCTGATACTGATGATGATGATGAGGTATCACTTACACCAGGTGAATTTCCTGCTCGTCTCATCGCTTTACCGAATAAAAAATTTAAAAAATTGCTCAATAATCTCAACTGTGTGCCTCCGAGCCAGCACGTGGGCCTTAGGATGTCGGCAAGGCGATAGTCATGTCAAATGTTGGAAGAACTGTGCTTGAAGGTATCCACGAAAGTATTTTCCTAGGGCAAGTGGTTAGGTGAGTCTAACTTGGACGCATAGGTCCATCGACGAATCCAATTTGGATTAACACCGTTCGGGGAAGACATATCCTCTCGTCCAATTGTCGTTCAGCGAGCTATTGAGCAGGCTTTGCTTGGTATTTTTGTGCGTGACAGACATCCGCAGAAAAACGATGGTAACCGCCTGAAATGACGACGTTCATCTTTAGATCGTACACAGCATATTTTATTTGAAGACGAAGATTTAGAACAACTCCATCTCGAAGTTTTGGTTTCAGCTGCATTATCCCTAGCGAAGGACATTTACTGTAAGGTCTACCAAAAATATACTAGATGGCGCTTTATAAACGATTTTGTATTTAACGTTAGCGTATGACTAATGGATCGAACCAAGCGTTTCTCTTCTTATATAATTTTTCTTTCAGTTCAGTTATAAAATATGATGGCGTAATTTTGAGATGTCATCTCTTACTACAAAAGTGCTAGGCAACGTAAAGTACTAGGATATCATATCGACAAAGAGTTAACTATTAGTCATTGTCTATGCAAAAAACAACCTCAGGAGTGATTTCTTAAAATGTTTTATCAAACATAGGTAATGGAGCTTTGACTTTTCCTTCAGGATGAAACAAATTAACCTTTAATACCTTACCTAATGACCTTCAATAATAAAACGTCGCAATCGTCCATGGTAAAAAAATTAACTAATCATACATCATCATCATCATCAGCCTGTGTTAGTCCACTGCTGGACCATGCATGCCTGGACAGCACGAAAGTATATTTTATATATTACGAGTTGCGTTTCAACATCCTAACAAGTATATATACGTCAATACATTTATATATGTGAATCGGTTACGTCCTTAAATACAGGAAGATACGGCAGTACAAGAGGTGGTAGGTCCCCTGACCAGGGGGCCGTCTACTATGCTACTGTGCTCTAAGTTAAAGGGCACAGGAGCCAGCGTATTCCCCGGATAAATGAGCCGTAACATCCTATGTTTCACGTGGGCAGCGCACTATTATTGAGAATGTCTATGGGCGTCAGTGACCACTTTTAAATAGGTGGCTCGAATGCTCGTCTGCCATCGGGGTAACAAAAAAAAGTTGTTAGTTTGTAGGTCAGTAAGTATTTATAACAGAATAGTGAATAAATAACGTTGTTTCCTGTTTCATTACAATTTAATTTAACCGTTAATTTTTTTTATTTTAAGCTAAGTAAAGAAAACAAGTATTATCGGTGTTATAAACATTTGTATAATAAGCATATCATGAACAAGTACATAGACTGCTAAGCTCGTTACGCATAAAGCGTACAAATAAATAAAATACAGAAATGACAGTGGGCGGGTAAAAAAACTTAGATAGAGGAACAACACCTCAGTCTGCCCTTGACCATTGGTCCTGTAAAGTGTCTGAAACTTCGGGTACATTGTAAACAAAATTAACCGCAATAAAATCCATAAAGTCTATTATTAAATCATGTGCAGTTTTCGCATAAGTCCAAGAAAGTATTAAAAAATATTTGTCGTAATTGAAATAGTCCTATATATATTTGTTTTTTGATAATAACAAAGCAAAGCTTAAATTTTATTATACGATACATATTTAATGTCCGTTAATTGTTTGATGAATCAAAGTTTGACTATAAAATTTCTAGCTTTCTTGTTACATCTAGTTTGATGTCCCAGTGTTAGTCCAGCCCTTTTAGTTTTCTGATTTCCTAGTATCTTTGTTTACATTCTCTGTTAAACACGTGGCGTAAGTCCGTAACAAAAAGTGAGACGCTATCCGTAGATAGCGTCTCACTTTTTGTCCCTTATATAACGAATACCCTGTAATACATGATATATGCCATATACATAAATTAAAGCGACACTCCCAAAACACTCGATCTATTGGTTGAGCTTTTGCTTTTAGTTCCATTGTCTAGTTTTAACACGATTGTCAAGTTCCTCTTGTTTGGCTTTATGGTATCCTAGTACTTTACTCTGCCATACACGTGGCCTAGCGTTGATCGTCCAGTCTCTCTTGAATGCAAAATGGAATTTTAAAAACCGCTCGACACTCCGGCTTGCTCCTATTCTATCCTAGTAAATTCGCTTAGAATGATGTCCATCATTCCAGAACACCAAAATGTTTCGTATATAATTTATTCCCAATATAATTTTCGACTTTAAAATAATCTCACAACACGAACGTTAATTCTAACTATAATGCGTTGCAATGAAAGTTTTTAGTAACAACAAATAATTAGTATTTTTTTTTATTTACAAGATGTTTATAATAAGTGTTTTGTTAGCTATAGGCATAGGTATTGTATTGACATTATACTTAAGGCTGGTATATGTAAGTATACAGAATAAATGGAGTATATGGCATAGTATGTCAGACTTCAAGAATGCAATTGTGTAGAAATTGGGCTTAACTTAAAAGGGCTGATTAGAGGGTTGCTTCGGCATTTTGCTATAGAAGAGTATCTCATTATCCTAATAGCCTGATTAATTAATAAATAATGTAATCAAATTAAGGTAATTTATTTCAAACAATAAAATGATATTAACAAAGAATCAAAATAAATCACTACATACTATAAAACAAAGTCTCTTACGCAGTCTGTCCGTATGGTATATATTGAACCAGCTTTTTAATACATTAAGTGAATTAAGAGGAAGGTTTATATGTATAAATGTGCTTAATATTTTAGGGAAACTCCGATAAAGTTAGAGTTTTTAGATATTTCTATCGTTATGTCGTAAATAAATACATTTTATTGTACTTTTATTGCAAACGCTGGGCGATTATCACGAGGTAAATAAAAGTAATATAGTATTATCTCTTTAAATAGTCAACTAAAAAGCCCACAATGGTATTCGTCTATCACTCAAAGATAACCCATTTCCGTTCGTTTATGTTTAAATTTTTAACTAATATTAAAAAAATACGCTGACTTAATTTATCTCTCGTATTGGAAATGTCTCTTCCCACTTATGATGCCCTAGTACGTTAGAAGCCCCATTACGTGTTTCACATTTTATCCGTCGCTCTTTGTAGGAAGAATTTCTCTATTATTTAGTCCTTTTGTGTGTTTTGTAAAGATTTCATACCACAAGCAATAATTTTAAATATTGATTAATTAATCAATAATTCAAATTCCTGCAACAAAAAAGAAAATGATCACCAAAATTAAATAATAATGAAACTTATCTCAGCTTTATATAACAAATTGTTTACTTAAATATTGGTTTGCTTAAATTATGCCATTTAAGTATTTTACAGCCGCTTTTCAGAAAGCCAATAACCATGTGTATGTATTATAGCTAAAAAAATAAATACCAAGAGGAAAAAAAAACAATAATTCTAAATTCACGTTGCGTATAACCGATCATCATCATACTGATTATAATGATGATCTGTCATACGCAACAGTCCTATTATATATAAGTCCTACTATATATCATTACTTTTCGCACATGAAAAAAATGATCTAAAATTTTACTTAGTTTTAAGCCTAATTGAATAATCGGTATATTATGACATTATGTAATCTTTTCGTAAAAAATACTGGAAAGGAGTACGATCCTTTAAAAATATGCAACTTATGAAGTTTTTCTAGGGACAGTGTATTCATTGATTATCTGCCTCCCTGGTATCTGATACGTATTGAAAGCTTTTGCACAGCCATCTCACTTCTCGGCGAATAATAAGTATGATGTCATCCCTTTCTATTTCTGCATCATCAAAAGCCAATCAAAGCACGTGCACGAGAGTTGAAAGTACCAGGACAAAAGAAAGATGAAACGCTGTAGATAAAAGCTGACTGGGAACATAGGTACTATCAGTATTTTGGTAATGTAATAAAAAAAATGATGTAAATCATCATACAATAAATAATTTAGTTAAAAAACAAAGAATACCATAATTATAATAGAATATTTTTATAAAGTTTGTTTAATACGGAAAAATAAATAAAGGTCCAGGCAAAGACTTTTTTACTAATTTACTTTATAAACACATACGTGACGTACCGTCACATTGCCTTAATTGACTTCAAATCTTTTTAAATACTAACATGTTTTAGTGATATCAGGAACTAACTTTACTAAAGGTAAAGTACACTAAAAGCTCCTGTATTACAACAGCGAGTTAATTTGAGGTGCTATTAACTGTTTTTTGTTGATATAACTTATGACCTACTAACACGTTTTTTCTGCTAGTTCCATCTCTTCATCCTTGATAGAAAACCTCATTAAAAAGATTCTATACAGTTTTCCAAGAAAGGCAAAATGATCACTATGCTGCTAGAAATAAAATAAAATTGAGAATTAATTTTCTTCGAACTGGATTTTTACCTTATCCTATAACTCAACAAGAATATAATGTTATTTTTTTTAATTATTAATAATGAATAGATAGCCAATGGTTAATATGTCCACTTCTGGTTTTATGGTCGCTATTGAGAGTGGTCCAAAAATAAAAGTTGAAAACAGAGTCAGAACGGATCGTATTCTCAACTTACTGTTTTGGTCTTGAGCCTTTAGTCTTTTTTCGTTATATTCTTAAAAGCTATAAAACGAAACATCTATTATTTCTCAACGATTCACTAATGAGTGTATCATTACTTTAATTGAGTTTTTAGAGATTTCTCTTTAACTTGAGCGGTGGCTCATGTGTATTGCACTATCGGTTGTAGCCAGATTTTTTAAATTCAATTTTTCATCGTCGAAAACAGCGACGCAGGGGTCCATCTACGGATCCAACTCGGATGGGCAGTTCTCGGGAAGCTACGGCGAAGCGTCAAATATCCCTCAGTGCCTGAAGACTATGGTCTTTGACCAATGTGTGTTGCTATTAATGACATACGGCACTAAGACATAGTCCTTACTGCCGTATTGGGACGCTCTAAGTCGCCCAGCGAGCTATGGACTAAGCTGAATATTTCTATGCGTGATAAAGTGCGTAATGCAGACATCCGCAGGAGAATGATAGTAACTGACCTAACCCGCAGAATAAGCAAGCTGGAGTGGGCCAGCCATATAGCTCGTAGAACCGATAACCGTTGGGAATGAAAGGTTCTAGAGGGGAACGTAGTACTGGCCATCGCAGTGTCGGACCACCCCCACGAGATTGAGTGACGTCCTGTGCAAATATGCAGGTGGTTGGTGAATGCTGGTGGCACAGGATCGTGCCTCTTGGCGACTTATGGCGGTGGCTTATGCTTAGCAATGGGCTCTAACTAACTGAAACGACGACGTTTATCTTTAGATCTTACACGGCGTATTTCATTTCCGGAATGTAATACGTGTTCTAGAACAAGTCCATCTCGATTTTTTTGGTTCCAGCTGCATTGTCTCTAGCAAAGGACATTTACTATGAGATCTTCCGTAATTTCACTAGATGGCGCTTGACTGATATACAGTTTGGTATTAAATATTACCGTATTACCAACAGATCGAACCCAGCACAAAACTGCTATTTTCCTTTATAATTTCTCTGTCAGTTTAGTTTTTAGGTATATTAAATTGGGCAATATAGGTCATCCAGGACATAAGCAACCGTTATTCGTTATAATTTTATTACAAATAAAAATATCTGTGTTAATTAATGCAAAAATATGAAAATAAAACGGCTTTTAATAAAAACGTACATTTCGTTACTCTTTCTTACTCTCTATATAAATGTATTGGAAAGCGGCGAAAGGACGAAACACGTCAACCGAGTTTTCGAGTCCCTGATAATCATAAGCAGGAAAAGATCACTGGTAATATTTGTCTCGCAGTATTGTGTGTTAATATAACTGTTGTAATTCAAAGTTCTTATGAATAATTAAGGTACGATAATAATGAACCTCTTATGATTGTTCTCTGCTTGTATCGTTTTGTAATATTTTTATAGAGTTGCTGAATGTTATATAGTTAAGAATAATAAGTTCATTATACAATTGTATACGAAAAAAACCATCATCGGATACAGATAAGCAAATGCCTTTTATCCAAGAAAAAGTAATCTTACAGATCTTTTAATAAAAATATTTATTTTTTAAATAATTAACACAATTTGAATCACTGTCTACTTTTTTATTGCTTTAGAAGCGAAACGACGGTAAACTATAAAAAATAGATATCTACTCATCGAATTGCGTAATTTCTTTAAGAAAGTCGGCTGTATGGCATACAAATTAATTACGGCAAAAAAATTAACGATATTATTTTTGAACCATTCAATTTCATTAACGTATAATTTAAATGAGACATAAATAAATATTTGTCAACCATAACTGTAACATAACTCGAACAAACGATTGAGCTTTTATTTACTTACAATCCGTTTCAGGCTATCTTTGTTACACACAGGATAAGGTCGACTCTTTATATTCTAGTATTTCACTCTTCTCATGATATCCTAGTATTTTACTCTGACAAACGTGGCCTAACAATCAATGTGCATCCTCTTTTCGCTCAATATACAATAGTTTACCAGTAAATAATCTATATATATTGAATAACCCCTAAGTACTCAAAAAACTTTTTCCTATGTAAGAAAATAACTAAGTAAAAAATACCCGCCGTGTTTCTTTAGTACACTAAAATTATCATAGTTAAAATGTATTAAAGAATCTTTCAATATTTTAGCTGGTTTAAATATTCCAATCATGCTAGATGCTAGGAATAATAAGTACAATAAACCATATTTACGCTAGGCATAATATTTGAAGCTCTTAAAGTTGATTTAAATAGGACATAGGAAAACAAAATATTTAATAAAAAAAAATTGTATAGAATTCCATTATCTTGTAGTTACAGCAATTTACAATAATATCGATCGATTGATCGATACTAGTCATACATACTTCATTAAATATTAACTTAGTTATGTCCAGAGTCTATGTTGGTGTGGATAAACGGTAGACAGTGACAGCCATATTTTCACACAAAACACATGTCTGTCTGGGTAATGTACTAGGATGTCAGACAGTTTACTATTTACGCGTTGCTGCGGCTATGATTGTGTTATTTCATATTGTAAGAAATAATCAAGGCGTTTAAGAGAAACGGAAAAAGTATATCCGTCATTAGGACTACTGTTTTTTACAAATGACATTTATCAAAATTGTCGTATGCACAAAAGTTGTTACACCTGAAAACAATGAAAAATTATACTGGTTTAGTTGAGACGGTGCAATATTTTTTATAAATCCCAATACAACACATACTAATCGTCAGTCTTTGATAGTACACCGCTGGACATAGGCTTCCCCTAATACAACCCTATGCATTAGGGGTTTTTGGACCGTATGTCACCCCGCTGGTCCAACGCGGGTTGGTGTGTGGACTGACTTTTACATGCTCATCCAAAGTATCGATCATCTTACTGTTCAGACATTTAGGTGATCAGCCCTAAGTGCCCTAACCAAGTAGGTAACAACAGCGAAAATTTGTTGAGTCCCCGTAGGATTCGAACCCTTGACTTCCGGTTTCTAAAGCTCACGCCCTTACCTCGTTTTGTCGGACTCCCACCGATAAAACCACTACGTAGTTCCTATTCTTACACAGTATCTAATAAAGGTACTAATGATGTTTGTAATAAATGCCATAAAATCTTTTTACTTAATAATGAGCAGACGTTTTATAAGCAATCTTTGTTGATTGTCTCGTAAAATAATTTTTATGTTATACGTAAACGGAACATAATCATAAACAAAAAAAATAGACTGTCTTAGCCGTAGCTAATGAGAGAACAGAGTCAGATTGCAAGGTCACACGTTTTATTTATATCTATAATTTGGTAGTTTAATGTTTTTTTCCTATGCATAATATTTATTCTTAAAAGTTAAATTTGTATTCTATAAATAAACAATTAATATTACATAAGTAATGTACCTAACCTGTAATTTTTTAAATTTACAAAGTAAATAAAACTCGCGATCTTTGAAAAAGAATCATGAAAAAAGAAAAAAAATTAAATAAAATTTTCTTAAACTTTTTTTATTGCCATCTAATGGCAAATAGTCACTGACGCCCATCGACAACGGCAGTAAATAGGGGTAACGGTAACGGGGTATCCGTTACCGTTACCCCTCTCTCACTCTCGTTAACCCAGTAAACACACTGGATACTGTACCCTTCAAACCGGAACACAATAGCATATTATATATTGCTTCTTTAGAAACAGACACACTTACTACCTCCAGTTTTAAAACAATATTATTGGTAGTAATAATTAATTATAATGACATTGATGTTCAACACCCTAATGATACTTATTGTTCCGTCTAGAAAAGGAACATCTACCAATTTTTCTCCGAATTCTATAAATCAATAAATTATTTTAACAGAACACAAGTCACCAGGCCACGTGTTACAGGGACAAAAGTACTAGGACAACAGAGAACAGCGGAGCACTGCAATGAACTAGTGTGTTCCCGTGACGCACACAAATTTACCGGACCAATCTGTTATGTATCATCAATGCATTTGATCATGCAGTATTACTAGTTTACTTTTTCAAACATGAATCATGCATATTAGCTTAATATAAACTTGTACATTATTAATACAAACTTCTTATATATTCTATTTCAATTATACTGATTTCTTAGTTCATAATAATTTCTCAAATATATTCGATGAGGCTATGGATAAATTTAAAAATTTTGTATTCTTATCTTTTGTCTAGAGCTCTTTGGTTGTTAGTGTTTAAAAGCCCTTAATAGCATTCAAGTAAACACTGCGGTTCAAACTAGTGCTGGGAGGCAATACTGGCGTCATTTTGAAATCGATAACAGTTGTGTGTCTCTTTCATTCCATCCTTTTCATACTTACTAAAGCTTTAAGCTCACGTGTATTAAACATTGAAACTACCAGATCACAGAGATCACAAAGCTAAAATAGAATAAATCTAGATACAGTATAAAGCAGGAAAAAGTTGTTTTACGGGTAAAAAGTCCACTTTACGGATACCCACTGCCTGTCTGAATTAGTGACAGCAATTAGTGGGTGAAAATGCGGCTGGGCACGTTTGAAATCTACGGTAGCTCTGGCGTGCTAGGATTTGCTAATTCTTGTTTGTACGGGTATGCATGGTTATTCTGGATATTACATAAGCAGCAATTCTGAAACGGTCCTGGAACTCTTCGAAAGCCCTACACTGGATGGCGTAAAATAAAATTAATAAATAACTAGCAGACCCTGCCACGTGTTGCTTTGGTTATGATTTATTACGTTACAATGTAACATACATTTACTATCCTCCTAGTCGACTCCGACTACGTCGCCCAATCTATATTGGATAATATCCAACTGCACGAGATATTACAGTGCGCTGGAGCGTGTAGATACTGATGCACTCCTATTCCTTCCGTCCGATGGGACGGATAACCGACACGACCGGAGAATGATCAGTGACAGGTCCGACTTTTTGCATGCTCATCTGACGCATGGATCATCTTACTTTACAGGCAATCGGGAGATCAGCTCACATTGCCCTAACCGACTAGGAAACAACAACGAAAAGTTGTTGAGGCCCCGCAGGATTTGAACCCATGTGACACGTAATTTAAATATATTAGATTAAGATCATAAAGCTAGATATGGTGCGTTCCATTTGACGTACTCACGGGTAATAGTTACTATCGATACTATCGATATTACAAAACGTTCAGTTATTGATTAAAAAGCGTTTTGTAAAACGTAAATTACAAAAATAAAATAACGAACGTACTGATCGATATTTTTTTTGACATTCTAAGTATTAAAAATGGCAACAATTACTCAACGACCACAACGCCCCACCTATTTACCTAGGGAGGCGTAAGCTTCGCGTGAGTGCGAGCCATGGCGTCATGAGTGTCGCTTTCGCCGCGAACCACAACGATCTCAATCGCTATGTGAAACGACTAATTTCGCGCTTTGGGCGTCGCGATCGTTTAATGGAACGGGCCCAATATGGAATGTGATCATAATGACGGATAATATGAAATTTTAAGTAGGAATAAAACAAAACAACAAAAAATCCAATTAAGACTTTTAGTTGTTATAAAAAAAATATTATATGTTTTCGAAAACACAGCAATGATTTGAAGAAGCAGTCCTTATGATTCCTTAATTTTTTCCAAATGTCCAATAACTAGTTAGAATTGTTTGTCATACCTTTTTTATTTATGTCACCTGAAGTTGGCAGTTTCTGTCTTCCCGCCAATCTTGCTGACAGGCGTCATTGCGTCCTTCTGATTCTAACGAGTATAATAATTAGAAATTTTCTTATCTAATTATTATACTTTAACGTTAAGAGTTCTAGCGCCGTCCTTGTGTTATATTAGCCCACCATTTATAAAACGGAGGTCATGCGTTAGTGTACTAAGTTTACCGTTCTAAGGAAGTATAACGATGCTTCGGGAAAAACGTAAAGACTGTTCGCTGTCATCATGGGGTTACTTTAAGTTCGCTGCCATCTAATCCAATGGTTTGGTGAAATATGATGCCAGCAATTTTGCGTAAAACTGTTAATCAGGTACCACTAGGTAAATAAACGAGCGAGCGCATAATAAATTCAGGAATTAGCTAAAAATAACCACCTAAAGTAAACCATAAGGTACTTGCTAATTGAATATAGTAAGAGTCCTTGATAATTAATATGTAAGACGCTAATAAATAACAGCAAGAATAATTTTAAGTTATATTTATATTTTATACCATTGTGTTTAACTTTTTCATACACATAAATACATACATAATTTTATATATATGAACCGGTGAACCTTAAACACAGTAAGACCCTAGGATATTGTCAGTGTACCCACAAACGCTTTTTCTTATATCACTTTTTACATAATTAACAAGCCAGATATTTGTTTTAAACTGTAGGTAGTTTAGGACGTGAGTAACCGTTATTTGTATTTAAAAATTTACAGTTTAGTTTTTACTAATTTGGTAAATATAAATGAGAATTTACTTTGCTCTTAAAGCGGCGAATTAACGAAGGACATGAACCAGATTTTCGAGTACCAGGGAATCATAAGCAGAGAGGACCTCTGATAACATTTCTCTCGCTCTTTTGTGTTCAGTGATGGTTGATTGAATCATTCAATAGTTGTAAAGCGATGACACACCCAGTTAAGTCATATTTACACATGCCACGTGTCCATCGACTGGGTACGGTAGTAGGATATCAGACAGTGTGCTATGTTCCATACGCATGAAAGAGATAGTAAACAATCTATGGATTCCGTCTTTTTTGCTTCGTAAACAAACGTATAACGTTGTGTATTCGATATGTTAGCACAGGTTTTAGGCGTTCAGTGTGTATTTATGGTGCCCTAGTAGGTGAGAAGCCTGGTCACGTGGTTTGATTGTTTGAGAAAGTCAGCAAGATGTCCTGGAGGCGGTACGTCTCTTTTTACTGGGGGCCGACTGGGACGGTACCACCACGGTGCCTACTTCTGTGTTCTATACATTATATTTCATATAGACAACAGTAGAACAGTTCTGTGTATAGAAGTAATGTGTATAGAATACTATTGTGTTCTGGTTTGAAGCACCGTAGTCAGTAATACAATATTTACTGGGAAAACGAATCGTAACAACATATGTCTCACGTAGGCAGCGCATTGGTATTGCCAATGTCTATGGGCGTCGGTGACCACTTTCCATTACATGGATCGAATGCTCGTCCGCCATCGTGGTATTAAAAAAAGTTGTTAGTTAGTAGGTAAGTAATTAGTATTTTACTGGCAAAATAATTTACTATTAAAATATTTATTACTGAATAGTAAAATAATAAGCATGTTGCCTGGTCCATTGCAATTTAATTTCATCGTTAACATTTGTATAATAAGAATAAAATATCATCAATAAATACATAAACTGTTAAGAATATTTTATTAGATACGGGAATACGAACGCCAATGAGGGAAAAATTCACCGGAAACGAGCTCCTATTGGTGCAAAATTAAACAAGAAGCTGGAAACGGGGACTTCCGTTTCCCGCTCTATCCCAGAGTTTCTATCTCAGTAGTAAGCTTCCAATTACGGTCACATATTTTTAATAAATAATTTAATCGACTTAAATTACTTTTTATTCAATAATAAAATTATACTAATAAAATCAATATATAGTATAAAACAAAATAACTTTCGCTGTCTGTTAGTATCTTTATACATTATTATTTTTATTTATTATGTATGCTTTATCTTTGAATTGCGCAACAAATTTTGAGGCGAGTTCTATAATAGATATGTGATTTAAGAGAAATATTTATATGTGGTGTGATACCACACCGGTGGTAGGTCCCCGTTTTACGGGGACCGTCTGGGTGGGTACCACTGCGGTGCCTATTTCTACCGCAAAGCAGTAGTGTGAAAACACTACTGTGTTCAGGTTCGAAGGGCACCGTAGCCAGCATATTTACTGGGTAAACGAGACTTAGCTCACGGTAGGCAGCGCGTTGGTGATACCTGTATTGCCAATGTCTATGGACGACGCTGACCACTTTCCATCAGGTGGCCCTGACTGCTCGTCTGCCTGCGTTTGCAATAAAAAAATATGTATGATACAATGCATAACATTGCAAAGAAACTCTGATAAATTTAGAAGTCTTTAATGTAATTTGGTAAATAAACAGTTTTTTTCGCTTGCATTGCTTCAATCCCTTTTCAATTAAGAAAAAGTTAAAGTCCTTAAAATGGCATGTAATTTTCTAATTACATGCTATTTTACACAAGTACAATCATCAATTGGGAAATATCCAAATTGATGATTGCACTTGTGTGAAACTGGAACGGGCCGCTAGGTTATAATATAAATATAACATTCCATTTGGTTTATTTTTATTTATAATTTATATTTAAAGAAATATTTTATTGTTGTAAATTTGCTGGAATCTGTTCCCGCTTATGTTACCCATGTTTATTTACATTTTATCCGCTGTTCTTGTTAAGAACGACAAGTAAGAATTTGAAATATTGATTAATTTTGCAACTATAAAAAAATAACAAATTAAGTTTTATATAATTAAATAACAACTGATCTCACCTTGCCTTATATCGTCATCATGAGCCTGTGTTAGTCCATTGCTGGATATTGGCCTTCCCTAATGCACACTTTTGCCTTGAGAGGGGCTACCTTATATATCAAATAGTTTATTTTGGGAGTGTGCTTTAGAAACCGGGGGTTGTGGGTTCGAATCCTGCGGGGGCTGAACAACTTGTCATTGTTGTTTCCTAGTTGGGTAGGGTCACCCAATGATCTGAAAAGTAAGATAATCAATGCGTCGGATGGGCATCTAAAAATTCGGACCACTCACCAACCCGCATTCGACCAGCGTGGATGGATACGGTCCAAAAACCCCCATGGCGTTTATTAGGGGGAGGGGGGGGGGGTGCTGTATAACATAAACTGTATATTGAAAATTTAAAAAAAGAGTGAGTGTGTAAAGAAACAGTTCGTATAGGAGCGATCTTTATTGCGAATCATCTTTAGATCTTTCATGTGGCGAATTATATTTTCAATATACAGCAGACTATGACAGAATACGTATGAATGTCGTATCTATCCTGTCACAGTCGGTCTCATGAGGAAGAACGTTTGAAAGAAGATGTCAGAAACAAAATATTGTTTATTTTTTGTAGTAAACACAACAAATCCAAAAAATTATCTGACTTACATTAGATAATTAAATCTTTTTAATTTTCACGTTGTTTAAAATCGAATGTCATATTATATAGATGGCGCTTGGCTTTAAAGATAATATAAAATATTTCACATTAAACGTTTATTACTATTATAACAAGTTAGTATAAACTTTCTTATTAAAGTATTAAATGTAATATGTACTTAAAGTTACTGGCGCCGTGCTTATGTTTATGGCCCGCGTATTATAAAACGATCATGCGTTAGTGTACTAAGTGGAAACATCTTTTGTTTACAGTTGTAAGTAAGGCGTTGCTTCGGTAAAACGTAAATACCATTGTCAGTCATTATGAGTCCTCGATGCCTTTATATTTTCTGCCAATTTAAACCAACGGTTTACGTAGTAGAAATCTGACGCCAGCCATTTTGCGTAAAAACTGTAATTCTGGTAACTGTGGGCTAATAAAAGAGCGATCGCATAATAAGTTGGGAATTACCTAGAAATAACTACCTATAGTAAACCATAAAGTGCTTTCTAATTTAATATAGTAAGAATCCTCGATAATTTATGTGTAAAAGCCTAATAAATAACAGCATGAATAATTTGAAAGTATATTTATATTATACACGAATTGCGTTTCAATTTTTTTAATAATAAACATAAATAATTTTATATATATGAATCGGTTAACACTTTAAACACAGTAAGACCCTAGGATATTGTCAATGTACCCACACCTAGTAAGCGCTTTTTCTTATGTACGTTTTACAGGCAATTAACAAGCCAGATATGTATATTACTGGTGGTAGGTCTCCTTTTTACAGGAGACCACCTGAGTGGGTACCACCGCGGTGCCTATTCCTGCCGCGAAGCAGTAGTGTTAAAACACTGCTCTGTTCCGGTTTGAAGGACAACGTAGCCGGCGTATTAACTGGGTAAACGAGACTTAACACCCTATGTCTCACGGTAGGCAGCGCGTTGGCGATACCACAGGTATTGCCAATTTCTATGGGCGTTGGTGACCAGTTCCCATCAGGTGGCCCGACTGCTCGTCTGCCTGCATATGCCATAAAAAAAAATATTATTAAAGTAGGTACTGTAGGTCGTCTTCAACGTAAGCAACCGTTACATGTTATAAAAAAAACACATAGTTTGGTTCTTCACTCATTCATACTTGTATGTTATTGAAAGGTGAAAATATAAATGAGAATATAAAAAATAATATTACTATCGCGGCGAATTCACGAAACACATGAACCAGGTTTTCGAGTACCTGAGTACAGTGATAATGTTTGTCTCGCTCTTCAGTGCTCGGTGTTGGTTGATTGTCGATCAATAAATGGTTGTAAAGCGATGACACACCCACAAGATACAATAAAACGATAGAGCTTTCACTTTCAGTTTCAGGCCAGTTCTTGTAGCATTCTGATATCCTAGTATTTCACTCTGACCTGAATTGAACACGTGGTCTCGTAATTGTGAACGTTATCTAATTTATTTTTATTTTTCAATATAAAGTAAAGTAGATTTATTATTTGTATACATAGAAATAATTTGTTGGAAATAAATAATCTCCGAATGTATAAAGAAAAGCAACTTTTTCTTATGTTAAGCTAATTAAGAAATACCTTCTATATTATTTAAATACTAAAAATTTATCAACTTTTTTTTAATTTTCTTAATATTTTCCCAGAAAAGAAATAGAGACGGCAAGAGATTTTTTTTCATAACTGTAAAGTAATTAAATGCGATAAAATCCTTAAAAGTGCCATTATTTACTTAAAATATTTTTCTGTGAGTATTATTAGTTTATTATATATGTAATACTAAATAAAATTTCAAAATAAGGTTTTAAGTAATAATTTCAAGGCATTAATTGAGAGACACAAAACTTACAGATCTTAAAGCAATTTTTTATAGATATAGGAGTATATAATGAAATTCCATGCATAACAATATAAAAAAAAAATATTTTCCACACGATTTAATATTTATGTATGCATCTCCAGAGCCTGGTTATCCTGTCTTATTGGATAAACTGCAGGCAGAATCGGCGTAAAAACATATTGTAGTAAGAATAAATGGTTAGCTACTATGTCATCATCATCATCATCAGCCTTTGATAGTCCACTGCTGGACATAGGCTTCCCCTAATACACCCCTATCCATTAGGGGGTTTTTGGACCGTATCCCACCACGCTGGTCCAATGCGGGTTGGAGGGTGGACCGACTTTTTACATGCCCATCCGACGCATGGATCATCTTACTTTTCAGACAAATGGGTGATCGGCCCAAATTGCCCTAACCAACTAGGAAACAACAATGAAAATTTGTTGAGTCCCCGCAGGATTCGAACCCACGACCTCCGCTTTCTAAAGCACACGCCTATACCACTAGGCTACGGAGGCAGCTACCATGTAATATGTTGATAATGATCTCAGGGTACTTAATCGAAGAAGCAGAGACTTCTTACACGTACTTGTTAATTTGTTGTTGTTTATAAATACTTAAATTAGATCACAGAATGATGATGAAGTTTTTGGGGTAACTAATTTTTACAGCTTAAATTATTTCTTATTTAAATGTTTATTATTCAATACTTAAATAGTTATATTTTTTTGTGTGAAAATAACAATAAAACTACATTTCTAACATTTGTTTTATGTTAGTGATGTAAAGAAAACAAGTTTAATTAATGGTAGAAGCGATTGAATAATATAGGCAAAAAAAAGAAATAATTAAAATGTTAATAAATGCCTACAATATTTTTATAGACTACAAGCCCAATAACGATTAGAAAGCTATTACTATAACTCTGAGGAGTTATTCTATGATATAGTAACTACTGTATAGTAACTACTATTTCGTAAGTTTTGCGTTTTGTGTTCATATAGTCAGTACGTGAGTAAATGAAATTTCTCAGATACGAGGGAGGAATTACGACTAACTTATATATGTACGGCTTTCTTGTATGATATTCGCAGTTATAGTTAGATTTACTGTAAATAATTGTAAAGCATATGAGTAAGTTTACTTATTTTCTTTCACCTTTTTTTATTGCTTTTTTAACTGCCTTTTTATTGCCTACAAGGCAGACAAGTAGCTGGGCCGGCTGATAGGAAATGGTAACTGACCCAATACCTGACAATACCAGGGGTATCACCAATAGACTGCCTACGTGCGACATAGGATGATGTCTAGTTTACGCAGTAAATACTGTGACTACGACACCCTTCAAACCGGAACAGGGCCCCCTGTAAAAGGGGACCATATTTATAGAAAACTATATAAAAATTGCGCTTTTAAAATATTTTTGGTTGAAACTATTTAAAGTAAATAAATATACATTAATAAAAAAGTAAAATCTTTACATTAAATTTAATGTCACACTTGTTTGTTTCTGCGAACTTTTAGCTTCGGTTTTAAAATAATATTTTAGTGTTATAAAGTTAATCCCAATGCTTTCTGACTTTATTATTAACGTGGTTTTGGATAGGTATTTCTCGAAATAAGTAACGTCTAGTGTTTTAAACGTTACGACGTAAAACAACTCCATCTCATTTATCTATCTGGTACGTAACAAAGCCGAGCACGCGTTTCTTCATCTTTCCGTTCAGTTATTAGGCTTCTATTAACCTACAACACTTATCGTAATACAGAAATTACGTCCTTTATGAAATGTAAAGTCTTGTTCCAAAGAACAAAAAAGATGTTACGAAAATATATTTAATAGATAAAACACATTTTCTGTAGAAGTTATTTTTCTATGATAAGAGAATCATTGAAACGCGTTAACCATTTATTGCCAGTTTTGTTTGATATTAGCTAGATTTACGTTTTGTAATTAAATGTTACAATAGACATTTCGGCAGCATTATTTAAACCGTTTCTGTTATTGAAAATATCGTCTAGAATTGCAATACTTAAAATAAAGAAATTTGGGTTGTCCGAAGAATTCAATACAGACAAATTCAAATTCAAATATCTTTATTCAATATAGAAGGGGATATATGCATGGGAATGCAATGGAAGTAATTTGTTTTACCCATCCTCGCAGGGGCAAAGACGGGTTATGTCGGACCCGCACCGAATGTTACAACTACGTAGTTCCTATTCTTACAATTTATTAAATAAAAGTACTTCAGTGGATAGTTTGCACTTATTTCACTGATTTTATTATGTTTTTAATAAATGCACTAAAATATTTTACTCAATAATGAACAGAAATTTTGGTAAGTGATCCTTTGTTGTTGCATCATCATCAACATTAGCAGCCTTTATCTGTCCACTGCTGGACGTAGGCCTTTTTCAATGAACGCCATGACAGCCGATCCCTTGGTACTCGCTGCCAACTTCAACCGGCTACTGCACGCAGATCGGCATCCCATAGTCGGGGGCGATCAACGCTCCGTCTTACTAAACGAGGTCTCTACTCCGAACCTTGTTGTTTGTCTCGTAAAATTATTTCTATATGACACGTTAATAAAACTAAATAAGAAACAAAAAAATAAATGGCCTTATACATAGCTATTGAAAAAATAGATTGCAAGGTCACACGTTATACTGTGTCATAATTTTTTTTTGTCGATAATTTGGGCGCTTAATAATTTTTTACCTATGTATTATATTTATTTTTAAAACTTTAATTATTGTTATCTTTATTTACTAAATTTAAACAAAACTGTAAATTTTAACTGCATGAAATTTTTTTTTGTTGAAAGCAATACTTACTGATAAGCAATATTGAATTATAATTATATTGATTAGTAATGTTCAACCCCCTAATGATAATCATTGTCCCGTCTAGAGAAGGAATCAACCTATTTTTCCCTGAATTACATAAATCGATAACAAAACAACAACAAAAAAAGAAAACTATTACGCTTTTTCCTCTGCGCTTTTCAGTCGCCAGGGCACGTGTTACAGGGACAAAAGTACTAGGACAACAGAGAACAGCGGGAGCACTGCTATGAGCTAGTGTTCCCTGACGCACACAAATTTACCTGGACCAATGTGTATTATTATATCATTCAACGTCACAGTTGATCATACTGTTTGTAAATCTGTTTTACTTCTTTTAAAAGATATAAAACCTAATACTGCATATGCACTTAATTATTTAATGTAAACTGTATATATATTATAATTAGCTTGTGATACGAAGAACAGTATGATAATTCTTTTTTATTATCTGATTTTATTAAATATAAAAGAATTCGTGTTAAACGAGTTCTTTTATATTTTTGTCAAAGATATTCAATGAGGCCTATGAAATAATATAAAAACTTTGTATATGAAAGTTATGTCTGAAGCTCTTTTTTGTTAGAGTATTAAAAGCACACTGGTTTTCAGGTAACACTGCGGTTTGAACTAGTGCTGAACGCAAAACTGACGTCATAATGAAATCGATAATAGTTGTTTGTCTCTCTTATTCCATCTCTTTCATCCTCAATTAAGCTTTAAGCTCACGTTTATTCAACATTGAAACTACCAGGAGATCACAAGGATAAATAGTTAAACTCTGGGCACTGTACAGAGCATAAAAGAGTTGTTTTACCAGTAAAAAAGTTCAGTTTACAGATACCTGTAGTCATCTGTCTGAGCTAGTGGCAGGAATTAGTTAGTAGTTAGATCCCTAGTTGCCATAACCGGCTAAGTAACAACAATGAAAAGTTTTGAGTCCCCACAGGAATCAAACCCTCGACCTCCGGTTTTAGGCTACGGAGGCAGTTAAGTTTTACATAAATGCTACTTGTGAAAAGAGCGTCGTAAGAGTAAGGAAAAATTATAGTATAAAAAGTAAATAACGAATTTACATTAGTTAAGTCGTTAAGGAGTAATTTTGACTATGTGTACCACGTAATTTAAATACATACTACATAATCGAGTGTGATATGATGACAGACAATATTAAATCTTTATAGTAGGAATAAAATATACATAACAGTAATTGTCACATCTTTGTAATGGATAATAAATACCTTTTTATTATCTAAAAATATTGTTATAGAAAAAAAAAATTATTAAAATAATTGAAGAAGAGCAGTTTCAGTTTAAATCCAGAACACGTGTTACAGGGACAAAGGTACTAGGGCGTCAAGAAACTTAGGAAACTGTATAGCGACTGCGTTCCTGTGACGCACACAAATGTGTGAATGAATACTGTCTCATGTTAAAATCAATAAGTGTTGTTTGTCTCACTCTTTCCATGCCTTTCATCCCTAGTTATTGCAAAGATCACGTGGAGATAATACTGAAACTACCAGGAGATCAGAAAGTTGAAATGTTTGGTTTTAAATAAAAAAATTAACTAGGCAGACACCCAAGAAAATTTTATAAATGAGATGTGACAACGGGAGAAGTTGGAGAATGATGACATTTCCTGTTTTAAAGATTCAAGCCCACATTGAAAAGGAGTAACTGTAGAATCATTTTGAGCACGTTACATACATACATTGGTATATTATTATGCGTTTTACAATTTCGAGAATCGTACTATATATATATAACATGATGGGTTAAAGAAATACTAAAATTTAACCATTTAGTTTAGTTAGTTGTTTCATAGTATTATAATAATATTGTTTAATATAATTCGGCTTACAATTTATTAATTTAGTTATAAATTGTAAGTTTAACGCTACATCCGACCTTCGCACATAATGTCAATACTGTGAATTGTAAATTTGTAATTTTAATAACATTGGTCTAAAAACTGTTAAATGAGAGGTAGCGGAATAAAATAGCGGAATAAAAGTAAACGTAATATTTCTAATTCCTTGGTAATTTCTTTCCGTCCGAATCCGAAAAAAAATTGTCTGGGTACCTAATTTTTTTAGCTTTTCTCCAATTAGTGATTTTTATATAAATACTTTATTCGTAAATGCTAAGTTATCGATAACTATAAAACTGAAAACCTTAAAATGTTCAAATTTCGTTACATATAATCCTATACGAAGAATTATGGATAATATTTTGATTGAACTATGAATTGAAAACGTTTTTTAGAGGCGAAAATTCTAGGGCATCAGAAAACTGCAAAGACACTATAACATATTGTTGTGCCTCAATGGACCTACATAAATTAGAAAAAATCAATCTATAACCAAGATCGAGTAAGAGAGAAGATATTAAACAGTCGTTATTTTTCTATCTCTCTATCTTATTTTATAGTTAACAAAACAATTTCCGGAGCATAAACTACCGTGGTGGAGAATCAACCCAATTGGAGAACAAACCCAACATTAAGTGCCTTAAACAAGAAGCCTAAAGTAAAACATATTTTTTCTTAAAATTATTACAAAGTAAATTTTTAGCATGAGTAGAGTCACAGTTTAACTTGAAAGATTACTATAAATAAATATACGTAAAATACTTGTTAGTAAGTAAGCCGTAAAAGGCAATGTACACATATTTAAATATATTGAAACTTTCATACTATGTTAAAAAAAAATAGTGGTCTTTAATTTGCTAATTTGTATAGAGAATAACTGCCTTCGTAGCCTAGTGGTATTGGCTTTTGCTTTAGAAACCGGAGGTCATGGGTTCGAATCCTGCGGGGACTCAACAGAACAGGGGACAGTTTGGGCCAATCACCCAATTGTCTGAAAAGTAAGATGATCCATGCGTCCGAATCCGGATTGAACCAGAGTGCGGTCCAAAACCCCCTGATGGATAGGGGAGTATTAGGGGAGGCCAATGTCCAGCAGTGGATTATCACAGGCTGATGACGATGATGATGATGATGATGGATACATCTTGAAAAAAAAATATTTTATTTTATTGTCGTTTTCTTTGGAGCTTATTGCTCGAGTTATTTTGTTAGTGACACCTGAAAACTTTATTCAGAACAGTTACGTACGTAACTTCAATATTTGATGAATACGTAACATGCACAAGTATATTTTATTACGCTTTCGTCCTATAATAACTATCCATACAGGTCTATCAATCGAACTGACATAAAAGTCATTAAAACATCAACTGTGCATATCCTACGAATTAATGTAACTTTTCTAGCATTTGGGTGATATGGTTATGTCATCAGCCAGGAAACACCGCCTACTGAAAGTAGTGTTCTGTGCAATTGAAATCTACCACTAATTGATTAAATTTATTTATATATATATATATATATATATCAAATTACTATTTATTTATTTCAATATACTACCATTACAGGTAACCCTGATGAGAAAGTATGAACTAAAAACACATTTGAATTGTACTAAAATAGTATTAAATCCAAAACTATGACAGTGGTAAAAAACAGAAAAAAAGACAAGAGAACACACCACCAAAAAAAATAACAATTAAATTTAATTAATTGCAATCAGTAAATAAATTATATTTTTTTGTTTACGTAACCCGGAGCACGTGTTTTGACGATTGAAGTACTAGGCTATCAGGGAACCGAGAAAGTTGTATCGCACTAACCTTGTGTGAATTTGGGTAACACACACATAAAAATCATCCTCCTGCATCTATAGACTTCACGAGCGGTCGATTTGTTTGTCTCAATATAGTGGTTTATGGTTTTCATAAAGTAAAATGGTTTTCATAAAGTTCTGTAAATTCTTTCAGCTTCAAAATCTTTATAATTATAAAATAAAAAAAATAATCACATTTCAAAAAAAAATGGCATAGAATTTTGAAACATTAAACTGGATTATTAAGTTGTTCTAAGATTGTAGAAAGTTGGGCATTCGAAAGAAACGTTTAGAGATCCAATATAGTATTATAGCTATTTGCTTACTAAGTTAATGATTTTAGTCAACATTAAACATGCCACAATATAAATATATAAATCTGAGTGAAATCTGTCATTAACTTAAAAGCAAACGCCCTTGCATTTACAAAATCAATAGTAGTCTTTCTCTCTCTTAGCTCCCTTTCATATCTGTTATTATTATCCTGTACAGAACACGTGTACCGGAGGTCAAAACTACTAGGAAATCAGAAATTGAATGAACTTATCTTTCTTATTATGTCATCGACAACAGGGTCATATCAAACAATAGAAAAATAATGAAACGTCTATGATTGATGATCTTTAGAGATGAGCGTTTCAATCATTCTTTAAGTACGAATATCACTATATAGTTTTACTAAAAATTACTAATCATTAAATAGAAATCAAAATTAAAGCCTTTTTATTGCCAACAAAGGCAAAAGCAAACCGGGGTATCACCAATGTCTACGTGAGCCGTGGATATGACGTCTCGTTTACCCAGTAAATATACTGGCTGCGGTGCCCATCCAACCGGGACACTCAGGTGCTCAGCAGGCATCCAAATCGGTTGGTCTGCAACTAATGACAAAAGACTAATGGGTTCTCCGATACTTGAATCTATATTTTAGTGTTAACCACGTGAGCTGTGTTGAATAGTTTTTTGAAGTCGAGGAATGTCCGATGTATGCAGCAAAATTGGCAGATTGAATAAATGTAAGTTAAAAATATAATTTTTATGACTTGTACTAATTACTTAATACTTGCAAAAATTGTACTTGAAACTTAAACACGTTTTTATCAGAACTGTATTTTTGAATCTGATATCTACGATTTCTCAGGTTCTGCCAAACCGATTTACTTAAAATTTGAAGAGTCTTCTTTGGGGACTTGTCTACGTCCTGAACTACGGCCATCCCCAAATTTTCATTTTTAATATTTTTAAAAAATCGAAGAATGTTCAAAACTGTGGTACGAAATTTTTTTATAACTTAAGGCAGTCGCCATTTTGTAAAAAAATAATTTTGTAACTTTTCCGTAGTTCCAGACATTGCGACATTATTGAAAATTGATAATCTTTTTTATTTTTTGATTTTAGATTGCTAGGAGATTTAATATCGTGGGTATGGTCACGCACCAAATTTTTCAGTCGCCCCACTCCATGAGCTAATAATAAGGAATTTTACTTTTTTATTTTCTTTTGTATGCTTCTAATGTGAATAAATAATGTATAAAAAAATTTAAGGTACAAATTGCTTGATTTTTTTGACAGTACTTCAAAAATTACCTAAAATTCATATCTCTAGGACCAGAACACCCCTTAAGTTGCTTAAGCGTTTACCATTCGACGCGACTTTTTCTAAAGACGAAATATTCATAAATAAATTTCTTATGGGTAACACATGAGACTGGGAAGAGACAAAAAATCTTTGTTAGTAGACTGCCATGAAACCAAAATACTTTTGGTTTAATTATTTCTTTATTTACGCGATTATTATACATATCAAATCCACTAATTTACGGATTTTTCGCGTTACTTAAAATATATTTATTCCCGACGTTTCGGATTCTTTCCAGCATCCATGATCACGGGCAGACTAAGTTGGTATATGTCTGTATATTGTTTTTGGTACTTTTCGTTTTCTTTGAAGCTCATCTTGTTTGTAATGGGGAGTAAAACAAAAAAAAATATACAACTTTCATGTTGAATTGATTGAAAAGCTCTTCTTTACAAAATTAAAGTCCAATTATTTAAAATATTCTTAAACTTGTACTGTAAACGATTCTACTTGTCCGTTTAAGAAATTTATTTATTTCGATAAATTTATTTCGAGAAATTTATTTCGGTACGAATCGAAATAAATAAAACCCATAATAATAATAATGTCCTTTAAGTACTTTCCACGACGTCGGCTGATCTATATTAGGGATCAGCGAACTGCGTAGGAGATATTACAGTGCATAAATGTACGCGCAATCAAGGGTACACTCCCTATTTTTTTACCTTTTTACTCTCAAACCCCTTTGGGACGGATAACCGATACGACCGGAGAGAGATAAGGCGTAGAACCGACATGCTCATCCGACACATGGATAATCTTACTTTACAAACAATTTGGTGATCAGGCTGCATTATCCTAACCAATTAGGAAACAACAATGGAAACTTTGTTGAGTCCCCGCACGATTCCAACCCACGACCTCCGGTTTCTAGCGAGACCATACCTCTAGGCTACGGAGCGAGTACCATAATAAATGGACATTAAAATAAGCATCACGTTAACGTTTTTTTTTAGATTGCTAACTATTCGTTTAGTCTTCAAGTTTAGATTTTTACGTTACCTTTAAAATTACTAAAAATTGTAACTATACATAAAACATATTGAATATGTTTAGGTGAAGTAGTATACAGGGATATTTCAGATGCTTGAGTTGTAATAACTCCTAAGTTGTAAAAACTCCACCTTGCGTTGAATTTTCTAAACGTTTTTATGAAATAATACATTTTCATTTTTATTTTAACCACATTTTTATTTCAATAAAGAAAATATGTAGTAATATTTTTCATATATATTCATATTTTATTTTTAAAAACCGTTTCTTATTTTGTTACATGTCCGATAGTTTAAGAGGTTTTGATATCCTTTAATTAAATTAAAAACGAAGACGTTATAGATTTTAACTAATTTTAATTTTATCCTGATCGACTTAGCAAAACATTTATTATCGGTAATAAATACATGTCGAGAACATTTCAATAATTTGAAAATATATCTTTGGGCAACGGGGAAACACTAAAACACGTGCCACAATTCACTTGTACTAGGGCATCAAAAGTCGAAGGAGGCAGAGTGAATGTTTCGGTTCTGTGTCACCTATATATCATCTTTGCACCTATAGATAAATCTTGATAATAGTACTATGAGATCTCATTGTAGAATTTGCTATACATCTACATAGTATGATTATCAATTTATCAATAGGTCTTTAGACGTATATATGGTGACACTGATCATCATTATCATTATATAAGGCAATATTTTTATTTAATACTTCAGACGGAGACAAACAATTTTTAAAACTTTTTAACAATTTTGTAAACTTAATACAATTGACTACACAACTCAAGTTATTCAAGTCAGAGAGTTTACTTCGATTATTATTATTCACAAAAAGGTTACAATGAATAACAGTGAAAAGCTCCAATAAAAGTTTTATGTCGAGATCATATAAGTACGCTAAAAGCTTTATAGAACACAAAATAGTTTAGGCATACCGAATTTTTTGACATAGGTTGTTTACAACCATTTAGTTTAAAATTAGTATACGTTTATAAGTTAAGTGTGAATTTATAATGAATGACCAAAATTTTAATTTATATTATTAGCGACATCAAAGGTCATCGTCGTGGTACATTCCTAGTCAATTTTGTTAATAGAAAACGCATATAACACGTTCATTCTAAAATAAACCAAATATTTTGGTAGTCGTTAGGCGAGTCCCCATTATTTTGCAGCACTGGGATAACAAAATGAAAGAATGTGACGTACACACTCCGCACCCGTAGCGAATACCGAAAATCATATATCTAGCTGATGGTTACTATAATTCTTGCTTGAAACTCCTGACAGCCTGATACTATTGATAGCTGTGACGTTTATTCATGTGAAAAAAGAGACGTAACAGAGAGGGCAAATTTGTATACAATTGTTACACGGATTTGCTCCTTTCATTTTGTATTTTGACAAACTCTAATCTGTCGTTCAACTTTAGTACTCTTGACTAGTCACCCTTTTTTGAAAATCTTAGCATTAATGATCTTCTGCGCCCAATATCGTACTCAAATATCCCGCTATGGCAACATATGCACAGCATAATATGTAACACATGGCAAAAAAATCCGAAATCAGTTTTACTATCTGTTTTAAATCAGTAATTACGTCTAGTATAGATTCTTTAATTAACGCGATACAACTACATATTATTTATTAAAAGACTTCGGATTTTATCTCGTGTTTTTGTTTTCAAATGTAATATAAGTGTAAGGCGTCAAGATGCCTTGAGCAAGGTACTTATAAATCGGATAAATAATGAACATTTGAAACTGATGTTGGCCTGGCACAACTTAGACTGCTAGACGAACAACACCTCAGTCTGTTCCGTGACCATGAAATCTGGAAAGGACTTGCAACGTTCCCAAAATTTTTTGTTAAATTATATGATTTTGCATTAGATACGAAGAACTTTATAATGTATGGTTTGTTTTTCTTCAATTAAAACGTTAAAAAATATCCCGATGGCAAAAATTACACATGTAGACAGACAGACAGGATAATTTTAATTCTATCTTTATATTACAGATGACCGAGGAGACGATTTAACCATTAGATGACGTCAGAGGAACAACACTGTGTGAGTGCCACACACACACGTGATTAATGTAAGGCCGCAGCTATACATTTATGTTAGCCTGGTGGAGACGCTGAATATGTGACTCCCCCAAACTCGACGACCACATGGGTATGCGGTAATAGGCTACGCTGTAGCGTCCATGTGTGCGAGAAACTGAAAGAGGAAAGATAAATCAACAAGTAAAGCTTAAGGTGAGATTATGCCTGTAGTAAACATACAACATCTAGTCCCAAACTAAGCAAAGCTCGTACCAATTGAACTAGACAGCTGACAAAGACGTACTTTTCTTTTGTACATAAATACGAATTACATTGATACTAACATGCTGACACGAAGAAAAAGTTACGTTCTTCGCAATATTTTTCCTGCACGTTCGATTCCCGAACCTACACCCTGAGGCGTTATTCAGGGTAACTCACCTCTGCGCCAAGTAAGTCGTTATATTTTAAACTTTTATAATTACCTAGGTAAATACTTTTTCATATTTTATTAACAATCTGTTTATTTTTACAAATAACAATAAATAATATGTATTGTATTTTTAGTGTACATAATTTTTCCAAGTTATTATTTTTTTATTTATTCGCCTAAAAACTTGCTAAAATATTTTTTTATATTAAACCACAAAATGTTATGCATTAGGTAACTCTTTTGTTATTGATAATGATATTAATTTTATAATAGAAACTACGTTTAATAGTCGATTTTAAATGATAATGCTCTATATGCTGGTGGGAAATACTTACTTGCGTAGCTTGTAGCCTAGTGCTACCTTCGGAGATGCGGAGCTACTCCCCCTAACTCTCTCTCTAACCATTTCTCATTTTTACTGCAAACATTTATTCGTAGCTAAAAACATGTGCTAATAAAAAGTTTTCTGCAGTGGAAATATGTGATTAAACTACGCCTCATAATAATGCTCTCGTTTTGTGTTTTCAGAGTTAGATGTTTAAGTAAAATATGTTACAAAAACACATACGAAGTACAAACCCATATCAATACAACTGCTGTGACTTTCTGCAAGCCTAATACTTTATTTTCGTTCGTGTAGTTTATTTTCTTGTTTTTAGACGTAAAGTTTTACCTTAGTGACATACTAGTTATAACTAACACAGGTTGTTGATAATGATGAATCATCTACAGCATATTTTAATCTACTGCTGGATATAGGCCTCCCCTAATACTGGCATATCAATATAACCCTATTGATTTTACATGTTCTTTAGCATTTGGGCACTTTTATGAGACGCAAGTACGCGTCAGATGCTTGAATGTGAAATGTTGTGCGTTCCCGACACTAATATCCATATAGCGGCATATCTATTTACAGCTATACAGCTGGCGTACTGTAACACATTGCCTCTGGGTATGTCTTTTAAGTGTCCTGCGTGAGCATCTCCGTGGTCCTCGCCTTTTACAAACCAGAGAGCGTGAATTCGAATACTGCGGTCAAAAAAATTTAATGGTCTTTAATTTTCTAATTTGTTAGGGGAATACTAATGACGTAATATCATGATAGGGAAGATGAGTCCATGAGCCAAAAGGAGGAAAGGGGATGTATGAAGTCCGCGTCAAATATTTTTTTGCAGTAGTTATAGGTTGGTAGTGCCTTATTAATTAACGGACATTCATCACATAAGTCCACCCTTCAGCTTGTAGAGTTCAGATGTCAGTCGTTTATGTAAAAACTTGTTATAAAAAACTCTGGACCTTAAAAAAGACACTAACAAAAAAGTTATCTTTTTAAATCAATTACAGTCATTTAATTAAGCATGTTTTTTATGAACTTCCAAAATCGGAATATGTCGATACTCAGTGTCTTTATATGTGAAAACCACTGGTAGTTTTTTTTTATGATAGTTGGTTGATTGTTTAATTCAAAACCAAAAATATCAATAATACGTTTGAACATTAAAAGCTCAATGTTTTCAACTCCATCGTCAGTCTTGTGCCAGCCAGGAATTTTATATTATAGTGAACTCTCTTCTTCTGTATTATTTATATTTTTTTAATATCATACATACTTTACATATTTTACATATGTATATATATATATTCGTTACAAATGCCATCTTGTTGGGATAAAATGTACTAACACGTAGAACAGCAGAACAAACGTCAGAAGGTTTTCACAAAGCTTGATGCGATGGCGTTTACCTTAAAAAAATCTGATGTAGATACATCAAATGTATTTATTTTATTGTATAAATATGATAAATATTTTCATTATTTATGTTTAATATGTTTATTGGATAAAAAACTTTGAGTTTTTTATTTTTTTCAATCAGAATAAGTTTTTCAACCGGCAACTTGATTATTTTGCAAAACCAATTTCCTTGCAGTATTAATACTTACGCGAATAGTAAAATACTTTGACAGACGAACAACACCTCAGTTTGCCATGTGACCATGGATGTAAAGTTTTTGAGACATCGCGAATATTGTAAACCATTGTTATTATTTATTTTAAAGACGAAATATTCATAAAATATTTTTTTAGGTAAAACATAACAATGCGAATGGAAAAAGCTTTTTCGTTTTCTTCGCTTCTTGCTTGAGTCATTTTCGAAATAACACACCTGAAAACTTTTGTACGTAACTTCAATATTCAATATTCGATTAATACATTACATGCACACGTATATTTTATTACGCTTACGTCCTAATAACTATCCATAAAGGTCTATCAATCAAACTATCATAGAAGTCAAGTCTACGAAGGAGTCTAAAAAGTGTGAAAAATGTTCAAGTAATAAGTTAATCACACTGCAAAGGCAAAATCTTTTACTTTATGTTAACCGTTTGCTTACCGTTAAAGTGCTTCTTTGAAAAGCTTTGTGTTATTTTAACACAAATTTATGTATAAATTACATAACATAATTTTTTTTTAGAATGGTGTTAGAGAATAAAATTTCCATGTTTCCATACCCGAAGCAGAAGAAGGGGTGATAGGCCAGGAAGAGGCTACAGCACTGTCCCAAACAGATAGAGCGAATTAAATATTTTTTGTACTAAATGTGATTTACGTACTCCGTAATGGTTTAAGACATGTTTGATGATTATCGGTCAAGCTGTTTCAGGGTATAAGTGGGAAAGGGGAAAGGTGAAAATTGTGCTGTGTATTTACGTTGTTTTAAATATATTTCGAGATATTTATTTGTACCTAGAAGTAATTGCAAAATTTAATTAAGAGATTCAATAAAGTTTAATTGATTAAATTTATTTTTTCAATACAAAATTACCATTAAGGTCACCCCGATGCGAAAGCATGAACTAAAAACACATATTTGAATTGTACTAAAATAGTATTAAAACCAAAACTATGACAGTGGTAAAAAACAGAAAAAAATGACTAGAGAACACACCACCAAAAAAATTGCAATCAGTAAATAAAAATTATATTTTTTTGTTTACGTAACCCGGCGCACGTGTTTTGACGATTAAAGTACTAGGCTATCAGGGACCCGAGAAAGTTGTACCGCACTAACCTTGTGTGAATTTGGGTAACACACACATAAAAATCGTCCTCCTATGCATCTACAGACTTCACGAGCGGTCGATTTGTTTGTCTCAATATAATGTCACGGAAAAATATAGGTTTGGTGTATGATTTTAATAAAGCCTGTACTGTAAATTCTTTCAGCTTGAAAATCTTTTTAGTTATAAAAAAAATAATAATCACATTTAAAAAAAATCGCATAGAATTTTGAAACATTAAACTGGATTTTTAAGTTGTTCTAAGATAGCAGAAAATTGGGCATTGCACTAAAGGAAATCCGCGTTTTTAGAGATTTCAATTTATTTTTTATACTATTTGCTGACTATGTTGATGTCTATTTAGCAAACATTAAACATGCCACAATATAAATACGTAAAAGGGAGTAACACTCTGGTGAATAAACTAGTTAAAAAGCAAACGCCCTCACATTCACAAAATCAATAATAGTCTGGCTCTGTCTGTAGCTCCCTTTCATACCTGTTATTATTATCTCTGTATAGAACACGAGTACCGGAGGTCAAAACTACTAGGAGATCAGAAATTGAATGAATCTAATCTTTGTTATTATGTCATCGACAACAGAGTCATATCAAACAATACAAAACATAACGAAACATCTGTATTGATAATGTTTTAGAGATGAGCGTTACAATTATTCTTTAACTTTTATTTAAAGTTTTTCTCACATTATTTAAAATACACATATCACAATAATAGGTTTACGAAAATTATTACTCAATTAAATATAAATCAAAATTAAAGCCTTTTTTTATTGCCAACAAAGGTAAAGGCGAACCGGGGGTATCACCAATGCGCTGACCACGTGAGACATAGGATGTTACGTCTCATTTACCCAGTAAATATGCTGGCTACGGCGCCCATCAAACCGGGTCATAGTAGTATTTTATAAACTACCGCTTTGCGGCAGAAGCAGTGAAGTCTCCGTTTAGTAGCCGGTTCCATTTCGCAGCGAGTAGCAAAGGGACGTGTGAAGTGGACGGATAAGGCCCGCTGAAGATGATGATGATGATGATGATACGTTTATAAGTTATGTATAAATGTTTTATTGAATAAGAAAAGATAATATCAGTGATACCTAATTAAAAAGATTATTTAATCTATACCAAACTCTAAAATAAAACTAACTATACGTAGTAAGTATCCCAGATAGGTGCTGATCATACGATGTCTTAAGTAATAAAATCTCTGTGTTGGATAGGCATGTAAAAATTCGCTCCTGATCTCTTTTTGGTCATGTTTTCCGTAATAATCATCTTCTTGTTAAATCTTCTATGTCATGATCATTTCATATTGTACATGCTAATTTTTTTGTTTTCTTATTACTTTACGGCATCGCCAGGCTGTGGTACATTCCCAAGCATTGTTCGACAATAGAAAAAGCTAAATAAATATATATTACAAGTGACAAATTTCGGCACATTTTTAAGCAAATCCCCATTATTTCGCTGCATTAGGATTACAAAATGAGGGAGTGTTACATACGCACTCTACGCACTTATCAAATACAGACAATAATACATCTAACTGATATACTACTACGTGCTTGAAAACTCTGACAGCCTGGTACTATTGATTTCTGTGACGTTCGTTCATGAGACAAAACTATAGACCGTAACAGAGAAGGCAAATTTATATACAATTGTTATACGGGTTTGCTCCTTGAATTATTTTAAATTGACATATGTAGTATCATTCGAGTTTAGTACACTTAATTAGTTTCACTTGCTGTAAAACCATAGCAGTATCGATATTCTGCGCCTAGCATCTTCCTATAATACTCCATGACAACAAATACATGGCATTATACGTAACACATGGTGAAAAAAAAACCAGAACCAGTTTTAGTATGTGTTATCAATATTTATTTGTTATTTTCTTACATTAACGCAAACACTATACGTATATAATAAAACTGTTCGCATTTTAGCGTTGTTTTGGGTTTAAGCTAAAATTAATTTCAAGACAAGATGTAGACCAGCTAAAACTTTAACTGCCAGACAAACAACACCTCAGTCTATCCCATGACCATGCAACATGCAAAGGATCTGCAATGTTGGGACTAATTACAAAAATAAAACGCGATTAAGCCTCTCAAGTCTTTTATTAAATAATATAATTTTAATATAAAATATATAATATTATGTTTTAATACTATATGGCTTTTTTAATTAAGATCAATAAAAATACAACCGAAGCAAAAATGACCCAAGTAGACAAACATACTGGGTGATTATAGACAACACACTGCAAGATGTGTGTACACAAACTTTATCAATGTAGGGCCGCAGCTACACATTTATGTTAGCCTGGTGGAGACGCTGAATTTGTGACGGCCCCCAATCTCGACGGCAATTATCAATTTTTTATTCGGGTCGGTTATTGTGCCATCCAATTTGATAACCGACTATTTTGATAATTTTTATATGCGACTAGTCAATTTTTAAAAAAATTAAATAAGCCTTTTTATTTTGTTTTTCTTTTAGTCAAGTCATGTAAGAACACAAAATGGAAGAATACTCTTTACTACGCGGCCGTAGGTTATTTTTATTTTGTCCAGTTAATGGTATACTGAAAAAAATATGTTTTTATGCGTTTTTAAAATTTGTCTAACTATATTAAAAATGTCCCTGTCTAAATTTATTACACTTCCTTTGGGACTTTAGAAGCGAAAGTTCAGATTCAAGATTAATTTTGACTAAGACACGTGTTATGCAGGCAAAAATACTACGCCGTCGTAGAGTACGCGGCAAAAGGCTCGGTTGTAGCGTCCATGTGTTAAGCTTTAGGTGAGTTTATATCAGCAGTAAACATACAACATTACGGAAACTAGATGACTGATAGATACATAGACATACTTTTCTTTTCTACATAAATACATATAATCTTGATACAAACACCCTGACACGAAGAAAAAGTTACGTTTATCACACAATTATTTTTGAGGGGGTATAGAACCTTTGGTGTAACAGTCAGGGCCACTAATTCCTATGCCAAGCGGGTCGTCAATTTTTTAAAGTATGTATTTTTAAATTTTATAATAACCTAGTTAGATATGTTTTTATTATTTATTAACAATGAGATTATAATTTTTGCACATAAAGTGTTTATTTAACTATGTATAAGAATACGTTTTGTACGGATTTAAATCCATATAATATTTTCAGAGTTTAGACGTATTCGCCTAAAAAACTTTCTGAAGTGCTTTAACAGTTCGTTAACTTTATAAAATGTTATTCAATAGATACAAAGTAAAAAACATTTAATAGTTAGCTTACGTTAATTTAATACACTATTGCCTCATTTTACATTGCTCATAATACGGTAGTTTGCAAATTGATTTTTTTAAAAAGCATTTGAATTTAGATAAAACGGTAAAATTATAATGCCCTGGTAGTAAAAGCAAAATGGCTTGATAGACTCACGGGAATTACTTACCTGCATTTCTGGCGCCCTGGTGCCACGTTCGGATGCGCTACTCCCCCTGACGGCTATCTCTATCCATGTTTTCTCCTATTCTTTATTTTTCTTCGTTGGGTTTGGTTTTGCTTAACAATCTGTTTAGTAAAAGCCTAAAAAGTATATGATTAATCAGAATCACAACGCGCATTATGTCGTGTTTTTCACAAGTTTTAGGAAAATTAAAACGACTCTCTCTGCTTGCCAATTTGGTATAGAAAAATATTTAATAAACTTGTTTCAATTTGACGTATTCGTAATACAATTGTCAAAGCTGTCTTATGTAAACCGCAAGACGTTTCTGGAGACTATTCAGGACCAATTATAGAATGTTACTTACCCCTTGTTTGTTGTTAGTTTTATTGTAATATTTTACGAATACATATAACACTTACAAAGTAAAACTCATATCAATACAACTGCTAAACCTTCCTGCTAACCTAATACTTTACTCGGCTAAAACATGTGACTCATATATATTTGTGGTTTACTAAATATATAAAACATTCACATATATATCTGTCATCTTTTTTCACACACCTATATTTAGAATTAGTTGTTTTTTTTTAATAATGGTTTTACGGTGCAGGCGGTATTACAGTGTTTACAATATTTGTTTAGCTAACAATTAAATATGAGACCAAATATTGTTACTGCTCAAAATGATAATATATAGTCGCTGTTATATCATAAAGAATGAAACTAATGGCAGAAATGCATAGCTGGTGTAATGAGGCTCTACAACGAGTTCACACATCACACAAATATTCTGTTATTTGACCTTATTCACACAGTGTGACCACACAGGTAATACTAATATACGTATATTAATACTACTGTTAACGTCTTTTTTAAAAAATATATTTGATTTGTTTGATTTGATTAAGGGTTGAGCCTGGCGCGTCCAGGTTTTGTAATATTTTTTTTAGTTTTTTTAGTATTAGTTTTGTTATAATTTTCTCTGCAATATTTTTTTTTAAACTATAGGTACATTCAATTTTATTTTCATACATTTTTTGAAAACGCCATCTTGTAGAGTAATACGTACTAATACGTAGAATAGTAGTACAATTGTCTGTAGCTTTCCACAAATTTTAACGCGATGGCGTTTTCCTAAAATTTTAGTTTTATTATATTTATATATTTTTTTATGTGTCGAATAGATTTTACATATGCGGTATTAAAACTTTCTTGAATTTACGCGAATACTACAGCATATAAAAAAAACTTTAGGAATTTCATCATGTTTAATTAGTTTGCAAACCGGGATACAGCAATGTTCTCATACTACTTCTTAGCGCCAGAAATCGGCATCACGGTGTTCCCACCCCATACGGCCCATTGTAAAAAGGGGAACCACAGATTGATTACGCGGTTACCACTCAACGCACTTTTTTCTAAAAACGAAAAGCTCGTAAAATATTTTTAATAGGTACACATTACACTGGTAAGGGACATGGAATTTTGTTAACAGAATACCATTAAACTTATATTTTATTTTATACGCACTCAAAGAAATTTTCCTTTTTTGTCGTTTTCTTTCGAGCTTTGTCAATGTGCTGTATCATAATAAGTCAGTTTTCTGAATCTTCCGCCGAGTCATAAAATATCATAAAACATATTAAATATGTTAAGGTCAAGTATCAGAAATATTCCCTTTATTTCAGATGCTTGAGTTGTACAACTCCTTAAGGTGTAAAAACTCCATCTTGAGTTGAATTTTATAAACGATTTTTATTAACTCCTGAATAATATTCATTTTATTTCAGATTTATTTAATTTTCAACAAAAAGCCTTTACCTTTTTATAATCTAAAATATACTTATAAAAAAAAACATTATAAAAATAATTAAAGAAGAACAGTTTCAGTTTCAATCCAGAACACGTGTTACAGGGACAAAAGTACTAGGGCGTTAAGAAACTAAGGAAGCTGTATAACGACTGCGTTCCTGTGACGCCCATCAATATGTGAATGAATATTGTGTCATGTTGAAATCAATAAATGTTGTTTTGTCTCACTCTTTCAATGCCTTTCATCCCTAATTATTGCGAAGATAACGTTGAGATAATAATAAAACTACCAGGAGATCAGAACGTTGAAGTTTTTGATTTTTGTTAAAAAAAAATAAACTTAAGCACACATTCCGAGTAATTTTTTGAAAAAAGATCTGAAATCCGGAGCAGTTTGAGAATTTTAACAGATTTATATTCTGTTTGAAAGATTGTAAAGGAGTAACTTTAGAATCTTGTTGAGCATGTTACATACATGCAATGGTATATTATTAGGCATTTTACAATTTTGAGACTCGTGCCTTTTATGATATATTACATGATGGGTAAAACACCAAAATTTAACCGATTTAGTTTAGTTAGTTTGATAGTTCCATTGTAATATACTTTTTTATAATTCAGTTTACCATATCGTCACAATTAATTTAACGCTACAGCGGCGTATCACATGATGACAAAACTGTAAATTGTAAATTTGTAATTTTTAATAACAGTGGTCGTTATCCAACTATATTTATAAATGATCTACTTTTAATAATATTACGTTACTACTAAATGAGAGGTAACGGTATAAAATCGTACATAAACATAATGCTTCTATTTAAAATCTTACTAACTTCTCCCCATTCCAGACCGATGACACATGTAAATTAGCAGGTAAAATAATTTATCTGAAAACCAAAATTTTTTAGCTTTACTCCAAACAGCAGTTATTATATTATATTGTACGGTGTTCATCAATGGTACGTTATCGATAACTATGATATATACTAATAAACTGAAAATCTTAAAATTTCGTTTCGTATAATCCTTTTTAGGAAGGATTATGGATTATATTTTTGGATCTCTCTATGAATACGGTCACGTGTTACTGAGGTAAAAATCCTAGGGCATCAGACCACTGCAAAGACTATAACAACTTGTTTTGCTCCTATGACCTAAATAAATGAGAAAAATCAATCCAAAACCAAGATCTAGAGAGAGAGAGATTTAAAAACAGTCTTTATATTTCTATCTCTCAATCTTACATTCTACAAAACAATCTTTTTTATACAATACTGAAACAATAAATTACCGTGGGTTAATGTGAGTTAACCAAATTGTTAAGTGATTTAAGCAAGAAAGCCAAAGTAATACTTTTTTTTTTTTTATGGGCAAAAATTAAAAACAATAAAGAATTATTACAAAGTACATTCTTAGATTAAGTACAGTCATAGCATAAAATGATTACTCGTAAAAAACTATAAGTTAGCAAGCCCGTAAATGGCATTGATACATATTTAAATAGACTGAAACTATGTATGTATACGATAAACAAGAAGCATTGAAGCCAGTTGGGGGAGTAACGAATTCAATGGAAGTACCAGGATTTCAGAAATGAGGGGCAGCTGTGTTATACATTCAGTGTATGAAATCTATCACTGTTTCATGTTTTTAAAGCTGCATGAAACGGACGTATACGAGAAACAGAGAAGGCTACTGCAGGTTCAAATTCATCGCCCGGCTTCTCTCTAATACTTTTTATTTTATTATGTGCATATACAAATATAAAGGAAAAATTATATGGAAACAAACTCCCACTTATGATATAAGCTCATGGTGCTTAAATTAAAAAAATATATATATTTTATGACATTATGTCACCCAAGATATTAAGATAAGGTTTATAGATGCTACGTACATAAACATATTTCATACATATAACATTAATAATAGTATTGACTAAAATTTTGAACAAACCCGCCGATTTACTAGTGTAAATACCGACTCTGTATTGATCGGGATTCCTATTGCGTCACATCGCACACATGAGCTTTCATTGAAGCTTTCGATAAATTTTCCTCTTTGTAACTCCTAATATCCTAGTACTTTCGTCCGATTACCACGTGAATTCTGGTAAACAAGGATTTCCCACCTGCCATGCTTACTTATTGCACCTAATTTTATTCTTTTTGATATTCAGATAATGTTAATTATTAATATAACCCAAAATATTTATAGCGTAATTGCTTTAAATGGACCATATAACAGATAAAATTAAAATCAAAAACGTGTGGTTAGGCTTTGTTTGTGCATAGCACAGTGTACAGATGTCGGATCTAACTTGTAGCTGCTACGCTATTCTGATAACTTATCATGGTGGTAAGTAAACCATTCTATTGGTAAGTTAAAAAAAATCTACCAAACCTCTATATGGAATATCTTTTTTTTTTCTAAAAGTATTAATTTAAGCTTATATTGATACAATTATGTATTAAAAAAATACAAACTTGGCGCCGTCGCTCAAAGCTTTCTGAAAACCTTGAAATATGGAAACTTGTGTTATGATTTTAGTTTCTTTAAATTTACAAGACGGCGTTATCTCTGTAAGGTTCAATATGAGAATTCAATATGTATATAAACCATAGATAGTAAAAGTAATGTTATTTATCAAAAAGTGACCAAAAACAAAAGTCTTCTATCTTTAAAACCATTATACACGTCTGTCACATCTGAAAACTTTTTCTAACCAGCTACACATCTGACTTGTACATATTGCTTTATTCGATGAATGCATTTCATGCAAGTTTATTTTAATACACTTATAGGACGTGTAATAACTATAAAATATCATCTCAATCGAACTGTCTTAAACGTCAATAACAGATCATCCATACACATCTTAGAAATTCATCTCACTTCTCTAGCATTTGACAGCGTCTTGTTTACCTATTAGACAGGAAACACTGACAACGGTCTGAAGTGTTCTGTGTAATTAAATCCACCACTTTCGTTTCTAATATTGATGTATGCATTATCTGTCTACGAAAGTGCCTGTAAAAGTGTCAAAAATAATATTGTAACAACTTAACGCACTGCAAAGACAAAAACATTTACTATCTTAAATTCGATGAAGCATTAAAATTAATTATTTTGAAGCTTTGTTATTTAAACACAAACTTTGTCTTAGGTAACAATAAATGACTTTCATAATTGTGTTAAAGAATGAAAATTCTGTTCCCACAATGCAATGGATTCGAAGATTGTTGTTTCCTTTTTTTACGTTTACGCACTCAGAATACGTGTTGTGACGATTAAAGTACTACGCCTTCAGGGACGAGAGAAAGTTGTGTTACATCACCCAGGTGCGTATTTAGGCAATTACGCTAAAAGAAATCCACTTTTTTGGAGATTTAAGTTTATTTCGTGTACTATTTGCTCGCTATATTAATATGTCTTTTAAATAAAATATTAGATATTACACATATAATTACATGAAAGGCAATAAAACTCTATATAACATATATCATAATACACAATATAAAAACATAAAGAGCAACAAAACTCTGCTCAATGAACTAGTTAAAAAGCAAACGCCCTTGCATTCTCTAAATCAATAATAACAAATAGTGGTGCTCTCTCTTTTGCTCCCTTTCATATCCATTATTTATCTTTGTACTAAACACGTGTACCGGAGGTCAAAACTACTAAGAGATCAGAAAGTGAATGAAGTCTTTGTTTTCATTTCATCGATAAAGTTATCATGTCAACCCTCACCCGTGCTAAAAACTTTTGTAATGAGAATGTTTTAGGGAGGACCGTTTAAAATTTTTAAAAGTTTTCTTTAAAGTTTTTTTTTTATAATTTGCAACATGCATATTGCAATAATGGCGTTACTTAAACTATTCATCGATTAAATATAAATTGATTGTAACCACTTATTTTCATATTAGCATACGTTTATAAGTTATGTGCGAATGTTGCATTAATTTGGCAAGGTATTATCACATCATCACAAAACTGTTGGACAGCAGTGGACTATCCTCCCCTAATACACCCCTATCCATTGGGGGTTTAAACCATAAATCCACCATGCTGGTCCAATGCGGGTTAGTGGGTGGACCTACTTTTACATGCCCATACGACGCATGGATCATCTTACTTTTCAGACAACTGGGTGATCGCCCAAAATTGCCCACTAGGCTACGGAGGCAGTTATTGGTTAAAGGTTATATCAGAGATGCCTAATTGAAATAGTTTATTTAATCTATACCAAATCCCAAAATAAAGCTTACTACACGTTGTTAGTATGCCAGCAGGGCAATGCGGGCTGATCATGGAATGGGCACGTAAAAGTCCAAATTATTTTATACGTTTGTTTACAGCATGAATAGTCATCTTAGTGGTACATCCCATTTTTCGATAATAGAAAACGCATATAAGATGTTGTTTAAAAAATATTTGAGATTTACGGCTATTTTAAGCTTAGTCCTCGTTATTTTGTAGCACTAGAATTTCCAAATGAAAAAATGAGACATACACTCTCTAATAATAATAATAATGTCCTACCGTCGATTAAACGAGACGGTCGGTTAAAGTGCACAAATGTACACGCAAACACAGAAAGGTTTTTATTTATTTCTTTATTGTCGACGTAGGCAGACGAGCAGCTGGGCCGTCTGATGGAAAGTGTTAACCGACGCCCACGGACAGTGGCAATACCAGGGGTATCACCAATGCGCTGCCTACGTAAGACATAGTATTTAACACACTACCGCTTTGCGGCAGAAATAGCAACCGCAGTGGTACCGCCCCTCACGGCCCCCTGTAAAAGGGGACCTACGAAGTGGTACACTCTCTATTCCTTGATACTCTCAGAGTTCCATGGCATGGAACACCGTCACGACGGGAGAGATAAGGGCAGGCTGACCGTTTACATCCCCATCTGACGCATGGAACATCTTACTTCGTAGGCAATCGGGTGAACAGTTCGCATTGCCCTAACCAACTATAAAACAACAATTAAAAGTTGTTGAGTCCCCGCACGATTCGAACTGGAACCTCCGGTTCTAAAGCGCAAGCCTATACAACTAGGCCTATCGAATACAGAAAGTTATATATCTAGCTTATAGATATATTAAACGTTTACTTAAGACATACTTACGTTACTATACGTTACTACAAGAACTCTAGCAGCCTTATACTATAGATTGCGGTGACGCTCATTCATGAGAAAAAAGAGACAAAACTATAGACGTAACAGAGAAGACAAATTTGTGTACATGTTTTACGGATTTGCTCCTTTAATTATATCCTATTGGCAAACTTTGTAGTGTGATTTGACTGCAATTTGACTACACTTTGAGTTGCACTTGCTTTAAAACCATAGCTATATCGATCTTCCACGCCCGGCATCTTACTAAAATGAACCATGACAAACTAACTCCTAAATCAGTTTTAGTATCTGTTTGAAGTTAATAAATGAATGTAATATCGATTCTTGAATTTAACCGAATTCTACACATAAGTTAATAAAAGACGACGGATTTTATCTTGTTTTCGTCATCAAACATAAAATTACTGCTAGACGTCAAGATACCTTCAGCAAGGTACGCATAAATCGGATAAATAATAAACATTTAACACTGATGTTGACCAGGCAAAACTTTGATTGCCAGACGGACAACACCTCTGTCCGTCCCGTCAGACAGTGAACATGGAATCTGCATAGGACATGCAAATAAAAAAAATAAACTCAATCAAATTCGTTAAGTCTTTTGAGAAATTGCTTGATTTTTAAATAGAATACATATACAGTGTAATAATATATGGTTTCGGTATTTTTTAAATTAAAACGTAATAAAGAAACCATGATGGTAAAATTGCACAAGTAGACAGACAGACAGAATAATTTTAGTTCTATCTTTACACTATCGATGACAGACCAGATTATTTATCGATTAGATGACTTCATAGAAACAACTAGGCTACATAATGTGTGATGGCTACGCAAGTTATCAATGTAGAGCAGTACCTACACATTTATGTTAGTCTGGTGTAGATGCTGAATATGTGGCGCCCCCAATCTCGGTGGCATGATATTTTCTTGTCGATGGGGTTTATTTGGTTCATCAAATTCGAAAAGGATTATGGATCAAACGCGACCATTATACTACATGCTACATACACATTATTTACGACCAGTCCATATTTGTTAAAAATTAAATCACCCTTTTTTTGTTATTTTGTTTTTATTTTAATGACAAGTCTATAAGAATACGTTACTTTGTTACCGTGGGTGTTTACATTTTGTCTATAATATGTTACGACGTATAGGCGTAAGGATAATGATTGTCGACATTTAATTTTTCTAATTAATATCAATGGCTTCTATCTACTGGTCAAATATGGTAAAAAAATTATAAGTAACGCAAGAAAAACAAATAACGCGTCACTTCGGCTTTACGTGCCAAATCGGATTTAAGGCTAACTTACACTAAGACACGTGTTACGCAGGCAAAAGTAATAGGGCATCATAAGATCACAGCGTCCACGGCAAATGGCTCGGTTGTAGCGTCCATGTGTGCCCGAAAGTGAAAGAGAAAGATAAATCAACAAGTAAGGTTTTGGGTGTGCTTATGCCTGTGGCAAAATACTTACGTAGTTGCAATCTAAGCAAAGCCTGTACCATGGAAACTAGATAACTGTTAGACACAAAGACTTACATTTCTTTGGTACGTATAAATATGTACTATATTGATACAAATACACTAACCCGAAAAAAAATGTTAACCAACGTTAATTTTAAATGATAATACCCTAATCAACTTAATTTTTATATTATACTTGTGTCCAATTTGATATTTTGATTAATTATAGAAAACGCTACTTAAAGTAAAAGCAGAATGGTCATGGGAAATAGTTACTTGCATTGCCTAGTGCTTCTGTCGTGCTTCTCCCCCTAACGGCTCTTTCTATCGAATTCTCCTTTTATTTACGAACGATCATAGCTAAGTAACAAGTATCAATACAAAGTTTTCTATGATGGAATTATGTGATTAAACTATGCATCATAATAAAGCTCTCCTTTTGTGTTTTCAGTGTCAGATGCTTAAATATAATAAATTACAAAAGCACATACGAAGTACAAATTCATATCAATACAACTGCCGCGCCTTTCTGCAAGCCTAATACTTTATTCGACTGGAACATGTGGCTACTACAATCCCGCTTCTATATTGGTTCGTTCTATTTTCGTTCGTGTAGTTTATTTTCTTGTTTTTTGACGCCTTCCAAAATTTTTAATTCAAAACCTTTACCTTAGTAACTTAGTTATCATCTTCATCATTATTAGCATGTGTTGATCTACTGCTGGACATAGGCCTTCCCTAATGCACGCACGACTTCTCCAATAGGGGTTTTGGACCGTATCACACGCGTGTCCAATGCTGGTTGGAGGGTGAATCGACTTTTACATGCCCATCCGATACATGGATCATCTTATTTTTAAGAAAATAGGGTGGTCAGCCCAGAAAAAAAAGATAACACAAATTTGTTTTCCTGCGAGATTCGAACCCTCGACCTCCGGCTTATAAGGCAAAGGCCTTTATACTTTAATAATGTATCTACACTTTATAGCGATATATTTGACTAGCATAAAATTCGTAAAATCCGTTCTTAGTTGACCTCTAGTCGTCGAAAGGAATATCCCTATCAAATTTCGAGTCGCCACGCCTTATGGTTCCAGATATAGAGTGATGAGTCAATATATAAGTGGGAATCTCTTTAAATATATAGATTTACTAAATTAAATTATCAAATGATTTACGGTTGACGCTGATGTGTAACTATGAACGTTTGTCATAGAAGACTAAAGAGAGCTCATCGTAGCAGTTTTATGGCGTAATTACCGCGACGTCTGTACTTTCCGCAAATCACCACAAACCAGAAATTTATTTAATAACTATACATAAAACGATGTTGTCATTCGCAATAAAACTTTTATTTAATGATTACGTGCTTTTTGAACCCATACCATTAATAACTTAAATATTTTAATTGTTTGAGAAATATTTTTTGTATCTTTGTTAAAAATATTTTGTATACTGCGCAATATTTCAATATTATAATATAATATATAATATTTACAATATAGAACCTAATATGTTAGACTTTAAGTTCTAGTTTAATGCAAACAGCAATATTGGTTGTATTCGCAAAAATCCAAACTTGAGAAAGCCTCATAAAGCATCTCCCCACCACGCTTACCAAAGTTTACACTTACTAACCGTTCCTTAGATTTAGATAATTAAAGCTAAAAACCCTTACTGACATCTCAATATAACCCTATTTATTTTTGATTTTTAAAAGTTAAAACTTCTTTAGCCGCATTGGCACTTTTATTGGGCACACCGGTATGCTCATAAGTGGCTAACAAACGGCGGCGGGGCTGTACACGTTAGACCCTTGAACGAGAAAATGTATGGATTGCCGACACTGATATCCTTAAAGAAGCATCTCTGTATACAGCTATACTGCTGGCGTACACATTGATTCTGTGTATATCTTTTATTTTCCCGCGTGAGCTTTCAAAAACTATAGAACTTCGAGTAGTGCGTGCAAACAATTTCAATTGTCGTGATATTCTGGTTTGTTACGAGAATAATTAATAGCTAACTTATAGCTTGAAAAGGAGTATGAGTCCATGCGTCGAGTTGAAGGCACGTATGAAGTTAATGCACAGTTGTCGTAAAAGCAAATTTTTGCAGTAGTCATAGGTTGTCAGTGCCTTCAAACTGTTATAAAATTTTGGATATCCATCTCATAATGTCTACCATTCGGTTTATGGAGTTAAGATGCCAGTTGTTGTATGAAAAACTAAAAAAAGTAAAAACTTTTATTCAAAGAAACCCTTGACGGTAACCTTAAAACAGCAATAAAAACGAAAAAGTTATCTTTTTCAATAAATTGAATTCGTTTAGTTAAGCATGTTTTGTTATAAACTTGCATAACATGTAATATACTTTTACTCAGAGTGCCTTTATAGGTGAAAACTAGTCATAGTTTATTGATTGTTTTATTTCTTAATATACAAATGATCAAAATTAAGTTTAAACAGTTTTAAGTCTATATATATATAATACATAATAACTTCTCTTCTGCTTTAAAAGTATTTTAATATTTTCTCTATAATATATTTTTTTAAAATCATACATATAATTCTGTTTTCGTTTATTCGTTGGATCTGCCATCTTGAAGGCATCTTATGTACTAACCCGTAGATTGCTCGATACAATGACGTTTACCCGAAAAAAATTTGACGTAGATGTAGCAGTTTGAAAAATTATTCAGTACCGGCAGGATTCGAACCTAGCGCCTCCGGTTTCTAAAGCGCATAATAAATATGCATTAAAATAAGCATCATGTTACCTTTTTTTATTGATTGCAAAATAGTTTGTATTATATTTAAAATAAGCTAGGTACGTTTTCTTTTATAATCATTTAAAATTGACACTATACATTACAAATATTTTAATTATGTTAAGATCAAGTATGTGAAATAAGGCCCTTTTATTCAGATGCTCGTGTTGTAAAAACTCTATCTTGCGTTGAATTTTATAAATGAGTTTTATGAAATCATGAATATTCATTTTATTATAGATTAATTTACTTTACAAATTTGTAGAAATATTTTTCCTAATTAAGTTAGTAATATTACATATATTTATATTTTATTATTATTACATTTATCCATTGTTAAAACAGTTTGTAATTTTGGAACATATCCTATGGGTAAATGAGATTTTCATATCTCATACAAAAAAAAAGAATTTAACTTATTTTATCCTTATCAACTTAGCAAAACTTTAACTCTTCGGTCAATGAAAAAGCTAAACACAATATAATAAATAAATATCAAGAACATTTCAATACTACGAAAATAATTGGGCAACGGGGAAACATTAAAACACGAACCACAATTCTCTTGTACCAGGGCATCAAAAGTCGAAGGAGGCAGAGTGAATGTTTCCTTTGTGTGAATGCATATACCTATAGATAAATCTTGATAATCGTAATACGTAGTTGTAAAGCAGAATTGCAGAATTTTCACAAATTTCGTAACCTGAAGTCACCATAGAGTATATTTTAATGTATAATAATATATGCCTTGCCCTTTAAATCAGCAAAAGATGCCACATAAATCATTTCGAAAGGTAATAAACGTGAAGTATAAAATATTTTTACTAGGGACTTGCCACCGGGCAAGTCCCCTTTACAGAGAGACCGTCTGGTGGGTATCACCGCGGTGCCTATTAATGCCGCGAAGCAGTGTGTGAAAACACTGATGTGTTCCGGTTTTAAGGGCACCGTAGCCAGCGTTTTACTGGGTAAACGAGACTTAACATCCTATGTCTCACGGTAGGCAGCGCGTTGGCGATACCACTGGTATTGCCAATGTCTATGGGCGTCGGTGACCACTTTCCATCAGGTGGCCCGACTGCTAGTCTGCCTGCGTATGCCATAATAAAAAAAAATTGCGAATAAAAGGCACGGTTAGAATGAGACAAACAGTTATTGATATCAGCATGCAGTATATAGTGACTCGTAACTAAAGTTATTTCAGCAGAGTTTACTTCAATTATTATTACAAACAACAAAAGTTATGCTATAGTGAATAACAGTGATAAGCCCTCGAGATAAGTTTTATTTCTAGATCACAAATGCACGCTGAAAGCTTTACAGAAAAAGAAAATAGTTTAAGTATACCGAATCAAATTATTTGGGCGTAGCTTGCATAAATTTACGAGTTGCATGAATGATAATTGCAGATTATATATCTCTGAGATCCTTATGATTGTTGAGACTTTAAAATTAGTAGAAGCTCATAATAAACAGGTCAGCTAGCTATTACTACTATAAATTTTCAACAACTTTTTTTAAAATTAATTATTTTCAAAAGTATTTATTTGTGACGTGTCCTGACACATATTATATATGTATTTATAGACAGATTTAACACCATCGCTTAAAAAAATAAAAAATGAACCCTTTTAACATGAAAACATTTATTTCTTTTATTTACGCGATTATTATACATATCAAATACACTAATTTACGGATTTTTCGCGTTAGTTATGTACATTTATTTCTTTTTATTCTAAAAACATTGAGATACAGACATATACCATCTTAGTCTGCCCGTGATCATGGATGCTGAAATTAACCTGAAACGTCGGGAACAAATATATATATAACGCGTAAAATCCGTAAATCAGTGGATTTGATATGAAAACATTACTTATAAATTTTAGCAAATTCATAATTTATAAGACGGCGTTTTTTCTGCAATTTAAAAATTTATATGTATGTAATCCCTAGATGTCAAAAGTAATGTTATTTATCAGTAAGTGACCAAAAATCAAAAGATAATTTTTAAGTCATTTCCCAAGTAACACTCCTGAAAACTTCTCTCATATAAGCTACGCATCCGACTAGCATAATACTCTATTTAATGAATGCAATACATGCAAGCATATTTTAATACACTTACGTCCTATAATAACTATCAATTACGGTCAATTAAAACGCCTCCGTGGCCCAGTAGTATTGACGCTTGGTTCATAAACCGTAGGTTGTGGGTTTGAATCCCGCGGAGAAACAACGATAAAAAATATCGGTCCCGGTTATCAAGACCTTATTCGGAACTTCGTTATAGCAAGTTAGTGCCTTGAAATTTATTGAAAACTAATTCATCAATTAGAATGCGATTCACCCTTTGGGTTGTGAAGGTCAGATGCCAGTCGCTCTGCGTCGAAACTGATATTCAGGTAAATCTGGATGAATTAGAAGCCGAACCCATCATAACTTTAGATAATTGCTAGGTGAAAGACTTATGGTCTATAAATCGAACTGACTTGAACGTTATTACATATCAACCGTACACATCCTAGGATTTCATCTCACTTATGATATTAGCATTTGGGTGATAGCGCCATGTAACCTATTCAAAAAACACCAACAACGAAAAGTACTTTTTTATAATTGAACTCCATCGTCAATTGTTTAGAGTCGAATGTCAAAATGAATTATGACCAAAACACATAATATAGTTATAAATAAGTACTGGAGCTATTTGAGAACGCACAATAAATACGAACATTGCCGAAAAATTACGATGGAAAAATTATTTTCTTACTATATCTATATACTAGGCGCCTGCAAAAGTTTAAGATTCTAGTAAGATGTAAGAAGTAATAAGTTTATCGCACTGCAAAGGATACTATTGCAACTTTGGATTTATTGTAGCGTTAACGGGCTTTTTAATCTTAAAACTAATTATGTTTAAAATTACATAAAATATCTTTTTTAGAATGTTGCTGCTTTTTAGAATCTGTTTTCCACTTGGATCGGGTGTATCCTCTTATTTCATCTGCGTCACCCGGAGCACGTGTTTTCGGTATTGAAGTACTAGGCTATCAGGAACCAGAGAAAGTTGTATAATGTACTAAACCTCGTGTGAATTTGCGTAACTAATACAAATAAATCATCCCCATGTCCATCCGTAAACTTCACGATGCGGTAGATGTGTTTGTCGCAATGTAATGTCAGAGAAAAATTTAAGTTTTGATTCATTTTTCCTAAGAACATAATAGAGATATATATAATATGAAAAATAAAATTGCATCGAATTTTGAAACAATACAGTAATAAATTTTCCTACAGCTATTTAAACATAGATTGAAAGTTAGTTAGCAATTTCGCTAAGCGAAATCGCTGTTTTAAATTTTGATTTGTGTTTATTTATACTACTTTTTGCTTGCTATAATCTCTAAGAAGGATATTAGACGTTGCGCAATATAACAACATAACAAGCAATGTAACTCTGGTCAATAAACTTGTTCAAAAGCAAACGCCCTTGCGTCCACAAAATCAATAATAAATAGCCTATCTCTCTCATTAGCTCCATATCATACCTGTTATTATTATCTCTGTACTGAACACGTGTAGTGGAGGTCAAAACTACTAGGAGATCAGAAACTGAATGAATGTAATCTTTGTTATTATGTCAACGACAACAGTGTCATATCAACACGCACCTGTGCTAAAAGTATTCGTATTAGAATGTTTGAATGATGATCATTTCATATTTTTCGAATTCTAATTCAAGTTTTTTAACATAAATTACAACTTGATTTTTTTAAATGATAGATATTAGCTTCCTATTGGTCCCACTTTTTTTAATTATTCTGTGATTGGTAATGTCGAAGATATTTAAGCAATTAAGAAAATTACGGCTACAAAAATCACAACCTCTTGCGATTGAATTGCAAACTTTGGCGAAAACATAAAAGATAGTATTAAATCATGCTCTAATAATAAGTCATTTAATCAATCCAGCACAGTAATTAACAAACAAATTCGCACATTAACAAACAAAACAATGTAAAAGTACAGACAGGGCAATACTTTAGAAACCGGGGGTCGTGGTTTCGAACCCTGCGGGGACTCAACGAATTTTCATTGTTGTTTTATAGTTGGTTAGGGCAATTTGGGCCCATCACCCATTTGTCTGAAAAATAAGATGATCCATGCCTCGGATGGGCATGTAAAAAGTCGGTCCAGCCACCAACCCGCATTGGACCAGCGTGGTGAGATACGGTCCCGACACCCCTTAATGGATAGGGGTGTATTAGGGGAGGCTTATGTCCAGCAGCGGACTATCACAGCCTGATGATGATAAGGTTAAACCTTTTATTGCAAAGTAGTATAATATAAAGTACATGAAAACGATATTTTACAATAGAAACACTAATTAATAGTAATATAGAATAAAAAACAAAATTAAATTTAACAGAAATTAAACAGAACATTAAATAAAAAGATTGTTAACTACGTGAGCCCTTCTTGTTCTTGTGGACGTATACAACGATGCTGGAATGATAAGGTTCCAACTCAGCGTTATGTTGGCTAAGGCCAACGCTGGTATTCTGCTGGCACCTACTTGTACTTTAAATTTAGGGAAGTTTTAGGTTAATTAGGTACAAGCAGGTAGTATTCTCTCCACAGTTTACTTTATAGCGGCAAGGAATTGCATGTTCAAGTAATGCATGCATTTCTTAAACATAACCATTAATGTACTCCAGAAATTTGAATAAATAAAGAAGAATAAATTTATATCAAACATAAATTTAAATGTTATTTATCTTTTTGCTTACTTAAAAAGAACTCCTTCAACTTTTTTTAAACATGGGTATAACAATCAGTGCTTTGGTGGGTGGTGGAATATTATTCCAACATTTCGCTGCAGCATTCCGGAAGTTGTCCTTAAACGTTGCAGAACTATGTTTCTGTATGACAATCTTTTGAAGTCGTTGTTTCACTTTACGGCGCCTACCTTCCCCAAGCCAATCTATTTTTTTTTAAACATCTTGGTATATGAAAGTTTATTACGTCAAAGAGAAGTCATGACAAATAAAATTTTCTGCGATACTTCATATTTAATGAACTAAATTCGTTAAGGTAAGGAGTTACGTGACAACGTGGCGGAATATTTAAACAAAATGGCATGCGTTTTGTACATCTTGGATAAGTTTATTATTTCATTGCGTGCGTATAGCCTAGAATTATAAATAACATATGAAAATAAATTTTTCTACATCAAGATAAAAGTAACGAATTATTTAGTTTGAGATGCATTATTTGCTAAGATACGGTCTTAATTTATATAAAACTAGCAACCCTCCAACCCCCCCTTGTGGGTGGAATTTCATAAAATCCGTTCTTAGCTGACCTCTACTCGGCGAAGGGAATATTCCTACCAAATTTCAAGTAGCTACGCCTCTTGGTTCCAAAGATATCGTGATGAGCCAATATATGGGTGGGAATCTCTTTTATTTGTATAAAATTTTCAATTTGTAATAACAGCTGTGCACTGTGACACCAATATGTTTCTCGTATCGTAGCTCCGAGTCCAGCTCTAGGGCCAGGTTCCTTGTCTCAAAGACTAGATCAGCTGGTTGAGAGTCCAGCGTCACACCGCAATCTTTAGGGATCTTATTCACATTAAGCCGAGAGGCAAACACGATATATTTAGATTTGCTATGGTTAAACGCTAAACAGTTGTTAATTACCAATACTTGATACGTTCAAGGTCTGAGTTCAGCTTGCTTATTTTCTACATAATCGTACTTCCTAAAATGGTCCACAGAGTCCATGAAAGCATATGTCTAATTTTAAGTATATAATACTTAAAAATAACCCACGATAACCATTTTAATATAAACTATTAAAATATAGCAATGTGACATTTTAAAAGCTTGTTTAAGATAATTTAGTTCAAGTTTTAAAGTAACTTCTAACTCTCAGCTCTAAAGTAAGATTATCCATGTTTTAGATGGGCATTTAACAAAGTCGCTACTGATCTCTTTTCGGTCACGTTTTGTCACGTCCCCGCAGGATTTGACCCTGCGACCTCTGGTTCTTAAAGCAAGCCTATACTTCTAGGCTAAAAAGGAAAGTAGATACATACACCACAGCTACCGCATACCGAAAATCACATATACAGCCGACCGTTACTATAACTCTTGCTAGATAATTCTGGCAGCCTGGTACTATTGATCGCTGTGACGTTCATTCATAAGAAAAAAGAGACAAAACTATAAGTGTAACAGAGATGGCAAATGTATATACAATTGTTACACGGATTTACTCCTTTAATTATATTTTATTGACAAACTTTGAAATTTCATTTGACTTTAGTAGTCTTAAATAGTTGCCCTTGCTGTAAAACCATAGTATCGATCTTCTGCGCCCAGCATCTTGCTAAAATATCCCATGACACCATATACATAGCATAATACATTTCGTTATGAACTAAATAAAAATATACATTATTGTACATATATTTCAATTTTAATTTATGGTTCGGTTAAACGTAATAAAAATGCAATGATGGCAAAAATTATGCAAGTAAACAAACAGACAGGATGATTATAGTTCTATCTTTGTAATACAGATACACACTACACAACACGGCTGTAAGATGTGTGTGTGCTACACACACGTTATCAATGTTAAGCCGTAGCTACACTTTTATGTTAGCCTGGTGTAGACGTTGAATACGTGACTCCCCCCCAATCTCGACGACCTGAATGTTTTCTTGTCGGCGATTTATTATTTATTTGTCCGGTGATTTATTCAAATTCGAAAATGGTTAATAGAACAGGCATTCCCTTACAACCGTAAATACGGAACATACCTATTAGGACCAGTAGTATTATAAAAGAAAACTGCTTTTTATTTAATTTTTTAGTGTCCATTTTCCTAGCACTATATATAAACGTTACTTTGTTGCCATAGGTTATCCAACTTTTATGGTAAACAACAAACATATGTATGTATGTCCGTAATGTATAGGTATTAGTCATATAATTAGCCAATGGCATTACCTACCAGTCATTTATGCTACATATGTTTGTATTAGGAATGATTAAATTACTACAACATAATAAATAGTATGTTGATTAATATTCAAGCAAATTTATACGCGTTTTTTTAATCCAAATAACTCGCCACTTTGTTGACTTTAGAAGCGCCAGCTCGGATTAAAGGCTAATTTGCACTAAGACACGTATGAAGCAGGCAAAAGTACTAGGGCGTCATATGCTCACGAGATATGCGGTAAAATGTTTCAGTGTGGCGTCCACGTGTGTGACAAAGTGAAAGGGAAAACTAAATCAACAAGTAAAGCTTTGAGTAAGGTTATGTCTGTAGTAAACATTCACAAACTTTGGGTGTAGGTATTTTGTGTTTACTCTATTGTTTTTATAAAAGTCAGTATAAAAATACGTCTCGTATGGTTATAGTTTGCGTAATTTTTCTTAAGCAGACACATGTTCACCAAAGAATGGCGAAGTTTTCTAAGAGCTGCTTAAATTTATATTCATATTTTCAATATTTTTTAATTTTCTATTAGAAACACGTGTAAAGAACAACGATGATAGTAACCTTGGAACGCGTTAAGCTTACAGATAAAATACAGGAGATTTATTTTTAAAGTTCTTAGTTTCTATTTAATTTTTAATTTTTAATTAATTATTATATATTTAAATTTAATTCAATTTTAAAATATAAAGAATTATTTTAATCGATTTTAAATCTTGGTAGAGAATATATACCTATTATAAACAGGGTTTCTTAAAAACTTTTATTGTATGATAATTGGTTTATTGCATTACAAACATTAATACGAACTCGCTACTTTCTCTAACCTTCTGTTATTCGCTGGACAGTGCTTTGGACTGTAACTATGTCGTTAGTCTATCAATCACAAAAACTCAAAATATATATAAATTACTAAATATAATAAACCTAAAATAATAAAATTGAAATAAATCATAATAAATTGATAATAATTATAAAGAGCAAGGATTAATTTAAGAAAAGCAATAAAAATGCTCCCTGATACTAAACGCAAATCTTAAGTTAACTTATGTTCATTATTTAGCAGGAATTATACCTTATCTCGTCACTTGGATCATAGGCTTTTTATGTGACGATAGCAGATCAGTCTAGATTGTTTAAGTGATAAAAATCCACAATAGAGTTCTATACCAGAAACCAATTGTTCTCTAAAATTTTAGGATGGACTTTCAGTTTAACTAATATTTTTTACTGTTTTGCTTAACAGATCTCATTTCTTTATAGTCTTATCTAACTAAATTTAGTTGAAGTTACCGTCCAGAACTTAGGTTCTTCTAAACATTCATTATATGCTAAGGTTTATTATAAAACTTTTTCACTGCTATTTTCTGCTGTAACATTTTAATATTCAGCTTATGTGTCTTATTATTTATTGAATCTTGTAGGTTTTGTACATACATTTTCAAACCTTAAATACAGTTTTATGTTCTAATGTTTTGAGAAAACGCCATCTTGTGTTATTGAAAGATATTAACACTCGTATTTGGAATACGGGGACAAATGTCAGTTACTAGTTTTCGCAAAGGTGAAGCGATGCCGTTAATATTTTTTGTACATAATATGTAGTTTGGATTAAAAACACCATCAGTATAAATTGAGAAGAAGGAAATAAATGTTTCAGAAATCACGTGGTTGTCAATCAGAAGTACTATTATATCTGGCACAAAAGCTATTTATAGAAATAAAACTTAAATTGCCTTCCTTTTCGTTTGTATAGAGTTGACTTAAAAGCTCTCACTGATTTTAAAGACGATAGAGAGATATTTAGAGCCTTTTTGCTCTATTTTCTATCATTTTCTTATACCAGTCCATACAAAGTTATTTCTGGGCAACAAAACGTTTTTAACGATGAAATGTCTTATGGCACTAGCTGAGCTTCTTGCTAAAATTTTCTTTTCTCCTTCTTAATCTTCCTTATTTACAACTTTAATCAGATTATTTTAAACTTTTTGGAAACTTAAGTATTTCAAGTATGTATACAGCAAATAATACTACTCCATATAGATGCAGTTTTTATGGCAAAATGTTCCTGGTTCACAGTCAAAGTTGCGATAAGAAAAATTTGTTTTATGACTTCCTAGTAGTTTTAACGTCTAGTACAGGGGTTCAGCGCTATAGTAAGTTTGTTTTTGTTGATAAAACAGTGAAATTAAACAGTCTAGATTTAGTGTTTAGTAGTTTCTGTACACGTCTTTGTTCCAACTAAGTTTTGCACGACCATTTATATTAACGTAGTATAAATTAAGTAAGGAATACATTTAAGAAGTAAAAGATTAATTAACTGTATATCAACCTCAGATTTATTGTTATGTAGAACATTGTTTTTTGTACTTCTTAAGAATTTGGCAGCTGTTTCAGTTCAGGGATTTTCGATTTTTTTTTCTTTTTATTGCCAACGCAGGCAGACGAGCAGTCGGCCCACCCGATAGCAAGTGGTCACCGACACCCATAGACATTGGCAATACTGGTAACATCAACGCGCTGCATACCGAGAGACATAGGATGTTAAGTCGCGTTTACCCAGTAAATACGCTGGCTACATTGCCCTTCAAACCGGAACACATTAGTGTTTTCACACTACTGCTTTGCGGTAGAAATAGGCACCGTGGACCTACCACCGGTAGAATACGAATCTTTTTCTTTAATGTCTTAAATTCTTTACATTATGACTGGACACATACTTATTTAATAGAATATGGGCAACGGGGTATCAGTAAAACACATGACTCATTTCTCATGTACTAGGGCTCCAACAATCGAAGGAGACAAGGCGGACGTTTCGTGTGTTTGCCGGCTAGATACATCTTTACAGTAGCACTTTGAAGTCGTTTAGCACATTTTAGTTTCCTTCTTATTTTAATAACCGGCAATTGTTATACTATTACATTGAACACTGATAAGTTCATTCTGGTCTTTTAAATGCGCTTAATTTTTTTTTAAACACAATAATTTCGGCGTACAAATAAAAAAACTGAAATTTTTCTCTCTGTCGCATCTTGTCGCACACATAGGAGATTCCATAGAGGCTTTTGAGCACACCTACACTCTGTGACGCCTGACATCCTAGTATTTAAGTCTGACTACGGAACGAGAATTAAGAAAGTTAGGGTCCCTTTTCTTACTGGCCATCAAATAAAATGACCCTAGGTGTTTGATTAATAATTAATGTTTTGATAATAGGGTGAATAAATTTAATTTATAAAAATATTCACCACGACCACTCTGTAAAGACTGAGAAGAAGAAAAAATAAGTTGTGAAGGAATTAAATATTTCACTCTTGTGTTAGTTATAAAAAACAATTTAATATTCTATCCCTTTGATTTAATTCACATTACTACAGCACCGCAGTTTCAATCAATTAATTATGGACATACAGTTTTTGAGATTTTATGGGATTATTTATCATCTGAAAATGAGCTCTGAATATAACGATAAAGGCAAAAAAAATGGTTGTAGTTGGGGAAGTCAAATATTCAGCAAAATAACTAGGCTAACAGAAATGTCGGATAGTTATACAAATACAGAGTACGTGTGCGCCACGTGGCATTCAAAGGTTGTATCATGAGTACATTGTAGTCTTTGTTGCGTGTTGTTGCCTGTGACGGATACCAGACTTAAGTTTATAATAGTCTCCTTTAGTTTCGTTTTCATTAAACAGGTGTGCTTTTTCCTAAATAAGATACGAGGGGCTTAAAAATATGATTATATTTAATTTAAAGAGCTGTTTAAATTGTTATTTTAATGGGGCACTTGCTCAAAAAAACTGCTATAAGAAAATTTTATACGCTCATAGGTATTCGAATTTAATTTCAATCCTTGTCAAAGCATAACAACCACAAATGTGTCTATGTATGCCACAGATATGAGAGCATACACAAAGCTTTACTTATTGATTTAGTTATCTGTTTCACTTTCTCGCACACATTAACGCCATTGGGAAGTCTATTCTCGTGCACTCTATGAACTTATGATACCCTAGTACTTTTGCCTGCATAACACGTGTGCAAATTAGCCTTAAATACAAATAGTTTGATTTCTTCGACGAACCTGGTTGCGGTTATTCTAGTTAAAACACCACATTATGTTATATTAAGAAATATATGACGACAATCTGTTTCGCTTATTTAATTGATAATAATAACTTTTACTGGTTTTATTGTTTTTCTAAATAATAACGAATGATACTGCTAAAAATGTAATAAAACTTCCATGACTATTTAGACTAAACGAATGTTAACGAATTAACAACTTAATAGAAGTTATTATTATCGTTAGGGGCAATTTTTTTATTCTTTATGCCTGAAACCAGTGTTTTATGTCTGTTAATTGTGAACTGAATTTATCTGCATTTTTATTATTAGTACTGGGTAAAACATTTTACCGGTATACTCCATGCTGCATTATTATTAAAAATAATAAGGCCACCCGTTTCAAAACAATTTATGCTGAATTATTTTATTTATTTTTTGGTTCTGTTTATAATATAAATATTTTATAAACCAAACATACTCCTGTCATTTTTGCTATCCTGGTATATTTCATCCAAAACACTTGCTTCCTGTTACATGAAGTTCTTTTTTCTTTAATTGCTCTTTCTGACGCCTATCTATGATAAATAAATATAATATAAAGATAAATAATTAAATTGACAAAAAAAACATTTAAACTTTAGTACACCTCCTTTCAGTTTTGGTTTGGTATTTAGTGTCCATAAGAGTCATGATAATTCATACAAGTAACTATATACATATAGTGAGAAAAGATTTTTCTTCGTATTTATCGTGCTCTCTCAAATAGCTACAGTACCTTTATATCTCTATATTATACAATGACATTATTCATTTTGACATTTGACACTTAACTATAAAGCTACATTTTAATGGATATCAAAATGTCACTCATTTATTACGGATAATTTATTGACAGTTTTGGCATTGCATTTCGATAAACATCCAGGTTTTCCCTAATGAAAATAATTTCTTACTACATCTATACTTACATATATCACCAGATCAAATGGTCAGTGAGTGAGTGAGATACAAATAAGATATCGTACTCTGTTACGTTCCACACACATACCAGATACACATTGTATTCACATTCAGTAGTCGGGTGTGTGAGTGAGCTAGCAATTCCTGGTCCCCTAGTACATTTACCGCATGAACACGTGTCCCTTTTGAACAAAAATTAAAAATAAGATTTTAAGAATACGTGACATGTTTGGACAGTGTTAATTTACACATTTCTTATAATCATAAGTTACCTTGGTATATAAAATTGGATTTAGAATGTTTCGTTCAATTGGTAAATAATACCTTATTTATATATAAGCATGAATTTTAATCACACCTAACCTAATTACGATAATGTTTTGTATTAAAGCACTATTAATTTTTAAATAAGTAACTGTTATGTAGTAATAACGTTCATCCACAGCTAGCAAATTATTTACTATCAGAAATTCAACCTTTATTAGTTAGTTTCGCTCATTGTAGTAAATTATTCACTATCTATAAAATTACAACACTTTATTTAATAACGCGGTTTCAAAAACTCGGACAAATTAGTAGTGACCTCGCTCAAATGTAATGAAATACGAAGGAACTATTTTACCAATATATACTTTAAATATTTGAAAATAGGTAATATAAACAGCTGACAGACTAGACTAATAAGGATAATCGATAGCTGCTACTGTTACCAATTAGATGGTTTTTGGCTTAACTATAGATGATAGTTTTAATTAATGCCTGTTTATTTTACAATTATCCTCTTATAAATAACAATAAAAGTTAACTTCAAGAAACCTATTACCTAACCTATAAGAAAATTTGAAAACAAGGCCATGTTAAATTTATTAAGCGAAATTTTATGCATTTCAATACATTTTCTCGGTTGTTATTCGATTACTCATGATCCAAAAATGGAAATAAATTATGAAAAAACCGAATTCTATTAGACAACGCCATCTGTACAATATATTCCTGACTATTACAAGCTACAAGGGGATTGAAACGAGTCTTAATACTTACATAGCACACCAACCTCATTTTTGTATGTAGAGGGCGTGAACACAACTTTTACACTGAGCACTATTATTGAAAATCCAAAATAAGTAACCTTTTAATTGCGTTAATCACAGAGGCCTTTTTATTATTTTATACTCATAAGGGAGTAACAAAATAATGAATTGTTTTAAAGTACAAAATTTAGGGTCTTTGGACCGTAAGGATACCTTCTGAAACCCAAAAGAAAAGGGCGTGTATTAGAGGAGGCCAATATCCAGCGGTGGACTAGGCTGATGATGGTTCTGGTTACTAAACTTAGACCACAATTTCGGTATTGTTGTATAATGTACGATATTTATGATTTTTTCATTAAGATATTTAAAGTTATTACATTACATTTACGCAATAGTAAAATTTATTACTCATATTGTTAAAATAAAATTGCCTACTAAAAAAAATTATTACAATTGCAAAATAATATCAAATGTTTTTAGCTTTTCTTTTCTAACCATGCTGAAAATTATAAAAAAAAAACAAAATTAATGATCGAGTTTTATATGATGTGTCTTAGATAAATGATCGAGTCTTATATCTTATATTCAACGAGTCCTAAGACATGCTACTCCAAACTTCTCCACACAGTTAAAATCTCACACTCCACATCGTAACTGCGTAACTGATCAACCTGCAAGACGATGACTTCCACTTCATTCGGACATTTTGACTGGTCAAAATCGGCAACATCTTCGTAATATTCGACCGAACTGAACTGATATTCGTTTCCACGTCGCGCTTCATGAGTTCTCGTAATACGGACACTAGTGGGTGTAGTCAATACCCCTTCAGCAGCATTAGATGTGTCATTCACTCCGGGATGAGAAATGCTTATATTTAGTGCTTCATAAACTGCTGATATATTTTTAACATCGTTTGCGTTATGGGTACGATTAGCTGATAAACAAGGGTCCTTTAGATCTTTAACATCAACGGGCAATGCATCCGCTGAAACAAACTCAACTCGAGTTGCGTCCTCTTTAAGCATTTTTCTGTATCTATTTATTACATCATCGAAAGTTTGCGCTAGACATCTAGCATCTGAACTATTGTCTCCTGTTTTAAGGACATTTAAATGTGCCACGTGCCATTTATCATCCTCTGAATCCACCTCGAATCTTCTGTTCGACCTGTGTGACTCGAAATCTGGTATGTCTTGATTTCTGTCTTGTCCCAACATATATTCATCTTCTGATACGACTGCTGAATTGTCAGCCAAAGTAACTGTTAACAACCATAAATACCTCACCAATTCGATATACATTTTAAAACGCTCCTCGGACGTGAAATGAGTATTACAAACATTTTAATTAATCAGTGTTGTACTGGTCGACCAAGCGTGACACAAATACGCGGTTATTGTTTTAACAACAGAACTATTACAATGCAAATTTTCAGTTTTCTTTTATGTATTCATTTTTTCACACCTGTGTTTCACCTGTGTTTCACAAAGATATTATCACAATAATATCCATTTCTCGCTCTTGGTTATTGTGTACAGAGTCTGCTCGGATATTATTGTAAGAGAACCTGCCGAATTTAGTTGGTTGGTAAGGTAGGAACGAGCCCTAATAACTATATGTCCAAGACCTTATTTTATAAATGGCTACATTGTTATACATTTACGCTGATTTTATCTTTAAAATTGCCTTCAAACGCATAATATCGTGTTTTTAACACCACAATTTGGTGCACTATTTTACATTACCTCCGGAAAGTATAGATCACATGTCCAGCAAGTAGATGTTTGTAGTTAAGGTAAATTTAAATACTTTTACTATCAACTACATCTTAGCCGCAAGAGTAAAACGAACTAAACCTTAAGAGATGAACTAGATATTTTCAAAAAACACCTTTGTTTATTATGTAATATAAGACTAATAATACACATTATTATTTAATATACAGAAATTCAGACTATTTCAAGTTATACTACACCTTATAAAGTATCCAGGTAGAGCCTTAAATGCCAAACAGATTATTAAACTATATAACGACAATGTCGAAATACAATAAACATAATTTCAAATGCATTTTAATTAAGCGTAGGTAGCACATTTTCCATAAAGTTACCAGTAATTTTGCTGTTGTCAATTATAATTTTGCATTAAAAACAGTAAATTTCGAAGAGAAAACGTGATGTTTTTAAATGACAACTTAATTAACGAAGCAATAAACGATCACCCGTCTGCTTTTACGAAGTCAATTAAAGGTTACATTGTCTTTTAAACGTAGAAAAGAAGGCAGTTGTTTTAAAATTAATGTTTTCCAACAAGGCTTTGCATCAAGTAGGCGGAAGCTCATTAAAGCAAAAGCCAGAGTCTCTGAGACAGCGTAATTGTTGAAAAAGACATATTAAGTCAATACATCCAATTAACAAAGTCAAAATGTAACCATTTTTCATGAAAAGCTTCTTAAATGCGTACGACGGCTCATTTAATTCAGAACAACAGAACACATCAGAAAGATCGTAATAATTATTATTTGTAACTTAAAATTACTCATTTTTTAATTATGTTTTACTTTTAACAGATTGCTCTAAGGGTGAATAATTAATTTCTCATTTTTTTTCTCATCATGCTTTCACACATAATGGAAATCAATGCTAGTATGCACTCCATAATTTCGGAAGTTTGCACTTTACATTATTTATTTGGCAGTTTTTTTTTTCACTATGAGGTTATGATTCTAGACTCTTATCTACATGAACGTGAATTCAAGTGTTATAAGACACAGTAAACTGGTAAAATTATCCTAGTAAGTGGGAGAGGTAATTTCCTGCGAACTTTGCGCTGGAGAACACACACACAGAAATCAGGCGGAGCACCGACTTTCACACCCATAAATGAAATGTAAGCACTTGATTTAATAGCACAACTATTTAACTTGCTACTAGTAATTTTTGATGTAGTGTTTGAATACACATATTTCTGTTTACCATCAATAATCAAGAATATCTTCAACCACCTTGGTAAATTGTCGTGTAAGTAATTTATCAAGTTGAATAACATTATCAGCAGTAAAGATTTATTTTGCATTTGACTTTATACACATACGAACACAATTCAAGCTAACACGTCAGTATTAATCAATTACTAGATTTCAGTTTCCACTGCAAGATTAAGATTGTCACATAACGTCGCCTTTGGTAGTTTCGAATATCAACAAAAGAATCCACAAATATAAAACATTGTAATTGAGAAGTTTTTATATAAATATCAGACTCATTCATGGCTCAATATTGTCATTCCAGTCATATGTAAGATATTCTTTAATAGCACTTTAACAAACCAAAAAGCGAAGATTTTCTTTGATAATTTTTGGGTAAAGGTCGTATTTCCTCCTCTTTCAATAGCTTCCGTACCTATCGCGTCTCATATTATACATGACATTATGCAATTTTACATTTAACACTAAACAATAAAATTGCATATTAATGGCTATGAAAATGTCACTCTGTAATACGATAGTTCATTCACAGTTCAGTATTCCGCTAAAGATCCGGGTTTTCCCGAACAAAAATAATTTCTAACTACATCGATACCTATTCAAAATTTAACACATATCTGATATCTTTGGACGTGGCCCGTCTTGTTTGGCTTTGTAATGTACTAATAAATTCAAAGATACTTGAACTATTCTATATTCTTCTTCCTATGCCTTCTTAGCCTAGTGATGACTTGCTGTTCAGAAACACGCTATCGTGGGTTCCTTACTTAACTACTTATCTAAGATGTTTCAAAGCTAGGCAAATACAGGCTGATAAAAAGTCGGACCTGCGCTTTATCTTTCTCCGGTCGTGTCGGTTTTCCATCCCGTCGGAGTGTGATTGCACCTACACTTTTGCACTATAATATTTCCTGCGTGGATCTAGATCCTTTGTATAGATCGGTCGGTGGTCGAGATTGAAACAGATAAGTTTATTGTTCTATATAACATTACTTAATACAATCCTGTTAGGTTAACCTTGTATTGAAAAATTTACGCGAAAAAAACATTTTCTTCAACGAAACTGACCCTTCAAATGTGTAACCGCGTTCTAATTCACTTGTACGTTTGGAGATATTTGTTTCATCATAATACCTTCTAGGTGTCGCAAAACATATAGTAGCTAGAAACACGGAGATTCACAACGTATCATTATATGTATATATCAGTATATTAAAAAAATATATAGCTTTGAAAATGTGCCGTTTTTCTTCTTTAACTGTATTTACATTAATGTGGTATGAAGATATTCTTCCCGTTTACAAAAGTACAAGCGATAATTTTATTGAGTAACAATTGGAGAGTATTTAAAAATTGTGCGACATATGTTATGACTCAGACTCAGAAAAATAAGAAAATACTTTACAAAGCAAACCAAGAACGCAACGTAAAATAAAAACATAATTAATGACGATTTGAAATGGTTATTATTAATATTAGCAAGAAGATTTCATATAGATATTAATCCTGACACCAAAAAATACTTTGTTGTCACAAAATTATTCTGGCAGAAATCAAACTAACCTCAAAAAAGAGCTAAGATATTTAAATATCTTAATCCTTTTTTCCAAGAATAGTTTTTTTTCATTTATTTAAGCCCCTTCTAAATAATTTTTTTATTTTTTAAAATAGAATGGGTTGTACTATACACCCCCCATGAAAAACCCCGTTAGATTCACATTAAGCTGCTCTTTAAATTAGTAGTTTATAAAAGAAAACAACAGAAAGAACCTTATTTAAAAAAAAAACAAAATTTTGATCAGTTTTTATTGGTGTGTCTTAAATAAATGATCAGTCTTTTTATTTCAACAAGTCCTAGGACCTACTCAAACTTCTCACACATTAAAATCTACCCCCACATCTTGCGTAACTGGTCACCTCAAGACGATGCCTCATTCGGACTTTTACGGGTCAAAATCAAAACATCTTATTTTCAACCGAACTGAACTATTTCTTTCCCGTCGCGCTTCATGAGTTCTCAATCCGGACACTAGTGGGTTAGTCAAACCCTTCCCGATTAGATGTCATTCCCGGGAAATTTCCAAAGTCTTCATACATAGCTGATAAATTTTTTAACAACGTTTGTGCTGTTGGTTATTGGCTTTCAAAGGTCCTTTGATCGCTCATCGACAAAACGCATCCCTGAAACAAATCCCACTCGAGTTGCGTCTTTAAGCATTTTCTTTCTATTTTTAAATCTCAAAGTTTGCGCTGAACCCAATCGAACTATTGACTCCTGTTTTAAGGACTTTAAATGCGCCACGTGCATTATCATCCTCTGAATCCCTCAAATCTTCTGTTTGACCTGTTATTTCGAAATCTGGTATGTCTTGATTTCTGTCTTGTCTCAACTATTTCATCTTCATACGACTTAATTGTCAAAAGTAATTTAACCATAAATACCTCAGTAATGTAAAATGTGCCCAAAATTTGGTGTAAAGTATAATCACATGTCCAGCAAGTAGACGTTTTAGTTAAGGTAAATTTAAAATCTTTTCTATCAACTACATCCCTTCCCAAGTCAAACGAACTAAACAAGAGATGAACAAAGGTATTTTCAAAAACTCCTTTTTTTTTATTAATTGATAATAATCATTATTATTTAATATAAAAATTCAGATTTTTGAAGTTAACACCTTATAAATATACGTAGAAAAACGCCAAAACCTTTTTAAACTATATAACGAAATGTCAAAATACAATAAACATTATTTAAAACATTTTTATTTAAGCAGGTTTTTTTCCTTAAAGTTACCAGTAGTTTTGCTTTGTCATATTTTTGCATTAAAAACAGTAAATTTCGAAGAAAACGGATGTTTTAATACAATTTAATTAACAAGCAATAAACGATCCCCGTCTGCTTTTAGAGTAATTTTTGTCTTTTAAACGCCAAGAAGGCGTTGTTTTAAATTTGTTTTCCAACAAAGGCTTTGCATCAATTGGGCGGAACCTCATTAAAACAAAGCCAGAGTTCCAGACAGCGAATTGATGAAAAAAGACATATTAATCAAACATCCATTAAAAGTCAAAAATTAACCATTTTCTGCTTCTTGTTACACGCTCATTTAATTCAAACAACAAGAAACATCAGAAAGGTCTAAATTTTTTTCGTAACAAATACTCATTTTTTAATTAAGTTTTGCTTTTACCAATTCTCTTGGGTGAATAATTAATTTTAATTTTTTCATCTGCTTTTTTCACATAATGAAATCAATGTTATATCACTCCATAATTTCGGAAGTTTACTTCCAATTTATTTGGCCGTTTTTTTTTTTCACTATGGGGTTAGATTCTGACTCTTATCTATGAACGTGAATTCAAGTGTTATAAGACATAGTAAACTGGTAAAATTATCCTAGTAAGTGGGAGAGGTAATTTCCTGCGAACTTTGTGTTAGATGAAGCTTACCAAAGAAAGATTGAGTCTGGAAGCATAGCATCCTTGCTAAAAAAACTGCGCTGGAGATATTATGGCGCGCAAGTGTGCGCGCATACTTAGGTGCACTCCCTATTCTTTTTCTCTTAATCCGATAGAACCAATGCGGTCGTGTCCGTCCGCACAGAAATCAGGCGGAGCACCGACTTTACACACCCATGAATGAAATAAAATCTTACTAGCCTATTTTACTACAGAACTTTTAACTATAGTTAAGACCCTAATAATATTTAGATTTTCATAGGTATCAATTGCACTGCGTTTAATGCAAATTACGATTTATAAAATTCTAACGAAGTTGGCCAAAATTAAAATGTAAGCACTTTATTTAATAGCACAACTATTTAACTTGCTACTAGTAATTTTGATGTAGTGTTTAATTAAGAATATCTTCAACCACCTTGGTAAATTGTCTTGTAAGTAATTTATTAAGTTGAATAACATTATCAGCAGTAAATATTTATTTTGAATTTGACTTTATACACATGCGAACACAATTCAAGCTAACACGTCAGTATTAATCAATTACTAGATTTCAGTTTCTACTGCAAGATTAACATAGTCACATAACGTTGCCTTTGGTAGTTTCGAATATCAATATAAGAATAAACAATTATAAAACATTGTAATTAAGAAGTTAAAAGTATAAATATCAGACTCATTCATGGCTCAATATTACCATTCCAGTCATATGTAAGATATTCTTTAATAGCAAAACTTATCACTTTAACAAACCAAAAAGCAAAGATTTTCCTTGATATATTTTGGGTAAAGGTCGTATTTCCTCCCCTTTCAATAGCTTCCGTACCTATCGCGTCTCATATTATACATGACATTATTCAATTTGACATTTAACACTAAACAATAAAATTGCATATTAATGGCTATGAAAATGTCACTCTGTAATAAGATAGTTCATTTACAGTTCAGTATCCGGCTAAAGATCCGGGTTTTCCCGGAAAAAAATAATTTCTAACTACATCGATACCTATTCAAAATTTAACACATATCTGATATCTTTGGACGTAGGCCCGTCTTGTTTGGCTTTGTAATGTACTGATAAATTCAAAGATACTTGAACTATATTCTTCTTTCTGTGCCTTCTTAGCCTAGTCATATGGACTCGCTGTATAGAAACAGGCCGTCGTGGGTTCCTGCGGGGATTCAACTACTTTTCTAAGATGTTTCCTAGCTAGGCAAATACAGGCTGATAAAAAGTCGGTCCTGCGCTTTATCTTTCTCCGGTCGTGTCGGTTTTCCATCCCGTCGGAGTGTGATTGAACCTATGTTTGCGCCTACACTTTTGCACTATAATATTTCCTGCGTGGATCTAGATCCTTTGTATAGATCGGCCGCCGTGGTCGAATTGAAACAGATAAGATTATTGTTCTACATAACATTACTTAATACAATACTGTTAGGTTACCCTTGTATTGAAAAATTTACGCGAAAAAAAATTTTTCTTCAACGAAACTGACCCTTCAAATGTGTAACCGCATTCTAATTCACTTGTACGTTTGGAGATATTTGTTTCATCATAATACCTTCTAGGTCTCGCAAAACATACAGTAGCCAGAAACACGGAGATTCACAACGTATCATATTAAAAAATATATATAGCTTTGAAAATGTGTCGTTGTTCTTCTTCATCTATGTTTACATCAATGTGGTATGAAGATATTCTTCCCATTTACAAAAATACAAGCGATAATTTTATTGAGTAACAATTGGAGAGTATTTAAAAATTGTGCGACATATGTTATGACTCAGACTCAGAAAAATAAGAAAATACTTTACGAAGCAAACCAAGAATGCAACGTAAAATAAAAACATAATTAATGACGATTTGAGATGGTTATTATTAATATAATAGCAAGAAGATTTCATATAGATATTAATCCTGACACCAAAAAATACTTTTCTTGTCACCAAATTATTCTGGCAGAAATCAAACTTACACGTCAGAAAACAGAGCATAATATATTTAAATATCTTAATCCTTTATTGTCCAACAGAGCAATAGATTTTTTTTCATTTATCAATAAGGCCTTGCTGAAAATATTTTATTTTATTTTAAGTAGACGAGGAGTACAGGGCGCTCAATGGGTTGTACGTGATACGCCCGCCCATGAAAGGCCGCACGTTAGATACCACATTAGAGGCATGGTCTTTAAACTAGTAGTTTATAAAGAAAACAACAGAAAGAACCTTAAAGCATTTTTTATTGTTTTACTGAGTATTTATCAGGTAGACTTTTCCATTAGCTCAAACTAGTTATTGTAACATTTATCCTCTCAAAATGGCAAATTTTAAAGTGTCAACTGCTTCGTAACTACAAACCTTGAAACCTTGAACAACAAATACTTTTCTTCATCATCAGCCCATTAGGCGGTTTTTGGACCGTATCCCACTATGCTGGGTCAATGCGGGTTGGTGGGTCGAACGACTTTTTACATGCCCATCCAACACATGGATTTTTTGATTAGGTGATCGGCCCAGTTGCCTAATCATCCAGAAACGATAACACAAAGTTGTTTCCCCACAAAATTCGAACCCCCGACCTCCGGTTTATAAAGCAGGGGCAACCCGCTAGACTACGGAGGTGGTCATAGTCTTCTTAATTTTATGAAACCGGTGGTAGGTCCCCTGTTTACAGGAGACCGTCTGGGTGGGTACCACCGCGGTGCCAATTTCTGCCGCGAAGCAGTAGTGTGAAAACACTGCTGCGTTCCGGTTTGAAGGGCACCGTGGCCAGCGTATTTACTGGGTAAACAAGACTTAACACCCTATGTCTCACGGTAGGCAGCGCGTCGGCGATACCACTGGTATTGTCAACGTCTATGGGTGTCGGTGACCACTTTCCATCAGGTGGCCCGACTGCTCGTCTGCCTACGTATGCTATAAAAAAAAGAAATGTGATAAAGAGTTTTGGTCATGTCTTCATGGAGGATGATCAAGAACTTCTTCTACTTTTGCCTGCTTCAAATACTCAATCGTTTGACGAGGGCTGTGTGAGCTTGCGTGGTGCATGAGCGTCGCTTTGAATTAGATTTTCGAACAAACAGTGGTATACCACTCGTAAACCGTTCTGCGGCCTTCAAGTTGCTACATGGGTTTTTCTAACGAACGTGGGCACCATCTTCTTTGAAGTGCTTTAAGAACCAGTAACTTAATTCTGCTTTGACTTTTTTAAAGATCCAGATTGTATACTTTTGCTAAGAATCAGGTTCGTAGGCAGACATTAGATTCTCCGTTGATCGTTTGCAGAGTTTTCTTACACCATCTGATGCGGGCCGCCTTGTAATGGTTGGAAAGCGGATGCAGAGTATTCAACGGCAGAATAGCTGTCTCACATCAAGCCCTTTATGCAAGATCTTCTAAATGATACTCCTTGAGATGCCTAATAGAGCCTCTCACTCGATATGTCTCATAACGATCTTCAAGAATTGGTTGTTTCACAACAATAATGTGAATCTTCAGTAAAGGCGGATTTAGGTAGTTCTTTGCAAGATTTGTCACTAACACTAGTATAATTTTAAATACCAGCGTTATTAGCTCTTGAAACACTAAAGCCGTGCCTCCTAAACTTGTAGACAATTATAGCAAAAACATTTTCCAACGCATAGAACAGTTCCAAATTCTTAATCGCCGGAAAATATGGAAACAACAAAACTTAAAAGGCATGCCTCGTATCTGCTTAAATCCCTGACACATGAGATATTACGGCTTTTAAGACAGTAAAACCCTGTAAACTGGAAGACAGAAGTGCTTATGCGGTCAGGTTTGCGGCAGAAATAGGCACCGCGGTGGTAATTCCCCAGAGAATTTCTTGTAAGGTTAATTCTACCATTATACATTAATATTTTTTGTTAATAAATTTGTATGCCCTTACCATTCAAATTTATTATATATTTTATACGTTCTTAATAGTGCGGATTTTTTTTCTGTTTTTACGCAAAAAATAAACCAACTCTGGATATACGCAGCAGCATTGTCAATATTTTTTCAGTGGAAAATTGTGTGGAATCGGTCGCTAATCCCTTTTTTAAATGGAGAAATGCTTGCCCGTACCAATTCTCTCATGGTCAAGAATGGGTTATGTCCGACTCGAACCGACTGAAACCATCACGTTGTCCGCTGATCCGAACAGCAATACTCAGTACGATCTCACAAAGAAGCTGTAAAAGTGGGTTAATCAATTTGGCAGTTTCCTCGTCAGTTCACAGCCAAAGCCTGTGTTTTGAAAAATCGCAAATACCTTAATTTTTCTTTGCCTTTACATCTTTCTACTTAGATTGAAGAAAATTTTCCCAAAGTTTATAAAATCCCTTTATTACCGAGGATAACTGCATCATCTATTTAAGTGTAAATTGTAAATATTGTGTTTTGTTAAGTTTTAGAATGCTGCAAATAGGACGCATTTATTTATAAACCAATAAAAGAAAAGATCCCAGGATCAGCCCCTGACAATTTCCTCTGTAAATCTCAATGACATAAATTGTGACGTCATTCTGTATTTTTATCTAGATATTTACTATACAAATTAAACATGCCAGATTAATACTTAATACATGTCAGTAATTGCAAAACAAGGCACACAAATGAATGAACATCAGCAATAACTTAAATCTTTTCACAGAAACAAAATAATTGGATAATCACACTCCCGATTATCTTCCAAAAACGATATCATATAATTCTCGATCATTCGAGCGTTCGCTAAACAAGCGAAACAAATTAACGCGCGATCAAAGTAATTGAACTGTGGCGGGCTAATAAAAGGGCTAAAAGGAGAAGGCCCGTAGCGAGGCATCATTGACGGATCGTTATCTACCGCTAACTAATCCATTCAAGCCTGGCCACCGAAGTAGCCGCCCTCCGAACGTAGGAATACTTCAATTTGGCTCGCACACCCCACGCGAGATCAAAACAGCCCAATTACCCCAGCACCCCTTTAATAAACCCCCCTGGTCCGCTCGAATCTGAAATAAAGATGGTAAGTAATAACAAATTTGCCAGAGTGAAAAGTCCCGAAATTAGCATGTCGTTTGAATAAATTGACAGATAATACGAATTCGAGACCCCGCCATGTTTGTGCTCGCGACAAACGAGCGTAATAGCGCTGGATAGCTGGTGGACGTTTATCCGTGTTTTACTTGCCTGTTCACTGACAGCGCTTCATGTGCTAGGGCACGTTGTAAATGTTAACAAGCCGCTAAGAGATGCAAATTGACAGCGGTTGGCAGCTGTGATTCAGAAATGGCGCCAAATCATTTACATAATTTTATACGCAGTGAAATGTACACATTTCGCGAATTGAAAGGCGGTTTGTACTTTTGGTGTCTTTAATAGATCTATGCGAATGACTATTAACATTATCTACTTAATAGTTAATTGTAAAATTTTATTTATCTTTAAAATTGCAAAACATATAACATTTATCGTACATTTACGACTATTTATCTACAAGTGAGAAACTACAAACTATATCTTATTATCATTAAATACATTGTAAAACTAATTAAGATATTTAAATCTAAGAGCGTTTACCAAAGACAAAAACTATAAACAATATTTATGTCTTTAAATTGCGTGTTATAATATCACGAAATAAAATTTGTATAAAAACATATCAAATCAAAATGCCATCGATACATAACCGCCTTCAACGGTCTGCCTTTATTTAATATTAATATATTATTAATTATATGTTGTTTCTACAAAAAAAACATTTATTAAAATTAATTAATCTGTTGTCTTACAATTTGTCTTTGGTATATTGATTGTTATTATTGCACTATAATATTCATTACTGTCGAAACCTACGTGTTCCTATTTACAGATAAATATTTATAAACGATTCTATAAATAATACAAATTATTCTATCTTTGGCACAAAGGAATCTATTCTTAAAATTACAGAGACTTCATAAAAAAGATCTTTATACAAGTTTCTAACTTGTGGTATCTTTGGTTAAATATAAAAGTATTATGATTTTCCAACGTCAATTCCACGATTAAATACACTATAAATAATACAACTTTTACGAATTTTAACGCGTATAATTATTTTACAATTATTTAAAAATGTACGGGACGTCTCAAACTCTTCCCGGGGTCAATGGTCACATGATCGACGAATTAAATAATTATAAAGTACTTAGACGTGATAATATCCGTAAATATTATTTAGTCATCATGTATATTATTTACGTAAGTAATGAATAAATGTTTGAAATAAATGTTTCCGGCAAACAATTGATTAACGTTTACCAATTTTAGTTCGACATCGACGTTAACGTTGTCTAAACTAATGTCCACAAAAACATTATGACTTTATATAATATAATTTGATTGTTAAACTTTAAAACATAGTATTAAATGAATCCAAAATCCGTTAATCAAACTAAGCACGTCTTACTGTTCGAGAAAGAGCCCTGGTGAATTAATTTGCCATATCTATATAGGTCAATTATATCTATATAAGTTTATTGTTGGAATTTAAAGATGGCAATGCATATAAGCTGGGTACGGCGGTAAAAGTGCGCAGGCGAGTGGCAACGCGTGTGCCGACAATTCCCGTTCTCCTGTCGCGGCTTGGGCCCGTAGTTGCTCTAGACGGAGTTGGTTCTGTCGCTTCCATTTCGTTCTAGAAGAAAAAAACATGTTTAGTTGATATAAAATATACCAGTATTTAAGAAGATTACGAACATCCTTAAAATAAAAAAAACAAATACTGCAGCTTAGACGTTGGGGTACCTTTTCCTTCTAATATTCAGTTTGATAAGCGAATACAATTATTTCTTTTCAATTGCACTGAAATCAGCGAGCTGTCGTACAAGATAATAGATCAATGCTATATAATACAATATAATCTCAGTATACTTTAAAGAAATTACAGAAATAATTGACGTAATTAAAAGCTAATGTCAAGCACTTGTGGCGCCAGAAGTGAATGTTTTCCTATTGGTGAATCGCAGCCATCTTTATTCCCACTGAAAGTTAAGATAGTAAGAGTGCCCGACTATTGGCGCCAATTATTTTTGGTTTTAGACCTTGTTAACGTATATTACTATCTTGAAATTACCTAAACAATTGATCGTTTAGGAAACATGTTTTACTTATTTATAATTTATAAGAGTGAAGTTTTTTCAAAATGCTTACGACTCAGTTAAGACTTACATTCGTATACTGTATTCCGAAATTTTAATTTAAGCTTTTAAACAGATGTAAAAGTATTACATTTAATAAATTAATGATACTAACAACGACGATTTAATAAATAAAATATTATAGATGTCAATGAAAATTGCATTAGATACTAAATACAAAAAATTAATTTGGTACCTCAACTATACTTTTGGGTTTTTATTAAAAGGCAACTCGTAACTATAATAATTGATCGTTACCACAATATTTTTGAGAGGCGGTAAAATATCATTCAATTTAGAATTGTTTCGAATACAATAGTATACGTGGAAATGGCCAAGCTATTCACAAGCCAAAACCAGACAGTATAAAAAGTGTTGTAGGACAAGATTTTTAACATGAACTATAAAAATATAAATTGGAAAGCTTGTTTTTTTACGATAGTATCAAAAATTAGGAGGTGGTAGATCCCCTTTTTACAGTGGGCCATCTGGGTCGGTACCACCGCGGTGCCTATTTGTCGCAAAGCGGTAGTGTGAAAACACTACCACTTTGCGGCTTAAAGAGACTTCAACATTCTATGTCTCACGATAGGCAGCGGGTTTACGTATATAAGCGTCGGTGACCACTTTCCATCAGGTTGCTCGACTGCACGTCTTGTCTTCGAAGCAAATAAAAGAAAAAAACGTGAGCATCCCTTCTATAATTCTTCATGTCAAAATTGTACTATACAAATTTTTTAACCTCAATCAAAAATTGTTTCGGGACTTGAAACCTAAACAATAACCTTCGGACCCGTCTTGCGCGCTGCTACATCTTCTCCATCCTTCTGTATGGTGTTGAAGCTTGGACCTTAACAGACGCCATGTGCAAAAAGGATGGAGCTTTTGAAATGTGGATCTACAGGAGGATGTTTAAAATATCTTGGAGGGACGAAGTGGATAATGAAGTAGTGTTGGAACGAATGGGGAAAGAACTGGAAGTGTTAAAAACAATTAAAAGGATAGGTTAGAGTACCTTGGCCATATAATGCGAAGCAAAAAAACGAACTATTACAGTCAATTTTACAAGGAAAGATACAAGGGAAAAGAAATCTAGGAAGAAGACGAACATCTTGGCTTAAAAATCTGCGCCAATGGTACAACAAGAGCACACGTTCTTTATTTTGAGCAGTGGTGTCAAAGGTTCAAGTTGCCATGATGGTTGCCAACTTCCGATAGAACGGCACTCGAAGAAGAAGAAGGCTGGTATAGCAGAAATAGCCACTGCGGTGATTCTCCCCCAGATGGTCCCCAGTATAAAGGATACCTACCATTACATCGAGTCATAAATTATTTACATAATTTATAATTTTTATTTATTAAAATAACACAAAATTGTGGTAATATCTTTTCAGGATACTAAGAAACAAACAGCCAAATATTAATTATTAAACATATATTTTAAAGGATTTGGATTGACATTTGACTTATTTTCGATCGATTAAAACTTATAAACGATTATGTTAAGATTTAAAACGTCGCTACTAACATACAAATTGTGTATGAGTGGTTATATAATCACCATCAGCCTGTGATAGTCCACTGCTGGACATAGGCCTCTCCTAACGCACGCGTCCTCCATTAGAGGGTTTTGGACCGTATCCCCACCGCGCTGGTCCAATGCGGGTTAGTGGGTGGACCGACTTTTTACATGCCCATTCAACGCATGGATCATCTTACTTTTCAGACAATTGGGTGATCGGCCCAAATTGCCCTAACCAAGTAGGAAACAACAACGAAAATTTGATGAGTCCCCGCAGTATTCGAACCCACGACCTCCGGTTTCTAAAGCAAACGCCTATACCACTGGGCAACAGAGACAGTTTGTTATTTCTGAACATAAATTTTAAAGATAATTTAAGAATCCGAGCTCTAGAAAAATTTAAGCAAAAAACCCACCGTCGGTTCTGATACCAGGTCTTGACTTGCGTCTCGCTCAGGCTTAATGCGTCTGCAACGTCACCCCTGTCAGCCACACTGAGGTATTTCTGACAGCGGAACTTCCTCTCCAGGTATGCGAGCTGGGCGTGGGTGAACGCCGTTCGACGTCGACGTGGTTTCCTTCCGGAGGTGGGAGTTACCGCTTTTGGCTGCTGACGATCTGAAGACACCATTGTAGCTTAGAAAATTTCCTACTAAAAAGTTATAGATCATACCGACAAAAATTATTGCAATCTTAGCGATAATGTGACTAGCGCGCTGTTTTTTATTACTACTAAGAATGCAAATGTTCTAAATGTCTAGGAACAAATGTTCTAAATGTGATATTATTTAAAAATATATATTGACTGTTGGATGAAATCGCTAACTTTAGTTTTAATTTAAATGAAAGATTACTTTTAATAAAGCCCAATTTCTCATAAGTGGTCAATTGAATGACCTTTTAATCGGGAGATTGCACAGTTATCTAGCTATTTTACACTTGTTGGTGGTGTAAGTAATGAGAATGACTCTCATTATGTCTAATCCGCCATCAACCAATTTTTTTTTGTAATATTAACAACTGAATAGCAGAATTTTCAATAATCAAATGTGTACATTTATTGAAAATGCTAATTGAATATGTGAATGAGTACAGGAGTGCGAAACCGTAAAACATTTTTAATTTAAACAGAACTAACAAAATCTACGAGAAAGCTTTTCAACTCACCCGCCCCCTCTTGTGAGTCCCTTTGCGAATTACCCGCCATAACGGACGCGAAGCCGGCGAGCAGTTGCGATTGGAACGAGCCCTTCGATCAGATCCATCGACCTTCCGTAGATACCTTCGGGCAGACCACCGGCGAATCCATCCTCCTCCTTGTTCCCATCCCTCTCCGATCTATACAAGTGGAATAGGCCGTTATCGTACATTTTCATGGAGTCGTCAGCACGCCCTTCGTAGTCATTCTCCTCTTCTTTGAAGGGTGAATTGTAGTTATTCTGCAATCGGCTTAGACTGTACTCTATTGGTGAAGAGGCCTCGTTGTCAACTCTTCTTTGTAGTGTCTCTGAGTCGCTTTCGAATGTGAAACGCTTCTTTGGTGTGGAAGCTTCACTGCGGTTGTCACCCACTGAGATATCGTCCTCAACGTCGGAGTGGATGGTCTGACTGGTTGGTGATTGCCGTCCGCTTACGCGCTCTACGTCCTCTGCTATTACACCTGGTTAAATTTAGAAAGTACGATTTGAACAGAGTTTTTGCTGTTATACATTCAATTTTCTGCGAGCAAAAGGAAGTATATATTACTTTTGTATCAAGTGTAAAAACTGAAAAGGGAACATGACTGTTCAATTCTTATTAATGAAAATTATTGAATTTATTAGTATTAGATCAAAATTGAGAATTTATTTTGGACCGTTAGTCCAAAATAGCTCTTGATTAATTTGTCACGTTTGAGCTAACGTAATCATCTATTATATCTATATAGTACATACTATTTTAATTGTTTCCTGAACACAATTACAATTTCTTCTAAACTCGCTATGTCCTAGACTATTTCTTATTTAAACTTTCTCCATAATTCCTATAATTATAATTTTAATTAAAGTTCACCGAACAGATGACAGTTTGTTCGCAGATAGACTGGTTGACCTCCGTAAAATAAATGGTAAACCGCATTGAATGGATGAATCAGTTGTCAGTAAGTTTGAAGGCACTGACTTCCTATAACAACTGTCATAGATGATCTTGACAATCAGGACCTACATTTTACATGCCCATTAGATGCATAGATTATCTTACTATTCAATACGGGTGACAAGCCTATTTTATCTCAACCTCCCAGAAAACGAAGATAACGCAAATTTCTTTTTCCGCGGGATTTGAATCCACGACCTTCACAAACAAACAAATAGAAGTACGTACATACACATAAGTCGCCCCTTGAGTTTAAAGCTGCGTCGAATGAATCATCATGCTTTATTTATGTCTATTCTGTATCGACGTGGACTGTCAAACATCCGAAGCGATTCGTACATCCGTCCAACCGGTGTAGGTAGAAGTGAATCCGTGCGGGAACATTAAGATCACTTACTTGCCCGGCCCCTAAAGCATATTTATGCGAAAATTATAACGAGAGAAACACTCGAGGGCCGCCACTCGAGCACTCCCGCCAACTAGCGAATCTGACAACATGGCCGCGCGTAAGCGTCGGGGAAATGATGAAAAGGCCGAACGCTGAATGCGCTGCCGCCATTTTCATGCAAATTAAAAGACACAAACAAGTCAAGATTTTCCCGCGCTAAAACACCATTCACAGACGTTGTATTCAATTGCTCGAGTGCGGAACGCCCGGAGGCATTAATTAGAGCGGAAACTCTATGGGCGTTTCCTTTTTTGAAACTGACGTCTTTATTCGAGCTTCGCTTTTGTGCCCGCGGTTTAAGTGTCAAGTCTTGGTTGGATGATTTTCCATGTTTATTTCTGTTGTTCCATTTTATATACATTTATTTTTACCGTATCTAAAATATTCTTCCTTTATGTTGTTCTATTTTTATATATTTATTTTTACCACGTCATTAATATGTAGTTTATTAAAGAAAATCTAAAACAGTTTTTTTCTCGTTACATTTTGTAAGTTACGCGCTTTTCATCATTTTTTCATGTTAAGGCTACAGTAATACATAACGACATACATAAGACTTTATATAGGTACTTTATATAGATACATATATAACTATATTGGTACGTAAAAAGTAAAGTTGTTTTTACAATTTGCGATATAAACCCAAACGAAAATTTATATCAAAGCCGTATTTACTCTTTTTATACATTAAAAATAGGTACTTAAAAGTAAGGACTGTTGTAATGAACTGTGATGTTAAAGAAATCTAGGAGTGCAAACAAACGGTACTTTACTTCCTTAGTGCTATAACAAAATATTTAACATAAAATGTGAGAGGAAAATCTCTCCAAGATTGCGCTCGTTAAACTTGTGACACGTTACCGTCTGACCGAAGGCTCTCAGATTGTCCCCAGGAGTGGCAGGAGATAATGAGGCTCTTAAAGGCTTTGACCACTCGACAAACTTTATTCATAACTGTTAGTTTTTTGTGTATTACTTACTGGCTTAAGCTTTTTCTACCGGCTTCACAAACTTGACATGTTAAAGGTAAACGCTGTTAAACTATAAAGGTATTAGCTGTTAAAACAATAGTATGGCAGCTCAAACACGTTTTAAAAATAACTATTGCATATCTTAGTTAGTATGTTATTTATATCTGCTATTTACGTCTGCTATTTCATATTTCTAAAAACCTTCTTTAACCTAGCCATTTTCCAAAGTTATCGGAGTGTCGGCTTCTAATCCATCCAGATTTGAATAACAGTTTGTTCGCAGATAGACTGGTTGACCTCCGTAAAACAAATGCTAAACCGCATTGTATGGATGAATCAGTTGTCAGTAAGTTTGAAGGCACTGACTTCCTATAACAACTGTCATAGATGATCTTGACAATCGGGACCTACATTTTACATGCCCATTAGATGCATAGATTATCTTACTATTCAATACGGGTGACAAGCCTATAGGAGGCCTCTGGGAGGTTGAGATAAACTCAACAAAACAAAGATAACGCAAATTTCTTTCTCCGCGGGATTTGAATCCACGACCTTCACAAACAAACAAATAGAAGTACGCACATAGACACAATGCACTGGTTCCGCTTCTACTGCTACGATTTTAATATATTTTTTTAAATGGTACTTATTAGCTGTCATCTGGTCCCCTTTTTATATTTTTGTGATAAGTACTTTGTAAGATATTTAAGAATTAATAAAAAATACAGTGTCAAACAACCTCGTGCGATTAATCATCACGCAAATGCGTATTCATTTTTTTTTTTTTTTTTTATTGCATACGCAGGCAGACGAGCAGTCGGGGCCACCTGATGGAAAGTGGTCACCGACGCCCATAGACATTGGCCATACAGGTATCACCAACGCGCTGCCTACCGTGAGACATAGGATGTTAAGTCTCGTTTACCCAGTAATTACGCTGGCTACAGTGCCCTTCAAACCGGAACACAGTAGTGTTTTCACACTACTGCTTTGCGGTAGAAATAGGCACCGTGGTGGTACCCACCCAGACGGTCCCTTGTAAAAAGGGGACCTACCACCGTTTTGTTTTTCCTTTTATTTTAACGGGGATGCATGCTATCCATCCTCGCGGGGCAAAGATGTTCAAAGTAGAAAACTGAAAAAAGACTTTTTCTGGTTTTCTATACTTTGTCATGTATTTTTTATTATTAAATTTCTACAATGAGAGTAGAGGCCGCCGAACTTTAAACATTGAAAACAAAAAGTGCTTACCGAAATTCAGTTAATACACTGAGCCACTACATTTACCAACAATGAAAATTTGTTGAGTCCCCTCAGGATTTGAACCCACGACCTCCGGTTTCTAAAGCACATGCCCATACCACAGGTGTACTGTTAATAACGTGCACTTTATTTTTTCTCTATCAATACTCTGGCGCCGACACAAATTAATTCGTTAAGTCCAATGTCTATTTTCCATGCCATTTTGTAACTATGTATAACATTATCTATTATAACTATATAAAAAAATAAAATTTATGAAAGATAGTTGCATATCTCGGCCACATTCTCAGAAACACCGTTACAGGTTTCTGCAAACCATATTGATGGGAAAAATCGACGGAAAACATCTTTCTGTATGCCGGATCGGGTAAGTACCGCGCCGGAAAGCAGAAAAAAGAAGATAAGTAATTAAGATTAGTTAAGTTTTGTCTTCAGAAAACGAAGGAAATGATAAGAACTGCACCTTTTTATGAAGATATCACGCAGCATTTTTACAGATGATCGTTGTATTATTTTTTTTGCTAATACGTTTTGATCCTTACTTGATAATTCTGTAAAATATAAAATGTGCAAAGTTCAAGTTTTACGTCCACGTCCTTGCTTCTTTTGTAACTAATAATTAATTTGACTAGTTACCTTATTTTTTTATATATTAAAATTGAATTAAATAAATTTTACGTATTATTTTTTTTCTTATTACCGTTTTTAAGTATCTGCTTGCTTAGTACATCTTAAAATAAAATAAATTGTGCGTCTGGGTCACATTTTTTATAAAAGTTAATGAACTTTGTCGTACATTTTAAGCCGATTTCAGTAACCTTTTTTAATATAAAGTTCGGTCCTAACCTATTAGTTATCACAACCTGCATTTTTCTTTATATGTCAATAATTATACATGTTAACTAGCGGAGAATACATTAACAGTGTAAACATGTTAATGTTTGAGAACGCGAAACGCGCTGCCTACCGTGAGACATAGGGTATTAAGTCTCGTTTACCCAGTAAATACACTGGTATGGCGCCTTCAAACCGGAATACTTTAGTGTTTTCACACTAACGATTTGCGGTAGAAATTGGCACCGCGGTGGTACCAACCTAGACGATCCCCTGTAAAAAGAGGACGTACCACCTAAACTTTACGCCTTATACTACTTACTTTTATCCCAACGTCACTCTTAGGTTGTCTGCTGAATACAGTATTATTGTACTGAAAGCTTAAGTGCGCCTTTGTTCATATTGTGGTGGTAACCTGTCTCTTCAATCTTATTTATATGAAACCCACAAATTAAAAGACGATAAATTGACTTCAATACTATATTATTAATTTATACTAATGAAGACAAATTTATAATGCAAATGTCTTTGTAGTTGTAAAATTTAAAGATGGGATCATATCAAAATAAGTCGGCCATCAAATCATAACCCATTCGCGGTAATTACAATCCAATTTCTATACACAAGTGTCCGCTCAAATGCCCCGCTCTTGGCATAGTCGTGTTCGCGTATTGATAATTAACGCTGAATGCGACCCCGCATATGCTCTCGAACGCCGCATGACGCCCCTCGTGCGGGCGCACGACCGCCACGCGCCGCGGTCGAGCGCTTTCTGCAACTTATTGTGCTTGACTTTTTTTTAATTGCGACACAACGACGAATAAAGAGTTTATACGTACAAGGAGGTCGGTTTAACTATCTACTGGCCGTGTGTATGTAATGATCATTTAGTTATGATTGAACAAAGAAAAACCTTTTTATCCGGTAATATAAGCTTAAGTAATATAATACAGTGAGATTTAATTTCTACTTCCTTGTATCATAGTTTTTTTTGATAACTATAACAAAACTTATAAAATAAGTTATTCAAAAAGTACATTAAAACGTTTGAAAATAGGAAAATACGTAAAAGTGAAATTTTTAACATCGAAACGGTATGGAAGTATAGAACGATATAGAGTGCTAATAAAGTGTGGTAACGGATGCGGCTACAATGCTACGATTTGAATGCTGACACGAACCAACTGACATATAATCTACTATAATGCAAGATAGATACAGACATAAGAATTATTAAGTTAACTCTTGTAATGAGTATCGTACAGAAATTAGTGTGTTAACTACAAATGTCCATGTCCAGTCCATGTAAGCGGTCTTCGGGACAACCAAAGACCGCCTACATGGACTGGTGGTTGTTCTTTTCCAAACCGGACACCACTATGAGTGGTCGTGAATTCTGCAAGAGTAACAACTTGACGTATCATTGTTTACATTCCTTGCGATAATATAAGCCGTTCACGTAATTTTAAAGGATTTTTAATTAATGTTTTTGTTTACCCGAATACTACAAGTTATTGTTTTACGGATTTTATCGCTTTTATTTTACATTTTAAAATTCCCGACGTTTCGAACATTTCCAGCGGCCGTGCTCACGGGGTAGACTGAGAAGAACCCGCGTGAAAGTACATATAGCTGACATTAAACATAAAATACCCAACCAGTCGGCAGCGTGTGACCATACTTTAAATCACCCAAGCCATTACACCAGATTTGATTGACTACAAATACTCCCTAAAGAACACCGATGATCCGTAAAAAGTCCTTTTGTTCAATAAGGATTTTTTAATTCAGGCGGTGTAAACACTTTGAAGGGCAGGCTTCCAGTTTGAAGGGCACCGTTGCCGGCATTACTATTGGGTTAACAAGACATAGCATCTCATGTGTTAGGTGAGTAAGTGCAATTTGTGGTTGTTACGACTTTTATTATGGGTAGGTATCACTTACCACTTGTCTTCCTGCTTGTCTCGTCGCTTAAACCAATAAAAAATAATCTAGAAAATTAAAAGGACGCATAAAAACTACCGATATATGGAATTATTGAATTTCGAGTCTACATATTACTCATGCTCTTTAAAGGCAATCAAAGACATCTACTTTAATGATAAAAACCGCAGAAGCATATTCTGCGGTTTTTATCACCATTATGTGTGTCAAATCATACACATTTCTTAGGCATCACATCAATTTACGCAAGCATATTGTGTTATTAAGTAATTAAGTTGACACATATTCAGGGAAACCATCGCGTTTAATAACTTAACAATTGTTATCGCCGTTTAAGCGTCTATTATCTAGTTAGTATGATATCGTATATATCTTGCTAGCAAAATTTAGACAGAAAAAGCGATATTAACTAAAAAAAACACATCATAAAATTTGAAATTTAATTTTTAATAACAAGATGTGCTACACGCGCAAAAACCATATAATTATAACAATCTTTAGGCAAAGATGGTATCATAGTATCAATTCATTCGGTTTTTATTCTATTCGCGAGTGGCGTATTGTTTACAATGTAATGTATCCAATGAATACTCCATCATTACACCCCATTGCAGTGTAGCGTCACAATGGCGAAAGTTTGTACACACCGATGTAAAGGATGCAACAATCGCGGCAAATTACAACAATAATGGATCGAGATCAACGGGGGTTGTCAACTGTCGCAGGGGTGGCTGTTTGTCTCGCAATTACTTGTAAGTGATTGTTAGGGGGTCGTCGTTAAAGCGGACAACCCTATAATAATACACTAACGACCGTACGACGATTTCATAATTTTGAGTGTTTACTAAAAAATTATTTTACTTAGAACATTTTTAACATTTCAAAAAATGTGTCTATGATACTGATAAAGATGAAGTCATTAAACACTATTAACATATCGTCATTGATATAAAAATTTATTTAAGCAACTAAAATATGAAAACATTTATAACAGTATATTTTTTTAATGTCTCATACTCTATGTCGCAATAACGCCTATGCTCAATTACATTATTTATCCCCACGGCTGTTATAACATTCGATTGCAATAATTTTCATTAAATTTAACATCTTTTTAAATTAGTGTTCAATCTGCAAATAACACTACATTTTCATAATGGTTATTGAACAGTGGCTTAATTTCATATTCAAATATCAAAAGTCTCAACAACGGTGTAGACGATATCGGTCGCCGCGGGGCGCATCACTAATTTGCCGCGCGTGTTGTTTACATCCCGCGGAGTGAACGGATTCGAACTCCACTACAATCGCTTTTCTACCGCGGCTTGTAGCACTCGGCACGTAGGTGCGTAGTTTTGTATGTGTCTAGTTTCGTAGGCATGTAGTAGTTAAGTTGCGTAGACACGAAGTCGCGTACACGCGTAGCAGCGTAAGCGCGTACCTACGTAGCAACGTAGCCGTGTATTGGCGGACGTAATCGCGTAGCTTCGTAAGCTTTAGACGTAGAGCGTAATATGGTAGTCATGCAGACGCGTAGGCATGTAGTCACAAAGGCGTAGGCGTGTAATCTCGTAGACCCCTCAACCTATATGCAAGCCGGGATTTAGGCATAAAGCACGGTGTATGCCAGACCCTTGACATTTTTGTAAATAAACAAAAGCTACCTCCACACTAACGATTAAACATAAATAATTGATGAAATTGAAATAATTACGTTATAATTTTACGATTTATACCGTAAGATTTCCGACTTCTGTTGGAAACCCATAAAATACTATTTATGAAATGCTGCAAAATGTAACAAAATTTTGACTTATTACAGGTATACAGAGCCCCGGCAGAACCCTACCCTGGGATTTTTACTTAAAACATGAGGTATATTTTTCGTATTAAAGTTATTGTTCTCGAAGATCAGCTAAAGATAAGCTGATCAGATAAACGCGTTATAAAATCGTTTTGCATGATTAACAGCACATATAACATATTTTTTTAAGTTTTTTTTATTTTTAATATCATCGAAAATATCTAGAAGTTAACTTGTATGTTAGTAAACCCATACTCAGCTCGTCCAATTTTATAAGATAACTGACTAACTTATTACTACAAAGTAATTTTCTTCATCATAAAATGGACAATGTGGAAATGTATTCAATGCAGTGTGAATATGTTTTTATTTAAATTGTTACAGCTTATTATTCGTACAATATTTATAAATGTTGACATTTTATTTTGAAGCACAAAACGTAACGTACAGCTTTTTTACACTTTGTTTTAGTCTAGCTAAATTAAGATTTGGAAAACGTTTTTAATTTTTTTGCTCAAAATTAAGTATATGTCTGATAAGTTTTTGTACATTTTTGAGAACGTCAGCTTATTTATAATTTATTCTTTATCGTCTTAAAATAATTTATTGTCATTTATAAAGTATTGTTTATATTAACTAAAACTGTGAGTACATAGTACTGCTTTCCAAACCAAAAATAATTGACTAACTCGGTCCGCCCCCAGCAAGGGGAGGGGGTATATTGAAAAAAAATTTAAAGATCTTAGAAAACCAGGTCAGACACCGTAGCCTGTTCTGTAGGCAGAAAAATCAGAAAAAACTTAAATGGAAGCATGCAGCCAAAAGATAATTATTATGCCGCATTATGAAGATCACGAAAAATTAAATAGATTAACAGATTGAGTGAAGTTCGACTTCGCCGTGAATCTGCATATTTGAGGGATCAGTAAGTAGTCAGAACGACATATATACTCCTTGGTAAAAATAAAATATTAGCAGGTATAGTTCAGAACTTTATTGCCCAATAAGGTTTTAGGAGGTAAAGACCGCGTTCATCGAATGCAGATCACCGTGCAGCAGCCGGTTTAAGTTGGACGCGAGTACCGAGGAATCGGCCGTCTTGGCGTTCATTGGAAAAGGCCTTTGTCTATCATTGTAATAAGAGTGGCTGCTGATGATGATAATGATGATCGTAATAACTCAGATATTTGTAATATAAATCATAAAAATCTCTTTTTTTTTCTCAAATATAGTTATTTGCTTACCTACCACCACCTAAGAAAATGTTTTGAAAGTCGAGAAAATTGTATAAAGCGATTGAAGTGTTACCATCCGATAATTAATTCAAGAAACTAGCATTTCATTTGGAAATATTCAATCCATATTGAAACACTCTTTAAGTACGTAAAAATTCTCAGCAAAATGGGTGCCGAGAATTTTAACTGCCAGTCAGAACTGAGATTGACTTGACCTTTCGAAGATATTGCTAGACAAGTTTCCAGAAGATTCTAAAAATGTGTGTCTCGTTAAGTTACAGTGGACAATGCAATTCAAATATAGCAATAGCAATGTATAAATTATTAATTGAACCGTGACCCTAATATGCTGTCTGCATTTTCAGTACTATAACGTAATCTGTATTTTATATAGTATGTTTAGCTATGATGGGTTTGACATGTCTAAATAGATAAAAATATCTAACTAATATATAAAAAAAAAACATTACAACGCAGCGTTGGCAGTTGCGATGGCTGCCGTTCAGCAAGCTGATTTTCTGGTCTCCCCTAATTTACCTGATCTGGCGCCTAGCGATTATTATCTGTTCACCAAATTGAAAGAGTTCTTATGTTGGGGAAATAAGTACGAATTTAACAACGAGGTAATGGATACCGTGAAGAGCATTTTGCATAACCAAGGCAAAGCTTTTTTTAAAATGCGCTGGCCTCGGTATGTAGAGAGACTATATAGAAAAAAAATTGTTAAGTTATCAATAGTTATTATATTCTGTCTCATTCTCGTTATTTTCGATCGTCCCTACTGTTAAGGTCCTTTCTGGTCACAGTCACCATATTTCGATAAGTGTTATTTGTATTCAATAAAAAAAACTCAAATGCAAAGTGCATTTGAATGTTTTTATATAAAAATTTAAATATTCTTTAGCTATTGTTTTGTTCATAGTTAAATAATGAAATATGGTTATTTCTATTGTTTACGCGAATATTATACATTATAACCAAGGTCATATATATATGTATAAATATATATATATATATATATATATATATATATATATATATATATATATATATATATATATATTATAATATATAAACCTTAAAAATACGACACAATTAGTATTAAACGTCACATAAGCCAAACGAGACCGGAAATATATTTTAAGTATCTGTGTTAAATGTCAAATTCTTACGACCCTGTATTCTTACGACTTTTTGTATGATTGTCAAACTCCTTGCTATCCTACTAATATTATGAATTCGCAAGTTTGAATTGATGGATGTGTTTTACTCTTTCGTTCAAAAACTACTTTTCGGATTTTAATGAAACTTTACAATAAAATGTCATTATTACCAAAACAATTTTTGGCTATAATATACAAGGATTTGTACAGTTTATTCAAAATGTAAAAAAAAATTGTGTGTCGAAAAAACTATCCGGAGCGGACTGCAAAACCTATGGGCCTATAAATATGTAATGTGTATAGTCACAAATTACAATCACCACACTGGTGTAACCGTGAGGCTAAGTTAAGATTTGACTAATACCAAGAAATAATTTGTAACTGCCACCGTAGCCTAGTGGTATGGGCGTGTGCTTAGAAACCGGAGGTCGTCGTGGGTGCGAATCCTGTGGGGACTCAACTAATTTGTTGTTTCCAAGTTAGTTAGGGCAATTTGGCTGCGATCCATCCGTTGGATGGGCATGTAAAGTCGGTCCACCCACCAACGCGTTGGACCAGGCCTATGTCCAGCAGTAGAAAACACAGGCTGATGGTGCTGATGAACTAATAAATGAGCCAATAACTGGCTGATAAGCGATAAGACGAGTAGGAATTTCACCTGATAGTAGGTACGCCCTCTCTAAAGCTAAAGCTACATAAGATGCTACAAATCCGGTCAAAGCCTTGAGACATGTGACAGTACGTTGTATAGGGGCCAAGACGAAAGACACGATAGTTCAGACGAGCCAGAGGTGCAGATGGCCGTAGGGCCGAAATTGGGCTGCTACGGCGGCCAGTGCTGGTGGGGTCGCATAAGATTGCCAAAACGTTCCTGCGACCCCGTCATTAAATCACCAGAAAAGAATCAGCGTGGTGGTTTTAGTCGGTGCACACGTAGGCAAAAATGTGACGCTACATCTTGTTTATCAACCCGAAGACAGCACCATTTACACGTAACTGATTAGCGGCAAAAAAGGTTTTGCAAAGGTTCTACCCCAAATGGTACCTTGTAATAAAAGGACCTTCCACCTTTTACCATTCGATATTAAATCCATAGCAAAGGACTAGCTGTGAAGTGACGAAAAATTGCGTGCAGTCTAATAACAAGGTCCTAAAAGAACACTAACCAGGTTCTTTACTGAAAGTAAAATATTGACCGTTTAAATTCGCATTATGCCTGATTAATTGGGTAAAAATAAAACATAACAAGAGAAGGTACATATTAGTTCACGAAAACTAATATATTAGACAGCTAATCGATGTTGAAACAGCCCGAGTATTGAATCCTACCGACGGAAAACGCAGCTAATCTAAATACTATTATTATATTATAGTACTTAGAAAACTCCTTAGGACTGCCTCCGTAGCCTAGTGGTATGGGCGTGTGCTTTAAAAACCGGAGGTCGTGGTTCGAATCCTGGGGACTCAACAAATTTTCATTGTTGTTTCTAGTTAGTTAGGACAATTTGGGCCATCACCCAATTGTCTGAAAGTAAGATGATCCATGCGTCGGATGGGCATGTAAAGTCGGTCCACCCACCAACCCGCATTGGACCAGCGTGGTGGGGTACGGTCCAAACCCCTAATGGATAGGAGTAGTATTAGGAGGCCTATGTCCAGCAGTGGACTATCAGAGGCTGATGATGATGATGATGACTTAGAAAAGAGCGATTCGAGCGGTCAATAGATATTTACTTAATCAATGTAATGACTTTTTCTTCTCAATAATAATAATATTAATAGTAATTAAAAAACGTATAAATGTACGATTGTGTGTGAAAAGATATTATTGCTGTTATGACTCCTTGAATTATACTAACTAATACTAGTAATAAAACACTTCTGGTAATGAACTATTCATCCCAGGCTATTTTAAATTATGAAAATGTGATGTTCCCTGTACAATATTTATAATTTTTTTTTAAAGTATTTGACAATATATCAATAACAATAATTCTAATTTAATGATTATATTGCATAAAAATGTTTCAAATTGATTTAGATATTTTTCTAAGGTTTCGTTGTTTTAAACATATGTTATTGTTTATTATAAAGATACCACTTCGAATTGAATCTTAGCGTTTGGCTCTGTTGTTACGATTATTCTCCATAATTTAAATAAGATATTTACTAAAGATGTCATGAATATTCGGCTACTATTCGCTATTCGGCCTATTCGGCCACTATTTTTGGAATGTGGTATTTGGCCAAAAAAGGATAACATATTACTCAAGGTTTTTTATATTTATTACCAAATTACATAACTTTAGTAAGTAAATTTGATAATTACAAAGTTCTGATGGAAAAAAAATTATTCCGTTTGTGGGTAGCAAACGATGTCGCTTTTCGTCATAAATTACACCTACATTATAAAATAACCTCTTTCTGTACACCATACTACCGGCTGACGAAAAATAATCTTTAGCAAAAATTTGTTACCATCGCCTCCGTGGCTTAGCGGTTGGCCTGTGCTTTTTAAACCGGAGGTCGTAAGCTCTAATAACTTTCTTTTATCGGTGTTTTCTGGTTGGTTAGGACAATTCGGACTGATCACCCAATTGTCGGACGGGCATGTAAAAAGTCAGTCCACCAGCCCGCATTGGATAAGCGTGGTGGGATACGGCAAAAACCCCATAATAGAGAAGGCCTGATAAGGGGAGGCCTATGTCCAGCACAAACACAGACTCTTTATGATTCTTACGAACAGTTGCGACTTATTTTAGCGTTGTTAACTCTGTCGACAAACCTTCATTTTGTGCCGAATGTTTGGCGGCCGAATATTCGGCAATTCCACCGACAGCGTCCCAAATATTGCAATTTGGTCAAATCACTATTCGTGGCAACTCTTATATTAACATAACATACAAAGGATTCTTTGAGGGATTATACTTTAAACGTCAAACATACCTTCAACGATGCCAATTGAAATGGCGAGCTAACTAATAAATATACTAATTTAATTATACACGTGCCACTTCCTTTGTTGATTTATATATTCTGAGTGTTAACTATAGAATGAAGGGTTACCTCAATGATGTTAATAACGCGCTTGCAAAAAGTATAAGTTTGAATTAATTTACACTTTTAATCCAACGCGTGACTGAAATAAAAAGGCGAACAATAGAATTCATGTTTCTTTACATACACTATCCCAACAAGTCTATAAAATAATTCTATATCGTAAACTTCAAAAAATATTATCCAAAGATTATATTCATATGTTAAATAATTCGTAAATTTATAGAGGTATGTATTTTAAGCCTAGAATCTATCGCCAACTTGTAAATAGAAGTCCTCTTTGAACTACAACAGTTCAAAGAAAGTGTTGAATTACCTTATAGATAAGTAAATGTACATACAATGCCAAATTTGGTAAAATCATCATCATCATCAGCCTTTGATAGTCCACTGCTGGACATAGGCCTCCCCTAATACACCCCTATCCATTAGGGGGTTTTTGGACCGTATCCCACCACGCTGGTCCAATGCGGGTAAAATGTCTATTATCAATCACATACACATACATCATCAGCCTGTGAAAGTCCACTGCTTGACATAGGCCTTCCATAATACACCGCTATCCATTAGGGAGTTTTGAACCGTATCCCACTACGATGGTCCAATGCGGGTTGGTGCGTTGACCGACTTTTTACAAGCCCATCCGACGCATGGATCATCTTACTTTTCAGACAATCGGGTGATTGGTCCCAATTGCCCTAACCAACTAGGAAACGACAATGAAAATTTGTTGAGAGCCACGACCTCCGGTTTCTATAGCAAATATTAACAATCATAAGAGACAAATACAAATGGCGTTGTTATTAGCGGATTGTTGCTCAGCAATTGAATTGATAACAATCAATAATAAGGTAAGATATACGGCGCCACTTAGATGCAATGGGTTATAATGTTATCAATGACTAACCTTATTTAGAACTAGTATAGTGTAAAGTTCACCAATTGTATGATAAAACAACAGTTGTCTATTTCAACGTAATTCCACTCCGCCGCTAACTGGGATCCCATACGTGCCCAAGTGGTGTTGCGGGGCCCTAATAAGCTGCCAATTTGCAAGTGTACGCTCACCCTTAGCATGTAGGTGCATAAATTAGGACCTAATTTTCAATCTTGAAGCGCGGATTAACATGGGCCATGAATTTTACATGGAACGCACTTTTAATGAACAGTTAGGCGCCGATGTATGCGGCAATTGAATCGTCATACGAAGTGACAATTGAGTCGCCTTGTTGGCCTCAATCTCAAACGAAAAAATAAACTTAAAAAAACCTTTGCTTTTATAAAATGCAGAGTGCTCTTGATACTTTTCTAACTTTGACCATTGCCAATGGTAGTTTATGTTAGTGGAAAGTTTTTAAAAAATCCGCTACAACTATTGCGTTTAAGCGTAAATTAATAATATTTCAAGCCGATGATACTTTTTCTGGTTTCTTTGAAAAAGTTATATTCATTCGAGACCTATTTAAGTAAATTAACAAGATATAAAACTACGATATATGCCTCATACATTTACTTAAACTGAAAATGAAAACAAATTTTAACCTGAACATAATTATAAATAATTCAACAAACTACTAGTAATCAACAACTCTGAAAACCTTTTCTGGACTGCAAATTTTTAAACATAATGTATGTTTATATTATAATATGTTTAAGACGATTATATAAATATAATCATCTTAAACATCGAAAAACTGCAGCATGGGGAACTGATCGGAAGTATTTATTTAGGCTAGAGCCTGCCGAAGTGCGCAGGATGTTAGAGAGCAAAAGTAGAGCGCCGTCCTTGCGTTCTGCGAGGATGTGATGGCCCGGAAAGAATCCGCGGAAAGAGACAGGAAGGCCAACAGTGTCCTAGCTATCCGCAGGAAAAGGCCGGGTGCCGAAGAGTGGGGTACGCGAGCAACCTTCCCCTGACACTGACTGAAGAGGGTGTCCGCCGCTCAGAGAATGGCTCAAGAAGGGGTGCCATGCTGTTTGCTCCGACACGGCACCTAAAGCGATGGTCCGGGTGGCCGAACACCAAGAGAGAAGAGGCCCACGAGGACCACGTTCCGCTGGGGTTACCGAAGACTGTCAATAATACCCACGGCCCCGGCTACAGTGACATGAAAAAAGAGATACCGTTGGATTTTTAGTGGCTATATCGGCCGCTCCTACTTTTCAGCAACACCATAACCTCTGAAGGTATTCAGTCTCCAGGATTTTCTACGTTCTTTGATGAAAATGTACGTCTAAAATGTACGCAGTAACAGCCTTAGGTATATGTTCGGAAACTTTTTTGCTGCAAAGCATTTGCATTTAGTCGTTTTGGACCTTTCTTAGTTAAACAACGTTCAGCAGTTATCCTTAAACTACATTATCATATTTTTTATCTAAATAATGATGTTTTATTAACTAAATTATTTATTACCGTAACATTTAATTTCAAGTTAAGACTACAATTCTCACTGAAATAATATATAAATAATGACGTCATCCTAACCAAATCGGACTATAGCAGCCAATCATTTATAAATGAGCCATATGCACAGAATATTTTTAAAATCCAATTATCTACGCGAAAACACAAAACTGCAACCATCTTTATATTAGGGCTGGACAGGACACATCTTTATCTTTCTAATTTAAATGTATGTTCATGATCAACCCGTAACGCTAACATCCTAAAATCCGCTTATTTTAAAAATTAAACCCAGTAATACAGGAACTACTAGGTCACATGAGGACATAAGTACTTTTTGCCGAAACAATAAAGTGAATAGAAACATGAGTCAAATTAAATAAAGAGCCCAGACGGTTAATGGAGACATTGTGATACGAACATATCCTATTTCAGTCTGCCCGTGATAATAGACACAGGAAAGAGTTCTAAAAGTAGGGAAAAAGTATACGACTAGTATACGACTCTTTTAAAAGAGCTAATTGACTTTTTTTTCAAAATAAAATAGCTCTAAAAATATTTAAAATCCAAAATTAAAATGTAAGAAATACTTGCAGATATTAAACCACACCATGAAACATCAACACAACGCAGGCGATCTTTCAAAATCCAATTAAAAGTACACGGAGGTGCTACGAGATTGCTACAGCCCTCGACGACTTCTGATTCAAATGTTTTGTGATTTCTGGTTTTACGGATGTTATACAAAATTATACTTGTCAGGTTCTTTAAATTATACAGCATTTCTGTGCAATTTACGTAATAACTAATATCTTTTTTTTTTAATTTCGATTATGTGTCAATCTGTTACGTCATTATATTCTATATACCACGGAGTTTATTTTAAATTAATAATTTCCTATTTAAGTGTCATCATCATCAGCCTGTGTCAGTGCACTGCCGGACATAGCCCTCCCCTTAGGCACGCCACCGCTTGCTAATCTCATCCAACCCACAGTGGCCACTTTGCGAATATCCATCTTGGCGCATTTTTATTTTATTGTCACCATAGCAAAATTCTCTTCAAGATTTAGGCGTCTAATATGTAAACAAAAGCTGTAAAAACATTGAAAAGTTGAGTGTTAAAAGTATCTATGCATTTGCTGCTTGTTCATACGAAATGACAAATCTTAACATCTTATAATGTAAGTAAAGTATGTAATGTTCTCCAGTCGATTACGAACTACGCAGGAGATATTATAGTGCACAAGTGTACGCGCAAACACAGGCGCACTCTCTGTTCCTTTATACTCTCAAAGCCAGATGGGACGGATAACCGACACGACCGGAGAGAGTAAGGCGCAGGTCCGACTTTTTACACATGGATCATCTTACTTTTCAGACAATTGGGTGATCAGCCCAAATTACTCTAACCAACTAGGAAACAACAATGAAAATTTGTTGTGTCCCCGTAGGGTTCGAACCCACGACCTCCGGTTTCTAAAGCACACGCCCTTACCACTAGGCTACGGAGGAGGAGTCAATCTTATAATGTAATAATTTATTAAGTAAATTTATGAATAATATTACTTTTAAGAAAAATACAAAAAAAAAGTGTGACTTTTGGGAGGCTTTACTATTCTGATAAATAATACAAAAGCCATCTTGAGTTAAAAAAAAATGTCAAGAAACTTCTAAGAAAAATTGATTATGGCTTTTGCTTACTGTCTCATTTTCCATTATCATTTTTTTTTTGGTAAAATTAATATGGTAAGGTTCTTATTAATGTAAAAAACTAAAACAACGCTGGTTTTTATTCACCGCCTGCCTGCCTTACAAATATTTAAAACTTTACCAATTTTTATTTAATATTTAGAACATGCTTATTTAACAAATACAGTAAGAAAACTTGCAAAATACTGTGGAATTAGCTTTAGTCGTCACCAATACAATATTTTTTGCGTATTTTTGTGCCGTTTCGAAGTACTAGTGTTTATTGCGAGTAATACTTTGTTAAAGATGTGGCGTAAGAATGAAGTTTTTAGCGACCCGTAACGAAATACAAAATAATTTACTTTATAAATCAAGACTCAACAAACGAAATTAAATCCTTTTCTAGCTCTTTTCCTAGGTATCATTGTGTGGTCTTCTAATCTATTCATTCTTACCTGATTTTCAACTTTAACGACTGTGCATTTGACCTCCAGAAGCCAAAGGGTAAACTACTATATCGATAATGAGTGTCACTTGGTCGAATAGATGTCAGTATTTTTTTAAGCAAACGGATAATCTTTTTTTTCAGACAGTTGGGTATTCACCCAACAATCATCAAATCAAATCATCAATCAAAGGACAATCGTCCTAACCAACCAGAAAACAATTATGACACACAGTTATTTTTCTGCACGATTCGAACCCACTACCCTCCTATAAATAGCAAGTTCCAGCACCGCTCGGCTCCGAAAGCGGATAAAAAATCACGATTTTAACTGTTAACATTATACCAATGATTTTAGATTACTCCAAAGCTTATATTGAGGAAAAAAAATTTAAAACTATTAAAATATAAAAATACGCGATTTATTTAGATTTAATCAACATACTAAAATTGTTTCTTTATCGTAAAAGTAAGATTTATAAGTAGAAAATATTACTTGTCGTGTGGTATTGTTAGTATATTACCTTCCCATAACAAAAGTTTTATTACATTATGGATTTAGCTATTGACTAAATATTATTAAGTATTTATTTATGCGACCTTAACAACATAAAAACTAAACTTCATTTTACTTAGCTTATGTAAATTAAATGCACTAAATAGTTTAAATACAACATTGTCTTTCCGAAATATCATAGAGTTTCTTTTACACAATCAGACAACTTGATAATGAGATAATTTTGCTAGAAGAAATAGCCTTACCTAGATGCTGTTAGCTACTACTGCTTTTTTATCTCTTCTAATAGGTTAAATAGCTTATATTGCCACCAACTAAGAAAATATCCTGCGACCTCCAGTTTATAAAAAGTAATTAAATAGCAGTATATTTAAAGCATTCATATTATTCTTGATAAAACAGAACTCACCCGCTGCCCCCGGTCTTAACACGTCTCCAAGAAGATCCTTGATCAAGAACGATTTGTGACTATCCTGCATTATTGAATCCATTAAATCTCTGAATTAAATAGGTACCGCCAAATCAGTACATTGTATTAGAAAAGTTTCGTACAACTTATTTCTTCAAATTTTCTTAAGCACTTTCGAATTTAGGTTTATTTCCACGCAAATATTTATTATAATCATATACAATGATTAAAGGGCATTTAGTTTTATCCTCGATGACGTCAACGCGTGGTCAATTAATAGGAAAAATCCGTGCACACCGGCCGCTAACCTTTCCCGCGCATTCGCATCGACTGTCAGCCATGTTCGAATCGCTCAACCGAGAAAATCTTTTCATTTAGCAACGCCCTACTCCTAACCGACGTTACATACATTTTCTTGCGGTTTTGGCCCAAAACACCGCTTAAACGGGGCTTAATGCGCGTTTAGCATGCGCGGCTGTGGCCGGGCGGGGTCCGGAGCTCCGCCCAGCCGGCGTGCGCCAATCGCGTCCTCTGCGCAAACTTTTCCGGACGGATGAACGCTAAAGTGCACCACGAAACGGGGGTTTAGACCCTTAGTTATTGAGTTGCTTTTCAAAAGAACCGTTTTGAATGTAAATCGAAAAGTTAAGCGGGCCAAAGAGCCACCCGGGGGGGCCCAATTAAACTGATGCCGCGTCTAGTGGCCGATGCGAACGGCGTGCCCCGGGCTCGAACCCCACTCAAGGCGCCCATTATCCGCGGTTTGCGAAATTGACCCATCAATTATGACCGCGCCGAACTTGCACTTTTCCAACGGCGCATAATATCGTGCAACGTTTTCATAACGAGTGCCGTTATTGTATTAAGAAGCGCTTTGTTGCGCTCGCAGGTAACGATTCGCAACGGTTTATCCATATAAAACCGGTTGCCGTTTATTAAATGGATGCGTGCGATCTCCTACTTGTGAAATGATCGTTATTCAAAAATGTTTCTGTTTAATGTTCGTTTATTAAATAGAATCGTTCATGTGAGTTTCGTTTTAACATTATCTAACGATTTATACATCCGTTATTAAAGCACATCTATTCGAAATTTATCTTTAAAAATTATTACATATACATTAAGCATATATATTTACACCATTTAAAGATCCCAAATACTGTTTAAGGTTAGCATATTCAGCTAATATAACTTAAACATTTTCATTAATTCTTTGGTGCCCATTGTCTTAACCAGATATATGATATAGAGTGGATCTTTTTAAAATATGCTTTGGAATTACTTATGGGGTTTCGTGTCAGCCTAGAAATAGGAGTATATTGTAGGTGTTATCTAATTTTGAATGATAAATGTAAATGTAAATCATCATAATCAGCCTGTGTCAGTGCACTGCTCGGCATAGGCCTTGCCTTATGCACGCTACCGCTTCCGAACTTCGGCTATTCTCATCCAGGCCACACCAGCCACTTTGCGAATCCTACACTACGTTTTCTTAACCTAGGTCTCGACTCCAGAGCTTTCCTACTCCAGCGGTCGTCAGTTCTGCGGCTTACATCTTACTAATCCGGTGAGCTATATCGGTACACACATTCGAACCGTAAGTGTCCAAGTCTCGGCACCGTAGGTCATAACGCACTGATCGAAGAATTTCGATTTGAAGCACTGTGGGATGGGTGACGAGAAAACTCGACTAAGCTTATGAAAAGCTGCATATATAATATCTAGTTTTAATAATAACAATACATACCGTTTATTTATTCCTTTTAATACCCACAAAATCGTATGATATCTATATCAAAATTTGCATTAATTGGAGCTTAAGTGAACAGAAGTTACAAATTTGTAAAATACCGTTATAGAGTAACGAGCTTCATTAATAGTATTTGGTTATATTAGTTATGCATACAAAGTAAGTTCGTAAGAGCGTCGGTTAAAAATTAAAGCATTATAATATCGCTGTAACATTTTCATTCAAATACATAACTGTACCGTAAATGAAAAGATCCACAAGCCAAATGCCAGTTCACCCACAACAACAGAGTCTATGAAGCGGCCGCCGTGACCTGAATTGGGCCAAACAGATCGTTATTAGCTTCGAAAAATGGGTAGAGGATGGTATAGTCAGTGGTCGCCGCCATTAGCTTGTAGAGCTATAATTCCAATTGAATCTTTTTCAATTTATAAGAAATTTACATTTAAAATAGCTGTATTTTATCAAGGCCTTGAAATAGATACACTTTAGGACTATATGTTGGAAAATAAATTACTTATATATATTTCAAATCTAATAAATAAAATAATTTAATTATATGTATTTTGTTTGCTCGGGAGATACTTATCACGTTGAACTGTTTCTGAAAAATAATCTTGAAGTGATGTAATAAAAATGCAAAAACATGTAATCAACATATAGTGTTTTTTCTCGTGGCTTTATGTTTATATTAATATTATATGCATTTATTTGCAAAAAAAACTCAGTTTATTTAATTATCACTCATCTAGTTGCGATAGTACAAGCTTTGCTAAGTTTTGGACTAGATGGTGGTGTGGTATCGTCCTAAAATAGTAATTTATTAACATTTTTTTTCTCTAATCCATTTACCAAAATTATCATAGATCTTTGGTCATTCTAATATTAAAGAGATACATTTGGGAAGTAAATTTTAATATTAATGGTTATGCGATGAGGCTGTAAACTCCTATTACTCTATTCTATATGCTCACTATCCTCCACTGGTACCACTGAAAATCAGCTTTCATTAAGTGAGTAACTTCATGATACATGCTGACTGGAAACCATTTTGGTGCATTAATATTATCTGTTTCTACTTGTAAATTTTAAATATTAATTGCTATTATTATGTGTGAAATAAACATTTTTTCCTTCTTTATTTTTATATTAAATATGTGTGTAACTGAATACTTTGATGTATGCCAAAGTTATTGTTAGTGATAAGTTCAATCTGTAGTCTCGCTACTTGCTGGGCGCTATACTAAGATTGAGGATCTAACCTTCCGATGTGTTCCGGCCTGGTCTAGACACTAATTGGAAATTCAAAATTGTCTGACTGTGCAGGCTATTGATCTTTGCTGCAGATAGCCAATGCCTTACGGCCGATACAGGTAACAGATTCGACGGCATAGTTGATCACTTTCTAAGGCCAAGATAAAGAGCGTGATAATTGTTAATGCGGCCCGGGGTAAAATGGATAATAGGACCGACACGGGACTACCTAGGCGCTCTGACAAAGTCCCAGAAGAATTAAAATCCTGAATGTGACAAAGTCCCAGAAGAATAAGAAGCCTGAATATGACAAAGTCCCAGAAGAATAAGAAGCCTGAATGTGACAAAGTCCCAGAAGAATAAGAAGCCTGAATGTGACAAAGTCCCAGAAGAATAAGAAGCCTGAATGTGACAAAGTCCCAGAAGAATAAGAAGCCTGAATGTGACAAAGTCCCAGAAGAATAAGAAGCCTGAATGTGACAAAGTCCCAGAAGAATAAGAAGCCTGAATGTGACCCCACAGTTATACTGAGTACATGGTAGTCAACGTGATTGTTTTTATCATAACCCAGCTCTACAAGGATGGGTTTTTAAGTGATTTTTCCTCGAAACTCAATTAAATTGCTGAATGTAATAAAGTTGCACCCTGGGAACCCAGAGTGCATAAAAGTTGCACTTTTAGCCTACAGAAGAGCAACATTGTAACAATTGAGTTTTAATAATTATTTAATAAATAATTATAAATTTCATTTACGCGATTATTACACATGTGAAATCCACTAATTTACGGATTCCTCTGTGCAGATAAAGAAAAGGTTGTAATGGACCAGTTAGATTAAAATTCACGGATGACTTAAAATTACTATTATTGACTTAAAATTACTTATAAAAAGACACGGATGACTTAAAAATACTTATAAAAAGTCAAAACAGACCCCACACCGAAAAATCTTATAACAACAAGCAATCTTGTAAGGAACTATGCGGAAAAATTCCATTACACCCAATTGTAAGCCAGATATATTCTGAATGGTATTCTATTTTCATATATATTGTTGATGAGATGGAGAAAGACGCTTGGAAGCCGAGGATTTGTATTAAACGTAATATTATCCGTAACACTTTATATTTTGGGATAACGAATGCAGACTGCCGACTCTTCACTTACGATGATTCTAGACTCTTTAATATTAATTACCGGTTTGAATAACTGAACTTGTTATACATTTAATGATTGTATCATTAAATAAGTGGTATAACATTGCCGTATCCAGTTCATCTATGTTGCCATTGGTTGTTAACAATATAGAAACATCTTCAATACGTTCCCTTTGTCGTTTGAAAGCCTATATTTGAGTAAAACTGCAAATAATTGGACAATATTTGTTCACGTTCTTTAAGCTCGATTTTGGGTAACAAAATGGTATCCAACCCAGGAGCTTTTCATAACCACAGCAAAACTCGCAAAAAAAAAAGAGTATAGTTTAAATAGTTTTCATTATTGCAAGAGATGTTTCGTTTTTGTTATTAAAGTATACTTTAGAATATAAAATATACATTAATAAAATAAACGAAACATTATTATAAGAAATCAATGTATTATAGAAAAGAACTATTGCAACAAATATTTTTACACTCACACTTCATCAATGACGCTGATTGCATAATGTTCTCTTAAAATACTGTAAAGTATTAGGAAGATAAAAAATATACTTTACAGGAAGGTTTCGTTCATAATTTCTGTATACCACACCGTCATTTTAAATAACACGCTTGCTTCGTTTTTTAATTTGTAAATGTAAATATGTGCTAGTTATATTTGCAGTGTCAAATTTTATTGTTCAACCTTTCGAACCGCTGTTTCACTGCCATCATATGAGCTGTCATACTGCCAACCAATCGCTAAAGCATAATCTTTGTTTTTTATTGACTATGCAGACAAACGAGCAGTCGGGCCACCTGATGGGAAGTGGTCACCGACGCCCATGGGCATTGGCAATACCAGTGGTATAACCAACGCACTGCCTACCGAGACATAGTATGTTAAGTCTCGTTTACCCGGTAAATACGCTGGCTATGGTGCCCTTCAAACCGGATCACGGTAGTGTTTGCACACTACTGCTTTGCAGCAGAAATATGCACCGCGGTGGTACCAACTAAACTACTTACTTTTATCTACACGTCACCCTTAGGTTGTCTGATGCATACTATTATACTGTAAGCTTAAGTACGCCTTTATTCATATTGTAAATAAAGTTTAAATATGACGTACCCGACCTTAATGCATTAAATTATGTTTATTAACTTATAGAATTGAAACTTCACCGTTATCGTTAAAAGGCCGAATAACTAAATACATATTAGGAATTACTTGTTGCCGAACTTTTTCTCGTATTTTAACGGCAATTGTAGTGAAAAACATAACACTAGAACGAAGCATAACTAATTTAATCGTGTTATCAGTTCTTCGACTATGACTTATTTCCATGTTAAAAATCACAACAGAAACTGATAAAAATTTCATTCTCGCTTAAGAAACTTAGTTTTGGCACCAAGTTTTAGTCGATCATCGAGGATCGCCCAAATTATAGTGATCGTAAATTATTGAGTATTATTGTTATAAGACTGAGGTCTTTATATATCTAGAAATGGCACAAAGTTGCCGATACAACGTTTCAAAAATTAAAACGTCTAATTGTAGCAGTCCACAAATTTAATAATTTTTTTTACTATTATATTTTTGTTTATGATTCCTTGTATGAGAATTTATTAATACCAATAAAAAATTGACATAAAGTCAAGTATATATATATAGGCCACATTTGTCTTAAACAGTGTTTTTCTACAATTTATTAAGTGATCTCTGACGTCAGCCTAACTAAACGGTTTTTTTTATTTTTTTACAAGAATAAGTTTTTACTATACAGCAGAAGTTACTTATTCGCGCTCCCTTCATTAGATTTATCGCTATTCACTCATAAAAAAATTGCGACCCAATTTCTAAATTCGCGGCAAAATATTTGTTTATTCGCGGTTCTGAAACACAGATAATAATTAAAATAGTCCAGTAAGTATCTGACCCTTGTTCTTTGTAAACGCCTTCAAATGGACTTATAAAAAAGTTAATTAGACATTAATAAGTTTGTTTAAAGTATCTTGATAAATGATATTGCCGCTCTTACCTTCAGAAGCCATAACGGCTTTGCTGCAATCTATAAGGCTATTATTACTTCAAATCCTATTATATTCATATCAGGATTAAAATCAATAATAACCTATTGGATATTATTGATTATATATTTTTTGATTATATATTTTAATCCTGATATGAATGTGATATTATCGTAATGCTGAAAGATATTCGACATAGCAAGATACATTGTATAACATATTCTTCACACATTAAAGCGAATGTAGAAAAACTGTGGCCTGCTCTGTCTGCAATAAATTACGAAAATTCAAACTTTCACTGCACACATAGCCGACATTTCCAATAGATTAGGGACTTGGCTTGAACAAGTATTATCTAGTGACATTCAGGAATTGCTTGAACCACAAGATGGAGATTTGATGCCTGAAACTGACTTGGATATATGTTTTTCTTTTATTTCGTCGCCTAGAAACGTATCCCCTATATTGTCATATAAATTATCATCCCATGGTTTCTGCGAAACGTTTTATTTGACAGATTACATATATGCAAAAGAAATACAAAAAAAACAAGTTACAGTGAGAATATAAGACCTGTTTGCATAAATTTTGTTTTTAATCGAAAATGGAAGGACGGAGAATCGAATTTAAATTTTGGCTGTAAAATTATTTTCTAAGGATTTTTTTTGTCAAAACCAAAATATTCAGTCTTTCAACCTATGTCAGCAGAAATCAATATTTTTGAACTTTATATGTTTAAATATGTTGTGACTTACGGTGCCGAGACTTGGACACTTATGGTTCGACTGGTCCACAAATTTAAAGTCGTTCAGAGAGCTATAGAGAGGGCTATGCTCGGAGTATCTCCGAAGAACCGCATCAAAAATGATGTGATCCGTCAGAGAACCAGAGTCGTTGATATAGCCTACCGGTGGCAGTGGGCCGGTCATATAAACCGCAGAACTGAGGACCGCTGGAGTCGGAAAGTCCTGGAGTAGAGACCAAGTAAACGTAGTGTAGGACGCCCTGCGGCAAGATGTAGTGACGACATTCACACAGTGGCTGGTGTAGGCTGAATGAGAATAGCCGAAGATCGGAAGCGGTAGCGTGAATTAGGGGAGGCCTATGTTCAGCAGTGGACTGACACAGGCTGATGATAATGATGATGAAATGTTTAAAATTAAAGTCGCCCCAAGATGGTAGGTCCCCTTTCCATTCGCCAAGTTCCCATTTTTATCACCTTTTCACAAAGGAACGACCAGGAAAGCAACAAGGTGGTTTTTTAGCCGAAAAGTGTGAAAACATTAGGTAATAGGCAACTTAACTAGTGTGATTACTGAGAGGAAGAAGCGAGGCATCCTTTATTTAAAAGCGGCGGTCGGACTTGTGAAATTATACGCTGCATTTCTTATGAGCAGGGCGTGTCGCTTACCAGAGAATGTACTATTTGACTTGCCGATTTATTTAATGAAATTATAAAACCAAATGGCTTTGTGTTAACGTCATCATCATCATCAGCCTGTGTTAGTCTACTGCTCAACATAGGCCTCCCCTATTGAACGCCTTCTCCTTTAGGGGTTATTGGACCTTTCCCCACCACACTGGTCTAATGCGGGTTGGTGGGTGGGCCGACTTTTTACATGCCATTCGGCGCATGGTTCATCTTACATTTCAGACAAGCACTAATTGCCCTAACCAACTAGGAAACAACGATGAAACTTTGTTGAGTCCCCGCAGGTTTCGAACCTCCGATTTTAAAAGCACACGCCCTTACCACTATGCGAGGCAGTTATATTAGCGTATAGGTATATTTTAGAAATTTATACATTTCTTCATATCGTCCAGATTAAAAAAACAAAACATCTGACGTCTACCCATTATATATGATTGTGAAATTAACTTATCTATCTACGAGTAAGTACGTGAAGTAACGACTAACATTTTTGACTGCCATACATATCCCATTGACGTTAAATGCTTTCCGTATATCGTATTATATAATAGATTAATATTCAATTAAATATAATGTTTTAGTTTTAAATTGAAAAGAAACCAAGATCACAGATTAATTAAGCGCGATAGGGTAAATACCCCTGTAATTGAAAAATTCGGCACTTTTTTTTTTATTAAAGTCTTAAACCAAAGAGGTGGTATAGATTTAAACATTTAAACATATGCCACACTCTTTAATTAACGACTTTCATAAATATTTATCGGGTCGGGGGATTTCATAGTAATAACAATCTACTACCTTTATGCCTTCTTTAGCAATTAATATAAGCTCCTTAGTGATGCATGAAAAATAGATTTGCTTTTGGAAATTTGTCAAGTCAAACAATTGAAAAATATGAATAATAATTTATATTAGACCCGTATTAGAAATTCAAAGCCTGATCTTTATCCCACCTAAAACATTTTGTATAAAACTTGCTAAGTCTCGATGGAGCCGCCTGTTGTTTATGTCTAAAAAGCAATGAAACCTAGACAAAGTTGAGGAGCACTTGTGGGAGTTCCTATTCCAGCTGGAAGTGTTGCAGATGCTCACAGGGTAGCCCACAATCTAACAAGTGATCGACCAAAAAACATAGTAGTACATCATACTACCAAACGCCTCCGAGATGATGTCATTGCTGCATGCCGTGCCCGACGAAGTATCACCGTCACTCAACTATGCAGTCCCAGCAGCACCAACCAGAAACACGCAACCACACGAATCTACGTCTACGAACACCTAACATTAAAAAACATAATACTGTATGCAAAAACGCGTCAACGCTGTACGGATAAGGAATACAAATACGTGTGGATTAAAATGGGAACATTCTCGTGCGCAAAAGCGATTCAACGCGTGTGATAACAATTCGTCGAACCGAGGACATGAGCAAAATCGAATGACTAGAAAATATCGTTCATAACCGTAAATATTTTTTTTCTTAATAGACTGTTTAATTTAAATATGTACTAGTTGTTGTGTGTTTCCAAAATAATGTTTGTTTTCTACTCTTACTTTACTGAAAATCATCTATATTATAATATCCGAGATAGCATTTACAGTAATTACCTATTTGGCAAAAACTTAATCGTTTTTAGATGGTTCAAATCTATACTTTACTTTATGCATTACTTTGCTATGAAAGCCGCCGTACATATTTAACATACAAATTTAATAAAATTTTAAGAAACATAATTTATTACAAGTATATATAATTTTATTGCCACAAAAGTAAATAATTCCACCTTAAGTATTTACTATCAAAACTGTGGTGGCCTGCGTAGTAAACTTACGGACTTGAGACATAATATGTATAATATATATAATAATAATATATAATAAAATAAAAATAAAATATATATAATGATAAAAAGTATATAATAGCTAACGGAATATTTAGCATGGAAAATGATTTAATAGAAGAGATATTTATTAAAACTTTTAATTCGCCAAGCCTCATATTGTGCATCCCGTACATTCCACCTAAATCTCATGTAGCTGTTTATAAACAACATTTCGAGAAGTTGTAAACTTTATATTGTACGTAGCATAATGCGTCGTATTGTATTATTAGCGACTAGAATACTCCGGATATTCAGTGGGTGGCTATTCCTCCAGGTTCAAAACTCACACCTGTAGGATCAAGTTCTCTTCACCAATTAATGTCGAATATATGTCTTATTTACAACTTTTGCAATGCAATAATATTTTTAATGAAAATAATCGCCTCTTAGATCTCATGTTTTCAAACTCCGATAACTGTGTCTGCTCCAAACCACCGATAGAATTATCCCGTCCAGACTGTAATAACCATCCCCCTACTCTTTTCACTCTATCTCACTTTGAAATAGTTAAATCCATACCACATAAGCACAGTGTTCGATACAACTTTAATAAGCGCAACTATAGTGCCATTGACTATGACCTTTCACTAATAAATTGGTTATCTGAGTTTACTAACAAAGACGTCACTGAATGTGTCTCTAATTTTATAAAATAATATACGACATTATAAAAAAACATGTGCCAATATTTAAACCGGTAACACGCAACTATCCAAAATGGTTTTCGAGCGCCTTAAGAGCCACGCTTGCACGCAAGAAAACTGTTTGGAAATCTAACAGATTATCGTGAGTTTAAGTTGCTAAGGTCACGTGCGCAGAAACTCATGAAGATAAGCTATGACAGAAACATTAACTTAACTGAGCACAATATTCGCCATAATATAAAATATTTCTGGAAGTATGTCGCATTGCTAAAAACACAATCATCACGATTATCCCGCAAATACGACCCTCGTGACCCAATCTTCTGATGACGAAGAAATAATAGCAACAATGTTTAACGATTATTTTGGCTCAGTATTCGAACAGAGCACATCCAATATATCCGACATTGAACTTGCCCAACTGGAATACAATATTAACTCAGAACTCATCACAACCATGACAATTTCTAAATCACAAGTTAAGAAATCCGTCCGACCGTATAAGCCCTTCATTCTTAAAAAATACTATCAATGAATTATGTTTACCATTAACAATTATTTTTAATCGAAGTTTAGATGGCGTCTTTCCTTCCTGTTGGAAAATGGCTTATGTTATGTCGCTTTACAAAAGCGGAATAAGAGATAGCGTTGAGAGCTACAGGCCAATTTCTATCTTATCTTCTATTTTAAACATTTTCGAATCTTTAGCACACAAGTTCTTGTATGTAAAATTAAAGCCACACTTATCTGTCTAACAGCATGGTTTTATAAGGTCAAGGTCCACTGTAACTAACTTACGCGTTTTTTTAATTTGTGACTTCCAAAAAGCCTTCGATAAAGTTGACCATTTGCTACTCTTAAGAAAACTAGCGTTTAATGGTATTCCTGGTAATTTACTTCGCCTTTTTTAAATCGTACGTAGAAAATAGGTTTCAAGTTACAACCATAAAAGGATACCTTTCTGGCCCAAAAAGCGTCGGTTCAGGTGTGGTTCAAGGGTCGACGTTAGGGTCGTTGCATTATATCATATTTATAAATGATATAATTTTTTGCTTTTTACACTGTAAAATTCTTATGTTTGCCGACGACCTTAAAATTTATAAAATCGTCAAATCACCTAGTGATTGCAGTCTTATTCAAGAAGATCTTAATCGTTTCACCGCGTATTGTAGAACAAATAAAATTCAACTTGCATATCACAAGTGTAAACAATTAACAAATTCACAGCTACTTATAGCTTAGACGGCCATTTACTTCAAACGACGTCCAAAATTAAAGACCTCGGCGTAATATTTGACGATAAGCTAATATTCAAAGAACACATTAACAAAATATGTAATAATGCCTATGAAATACTCGGTTTTATCCTTCGTGTAGACAAAGATTTTAGGAAATTCGAAACCTACAAATTATTATATATTACATTAATTCGTTCACAAATAGAATATGTATCGGTGGTGTGGAATCCTTTTTATATAGTATATAATAAACAGATTGAACTAATCCAAAAGAAGGCATTAAAAGGCATTGCAGTTTACATGTACGAATAAACGCCCGTCCTACACTACTTTACTACACATCATCAGCCTTTGTTAGTCCACTGTTGGATATAGGCCTCCCCTAATACACCCCTATCCATTAGGGGGTTTGGACCGTATTCCACCACGCTGGTCCAATGCGGGTTGGTGGGTGGACCGACGTTTTTACATGCCCATCCGACGCATGGATCATCTTACTTTTCAGACAATTGGTTGATCGGCCCAAATTGCCCTAACCAACTAGGAAACAACAATGAAAATTTGTGGCATCCCCGCAGGATTCGAACCCACTTTTACTAACGGAGCATAAATCACTTTCATTAAAATCTAGAAGAATTTTAGCTGATCAACTCGTGCTTTACAACATATGCAACAACCACTACGATTGTTCTGACTTAACGAGTGAAATTCATTACCAGGTTCCTAGCAGAGCAATGCGTCGCCGTACTTGTAAATTGTTTTATGTACCAACCTCACGAACTAATTCTGGTCAAAGAGCTCCTATATATCGAATTTGCAACACGGACAACCAAATGTTTCTATTCAATGATATGTTTTAAAGTAATAAAAATAAATAGAGATGTAGTATTGCCAAAAGTTTTATTGGTATGCAATAGTCATTGTATATAACAATTCTGTAAGGTTAAAAACTGGAAAATTGTTATGCTTGTGTCTATTTTGTTTTTTTTAAGTTGTTTGTAATTATTATGTCTTTCTGTATTATATGTCATATTGACTTTTTTATTATATTTTTGTAAATTTTTATAAGAGCTCTTTTATCTTAACTTTGTGTCGCAGTGGCAAATGTTTAAGGCTGTAAACTTATTTAGTTTTAACTTCTTCAACAAAATTATGTTATTCAGTTTACTGCTGTTGTTTGTCCTAGAAATAAATAAATAAGTCTAATAAATCGCACTAAGGAATAGTGCGATATTTTTCATTTCCAAGTAGTTAAGATGACGTCGACACAATTGTCGTTGTCATCGTTCAGTAGGGGCCGCGCTAACTGATGAGCCCATGCATTAAGGTCTGTTAGTTCGCGGTACATTTTCTAACTGAGCCCCTCACTGATCGCTCAGAGTAGTCAAAGTAGTCTTTGAGTTCCCAGTCTTAGTATCGGTTTTGAACGCACCTGTAGATGATTTGATTTTCCGATTTTTTTTTGGTGACTGATGGTCACAGTTGGCCACGGCACCTCTACTGTACCACCGGGTTTGGAGGTAGCCATGCATTTAGTGTGTGCGAAGCCTGAACCTTATACTCTCTCATTTGTTTTTTGTGGCCATTTTGCGACATAAAATTAACAGAAAAATAACATCATGTTTTAGAATACAGTCAGCGCCATCTAGCGTCGTGTGCGGGCATCACCGCCATTCATAGTACAATGACTTAGTTTATTTAATTTGTGTAATGTCCGGCTAGACTAAAGTTAATCGTTCGACTAAGGTGTTCGTTCAAATAAACCAGAGTCCAAACCGAAAGTGTCACCAGATACTCCAGATCTTCGATTATTCTAGTTTTTAGAGTTTTCCTTTTATGTGGCTTTTAAAGTCTATCTACCTCTATATCAATTTTCAGCTTCAGAAGTTTAAGGGAAGTGCTAGTTCTATTTCGATGATCATGAGTGAATGAATGTCATAAATGCGAAACTTTGCTTTCGCTTAACTTCAGAACTATATGACCTACAGACTAGATATTAAAATATATTATTAAATTATAGAAGTTTAAAATATAAATATTAGATTTTAAAATAGCTTACTGGACGACAAAAATTTCTCCGTTCTGGTCTTATCCATAGGTTCTCAAATTAGGGCCTTAAATGGGCGACATGGTTCCATTAAAAGATGGTACAGCAATGTTTGCTTCGCGCTCGACTTAGCGGGGTCACTGCCGTGCCCCCTGATAATGGCATGACGTAAAATTATATATCAACCTACTACAAAATTTCTTAAAGGAGTGTGATTTCAGGGACACAACTTGCGTTAAGAGGTAGCAATATTACCTATCGCTGCAAATTCAACAAACAAGACAACAACAACAACAAAACTTCGCTTAAACAGTTCCCCTTGCCGTATTAACAACCTTCCTAAACTTAGAACAGTACACAACTGTTCTAAAAGCATGCCTCCCAAATTTAGGAAGTCTTCCTAAATAGCTTTTTTGTTTATGATGTTGTGTCCGATATTAGTCTACTGTCACTTAGTATTTTATTCATACGAAGGCAGACGAGCGATCAGGTCACCTGATGAAAAGTGGTCACCGACGCCTATGGACATTGGCAATACAAGGGGTATCGCCTACCGTCCGTAAGACATGGGATGTTACGGAATACAGTAGTGTTTTCACACTACCGCTTTGCGACAGAAATAGACACCGCGGTGGTATCACCCCAATCGGCCCCCAGTAAAGACCAAATAACAAGTTTTTAAGGCGCCACCAAAAAGTATAAGGAAAATAAAAATAATGCTGTAAATAATACAAATACGGTTTATTACAAAAGATGATTTACAAATGCATGATAGTCTTATACTAGAACTTTAAAGCGGCGAGAACTGTATTATGCTCTTGATGTCTTTGAGTAGCACTTCCACGAAGCCTTTCTGCACGGGCGGCTCGTTCTGAAAAGAATACAAAATATTTATTTTAAATGCTTGAAAATTATATCAACTGAAAACTAAGCATTATTATACAATTATTCATAAAGGACATAATTTCTAGACATATTTACACAATTTTTAAGAAAACTACAATATGATAAATGATTAAAGATTCGTATGATCAAAGATATATCAGAAAATTATTATTGAACATACTTACAGTTTTTAAGTTTCCGGATTCATCGGTGCCTTTATGCTTAGCTAAATTTTAAAGAACTACACTTATACTAAGTGACTAATACCTTAAAAGTTTCTAACAGCTCGTCTATGAAACGGTCATTGAAAAGGGCCACAAGCTCCTTGCGCAGTTCCGGCAACTCGTCACCGCCGGCGACACTAAGCGCGTTCGCCAAACTCAAACCTTAGAAAATTAATAACTTAAGTTTTAATTTGTATTCAGATAACTAGTGTCCCGTTGTTGATGGTGTTCACAATATTTTGTAAATGTATTAATTTAAAAATAATATAGTATATTAAGGTGATGGAACTGCCTCCGTAGCCTAGTGGTATGGGCGTGTGCTTTAGAAACCGGAGGTCGTGGGTTCGAATCCCGCGGGGATGCAACAAATTTTCATTGTTGTTTCCTAGTTGGTTAGGGCAATTTGGGCCGATCACCCAATTGTCTGAAAAGTAAGATGATCCATGCGTCGGATGGGCATGTAAAAGTCGTCCACCCACCAACCCGCATTGGACCAGCGTGGTGGGATACGGTCCAAACCCCCTAATGGATAGGGGTGTATTAGGGGAGGCCTATGTCCAGCAGTGGACTAAAACAGGCTGATGATGTGATGTGAGGTGATGGGATAACTTAACTAAATTCTTGTAAAGGAAATTTGGAATTTACGCACAAAGATATTAAGTTACAATAAATGCCTCATTTAAACGTCGGATGGTAACATCGGATAAACATCGCGCGGACATTGCATTTGGTGACAGGTGGCGGATCTAGGTCGGTACCACCGCAGTGCCTATTTCTGCCGCAAAGCAATAATGTGAAAACCGAGTTCCTGAAGAGTTCCGTAGCGGGCTTAATTACTGGTTCAACGAGACTTAACATCTTGCGACTCACGGTAAGCAGCGTGAAGAAAACAAAATAGACCTCCATCCACGGCCAGTGCGCCCCTCAGATGGATCCTGGCGTGCGCCCAGACGAGGTGCAGCGCGGCGGCGAGCGCGGCCGCGGCCTGCTGGCGCTGCAGCCGCCGCTGGCGCAGGCGCGCGCGCAGCAGGCTCACGGCCGCCGCGCGCACCTCCAGCGGGGACGCGCCGCCGCGCTCCTCGCCCACTAGTTTCTTCATGTCTGCCAATAGGAAAATGTTGAACGGATCTTGTGTTTGTGTTGATAGGTTTTTTTAGTCTGAACGGAGATATCAAAACATAGACTTAATTCTGATTCATACCGCCAAATAGATTTGTGAACACATTGCTATAATGTTTTAAAGTATACTATGGCTGGTTAATTACTCAGTGGTGAGACGTGATATTAGGACGAGATAGAGTAAAGTGAGAATCACAAAACGTTTATTTGGGTGACAAAATTGAAAAAAATATGTCCTTAATGTAAACCACCAAACAATGTAAGATGATAATTAATCAATTAATTTTCTCCCGAACCAAAGTACAGGTCATATTTTAATATCAGAATTTGAAGTACGTATGGACGCGTTAATGGCATCGCTAAGCCACTCGAGCATTAGATTAGACAGTCACCGTCGAGCGTCATGGCGGGCACGTTGTGCAGCTGGTGCGCCACGGTGGCCAGCAGCTTGTGGTGCGCGCGCAGCAGCTGCGCCAGCCGCTGCAGCAGCGCCCTCGCCGCGGCGCACGCCGAGCTGCCGGCGCCGTGCGACGTCACGCGCGCCTCGCCGCGCTCCAGCGTGTTCAGCGCGTACAGCAGCAGGTTGCACACGATCTGTCAGTTTTAAAGTTAGTTATATAAAGGATTAAGGTTTAAAATGCTCGTTAAAATCTTACCATCATTTATTGCCATTTTCTTCAATTATTATCGGGTCGGCTTCCAGATTCAACTAGATAAATGTTTTCACACAGAGATACTAGCCTCCACAACATAGAAATGGAATTTTTATCAATGCATTTACTAATATGTAGTGTAACTATTAATAGTAATAATGTAAATTCCATTTCTAATTTTTTCAAGGTTTCTCTTACTTAACAAGCAAAGTTCAGTGCCTAATCTACCGCCTATCAGTAGTGTACATACACCGTTATCAGTGTTGTTTCAGGGTAAACGCTGCTCTTGTCACGTGCCAAGCGTATCTGTAAGCCCCCGTCGGGTACCTTGCAGTAGAGCCTGCCCTCGTCGGGCGGCGGCTGCTGGAAGCGGCAGAGCAGCGCCAGCATGAGCCCCTGCACGCGCTGCAGGCTGGGCTCGCTGCGCTGCAGCGCCGTGTCGCGCCTCGCCGCGCCGAACACCTCGCCGTCCGACGCGCGCGCTATCACCGACGTCAGCGCTTCCAGCTCGATCAGGAGGCCTTCGGGGGAGCTCGGGTGGGCGGCCCTGCGACGATAATTACGATATCAGTACAGCATTTATCTATACTAATATTATAAAAAGTAAACATTTGTATTTTTGTATCATGAGTAAACTGTAAAACTATTGTGCTGATTTTAAAAATTATTTCTCCATCAGAAAGCTACATTCCACCTTGAGTAAGATAGACTACTTTTTACCCTAGAAAAATCAAATATCTGAAACTAGCACGGGCAAAACCGTGGACAACATGGTAGCAAATAATACAATTATAATAATAAGTCAACAATACCCTACTAATATATATACTATAATTTGATTTTACATTTGATAATCGTGATTCGGCAACCACAGGGCAGCCCTGCGGTGTGATGCCAACGGTCTTATAATAACGGTATATTGTCAAAACCTGTTTTTTGATATGTTTTTTATATTATTACCAGAACATCATTATACTCATGTCACTTACTTTAAGCTAACCAGACAAAAGATGTGTATCAATGCACATGAGTTATCACAGTACCAATGAGATTGAAACGAAGCGTTCACCTGAGCACCATGTCAACGCACTCCACGTGGCTGACGAGCAAGTGCGTGACGTGGATGACGCAGCTGTGGTTCTGCGTGCCCAGCGAGGTCAGCAGCGCGTCGCACAGCGCCAACGCCGGCACCAGGATTTGCCGGAATCTGACAAGAGATATGAATTCAATAAAATCTTATCCAACAAATCGAATACATGTTTTACAGTATATAATACTCTTTTCCAACAACAAACTACATAAAACATTACTAATCGCAATAATTGTTGCCATGTGCTACTACGTTGATATTAAATTCGTGTCTTATCATTATTAGTCCTAGAAAGGTCAGTGTAATAACATGCCTATGACAGCTTACACCATAAATATATAATCTATAATTCACCTCCTTATCATGTCACTCGCGACAATTAATATCAATAATAAAACATGCTCGTAACACATACAATTTGTAATAAACTGCAACCGACTGCAACATTATAACATCGGTCATTAGTCAATCGTTCCTGTATTAGTACCAAGCTACATAACAACATGTTACATACTTTACGACGTCGTTTAGTTGAGGTATAGATTTTTACGTTTTCAACTGTGGTAAAGATAATTTCGTCGAGTATAGATAATGTCGATACCGAGTAATAGTATAAGACCGGTGGTAGGTGGCTGTGTTCCGGTTTGAAGGGCACCGTAGTCAGCGTATTTACTGGGTAAACGAGACTTAACACCCTATGTCTCACGGTCGGCAGCGCGTTGGCGATACCATTGGTATTGCCAATGTCTATGAGTGCTCGTCTGCCTGCGTATGCCATAAAGAAGGACGCTACCTAGCGGCCACCGAGGGCACGAAGTCCGTGTCGCCGGGCGCAGCGGCCGCGCTGGGCGCGTGCACGTCGGGGTGGCCGGCCAGCACGGACAGCGAGGCCAGGCAGGCGAGCGCGCCCTGCGCCAGCACCGTCTCCGCGCCGCGCCGCGAGCCGCACAGCTTCATCAGCAGCGACATCTTCGACTCGTACACGTACAGCACCCGCAGGGACTTCGGGTTCGGCTCCAGGGCCTGACGGAATTGGAGAATCGATCAAATGACGTATGCGAATCTCACATCACATTCTACGAATTGAATCTGTGTAAAAAATAATATTTGTTTACAACATATGACGTCAATGTTACCATTCCAAATGGCATTGGTACGGTATTCCTTCTTTATAAACCGAAGTCGTCGGTTCGAATCCCGCAGGGAAACAACTTTGTATTATCGTTGCTTTCTGGTTGTGTAAAAAAATTTGGACCCATCACCCAATTGTCTCTAAAATTTTAGGCAAGTGCACTATTACTCACTTTATGGTCACAGTCTGATAAGGCGGATAACCGAATTTGATGCAGGACCATCTTTTCACATTACGTGTAAATCATCTTGTTTCAAAAGCAATTAAGTGATCAGGAGTTACTAGTTAACTAACTAGGAAACAACAATTTATAGCAATCCCGCATGATTCGAACACGACTTACGGTTTGAAATGTCCAACTCTATATGACTAAGCTTAAAGAATGTAGTTGTTCTTAAGAAATATAAAAATACCGACTTCCTTCAAGCCTTCGTCGTCCTGCAGCAGGCTATCGATCAGGGTCCTCAAGTATCCCTGTCCAGTAAGTGTGTCCATCCAGTCCGTCCCAGGGTTGATCTCTATCAGGGTGTCCAAACAGGAAAGCGCCACCATCCTACAAACGTCATGTCCAGCGCCAATGCAATCGCTGCACACGATAGAGCACAGCTTCTCTCCAAAGCCAGCGATCACATCAATAACCATAGCTTTCAACGCGGACTCTTCTTTACTAGGACGGGCCTTAGAACTGTCAAGTCGACTCACATAAGTTGAGTCTACTTCCTCTTCAGGTTCGGCTGGACTTGGTTTAAGATTGACAATGTTTAAAAAGTTTAGTAATGCCCCGTACAAGTTTACTCGCATCTTTTGAGTACTGCCCCCCGATACGAGGATCCAGCTTAGAATCTTGTGTAGAATAAATTTCAGAGTAAGCGATTTGGTCTGCATTATCTGGTTTGAAGGACCGAAGAAGCTCGCCTCGAATTCGCTCGAGTTCAGATTGGATTCGCGCTTTTGCAGTATATAGCAGTGGCGTAAGTTAACTAATAACAGTAAAACTGTGCCCGAAGCTAGATTTCCAAGCTGCGGTAGGACTTCTGCGGGGGGGATTTTGTTTAGTAGGTCTTGAAGAATGTTCAGAAGAAGGTTTTTCCTAGACTCCAGGTTCAACAGGTCCTGAGGTGCTACGCAGAATATGATTTCGGTGAGCTGCCGCCACGAGTCGTAGTAGTGGGTGAGCGTCGCTGCAAGGTTGCGCTGCTTGTTCACTTCTGTCACGTAGTCCAAAACCTAAGAACGCGAAATATGACAAGGTTATTACATGCAGGTTAGACACGTTGTCTAAACCTCGAATCTTACCTATTACCATTAAAAATATGTATAGAAATAAAAGTGAATTAATTACCTTCTGAATTTCTAATGCTACGAGACTTCGCTGCGGCGCTGTAGTGCGCAACGAGGCCAGTTCTCGCGCCAAAAGAGCGTGAAGCCTGTTCACGCTGATGCGTTTCCCTCCCAAACCTTCAAATAATACGAAATTAATTACTTATAAAACCAAAAAAGCAAGATTTTTAACGATTAACACTTATTTAATTACTGAAATTGGAAAAGCAAATATATGTAGTATTCTAAATAACGACGTCAAAATTACCTGAACACATAATACAAAACTAGTTCAAAACGTTGTGTTCTGTACTGAGCTATATAAGAAATGGTATGATTTTAAAGACAAAAAAATTACACGTAAAAAGATGTTAAACGTGCAAAATTTTTTTATTCGTTCGATATTTGTCTGCGGCTGGATTTATCACATTTTGGATTTGAAACATTTTTGTTTTAATTATGTTATGTTTCCAACTGCCTCTGTAACCTAGTGATATAAGCGTGTGCTTTAAAAACCGGACGTCGTGGGTTCAAATCATACGGGGACTCAACTAATTTTAATTGTTGTGTCCTAGCTGGTTAGGACTATTGGGCTGATGACCCAATTGTCTGATAAGTAAGATAATCGTTCCACCCACCAACCCGCATTGAACCAGCGTGATGGGATACGGACCTTAACCACCTAATGGATAGGGGTGTATTAAGAGAGGCCTACGTGCAGCAGTAATAATGATGATGACATGTTTCCAAATAGAAGACTTGTTGAGCTCAGTTGGAGATAATTTGTATACCGGTGGGCAGGTCGCAGTCGGCGATGGCTGCGCGCAGCTGGTGCGTGTGGAAGAGCTCCCAGCGCGGCTCCGGGGGCGCGCCCACGCTCACCGGCAGCCCCTCCAGCGCGCGCCGCACCACGCACCACTCCCACTCCTTCAAACGAACAAAAAAACTATTTCATTTACTATAAAAGTGAGGTACGGTTTAAAGCTGTATGATGGTGATTTATTTTAAATCTGCGAGTTGTAGGAACACATAGATGAACATTTTATTTGGTAATTAACAATGGACAATATGGTCACATATATGCATTTACTTAACTTATAAGATGTACGCGGCACCGACATAGTAGCACAAAGCCGCATGCGCTAATCATGAGCAGTTTGGTAACGTAACCTAAACGATTTTACTTTTTCAAAAGATGTCGAATGCGACTAAAGAAGTTTTCACTTAAAATTATAAGACCAATAAATACGTGAAACTTACAAAATATCTAAACAAATATTGATACCGTATTCTATTAGTTCGTAAGTTTTCAGCACTCTCATTGGTTGCCGGTAAGATTGCTTAGATAGAGTTACACCAATAAGAATACGTTTGATGTTCGGCATCACTAGTGTAGCGCAGAAAGCATGGGTTTTTAGTAAAAAATATTTGTAAAAAGATTTATTTAATAATAATTAAATATTTTTTAGGACGTATACACAACATCATCTAGCCCAAAACTAAGCACAGCTTGTTCTATGGAAACCAGATGACCGAGGAATGCATACTTATTTTACATATTATATATATATAAACACCCAGACACGAGAAAAACACTCGGTTAATCACACAATATTTTTCCTCATGCAGGAATCGAACCCACGTAACCACTACGTCAAGGTTCGTTCTTAAGCATTCCACGTGGTTAAAGCACGCAAGGACCTGCGAGGGGTGGTGCGCGGTCTCGGTGAGCGCGTGCAGCAGCGCGGCGAGCGCGGCGTGCTGGCGCGTGCCGCCCGCCGCGCCCGCCTCGCACGCGCACGCGCGCAGCACCCACGAGCGCCCCGACAGGCTGCTCGCCGACGCCGTCTGGAAGCATTATTGCACCATATATATATAAGAGATTCCCACCATTATATTGTCCGATCACGACATCTCTGCAACCATAAGGCGTATGCGACTTGAAATTTATTTTAAGTATACCTCCAAGTTAACAGTGGCCTTGACGTGTCTCGCCAAGAAGTAATCTCTGGAGCGGAGCAGTCTCAGGGCAGGCGGGGAGGTGGCCGGTCGCGCACACAGCCAGTACACCAGTCTATAGCAACTCTCGACCAACGGACTCGCTTCCCTATACACAATAAGAAGCCAAATGGAATTCGTCATTAATAAATAAAACCCAAAGTCGATTACTACGAGTACCGATGATTATATCAAACATCATGTGATAGTCTACGGCTGGACATAGGCGTCCCCTATTATACCCCTATCCATTAGGGGGATTTTTGGCCCGTATGCCATCAATAATCTTCCTCCACACGATGATTAATAAAGTGAGACCATATTTCGGCGCCAAAAGAATAATAAATTACACTTGTTCACGTCAATCTCTTCTTTTGTTAGAGTATATACCCGAATTTTTAAAGAATAATATGATCATCAAGATAACTAGACGCAAAACTGCTTATATTCGTAAACAGATGTTTTTTTTACACAAATATGTTATTGCTTTCGATTTAAGTATATTCAGTTATCCCATTTTTTATTTGAAAATTTAAACATGAGCAGTATCAATCGTTTAATTAGATTAAACACCATTTACTGTTATTTCTTGTATAAATAACAGGAACATTCGCGATGAATACATACAATTTCCGATTGTCATTGTTATTTAACGTTCAGTACAATATGCAAAAGTTCGTCGAGTACGCAAACTACAAATGACTATAAATAAATATTAATGAGCTTTGACATAGAAATTAAAAGTGATCAGCAAAAGAAAAATATTATTATACCTTTCTCCTGCGTGGGGAGCGACATGCTGGTCCAAGATATCGAGTATGGAGTGGAGACAAGTCCTCGGAGAACCGCCCACGCCCGCCTCGTGCAACGCGCTGCGACTCACCTGATATATTAACATATTGAATAAGAAACCATTTATATTGCTACTAACGAATAATACATGCAAAATTTAATATTACTTTTTAGCTACATTATAATAAGCCGCCATAATCTATAATAATGACCATTGATAACATAGGTTGCCCTTTTATCTCTACAACTTTTATATTTATCGTATTTCTATGCTTGCTTGTAAAAAATATCTAGTAATTGGTTGTGCAATAATATTTTCATATGGATTCATATATAAACATAGTTGGTTTTGAATAAACCATGTGGTGTCGGCAATTCATAATACTATTCATGATATCTTGTAGTTTCGTAAAATGTTAAAAGCTACTAATTGAACTATAATAAATTATAACAATAAGTCCCTTTCTTCGTGATTTTTTAACATAAATATATAACTATCATATATGGCAAGCAGATAAATATTCAGGTAATAATCTCATAGGTAATTAAAATAGTACATCATCGTGAAGTTGGTATCCGAGCAGGAAGTGCGCAAAGTTGGGCGCAGCGGCCGGCAGCAGCTGCAGCAGGAGCATCACCAGCCCCTCCTTGGCCGTGCGCGCCTCCTCCCCGCCGCCCCACTCTTCCGCCTCCAAACACTCGACGAACTCGTGTCTAGTGATTAAAGGAATAAACAAATTAATTTTTATCTTGGATCAACATCGAGAGCAGAAAAGAATATGCTAAATGTAATTCTACATTCGAGAGTAAAACAAAACTTTTGCTCTTTTAATTTAACATTATTTCTACACGATCTATGTGTGCTATCATTCAATACGGAAGATTTACTCTGTTGCAACGTACAGACAGATATAAGTAGAATTTTGCTGCACTTATTGTAATTATCTAGGTCTATACACATGTGTTCATTTCGACGGCAACCACACCTACCATGAGAACCTTCCTATTTTTTTCTTATAATACCTTACTAATCCATCTTAACTGCCTCCGTAGCCTAGTGGCAAGGCCGTGTAGTTTAGAAACCGGAGGTTGTGGGTTCGAATCCTGCGGGGTCTCAACAAATTTTCATTGTTGTTTCCAAGTTGGTTAGAGCAATTTGGGTTCATCACCCAATTGTCTGAAAAGTAAGATGATCCATGCGTGGATGCGCATGGGCATGTAAAAAGTCGGTCTACCCACCAACCCGTATTGGACCAGCGTGATGGGATACCTATGTCCAGCAGTGGAGTATCACAGGCCTAGTTTCCGTGCAAGGGCGGCCACCGACCTGATCTCCGCAGCGAGCGCGTGCCTGTGCGCCAGCGAGGCGAGCAGGTGCCTCGCGGCGCGCGGCGACTGCAGGGCGCGGCGCAGCAGCGAGATGGCACGCGATGACGTCACGCCGCCCCGGCCCACCGCGCGGCAGCACGACACCAGCCGGTCGCACTTGTCCGGACCCTCGGGCGCTGTGAAAAGATAATATTGCTACTTTAGATGTATTCTGAAATGATGAGGCTTGAGCAACCCGCATTGGATCAGCGTGCGTTAGGGCGTGTATTAGGGGATGCCTATATCCAGCAGTGGACTAACACAGGCTGATGATGATAATGAATGAAACTCCTGAAAGAAGCGTAATTATTAAATAAAATTGAATAAAGCGGCCTGGTCACGTGACAGACTGCATGTCCCGTGACCACGACCGCTGGAAAGTGTTCTCAACGTCGGTAATGAAAATCAAATTAAATATGTTTATAAACGCGATAAAATCCGTCAAAGGTCCTTGTAACATGTAATATATCAAATATGCGTAATGTTCGCGTATATAAAAGAACTAAGTTAATATGTACGCTTTATAAATTTCTAGTTACCATAGACCAAAGATATTTACCCAACAGCAGCTTAGAGAGGCCGACCACCAGCACGGGCCTGCCCGCCTCCGCCGCGGCCGTGCCCAAAGCCCGTTCCAGCGTTAATGCCCGTTCCAGTATGCGGAGGACGCACACCAGCGTCTCCTCCACGAACTCCTGGGCGGAACATCAATTTGGGTTAATTGATTCCAACTTTATTACTAAGAAAATATGTGTAAACAAATCATCCTATAACCATCATCATCATCATCATCATTTATCCGCAACCATCATTAACGAGTCATCATCATCATCCTAAAACCGCGTTCTTAGTCAAAATTATCTGATTTAATTTATATATGCGCTCAATACTTATGTTAATGAATAACAAGAGAAGTTATATTTTCAAACTGTATACTCTAAATGGTTCTAATAGTGTAAATATATACTGTTATCGAAGGATTTACATGAATGAGATCTTTAGAGATACTTTAATATTAAAAAAATCTAAATATACACTGTTTATACCCAATAATAATACATGTTTAAGACAATAAATAGTTATTTACAATATGCCCCCTTATCTCACTACATATTACCCATTCTTCACTTCTATTAGAAGTCAATGTCAACAACTGAGCTTACCTTCCCAGGACCCGGCTGCTGATCCAGGAGGGCGTTAGCCTGGTCCAGGCACGTGAGCACCAGCCTCAGGAGTTCGGAGTCGGAGTGCAGCTGCAGCAGCAGCGTGAACCCTGGAGGGGGGTTGCTCTCGGGCTCCCTGCCGGGAGTGGGGAAGTCCGCGCCGGAGGGCTCGTACTGTTCCAGCCAATGGGCGAATAGTCGGAAGCATTGCGCTATCACCTGAAAACATTATTGATTTTTTACGCTTTTGTAAGTAACAACGAGGTCGCTTTTTATCCAACTAGATTGATTCCATAATATAGATTAAATTAGCACAATTTGCAGTCGAATTCCCTGACCGAAAACAGATAACTGCATTTTATAGATGGTTTAAATATCTGCAAATTTGTAGATACCCTTCGTATCGTAAGATGTTTCTTGACAACCAAACGGTCAAACGGTTTATATGCTCATTGTATGCGCATTAATAGGGTGACCTGTTTGCTTTAATCAAAAACTCAAAGTTATTTCTTATCTGATATGATTTTTAGAGTACGTGCAATCAATAACTTTAAATTCTTCAAGTAACAACAAAAAGAAGGCAATGATGTCAAAGTAATTACGATTTTTTTATTGCCTACGCAGGCAGTCGAGCCGTCGGGCCACTTGACGGGAAATGGTCACCGACGCCTATAGAGATCGGCAATACTAGTGGTATCACCAACGTGCTGCCTACCGTGAGACATAGGGCTCGTTTACCTAGTAAATACGCTGGCTACGGTGCCCTGCAAACCGGTAGTGTTTTCATACTACTGCTTTGCGGTGGAAATAGGAACTGCGGTGGTACCCACCCAGACGGTTCCCTGTAAAAAGGGGACCTACCACCGGTAACAAGTATAGATATATTGCGAACAGATTTTTCTTTGTAATTTTTCGAAAAAGTTAGTATTTATCATGCCCACTCAAATAGCTTCGGTACCTTTACTCTCTCTAAATTATACAATGACATCATTTATATTGACATTTGACACAATAAAGTTTCATATTAATGGATATGAAAATTACACTCAATTGATCTGATCATTCACTGACAGTTCGGGTCTCATGATATATACATGTATTATAGCAACCTGCCATTTCTCCTGTGGCACGGCGTATCTGCGGTGCGGGGCGGGCAGGGCCAGGCGCTGCAGCACGTGCTGCACGTAGGGCTCCAGGCCGGGCGGCCGCGCGCCGGCGCCCAGCGCCCGCGGCAGCGGCGCCGCCTCGCACAGGCGCTCCAGCAGCTCCAGGAAGGCTCGCGAGAGCGGGTATTCCTCCATGCGACACTCCACCTTAGGTGATGACAGTTAAAATTAGTTTTGGATCATTTATTTAGGCATTTACATTCAGCATTGTATTGTAGAAAACGACATTAAATAATTCAACATGACAGATAAAATGGTAATAAGCCTGTTGGTATATTACATGGCATCATACATCACCTATGAATATGTAATGAAATATACAATACTAATTCGAGTACAAGTACGGGTAGCGAAGACTAAACAGGAACCGACTTGAATTGCGCACACTCATAAGATCTCTATAATATCTAGTAAATAGACTGAATAGGCGAATGCCACCTCCTGCAGCTCGGCGTTGAGCGCGCGCCTGTCGCCCGCGGCGGACACGAGGTGCGCGGCCTCGAGCGCGGCCCACACGCGGCCCGCGGTCGCCGCGCGCCCTCCCAGCGCGCCCAGCGTGAGGCACAGCTGCGCCTTCAGCGCGATGGGCACGTGGCAGCAGATCAGCCCTGCGGAACGAACCGACCATTACTTAGATATGTGAGACAAAGAACAAGTACAACTGATACAGATAATTGAACGCAACGTAACTTAGGTGCAATTTAAAACTTTGGAAAAAAATGGGAAAATACGTATGCCGTTGTCAGTCATTGCAGTGGTGATTGACAATTTATCATTAAGGATAGTCGACTGTGACGCCACCTTGCTGTAGTTTACATTCATTAAATTAATTGTAATTTTTGAAATTATACATCTTTAAGCGCGTTATAAAAATTGATGACAATATTATTTTACAATGCACGCGCACCGTGACTAAAAATTAACAGAATGAAGTTGCCTCTAATGAAAGAAAAAGAATGCGTTACATAAGTACACGCATTCTTATTTTTTTTTATTATTTTGCCATTTCTTCTGGTAAGGTAAGCAGGCCCGCACAAAATATAATCGACCGACTTTTGAAATCGTTGTGTTTTAAAACTCTATCAAATCCAGCAGTGGACTAACAAAGGTTGATGAGTGTGATGGAATGGCAGAAAAGAAAACCTTGTTTCACCAAGACAACGCGCCGTCTTCATCCTTGGGTTGCCATGGCAAAAACCACGAGTTACGGTTTCAACTGCTTGACCATCCGCCCATCCCAAAGATCTGGCCCCAAGCGCCTTTTTGGTTCCCCTCCAAAAACTTTGGCGCTCGAAGGACAAATATTTTCGTCAAATGATTATTTCACCTTTTGAACAGTTTTTTTGAGAAAAAGCCAAGTAATTATTTGACGGGTTTTGGGAGATGGGAGCATCGCTGGTGGGAAGGGTAGAGTTACAAAAGAGACTATGGTGAAAAAAAGAATAAAAAAGGGTGGAAAAAATTTTTTACCATTTTAAAGGGTTTAAAAATTTTCAGACCACCCTCTTATAGAATCTTTATCGGTGTAAACGTAAAATAATAACAATCGAGCAAAAAAATTGATATAGAGATATTGATAGAAAAGATAACTAAATAGGTAAAAAATATATTTTATTTACTTCTGTATCTGTACAGTTAGTCACAAGGACGTGGGGAGGCGTCAAAAATCATGAAATTCGTATGACGTAATTCATGGATGGCCTCTTAGGACTCTTTCCATCATCCATGCCTGCTTACGAAGCAGGCATAACGTCCGGATATTCACAGGAAAAGTGGTTTGGCTAACTGATTTTTTAGCAGATGAATAGTTTTGGGGTCAAATCAGATATGGAACTTATATAAAGTCTTTTGAGAACCCATGACGGAAAAAAATTTGCAAGTTCATAAACCCACGCAGACCAATTAAAAGGCTAATTTTGACGCCAAGAAATTGTTTTTTTTTTTGGGACAAACCCAAGGCTTTTTTGGCTAAAGTGTAGTGCTATCGCTATAAAGAAGAATAGTCATTACAAATTTGGATATTTTCAGGATTTGAAAAAGGGGCCTACGGCAGACCGCTCTCCGGACCACGACCCGGAAAGTTTCCTCAACGTCGGTAAGGAAAAATAAAATTAAATATGTTTATAAACGCGATAAAATCCTCAAAGGTCCTGAAATGTAATATATCAAATATGGTAAAATTTGCATATAAAAGAAAACCAAAATTAATCTGTACCATAAACTTTAGTTATCATAGACCAAAAGATATTTACCCAACAGCAGCTTAGAGAGGGCCGACCACCAGCACGGGGCCTGCCTCCCGGGCCGTGCCCCAAAGCCCTTTAGGGCTAATGCCTGTTTAGTTGGTGGAGGACGCACACCAGGTCTCCCTCCACGAACCCTCAAGGAAACATCAATTTGGGTTTAATTTTACCATTTAATTTATATATGCGCTCAATACTTTGTTAATAAAAACAACAAAGTTATATTTTAAACTGAATTTAAATTTTTTAATAGGGTAAAATACAATACTAATATTTTTATAGCAGCTATCTTAAAACAGCTGTTATCAAAAGGATTTACATGAATGAGATCTTTAGAATGCTTTAATATTAAAAAATCTAAATATACAAGTTTATTTAATAATAATACATGTTTTAAAACAACAAATAGTTATTTACAACAATGTCCTCTTTTCCAACCTACAAACCCATTCCTTTTCACTTATTGAAGTCAATGCCAACAACTGAGCCTTCCTTCCCAATGTTGATCCAGGAGGGGCGTTAGCTCGGTCCAGGCACGTGGAGCACCAGCCCTTAGGCCGGAGTCGGGAGTGCAGCGCGCGGCAGCGTGAACCCTGGAGGGGGGTTGCCCGGCCCCCTGCCGGGAGTGGGGAAGTCCGGTGGAGGGCCGACTGCCCGCCAATGGGGAAAGCCGGAAGCATTGCGCCATCACCCGGAAAACATTATTGGATTTTTTTGCTTTGTGGGCAACAAACGAGGTCGCTTTTATCCAAGAGATTGATTATTAATATAGATTATATTAGCACAATCTGGCAGGTCGGAATTCCTGACTTAAAACAGATAACCGGTTTTATAAAGGTTTAAATATTCGTAAATGGCAAATTTGTAGAAACCCTTCATCGGTAAGGATGTTTTTAAACCAAACGGTCAAACGATTTATATGCTAATTGGTACAATTAATAGGGTGACCTTTGTTTATTCAAAAACTCAATGTTATTTTATCTGGATATGATTTTTAGAGTCTGGCCATCAGTAACTTTTAATTTTCAAGAAACAAAAAAAGAAGGCAAATTGAAGTATTCCATTTTTTTTTTATTGCCTTCGCAGGCAGTCGAGCAGTCGGGCCGTCTGATGGGAAAATTACCACGCCCATAGAGATCGTGACATAGGGGTGCCAAGTCCGTTTACCCAAAAGCTGGCTACGGGCCCCTTAAAACCGGTAGGGTTTTCATACTACTGCTTTATGGAGAAATAGGGAACTGCGGTGGTCCACCCGACGGTTTTCGTAAAAGAGGATCTACCACTGGAAAAAGTATAGATATATTATGAAACAGATTTTTCTTGTAATTTTTTTCGAAAAAGTTAGGATTTATCAATGCCCAGTCAAAAAAGCTTTCGGAATTTTTTCTTTCTAAATTATAAATGACATTCCATTAATTTCGGGACATTTGACACCAAAACAAAAAGTTTCCCAAAGGATATGAAAGGCCAATCAATTGATCTTTGATCATTCACTGACAGTTCGGGTCTCAAGGAATACATGTATCATAGCAACCTGCCATTTTCCGTGGCACGGCGGGCGGCGGTGGGGGCGGCAGGGCCAGGCGCCGCAGCACGTGTTGCACGTAGGGCCCAGGCCGGGCGGGCGCGCGCCGGGCCCAGCGCCCGCGGGCAGCGGGCGCCGTTCCGCACAGCCGCTCCAGCAGCTCCAGGAAAGTCGCGAGAGGGGTATTCTTCCATGGACACTTTGGACCTTAGGGTGACAAAAATTAGATTTGGAACATTTATTTAGGCATTTTAATTCAGCATTTATTGGTAGAAAAAGAATTAAAAATATCATTATTAGTAAATAGACTATTGCGAATGCAACCTCCCGCAGCTCGGCGCTTGAGCGCGCGCCCGTCGCCCGCGGCGGAAAGAGGGCGGCCCGAGCGCGGCCCACACGCGGGCCCGCGGTCCGCCGCGCGCCCTCCCAGGCGCCCAGCGTGAGGCCAGCCAGCCTTCAAAGGGATGGGGCACGTGGGCAAAGAGACGCCTTGGGAGCAAAACCGGACTAATTACATATTGTGAGACAAAAGAAACAAGCACAACTGATAGAGATAATTGAAAGCAACGCAACTTAGGTAACTTAAAACATTGGAAAAAAAATGGGAAAAATATTAGAAACCGACCGAAACTGTTTTTCCGGCCGGAAAACCGAAACTGAAACCGAAAGTTCGGGGGTTTTAGTTTCCCGGGAAACCGAAACCGAAACCAAACCACGTGATCAATTAAAATTTTGAAATACTAAAATATGGAGCTTTTATGCCTATTATTTTGCTTTATTTTAGTCATGGTATAGACACAGTATATTAAACATTGTTTTTTATTTAATATAAAAATTGTTTTTTTTTTTCAAATAAATTTCTTATAGCAATATGAGTTATTAATAAATAAATTATTAGTTGTGACTGTTGCATTAAAGACTAAGTATTGGTATTTTGAAATGTTACTAATTAAAACTTTGGTATGTATTTGTAGTTCCGAGGGGGGATCAAAAAGTAAAAATGAGATAGAATATAATGACTATGACAGCTTAATTATTTATTTTTCTACATAATCTCCGAGTCCACCTACACACCAAGTCCAGCGTTCCAAGTTTCCAATGCTTCATTTCCTTTAAAAAAATGATTGTCTTGGCAAAAAGGTCACCACGGCATCGTTTACTTGTTATATATAGTTTTAACACATGTTTCCTCTTAAGTATTGTATCAATTTGGAGAGAGGATGAAAAATAGCTAGGCGCTAGATCTGGTGAATAGAGGGATGCTCAACCAATTGTACGCTAGCATGCTGAACGGTGGCCATCGCTAATGCCAACCTATGCGCCGGTACATTGTCAAGATGAATCAGCTCGTCCGTTCAAAGTTTGCCTCTTTTTTATCATTGACGGCATTTCTCAGCCTCGGTTATTAAAGCTGCATAATCTGTAATGATGGTTCCATGCTCCAGGTAATCAAACAACAATATCACTTCTGAGTCCCAAAATATTGAGGCCATACCCCGGCCAGGCCATAGAATCTTCTTAAAACTTGTCCAACGATATCTTCGAAGTCGATTTTGTTTCTGATTCTCGGCACCAATCTTGCGGGGACTTTTCTCATATTCAAAATTTGTGTCAATATGCGTTGAGTACCTCAACATGAAATGCTCGTTTCTTGGATTAGGTATCAGATGGTAATTCTTTAATCGCTAAAAACAGTTTTTTCGAATGTGGCAGCATATTCTTATTGTTTCTTGTTAATTACGGTTTCGATGGACGTCTGCAACCATGTTCGTCTTCCGTGTACGTTCTCCCTACTCGAAATTAAGAAGCCCACTTTGCGACAATTGATTATGACAGACCAGTCTCTTCTCATGTTGCCTTTGAGTCCGTAAACTCTTTGCGTTGTTAACTTTTATAACAGTGGTTTTTAATGACAAGGTCGCACTTGGGTTTTCGCTTTTTTCGAGAACATTTCGCCACACATAGCAAACAAATAACTACATTTAGAAAAAAAGTAAAGAGACCTGAAGATTTTTTTATTAACACAACAAATATGTAAGCTACACTTTCCAGTATTATTTGTATTTATTTTTTGGTTACCAAAGAGTAATATTTTGTTCTCACTACTATTTGTTCCCTCCTCGTCTTTCTAGAACAATCATCTATTTATTTTGTCAAACTTGGAATGTTTGTCTGAACTAAAATCGACTAATCTGAGCTAGATTGTAGCAATGATACATTTAACTTTCGCTACTATTTTGAAATTGAAAACACTTCTGAAACCAGTTTCGGTTTCGGCAAAGTTTCGGCCAAATATGGCCGAAACCGAAACTGACGGCCGAAACTTGATTTTTGGCCGAAACTCGGCTGAAACCGAAATCGAAACCGAAAGTTCGGTCAGACACTAGAAAATACGTATGGCGTTGTCAGTCATTGTAGTAGTGATTGACAATTTGTCATTAAGGATGATCGACTGTGACGCCACCTTGCTGTAGGTTACATTCATTAAATTAATTTTTATTTTTGAAATTATACTTCTTTAAGCGCGTTATAAAAATGATGACAATGTAATTTTACAATGACGCGCACCGTGACTAAAAATTAACAGAATGAAGTTGCCTCAAAATTAACAGAAAAAAAATAATGTACATAAGTACACGCATTCTTATTTTTTTATTATTTTGCCATTTCTTCTGGTAAGGTAAGCCTGGTAAGGCCCGCACAAAATATAATCGGCCGACTTTTGAAATCATCGTGTTTTAACACTCTATCAAAACCGCCCTAATATGATGTAACATAGCGCTTAAGGTTAGTTGAAAAAATAACTTGCTAACACCAGTAATTACAAAAGCTGCACAGGGTTTAATTGTAATACAATAATGTCTTCAAACTTACTTACGCGATCTTTATTAAATAGGGACCTTTACAATTTATTTTATTTACCCTTACAAATCTGAAAAATCCATATAATATAATTATTTCTTTTATTTACGCGATTATAATACATATCAAATCCACAAATTTACGGATTTTTCGCGTTACTTAAATATATTTATTTAAGTAATTTTTAAATATACTTTTTTGTCAAACCAACATTAAAAAATTAAGAAATCGAAAGATTTTTAAATAAAAACTGACGGTTATTCGAAAACATAGAGATACAGACATATACCAACTTAGTCTGCCCGTAATCATGGATGCTGAAAAGAATCCGAAACGTCGGGTATAAATATATTTAAGTAACGCGAAAAATCCGTAAATTTGTGGATTTGATAAATCCATATAATACTTATATTTAGAACAATTTTTACTTTAAAAAAATACGTCCATAATCGACAAATTCGATATAAGTTACCAAACATGCAGTTAATCGCGTCCCATTGAAGATTCTCGCAGATGGCCGAGCAGGCCGCTTCGTCGACCTTCGCCACCGCCGCTATCAACTTCAAGGCGGCTATCATCGCCTCAACCTAAGAACAATCCGTTCGACATTAGCGTAAATAGAAACTTTTTAACCGTGTTTGAAAGCTTTAAATGTCACATATAAAGACACAATAAAGTAGACATGGGTCGTTACATCACTTTCAAGATACGAAACGAAACTAGTTACATGGACGGCGTCGCTTGTTTTAAAACTAGTAATTTTTAATACAAGCTACTTTCATCCAGCCTCTGTGCATACATAAATTTTACAACTGTACGGTTACTAACTTTTCCCAACTATTCTGTTACATACGTTTCACGCCTTCAATGAAGTCAGACAAACGTTAATAAAATCAAAAAGAGTACTGCAGTTATACTAAAGATTACTTTTAGCTTTGTTTTTTTAAAGACATTTTTAAAATTGTTTTTATTTATTAATATACTGTTATTATGGTGAGAAATTAACTCCATTACCTCTTCGTGCCTAACAAGCAGCTTGCCGGGTCTCGCGGCCGGCGTCACTATGGCAGAGGCGCCCAGCGAGGAAGAGTGCAAGTGGTCGGAGAACGGTGCTGGGTCGGCACGGAGGTTCCTAATGAGCAGATTGTGAGTAGTAATTAAAAAATTAATGCGATTTGATTTGAACTCGTTTCGCTTCACTGTACTGGTGCCGAAGAAAAAAATTAAGTTGCAGTTACTAAATAATGTAGCCAATAGTTACGAAGTGGCGTATTACATCTTTTTTATCGATGCATATCAATAAATACAAAATAATAAATAATTGCAACGCCATACGTACAGCGCCACGTAGTTGCCATTTACGGCAATGCCTTCTTCTCATTGGATCAGATATAAGCTCTTGTATAATAAATTCATGCATACAAAGGGTAATCGATTTGCGCTGAAACGTCATTGATTAAACATCACACAGCGATTCAAAATGGCGGCAGTTCATTAATTACAAAATTTTAGGTTAAAACATTACGGTTCGACATTTTATTTAGTTTACATCAATTTCATATCTTATCTAGCAATTAATATTAGTTAGTACCTATATCTGTAACTGCCTCCGTAGCCTAGCGGTATGGGCGTGTCCTTTAGAATCCGGAGGTTGTGAGTTCGAATCATGCGGAGACTCAACAAATTTTCATCGTTGTTTCCTAGTAGGTTAGGACAATTTGGGTCGTTCACCCGATTGTCTGAAAAGTACAATAATCCATGCGCGGTGCGATGCGCTCCAAAAAACCCCTATGGGCTCGCATGATCGCCAGTACCTGTGATACAGTTGCAGCGCGGTGAGCAGATGGTGCGCCGAGAGGGCGTCGCGGCGCGCGAGCAGCGCCCACGCGTGCTTGGGCACGGCCAAGGCGGCCAGCGCGCGCAGGTAGCCGCCGAGCAGCGCGGCGCACACCACCTCGCCCGAGAGCCGCACGAACTTGTACAAGGTCGCTTCCCGGCCACCGGCTCTGAACGAATATGAGAGATTGACTTGCTAATAACTTTAAAACGTTATAAATGTGAGAATTAATTTAGTGGTGTTGTGAACTTTTCGGTGGTGGAAAATCTAACGGGTTCCGGTAACCGACATGTTCATGACTTACACAAGAAGAAGTCGTTAACGGTTGATGGACGTAGCTGACTTGTTGTAGCACTTTAGTGTTATATGCTGTATGTTGTGAGCGAAATTAAATAGATTTAGTTTGTCAAAATTGTGTAATAAATTAATAAAAACACAAACATAGACACAATGAATATTTGGTGAGTCATTAAATATGACAAACAACAAACAACAAAATAAGAAAGTGGCATCAACCTGACGGCGGCGGGCGGTGCGTCGCAGGCCCGCCAGTAGTCGTCCCTGAGCGAGAGCGGGTCCCTCCTGTAGAGGCGCTCCACGCAGAGCAACAGCGCGCCGAGGCGGGTGCGCCCCGCGCCCGCGCCCGCTCCGCCCGGCGCCACGAGCCCCTCCGCCGCGTACGCCGCCGCCGCGCGCGCCGCCTCGTCCGCTCTGAAAATTGTTACGATGCAATCTATATCTATACTATATATATATATATAAAATCAATTGCTGTTCATTAGTCTCGCTAAACCTCTAGAACGGCTGAACCGATTTGGCTAATGTTGGTCTTGAATTATTTGTAGAAGTCCAGGGAAGATTCATAAGGTCAATAAACCTATGAATACCTTTGATGTATACCATGTCATTCGGAAATTAAGGACAGTTAAAAATTTAAAACTAATAAGAATTTGTATGTCTTTCTGAGTTCTTATTTGTTATCAGAAGATATATTTTTTTTTAATTAAGTATCAGATTATTTTTAGTTAATTTTATTGATAAACGTTAAGTTTTGTCAAATAAATAAATTTCTGAATGCAACCATGTTATTTGACAATTAACTAATATGTCGATCCATTCTTGATGCAGTACGAAGTCTATCGGGACAGCTAGTATACAATAAAAATAAATTATCTCTCTATGGTTTTTTAAGGCCATGAAACGAGCAAGATATGAAATTGCTGATGAATGCTGCGAAAAGCAGCGTCGGACGCCACAAATCCATCACCGCCCTGAAACATAATACGTTTACCCAGTAATTAGACTGGCTACGGTAAATTTCAAACCTGAAAACAGCAGAGTATAAGAACTAATAATTTGCGGCAGGAATAGGCACCGCGGTAGTACTAGCCCAGATAATCTCTCATAAAAAAGAGACCTACCTTAGGTCTTTTTATTACTAGTTACCCTAGTTGAGGAAGTACCAACCGGGCACGTGTTTTGGCCGCGAGGAATGGTGCGTGTTGTGTACACTACTCTGTTACAGTTTAACTAAGCCAGAATTACTAAATAATAAGGTATTAAGTGACCTTAAGGCTGCAAGCGGAATTGTCGCGTCTTATGTTGTAATTTGTATGGGTAAGGTGTTACCGTTATCATCAGGTTAAGTCCTCCTCGATTTATCGCTATGTTTAATTGAAAAAAAAAACAGCAGATATTGTTATCATATCTGAATTGACGCTAAAACTTGGGACGCTAAAATAACAATAAACTAATTACTTATATGATTTTTCAGATTTGCAATTCTAGTTTATAATTAATTTACAGCTTTAAATTACGGTTTCACCGAAGAGTTGAGAATGTTTTTAACGTACTTCACTCTCATCTCCATCAACTTGGAATGCATGAGGACGATGAAGTCCGTGATGAGGAGTGCACCCTCCGCTGGTAATACTCCTCAGTTGAGACCTGCTCGTTTGACAGAATGGCGTCGTGCAAGTATTCGAACACCTAAAAAAAATATAAAGGTTTTACAAAATTTTCATAAAGGTTTTAGGACTTTTAACTTAGCTGGAATCACTTGGGTATCATGGAAAAATGAGAATAATTCTTTTGCTGCAACTATGAATAATAGGGCAAGTAAATTTGTGAATGGTGTTCATGGTACTTTTACTGCAATAGAAGATAATGTACATACAATGTGTACCTTCGACCGACAGACTAATAATGAGTTTTAATCTTGTTATGTCTATAGTTTATACCAAAAATAGACCATTTCTTTACCCCAAACATATTATCCATCATCATCATCATCAGCCTGTGATAGTCCACTGCTGGACATAGGCCTCCCCTAATACACCCCTATCCATAAGGGGGATTTTGTACCGTATCCCACCACGCTGGTCCAATGCGGGTTGGTGGGTGGACCGACTTTTTACATGCCCATGTTACACAGCCTATTATTACTATACATTATTTTACAATCTTACCTTTCCATCGATTGCCGCATCCACCAATACTTCGTCCTGTTCCAACAATTCGCTTTTGATCTCTCCAGTATTGGACGCTCTCAACAGAGATTGAGGTGCCCTTTTCAGAGCGGCCAAAGCCAAACCAAGTGCAAGTTGACAAAGCGCCCTCAACCCTGAACCCTTGTCCTGCCCCTCCTGAGTTTGATTGGGGTTGATCGGTGGCGACAACTCATCCAACAGAACAGATATCAGGTCTGGATCATTGATAAGGGGCAGCTTCTTTGCTAGATCCTCTCCATCTTCTCGTCTGAGGAAAATTAAAGATATAAAATCATCATCATCATCAGCCTTTAAAAGTCCACTAGTAGTTATGATTACCAATATCTGTCACTTAATTATGCTCAACACATCAATTCGCAAAGAGTACGTACATTACCGTAACTGAATGGGAGGAGAATAATAATAGTTTATGTGAAAATGTTAGGGGTTAACATATTAAAAAAACTCTTGTTATTGAGGGAGCTATTGATTTAAAACATATTGCATCATATTTAACTTTGATATCTTCATAAACAACCACGGGGTTTAACAATAAATATAATGAATTGTTATCGGTTCTTTTGTACAGAAATTTAATAAAAGGTAATTTTAAATGGTTAATTACCTGTGCAATACTGACAAATCTAAGGCATACAGCAGTGACATCTGCAAAGCCAGCGATATCTCATCTAACGCTCCGGTGGGACCATGCGTGGGGGACGACATTTGCTAAAAGAGAAACGTATATCAAAAAAGTTTTCAAAAAGTTAGTTGAATTTTTTTATAAAGACAATGGGATCAAACACCAAACTTACTTCTCTGAATAACCTTATAAGTATATCACGCTCCAGACCTCTTTGAGCTGAAGCTGCGAAGATGACACCAGCAAGTAGCTTCCTGAAAACAAAGATATACAACTCTTTATATATTTTAAAAACTTATATTATTATCAGACATATTTGACTAATACGGTTCTGGCATCATGAGAATATGACTATATTATATATAAACAAATTGGCAAATTTATTCCAATTAAGTATAAAAGAACTGCCTCCGCAGCCAAGAGGAATGGGCGTGTGCTTTAGAAACCGGATGTCGTGGTTTCAAATCCTGCGGGGACTTCACAAACTTTCATTGCTGTTTCCTATTTGCACTGCTGAACATAGGCCTCTCCTAATACACCCCTAGGGGGTTTGGACCGTATCCCACATTTTACATCCGACGCATGGATCATCTTACTTTTCAGACAATTGGACGATTGGCCCAAATTGCCCTAGCCAACTAGGAAACAACAATGAAAATTTGTTGAGTCCCCGAGGAGTCCAGGATTCGAACTCACGACCTCCGGTTTCTAAAGCTCACGCCCATACAACTAGGCTACGGAGGCAAATGATGTTCGCCGAGAAGTATTATTAATTTATCATTATCACCGTGGTTGTACTTCCCCAGATAGTACCCTGTATTTGAGATATACCACACCTGGTCGTCTCGATGGTGGATATGAGCCTCATGTGATGCCGCCCCGGAGGCAGCGCCCTGTTGTTCTGCAGCAGCTCCAGCTCCGAGTCGAGCGAGCATCGCCGCAACGCGTCCAACACGTTGCCCAACAAACCGTCGGATATCAGTTGCTCGACGTAGCGGGTCACGTAGTTCACTATCTCCTCGCGTGCGTTGATTGTCCTGCAATTGTGTATACGTTTAAATTTCTACAGTATTTTTTTTTTCTGATTTAGCATCATATTTATTTATTTATTCTTTAAGCACATTCTAATATACATAGGCGGGCTTGCCTTAGGCATTATCTGAAGGTTGGCCAACCTTAGGGAAGTTATGAAATATTTATCATGGGTGCACTTAAAATACGATATAAGACAAACCAAATCTAAGTGTAAAGTTATATATTAAATAAGAGTATAACTAATAAACACATTTTCTAATAATGGGACCATAAATACATCCATACTGAAACATTAATAGATATATTTTAAGTATCGTCGATGCCAAAAGGTTTTTAGTCATTCTGGTCATGTCACATAAAATTGATTATGCCAATAAATTTTTAAGAGTAGTGCAACAAAAATATCGGCTGAATTTAAATTGTAGCGGTGAAGCTTTGTAAATGAATAATCATTGAAATATTTCAGGACAGATTACACAAAATCGTAAAATTTTATTTACTATTAATATACATAATATTTTATGTAAATTAAATTTTACTGTTTCCCGCGACTAAGTCGGCGTAGTAACGTGTAAAAATAAAATTCAAAAAAGAAATCTATTTTACTCCCTATTACATCAGCTATATTTTATAGATACTCCTTCAAAATCGGACCAGCCATTACAATGCTATCGCGGACTTTTTATAGATCTAGAAAAGAAGACTATACATTGTTTTGTTATATCCCATAGGGTTTACGCAGCGTTTTCGTTGACAGCTCTCAGATGTCTTAATTTTACTTAGATGTAGGTACTCAGAAACTATACAAATTGCATATCTAGACTTTCAGAAGAATTATTCTATCGATTAGTGAAAACCGCGTGACAATCTATGCTGTAGTATTTGAGTGTATCACAAACAGACAGACATAAAGAGGCGGCCGAGTACTTTGTTTTATCATATGTATAGATATTGTCGCTTCTAAAATTCTAAATAATTCTTTTAAAAGATGGCAAACCAAAATAGCATAGCTACTAATTACTTACCAGCAGACTCCATCACGGGCCATGAGAAGCGAGCGCAGTGCTTGTACTAATGCCCGACGTCCGTCATGATAGAGAAGAACTGCCAACAATCCACGAGCTAAGGCGGGATGCCTAGCCGCTTGCCTCTGTGCCGTGTGCAATAGTTCCAGGCACACATACTCATTGACATTGTACATATCTACAAGCAGTTACTATGGTTATTTGTTGAAACTAATTTATTAAAGACCAAAGCTACTTAATTCTTACAGCGATCATCACGGCCATGAATACAGCCAGTGTAATTAAATGCGAGTCACGATATTTTGATGAGTATTAATCACAGTAGGGATGCTATCTCTCGTGTAATGGTTTCAGTCAACAGTACTCATTCACATTGAAGACTTAGCACAGAAAGTTAATTATGGTTGATATTGTCTGACAATAATTATAAATAAAACGATGTTTCTCTGTGACTCAAAAAGGAATCTCTAATTAAGTAATATTTGTAGTATACTATTAGAGTTATGATATGTTTATCAAGTTCAGATTAAACTAAAGATAAAAATATGTATTGCTACCAAATAAGTAATTAAAAAGTAATGTCAAGAGCTGTTTCCCTGACACAAAAAGAATTCTTATTTGAGTTGAGTCTAGATAGATTTTTAGATCACATACAATAATATTCAACATAATAGATAAAGTGTAACTCAAACTTCACAAAGCAAACAGATTATGTATATAAGGCATATATTCTTCTTATATTTTAATCACATAAATATTACAATAGATAATAGTTACTACTTTCATTAAAAACAAATATTATTCATTCTATATTTAGTTTTATAGTACTAGATTTGCAAGATTTTGTAAAATGAAGTGTAATGAAATAGGAAATACATTTTTTTTGTCGGATTTCATTCACACTCTTTGGACCAAAAAAATTTAAACACCATAAAAAATAGATATTTTTTTAAAGTACCTGATATGATTATCGCCTCATCTATAAGCTCCTTTGACAGAAGTGTTCGTCCAATACTTGGAAGGTTAACGCCTTCAGTGACACCTCTTTTAATTTCCTCCCTGCTACTAGGATTTTTTGGCTGAAAATTGAAATTATTGCCTCAATTAAACATATGTAATTGTCATGAAATTTAATAATAGATTTTATAAAATAGAACAGATGTAATGCCTATTGCATTCTTATTGTAAGATTATACAATTATTGTATGTAAATAACAAAAATATCTTAATAAATATAAATCTCGAGTCACAATGTTTAACCAGGATGAACTTTTTAAAACATAGTAGCCTACCATGTGCAGTGTAATCCAACTTAAAAGATTGAATAGCTTACATCTTAATTTATAATTGCAATAATGTTTTATAACAATTTATTTTTCTATTATTATTTGATGCAAAATGTTTGCTACAAAACAATTGTGGCAGTTGGCGATATCTATTGATTGCGTTGTGCATGTGTCAATAGATGGCGCGTTTTAATATTATAAATTTTTCTTTGATATTAGAAGAACTGGTGCAATAAAAAGTAATTGCTATATATTAATTAATTTTGGTCAGTTAATTTAATAATAAATTTTATCTATTGTTAAAAACTAAAATGCAATTTCATACCAGGCCATTGAATAAAAAAAGTAATAATAGAAATAGCTTCCTAACATGTGCCAACAATATAAAATGTAAAAATTAGAAATTAATTTTCACACAGCACAATTAATAAAAGTGATCCTATATAAAGGAAATATTTTTATGACATATTAAAAGGCAGATACGATTGAAGGTACTGTATATACATTATGTATATATTCATTATATATATTTCATACTATAGTTGTTTCCTTATGCTTGCAAGGAATGCAATCAACTTTTGCTCTTTGTTTTTTAATAACCATGCAACTAAAACATTAAAATTATGTTTTTGGTGGTAGTGCTCCACATCCATTCAAATTATAACATTTTAAATAGAAAAATGTTTAATTTATTTACATCAGAGAAGTCACCAACAAAATCGGTTATATTTTAAAGCAAGCTTCTATTAAAACATATTATAAGCCGCCTAAGAAGATTGGCCAATTATTAGCATCCATCAAATGTAAAATTCCTCTACAGGTACCGGGTGTGTACAAACTAGACTGTGATTGTGGTCTCTCTTACATTGGACAAATAAAAAGACCAGTAAGAACCAGAGTAAAAGAACATATAGCTGATGTTAAGCACCAACGCTATAAGAAATCTGCAATTTACGACCATGTTCTAGAGAAGCCCAATCATTATATTAGATTTGATGAACCAAAAATACTGGCTAATGAACATTGATTTATACCAAGGATGATTCGGGAAGCAATAGAAATTAAAAAATATCCAAATTTTAATAGAGAGGATGGTTGGCCTTTCCCACCTTCATGGGATCCAATAATTACAAAAATAAAATGCAGAGTATAAAAGCACAAAACTGAAAGACAACATTAATACTTTTTGTCATACCAATATTAGAAATTAAGAAAACGAAAGATATGTCAATTTTAAATAAAACTCTGACGGTTGTTCGAAAACATAGAGATACAGACATATACCAACTTAGTCTGCCCGTGATCATGGATGCTGGAAAGAATCCGAAACGTCGGGAATAAATATATTTAAGTAACGCGAAAATCCGTAAATTAGTGGATTTAATAAGAAAAGTAAGAATTATAAAAAACAATAATAATTTTTAACACTAACTCTTTTATATAGAATTTTGCACAATGTCAACAGAAGGAACATTTTGATTACTCATCTTCAGTCTGTCCACTTTAAATATCAATCCAATCGATTTTTATACCAGTGCTATTTTTTGTTGTATTCAGGTGTAACTGTAGCATCATCAAGTTCACTGTTTCTTTACAAATGACATTTATCTAATAAAACATAGTTGTCCTCATGACTGATATTCATTTTCCGTTTATCTTAAGCCCTTAAATAGTTTTTACAATGTAAAATAAGTAAATCCTAGCCGCAGCAATGTGTGGCAGGGTATGCTAGTTTACTATATATTTCTGGTTAACAAATTGGCTCTATGGCAAGAAACTTACAGGGTATTTTAACAGTGACAAAAATGTCTGCTTGTGTCGTCTGAGCACTGATTCAAATGTGTGAACCGCGTATGGGGCTCCTTCACTTTCATGAGCTAGGTATCCTTCCACAACAGCCACTAATTCTTTGTATGGTGTCCATAGGTCCTCTATAGAAGTACCTAATGAAAAAGTGCAAATATAAGATTACGAGTATCGAATATTTCTTTATATTTTTGATCGTTTACATGATGTAATTGTTTACAAATGATAATAAGGTTACTTACCGCCTGATACACTTATTACATTATTACAAAAAGTGTTTAAATGATGGTTTATACGCACATGTGATACATTATAAAAATAACGAAATATTCTATTACTTAACTTTTAGTAATGTAATAATTAAAAATAAATATAGGAAATAAAAAGCGCCAAAGGCGGTAAATTTAGGTTATATATAACAATAAAATTATACCTTCGTTTATATCCATTTTGCGGACACTAAAATGCTGGATCAAGCGTACAACTCATTAACCTATTATTGTAGGTAGGTATTGTTTTGTAAACAATTCTCAACCTTAATTTTACCTGCCTTTATAGTATTAAACTTATTTAAAATGCAGTTGTTTTGAAATGCCCTGTTTGACAGTTGACCGTCTTAAATGTCGCTTTCATAAAAATATTGCACTAACAAAAAAATTATACTTGTAATTAATATCCGTTTTAGACGATCCCAATACTTTACTATAATGCAAAATTAAGAATACTTTACTATAATAACAAATTATTCTTAATTTGGCATTATAGTAAAGTATTGGGATGCCTGAAATCTGGCAGCTTGTGTAATTTTGCGCAAATCGAATTTTATCTTCCTTTATAAATAAAATTTCTGATATCTTCTCAGACATTCATCTTTATTACACGCTGTAAACTGGATTTTACAATTATTTGTAATTAATAATGTATATGTATTTTAATTAAGACGTAAATACTGTACTTATTAATTTAGCCTCTTAAAAAAATATCAAATAAATTATTTATATACTACTACTAAGTACACCCGAGCCAATTAAAAAAAATAATTTAGGAAGCGCCAGTTTCGTCTAAAACGACAGCCTCCGTGGCCAGCGTTACACCTTCAAGTTGCCTGTGTTCTTTCCTGAAACAAACGGTGGCATTTTACTGCATATAAGATTTAGGGCATTATTTTATGAGTAACAATGTAATTTTTATTTTAATCTATACAAAGAGCACAACTTTTAGAAGTATTTAATTGAGTAAGACTTCAGCTATATCTTTTAATTACTTTGTATGTTAAACCATCGTATTTTCATTAAAATGGTTATTGTGGACTAATTTTCGAAGTAGGACCTATGCTAACGCTATTTTCTCTGTAGCTCAATTCAAGATTTGTTATTTCATACGAGTAGTCAGGCTTGATGGAAGGTGGTTGCCGACGCCCATGGAATTGGAATCCTAGAACACAAAGCACTATTTAGCGCGTTGTGTTCTAGAGTTCTTCCGTTAGACGTGAGATGTTACGTCTCGTTTGCCCAGTAAATAAACTAGCTACGGCGCCCTTGAAACCGGAATACGTTGGTGGTCTTCCATTGCTACTGCGGCAGAATCAGGTATCGCGTTGTTAAAACCCTAGACGGCCTCCTGAAAAAGAGGACCCCCTTCAAATTGCGTTAGAACTTAGTGCAGTCTATTTACCTGAAATTGACTTTTCCTATTCTTTTTGTCTATTTTTTTGGTTTATTTGGGGATTTCAGTTGAATAGCACAAAATAAACGAAATTTAAACGACTTCAGTTTCATATTTTTGTAATAACTTCAACGGAAATCTAACCTTTAAATCGGTTTACCAGAACCAAATCGCACCCACCTTCTACCTCGATCTTTGTAAGGAACGTTCAATATATATGAGGAAACCAAAAGGCCCAAGAATCGATTCTCGTGGGACACCAATATTTGTCGGGGTCCCCCTTTTATAAACGATTATTAACGCTCCGAGTTCGATGATTCAAATAAGAAGTCAGGCGATAGCATGCGCTATTTTTAACATCATAGTGGCGTAACTTCCAGGTCTGAGTCAAGTGCGCAACGCAAACAAACGCGGGGATGTTTCCCATGCCTAGTAAATGCTTTAAAGAGCTGAACACTTACATCAGTTGTTACGTGACCCCATAAAAATATTGCTTGTTAATAAAAAAATCTATTTAAGTGTTTAAATTAGGCGGTAAAGATATCGGTATAAAATTATTGGTATCATGGGTTTTAATACCAGATTAATAAAAATTGGTATTGCGACAAACTGTGGCTTTTATCTGTGGTTTTTAGCTTAGTTCAGCGACCAAGACGACTAGCGAGCTCATAGAAAAGTGACCAAAGCCTAAAAAACAATGCAATGTTTCTTTATGCAATTAATTTCTTAGAAATTTTATTTAGAAAGTAGGTCTCAAAAAGTAAGCCATTATATTTAAAAAAAATGACCAATATCAACATTCAGAAATTCTTTAATATAATGTGATAGAAGACATCAATAACAGGTTTTATCACAAGAATAAATTAATTAAAAAAATACTCTCTACACATTGAATACACGATATTAGAAGAATAAACATTTATAGAGATTTCTCAATTTTATCCAAATATTCAGTGCACCTGTTTCTATAAAACGTGTTGTTGTAAAATACGATACTGGTGAAAAAATCTTCAGTATTGGTCACCTGCACAGGGAGAGAATTCAAAACATCTTTCTTGTCATCCGCTCGAATCTTGTTGCACTCCTCGTCAATAGCTTCTAAATGCTTCAAGGTATCTTTGTTAATCAATTTGCTCAATATTATACTCCCAGAGGACGCCAGACCCGTCTTCTCGAAACAAGCTTTGGACAAAACGTACAAAACACTCACATTAAAGTGTGTCAATGTATTAAAATTCTGCAATAATATTGATTCGCCTTCCAACAGCTCTCGCAAGCCACTAAGCAATGTTTTGAAACATTTCTTCTCATATACGTTATAAGAGCTTGTGTACTGATATTCGGGCAATGAAATAATCTTATACACTTCCGTACCAAAAAGACTTGTGTCGATCCGCGGCTTCGTTGGACGGTAGAGAATGATTTTTATGAACTCTTCCTCAGATAGTATCTGTTGGTATAGCTTAAAGATTGGCACAAATATAAACTTTGAACTGTTCACCTTCTGCAGTGGTCTACCATAAGTGAACACGAGGTCTATTTTTCTTGATTTATCGCAAATCATCCATTTGACAGGTTCGTTGATAAGAATCATTGGATTGGACAGCAACTCAGCTTGCAAGAAGGTATTCAAGTTTCTCAGTTTTTCCTTCAACGACATCTTAGTATACAACTGTCTCTCAGTGTACGAACCACGGTGGTAGCGTGGGTTTGTATTGATCTTATTCTCCTCGTGAAGAGCTCCCTTTAAAATCTCCTTCTCGTTGTCGATCGGCTTCAGATCATATTTCCAAATAAACTCGGACGCAACTAGTGCTCGTATTTTCTTCATATCTCTGTGCAATGCTATATTTTTCTGCATAAGATAAGCTTGCAGATTATTGTTTATCACTTGGCACTGGATTGAGCAGAAGTAATACGCGCATTCCTCTATTTGTTTGAGAAAGGATTCTGGTATCTTTTCGAGTGGAAACAGTGTCAAATTTCCATAAGCTTCGGTTCCAAATGCAGACTGAAGTGTTGGTAGAAAACGCGACAAGTCTATGCCTTTGTATCTCAAACAGATTGCGTACACCTCGGAATTCCCTTGCCTCGATGTGATCGGCTTATATATGTTCACTTCTCTGAACAATTGGTTAACAAGATACAAAAGATTAACGGTTGAATGTTCAAACATTGTAAAAAGCTTGAAGATCAGTGTTCCACCTGAAACAAAAATATTGAAGTTCATTATTTCTAGATCATATTATAAGCTCCTGCATTAACATTGTCTACCACTGTTATACCTATTCCATTTTACTTTTAACCACAAACCTCATCGGAGTATGGATTGGACATAGTCCCTGTACAAATCGCCACGTTATCCATCCCTTTAAGCTTTTTCTGAATTTCACAGGTCGTATCTACGTAACCATTATGTCGGTTACAAAAAGTTATATATCAAAAATGGAAGACTTATAAAACAAGACTGAGAAAATTAGTACAATCATGGTTCCATCATCATCATCAGCCTTTGATAATCCACCGCTGGACATAGGCCTCCCCTAAGACACCCTATACATTAGAGGGTTTTGCACTGTATCCCACCACGCTGGTCCAATGCGGGTGGGTTGGTGGGTCGACCGACTTTTTACATGCCCATCCGACCCATGGATCATCTTACTTTTCAGGCAATAGGGTGATCCCAACCTACTAGGAAACAACAATGAAAAGTCCCTGCAGGATTCCAATGCACGACCTCAGGTTTGTAAAGCACACGCCTATACCACTAGCCTACGGAGGCAGTAGAGCATGGTTCCATACTTCATGAAAATATTATTGGTTGGATAAACCGATACTGGAAACCAAAACTATTATGGCACTTCAATCTAGCGAAATCAAAAAGCCTTCAAATATCATCCATCGTATGCATCTCATTTTAACATATCAATGTCCTCAAACAACGATCAAAAGAGTTCTTTACTAGTAAGACCTAGTTTCAATCGATAAAAAGGTTTTACAATAAACAATAATTTGAAACGACATTGTAACGTCAACCGCGACGAATTTTATCGATAGAGCGGACGGAAAACAAATAACTCTCTTATAAAAATTTATAGCCTATTCCTAAATTCGCGGCAACATATTTCTTTTCGTTTTAATCAGTACACAAATAATAACTTAGAGTCAAACGGGCAAATAGAAGAGTAAAACCTTATTAAAAATTTGCCTTGCACCAAGGAGTGCGACAGGGGGATGTTATATCACCGAAACTGTTCACTAATACTTCGGAAGGCATCCTAATCACCCCAACTGGGCTGGATGTGAAATGAATATTAACGGCGAATAATTATTACACCTCCGTTTCGCCAAAGATATCGTCACATTGCCCGAGTCGTTGGAGTGCTTGCAGGAGTCGTACATGTAGGCTTAGTTTCAATGAATTCTTGGATTGAAAGAAAATGAAACGTATTGGCCTCACGATGAACTTGGGCAAAACGAAAGTAATGTTTAACGAAAACGTTCCGCCGAAGCCAGTCAATGAATATATGGGCACATATTGCAGTTGGGAAGACACAGTTCCGAGAGGGTAGCTGATAGGAGGATTCAGTTAGGCTAGTCAGCGTTTAGGAAGTTAAACCACGTTCTAACGTCGTCCATACCGTAGGGTTCGAAGATGAGGCTCTTCAACCAATGCATTGTCTATGTGGTGACCTATGGGCCAAAAGTTGCCTATTAACTGTAGGATTGGTCCAGTATGGAATATATGCAATGGAACACGCCATGCTCAGAGTTTCTTTATTGGATAAACTTCATAATGGATTAATCCATCAAAAAACAAAATATACAAAGAACATAATGCAAAGCCAGCAACATATTTAAGTAATGATTGTAACATTCATGCAGAAATGTAAATCTAAACACCTGAACATACATACATACACCCCTAAAACATTGTTTATTTTATAACATGTATTATACAATAAATTAAAGTTACAATGGACTCTTGTAATTTATAAATTATTAACCTTTAAATTTTCAATGTTAATAAAACATAATATAAATGGTAGGAAGAAATATTTTTTATAATATAAAATTGACAGACACATGATAATTCATTAAAAGTCTTGAGCAAACCTTACCAGGACTTAAGGTCTGCAATGCTGTGATGATTTCACAATAGTGGAGCGGTGAAGTGACTTCCTCCTGAGCATCAGGCTTCTGTAGGCAGTCAATAGATCCATCTGCAGTCACAAGAAGTACCTAAGAAGACAGAGAAGCAAAGAAAGTTTTTATATTTACTATTTCATTTCATTTAAACAGTAAACCATTATTCATATACCAGTATTATCGACATACCAGTATTAATACAACATCAATGAAATTATACCAACCTTTCCCAGTGACCTTGCTTTTTTAATTATTGCTTGAGAGTTCTCCCAATCCATAAGGTTGCCAGTATTATCAACTCCAAAGTCCCAATGGTCCAGGGTGTGAAACATAAAGCGATCATCACTTATCATATTCGAAGGAGAATTGCCTTCATAGTATGGATTTAAAGTGTTTGCAACCCACTTCCACTGAAACATGCAAATGAACATAATTTTAAATTAATCATGTTAAATAAGGCATGGCATTTACAAAAAAACTAAGGTTTGTGATAAATCCTAATGTGTTTTCATCAGTAAATTATGGTTTAAAATGATAACAATAGAATATTCTATATTTAATTAAGCTTTTTAAAGATGTTTGTGACAAAATTTTCAATGCAAGGGCACGATAACTAAATATACATTTATAACAAAAAAAACAAACTTACTTGACCATGACCACCAAGATTATGATGACAGTATGTTTTAACATTTATTTATTACAGAGAAGAATATCGGCAACTATTACATTAAGTATTAATAAAGATATTGATTACTCAGTAAAACAACACTGATATTTAACGTTCTGGGAGTTTATACAGTAAGACACAAACACTAACATCTATCTTTGCCAGCATATGAATACTTATAAACATGAAAACAAACATTAGAAAAATAAATCACATATATTCATAGAAAATTAATGACTTACATTAACTTTCTGATGATGCAACTTCAGATAGTGGTTTAAAGATGTGATAAATGCACCTGGAGCCTCACACAGGTGTAAAGAAACCATATTTGAATCAATTACAGCTTCAGCAGGTATTACTTTGTATGTTGATACACATTCATAAAACTTTGTCCAAGCCTGAGTCAGGAATTCGGGATTAACCAAACATCGGAGCTTCCAACAAACTTCCCCAGCAGGGTTCCTCCTACGGGTGTGGCTGCTCCATTCTTCAATACTAAAATCGTTTAACTGACTCTTGTGGAAATTAAGTCGGTTCTTCAAATACTCTAAACCCTTCACTCTCCATGGAGCAGACGTAACCCAGAATTCGGCATCAGGTAATGACCAATCGCCGCTGGAGCGAAATTGGAACTTCTTATTAAACAAATCATTGAGTTCATCTTCGAATTCTTCACCGCTGTAAAGTTTTGGTTTCGGCTGCGTAAAAAAGTTGTCTGACGACGGAAACATTTTAACATATATTTAGGGTACGCAATTAATAGATAGAAAAATATCTATGGAAACATATTGCGACAAAATAACACTAAATTGAAATCATATGTTTTACTAATTCCCAGGGAATCTCTGTAAAAACAATAGAATCTTATTTTACATGTTGCTTGTATTACAAAAATTAATTAAAGATTCTCAATGTTTACAAAAAATATAGATTGTCAAAGTTTTGTGTTGATTTTCAATAGTGATGTACTCGAGCTGTTTTTTACTTAAGTGACTTGAGTGAAATCGTAAAACTCGTACTCTAGTGAAAGAAAACAACCAAAGTGTATACTAATAGTGTATATAACACTCGAGTTGCCGAGTCAAGTCATCGCACCGAGTAGATTTGAAAAGCACTAGATGTGGCTATGTTGCTTGTTTATATCGGGATATTACAAGTTCAAAGAAAATTATAATCGTAAAAATAAACTATTCAAAACATAATTATTAAATCGTTTCGAGCATTTTAAATACTTTTGCTTTAAATTTTAGTATCTTGCTTCTTACGATTTAAATTATTTGTAAAAGGAAAGTAGTTTGTAAAAAAAAGAAGATTTTGGAAATACAACAAATATTATTTCACTTATGTCAAATAATTGTAAGAATAACGAACACCCTCTATAAAACCGAGCTCGAATAACAAGATTCCTACTCGAGTTGGCAAGAAAGTACGCCGTTTACTGGAGTGACTCGTAAACCCGAATACAACTGGAGTGACACAGTTAAATTGTTTGAGTGTCACGCATCAAAAAAAATGGGTGCGTGTACTTATGTACGCGCGTGAGAAGTTATACATCTTTGGTATAATTAAATAAATAATACATACGAATAGTTAACCTAAATTATATTGGAGCACTTGAAAAAGTATATAAGCACAATTTTTTTCACTAATATTCACAAATAGTAAGTAATATCAATCAAAAATAATTAAGATAATTAAAGATGATAGATTTACAAGAACTAATCATAAATAATTCGATTAAGAATTTATGGATTCACAAGACATACTTTGATATATCGTATAACTGGTAGTTCAGCGCCATCTGTTGCTTACAAATGTAGAATTCGTAAGAGATGTTGGCTTACTTGTACAGCGGTACTATAAATCAGAAGCTTTGATTATGTGTGACTAGATGGCGCTTATCTAAAACGTATTACATAGATAAATCACAATGATGATATATTAAATGAATAAAAATATTACCATTATATCAAGTTGAATAAACATCATTACAAATTTTAATATATTTATATAATAATATATTTAATATAATTATATTTAAATAATTTAAATAATATAAAATATATATTATTAATAATATATATAAAATATACTACTAAAACACCTTATCACTATGTGATATGGACCTTATTACATTTTCACCGTTTTCATTATAAACTGTTAATTTTGTGTGACGCATCGTAAAATTTCACTCTCATCATTTTTTCATAACGCGCCTAAAGAAGTATAACTTCAAAAATTCCACTCTAGTTCCATCATTATTCAATAGAGTCTGCGTATTATACGATCGGATAATTCACGTACAATGAAAATTCATGACTGCACACAGATAGCAAGTACGATTACATTACGGTCTGACACTACTTGGCGGTGCATAATAGTACTGCCATACGTACTGTAACTGTTCTGTACTATACGCCCGATAAGTATAAGCAAACATAGTTGCTATTCAATCTGTCAGAATCTAATCAGCCAATCAATCTAATTTAGGCCATGAACAACAGAAAATCTATTGCCTATGGGAGACAAGGCAAGGTGGCCCATTCAAGGCAATCGTGCACGGCAATTATAGGGCCGTGCATTATTGACGTAACAATTGTGATATCAATTGACATCCTTCTCTATCATCGTCATCATCATCTTCAACCTGTGACAGTCCACAGCTGGACAAGGTTTTTGGACCGTATCACCACTACCTTATTAAACACCACCACGCTGTTCCAATGCGGATCGGCGGGCGCATTAAAATTTTCTTTCGAAAAATGAAACTATCTCATCACTATTTTCTTAAGACGTCACGTTCAACTATCGTCAGTAAATCGACTTTACAGACAATCGGCTTTTTCTAACCTCGTACCGACATACATTTATTACTTGCGTTCGATTGTATTGAGTTTATTACATATAGATATTGCTATACTAAAGTGGTTTATGTGTATAATCTTTTATGGCCGAGGCGGTAATTTTAAGTAAAATTATATTATTAGTACAAAATTTGTTCTAATAAAAAATAAAGATTCTCATTTAGCATTTAGACGTAACTTGAGATTTGTGTAAATTTAATAAAATTGAAATTACAAATTATGATTGGTACTTTCACATCTTACTGCAAAATCAGAACTGGAAAATAGATTGTTTTTTATCTGTAGATGTTTATAATCTATAGTTTTGAACGTAAACGTAGCTGTTAAATAAATCTTCTAGATTCACAATAGAAATCATATTTTAATAATTGGATGGAACTGATTAAAATTCGAATTAAGACTGAAATAGGACATGAAGGCTACTGACAAAGACATTTGCTGTGAATTCGACAACATTTTAAAAGAGAGAACGTTGTGAATGTGACTGTTGACTATTTGACTCGACGGAGCTAAATAAACCGTTATACTTACTGCAATGAGTTACTGGAATCAAAGTATGCGTAACGACAACAGAAAAGAGGACAAGCCTCCATATTCTAGAGTCTTCATTGTGTGCAGTAAACAGGCGAAGGAAGAAGATCTTAGAGCACCTTTTGAAAGGTTTGGTACAATTGAGGACATATACATACCTAGGGATCGTAACTCGGGAGAGTCAAAAGGTGTAGCATATATTAAATTCACTAAAACATCCCATGCCGCTACTGCTATACAAGAGCTGCATCTCAAAACTTTAGGAAATGATACTAAACCCCTTAAAGTAATGGTTGCAGCCAATAGAAATGATTGTAACACTGGTAGTGATGACAGGTATAATAGATTATTCATTAAAGTCCATAAAGATGCCACAGAAAATGAAATTAGACAGCATTTTGCACAATTTGGCCACATAGAGTCTATCCGCATTCAAAAGGATAAATTTACTGATACCTCAAAGGGTTTTGCTTATGTCCAGTATGTAAAATTTCCAGATGCTGCTAAAGCTTATGAAGATTGTGATAGGAAATACAGGCCCATGTTTGCAACTCCAAGAGAGGAACTTAAAAGGAGTAGAAACAGTTTAGAAGCTGATAGTTTCCACTCTAGCAGTCCTAATATATCTAGTAGAGACAACTATGTAGATAACTACCCAATACAGAGAGAGGTACAGAGAGAATCAGTAACTTCAGTTATACCCTCAAAATCACATGATTTTACACGGATTAATGTTAAGTGTTATCCACAGTTGCCACAACGTTACATAGAGCAATTGTTTAATATAATACCAGGCATGAAGCAATGTCTGTATTCCATAGATACATATAATAGTACTAGTAAAGCCCTTATTAATTATGATTCACCTAAAAATGCTGCATTTGCTGTTGAGAGACTAAACAATTATGAATTTCCATCTGGTGAAATTATTACAGTCAAACCTGATAAAAATCCCTTGAATAAAGCAGCTACAGAATTAACTAATGTACTAAATAATTTTAAAAATGCTGTTGATGGGGGAGCTCCTGACCTAATTCAATTAGCAGATGCAATTGCTCAAGCTAGCACCTTAATTAAAGTAGCTACTTCTTGCAGATCTAATGATATAGAACATGAGCAAGATATGAACTATTGCAATGTCCCACTACCACTTCCCAAACCTTTAGTGGACTGTAATAGCACAGTAGCAAAAAGATGTTTTATAGTATGTAAGCCCCAGCCCCCACCTAGTTCCGCATTGAAAGATGTGTTCTGTAGGTTTGGTGATCTCATACATGTATCAACATTTCCTAATAAGATATTTGGATTTGCAAAGTATGCTTCGGTAAGATCGGCAGAGGATGCTATAAAAACATTGAATGATGCTATTGTCTGTGGTGTCCGTTTAAAAGTTATGGAGGCAGATGAACGTCCCACAAAGAGCGATAATGATAAATCACATAACAGTGTACAGAATGATAATGCTGACAATGATGTAGACAGAAAGAGAATGAGACTCATTGACAATGAGACTGCATAGCTAATGTTGATGATGACTATAACTCTATAAGTACAGACAGCACAATAAATTCGTAGACATTTTATTTAGTTTATTTTTATTTTCAGTGTTAAAATTACATGTTCTTAATTATTACTAACATTCCAGTGAATTCGACTGATATATGTTTTGTTTGAAATTCCTTTTAATATCTTTCTTGTTTATATTTTATTCTTTAAAACAACATTTATGTTCTCATTTTTATAGTTCTGTTTGTATTTTATATTTCTCATATCTAAATTCTCTCTGTGACTATTTATAAATATATAACAAATATTGACATTTATAACTTTATTTATTTAAAACTAGAAAAACCTTTGAAAAGCAATAAAATGCTGAAATTCATTATGACTTTTATTTTATAAATACATCCAATAAGTCCGTATCATTGATTAAATAGAAAAATACATTTTCTGTTTTTTTTTTTTTAATTTAGGACCTTAAAGGTAAAAAATGCTTTTAACAAATTTTAAAACTTTAAATACTAGTCTTTCATTAAGAATACTACCATTTTTTTTATTTAACCGACAACATAAAATTTCTCACTGTATGAGATCAGAATATAATGATTTGAAAAATTAAATTATTTTTAAATTTTTCAAATCAACTAAATTATGATTTTTGGTGTCCATTTATTTTTTTGCAACTGTAGCTTTCATAACAAAGATCTGGTCTGATTATATAAATCATTTCATGATCTCTAGTAAGCTTTTTAAAAGAATCACATTATCAAAGTTATTAGTGATATGATGAGATGTTAATGCTGTATATACACAATAAATAAAATATGTTGCAAAATATTTTGTTTATTTAAAAAAATGGGGATATATTTTTATATAATATAAAGTACATTTAGTAGTGTGTTTAAATATAATACTGCTGAAGAAAGAAAAAGATTGCACCAATCATGTGATGTGCCATACAAATAGATTGAATCATTTATAACAGGCCTGGATTGAATCCATAGAATTTTGTCTGGCAGGTGAAGAATTGTATAAATTGCATAAAAAAGGTAAAAAATTAAGAGACTGGCCTGAGGTCACATTTCCACTTGCAATGTGGCCATCAAAATATTTTCCTATGGAAAACAACATGAATGTGGGAACAAGTTATTAATGGGATTATTAATATTTTGTTTTTAATAGATACACATGTATAGAGCACACATAAGCTTAAATAGAAAGTTTTCTTTCTTATCCATGACTAATTTAGAAACTAATACTACAATCCTTACACTATGGTATGTTAACTTAATGATTGAAAACACAACCATTTGCAGACTCTCCACTTACGCCAAGAAAGGTCTTTACATTGACCTTTCCGGCTTTTCAAAGCAATTAAAAAAAGGCCATATATGACGGCTTAACCAATTTTGTAGATAGGCTGTCTACAGACATTTTAATTTCATAATTCTTACTTTTTTAATAAATATGTAACTTCATTTATGCCCGCCAGTAATTTGTTGACAATGTTGTCATAATACAGAACACTGTTTTCTTGTTGTTCTTGATTTTCTGACCAATTTTTGTTACATTCACTGATTGCCGTTTTAGTTTCGACCATCTAGAAAACATATTATATTGAGTAACCATATTCTCTTCATAATCTTAAAAACAAAACATCAAATATATAACAACAATATTACCTGAGTAAACAAGTTTACATCTTCATACAACTGTGTCAACTTTTTTTCCAATTCAGAATTTCTATTGTTAACATCATCTTTCTTGTCCAATTTTATGTTGGCTAAGCGTTTGTTAAGCTGATCAAGAGTTAAAGCATACTGTTTAATGTCTATATTTTCAAATGCCTTCTGGTTGATGTTTAGTGGCGGATGGACCGGCGTAATTTTTTTTTTCAAATCCTCAGCATATTTTTTCATAGATGCGACAACATCGTCCACATTTACCTCCACTGTATTTTCAGGCATATCTGCCATGATTAATTTAGGGACACTTGCTTCAAGAAATTTAGACATGTCTTCGTGTTTAACTGCATTATTAGGTTGTAAATTGTTGTTTCCTTGATTACCATCATTTACTTTGGATACATTATCAAATATAGATTTAATTTCAGTCATGATTTTTTGTGACTCAAGAAGCTCTTGGTCCAAATCTTCCGTCATTTTCTGAAGTTCACTTAATTTAACCATTGATGGCAGAAATTGTGCGAAAGCCAAGGCATGCTCTTTATGATTATAGCTCATTGTATTTTTAATTAGTGAATGTTTAGTAATACAAGACTTAAAAACGTTTTTCACAAATCGGTCGTCTATGGTTCTTTATTGATTTTGAAACTTTTTAAATCTTATTGTGACTATGAAAGTTTATTCTGCCATTGGCATACATTGGTAGATACAATGCAAAGATATGTTCTTTATAATGAAATAAAGTTAATAATAATGAAATTCTCAATTAATGTGCGATTATAAGCCATGTATATTAGTTTAATTTACTAAGATTATGTTGAGAAAGTGCTTTTATTGCTATTGCACTACGTCGCTCATACTTTCAAAACTACACTACTAGTTTTTTTGCTTGGCGAAAGAGGCAAGGAAAGGATCGATTTTTATTTTAATTGAACAGATCTCCTAAAGTGAATATAACATTTAGAATAACTAAATAAGTAATAAATCTATATCATATCTATCTGATGTAAAATGTGAATACGTAAGGTATATTTCAATAACTTATAATACGTATTTTGATATTTGGTTGAGTAAAAAAGAGTCTTAAAAATCAAATGTTAAAGGTGAATATTGCTTTTTGTTTATTTTAGGTCGAGTCCATAAGTTAATGTTAAGTAATTTCTAAGTAGTCAATATTTAGGAGATGGCGATTTTTCGTTTACATAGTATTTGAACTCCCTTGCTGACATTTCTTTTGATTGGGCTCTGTTCTGTTTTTAATCTGTTTCTATTAGTCCATGCTTGTTTTGTTGTGATTTTATAATTTGAGTATTGATGGTTTATTAATATTTTCTTTACATTATCAAACTACATGCTAATAATAGTATATAAGACCTAGTTTAAGAATTTTAAATTTACAGGAATTACATACTGGGCGGTATATATTTTTCTTTTTTATATAAATAGTAAACGTTTTCAAATGAACAATTCAATATAATTTTACAGGTTGCCGTACAACTAAAATTCCTGTTAAATCATAAAAATGGTGCGTAAATTAAAATATCACGAGCAAAAGTTGTTAAAGAAAGTAGATTTTATATCATGGTCAGTTGACAACAATCTGAATGAAGTGAAGGTGATGAAACAATATTTCATCCAAAAACGTGAGGATTATACCAAGTAAGTGTCTTAATCAATGCCAAAGTTTATTGAGTCGCTGTTTTAAAGTAGCGTATGATTTTATTTCATTATTATAACTGCTATTTGTAGTAATAGTAAATGTCTAACTTCTTCCATATATTCTATTTCACTCCATATTCCATGAGAATCATTGTACATAATGGTAGAGAAATCGCCTGACGAGCATCTAAATTGTGTACTACGTCTCTTGCCCATTAGTCCCTGTATTAGTATACCACAATTTCACTAATCTGGTGTTGAATTAATCAAAATGTTTAGATTTTTAGATTATAGCCAAAAATCACATAAAAATCATTAAATAAAATGTATTGATTTATTGTGTACAATTATTACTTTTATATTAGTGTACTGGTATATTATTAGGTTTAATCCCTTCCAAGTAGGAATACAAATTTTCTACATTATTCTCGCAACAAAAACAGATTTTATAAAAGAATATAAACTAAAAATCAAAACAAGTACACTATACATACTCATACCAAATATTCATATGCATATATTATCATAATTTTCAGATACAACAAGCTATCAAGAGATATAAGAGCTATAGCAGATAAAATTAAAAACCTAGATCCCACTTCGGATTTTAGAACAGAATCTAGTGCACGTTTATTGGAAAATTTGTATCAAATGGGTCTCATACCAACAAGGTGGGATCTATCCCTTGCAGCAAATGTGTCTGCAAGTTCATTCTGTCGACGGAGGTTACCCGTTGTCATGGTTAGAAGTAAGACTACAAATTATATTAAAATTTAAGTAGTAGTAATTAAAATAATAACAACTTGTTTTGTTTGTCAATCACTTAAATTGTATACAAGAATAGGATAAAGGCATGAATTTGGGAAACAAGTTATGGGTTATGGCTTATTTCCTAATTACAAGCCGTGCACAGTTTGGTTTTAGAGAAAAAGTGTTGCCCTCACATTTATTATGATTTAAAAAAAAGCTTAACTATATAGGTCTTAGAATTCGAGACCAAAATTCGTACATGGGAGTTGCTTTTTTAATAAAAAAAGAAAAGGTGCTCTTCAAACCGAAACAGTAGTGTTTTCACTAGGGCTGTGTCAGTCGATAATTTCTCGCAACCCGGGCGATCGTAACCCGTTAGATACGATGTGCGGCATCGAGTTACTTTGTGCTAGTCAACAATCGCGGGTGTTATTGTATACTAACCCGGCACCTGATCACGTCAGTCTCTTTCTTTCAGCATAAAAAAGAACGAGAAAGGTACTTTTGACGCTGACACGGTTATTTCAAATGCATAAGGTTACTTTTTGCTTAATGTGAAGTGTGGGTTAAAATCAATCTAATGTTTTTGTAATCCGGCACCTGTTTACTTTTGTATGGGTTTTGATCAGATCACTTTTATCGTTATTATTTCTTTTATTTACGCGATTATTATACATATGAAATCCACTAATTTATTCCCGACGTTTCGGATTTAATAGTTAATTTAATTTCGTTTTCGATGCTGAAAATAATCCGAAACGTCGGGAATAAATATATTTAAGTAACGCGAAAAATCCGTAAATTAGTGGATTTGACACTTTTATCGTATATGATTTTTTTTTAATATCGATATTTTATTTATATTCCCACATCCCTAGTCGCGCCTGTCTGCGGCTTACTTTACTCATCGACCGCAGACGCAACACGCAACCCGGCACCCTATTACTACAGTGTCTGTTTTTTATACCAAAGGAGAGAGAAAGTTGCGGGTTCTCAGTAGTCTTTCACACGTAATGAAAAATATGGCTTATACCAACTGCACAAGGTTTCTTTTTTGCTTGCTGTATAGTGTTGTTATATAACCGGGTTAATAATGATTGAATCTTTTCGAAATACGGCACCCGCTCATTCGCGTATGGGTTGCGATCAAATCAAAGTGATCTGATCGATCGTGATCGACACAGTCCTAGTTTTCACACAACTGCTTAGTGGCAGAAATGTACCCTGACCTGTACAAAAAATGTAATGGAATCTTCTAAACATGATGTGTAGCTTTACTATGAAAGTTTAAAAAGAAATTTGACTCTGATTTCACGTGACATTTCATTCCACAAGTATACAACCCCAAAAGTGACTTGAGTTAGTTAGTGGCGAACGAGATAAATTACTATATACAGAACGTAAAGCACCGCTTACAATCAGTATTGCCATAACGTAAATTTTAGATAGAGTTAAAAAATAGGTTCAAATAAAAAAGGTTTTTGAAGCAGAAGGATATGATACAGAAGGCGCTTTTGTGGCAGCTAGCGAGGCCTCTTTAGATTCTTTGTAATGAGTAACTTGCACAAGCTGTTCTATCACTTGATGCAAAGGTTTTGTCTTCATACTATTTTATTAAGGTGTTACTGGTTAAGATTACTCAAACAAACATCAAAACTATATTCACGGGAAATAGATTCAAACGTTTAGCGTTAGACATTTAGGAAGCAAACTTTTAAAATATTGTGGGAGTAATTTGACGTTAAGTCAAAAAGGTAACCAAGTTCTTAAGTATATCGCTACTTCCAATGTAATGTACATATTTGTCGCGTTTCAGATAAAATGTCAGAGAACTTAAAAGAAGCCACTAAGTTCATTGAACAAGGTCATGTACGAGTTGGACCTGAAGTGGTCAAAGATCCCGCTTTCCTAGTCTCCAGAGCCCGAGAAGATTTTGTGACATGGGTAGATGGTTCCGCGATTAAGAAGCACGTAATGGAGTATAACGATATGGTATGAAAAATATTTTCGTCTATAAATGCCATTTTCAAAGTTTCCATGATTAGGACCCGTATTTTTAATATCTAGGTCTCGGACTTTACTCTTTTATCTCTATTGTGACGCGTATTCTGTATAAAATGTCTCTTTGTTTTTGCTATTTTACGTTCTTTTGTATTATAATATATACATCAGCCTGTGATAGTCCACTGCTGGATATAGGCCTCCCCTAATTCAGCCCTATCCATTAGGAGATTTGGGCCGTGTTCCACCACGCTGGTCCTATGCGGTTTGGTGACTTGGCTGACTTTTTACATGCCCGTCCGACGCATCGATCATTTTACTTTTTAGGCAATTTAGTTATCGGCCCAAATTGCCCTAACCAACTAGGAAACAACAATGAAAATTTGTTAAGTGCTCCGCAAGATTTGAACCCACGACCTCCGGTTTCTAAAGCACACGCGCATACCACTAGGCTACAGAGGATAACATTACCTTAATATTTAAGTACTTTTCTCCCTCAGGCTTTATTGATCATTTGACTTGTTACAACAAAAGCATTAACTGTGCTTACTATGTGACAAATCACTGTTGTTCCTTCTAAAGCATAATAATAACTATTTCTAGAAAAAAAAAAACTCGACATTTCTCTAGCCTTTTGTCAGTCATTTTAATTTAATTACTTTATTGTTTACCATTGGTTTATGACGCTACCTAGGTTATTTCATTTGGTCATTCATTTGACCCGACAAGAAAATTAAAAGCAATACTGATTATTCGCCGACGCCAATGCTCATGCAAACATCCGCGATAACCGCAGTGTGCATCATGATATCTTTGAGCAAGGAATCATAACAATTGGACCAAAAAATTAAATAGTATTGTGACCAAAATGTGTAATCTATATTATAGATATTTTAAATAGCAATTGGTACTAACTAAACTATGAATACATGCCAAAAAGGAAATTTTAACACACCTTAGCCTTTAGCTTAAGACATTTTTTTGGTTAGATCTCAGTGAATTGTCTTTACCTGTTTTATTTTATATCAACATTGAGTTGCATGTTAAAAGTAACAGTATTTTATTTTCATTACAGAGAGATGATTTCGATGCCTGCTAAACAAGTTGCTGATCAAGGATCCTGAGCTAAGGCTGCTTAGCTTGTTTCTACTCTGATTTAAAAATACCTTCAGAAGTACTACAGACTTAAAAAAATATCTAGAAGAATATTAAATTATTTTAGATTTGCCGCAACATGTATGCTATATTGTCTGCTAAATTGATTGTAAGAACAATTACTTCACATTATTCAATTAGCTTTGTTAAGTACAGTTAATGGGACATAAATAAGTCCTGCCAGTTACTGGAATTGCATTTCCTTTTCTTTTAGTAAACCTGATTGTAATAAACTTTGTCTTAATAAACAGATTTAAATCAGGTTTCAGGTGATTTTTTTCCATGAATGATTCATATATTCCAAATAGTTTTTTTTCATTACTGTTGCACCAGTTTATAATAAAATACCTATTATTGTCACTGTTGTAACATTGTCTATAGAAAAAGTTATTTTTCTAAAATAAATGCCATAAAATAGACTCATGCTATTTACTCTTTTTCAAGTATTGCTTTTTTCTTAATATGCTTGTAATTTATTGGTCCATTAATAAATTTAGTAATTTTATATATATATTTTATGCATATATATGCCCGGCGCTGATGTCTACCGCAAAGTTGTAGCGTCAGCCAGGTTCAGCCGCGGGGAACTTAAGAGTGCCCTGACTGAGCGGCTAAGGTCGCTCCTAGTAGGCTTGCGGGAGATGCGTTAAATATGGTAGGCGTGGTGTTGCCCTTCCTGTTTACTGCAGCCTAGGTGGAAGAAGAGTATCTGTATTGCGTAGGCCGCTTACCCTTATCTGTTGAGGGGCCATGGGAGAAGGAGATACTCGGTAAGGTGTAACCAATATCACTTCTTTTATACGGCGGAAATGGTGCTAGACCGAGCCTAACATTGAGGCGGCCTGGAGTCTTTTCATCCATAAGAATTGACCTCATAGCTGCCATGGCCCCTGAATAACAGGGGTCTATTATTCTGTGTTGGGGGCAGGACGACACACCACACATTCCAATGCTCCGCAAATATTCCGATGCTCCCTGAGCTGACAGGCAAAGACCTTAGGGCCGAGAGGTAATTACCGCTCATTGCCTGGCAAAAACGGCGTATTCATTTCCACCTAAAAAATCAAAAGGCCATATAGCTGTAGAAACTCAATTGAGTTTAACCTGAATACCTTCTTTTACCATCATGCTTTTTAGAAATACCAATGTTAATTGAATCATAAAACAATGTTTTCAAAAAATTTTATTAAACTTTGGTTTTCCTTATCTTTTGCATTTACTAAAGAGGTACATATGTTCGTTATTTATATTATTTACTCGATACAATCTTTACATCTAGTGATTTAGTGAGTATTTATATGGTGAGTATGTCGCCATGTCTATTCTCCAGTAAAGTTGCTATTTTTGATACAGCATTTGCTTGTGACAATGCAGCATCTGCTAGCTTCCTTAAAGCCTCCGCTTGTATCGTCATAGCATCGGCGCTGCGTGCGGCCACGTCGGCGCGTTTCTCTTCAGCCCTAGCTCGGATGAGCTCTGCCTCAGCTCGTTTTTTCTCAACTTTTATCAGCCACTTAGGGTACAGGCCTGAAAATGTTTACGATCTATTATGTATATATTGCTTTATTTATATTTGAATTACTACTTTGAATATTGAACAATCATAATGTTGCATTAAATGAGAAAGGTTATATTTAAATAAAATGTGTTATGTGCTTATGTGGCAATTAAGAATAGAACATACAGGTATTAGTCACTTGAAATGCAGTTGATTAAACACAAAAAAATCTATCAAGCATTTAGGTTTTACAATTTTATTAAACAAACTTTTAATAAATTTTATGGTTACATCTAAAATATTATTTTTTGTTATATTTTCCTTTATAACGTACATAGTTATTATACTGAGTACTATTCTATAACATTAGATAAATAATATTTTATGTAGATTAAAAAAAAATCTTCATTGTCATGTTAGTACATGAAAGTACTTATGGTATATCTAAAGTGCATTTAACTTAAAAAAAAACATGATTGGGCTATCTACAGATAACAAATGCGTACTTTGTATGAGCGGCTCATTAGGGTTTTATCAGAGTCATCATTAAAATCATCATTGGAGTCTCCACTTTCAATGCTTTCCCTATCGCAATCTGAAACAAATTCAGTGTTTTATATTCTCTCATATAACTTTTAAAATATTTTTCAAACAATTTGAATGTACATAATGAACTTCTTTCAAAAATATTTATAAATGAAGATTTTTTTATTAAATTTAATAATAAGATGTGTTAAGCTTAGTCTTAGAAATTGGGTATAAAAAGAAAAGGAATTTTCGGTTTCAATCAGAATGTGAATCACATGTTTAGTTAAATTATGTTTCACCGTAGTTATGCAAAAATAACAGAATTATTTTTGTATATGTGCTATTGTATACCTGATTGTCTGTCACTACAATCACTTTTAACATTACAGTACTCATTTGAAGCATTTTCGTGACAATCTTCCAATTTAACTTCTGGTGGGTGATGGTCCTGGAAAAAAAATTGCTTAAGCCATTTGGGACTTTATACTAAATTATGAAACTACCCTATTCAAACATTTTGTATATGTTGTCAAAATAACTCATCACAAGGATAATATGATATTGTGTACAAATAATTATTGTGACAATTGTCAAATTAGTAATACAATGTTAGCAAATCGGAATATTATGCGCAATTTACTCACAAGTGAAGAATTATTTATAGATTCAATTGATCCTCTTGTCTTCTTTCTATCAAAATGTGGTCCTAATATGACCAATGCCCTTTTTTCAAGTTTAGTTAGAGGCCTTATACCCTTCTTAGAGCCCGCTCCAGACCTTTTCCTTTTATTAATGATGCTCACTTTGTTTTTCAATTTATTTTTGAAATCACTCCAATACTGAAAGGAAATATTATGACTTGAATTATAATGACACGAAAATAAATTTGCCAAAAATGTTGATACTCAAATGTATCATAATCCAAAGAACATTTTTAGCAAATTCTATCTCTCACTGGCATCTCATCTGTGATTGTGCTGTTACTATAGTAAATTAATGCGTTAATTTGATTAGTGTTATGTAAACATAATTTATTACAAATTTTGAGTACAACATAATATTTATTACTAGACAAACCTTGCTCCACCCGTCTGAAGACTTTCGAGTACCAGTGCGACAATTATTTAGCGTCTTTGTCAACTCTCCCCATAGGCGCTTAGATGTATGTCGCGCTTCCAAGGAGCGCAAGTTGCCGGTAGCGAATTCAACATGCTGCCCCATAAAATCTATTATAGACTGTACCTGTTCATATGCTACATGTCGTGATGAACCAATGTCGTCACTCATTATCTGATACATTCATAGCCGTCCCATTGATCTATTTTCTTACATGAATATGTAAATCGTAATTAATTTGCATTGTTTATCTTAGAAAGTACGATAATTAAACAAACGTAAAAATATTAAACTATAAATAAACATAAATTTTGTATAATCTGTCTCAGGGTTGTACTTGACACATTATTTTCCTAATAATAACAAATGGATAATTAGTCTTATCGATAACTCGTTTCGCGACGTGACAACATTTGCTAAGATGATTTTGTAATCTGTAAATAGTTTACATTTGATACCAAAACAGATAGCTCAACAGCTGACGATAATATTTGAAAGTATTAAACCTAATAATGCAAATCAGTTTTTATAAGTTTTATTGTGTAAAAATGAATAACAGCGAAAATTAGATGTGCGTTATATCCTGAATCGGATGCCATATGTTGTGTTGTAATGGCAACAAACAACACCTGTCTTGTTTGCGCGAGTGTGCGCGGAGAAAATTTAAGAAAAAATAAAAAAAAGAAAGAAATGGCAGTTACTCGAGAGAAAGAAAATTGTTCAAGAAAAATTAATGGAAATATACCTGCATTATCACTCAACAGTGATAATATGTCGACATCTACAGACAGTGACGACGTAGCCGACCCAACATACGAAATAAGGAATATTCGTAGTATTATAAACGTGACCCGTGAAAACATTGATGCTTTGAACGCTAAATTTGCTGGTTTCCAGCACCCGCCACCTCTTTATTTATCGGAATATCAGGAACTGACTTCGAAATTGCATAACTTAGAAGGGACTTTACGAGAATTGTTACAGTCTGAATCGCCGGATAGAAGTGAAGAGTGTTCTTTGCAGGATGACTCCAAGAAGTATGATACCCTTACGCGTCAGCCTAAGGTGTTCCTTCGGGCTCACCTGCCTAACCAACAGCGTACTAGTGTGCAGGTGAAAGAAGGGGTGACGCTTCGTGTTGCGCTTTCGAAAGCGCTAAAACTACGGAATTTGACTTGTGAAATGTGCGAAGTGGTTAGAACAGGAAATAATCAAGTGATACCGTGGGATATCGATATTACGATGATCGACGCTGAAGAGGTATGTATACATTTCATTTAAATTTATATTGTAAGTATTAATGATGTGGCTATATATATAATAAGGCGCAAATTAATTTATTTAAATAGTCTATCTATCCTGGTAACTTACTATAATAGTGTAAATAATAAAGTACTTATTATTTCGTTGATTTTTGTTTTTATTTATTTTTTAATTTAAAGTGATTATAATGTTATTAAAGTATTGTATCTTAAAACTTTTTCCTCAAAAGCTTATGCATGTTGTGACAGTATAAAAAAAGTCAGTCAGTATTCTGATAGTATGCAAGATGTAAATGCATAATCTATTTGTAAACAACTAATAAATCAAATAAGTAATAATTAAATAATATTAATATAACTTTATACAGAAGAAATGTTTTTATTTTACTTTTTTTATAGGCGTTATCTTAATTATAAATATAATAGACCTATGTGGTATATTGAATAGTAGTATTGAACTTCAGTGATATATTGATATTTTCAGGTGACTGTCAGGACTTTGGATAAGTTGCCAATCATGACGCATATATCCCATCAGTTTACTAGGAAAACATTCTTTACTTTAGCATTCTGTGAATGCTGTCGCAGGCTTTTGTTCAATGGCTTCTATTGCTCACAGTGCAATTTCAAGTTCCATCAGCGCTGTGCTGATAAAGTTCCTAGCATATGTCAACAGGTAATTATTTTATAAATAGTTTTGAAAACTAATTGAATCTTAATATATAGTGATGGATTTTATTATCAAACTTGGATTATTTAAATGTTTATTTTAAAATAACATCAAATCTTACATGAGCTTACGGTAAATTTTGTTATTTTGAAGATATTTTACTCTCTTGAAAATTAACCAAACAAGACCTGAAATTAATGTGAATGTAGTTACCTATAGCTACTATAATAGGCATCTTAAACATGGTACTGGAATTTGATGATTGTCCCTTAGTGATTGACATTTTGCTGACAATTCATCAATAATTCAGATGTATAACACAATTTTGTTTCCATGGCTTGTTTACATCTATTCTAAATTTAATTTTGTTGTTCATATGTATAGTGTGGTATAATAACATTTAGTATTATTAATATAATTTGTACCAATGTCAGATGAGGGTTACGGACACTTACTATGCAGCATTGCTGGCACAGAATCCTGAGACACAAGCTGGTATTCTTCATTACCCCTCGCACTTTGGCTATGATCATATGATGAACAGGGTTGATCAGAACAAGTAAGCAAGTTTTTATTAATTTGATTCTAATACTTTTATCTTGTTTGAATTGTCTCTATTAGTCTTTTTAGGAATTTTTAAATGGGATAAAAATACAGTGAAACTGAATAAAAACTCATTTAAGTAATGGTTGATATATCCAAATTAGGTAAAGTCCATAAATTAACTTGACATTTTTATTTTTTAGTGTCTTGCATCATTCAGTATCAGTTTTAAAAACAAGATTTTTCTTCTAACCTTTGCATAATTAAAAGTAATTGCAATTAAAATTACCACCTAATTTTATTTACAATTATTTTTTGTTGAATGTCTTATCAGTCAGATTTATAGTACATATTGTGTTTAGGTTTTACCTGTTTAGTCTTACCTTGTCACTTTTGCCTATATTGTGGTTTGATTAAATTGCTTGCATTATTGATATTTTGGCTTTGGTTTCTTTAATTTGTTATAAAAAATATGTTAGCACATGATATGTACAAGCAATAAATTAAATTCTAGTGGACAATAATAATTAAAAGGAATAAAGTAATATTAAACAAGAAATATTGTGCAGGTCGGTCTCTTCAACTAAGAAGATGAAGGACTTTGATGTCCATTGGTGAATATTAGGATACATAATAATTTGAGTTTTTAATATGTGATTTATAACTATTGTGCTAAAGTTTGGTTTTTGTTTTTCTAATCATTTATTTTTTTGCTTTTAATAATTTCTTAATTTATTTTTGTTTTTTTTTGTGTGCCAAAATTAGGAAAATATACTTATGAGGTTATTGAATGATTGTCAACTTATTTGTTTTGCTCTCCTATTGCTACATGGGCATTGTGTTATTTTTAGATTGTAATATTTTTGTGGAGAACTTTCGCTGTTTCTTACATTTTCCTCTTTATGGAATGGGGCATGTTTAAAAAACAGTTGTATTTTTGATACACCTCTAGTTTTTGTAGTTAATACATACCGGTTTATACCTATACATTGTTTGAATAAGATCTGAAATCCATAATTTTATAAAAACAGCGCTAACAGCTCCACGCCAAAACAGTCAAATGCCAATTATCACACAGCATTCTACTAATGGCTCCTATGTCATTGAAAAGGCCTCATGTCCAGATGGACGGAGAAAGCACTAATGATGATGATGATTCTACTAATAAGAATGCTTCACTTTTTTCTACTTGTTTTGTCCTTACTAGGATCTTTGTTAAAATAGATTGTGCATGGTATATGCCAATTTTGTTCATAAGATTATTTTAAAACTTAAAACCATAACACAAAGTGTTTTGCGTGTTTTGGTGATTATTATCTGTTATTGTCATACTATTCGGTAATTTGTATATGATTTACACAATTTTTAACAATTGACAATTTATAACAACTGTGCAGCTAATTAACAAGACATGTGTTTTTAATTAACATTACGTTTTTCTGTTTTGATCAGGTCTCAGCATCCGCGCTCACTGAACCAACAGGACCGATCGAATTCTGCACCTAATGTTTGCATCAACATGGTCCAGAGGCCAATGACCCTTGCGGACCATCATCGGAAGAATAATCAGGTAACGATTTGACATATAATATTTATTAAACAGAAGTTCTTATGTCAGTGTATATTAAGATTGGGAAACATTTTTACCAGTTATATTACAATGGTACCAATATGGACAGGATTTTTTAGATATGTTGTAGTAACGTGTCCATACACCAGGTGACTGTTAATCCTGTAAGGACATAATATAGATGCTCATTAAGTCATTAGTTATGTACATAAAGATAAAACAAATATAATACAATATTATAATGTTCATTACGAATTCGGTCGCCGTTGTCGGTACCTATTTAAATAGTAGGTATAAATAGTAAAAAGTCCTTTTGTTCTACGAAAATAAAGCGATAAAATCTGTTCAATAATTTGTAGTAGTCGCGTAAACAAATAGTTAATTATACAATAGCATACATAATTATGTATCGTAGAGATGCAAGAACATTATAGTAAACATATGTTTTGATATGTGCAGAGCAACAATTCGCCGCAGTCAGCAAAGTACCTGACGTCGGGGAGGCATAGCAAAGAGGACAGGGACAAGGGAGGTGATCAACAACACAGCCAGAGCACCCAAGTAATTATCTTCAATATTTATGTAGAATATTAAGACTAAGTTTATGTCCAATATATTACTACTTTTCTTACCTAAACAATGTCCCATATTAAGGTATGTTTAAGACACTTGATATAGAGTAAAAATGATAATACCGGTCGACATATCTTTCTATAAATCTGATTAGAGACGCTAAAAACAAGTTCAAAAAATGGGTCTCGGATTATTAATTTCGAAATCACTTACCTATAACCTTTTATTTAAACTTTTCAATGTTAGCTTCTATACTTAAGGCTTAACCAGATCTGACATTATTGTAAAGCAGGAAACAGATTTTTGCGGCAATTTGTGGGTGAAACATCTATCCGTAACAAATGTTATTAATTATTATTTGGCCCTGAAACGTAGTATGACAGAGCTATGATTTATTTATTGCATATCAAAGAGAGAGGCTATATGGATTTACATTCCGATTGCCAATAGCACGAAGAGTCATATTTCGAATGAGTTATAATAATTCATGTATAAAGTCGATTGTCCGTTGCTTCTTATGATCTGCATTTTAGCTCTACAACAATTCCAATCCGGCTTAGGATCCCTAAAGTAGATCGATTCTTGTCTATCCTTGTCATTGTTTATTACTACATTAAAATGTTTTCGAAACGGTGCTAAATAAAAGGTTAAAATTAACTTTTTATTCAGCACCGCTTTATTGCAATCGCTGTTATGTACTATTCTATATATTATATTAATCTTTATATACTATCTCTATAATATACTAGAGAGATATTATTATGAAACGTGACATTATTTAGTTGGGTTAACCAAGGTAATAATTTGTTTCATGTTTTTCTTATGGAAGTATATATCAAAATGCAAAATTTATCATCTCTAACAAAAAAATTAAAACTATATTGACTGAAGAAAAACTGGTGCCTTAGTGATTTTAAAAGTGGGTAAATTTTTTTTTGTAATTGTAATCCATACAACCGAATTTAAAGCAAGCTTCTAAATAGGCTTATGATACAATATTTATGTGCTATCTCATTATCATCAGCCTGTGATAATCCACTGCTGGACATAAGCCTCCCTAATACACCCTAATGGATAGCCATTAGGGTTTTTGACCGAATCCCACCACGCTGGTCCAATGCGGTTGGTGGTGGACCGACTTTTACGCCCATCCGACGCATGGATCATCTTATCGGACAATTGGGTAATCGGCCCAAATTGTCGTAACCAACTAGGAAACAACAATGAAAATTCCCGTGTTGATTCCCCGCAGGATTCGGAACCACGACCTCCGGTTGTAAAGCACACGCTACCGCTAGGTTTTCGGAGGCAGTTTATGTGATATCTATCTAATAATAATTTTTCGTCTCGTACGTACAGGCCTCGCCGACGGGCACGCTGCGGCCGAGACGCGCGCGCGCCCGCTCCGCCGACGAGTCGTGGAAGCACGCGCTCTCCCCGCGCGAGAGCTACGACGACTGGGTCATACACGCTGACGAGATACTCATCGGGCCGAGGATAGGTAAAGATTACCATGTCTGTGTATCCAACTGCCTCCGTGGCCTAGTGGTGAAGGCGTGCGCTTTAGAAACCAGAGGTCGCTGTTTCGAATCCTGCGGGTTGACTCGACAAATTTTCATTGTTGTTTCCTAGTTGGTTAGGGCAATTTGAGCTGATCACCCGATTGTCTGAAAAATAAGAGGATCCATGCGTCGGATGGGCATATAAAATGTAGGTCCACCCACCAACCCCCATTGGACCAGCGTGGACCGTATTTGGACCGTATCCCACGATACGGTCCAAAAACCCCCAATTGTTAGTGGTGTATTAGGGTCCTATGTCCAGCAGTGGACTATCACAGGCGGATGATGATGGCTATATCTGTTGTTTAACATTATAGGCATTTACTGTAGTTGTTAGTTGTTGTATAAAAATGTATAATAAACTGATGCCAGCTTTCGTAAAGTTAGTTGTCGATACAACACTTGTCGAGAAGTGGGCTTCTCTTCTCTATTAAAAATTGTATTGAGGACGAAGATGCGCGGATAATGAAGACTGGGATGTTTTTATATTCTGCAATATTATATAATGCTATCATGGGATTTGAGAAAAGAGCTTCTCGCGGGGTCTTCTCTGGACTGGTCTGTGTTTTTGAGCCGGTGGTGAATTTTTGTCTCAGTTAAGAGCCTAAACTTAATAGATAATTTTTGACTTGGACCTTGAACTGCCTCTGTAGCCGCCTAGTGGTATGGGCTTGCTCTATACAAACCAGACGGTCCCTTGTTTAAATGGAGACGTTTGGTATTTTCGCGTATTAAGATGTTTATATTGTGTTAAAGGTTCGGGCAGTTTCGGAACGGTGTACAAGGCCCACTGGCACGGCCCAGTCGCCGTCAAAACGCTGAACGTGAAGACACCGACGCCCGCACAGCTGCAGGCCTTCAAGAATGAGGTGCGTTCCAAACGTTCAGAAATAGTTTGTGTTGTCATCTAGACGGTATTATTAATACAATTACACAATATAGTAGTTTTACTTTTACAAATTAATTAAAATAAGCTACATTATGTTTAAAAACTCTAAAAGGAAATTTAGTTATTTGTCAGTAAGGATTTGAAAGTAGCAGAAAAGTTACATAGTAGCACAGTGCTGAGGTAAAGTATCTTCAGCATGTCACGGTATCTGAGATTAATGAAACGACTTCCTGGAAAATGTAACATTTACTTCACATTAATGTTTTATAAGGTTTCAGTCAAATCAAATTAATGAATGTTTTTAGAGCGTGATTGTTCACTACGCTACATCTCAAGTTGATGAAAGCAGTATTAATATCTTAACGCATTTCTTAAGTACGTGGTTATAACTATATAACTGCTGAAGCGGTGGCGTGCATTGGACTGGCACAGGCTGATGACGATGATATAATTGAGATATTTGTGTGCGCAGGTGGCGGTGCTGCGCAAGACGCGGCACTGCAACATCCTGCTGTTCATGGGGTGCGTGTCGAAGCCGTCGCTGGCCATCGTGACGCAGTGGTGCGAGGGCTCGTCGCTGTACCAGCACCTGCACGTGCTGGAGACGCCGCTCTTCATGCTGCACCTCATCGACGTGGCGCGCCAGACGGCGCAGGGCATGGACTACCTGCACGCCAAGAACATCATACACAGGTCGGGCCCCCTTTTCTTTACTATGGGCTCTGTCGACCTCTAATAGGTCATGTACACGGTGCATAGTATAAATGCCTGTTAATCTCATACTGTTAATATATATAAATTACACTATTTAAGCAGTTGCCAGGTTGCGGCTCTCTACCTCTAACAGAAGGCTTATTTAATCAATGTTGCTTTTACAACTTTTCGAAAGCCGACGTCATTTAGCCACATCTGCGAATCATTTAACTTATTGTACATAATTTTTAACATATTATTAATTACAGCAATGTTATGCTTTCGGACACAAACGTTCCTTAACAGACAAAAGCTGAATGTTGAAGCTTAATGGTGTCCCTATTAGTAGTAGATTGTTCTCCACACTATTTCAATCTAAAAAAAATATATTGTACCTTTTTTATATTTTGTAAAGTGTTTATTGACAAAAGGAAAAAATGGAAGAACCGCCGTAAGACTCAGAAACTCTATTTGAGTTTCTGAGTCTTACTTTCTGCTAAGGCTTGCCTTTTGGAACCGGAAATTGATTCATTGACGGTCAATAAAAGAGTGTGATGATTCTCTATTGAATAAAGACATTTGAGTTTGACGCTTTAAAAGAATGAAAAATTATTTTTATATACCAAATCAATGTTTTTTATTTTCTTTATTTTCCTTGAAAACGTGAAGAGTATGTTTTACTTTTCATAAACTTATTATATAATGCGTTGTCAATTTCAGGGACTTGAAATCGAATAACATATTCCTAAGAGACGACTGGTCCGTAAAGATCGGAGATTTCGGCCTCGCTACGGCCAAGGTTCGGTGGTCGGGTGAGTACACAAATAACCTACTTATTTATACATTAAAGGATTCAAAACAGCACAAAATATACAACTAAAAACAAACTATATCTTTTTAATTCAAATTTGATTTTAAAACGTAAGTCAATATTAATTATTTTCTTTTTATTTATGTCCCTGTAGAGACATTAAATTGGAAGCATTACTTAACCAGATTTGCTAATTAGATAGATGTCATTTTGTGGAGGCATGTCCGTTTTTACAAAGGACCGCCTGGGGTAGTACCTCCGCGGTGCCTGTTTCTGACGTAAATCAGTGGTGTGTTAAGACTATTGCCTTCCGGCTTGAAGGGCAAGGATGAACGTTCCGCTCGTCTCAAAGCTTTAACCAATTCAAAAATGTTAGCCTCGATATGTCTTAACCTTGAATCTAAATGTATATATCTCACTTTACAAAGGTTCATGGTCATTGAGGCGATAAAATCCGTTAAAAGTCCTTTGATTCAGTAACATATAGTATTTATTCTTTTATTTTATTTGTTAATAACGACCCTCTCATGCTTCGCACAGGATCTATTGTGATAGAGAATATACCTGCAATATTAAGCATATGTTATACATATAGATCTTCCTCATCAAAAACTCTATCCATTAAAAAATCCACATCGATAAGCCACATACGGTTATAGGGACAGAGAAAGCGACTTTGTTTAATACTATGCAGTGATTTACACTTAATGTACTCGAATAAAGGATACAAGAGCCTACAAAATTAATAAAAGAATAATTTATAGATATTTATCCAAGTTAATTTAGGTAAATTAGATATTTCTTTCCTCGCCTGAGTGTCCTCGTTACCTAACCTCTGGCAGAGTCCTCGCTGGCCGGCGGGGTGCAATGGCAGCAGCCGACGGGCTCGATCCTGTGGATGGCGCCCGAGGTGATCCGGATGGAGGAGCCGGTGCCCTACACGTTCCGCTCGGACGTGTACGCGTACGGCGTGGTGCTGTACGAGCTGATGGCCGGCGAGCTGCCCTACTCGCACCTCAACAACAAGGACCAGGTAAGACCCTATTGGGCTATGTTGCAGTATTTCAGACGAGTAACATGTGGAATGGCAGCAAAATTTAGGCTTCAGAAAAGAATTTTACCGGTAGTAGGTCCCCATTTTTACAAGGGACCGTCTGGGTGGGTAGCATCACGGTGCCTATTTCTACCGCAAAGCAGTTGTGTTAAAACACTACTGTGTTCCGGTTTGAAGGGCACCGTAGCCAGCGTATTTACTGTGTAAACGAGACGTAACATCCTATGTCTCACGGTAGGCAGCGCGTTGGTGATAACAGTATTGCCGATGTCGATGGCCCGACTGCTCGTCTGCCTGCGTAGACAATAAAAAATAAAAAATTCTGCATGCCTTACCCAGTTACCAGTTGTTTGATGTCATTACACACTACTCAGTCATGTTCAGGCTACCTCGGCCAATAGTTTGAGTTTAATGATTTAAATTTGATAATAGTTTTCATTTATGTTAAATAATTGTTAAGAGAACGACTATTTGACAATGTACGCAACCTTTATATGCCCATCCGCATATAAAAGTTGGTCCGCCCACCAGCCGCATTGGACTAGCGTAGTAGGATACGGTCCAAAAACCCCACATAAATGGAGAAGGCGTGCTTTAGGTGAGGCCTATGTCCAGCAGTGGACTAATATAAGGCTGATGATGATGATATTAGAATTAGTTAATGTTCATAGGCATGGGTAACCATTTTCCGTCAGGTGACCCGACTACTCGTCGGTGTAACTATGTGATAACAAAATGCCATGGTTTATTGCTACTATAGTCGAGTCTGAAATGACTCACCGAAGTAGTAATGCACCCCTACCTCAATGTTCGTATGAGGTAAGGGTACATATTACTTATCAGCTATTTACACATATATATTTTAACCCACCAACCTGCATTGGACCAGCGTGGTGAAATACGGTCCAAAACCCTCTGTTGGAGAAGGTGTGCAATAGGGGGTTAATCTGGCAGTGGATTATTACAGGCTTATTATTTTTATTCTAAATGCAACTAAATGTAAGTCCATTTTTTTGGTCCTTTCTGCCGCTAACTGTAGGAAGCAGGGATGAGCAAAACTCCTCGGCCAAGATTGAACGGGTATCCCACTAAAAACCTCCTCCTCTACTTCATTTCTCTGTACGTGCCAGACTCTGGCTATGGAAACATACCCCTAGCTCAATACAAACACCGATTCCATTGTGCTGTCTATACGTCCTTATTATACAGAACTTTCTTATACAGATCCTGTGGATGGTGGGACGTGGTCTTCTGAGACCCGACGCTCGTCGAGTCCGCGCTGACACACCACAAGCGCTGAAGCGTCTTTTAGAAGACTGCACGCAGTTCGTCCGGGAACAGCGGCCGCTGTTCCGTCAGATCTTGGCCTCGTTAGAGGGCATGCTGCGAGCACTGCCCAAGATCACCCGCAGCGCCTCGGAGCCGAGTGTGGGCAGACAGTTGCACTCCTCCACAGACTGCTTGGGATACAGCTGCGCCTCGCCCAAGACACCGATGCACTTCCACTTCGATCCGCAGACCAACTTCCCCGCCTTCTATGGGTATATTGTTACGTTTGTTTTGTGTGCATGTGTATTTTTTATAAAGCAACGGGACGGGCGGAACGCTCACTTGGTGGTAAGTGATGCCTGCACTATCCATAATGAAAGCAGTGCAAGTCGCCACAAATCGAATACTGCCCTGGGGTGCATTGCTATGTCTCGTTTACTCAATTACGTTGGTAGTGGTGCCCTTCAAACCGGAAGACAATAGTGTTAACACTGATTTGCGCCAGAAATATATATCTTAGTGGTTCTACACCAGATGGTCTCATGTTAGTCAAAGTCAAAGTCAAATATATATTCAATATGGAAGCATTACACTTTCTTATAGATTGTCAAATAATCTATCATCGGTTCGGAAATGGAAGCCTCTGACCTGAGAAGAACCGGCGTAAGAAACTCAGCGGGACTTTTTTTTTTTCCTTTTTTTTCAATAAATTTTACAAAATTTTTACATAATACCTTACATTTTACTACTTTGAAATAGCCTATCAAGTAGTCATTACAACAATAATATCCTTTATCACACAAACGTTCCTTGACAACTTTTTTAAATTTATTTAAAGCTGAACGTTTTCTGGGATTTTATTGTAGAAGAATATACATTGTCCCATGAAAGATTTCATTGTTCTGCGGAGCCTAGTTTTTGGTAGAACATAATTATGCTTATTCCTAGTATTTATATTACGTGTGTCACAATGTTTTACAAAATCATTTTATGTTTATGAACATTCATAAAAGTAGTTAAATGGGACCTACCACCTTTAAAGTATCTAGATTCAATTCAATTCAATTCAATGGTTTTATAGCGTTTCCTTATAGATTTCGCCAGTAGCAAGCGCTTAGTTCAATGCTTATTCGCCAATAACAGACTTTGCTACATGAAACAAGCTTCGTGAACGATGTATCTGGATTACTATTAGTAGTTATGGGTTGACAGGAGTTGAAGAGTTATGAAATTTCAGTTAAATGTTTAGGTATATGGAATTGAACGACTTCTAAGAAAAATGACCAAATATTAAGGGCTTAACTTATAAATTCGAACACCATTATTCTGATTTACGAATTTTATGAATTGAATAACTAATAATTTTGTTAATTATTGGATAAAATGGTCTTTTATGAGTTTTATCGCGTTTATATATATGATTATGTTTAAACTTTGACTATTCAACAGTTTTGCTCCCCTTACCAACACTCAAAAAGAAATAAAACAAGACAATAATAATTGCAATAATTAAATTTTCAGAATCCCAGCACCTAATCAGCGGCATCCCTAGGACTCGCCATTGGGCTGCATATAGCCCTTGGAGTATACCGCTGCCAGTATGAAGGCGACACAGAAACTGCTTACAGAACTTCTCTGGCAATGTTTGCTATTTGCCAAGTGTTGTTGCCAATCTGTGCAGAATATTGCATGGGACAGCATCATCAGTACAGTGCAAAGGCTTTGTAAAAGGATTAAGCTATTTAATGATAATGTGTCGGTTTTTGGACCTCATAGTGCATCAAGATTGATGTCAATTTAAATGACCAAAAAAAACTTCTGTTACAGTGCGGTTTAGTGATTTTAAGATGAACTAAAGGAATCTGTGGAAAGTGGTGTAAATAATAGCATAGGTTTGAAAAGCATTATAGAATATGAGTGTTGTGTTCCCAAGTGAGAGTTTCTTTTAAGTATTTAAAGTTGGATGATGTTTGACGGCATTGATTTGGTTGTGTGTGTGTGGGGCTTGCATCAGAGTTGTTATGAATTGAACTGTCTACAGACTTACTAATTAAGGAAGAATTGATAGTTATCACCTATCAATTGTTTTGCATATTATTACTAATGTGTTAATAAAAGAAACTGTGAAACTCTTGAAAAAAATTGATTGTTAATAAATAAAAGATTTTGTTAATTGCCCTAATTCTGGTTCATGCTTCTGATCAGTCTCTAAGATAATGTTTGATTTGTCAAATGATGATTTTTTTGGTTTATTATGTGTACTTTAGTAATATCCTGTATGGTTGGCATTTTGTTATTGCTATAAACTATATGTGAAATATTTTTTTTTCTAAATATATAATTTTATGACATGTGTTTATATTAAAAAAAATATCGAATTAACAAATATGAAAGAATAATAACTTTGACCCAAATCACAAAATGGATTCAGCCCAAAAAGCAAAAAATTTATTGAATATCTTGTTTTTTGTGCAATTTATTACAAATAATAATAAAGCACACTTTATTTCAAATAAAAATTATTGAAACTGGTAGAAAAACTCATGATGAAGCCTGTAAAATGTCATAAGGCTACTAAATCTGTCATATTGTATTTAAAAGTATTATTTATATGAAAGTAAGTAAACGCATTGGGGTGTCGCGCCACTGCGTAATTTAATGGTGACGTTTGTAAATACATTGAGTAATGTAATTAACTTAGTAACTGTTGAAGGACTATAGGCGTGTATTATATAGATAGTTTTAAAGCGTAACTACCGATTCTAAGGAATACAATAAATTATTGTTTCGATTTAACATGTGTTTTATTTTTCACTAAGGATTGATATGCCTGATGCGGTCCTTAAACTTGTATGTATAGTATAAAATTTTAATAGCACATTGACAGTCTTTTCTTTCAACAGAATAGTGGTGCAATTTCTGTAATAAATTTAAATCCTTGTAATATAATTATTTCTTATTAAATAAAATTACTTTTTACGGATTCCTTCCTAGTAATAGTCAAATGAATTAAGGTAGAAATTTGTAAGTAGCAACAAATTGGTAAACCTTATAATCAGTTTCACATATTTATTAAAACAAAAAAAAAGGAAAAGTTTGTATAGGTAGATGCAATAGTACAGTAGTATTCAAGAATATTTTTAAGGATTTAAATTCTCTAAATTTATACATTTTGGAAGATTGTGTAACTAAAAATTTTCAAATATTTAAAAACATTTATTTTTGAAAAAAATTACATTAAATTTTATTCATCCTATTGTTATGTACGTGTTTTTGGTCAAATAACATATCGTTTCCGTGGTGTAGCGGTTATCACATCTGCCTAACACGCAGAAGGCCCCCGGTTCGATCCCGGGCGGAAACATATTTTTGTAAAAATTATTTTATAAGTAACCATCATGACAAAATGATTATAAATATATTACATTATTTCCGTGAATTTAAGTTAATTAAAAAAAAAATGTTATCTCTGTTTAAAATATTTTTTATAAATAATAAAAAAATTGTCGCCAAATTTAAACCATTCAAGTCTTCAAATTTTTTAAGCTTACAATTGTACATTTGTGTGATTTATTCTTAGAAGGATATAAAAAATGCTTGTTCAACAAATATTTGACTTTTATTCACTTTTCAATAAAATGTATTGGTTAATCATCAGAACTGTCACTATCCTCATCATTCTTTTTCACTACTGTATGGTTAGAGGGTTTTGCAGGTTTTGTTGCAGCTCTGACTTCAAACCTCGATACGTAAATCTTCTTATTATCAATCTTTACTCCTTCTGCTAGCTGTAAAGCGCGGTTCAAGGCAACTGGACCATCAAATTCAACAAACCCGGTAGCTGCAAAAAAATTATGCTTTGTAACCTTCATATTTAAATTAAAGTATTTTCAGAGTTTACTAATTAGGAAATGTGATAGCAAACATTTTGCATTCATTAATATGAAAAAAAAAATGTAACTTTTACTAATATTTTGAAACTTGGCCTGTTTAATACATTTTAAAAATGAGACCACAAAATATTGAAATAAAAGATAATGAAAAGAGGTTATTATATGCTATTTGTAGAAAAATATGCCACTTTTGTGTTTTCCGAAACCATCACCAAAAGTAAAAGGGGCCTTAGAAGCGTATTATACATAAAAAGACAACCATTTTATACCATTTGACGAGTTAGAAATAAAAACAGAACTATTCTTACCCATTGATTTCTTCCCCTTTACTAAATGTCGGATATTCCTAATACGTCCAGCACCTCCAAATGTTGAACTCAATGCCTGAGAACTAAGCTCTGCATAAGATCGCACAACTAATGTTGTTTCTGTTAAAGGTAGTGGCTGCTTAACTCTGATATTGGTACCTTCAAATGGGGTGTTGTCTTCCTCTAAAGCCTGAAAATTATAAGTTAGTTCAATCGGAAATTACACAAAAATAAAAACTTCGTTAAAACATATTTCTTTATAGATAACATGTAAAAATAAGTACCTTTTGTACTGCAGTTTCATTTTCAAAAAATATTGTTGTGGTGAAAACAGGTTTTGGATCTTCTGAGGGATAGACTTCAGCAACACTGTATGCAAAATTAATGTTTCAGTTTAATTAAATATTAAAATATAAATTATTGTTTTAGTAACAATGTAATAGTACTAGATAAAAAAGCTCATCATATATAATTAAGAAGATAAAAAGAAATATTAATTATGTAAAGTCAAAAGAATAATAAAACAAACACAAAAAGCGTAATTAAAATCAATGCACCAAATAGTTTTCACTCAGTATTGGATTATGACTTTTTTAAAACTTATAAATGCTGATTTTTAGTAGAATCTATCATCAACCTGTGTTAGTCCACTGCTGGACAGAGACTTCCCTTAATGCATGCCTTCTAGGTTAGGACAGTATCCCACCTTAATGGACCAATGCAGGTTAGTGGGTGGACCGACTTTTAACATGCCCATCCACTGCTTGGATCATCTTAATTTTCAGACAATTGGGTGATTGTCTTAAATTGCCCTAACAAAACAGAAAACAACAATACCACAAAGTTATTTACTAGCAGGACTCAAACTTACAACCTTCGGTTTATAAAGCAAGGGCCAATACTGCTAGGTAGATCCTAATAAAGAGATAAATGGACAATATATAATACAAAGAATATACATATAATATTGAAGTACAAAATTAGTTTCTACAATACAATTTTACACACCCAATGCCTTTAATAGTTCCACATTTGGAAAAATGTTCAGCCAGTAACTTTTTGTAGTCAAGCATGATTTTAATTGGAAGATTATCAACAACTACTGATGATGAAACTTGATCCTTTATTAAATGTGGTTTTTTGGCTTTATTCCATCTCTTTTTGGTCCACTTTTCTTTTATTTGACCTTCTGTTTGATCTCCGGCAGGAGATGATTCAACTGCTTGTTGGCCTTTCTTAAGTTTTTTTTTGTTTTTATTATGTTTCTTTTTGTCAGCCACAGCCATTTCATCAAGAAGATTGGTCAATGTATGTGTGTTATCGCCAATGTTCAGATTTTCAAGATCTTCTGCAACAACTTCAGGTTTTAATTCTTTTTTTTGTGATTTTATTTGAGGTTCATCTTCAACATTCACATCTGCGGGCTTTGCAGAATGCTTCTTTTTTTTTATTTTCTTACTCACTAGTACTTCATGAGATACCGATTTTTCGTTGAACTGAGTGTTATCACATTGCTGTTCTTTTTGTGTTTCCTTTAATTCTTCTTTATGCTTATTATGTGCTTTATTTTTCCTTTTAGTACTTTTGTTTTTAGTTATGTTATTCTCAAAATTTTCAACATTTAAATCCAATACCTTATTGCCACCTATTAGAACATTCTTATTATTACTGTCTAATTGAATGGTAGCAGTGCTACTACTTTTATTCTCTTTTTCAGCTGTATTATCTTTTTTATTTCTTTTTCTATCTTTCTTTTTGTTTATGTTACTGGGTATGCACTTTGCAGACTTTTCGGATTTAGTTTTCTTGACTGCAACTTCCTCATTTTCTTCCAACATAAAACTAACTGACTTATTTCTCTTTTTTGGTTTTGAGTCAGTTGTTTTGGAGCTAGAGTCTTGGGTGTCATTTGCGTTTTTAATTATCGGTTTAGAAATACCCTTTTCTTTCTTACTCATATTGTTATTTGTAGATATAACACCATTACTTACAGTGGAATTATTGGCACCATTATCTTTAACGTCGGCCGTTGATAAACTTTCTGGTGGATTTTGCTTTCCTTTATTTTTCTTACGGGAGGAACTTAAGAAAATTTTGGGCTTAGGTTTAGCTTCGATTACATCTGTTTTTTCACTAGATTTTAACTTTACAGTAGTTTCAGTGGCACTTTTATAGTAATTAACGAAATCGTAAGATTTATTAAATGCATTATCTGCGTTGTCATCTTTTAATTTTATTTGTTTAGCTTTCATGGTTATTAATAGAACGCAAACTTTAATAAAATATATAAATTTATGGCATTAACTTCTTAACTGTAGGTAAACATGTGACATGAAATTGAGGTTGACATTTGAGTATTAAGGTTATCCAATATGTCAAATTTGGAAAAATCGATTCAATGTTACTCAAAACATCAAAAAATCGTTCGAGTCGATTTCACCCTTGTTATTTCTTACTATACAAATAAAAAATGGCGCGTATGTAAAATTAAAACAACTATCTGTTGGTCTGCCTGTTTTCTATACCTAATCTTTGGAATGGCTAGTTTGACTTTTACGGGAACCTCACTGAGAGACACCTAACTATTGTAACCTATGGAAATTGTACCAGGAAATAAGTCGCGGGAAACAGCTAGTTTCTACAGGTTTTTGCCTTTTTCTGTTCTTTTATATAAGTTCACAAGCTTTAAAAATAAAACACACATTGCATTTTCTTATTATTTTCCCAATAATACAAATAATTTTCATGCGTCCGGTGGTCAGTGACGGGATCGATTTTAAAACCCTAAAATTGATTCAATAATATTAGATTGTAAATATATACTAAAATTTAATGAGAAATAGGTGTTTTATAATAAGTACCGTGAGCTAGATGTTTGCAACTAGCAATACTTTTTATATGTTATCTAATGGCGGACGCGCTTGCGTGATGCCGGTCGCGTGTTATTATTACAACTGAATTGGCGTCTTTTAATGTAAGATAGTGCTTCGGCTAAATTAAGAAGAAATTAAACTTAACGGTAAGTCAAAAGTTTGTCTTCTGAATTGTTATTATCATTGTCATTCTTAGAGGTGTCATAAGTGACCTAAATGGTGTAATGTTTCGTGAATTTTCCACTCTTTAAACGCCATGCTTCATGGCGCGTTAGCTTTTTGTTAATGGATACGTCGTTATTTTGTCGTTATATATGATTAAAGATATACCATCGAACGTGCGAATCTAGAAGTTATTGAATTTACGCGCCAATTTTTTTCCATCCTCCGTGTAATACAGGCGCCAAATCAATGTATGCGTCTTTACGTATAGATACTTGCTACATATAGCGCATGGCGGGAAATGCGTCGATGGCGGGGCGTCCATAAGATTTAACGCGCATTGAATTTTCACAGTAAACGTCAATATGGTGGCTCAAAAGAAAGGTCGTGGAGCCAAAACACAAGCGGCTAAAGCTAAAGCAGCAAATCAGCCTGAAGAGGTGTCTCAGGCTGAGGTGGAGCCAATGGAAGGCACGGAGGAGAACAACGGGCAGACAGAATCGACCGAGCAAGGTGAAGACGCCGGCGCGCCTACTGAAACTGCCGCAGAGCTCAATGAAGCAGATCAAAATCAAGAAAATGCGGAGAATGACACCAAGCCAGAAGAGCAGAAAGAAGAGAAAGTTGAATCTGGTAAACTGCTAGTCGAGAACCTCCCATCGAGCTATCTCTTCGACTACCAAGAAAAACTGAAGGAGTTGTTCTCGAAATACGGCGAAGTTATCAGCGTAAAGTGAGTCAATGACCTTTCCGGTTTGTTCCATCACATTGAGTATTATATTTGTTAACATTCAAATATCAGTCCCTATCTGCTGTTGTTTTGATAATAGATTTTGTTAAAGGAAAGTTATGATTTAAGTTAATATAAAATTTTGTTTGGTGTTCCGTTGTGCAAATTGCACTCGGATCGCCGCTGTTCGAACGGAGTATTAACGAGAGAAATTTTCTTCCTTTTTAGACGTGGTCCAATCATTGTTACTGAACTGACCACAACTCCGACATTATCGGCTATAGTCGAATTCAAAAACAAAGACTCTCTGGAAAAGGTAAACAAAAGCTTATTAACTTTTTTTATAATGTTAAAAAGTCTTTAGCTAGATAATTTAGTTTAATGCCGCCGTGTCCATCTTTGGGATACCGAAGGGACACGAGATATACTAAGATTTTTCCAAATTTTAAAAACAGTTGAGCTTTTAAAATTTTGTACGACTATTTGAATGTTTCAAATAGCTGGTCTCCTACTGCAGTCGGTGATGGTTTGGTCTCTTAATAAGTTTAAGTTAATCTTCAAAATTCACAGCACTTTGTTTGTTCGAGTAGCAGATCAGCTGATGTCTCCATGTTGTGTTGTCTTATGTGTCGAATTTTAGTATGTGGTTGTAACTGGTAAAATTGAGTATTCTAGTTCACTTTGGATTTGTGACATCAATGCAAAATTGTTTACTGTAATGCCTCTTGCATCGAGGCCTATAATTAGCGATAGAGTGCTGATTAAATTATCCGAGTGAAAAACAATCTTAAGTTGTAACTGTTTAAGAGATATTTTGTGTGGCAATTGCTTGGTATTACTCGTTGACCTTACAGCTGAATTAGATAGTTGAGGTGCAACATACCTTTGCCCTTTACCGCCACAGACTAAAAATTGTTAACTTTTTTGTACTTGTTGGTTCACATGGTTACCCTAGATGGTGAGCCGTGTTTATGTGTTGGTATTTAGTGTTAATTGATGTATTATGTCTTTTTTGACAAACTTGCTCATTGGATGATTTTTTTAATGATTAAACAGAGGTAAGTTCTTAAATAAAAAGACTTAAGAAATTTTTGTGTACCTTAAAATATTTATGAAAGTGTTATAATATAAACAACATATGCATATTTATATTATGCATATGTGAGAAAATTTTTAATTAAAATAATTTGTTTCTTATAAATTGTAAACAAAATGCCTACAATAAAGTACTTGTCAGGTTAAGTTTTGCTCGACATTAAACAACTCATTAAAAATTAAACATTTAAATTAATGTTGACTTAATTAATTTTATGTTTAGCCAGTTTAAGTAAATTTTAAGAGCTATGTACTAAAAGTTAATCATTCAGTTTTAAATACACTTGAATCAGGCATACTTTGTCTCCACTTTAGCCTTTTTTCCTGCATTCCTTAAAAAAAAAACAGAATCCTTTATAAAGATATCAACAATGTATGCATAGTCTTGAATGTGCTCACAAAAAAGTTTAAAATCTATATTTATCCATAAGAAAAACTACTTATATGCTGATAAGATATTGTCAAAACAGGTTGTTCTTTATCCAATCGTTTTAGTAGTTTATTGTTATTTACAAAAAAATGTACTAAATATTTAATGGGTTAACATCTATGTTTCGCGTTCAGTCCTCAGCGTGTATTTACCTTAATACTATTATCCGTTGCGCAGGAGATATTATAGTGCACAAGTGTCCGCGTAAACACTAGTTCAATAGAACGTTTAACCGACACGACCGGAGTTCGCTGATCTCTAATAAAGATCGGTCGTTGTCGTCAGATTCGAATAGGAGGACATTATTAATATTATCACCAGTTGACATGCGTCAAGTTTACTGGAAATTTGCGCAGACTTCTTGACGAAAGTCCAATATAGGTTACCAAGTTACTTGATGACGACCCGCTTGGTTTGTTGGCTTTGTGGTTGTTACTATTCTGACATTTTTCATAAATTGACCCCTTGGGGTTGGTTGACCATTTGGGTCGTCGTTTGCCATTTGGTCTGCGTAAAATTTCTTGTTCTGAAAAATCTAATCGGATAATATCTACGCTTCCCGCAAATGTTGATACTTAATGATAAATAATAGATTCTTACTGATTTTCTAGCGTTTGATTGCTTCACAATTATTTAAAATTGTACCATTAGACCAGTCAGTCTGTACCGTGTCTATGGATCACTGACTATGTGCGTGACGCGTCAGGTTTAATTTGAAAATTTACTCGAAGTAATTGCACTGTATTTTTTTACTATGTCTAATGCATCGCGAAAGAAACGAAAAGTATTTATTTGCCAAATATCTTTATTCAACACTGAATCATTATTTTCTCTCATTGATCGTCAATTAATCCACCACCGGTTTTTAAACGGAAGCCTCCGACCTGCGAATAGCCCGCGTAAAAACGCAGCGGTACTGTTACTAGTTTTTACTTGTTTATTTATATTATTTATGTTTATCAAGTGTTGATGTATCTGATGGTGCGCGCAGGCGCTGTCGGAGGACGGCACCGTGCTGGAGGGCAGCGCCATATCGGTGGCGGCGGAGTCGCGCGGCGAGACGGCCGTGCTGGTGGGCGTGCCGTACGAGGCGAGCACGGACTACGTGCGGCTGCTGTTCGCGCAGTGCGGGGACGTGTCGCACATACACGAGTTCAGCAAGACCAAGTACAAGATATGTGAGTGGGTTTCACGGTCACCTTTGTGACTATATAACGTTTTTGTTTGCAAAGTGAATTATATGTATTTATCAGTCATTTAGTTTTCATAGTTTGGTATTAGGTGATGAGTTACACCTACATGCCAAACGTTCATCGTGCATACCTGAACCAAATATAGGATTCGATAGAAGCTAACGATTTGATTGTCAGTCCGTGACATTTTGGTGAACATATATCAAAAGCAATATATATATGACTCCACTAAATTCGAGTACATCGTATACATCAATTCCGTATGTTCTTTGGTTCAGGTACAGCTTGTGTGACGATAGCGTATCAGTATACAGTGAATATTTTAACTTTTTATGCGTTATAAGTGTAATAAAATAGATATATTCATTTTATATGAGGTAATACAGAAAGTGTTGCTTACATATTGAATTAAAAAAATATTGGAATTTTTATTCTCTCTTTTTTAATATGCAGTGCGCGTGACATTCTTCGAGAAGGAGGCGGCCGAAAAGGCCCTGAAGTTGGATCGCGAGCTCCGCATCAACGGCTTCCTGGTCACAATAACCAAGTTCCGCGATGAGGAGGAGCAGAAAGCACACGCGGCCAACACCAACAAGGTTAATTCATAACTCTCCGTTTTATTTTAAAACAAAAGTGTTTGTTCAAAATTTTAATAGTGTTTCACTGACTTGTGCTACAAATGGTTTAGAGAAAACGTTATTTAAACAAGTAATTAGATAAATAACGCCATTTACAGCATGATAAAAATGTAAAAGTCCTTATAGCGATTGGAATAAAATCATGTGTAGTAAATCCATTTATAATACAACCATTTACAAGAATAGCAGATGTAAAAAGGCATATGGTTGTCAAGACATAGACCGTATCGTTATCCTTTTCGGTTCGAAATCGGTTATTTTGTAAACAGCATATAATGTATTGAAACGTAGGGCACCTTGTGATACCTCCATGCGTTACCTTCACGTAGAACAAGCGGCAACATTCGCAGCAGCAGAACCGCAGCGCGACGGCCGCGCCCGCCGCGGGCAGCCCCAACTCGCGCGCCAACAACTTCCGCGCGCGCGGCGGCGCCTACAACGCTCGTGGCAACTTCAGAGGTAAATTATCGATATTATTTCCTTTATCTGTCGATTCATGTCTAATGGGAAAATCTGTGTTGGAGTTATAATGTTCAGTTTACTTGGTCATTAATTAATGAAGACCTAGGGAACGTAGTGAGCCTAGAAGAAGTGATTGCAATTTTTTAAACAATTCAAAAGTTTCAAGTAATATTTTTCTAGCTGCAGTATAATATATTGTAGTTTATTTATTTAAGCCAATGGAAACATATAATTGATTCAAATTATGTAACCCACTGCAATTAAGTAGAGTTTCTTTAATTCCATCCTGTCTTAGACTTAAGTGTCTTATGGTCCATTATAGTTTGCCCAATAAAAATATATCCCAAGATATTTTAATGCAATAAATTCGTAATGTTGGTACGCTCAATGCTAATAATATTATTTACACCCCTGCTTATATAGAACTTTATCATAAAGATGTAATTGTAGCTATGTGACATTAACAGGCGCCGCCCGCGGACGAGGCTTCGGCGGCCGTGGCGGCGCGTTCCCGCGCGGCGGCTTCGCTCCCGTCAACACCTACATGCCGCCGCAGCCCTTCATGGCGCGCCCAGTAAATGACATTAAATGCCGTAGCAACGCTTGATATTACGCTTTAAGTTCATGTACAATTAATCTGCAGAACACTGGTAGTCTACTAAAAGATAAACTGCTGCTAAACAATTGTTGACACAACTAAAACACAGTCCAATGTAGACGTGGGCCGTTACGTCACTTTTAAGAAACGAAACGATACCGGTTACGTGGATGGCGTCGCTTGTTTTAAAACTAGTTAATTTTATAAGTAGCTACTTTCATCCAGGTTCAAAAATAACTAGTTTTAATAAAAGCCACACCGTTCACGTAACGACCCAAGTCTAATAAAAACTAAATGAGTCACTCGCTGTCTCGCTTACTCGGTAAATCTCGATCTGCCATCGCTCTCGCTCGGCCCGTCGGTAGGCACGATGCGAACGAAATGTAGCGCTTTACGCTCACTCGACTGACGAACGAACACGATGACGACTGTGTTCGGCCGAATAACGTGTTTACAAAAATAACTACTTTTAATTTGACACGAAACGGTTATTTACTTTCGTATCGCGCAACCAGTTATTGTCACTGTTGATGTGAAATAACGCTCACGCCTAATCCAATGTGACCTTAAATTTATGCTTAAAATGTATGTCTTTAATGGATTATTATTACTTGGTATAGGAAAATTCCTAGATCAAGAAGTTTTTGGCAGTTGTTAAAGCAAACAATCTTAAGGCTTGTTCCCCGTTTTAACAGACCAACATTTTTACCATTCCCAAACCATATCTCTACATTTAAACATGCTTGCATGTTGTTTTACTTGCATGACTCATAAAAATCTGTGTATATACAGAAGCACTACATATTTTTTTTATTACAAGGGCATAAAACCTGCAAGTGTACAGTCCACCTTTGTACAATATAAAATAAGTATAGTTATGTTTGTATATAATTTTATCTTATCTTTACTTATATTTGCATAATTTAGCTGCATCACATTTACTTTATTTCGTGAAGAAAAGCAGAATTTACTTGAATTGTAATCCTGAGTATAAGTAAAGACAACATTTTGCCAGTTTTGCTTATTCACAATAATTTAAAACATTTATCTCATAACTCATATTTATTTTCTATACTATGTGGTGGTCATTTTTACGCTTGTTATAAATTACATCTATAAACATTTACTTTGTAAAAGAACTGTATTTTTTTGCCATAATTTTTTTAATTGCTTTTTTTGTAAATTATGTGCATACATGCATGTTTCATTTCACGTTATACAGAAATGAGTGCATAGAAAAAAATGTGCAAAGAAATGCAGTACAAATGTTATAACCTTCCCAAAGTTTGTCACTTAGGTCTGCTCTCTTTGCCATTAATATTATTCTGTGCATTCTTTTCAGAGCTACCTGTAGTTGATATTGTACAAGCAGATCTAGCGCAGGTAAATGGATCTGTTATTCGGTGCAAAATAATTACAAATGGCGTACTAACTACTTTCTTGTATATATCTATGATATTTAATTGTATATGATTAAATTGGTTAAGAGAAAATGGTGATTTCGGTATCACTTTATTATATTTTGTAATTGTTTTGCAGACCTTTTTAATAGTTTAAATTTATGTGTATATTTGTATAATTGCTTTGACGATCTTTTCGCATGTTATTAAACAAAATCACTGTGCTGACGCATTGTTTATCTGGCCCGCGACTATTATCGTTTAATTTGTTTTTATTAGTCATGCCAATTACACGATTTTGCCGTAACAGGTTTTCCTTAATTCGACAAATTATTTATGGAATGCGGGAGGCAATGATCGGCTTGAAGTAAACAATTATGTTAACTGTGCTAATCGTCTGAACAATTATAAATTTCACGCCGTTTTAGAGAAATTTTCGTTTAATATCGCGCAAAACGGTGTCGTTGACATTTTGTTTATACTCGGCATTTGAATGTACGAGTTTTTTGGCAGTAATATTTATAAACGCCGGCGGATATAGTTCGGGCTTACAATTTCTTCGTTGAACATAAAATCGTTAAAAAGTATTGATGTAAATTATTGAAAAAAATAGATTCGTCCGTTCGTTCGTTCCTAAAACGTCGAGACGTTTAAATGTAAAATAAACACCGTAAAATACGTAAAAAGTCCTTTTTAATCAATAATGTGTAGTATTCGCGTACACAAAAGAATTTATTATATGGCTAGTTGATAATTTCACGCTACGCATGATCATCATCAGTAGAAGTAGAGAGTTTTTATTATGCCGAGCGTCCTTTAAAAGCGTTAATGAAGCTGGGCTTAAATAAATGCAATTTACCACGCAATGTGTTCTCAACGCGCGATATATTTGACAAAAGGTCAAAAACAAAATTTGTTTACATTGTGTCCAGACTACATGTATGCAGTATTATTGTAGATAATATCTTGTAACTTTTGTTAGCGGTAAGTGTCAAGCTACTGTAAGACGAAAATGAGGTTTAAATACGGCATATAATAGTCCATGATAAAATTCAGTGTTTTGTCCGTAACATTGAATTTTAATCAACGGGTGTCCTAGTCAGTGTTGATTTTAATTTTCTTTAGTTATATAATTAGTATTTTATTAGTGTTGTTATTAGTGGACAGTCACTCAGTGTATTGGGGCCATTAATTAATTACGACACACAAATATAATGATTCTTTTAACCCTATCCTGTCACAGCTGGTCACATTTGTCTCCCCCCCACAATATGACGTCACACACACATATATATATATTTTAAATTCAAACAGCGGTTCTAAAATTAGTGTTGGTATTTTACCGCGTTGAATTAGACTTCATGACCCACCCCCACTCACAAAGCCACACTACATCGACCTCCTCCTCCCCGTAACGTGTGCCGTAATTTGTGGATGGTCCCTTTTCATCACGCAGACGATTCATCAATAACAAAGGTTGACGTTTTCTATGCTATGGGATACTTTGTTATTATAAATTCCGATACTTATTTGGCTCCTCCGTAACGCAACGTTTCCTCCGCAGGGCGGGTTCATGAACGACGGCCAGCGGCCGAACAAGCGGCTCAGGCAGATGTAACCCTGTTTCTAATGGCATAAGATGAATTAATGTGCGTCGTTGTCCTTATGTTCGTGTGTGTGTGTGCCGAGCGTCCCTACAGAGACTTCTACAGTGACATGTTGCAGTATCATATAAATCTAGCTAATTGTATTTACTAAGTACATGGAGTAAAATAATTTTAAACTTATTGTCTTTTGACAGGTAATAAAATATTACTAACATTTAGTGGTGTTTCATTTTATATTCCTTATTACCAAATTTAAAAGGTTAAGGTATGAGATAAAGAGAGTTAAATACAATTCAATCGGTCTGCAACTGGTTCGATTCTGTAATAATTTCCGAAATAGTGTCTGCAACAAGTTTTAAAATGACATATCCTGTTCGAGTTGTAGGCTTTACGATTTTGTTTATGTACATTGACAATTTAGTGCATAACTTGATTTTGACTTAATTTATGACATTAGTGCACATCTAATTTATAAGTAAAGGTTGCTGTTATATACCTGAGTCATATAATCTGTAGCGCAGTGGTGCTGAAAATATATAGTGTAAAATACAACAATATTGAACCACCTACTACGATGCCACTGTGTGGGTATGTGTTCAAGAGAAGAAAACTCGTGTGTTGGGGATTCGTAATAAATATATTATTATCAGTAACACTTCGTATTTCGGGAGTATAACAACGGAACGGCCACTTATGGAATATAAAATACAGACTACCGACTACTTTCTATGTTATTACTAGCGTCCCGCCTCTGCTGCGCACGGGTGCTATGCTGATAATAAATGGACCAACGGAATGGTTATTAAGCATGTGCTATACATATAAACCTCGTCACATATCTTTAAAAAAACGCGTCAAAATCCGTTGCGTAGTTTGAAAGATTTAAGCATATATAGGGCCAGAAAAAGCGACTTTTTTTATAACACTTAGTGATTCGGCCCTATTTATACAATGCTGTAATAATCCATTTACATAACCATTTAATATACAGAACTATATAAAACAAGACGATTTTCTTTTTGAGTTCTTTTCTTGATAATATAAACTATTTCGAGTTCCTCGCTGTTGCTATTGTTAGTTAACAATAAGATTAACCAAACGATCCTCCGTGAGGGGCGTCTCCCGACAGGTAGAATCTGTTCAGAGGGTGCTCAGGAAGGCACGTGAATGTTTAGAGAAGCTCTGCTGGACAAATATCTTGTCCGATATGTTTTGGTCTAGACTGTCATGCTGGGCGGGGAACTTGACGCAGCTCTGCTTACTAAAGCATTATTTCGCCGAATAAACTTAGCATTTATTAAAATGCCTGATTGGACCATTAGAGCGTGAATTACTTTCGGCGATGAAGTAGAAGATGTGAAGAAGAGTTGCCCTTTGCAATGCGTTTAAGGAGAACAAAACTTGTCTTATAGAAGTAATGTAGGGAATGTTGTCGGGCATTTTGCGATTTTAGGGAATAACGAAAGCTGAATGAACTTCTATTGGAACTTTTTTGACAAAATCATAAGGGTATATTAGCGCGTTAGAAACGAGGGAATCGGAAGCGAGCAAATGAGTGGTTCTTCCGGCAACAGAATTGTTTAAATACGGAGTATAAAATCTTATTTAATACCAGCACGATTTGTAGTCACTTATCGACTAGATATTATAAGAGGTGAAACAGAATTGCCTAAAAATTAACTAATTTATTAGCCCTTAATTAAAATTTTGAATTATGACTCCACTTTTACGCATCACGATCAAATAACAATGCATTGAACGAGAAACAAATTGCTGACGATTAACGTAACTTAGAAATTAAACTGGTCACACGATAGAACGGGCTGTATATAGCATTCGCTTTTCTGGTGGGACACGGCACCATGTTTTTCTTCAGATCTCTTATTGAAGTTGATGACCGTCAACAGTTCGCACGTGTGGTTGTGTGCAAATAATAATTGCGAATAATTAGTTAGGTAATCTTATTAAAGGATCATAGAAAAAATTTTAATAATGTCGAAACTTTGGTTAATATTTGTCGATATTAACTACGTGTTTAATGGCGTCATCTATTCTTACCGCCAAAACGTGGTTAATTCAAAAAAGGAATCGATTTCGAAACCGGCAAAAAGCCCGCGAGTGCGCAGTGAAGTGTTCGAAAATCTGTTTATCGTGTATGATCCCTCGTTTTTATCAATGGTTTGGCCGAAAATAACTAACGGTGTGCACGTTAATATTGAAAGAAGTTGTTGGGACGATTTGAGTGTACTTTATAGGGCTTTAATAGAAGGCCGTGTTTGGGCTTACAGCAGTAAGTATTTTTGTTTTGGTTTTTTTTAATTCTTAAAGTCAATTTGGCTGGTATATTTTTTGCAATAAGCATAAACGCAGCCTTTAACGTGGAATGTACTCACTTACCATTCACCACCTACTTCTATGAATATCGATTATAATTGCTTGTATGTTAAATGCCTCAACGTAAAAACACCAATTTGACAAAATTTTTGAATTTTACGATTCCCGAAAAACTGTAAAGGTTTGGAAAGATTGATATCGTTCTCATCGGCATACCATTGTAAAGATTGTTTCCTCAAAACGTCTCATTTTCCAAAGTTTTAATATTATATTTTGATAAAATATTAAATAAACCTCTGTTTCTTGCAAATTATTATGACGTCAGTCCCATTTTGTAACTAGCTAAGATTATGGGATAATTAGGTTTTAGTTTACTATACGTGGATTAACTTAATACCTATTTGAAATCACCAAGACACACTTGGTTGAGCCACTATAAACAAAAGAAGTAGTATATAGTGTATTTGTAATTTTTATGCTAACCACTGGGTCAGTCTGGGTGACCGTTTAATTTTAAAAATGTTTTAGTTTTATCCCCATTAAAGCGCAGATTAAATTTACCAACGGCAGCATGAGATACACAGTAGATCATGTATCGGGCGGAGACAGTTTTTCTTCAACATATGCAAACAGCTTTACCTGACAAATTTCTGAATAGCGACTGGTAGTTATCTTTACCCGAAGAATAAATATTACCAGGTATAAAGATCCCGAACGACAATAAAATGGATTCTAGAAAATCATTTGAAAAGTCCGCGCTCGTCTTCTCTGCCCTAAACGCCCAATGCCCAAGAAATCATTGATTTTACATAGACCACTGAGTTAGTTGTTATAAAATATTTTCAACTGAGTTGTAAATAACATTATCAGTAAGTTCTTTTACCACTGTATTCAAATCTGCGACATTTATTCTGTAAAGTTCTCATACTACAAGGCTACGGCAACATACCTACGTCTTTTTTAAGCCGATTTCAACTTTAATACTTAATATTCCAATCTTTGGTAGAACTAAAGGATATTAAAATATATAACGCCTATTTGCGGCAAAACACAAAGCTTTTATATTGATGGTAATCTCCATGTCATTTTCTAACAATATGACATTGTTTACATAAACCACAGATCATATTTGGTAAATGATCAAGAATGATATTTGAATAATAATGTCGCGAGATTTATAGGTTTATTCACTCGAATGATAACTGGCATGCGTGCGTAATGAAACCAGTCGCGTGATTAAAAAAAAACCGAACCATTATATGCACTGTCAACGACTCTATGCGGGACAATAAACAGGCCAAAATAATCTTTGCTAGTTAACAATAAAGTCTATTATTGTTGTTTAATCCGTGTTGCAGTATATATTAGTGAGAGCTGACTGTTCTCTATGCTACGTAAAAAAGAAATGAAAGCGAAATCATTTTTATTATTCATCGCTTCTCGTAAGCGAGTTACGTGTTTAGTGCATTTGTATTATCAGTTCTTTAATAAGTTCTCATTATGCATAACGTTAGATATGATTTCATTATAAGTAAATATACGTACACAGTTTTCTCATCTAGAGAATATTTACATTAAGTTAAATATATATGAGTAGAAGAAACCATATCGAGTTATTCTTTTAATTTATTATTTTATTTTCTATACTTTAAGTTATATTTGTAAGTAATTTTAAAATTAATATAAACCTATAGTTAAAATGTGTTGCAAATTGTTTTTGAAAATGGCAATGGTTTGTTCCCGTAAAGTAATAAGTTTATATTTAATATACCGTCACTTTCATTCAGACATTAGATAAAATGAATTTAATTTCGCACTTTTTCTGCTCGAGTTATTCGACTTCACTTAATTAAATAACGGATATCCGCTGAGTAAGGTTTCATTAGCGTTAATTTTACTTATATGTGCTAATTTAATTTGCAACATTGCTATTTGCGATTATAACAAAAATATGTTTGCATAATAATATTAATAATCTGTCTCCGTGGCTTAGCAGTACTGTCACTTACTCTATGGACGGTAGGTTCTGGGTTTGAATTTGCGGAGAAGGAGACTTTGTTTCCTAGCAGTTTAGGGCAATGCAACGGTTGATCAATTGTAAGGTGCTGGAGTTAGAATTTGCGGAGACTTCAGAAGTTTGTTTAGCAATATGGGTTGATTATTTGTTATTCAATTACTTTGCACATTAAATACACTTAAAATAGATTTTATTCTGTATATTTTACTAGCGACCCGCCCTTGCGTCGCACGGGAGCTATGCTGATAGAAAATATACGTACAATGCTAAGCATGTGTGATACATATAAACCTTCCTCTTCCGTCACTCTATCTTTAAAATAAAAGCATCGAAAACAGTTGTTTAGTTTGGGAGATTTAAGCATACATAGGGATATAGGGACAGAGAAAGCAACTTTGTTTTATGCTATGTAGTGATTCCTTACGTTTCGGTTTTTTTTCCAGCGTCCATGATCACAGGCAAACTAAGATAGCAGAATGGGACATCTCATCTAAGTCTGCTCGTAATTTGATAAAAGACTACGGAGTGTATCGCATTTAATTTAGTTAACAATATCCCCGATCTTCTAGATTCTTTGTCACTTTTACATCGGTGGTTACGGGACGAACAACGTCTCAGTTGTTCGTCGACCTGAAAGTTCTACCCGGCCATTGTCAGTACTAGATGTAAATTATTTGTCTGATTTACGCATATTGAGCTTACAACCTCTTTAGTAGTTATTATGCTTGGGTTCAATCCTATGAATACTTAGATCCCAAGCAGGTATTAAAACCAAGCCACTTTCTCTTTGAAAATTACGATGTTTTTTAATTTCCATGGTCTTATCATCCTAGGTTTAATTGTTAGATATAATTGTTATTTGTCGGATATTTGTAGTAAACACTATTAAATCTGTAAATTTTAGGAATCGGTGTTGCTTGAAATTTCTTTTCTATTCTTTTGTATTCTTCCCTCAAATGATTTCTAGTTAATGCAAAAAGCTATTTAGCTGGACATGACTGTCAACTTTTAACATCGTTAAAGGATAAGTTTCAGTCCGGACAGAAATGGACGAAGCTTGAAAGAAAACTCTAAACTGTATTCACTTGTTTTTTAAAACAAGTATTATACAAACTTGCGACAATAGGGTCATTATTTTAAAGAATATTTTTAGTACATGTAATCGAACCATAACATGGATCATTAACCACTGCGGAATTGAACTAAAGATCATATTCAAAGCAAGTAAAAAACCTTGCCGCAACAAAGTTTTAATTGCAGCAGAAGTCATAAACTGTGGTGCTTATTTTAGCTCTATTAAAAGCACGGCTTTACTGATAAATCGTCAAGGAATGTAGATACACCTCCAGTGATGAGTGGAATTATTAGTGTACTAGGAAAAGATCTCACGAAATGGTCTTCAAACTAGTTTCTTCTATCGGAGAGTGTGGCGAAATATTTAGATGAGAGAAATATATATTGTGGGTAGGTTTTTATATGTTGTAGCATGTTATCATGTGTATTTCTTCAGGGTGCGCAGGATACAATACGCAATATATTATATTACTATCATGTGTAGTTGCTGCTATGTTTTTGTCCTTCGTGAAATTGAATGATAAATCATCTGTTCTTATTTCAGCTGTAGATGCTTCAGGCAGATATCAACCTGGATTTTTCGTGGGTAACAGAATGTGGCTTGGTTCCAAAGAGCTTTGCTATAGACTGGTATGTAGTATATTTTAGAAGTTTATATGATCACAGTTTTAACAAATAAAACTCTACTTTATCTTATTGAAGTTTTCTTTTTTACAGGACAATGAATATCTGGCAAAGAAGAAACAGTACAACAGTAAGACATTTATGCCATTAGAGAAGGATTTTGATGATCGTTAGTGTAATTTTGTATGATTTTTTTAGATTATTTTTATATAATAGTTGTTAATGAGCATTTTGCTGACCTATTGAGGGTGAAAAGGAAGTTTAAATTGTTTAAGTTAACGAAAACACGACCGTAGATGTGACCTTTTTACTGTTTTTACCCAAATTTTACCGTTTTTTTTAAACTTGCAAAACAATATTTACATTTGGCAAGGACCCCCGTTTGCTCTGCACTATACACGCTATCTTTCATCTTAAATTACAAACTTAAAAAACAAGCATATCGCGTTAAAGTTATTTGCGGCATTGTAGTTTGATTGTAGCTCAGAAGAAGACTATCAAGATTAATACTTTCAAAGATTCGTGTTTACTAAAGCGTTTGTTTTAAAAAATGAACAATGTCATGTCAGTGAAAATGATTTTTGAACTATAATTGATTTTCAACAGATATGCAAAATTGGTCGTCTTTTAACGGGAGAAAAATTTTAACGCAAACATCGACAGTTGACGAAGATACTCCTTTGCATCGTCTTCAATACATAGCTCTACAGATTCTGTTGAAAATCACAAAATTCAGAGTGCCCAAGGTAAGAATAACACTTTATATTATAAAAGTCGTTATAATCACTTATAGCGTTACATTACGTTCGTTTAAAATATGTAAATAATTTTGTGTCCTTTCCAAGCAACTTCAAATTCGGTAAATATTTTTAATATTCATTATCACCTTTGTTTTCTTACCCCGTAGTATGTGTGTACTTACATTGCATTCGAATTCTTTACAGTCCTATGATATATCACTTGGCCTATGTCTTCCGAGGTCTTGTTCATCTGACGACGTCATATCACTCATAAACTTCTCGGTAATGTTGAACGACAATTTAAAGATGAACGGCTCTTCCACTAGAACAGTGAGAGTGACATCCTTGAGACAAATCGAGGAAGTCTACGACATACGGTACGACCCTGGGGCAGTCCTGATGACTTTAGTGACGATGCTGCTGCTGACTATAGCGATTTTAGCAACGATAGTCGATATAGGTTTAATTAGATGTTTGAAAAGCCAGAGCGGCTCATTAATAGTGAATGCTCCAAAATCAGACGACACTGATACTCTAAAGTGCGGAGACAGCAGCGACAAGTTAAACCGAGACATGGTCAAGGTATTCGTCGACTTGAAGAAGGAACGAATAATCAGTAAAGAAATCGAACGGAACGGCAAGGAAGTTAGCAAGCTGAATGTGGAATCGATGAAGCAGACCGTGACACCTCCGACGATTACGCTGGGCGTAGTTGCATCGGAGCGGCAGATCGCCTGCTGCAAGCGTTGCGGCAAATATAGGAAGCAATGTACACCTAGAATGGCGGACAATTCGCCGGGATGCCTCCCGGTACAATATAAAAATTGCGCCTCTTTATCAAATACCGAATATAAGAAGAGGGATAGTATATACCTGAATATGTTACTCAGTTTCTCTTTAAAACACAACTGGAAGAGGATTTTCAATACAAAAATGGCCAATAAGGATCTGGCCGTCGTACATTTATTGAGAATATTTGCTACATTTTGGGTGATCTTCATTCATGTTGCACTCCTTGTAGATTATCTTAAAGGTAAGATAGTTCGTTTTGGTTTTTATTTGCTAGCGTTTATTTATACTCATACAGTAATTTATTACAGGAGATAAAGATTATAAAGGATCCAATAACAGGCATCGTATACTGACTTCCGGGACCTTAGCATTTGATATATTATTTTATGCAAGGTAAGAATAATTTGTTATCATGTGATTATATAATATTGCTGAAAGTATTATGCTACGATGAATGCCCAAATTAGATTTTTATGATAATTCGGCAACATTTTCTTATCGTTTGTAGCGACATCTCCCTTTCTATTATAAATTTTCTTTCAGCATTAATATTTTTTTCAAACCCATTAACTTATTTTATTTCCACTACATCCTCTTTTCATTGCTTATCACAGCGGGATGTTCAGCGCTCACCATTTCTTCTATTTGTCGAGTCGGTACACCGTCCGCGAGCTGGTCAGTTGCGGAGGCCGAGGGGGGAAGGTATTGCAAGTTGTGTGTTTCGTCACCAATAGAGCAATCAGGTTTGTCAATCGTTTAACAATTAACTTTGTTAACAATTCACATTATATTCAATATATGGCGTACCTAACGCAAACACGTTGTTTGCATGATTCATTACCCATATAATGCGCAATAAATATCCTAACTCTGCAATTCAAAATTTTGAGGTAGCAGGTCCCCTTTTTACAGGGGACCGTCTTCGGTGGGTACCACCAATCGGCAGGTAACATTTTGGCTTATTGAATGTTTTGTGTTACTATTAATGAACTGTTTCTACACTCTCAAGTAATGTGTCTCGATCAAGCATTAGTAACACCTAAAATAAAAACATGACTTAACATAATTAGTTAAATCATTCATACCGAAAATATCATCTAAAGAAAAGTTTATTTGACTCCTTTTGTAAAATAAGTATGTGATATCAAGACAACCATTTTTGTTAAAGATCAAAGAATAAGAGCAATAAATAATTATATTTAAATCGTAAGAATCATTTTTATAGTGACAAAAAATTCTATAACATATGTTTTTTCTCTAGATTGCTGCCTCCATACGTCTACACGGTCTTCCTAACGGCGGTGTTGTCCAGGGTGTGGAGGGACACTGCAGTCACCTCCTTCCCGGAGAAAGATTACGACAACTGTGACACTTATTGGTGGAGGAACTTGCTTTACATAACATTGTTCTATCCCCGAGATGAGCAGGTTAGTGCGTAATTAAGCAATGGTTCAACGACAACGTAATGTTAGAATTAGAAGTACTGAAACTATTTAACGATACATGAGAACGAAATACAAAAACGTAATTAGTTTAGTGCTGCATTGCGGGATGCTTCCTAAGATACCATTGCAATAAAATTAATATTAGAAAGGGTAACATCGTACCTTTTTACAAACAACCGCCTGAGCTAGTATCTCCGCGGTGCCTTTTTCTGCCTCAAATTAGATCAGAACAGTAGTGTTTACACACTGCTGTCTTCCGGTTTGAAAGACACTGTTCTAAGCTTAATTACTGGCTAAACGACCTATAAGATGTCATGTCTCAGGGTGGTGAGCGGTTTTGTGTCACTTCCCAGCAAGCAAACGGCTTGCACGTCTCTTCCTTAACTAATAAACAAAATAACAAAATTTTATGATATTATTCTTATGATATAAAGTTGTCTTCTTTTTGATTATAAGAAGCGGAAGCCAAGCTTCTTTCCATCCGTTTCGAAATATTTTTCTCATTGCAGTAGAGTTCGTTATGCGACTTTGTCGTCATGTTTTTTTATATAGGTAGCGTTCTATACGTTGTAAAATGTTATTACTGCTTATTAATTACTTAATCGTTTGGCTGAGATATAAATTACTATTATTGTTATAGTGTATGCAAATCTCGTGGTACCTGTCAACCGAGACCTCTCTCCACTTGTTCAGCGCCCTCTTGTGCGTGGCCCTCACGCTGCGTCGGCGCGCCGCCCTTCTAGCTCTGAACGCCCTTCTTCTCACCGCAGTTGCTACTGATGTATTGAGGGCATTCACGGATTATCATAAGAGGTGCGTAGAAGCTCTATGGGTATCAATAAAAGAAAACTTTAAGTAAATGTGAAGTAATTAATAAGTTAGGCTGCCTCCGTGACCTAGCTGTCTTGGCCCTTGCTTAATAAACCGGACGTCGCGGGGTTTGGATCCCAAAACAAATTTGTGTTATCGTTTTTTTTGGTTGGTTAGGACAATATAGGTGATCACTTAATTATACATAAAGATAATCCATGCGTCTTATGGGCACTCGAACAGTGTCGGTCTCGGTTGTCAAGACCATCTTTAGCAGTCGTTATAGGAAGCAAGTGCCTTCGAATTTATGTATAGAATGTATATAAGCAGTTCCTGTACATGACATTTGTTGACTATGAAAGGGCCTTTGACTCTATCGAGACCTGGTTTTTCCTGAAGCCCTTAAAGCGGTGCCAAATTGATTGACGATATATCGAGATGCTAAGATGTCTGTATCGCACTGTATCTGTAATAGTCCAAAGTGGGTAGATTGACCCAGCCTGCACCGGGGTGTGAGACAAGAATATGTCATTTCTGCAAAATTGTTCTCCGCCGCGCTAGGACACGGTATAAATGTGAACAGCGAGTACATCCCTTATCTGTGATTTGCGGACGTTATCGTGATCATAGCTGAGACCGTAAAGGACCTGCAGAAAATAGGGCAAAATCTGGCTATTCAGAAGACTCAGCTAGATTTTGAGCCAGAGATGCGTGCGATGCGTGCTTCTGCACGGATGACACTGTCCGAAACCACTTCGAGAAACGAAGTTGTTTCGGACATAAATTATAAGTCTTACTTGATATAAGCTATAAGTTGATCTAAATGGTATATAGACGATTTGGAAAATTAAATAAAGTAAGAAATGGAATTTCAAGTCGACTCAGCAGTTTACTTGTAGCATAGATAACCTAAAAACCGACTGCAGCGCTATCTGCAGACCTTATTTGTGAATCTGAACCATCCTCTAATTCACTCTAACACACTAAAAAAACGTTTATTCAATACACATAGGTTTGACGGAGTCTTCGGAGCTTACGAGTATTTGATTGAGCGCCCCGTTGCGCGTGTGGCGCCATACTTGATGGGACTCCTGGCTGGGTGGTTGGTGCATGTCATCGATGGGAAGACCCACATATCCAAGGTAGAATTTTCTTATATCAGTGATCGGATATATGTACATTATGCGTATTTATAAGTTTAGGTTTTGGGAGGCACTTGCATAAACGTATTTTACAAAAGTATGGTTTAATAAAATTTACTCAACAAAGTAAAAAAAAGTAACCAATGAAAGTGGAAGGATGTGCAATAAATGGAATCTAAAATTATCTGTTTATATATTATTAATTCTAGAAAGGTAAGAAAATGTTCGTCCCTGACGACGATGATATGCCGATTTCCACATAAAGTTTTGCTTTTCCCTAACGTTCTTACTTCATTAAATTCGGCCAATGCTTAAGGATTTGTACCCATCGGCATTAGATAATTGCTGGCGATGAAAGTGGCCTCAGTAATAAACAGCGGCCATGTTTGCCAGATGACGTCATGGTGCCTCTGGGTGGCGTCGCTGTGCGCGATGATGACGTCACTGGTGACGTCATCGCTGTTCTCGCATTGGGGCTGCGCGTGGCTGCACCTGTGCGCGCCCGCCGCCCTGCTCTGGCCCACCGTTGCCTGCTCCACGGACCTGGCGGGTGAGCTCATCGTCATTATCAGCATCAGTCTGTGCTAGTCCACTCCTGAACATAGCCTCCCCCAATGCACGCCTACTCCAATGCGGCCTAGTGTTCGGATCGACTTTTACACGCCCATCCGACGCATGGATCATCTTACTTTTCAGACAATTGGGTGACTGGCCCAAATTGTCCTGACCAAACAGAAAACAACGATAACACAAAGTTGTTTCCCCGCGGGATTTGAACCCATGACCTCCGGTATATAGCAAGGGCCAATACCGCTAACCTCGGAAGCGGTGAGTTAAAACAATACAACCACTTATTCTTCCAGAAACTTCTCGCTAGTTAATCTTTCACTGAACAATGTGATCTTTCACCTAGTTTTTGCCAAGTTATCATGAGTTAGCTATAATCCATGAAAAATGACCTAAGTAGCGGTTTTACGTACGGCTGTACATCTGCCTGTACAATCTCTAGAAAGTTACTTTCATGCTTAATTAATTGTCAGACAAGTATGACTCCTTAACGATCTAACGTCAATTTAGTAAACAATATTTATGTTCTTTGTTGACAAAACCTCATTAAACATTCTAAATGAAATCAATAATAAAAAAGAGAACCTCAAAGTCTTGCTAAGTTCCTTTAAACGGTTTCTTCAGAAACGTGGTAATGTTATTCAAATTGAATAAACTACGAACAATACTTTTTCTTTGTTTTTTTTGAGACATTTAGAAATTGAAACAAATATAAAAACATATGAAAATAATTTCATTTTATTAATTGCGTTGTTGTCACGTTAATTGTTCCTGTTATAGGTTATACACGGTTGTTACTGAGCAGTAGTACATTCGCTGCTTTGAGCAGACTGAGCTATTGCTCCATTTTGGTTCACGGGTTGGCCGCGAGATGGCTGCTGCTGTCGCAAGGGGGTGCGATCTGCTCGGAGTTCGCGTGCGTTGTGAGTTCGTCTTTTTTACTAGAACACCTATAAAGGTGCTATCCTTTTACTAGGGACCATTTGTACAAATCTGCAGCCGGAAAGCGGAAAGGAAAGCTGGTGTAAACACTACTGTTTTCTAGTTTGAAGTGCAGTGTAGCCAGTATAGTAGCATAGCATACGATACGTAACATTCAATGTGTCAGGGTGGTGAGCGGATTTGTGGCGACTTACGCTGCTTACAGGCAGGGCGTATCACTTACCATCACGTGGACGTCCTGCTCTTGGTATTGCTTTAACAAGACTTTTCGTCAACAAGAAACAGCCGAATTGGGTGTGGAATTGATTTAAACGATGTAATATAATAGTGACATACTTTTAGATTTTTTATTAATCAACCAATTACAACATGTCAATCACCAAGCAACAATGTGCTTAATAAATAATGTTCTATTTAATTAAGAATATATCATCATCATCATCAGCATGTGTGAATGCCACGCTGGTCCAATGTGGGTTGGTGGGTGGACCGACTCTTACATGCCCATCCGACGCATGGAACATCTTACTTTTCAGACAATTAGGTGATTGGCCAAAATTGTCTTAACCAACGAGGAAACAACGATAACACAAAGTCGTTTCCCCGCGGGATTCAAGCCCACGACCTCCGGTTTATATAGTAAGGGCCAATACCGCTAGACCAAGGAGGCGGTAAGACATATAATAAATGCAGTAAAACCTGCTGAAGTGATAAAATCGATAGTTTTAACATTACCTTTTTATATAATAAGTTGTTTTATCCATATTTTTACCTGTAAGTGATACCACAAGCGCACACCATTTTTCTATCCATATGTTATATTTAACTTTAATTATTTCCAGTGGGCGTACACAGCCGGTACTGTGGTGCTGAGCCAAGTGGGTGCACTTCTCCTATCGCTATTGGTCGAAATGCCCTCTTGTTGTTTATTAAGACGAATCAGCGACCTTCTTACATCACAATAAATTATACACTATCATCCTTGAGTTCTTATTTTTCCTTGAAGTATGCAAATCACTGTATTATAGTAAAAGAGCCCAACGGTATGGTGGTTTCTGTATGAAGTATTGTTTTAATAAGTAAGTGTCAGCCTTAAATTTAAAGTAGTATAATTTGAATTCCGTATTTTTTTATAAATGATGTAAGATTTGTAATTAGTTAAATAAAAACTATTACGTATATGCTTTTTAAGATCAAGATGCAATATTATCCAATTGTAAAAAATTAATGCGCTAATTTTCTTTCTAAGGCCATCTGTGAAGCTTTTTCATTTACTTTTATGGCCAGTTAGGAATTTACTATTATTTTTGAATACTGTAATACATTTCTATCTCTTACATCTTATAATATCAAGTAACTTTATATTCATATATGATATTGGTATGTACTTGTCTATTCTAAAAACCACAGATCTAGTAGCATTTCAGATTATTTAGAAATAATGCCGGCCATACATCAGTTTTTCTTTTTAAGATAATATTAAGAAAAGAGACACGAGTTAATGATTTCTTTTATTAAAAAATATTGAAAATTAAAAAATATTACATATAGTTAATATTTACAGCTTATTTACATAGCGTTTAATACAGAAATTTATTTACAATCTGACACGAACATCGAATTGTTTACAATTTTCAAATCATCTCGTCACACATAACTTGTGTACAAACGACAATCATATTTTATATAGCAGATATGAAGTAAATAGAAATGATAAACAAAAGTTTACTAAACACACATTCAGACGTTTCTTTCATACGCAAATTATTCACTCAGAAGTAAGTAAGAGATATCGGTTTATAAATATAGTATAGACATGGATTATAGATAAGTAAGATCTTATATTAAACTTTAATAGTGTCATGTATCTTTATTGGTGGCTGGCCACCATTTGCAATCCGCGCCATGTTCAACCAATCAGAACGTTCCAAGTTTTGCCGCCAACAGTTTGACAGTAGAATTTGTTTCGACGTCAACTGTATGTCATTTTGACTCGGATACAAAGCTCGGTATAGATGTAGTGAGAAACTGTTTCCCTTCGGGAGAACTCGGATCTTTATCGGAATACGACAAGACCCAAACTGTCAATGTACGATTGTATTAAATTAGTGATGTTGTCTTATCTTTTACCTCGAAACTTTATTGTTTAGTGTCAAACGTTAATTTAGGGTATAGAGAAGTATAGGTACTGAAGCTAATCGAGAGAGCAGGATAAATACGAGCTTTCCCGAAAAAATATTTTCTCAATGTATCTATAACGCATTGGTTTTGTTATTATTTGTTTGAAATGTAGAAAGAATAAAGAAGTTATTTTTATAGAGTTATTCACATTGTTACTAATAGAAACGTATCTGCTTCATAAAATATTACTTTAATCGATTATTTATTGTTTAAAATACATTGAGCGTACCTTTATAAACGTAATTATTTCATAGGAGATATTTTTTATTATCTTAAATTAAATAATGTTAATATAATAAAATTTGAAATGTTTGTATTTTGTGATTTACATTGTTAACTTTACTTTTGTTTTTTTGTACTGAATTATCATCATGATTATTATTTTTAATATTACTTCCTTATTATTTTGAAATGTAGTTTAAACTGTCTTTGTGCTCGCCAATAAAGGTCAATCTTCTAACAACAAAATTAATTATGAGACATTTTGTGTTAGGCTCAAAAGACCATCATAATCATCAGAAATCAGATTACCTTTCATCTTAACTTTCCTACCTCTTTTTTCAATAGAAGTTTTGTTTTATGGTAACAATAATGTACTGATTCATGTACGCTTTGTAGCATTTTAGTATTAAAACGAAGATCTTTACAAATTTATCATATTCGAAATGGTCAACTTGAAATCTATTGCAACATTTTACCTTTTATTCTATAACCAAGTCTTATATAATACGATATCTAAGATTTATAATAATATTTGTACAGCCTTAATATTATGTCACTAACATAAAAATAAAACATTAATTAGTTAACCAGATACTCTTCTATAAATCACACATTAAACTTTTTTTGTCAAGAGAGCAAAGTTTTCTCTTACGGCATCTCCCAAATGTAAAATTCTAAAAGTATTTACGCTTTAGATTTTGCTTTGGATTTATGAACCGAAATTTAACAGGAGATTAAAAAAATAGTGCCATCTGTTGGCAGAGTTTTAAGCTAAAAGTTATCTATACTCTGTGGGGTTTTTTCTGTGGCGCGATTATCTTCAACATGGTGACCATTGGCGCCTCGAAGGCCACGGAGATCAGGAAAGCGAAGAAATATGACATCACTGTCAGGCCGAGGAAGAGTACAAACTGTAAAAAAATATATTGTACGTTAAATATGAGGGACGATAAATTAATTGCACATCAAGACCCTCAGTTCACCATCAGATGAAACATGACGGTACGGAAATAGACCAATACCTGAGCAAGAATAAAACACGGCATTAAAGTTAACAATTGTGTTAAAGGATGTGACAAAGTAGTTTTCCCGCAGGATTTGAACCCATGACCTCCGGTTTATAAAACAAGAACTAATATCGCGACCACGAAGACAGTTAGTAATCTAAAGCCACGAAATGGCATCATGCGTCTAGCGGTGTCATTAATAAAATTCCCAAGATGTTAATCTTGGTGGCGTCGCCTTATAACAACGGCTGGTTTAATAACCATATATGCTAAATGTCACTTCGTTCACATGGGATACATTGTTTACATCGAATCCGTCTATATACATAATTCAAATCCGTTAAGAGAATTCAATTCATCGATCATTTTAGCGAACTGTTGGATAATATAAGGTTTAATAATTAGTATAACTTATCAGACACATTTTTTTAGTGTCCGGACCAGTAATAAATAATATTATACAGTTATACACACCACAAGCAGCTCGCCCAAATGTATGGGATGTGTGAGATGCATGGCCACGTATCGTAACACAACCGGGTGGACCAGATACGCGCAGTATGTCACTCGCGAGAACGGGTAGAGTATCGGCGCCGACAATAGATGGCGCACCCAACCTGTAAACATGCGTTTGTGATTATCAAGCGATTATAACTTCTACTTAAATGTGATTTAAGACTAGAGAGACGTTTACTGATAATAGAGATGTTTAATAATAATAGCTTTGATAACAAAAAACGTAGCGTACCTATGATGCTTTAAATTCAAAGAGGTAACGTCTTGTACACCCAGTAAATACGTCGTTTACTAAGTTTATGTACGCCAAGGTGACCCGGGTATGTATATGTCATCAACGCACAGCGTTAAAACAGTAAAAATAGAACTGTATAAGGTCCTTTAAAGAAGCTTATAAAGGTCAATAACAAATAAAAGTTATGCAAAACGTATAAACTTACCACCATGGCCGGTCGAGCAAGCAATGATGACCCAACCAACGCAGGCTGCCCACAGCGAGTGGGAGAGAGCGCTGTAGACCGCCGCCGCCGCTACGCCCAGCTGAGTCCGGTACAGCCCGAAGATTAGGAACAGCAGAGTCGCCGTGCACACCGACCAGCCGACGTACGCCCATACCTGAGCAACGATAAGAATTACAAGCTATTGAATTGCCAAACTGCACTTGTTTAATTATAAAACATAAAAATATCCGAATTCTATGCTCGAGCCTTATTATAGAGCTTAATAGAATCAATCAAGTCCATAAATAGTCAAGAAAAGACTATTATATATATAAAAAGTCTTATTCTAAAGGACTAAAATCTAAAACCACCGTTTCTATAAAAATTACTAAACATGATGCAGGATTCGTACGATGGCCAAATCAATAAATTTATATTATGATTAAATTATTTTTTAGTCTTCCTGTAAATTAGGTCAATGACTGGGTGCTATGTCCAACACGATAAAGATTAACCGCCGCTTAACAACATTTATGGATAACGATCCTTAAAATTTAAATATAAAAGGCCATTTTGCCTTCACCGTCTACTTTGTCCTCGAATACCTTCCCGTTATCCTATTAAAACGCCCTTCAAATAAACTTACCCTGTTCATCCTGATCTTCAAATTGGTCTTGAACAGTATCCACCCAGTGGCCATTCCGACTAAGTACGGTCCGAGACGAGTCCACGGCTTGTCGTAGATCTTGTCGAACTGCGTGAAGGGGTCTTCGCCGCTCGGCACGTGCTCACTGCTCCAGGACACGTAGCCCGTGGTCAGCAGTGAAGAGAGGAACAACACTCCAGTCAGGATGACGGACATCTTGAAGTGGCTGTAGGAATTTGCTTTTATTGACTTATTTACTTGCGAAATGTAAAAGGGTAACTAACTTTAATCTAAATAATCGATATCGTTTTAATAGGTTTTAATTGAATTTAGAAATTGAATGTACGTTAATCGGTTGCAAGAACTTACAAACAAAGAATATGTGCAGGATTCATTAGATTTTTGTGTAACAAGCTTAACTAGTATAATAATAATAGTACAATATAAAATTGATTCAGTTGAACTAATGAAAAACAGCACGTTACCCCGGCAATAGAACATGTAGTCTTTATTATACATTAAGTTAATTGCATATTTCTATGTGTAGAAAACGAGTATAATTGTCATAAATAAGTATTTTATGTTTTATTATCTATCATATAGGTTACCTAGTTGCCAGGATCAGTAGAATCGCGCTCACTGCGTAGAACTGGGTGTCGTCCGATAGATACCAACTCCACAACATGCACTGAAATGTAAAAACGTACGTGTTCAATGTATACCGTAAAGAATTAGGATATTTCCTCAGGTAGTACAGTAGGAATGTACTACAAGCGTTACATTTGAAAAATACAGAATATTCCATTTGATTTTTACTAGAAAACGAACCTAACTTTATTAGGTTGCCAAATATTTATAAGACGTGAGTGCTTAAGACATTAATTTCGAAGGAGTTGTTTCATTTATTGATTGGAAGTTTGCCCGAGGGCAGCTAGTATTTAAACAATTTTCAGCAAACAATACAAATCGATATAATCTTACCATCTGTTCGACGGGGAAGAGGGTGTTGATGTATAGCAGATTGCGCCACCAATAATGCGGGCAAGTCTCGTGGTCGGGTGCCGGGGGTTCGAATACCGCGTTGTGCGCGAACCACTTCATCGTCACCTCCACCACGCCCAGCATGAACAGGTACGGAGCTGTCAATCTAGGGGAATACGAATATGGAGTTAAGTTATCATTAACAAGAAGGAACATTATGTTTTAAATTAAAATGAAACCGAATGAGATTATTACAAGCGATACTGGGACATTTCGATACTACGACGTGTGTTATAGTTGCCTAGATAAAATAGGAGATGGCTTTTCAAAGGAACTAAAGAGTAGCAGCATTGTCTATACCTACCAAAAAGCAATGTTGCAAAAAGCGTACTGTGTTCTGGTTTTAAGGTACCATTATTAGTTTTTTATTGTAAACGAGAAATAATATCCTTTTCCTTAAGCAGGTGAGTATGCTGGCTGCGTTTCATACGAGATTTGCGTATCGGTTATGAATCGATTTGGTAGTTGAGTCGATTTATCAATAAAAAGTTTTGTAATTAATATACAAACCTCGCGAATCGGTAGCCAATCAGACCAAGGAACTGTAGAACACCCGATGTGAGAGTTCGTCGGCCCTTTGTCAGTAAGTCCAGTTTCCCTTTGGCGTTGGTGCGGAAGTAGAGGAACGAAACGAGCATGCCACTGAAAAATAAACAGGATTGATATTTGATTTTTATGTACTAGTCATAGACAAAGTCTATGATAAAAACATATGAAATTTTATTATATAAAATCATTTAAATATGCCATGGTAAAAAGTTATGCATTAGCAATATTGTGTTTTAAAATAACGCAATAAAAATGGAAAGCGTAAAAGGCGTTACACAATATTCAAATAGTCTTATCAGCTTTATTCTAGCATCCAGGATGTTCAAATAGAAAGTCGAATTAACATTTAAATATAGACTAATTAAAACGTATTATAAAATTTTTATTAAAGAAACAAAGTTTTATGGTGACAAAATTGCAATTTTGCGGCAGATTTTTAAATTAAATCGTGATATATATAGTTATCAACTTTCCAATATTTTGTAGCATAATTTAACGATTGCGTTGTACAGAACATAGGATGGCCATATAAAAAGTCGGTCTACCCACTAACTCTGACTCCACTCACTCACTCACACACTCCCACTAAATCTGATGATTCAGAACAGTACTGATATATTTATGGAACTATGGTTATTAAGTTTGCAGCTCGTTTAATTTTACACACATACATCATAGCCTGTGATAGTCCACTGCTGGACATAGGCCTCCCCTAATACACCCCTATCCATTAGGGAGTTTTTGGACCGTTTCCCACCACGCTGGTCCAATGCGGGTGGGTGGATGGGCCAACTTTTTACATGCCCATCCGACACATGGATCATCTTACTTTTCAGACAATTGCTTGATCGGGCCAAATTGCCCTAACCAACTAGGAAATAACAATGAAAATTTGTTGAGTCCCCGCAGGATTTGAACCCACGACCTCCGGTTTCTAAAGCATACGCCCATACCTATAGGCTACGGAGGCGCTTAATTTTAATTTATCGAAAACGTTTCAAATAAAGTACGCGCAATTGTAAAATTCAAGAATTCAATGTATTTCTGACTTACCCAAGACAAAAGAATGTGTCCACGCTGTAAACTGCACTAATGATAAGCTGGAACCAGAAACTCTTCTCGAGAACAGCTCTTAAAGCCGTATTGTCAGCGTACTGGAACAAAAGAAAGTTTGTAAATGTGCGATTCTATTTATAACAGCCCAGTTGTTGTCGCGATTTGGCTTTATTGCTAATACTTGCAACTGCTATAGACAAACTAATCAGAAATTATTCTTAATTAATAATTTTTAAGCGAATTATATAACCCATTTTAACATTTTAGATTTTTTAATATTTACTACTGGTATCGCTTTAACAGCACGTGAAATTAAAAACTGGATGAGACTATACTAATAGGGATATCACTGCCTACTCGAACCGGATACATGACAAATAGTAAAATCGTTGGTAAAAATAAAAGTTGGCGTTTAATGGCATACCATTGATTTAAACAAAATTGACTTACAATATAAGAGGCGGTTTACCTTGAAGACGACGATACACGTGTGGCCAAATATAACCCACACCATAGAGAGGGAGCGCAGTCCATGAACCACAGGCACTGTGTCCGCGCCAACAGATTGATCCACTATTTGAAGGACGTTCGCCTTCATCGAGAAGGAGAGGAGTAGCTCTGACCACACACCTAAAGGAAAGATGGAGTTAAGCCTATGTTGAATGCCATATTTTTTATGTACCAATTATTTGTAACTGTTGTGCATTATAGTTTCTGTTGTTTTCATAATTCTGTACGTAATCTATATATATAAAATAGATTCCCACCTGTATATTGACTCATCACAATATCTCTGGAACCATAAGGCGTAGCGACTTGAAATTTGGTTGGAATATTGCTATCGCCGAGTAGCGGTCAGCTAAAAACGTAACGATTTTACGAAATTCCACCCCCAAGAGGCGTTGGGGGGTTGCTAGTAAGTTATATAGTTTTACGGAAACTATCACATTTATAAAGTATAAAACTATTCAGAATTATGTACGACGTGCCAGTTTGTTTTCCGCGCCCGTTGTTACGGGACAAACTGTTGAGCTTTAAGCTATTATCGAAAAGAATAATGCATTACGCAAATCAAGTGAATCTTAGAGACGTATGTTAGAAGTAATTATATATTTTTGTCGAGTTTAACACTGTCTACATGTTGTTATCACACAATCGATGGTATCAGATAAGTTAAAAAGGAAATACGGTATTTGAAAGGTTTGACACATATTTTTGAAGTCAGTTATTAGAGCCTATTAAAAAAACTGTGCTGAGCATTTTATGTAAATAGAGAGGAAGGATAAAAATAAATTATACGTTACAACCGTTTTGCGCTGTACTGACTTAGTTTGATCTCGCCGTCGGTGGAGGCTGTGTCGGATGTAAGACGCTCTTCCGACGTGTTGCTGTTGATGGCCACGTTGTTGTTCACGTTGTACATCGATTTTCCTGCAACGAAGGAACTTTTTTAAATTCATGAGAACAAAAGTCTACGGTACATACTTTTCAAATAAATTAAAGTCGATCAGACCTTATAGTATCTCCTAAGAAGGGAGATGGGAGGCTATGTCTCGTTTCTTTAGCAGTTAAGCTGGCTACGATGCTCTTTAATTCATAGCACAGTAGTGTTTAAAGACTTTTGCCACTTACTAGCCAGCAGTACATTCACTCAAACTTTGCAACAGCTAACTACTTTATATATTACTTTATGCTGTAAATATACTGATTTATTTAAAAAATACTGTAATAATATCTTTCAGCTAACCAGCAATTACCCCATTCTTTCATTTCGTACATTAAATTTATATTTAAATTAAAGTGTATATTTATATTATTTAATAAGGTTAAAAAAATACCGGCTGCGTGTGTGATGGCGTCCAATGTGCTGATGTCCAATTTAAGATCGCTAGCGTTTGGATCGGCCGCCATATTTGCTGCGCGACGTCTGCGCCGGCGGACCGCGCGGCCAAGGCGCATGTCATAAGCGGTAGCGATCACTAGAAGCGCAACAACCACGCTGCACACACCACTGTAAGAAGAGTAAACATTGAAATGTCACATAATATGATTATTAAATGATAAAGTTTTACGTATTTTATCGCTTTAATTACTTTGCAATGATTTCAAAATTTAAAAACCCTTTCTTCCGTATAAATTACGATTAAATCCATAAAACTGTATTATTTATTAGGTATCCAATAAATAAACAATTTTTAAAATCGTTAGTTACCTATTATTTATTGTATTACCTTATTTGTGGCATTAAAGTAGGTCGTGTTCAAATAACTTAATAGCCACGATTTATTACTGATGATTATAAAAACGATAACATATTTTACAGTTTAAATTACAAGATTTATGCACATAAGGTTTATGATCTAATTGTGTATCAAGTAATTGTTAGGCGTTAGTCATTGCGTGTAAACAAAATTGAGTACAAAAGTAAATGGCCGTTCTGCTATTTATTTCGCCATAGCCATAAACACAATTGCATACAGTTTTGATCATTATACCTTGTTAAATATATTTCACAACTGCGTGTAACTAGTGCATTATAACCGCGTTCTGGTAGGCCGTTCTATGATATCATGCGGTCCAAATATTTTAATTTCATTAATGTGTTGATGCAATACTGCCACTTAGCGTGTTGTTATAATATGTAATACCCAAGTACTAATATTACTTGTGTTGTGGTCAATATCTTGTATTATATATTAATATTAATAATATGAATACCTTCGTAGCCTAGTGGTAAGGGCGAGTGCTATAGAAACCGGAGGTCGTATGTTCGAATACTGCGGGGACTCAAGAAATTTTCATGGTTGTTTGCTAGCTGATTAGGGCCATTTGGGCTTATCACCCAATTGTCTGAAAAGTAAGACGATCCATGCGTCGGATGGGCACGTAAAAAATCGGTCTACCCACCAACCCGCATTGGACCAGTGTGGTAGGGTATGGTCCAAAAACCCCAAATGGATAGGGGTGCATTAGGGAGGCCTATGTGTCCAGCAGTGGACTATCACAGGCTGATGATGATGAATATGAATATGTCGCCTTTCAGTCGTCATAGTTTACTATTTGCCGTAATGTGTTGTTATTAAATACCATTATAGATATAACCTTAACTATAAATGTTTACACGTAAAGTTGTTGAAAAATTGTGTAATAAATTCGATTTATATATATACGATGATGTTAAATACTTTTGGTTAGTAAATGATTTGCATGCCAATGTGATGAACTACTTATAAACGGAATGTGTGTTAAAGAAAAGCAAAAAAAAATGAGTTGAATTTGAATTTGAAATATAGTTTTAATAGATACGTTATCGTAAAGCTAAAGTCTAAGAACAGACTGAAACTAAATTATTGCTTTCTGTTGCAAATTATTTTTTTTCTTATCGTTTATTGTTTATATGTTTTCTTTTTCTCCATAAATATATTTTATTACGATGAATCGTCACAGAACGTTTTAAAGATTAACATTTTACAATTACCTTTTTTATAAACTCAAGAAACGCGGTCACAGGTACAAACAATGTTAATCGTAAGATCGAATAACAAATTAACAAGAAGTTATGAAACACTTTTATAACAAAAACCAGGCAAATCTTCTGATATATTTTTAAAAAGCCAAATAGATAAGACAAGATTAACAGCTACAAAAACATAAATTATTCTTACTTCTTAGCCATTAAAAGATGTTATAGTGCTAAGGACACCAACAAAACTTTACCAAAACATATTTCAAAGCTGAGATTTTTCTTAAATTTCTTTTATGCATATAAAACAAGGACATTTAACAGCTATCTGTTTGTCTAGCTCTACGTGCATGTACAAGCCGTATTGAATAACATTGGATATTAAATAACGTAGTGAATGCGGTTTCTTTAAGGTTGCCATTAAGACTTAGTATGCTAAACGCATAAAGTGAAAAGGTAAACAGGGTTATGAAATCGTTAGAAATAAACAGTCCAATTATTTTACGACTTGAGTTTAGCAAAATAATATTCAGTGTTTATTTTATTCTCTCGGCGTCGTAAAAGAAGAATTATATTATCTTGACTCTGTAATTTGAGTAACACAAGCGCTAGAAAACTGGTACAAATTGGGCCATAAGAATGTTTATATTTGTATTGGTCTTCATTTGTATAGAAGTAGGAATAATGAGAAGTAGTAATTATACATGAATCGTATGTTTTTCTTTTTTTAAGAACCAAAACTAAATTTCTATTCTAATGTAAAGTATCATCATATTGATGTAGTAAGCATACACTATGTGTTTAGACTTGGAGCTTCCTTCTCTGGAATAGTTAAGGCAATAATAACCAATCCCTCTTGAAAAAAAACTAAACAAAAAAAAAAGGAATATGTCCCATCTGTTTGTCTGTGTTCCACCAGGCTAAAATTACATTCAAGTACACTTATGCGATATAAAACTTCCTTGGTAGATTATTAGTAGCGTGTTTTAATTTTTTCCGCTAAGGTTTTACTCGTTATTATAATTTTCTTTTCATGATGTTTTTGTTTTATGACTACCTCCGTGTCCTAGTGGTATGGGTGTGTGCTTTAGAAACCGTATGTCGTGGGTTCGAATCCTGCGGGGACTCAACTAATTTTCATTGTTGTTTCCTAGTTGGTTAGGACAATTTGAGCGGATCACCCAATTGTCTGAAAACACTCACTCACTCCACTAACCCGCATTGGACCAGCGTGGTGGGATACGGTCTATAACCCCCTAATGGATAGGGATGTATGAGGGGAGGCCTATGTCCAGCAGTGGACATTAACAGGCTGATGATGATGTTAATATTAATTGTTTTTAAATGTACTCACAGCAATATCTGGAATGTCGGATCAGTCATATAGGAGTAACCGCCGTGCTGTGGCGAGCGAACTGCGACCACTTTGTGCCTGAGGACGGGCGAGTGAACAGCATCCACGATGGTGGCCACCTGCTCTCTGGTGCAGGAGCGCGGAAGACAGAGTCCTAGGTGCAGGGTTCGACGCTGGAGAAAGGAATGATCGATTTTAGTAATTCCCTATACTTACGTTCCGTTACTAGTATTGTAAAGCAGGATAGATTGCTTGTTAAAATCATTTTTTTTCTGAATTAACGGTTTGTACTTTCCTTTTTACGCAAGGAAAGGCGTGTTTGTGTGTTTGTTTTCTTTACTACGTTAACAGAAGAGAACTTAATATATGACTAGATGATATTTCTTTTAAGAGATATAATAGGAAGATTGTGTTTTTGCCTATGAATAATAGAAAAACAGAATTTACAGAATTTATAGCCATGGATAATTCGTTATTACTGTGCTACTGTGTGAAAAGAACATTCTAGTTCTCTCTTCTAGAACATCAGTTTATGTCTTATATTATCTTAGTAGTGTCTTAAGCCCCAAACTTTCGTAAGTAATATTATTCTCTCGTTGTTGAATGTAACAGATAATAATTATGCATTTTGATATGTTACCGTTTTCACGAGCTCGTGTTGGTCGGTGGTGACTTGCATACGAACGTTGTAGAAGGCAGTAGCAAAAGGTGGTCCAGTGCCCGACAGTGAGACGTCATCTCTCCAAGCACCCATTATGGATCCGTCGCTTTCTGTAAGAGCGTATGAGAATGAGGCAAGAGCTTTTTTTGCAAAAAAAAGAAGAAACTGTATTATTTATGGATTATGAAATTGTATCAGTTAGATTAAAAACATATTTATCATTTTAATATGATTTTATTATATTTTTAAAGTCTGTATTGATGTTGATTAAGGCACAATTTCTTTGCATTTAAAGAGTAAAAGGATTTTTTTGGGACAAAAGAGGTTTTATTTTTAATAAATCCTCTTTCTTATCCTTAAGCTAAATAAAAGTACGGCCTAGACGAGACTTACTTATTACTTATTAAGATTACTAAACTTTAATATCAGCTATTAAACAAGGTGTAATTAAAATATTACTTAATACCATACATGATTTAATACGGCCCTTCGAAGTGGTATTTTTATTTCACCGTCAATTTTCCACACCGGATCTGACCTACTGTTTATTTTGCAATACTCACGGTGATCTCAAAGATATCATAGATTATATTTAAAATAGTCCTGAACTGTTTCGAAGAAATTACGGTTAACTGAGCAGTTTTTAAGTTATTTAAAGAAAAAGCTTCTCCTTCTCTTTTGTTTAAATTAACAATACGATAGACTGAATTTAGGACTGCGATTGAGTATTAAGAATTGTTCATTATTAATAAAAATATCCTATGCTTATAATAAAGACAAGTAATAAAGTAAATATAACAAATGTGACATTAAAAAACTATCAAGACAATTAGCAATTCTCCTTAAAAACTGGATAATTCTAGTCAGGTCCAAACGATGCAGTTGCCGTAAACATTCTAATATAAAGCTCTGCCCACTATAACCAAAGAGGGTCGAGCTACGATGTCCTTAGCCTATGCTGCCTTGAGAAGTGAGTGGCCACAGCGATTTGGGTTGCGACTAAATCGGCGGATGTTTACTATTAACTGCATTTAGTTTATACCAAAGAGTAATAAGATATGCATCGTATCGTAAAGTTTGCAATTTTTTGTAGTTAATAAGTTTTCTTTTGGTTCGGTTCCTACGGTCAATTTTTGTAGTTATTACATTTTAATTTAGTAAAATTAATAATTATAGACGCATGACGCCAATCAATTGCTGAGAATTACTTGTTTACATTTATTTCATTCGGTGTTTTCTTTGGCAAAGGTACAGCTTTTATAAATAATTTTACTAATTATATATCATAAAATAAGTTGTTATTTTCCATCTTCTAGGTATATACTATACTATGATATATATATGAAGAGAATAAATAAACTGCGAAATAAGGAGATTTATATCTAACGCTTGAGGCATTAGACATTAGATTCACAACGTAATTTTTAAAGAATAGCAATGCGAACAATAGTGGTGAGACAAACTATATCAAAAGTGTTTTATAAAGATTTTATGTAAATACTAAAAAATATGTTCTGATTTTTACACTTACTGTTGTTTTGTACTTTGAGGGGGCTGGCGTCGTGCTGGTCGTTCAGTACTTGGCAAAGTTCAGCCGATCCAGTCCAATAATTGTTACCCCAGTAGAACATTGAGGTATATCTCCCGCTTGCGTCCTCCACTGCGAACAAACATATGAAATTAAATTAATGTCGGACGAAATTAAAGACACCCACCAACCCGCATTGGATCAGCGTGGTGAGATATGGTCCAAAACCCCTAATGGATAGGGGTGTATTAGGGAGGCCTATGTCCAGCAGTGGACTATCAAAGGCTGATGATGATGAAATTAAAGATTCATTCTGGTTTTGGTTTTATCCGAAAGAAAGAGATCAGAATTCTTGATTTTCTTCCTAAAACAATTAAAAGAAACATATTTTACTATATTAGATAGTAAATAACCATCCCTTCACTACAATCGTAGGATTTTTAAAATTTTTAATATGTTATTATTTGTTTTTTATTACTAAACTGCTACCCGCCCGGCTCCGGACGGGTGCAATACTGATATCAGTAAAATCTATGAAAAAATGTATAAATTGATCAGCGCTTGTCTACAAATATCACCTCTATTATTTACGCTCTACACGAGCGATATTCCAAAGCCCGACGATGTCAATCTGGCACTTTTCGCCGATGACACCGCCCTCTATTGTTCGTCGCTGAGACCAAACTATATCTTTAAAAAGCTCCAGAACGCGATCAATCGTTTAGGCGAATGGTTTCGTAAATGAAAAATCAACGTCAATCCCGATATAAACGTTCCTTGACTACCTTTTTAAATTTATTAATAGTTAAATTCTGAACGTTTACTGGGATTTTGTTGTAAAAACCTATACATTATCCCATAAAAGAAGGAGGGAGCTGGAAGAATTAAATTTTGTTTGTTCCTTGTATCTATGTCATGTGCATCACAATGTCTTAGGAGATCATCTGTATTTTTTTGCACATACATTAAATTTTCAAATATGTATTGAGAACTAACGGTCATTACTTTTATTTCAGTCAACAACTTTCTTGTAATAATAATCATTAGACAACAAGTTTTCGCTCACGCATCCTACACACACTCCTAAACGCAACTCAGCAGTAGTACGAAACAAATTCATCCGTAGTGCACCACAGGGACTGCAGTGGTAGCCAACGAGCACCACGTGATTTACACAGCGACTGCAAAGTTTCCATACTCCGACGAGCATTTTAAAAGTTGAACTCGCAAACACATCAGACTACGAAGTAGATCAACCACGTAACCTCCTGCTGGTAAAAGCAGACACACATACAGGCCGAGTCAAACGCGGTCTAGTCAGAAAGCGTGAGACCGCAAACGTTCCTCAACCTGTCCTAAACCCGACCTTTCCTAGACAGTACACTTCTGTACGTGTGGCCCTCATTTTTAACAAAGAATGTTGGCCACCTAGTTCGTGGGGACGGAAGCCTCCCGTGAACTCTGTGTTAGATGAAGCTTATCAAAGACAAGAGTCTGGAAGCATAACATCCGAGTAAAAAAAAAGCCTACAATAATTTGCATGCATTATACATAAAAACCTTGAATCACTCTTTCGATAAAAAGAAAGCCGCATCAAAATCCTTTGCGCAGTTTTAAACATTTAAGCGTACATAAGGATATAAGGACAGAAAAAGCTATATATTTTCTATGCAGTGATAATTTGTTTATTTATCGGATTTTTTATTTACAGGGGTTGGTTCGGGGCAGGGTCAATAGCTACTAGAAACTCATTGCTGCTATCAAAAAAGTAGCAGCAGGAATAGAATCGACTGCATTATTGGGTTTGTGGTCAATTGCGGCGTAATTTAATTGTACTTGTTTCTAAAAACCACTAGGAATGCATAAAATAAATGATTTGTACTATTTTTCTAAGGGTTCATATTTTAATTGTTTATGACAGATAATACTAATTCTAAAATTGTTTTTATAAATTTTTATCTGTTGTGGTCAGAAGCGGTTAAGTCGCCATTTTGAGATCAAGGTTTAACGTAAACATAATCGCCTCTCGTTTCAAATAAATCAACTTGAGTGTTAATCATTTCATAGAGAAGAAAACACAAAACATAAAACTCTGTCTATATGATCTCTACAATTTAACATGCTTTAAAAAAATACTACAAGGTTTTCTTTGGAAGAGGAATTCTAGAGTATGACTAACCCGTTATTGTTAACTACAAATCAGTTTTATGCAAGTATTCTGTTTAAAAAGATATATTAATAACTATTTTGAAGAGACATAAGATCACATGTTCCAGTGCGTGGATCAGAACTTTAATACCGCAAAGACAACGCTAGTACACTTTATGCGAATTTGTTTAAGAATATTGGTGTGCGTTCTCCTTACCTTATAACGAACTTGAATAACATTTTTTCGAAAGATTGTATACAATATTCAGCCTAGGTACTGATTAACCTGATTAAGTTACAATGTAATTTCCTTTGGCCACCAACCCGTATTGGACCAGCGTGGTGGGATACGGTCCAAACCTAATGGATAGGGTTGTATTCAGGGAGGCCTATGTCCAGCAGTGGACTAACAAAGGCTGATGATGTATGAATGTATGTATTTTTCCATTTATCTAGAAATAAAAATTGCTGGTAGGTACTTAAATTGCTGGCAGTCAGGATATCAGCCTATTTTTTTGTCATAGCCAACCAGAAAACAAAGATATTTTTTTTTACCGAAGGATTCGAACTCACGATACTCGCTTTGTAAATCATGTGTCTATATGCTAGACCACGGAGGCGGTACAATTAACTCATAAAATGAAATCAATTAAAAAAATTTAATGAAACAAGATTTTTTTGTACACTGTACGCTACTGTAATATGTTACTGTCAGTGACATGCATATTTGGCGGGAACCTTCATGTCAAGATTTAAAAAAAATACAGTGTATTCACCGTTTATAAGGTTCAAGGCGATTGACAGTTGATGGATGTGTCCACTTCCGGGCTCGGAAGGCGCTGGAAGCTTTCTGATGATGGGGAAATTGCTTCCTGAATCGCGTAATGACAGCTTGCAATGCACAGTCCATGACTCCTCGATCATTAACGCAGTTCTACGCTTTATAAATTCGAAAATACAAAATATTCCTCAAGAATTAAATAACTTTGTCAGTAAACTACAGTCGTAAATAGTTTTGAAACAATATGCCCATTGTTTTAACCCACGAATGTCGCCTCGTAATAAATTTGTTTTTATGCAGTTGATTTCAGGTTATATCCATTAGGAAATATAATTCGTGTTTCTCTAACATTAAGCAAATATTTTTTTTGTCAATTACAAGTTGCGTAGCTTTATGCTTATAATCTGTAGGATATTTACTATTATCTTTACGATGATTTGCCTTAACACTCTATTTTTAAAACAAGACGCAATGCCAATAGCATTTTAAAATGCCGGAAACCTATTAAGGTTCCATTTAAGCTTTGGTAAAGGACAGAATATATAGAATCCATAACTTTAAAAAGCGTGTAGTTCATGGCTGACTTAACGTTATTTAACGCTTGAGTCACGTTTCTTTTAAGGGATAACGTTTAATTGAATGTTTATCACACATATTCGAAACCGTAGAATTGTGTTCTGTCATTAACCGCTAATTTAAATGCTATAAAAATTTATAAAATTCTTTAAAGCGTGTTTAATACATAGGCATTTAATGTAGGCTTAATGATAAAGCAATTCTTTGCCTTTATCGATTAAAATAATTAGATAGAGAAAGAGCATACTTATGTATGTAAATGGGAGACCGTAATTAGGCTTTGCCTGGTGGAGGTAGTATCTTAAATTTCTGCAGGATTACAGTACTGAGTTGTTTTTTAGATGCGATTGCTTAAGTGGCTTAAATATAAGATGATATCTGATATATCATATGCGTTATACATTCATGAATAATTCTATCACAGTTATCGCAAACTCATCTTTTAAACGTAGGTTTATTTATTAATTTTACCTTAGGCTACAGCGGTCAGATATTAGTTACTATACGTAAATCTTCCATTTAGGTGACACCTGTAAGGTAACATGAATAAGAGGGTTCTATATGAGATATAAAACAGCAAAGGGGTCTTACTGAAATACTTTTTTGTAAAGTGCACCAAGAGATATTTTGTCACTATATCACTTAATTTTTTTTTTTTTTTTATTACGTCTTAACAATTTCATTTGCAATACCAACTTGTATTAGCATATCAAACAGTCAGTTGTCGTTTCTATTCGTCTCGCGCCCATTTGAGTCACCCGATGGGCTGTTAGGAAACCTAATGGAGTGTATACGTTTCCTAACTGCGTGCAATAGTGCCCCCATGTCTGTACCTCGTCTGATGTAATATCAAATAACCCTGCGATATCAGAGCTACCGCTTGAACAAAATCTATCTTTATATTTAGGTTCCACTGAAAACAGTATTCATGGGTGGTAAAAAACTCATGATTCAACGCTGAGTGGAAACCGTTTTGGTGCATTACGCTTAATATTGTTTTGTTGTTTTTTTATACTTTGTTTCTGTTTTGATTTAATGTACCAAATAAACATATTTTCTTTCTTTCTTTCTAAAATAAAAGAGATTAAACAAACCTTTTGCAAGTTCTTTAGCTTTACAATATTTAACGGTGAAGTGTATTTTTATTATTAAATAAAAATGTGCTGCGAATGATCCGAAATATTTTATATATCATTTCAATTTGGGCTTACATGTTTGTCGTAATGTATTTAAGTATCATTTGATTTGAGTGGTTTCTTGTTTTTCTTATGTCGTGTAAAGAATAAGTCAACGAATTTGTTTTAAAATAAGCTTCTTAATAAACAACGAATTGGCTATATTTATCATAAGAAGTTGAGGCTTAGATTAAATTTTTTAAAGAGGAAGTTGTACCAGCGTTTTTGTAATTGAACTGTTATAATACAGTTATTTACACAATACATATTAGTAGAATTTTTAGATATTATTAATATTTGATAATATACTACACCAAAGGTTAAAACGGTACTTTCAACCTTTTGCTAAAATAAATATGCATAATACAAAGTTCAAGCGACAATTGTAATCTTGATAAATAAAAAAAATATGCCTTCCACAATATCAATAGCATACCTACATTATCAAATTTATTACAAATAATAGAGAAAATATAAAATTATGTATTAATTGATTGATAACGTTAGAGAAAAGATAAATTGATATCTAAAATAATTTTCAACTGTTATTCGACTGGCCTGTAACGTATCTAAAATAAAAAGACTATTTTCTAGGAATAAAATAGTAATTTCAATTTGTACTAAAAACACGTTGTTTATAATAGGCTATCGTTTCTAACCTTATTGCGGACAATTATTGAGCTTTCCTAATTAAAATTGGACAAAACCTAATTGTTTAGTTATAAAGTTTGAGCTTTTTTGGTATATCATTAAGATTTACGATACTAATCTAAATTTGCTTTATGGTTCGGCTACAGAGTATATAGAAACTCTCTTTACTCTATAATTAAAGCTGAAATAACCAGCTAATAATATAGTTTAATAAGCATTAAGCAAGGACAAATTTCACTCCAAAATACCGACGTAATGGACACCCAGTTCCCAAGAGCGTCCATCAAACGCGTATGACGGAAGACGAATGTTTACTTTATTTGTGGTAGAAGGTACAAGAGATACCTATTACAATTGAAGCAACAATTCGAATGTTTTATTATTTTTTATGACGCTTAAGACGAGTAAAGGAATGAATAGTTGTCTTCAACTTTACAAAGCTCTCTTGAGCTTTGTAAAGCGATATAACTTAGACAGAATAAACAATTATCGTTCTTGTGATTTGGTAATACAGTAGTTAGTATTATTAACAGATGTGATATTCGAAAATTACGAAAGTATAAAAGAAAAATATCCTTTTTTATTGTACAAAATTTTTTAAATGTTTTTATAATACGTAAAACGTCTTTCTTTTAATGTGACTTACTATCTCTGTTCTCTAGCGTCTTATTCTTTTAATGTTTCCATTGTGTTTTTATTTAAGAATAATTATTCCTTTTCCGATAGCTAAATCGCCAGCGGTTCGTGGCTTGGACCGCAGCCTACGGCTGACTGCGGACGGAGTGTTGTGCAACCGTATATTGGGGCGTACTTTCACTACCACGAGTCGACGCCGCACACGTTGCTATTTGCGTGGACATGTTTCATTATCATTTCTTAAAGGTGAAATATTGTTGATAAACATTTTTTTAAGGTTATGAGGGTGGAAAAGTATATCACTTATGTGGGTTTCACTTTACTTAATAAAATATACTAATATTTTTTGCGAAAAACGTAAATTCTGTATTTATATTAGTTTCTTGGGTACAAATGTATATGAATAACACCAAACAACTCAATAGTTATCTATGGAAAAGAACGGTAGATATAAAAACATTGAAACCGAACCAAAAGCAACAAAAAATACGTATCTTACAGATCAAAGCATGACGATGACAAGTAATAGACAGACTAGGCACACTTCGGTCAGAAAGGCTTTTAAGTATATTAATCATCATAATTTTTATTAGCAGCCTTTATCTGTCCTCTGCTGGACATAGGTCTTTTCAATGAACGCCAAAACAGCCGATTCCTTGCTGATCACTGCCAACTAAAACTTATGTATTTGCTTTATTGAAATATAATTTTAAAACCAACCATGTAACGCAGGGAAAAGCACAAATTTTAAAAACGAGATGTAAGACACTCCGATGATATTTTAATATTACATGTTACGTAGAATGTTTTTATGTAACGCAAGCTTGCATTATACAGCGCAATATCTTGTTTAACTTTTACAATTCAGCCGATGAGACTACAAAAACTGCAATGATGATGAGAGTAATTATTTTAACATAAAATATATTGCTGTAGATTTCGTATTGCTACATAAATATTTTGTTTAATTAAAATGTCATCAGGGGACGCATTATAGTTATTTAATAAGAAGAATATATAACGTTTCTTATCATCATCACTATTAGCCTGTGTCAATCAGACATAGGCCTCCCCTAATCTCAACATCTTGGATTCAGCGCAACATACTCTCGCCGAGTGCCCTGCTTGGAATGCGGAACGAAACGTTTTGGTGACCAAGGTTGGCTATGATCTCTCTCTGAAAGGTGTAATAAAGGCGGCATTAGCAGAAAAGGGATCATGGATGGCGCTGTTTTCATTTTGTGAAGCAGTTATGTTGCAAAGAGAGACGGCAGAAAGGGAGCGGGAACGAGCTAATCCAGCTCGTAGAAGAATCCGTCGCTCTGGCCAAAGCGGGGCAGCGATCGAATAGCCCTTTAGTTTCGGGCTTAAGAATAGGTCTAAGGAATAATCTGCCTGTCGTAAAACGTATATGACTAAAAGATATATGGTTATGAAAACTGAAATGGCTCTGACCTAAAGTAAGATTTGCAATCGTGATAAACAGTGATGATAGAAGTGAGGAGACAATTGAGAAAGGGCAAGCAAGCACGTATAGAGAGGTACCGGTGCGTTCCGTCGGAGATCCGGTGCCTCTCATAATATCTGAAGATAGACGCTGAGGGGTTTTAGTGGTAAAACCTCACATAACCCTTATAAAAAGGGTATCTTTTGAAGATTTCCTCCTCATAGAAAAAAAAAAAAAAAAAGGCCTCCCCTAATGCACGCCACCGTTTCCGATCTTAGACTATTCTCATCCAGCCCAAACCGGCCACTTGCGAATGTCGTCTCTCCATCTCATAGCTTCCATTAATTAAGAAATATCCTTTTACACTATACAGGGTTTGAGAAGTTAAAGATTTCACATTTCTGCCATAACCTCATCTCAACAGTAAGCGCACTTAACGCTTCCTCTGCCATACTAATAAAAAGTTATTCTTATAATACCTTAATAGGATTTTATTAAAAATGATATCTCTTTAAAAATCGTATTATTTATAAATTAAGAATTTAAACTACTTCTTACAATATAATTAAGCATACCCAGCGCTCCTCTACGATTTTAATATTACAAATACTTTTCGTCTTAACAGCTAGATATTTTAGGACACATTTATTAAAACAAAATACAGTTTTACAACACGAATAAAACAAAACATTTAAGCTAAGCTATCTGTAATGAATAACTTATAAAATAGAAATCGATTGACATTGAAACTTCTCTTTATTTTATGTACATCCTTCACGGAAGTCAATAGCATTAGAGTGCGTACCTTAATGACTATTTTTTAAACCGGTTTGGTCATTGATCCTGTCCCCTGCAGCCTGACCCACATTCCCCGTCTCCGCTCACCACGCCCCTACCGTTTTTTTCCCTTTTACATCCAATTTTATTCAAATAATAGTTCAAGCAGTCCACATCGACTTACATTTTAATTGATTAAAAAAGAAGGTATGTTAAGAATTTTAATACCTTATAAATCATCAAAGGTAAGGTGTTTTTTATCATGATACATACAAATATTAAGCGAGAGAAGTTAAAAACTTTTTTTGGAATCAATAAAAGCGCAAGTAAGAAAAAAAGAGACAGACAATCTAGGCTTTTATGAGAAGTATATGAATAAAAAGAACGTTGTAACTACTTGTGGAACTATAAATCTAAAATCTTTAGATAACGAACACTACTTCCAGACGTACTTAGTTTGAAATGTTTCAACGCTCGGGGAGATGAATTTGATGATGATTCGAAGGCTTGCCTCCTGCGGAGGAACGCGTATTGAAGAAGTGAGCTGTCTTCTATATTGTAGGCAAGCTTGATTCGATCTACAATTCCCGTTGTTGTATTGTTGCCCACGACGATTGGCCAATGAGTGATTCTTTTACTGCTGTCAAACAGCTTTGAAACCTAAGGGACAATAGAAGTGGTCTAATAATACCTAGATGTATAAAATTAAATCTTGCGCATGGTTTGGGAAATATTCCAGGGGGTATAGCAGTGTGGTCACCTTACTTCGTTGACAAGCTATACAGGAACGAGCTCAGTTGCGACCATCCATGCGTATACTAGGCTATAAGAAACTGACCTTTGTATCAACTGCACGTAGTACAGCAATAAACCGCTCTCTTAGTCCTTCCAGTGGTTTACAGATTCAGTGGTGCGAGGGCTGTATTTTTGCTTTGCTTACGTAGACGATATCCTAGTGTTGTCCTAATCATCTCAAGATAACGCCGAATACTTAAAAATATTATACTTGAAAGGTTACAACAATATGAGATTGTTATAAATACCGCAAAATGTGTTTTTTAGGCAAAAGAAATATCCTTCTTGTACCGAATAAATGTCCAAGGCATACAATGAACGTCATGCAATATCACGCTGCTGAGTATTTTACTATTTAAGACCTTAAGTAAAAATGCAGGCAGAATGACTACCCTTTATATGAAGAAATTTCAAAAGAGAAACCAAAAGTTTGTAAATATTCTTTCTTAGTTGACGAACTATAATTAACAAGACGAAAGACCGACGATCGACCCGACCAGGTGGGATGCTGATCTCCGTGCAGTAGCAGGTCCAAGTTGGAGGCGAAGAGCAGGGAATCGGCCGTCTTGGCGCTCATTGAAGAAGGCCTATGTCCAGCAGTGGACTGTTACAAGCTGATGATGATGAAAATAATTTATTTTTGCCGTGCGTGAAAGTGATAAATGCTCTACGAGAAAATATTTGCTGATGCTTCTTGATTTTTATTTAATGCAAACTATGCTGTTCTACTACGGAATACAGTTGAAATTTGAATTACAGTCGTACTAAAACTTAGTAGGCTTGTTAACACTGTTTTAGCATACTTACTTTACTCCGAGGGCTCGATATTTCTTTTTACTGTTCCGTTCAACAACAATCGATGTTATGTAAAGCGAAATGGCCCGCTCTCGAAAGAGAGAAAAACTTGTTAATTTTTAACGCAAGCACTACAGACTAGAGACGTTAAAATAGAATATTTTGTGATAAAATTTAATAATTAAAACGAATTCGTGTTTGTATTAATCAGAATTTTTGCGTCAATGCTTTAAAGTTATAGTACTTTTAATGGAAAAGACATCAACGACATTTGGAGAGTTTGTATTATAATTATATGATTGTACGTACTGTCAGTGTTTAAAACGTAGCATTGCAATTAAAATAGCAAAACGAACACAACTTTTCTTTGCAACAGGACGAGGAATTAGCTGATTGGTGTAATATTACTATCTATTGACATTAACTATTTTACTTTGCTAACTTTGATACTTCTGTGTTACAAATGCTCTACAAAAATGTCAAGAACTTTAACTAATTCTATAATAAAGATATCGAAACAAAAGATTACACACCAAACAAAAACAAATACAGAAATATTACATAATTTTGTAAAGCTACATTAGAATAGTAAACCAACGACCTAATCATTGGCCATCAATATTTTTTCAAAGAATAGAATTATAGACAATTTCAGATTGAGGCACGTTATCGACTTTATGGGACTTTAACGAATGACGTATAAATCAGGTTTATATCTTGAATAAGTAATTTTAGTGATTAGCTAAAATTATGTTTTTTTTGAACAAGAGCCCACGTAATGGACGATAAGCTAATTCTCTAAGCAATTAATCGAACGTCTACAAGTTTGCCCTAATATATTAAAATTCTTTACGCATTCGTAATGGAATTCAGCTTTATAAAAACCTTGACTGTCAATTTACCTTACAACACATATCAAAGCAAACATACGGGTCACTAACCTACATTTTACGTACAAAACTGAATTTCTACAAAAATTTGCCAACGTCTGTTAAATAATGCGCGATTGACAATATTTGATCGACTAATGGAATTTGCAAACACTGGTTTGGTCTAACGACGCGGTATCGCAACGCGAATGGTTTCCTGATTGTACTTAATGCGGTGGGATTCGAACGGGTAGCCTTACGCAACGCCTGCTTATCTCTTTCGCGTTCTAGGTATAAATTGGCATATGTGCAAAATATACAAGTTTAATAGACAACTCGGAAACATGAAAAGGTTAAAAATGAGCACAGAACTGACATGTTTTTGAAATTAGACGTTGTTATAGTAAAACAATCTAATGTTAACGTCAAGACATGTTAAATAAAACTATTTACGGATTTAATCGCGTTTAACTACATTAAGGTATTCATAATGTTCTCGTAGACGTTAAAACGGGCCTGAAAATAAGAAATATTGACCAGGAAACTATCACCGCGATGGCTATTAAAAAATTCGAGTAGTGTAAAAACAATACTGAATTTCGGTTTGAAGGCTTTATTAAAAAAATTTCATATCATTTTTATTATTCAATTCAAATTTATTCAATAGGTATACTGTCTATCAGACCTTATATTTATACTAAATACTTCAAATATCGTTAATCTACGAAAACTTAATATGATCACTAAACTTTCTTGCATTTATACATAACACTGCAACAGTACAAGTTATGAATCGCACATCGAGTTATTCACACGAGTTCACACGTGTGGCGTAATATCAAAACGAATTGACATACCTTTATGCGCCGCAAAAAAGTGCTCAGTGCGTTTACTTATGTAACGATGAGAGAGCGGTGCGCGAAATGCGATATAAATCAGCGGGGACGGTAACAGTAAGCCACGGAAGTAAAATGTTATCTGATTTTGTAACTGATTCAGAAAATCTTAACGTTGAGAGTATTCTTAAAGGGGTGTCGGTTATCCGTCCCATTAGAGCTATGAGAGTGAAGGACGAGCGAGTGCACCTGTGTTTGCGTGTACATTAGTACACTATGATATCTCCTGCGCAGTTGGCTGCTCGATCGGCCGCCGTAGCCGGACATTTTAAAGGGGGTAGGTTTCTTTTTACAAAGAAACACCAATGCGGTGCACCTTGCTTCCGCGTTACAGACATGTGAAATTATTGTTGTGAAATTGAGTAAAAATTAAACATTTCTTTCTATATCTCGGAAAGCTTGTGTACATGTAGCGTCTTACGTTGCATTTCTCATGGCCGAGCGTTCTACTCTACCCATAGCCACATTCAAGAAAATATATTGACAAGCTATATGGTGTCATAGATGGAACGGCGTTTTTTTTGGGCTACTGATTCCGTGTTTATTCTAAGGAAAATTAAACAACGATTTAATTGTTGTTACGCACATTTGTTCTGGATATTTTTTGAAGTGCGTATTCAAACGTACCTCACAAACGTTCCGAAAATATTACCCTTATACTACGGATTTAACTCAGAGGCTTTCTTAAATTTAAATGTACTAATGATAATAAATATGGTATTATTAAAAGTTAAAATTAACTTTCTTAAATCATTTAAAAGTAGCAAGTTTTACACATTTGTATGGTTTTAAAATTACTCCAAATGGAATGTAAAATTACTTTTTTATTATTTCAAACACATACCACTAAGAGCATAGTTTAGCTATAATAATTCTATTCCGACACTTGAAAGAGTTTCATGTTAAAACTGCAATTATTTTCAGACACTTTAATGGTATTCGTGAGTAACTTCCGGTCGTTTCCGGGTGATAATAGACGTCCCATAAACCTTCGGAAGTGACCCGGCCGTTTCTGTGTCGCAACCCCGTTTCATTTTCTCCATCTTGACATCCGTGACGCAAGCCAGCGTGTTGTTTTGGTCATTACATTTACGTAAGCGGACCGGTTGACCGGAGCTCTAGAGAGGCAGATTCCAATTGCGCAAAGTGCGCGGTGTTACTATGTTAGGAGTGTCAGAGCCGGATGCTGGGGAAACGTGATCACAAACGTTGCAACGGAAATCCGCTTAAAAGTTATACAAATCAGAAAAAAACCATAAGTTATTGTGACTTCAAGAATCAGCTCGATGGTCTATATGATATGATAACCAAGCAGACAACCTTATGTGACAGAGAGAGATTAATGTTTGTTTTTTTTTTATTGTCGATGAAGACAGACAAGCCCCTAATGGGAAGTGGACACCGACGCCCATGAACAGTGGCAATACCAGGGGTATCACCAATGCGCTGCCTACGTGTGACATAGGATGTTGCGTCTAATTTACCCATTAAATACACTTGCTACGGTGCCCTTAAACCGGAACACAGTAGCACCATCCTATACGGTCCCCTGTAAAAGGGGACCTTTCGCCTCCCATATATTAAGTAAAATACATGTTATTTTAAATTCTTATAACCGTTTGTCTTATAAAACTTGAACACTTTATTACTGTGCGTGTGATTGATTTTTAGGGAAAGGAAAGTATAAGTATGTTAAAACTTCGTGAAACTGTATACACTCCTTTAATATATAAAAAGGTTTTGTTCTGTGTGCCTCCACCAGAATAAAACGCAATCTGTGATTTTCCTTAAAGTATTTTGCGTCCATCTGCATAATGGAAAACGCAGTTATAAACTATCATTCCATACTATGTTATTGCCTGTGCATCTAAAACAATAGCAGGAAACCTTGCAATGACGGTCGCAAATTTTCTAGATCATTGAAAGTCAGTAAGGCATCCTAATTACCTTCGCATTTATGAGTAAATGTGGCATTTATTGAGGTCAAGCTTACATTTCTTATGTACCAGGAAAAGTCCTTAATTATCTGAATAATTATTGAGCTGAAACAACAAACATCTCTGAAAACACCGTAGCTGCTCTACGCATCTTTAAATTGCTGGTTAAGAAATCTCCGTTCACTTTAATATGTTTTTTTTATATAAAGCTATCTTACATTAAACAGTTTAAAATTCGTGAGACATTGCACTAAAAATATGCACAACAAGCGGCTAAACTCACGTGAAATCGGTATTGGTGCCGCCTAGTTTCAGAAATATCGGAGATCCTTCATCAGGACGAGTGGGGCATCTTTACGGTCGCTGGGGTGCAAGACGGGTCTTGTAGAAAATATTTTGAGCAATCGTATACATACTGGATAGATTAAACGCTAAAACCTGTCGTATATCTCACATTTTAGCAAGAAGTGCATGAAGTAAGTCACGCTATGTTAATATCCACTGCACCTAATCGTATTTGAACCCTCTTAAGAAAGAACAATGGAGGAACTGTTCCAGTGATGATTTGACTAGTAATTTCTCGCATTTGAATATTTTAATTCTTATATAACATTTTAATAATAAAAACAAGTTTGTAAATGAGCACACGTAACATGCATCAAACATTTATTTCCATTTATGCATTTACTTGTATAACAAGTCTGCCTGTTTTAAATGCATGATTATTAAAAGGCATGCATTTACCTAAACTACCTAGATGACCGCCAAGCGAGCAGTCATTTACTCAAATCTTTATTCAATTACCACGTCACGCAATCTAATACTCTTGGTTGCATAAATTTATCTATTATCACAATGCAACAATGCAAATGCGGCCCTAAATGTATGCCTACATTACACCTTATTGTTTTTTGACGTGATGACTATGAAACATAATGAATATTTGTTCAAGGCAATGGAGACATTAGTTCCCACGTACGATTGTCATTAAAACCTTTGCTAATACCATGATTTCTTCACATAACGTATATTATGCTTCTTAACTTAGCTAATGTTATATTAAATATCATGAAACCCTAGTAATAATACTGTCCTTAGTTGATTCCGACTACGGCAGCCAGATCAGAGTATCAGCCAACTACGCAGGAAATATTATAGTGCACAAGTGTACGCGCAGACACAGGCGCACTCCTATCCTTCACTCTCATATCCGATGGGATGATTATGAGATTCCTAAGTCAAATGACCTATCTAAAAAAAAACGATGAATGAATCACCTGATATATGTCTTGTTAACGAAATTATTTGTTTTACATATAATTGGTGAAAATTCGACGAACAATAAACAATTACACATATTATAGTTACCAGTACCAAATAATAATAATAGAAAAAGAATTTTTATTGCAAAGAAAATAGAACCGCCATATTGACTCATGACTAGTATTTAGTCAGCTCACTGAATCTCCGGTTTATGGACAAACTTAAATAGAGACTTTGAAATGAGTGAACAATTTAAAAAAGAGTGTATTTTGAATAAAATATTATCCTGGTTTGCAGTTGTACTTACTTAAACCTAATGTACAAAACACATACGTTATCAATTAACCATTGGCATTTAGTATTTAAATATTACTTCGATTAATAATTTTGATTAAATTACTTAAAGCAATAAATAAATTATTTAAATGGTAGTTCTAATTATCTCTAAATAAATTTTCCTGTATTTTAATTTTCGATTGCAAGAAATGCGTGCCTTTATTAACGCGAAAAATACGCTAATTAAATCAATAACTTTTGCTTAATAACACGTCAATAAGCATTTACTTATCGCAGAAGCGATTTGCATTCGCTGCGTAATTTCCTTTATATCTTCAAGTTTTATTCCAGCCACGAAATCTGCAATTCGTATTGTGAAATTGAACGGGGCTCCTTAGCTGGTCGGCGTACAGAAATGGCCGGTGAAATGCCACAGGTTTTCCAACATGCTATAGCGAGCCGGTGTTGCAAGGTTGGAACGCTGTGTTGCAAGGTTGGAGACTAATTGTGGGTCTTGTAACCTAGGCCTTACTTTTTAGTAATATTTAAGGAACCTCAAAATAATGTACGACTTATAGAAAAAGATAAAAAAAACGTAATAGATAAGGACGTTTTCAACGGAATTATAGACGCATACGATTATATTTATAAATTTATTTAAAGTTTTGCACAACAAAATGTACACAGGCGGGCTTATTGACTTAGGTATTTTCTGACAGCCAACCTTAGGGAGATAACGAAGATTCAGTGTAGGTGCACTAGTAAGCAATAAACAGGCATAATGATTTACCCATTGTGAATTAAGATTAGAAAAACATCGTAATTTCCGATAATAAAACTTAATCTAATGTTATTTATAGTATAAAGTAAAGTTATACGTCATTGACTGATTATATTAATAACATTGCTTGCTTAATACATAACATTTAGCTCATCTAGTTTATCTTAAACGTAAGCAAAATTGAACTATTTGATGAAAGTTATGATAACTTTCAGGAAAAGTATATTCATTATCCACAATCCAAGTGTAAAGTAATGTTCGTGTAACGTGGTATTCTTTACATTATATATTGTCATATATAAAAAAACATATTCTTTATATTTATTTTGCATATATTATATTATTATTCAACAAGCACGTGTGAAACACGGCAAACACACTGAACAAATACAATACCATTGGAATTTACAGGAAATGTATGTTTGCGTTACATTTAATGCGTGTAAATATATGGTTGGTTGGTTAAGGTCGTTTATTATTTTTATTTATATAATATAAAAGGATCGTGAGATCAGCAAATAACACTTCGTTTTCAAAAAAAGATGATGAAAAAGTATTCTTTCGTGTGTTATAACTTTTATATGTGGTAGCGTTCTTGGCAATTGATATTGTGCTTCACTTCTATTATAAATATAGATATTTGAATATATTTTACTATCAATGAGTGTTAATACATTTCACTGTCAAATCTAATGATAAATTCGGGGCATATCATATATTTTTTTGTCATATGCAAACCAGAGTTGATTAATCGAATGAAGTTAATCTTTCGGCAAAAAGAAGTTGTTTCGTCTTTAATAATTGATATATCGTGAATCGATCCATAAATTTATATCTTGACCTCGAGTGTGAGATAAATTAGTCAGAGCTTAAAGATGAGGTCGTGTTGGATGTCAAGGATCTCAAGCTTCAATGACATTGGGAAATAATGTACGGAAAAGGCTTTCGTACCACGTTTAATTCCGATTATCGTAAATAAGCTTTGGGCATAATTGACTTTAACGCGAATTCTGGATACGATGAATGCTGTTTTTTTACTGAATTAATATATATTAATGGTATAATGTGACTGCCTCCTTAGCCTAGTGGTATGGACGTTTGCTTTAGAAACCGGAGGTCGTGGGTTCGAGTCCTGCGGGGACTCAACAAATTTTCATCGTTGTTTCCTAGTTAGTTAGGGCAATTTGGGCCGATTACCCAATTGTGTCGATGGACATGTAAAGTGGTCCACACCAGCATTGGACCGGCAAGTGGTCCACGGTCCAAACCCCATGGACGATAGGGGTGTTGAGAGGAGCCTATGTTCAGCAGTGGACTAAACAGGCTGATGATGATGATAGTAACACTATCATTATTAGTGTAGGACGCCCTGCGGCAAGATGGAGTGATGACATTCGCAAAGTGGCCGATGTGGGCTGGATGAGAATAGCCGAAGATCGGAAGCGGTGGCGTGCCTTAGGGGAGGCCTATGTCCAGTAGTGGACTGACACAGATGATGATGATGATGAAAAGTTTCAAGTTTTATAAATGACTATTACTTTATTTAAAGAATAAGGTACGAATAGATTGTATTTTAAACAATGATTTGCAAAGGAAAGTAGAAACTTTTTATACATACTGTGTGATGGCACTATCAATATTTGTGGTACCTATATCTAGATGAAACAAATAAATAGTGATTTATTGTTTCGCGTGTTGTGACTCAGTTAACACTTTGAATATGAGTGATGTACAACGGGTATATACACATATCAAATCCACTATTTACGGATTTTTCGCATTAATTATTTATATTTATTCCCAACGTTTCGGACCCTCTTCAGCATCCATGAACACCGGCAGACTAAGATGGAATATATCTTAGAGATTATAGGATTTGAGACTTTAAATAGTATAAAGTCTGACGTTTTGTTGGAAATATTAATGTAACCATTAAAATTATATCAACTTCCACTGTCCACGTTTTGTTGTTGTTCGGTTCACTTTCTCTTTTTACGTTTCGCCAAAAATCGCGACACATATATTATATTTCGTCAACGGTAATTCCGTTGTGTGAACTCGCACCTTTCACGTGTGCGATGTGGTGCAAAATGTGCGCGCTGTCACAGGTCCGAGCGTCTTCTGAATTTTTAAAAAATATCACAGATTAAATAAGTCACAGTTATCAAAGTTATCACAGATTATCTTTTTTTTGAACTTGTAGTGAAAAAGTAACTGTCATCTTTTCTTCGATTTAAATAAAAGTTATTTGTTAATTAACCCGAGCCTGTGATTAATAACGAATAATAGTATTTGTATTTTAGTATGTATTTAAATAGTAGTTCGATAAATAATATAGTTTTACTTTACAATTATTTCAACTTTTAACTACTCAGACCTGATATCAGACCCTTTTCAGGCTCGATAATTTTGGGACAGACTAAACGCGCTATAATCAGTAAAATTGTATTATATTTCATGTTTAGTCTTTGGCGAAGCAAAAGAAAGTTATCAAGAATATTATAAATTAAATGCACAAGGTTTTTAACAAATCCATTTACTGTATGATAATAATAAATATCAATATTTTTTCTTTGACCTTTTAAAATTTACCCACAAATAATATACAGATTTAAAACTAAATGTAACTTAGCTATATGAGATCAATTGCAATATTTAACTTTAAAACTTTTATCGTCAGATTTGGTTTCTACTTTTAGTGTAGGGCTTCGTCATTAGAAAGCAATCGCATGAAGTCAGGATCAATTCTTGTATAAACACGGCTTTACTAGCGTTGTCCAAATAAGGAAGTGGACAGATAAGCGGATATCGGAAAAGGAAGGGGAGAGTTTAAGATGAATGATACTTCAATGCATCGAAGCGTTAGCAGAACTAGCCCGAATAATATTTAGTTTACTTTCTACTGTTACATGTTTAGTACAGTACGTACAAATTGTTCATCATCATCATGATCAGCCTGAGATAGTCCACTGCTTGACATAGTCTCCTCTAATACACCCCTATCCATTAGAGGGTTTTTGAACCGTATCCGACCATGCCGGTCCAATGCTGGTTGGTGGGTGGACCGACTTTTTACATGCCCATCCGACGCATGGATCATCCTACTTATCAGGCAATTGGGTGATCGGCCCAAATTGCCCTAACTAACTAGGAAACAACAATGAAAATTTGTTGAGTCCCCGCAGGATTCGTACCCACTACCTCCGGTTTCTAAAGCACAGGCCCTTACCACTAGGCTACGGAGGCAGTCAAATTGTTCAATTCATAGAAAAAATATACATTCTGTTTTTATTTGCATAGAAATGTACTGGGCAAAGATTTTTTTTAATTTGTTTGTACGTACCCGGTACAACTTTCACCACACGAGAGTTTTACTTTTTTAAATATATCGTTTTATATATATACATTCGATGAATGAATAATAATATATCATGGCAACATCTTCAGGTAAGGTAAAACCATCAGGTTGCTTTTAAAATCAGGTATTATCTGAATATTATGAAAGAAATAATAACTGTCATATAATAGAATTTTGTAATGTTAAACCAACACAGGCAATGTTATTAGTAATAGATGAAGATGAGCTTAACGACCAAACGAATTGTTTAAATGCTAAAGATTATCTTACATAACGTAATCCAGTGATACTTAGATTTTCTGTAATTCACTTAAAACACATCAGACATATAATAAAATAGCCGCAACCATTCTACTCCGCGGGGTTTTTTAACAAAAGCAAAATTATGTTCTAATTATAATTGTAGCGTATTATACGCTACAATTATAATTCGTGCAAAAAGTGTACTAAATTTTAATTTGTAAAGCTCTTTCGCAACATACTCTGCAATGTTTCGAAAAAGATAATTTTCCTTTATTTTTATGAATTGCAAAATTTTATTCAATGCTGACTACGTTAATGAAGATGTGGAGAAACATGTGTCACTGTTTATCTCTGCATATAACTTAGCAATAGCAAATTTGATTTAATCTATTCTTGTATTACAAGCTATTCTTTCGATATAGTTTCGAAACATGTATGCAGAAACCCTGAACCAACATGTTTCGGCAATGATAGCGGTGCAAATGCAATGGCGGAATATTAGATTATCCAACTGTATGTGTTACGAATGAGTTACATAACGCGGTGCGAAATGAAGAGGTCTATTAAGAAACAGTGTTAGTAGAAATTCGGTCTGAAGGTCGTTGTGGTGCAAGCACGCGTGCCAGCGACTGACCGCGTCCCTCATGCGACAGTTGGCCAATCTTTGTTTTGACAATTTGTTTCTGCTAAGCTAAAAGCTAGCTAAAAGCTAAAGAATGATGAGAGTATCGCAACAGAAAGTTGACACACAATATTTTTATTCTGTATGATTTCAGCGTTAAACACTTGGTAACTTTAAATTATCATGCAACATTTAACGTTTTACAAGGAAAAATTAAACAAAAAATATTGTCGCAATAATAACATATCTATTTTCCTCTTTTTATATATTACAACGTTACGAAATTTTCGTAACTTAATGTTGTATTTTACAAGTACATACTAATAATTGAAAGGGAGATATGTTTTAGTTATCGTTGTTTTCATATATGCTTGGACAATATTGGCCAATCTGTTGTCAGTTGTAAAAGTAAGATGACCTATACGTAGAATGGGCAAGCAAATGTCGGTCCTGGTTATCTCGATCATCGTATTTAATTCTGGAATTCAGTATAGTATGTCAGTGATTTGGTTGTGAAGTTCAAATGCCAGTTGTAAGCGTAAAAACTGATATTTAGATAAGTCTGGATAGATTAGAAGCTGACCTCATGATAACTTGGGAAAAAGACTTGATACAACGGTGTTTTTATATTCTTTTCCTAATCACTATCGCAACCCGTATTTATTTTAGGAATTGCCTCCGTAACCTAGTAGTAAGAACGTGTGCTTAAGAAACGTGAAGTCGTGAAGGGTTTGAATCCTTCGGGGAAGCAACAAATTTTCATTGTTTGTTTTAGTTGGTTAGGACAAAGCGGGCTGATCACTCGATTGTCTGTAAAGTAAGATGGGCAAGTAAAGTCATGCGTCGGATGGGCAAGTAAAGTCGGTCCTGCGTCTGACCTCTCTCCGGTCGTGTCCGATATCCGTCCCATCGGACTTTGAGAGTGAAGGAATAGGGAGTGCGCCAGTGCTTGTGCGTATATATGTGCACTATAATATCTCCTGCGCATTTAGCTGATTTGTAATATAGATCGCCGTAGTCGGTAACGCCTAGGAGTCTCGTAGCAATATTGTATCGTCATAATAAACATGCGTTTTATTTATCTATATTGACTGACATAAAAAATGTTATTTTAAGAAACAACAGCCGATTGTTTTACAAATAGGACGTGATGTAGGTGTTGAAATGTTTGATTATTTGTCCGCTTCCAAATCAGAAGTTTGTGGAGTAGTAAATATTGAATCGGTTAAAAACAGTGGACATTATGTCATGATGACTAGACACTTCTTGGTTTTTCTTTACGTAGTATATAGTTCAATGACATAACAAAAGATGTGATAAATGTGTAAATTAAAAATCAGCAAACTTAAGGAATTTGACGTGTTCTATCAAGCCGCTAATTTTATTAAGGCAACTACTTGTACTTTGCGCATCAGCGTGTAGCATTGTCGAAGTTGTTATTACTAATATAACGTAGGGAGGAATTATAGTTCTCGTTAATGAATTTATATTATTAAACATAATTGACTTTCTTATGTAAATTTCCTAAAATTTTTGATATATTCTTAGTATGATATTTATATATGGTGTAGATTGCAGTTTCATCCAAATAAAGTAAACAATTTATAAATCGATTAGATTTCCATACGGATCTATACACAGATTTGACGGTGGATGTGGTTTACAGTGGGAGTAAAACAGAACCACAGTACAGGTTTAATCAGTAATTTGCCAATCTGCCTTCACACACAAACATCATCAGCCTGTAATAGTCCACTGCTGGACATAGGCCTCCCCTAACACACCCCTATCCAATAGGGGGTTTTGGACCGACTTTTTACATGCCCATCGGCCCAAATTGCCCTAACCAAATAGGAAACAACAATGAAAATTTGTTGAGTCCCCGCAGGATTCGCTAACTTATAGGTAGGATAGGATAAAGCAAACGCCCATACTGCTAGGCTACGGAGGCAGTTGCCTGCCTTAAGCGTGGCAATTATGACTCCTCTTTAATGAATGTCATCAAAAAGGAAAACGGTCCCTTCCCCAGTTACCTGGCCACGGTAGCGGCCATGGTAATGATGGGACAAGGGGTACGAAGGACCCCTGGGTTACAGATCGCTACTACCAAAAACTTGACCTAGCTACATATAATGGATCTCCGTGCAGTAGCCGCTTCAAGTTCGAAGCGCGTAGCAGGGGTTTGAACGTCTTGGCGTTCATTAAACAAAGTCCTAAGTCCAGCAGTGGACTGATAAAGGCTGATTATGAATCGTCTATACTGTATCTAAGATCAGTCCTGAGGGTAAAATTAAGTTAATTAAAATATATATGATTGTCTCTTTTGTAGTTAAATATATTTAGAATTTAATGTTCCATTCCTTATTCTGATTTATCTCGTAAGGTTAAGCTAAGTTTAAGGACACAACATAGTTGTGTCGCCTCAACACTTTTAAATTGTTAATTTCAATACATTTCTGACAAATTCATTTTATTGATAAGCATATAAACTAAAATTTTATTTTGCTGGGATAGCTTTTTATTTAATTATTATTTTGTAATCTTTTTTGCTTACGCAAATATTATACATGATAAGTCATGGGACCGTGGACCCTGGGGAGGGTTTGAAACATCTTTTATAATTTTAAATAATTGCAAAGTAATTAAACGCCATAAAATCGGAAAAACTATATCATTTTTGTAGTTGTTTTTAACATTTAGTCGGTAAGCTTTAAAAAGATAATAAAATTTAAAACCAAGCGTCAATATCATCCCTAGATCGCTATAGAATTTTAAATTTTACACTTTCTATTTAATATTATGTGTATTTTTGCGCATTTTTACTATTCCAATTATATGATTACATCATGTTATAAATAATTTTGTGTTAATTTCATGTGATGTTCATAGATTAATGCGTCTAAAACAAACGCACTTTCTAATTAGTGAACGTAGCGCTAAGAATTAACATGGCGTCCATTAATTTCGCAACTTTTGGCGAGAACGTCGTAATACGAGTTACGACTGGAAACAAAGTTTTATAATTTCATTCATTTATGAATTAGTCATATTTGATCTTGTTATTCGTTTAGTATTTTTGTGTAACTAGTTGTTGATCAGGTCTCTTAAAAATAATACATTATTATTATCTACATTATATATATCTATTTTTACAAAAACGTATAATAAATAATATACGTTTTTTTTTGTCTTTTATACGTTTTATTTGTTACCCACTTAGATGATTAAATATGTTTCATTTTTTTTACCCTGTTTTCATTTTCACTTTAAGAGTTCAATTTTGGCTAGTTTTAAAATTATGTCAATTCATCGAATAAATTATCTGTGCTTTGTTTTACTGAATCTTTGTGGTTCTTTCCGTTAATGTTTGCGCAATATGTAGACTTTGCACTAAGGTAGTGTGGAGATGTAAAAAAACTGTTATATATTCGGTTATTTGATATTCGGTAGCAAAGAACGCTACTTAATAAATACTAGCCCGCGATATATTTACTTGACAAACAGATATGGTGCTTTGACCGTACTTTTCTATAGGAACGATGGTTCGATGTCTATGAGTGGGAAAGTTCAGTGATCGGACAATCACTTTTGTGTTCATTGTATTTGAGTACAGTTACAGTAGTGATTGTCAAGTAAACTATATTAATAAATTCTATGAAAAATAATGGCGAAACATTGTTTCTTTCTATATCCCTACAAAGGAAAGTAATAATACATCTATCAATACTAATCCAAATATTAAAATTAAAATAATATAATAAGAAACTTAAAAAAAACCTTTAAGATTAATTTCCTAAACCCTTTTAGTATTTTAATAGTAATTGAAATCATAATCTAATGCATTTTGAAATCACTGTAGAAGAAAGATATGGCCCGCAGATCGTAGTACCGATGATAAGTTTAGTAGTAACAAAGGTAAGTAGTAAAAAAATGTTACTTGCTTCATAAAATGAAGAGGTATATAGATGCAACGTCTCCTTCAGCTAAGTTTTAATTTTTTAAATTGATTTTTCATGTATTGATTTTTTATTTATTCGTTGCCAAGGCTACACAGAATTTTATTCATAAATGTTATTATGCATTGTGAAATAAACATAAAACCGTGGGTCCCTAAGACGTCATAGACTCTATTAGCCATTAGAATTATAGTATTCTCATGAAATTTTTATAATAAAGGTAAAATATTACCTTAAATATGTATATGCTTACATGAGTATATTTAATATTTTAATTTTACTGTAAAAGATGACAAAAAGGTCGCACTAAGTTTTTTGCGTTGGCTCCTCTATTGACAATCAATAATAAAGTGTATCACTTCTATGATAAATTAAGATATTTAAATTTGAAATTGCACATATGATGTATAGTACAAATACATATAATGTATAGCATAATGGGCAAGATCAAACAGAAGATTTAACTATAATTTTCTCCCAAAGCACAACAAAAAGGAGAGTCCCTTTCTGTAAGAGCGTCCAAAACTGTGCAACTTGTAACACAATTTTAAAGTAAAGACTTTAAAGTAGTATGAAACCACATTAAAGCTTAAAAGTAATGTGTCGAGATCTTAGAACTATGTACAAGCGCTACACTAGTAAAATGACATAAGTAAGCTTTTCCTTATCCTGGTTGTGTTGAGAGATACATAAGCTTATGGCATTAAAGTCGCCAACTTATAATCATGAAGTCAATTTGTGTGGCAAGAGAAACACATAATGTTTATTATTCATCAAACTCGACCCAGTTAAGAAATTTCGACTGGATTACGCAATCGCTTTCGGGTCGCCGTTATTTAGTTATTCAACGTCAATTAAAGATATATAAATATTTAACAAATAGGTGAAAATCTTGAAGTTCGCTAAAAATTTAGATCTTATTTTCTATGCAGTGTTTACTATATTACTGCAGCTACTGTATTACAAATATGAATGTTATGTTATAAGTTTCTTAATGGCAGAGCTTTAATTATGTAAAAGAAATTCTTCTTTCCAAAGTTGGAAAAGATATCTTTTCACAATATTGCCGCTGAATGTTTTAAGCCAAGTTTGTATATAAACTTATGCGGTTTGCAAACATAGTACTTACTTTTCAAAGCCCAAAGCTTCGTCTGTTTCAGGCCGTCCACGTATGCCTGCATCTCGTCTCTGCACACCCCTCTAATTGATCTCTGGAGATCACGCCACTGGTCCACCAGCATCTCGGCGTCTACTATCCTCAACATATTCTCTAAGCCGACAAAATCCGTATGATTTGTCGGTTCCGCTTTCAAATGCAGCTTAGATTCGTTCAAAGTGTTCCTTATTGATTCGGTGAGTTTCGATAGTACGTCTTTGTTCGGTTTCGGAGTGTTTTTATCCTGTCTGGTCGTTTTCACTAAGTGCTGCACGTTGTGCGACTTCTCCGTGGTAGAAGCCCGCTTTTCAGGCTCCACATCACCGAAAGCCTCGGCGAAAGTGAGCCCGTCGTCGTCCGACAACATGTCCAGTCTCTCCTCGTGGCTTCGATCCCTCGACTTCGGCAGCGTCGATCCAACCAGATCCGAGCTCAGGTCATCGTCCAGCCCATCCCTAGCAGAGCCCTGTTTTATATTCTGAAATGCGTCGATCAGCGCACTCCTCAGTTTTTCCTCCCGCGCATTCTCTTTGCCATCACTAGAGTTCAACTCTGCACCCAAAGCGCAGGCACACAACAACAATATTATAAAAGTCATTTTCGAAAATCGAATCGGATCAATTTTTAAAAGTTAAAAAAATCGATTTATTTTTTATCCACGCACATGGCTCGTCACTGGTCGGAAGTTCGTTTTGTTTTTTTTATTTAAATATTGGTGAATGTCAACGGTGCGCGCGCGGCGGCATAGTCGGTGCGACTGGCGCGTTTCGTTTCGCCGCGGAGGCTCTGACATAACGGCGTTATGGCGGGACTTTCACTGTCGGCACAGGTGAGCCGCCATCCTTGTAGGGCCGATCGCGCTCCAGTTGTCGTGTTAAGTAATTGTGCTGAGTTATTATTCGTGCGGCTTGATATTCGGCGCAACGGTCCGCTGACCTTGATGGGCCTTCGCATGCGTATGTACGTTAGCAGCATCTTGCATCAGAACTATGATCAATCGACCAACAATATTACTATACCACTTAAATTTGACCAAGTGTTTTGACGTCATTTAGAGTTCAGCACTAAGCACGCAATTTCCAACGTCCTGATTGATAGGTAATCGTTTATTATATTAGGGGGTTTTTGGACCATATCCCACCACGCTGGTTTAATGCGGGTTGATGGACTTTTTACATGTCCATCCGACGCATTTATCATCTTATTTTCAGATAATTGAGTGATCGGCCAAATCATCCTAACTAACCAGAAAACAACGATAACACAAAGGTGTTTCCCCGCGGGCTTTGAACCCACGAACTCCGGCTTGTAAAGCAAGTGCCATTACCGCTAGACCACGGAGTTAATTGTTACTTATGCGATAAATTATAAGTTACAAATTGTAGATTACTTTATTACTAGGCTAATAGGAAATGACTGAACTGAAACTTACTTTTTCATAAGCGAGTGTAATGAGGTTTTATGACTAGTCTCGATGAAGTAAATCAGAATACCTAATTATCATAATGCTATAGTTGTTACTTAGGTCATCGTCGTCTCAGCATCCCGCTGCTGAGCATGTACCCCTCATACTTAAGTAATTATTATCACGTTTATATAAAGTATGTTTGTTGTTCATTAAACAACAACTGTAAGAAACTATTTAGTCTTAAGCCGCTTAACGCTATATTATGGATATAGTGAGAAAAGATTTTCTTTCATATTTCTTTTGAAAAGTGAGTATTTATCGAGCTCTTTCAAAAAATTTCCGTACCTCTACATCTCTATATTATACAATGAAATTATCAATTTTGACATTTGATAGTAAACAATAATAACTGCCTCCAGCCTAGTGGTATGGGCGTATGCTTTAGAAACCGGAGATCGTGGGTTCGAATCCTGTGGGACACAACAAATTTTCATTGTTGTTTCCTAGTTGGTTAGGGCAATTTGGGCCGATCACCCAATTGTCTGAAAAGTAAGATGATCCATGCGTCGGATGGGCATGTAAAAAGTCGGTCCACCCATCAACCCGCATTGGACCAGCGTGGTGGGATACGGTCCAAACCCCTAATGGATAGGGTGTATTAGGGGAGGCCTATGTCCAGCAGTGGACTAACAAAGGCTGATGATGGTATGATGGTAGTAAACAATAAAGTTTTATATTAATGTATATTAAAAATTCGCTCGTTTAATACGTTCACTCGTTTAATAAGATGACACCCTTATTCTTCTTCGCTATAACTTTAGGCCTGTTTTGTAATATTATTTATCTTATTTAAATAATTTATATTATTGTTTACGACACAAATATATACAAACTCAGTCTTACCGCTTGAGGCTAATAAATTTGGTGTTTAAGTTTATATCTCGTAACGGTTCTTCGAAATTCGATTCACGAATGTGTTACGTAAACCTACGCATGCTTCTGGACTTGGCAACTATTTTTTATATTTCATAAATATTGGATGCAGGATCGTACCTCTTGACAGGTTATTAGGGAGGCTATGACTAGCAGTGGACTCTTCTATGCTGATATGATGATGATGATTATGATAATAACACTATTTAAAATAAATCGAAAAGGCATTATTCTATAATAAATAACATTATCATGTTTATTGGGCTTTCAATCTATCTGATTTGTTGTTTTGATAATGTTTATTTTCTGTTGTTTAGATTGACTATACGATATTGTCAAGTCATGCGCAGTAGGCAAATCGACAGTTCGATGATTCTCTCGGAATCTATCTACTATTTCCCTACTAAGTATTTACTCCATCGTTAAGAACAAACAATACCGGTAAAATACGACCATTACTCATTGAATTGGTGTCAACCATTCGTTGCAGCTTATACTTTTATAGCCTTAGGTAACCATGGCGACTGGCGCGTGCGCATTGGCACACATGTTACGACATCCGACTTTCCCCGAGAGCACAGCACGTGTACATCCGGTGCCTCACCCAAGGTCTTGTGGTACAGTGGTTAAAAAGAAATCTAGAAATCCAAATCAGATCTCATTATTGCATGGATTCTAAAAAATTTTTTAACGGGACAATTAAAAATAACAAAGAAATATTAAAGACTTATACGTACATTTTTAGTAATTAATAACAATAGCAATAGTAGTAGTAACTTAATAAGTTAGTAGTTTTCTAAATACACAGTTATTTTTCAATTATCTTAAACCCTGTCTAATATACCACATTGTGACGGTCCTTGATAAAATTATTACACAACCGTGACATTAAAATGCTTTTCAATTTGCTGTACTAAGACTTTTGTAAAAATTTACAATGATTTTCCACAAACGTTTCGAATTCTATTTAGATTCGTTAGAGAAACATAATCATATCAGTATGAGGCAACAGTCGGCGGAGGAAATGCATTTGTAGATTAGTTCCATCATTACAGATTATATTTCCTCTAACGCATCAAATAAGATTTCTTACGACTTAGGCGTGATTTAAATAATGCAGGAACTGTCAATGATATAAATTTGAAAAATATTCGTAATAGAGATATTACTTTTTCCACTTCTAAATTAAAGAAAACCGCCTCCGTGGCCTAGCGGTATTGACCCTTGCTTTATAAACCGGAAGGTGTGGGTTCGAATCCCGCGGGGAAACAACTTTGTGTTATCGTTGTTTTATGGTTGGTTAGGACAATTTGGGCTGATCACCCAGTAGTCTCAAAAGTAAGATGATACATGCAGCTGCTGGGCATGTAAAAGTCGGTCCACCCACCAAACCGCATTGGACAAGCGTGGTGGCATACGGTCCAAAGACCCCCTAATCGAGAAGATGAGCATTAGGGGAGTCCTATGTTCAGTACTGGACTAACACAGGCTGATGATAATAACATGAATAACCCACCCCTGCTAAATAAAAAACCAAACCTTAAGATGGGTCTTCTTTTTATAGGGTACCGTCTGGGGAAGTACCACCGTGGTGTTCATTCCTGTCGCAAATCAGTAGTGTGTAAACACTAATGCCTCAGGGCGACAAGTGGACTGTTGTCGTCGCTGTATTTCTTTTGAACAGCGCAACTCTCTCACTTACGATCTGTTGTAAACGAGCTGTTGTTGCAGTCCAGGCAGCCATATTGTACTGCATTCACTTCTGACGTCATTAGCTGTTGAGAAAGCTTACGTAAATTGCATGCATGCTTTAGTTCGGGTAAATAATGTTGCTAATAAGAGCGTTTTGATATATGTCCTCTTTTAACATTGTTTTAAATTGGCTGTAAAAAGATTATTAATATCTCCGTAGCATAGGTTTATGCGTTTTAACGTCACTAATAATCTTTAACTACAATTTCTTATTGTTATCTATGGGCTTGTAGTCTATTAGTTTAGTGAACTAATCAATAAACAGTTATATACCAAAAACCACAAAGCATTCTTGCATAATAATATTGTATCATGTTACACGTGAATAAAGACAACACAACACGATAGTTTTTGCTCCCACAGTTTTGTGTACGCTGTAATGTTGTTACCTGACGGCGCGGTTCCCACATTATAAGCCATCCTTTCTCTAAACCCATAGAACAGGTTTGCCCCTTTTTGTCAGTCATTCGATGTTGTAATTCGTGGAGTATCAATCTCTAATGAATCAAATTGCAATCAAAAGTTTAATTTGTACCACTATAATAAGAAACTTAGTATATTATTCATTACAAGGTATTATACCAATATTTTGTGATTGCATGAAATAAAGTTAACGTTAAGAACATCATTTATTATCTAGTTCAAGTATTTTTGTGTTAATAGTTATAGTTTTTTCTTAAAAGATAGAGTACCGTACTGTTAAGTGGAAAACTGAGCTCAGTTTATTGACAAAATAATATTGGCATGATAGAGCACAATACAAGTATATAAAGATATATATAAAATATATTAAAGAAAGAATTGTTGACGACGCCAGTTAGTTACCCACCCCACCCACAAATAATGCAGCGCAAGACGATATAAATTTGTTCATAATTCTGTGATGTTATATTTTAAGTCGCATTTTCCCCTATAATTTTGCTAGTTATGATGTCATTCAAACACAAATCGGGAATCTTCCGTCCCCACGAACTAGGTGGCCAACTTTTTTTGCTAAAAATGAGGGCCACACGTACAGAAGGTACGTGGGTTAGGTATTTGTTTATGTCTCCTAAGGATCGTCGACAATCGGTTTACGAACCGATACGCCGACGGTCTGGAGACTGTATTAATCGGTGGCAGGGGCGGGGAGTACCGCCCTGGAACGCGGGTGTATCTAGTGTACGCGGTGTGTGTGTTTCAATGTGGTCGTAAGCGAGGGCGAACTACAGGTGAATGTGTTCTATCCCTACTCGTGTGGTGTGTAGGGTCTGATGTCGGGACCCCCGTTGGGTCCAGAGTCTCGGCGACCCCTTCCTTGTGCGGGTCGAGGAGAACGTTTCGCGGTCTACGCTTTTGACTAGACGCGTTTGGATCGGCCGTATACGTTGCTGCTTTTACCAGCAGAGGGTTACTGTGGTTGACTACTTTATCTATGTGTTTGCGAGTTAATTTTTTAAAGTGCTCGCGGAGTATCGGCAATTTGCAGTCGCTGTGTAAATCTACGTTTCGTTGGTACCACTGCGCTCCGGTAGCGCGGCGGATGAATTTGTTTTGTACTACTTGTAGTTGGTTTAGGAGTGTGGAGGATCCCCCCGAACAGGTTCTCGCTTTGTCGTAGCGGTGGGGCTCAGTACCTGCGGCTTCCTGGGTTGGCCGCGGGGAAGCTAAGAGGAACCTGGCCGGCCTGAGGTGTAAGGCCGGCCGTGGAGGAGGCTGCTCCAAGCGGGCTGAACAAGCCCGCTTTGGATGCGCCTTTAGAGGGTGCGAGGGACGGGTTGCAGGAGGTAGGTGTGCCGCAGGTGCCCGCCGCCCAGAGAAGGGCTCAAGAGGGGGCGCCGTGCTGTTTGTTCCGGCACGGCGCCTAAAGCGACGTTCCGGGTGTCCCAACACACCCGGAGAGAAGAGGCCCGAGAGGGCCACGTCGCGCCGGGGCCGCCGAAGACTGTAATCAGTGCCCGCGGCCCCGGCTACAGCGACATGAGAAAGGAACAACCGTTGGTTTTTTAGTGGGTATACCGGCCGCTCCATCTTGGTCCGGGGAGCCCCACATATCCCCGCTGTCCCCTCACTTTGGCGGCGGGGAATCCGTAAGCTGGATTTTTCCAATGGCAAAAAAAAAAAGGTAGGTGTCCCTTCCTGTCTCTCGCAACCAAGGTGGAGTCGCGGGGAAGAGGAGTGTCGGTATTCCGTAGGCCGCTCTCTATCCTCCGCGACTAGGGCGGCACCGCTGATGCGGTGTGGAAGGCCGTGGGAGGAGGGACATTCGCCATGGTGTCATCGGTCTCTCCTTCTGCGGTCGAAATGGAGCTAGCGGCGGAGCGTAACATCTGAGCCGCCGCTGGGGGCTAGGAGTTTGGTCCTTGCGTGGTCAGGGAACTCCTGGCTCCCATGGCCCCTGAGTAACAGACTCGGGGGAGTCTGTTACCTAACTACAGGGGCCGAGACGAAGGGCGCGCTAGTTCCGACGCGCCCAGAGGGAGGCAGATGGCCGTAGGGCCGAGATGGGGCTGCTTCGGCGGCCAGCGCTGGTGGGGTTGCAGATGAGTGCAAAACGTTCCTGTGACCCCACCCTAAAGGCGTCAGGAAGGAACAACGTGGTGGTTTTAGTCGGTGCGAGTCCGACATAACCCGTCTTTGCCCCCGCGAGGACGGGTATGCGTAGGCATTTCCCCACGGTAAAAAAAAAAAAAGGAGTGTGGAGGATGCGTGAGCGAAAACTTGGCATGCATAAGCCATGATTGGTCGTATGCATACCTTGTACAATAAAAGTTTATATTTGAGCGACATTTTACTGTGAGAATTCGTTAGGTGACAGAGCCTTGTCGAAACGACCAAAGCTTTTCTCCTAGCTGAATATGACTTTAGAACGACATGTTGCAGTCGAAGGTCACGCCTAGGTATTCGGCCTTCCCTACCCATGGGATCGGTTGGCCGCAGAGTTTTAGTTGCCCTAGTGTCTGGTGTCGGCCAGCCCGTGGCCTTATCCTGACGCCTGGGTTGAGGACCGGGGGTATCTTGTAATCCCGACGTAATCTAGACCGATGAAAGGGATACACTTTTATCGGGATTGACGTCGATTCTCCATTTACGAAACCATTCGCCTAAACGATTGATCACGTTCTGGAGCTTTTTAAAGATATAGTTCGGTCTTAGCGACGAACAATAGAAGGCGGTGTCATTGGCGAAAAGTGCCAGATTGACATCGTCGGGCTTTGGTATATCACTCGTGTAGAAAGTGAATAATAGTGGGGATAGGACCGATCCTTGAGGAACGCCCGCTTGGTGCGGTCGGCTCGTGGACAGAGCGCCCTCGACTAGATATCGAAAAGAGCGATTTGACAAGTAGGCTTGGATGATGTGAACCAGCCTGTCCGGCACTTTGAGAGTATACAGCTTGTAAATCAAGCCGCTGTGCCAGACTTTGTCAAATGCCTTTGCGACATCGAAGAAAACGGGTGATACGGGCCCCTGTGATACGGGGTTTGATGAAGGCCGTTCAGAATGAATTCCGTCAGGCGATAAATTTGGTCGGGACACGAGAGCTTCGGATGAAAACCGAATTACTCGTCTGGGATGAGGTTATTGGAGAAGGCGTGGTCTTTCAACGTGGGAAGAGAATTATTCATTCATATAGTTTGAGCAAGCTAATTGGACGGTAACTCGTGGGAAGGTTAGAGGTTTCTTCGGCTTGGAATACCGATGACGATGGCTTCTTTCCAGGCATCAGGAAAAGTTCATGTTGTTAGTAAAATATTGAAAATGTTGACCAATACACAGATAATAGTGCTTGGCAAGTATTTTAGAGTATTATTTGAGATACGGTCTGGTCAGGTCCAACCGGTTTAAGACCCTTATAATATCGCGGACCTCCTCCGGGGTCCTTGGCTTTAAATTACCGCCCTCTGTGGTAAGGCAGCCTTAAGTTCGACTAGACGGTCCACCTCCGATAGGTGGGCTGCGTCGGCGTGTGCGTGAGATGGCGTACATTGCTCTTCTAGCGTATCGGCTAAGCACTCGGCCTTTTCGAAGTCATCGAAAGCTAACAAGTCCCCGGTTGGCTTTGATAATGGCGGCATGGCGTTGCGGGGATCTGACTTAATACGTCGAGCCAATTGCCAATAGGCAGTGTGCGATGACTCTAAGTCTTCCGTAAGACCTAACCACGATCCTTTGCGGTGTAATTATATCCTGTTTCTGACCTCTAACTGAAGTTTCCTAAAGCGAAATCGGTTTGACTCGGACGTATAGCGATAAAACGCCCGCTTTAGTGAATTTTTCTCTCTTATCAGACATCGAATACTGAACGGCAAGCCAAAGTTGCGGTCACCCGAAACCTTGACTGTCCTTTCGGAGTCCTCGATGGCAGATGAGATATGCAATGTGATACTGTCGATGGCAATATACGCTTTGTCGACACTATCAATAACCTCCGGTAGGTTAGAGCAACTTTGGGGGTCCATAGCCTTGAGTTTGCGTCCAATACAATGCCAATTTGTTACAGTTTGGTCGTAGGGACCGCACCGGGGCCTTGGCCCAATTTGAATAAGACCGGCAAATGGTCAGAATCTAACTCACAGAGTGCCTCTATCGATACGACATCGCGCAAGACGTCTCTAACTAATAGCGGATCTATAGTGCCGACCTAGGAGCTCCTATGCCTGAGTCGGAGTATCTAGTCGGGGTCCCGGGAGCTATTATACTTATGTCACGTGGCTCCTCAAGTCCCAGCAATATATTGCCGTTTGTGTTTAGCGTACTGCAATTCCAGTTGCGATGTTTTCTGTTAAAGTTACCTGCAAGAATGGTTGATTGGCCTAGATCGAGAAGCAGCTCTAGGTCGGATAATTTCTTAGTAGGAGATAAGTACACGGAAACAGTACAAGCGGCCTGTGGCCGGTAAGAGCAATCTGACATGCCGTCCTCTTTTGTCAATTGTGGAATGTCTAAATGTGCGATATGAAGAGACTTTTGTAGTATATAAGTGTACCACCCAGCGGTCCTGACAACCTATCGTTTCTAATTATGTTATAGCCACTGATCCTAGGATTGGCTATTGACGGTTTCAAAAAGGTCTCTTGCACTAAGAATACATCTACGTTATAATCTTCCACGAATCTGGCAATTTCGGAACGCTGCTTCTTAAGGCCGTTTGCGTTAAAGTACGACACGACTAGAGAGAGCGGTTTTACCCTACCTAAGCTGATAGCCATCTTTGAACGGTTTACCTACTTGTTTGTGTCTGTTTCGGTTTATGGGAAATCTAGTATGCTGAGTGCGTCTAAGATGTGGCTGTGAGCGAACAAGACGTTTATTTTGTAAACCGGATCGGTTGCTAGGTGCATTTTATAGTCGAAGTCATAAAGTTCAGACATGCTTACCGATTTAGCAAGCATCATGTATTTCATGAATACGTTGCCGGGCGGTGGTGCGATGTAATTACTGGGCCCGACGGGTTTTTGCTCGTGTTGTGCAGCGGGCCTAGGTAATGGCGCGGGCGTTGGTTTATTACCCATTGTTGTGGGACCTACCTGGTCGATTGTAATAGCGGCTGTCGGAAGGACAGCGTCGACTTTTTTAATAACTACAGGCTTTGTCCAAGCGCTTACAGCCGGTGCAGGTGCAGGGACAAAATTCATCTAACACAGAGTTTGCTAAAAATGAGGGCCACACGTACAGAAGCTACGTGGGTTAGGTATTTGTTTATGTCTCCTAAGGAGCGTCGACAATCGATTTACGAACCGGGACGCCGACGGTCTGGCGACTGTATTAATCGGTGGCTGGGGGCGGTGACAACCGCCATGGAACGCGGGTGTATCTAGTGTACGCGGTGTGTGTGTTTTGCTGTGCGAGGACGAACTACAGGTGAATGTGTGCTATCCCTACTCGTGTGGTGTGTAGGGTCTGATGTCGGGACCCCCGTTGGGTCCGGAGTCTCGGCGACCCCTCCCTCGTCCGGGTCGAGGAGAACGTTTCGCGGTCTACGCTTTTGACTAGACGCGTTTGGATCGGCCGTATACGTTGCTGCTTTTACCAGCAGAGGGTTACTGTGGTAGCCGGTTAATTGACAAATTGAGCGGCGGCGGGCACCCTCTTGCCGGCCGCCCAGGGGCTCAGTGTCCAGGGGAAGGTTGCGCGCGTACGCCACTCTTCGGCGCCCCTGGCTCCTTCTGCGGATAGCCAGGGCGCTCACGGCCTCCCTGTCCCTTTCCGCGGCCTCCTTCCGGCCATCACATCCTCGCAGAAAGCAAGGACGGCGCCCCACGACCTTTCGCTCTCAAGCATCCTGCGCACTACGGCAGGAAGCGAAAGGACGTGCCCACGACACTACGCAGCTCTCGGCGTTGCTCGACCCAGGCTGGACACTCTTCCAGCGCGTGTTGGGCCGTCTCTTCGGCATACGCCAAAGTGGTGGCACTCTCGTGGGCTCCCTTACGGCCACGCGGCACAGGTACCTCCCGAAACAGCCGTGTCCCGAGAGAACCTGCGTCGCGCGGAATGTTAGGGGAGCCGTGTCCCTTCTAGCCACCACTTTAGAACGGGGCGTATGGCTTTATGGTTTGACGGCCGGCGCTGGAGGTGCTCCAGCCGCAGCTCCCACTCCTGTATTGCAAGGGAGCGCAATTCTTCTCTGCGCCCCCTTATTTCTTCCGGGGCTGGCCTGCAGCCCGAGATCCTTGCCCTCCGCGCCAGAAAAAGAGTGACGCGAGGATTTCTGCCTCAGGTCCCAGGGCAATGAGCCAGCCAACAGGCACGCCACCCCGCAGGGGATGGTCCGGTAGCCCCGTACGGCCCGGATCGCCAACAACCTCTGGGTTCTCCTTAGTACAGCAGTACTCCTTTTGGAGGGTAGTCGGCCCACGGGTGCCCCTGACAGGACCATGGACCTGACGACTCCGGCGTACAGGCGGCGACAGGAGCTGCTGGGTCCTCCGGTATTGGGGAGCAGTCTGCCGAGAGCCGCCGCTCTCGCCACTCTGGCGCGAGGCGCTCAAAATGGGCGCAAACTTCCATCGGCGGTCTAGGACTAGGCCGAGATATTTCATTGTCGGCTTGACGTCGACGCGGACGCCGCAAACGACTATGTGGGCGTCCGCAGGGCGCGTTCCGAGGCCCGTAAAAGTAAAGGGCCTCGGATTTTTCGGAGCGCCACCTTAGTCCTAGCGCGGATGCGCCCAATAACTTGAGCGACCCGGCAGTGGCGAGAATCGCAGCCCTGCGAAATTGTGCCACGGGCGGTGACGAGGTCGTCCGCGTAACAAGGAACGTCGACACCTCGATGTTGCCGCCACGTAGCACCCATCAGGAACCAACGTTCTCGAAGCGGTCCCAACACCGACCCCTGTGGAACTCAGACACCTGATGGTCCGGGTATCTCGCACGGGAACTCGACACGATCAATGCGACAGGTAGTCGATCCCCTTTGCAGGTCCATTGGACCATCAAGGTGCCGTTGTGTCCTTCGCTGTGGAATATAGCTCGCGATAGTCTGTTACAAGTGCGCAGCCTCAGATGGGATTGGACGAAGCTCATTCATCACCATTTTGTAGGCGCCCGCATAGTCACGTCTAGCGCCGCCAAAACCTCCTACCGGCAGATCGCCTCGGCTATTCCCATAGAGCACCTTGCGCTGAAAGGCGAGCATCGCCTGTCATTGGGAATGTCCAAATCGTGCCGACAACGGAGAGCTTGGCTGCGTCACGATCACTCTCGCACGCGCGTTCTCGATCACCATGTTTCACTGGCGTTTAGAGGACAGTTGGCCGGAATTCGACGGTTCAAGGCACCTGACATTGCGTCCCAGAGCCATCTACTTCCTCACATCGACAATATGGCGCAGAATCCCCGACGCACTTGCCGCCTCTCAGCGTTGCTTCAAGCACCGATAGGCCAGCCGGTCGTCGTCCCTAGCTGTGGCCTAGTTGAAGGTTTACATGTTGGCGAACCTGTAATCGGATGTACGATGAATCCGACGGTCTCGACGCCCGTCACACTTCAAGCATGTGCGGGAGCCGGACAGCGTTTGCGAATGATAACATAGATCGGTTGCCCTGGGCCGTACTAGTCGAATGTCATAACCTTCTAAGACCAGCCTACCTTCCAGGAGCCATCCTAGATTTCTTCCACTGTTGCCGGGGGCCGATGTGTTACCGGCCCGAGGGTTTTCGTAACGTCTGTGCAGCGGCCTAGGAATGGCCGGCGTTGGTTTTGTACCATTGTTGTGGGACCTACCTGTCGTTCCCATTTTAATTGAAACGGCTGTCGGAAGGACAGCGTCGACTTTATAACTCAGGCTTTGTCCAAGCGCTACAGCCGGTAGGTGCAGGACAAAACTTTGTTTATTAGCGGCTGATGGCCGCGGTGTGATTTTTCGGTGCTTTAGCAATCCCTAGCTGGCCGGGTGTCCTACATTCTCCAATTTGACGCACGGGTGCTCGCGAATCTTTCGCTTCAGGGCACTCCGGAGTGCTATGATGCCTAGCACTGTCACACAATGACGTACAAGTCAATTTGCGCTTGTTCCAAGTCATGGCAGGTGTGACTGCGCGACTAAACCTGTTTTGTGCGGTGTTTCGACCGAACCCGGTTAAATGACAAATTTGACTTTTTTGACCATATTCGACATTAAAAGTCCATTTCAAATTTAATAGCATGGTGGTGCATAGGCACTCTGTGAACAGGACAGCCCTGTCTTTTGAGGTCCGCGTTAACCTCGTCTAGTTCGAGTTCACGAACTCCTAATGACTCGCGGAGAGGCGATCTCCGGCAGAGCGAAGGTATGGAAGGCGATCTTTATTTTCGCGAGGTATTGCGTTAAGTCACGGAAATTTCCGAGTCACTCCGTTGACCCGGATGCCATACGCGTGTTGGCCGATCAATTCAAACTGGCTTTCGCTACCAGAAGGACACTCTCCAGTGACCCTTGTCGTGATTAGACACGGTGGAGCCTTGACCCACGTTCGGACATAAACCTCCGATTGTCAGGGGTGACTTGCGGTTCGGCTTTTAATCCGTGTCGCGTTTGAGGACGCACGCGGCGAATTACGCGACTCTGGGTCGCTTTCTTAGCGGGCGTTTTGTCCTTCTTCCGAGAACGGACGGTGGTAACCGTCCCAGACCCTATCGGCCCGTTAGCGGTATCCATGGCGGCCCACGGTCGGGGCTCGAGCTCATAGGCGAGGCCTAGGCTCATCTTCAGCGTTGGACTGCCGAGAGGTAGCTACACGGGCAGGTGTGTTTCGGGCTACGGTCTCGGAAGGGTGTCACTGAAGGCGACGGCGTGGGCGGCTTATTAGGCCCGGCTAACTTGCCACGGATGGCGGACTCTTTTTTTCCGGTCTTTCGTGACATAGTCTCTTTGACCGTATTTTCTACTTATTCCCCTAGTAAAACGGGAACCAATCGATGAACAACTTAAAGAATCAATTACCATAATGTAACAAAAATAAATTGACATCTCTAAAAGACAACCGCAAAGTTTTATCATATTATAACACCGTGTCTATTTCTTTGAGGATGTACAGTTAGTTTATATACATTTTTATTACGAAAGCAAGCAATAAAAATGTTCAAAGTATACAAAAACTACGCAATCATGTCGACTAAATAAGCACTTTTACATATACTCAAGTAATTGCAACACAGTTAAGTAAAAGATTTGATTTTTTTATTCTAGAAAATACACCAAATTTAAAGTTATTTTACACTTGACTTTCCTTCTGCTTTTAGAATTTCATTTATTATCTATTTCGAGTATTTTCGTGATGATTGTTATAGTTTTTTCTATTCAATTATGAATCAATCTATCTTTGAATTGCAAAAAAGTTGAATCATTGTAGCTTAAATACAAATTTAACAAAAAAAGTATGTTAGTATAGTGTAAGTGAAATACACACTTAAGTACACGTGATCAGAATCCACTGATTGGCTATAACTATGTAAAAGATAAGCTACTTATGATAATAAATAAAGATGGAAATTTACCCGTATCGATTAACGTAATAGCGCATCTTTTACCAATGCGGCGGATGTAATCCGTGATGGTATCATTCCCTTAAGTATGAAATATATGAAGGATTAGGCATTATAAAGAAAAACACGCTGGGAATATTTTGCTCAATGGATATTGTAATGAAAAAAAAACGTTTAGAAAAATTTTGTTGGTAATATTATTTATAAACATTTTCTCGTCCTAAATTGCCCTACCCAACCAAAAACAACTATAATACAAAGTTGTTTCCCCTCGGGATTCGAACACACGACCTTTAGTGTATAAACCAAGGGCCAATACCGCTAGGCCACGGAGGCGGTTACAAGATTTTGTTTACGTAAATTCCATCGCTTATTTAACTCGGGTATAATTAAATATGCTTTTAGAAAATAGACAAAAAAAGTTAGAAAGTGTGTTGTTTTTAAATTAATTACTCCGGTTCGGCTTTCGTTCGGAGTCCGTGCATAATCGTTATGCGAAACACGCAATTGAGCCAGTCACCTGTTCTCCGCTCGCGCGTCTTTGACCCACAAAATTATTTTGGAATATGGACAAAAAAGGCTGTTGTGGGATCTTCATTTCGGATGGACAACTTGTATGTAAAGAATGTTAAAACTTAATACAGTACTTAATATATATGTACTTAACATATCTTCATGCTATTGTGATTTCGACTTTTTTTTACTGTGGGGATATGCCTACGCATACCCGTCAACCTCATCTGCAACCCCACCAGCGCTGGCCGCCGGAGCAGCCCCATCTCGGCCCTACGGCCATCTGCCTCCTGGCGCCTCTGGGCACGCCGGAACTAGCGCGCCCTTGTCTCGGCCCCTGTAGGTAGGTAACAGACTCCCCCCTAGTCTGTTACTCAGGGGCCATGGGATCCAGGTGTTCCCAGCTCACGAAGACACGAGACTCCCAGCCCCCAGCTGCGGCCAGGAGGTTATGCTCCGCCGTTAGCTCCATTTCGGCCGCAGAAGGAGGAGAGATCGACGACACCATGCCGAATCTCCCCTCCTTCCACGGCCCCTCTACACCGCATCAGCGGAGCGGCCCCGCCGAGTCGCGGAGGATAGGGAGAGCGGCCTACAGAATACCGACACTTCTCTGCCCCCGCGACTCCTCCTTGGCTGCAGAGGACAGGGATGGCAGCGCGTCTATCGCATCTTCCCCGTCCGCTGCACCCTCTAAGGCGCATCCAAAGCTGGCTACTCCAGTCAGCTTGAAGCAGCCTCCTCCAAGACCGGGCTTACTCCTCAGGCCGGCCAGGTTTCTCTTAGCATCCCGCGGCGGGCCCAAGCCGCAGGTACTGAGCCCCAAAGTACTCGACAAAGCGAAAACCTGTTCGGGGGGAGAGGGGGGTCATGAGGCCGCATGATATGCTAACCTATTTGACCTCTTAGACAAGTATACCTAACTTTAGGTGACCCTTCGTAATGAAAAGCGCATTTTTCCACACTCAGCGCTTGAAAATATTTGGGATAAAACAGGACAAGTGTTAGAACGTAAGTAACGGATTTTGCAAAGTAATTAAAGTACGTAACTAAATCTACTCTTAAAGAAAAAGTTAAGACAAAAATAAAATTAAAATCGCCCGTAGCCGGTGACCCCTAATGTCAAGGGCAAGGAGTAAAAAACCGACAGGACGGACCCGCATTGGACGGATTTGCTTCGGACGAGTATGTGAAAAACTTACCCATCCGAAGCATAGATCATCTTACTTTTCAGACAATTGGGTAATTTCCCATATTATCCTAACCAACTAGGAAACAACAATAAAAATTTGTTGAGTCCCCGCAGGATTCGAACCCACGACCTCCGATTCCTAAGCACACGCCCTCACCACTAGGCTACAGAATTTTAACTTGCTGTATTTTTAGAATTTGAAGTTAAATAATATTTGCCTTAGTCAAGATTCGTAATCATTCCTAGCTGATAAACAATAGTCTCTGATAAGTAAATTTTTGTTTAACTATTTTGGTTTTACTTCCAAGTATAAGTAAAAGCGCTTATTTGGTTTGAATGACTGCGTAGTTTTTGCATACTTTGAACATTTTTATTGCTTGCGTTCGCAATATAAAATCATATAAACGGACTGTATATCCTCGAATAGACAGTGTGACATAATACGATAAAACTTTGCGGTTGCTATACTCGTTAGCCAACGAATCCTGAGGCAGGTAAAGATTTATCAGAGATATCAATGTCTTTTTCATATATTATGTGAAATGATTCGTTGTAGTTTATAGATTGATTCCTGGTTTCTAGAAATAAATAGAAAATACGGTGAAAGAAACTATCAACCATGAATAGGTATTGTGGAAAAAATATTGTTTTTCAATGAGTTTTGTGTTTGAATGGTACCATGACTAGCTTATTTAAAGGGGAAAACGTTAATTATAAATATAACATCATAGAATCGTAAGAACATTTCGTTCGTATTTCCGAAACGTTTTTAATTAAGCTCAGGAAATGTTCTCTCATACTAGGAACTCTTTAGAATTTAAACAATCCTCAAAATTTTAAACGTATTTTTAGATATCCATTGCATAACGAAAGGTATCGAGGCATTTTAACACGATATAAATTTTTCCATATAATCCAAAGATTCGCAAACTCTTAAACCTGGGAAATCATTTTCTAAAATTGATGGTGAAGATGCGTAATTAATTCAAATACTTTGGCCGTATTTCAGGATTACAATGTTTATATCATCAAACCATCTTTAAGCACTGAAGTACTTCATAAATGCGCTCTTTATATCTCTTTTTTAACTTAAAAACATGTATTGCCTAACTTACTTATGCAACTAACTTAGTGCTGGTATACGTTTTCTACATGAAACCGATACTCATATATAAGACAAGAAAATTCTCTTTATTGTTTCGTTTTTCATTCAGATACTGATTCCCACAAACTGGAATCTAAACGTGCGAGCATATCTACGTAGAGATCATTCGAAAATTATGTATTCGTGGCAAAGAAACGCGGAAGTATCGTAGCATGCGAATATGGCTTTATCTCGAACTAGCAGAATGTAACACAATGAGACAATGCAAAATCCCTTGCGAAACTACAACACTCTGTAATTATGTAGAGTGGCCATGTTTTTTTAGAAATTATCTGGAAGTAATAGAAAGGAAAAATACCCCGTAAGGCATAATGGTTACAGACGGAACATCGACATGATTGAACGAGACTTTAATGCATTTTTTAGCGGCTTTAGTTAACAGTTTCGTATTCCCCTAAAACGATATGCCCGTTGGAAAAAATCAAAGTCATTATTATGTAAAATTTCAGTTCCGGAACTAGTATTATGATAATCGATAAATTTTAGATTTGAGTTATAACATTATTCCTACCTGTGCAAAACTTAAAATCTCGAAAGACACGCGATTTTGCATCAACACCAACCCCATAAATGTTTGGTGCCTTCAATGACGTCAGAATATTTTAAAACTAACAGCTAGTGCGAGTCAGCTATAAATCGTCGTCTATGTTAGTGAAAGTGTTGTCATCCTTTAGCCGTACAAAAGCTGAACGCGTGTCCACCCTGTCATTAACTATACAACAAGCACGCTTTTAAGCACTTACATAACAGTTTATCTGTGTCAAATGATCGACGAGCCAGCCCCGCGCGTAACCTGTACCGCCCGTTTAAACTTTATTTAAATTCAACCCACCATTGCGCCGATCAGGTTAATCGGCAAATGTCATTGCAATCTAGTTATTTCCTTTCTATACCTCTATTGTTTTATCTCTATTTCTCTCTGTAAGCGAAATAAGGGATAGAATTTCCTTAAACTAAGTTAATTGTGAAACGACGTAACTCGTAAATAAGACCCTCCCGAATGTAGGATACTGGTTTAGTGCAAAAAATTTGAACCCAACAATAATAAAAACGAAATATATAGGGTTTGTGACTCCTAATGTCCCTTAGGTTGGGTGTGATGCGGTTGTGGATGGAGAAGCGTTGGACTACGTAGGATCGACTGTATTTCTAGGCATCATAATAGATTCTAAACTGCAATGGGGCCCTCATATTGATAGCTGGCGAGTAGGTTTAGCTCAGCGGCTTATGCAGTCAAAAAAATAGACAACTAACCGATGTTGAGACAATCTGTTTGGTAGTTTTTAGTTGTATTCACAGTTATAATGTCTTACGGATTCCTACAGCGGGGAAACGCGGGTGATATAAATACTATTTTCATAATAAAAAAAGAGCGATTCGAGCAGTCTATGACCTGGGCCCCAAAGTATCGCTGAAAAATATTTACTGAAATCAATGTAATGACTGTTTTTTCTGAATACATATTTCAAAGTATAATAAAATAAATATATACTAGGAAGAAGCATAATTTTGTGAAAAGTGTAAAACATCTGCCTATTATTATACATACATACATACAAACATAATCAGCCTGTGACAGTCACATAGCACATAGTAGGACCTAATACACTCCTATTCATTAGGGGGTTTTGGACCGTATCCCACGCTGGTCCAATGGGGGTTGGTGGGTGGACCGACTTTTTACATGCCCATCCGAGGCATGCATCATATTAATTTTCAGACAATGATCGGCCCAAATTGCCTAGTCAACTAGGAAACAACAATGAAAATTTTTGAGTCCCGCAGGATTTGAACCCACGACCTCCGGTTTCTAAAGCACTCGCCCATACCACTAGGCTACGGAGGCAGTGCCATTATTTGTGAATACATTTAAAAATGTTGTACAAAGATATTATTGTTGTAATGACTATCTAAAGATAACACAACCTGGTAATGACCTGTTCGATCTAGGCTATTTCAAAATTTTTGTAAAATTTACTGAAAAAGGAAAAAATAGTCCCGCTAGTTTTTACGCCGGTCCTTTCAGGAGTTCTTCCATTTCCAAACCGGATGTAGTTTATGTTGACCATCAATAAAAAGTGTAAAGCTTCCATATTGAATAAAGATATTTTACTTGACTTTAACTTTAAAACACTATCGGTGATACTACCACAAGATGACGCGTTATCAATTGTAGATTGCCGCCATGTTCTTCGTTCCGATGTTTAAGCAGTAGTAGAAATATATAAAATAATACATCTTGGGGCCAAATGAAAAAAATGTGAAACGCTATAGCACTATAGAATATCTTATTAAAGTAGTTTGTTCGGGTATGTCTGTAATCGTTTAAACTAAAAATGCTAATTAAATATTCTAACGGGTTAGTTAATAATTATTTTTAGCAAAGCGTTACTAAAATATATTCAACGAAACAAGGTATTCAGAGTTGAATCTAAGGTAATAGCGTCAAAATTTGATGCACTCTCATTGGTGGTCCAACGCCAAATATCATCTATCGTTTTATCATATGGCGTTTGTCCACCAATAAGGACGCGCAATATAACTTAAATACGAATAAATATAAAATAGGCTATAGGCTGCTATATATAAAATTACGCTATGACTAAAAGTCATAGCCATATTTTAAGGGGGTTTTTAAAATAAGTTAAGAATTGTATAGATCTCCTCGCAATCATCATATTTAAAAGCAACAAAATCATAAAGTGTTATCTTAATGTTCGTGCATTTTACTGATAGTATGGCGAACGTATCTTTCATCATATATTCCTAAATATCCTCTCCTTTTGATGTTTAATAGATTTCAAAGAAACTATAAGTTAATATTGCAGTTAATACATAGCGAAATTTATTTAAAATTAAATAGGGTAAGCTACAACTATTATGTCTAGCGGTAGCCTTGATACGTCAAGATAAATCGAGCACACGTACTACTTAAAAAAAAAAACAACAATTTAGAACTCGATTTCGTAAAATCGTAATTTAATTAAATATTATTTGATTAATGTTGTGATTATTTCTATTTACATAAATTTAAAGAGATCTGTATATACCCGCGTGAGGATGCAATAAGTGTTATAGATTCTATTTTATGTTAATGAAGTCATTACCTTTTACCTTCATTGTGTTTAGACTGTTCGTACCTTTCGATTTTTAATGTGACCTTATGAAACAAATAATATTCAAACCAAGGAACCACTTAGTGCGCATTGAAATATATCACTGATTAAATAATTTGATCGCTTCGACCTCTGTCAGATCAAATATCAGAAATGTACAAATAATATTTATATTAGAAAAAATATGCTAAGGCTATACAAAAACTAATACAGTGCGATGTGTGGTTAAGTGGATAGGTAATAAAGTGTTTTAATTGCACAGCAAATGAAATATTGCGATAGATTTTGCCTAATTTAGACAAAGCTTTGCCTATACGCGTACGAGCTGTTAGTTAGGTCTTACCTACCTATTGTAGTTTCTAAATCGGTTCGGCTCAGGCATTATGTTTAATTTTTTACTGCATATTTTATTATATATAACTCACTCCTTTTTAAGAAAGTAAAAGCATTTTTTATTCGTCGTTTCGTCTTAACAGTTTGCATTTACCAGGCAAAATAGGAAGCTATAATATAATTCAATTTATCCATGACCGAAAATAAATATTGTTCTCCATTTTCTTACTTGTTTAGGCAATATGGATTGAAATTATGTATAAACTAAAAGTTGATCTATGCGTCGCTTGTAAATAGTTAGTCCTGATCTTATTGTATATTTCCTTTCGAATAAATTAAGTTCTCACAATTATTTCTTCCTTATCAAATTAATAGAATAAATAACAAATATATTATTAGAATTTAGCCGTAAATAATTTAACAAAACGTGAAAGTTAACATTGTTTTGATTTCTTAAACACAACTCACAACAACATTTCGGCGAGTTAGTGGAATCCGAGAAGTGGCGTAGCCGCAAAACCGCCTGACGTAATCCGCTCTCGATTTCTTCGTTGGCGATTAAGAAAGATATCCAACGCCGCGCTGCGGCCCGATTTCTGCATCGGCTTAACTAACGTTTTAGGATTTTCCAAATGCCCAATTTCAAATATTAATATATTTATGACGACATTGGTGAGATGAAGAATCGTAAACTGACGGTTAGTTTCCAATACACATTTGAAAACTAAGTGTGTGTGCAGTGAAATTGGAATGAATATCTAATGTAATAAAAGTAAAAAAACGATTAGGACCCACACAAGAATAAACTCTAATTAAATTAGGTTCCTTTTACAAAGGACCCATATATACACCTCTCATTGCTTAAGCCAATAAAAATGCTGTTAAGATGGCGAAGTTTGTTAATTAAATTACAATCACACAATCTATTTCAAAGGATTGCTCGCACCAATATTTTTCGTAATCGGATAAATCTTTTGTGAATATGGATTAAATTGACGGGCAATTATTTCTGAGTTCTCTCAGGTTGGGGTACATGTTATTTTAAATAAATCCTTTATAGAATTTTTAACAATCATAAAATAATTATATACCTAGCTATATAATTATAATCCATATCACCTATAATAACGGTTTTATGAAGCGCGACGGAGACAACACAAACTGTAGATTGTATTTGAAGAATAGATTAGATGTCAGTCAAATTTACTGACATCTCAAAGCAATGACTTTCTGTGTTCTGTGACGACTGCCAAATAGACAATAAAAGTGTCCACATGTATCACCTCACCTTCAGGCAAATGGGTGATTGACTAATTTTCCAAACCCATCCACCAAACAACAAAAACTGTTTTCCTGCAAAATTTAAAATACCTCCTCCGCGTAGCTCTCAAGGGCAGGGCGTGATCATAAGCAGCATATGTATATTTTAATTTTTAACAAGTGTTATTAGCTACAGAAACCGGAGGTCTTGGTTTAGAATCCCGCGGGGAGGCAACAAATTTTCATTGTTGTTTCCTAGTTGGTTAGGGCAATTTGGGCCGATCGCCCAATTGTCTGAAAAGTAAGATGATCCATGCGTCGGATGGGCATATAAAAAGTCGGTTCACCAACCAACCCGCATTGGACCAGCGTGGTGGGATACGGTCGAAACCCCCGCAATGGATAGGGGTGTATTAGGAGAAGCCTATGTTCAGCAGTGGACTAACAAGAGCTGATCATGTCATGTCATGTATTAGCTACATTTAATACGTTCAGTGCAGTAAAATATCATCGTTATTAAATCTATTTGGAAACCAAGAAGATAATATACCACTGCACATATATATGCATATCAAACGCCGTTTTAAAATGCCAAATATATATTTTTTAAAAAGTAAATGAACTGAGATATGCACTTTCAACGTGCCGACGCTCACGTACTTGTTCGTATGATTAATGTTTTCTATTAACAATACGATGACGTAAAACTTTTTGTTTAATTTCTTGTGGTTTTTTGCAATAAACAAAGAAGTCTATAATATAATAGTTTGTACAATAATAGTTTTACTTTTGAATATTGCAGTCTTTATTTAATGTTGATATTTGTATTACATAACAAAAAACACTGTTTAAAAAGTTATTAAAAAGGTGAATGGAAAAGTAGCGTACCTAAATAATTTTATGTTCGAATTTATTAGTGCCGTGACCCTACAAACCGCAGGACCTTACTTATTGTGGGATCTATTCCTGGGAGGAACTAATTTAAGTTGATCGCTGTTTTCTGGTTCTTTAAAATAGTCAAGACTATTTTGTGGGTCCCAGATGGCAAGACCATCTCTGGCATTTGTTATAGAACTTCATTATCTTCAAGTTAATTAAAAACTAATTTTAACATCAATAGTATTAGTAAAATTAGCATTTTTTTTGGGACGTCAGGTGTCTTGCCTAAAAAAGTCATTCTAATAAAAATTGGACTGTTCAGAAGCCGACTCCTAGATAAAACGTTTGTATGGAGGAATAAAAAGCATTATAATGTTTTAAATTAAAATAAATCATATTCTTATTAATTTCCTCCATATTGTTTTGCCTACTTACTGTAATTTAGAAAGTTCAATAATGTTGAAGGCTTAAATACAAGAAAAACATAAGCAATAGACTAAATATTAATAAAATATTGTCCTTTTTGGTTTGTAGTGCAAAATGGACTGCTTTTTTTGTCTGTTGGATTGTATTTTGGATTATTCACAAAGAGATTTGTGGTTTTTCATTTAAATAACAAACGATATTTGATTACGTAGCGCTGTGGTCAGAGATTGAGGCTACTAGGTCACCTACGCCACATCGTGTGACCTACAAATGATCGGTTTTGCCTTTATTTAGATAGTACCTTTTATTTTTTTTTGACAGACGTTTAAAAGTAAATAGAAAAAAGTACAGTATTGGTTAGCGCTATTTTATTTTTAAACTTTCTCCGTGCTATTGTATTCAAAGACGTCATGGAGGTTTAATTCGAAAATTTTTCCTTAAAAACTTAGTTAACGTTTATGAACTAGAACATCTTTTTTTTTTTTTTGATGGATCTCGTGCTCTGTGGAATAAACCTATTAGAACATAACCGGGTTTGGGGGGGCCCGTTGCCACAGGCGCGTCTCCCCATAGTGACTATCTCACCAAGGGCCCCAGAGGGAGCCTAGGCTTGGGCTGTCCTTTTCTGGTTCCCGTTAGCATGCTGAATCGAGGGCTGCCCAGGTGGGCCGACGCCTCGGCTCGATTCAGACGCTTTGCAATGATCATTTAATAGCTAGAAGAGCTCTATCTAAATTTTACTACCACTTCTTAAAGCGTTGGCGCTGGGAGAAGAAGTGGCGCAAGAAACTCCAGCAACGCTCCTATCTAATATGGTGTTAAGCTACAGTGTCATATAGCAAAGGGTGTGTAATTTTCGACCTCACCGGTGGGGCCGATGTCATGAGTGTGTGTGTATGTCCTGCACTCTAAGTGTAGGGTGTGTCTGGCTACTGCTAGGGTGTCGCTACCTAAGCCTTAAGGGCAGTAATTAAATTCTTGTATTTAACAAGAAGGGAAAACCTAACCATCGCATCGCCGGCGACGGCGCGAACTCATCTGCTGCCTGATTAAATTCACCTAAATTAAACAAATCTAGCGATTTAAGGAAGGACGCGGCGTTATTGCCAGTGCTGCCATTGCTATGGCTAGCATGCTGGCTCTTTGAGGCGGCGGCGGGCCTGACTAGAACATCATGTAGAGTATCAATTAATGACTTAATAAAAGACTTTCCGCACGACACTTAACAGGCTCCACGGTCTGCCCGTGACCATCTGAAACGTCGGGAAAGGGTTAAGTCGGGGTTAATAGCAATAAAATCCGTGAAGTCTTTAATTAAATCATGTCTAGTATTCGCGTAAACACAAGATAGTATCATATCATTTGATTCTAATATAGGTAGATTTTTTCACATCTAATGTGTTATTAAATTTATTTTATGCGTATACTATTTTGAATCATTTAGAAAATGTTTATTCAAATTAAAATGATGAACATCTCATCTCAGTATATTTTTTAATATTTACAGTATGTGCAAAATATATAAATTAAGAACAAAGAAAAAAATTTAATAAAAATTGTCAAGGTACATTTGTGTGTTAAAGGTCATATAATGTAAATGAGTTTTTAAATGATTACACACGGTGGTAATGGAATGCTCGCTACAGATTTTTTTAAATAAAAAAAATAATAATTTTATGCTGTAATTGTATTTTTTTACTGTAAAAGATGACATAAAAATTTTCGCTGAGTTTCTTACGGCAGTTTTTTCTGTGTTTATTACTCCTATATCGAATAAAGATATTTGATACACTATTATATTACATCCGACAAAAAACGGCCGCTCAGCGAAAGTGTTCCCAATGACAATCAGTTTAAAAACTTGACCAACATTACAAAACTGATTGGAAATACGGATATCATCGTTAATACATCAACATTATACTATTAGATAATTTGCGAATTCGCTTTCGACGCGCATATCATTAGCGTGTTGGATAATAGCGGTGACTCGGCGATTTCTTTTTTTTCCGGCTTGTGCAATGTACCCTATGGAGTTTCGGCCAGTGTCGACATTAACATAGATTGACAATATTTTTCTGGGAACCGTATTCGTATACTGACCTAATGATTTGATTTTTCTGGCAAAATAATTCGCGAAATTTTGACGCAATCTGTTATAATAAACAAAAATAAACAACAATCTCTCGAGTAAACCTTTTTAACACAGAAAACCACTCTTTCTTAATTCTTTTTCTTCGCGTACTTCTTTAGTTTCCATATTTGCGTGCTGTCAACATAAGTTCTTCGTCCCTCTCGTCGAATTGATTTTTACCACAAATCTTATGTCATTCAATCCATTTTTTTAACAACAGATTCATCTGAAGATCAGGATGGCTAACTAACTAACTATGTTTAGAGGATCGCAAACATTTATTTTTAATTTGCGTCAGATTTATTACATTAGTTTGTATGTATGGCTGTATATTAACTAATGCATCTATGTGATTCAAAACTGATTATTATAATAAATAAATATTTAAATTTTTCTTCGCATTATTTTTATTGAATAAATTATACTTCAAATAGTTTTGACACATCACGTTATATTTTATAAATCAGTAATAAAAAGCTAATAAAACAAAGATAATTTGCAATGAACCTAGAGTAGGTTAAAAGGACGATAAAGATGTCCCTAAACATAAAACGTATTTCCACATATACATAACATTACGTATAACAATAAATGAATTTCTACATATAAGGAAATTTCTGTAGTTTTAACTTTCATTTCGATCGGTGAACCGAAATATGCATTTAGATCAGAAACAAACTGATTTATTTATTGAATAATATGCAAATTCCGATGTCAATTACATTAAATAACACATTATGCGTGTTCCACATTAAATGAGGCCACACTGTCGAGGCTTCTTGCAACTAACTTGCACTGGGGTATTACCCAAATTTCGCTTTTGCAAATATTTTGCAACGAACGAAAATATTGTGATGTCTGAATCATTATTACTAGCGTTAAACAAAACTGCTTATTAACTGGTAATGTCTTGATGAATATTTTTAAACTTGGCAAAATTTGTATCATTTTACGTATAATACATGTCTTTACGCATTCTTCAAGAAAATTGTATATGTTTTTATAAATATGTTCAAAAATTTAACTTTTGAAACTATTTTTTAAAGACAAAGTTAACAGTTATTTAGTGAATAACATCAACAATAAAAGCAACGGTTAAATAACTAAGAAGTCTGCGGTCAAATTTGCTTTTTACATTAGTTTAAAAAATCTCTTAGATAATATTATACAATTCTATGTTTAGGGAAATGTTAATATCGCAGTTTTGATATAAACATCAGCTAGAGAATCCCATGGTCCGAAATTATTGATTGTATTGAACAGTCTCAAAGACTTGAAACTGTAGAAGTATGCGAGAGAGATCAGTTTTGCAGATGCATAATTGGGCAGCAGAAACGTTTAGTGAAAATCAATATTAAAATTTCAACTTAGTAGCTAAAATTGAAATAATTTCTCTGACACTGTTTTTTTCAAGAATATTCGCTTAAGGGAATACGATTTTTAAAGCCTTATGGTAAGCACGAATACCGTAAATAACAGTTTCCCTTTAAAATTTAAAAAGAAAGAACAAAGCTTGAGATGAATATGAATGTGTATATGCATAGCAATTTTCAATATAATCGATTGATTCGAAGTTTGCTTCGCTACAGGATTCGTTCGTTACCTTTTTACATACAGTTGGCTTTTACTACACTGGCTCACTTTGCACAGAAGCCAATAAGAACCTGGCCTGCCCAATGAGTAGGGCTGATTATCTCCTAGATAGGTATTAGACGTGCTGCCCCGTCCTTTGCAGCTAAGGTGGAGGCTGGAGAAAACAAGAGTGTCGGCACTCCATAGATCATGAAAGCATCCTAAGTTAACTCCTTTACGTATTTGAAAATCATTTGTCCAGCTTTCAATTTAGTCAAAATTTTAAAAAGTTTATGTGATTATTCCAAAACACGCTTCTGCATATGTACAAAAATTAAAAAGAAAATAGAATCCAAATATAAAACTTTTCCTTTTATTTTTTTTTTATGTTTATATAAATTAGAATTGCATAAATCTCTCTTACAAGATGCTGAATGCCGGACTTTGAATTTTGATCTACACCTTAATGTTATCTGTTAACCAAAAATTTAAATGCCACCGCGTAATGTCAAATTACAATATTTACGCGGGTAAATTATTAAAAATGCATTGTTACATGTTGCATATGTTTTAAAATAACAGTTTGTAATATTTTCTTGTGATTTGTTATTACATATGAAATTTAAGAAGAGGCTTGAGTTGCAAAACTGTCACTACAAACTAATTTACCTGTTCGTAATATGTATTGATTTTTCTTAAGGCTTGATACTTAAATTCTATAATGTGAAATAAAATTGTTATTATAATATTTTTAGATTTTCACTTCACTTCACTTTGGATGAAAAACTATAAAAAACAAGTGTGTCTTCATTGTTCCTTAATTAACGTTTTTATTTGTCGTGATACTCAAATGGCTAAGCAAATAGCTGAAGTTCAAATTCATGCTTCGGAAAATGACGACGCTGAAGACGACAATCTGGATGTCAGTGTAGATCTTATCGATGACAACTTATATTTAGGCAAGTAATAATTGCCTTTTCTACTTGCGAGTGGAAAAAGTGCATTGTTGCGAGTCCTAAAATAATAAACTTTATTAAGACTTTAATTTTCAATTTTAATATTTTAGGTAACCTAGCTTGTGCCCGCGATGAGAAATACTTGCAGAAACTTCATATAACTCACATTCTGACTATAGACCTTGTCCCATTACCAAGAACAATATTGGATCGAACTAATCTGACTTTCAAATTTATTAAATGTAAGTAAATTTTTTGATTAAATACACAATTTGTATTGGTTTGAGAAAGATTTTCATTATTGTGGGTGTATCTCCATACTGCCTTTTAGTGTTAAAGGTGCTATTCACAGTTGTGTTTTATCTTGTGTTGTTGCGAAAAACAAATAAGAATTTTCATTAATTAATTGTCACCAAAATGTAACATCCTCTCTCTCCTAATTATTGATTAATATTGAAATCTCTCTCCTTTTGACAACACTAGCACCACTTTACATAATTTCTCTGTTGTATTATATTTACAAGTTAATCAGCTATATGAGTATGCTCTGATTTTTTAAAAGCAGTCCATTTTGTCGAACCTAGATGAAAGTATTATGCTTGTCTCATGTTTTCAACAAAAACTAAACATATTCTGATATATATAAAAGAGATTTCCACCAACCTCTGGAACCATCAGGTCACTAAGTAGAATTCTTTCTGAAATTCACACACATGACTACAGGGGTTGGGTTGCTAGTATTCTGATATAAAATTTCTGATTTGAATAAAAATTCATTATGTACGTAAACTATGAGTCTATTAAATATTTTGTTTTGTATTGTAATGTATAAAGTGCATTTAAGGGATAATATTATTATCCTGAATTTCTTTCATGGTCCTTCATAATATGTAAAAACAAATGTACAAATCTATTTAAATGTTATTTTTCAGTGGCTGATGTTCCCAAAGAAGATCTGATTAGCCAGTTACCAGATTGCAACACATTTATAAAAGAAGCCATAAGCAATGGGGGTACTGTTTTGGTTCATTGGTAAATAGATTTGAACACTATACTTTTTCATAGCAAAAACTAGTTGTAGAGAGGTATTATACATAGAAACATATTTGGTTAATTATAAGTTTTGACTGCACCATCAGATTGGTGTATAAAAAAGTAATAAGAATATGTGAAGAAAAGAATGATCTTTGGAACTATTTCAGATTCAGACAATTCCCCAAAGGTTTTTTATACGGTTATAAATGCATCGTCTTCAGCCTGTGTCAGTCCACTGCCAGGCAGAGACCTCCTAATACACATGCATTTAAACATCCATAGATTGAAGTATAGCTATTAATACTTTGTAAAGACAAAATTGATACTGAAACTATATAGTTGTTTATGAATTTGAAAAATGAATATCTATCCTTTGGTACTGTCTATTTTTTAGACTTCAGCCCTGTCTTTATTATAACTTGCACAAATATTAAGTTTGTTTCTGTGTTTTATATTTCATAAGGAAAGAAGGATATTCACTTGGTGGCATATTTATTTATTTATTTCATAGAACCACCAACAGAATTACATATGACACCTATATGAAACAGAGTTAGACCTTACAGACCTGACCATTGTCCACATGGTACGCTTTGTCTTTCTGTACCAGTAATTATGCTAACTATGGCATTTTTACAAGCAGAACATAGTATTGTTAATAGCATCTCTGAAGGGCTGTTTGATAAACACTTCCTAAATTAAGTTGACATTATTTACTAACTTTTTTTTTACCATCTTTCTTTCTTATTCAGTTATTTGGTGTATCAAGATCTGCAGCGGTAGTCATTGCCTACATTATGGAGAAGTATGGGTTGTGTTATGAAGAAGCATTCACTCTAGTTAGGAGCAAGCGACGTTTCATTGGACCCAATGTCGGTTTTGTGGCGCAGTTAAAATTGTTTGGTCATATGGGTTATCTCATAAATCGAGATGATCCCAGATTCAAACAATTTCGCTTGAAAATGGCAGGACAGAAGCTTAAACAAGGTAACATACTACATTATCATTAATTTTAAACCAAATTATTGTCTGATAATATTTTGGTTCATAAAATAGTATGCTTTTTATGTATACATATGTATCTAACATCCTCAAAAGAAACAGATAAATGGTTACGTCCTTCATTTATTTTTGGTACAATCTTTACCATCAAATTTAATTGACTTTGCTGCATAGCAAAATTAAACCACACATTGTCAATAATGGAGTTTTTTATATAAATGACAAATACTTGGCTATGGTATTAATTCATCTTATTATTCAAGGATATATGTAGTCATAACCAAATAAGAAAACTTCAGTAAGAAAAATTGATCAGTGGTAAATTGTAAAAACAAACTTTCCAGAATTTTTTGGCACCAATGGTTTACGTTTATCCTTGTTATAGGATAATAACTTCAGAAAATTACGTCACCACCCCACACGTTACTCCTGAAGAAAGAAAAAGTTTAGCTAATCATTGTTATTATCGGATGCGACTTATGTTATTTTATTGTTAACGTCCTTGATAATCTTTCATTTTGTGCCGAATATTCAAATTTCGTTTCGGGCGAGAGCGTTGCCGAAAATTCGATATTCAGCCGAGTAATATTCTTCGCAATTATTGTATTTAATACTACATTGCATCTTTTCCTTTTCAGTAAAAATCATTCCACAGCTATTTGCCGACTTAATAAAGCCCGATCCAGGCCTAGTTAGAGAGCGGCCTGACCCCATAGTGTACCGTTGCAAGAAGTGTCGTCGCATCGTCGCCAGCCAGAGCAACATAATACCACACCTACCGAAGCAGATCAAAGTAGAACTAGCGAAGAAAGGCATACGCCCCCCACCTAGCAAATTGACTGGCCTCAATTGCGCTGAAAATGGTCAATTGTTAATAGAAAAGTTGAAAAATCTAGCTTGCCAGATAATGGACCAGACCAAAGAATGCGAGGATTCCAGCGATTCTGGATCCGGTATTGCCCAAGAGTGTGATGAAGGAACCAGTCAGGTAAAGAATAGTTTTTTTTATATCAGTACACATGTAGAAAAGATTAATTGATTTAATGCCATACATACATTAAACTGCAGTGTGAAGTAACAATATTACATTCCCTCAAGCTTCCTGTCAAAAATATTATAGCAACAACTGGCTCCCACTGCATTGCTACAAAGTTAAGTACAGGAGTGTCATCAAACTTACATATTCACTTTCCAAAAGATATAAGCTAAATGTCGTGAATTAAAATTGCATGGAATTCTAATCGTTGTTACGTTGCATAGCGATTATCTTAAATACGAAATATGTTTAAGGGCTATGATTGATCTTTATGTAATATGTGTGATGTATAGTATACGGAGTCTGGCGTACTTTGTTCAGGTCAAGAATAAATCATAACAAACAGAATATCAAATGCAATAATCACTGCCTCCGTAGCCTAGTGATAAGGATGTATGCTTTAGAAACTGGCGGTCGTGGGTTTGAATCCTGAGGAGCCTTAAGAGATTTTCATTGTTGTTTCCTAGTTAATTTGGCAATTTGGCCCAATCACCCAATGGTCTGAAAAGTATAAATGTCCATGGACGTCATGACGTCGGATGAGCATGTAAAAAGTCAGTCCACCCATGAACCTGCATTGGACCAGTGTGATTGGATACGGTTTAAAAACACTCTAATGAAGAAGGTTTGCATTAGGGGAGGCATATATTACTACATCTGTTTGAGAGGTTGTAGGTCTCCTTTTTATTGGGTGGGCGTCTGAGGTGGTAACACCGTGGTGGTTATATCTGCCGCAAAGGTATTGTGAAAACACTGCCGTGTTCCGGTTTGAAGGGCACGGTAACTAACGTGCTTTCCAAGTAAAGGAGACATACCATCCTACATCTTACGGTAGGCATCGCTTTGAAAATACCTCTGGTATTGCCCATGTCTATGGGCTTCCATGACAATTATTCCATCAGGCCGTCCAACTGCGTGCCTTTGTAGGCAAATAAAATAATCAAAAAAGTAAATTAGTTGTAGTTAATTGTTAAATTGATATAAAAATTGATCATATATGCTTATTCCAGGTGTTAGACGGTTACAATGAAGGAAATATGGTGGATGCCAGCATAGTAGCACGGGTGGACGAGCAGTGCTGTCGGCTTGTGTGGTTCGTTGAGCCAATGGCTTGGATGAAGGGTGTCACCAACGAACCTCACGGGAAACTGCATTGCCCAAAGTGTCAGAACAAAATTGGCAGTTTCAGTTGGATCATGGGTGAGTTTTATCGAAATGTATTTTTATAATACAACATTACATTATATAATTCAGAAGCAATTTATCTTTCAAGTTTATATATTTATTTTTCAATTAAAAACATATACATACCTGAAGCAATAATTCCAACCAATATAAAACACTGCTATTCAATTTGCCTCTGTGAGATTTAAACATTTTTCCCTTTACACAGTATTAAGTATGATCAATATTGTATGCAGACCTTTATAAAATGGACTGTATAGTATTACACCCTTCTTATAGTGTCCATTTCCAGTAATAATCTTTGCACTTTGTACTTTATCGATGAATGCTTTTAAAAAAAAAAACGAGTACTAAATCTGACCCATTCGTAGAGGTTTTTGGGCCGCGATGTTTTACGTGTGTCTGATCTTCGACATTTTTAGAATCTTTCCTTGAATTATCAGCATTCAGACTTCTCCTATCTCATAATATGACCAATCATTATCATCATCACCAGCCTGTGTTAGTCCACTGCCGGACATAAGACTCCCGTAATGCATACCTTCTCAATTAGAGGGTTTTTGGACCGTATCCCACCACGCAGGTCCATTGCGGGTTCTTAGATAGACCGACTTTTTAAATGCCCATCTGACACATGGATCATCTTACTTTTCAGACAATTGGGTGATCGGCCCAAATTGTCCTAACCAACCAGAAAACAAAACAACCACCCAACAAAGTTATTACCCTGCGGGATTTGAACTCCGACCTCCGGTTTATAAAGCAAGGGCCACAGGCGGCTTCATATTACCAATTTAAATTATTAATATATAGCTAGCGACCCGCCTAGCTTGTCAAGGAAGCTATGCTGATCAAAAATATGTCTACAATATAGGGATATAGGGACAGAGAAAGCGACTTTGTTTTATACCATGTGATGATAATATATTCTATATAAGTAATACAATGATTTCATGTCTGTTACAGGTTGCAAATGCCCATGCGGACAGAAAGTGGCGCCCGCGTTTTATCTAGTACCTTCCAAAGTAGAATGGTCCAACATTGTACAGAATGTTCAAATAACTGTATAGAATTGTGACTTACTTCTGTGTATAATGTGCAGAAAACTTTATACTTGACCATCCTTAAAATAAATGTAGCTGTTAAAAAATTTGTGTCTCACATATGTATTCTCAATAGAAATATTTAAGGCATAATTTTATCCTGTTGAACACACCTTTAACATTGTTACATTGCCTTACAAGTTTATTGGCTAATAATTTTCCACTTTCTATTAGCAATTGTCTTATATCTTGATATATCAATTATGTACTTTGGTATTATTCAATAATTATCGTGTGGATTGGTCTATTTCTAATACAGACCTTAAAAAACGCTTCTAAATAATTTTTATTTAAATACTTAAGTATTGTAGCTGTTTATTACAAAGTTTATAAATATAGTACTATTTATTGTTGTTCATTGTTCTGATTATGTTTGAAATAAAATAATGGGAAACATTGTAGCATTTATTTTGTCTTTTTTTTGTGATTTACACAATAGGTGGCTTATGAAATTCCTTTAAAAATATTTTAAAATCTCTTTAGCCATATGACTTTGAAGATACAATTGTCAAAATCACATTAGTAAAAATATGCATAAACAATTGAGTAGTTCTTCATATTAGGGCTTAAGTAATATAAATGTTATGTTATTTTATATTTAATTAACTTAAGAATATAATAAATAATACTAGTTTCAAGAATACTGGATTTAAAAACGACCCCTACAATTATATTTCAAAATATGAAAGAGATCATTACAATGTTTGGTTGAATTTTTATCAACCAAGAGTGCTCATTTTATATTATATACTTATCAAATAAATAATTTAGTTTATTCAAACTACCATAGTAAACCGTACAGTGTACATTATATCCTATTAGACAAACTTATTTTAAATTCAGTCACAACTTAGTTTAAAATTATCATTGATTAAATAATTATCAGTAATAGGTAAATTTTAATATAAGCATTATTAATAACAATAAGAATAGATATGTTTGAGCATGCTCTATATTGAATATACCAACTAAGCTTTTGAGTTACAATTTTTAACCAACAAATTTATGAAGTGACTTGGTTGTAAACAGCCCAAAGATTTTTTTAGTGTTGTTATTGAATCTCACTTGTAACATTTATTTGTATGCTTATGCTATGACAAAAGTGCTAAAGGACAACTAGTCTTATTTGCCGAAGCTTAACAGTCGTTTAGTAAGCAAAGCTTTTGAAACATTAGTGGTTCAATATCTAGCACATCTACTTCATCAAAGTACAGATTACAACAACAAGTCAATAATTACTTTACAACAACAAATGACTAGAATCTATTTTACAGATCTAGCAGTGCAAATCACCGCAGGTATAAGGAATGTTTAAAATATTAGAAACCACTATTAAAACGAACATACTTTAACAGTAAACCACTAAGTCGACATACAATCAATTTCAGATTTACAACAAACTAACTTCAAGCAACAGTTGATAACTGTTGCAGTAATACTAGAATATCTTCTGCTCAACAATACACTAACTTTTAATTGACTAGCTTGTATGTGCAAGTGACTAGATTAACTATCATTACATCTGATGTGAAGTCAATGACTAGGAAGGTGCGGGCACGAGTGGCATCCCATCACGCCTCAACCTGGGTATATCCTGCAAAGCCAGGTTGTGGGCTCGCATCAGATGCGTTTTGCGCTTCCAGCTGTCGGCGAAGGCCCGAGGGCAGCTGCTGCAACGGTACGGCAGCTCACCAGTGTGGGTGCGTTGGTGTCTGGCCTGTAGCAAACAATCAGATACATCCAACTGCCTCAGTAATATTGTGCTATAGGCTTACGTTTTGGAAACCGAGGTAGCGGTTTTTAGTACTTTTCCAAGTTATTTCCTATTTAGTTAGAGCAAAGCGGTCTGATAACCCAGTTGCCTGAAAAGTAAGACGATCCATGCGTCGGATGGGCATATAAAAACTCGGTCTTGCGCCTGATCCTCTCCGGTCGTGTCGGTTATCCGTTGCATCGGACTATTAGAGTGAAGGAAGAGGGAGAGCACTGTAATATCTCCTGCGTAGTTGCCATATGTCTACTAAAGATCGGCCGCCGTAATCGAAATAGGCAGACAGAAGAACACACAAGGTAGATAGAAATATTTAATGTTTTTATTATCTGGAGTACATCGGGCCACATAAAAATTGAAAAAATGCTTGTTATGGCATCTATGTACACAAAACACCAATGGCGTTATATGCAAACGCTATTTTTACTATTTCGTTGACCGCGGCCACGTTTAATATCTTTGCGATCTTTAACCAATAAGTGCTCTACGTCTTGGTCATCAATCGTGATTTACATTACATTTGGTGGTGTATGTAATTTCTGTCCCTTATTTGGGTGAGGTATAGGATTCATTAGCTCTTTTGGACACGTGGAAGTTGTAGTTAAGAAATTTTATCTATATATCCCCATCGCCGACTTTATATTCAGTGCGTAGTAAAATCTTATTATACAGCAATACCTATTCAATGAAAAAACAAGCGACTCAAAGCAGGATCAATTTAGATACTGCGGCACAAACCATTTATACAGGTTCCATTATGATTATACTGGTGTAAAAAGTCACGCGAAAGGCCAATAGCGGCGGATTGTGTCTACACTGTAATATAGAGGAAAAGGAAGGAATACGTCGTCCGAGTTCAAGTTTTAATCTAGTGCACCCAATAATCACACTAGCTGCGGTAGCCTATAAACCTAAACAATGCTATATGTTGCTTACTACTGCTTTACAACAGATGCAAACAGAGGTATTTCTATTTTTTAAGAGTAAGAAGAGAGGACCGTAAACCTGAGCCCGTCTTTTAAGCACAACATAAGGCTACAAGTCCACTCGTTGCTTTGAGGCATGGGATGTACAAACTTATTTACTCAGTAATTACGTCAGCCACGGCGCCCATGACAGCGGTAGACTGCAGTGCCTCCTAGTACCTCCCCAAACAACACGCAAAAAGAAGAAGCATAAAACCTATCTTCAGGAACTTCGAGCCACTGTTCCCTAAAGCCTATTCACCTTTCAAGATCATCATCATCATCAGCTTAATAGTCCACTGCTGACATGGCCTCCCTATAGCACCTATCCATTAGGGGTTTTGGACCTATCACCAGCTGGTCCATGCGGTGGTGGGTGGACGCCCTTACAGCCCATCCGACGCATGGATCCATCTTACTTATCAGACAATTGGGTGATCGCCCAATGCCTAACCAACTAGAAACAACAATGAAAATTTGTTGAGTCCGCAGGATTCGAACCACGACCTCCGTTTCTAAAGCAAACGCCTATACCACTAGGCTACAGGCACCTTTCAAAGATACATATATAGATTAGGGTAGTCGTTAAAAATCGAGGCACGTGTTGTCTTGATTTAAAAAAAAATTATAAAAAATTTTTTTAGTGTTTTTTCATCAAAAGGAAGCTTTTTAGGGGGCGCCTCAAGAAATGAATTTTTTTAACGACCACCCTATTATAGATATATATTGTATTACTTACCAATGCGCTGCGGTCATAGCACCGTTGTGAACAGTGCGAGCAGAGCAGAGGTGCTGGTTCGGAACTGTGACGACGCGCGTGCCTCTTTAAAGCGCCGGCTCCTGTAGCTCGATAGCCGCATTCGGTGCAGGCGTGGGGTCTGGCCCCCGTATGGCGGCGGACGTGCACGGAGAGATTGCCGGCTGGTGACGAGGGTAATTGGTATTGAGGTTGTTATTAGACTACGATCCATATATTTCATACTGATTTGGGTTGATATTACATACTTACAAAAAGTTGTTTCCCCCAGAGGATTCAAGACTACATACTAAAGTAACTTCTCGATTAGCAGCCTTTAAAATTTAATAATAGTAATAACTCTAGGAATAACAATACCTCTCGTTATAGTTTAGCCTATATTTTTATTTAAGAGACTACTACTCAACTAGATCAAAGTCCCGCCTCCGTGACCTAGCGGTATTGGCCCTTGCTTTATAAACGGGAGGTCGTGGGTTCGAACCCCGCGGGAATACAATTTTGTGTTATCGTTGTTTTCTGGTTGGTTAGGAAAATTTGGACCGATCACCCAATTGTCTGAAAAGTAAGATGATCCATGCCCATCCGCATGTAAAAAGTCGGTCCACCCACCAAACGCAACATATTGGACCAGAATGGTGGAGAAGGCGTGCATTAGGGGAGGGCCTATGTTCGGCCGTGGACTCACAGGCTGATGATGATGATGATGACATCAAAGTCTAATCAAAAAGACCACTCATATAGCTCACACATTGTTAGGTGATTGAAAATCGCCGCAATCCACTAATAAAAATGCATTCGCTTCATGCGCCATTAATGTCTAACATTAGATTTGTTTACATCTTGTCTCTATACACTATTCTTATTTACTATACAGATTCCATGTTTTTAAACTAACCTTGAGCAAAAGCCCATCCGCAATAGCTGCATAAATACTGCTTTTTACCCTCATGTACTTTCATATGGCATTTTAATACACTTTTTAATTTAAACCTGAAAATAAAATATTTAAAGTGAATAAAAAGTCATATATAGAATTATTCAGATTAAATATTATACTCTGAATTTGCAACTAAGTCTTATAAATATGATCTAATTTGAAAATGTTATCACGTTTTTATCAATTAAAGAAAGTAATGGGACAAGTATGGCAATTATTTAACGGGAAGCGATATGCCTTGCCCATAATAAACAATGCATTCAAATTGGCTTGACTCCCTGAGACATATAGCTAATGGAAGTGTTTATGTTTAATTGTGTAGTATTCCAAATTTTCCAATAATTATCATACCTCTTTTGACATTTATCACAGACATAGGGCCTCTCCTCTGCGTGGGATCTTGCGTGAACATTCAAGTGTTTTCTCCTCTTAAAACGCTTAGGACACAGATGGCATGCAAACTTTCGCTCATCCGAGTGGGTAGTTGCATGATAAGCCAGTTGTGAAGGTTTGCTGAAAGCTGTAATACAAATAAGATTGAGTGTGAAAAAAAAACACAAAAAATAAATAATTATGTTGATGATTGTTACTATAATTATACAAAATATACTATGTGAAAATGTGTTTTCAATAATTAACTGTTTTAAAAGTAAATTAATGTGTATTTATTTAAAAATTTCTATGATTACATTTGTTTACATTGCATTGAAGCAGTTTAATTAAACTATCTAATTTAAAGTGTCTGTTTTTGGGAATAGGATTAGTAGATGAGACTGATATTAAAAAAATAAGGTAGTAAAAATACTAGCAGTCTGTCATGTAATTTTGGCGAAAACCTTCTGACACAGACATTTCCTTCTTTGTATTAAACTGTAAGTTGCATCCTATTCAATAAGGATAAAAAGATTAATGCAAAAAGCTCAAAATAATAAATTTCAATGATAGAATAAGATAGAAAAAGAAACTATGTTCTACATTACTCTTATCACATTCCGTGCAGCTATACTTCTCAGTAGAGTGTTCTTTGTCCATGTGTTTGGAGAACCATATCTTTGATGTGAAACCCTTTCTACAAAAGGGGCACACATTTTTCTTAGTGCTTTCACATTTCTTTATTTCCGATGTTACTTCTTTAGGTTCCTGTGTCTCTTCTAATGTTACAGCTTCAGTAACAATCGGAACATTATTAATATTATCATTACACTGTATTATAGGTACTAAATTCTTCTCTTCCGAATACCTAATGGTACTGCATAATTTATAATCTGGAAGAGTTAGCTTCAAATGACTCTTTGGTTCTTTTATTGGCTCCACTTGTCTTTGACAATTATCCAGTTCAATGATTATGCTTGTTTCTGATCTTGAAACAATGTTTTTAAGGGTTACATTGACATTCTGTGCTTCCTTTATAAATGTGTATGATGACTCTATTTTTATGATACAGTCATAGCAAAACTGTTTTGGTAGTTTGTCTTCTTGAGTTATCTGTAGTAATAATAAAACAAGTTTGATAAATAAATACGATAAAACATGTTCTTTGACATATTTTATTAAAAATTCACAGCATTTACAGTCTTCATGTTCCTTTACCTGCGATGAATATCTATCTGTCTTAAATGTTTGTGAACAAAGCAAATAGTGCTTTTCCTGCTGGTTGTATATATTGCATAATTATTGACAGTTTGGAATATATTGATTCTAAAAATGGCCATGATGAAAAACATATTTTGATATTAACACATTTAAAACTAAATGCAATTTAGTTTTGAATGTGTGTGTTTAATGAATAAACCTTTAATAAACTGTTTTTTAATCTCTCCTTTTTCACAAAATACAATTTTTGGAATATATTTTATTTCTATTACATTTCTCTTAAGAATACAATTGCGAACTGATTTATATTTTTTTCCTGGAAAATTTAAGTCAATTAACAAATTCCGCTAAACACGTGCATTGTGCGTTCATTTTTGTTTATTATTGTTTATCGCCAAGCAAATTTTTAACAAAAAACACAACTCGTGAAAGTAAAAAAATTGCTAGGTTTTTCTACAAGACTTGGTTCTACAGAAAAAATTGCTTTAAACACTGGTTTATCGATAATCTATCATAAGTTACTTAGCTACCTCAATATTTGTGCAAAAGCAAAACATTTCCACGGCGCGTGCATCAAAATTTTCTTTTTCCCAAGACGCAACTTCCTTCATGCAGCTGCGGCATAACTTTGCTATATCCATGTTCATGTATAAATAAGAACTATTATTATTTAATTATGACTGCAACATATTATCTAAAAACCATAACAATTGAAATGTTACATATTTATGATTTGTTTACATAACAACTGTCAAATCTAAAGTCAACCATCGTCGTCCATTCCGTTACTATATGTCGTAACCCTAAAAAGTTTAGATAAAATTTATTAAAGAGATTTGTCATATGATAACGTGATTGTAAAACGAAGTTAAACATTGTAATAGGTGAAAATTATAGTACCTATTAGGTTGTGCTATAAAACTATTACATATAGGTACATGTTTTATTAAGAGCATTTGGGACATTTTTGATAGCCTTTGTATGTAATGATAATTTCGAGTAAATAATGCACTGTGTTAAATAATAATAGCACCTATACTTTAAAAGATTTGCCATGAGGTGTAAAATGACAAAAGTTATAGATTGAGGAAATTTCTAATAGCTTTATGATGAGGGAAGGGTTCGGACATATAGTATTAGGACGTACAAAAAACGTACGCCACAATAAAGAATTTTAAAGTATGAGATATACCTAGTAGGTAAAGGAGCACTATTAAACTGCCAGTGACGTCATCACATCCAACAGCATTCGACTTTATAGCGAGGATACATTCTATGATTTGCTCAGAAGATATTGGAGTTGAACATAACCTTAGTTGATTCTGTATAACTCAGAACATGTTAAACCGTTCTAATAAGGAGTTTATTTTGTTTTTATTAATCCAAGTGTAGTAGCTTGAGTATAATGTATATCGATAGATGGCGCCTGCCTGCATACAGTAGCATCGTCTCGTTGTATAAAAATTCATAAAAATAGTAATTCTAAGTTTTATGTTTTAAATGCCGTGAAGTTAAGTGACTTTTGTTTCAATACATCTACGTAAGTGTTATCTGTGCGTATTGTATTGTGTGTAAAGATATTTTACGGATTGTATAGCGGACTAGTTTAAGTGAAGTATTAACAAATTTCGTGTGATTTAAAAGGTAAAAGTGAAATTGTACGCAAAAGTTGGAGTAGTGCAGTTTTAATGTGAAGTTTGAGCCAAAAATTTTCTCATTATTAAGTTTTTTAAGAAAAAGTTCGTATTCATGACCGTAACTTCACTATTTAAATCGACGAGACGCATAAGTAATTGCTCAACAACACCATCTGGTGGCGCTTACGATCGCGATCAATTCGGAGATTAATAACTTATTTGATTAGTGAATAATAAAGATGGCACCACCGGCTTCATCTAAAATTTATTGCAATGGATGTTCACAAAGATTTACGGCAAACAATACTTGAAATGCTACATTTGCTCCAAAATTATGATCTTCTGTGTACAAATGTTTTAGAGAAACGATTTTATAACGTAATGTCAGCTGAACATGTTGGAAATGCCAGGAAAGTTTGAGTAAGGGCCAAAAACCGGCAACTCAAACACGCCTATTAAACAACAGTCTCCTAGTAGCAAAAAGAGGTTTGTGTAGCAGTAATGTAACATTACGAAGTCGTACTCAAGAAAAGCAGAAGTCTCCAAACGTAAGTGATCTAAGTTCTAATGATCTAGATGTACCTGTTCTTGCAAATGAATTAAAATTATTGCGCCAAGATATAAAAGAAATGCGTAGTGATATGCTGGAATTAAAGGTACTGTCTCCAGTCTTCTTACTGCTATCACCTCTTGCAACCTACGTATCGACTGCATAGAAGCCCGAATGGACGACATTTAAAAAAAAATCAGACTGGTATGTGTAGCGATGTCTCCTTACTTGAGAAATCAATGTCTGATTTAAAAATGGAGATTAATGACCGAGACCAGGAATTACTGCGTAACGATATTGAGATCTCTGGCGTTCTAGAAGAACAAAATGAGCGCTCATTACATATTGTTTTGGCGGTGGCGTCTAAGCTGGGTGTGGCTCTGGATGAAAACGATATTGTCAGTGCGGAGCGTTCGGGACTAGCTCACCGGGAACAAAATGAAAGTCCTCGGCCATGGCCCATTGTTGTGAGTCTGACACGGCGCTGTCAGCGCGACAATTTGCTGGCAGCAGCTCGAGTTCGTAGGGGCACTACTACAGAGGGATTAGGTCTTTTTAGGTTGATGAAAGACTTACTAAGCACAATCGCCAACTTTTTTACAAAGCGCGTTTAGAAGCAAAACGTATGCAATGGAAGTACGCTTGGACGCGAGACGGAAAACTTTTTGTGCGGAAAAACAATGGTGAGCCTCGATATCAAGTAAGAATTGAGAGTGATTTGACAAAAATTTTTGGAGTTTGAAACTGTTCGCCTCTTATTATAGTCACTCCAATTTGTCTTTTATTGTCACTTTCAATTACTGTCTGTTTTGTTATATATATATATTTTTAGAGAACATGTTAATTGTTTACTATTTTTGTATTATTAATTCTCTATTATGCAATTTGTCGTTCATGTTTTATCTACACACCGCAATACTTTCGCTAACATATTTTTTAAATACGTGCATTTTCTGTCTTTTTTCACATAAGTTAACTGTATTTTGTTACTATTACCCTATTTTAGTTTTTAAATTAGATTATAAATTTGTTAAGTTTATTGTTAAAGTATTTACTTATTTTTATTACGTAAAACTGTTATATGAAGTCAAAAACCTCTTAATAATGCTGTCTGCATATTTTTCATTAAGCGCAACACATAACACAATGCTAAAAATACACCGTAACTCACTGCTACTACCCTTGTTGCTTGTTGATGTCACCTTACAACTTATGTTGAGCTTATATCTAGGGAAGCGTCATCTAACCCTTTTGTGTAATTTTATAATGCATTGCAAGTGCAGCGAGATTGCTTACGCATACGTATTAAAATTTATAAAAAACTCTAAAATGTGTATTGGGTTCTTAAATCCTGGGTCGTTAGGAACGCATCATGATGAGTTGCTAGGAGCTATTTCTCGGTTGCATCTAGACATTTTGGCTATCAATGAAACCTGGCTTAGAGACGGAGAGGAGCAACGTGCGCCGTCTCCTCCTGGTTTTAAGCTACTTCACATACCACGATCGCCAAAAATACGCCAGCGTGGTGGTGGTGTTGGTTTTTATATTAATAATAGCATTAATATTCACAAAATTGACCATCCTATAAACGATTTAGTTGAACAAATGTGGTTAGGGCTTAGTATAAAAGATACTAAAGTTGCAATTGGTACAGCATACCGCCCCCCATGGTTAAATGTAGATGTTTTTTTAGATGCAATCACTGATTCAATTTCTTCCTTAGGTAAATATGAGCAAGTCATATTGTTAGGTGACTTTAACATAAACCTCTTCAACTCAAGAAATCAATACAAAAGCTACAACACTTTTTAGTTATATGAGTCTGACTCAATTTGTGGATCAAGCGACACATATAACAGAAAAAGTGAAACATTAATGCCATAATTTGCTCTAACATGGATATTCGAAATGTACAAGTTAACCATATTCCAAACCTCTCTAGTCACGCACTATTGACTTGTACACTTATTTTGAACGCCCAAAATTTTACCCTAAATTAGTAAGTTATCGACCTTTAAAAGATAAAGATTTGTCTCGTTTTAATACCGATGTGAACTCAATGAATTGGGAGGCAGCTATTAATTGTGATCATGTAGACACTATGGTACAAAAATTTCAAATATAATTCTAGAACTTTTCAATTTACATGCTCCAATTCGATCATTCCGTTTAAAAAAGATCTGGTCCGTGGATCACGTGTACGATTAAAGATATGATGAATCTGCGACAAGGCTTACGTTAAGAGTAAAATGAGCAAACTGGAAAGTCATAAAAATACTACAAGTTTGAAAAATATTGTTAATGCTGCAATACGTAGCGAAAAAATTGCATATTTTAATCATCGCATAAATTCTGTAAAATTCCCATCTTCTATGGAAAACATTAAAGAAAACATTGCTAATTTTAAAAAGAACTCTACCGACAATTCTATAGATCCAAAATATTCGCCTAATATTCTACATAAACACTTTATTCAACTACCTGATGACGCTGATAAAATTATAAGTTTGTCTACTTTCACACGATATGAATTCGACAGATTCGGGCCCTTTACTTTTAATCTTCAAGTCGTCGACGAAGTAACGGTCTTAAAAATAATAAAATCGTTTAAAAGTAATGCACAAGGAGACGATGGTATTACACTTAACATGATCTTGCTTACTTTACCGCGAACCCTTACAGTGATTACCAAAATAATTAACGAGTCAATCCTACAAGGTGTTGTTCCTTTGCAGTGGAAAGTGGCGTCCATTAGACCTGTTCCCAAAAAACCTAATGCAAGTGACATTAAAGACTTTCGCCCAATAAGTATTTTGTCGTTTTTGTCAAAAATCCTAGAAAAAGTTGTTTGCTCACAAATGTCTGACTACCTGAAAAAACAAAATATTGCCAGTAAAACAATCAGGCTTTAGAAAATGTCATAGCACTGCCACCGCACTGATAGATGTGTAGACGATATAATTACAGCACAAGATATTGGTAAAGGCACATTATTAGTCTTACTTGACTTTTCTCGTGCGTTCGACACGATTAACTAGATTTACTCTTATCTAAATTATCGTACTACGGTTTTGAGCATGCTACTCTCAAGTGGTTCGAGGTTATTTAACAAACCGTATGCAATATGTTAAGTTGATAAGAAAAATGGGGCTACTGAGTTATCTTCTACTACTCCGGTAAATAGAGGAGTTCCGCAAGGCTCTATATTGGGGCGCTGCTCTTCATTCTTTATATTGCTGATCTTGTCAAAGTAGTCAAATTCTCCAAATTCCATATGTACGCTGACGATATTCAATTGTACGTATCTTTAAATCCAAACGATATAAATGAAGCCGTAAGAAATATTAACGGAGATTTGGGTCGAATTTATACTTGGTGCAACCAAAACAATTTGATCCTAAATCCCACTAAATCAAAGTTTATAGTTTTAGGAACGCTACGCAAATAAATAAAATTACGAAGCATATACTTCCTATATCTATCAATGAATGCATACTTGAAAGAGTACTAGAAGTTCGCAATTTGGATGTTTTAATTGATGAAAAATTGAGAGAGAGATTACAGAAATAATGCGCAATTGTTTCTACAGGCTATATGTATTATACCGTTTTCGTGAGTACCTCACAGTGGATATGCGCATTCGGCTATGTGAAACACTTGTACTTTCAAAACTGTCATACGCAGACACTGTATTCGGTCAATGTTTATATAGACGGACCCAAAACTTATACAAGAATTCAAAACGCATGTGCTCGGTTCTGTTTTCCCATTCCAAAACGTTCACATGTGACTCCGTTTATAAACCGACGCGATTTATTAAACATGACCTCTCGAAGAACACTTCACTTTGCGACTTTACTTTTTGGAATTTTGAATAAAAAGAAACCAGCATTTTTATACGATATGTTACAGTTTTCTCTGCGACCGGTTAGGAAGGCACCTCGACTAGCTTATCCACAGTCCCGTACATTTGCTTTTCGAGGTAGTTTTCGTTACGCAGCCTCAAAGTGCTGGAATGATCTCCCACCTCCTATAAGAAGCTCTGAATCTATTAACACATTTAAGTTAAAATTGAAAGCGCTTTTACTTTTAATACCGTAAAATCCGGTACTTAAAATCCTTGTCCTTTAATGGCCGATACAATCATTCCAAAGTTACAAAACACTACACACAAGTTTTTCTTTAAAACAGGCAGCTACTTAAGATGTTTCTTGATATTGATGTTATTTTTATTGTATTTTTTATGTTTGTTGTTTTACTACTATTTATTAATTCTATTGATGTAAAATTTTGTTATTTCAAATATCGCCATCTATCAAACGTTTATCAGGTTCCACTGAAAACCAGCAATCGCGAAGCTAATAAACTTCGTGATGTTACGCTGAGTGGACACCTTTTTGGTGCATTTGTATATTTTGTATTACTGTATATATTTTATTGTTAATGTATGAACTTATGTACCAAATAAACCTTTTTCTTCTTCTTCTTCTTCTTCTAATGGCCGAACACTAATAAAAATTATTTATGATTTTTTAACTGTTTTACGAGATCAAGTCGAAATCAGACCGTTGCTTTCATATTATTTAAAACCAAAACTATGTTAGCTTATGAATAGCCATTATTACTCAGTAAGTCATGGTGCAAAGTTTAAGTTAAGTTTAACTTTTATTACTGAATGTCTGACTGTGACTGCCTCCGTAGCCTAGTGGTATGGGCGTGTGCTTTAGAAACCGGAGGTCGTTGGTTCGAATCCTGCGGGGACGTAACAAATTTTCATTGTTGTTTCCTAGTTGGTTAGGGCAATTTGGGCCGATCATCCAAACGTCTGAAAAGTAAGATGATGCATGCGTCGGATGGGCATGTAAAAAGTCGGTCCACCCACCAACCCGCATTGGACCAGCGTGGTGGGATACGGTCTAAACCCCCTAATGGATAGGGGTGTATTAGGAGAAGCCTATGTCTAGCAGTGGACTAACAAAGGCTTATGAAGATGATAATGGATGATGAGTGAATGTTTACTAAATTTGGCTTTGCCCAAGTTCTTTTTCTTTTCGCTTTATAACACACAGGGTACACGGGTTCAAGCCCTGTGAAAGAAAAGGTGTGTCTTATTATTGTTTCCTATTTACTATAAGGAATTGTGACGAAACAACCAAATTGCCCGAAAATTAAGATGACATATGTATATACCGGGGGAGTTTTAAGGTTGTGACGGATAATGCTTTCGAGAATCTACATAATATTCTTCCACGGAAAACCTTGCACAAAAAGCGCTTAATCAGATGCATTAGTCAGCTTCTAATTCAACACGTAATTGTATACTTACGTAATCCACTAATTAAACTTAAGTAAAGTAGAAATAAAAACCAAAGTATAGTACTTACATAATAAAATTAAAATTAATGATTATCTCTGAATTACAAATCACGTTATAATGTAGGTATGTAGGAAATAAAAATAGTAAAGTAAAACTAATTTATTATATTAAACTTTGAATCTGCTTTATTTTAGAGTTTACACAACCAGAACCAATTAAAAGCGTATATTTACCCCTTTCATTATCTAAATTGACTTGCAATTATTTTTTTATGTCAAGGCTCGATGTGCGTAAACTGCAACGTTAACATTTAACTTAGTGGCAGATTATGTTGGCCGAATTATATTGCACCTTGAAAAGATTTGTGTTTAATCATAATAATTATATGTAAAAATTAAAAAAGGTACGTAGTAGCGGAACGATGACTTGTCATTATAAAACGTTTTGATAAAATTTATTTTGCACAAAAACGATAGTAAAGCATCTTTAAAGTTAGGCGAAAGATTGACGAAACTAACTAAGGAATTAGTAAGATAATTTTAGTTTTAAATGCATGAATTGAAGTTTTGAAGAGCTTTCTAAAGCACAATACGTAAACAATAGTGTATATTTAAAGAATATCTATAAAGTTTCCGGCTTCCTAGCGTCTCCAAGAAAGACACGGAGATCGTCTAAGCCTGCCCCCGTCAGTGGGGCTGCTTCCAAGAGAGATGGCGCATTGTGAAGTTCACTTTTAAGCCGCGAATGCTGCAGCATCAATAACGCTTCATTCCGCATTTGGCGGTAGGAGGCGTCCATCTTGCTCAGCACCAGTATGAACTGTTGAAATAATAATAAATAGACTGCATTATATTCTATTTTGAAATGAATATTAGCTAAGGTTTTTGCTGTTTTTTTGGGTGATCCTTGAGCACAAATTTTTCAGAAACATTATTTTGATTTCCAAAGAAAGATAATTTCAAAGCGTGTATTATTTCTGTGTTTTTTCTCTTTATTTATTTTTTCTTCACAGTAAAAGACTATAAAGTAATATGCATACTAAGTAGAATATTTAACTCGTATTGTTAGAAAAAAATCGTTTTATGACAATGCTGACAGATGTAATTAATTGTACGATAACATTTAAAAAACAAAAAAAATACAAAGTTTTATTTAAGTGATTTATTGTCAAAGCGGAAGTATTTCTGCTTTCCGGTTTAAAGGGCATCATAGCCAAAAATTTTGCTCGTTTGAAGATGTTATTGTTACAATACAAAAAGTTATTGTAACATAATCATGGCAGGTGTATGACACCAAGTAAAGGAATTGAATAGTCTTACTCATTTTCTTATGAATTTTCGTATGGGAGAAAATAATAGAAATTAACGCTATTAAATAACGTTAAATTGCATTACAAATATGCGTTCATGGATTTACTTCTATCATGTTACCTTCGACCTTCTGAGCTTCGGCTCTGCCAACAGCGTGTACAGCATGACAGCAGCAGCTGAGATTTGACACAAATTCGACGTATCAATAACGAATATAACCTGCAAAAACAAATAAATAGTACCAACATTGTTGTCTAAAATAAATATGCTAATGATTGAATGGGTCTTAGGCTATTTTAAAAGTTTAATATAGGCAGTAATCGACCGTTTCAAGTTCGTCGAGCAATGTTTCGACATTACTCACTAAAAATAATTCTGGTATAGGAGAATTCGCTTGCCGGCGGGACCTTAAAGCATAATTATTTAAAGAACTTACTTTTAATTAAAAATTATGTAGGTGTAGCTCCGTAGCCTAGTGGTATAGGCGAGTGCTTTAGAAACCGGAGGTAGGGTTCGAATCCTGCGGGGACTCAACAAATTTACATTATTGTTTCCTAGTTGGTTAAGGCAATTTGCGCCGATCACCCAATTGGCTGAAAAGTAAGATGATCCATGTGTCGGATGGGCATGTAAAATGTCGGTCCACCCACCAACCTGCATCGGACCGGCGTGGTGGGATACAGTCCAAAACCCCCTAATGGTTTGGGGTGCATTAGGGGAGACCTATGTCCAGCAGTGGACTATCAGAGGCTGATGATGATGATGAGGTGTATAAAGTAAGTACATCTAAAACTCAAGGGTTTTCTACGTAAACGCAATAAAAATATTTCTAGACTAACGTCGTTTCGATTTACCTAACCTAATACGCCGTAAGAACGAGGACTGCCTGTATTTCAATAATTCATCGTGTAGTGACATCGCTTAATTGGAAAGTAATCTATTAATTGCTTTAATATTTAATTAAATCTGATAATCATTAATTATTACCTTCTCAATTCCGTCCAAGTAGTTGCTCCACAGTGTTACCATTTCACCGCCTATCTCTCGAATCGAGAGGACCTGTTTCTTGCCTTGCTTGTTTACATAATTAATATCGTATATATTTGTGCCGATCGTTGGGACAGGACTATAAGTGTAGTCTATGCCTTCAGCCTCCTGTAACTTTTTTAAGAGAGTTGTTTTACCAGAGCCTTTTGGTCCTACGCATAACACGGGTATTTTTTTCTCAGGTTCGTCCATATTTCTTTCTGCAAAGCAAGTATTGTGCGAATGTTACATCAATATAAATGTTTTCTATGGTGATGAATTACTTGCGCTACTCAACGATAGGTGGCGCTGGTTAAGTACTTTTTTGCTCGCTGTTAAATTTTGTAAATAATAATATACACTTTTGCGGATTTTTGATATCTATGAAATAAGAAAAAATTTAAACTAATTTTCATTTACTTTGCATGGACGACAATATATCATTAGCACTTGGTTTAATATTTCTATACATAAAGGATTCTCTCATTTGTGTACAAAATTTTATCAGGTGACAAGGACATCAAAGATCATATGGAAACAAAACGCAAACATGCAACTCTATCTATCACTCGACTTTCCATTAACAGGCAAGGCTTATACTTTGGCGCTATTGGAAGCCCAATTTTTATTTAATAACAAAATCTCTTAATATTTTGTTCTTAAATAATAATAGAACAGTACAAATTGGAGTAAGGAAGGTAAAGGTCGATCAAGTGCCAGCACTTATTAACCCTTTTCATGATTTTGATTTTTAATTCTGAATTCTACATTTAAAGGCTAAATAAATAAGTATATATCATACTCTTTTAAAGCTTCATTGGAGCGTAAAGAAAATCTTATGATCTCACAAAATGGAATAAAAAATTACACTATTTAACAATGTGTCAGCTGACGCTACTGCTTGGACTTTTTGCATTATAATCTTTTTTATTTATGATCCGCTGTCTCAATCGACGTTTTCTTATAAATATTCAGTAACTTTCGTCAAAGGAAAATGCCGATAACTTATATCGCATCGCGCTGCAACTCTGTGACGAAATGACAATATATATTTCACTGTGCAATAAATGTGAGCTACTCGAAATTTTTTATTATACGGTTATAGTTTAGGCTTTGAATTCTATGTTTCTTTTTGGTTTAACTGTATTTTTTTATATTTAATAGGTCTTAGCTTCATACGCACAAATTATTTTTAACTAAATGGAATAAGTAATGACATAATTATTTCTTTTATTTACGCGATTATACATATCAAATCCACTTATTTAGGATTTTTCGCGTTACTTAAATATATTTATTCCGACGTTTCGGATTCTTTTCAGCATCCATGATCACGGGCAGACTAAGTTGGTATATGTCTGTATCTCTATGTTTTCGAATAAACGTCAGTTTTTAAAAATTTACATATTCTCGATTTCTTAATTTTGAATGTTGGTTTGACAAAAGTATTTATGTTGTTCTTCGGTTTTGTAGTTTCTTATACTCTGGTTTAATTTTTGAAATTATTGGATCCCAGGAATGTGGCAAAGACCAACCATCTTCTCTATTAAAATTTGGATTTAATTTCTATTGCTTCCGAATCATCCTTCGTATAAATCGATGTTCATTAGCCAGTATTTTTGGTTCATCAAATCTAATATAATGATTGGGCTTGTCTAGAACATGGTCGCAAATTGCAGATTTCTTATAGCGTCGGTGCTTAACATCAGCTATATGTTCTTTTACTCTGGTTTTTACTGGTCTCTTTGTCTGTCCAATGTAAGAGAGACCACAATCACAGTCTAGTTTGTATACACCCGGTACCTGTAGAGGAATTTTACATTTGACGGATGGTAATAATTGGCCAATCTTCTTCGGCGGCTTATAATATGTTTTAATAGAAGCTCGCTTTAAAATATAACCGATTTTGTCGGTGACTCCTCTGATGTAAGGTAAGACGGCAGGCACTCTTTCGACTGTGGCTGGCTTCACACGGTGACTGCGACGTAGACGTGGAACTTGGAGTTTGTTGTCACGCAGCACCTGCTTGACATTCTCCAGTTCAGCCGTCAAATGCTCCTTGTCGCAGATCCGCTGTGCTCTCTGAAGCAAACATTTACCGACAGTAGCTAACTGCGAGGGATGGTGGTGAGAATCACCATTTAAATATTTATTCGTGTGGGTTGCTTTTCTAAAAACTGTATGGCTCAAGCTATTGTTAGAGTTTCTAATGATTAAAATATCTAAGAAGGCTATTTGAAAACATAGAGATACAGACATATACCAACTTAGTCTGCCCGTTATCATGGATGCTGGAAAGAATCCGAAACGTCGGGAATAAATATATTTAAGTAACGCGAAAAATCCGTAAATTAGTGGATTTGATAAGTAATGACGTTTAAATAAGAATCAGGATATTTTATAACTAATTTGTTGATAACTAGAGTTGGATTTAGTAGAGAATTCTGTGTTTTTATTAATTTAGGAATAAATGTAGCCCATATTATTTACTGTAAATGTAGCCTTATAAAAGCAATACAATTTATGATACAGGTCGAGATTTTTCTAAGCCTTTATAATGTAAATGACAATAAATTTTATGTATTACGTATAAAAAATAAGTCACGTTGACTAATTTTAAATCTTTTCTTCTTATTCCCTTAAATAATCGTTTTACACAAGTATGATTCAGTACTAATAATCGATTTACGAATGCATTTAACTTCGGCCTCGCGTGTCTTTAGATGTACGTCGATTGCCGCGTGAGTATCAACGTGCGCTTAGAGTAGATAAACGTTGGGTAATTGTCAAGACTTTCCCGCGTAATATTTACCTCATTATTTATGATACTAAGATACAGGTTTCGTGATAAATATAACGTAAACTACATAAAATTTTTTCATAAGTCGTTCATAGGCATATTATAGAAAATTATGTTAATGTTCCTTCTATGACGTTGGACTTTTTAGATTATGAAGAAAACTTTTTGTTCAGTTATCTGTATTTTTTTCTTTTAATTTATTTATGCTTGTTTAGGTCTAGGTGGCCTTATATGCAAGATATGCTAAAAATGAATATGCCCTTGTTTGTTTTTACAAAGCATTTCTTAAATAATACAAAAAAATCTTTACTACTTTCTTATGTTTTATTAAATAATAGAAAAAACAGAAAATCCAAAAGTTTTTTTTGTAATCTTAATATTAAAAGTCGTGAATGATTCGATTGAAATTATGGACAGGTGTCCGTAAATTTGTAATCGAAGGCCGGCAACCCTGAGTGTTCCCCGCACGTAATGTGGGTGTAACACTTGGCGACGGCCGTTCAAAACTATGCAGCCTTAAACTTGGCTTACGTAAGACGACTCAATGCTGTCCGACTAGTGTTGTGACAACTCGTTCGCGGACGGTGACGGACCCGACGTCTGATAGAAAAAAAAATCGTCACAAAATAGAATTTAACAGAAATAAAAATTAAAAAATCTGATATCCCGTTTCGCTATTTGCGAAATTAAATGAAATTTATCTTAGTTCCACGGTATACTGATTATAACTTAAATTATGTAATATAGGTAATATTTTTAAAATTTAATACGTTAGTTGGTCGTCATTTTATAAATACATATTAAATAATAAATGAAAAATAAAATTCATAAGCAATAAACACAATGTAAAAGACTCAAAAGATAGATGTAATTGTTCAATCAACTATATCGGTATCGGTATATTAACTGTCAAAGACACGGGCCTATCTTCTTATTGACATTGCGTCGCCCCTCTCTACACGGTGAGGTTAGCAACTGGTGAGCCCGCGAATTTGGGAGCGCGGCGCTGCGCAACTAGGCCGGCCCAGCCTTGACCCACTGACTCACTGCCAGCGAGTGCCCGCCATTGTTTTTCAACAATCGATAAATAATACGCGGCGCAAAATTTGCGTTCGCGCGTTTTGCGCAACGCGCCATTCGTTTCCCGCCAATTTCACCTTTTAACATCACTCGCGATGGTGTTTTGTTTTTTTTCCAAGTCGGCGTTAGAGGCCAGCGATCGCAATTGCGAAGACCTTCGTGAATCACCGTTAAAATTAGTGAGTGCCTTATGAATTCCGCAATGTTTCGAGGTTCGAGCGAAGGCGATGTTGTCGAAAAATATTAGGTAACGCGCGCCCGCATGATGTTCTTTTTTTTCGGTTAATGTACAGTCAAGGTTACCGTTGGTTGTTGACCTTGCTGCCGCTCCCTCTCGCTCGCACACCTACGAAGGTGCAAGCGGCGTCGCTATTCGGACGCAATTACATAAAAAACAATGAAACGAACCGTGACCTTACTATTGTTCGATAAACTACGACGGATAACACAACACGACCGCGAACGCTTCTATTGTAAGCTATCAAAAATGTATAGTGCATTTATCAGTAGAATCATCAAATTTTATAAGTCGTTTTTCCCGCCATTTGTTTTACCACGCCAAGGTTAACTCTGATTGCAGGAATTACCATGTGCGACGCCAAATCGAAAGCTTTAAAGCTTACCAGGCAGTACATTTCGTCATAAGTGTTAAGATAGATATATACATTATTTCGAGCTGTCTAAATACTTTTGAGGCACTTTTACGGCACAGAAGTGTACTACTGGGTCACGATGATTATAAATTAAACAAATAATAAATACACACACACGCGGCTGATTTGTGGCGGGCATTAAGCGGCCGCCAACAGAGGTCAGCACGTGAGAGCACGTATCCGAACGGAGGGGGCGATAAATGCAATTATAAAACGCAGATTTCTAAACGTTTCATTGATGCCATTTGGTTTTTAAAACGAACGCAAATAATCGTCTTTACAGCTGCCTGCGGCTTTTTAAACGGTTATTTTGTTCAAGCAGTTAAAAAATTACGATTTAGTACTACTTATACATTAAATATTGATAAATATGTAATATCATTTCCTTGTTTGAATAAAAACTCAATAATGAGGACTCTAAAATGAACTCGTACATAATATAAGTAAAATAAAACGTTTTATTATTACACGTAAAGATCAATTAACAGTTAATAGTGTCGACCGAACTTTCGGTTTCGGTTTCGGTTTCGGCCGAGTTTCGGCCAAAAATCAAGTTTCGGCCGCAGTTTCGGTTTCGGCCAAATTTGGCCGAAACTTTTGCCGAAACCGAAACTGGTAACAGAAGTGTTTCCGATTTCAAAATAGTAGCGAAAGTCATATGTATCGTTGCTACAATCGAGCTCAGATCAGTCGATTTTAGTTCAGACAAACATTCCAAGTTTGACAAAAGAAATTTAGGAGGGAACAAATAGTAGTGAGATTAAAATATATATTCAAATTCAAATATCTTTATTCAATATTGAAGTTTACACTTGCTTATTGATTGTCAAACACTACCACCGTTCGGAAAAGGACGCCTCAGACCTGGAAAGAACCGGCAGAAAAACTCAACGGCTATTTTTTATGTCATCTTTTAAAAATAACAAACAGTTTGATAATTCGGCATTACATATTATGCAATTTTGAAACAAGACCTGGAGCGAGCATTCCATTACCAGGCTGTATTATCATTTAAAAATTTATTAATATCGTAATAACCTTTAACACATAAACGTTCCTTGACTAACTTTTTAAATTTATTAATAGTTAAATTCTGAACGTTTACTGGGATTTTGTTGTAAAAACGTGTACATTGTCCCATAAAAGACTTACGTATTCTCCGCAGTCTAGTTGCTGGAAGAATTAAATTATGTTATACTTCTTGGTAACCTAAAAATAAATACAAATTATACTGGAAAGTGTAACTCAGATATTTGTTGTGTTAATAAAAAAATCTTCTAGTCTCTTTACTTTTTTTCTAAATGTAGTCATTTGTTTGCTATGTGTGGCGAAATGTTCTCGAAAAAAGAGGAAACCCAAGTGCGATCTTGTCAGTAAAACCACTGTTATAAAAAGTTAACAACGCAAAGAGATTTATTGCGGCTCAAAGCAACGATTAGAAGAGACTGCACTGTCATAATCAATTGTCAAAGTGGGCTTCCTAATTTCAGTGAGGTAGAACGTACACGGAAGACGAACATGGTTGCAGACGTCCATCGAGAGCCAGTAATCAACAAGAAACAATAAGAATATGCTGCCATATTCGAAAAACTGTTTTAGCGATTAAGAATTACCATCTGATACCTAATCCAAGAAACAGGCATTTCATATAGAATTACTCAACGCATATTGATACAAATTTTGAATATCAGAAAAGTCTCCGCAATATGGGTGGTGAGAATCAGAAACAAAATCGACTTCAAAGATATCGTTGGACAAGTTTTAAGAAGATTCTAAAAACTTTAAATCTAGTTTTGTGACAGTGGACGAAACACGGTTTATCCGAAGGATCTTCATGCCGTGTCCGTGGTATATGGCCTGGCCGGGGTATGGCCTCAATATTTTTGGACTCAGTGATATTGTTGTTTGATTACCTGAACCATGGAACCATCATTGCAGATTATGCAGCTTTAAAACCAAGGCTGAAAATGCCGTCAATGATAAAAAAGGCAAGACTTTAGACGGGCGAACTGTTTCATCTTGACAACGTACCGGCACATAGGTTGGCATTAGCGATAGCCACCGTTCAGCATGCTGGCGCTACAATTGGTTGAGCATCCCCTCTTCACCAGATCTGGCGCCTAGCTATTTTTCATCTTCTCTCCAAATTGATACAATACTAGAAACATGTGTTAAAACTATATATAACAATAAACCATGCCGTGGTGACCTTTTGCAGGACCAAGGCAATCCTTTTTTAAAGGAATTGAAGCATTGGAAACTTGGAACGCTGGACTTGGTGTGTAGGTGGAATCGGAATTATGTGAAAAATAAATAATTAAGCTATCATAGTCATTATATTCTATCTCAATTTTACTTTTGAGTCCCCCTCAGGAACTACAAATACAAACCAAAGTATTAATTAGTAAGATTTCAAAATACCAATACTTAGTCTTTAATGTAACACGAATCATTTATCACGATTATTAATTTATTTATTAATAACTCATATTGCTATTAGAAATTTATTTGAAAAAATTAATATATTTTTAATATTTTGTTACATAAAAATATTATTAAACTAAAATAAACGATTACCACTTTAATATACTGTCTCCATTCCATGACTAAAATAAAGCAAAATAATAGAGCATAAAAGCTCCATATTTTAGTATTATAAAATTTTTATACTTGATCGTGAGTTTCGGTTTCGGTTTCGGTTTCAGGCCGAAACTGAAGCCATATAACTTTCGGTTTCGGTTTCAGTTTCGGCCGGAAAAACAGTTTCGGTCGGACTCTAACAGTTAATCTTAAACGTTATAAAATTTACTTGCAATAGTCCATTCATAATCTAAATATAAGAACAATTACAAACAAAACAATTGTTTTAGGAACAATATGATAACACAAACAGATTGTTTCAAAACAATCAATCAAAATCCACGCAACTACGAACGATCGAAATGAAAATCTAGAATTAATATGGCTTAACGCTTGACCTGAATTATGGCGCGAAAAAGAAACTCGAGCGCGATTTTTGTCGGGCGAAATTTTTTCTCGAGATATCTTTTTTGGATCTTCAATGCTCAGCGCCTTTTGTTGGCTCTCAAGGGAATGCTCAATGGACTCTCAGTTTCGCAACATTGTTTCCGACATCATTGTTGGCTTAACCTTAGAAAGATTTACTATAATTGATTATAGTGTGATATAAGATATAAGTTCATTATTTTGACATAAAATTAGTATTAGTGTCCTTAAGGATTATAATTACTTAGTAGTTAGCAGCTTGTTGTGATCGGACTATAACATATGATTAAATGTTGTTTTCATATTGTAAACATCCACATGGTGGAAAAATTGTTAAGATTTATTTAAAACGAAAGACATTTAATACTTGGTTCTACTTCGAAGATTTTTACGTTAATAATCGTAATTGTCAAACCATATTCTTTACGAAAGAAAAATTAAGAAAACTGTGTGTTTAATAGCTCTATCCACGAAAACTGAAAGAATACTAAGTAAAATAATAAAATAAGTTAAGGCAGCTTAAGCTTGAGAGAAATAAAAATATTAAGTTGCTATTTATAGGAATGGAAAAATATATTCAAGTTAAACGACTTAAAAATGAATAAATAAATATCATAAAAAATTTCATCAAATAAAATTCCGTTCAACTTCAACATAGGATCACGTATTTAACTGGAACTTCTTTAGACTTCCTTACAATACCACTAATGAAAAATCATTGTCTTAATAGAAACGCTTACTAATTAGTTAGAGAGACACAAATTGTACAAAATAAATAGTATATTTTTAGCTTTTTTACCTAAACGATCAGCGCCATCTGTTGGCGTGTGGTAACGTGACAAGAGCGTCATAGACGCGTCATGCCACTGTCGCTTTCTGTCACGCAAGTGCCACAAGCGATTATAACAAGTGAAAGGACAGCGATACCACTCTCGACTACGTAGTGCGCATTTTTTTACCTCGCAGATGCCTTTTTATCTGTCCCAAGTCAATTCAGCTCCAGCGCTATTTTGTTTTTCATAAAAGTGTTATAGTAGGTATATTTGTCTTATTATATCTATGGTCGGTGCATCAAAAATGTTGGAACTGGTTATTTTTATGGGTCCTCTGCACAAAGTCATAAAATCTTATTTAGTACGTTATTAAAAACCCTTAGTGTTTATGAGACTTTTCTTTAATTACAAATTCGTATAACTTTTTTATACAATTTAGATATTGAGCCAAAATGATCTGCAACCTCATGGGAGTAACTAATGACGACAAATCTTTGGGTAGGATTTAACCATCTTTTAACCTTTTGCACTGTCTTTAAAATATATATATATATATATTGCACATATAACGGCGCGGTAAAACGGTGCCTATTTTTGATTGCACCGTTGTTATGAGACTATAATGGACCAACAAAACACCTGGAATATGGACTAGCATGTAATCATTGCGTAATGACAAACAGTATTGGTGCCAAAACGTATAGATTCTTGCCACCAAAAGTCACTCGCTACCAATTATTATACTAACATGCAGAACACGCAAATTTATATTAAACTTTAAGCCAATTCCAAATCTTAATTAAAAAATAAATTATTGCAATGTACTCCTTATTTGATTAAAGTTAAAAAAGTTAAGTTAATAAACACATAGTAAAAAACATCAACAATAACACAGTGAAAAAGCGAAAAGCCATGAAAATAGTAAGCACCTTGTTGCGGAAAGGTTCTGATTGAGCTAAATTAGCAGAGTTATGGAGCTGATATCATTGAGAAGGCAGCTAAAATCACTGCAATACAAACTAATTATTTATTGAAATACTTGTGTACTTCGTCCATTTTACGGACTCCTTAATGTTAATGTGGGACAAATATTACCTAAAACAGCTTTACGCAAAACAACTGAAAGGGTAAATTGCATTCGGTTGAAGGTTTAAAATGTTTATTAATTTAAAAGCCACCTCTGGGGTCTAGCGGTATTGGCCCTTGCTTTATAAACCAGAGGTCGGTTCGAATCCGGCGGGGAAAGTTTTGAGTTATTTTTTTCTGGTTGGTTAGGACAATTTGCAAAAAGTCGGTCTGCCCACCAACCTGCATTGGACCAGTGTGGTGGGATACGGTCCAAAAACCCCTGATGGAGAAGGTTGCTGGACAGGGAGGCCCATGTCCAGCAACGGACTAACAGAGGCTGATGATGATGATGAATTTAAAAGCATTGACGTTCTCTAACACCTCGCAAAGATGAACACTCGTCAAAAGAACATGTCCTTACAATCGCAACGACTTTTTACATGCCAACCGACCGGAACCGGAAAAAGCCCGAGCCCACTATACCACGGAGATGGATGAATAACCGTACTAATATTCATATGTACATTGAGAAGTAAATATACTAAGCATAAAATTTTATTTATTGTTTCAAAACATGATTACATTATTTACTAGACGCCTCTAGCTATGACTGATAATAAATGTACCTACTATATAAAGCATGTTTTATACATATAAATCTTTCTCTTCAATCACTGTATCTATTAAAAAAATTGCATCAAAATCCGTTGCGTAGTTTGACAGATTTAAGCATACATAGGGATATAGGGACAGAAAAAGCGACTTTGTTTTGTACTATGTAGTGATAAGACATCGTCCTTTTAAACATTTCATACAATGTCACTGTCAGTTCTACGTCATTTGACTCATGATTTCACGAGAGCTTTCCCCATCTCACCGCCGGCTCTTCAATCATTTGTTATTATGATTAGACGCGACCGAGGAGTTTATTGTGTTCACGTAATTTCGACGCAGTCGGTATCCGTGGAAACATGGGGAAACTCGTAGACGAATGGTCATTAATAATATGTACATGAATCTAGATACTCTTGGAACTTTAAATGAGTACAGCAAAGTAACAAACAACTAATGCTGCCCGCTTCTCTTACGAGTTTTCATTAAAAAAACAGCTAAACAGGTCATTATGAATTAGGATGCATTTTTAGATAAGACTGTTTTCTTCATCAATAAGCGCGTGGTAACTCAAAGTTGATTTTGCAATTTTGATCACGGTAATAGTAAAAATACTTAAACATAGACCTTCCTGGATCACGAGTATTTTTTGTCACGGGATTTACAGTAAGTAATAATTTTTTGCCACCTTAAAAACGAAACGCATTCATCGATTTTACTTTACGTACATTAACAAAATTTTTATCCTACATAAAAAAAGAAAACTATTTTTTCGAACGATTGTCTTGTCTCTTATATAATTAGTAACGGTATTATCCCTCTGAAAGTTCTAACAAAAAATTGCCAAAATCATAGTATCGAATGATTTGCTTTTCTTGAAAAACCAATACACTGTTATTTAACAGTTGTTATACATTTTTCTCGTCACCCATCCCACAGTGCCTCAAATCGAAATTCTTCGATCAGTGCGTCCTACCCGTTTTGACCTACGGTGCCGAGACTTGGACACTTACGGTTCGACTGGTCCACAAATTTAAAGTCACTCAGCGAGCTATGGACAGGGCTATGCTTGAGGTATCTCTGAAGGACCGCATCAGAAATGACGTGTTCCGTCAGAGAACCAAAATCACCGACATAGCCCACCGGATTAGTAAGCTGAAGTGGCAGTGGGCCGCAAAACTGACGATCGCTGGAGTCGAAAAGTTCTGGAGTGGAGACCGAGGCTCGGCAAACGTAGAGTAGGACGCCCTGCGGCAAGATGGAGTGACGACATTCGCAAAGTGGCCGGCGTGGGCTGGATGAGAATAGCCGAAGATCGGAAGCGGTGGCGTGCATTATGTCCAGCAGTGGACTAACACAGGCTGATGATGATGATGATAATACATCTTTGAAAGTTGCACTTTATTACCTGCAAAACACAAATGTTAATTTTCACAAGAATATGTTAAATTTTACCGCGCAGATTTTTCATTTCAATCATTAAAATAGATTACGTTAAGATTTCAAAGTAATTTTTGCAAGTTTATCTAAATAGTTAGTTATATTATTTTGTACACGTACATGTTGTAAATGATGTAACTGTATCAATGCTTGTATGATGGCAACCTAACACGGTACATGCATCAGAATGTAATAATACTTTAATGTTGCTTACTAAAGTTGAATGTATGTACTGTTGGTGTAAAATTTAAATAAATAAAAAATACTCTACAGTAACTACTTTCAGAAGATGTCTCAATTCTTCTTTCTATAATCTAATCTAACGCTAATGCACAATTTTTAAAAAGAGGAGTGTCGATATATAAACAACTTTATCGCCTAGTATCCTGCTTAGTATGCCTGCTTTTATCTTTTAATTGGATTTTTTTTGCAAATATTCATCATCATCATCATCATCAGCCTGTGATAGTCCACTGCTGGACATAGTCCTCTCCTAATAGACCCCTATCCATTAGGGGGTTATGGACCGTATCCCACCACGCTGGTCCAATGCGGGTTGGTGGGTGCAAATATTACTTTGACCTAACACAGAAATATTTAAACAGAATTCACATTACGTTTTTATTTGTGATTGTCTAGCATAGTTCTATAATAAATAGCCTTCTTGAAGGTTTAATTGGATTCAACTCATCACTAGGTATTTTATGCGTATTAATTTTATTTAAATTTTTGCCTACTTGCGTAAATTTGAGCTTACGCACCACGCACCACGCAATAAGTGCGTGTAACGTCGTCGGCACTTCTCAGGTATGTGGGGCAATTGCAAGGCGATTGTGCGTAATATTTATGTTACATATTGGAATATCATAGATGTTTTAATAATAATCATACTAGCCCATAAATGTTAAAAATTTTTTAGGTGATAATGATGCTTTGATAACGAAAGAAAGCAAAATACGGTCCGATAAATAAAGTAACTGTAAATTTCTGTCACAATTCGTTTAAGTAGAGCAGTATCTAAAGTAGATATTCTTTATTATGATACATAATAACCACAGTAACGTATGTGCCACCAAATTATACAGCCCAATTTGTGTTTTTGTTGTGTAAAACATTGTTATTACGTAAAGCAGCCAAATTTCCTTTCCTGTTATAAATATCTACATAACTTAAAGACTGAAAAATTGTCACTTATCACAGTCAAACTTGTAAATGTTCACAAAATAAGAGATTTCCCAATACCAAGTCATATGTGTAAATAATGTACTTTATATAGTCCAAAAAATGTCCATACTTCATAACTATTTTAAATAGTATTTATATAGTAAGCCTCATATCATTAAAGTATAATAACTACACTTTATTTGATCATTAGTTCACAAAGGTTTTTAAAAAAATGTCAGTCTAGGACTTGTTATATACAAATATATAAATCAGTCTATACTAGAAAACTAGACCTCTTAGTTCATTAGTAAAGAAATATCAGTAATAAGACGATTTTACAGCAGAGAGACGGGCTTTTAAGGCATAAAACTAGCTACTGTAAAGCCTATTTAAAAATAGAATTTAAGTAAACAAAACGTTCAACTTAAGATGTGATGATTTTAAAGGGTGCCTTCTGTGGTGTTACCATCCCAGAAGCACCCGGAAAGTTGTGGTGGAACTTAACTCTGTCGCAAAGCAGTAGTGAAAACACTAGCGTGTTCCGGTTTGAACAGCATCGTAGACGGCGTATTTACGGCGTAAACGAGTCGAAACATCCTATGTCTCACGGTATGTAGCGTGGTGATGATACCCCTGGTATTGTTGATGTCCATGGGCATCGGTGACTATTAGAATAAACATTGCGTGGGGATAGAAAATTGCTTTTAAATTATACTTTTTTATTTGATTTAAATGTATCTTCACTTTAACAATGTTTTTTTTTGATTATAACGTTGTTTTATAAATATTTAAATGTGACTTTGGTTTTCTCATTTATTAAGAGGTTTCTATACATTTGTCCCAAATTGTGCCGATTTGCGACTTTGGCTGTTATTTATGATTGTGTTGCTTATTTTGTGCGAGCGTTAACGTTCATCAATGTTTGCTAATATTAAAACTTTTTGGATTAGTCGTAATTACTAATGGTAAATAGGCATATGGATTCTTAAAGTATACTTTTTAACTAACACATTGCTATTTTGTTTTAATTTCTATAAAAATATATTAAGGTGAATGAATTATCAGACGCTGAGGGATAAGTTATTGGCAGTTTTAGGATTAAACGTTTATATTTAAATAGAAGATTTTTAAAATACTGCCCGTGAGACAATAGCATACCGAGGATTAAAATCGGCAACATATTTCGATCATATAATCTTACCGGTGGTAGGTCCCCTTTTTGCAGGCCGTCTGGGGTGACTATTTCTGCCGCGAAGCAGTAGTGTGAAAACACTGCTGTGTTCCGGTTTGAAGAGCACCGAAGCCAGCGTATTTACTAGGTAAACGAGACTTAACACCGTATGTCTCACGGCAGGCAGCGAGTTGGCGATACCACTGGTATTGCCAATGTGTATGGGCGTCAGTGACCACTTCCCATCAGGCGGCCGACTGCTCGTCTGCCTACGTAAGCTATAAAAAAAATTCAGTGACATCAGAATAGGAAAAAAATAATTTATCACTGTGTTAGTCCACTGCTGGACATTAGCCGCTCCTAATGCACTCCATTAGGAGGTTTTTGGACCGTATCCCTCCACTCTGGCCCAATGCGGGTTGGACCGATTTTTACGTGACTACTTTACAGGCAACTTCGCAGCCCAAATTCCCCTAACCAACTAGAGTTCTCGCAGGATTCAAAACGACGATCTCCGGTTTCTGAGGCACACGCCTTTACCACTAGACTCGGAGACAGTCAGAAAAAATAGAAAGTAATTAATAACCAATACAAATGAGATTACGATTACAAATTGACTTCTAAATTTTCTAATGTCTAATTCAACTATTGAATACAGCCGACCGTTTTGGGTTCAAGAGTTCAGATGTCAGTCGTTCTGTCTAAAAAAATATTGTGATAGATATAAAAAAAACGACTCGAACTAAAAAAATATTTGTCAAATTTAATTTTCTCGTTGCATACTTGTGAAAATGGTTTTATGTAATTTAAAGGTGTTAAACATATTATGAGGCGTTTAAGTATTTTTTTTTAATTTTGAGTTTGGTTTTAACTTTCTAAAATGACCATAGTCGTCGCGTCTCAAGATTTAACATTAACTCTATGCTACATTTATTTTGGTTTTCAAAAACAAGTCCTTTTGTCCATTCATCCACTCGGGCCCTTTTTTAAAGTTCCATTTATGATCATCGTCAGCCTGTGTCAGTCCACTGCTGGACATAGGCCTCCCCTAATGCACTTTCTCCATCAGATGGCTTTTCGACCGCATTAAAGTTTGCTACGATTTAGCTAATTTTCATCCTTAAAGTAGTTCACCGGCCGGTCAAGCGCATGCACCACGCGTTGCATAACATCTGTGCCCGAGTCGATTGTGGCGGGAAATTAAAAAAAAAACACGAAAAAAAAAGAAAGACAATGCGCACGCGATATTTTCATCAATCGTCGTGGATTTTTCTATCGTGCGTCTTTCTCTCCCCCGTTGGGAACGTATATAGCGGTCCCGCTCCGCGTTGAAAGCGCACGGTCGCGTGCAGCCCCGGTGAAAGAGTCAGTGACCTGCGCGGGAGCAACGAACGTCTTTGCCGGCGCATTGTGCCGAGCCCCCTCCTCGCCGACACCGACGTCCCCCCTCCAACACTGGGGCAGTTTCGTATAGAGCTGCGGTAACCCCCGGTGAAAAACAATCCAGGGTTCGTGACGTCAAATAGAAGATTTATGTAACAATTATCCTGGACTTTAAACGAATTGATACCCATGCCTAGTTTGGAATTGAAAATAATCTTTACTCGACTTGGACAGTCATATGAAAATCAATTCAAAAACGTCGGTATGACAACTGCTGAAGATTCAAAGAGTATGATGTAGTTGCGATGATTTCGGAGGTATGTATAGACAAATAAGTAAGTATGACCTTTTATAGTTTAAGATGTAGATACGAAACGGCAATCATCATCAGCCTGTTTTAGTCCACTGCTGGACATAGGCCTCCTAATACACCCCTATCCAGGGGTTTGGACCGTATCCACCACGCTGGTCCAATGCGGTTGGTGGGTGGACTCGACTTTACATGCCCATCCGACGATGGATCATCTTACTTTTCAGACAATTGGGTGATCGGCAAATTCTAACCAACTAGGAAACAACAATGAAAATTTGTGCGTCCCGCAAGGATTCGAACCCAGACCTCCGGTTTCTAAGCACAGCCAGTACCACTAGGCTACGGAGGCAGTTGTATATTCTAGAAATTGTGGGATAATCTAGAAAAGGAGGTGTTAAGTCCCCATTTAAAGGGGGCCGTATGAGGCGGTACCACGCAGCTCCTAATCTGCCACAAAGCAGTAGTGCGTAAAGCACTACTATGTTCTGCTTTGAAGGACACCGTAGCCAGCGTATTTACTGGGTAAACGAAACAGAACATCCTATGTCTCACGCAGGCAGCGCGTTGGTAATACACTAGTATTGCCAATGTCCATGGGCGTCGGTGACCACTATCCATCAGATGACCCAAATGCTCGTCTGCCTTAGTAGGCAATAAAAAAGTGGGTGATACATAATTTCTTCTTTAAACAATTAAACAGTAATTAACAAAGCGCACATCAACGTTAAATTATAGCTCTACAACATAAAACGTGATGAATATGTTAACGTATTTTTAATTTGAGGAAATTTATGGTTGTTTACAAGATTTTGTTATCTTTTACGAACACGATATTAATTTTAGTAAAATATTATTACCTCATTATTTACTTTAAAAAATCAAACAGTTATATATACTATGAAAGTAAGTCACTAAAAACTTTTCATTTGTAAAAAAAAAAGATTATAAGACGATAGATTAATGAATCAACTAGCTGTCACCCGTGGCTTCGTCCTCGAGGTATTATACAAAATATTTTTGTTTGGTTTAATTTTTGTAATAAAAAAGTAGCTTAAGGTTTACATCAGCTATCTTATTATAAAAGTTCCAACAAAAGTCGAGCTAAAGTCACTATTGCAGAGAACATCGATTAAATTATCCTAATAATAAAATCTATATATTTAAAAATCAATTGATGTTCATTAGTTTCGCTAAAACTCGAGAACAGCTGAACTGATTTGGCTAATTTTGGTTTTTAATTATTTGTCGAAGTCTAGGGAAGGTTTAAAAGGTAAAGAAATGAAAAAAATATCGGAATTGAACAAAATAAATTATACCTACATATCTGCTCTCAAGAGGTGAAAATAAACTTAATTTCAATTAACGACAGTTACTATATTTTCTACAGTTGTTAACTATCTATCAGGTTTTTTTTATGTGTACATTGATTGATAAATCATAAACAAAAGTGTAGATTTATTTATCAATTGAGGTAGTACGAAGTCTACTAAGTCAACTAGTATAAAATAAAAAGCAAGCAGGAAAACGTTAAAATATTTTCATTTAGGAGTTGTCATGATTAAAAAACAATCAAGCAATCCGCGAGTCCAGTCGCTAATATTTAAAATATATTAACAAAATAATAAAGACCACAAAATACTGTAATTTCGATTATAACAGTAGTACAGAGACAAAGCAAATGGTTTATCCACCCCAATTTAAATTAACGACATCTCTTTCGCATTTCTCGATTCTCAATGACTGAATAAAGTTGAATGAATCAATTCGTGTTTGATTTAGATTGGACTGTTAATGTCGGTTTATTAAGGAAGCAGTAAAATACAAACTGCCTGTCACTCTCCATTCGTCCATTAAAATAATAAAGCATAACGAAAAAAATATAAAGGCATTGACTTCCCAGAAAAGAATTAAATATGATTATTTAATTCTTATACTGGGAAGTTGCGTTACAAAAAAAGTTGCGCTTGATCAAAAACTTCATAAGTTTTTTCAGTTTATATCACATAAATCCCTAATATCATATTGAGGTATCTTTACGAGTATAACATATTGTTTTGTTTATAGATGTGTACAAAAAAAATCGTTTACCATCGTAACTAACATAACATAATAGGGTGACTAAACTTAAACTACCACTAGTTTAGTTATGAAATGAGTTGACATTTCGTAATTTATTATCGTGTAATGTTAGTTGTGGCAGCTGAAAACACTTTATTAAGCTTAATATAATTTCTATGAACTATGAATAATAATTAAACAGAATTGTCAAATAAATTAGAATCAAATATTGACATAAATTTGATTTTATTTATGGATTAATAAAAAAAATACTAGAATTATGTTTAAAAAGCGTCGATCGACAGAAATTGCGCAACAAACGCGCTGTGACATAATAATTCTCATCTCTATATGATTACACGTAACCGATGCATTAGACGCATACACGCGCAGAGTGCAATGCGGCGTTCGCACACGGACGCGCGACTCTAATAGATATATTAGGCTCCGGCCACAGCCGCACCTTGTCTAGGAAGTGCAACAGATTGGAAAACATTCAGTCTTTTTTTATAACAGAATTAGCAAAGGCGTTGATGGAATAAATATAAATGCCCTAAAAGTATCATTAAAAAAATATTAGGCCATAAATTCGGGGAAAAAATCGATAGTAATACAAGGCGTAGAGTGACATAAAAATATAAAGAATGTTGTGAAATGGTAACACCAAGTATTAAAAAAAAATAATTCCGCAAATGGAAAATGCAGTAAACGTCTTAACTATATCGGAATATAACCCAATAAGCGTAATCGTCAATTATTTATTGTATTTAAATTATAACAGCTATTTTTACCGTTTTCATTTATAAACACTACTTATAACAGATTAATAAAACGATTGTTCTGCTCAACATTTACTTCATTCTTATAATATACTACGATATAATATGGAGGTTTGTTCTTTTCATATACTCAATTTTTTCTTATATGTATATGCATTTGTTAATAATGTGCGGTATTGCTTAAATAAGTTGTTTTTATTCGTCAAACGTGTTAAACATTGAAAAATCACAACTTTTTTGTTACCTCGCAAAAGCAGCGAGTGTGTATTGGCCTTAGGAATAGTTCGCCAAGTGAAAGTGAGCCCGCGCCGGTGTGCCGCACGCACACAGCCGCGCCGCCCGCCGGCCGGGAACGAAAGCACTGGCATCGGAGAAAGGTCCCCGCTATCGCTGAGTTATGCACGAAACGAAAGTAAATTGACAGATTTACACCTATTCCCGGCCTTATTCCGAAACGCTAAAACGTCGCGCGACAATGTTTTATTTGTTCAATATAACTATTAAAATTTGCAACATTTATACCACGCTTGCAGCGTGCTCGTTTAATTCGGTAGTATGTTACGTCATACGGGGATAGATTATTTACTTTGTATATTTTTAGATTATTTACTATTATATAATGTCTTAATGTTGCTATAACGATTGCTATGTAATAATGTATTTTAAAGTAGTTATGTATACATAAATACTTTAAAAAAATTATATGACGCATTTAGTGTTTTAAAATTTAAGGGTAGTTTTAAATCATTCAAAGATTATTTAAATTTTACCATAACTAATAAATAAAATTAACAATTTAAAATGTTAATAAAATAAATTAAAGCGATATTATAGAATAATTAACTATTCGTAACGTTCTTTTAAACAAAAACACTGGCCAGTGACATCATGCCCATACCAGAAAACACTTGGATGATAATTAAGGAAAAAGGAATGTCAAAAAATGGCGGCAAAACAATCGCGATGCACGCGGAAGCGTGGCCGGTGGTCGGCGGCGTGCTTTCTTATTAAGGATGGGCATTCAATATGTAAAATTCACTTCGATATATCGTTAATTTAAACTTACTCGATAACAATTTGTAAATGATATTTTACACAGTTATATAATAAAGGAAGTGGCAAGAGGAGCAGAACAATGAACCTGATGGAAAGCGATTCCCGTAAAAATGCAGCGACAACCTTTAAATCCGCGAAAGTTTACTAGGTTTTTCGTTACAAAAGCTTAGATCGCAAAATATTTATTGCAATAGCTAATTGATAGTTTCATTTTCTTACGTGAAAACAATAAATAATCAATAAAATAGTTCTACGTATTTTTATTAATTATACGCGAAAAAATTCGTAAAATTTTGTTATTTATTCAGTTTCTAACCATTTTGTTTTTACTTCGTTAGTAATACAGGAGTTATAAGGAGTCATCCATTTTTTAGAAAAGAAATGGTCTAGACCAGCAATTTACAAGAATTAATGTAAGCATTATGCGAGTCCATAACAGGGAAATGCACAATCCTATACATTGTTAATTGCCAATTCGTCTTGACATCTGAAACGATAAATTATCAAATAAAGTATTTATTTCCATGTTAGTATAACCTTTTTTAAATTTATATGATATTATTTTGTTACTTTTTTTTTGTTTATTATTCCTATAAATTTAGCAGTAATTATAAACACATATTTGTATATATCGTCGGTTAAGTACAAAGATGTCAGTTATTTTCAGTTTTTCTTGTAAAAATTACAATTTTTTACAAGAAAAGCATTTAAAGTTTTCTAATCTATTTAAATAATTATTTCCTTTAGTTTTAAATTAAAAAATAATCGACTGTACGTTTTATATATTTTGTCTCCTAAGGCGCAATATTTGTAAAAAATCAACACAAAATAAGCATCCAAAAACATAAAATGGTAATATGTTGAGAAGGTAATAAATGCAACGGACATAGCGTATGCAAGAAACGATTTATCGTACCCGTAGACGGAATTACAACACCGCTTTATAGAATGCACTAAGCGATTTATTAAGTAGGAATGGCTTGGGTGAGAAAATGTGCATTACAAAATATTATACAATTGCAATGATTGAAACCGACGGCGTGTGTAATGAAAGTGCAGTTTGAGATGACACATTATTCTGAATAATTTTAAATGATAATTATTATAGAGTGAAATCATGATCAACATCATCAACCTGATATAGTCTACTGCTGGACCTTGGCCTCCCCTAATGCACCCCTTCTCCATTGTGTTTTTGGATTTGGGTTTGTGTGTGGACCGACTTTTTACAAGCCCATCCGACGCATCGATCATCTTACTTTTCAGACAATTGCGTGACTGGTCTAAATTGTCCTAACCAACCAGAAAACAACGACAACCTATTTTCCTTGGTCTGGTCTTATGTAAAAATTTCGTGTTCGTGGGCAAATACTGCGGCAATAACATAGTTTGTTGTTTTGATGCAGATGTCCAGATATGCAGATATTTGTGATAAAATTAATGTAAAAATGGGTGCTTTGGACGCCGATACCATTGATAGAAAAGTCGCTTTTGTTGTTTTTTTTGTACGTTTCAGGAATAAAAACGTCACGATTACTCGTAGTACCGTAATCCATAAATCATTCATTATCGAATTTATTTGTCCTATTTAGTGGCACAGGCAATATATGAATGGCAAAAAACAGTAACGCGTAACTACGTAAACAAGTTCATAAGCATCGCTGTGTACTAGACGTAGACAAAATTCTATAAGTTTTATTGGAAGATCAGAAGCAACCATCAGAAGAATTGCGTAATTTATTACCTTATTTTGTATTATATTTACGTTATTTAACTTAACGTTTACGCGCACTGAAAAAAATCATTTAAAGTAGTTCAACAGACAATCTTAGGCGATAAAATTCAACGGTTTTGAACATTAAGCGTGAATAAGTTTTGACTTATTTAATTAAATGCAAGCGCTTACATCTGTCTATCTGTCTGCACAAACGGTAAGCGGACTAGGGGAATGGGCAACTTTCATTTGCAATAGCAGCCTACAATGCATTGAAATGTCTTGCGAGCAATAAATATGCATCTTGTTAGCGCATGTACTCCTGGTACTATTGGTTCTAGGTGGTAAGTGATTGAGTCACACCGTGTTATAATTATATTTAATTAGGTTATATGTTTACGGTTTTGCTACATTTTTATGTATTGTATTTGCTATATTTTTCATGATAAGAAAATGTTAGCATATTAGTTTAAATATCTATGACTTATCTTATGTATGGAATTATCTTTTTTTAATTTATGCTACAAAATTTGTGTCTATGCCCAAATATATACTTTTTATTATAAACAAAAGTCGTATGTTAAGACCTAATACCCTCATTTTGACGTGTGAATTTTAACGTAATTGATTGTTTTTTGCATAAGTGCAATTGTACTTCTGGGTTCGGAATAGAAACTTTCCTCTTGAATTAAGTAAGGGCGTAAGGGTAACTAAAATTAAAAAAGGCAACTTTTAGTGGTATGTATTGATTAATCGTAAATGAGAGCCAAATTAACATGTACAATGACAAACTCAAAAAAGTTATGAACTTTTTCAGTAAAAGAAAACTCCATCAATAAAACGTTCATATCTTTTTCTCATAGGAAGAATGGACCGAGTAAGAATAGATACTAAAGCTATAGGTAGCAAATTATGGGTTTATTGTTAATGAAAAAAATATTTTGCTACTTTAATGTATAAACTACAAGTATTTGGTAATTTTTAAATAAGAATTAGTTTTCATATGGACAAAGTTTAATATCAAACTGTTATGACTTTAAATTGGCGCTATTGTAAAATTTAGCTATCTAACTTCACATTGGATTAACATGAGAGCTGTACTTTTTTTGTCATTATCATTTAGCTATAGACTTTGTTAAATTAGAAACTCATTTTGCTCTGGTATCAACCTTATTTTATTTTACAGAGATTATATCTAATTTCGCGTGAAATCATTACTAACTTTTGATTGTAAAAAAAAATAAGCTAATACGCTATTATGTATAGTAAATTATACGTAGAGCATGTAACTTTAATAATAATTTAAACAGTTATGTTTGTTTGTTTGGTATCAATATATTTTAATAATCATCAGCAAATAAATTAAGTTATATATCGTGTATCTAAACTAAATAATAATAGGCTTTTCACTTTATGTACTTGATTTCCTAAAAAATCCTGTTTGCAAAATTTCGGTTCTCATTTTTACATTTTCACGTATAGTTTACACAGGTTATTATTTACTCTAGCACACAATCATAAAGCACCTCCGTCAAAACCTACTGATTATTTCAGAGAAGCTTTAGTGGAGTATAATAGAAATCGCTGCTAATTAAAAAAAAGAGTTAATCCACATTATATCACATTGTGTACGATGCAGCGATGCATTTCTCCTGTCCCCTCCCCTGCCCCCTTGCAGAGTGAATGCACTCTCGCTTGATGTTATGTAAGGCCCGCTCACACACACGAAGGGAGACCGACTGGCTTGGATCTGTAGGCTTTTTGTGGCCTGCTACAGCATCACCGATATTATATTGATATATTGGCTGTTACCTGAGTATGTTTGCTGTTGTGATATATAATCTATGTGACAATATATGAGAGTGGTTAAAAATGTAGTGGTGGACTCTGATTCAATTTTGGCTTATTTTGACTTTTCAATTGATGTTTTCAACTTTTTTCTTTTTTCACGCAGTAGTCAATTGGTACAGAAAAATAGGCTTTATTGAAGAAAGGGTTTCATTTATAAATTAAAGTTGTAGTTTGCAATGAACGGAAGTTACAGTATATGTACTCTAAATTTGAACTCATTTCTGTTTATGCAGTTATTGTAATGGAGAGATATAGCATATTTTAAACCGACTCCAAAAAAAGGAGGAGGTTTTCAATTCGTCTGTATTTTTTTATATTTGTTACCTCAGAACTTTCGCCTGGGTGAACCGATTTGAATGTTTTTTTTTTTATTTGAAAGCTGGTGCTTCCCGTTTGGTCCCATAGCAATTTGGTCCAGTTTTGACAGTGGCATCCATGAAAAAACTGAAAGAGTCTCAAATCTACATTAAGTATGTGCTCAACAAATGGATGATTAATAGCTCTATACCACGCCTATCGATTTCGATGATTCTTTTGTTATGTATTTATTGGGAAGAATATAAGTCGATGTCAGTTTGATAAGACTTTGGTTAGGTTCTGATAATGGGATCTATGAAAAAGCGACGGAACTCTTCTAATCGTAGGAGCAAATTAAGGACACTTGAATGAATCTTTCATCGGCTAAGGGCCGTAAACATAAAATTTTATGTTTACGCGTATCCTTAGTAAAAATATAATGTTTTACATTCATCTTCTCCCCGGCTTATTTGCTAGATGTAGTTTAATTGACTTCCAATCCAACTAGAGCACCTAATAATTGGTTTACGCAGAGCGACTTTCATTCAACCTCCACAGCTCAAAAGCGTTAACTGCATTCCATGGAAATATTATAAAATAAATTTTGATGAAGAGAACTATTTTATCTGCCTATCCGACTCATGAAGTATCTTTTCTTTTTTTTATTTGCAGAAACTTAATTAGTTTTTTAAACGGTTCTTCTCAGATAAGCGGTTACCACTATTAAAGCGATGGTAGAACAATCGATCAATAAGTGTAATGATTCTATATTAAATGTACACACATAACTTTGACTTTTAGATAAATAGTTGACAGACATCTTTTATTTCTTAATGTACAGAAATAAAAGAAAAAGATTCGAACCCACGAACTCGGCCTCTAGTATTCAACACTTCGTTAACTAAGAGTGTACCAATTACATAAAGTTCATGTTCGGGTAAGCAGTGAAAAACTAAATCTAAATTACAATTTAAATTTTGTCAAATGCTCTTAATATAGTGACTATTAACTTAAAGTGAGAGAATTTAAGAGAGTGCAAGGCATTTTAATTATAAAATCTAATTTGCATTACGCTTGGAACGATTTTAACGTGAATATTATCTTTCAAAGTGGATCCTTCGTATTAAAATAATATTATTAAATTTCTAATTGGCGTCTGATTGAATTTAAACTGCAGACGGCTTAAGTTTATTGACATTTTAAACTTTGTCTACGTAGGTTTATGTATGAGATTGGTCCGTAATTTTTGTGTTAAGGCCCTTTGTTTTATTAGCATAGTCACTCTATTCTTGGACATCTAAAACCACCTTTTTTCTCGGTGATTTTACTATAGACATGCAAATCTAGGACGTAGGAATCCACATAGATGTGATAGTGAAGAATATGCACTATACTACTACCTTTGTGTAAAGGTTAAACACTTTTGTTAGACCAGACATTTTATATCAGGTGGCCAGACGGCTCGACTACCTTTGTTGTTAAGAAAAAAAGAATATTATTTATCACGAATACCTACTATGAATCCGTAAAGTCAGATCAGTGAAATCCAGAACACTTCTACTTCTAGGAACAACTCCCTGTAACAATGCCTATAATCGCGATGCGGAAAGCGCAGTTTTTTACGTAAATCGCCACTTGGTTGGACAATGTTCAGGAAGAGGGCGACATTTGACGTAATTGTCATGACATATTGTCTTGTGAACTGATACGATCTATAATGAACGGGTGCTCATTCAATACTACCACATAGAACATAGTAACGAACAATAAACTCTGTGTGAAACTAATATATGTCTCTCTTATATAAATAAAGGAACATTAGCAATATGTTTTATTGTTGTTTCAGCGCAACTTTTTATAGAATAAAAAGATATGGAAAGATAGTGTCTTTTACGTTCACGGAGTTTAAAAATAATTTAATTAAATTATAATTTTCTCTATAGTTAGATAAGACAAGGCAAAAGTAAAATATAAAGGTTTATTAAAAAGCGTGTATGCACTTATGTACGCCTTAGAAGAAATATTTGTTTCGCGTAAGGCGTCCTTAGGCGTAGTTATAGGTACTTCTTTCCTTACGGGCCAAAAGGAGTATATATATAGTCTTCAATAAAAAAAAGAATAAACACATTTCATATTAATATAATATGTCAATACACCTCATTACCTACCATCTATTTTAAATTTTCAAAAGAAAATAGACGGCAAAATTAATAAAAAAAGATGTAAATTGATATTGTTTACAATTTTTACTTACTTATAAGTCACAGAAAACCGATTTATTTTCAATCTAGTATTATCATATTTAGTATTTTAATTTCCGTTAAACTTTACAATCCGTTAGACTGTCCATCTGTAAAAATCGGGGTAAATTCAAAAGCAAATATCTTGCTAGACCAACATTTCTAAACTGCTCTGACTTTCATATAATGCAACAATCTTTAGCGACAATGCATTACCAGCGCGGTCTATTACATAACCAAGGGCAGAACAGCAAACCATGGGATAAGGGGGGCGGAGGAGGGGTGTGGTGAAAGTCTGCAAGGCTTTTGTAAGAGCCTACATTTCCAGTGCTTAGAAATACTAACACTAAGTTAGACTATACAAAAACGGTCGTGGACGTAGATAAAAAGTTATTATTGGAAAGTTTTTATATTAATTTAAAAAGCATGTCCTTTTATATTACACAGGCAAATTAGCCAATGTTAGCTAGTTGGGTTGAAAAACTGTTTAAATTGCAGATATATCTGTAATTAGCAGTATCCTTAAGAATACATACAACAATAAATAGGAAAAATAAACTTAAAAATTTGTTATTACTCTACCGTTCAATTAGAATTCACCAATGATTGACTTTACACGAACCTAATTTCTTAATGACGTCATTAATGATGCAATGACTTAAATCAATATAAATTACTTAGGACATTCATCAAACCGATAAATCTTAGTCAGACTAAGGCCGATTATAAAAGGATTAATTGGATTATCAGAAATCTGTCTCTTAAAGGAAATCGAACTCAGACATTTTTTTAGCGATCCGTAGCAGGACTCCGTAGCCTTATTTCGAAGTCTTTGCTATTGTTATGTAATAAGATTATCTTCGTAAAATAAATAAATAAATAGTAAATATACAGTTATTATTACTTTTGTCTTTTTAACGGGTTTTGTAGCTACTTCTAGAATATTTCAAATTCAAATTGAAAATTCTTCATTCAAATGTTATTTACTTCTCATTTACTCATAAAAATAATAAAAGCATGAACCTTTTTTTTACCGGTGGTCGATCCCCTTTTTACAAGGGACCGTCTGGGTGGGTACCACCACGGTGCCTAGTAAAAAGCCGGTTTCTACCGCAAAGCAGTAGTGTGAAAACGCTATTGTGTTCCGGTTTGAACGGCACTGTAGCCAGCGTAATTACTGGGTAAACGAGACTTAACATCCTATGTCTCACGGTAGGCAGCGCGTTGGTGATACCTGTATGTCGGACCAATTTCCATCAAGTGGACCCGACTGCTCGTCTGCCTGCGTATGCAATAAAAAAAAAAAAACGTGGTTTGGGACGCTTTGCGGCAAGATGGATTGACGACATTCGTAAAGTGGCCGGTGTAGGCTGGATGAGAATAGCCGAAGATCGGAAGCGGTGGCGTGCATTAGGGGAGGCCTTTGTCCAGCAGAAGACCGACACAGGCTGATGATGATGATGATAAGGGCTTATAACCGTATAACAGTCTATCAATTGCGACTAGAGTTTGACATCCACAACTGAAAGCGAAGAGAAACTATGTGTACCGCATAGTCCTGAAACAATTATCTGTGTTTGAAGGTCGGTTGTCAAGGATTAGCGTTTTCGTACGAACTGTTTTCCTCATCCTGAACTCGGAATTTGAATACTTTAACTAGCGTCTCGCATCATTTATTGTTCAAGCATGACGAATCAATATCGTGGATTAAGGAAAAGCAATGGTATATGTTCGGATAAATGTCACGGATAACATGATTTATGCTGGCTGTAGGGAAAGTCGGAACTGGCTTTTTTACTTATAAGTTGAAGAGTAAAAATGATCCTGTTTGACACAATTCACATGATTTTTTATAGATTCGATTAAAAATGTAGAAAAGTATTTTACAGGATCCCGTAAACTGACTTAAAAGCGATAAAATACGTAAAGTTATTAAATCATGAGTAGTATTTGCGTTAACACAAGAGTGTATTAAATATTGATAAAAGTTTAAAATATAGAGAAATAGGTAAACTAGTACAATGCATACATTATAAATAACACCAGAAATTTAAAGCAAAATTCTAAAGTTTAAACGTTTAATGGGACTTAAAAATAATGTCGATAAAAAAATTGGTAAGTAAGCCTAAAATGTAAAAATAAACGCGATAAAAGCCATTTTATTCAATAACTACACTGATTTTAAGTACAATTTACAGAGCAGACCATTTATGTCGAAATAACTATCAAATAATAAATGCATACGTCAGCTTTAGCGAATAATAACTTAAGCCTGTACTAATCTATTTGTATGGGTCCTATGTATTTGCTAGTTCGCAATAAATATGCATATTACGGCCCTACTGTTATGGTCGTTTCATTATTGTGCGTGGTGCATTAAAGCGCAGTGGAAATTGCAGTCGTTGCGTAATTCAGCCGGCGGTTACGAGAAAGGGCCCCGCGGTTAGTCTTCCATCTAGAATGTCCCTAATGTAATAAGCTCTAAGCACAATGATTTATTAAAAATTACACGGGCCGGCTTAAAGTACAGCCACGCGATGGCTTGAAAATAACAGTGGCTTAAACAAACTCGTAGACGATGGTGTTGTGTTTGTTTGACAAATAATAATAGTATTTGTGGACGAGTCACACAACAATATCTAGTCCCAAACTAAGCATAGCATGTACTATGGAAACTAGATAACTGATAAATATATAGACTTAATTTTCTTTTGTAAATAATCACATAAATAGATAAACACAACCAGGCAAGAGAAAAACACTATGTCCATCACACAAAATTTTACCGTGATGGGAATTGAACCCACATCCTTCGGCGCAACAGTCAGGGCCGCTAACCACTGTGTAACTTCCGTCAAACCGGAAAATAGACCTCAAAGTCAATATATCAACAATGTTTAGATGTCTACTTTGTAAGTATGAGTATTATTATGTTAAATAAATAGCAAAAGTTGAAATGTTTAACACATTGTATAAATAAATACATTTTTTCATTCATATATAATAATTATTCCTAGGATTAAATTGTCTTAATCATTCATTGGAACGTTGGTTTACAAAGTAACTATCAGATCCGTAAACATTTCAATGAAAAATAAATATTCATAAACTATTTTGTTTTTTTTTCCCCATTTTAGATTTCTCTAAAATAAATAACTGATACAAAGAGATAATAATAACAACTGTTATATATCACAAATAATTAAATATAACCATACTCTAATTGTACGTTTCCCCTTCCGGCATTGTATCGCAGCTTTTTGTTAATTTGCAAAAAGTATTCCTTGCTGAATAGAAAAACGTGTTATGATTAGTCGTATTTTTTCTATACTTATTTTTATGTTCTATGTTCATTAACACGTTGTTTTTATATCTCTTGCTTATTTTATCGTTTTAGCCTTATGGTTGATAATCTTCAAACTTAATGCGTAGAACTTTAAGATGCTGTTCTAAAAAAGTCATACCTAATAAAAGTAGGCCCCGGTTTTTGAGAAAAACTTCGTTTTTTCAAAAATAATTATGAATGAAATGAGTTTATTTATTAACGCCCAATCTGACTGGATTAGAAATTCGAAAATATTTTATCAATTTGCTCACGCATGATGATCTCACACAATACAAAACCTTTTTTATGAATAGGAAAGTACTTAATTAAAAACCCCAAACTATTTATTTAAAAAAAAAACGATGTCCGTACTAAAACCTTATGAGATTTGGAATTAATATATACACTGTACAAAAATGGTAACTGTGATTGTTTTGTTTATGACAACAGTTTTTACAACAATATTACCTGTTTTTTAGCACAGGTTTATAAATAAATCTCAGTTTACAATAGACATACGCTACAGCTCTTACAGTTTCACATCACACATCATCAGCCTTTGTTAGTCCACTGCTGGACATAGGCCTCCCCTAATACACCCCTAGCCCTTAGGGGGTTTGGACCGTATCCCACCACGCTGGTCCAATGCGGGTTGGTGGGTGGACCGACTCTTTTACATGCCCATCCGACGCATGGATCATCTTACTTTTCAGACAATTGGGTGATCAGCCCAAATTGCCCTAACCAACTAGGAAACAACAATGAAAATTTGTTGCGTCCCCGCAGGATTCGAACCCACGACCTCCGGTTTCTAAAGCACACGCCCATACCACTAGGCTACGGAGGCAGCTCTTAACAGTTTAACACAACCCAAAGTGTAAGATAGTTTTCTTATGCATAAACTAAGTAGCAAAGAAATTTCCTTTTAAGTCTCCTTTCAAGCGCCAATCACTCGCTACGATAAACCAATCAGAATTCTAGTTAAAGTTACTTAATTTAAAATAAATCTAATATCTCTTTAAGGCTTAGATATGGTTATTTTGTCATTTGCTATCTTACACGCCTTACGTATTTATTTAGTCTTACCAAACTTTGACAACACTTCAAATTAACAACTCAATATAAGAAAAATAGCAAAAAAGATAATAAGTCAATAAATTAACATTATGTACCCATATTTTCACACTTATCTATGCGTTCATGAATACTGAAACGACTTTTATGATATCATACGCGTGTAAGGCGTGAGCGGTGTCAGGCGAGTATGCACGCAAGTGAATGACCGTTAGGGAAAGTGCGAGTGCAATTGCGACGCTGCAATTAATACATCAGTTATTAATGCTTTAGTAACCAATGTAATGGCATATCTGTTAAGCCTCTAGAGGTTTGTTGGTACGTTTTATAAAACTATAAGCTTTAATTATAACATTACCTTGTGCGTTTCTTCTCTTATACGGAGTTATATCTTAAAGCCAATTCAAAAACAAACACCTTTATTTAATGCTAGCACCGCAACCACCCTTGTGGGTGGAATTCTCGCGAAAGGAATATTTCTCCAAATTTCAAGTCCTACACCTTGGTTCAAGAATATCGTGATTAGTCTAAGGCATTAGGTGGTGCTTATCTGATTAGTCAATGCATAGGTGGGAATCTCTTTTATATCATATAGTAGATTTGACGTACGAAAATCGGTGGTACTCTGGAGTTCTCAGGTCCGTTGAGAAATGGCTTGATCCATGCAATACAGTAAATAACATTGCTTATCCCTTTAAATCCGTGTTATATGCGCTACGCAGATTGCATAGTTCATGATTGGCTATTAAACGCCCTGTCTAGTTAGAAGCCTTCTATTTTCTTCTCCAGATGGATTTAATTTCTTACACTTTGAAGGCATTTCAATTATTTTGACGCTTCTTTGTTTCATGCACGTTTTATTGTTATATTTTGTTTAGTTAAATACAGTTTTAAGAAGCCAATGTTATCAGCTGTGTAAACACGTTCGAAACAACTAACATAAACATAGATAAAAAAAAGTTTTTGTGTACTTACTTGAAAATCTATCTGTCGCCTTTTTCTACGTTTGTAGAAAAATGACACTAAAGATATAAAAAGATATTTAATACATTGATTTATTGCATTATCTACTCTATTAGTTTAGTTCAGGGTGTCGGTTTTTCGTGACGGTGTGCGCGCATCGTAAAATTAACTGTCATCTTTTTCCCTAACGCGCACAATAAGTATATCTTCAAAAAAAATTTTATTATGACTTACAATCTTAGACAGAATGATAAAAAGCTGCTCTAACTCAACTAATGCGAGTTGGAAATGTCAGAGAAGAGGCCTGCGGTCGCAGTGTATGCTTACTGGCACCGGTGGTAGCCGCAATATGGCCGCACGGCTGCCGGTTTACCGATTACCCTTACGTTACTTATAAATTAGATTGAATAATAATTAATAATGAGCATATTGCCGCTGGCTTAAGCCCTGTATGCTCAAAATTACCGGCTTCAAATTCCTGCATAAATGAAGTTGTTATTGTAAAAAAAAACAATATTCAGGATTTACGTTAGAAAAGATAAATTCTTCGCCTAATGATGGTGATGTGTAACAATTCAAAAATTTTGTTCAATTAAAAAAATTGTGGGAAGGATTAATAAGGACTCATAAGTTAAGAAGTAACTGTCTGACGCGGATGAACTTGGGATATAAAATTTTGTATAAATACGAAAAGGTTACACGTTCCTCAGGGGTCACGCACGTGGAAAACAATTGAAAGCGCAGTTTAACTACCCATTGTGCCTTCAAAGCGTTGAAAGTAAAAATCCAGATCCAAAAAGATTTTATATTGATTTTAGTCATTCTTTGTTCACAACAAAATATCTGACCTATGTTGTAATCCCTACAAGTATCATTGCTTACCTCTTAATGGAAAATCGCCAAAATATAGATACTAGAAAAACTTCTTTTGGGACAATTGCTAATATGTATAATTATTTGGAAAACTAGTCTCAATTTTAACTATTAGTATACGTTTAGTGCTAAATACGTTCGTTCAAAGCCGCAAGTGCAGTAATGAATATAATTAGTCTATTAAAACGTCTTTAATAGATGATAATTTTATGATAGTTATTGTTTTATTTATATTGTAAAAGTTAACAAAAAAAAATAAGTCCCACTGAGTTTCTTTCGCCGGTTCTTCTTCGTCCGTCCGACAGAGGCGTCCTTTTCCGAAACGGTGGTAGATTTTTAACAATCAATAAGTGAGTGTATCGCTCCTATGTTGAATAGAGATATTTGCATTTGAATTTTATATACATTAGAAATATAGGAAACAAAACATAGGAATTTTATATTACTAGTCAGATGAGAGATCATTAGACACTTATATGGGGTCAAAGTCCATCGCCGAGATTTCAGGAGTCAAAAGCCTCGTCTCACAAAAGGACGTGGGATCGGCGAACTTTACGAGCTCTCCCTGAACTTTATTGGGATAAGGGAAAGTTTGTTTTCTGTTGCTAAGCCCTAGGCGAGTTGGTGTAAATATTTAACGTCAAAACATAGAATACATTGTTGGTTTGATATCGCGTCCGATTAATGTAATATTATCTGTATAATATGAGTGGTCACCAATATGGACGCATTAAATTTTTGCGTTTGGTGGAGTTCTATAGAGTTTGACATTAGTATTTTGTTGTTAATTCCATACCTTTTAATAATTAAGTCTCGCCTCTCTCAATCACATGAATAATTTTGATATTACTTTTGTTTATCATTATGAAATAATCTTTAATTAATGACTATCGACTTATTCCACTACGAGCTGTTACCCGAGACTTGGTCCGCATGGAATTGAAGAAAAATCCCCTAGGTTCTTAAAATATACTGTATAGTATAATATAAATGGGGTGTTTTATTTGTTTGTGTCTTTCATTAGTCACAAAATTTCATAGCACTAGCTTCGAAGATGATAAGTTTACAGTATTTAATCAATTCAAATGTGCAATAAGTCCTAGTCATCCCTAGTTATGTCCACCAGAAACGATTTCCATATAAACTTTCATCCCAATTTCAACTCTTTGGATCATTTTTATGTCCATTCTTGGAGTCTATTCTAAGTATGTACTAAATTTCATCGAAATTAGTTCAATGGTTTTAGACAATAAAGACGGACAGACAAACAGACAGAGACTATTTTCGCATTTATAATATTAGTATGGATATATATATTTTTTTTTTATTGCATAAGCAGGCTGACGTGCAGTCGGGGCTACCTGATGGAAAGTGATCACCGACGCCCATAGACATTGGCCATAAAGGTATCACCAATGCGCTGCCTACCGTGAGACATAGGATGTTAAGTCTCGTTTACCCAGTAATTACGCTGGCTACGGTGCCCTTCAAGCCGGAACACAGTAGTGTCTTCACACTACTGCTTTGCGGTAGAAATAGGCACCGTGGTGGTACCCACCCAGACGGACCCTTGTAAAAAGGAGACTTACCACCGGTAACTATATTTTTGAAAAAAGGATATTTTTTTAAGGATATTGTTTAAAATTTCAAGTTTAAAATCTTAAAGTTCTTAATTAATTTTATTTCAGAATCTAGCGTAACGAGTAATTTTATTGAATATGTAACGATTTTTAGGCATATTTTAGTTTTGAATAACATAAATACAATAAGTTTATAAACACGAGTAGATAATATTAAAAATTGTTTCGCTAAAGTAACGATTTCTCATGCCGAGACGCGAACAATAAACATTAACGGGGATATTATGTGCGTGTGGCCTTACACGTGCAGCCTTTAATTTTGGCGGCAACGATTCGGCGCGCTCACTCTCGAATCCGATATTCAAATCGAGCAAACGTCAAGTTACGTGTGCCGTTCAAGTTGTTTCGGAGCAGGAAACGAATCGGCAGGGTCACCTGTTGTGTTTATTGTTTATAAATAACTCATTAAGTAATACACCATGAATGGCCGGCTCTGAATTCGACCTTTATCGAAGTATCTAATTTGGTTTTTTGACTTCACTCGTGCTTTGAGTTAAAACCGCTTGGAACACCGGGTTTGGGGTACCTGTTAACACAGGCGCGTTTAACCACGGAGTTGCTTAATGCAACAAGGGGCCCCAGAAGGGTAGCCTCGGCTTGGGCAATCCCGGTTCCCGTTAGCATGCTTAATCGGGGGCTGCCCAGGTGGGATGAGGCCTCGGCTCGATTTAGACGCTTTCTCTAGGGTATATCATAGCATGATCTAACATAACTACCACTTCTTATAGCGCTGGCGCTGGGAGAACAAGTGGCGTAAGAAACTCCAGTATGTAAATAGTGATGAGTCCAATATATTTTTTTTTATTGTTTAAAGCTTCATTGTATTGCAAAACATAGACGTAGTTAGTCTTATGTTATATGTAGTATTTCAGCTTGTTAAATAATTTAACGCTTTCTTAGAGACAGCCATGCTTCTCTTATGATCATGCATCAGGTGCTATTTGTTATATTATGTACGTTTTAACACGGTAATTACTCGCACGATGATTACCACTGAACTCTGATTATAAAAAATTAAGTATTGTGGGAGGTGTAAACAAATACGGCAAAAAAATTTATAATATATTTTATTTAGATTCGACTGCGCATATTTTTGCAAATATAAAAATTTGACCGTCATTGAATTCGACATTGTTACCCGAGGAGGTCAACCTGGTAATAATTAGCCACTTCCGGGGCTGGATGCCCTCGCTGCCGGCAACTGCCTTTCTCCAGACCTTGGCTTGCGAGTATGCCAAGTGCGTAAGGCCTGGGGCGATGCTTCTTTGGCTGTTACTGATTTTGATTGACAATGTGTCACGTTTGAGATAAATTATGTAATTTTGCGTTTTTATTATAAATACTATTATAAATACGCTATTAAACAGCTTAGCAGATAAGTTTGTTTCGAATGTAGTTTTAATTATGTAGCTTTAGTGCAAGCGTTGGGTATCCGCTTTTGGATATAAGATGCATTATAGATTCTGTGTTAAATGCATAGAAACTAATTCTAGTCCGCTCTTTTAATTGTCAGTCGGCATTTTTTGATGATTAAAAATTACTTCTGCACTATCTGTCGACCTCTTTTTACATCGGTTGTGCTAATATTATTCTTACAAACAGATCTGCTTTTTCTTGATATGCAATTATTCGTTATAGTGAGCTCAATGATTCTAGTCCAGAATAATCGTAACCTCTACAACTAAACGGGCATAACTGCATTCGATCAATGAGAGTAAAGGGAGTGTAGGGATCACAAGAAGGTGGTAGGTCCCCTTTTACAGAGCTCCACCTGGGGAGGTACCACCTCGGTGCCTATGGAGAAGGCGTGCATGAGGGGAGGCCTATGTCCAGCAGTGGACTAACACAGGCTGATGATGAAGGTGGTCTTGACCACCTTGCCCGAAGATTAACTCGTCTTACTTTTTAGTGTTTTAGGTGATCCGCCTATATATTTCCCTTACAAAGTAGAAAACAGTAATAACACCAATTTGTCTCCTCGCAGACTTAGAATCCATAACCTTCGGTGTATAACGCATAGGCCGATACCTATAAGCTACAAAGGTCGTTTAAACACATATATTTAGGTCTTAGCAGAAGGGTAAAGAAAGTCAGAATACACGCTTGGTGATCTATTTATGGTTTTGCTGTTCATACCGGCCAAAATATTGATAGTGCACAGATTCATCGTTTTTATTAAAGCTTTGAATGACGAAAACCACCATATCGCTTTCAATATCATATAATCCTACGTATTTCATGAACTTTTTGAACTGTAATGTTCAACTTGGCAATGTTCCTGCAACGTTTTAAATTGCTTGTGAATATGGAACCAACCAAATGTTGTCCTAACAAAAAGCCATGTAATAAACCTGGATAAAAAGTATCCTATGTCCGTCTCCTGGTTCCAAGCTATTTTCCAACTAAATTTCAGCCAATTCAGTTCAGCCGTTTTGAGTTATAATTAGTGTAACATTAATGTAATACTTCTTTATATATATATATATATATATATATATATATATATATATATATATATATATATATATATATATGTATATATATATTTATCACTTCGGCAAATGTCTTAAATGTACATTCTAATTTGGTCGCGTTATCTTACTCTTTAAACGGTCTTTTATTTTGGTCGTTTTATATTGTAATTTTCCACTGTATTTTACGGTCCGAGTGAATCATGTAATGTTTTAACAGCGTTGCTATTTTAAAAAGGTTAATTAGCTGACGATTAATAACGAGAAATGAATGTGGTGTATAAAATAGGTTACGTCTTTTACAAATAAACCAGGTCTTTAAAAAAGTACAAGGAAACTTAATGGACAAAAACAGTGTACATATTTATTCAATGTACTCAGTCATTGAGGAAATTAACTATTTAAGGTAATGTTATAACTAAAAAAGAACAATTATTTATTTATTTATTTTTTAATAAATTTGAATTTCAAATAATTATACAAATATAAACAGGAAATCTATGGACCTTGATATCTAAATTTATAAATAAAAACGCGCTAAGTGTTCCTATTAGAATAAGAAGAGGTAATTACAATGTAATATTTCTTTCTAAAGGGCAGAGATAGAATTATGACGTCGTTAAATTACTTATTTCCTTTCATTAATAAAATCTACCATGATAACATTACCTAAACTAAAATTATTTTTTAAAAGGTTAACAAAAAACTTTAACCTTGATTATTTACGATAAATAATACAATTTTTCATGGGACAGTGTATACGCTTTTACAATAAAATTTCAGTAAGCGTATGCCTCCGCAGCCTAGTGGTAAGGGCGTATGCTTTAGAAACCGGAGGTCGCAGGTTCAAACCCTGCGGGGACTCAATAAATTTGAATTGTTGTTTCCGAGTTGTTAAGGGCAATTTTGGCCGTTCACCCAATTGTGTGAAAAGTAAGATGGTCCATGCGTCGGATGGGCATGTAAAAAGTCGGTCCACCCACCAACCCGCATTGAACCAGCATGGTAGGATATGATCCAAAAAACCCCTGATGGATAGGAGTGTATTAGGGAAGGCCTATGTTCAGCAGTGGACTATCGCAGGCTGATATTGTGAAACGTTTAAAATTTAACTATTATTTTTTTTTTTATAAACATGTATAGAAAATATAGAATTAGTAAATGATAACACATTCCATTACCAGAATGGAATGCTCGCCCCTGCCTTCCTTAAATTTACAACACGTGTCATAGAACAGTATATTGCTATAAGAATGTATATTTGATTTTTTTAAAAGATGACAAAAAATGGCCCGCTGAGTTTAGCTAAATATTCCGAACCGAAAGTTGCGTCCTTGGAAATTAATAAGCGAGTGTTACACTTTTATATTGGAAAAGATAATTTAAATTTTTGGTGCGCACTGTCAAACCTTGTGTCCTTAACTGTAAATTCTAGAAGGTTAGCTAAACCGTGATCTTGCGCGTAAATACGAAGGTGAGTAAGTTAAGAACATTTTTGGCACCCATTCTATTAGCATTAATATAGATGAAAAATCACATAAAGATGCGTGACTGACGTTTACAATGCGTAGTACCAAAACACGTTGTTTTCAATCACCGATGCTTTATGATACGTTTAAAAAGTAGACTGAATGATTTAATAAAAGGAGCAGAAAATCTTTTAAAGTAAAGCAACATTGATTTTTGCTTGTTTGATATTTTATAAAATGGTGAAACGAGCTGAGCACATGGGTGGAAACAATTGAATTTAATAAAACTTATATTTTTTAAAAATACGTTAAACCGCGGCTATATTTTCTAAGATATTTCAAGTTTCATGATACTCAGACATCAGCATGTGATATTTTCAAATAATTAAAGGAGGTAACCCTACGCGCGGGAAAAGACCTAACCTTGCGGACGCTTCCCGCGCTGCGACCTCGCCGGCGGCCGCAGCGCTTCGGGAGCGTTCGGCTAACCTCGCCCGTCCTCGGGCCGTGCACGTTAATTGGCGCGAGATTCGCTTTTATTTGTCTAATAGAATGCTTCGCGACGCGATGAAAGCAAAACGACCCGACATTTCTCTTTTAACGTGTAGTTATACAATATTATAAACACGCACCGAACGTTAGGGCCGTGCAGTGCTAATGGCTTAACTGTTTTGTGCCGTGTAAATTCGGTCTCCTTTACTTAATAGGTGTCCGATAATCATTGAGTCTAATGTGATAGGGTAGAAACTTCGTATTCAATGGTATAATTTAAGCAGTAGAGTTTCTTATTTCTTTTTTATTACTCAATGATATTCATAAACATATTTTTTTGTTGACAGTATACAGTATTTTTTTTTAATATATAGTGCATGAACGCACTCGATAAACCATTTTATATAGGTAACTACTTTTGTACTTCTCTCTTATATATTTTGTTCTCTCTTGTTCTCTTATTTATCTTTATTAATTTATGGTACATTTATATATTTTAGAGTAATAAAAAGAAAGTCTTCAAAAATTATAATCTTCTGCCAATCATTTAATTATGCGGGTAAACCTTAAAATATTGACCAAACCATGTTTTACATAAACGTCCTAAATTCATTAACAATAATGTCAGCGATATTGAAGGAAAAATGCACATAACTTAGGAGTCCTTTTCCAACGCGCTAAAAAATTTAAATGCATTAAAAATATTTATTTTCGTTATCAAAGCGTGTCTTATACAGTTTTTAATAGCATAATATTAAGATTTTAGTAGCACTGGCAGAATTCGGGCGATATTTTCCTCAAAAATTATAATTTTTAGTTTGCTGATATTTTGAATGGTGGCTTAACTTTAATAGATACATCTATGTGATGTTTTAGGGGATGGTACGTAAGGACGTACCATCCCAATAAAGCCAAATAAAATGAATCTCTAAGTAATAAGAATTATTTACAGTAATTTCTTATATACAGTATTTACCACGGTAATTTAAACAACCCCTTTCGAAGCTATATTACAGTATTGCAGTTTGATATATCTTTCACTAATCACTTTATAGAGTTTGGTTATAGTGAATATAAGTTATTTCTTTTATTTACGCGATTATTTTACATATCGAAACCAATAACGGATTTTTCACGTAAATAAATATATTTAACTAATACCAAAAATCCGTTGTTGCAAAAATTAGTGGATTTGATAAATGAATATCAAATTTAGATGTGGCTTAAAACCAAGCAGTGTGTAAGACACTACTTGATATTTTACTTGCGTTACATCGGAATCACCTCAAAGGATTAAACGATTATAGGATAAAAGGCATTTTAAATATGTTAAATACTTCTAAATGTATATACGTATAACAGTCAGTTAATTATATACTTTCTTCCGTGGCATATCACGGAGAGTTTGTACCTATGTCACTAATATTTTATTTTATAATGGATTACATTTTTTAAATTATACCTTAAACATGAATATTTATTTTAAAAAAAAGTTAGTAAGGTTTTGCAAATGTTGAATCACTAAAGACCTTTAGTAGATTAAAATTCACCCTCAAAGTGATTCAACATTTTTATAACTCGCATTATATTTTTTGACGTTAAATGTTATATATAACAATAAAACGTGTAGTAAAAAAAAGTTATACAAGTCTTTTATAAAGAAAATGGACAACTTTAAGTCAAAAGAAACTTCAACAAATCATACAGATGTAATATAAAAATTAATACGATACATTCAATAGCAACCGTGTTGCCATAATATGTCACCGTCAGATTTGGAAAGTTACACATGTCGTGGTTACTGGCAATGCAAATACAAAAACTTTTTCTCGAAGGTGCTGACTGAGGTTCTCATTAATTATTTATTGTAGTTTGCATACAGCCCGAACTGGTGGATTCTTTTACTGCAGATGTATCCAAATTAAATTTGAAATTATCATACAAGAAGACAAGCTGTCGATGACTGTACCGATACCAAATAATATTTGCAATTTATGAAAGCACAAACTAATGACAAATTCTGATTGCGTCATACTGTACAATGGTTTTAGGATTGCCAGTGTAAGAAAAATAACAGTCGACTTAAAAAAACTGAGCGAACACATTTTAAAAGCAACAAGGTACAAACAATTGTATTAAAAACAACCATCCTTGACAGTGCTAAGAAACTAAAGCAGTGAAAATAATATATTAATGAATTTTAATACCAATTAGAAATAACAAATGACCTTAACAAAAAAACTAGCGCTTATGGGCTATTGACATTGAGGTACGCGAATTATTCGGAAGATGACCTTAAATTATAAATACCGTATAAAGGTTCACTTGATAATCATAAATTATGAAGCAGTCCTCGACGATGACAAATTAATCCAAACATGGACTTTAAAAACTTTTGACTGAAATTCAGTCACCTTCCATCCCTATCATCCTATAGGATAATATAGGATATACATGATTCTACTTTGTTTACCGTAGCTTAATAATAAAGTCCATTCGCTGTCCTAATAAAAATCACAACCCCAAAAATTTTTTTTTTACAATTAATTTAATATTTTAATACGTATAAAACTTATGATAAAATTTCGCAAAGCATTTTAGTGCATTTACATATATTTCGGCGGCAATAAATTAAAAAAATACCGTCCGCCGCGTTCACATTTTTACATCAGTTATGGCGGGAGCCTGACCTGATTCCCGAATGCATCCATTCCGGGGGCTTTTGATAATGATAACATTAGTTTCGGGGCGGAATAAAAATACGCGGGCGTCGAGCGTGTGACGGGGCGCGGTACGCCAGTTCAGTGACTCGCGGACCGCCGTGCGGTGCGGACGTGCGTGATACTGGCTTGTATGAGTGAATATCGCTGTACTCTGTACGGGCTCTCGATCTCGTGTGTGAGACAAACGGTGACATTAGTGCTTCGTGCCGCAACTCGAATGTTTACAACATTGGTCGAGTTTGATTTTTCATTGATTTTCTATTTATTATAATATATGTGCGAGTGGACCGGATCAGTGAACTTTTGGATTGCGTTTTGGATACGGTGAGTAAACTCTTTCGTTCGGTGCTCTTTCACGATTGTCCCTGTTGTTTGTCTTTGGACGATTCACGCTGTGTCAATATTCGTTGATATGATTTAATTGTGCAGCTATCAACGGATTCATTCAAAACGTTAACCGTTTGACACTCTCGGTCCTGTATTTTTGCACTTATCGTTTGTATTTAGGCTAGTGTTTTATAGAAGATAACACATTTTAAATGTAACCATTAGTGTTTGAGATAATTTAAATAAAGTTAGTTTTTCGCTCTAATATTTGTTGTATTTTTGACATTAATTTTTTTTACTGTATAAACAAAAATAATTTATTACAATTATTGGTTATTTATTATTTTGTAAAATTAATGTCATAATTATTTTAGTACTACCTAACTAACTAACTTTCAGTTTTAATTATTGTAAAATGTTAATAATTTATTTAAGGTGTTCTCTTTTTTAAAATCATTATGGTATTATTTAATTTGATTGCATCATTTCTTAGAATTATGAACTGAATATAATATAAAATTTTATTAAAGCGCGGTAAATATTTACTCTGAAATCTGAAATACTATGTTGTTATTATATTATTTTGATTCAAGACTAATTAAATGATATTATTGACTTATTTGCCGACGCAATATTTATAAGGATGTTTTTTGTACGTTCGTATGCACTTTATAAATGCTGTTCTGTTTTTTTTTCTTGAGATTGCTTCAAGGCTGCAGTTCTGTTTATGCCTACCAACAGATTGTAGTCAATTAAGAGACTGTATTATTACACACCTATATTTTAAATGCCACAAAGTACTTAAATAACAATTCACATATTTACATGTTTCAAATTTCTAAATAATACAGATATAAAATACAATAAGTATTAAAAGAATTTTCTTGATAGTTGTATTCAAAAAGTGTTAACAGTCAGTTCTGAGCTTTTGTATTAGTTTATATAGTTTTTGAATTGTGCTTTGATTCATTTGTTTTTATTTACTTTCGCCGTTTGACAGAGTGTGGGCTTAGTTCCTATATTAATAATATAATTGCTTTGTAAATTTCTATATTATAATTCTCTAGTAATCAAGCATGAATTTAAAGCTTTAAATTTATTAGCATTTTTAGATTCTGATGCCAAATCGATTATGATGAGATGCATTTTAAAAAGAAAAGTAAACATTTAAAGCTTTTATAGGTTAAACTTAAATTTTCATTGTTGTCTCATTTTTCAGACGAAAAGTTTGTAGATGTTAATCGTTTTAATATAACAGTCAATTCTAGACAGTGACAGATTAAAAAATATGTAATTGTTTTTGTCTAGACGACGAAAAAATAATAAGCGCGCATATAGACCTATTAATGTTTGCCAGCACTACGAAGTAAAAAAAACAAGCTAACCTTAAAGTTTATGCTACGTAGATACGGCCTTGCCTCTATACTCACGTAATTTAAGCGGCGAAACTATGTAAACGTTTAGTTACATAACCATCGATATGTTTATTACACTTGGGTTTATTTACTACCCAAACAATACTGTCTTCCAGCTTGAAGGGCACCATTGTTAACGTAATTCCTGGGTAAACGAGACATAACATCTCATGTCTCAGGGTGTAGAACGATTATGTGACGTTTTAGGCTGTTTTTCTTATGAGCAGGGGAGATATTACATACCTAAGTGAACCTGCTCGTTTCATCGCTTTAACCGATTTAAAAATGTATGGATTTTGTTAACCCGTGCCAACGCTGTCATTTTATGTCATGTGTTGTTATTGGCTGAATTTATAACATCAATAACATCTTGCGCATCGTGATGTTGCTACGGTTACTTTTTTATTTTTTTAGTTTAATATTTAGCTTTCATATTTCTGATAAGCCTTTTCAGGAAAAACTGAAAGTTTTGTAATTAATACATGCTTATTATAAAATTATTTAATAGTCATTTTTATTTTATAGGAAAAAATAAATAATATCTTTAACCATGTAACAGTTCAACGACATAAACTTTTAAAATTAAAACATACAAGTTTTAATTTTAAAAGTTTACGTCGTTGGAAATAAAATTATAGTTAATTATAGCATTGTTAAATTTTGCCAATTTTTTTATTGTGGACAGCTTTAAGCCAAATAAATAAGCGTACCGATTTATATATTTATTATTATAGAGTTCCTGAAATAATATTTATTATTCGTACTCTTTCTCTAATGTTGTAGCAATAATTTTGACTAGCCAAAAAATTTAATAGATTACAACGGGGCGTTTGATCACGTCATCACTAAGCGTTCAAGATTTATTTCGTCGGTCACGGATGTGAATTACGCAGTTAAATATATACAAATAGTTTTCTCGTTAATGCAATGCATTATTTGATAGGGTAATTGGCTAATTTGCCGTATGACGCCGTCGATTTGCGTTTTGGCGGGAATGGATGACGTCATGTAAGATCCGTGAAGTTTGCCGCCTTTTTGTCGTGAAGGTATCAGTGACGTCAGTGGTCGATATTATTTCCATTGGCTGATATATTAGCTTTTTGTACGCAAATATATAATAACCGCCTCCGTGGCCTAGCGGTATTAGCCTTTGATTTATAAACCGTAGGTCGTGAGTTCAAATACCGCGGGGAAATATTTTTGCGTTATCGTTGTTTTCTTTTCCTGGTTGGTAAGAATAATTCGAGCTGATGATCCAATTGTCTGAAAAGTAAGTCAGATGGGCTTGTACAAAGTCGGTTTACCCACCAACCCGCATTAGACCAGCGTGGTAGATACGGTCTACAAACCCCCTAATAGAATAGGCGTGCATTAGGGGAGGCCTATGTCCAGCAGTGGACTAACACAGGCTGGATGATGATGATAATGACGCAAATATGTCTAGCTTTTCCTTAGCTAGTAAAATCAATTTTATTTTGCTTTGTGATTATTTATAATCATTAAACAATAAATCCTTCTGTAACTAAATTAAGCTATAGAATATTGTATATCAAATCAAATATTATTTCGGTGTGTCGATAAGCCATGAATAATAAAATCAGGCACCTGAACACATTCAGAGGTCAAGTTCGATTATCTGTCAGTTGTCGGTTCGGCCTTCCGTTCAAAGTCACACGAACGTGCTGGACCCGAACCTTTGGTACAAGTTCGTATCGAAATAAATGAACCTCTTACATTATTTGAGTCACTGGTGTTCAGTCTGTTGCGGCCGAGGGCTTAGTCATTCATTAACGAAATTGTAACCTTATCTTATAACAGCAGTGGTCGTTTTAGGATTCCATTTGAGAGAAGGGAAAGGGGCAATGCGGCATTGTCCCCTTTGTGGTTCTTTGATGGTATATTTTTTATTACAATAAAATAAAAACACTTATATACTTTATATCTTATAATTTTAAACTAAGTTTAAGTCCTTTAAGTTGTTAAATAATGATTTGGATCCCCTAGTCTCCTATCTCAGACTCATATTATTGAGTAAAACATAAAACGAAACAATATGCTTCAAACTCTAAAGAAAGTCTAATAATAGTCAATACATCGGTGCAGTGAAATTTGTATTCACGTTTCTGTTTTCGGGCGGCTCTTTATCGTCTCTTGACTGAGTTTTATCGTTCGACATCAAAGATAAAAACTTTTTAATACTGTAATACATATATTCTTCAACGTTCGCTTGTAAATATCTCAACTGCTGAAACAAACCTAATTAGATTACTATTCAATGTATTATTAATAGCCGATATTGTTGTTTTTAAAATGATGACAGAAAGTTAATCTCGAATTATTGTAAGTTCTTGTTCTTTAGCAGGACTTTTTACTGTGGGCTGTTTGGGGTGTTACCACACTTGTGCCTATTTCTGCCGCAAAGCGGTAGTGTGAAGACACTGCTGTGCTCCGGTTTCGGGCACCGTAGTCCGCGTATTTACTGGGTAATCGAGACATCATCTTTTGTCTCACAGTAAGCAGCGCGTAGGTGCTACCCCAGGTATTGCCGATGTCGTTCGTGATAACTTTCCATCAGGTGGCCCTAACTGCTCATCTGCCTTCGGATGCAAATAAAAAAAAGACTTATTATTCATATTAGTTGACATAAATTCAAGCAAAGTTGTCTCACACTAGACTTGCCAACTTGAGACAAAATAGCGCAGCACTTTCTATGCTTCTTGCGTGAGACATTGATTTATCTAATCTTTATTACCACCGTAAGGATTTATTTATTCATAACCCAATCGTGTTGCCCTTATTAAATTGTGTATTGCCGTTATCTGAGCCGGAGATATCTCATCAAACGATTAGTTCGAGTGGAGTGATGTTATGGCAATACCATTGCGTGACCATTTGAAAATTACTCATGTACCATATTTAGATAATAAATATTAAGAAATGCAGGATTTGATAAAACAAACAGATATTTTGCTTCGATAGTAAAACATCACCTTAACGAAACATAAACTATAGATGATCGTTGTAATATCAACTTTTCATTTGTACTTATAGTATAGATACAAACATCAAAACACGCGAAAGATACTTTTTTATAATGCAATAGTTAATAATAATAATTTTTAGACGCCTTTATATCAAAGTTTATTCAAGGTTAAATTTTAGTAGTTACATATGTCATACAAAAGATCCACATATCAGTAGGCAGACAGCGATTCAATGTTTAATATTTTTTTCATTTTAATATTCTTTTTATGTAGTTAAGACTTTAATCAATGTAATATTAATGAATAAAGACATGTTAACTGTAACCTCTCGAAAGTTGCAGTTTCGGATCGCTGTGCGCTATGCTTAAAAACGATTGCTTTACAAATATCCATTTTATGATAAAGCCATAAGACTCAAAATCCAACTCCTCAGACCGGTAAAACTGTAGCGTCATCGACTTTCGATGCTTTTTTATAAATGATCGAATCGCATGTCATCAATTTATTTAAAGAATTACTTTCACTTGTTAGCCGCGATGATTTCATTTGTTCGCTTTTTCCGTTAATCTTGTTATGCTATCATGACGTTACGACCACTCCGCACGTAGTTATCAACTGTTATACGTCACTTACTCACTCGGACCGCCTTTGACCGCCTCTGTGGTCTGGCGGTATTGGCCTGCTTTAAAAACCGGAGATTGTAGGTTCGAATCCTGCGGGGAACACAACTTTGCGTAATCGTTGCTTTCTGATTGGTTAGGACAATGTCTGAAAAGTAAAATGATCCATGCGTTGGATGGACATGCGAAAAGACGGTTCACCCGCCAACCCGAATTGGATCAGCGTCGTGGGATACGGCTCAAAAACCCCCTAAAGGAGGAGGTGTGCATTAGAGGAGGCCTATGTCCAGCAGTGGACAAACACAAGCTGCTGGTGATGGTTATATTCACTAATAATACTATTAAATAATCATGTCAACATATTTTATGGCATTTAATACATGTAAATAAGATTAAAGCATTACTGCATATTGTATTTCGCCAGCGTCGTAAATAACTTGGATCGTGTCAGTAAATCAAAATGGTTTCCGTGTGTGAGTGGCGCGCGTGCGCCGCGGGCCCGCTAAAAGTGAAAGCACGCCGTCACCGCTGTTACGTTGCGTAGTCTAGTTGTGTTTATGTTTTTGCCTTCTCTCCACTCGTTATAAATCTTGTTGCATCTTCGTTTGATGCGCGCAGAAAGTTGTTCTATTGTATTTAACAGGCGACGACGGCGGGAACCATTTAACGTTTGACAGCGGACTCGGGAGGCAAAAGAAATGCGCTCTTTCGGCCAACTATAACAGATTAAATTTTTTTTGCATAATATTTTTTTTTGTTATACTGATATGAATTTATGGTTAAAAGTATAAATTTATTGTTATAAGTTGATAATTGTCTCGTATCAAATTTCCTTTCGATGTTTACAAATACGCTAGGCCGATTAAAGCTGTTGCTGGAAAGTTTTTTCTTTACGTAAAAGCCGCCGGCGCAGTTCATTGCACTATGGTATAAAAATTTTCGTGGCGAATACTATGGATTAAAAATAGACGTGTGATGCCACAACAGCTTCGCATGGCAACATTAATGATCGCATAAACAAAATTTTAAATTGTTTACGCTTTTATTACTCGCCTGTACCAAAGGTTATCTGAAAAAGTTGATTGTAAAAATTTCACAAATACTAATAGTTGCTAGTTATTAACGGTTACAGCGCAACTAATTTGAATGATAAGTAATATTATTTTCTGACGCCGAAAAGAAATATTTTGTATGTACTTAATATAAATCATGTATTTACAGTAGCCACGTTATTACAACAGCAGTATTAGAAAAATAATGTTAAATCTTACGATTTTTTTGCTTTCAGCCTTCTATTTTATTTTTAAGATTATTTCTGTAGTGAAAAATATTTTTGCATCGTACGCAGCGCGTTTATAAATGCCACAACTGCTTTAAATATCATCTGCCACCGGAACAAGTCATACTAGAAATCAATCAAGTGAACATAATCTATATCATGCCAACTAATGAAGGTCACAGACATGTCGTCTTCTAAGGTCAGCAACAATATTGTAGCTATAAGAGAATTTTGTTTATTTGCATACGTGGCAAACGAGCAGTCGGGCCACCAATGCCAATTAACATGGGCAATACTAGGGATATCACTTACGTGAGACATAGGATGTTACGTCTCGTTTACCCTGAAAATACGGTGACTACGGTGCCCTTCAAATAAGAACACAATAGTGTTTTCAAGAAAAAGGAAAATATAGGCACCGCGGTGGTATTACCCCAGACAGTCCCCCATAAGAAGGGACATACCACCTGTATTTATATTTTACTATCATAAATAATGAGTAGTTGTGATCATAATAAAATTAAAAAAGTAAATGAGACAAAACGACCAACTATGCCAAATATCGCGAACTTAAACATAAACTTTTAATCTTTTTATATATATATACGTATATATAAGTATTACTAATGTGCTATAAACATTTGAAAGCGAAATATTGATCGCTTAGCCGATTAATGATTCGCAAATACACATTGGTTGAGTATTTATTTAGCTGTTACGAAAATAAACTTCTCTAACCGGGGCAATCACCTCCGACAATGGATCAGCCCGCCTGTTGGTACGTTAAAATGTTTGGATAGACGCTTGTCAAAAGTTCAATACAGATTTTTGTCAACTAAAGAACCATAAGCGTTTAAACCATTTGGTGGCGTGCTATTTCGGTTTTGTCATCATCACAAACAGGCGCAGGCACTCCTACCTTCTAACGTACTACGATTACGCTATGTTTACCCTAAGTCGTAGAAGAAAAGCTTAAAGAAGTTGAGCCTCTTTTGGGTAATATATTTTTTTTACAATTGACCTTTTTTCGATATACGATTAGATCAAAGGTAAACGATTATTATTATTATTTAAAACTCTATCAACAGGTTGGCAGTGGCTTCATGTTTTATTTGTATTCAAGAAAAAAATACCAAATTTTATCGCAAATTGAAGGAACACGGTGCTGGCAGATAAAGATACATGTTAACCTTTGTCATAAAAACATACAAGTCGACAGCGGCTGTATAAAATTTTACTTAATAATCGTTACTTTTATACTAAAGCTCCATCAAGTGCACACACTTTTATTTATATTATCCCATTAAAAAAAGTAAAAACTCGACCGAGGTCGCGCGCAGTCTGCCAATGGATCGGCTCTTTTTATAACCGCCCCCCACATAAACAAAGCCCACGTAATAAAATAAATAACTCGGACAGGCCTAATTCTAATCTAACGGCGCCAAGGTTCGCGAATTTTTCTCCAATACGCGCCTCCTTGACACACATTGCGGGCCGTGATGCGCTCACGCGAATACACCCGCCGACAGATAGCGACGCGCCGAAGTGAATCATGGGCGAGCGCGCGCTTTTTGTTCTTTTTCTTTCCTTTTTTTTACAAATGGCCAGCAATGCTTACGGCCTAGGAATATTGTAGATTATTAATTTATTTATTACCTAATTATTTTTACTACTAGATTCGATTTTGAGTGTTATTTTCCGTTAAAGCTAAATTAAAAAGTGTATTAATATAAGTATCAATCAAAATTAAATATATATGTAGTATAGAACTTCTATTTTATGATATCGTTCTAAATTAAGTAGCCCATAGCAATTTGTCTGTGGTAATTCATAAACGTTGAAACGGCAATTAATTGTAAACTGAGTCGCATTGTATGTTGTTTTGCATTTGCATGTCTCGGCAATACATAATTTTATGCTAATTGAATTCAAAAGTTATATAATAAGTCATGAAAATAATGACAAGGTATTACCACTAACGATTAGAATTGACGTGGAACTTCGATAACAGTCAGCAGTAGAAATGTCTAGTTTTTTGTCTAACGCGCATATAAGATTTTGATTATTGCTTCGAGATAATAAATATTATAACTTCTTATTAAGATTTTTTAGCTGAACCATAATCTAAAATAAAATACTTTAGCATCTGTTTCATTAAAAAAGGTAAAAAGTATACATGAAAAAGTAGAAGCCTGTTTTATTTACCCTTCAAAAAGTGTCTCGATCAATAAAAATAAATGCAGGATTGAAATATAAAATAGGTAGGTTGTGTCTTTGATGTTTTCACGTAAAAATAAAAAAAATGTAGGATAATAGTAATTTTGGCGCAATGTTATAATTCAAAACTTTTTGACAACGAAAGTGTTTCAGTTATACATCCGCAACAAAGACTTTGGATTTGTTTAAAAATCTTGCGGTGATATCCAAAAATACGAGACCATTAAATATTGAAATAATACCGGCAGGTGATAAAACAAAACATTCATGTATTTTACATGTTCGCAGCCTCGATGACTTTGGCACAATTGAGCTTATGCTGTCAGCGGGATTTTGTGGAGTCTTATGATTGGTTTTTAAAATAGTGGCTAACGTAAACTATATTTAGGATGATTGTTAGGCTTCTAAAAATCTTTATGTAACTAGAATTTGCAAATAAGATGACGTGGGTTTCTTTTTTCCTATTTTCAACTTGTTAATGCATCATCCCACTTTCACATCATCAGTCTGTGTTAGTCCACTGCTGCACAAAGGCAATACGCTCCTATCCATTAGGGGGTGTCCATTACCGTATCCCACCACGCTGGTCCAAAGCGCGTTGGTGGGTGGACCGACTTTTTTACATGCCCATCCGACGCATGGATCATCTTACTTTTCAGACAATTGGGTGATCGGCCTAAATTGTCCTAACCAACTAGGAAACAACAATGAAATTTGTTGCGTCCCCGCAGGATTTGTACCCACGACCTCCAGTTTCTAAATCTCACGCCCATACCACTAGGCTACGGCGGTAGTTTCACCTTCCCACTTTATCTCTGTATAACCTAATGGTTGACAGAAAATGCAATTGGTATTAAGCTAATTCTAATTCTGTACTAGATAAATATATATTTTCTGAAAAAATAAATAAAAATATTTACTATCTAGGAAAATAAAAATTACTTCCGCATATTTCCTTCTCGTGCAAATAATAAAATAGAAAATAAATAAACAAAAATTAACAATAACCTTTGTATATGCCGTTACGCCATTGTATACCATTTCATGTTTTAAATATATATTCGCCTCAATAATATAGATGTATAAATATTTTGTTGCAAAACAGATCTAAAATTGGCAAATTTCCATTTTCCTCATGGACCAAGGGTAAATAAAATACTTTTTAGGTACATTTATTTATTGCACGGCTTTTCTTCAAGATATATTCTATATAATAAAATATATACACAGTAAGATCATTAACAATAACCGTTTAGTTCGGATCATTTGCTTCAGCAATCACCTATGCGCGTGCCCGTAGCATGTCGTGCGGTGCACCGGTTAGTATCGGATGAAGCTCGATCTTTGTTTTGTTATTTTATCAATATCTCCCCAGTCTTGTAACTCCGCACTAAAGGAGCATTTATGCCTTTCTTGCCAAACTGAGATTGTGAAAAAACTGTATGAAATAAGCACTAGAGTGTGGTTTCTTAAATGATTCCGGGCGTCATCATCATCAGCAGCCTTTATACGTCCACTGCTGGACGTAAGCCTCTACCAATGAACGCCAATACGGCTGATGCCATGCTACTTGCTGCCAACTTGAACCGGCTACTGCTCGGCATCCCACCTGGTCGGGGGTCGACCAACGCTCCGTCTTCCACAACGCTGGACTTACATCGACCGTTATGGTTACCAACTACACAGCCTTCACAAGATGACGAGCCCTTCTTGTAAGGCTATCAGTTGCTTTGCACTTTTAAACTTGGAAACAGTAACATAAAAATTATTTATATTTCTTTTTTCCAATTTATTTGTTTACTAAGGTCTGTCGTACATAACAAAGATGAAAGGTGAATTAAGGATGATATTCAAAGCCCAAAAAGATTCCGGGCCTGTCTATGGTAACTGGTATGGTAACTGCCTCCGTAGCCTAGTGGTATAGGCGTGTGGCTTAGAAACCGGAGGTCGTGGGTTCGAATCCTGCGGGGACTCAACAAATTTTCATTGTTGTTTCCTAGTTGGTTAGGGCAATTTGGGCCGATCACCCAATTGTCTGAAAAGTAAGATGATCCATGCGTCGGATGGGCATGTAAAAAGTCGGTCCACCTACCAACCCGCATTGGACCAGCGTGGTGGGATACGGTCCATAAACCCTCTAATAAATAGGGGTGTATTAGGGGAGGCCTATGTCCAGCAGTAGACTGTCACAGGCTGATGATGATGATGATGATGATGCTGTCTATGGTACGGTTAGTTCTAGGGCACATAACAAGATTAAAAAGTTAGGTTATTTCGTTCTTAACATATATTTTAATAATTACTGAAATATGTTTTTTTAATATTGTACTTTTATTTGAACTAGAACTTTAGGACTTCTTTTTTGATCTCGAGGGGCAATGTTATTTCTATGTTAGTTTTATAAAACGCCTAAGTTATGAGATTAGACTAAAAACTATAGCTTCAATACGGTTTGTAGTCAAAAAGTAAAAAATCTTTGTTCGGAATCATACAGAGGAAAAATATAAAAATGAAGATGCCTGACAAAATTTTCAATGTTATATTTGTTACATAATAAAAGTCCATCAAGTGTTTCCAACCATATAGATAATAAAAGTTTTAAGTCGGGGGGTGTTGTCCGTTGACAATATCGTAATAAACAATCGCCCCATAGTAAAGGGTTACCCGTTAAAAAAACCTGCGTGTTTTAAACGCGCCATTACCGTTTTAACGGGGCGTCATAAAATTGGCTGCAATAAATATTCCATTGTTACAAGAACTGAATTCTCTAGCTTTCTTTTTAACGGCTCTCGTTTTATTGTATTGTTAAGATATTCGGAAAGTACTGGTTGATACCGTTCTCTATGCTTTTACCCTTTCCTTTCTTGTTTTTTACATCACTGCAAGGATAGTTTTGTCTTTTAGTAGTTAGCTAAACACATTTTCTGTCCATTTGTGGTTAAACATTTTGTATATAATGGGTTTATAGCAACATGTATACTGCTTACATTCTTGTTACTTCCTAATACTGGTTTGTAGTTAATGCTTTATATCGTTATACTCACTCATTCATACGGATACTATTTTTAAACCGAAGGGCATTCTATTCTTAGCAATCATTACTTAGTGGCTTAATAAAAACTGAAAGTAAAAATGACAATACAAAACGCAACTCAATGTTTCATAGCCAGTATCGATGAAAAAGTTCGCGTTAGTAGATTATTATAAATATTTTGATTTACTTATGACGTGGTAGAGAAATTAAATTAGACAAAATATATATATTGTGTAGTACGTGCCATATCGTAAATAAATAACTGACTAAGAAATAAATCATTGTGAGACAAATATTGTTGAAGTTAGAAACGAGTGATAGCGATAGCGATGAAATAATACTGCTTAAACAGTTTTAGTAAATTTTCATGATTTTTATACAGAATTTACAATAAATATTTTGAATGTAGCTACATCGGATTTAAAAAAGGATAAGAACTGATACTGATACCAAGAAACGTCAATTGCCATCTACTATGCGAGATTCTACCTAGGTTATAAACTACAAAACTGTTAGATTACCTTCCTAGAGGCGATTCTTATTTATAAAAATAAAAATAGTTTAAAAATTTGAATATAATAATCCATAATACCATTATTTCGCAACACAAAGAATCGAATTATACATTCCCGCAATGCGTCCCCATAAACTGTCCCTCCGCGAGCATTTACGCGCCAAATCGCATTCGGGCACATTCGGCAACGATCGGTTTTCGGCGAGGTGGGCCTGGGTATCGCGGGTCACGAGTCGCTGGCCCGGCTAACCTTGGCCCACTTCGATACAGCCCCCCGCCGCCACAGATAGTCACTTCCTCGGTGACGAGTGGCCCGTTTTTTTTTAAACCTGCCAGCGTCCCCTCCAATGTTAGTAAACATCGACAAATAGCGCTTGGTATTTATAATTAAACGTAGAAAATTACCTAAAATAGTGAGTAATTTTGTTAACTTCTCGAGTGAACAAAAACAGCGTGCTAAGAATTTTTTGAATTTTTCTATTTTATACATTACTCATGCTTAGTTTAGTCGGACAGTTAAAAAATAGAAGCTTTACTAATATTATTTCAAACATTCTGTTACGCAGTTGTTAAATACAAAAAGGGGAAAGTGATCGTAATAAATTTAATATTCTAAGGTTTTCTACTTCCTAAAATTAACTGTTTAATATTGCAATGAAAATTATCAAATCTAGCCTCTACGAGTTACGAGGTTAAGAATTTAATTTAAGAACTATATTTACCTTAGAACAGGAATACTAGATCGCTGATAAATAAAACAAAAAAAATCATTGGAAGCGGCCAATTCAAAGATTCACCGCAATCCATGACCCACTTCTCTGTACTATTTTTTTGAACCAATTACACGAACGCTACAATTAAATCTTAATTCGGTAATGTGTATAATTGCGTAGCTAAAATCCGTATTACTAAGTACTGAGTCAAATTATTAGTCTGCATTTTGTTTACCATTGCTATGTCGGCAAGTTTGGTACGATTTGCGCGGGAAACAGTCGTAAAATATATTGGGCTTGGTTGTCTTTATTATCTATGCTAACATAAGAAAAAGTTGCTATTTGTATGGCCGATTTCCATTATTTTAGTGCTATGTTAATGTTATATGTTGTTGTATATATTAAGCAGAAACTTTTGAAGGTTTTAATAGAAATTTACTAAAAATATAAGACATGAAATCTGCCTCGGGTGGTGTATATAATTTTTTATCATTTTAGTTGAATATGTCGCGTTAAATTTTTTTGTAGTAGAGTAGTATTAGTAGTAGTACCCTCCTTTTTTGTATCTGGGTATGTATTTATTCATAGTATATTATGTATTAATAGAAATCATCTTCTACTAATATATATAAAGTAATATACAATTATTTTGTCATTAATGGCAGTGTATCAAGTGCAGTTATTATGTATTTGTCTGCTGATATTAAATCGGATATATATGAAAAAACTAACCACTGGCTAAACTGAACAATTCGCGACAGTATTGTACTATGTTACTCTATAAATAGGTACATCTGCGCTCGTTACAAATCGACTCAATGTTCCACAGCCTTGATCTCTACCCATTACTGAAAAATGTTGCATTTAAAGCAGCCGACTTATTGTCTTGCACTGCCCGTCGACGTAACCAATTAACGCCTTTAAACCGAAAGTGATAAAGTTTATATCTGCTTAATGACGTTTTCGTGGACCTTGACGGCTGGCCTTGCTTCTATCTGGCGTCCGCTCTTTCCGCCTTTGCCGAATCAATTTCAACGTTATTATTTTTATTGAGCTTGCGTTAAGAAAAACCCGCCGCAACGTTCCGATCACGGGTTCCATTACGGTCTGCATTGTTCGCGTGCCGACCTGCGGGAAGCGGAAAGCGATTAAAAACGGATCGTTTTAGGCAAAGGGCGTTTGACAGCTACGAGATTCGCGCCAATTTAGCACAGATTATAAATCTTACTTACACGTATTTTTTTAAATGTGGGGCCAGCCAGTGAGTGACTATGACCCATATCCGAAAACGCACTGGAATTACACCGTCTGCGGCGTGGGGGGGAGGGGCGTCGAAAATTCGTACAGCAGCGCGCACACACGCGCGCCGTAATCGCCGAATGTGTGTCATGATCAGTGGGTTAAGTTTAAATAAATTGATTCGAGGGCCGGCGCGCAGGTAGCGCCAAGGTCTTGACGGATAGGCTGGCTCTTGGATCTTTTGAGACTTTACATTATGTACAATTGTCTCGGAAACGATTCGACTTTTATTATGCTTCTACTAATTCGCTATTCTAAAATTATTGACATCATAAACATTTGCTGCGTATTATTTCTTGCACATTCATAGATAATAACGTACCTAAACGTTATCTTAAAGTTGTGAAAAGACATTGAGCGTATGGAGGTACGTTATTTGTAGTTTGAAACTCTGCTATTTGTATTACTACCGCAAAAGTGAAACGAACAAACTTGTAGGAGCCAAATTCTTCGCGCGTAAAGTTTTATTGATCGTTAAAATCGATTTCGGCTCACGTCATCGTATCTAGTAACTTTCACGGTTGTGTAAAGAAGTTTTGTCTTTACGTTAAGGTTTTTCTTAGGAATTTATTGCATCCAAAATTAGCTAAACGGTTGGTTAGCGAAATATAGGTTATTCAATACGACCTTGATGTACAGCAATTACCGTGCACTAAATAGGGTACATAAATACTTATTTATTATCTATATTCAACTATGCATTATTTATCTTGAAATGGCGCGAACCGCGAATTGACGTTTAAAGCCTAGCTGACAAAAGAGTAGGGGTAAACAATATTCCAATAGCATAGACACGAGTTGACCATCGATCGTGCAATTTGAATTTCGAATCGATGCTTCGTAATGTTACCATGCCGTTAATGTTTTTTTTCAAACAAAGCACTCGCTGCAAACGTTAGGTAAGTGCGTCCATAAATTAAATGGAAAATTACTTTGCATTCATTGCTAATACAATTGTACATTAGTTTACTTACTTTCAAAATGTTGTATTTTTATACATCCTTTTATATCTGTCTATGACAAATAATAGATTATTTCGTTGCACAAAAATAATTTTTATCATCTATACTAACTCGGTATTTGAAGAAAAGGAAAAATAAAACGGGTACAAGTACAGTAAAACGTATTTCTACTCTTTGGTTACCTTTTACTATTATCTATAACATAAATTCTGTACACACATTGTACAAAAATGTTGATGTACAAACATTCAGTATATTAAAACGTTTGTACACCAACATTTATCGGATGGTCTCTTCAGAAGCCTTATTGTTTATACCGTGCTGAATTGCATGCGCTTAATGAAATTTAGGGCATCGCTTCAGTTGCGAAATGCGCCATTGGCGATTGTGCATTTGTGCAGTTTTGGTGTTTGAACAATCGAAGGTGGGACGCTTACGTTGCCGTTTCACAATCTGTTCCACATTCGGGGCAATAAGTGTTGCCGTGTTATAATTTAAACTCGTTAGGTTATTCGAAAATGTGTCATATGTCTTTAGAAATAAATAAATTAAGTCAATAGGCAATTTATTACATTTTTGACCGGTAATATCTCGCCAGATAGAATCTATATAATATCATCTGGACGTATAACACAACATCATTTAGTCCCAAACTAAGCAAAGCTTGTACTATAGAAGCTAGATGGTTGATACATACTGCATAGGTCCTTTTCTTTTGCAAATAAATACATATTACATAGATAAAACACTCAGACACTAGAAAAACACTATGTTCATCACACAACATTTTTTCCGTGGTAGGAATCGAACCCACACCAGTTGGCGCACCAGCCAAGGTCACTAATCACTGCGCCAATTGGGTCGTCCATATCTTTGTTCTATATCCCTTGTATGACAAAATACTATTTTGTAATCTTTACTAGTTTATAGTGACTCAACAAAATATAAACCAACGGCAGATACCTAATGATATATAAAATCGCATTGACAAGGCAATAGCCTCAACATCAAATACTCGGTCGCGTAGCCGTGGGTTGGAGCAATTTCTATAACAACACAGCATTGAGCAATAGTTTTAATTTCTTTAGTCATCTGTTGTTCAAATCGGAATCCGGTAGTAACACCGGCCATTCGATCAGAGCGGGACGGGGATTGAGCGTCGCGTGTGCGTGAGCGAGACGGCGCTAGCAAGGTTACACTCATGGCCGACTATAAGACTAGTGCTGGGCGCCTCGGAGTTGTAGTAATTTTTATCGAATATTTTCAATATGAATCGCTGATAAATATATGAGTTATTAGCATTATTAATATATAATGTCCTCTAAATTAGAATTTGTCATTAATATTTTCGGTTATGAATAGCGTTAATTATAGAATAGTGATCTCACAATATTTAGCTCCTCATTGTACTTGCTTTACACAATATCTATACTGAGCATGTTTACGATGTTCTTGTCGATATATGCCTAAATATACAAGCAGTACTGTTAAAAAGAGATCTTTTTACGTATAGATTTAATCACCTTTTATTCGACTCGACGCAACAGCCTTGATGGTTGACTTTGGAATTAATTGAATGAAACAATGAGTCGAGTGTTGTTTTTTTTTTCAAATTTTATTATAAATCACGCCTCGTGAACACATTAAAGAGAATTACGCATTATGAAACGGCACAAGCAAGCGCGATAGACATTCGGCGTAGATTACATCAGAGCGTTTGCATGGCTCGCGTATTTAGCCTTTTTCGTTAGCAATTATCTAACGGCACTGACCCAAAACTGCGTGTGCGTCGAAAAAAAAATGAATTGAACAGTAATGACTTTTCGGCATAGAGCCCCAGCGCTCCATTGTCATCGTTATCTGTCACGTATTCGTCGAATATTCGGCATTGCGTCGCGTAATTGCCCGATGGAAATTAAAAGGCGCGCGCGATATTCGCCGAAACGGCCATATAAGGCCGCGGAGTGCTCCCGGGGCAGCGCTAGCACTGAGGCCACCTCGGCCGCCTGACATAGACCCAGATACGGTGACATTGGCACTACATTCATGAACTGAGGTCACTCCGGTATAAAAATAAGCGCGCCAGTGTAACCACGCCGACGCTATTTCTGCCATTTTGCTGAATTCGAATGCACACCGACGCGGTTTTGCCGCCACTTTTTAGCTGTCACAATTTGAAAAAAGCGTCGTTTGTTTAAAAGTTACGTTTATGATTAATATATTTTTACGTTTATATACGGCGTCAATGATTTACTAAAACTGTATTTTATTACTTTAATTCATAATATTACGCACTTACGTGATATTTATCCGCAATATTGGAATTCCAAAAAAATCTTAACAATGCACGTTCGTATGGCCACAATATTCGTTTATAATGTTTATCAATGAATTTCGTATCCACAAAAGTGGGTCAGTAGGCCATATCTCGCAGCGTCACAATTTAATGTCCGCCGCTGATATTTATTTAACTCGTTAATTGCATTATAAAAGATACAGTTCGCGTTTTGGTACTTTGTGTGTGTTATTATGAGACATTAAATCATTCGCAGTCAATGTGTCAATGGAAAAAGTTTGCAGTAAATAACTTGCGCGAGCACCGTTCCAAGGTGGCTTGCGGAAAGGTCTCAGATAAGGATATCGTAACAGGCGGGATACACGAGGCGCGTAACGTGCGCTTGACACGGGCGATCTCAAGAATAAAATATATTTGAATATATATTAGTAATTATAACGATATATTGTAATTTAGAAAAAAAATTAAAATATATTTTTTTTTATTTTATACAAATAGTAGATATAAAAATACAAGGCTGTATGTCTCGGATTCCCTTATCCCAGCCGCCATGTTTAGATGACACAATGTTGATAATGGGCCAAACGGTGTCAGCGTTATTTACGCGCGGAAAACCACCCGTTCGACAACCAATCAATACGGTTGTATTTACTTATTTTTCATAACGAAACACATTAAATAACGATAAATTATCATATAATTTAAAACAACAAACGTAAACAGTGTTTTATGTTCAATGTTGTGTCTTAAAATTACGTAATTTCACTATAATATTAGATGAAAATATTACTCATTGTTTATTTATATAAAGAACAGATTCCATTTTATTCACATTATACATTAGATGTATGAAGGAAAATAAAGTATATTCCTTGAACCAGTGATAGCTGTTTAAGAATTCTTTTCAGGTCCCGCGCATACTTATGAGGACAGTATCGTTACTGTGTCTATGGTAATCTACACGGAATGACAGCACAATACAACTACAACAAATGTTTTCTTTTTAATTTTTTATTGTAAAAAGTAACAAATCATAGATAACTAGCGACCCGCCCCGACTCCGCACGGGTGCAATACTGATATCTGTAAAATATATGGTAAATTATCTAAATTTATCAAAGTTTCTCGAAGATATTGTAGATGAATTATATATATATATATAAACACTCTTCTTCAATCACTCTATCTACCTCATCGAAATCCGTAGGGATATAGGGACAGAGAATGCGACTTTGTTTTATACTATGTAGCGATAATACTTTACTAAGGCCAAATAAGAGATAGACTTTGAGAAAACATGTAAAACTGCCTCCGTAGCCGAGTGGTAAGAGCGTGTGCTTTAGAAACCGGACGTCGTGGGTTCCAATCCTGCGGGGACTCAACAAATTTTCATTGTTGTTACTAAGTTGGTTAGGACAATTCGGACCAATCACCCAATTGATAAATGACAAACAAACCTAACCTAGAAGCAAACGATTTCTTATTGGTGGACCGCGGCCATGTTAGATTGTCACGTGATGTTTAACTAATTAGAAGGGCCGACGTTTTGGCGCCAATTGGATTTTACGTTAGGCTTTATTTATGTGCTTGTCTCGAGATTAAAAAAAAAGGTGCTATATAAGTATTGTGAAAATTATTAATGCACCTGGACAACATTATTATGGTTTTAATTAACTATTTTACATTAGGCATTATTATTGCTTTACTCATAAGTGTTTACATAGATAAATCGTTATAATTTTTGTAACTGTGTTCGTTAAATGTTTCCTATTGATTGATAATTACGTATGCGGATAACAATTTGGAATTACGTGATGGGAAATTTCTAATTACTACATAACGAATATGTGAGTTTAGCATTTAAATGTATTCGACGTTCTCAACTTTCCAACGGTTTATGTCGGGTCAGAGAAATGCATAATGAATCCAACGTAGTTTTCATAATATTTAAATTGCTTACGTAACAAATGTGTTAGAATCGAAGTTGTTGTCAAGGCTTCACGTTTGAATTGTTTTTTCTGCTACTAAATATTGCAAAAGTCTACAATTTTGCTAACAAGTTTAAACGGTATGAAATATTAGGACACCAGAGTGCACTAGTAGCTTATATCGCTAACTTGATTATGTGTGGATCTCGTTATAGATATTCTCTTTCTTGTGGATCTGAAATGTATAGTTATTAATATCTGATATAATATCTAGTTAGCTACCTGCGATGTTTTTTATGTGTAAATATATTAACGGAAGAAAATAAAAGGTCGTTAAGAAAAACAAAATTAAGTTGTTCATCAAAATCATCAAAAACATTTGTAAAAGTTAATATTTTGATCATAGCTTTAATTACATTTAATTTAATTTTGAAATAAATTGTTATAGCGAAGAAAATAAATTTTATCGTACAAATGAATGATGATCAAAAGTTCATTTCTCAATTTAATTTTTCGGATTTGTTTAATTTAATAATTAATTTTAATAATTTCAACAAAATAATATACAATCTAATAACATACTGCATTAAAAAAAACTTGTTTTATGTGATTCCTTAATTTATGCATTAAATCAGAATAAATATTCATGAGATCGACTTGTGCGCTTTTTTACTGTATCACTCTTTGTTTGTGATAATTTTTCCAAGCTTGCATAATTAATTATATGGTTGGCCTTTTTTAACCGTCAGGAATAAAAATATTAAATTATATTGTTTTTTGAATGTTTATAACAATACTTGTAAAATTCGTTTTAATAAATATTTAAATTACAATGAAAACAATCTTACTGCATTGTTTATAGGATATCATAGAGCCCCGTCACAGATCTTATTTTAATCAACCTTTATAATTATTTGACCGGCTATAAGAGTTTTCGACTTCAAGAATTCCGTCATCAAACAAGGTTTTTTTTAATTAATACCTCATGTATAAGCGCTACATAATGTTCATATTCAACATTTGAATTACTTTTACATTAAAATTTAAAGTTTGAATGTAGCTATCAAACAAATGTATGTCCGGCTACGGCGTAGCGGCTGCCCAAAAATTTCCCTAGATCTTTACGCGCCCTTATTCGGTAAAAAAAAATACAATCTTGTATTAATAATTATAAACAAAACAAATAAATGGCAATACTTTTATGCAAATTATATTGTACTTTTCTCGTTAGGAAATTTCTGTTATATTTTTATTGTATGCTTCTTCAGAGATGACATTGGGTAATCGCCTATCTCTATGAATAAATAAGTATGAAGTTGTTACTAAAAATAGAACTTATTTTAGTTTCCTTTATAGTCTTAAAGTAGTCTAACTTTCTATAACGCACCGTAGATAAAATTATTAATCAATGTGTGACAGAAATATTCAGTAAACAAGGCAAGTTCTCAACTATCTTCTTTATGGTATACACTAAACAGTTTTGTAAGAAACGTAAGAAAAATTTAGGTTTTAATCGCGAGTTTTTGTTAACTTCAAGTTTTCTTTGCAAACAGGAATTTCTATAATCTAAATAAGAAGAATTCCTTTCGGCAAACTTCGTTTCATCAAGACACGATGGGCGACGACGGGCGGTTGCTACGCAAAGCTACACGTGCCAAACCACCCCCCTCCCGCCCTTACCTCTTTCCGATACTTCTAATCCTCTTGGAGAAATAGTTCGATACGCATTGATCCTTGATGCTTTAATGACCTAGGAGAGGAAATAAGTGCTTTAGTTTAGAAACAATTAAAATTAAAATTAGTAACTTTGCAGTATTTATTAACGCGTTAGCTTTGTTAGTTAGTAAACAAGCTACGGAGCTGATAATACTGTCGTAATATAGAATTAAATTATGCGAGGCTTTTATTATTTTTATTAGAATTTCAAAAAAAATCTTACCTTTGAATATATTATTTTCTCTTTGTTTTAAACTTCGACATAAACTCAAAATATTGGTATAATAGGCTAAATAGTAATCGAGGAAAAAGAAAACAACAATATTGTAATAGCGCTAAGGCTTTAGTAACCGGAGGTCAAGGGTTCCAATCCTGCGGGGACAAATTTTTATTGTTTTTTCCTAGTTGGTTAGGGCCGTTTGGGCCAATCACCCAATTGTTTAAAAAATAAGATTATCCATGTCAAGATGGGCATGTAAAAAGTTGGTCCACTCTCCAATCCGCATTGGACCAGCGTGGTGGGATACGGTCTAAAAATCCCCTAACAAAGAAAGCGTGCAATAGGGGAGGCCTATGTCCAGCAGTGGACTGAAACAGACTTATAATGATATACAGCACTAATACAGCTTTCACAATTAGAGCCTATCTATTAAAAAATGGTTTACTTCAACAAGTAATAGGTACAATACAGATTTATTCTCTATCTATTCTTCTATCTTACTATCCTATCCATTTTCTGTTGTGTTATAGCATACACGAATACTATACATGTACAAATATTTTTGCTTTTAATTACTTTACAATATTTTTACAATTAATCCGATGTCTCTGAGGCTATAGTAATGTAATTCACACGAATTTACAGTACCTACAGTAGCCTCGTAGCCGTAGATTGCGTACACGTGTAAGCGTACACCCGGGGGTGGTTTTGGGTGGTCGGGTGGTTTTGGGTGGTTGGGTGGATGGGTGGTTTCGGGGGGTTGCGCCATTCATGCTCGCTCGATACGCCGCAATGGGGCGCGGGGGTGGCGGCACGTGTATCAATGGGCGAAACGCGCAATTTTCAAATACTCCGCATAGATTAGCCGGTTATAATGTTTTGTATGGTAGAGTTTAATTTGTATTAAATATTATTGAGCTCATTTGGTCGGTAGGATTGTTTTATTGTTTAAAAATTGCATAGGACTTGTGAAAGGATTCAATAAATGTTTTATTCGTTATCATTTGAGATTAAAATTTTTGTAGAGTTCGAAGAGTTAGAGAATTAGAGGTAAAAAAAAATTTTAAAAGTGTACTCAAAAAGTACGTTATATACGGTAGTACAGTGCTTATTAGTCCAAGTAAGGTAAATAGTTACTATCATCTATTTAAATACCATCATCATCATCATCAGCCTGTGATAGTCCACTGCTGGACATAGGCCTCCCCTAATACACCTCTATCCATTAGAGGGTTTTTGGACCGTATCCCACCACGCTGGTCCAATGCGGGGGTGGACCGACTTTTGACATGCCCATCCGACGCATGGATCATCTTACTTTTCAGACAATTGGGTGATCGGCCTAAATTGCCCTAATCAACTAGGAAACAACAATGAAAATTTGTTGAGTCCCCGCATGATTCGAACCCACGACCTCCGGTTTCTAAGCTACACGCCTATACCACTAGGCTACGGAGGCAGTCCAATATATATAAAAAATATTTCTAAAATTAAATATACATAAAAAAATTATAAATAAACAAATTGTTTAGCGTAAAACTAAAAATACTCGTTTCGAAATAACATTGCAACACAAACGTATTACGCGGGAGTCCCTGCCTACGGTGCTACGACGTAGCAACGCGGTGTCGTAGCGCCCCTCGTAGTAACGGCGATCGATATAGGGCGGGAGTTCCGTGCCGCCTCGTGGCAGGCTCCGAGATAGGGTCTGTTCACACTGAGTACAAAGGCAGAGGTTTTTTTGTTTATTAATGTTTTGCTTTCTACGTATAATGTGTTAAACCGTTGATTAACAGATATTCTTTGTCAATTTTAAAGATGTTTTCATATACTAACTGTTTATAACGTTTTTTTTGTATTATCTACGAGAAAGAAGGTTAAATCAGGCTGTTAATTGGTGGGACGAATTAAAACATTGTGGCATAAAACGTGTCAAGAATATTGACATCTACTAACTGTAGTAAGTACGTACTGAAAACCTATAAAAAGTATACTTTCTACTATACCCTATTTCCGTCACTTCCGAGCATTGTTGCAGTGTGGTATACCAAGATGTAATATACAATTTATGAAAAACACAGAAAAATCCGCCCCCGGTGTGCCCACAGCAAATCTACGTTTATTTACCCCGGTCGCGTATTCGGAGCCATGTGCCCGCGCGTTGCGTAACACGCTGCGACTCAGTGACCCGGGGCAACGGGGATTAATCGAACGGGCATGTTTTGATGAAAAAGTGTCTAAATATTTATATAAAATGGCTGCATACTCGTTATTAATAAAAAATATGTTTTCTTTTTAGTGGTAAAACAAAGCAATGACTGCTAAATGTTATAATAAACTAAACAGCTAACCTCAAGAGAAAAGTAAAAATTATTTGAATTCCACCAATATATCATAAAAGGTTTAGTTTTTTTATAAATATTAACATTTATTAAATTATTTAGTTTTTTCCACTAAAAAGGATACGTAAGTTAAATATTCAATACAAAGGGAGCAGTATTAACTGATAATTATATACTGACTTATAATTAATTGTATTAAAAATCATAACGTTTTACTTTCACTTTATAATACTAACTTTTATAAATTTACTTTAACAGAGTTGGACCCTTATTATACTAACAATGTTACGAATAAAAACATCGTTTTCCTGGATGTTAAATATACAGTAGAAAAATTCTGGTCATTATAAGAATTTCATTATTTAAATAATATCACTTCGGTTTGAATTTGGTCAAGCGTAAGCTATTACGAATACATCGTTAGGTTCCGTAGAAGTATATTAACAAGATAAAATGTTATTAGAATGATACTTAGATAATTTTGTAGAAAAGTCGCTTCTATTAAAATTATCTTCAAAGCAACTGTCAAACTCTGAACGATGAAATCATAAATGCATTTACGACATTACATCCCTATTGGTTATATTTACCAGGATTCTATATTTATTGGGCTTATTTGGAGATTTCGACCTAAACCGTAATGGAATGGCGTTAACTGCTACAACGTTTTTGTCTAGATTTTGGACACAAAGTTAAACTAATGAAAACTGAAACTGGTCCCGTTATTGTTTTTTGTTTAGTACTTAAAAAATTAATTACGAGACATTGTAATTAATATTAAATTCTATACGGTATCTTAAATTAAAAAAATTGAGGACAACTAGGTTATGCCGCCATTGTAAATTCAATAAAATTCCACTATCAAGATCATCATCATCGGCCTGTGTTAGTCCACTACTGGACATAGGCAATGCCTAATGCACGCCTTCCTAGGGGTGAGCGTTATTTAGCGTCATCAGTTACAATAACTGGTTACGCGATATGAAACGTCATAACCGTTTCGTGTAGTTATTTTTGTAAACACGTTATTCGGGCGAACTCGGTCGTCGTCGTCTTCGTTCGTCAGTTGAGTGAGCGTAAAGCGCTCTACGGGCCGAGCGAGAGAGATGGCGGATCGAGATTTGCCGAGTGAGACAGCGAGTGACGCATTTAGTTTTCGTAGCTAATACACATAGATACCATATTCGAGTGACCCCTGTTGGTAAATATTGTCTTGCGATTCCGGGAAACCAGCAGTTATTTGAATCAAAAGTAAAATAAAACAAAATACTGGTTTTTATTTAAATTTAATAGCTGAACATACAAAGTATCTCAATGGTGTATATAATGATATATAAGAGTAAAAAATAATTATAATAAAATCGTTCAAAAGTGTAAACACAACAAAAGTGTAAATGAACAGTAAAGATTGATTATCATCGTTGTAACAATAAAATTAAGTTTCAAGAACGCCAGTAGTAATATTTTTATTCCAATCATAGTTTCGTAGTAAACACTATAAATGTAACCCGGAGTAAAGTATTCAGGAAAGTTAATTTATTGATTTAACTATTTGGCATCAAACACGAAACCGTTATTTTCGTTTCTTACGTAACCGTATAGTTGTGAATGTTATGTATGCACAGTAGCTGGATAAAAGTAGCTAGTTATAAAAATAACTAGTTTTAAAACAAGCGATGCCGTCCACGTAACTGGTTACGTTTCGTTTTTTAAAAGTGACGAGACGTCTACGCCTTCCCCATTAGGGTGTCTTTGGACTGAATCCCACCACGTTGGTTCAAGGCGGGTTGAGGGTAGACGGACTTTTTACATGCTCATCCGACGCATGGATCAACTTAATTTTGAGACAATTGGGTGATCGGCCCAAGTTGCCCTAAGCAAATAGACATCAACGATAACACAAATTTGATTCCCCGTGGGATTCGAACCCGAACTGACCTCCGGTTTATAAAGCAAGGGCCAATACCGCTAGACCACGAAGGCAGCATAATATTATTGAATATGATTGTGACTAACACTTTTCGTCTTGAATGTGTGAGTGATATTATTATTGTCAGGCAAAAGTCATTTAAACTTTCAAATAAAATTTTGCATTTTGCCAACCTACCAAACTAAGTAACTAATTAGAGACATAAAATGAGACAATTAAGGGCAATACTTAGCCGAGTTTAATTCGCTCAAACGCTATGAGATAACATCTCGGCTCTCTAAATCCGCGTTAGATTATGAACGTGAAGATAAAATAAGTTCCGCTGTGAGATACGAAAACGAGGCGACGTTTTAACTTTACTTTCACTCTCTACGAAACAATTAAATCCAACATTCGTGAATCTCCTATTAAGTTATAAACTTTTAGCGATCCATATTCCTATTTTTTTTTTTTTTTTTTTTATGGCTTACGCAGGCAGACGAGCAGTCGGGCCACCTGATGGAAAGTGGTCACCGACACCCATAGACATTGGCAATACCAGTGGTATCGCCAACGCGCTACCTACCGTGAGACATAGGCTGTTAAGTCTCGTTTACCCAGTAAATACGCTGGCTACGGCGCCCTTCAAACCGGAACACAGCAGTGTTTTCACACTACTGCTTCGCGGCAGAAATAGGCACCGACATCCTATTAAAATATGTAACAACTACTGATACTTTTAGTGGGTTTATTTGACAATTAGAATTTAGGGTCTAAATAGCTTTATATATCTACCATAATACGTTTATTACAAAAGTGTTATGCCATAGCTGCTTCAAAGAATTTTAATTGTTTTCCAGTTTTACTAAAATTACACCCGACCCCTTAAGTTAAATCAGTCTTGGCTTAAAAGGAACCAAAGGACTCCTTCCTTTAGTTCCTTATAGGCTTTAAGCATTAATAATAACAAATACCTTTTTTATTATGTTGATTTGTTTGTTAGCAGGTGGAAATATATGTGTGATCATAAATAAGAGATGTAAAATCTACTTTCCTATGGTAAGTTTATATTAAGTAAATAAATAAGTATATAAATTAGCCCTAATACTACTTATTGGCCCCAAAACAACTTATGTCAGAAATACTGTCTTTGAATAAAATATAATTTTTATTAAAATTGACGTCGTTATTTCCGCGACTTGCCTACAATTTGTACCACACAGATATGATCGCATGGGAGGCCAGAAACCACGGGGCAACAAAGGCAAAACAATATTCGACGAAAGTAATTAATTTCACCGTCACAACGCATTGTGGTCGAGAGCGGTCTTTATTTTCATTGTTTGTTTTAATTTTAAAAAAAATCGCGACTAAAGTTTTTAACAAACTATTTCATAACTTTTAGATCGAGTAACAAGTCTTAGCATAGAACACATTCGGGAACACGTTTATTCCTTAAACATAAGCAAAATAATACGATTTTAGGTCATGTTTACTATGCAACCAATAAAAACAAATAACTGCCCTTCGTAGCCTAGTGGTATAGGCGTGTGCTTCTAGAGCACCGGAGGGCGTGGGTTCGAATCCTGCGGGGACTCAACAAATTTTGATTGTTGTCTCCTAGTTTGTTAGGGCATTTGGGCCGATCACCCAATTGTTTGAAAAGTAAGATGATCCATGCGTCGGATGAGCATGTAAAAAGTCGGTCCACCCACCAACCCGCGTTGGACCAGCGTGGTGGTATTCGGTCCAAAACCCCGCAATGGACAAGGTTGTACTAGGGGAGGCCTATGTCCAGCAGTGGACTATCACAGGCTGATGATGGAATAATAAAAAATAGATTAAATAACAATAGTCGATGTGCGATTATCCTTTTATTTAAAAAGACGTGATATAATCTGTGACGAGGTTTTCAATTCAATCCTTTCCTTAGCGGAAACCACTTCGAATTCCAAAGGCGACTTACACGTCTCAATCCTGGGCGACCTTATGCAGTGACATACATGTTTGAAATCCGTAGACAATGATTATCGAAAGTTCTAGATGATGCTATAAATAGTAAAGGAAACTTGCTACATAGATGCTACAATGAGGTAATATACCTTCATGCATTAGATTCCTTTTTGCAAGGTAAAAAGTATTTATTACAATTGATTTAATATAATTTGTTATTAAAAAATGCACTGATACTTTATTTAGACATTAGCACAATATTATTTGGTTGTAAAATTAGTAACAGATAATTTGTTTTCATTTTATATTATTTATTATTTTATTATAGTATTACATATTATTATGTGCTATACTAATAATCATCGACGTAACATTATTCAGGAAATAAATATGCAGCTCCGATCTCGCTAGCTCATTAATTATGTATACTACAAATTTTAAGTGTACTGTTCAGAAAAAAACGTTCACTTTCAACGAAAGAAAAAAGCGTTAGTTGCACAACGCGGACGTCATCGGCTAACCGTTAACGAGCATTGTTTAATATAACAAATTTAGCTAAGCCATGTGCATTTCGGGGTGCATTCCAGGAAATCCGGGGCGAATATGGGTCGCGGACAGATTAGAGTAAACAATAAATACCATTAAGGCGTCGTAAAGGTGAATAAAAACTCCTTTACGATCGGACCAATTTCCTGGTGGACTAACTTTCGCGCCTTTAGCCCGGCCACTTTTCGCGGCTATCCCGTCGGCGCTATAGCCGTCTCGCTCGGTCGTAGCGCGCCGTCCCGCCCGCTCGCGGGTCGACGACCGGGAGCGCGCGAAAGTACTTTCACTGCGCCGGCGCAAAGTCTCCAACGCCAGTTCGCCAAACGCGCGCGTTTACGCTCTCCGAGTGCGGAGTTTTACTCGTGATATGTAGGATTACGCATTGCGACGGTGAGATGGCGGGCTGTGTCCGAGCATTAGATGTTTAGCGGTCGTTATGTGCGGAATGCGTCGACGGTGATGCCACAATGCATCTGTTACGATACGTCAATAATGTTGTTCGTTATTTTGTTTACGACGTTCCGAGTGACGTATTGGATTATTCCGTTTTCGTATCGCTTTTATTCATTATATCTACTCTTTGGATCTCTGAATTTTAATCAAAAATCGCTATCATCTCCGTTTTTTTCCCAAAATCTTGTCTACAGCGACACCGGGCGAACTTAAAAGGCTGGGAGCAAATACGGGAGCTATTCCAAAACCATTACTTCATGACGATCTCCCAAAACCTCTTTATTTAAAGTAGGGCAAAGTTTTTCATTATTAGCCAATGCATTACATTTCGTAGTTTTTTTCTTTCGTGATCGCAAAAGCTTTTGAACATTTTCAACAAACTAATTCAAAACAAAATAGTTCTGAAAACAAACTATTTTTACGTAATAATTTTTTAAAAAGTAAAATTAAGAAAAGATAACTTCTTGTTTTTTTACAGAATGCACATCAGATTTTTGTCTTTAACAAGTATAGATAAATACATATAGTTACCTATAAACATAATGTTAGCTGAGAAATTATTACTTAAAAATTATTAATTTTATATACTATAAAATTATTGTGCGATTAACACAGTTTTTGTTTACTGTACATGCCGATACCTTATCTTAAGACACGTTTAAAATATTCATTTTGGAAACTTGAATTTTTTCTATGAATTCGAATCTTCTAATTAATAACCTGTAGACAAACTTTTAATTAAAAATACTCTTAACATGTATAGTAGGAAGAAGTTAAAACAATTTAAGCATAAATAACCAACTTACGTTGTAAGTTACGTATATAAACAAAAGTCCTATATTATGTTCGTGTGTTGGATTCCAACCAAGACAAAAATATTTTTTAATGATCATAGTATTTTTCTCGTTTCATTTAATGTATTAAATAAAAAGTTTAGGTTTTTATCACTCATCTATTTGCATAAGTACAAGCTTTACTTAATTCGGGACTAGATGGTGTTGCTGTAATATTTATTAATTATTCATCTTCATCAGCCTGTGATAGTCCACTGTTAGACATAGGCCTCCCCTAATACACCCCTATCTATTAGGGGGTTATAATTATTTATAGGCACAATTCGGTCAGCCCTCGCGTTCAATGGTCTCTCCTTTATCAATTATCCTGACAGTAATTCAAGCTGACTGTTGTATGGCTTCAGTTATGAATCACCGGTTAAGCATGTGAGAATCTTATTAAGTTACTTAATGGAAGGCCTATTAAGCGATCGATCCCAGTAATCCTGGGGGCTCCATATTGATTAGGAAGCGGATATGCAGGTATTTGCTTATTTCATAACTAGTTATGTTTATAAATTGTTCGCCTGATATAAAATAAAATTCTGAAAAAAAGTGAGAAATTTCATTGTTAACAAAAAATACCAAAAATAGCACTGTTTCCGCCCGGGATCGAACCGGGGACCTTGTGCGTGTGAAGCACACGTGATAACCGCTACACTACGGAAACTTATTGCTAAGCGTTCAATTATTGGACTATGTTTTATGTTCTATCAGTTTAATACATCGCTCGAAGAGATAAGTTATCTGAAATTGTAAAGGCCATACGACAGAAATAAACAAATTAACGATATCTTTAGGTTTACTCAATTAATGTCTAATATACGTCCAAAGTTATTTTCGAAAAGAAAGAGTATCGTTCTGTGAAACAAAAACAAATACCCACTTAAATAATTTAAAAAAATTATTAATGAACATAAAAAATAATTATTGACATTAAAATGCTTCGTAAACATCACAGCCATTTATTTTTTGCGTAGCTATAAAATAATCTATGGAACCAAACACGGTATGTCGTACCGTGTGTCGTGCAAGGAAGCACTGGTGAAAGCGCTTGTCCATCGAATTAAGCTAGCCTCGCACTAGGGTGGCGACAGATTCATTATTAACACTTTCTTTATTACACAGCTAGGCAGTGTACATTGCCTTTTTCTTACAAATTAGTTTGGGGTATAGTAAAAGTCTCAAATTTTTCATGTTTTTAAGTTGTCCAAAAAGATCTGAAATAATTACGCATGGAACTGAATGCACGTTACTTACACTCATACTTAATAAATTGTGATACCAATCACAATTTATTAAAACATGATCTCACGTGGCTTTTACTTTAATTAAGTGTTATACTATTTTAATTATTCTACTTAAACTCATATTTATAGTTATTATAGGTATATAATTAAAACAAAAAAACGGACAAACATAAAGTGCCTTACGCTTCATTTCTTATCAGTAACACCCATCGCATACCATCAGGTAATCTTCCACGACTAATTAATTTAAAAATGAAGCGACAATTAATTAGATGCCAGACTTAAGTTTACTTTAAGTCTCAGACTTAAGTGTAGCTTAAGTTAAGTTTGAACTCTAATCTTGTGATTACAAACATAATTAATGAAAATTTCTTAGATGGCATGTGCGAGAAAAAGTGACAGTAGAAATGGTAGCACGCGACTTATGTAACTTCGAGTCACGTCTCATCTTGTAATCTCGTTAAAAGTCGATCTGTCCGTATGTTTTTCTGTACGGAATATCTTAAATCTCTTTTCATATTGCTTAACCTCTTTTTTTAGGTTTTCGTGAAGTAATATTAGCTAACTGCTGCTTGCATATATGTTAACATTTAAAGGCTTTTAAATGTTAACATATATGCAACAGTTCATAGTTTTATGGTTTTCTGTCATTGGACTGCATAATAAGCATATTAGCTTTATAAATACATTTATTTGAAACTTTGGTAAAAATGTTACATGTTATACCAAACTTTTATAATAAACATAACATAGGGAACAAAAAAAAATAATTGTAATGTTTGTACCAGAAAATTTTATTTTTTTACTTGCGCATGGTAAAAACATCAGCTTAAATAACATTGTATGTGTAGTTTCTCCGAATCAATTTATTCATGATTACTTTGTCAGTGCGGGCAAATTCACGACCAATGCTTGTATTAATTTATAACAATACAAGCTCCATTGTCACGATTGATTTATAATCGGACATAAATGGGTTTCTAATCCTTCTAAAAATTCGTTCTAGCATTTGCTAATATTGATTGAGTAAAAATATCTATTTAAAATTTTGTCAGACAAACTTGTTTTTATCTAATTCGGTCCTAATTCTTCTTAAGCGACACATAACTTTACTGCCCCCAAAAAGATATAGAATAAGAATCAGAAATGGCGTTATGATTAAATATGGCGACCAATTATGTTTTGGTGCCAAAAAAGTTTGACATCAGCCTTTTTTAAGACCCTTTTTTATTATGCTATGCAACGTGTTATTAATAAAAAATAAAAACAACAAATCTTCAAGTGCGTATACTAAAGCAAGCCGAACGTGTTGTCTGTTAAGCGACGCAAGTTCTTTGAAAATGGTACGAACATTCGCTACATCACTGACTCGAATGGCTTGGCATCCGCATCTTTAAGTTACAGTAGACAAATGAAGCCACAAACAAGTCCAAATTAAGCTACACCGACTACGAAATGTCACACCGAATGTCACGGGCGTTCTATTTGGCGCCATTAAAGGTCGCCCGGCTACAATCTGTCATTGTCACCTGTCAACGTGACATACACTTTTTTGTGTTGCCATAACAAAAATTCGAACGCCGTCCTTTGTAAAGCTATATAGGTTCAATGTCAATACTTAAATAGTATTTTTGTGTGGCTGTGTTTTTATTGTCCCAATCATTTTCGGGCTGTGGTTTAGTATTATTTGCTATCGCGTGTAATAATAGTTGCTTATTTGTCATTTACATTATTAATAGTACTTAAGTTTATATAGCATAGCCAATCTGGACTTGGAATAAATGTAAACAAAGTAACCCGTGGAAACATGACGGCGTCTAATTATTATTGAATTATTGTCACCCAGATGTCAATCAAAGAGTGTCAGTGGACAAGTAATTACGCCATACGTACGACGCTCTTCGGTTGTGGTGGCTTACTTTATTTACATCTTTTTTTTTCTTTTATCGTGTGGAATCCACGTTATTTGTTCCTGGCGCCTAGAAGGTGTGGTCACGGAAACGCTTTGACAGTCTTCTTTGACCCCACCAAAGATGGCCACCGCAGCAGCAGGATGCGTCGTCCTAACTAACGTGCCCTTCGTCCCTAATGTATTACCCAAAGGCTATAGAAGCCAGGAGACCCATGGGTCAAGACTGTCAGCCCCCTGGGCGGCCTCTGTTATGCTTCGCCGCTAGCTCCGTTTCGACCGCAGAAAGAAGAGAGATCGGCGATACGATGCCAAAGGTTGCCTCCCTAAACGGCCCTCCAAACCGCATCGGTAGTGCGACCCCGCGGAGTCGCGGAGCATAGGGAGAGCTATAAACTACTGACAATCCTCTGCCCCTGCGACTCCACCTTGGTTGTGGAGAACACAGGGCAGTACTTCTACCATCTTTCACCCGTCCTCACTATCTTCACATTCTATCATACGGTTTCTTTAGCCAGTTTGGAGCAGCCTCCTCCACGGCGGATCTTCCTCCTTAGGCTGACCAGGTTCGTCTTAAGTTTCACGCGGCTGAAACAGGCCGCAGGTACTGAGCCCTAACACTACTATAAAGTGGGAACCTGTTAGGAGTAAACTATAGTATAACTGTATCTAAACTTTTATTTAAACTATGGTGTGCACTACACTACCTACACTTTTAGATGTAAACTATAAGATAAACATTATAACAATATTTTTGAGAGAGTTATTTAAATAGGTATTATTGAATTCGTGTATTCGTATTATCTTACAATGTCGCTTCAAGGATTACTTTTGCATATTGCAAACTTAGCACAGCTCAGTGTATAAATTAGGGAGATCGGCATTAGCTTTGTCAAATTGTTTACACCAACATCATATCTATATTTGCCGTAGTCTATTTTTCTATTTGTCGAAAGAATCATATCATATAACGCGCGGTAAAAATGCTCAAGGCAAGGAATAGACAGTTTATTTAATAAAAGAAATTTATTTTGCACCCGCGCTCCTTTTAATTATGTTTAACTTATATATGTAACTTATTTCAATACAAATGGCACTATTAGTGAACATTTAAGTATGTGCATTTGATTAACTATTATTTGTATTTTTAATTCCTGTTGCTACAACTCAATTGCAATTAAAAAAATGCCAGGGTTAATTCGTTCAAAACTATTTCTTCGTTTCCACGTATCATTTCAAATAAACACTCTACACAATATTCACTGTAAATAGTTATTTTGTGTTGTAGATGGGTAATATTAAAATAACGTGAACTACATTTTGCCTTGCACCTATATCTAGTTATGGTGATGGTGGTTATGTATAATTAACAAACTAATTAATTAACAAATTTAGTCTCGTCTTTGGCGTATAAGAAAAAAACCGACATTCAAATACTTAATAAATAACTCCAACATTCAGTGTACGAATCCTCGTGTCGCCTGCGTACTTTTCCTCCACTTTCACATTACTCACTATAGATTGTTTCACCGTTTTCTATGCTTTATTATTATTTTTTTTCTTAAAATAATAGCTATATTAAATACAAGAAAAATAGCGTACGTAGATAATCTCCATCCCGTTCGCAGACCATCTAAGCGCGTTATATCCGGGGCCACGTGTCCGCCTGTCCACGATTCGACTCCGGGCTGCGTCTATTCCCGGTAAATGGGTCAAGCCGCTCCCAACTTAGATGCAAGAACGAATACAAAAAGAGTAAAGCGCGCGCGCCGGCAGCACCGTCGCGTTAACTGCAGTTTGACTGAGCCGTAACTTTGAACCGCCGACGTTAACTGGAGTTTAACTATCGCTTACTAATGCAGGCTACCGGCATCTTCTAGTATTCAGTTGTATATAGTTTTAGCACGACATAAATAGAGACATATCAAAGTAACCTTATGTTCTGTTTTTGTGATTAAGATCTGCCCTCACTTTTTCTTAAGTTAAACTGCTATAATTGCTACACCAATCGGCCAGCTCAACTGTGACATTACTATTTGTTTGACCAAATTAATATTTTGACCACTTTACAACTCGTGTACGGTTCTGAAAATTTTATCTAGTAATAAAATATTACTACTGTTACACAAAATATTTAATTTACTTGCCTTTATGATAAAATATATGCAAATGTTACCATGACTATTCTAATCTCAACTGTTGTTTTGCCCGACTACAGCATTACATAGCGATGAAGCTAATTACGTCGCTTTACGATACAATGATTGCAACACAACGTATAACGTCTCTCTTTACGCAATTGTTAAGTGTATAGATGCATTAAAACTATTTATCTCGTAAATACTATACCCACAGCGTGTTTATCAATTGATGATATACAATTTATAGTAAAAATTAGTCTCTTCTAAGTACACTCGACGATTGGAAGCCTAAAAAGTGGTTGAATGTTTTTTAAAGTAATGCCAACTGACTGGCTGATCGTGACATAACAGTTGGCCAGCCCTGCGATGTTTCCTAAGCCTATAGGCCTTAACTTGGCAGGAGGAACCGTATGTGCGACTCTTTGAATTTACTTCAACACCTAAGAACCTCTATAATACTGCAATATAAAGATTGTCCATCAGTAAAACTAGTGTAAGATTGAATTCTGCGCGTTTTGTTTTTTTAAATCCTATAATAGTCTTCGGTCTAACCGTTAGATGTTGAAAATCGACGTTTATAAGAGCTCGACAGAGCCTAAATTTCATAATCATGATCATCATCATCATCGTAAACAAGCCTTAGCACGAAACCAGAACGGACTGCTAGTAAAACAATTATTCAGCATTCATCATCATCATCATAAACAGCCTTTAGCAGTCCACTGCCGAACAAACGCCAATACGACCGATCTTGTAGGCGTCCATTAAAAAGAGTTGCTCATAATTGATCGGCAATTGACTAATTGCACATGAACTGCGGATCTGTCTTACCTCCACTGTAAGGCAGTGAGCCATAATTTAATAAATATTATTCGAATTTGACGAAACCGAGTGTACCATCGTCAAGTTGGCACACTGCAGCGATATCTTCGCTTACATTGTCCTCACGACGGGTTCAACCGAGCAAGGCCAGCGAAAGATCAGTTGGCGGCATTGGGTCGGCATAATTTACGCCGTCGTGCATTTATTATCTGTTTGCATTACGGAAGTGTCGCCAGCTTGCGAGCTGTCAGCCAGTTAGCCTTATATGCTGACTTCGATCGCGTAAGGCCGCGGGCACGCTTGTGCCTTTGCGGTTTTGTTTTTTTTGTTATCGTTTCCAGTATTGGAGAGAAAATATAACGAAAAATGCACAAAATAACGATATATAATTTGGATTATGTTTTAGTAGCCTTTTTATTTCTTTGTGTCGGTATATAAGTCACGAAATTTGATAAACTGCTTTATCTCGTTCCTTTATAGTAGAAGTTGAATTTAATTAGAATCTCTATATATAAACTATTAATCAACATCATCATCAGCCTGTGTTAGTAGCTGGACCCTAGCCCTGCTGGACATAGGCCTCTCCTTATGCACGCTTTGTCCACTAAGGGGTATTGGGACCGTATCCACTACGCAGTTGCAATGTTTGTTGGTGGGTGGAACGACTTTTTACATGCCTATCCGACGCATGAATTATCTCTTTTTTTAGACAAGTAGGTGATCGGCCCAAATTGTCCTAACCAACCAGAAAACGACACTAACGAAAAGTTGTTTCCCGATATTCGAACCCAAATAAAATAATAAAATTGTTTTATTGGATAATACGGATAATATTTTCCTTTTTCATTTAATCTTCCATATTTGTTTTATGTAGTAAATAAAATGTTAGCTACACGTTATCTTTATGTGATATTTATTTCTTCTGCGTGTAGAAGTGTCTTTATGATTCCTACGTTGTTTACGGTATAAATAGAATTTTAAATTGCATCTGACATATTCTATCAGCTGTTACAAAAATACACTTTATGCAAGTAATGTTATGGTTCAATTTGCATCAATACTAAAAGTTTTGTTAAAGATCGGTTAATTTTAATTTCACGTGTATTCATGATGAAAGAGTAATAAGTCATGAACGTATGCGTATTACGCATAATTGGAAGGCCGATCTATACGTTGTCACAGAAAAACGTTTAGAAGGAAGATAAGCTTCCCGGTATCTTAAATATGGAAAGCTGATAATTTAACCGGCTCCGTGGTCCAGTGGTATTGGTTTTATAAACGGGAGGTCGTGGTTCGAGTCCGCAAAGAAACAACTTTGTGTTATCGTTGTTTTCTGGTTGTTCAGGACATTTGGGCCGATCACCCAATTGTCTGTAAAGTAAGGTGACCCATGCCTCGGATAGGCATAAAAAAATTCGGTCCACTCATCAACCCGTAAGGATCAGCGTGCATTAAAGGAGGCCTATGTCACAGGCTGATGATGATGATAATAATTTAAAGTGACAACTATTTAGATTAATTGTTATTCGTCAATTTAAATTGTTAACTCTTGCAGAAGTAGCAGACATCGTGTTTTTTTAAGATTTTGTGACTCTATTTTTCACTTCTTATTTGTATGTTGTAACTACTTAGAGACTGTTGCGCTGATCAATGCTTTGGTAGGTTGTTTATAACAATACAACATCGGGTATCCTTTACTGTGGATCGGTTGATTAAATTAATGTGTAAGGACATTTCTCAGTAATAAATATAGGCATACAATGTTGACATGCCGTTGGCTCACGGATGCTGCAAGCTTCGTGGTTAACATATATATTTTGTAACGGATAAATTTTTTATTGAAATAAGCCGGATATTTGTTTTTTTGCTCGTGCTACGTTGAAATTTTATGAAATCAAATTTGTGAGTAAATTAAGAGGAAAATGGCTATAACAAACCCACAGATGACACAGAGCTTGGCGTGCCACATATTCTAACCAGGCCACCATGCTAATATACAAACCCAGGTTATTATCATTCAAAATTCAAATTGTATTAATCAAACGATAATAAACTGTACATAACTTGATTCGACTTGATTTGAAAAAAAAAACCTAAAGGTTTAAGCGTTACTGTCGAAATAGTTATAACGCGAATGCGTTAACTAACACTAGGAATAGTTAACTAGCCCTTAACTTTTTAATGGATCAACTGCCTTAGTTTCTTAACCAAATGATAAACTAGAGTTTAACTATTCCTAGTTTTAGCACAGACGGTGGCATCGGGCGTGTGGTGCATCGCCCGCCGTTGTGCAACCAGCCTATTTATACCGCGCGGCGAACGTTCCGGCCCGTTTGGAGAAAGTTCGCGGCTACATTACTATCAGCGACAGGCTTGTCAGATGAGATAAGATTTGAATACTAGAATAGTACAGTCTGTCTCGTATTGTAGTTTGCACGCCTAGAATTTGCGGGGTCAGTTAAAAACATTTACAACAGCAGTGCAATTTTTTTAGTCTGTTTTTATAGCGTCGATTGTAAATTTGTTGTAAGATACATGCATACATGCGCTATTAAGGCTTGAATTGTTTTCAAAATCACTATTATATATTTGGTAATCGGGACAAAACTCATAATAAGGTCACATCACCGGTAGTGCCTGATTCAATAACGGCTCAAAACCATAGACGAAATTAACGACATCGTCCTCAATCTTTCAATATCTTTAATTATAATACACCTTGATCAGAAGCGCAAAGTTCAAGAGCGACTGAGCGATTTGTTTTTAATTTAACGTGTCTTCCATTTCCGTATTGTTTCTGAGATTGAGGTCGATATCGTAATGGGCGAGCGGAGGTTTTGTGAAAAAAATTACATTGGCTAAAGCCGCCTTATAAGGGTTTATAATAAATAGGTTTCCAGCTACAACTTATCATGTATGATCATAGTCATGATTATGTTGGCGTATATCATACAAGGGATCCCTCATTCCTTTGGGAACGTTACCACCGCTCGTATAACGTTAGCCGCAATAAACGTGCCGTAATAACAGACGCGTTAGCGGCGGGGTTATTGCTAAGGGAAACGATCTCCCGTAAACCTAGCGGCCAGGCCCTGACACGGAAGTCGACGCTGTTACGAGCCCACGCATTGTTCCCGACGATTGTTTTTCCATTTTCATCCGGCGGCCGTCGCTCCCGCTGATGACCGCCGCCGACCGTGCGTCGACCTCGCGGGCCGCGCGGCTACTGGCGCGTCTTCGCGTGCTTTCGCGCGATCCCTGTTCGAAATTCGAATCGGTAGAAAAAAAAACATAATTAACATCCTATTGAGTTGGCTGCATGATCTATGGTCCTTTGTCCTTTTGAAAAACTAATGAAAGAAAACTTTTGCCAGAATTTACGGAACATTCTGGCAATAGTTTTCTTTTATCTGCATGATGCCATATTTTTATTACAAATTACTGTTGACTTAAGAAATTTAGGAAAAACGTTGATCGTGAAAATTTAAAATCCCCCAAATAGCATGAATAATGGATGAAAATGCGTCGAGTTTTCGCCTCGAACGAGTATTTCAGCGCCGTAAATAAACCGTCGGGGGAGAATTTCGGCTGATGAGTTAGGTGAGTTGTCTATTTCGATTAGCGGGTAAGATCGGCGACAACGGCCGGTGTCGGGTGCGACGCCCCCTGGCGGAGCTCCAAACGCTCCCACGCTTTGGGGGTAGCGGATCTTTAACTACGCACTGCCGACTTGGTCATGTGAAATGAAGTCTACTATTCGAACATTTCGGCCAGCAAGTATCCAGTTAACGTAAAATAAAAAAATATTATGTTTATTTTAGTTGATATAAACTTGAAAGAAATGACATGACCACTTATGACGCGAACACGTATTGGCGCCAATTGAGTTTAACATTGGAATTTTTTACGTTCATTGTATATACAAGTTGGCTTAATTATAGAATACTTTCTGTTGCTTGCGCAGATAATAAATAATAGTCTTGCACCCTGTCAAGGATTTCGTCCTGTCAAGAGCCGGGCGATTTTAAATAATTATAAACTATTAAAACACAAACGAATTGTATTATAATTAATCAAAAAAAACACTTATACAGTAGTTTCTATCCCGTACGTTTACCAGAAAATGAATTTATTTTTCGAAATATTTTTCAAAATAAGGGTAATTTAGTCCTTAAACTAGATAGCTAAAGCAATATTACACGCAACAATTGTGTTTTCTATTCATAAACATTCACTATCTCGATCGCCTAGCTCTATAAAGCCTATCGAGCCATAAATGTGACTCATTAATTAGCTTTCAAAACTTCTTCGCGTACATTTTATAACGACTTTCATTCTTTACAGCGATACTATCGATAGATAATAAACATCATGACTCACGAAGTCCATAGAGCACTTTCTTGTTCGAGGATACGGGTTCGAATCCCGCCGAAGAAGACATAGCGTGATGATGTATTGTTTCCGAGTCAATATCGTTAAGGATATAGGTTCGAATCCCACCAAGGGAAACAACGTGATGGTGTATTGTTTCTGAGGCAATACTGTTAAGTTTATTTTACAAAATAAACATAGAACGATAATTACATTTGGTACTGTTTCTGAGTTAATACCGAATTAATTTAACCGTTTTTTATAACAATTACGTCAGTAAAAGTGTAAATAACATTCAACTATTTGCCTTGGCACATACAAGCTTAATATATATTCATAAAAGTACCAATCAATCGGTGATCAATCTCTTCTTAATAATCTATAGAATGTCGACCTCCAAACGAAAAAGTATGCAATATTTAACAAGTGCCCTGAAGCGTTACCTTCGTCTAATCGATATGTTATTTATTACCGTGCAATACTTAATGATAAGGGCTCACTAATTTTTATTTCTTGTGCACGTTTATATTACCCAGGGCTGCACCTAAAGTTTAATCATTTCAAAAAGCTCTTAAATTCATTCATTACAATTGTCAATTTCTGTCAAGATATCTATAGTACCTCATCATCATCATCATCATCATCATCAGCCTGTGTTAATCCACAGCTGGACATAAGCCTCCCCTAATGCACGCTTTCTGCATCAGGGGGTTTTGGACCGTATCACACCACACTTGTCCAATGCGGGTTGGTGGGTATAGTACCCAACGTAATAAAAGTTTATAGTCGATACCTCGGTGAGAATTTTTTGAGGGACAATCGTTGTTCGTCTTCTGGAACCTCTATAACACCCGTCAGAATTTAGGCAACTTCAAGTATGCATAAGCCTGTAGGTGTGACGTTTTGTTCTAAGGGTCACTTCAGTGGCCAACTGCCTCTTGTGCCGACACTTTATCCATTAATAAGGGTGCTATAAATAGAATGGCATTTCGTTGCCATTGTTAGCTATGTTTAGATTAATTACGAGTCTAAATTGACCCAGATACATGTAGCCATCGAAAGTCTTTATTGAACATGTACATGTTACAAAATTTGTAGTATGCTAACACTGCAGTAAATAAGCATAATAAACGACCAATCTATGTACCAAGACGTCATTATAAAAAACTCTCCGTAATAAAACTTATAACATAACCAAATTCGTTATGTACACTTCTGTCTTCATCATTCGTAAATTTTTGGACACGCCAGTGGCCCTGCGACTTATTGTGCGACTTTATTTTAAACGCTCTGCGCACTGAGAGATAGTGACAATTAATTGCACCAATTAACCTGACAGGGAAAAATCCATTTCGGAACACCGATAAATAATGGCCACACTGACCAAATAAGCACACTTAAGCAATTTTTCATTCAGCTACCGACGCCTCCGCCAAGATGTTTAATTATGTGGACACAAATACTTACTGATTTTCTGTTTGTCACAATATGACAACGACAATATGATTAAACTTATAATTTCTACACAAGGATTTGGTTTTACAGCAAAAATATATATATTTTAAATAAAACAACAGTATATCATAAAGTATTTATTATAATATCTACAACGATATTACAAGTTTAAGAACAAAACATCTACAATTGCGTAATCGAGCTAATTAAATTAAAAGTACTTCGTTTGTTACTACAATAAACAATATCAAAAAGTTTTACATCATTATCGTCATCAGCCTGTGATAGTCCACTGCTAGACATAGGACTTGCCTAATGCACTCCCTCCCCATTAGGGGTTTTCTGGATCGTATACCACCACGCTGGTCTAATGCGGGTATGACATAACATGACTATATGTTGCAATAATACCTGATTTTACTTATATATAGAATAAATCTAATCGAAGTAACGAAGCGGCGATTCCGTGATTGACATCTCTTTCAAATTTCCATAATAATAATGATGGATGAATTAAGCTCCTTTGTTGCCATAGGTTACAATATTTACATATATTTCGAGTCTAATTTGCCTAAATTATACTTAACAACTGCCAATAACTTTAACACAAATCTCTGAAACACTCGATTGTAGACTTTAAGAATAACCTCAAACATACAAATAGTACACGCATCAGATCTCTAAATAATTTTACAATGATGATGCCACAATCATCTTTGTACCAGGTTTATCAGTACCACGTGTTCCCCACGTACCATCAACTGGGATATGTGTCGCTTGCACTCCCATAGACCCTTCCCCAAAGGTGTCTCCGTGACAAGTGGCACAGTGCTCATAGCTGCCGCAGTACCTTTGGGCACGGGAGTACCTGTATATTAAGAAAATCTATAGCTTAACGTATATGAAATCAGAGTTTCGATACAATTATAATAAATCTTTATTGCAGACACATTGATCTATATACGTACAAAGTAAGGTCAAATGAATGTATCTTTTTTGGTAATCACTGTGTGTTTTCTTTTAGTTTTTCTACCGATGTCTAAAAGATAGCTGTTACCTGTAATTTCTCATAGGAATATTTACTTCCATACTTATGCAGAACTGTTGTCGTTTCAAGAACTCTCTGCATAGTAAAAAACTTTCAACAATCGGTTATCTTAAAATTACTAGCTATAATTTGAAGCGATTAACACTCGATTTTTTTTAATAAGTAACATCATGATAACGCTGATATCTCTAACTTATTGAAACGTACAAGAAGCGTTTCATTGTTTTAATATTTAGAATTAACTATAATACTTTCTGTCGCTGACGCGAATACTATATAAGAAACATAATAAAGTTAATAACGGATTTTATAGCATTACTTAATATTTATTTAAATGTTATAGGCGACTTTTCAGACCCTTCAGAGGGTCCTAATTTTCAATTATTGTAAAGTAATTAAACACAATAAAATCCGTAAAATTGTATGTTTATCACAATTTGCCATTTCAACCTTTGCTCCGGTGTCTACCTACCCGCTGCCGGTGGTATCTTTCTCTTCTTCACCCCTTTCCTCGTCCAGACCTCTAAAACGTCAGTAAGGGCGAGGTTCCATTGCTTGTCGAAAGCCACCAAGTTCGCGTGTAGGGCTCCTCTGATACCTTTAGCGCTTCTCGTTACCACCTGTTGATAAAACATACTCTATATTATCAAATAAACTACATTTCATTGCTTTGTTACGAACAAAAATAACTCATAACGCAACAAAATATAAATAATAGTTTCATATTGCCTTAAGCGGCCACATTAATATACGATATCAAACTTAATTTTTATGATCATCATTACCATATTAGCCTTACGAAGTTTTCTGCTGACCATAGGCCTACCCCACTTTAATGATCAATCAACAATACGTTTTTACCCTACTGGCTAAAGAATCATTAACTTTTTGTCTACCGAAGCCTTCGATTCACATTAAACACGCGTATAAACAGCTCATAAAATCTGCATACAGAGAAATGCGTGCGACCGTAACAGCTATAATATGCAGAATTATAGGAAGAGCAGTTTGCATTAACAAGCGGACGCATTACCGTTACAACACAACAGCGTGGCAAATTGGATTCCTTCCACGCACAAACGCTAACGGTCTGTGAAAAACACTAGGGTGCAAAAGTACCGTACCTAGAATTAACCTTATACAACAATCTACGCAGCTGTCTCACTGTACAAAAATTAAGCCGGCATTACTTCGGCCAATCTAAATAAGAAATAAATATAAACCGGTGGTAGATCCCCTGTTTACAGGAGATCGTCTGGGTGGGTACCACCGCGGTGCCTATTTCTGCCGCGAAGCAGTAGTGTGAAAACACTGATGCGTTCCGGTTTGAAGGGCACCGTAGCCAGCGTATTTACTGGGTAAACAAGACTTAACACCCATGTCTCACGGTAGGCAGCGCGTCGGCAATACCACTGGTATTGTCAACGTCTATGGGTGTCGGTGACCACTTCCCATCAGGTGGCCCGACTGCTCGTCTGCCTGCGTATGCTATAAAAAAAAAAAAATAAACAGAGTAACCCTTAACCTAACTAAGTGGCGTCAAATATCTAGCAAGAAATGTCACAAAGATGCCAATCACCGATTGTCAGTCAACTAACAATACGTACGACGCCGTTGCTACAGATTGGTTCATATGCATCTCTTACCGAGTATTCAACAAATTGTTTAATTCGATTTTAAGGTTATATTGTTTTTACTTCGAGGTTAAATTGTTATATTGTTTTTACTTTTTTTTTAAGTTTTTTCAAAGTTTAATTGTAAATTAAATCTTTTGCACTGTATGTATTTTTTTCTTTATCCGGGACAGGGAATCCTGTTTAGGGGCTAGTGTACTTCAAATGTTTTTGTTCGTTGTGTTACAAGTACAATTTGTTAGATATAAGTTTAGTGTTAATACTGTGCTGAACTCAATAAAATTATCATTATTATTAAACGCAGCTGTCTTACTGTAGAAAAATTTCGCTACGTCAAGACCACCGACTAAGTAAATTTTTGGTACCATTTAAGGAGTGTACATCATTATTCATAAGAACACGTTAACGACGCGTCTGATGACATTGTTGCCCTTGAAACGGCACAAGGAAAGTTAAATCAATACGAAACAGTCATATATTTAAGTCTGTTACTCGTACACACATTATTGTCTTCATTTCATCACTAAAATAATGCTTGACACTACTTAAGTCAATTCTATGACCAAGAGCGGTGCAATGTCAATCAGAAATGCTTTTAGTTTTCACATAACTCGTGAAATTAGATTCACTGCACAAGTCATACTTGGTAATGCATATTTTATGTAACAAATGATAAAAGTAAAAGCCTAAACACTCCGAACATTAAGAACCGAATGTTAATCAGACACATTCATTTGAGAGATAATCACGTCACTATATCTTAAATACGGGAGACCCTCATTTAAGTCGTTGGAATACTTTTAATTCAACATGTAACATCAATTGGCAAATAAAAATGCCAATTGATTATTTCACTTATAGGTGCTACCTTGCAACTATTAAATGTTTTTTTATATTCTATCTTATTTACTATCGACTACGGCTACCGGATTAATTAATGTTTTTTTTGTTAATGTTTTAAAAACTACGTTATTTACTACATATTACTTATAATTTCCAACCTTAATGTCCATCGCTTTTCTCTCGCTCTGTCAGCCCATTGTACCTAAGTTTTTTTACAATTTGCAAAGCAACTACGATTAAAAATATTATTCAGAGCTAGACATCACTTATCTGTATTTAAATTAACTTACAAATAGTATATATAATAATATTCACCACAATGTACGCAAGGGTGATTTTTATATAAATTGTGTAGTAGCCAACGCTATAGAGATAATAAGGCGCATCGGAATAGGCATAATAATCTTAATTCATTCAATTCGTTATTATCACAGCGGCATCGTATTACGCATGTTTTACGCCAACTATTCGTTAGTTAAGGTTCATGTAATGTAGTCTATTGGAAAAATGATGTATCGACGGACAGGTTACTAAATAAAATAGCCGAAGATCGGAAGCGCGCGTTGGGGGAGGCCTAGGTCCAGCAGTGGACTAACACAGACTGATGATGATGGTGATGATAATTTTGCTCGGCTATATTCACTGACAATTGTATTTTCTTCTTTCAGGTATTCGGTGACGAGTTGACTTTCCACCTTATGTGTTCAGACGTAAACGGATCTTCCATTGTTACAATATGCCAAAGTATTGTCTGGTGAGTACAAGCATTATCATTTATATAAACAACAATTATCTGTTTAATTCACAAATAAATGGAAACTAACTAAATTATGTATTTTACAAAATACGTGACAAAACAGACGCAATCAAAATCACATCATGTCATATTAAATACTATACTTATCAATCAGAAGCTCTGGCTTGTGTTGGCCTGTGCCAACAGAAATATCAAAGCTTTATAAGACCTCTAAAGCATTTAAGGATTTAGTTTTTGGGAATTGAGGTTGTATTATTCAAAAGTAACACTGCAACAACTTGTTACTGCGATCACTGTGATATTAACTACGTTTTTGTGATCAACAGTCAATCCTTAATTCGTTGCCTTACGCTTATCAAAAATGCATAAACACAGGACGACGGAAACAATCTTCGGAGAGGCAAATGCATTACGACCGTAAGCGCAGACAAAGGTTTTACCAAGGCCCTTGGGTTTCGGGCCATTTAAAACGAATAAGGAAAAAGAGGAGCCTCGCTATATATTTTCGAGTACCCACAGTCGTGGGACCTTGGCTCTGACGCGGTAATTTTCCACGTAACGAGCCGTGAGGTTATTTTCCGTTCGAAGTCAGACATGCTGGTATTATCTTGGGGTAGAGGCGGGTTTTATCTAGTGGTATAATACCAGTCACCCATTGAAATGGTGACAGGTTCAATCGTGTATTTTACAAGTACTCATGATCTACGCTAGAACGATGTATTTGAAAAGGTCAACGTCAAAATTTCTCCATATGATGTTCCTTTGATGCGCAACTACTAATCACGCGCAAACATGACATACGGTACATATTTGACAAAATCCTCGATGTTCTTTGATCACCTTGAGTGGTTCATTGAATAAATTAAATTTACAAAGCCAATAAAAGCAATAAAAAATCTGGTATGACTATATACATCTGAATTAAGATTCTGTAAATTGTTCCAAAAAAAAAGTCTACTCTTTCTTATTTCCCAGTCGGGTAGATAAGGATTTCGTGGTCAAGACCAACCCTAAGTGGCTAAATAGCATGTCCACATGACCCACATCGGACCGGGGCCCACGTCGCCGGCTTTATATGTCAAGGACGGATAAATTCGTTCATCCGTACTGACCTATAATCCAATCAGGCGCCAAACATACACAAACACGGACACGCCACACGTAACACACGCCCGCGGGCGACCTCGCACCAGGCCGCCTCAATTCGTAAGCACCCAAGGTCCAGGCGGTCTCAACAACTTTATATATAGATGTGATGCTATACTGCGTCAGTCGCCGTGTCTTTTCAGGGAGAGGAGACACAGGAAATGGTTCATAAGGTTCAATAGGTATACACATAAAATTATTCCATATCGGCTACAAGTATATTACAACTAGAGTAATATGGTCGATATTACTCTACAATTAAGTCATCAGAATGATGTTTATAAACAAAGTTTTATATCTACTTAAGATACCTAGAAACACTCTTCTCAAGTAAAACATTAGACCAAAACCTGATACAGAACCCATTTATATATTGCCAATTATTGTCAACCGCCGCCGTTTTTCTTTAACTTATCTCATTCAATTTGCGATTTATAAATCACATAAGACAAATCTAAATAATAAGCCAAACCGCAGTGCACCAACACTCAGATTTTTTAACGTAAATAATTTCAAATGGATAATTCTAAATATATAATACCTATGTAACGAGGCAACACCGGCGTTACAAAACCAAGGTCCGGATAAGGGCAAACGCGTATAAAACTCCGCCGCGTCAAAAAATGGCCGACGCCGCGTTCCGGGTGGAAAGTTGTTCAACGCAAGGTCGATCGTGAGGGCACTGCTCCAATCTGCACTTGACGCCTCGTACGTAAGAGAATCGGCTTACATTTCATGTAAAACGACCTTTTGTTTCGGTGAAAATCCCTCGCCAAGGTTATGAAAGCTAGACCGTATATAGTAATCTGTTTAAGGATTTCAAAATTAAATATATTGATGACTCAGTTCCTTTCTTTCTTACATCATGACTTTACACTTGTTGTTCATCAGCAGGCAATTAATCCAAGGTAAAGCGAGCTAAGTAAACTCAATGATAGAAATGTAAATTTACATAAGTAAAGTAAAAACAAGTGCTTAACATATTAATAAGTCGAAAACGATCGCATTTTAAGTTTATTATTAACTACCTTGCATATGTATCTCTTGAAGTATTTGTTTCATAATTTTACATTTCATATATACTCATAAAGTTGTAAAAGAAAAATCAAGGTCTATAAGGACATCAAATAAATCAAAGAATAACCAGTCGCAGTAGCATTCAAATAGAGACGAGAATCCTTCAGCTAAGATAACACAGACTAGATGTGGGAACGCCGGTATTGTAGGAAGCGCATAGACGTTTGCAATTTACCAATCACGCTGCAATGCGACATCAATTGCATAAAGTGCCATGCAGGTGTAGCGTCATCGCGCCTTCGGACGAGGAGCATAATTGTAATGGAGCAGACAGCAAGGATAAGTCGGTTCTGTTTGGTTGAAGTCAGATGACACCGGAAGACAAGACGTATCCAGGAATCAGGGCATTCCTTTGCTCAGTATAACAATCAAGATCACTATGATAACCACCATCGTTGTAAAGGATCCCTTAAACCCAAAGAAATTTCATAACTATATGATCCAAACAATATTATATATTACGTGAAATTTGTAATAATCATTACCGTGGCATACGCAAAGGCTACAAAATATCTGGAAAGTTTACTTTTGTCCGAAAGTATAAACATCTTTTATGGCCTTAAAGCAAAGGACCGTGGATGAGATTGTTTTTTTTTACACTAATAATCGTAAAGGTTAGCTTTTGTCTACGCCAAGTGCATTCCATTTTTCAGATTAGTTGTGTGTGAAAAAATCCCGTGTATTATCAATTCAGACGTCTAACCTTTCAACTTGCAGATTATCGTGCATTGTTCTACTGTGCTGATATTTTATTGTCTGCTTTATTATTTTCATCCAGCAAAGGCACAACAAGTCGCGTTTACATAACACCTTTTATTTTTATTTAATCACAATACGACCTTAGAATTGTTGTTGTAGTTATTTATGTTTACTCTAGCTATAGTTGTTTTTATATCTCAATACGTTCTTAAGTACTCTTCCTAATTGAGACACGGATGTGATTTATCTATTATTGATTTAATGTGTATCGATTCCTACATATGTCGTCATTTCGTTTGTACGAAACATAAATTTGTATTGACTCCTTAATTATTTACTGTCTAAGATAGTAACCGCCAGCCAACTATTTTGTTTCCCTTAGTAACGTTTTATTATAGCGTTTGAGCAAAATCAGTTGTATCTTTGCCAATAGCCCTAACACAAAGTTAAAAACAAACTGATTTATGAATAGCAGACTTAACAGTTACATCATAAAAATACACCATAATTTTCGCTTGCGTGAAATGCAAAAGACGTGCTCCAGTCACCCAAAGTTTCTAAGACCTGTAAGAGTTGTAATAAAGTTCATACAGGATGCCTTAACAAAGACTAACTAGTGTATAGGAGCGTATTGAAAATATCACGCAATAAACAATAAATCCGCATATTTAGGTTTATCATGAATGTACTTTAGCGACACAATTTTAGCTCCGCGATAAAACTGTTGCAATATTAATATTTGGTATAAGAGTACCAATTTATTAGGTAAATTTTTTGTTGACTAAATACTGTAAGACATACTCGCGTCAATACTTATCCAATTTTAAAGAATTGGGTATCTATTGATGGGTAGGTATTGATAAATAATACCGTTTAACGGATTTTGCCCGATGTTTACAATTGTTTCAAGATAATTTCCGACGTTTTAGACCCTTCCTAGGATCCGTGGTCATTGGACAGACTGACTGTATTTTATATTTAATGTGCCGTGTCTGTAGTCGTTTTTATAAGGCGACGCATATCTATTTTCCAACATCGAGGTGCAGTCCAGCTTTTAATAGAACTTGAAGAAGGCAACCGCGCTTATTGGGTGCAATGTTTCGCGCATAAACACCAATCAATACCAATCAATGCGTAGGAAGTGTTCGCCTATTGTCCACTGTTAGCCTTGCTTAAAGTCCAAACCACGGCCGAGTTTATATCGCTACTAACTGAGAGGGTAGCGTTTGCAAATTTATCAAAAATGTGGTTTTCACAGCATGTCGAATCTAAGAAATCTTAGGCTCTTGTTTGACTTCTTTTAACATAAACTTTTATATTAGAAATAAAAAAGTAAAGTCTAAACAAGGAAACATTTGTAAAAAAATTACTTTGAGGCCGAAACAAGCATGACAAGAAGTTATTACAGTAAAAAATAGTGACGTAATAAAAAGATGATCGCAAATGTTTTATTAATGTTTTTTTAACTACTATGTAAAAAGGGAGTGAGTATGATATTGTTACCCTCATTCTTTAGTTGAGATACTCCTAATAGTCTTAGTAGATTCGAAGGAATCCGACAAATTTAGCATGTTTAAGATAGACACAAAGACGCAGTTAATATCATCCGACAGGTATTTAAGCGGCACGGCACAAATATAAGCGGTATTTATTTTGATTTCCGCTGCATACTTTATGATACGCTTTAGACAAAAGTATAGATTGCCCTGACGCAAATAACTGAAATAGTAAATAATGTAAATGTAAACAATAAGATAGATTGACAGCTTTAAAGGCATCTCAAAACCGCCTGCTCGGAATCAAATTTCATACATGTATACGACCCGTTTCGCTTTTAATATCCCGAGTGGATTGATATTGCGCAACAGAACCGCCCTTCGCCTTGGCACAGTCGAGCCAAGTGTCCCGAGCCGTGACATCGGTTTGATATCTCCGCTATGATTGCGCTCTATTCCCGTACCAGGAAGACGAACGTCAGCAGACACGAGGCCTTAGGCATACCAGAAATTCCATGGAGCCAGCGGGTATTCGGGCAAAACATCTAAATCGAGAATGAAGTACTAAATAGCACACACGAAGCAATTGCGTCACTAAAGATCACTAATATGCTATTTATCATCTCTAATTTATCACGTGGTTTAATGTTTTTAATGGTATCATAATCATATCTTTAGTCAAACTAATCTCGTTTTATTTTTAAATTTACTTGATGATAATGCATTGTAAACGTCAAACGTACTCAAATCATTGGACGCAATATAAATGGTGTCATCGTAAACGTTCAATGCGATTGCAATTAATCTATTAATGCAGATAAAACAAGCAATGATAAAGCTATAAAAGGATTCAGCGAATAGTATAATTTAAGCTTTAATAGAATTGCATAAAGCTGAAATTGCAAGTGCTCAGTATTAGGTGGCATTACAGAGCTGAAGCGACTGCGCCAGGAACGTCGGAAGGAAAATCCATATCGTTTCGTAACAGCACGACAGAGGGCTGTATCGCTGACCTTGATAAGTTTGCAAGGCAAAGAAGCAGCTCTGAACGGACGTGAACTAAATACTATAAGCAATAAGTACTAGACGAGGCACAAGTAGGGTTATTGTAAATCCTCGCAAAGTTATCAGTGACGTGATTTTAAAATTTGACTACTTAAGAAATATCCACAATTTAACTTTATAAATTTCTGACATTACATCTGAACACGGCAAGTTAACGGATACTAAAATCAATGAAAATTATTTATAATTTGCCCGATTGTTAACAGTAATAGTTCAGGCATTAGTAAAATATGTAAACAAGTAGTTTTACATTACTAAACTTCTAGTAAAATCAGAAAAGGAAAGTCATTTGAACGCTATCGAATAATCGTTACACTGAACAACGCGAGATTACGTAGTGCTTACGTGGACCGAGAAAAAGACCTCTAGTCACCACTAGGCTGATGGCGAACACTTATACAGTTAATACTGGGCTAGACTTATAAAATAAATAAAACTTTTATTAAAAATAATAAGAATCTGGTTTTTACAAGGCAATCATTAAACCGATGATACGGCTTCCATTCATTTGTGGAGACGATCAGGAAAATGAGACTACGCAGTATTATCTATTCACGCTCAATATTCAGCGGAGATAAAATGAAATGTATGAACTTAATAATTATTGACACATGAAGATGCCTAATTACGTAATAGAAATTCTTAATGGATTAAAGGGGGGTAAAATATGGCATCGATTGAAGGTTGTCATTAAAATGCACAAGAAAGTGGAAAACGACAAAATCAGAGGATCTGAGTCGGTACTGTAGGTTTGTGCACAGGTCACGTAGTGCGGGCAACGCCAAGAGAAAGCGCAAAACCCGCGGGCGCTGAGAGCGTTTGCTCGTGATCATTTACCTTGATATTTGAGCTGTGAAAAAGAAAGCACTTCAATATTAAACCAATCTATTAACCGTTGCTGAAGTTGCTGAAATAAATTATTTACAAGTAAATAAATGACGCATTATCAGCTTTAATAAACTTCTAAACTATTTTAAGGGTCCCACATATCTTTATAGTAAAATAAATCTGTCCTGAGAGTAGAAAAAATTGTAATTCCCGTCGACACTTTGTTTTCCAAGGTACGACACAAATAAGCGCCGTAAATCTACATTTGTTTCATCGTGGACAAGGACAACCGGTGGACTTGGTTATTTATTTGAGTTTCAAGACAATATGTACGGAAAATAACACAGACAGGCCAACTAAAAATACCCCATTATTTATTAATATTCATTGCTTTTTATATTATACTAACGGACTGTTTACAGGTTTGGAGGCGAGCAAGCTCTATAACTTGTGAACAAAGGATAAAACAAAAATATCTTTAATAATTTATCAACACCGACTAGCACAAACGTATAATAATAAACGTGATCTGGAAGCAGGGTCTCGTAACATAAATATTTCCTTAATAATAACAGATAAAGAGGCTATAAATAAAGGTAATTAGCACGTGTCCATTAACACCACAAACTAGTATCGAAATCCCAGACACCGACTGTGACCAATGACCGCTATAGAAAGTAAACAACGTTAATTCGTACGTGCGTCCTTCAAGGCCGTTTCCATGTTGAAGCCGAAACAAAACGAACTCTATAAACGTCCGCTCTGAGCTGATATTGGATAATCTTTAAAACGATCAGCGGTCCAAAAAAACCACTACACATAGCTGCGGAAATAAAGGCCTTATTCCACAATGCTAACAGGCCCTATTTGGTGATCCGGTGGTCACAGTTGATATAGAGTCCCCCACGCGTAGTGAAAGTGAATGGAATACGCGGAAGCGTGGGGCAGTCTTAGGCATGACGATAATTCGCTTGTTGCCCTGTGGCGGCCGCGTTGAATATTCAGAGGCTAATAGAGATGTTACAAACGTTCATAGGCTTGGACCGGTGCAGGGTGATGCCGCGATGGAAACTCGATTTTGCAGTTCATATTCTAGTGCCCTTTTTTTGAGAACGAAACATTCATGATAAACAACTCGTATGAATACGAACGAACGCCCGGTATGCTTTATTCTTACGTTATCCGATACTTAATGCAATTGATAATAAAAATGAGGCCTTAACTATTTAAGATCGTCTATCGTCAGGTAGCTTATGCTGTATTTGAAAAGATCATCCGCTCCTCTTTTCTGCACTCGCACGACAAGTTCCAGCCGCTTGCGCAAGCACTATGCTTCAGATCCGGTACTCTCGATTTCATAGTGCCACGGTCACGGCCAACTGTCAATGTTTTCGTTTTTGTCGGGCGCCATTTTGTGTTTTTTTGCCCCACGTCCCCGGCTCACGGTCGATTGGCAGAGTCGACGGATGAAGGAGGTCCGCTTGTCTATGCCTAAATGTAATCTTATTTATGATCGATTTAACCTTCGGCCGTCTGATTAAATTATTGTATTATATAATGGCATTGTGTGATGTTATATAACAGATATGTGATAACGCTAAATTTTTTGATCTCTTGTTGATAGTGATGGTGTCAGCTGTCATATTAACGATCGCATAATGGCTCAAAAGTGTACTTTGATTTTATTTAATAGTTTTTTCAAAAATCAATCAACAAACGCGGATCGAAAATCTTGAGAATGTTCTATAATTTGTTTGAACGCATTGCCTCCAATGCTAACAAACTCTTAGGCCGTGACTTCCGCACTTTTTGCCTAAAGCGAACGTCACTAGGAAAAAAAATATTTTATTCGGCGCAGAGTGTTTGAAATGACGTTGTTTGTTTTTCTTATGTCTTTAAAAAATTAAGAAAACAATTTTACTTTTAAAATTAGGTTAGTTATTCCCTATACATTATATTACATTACAAAACATTATAAGAACGCAGTGAAAGGCGAAGAGCAGATGATTGCGGCTTTCAATTAAACCATTTGAATAACAGTTCCAACGCAAAGCCATAAAATTAGGACCTCTATATCTGTTACAATGATTAGGCGTACGATGGTGTACTTCAAAGACTAATATCCTTTCCTATAGCAACTTTAAATAATAGTAGAAACCGAGGTTGGCAGCCAGTCTAACATCTCTAGGAACAGGATAATATGCCCATAATGAAGGCGCCGTTGAAAACGTTAGGTTCTCTTAGTGGAGAATCATTGCGTGAGGCGAACACGGCGCGTTTTACCAATAAGGTACGCGTTCACTTCTGCGCCATTAGTGCTTGCTAAGAACCATTGTACGTTTATTTCATTTAATTTTCTAAGGTATAGGTAACATTATAACATGGTTTTGTATTAGAAAAAAGTACGGACCAGTACTGCAAAAGCGGCAATTTTCACAATTATGTTTATGGAGCTGAAGTTGCTAGCGGCGAACATAATGGTAATTGTTTATGGCCCATCGGCCCATCGACTTTTGAATTACCAGAGCAGGTATGAAGCGCCTTTAAAGTGTAGGATTAACCTAAGTTTCTTCGCTATGTTATTAAACATTATGAATACATACATTATTCTTATATTACTCTAATTATACACAAGAACTACCAACTTAATTGTATTTGTTATAAGTGATTAGTTAATAACTAAATAAAAATAACTTCATCAAACTTAGGTCATGTTGGTTTAAATATTGTCTTTAATTTTGTGATTTCACAATTTTTTCTACTAACCTCGTACTTTTTCCACAAAGTATTTTAATTTTTAAGTAATGGCACGTACAATAAGATGTTTACGCTTTCTTGGGGATTAATTACAGCCGCCTTCAAGATAACTGACAATAAGGCGCCATTAAAGATACGAAAATCACATGCTCAAGCGTTTATGCTTATCCTTTATTTGTTTACCTCTTTTGAAATGGATTCATCTTATTATCATGTATTTTTGAGTTTATATTCAAATATTTTACTTCAGGCTCTTGATGTTAAACTGATAATGATTTTTTAAAATATAAAAGACAAGATTTCTGTACCTATTCTAAACTTTATTAATTGGAGATTTGGGTTGATTCAATTAGTAGTGCCATTATAAATATAGCACTGAAGATCAATATTATTCTGGTAAGATTTATAACATGTCCTGTTTTCCTTTGCACACTCAATAACAAAAACATTTTCTCGCATCTAAACAATTCAACTCAGGCGCGACCAGAACAATAAGCGACCTTCGCCTAAACAAAAACTGCAGAGTGCATCTGGAAGCGACGAGGAAAGAATCTGTTCCTCATTGGTCGCAGATAGAATTATTCTAAGGCGGAACAGTCGAAAAAAACACCTTTCCGGAACTGTTTAGGGGACCTTCAGATAGAGGCGAGGTCAAGCCCTTCGATAAGCTTATCAGCCGATAAAGCCCAAACTAGAGGCAAGGTCTCGGCCCTAGCAGTGACTAAAGGTCAATGTCGGATTTTTATGAGAACGACAAACATCTCATCTTTTTTTTCCGTGCGGCATTGGGTAGTGACGTCATCGCTGACCGACCTCCAAGCAGATAGCTGTAACGCAATGGAAAAAATGTTGTCCAAGGCGTAGATGCGCTATGTCGCTCGAGTCTTCAGCTAGCTTACTGTATGTTTGCTTGCGCTTACACATTTGCAACAATCCTTTCTTATACATCTAACACAGAAAAATAGTAGAGATTTACTATCATCATCTAAAAATCGCCTATGGAATATGGATGGATCAGCTTATATTAATGTTAATCATTATACAAATGAAAAGTTTAAAGCAAACATATAGAACATTCATGATATATAAGAAAATTCAAACTCGATCCACACCGCTGGTAATACAGAAATGGAAAGTACAAAAGTGTTGATCACGACGCGGTATTCCCCGCATTGTGATTTTCACTGCAGATACGCTCTTTACTCTCCTTAGCTAACAACTTAATCGTACTTATTATTTTATTAGCGAACGCAGATAGGCGACGTTGCTTAAAAATTTGACGTAACATTACACTTTGTTTATTATATATATATCAGTTAAATACGGAGGCCTTTTGACCTGCCACTATATAATAATTGAACTACGAGAGCCTTTTAATCTAAATACAACCTGCAATAGACTTTTGATTTGATCTCTCTTTAGAGATCTAGCGCTAGACCACGACCAACTTTTCAGTATACCTATGAACACCAAACTTAACAGGGAGCCCGTCCTAATCCTACAAAACATCAAAACACAAGATCCGACCGGAAACGCGAGCCCAATCGTAAGAAAACTGAGGCATTTAAAATTAATGTAACTTGCTGGTAATAACATACTTTGTATTTGTATTAACCAGCAAGTTTCATCAACTTCCTTGAGCTCCGCATATTTTTTAACAATTACAGTAAAACTGTGTATATAATGTAAATCAGTTAATCAATAGCCTTAAAAATCACTACAAATACTAAGAGCTCGTGTAAAAGCGCTAGAGTACCGAGCGCCGTATCCTAAACTTGTGAGTGCATTTATCAAGTACAAACGTTTCAAACAATAAACGTCTTCGCAATTGTTGTTAATTCTTTTATTGCTTTAAATTAATTTTTTTAAAGTATTGTTAATACAAAATCGTTAATCAACCTTACAAACTTTTGCCTCATATGCATCGCTGATGTTGTTTGCAAAACAATCTTAACGCCGAATTTTCCCAAAGGCCCACGTTCAATGTATATTATAAAAATCTCATAAATATGCACAATGCCAAAATTGCGCGCTATTAATATAAAAAATAAACAATTTCCGCATACATGTCCTCGGCACATACACGTGTAAGTGCTTATATGCATTTCAGCGCAAGTCACGGATCGTAAAATTATATTCGACCTTTTTTTGCAGGAAAAAAATCGTTTTATTATATTTTTACTCAGAACGAGAAAAAATATTGCGTTTATTAACTGTTCAATTGTTGAAAAGGACGGCTACAATAGCAGGAACTAGAGATCTGAAGGTCTAATAGCAACTTCCTTGTCTAGATATGAACGATGGTCCTAGACAAATGGTTATGGTTAGGAGATAAGCAAAGGAATTGTTTGTGATGTGCGTGCTTGTTTCGGTAATGGTATTATGTAATTAAGGCCATACGAAACAATATCGTTAAAGTTTATGCCTACAATTACGTTTCTATTAACGTTTGTTTTACTTCATTCAAAATTAGAAATAAATTCGAGGCAGTTATGTGGCCGAAAATTATTTTTTGAGATCCAAAAAGAAGTCAAAGAGTCTCATCATCAGCCTGCGTTAGTCCACTGCTGGACATAGGCCTCCCCTAAAACACGCCTTTTCTGTTAGAGGGTTTTACGACCGTATCCCACCAAGCTGGTTCAATGCGGGTTGGTGGGTGGACCGACATTTTCATAACATGGATCATCTTACTTTTCAGACAGTTGGGTGATCGGTCCAATTGTCCTAGTCAACCAGAAAACAACGATAATACAAAGTTGTTTTCCCCGGGGGATTTGAACCCACGACCTCCGGTTTATAAAGAAAGGGCCAATACCGGTAGACCGCGCAGGTGGTTATAAGCAAATAGTCTAGTTTTCTAAAAATATATAGTCCATATCCGAGTAAAACATGGAAATTTCCGTAAACAAACTGTGACGCCAAACTTTACTGGCGCCAAGAAGGCGATCCGTCTAAATGAATTAACCTCCAACGAGAAATGAATAAAGCAGCGGCCCATAATTAAAAACGCTTTCACTTGACACTTCACATTAATGTTTGTATCCTTTAATTTTTATGCCTCATTTGGTATTGTTATCGATCTGGATTCGCACAAGCTTATGAGAGTTTTCTTCTCTCAGGCGAATACACGCAAATAATTTTGCGTTACACTTAAAGTATTCTGTCACATAGCAAAAAAAAAACTTTGAACGACCCGGTTATTCTTGATCTGAAGGCGCGGCGCCAAGTGTACATTGTAGTATACAAAATCTTTTATTACATACATAAGTAATGTTTTCAACAAGCACGCCGCAAGAACGTGATAAATAATTTAATGCGTACTAGTCCTCGAAATGTAAACGCTTATGGGCATGGAATTTTTTCTACAAGGATTTCGTTGCAATTAAATTTAAAGACCTTAAAAATATTGAACGGTTTCGACGAAGCTATGACGTTTGTATAGATTACGTTCCTTATCCTAACACTAAGGCCTTTTTAATGCAGCCTATTTGTCCTATGAACGAAGCTTTAACGAAGAAGCTACGTTCCTAAATGGTCTTTATTACGTTTGTTATTTACGAATTTACAAGTGCGTAATGTCACAGTAAAATAAAAGAAACTTGTAAATGCCGCAAACTTTAGATACATACTTAAACATATTCAAGCATATGAACGAAAGATTAAAAAAGCATTCTCAAATAGGCTACCCCAAGGTACAAGTGGATGCACACTAATATTGAGAATATTTACAACAGACGTCCTCAACCAACTGAATTACCAACCATCATCTTACACAGATATCTTCCGGTGCTAAATATCAAGCATTTAATAAGGCGCAAATCGAACAAAGAACGAAGCCACAGGTAAAGCCAATCCGCTTAGGAAACAGAGTGTAAGACTATAATCAGACGAACAGATGACAATCTCGAATTGATCCGACATATGCGTCAGACCAACCTGCAGCCGAGAGACCATAGCCTTATCGGGCGACCAGCAAAAGTGCACCAGGAAGTGAACCAACGACCCTGGCTGGAGGTCGACGGGTGGATTGCACGCGTTCGCGTAACGCGAGGGCGCCGGTCCAATGGCATAAGCGAAAAACGCAACCTTTTCGCAACATTCTGGAATTGAATCGAAAATCTCACCGAACGTAACCTTTGTTGCACAAGTCGCAGTGAATTCAATAAAAATAAAATATACTATAAACCAAATTATCACAAAACTGTCCTTTCATAGTTAAAAAGGGATAACCAACCCCTTGGGCGAATTTTGTGTTCAGCTGTAATATAAACAGAAGTATAATCTCGAAGATAAGTAAATAAACGAAATTCTAGGCCATAGCAAAAATTTAAACCATTAGTGACACACATAATGGTCTAAATCAATCGTCTGCGTCATATACTCCTACGTGTAGTACTCAATTAAATTGTTTGGGTCGAAATCAGTATTTCATTAACATATATTTATAATAGCCATTAAAACACTTACATAAGTAGGTATAAGTAACAAACAGTTTTTCTTATTTACATGCAATTAATTCACATTAATGTAGAAATTTTATCTATTATCAATTTACTTAATTGTTCGTGAATCGTTACATCAAAGAGAAATGAGAGTCGGAATTTATTTAGTGTTACGACAAAGTATAGAAATCGACATATGGCGTACTTTAAATTTTTCATAGAAATTTGAAGCCTTATTTGGTATTGGTATGGTCAAAATAGCTTAAAAGCCGAGTAGTCAAATACAATAAGTTGTTTGTCCATCAATGCTTGATGAACTTGGCATGTTGACAAGTAGTATTAAAAGCATACGTGTTATCTTGAAAATCAAAACTGAAACTATTTTGATATCCATGAAAATGTTACACAAATAAACACTCAAACGAGAATTGGATTATGTGGAACTAACAACGCGTGTTAAAAACACGAGATTCCGTAGATAGTGACACAGATATTATTGTGGATAAAGGGCATAAACATTGATAAAAAAACGCTCTTCGGATGTGGCGCCTCGTCGGTTATTGTCACAACATTCTATTTATCGATGCGGAGAGGTCTAGGCGGCGGTCGTATTTCGGTAAGATGAATCAAATAAAATAGTATATTTTCATATTCATTATTGTACTTCAAAAAATCATTTTGATTAAAATTATATTTAAATTGAATTAGATAACGTTTCTATGTTGTTATTGGCAACACGACTCGTACCTCATTTTGCATTCATCAGATGGTTCATTTTATTTCAACTCGTATATGTCGTGATCGGCACTCGCTCGTGAAATGATCTGTGCATCTGTTGCGCGATCAAACGCAACGTGCGTTTGATAACAAGAAACAAACTGTAGCATTACTTTACTTTATGCATAAAATTCATACAATTAGTACATGATTCCAATTAACAATATTAGGTATATTGCTCATTTAATAAACTAAATCGTAGAGACACATATCATAATTGTGTGCATAAGAGGCCTTGCGTATAAATACGCCGACGCACACGTCCGTTCCGTTCGGCGGTTGGGCATCGAGTGCGATACAACGGCCGTCGACAGGCGGAAGCGTGCGCGCGCGCACCCGCGCAAGGCTACGCTCATGACCTCGCGTCGTCTTTGTCTAGCGCTATCTAGCGTCTGTTTACCCGCGAGGCCGAATGCATCATACCTTCGCCGCGCACTTGAGTGCCGTCCGATCGTTCAAACTATAAACGTAACGCTAGGGCGCGTCTCTCCAAGCTGGGCCTTGTGGATAATTGACGCGATAACGAGCCCTGCCCGATGCGCTGAATTGGATGGCCGCGAGGTTTTCCACATCGCCTCGTGCAATATCCTTTGAATATGAGTCTCTTTTAATTGGAACAGCCCTTAGCCAGTTCCTTATACGAGTGCTTTTTAACGCCCTTTAATTTTCGCAGGTGACGGCGGGGCGTAATTAAGGCGGCCGGCTGGACGACGCATCGTTGGCTTTTGAGAAGCTGTAAGTACATTTCCGAACGCTTATTATAATCCAAACAAGGATTTAAGCAGTACACACAGGTGTACAGGGACGCCGTGCAGTATACAGAAAGTTTAACGCGTAGATTTCCCACAAGTAGGCTTCGAGAGCTCGATATAGCAACGAATGAAACAGGTTCAACGAGAAGTTAACTAAACCCGTAAAGTTCGGAGGCGGTACGTTTCGGCCGCACTTCGAATGTAGGCGACCTTGTTGTCGCCTAAGATTCGGGGTGAGGTGCTCGCTGCGACGCCATCGACGGGGAGAGATACGCTTGAACAGTGTCAAATCATGCAAACTTAGCCTTTAGCTTAACTTAACTTAGTTTTAGCGCCGTTTCACTTCACAATATGCAAAATTAGAGAACATGACGAATCAGTTTATCGTAACGCGCAGGTTTCGCGAGATCATTGTTCTAATTATCCAATGTCTTTCAATTTGAATTATTGGCGTAAATTTTTTGACACTTCGTACAAATGACAATTAGTCACTAAATATTATTGATGCTGAATCGGGTCGTTCATCAATCAAAGAAATATGACTAATCCGCATAGGTTCGCTAAAAGATAATTTATATATATATATATATATATATATATAATCTATTTTAATATAAATAAAATAAATCTATTTTAATCTATCTATATGAGAAAGGTATTACGCGCCATTATATCTTCAAAACAGCATTGACTGGTTTAAAAACTTTACCGTTGTTTCGCAATTGTTTTCAACGGCTAAATCCGGCTTTTGCAGCTCATTAGTGGTAATAAATTATTATTAGATAACCCGAATCTCAAGAACTTCTTCATTTTCTATAGAGCGTAATCGAATTAAACGTTACTTCAAAAAGAAAAATGACTGTGTTGTTTAATGATATCATCGTATTGTGTCGCACTTGGATTTGACTTCGTCATTGTTCAAATCGAGTAGCGTCACTCAGTGACTTTTCTTTTAGTACCATTGGCATCTGCCAATCAAAATAAGGGCTAAGGAAGGTGTTTGGTCATCTCCTTTATACATTCGAATATCATTCTCTCTGATTGTCCAAATGTTTTCATCATGTTTTCTGATTTGTCCAAATTCGGTCAACTCCTACCCATCGGCATTGAACCTCTGACAATCGTAGTAGCAGCCACTGAGGCATATAGCACCCAATTGGGTGCCGAGGCCGAGCGCTCTCTGCGCACCGGCTCGCCTTGGCGCCGAATCGACTGACGACTGATAAATGGATTAAATCAACGAGGAAGTGTTGCGCACGATTCGTCCTAGACGGCCCTTGTTCGACGCACAACCCCCCCCCCCTCCTCCCCCACCACGCCTCACCCCCACTACTCCCTTCGTAGTGGCAACACGCGCGCACACACGCGCGCAGGAAAATGGCCATGAGATAACTGACATCATGACAAGGCCCCGCGTTCAGGTACGGACGACAGAAAAAGTTCTTGGCGTAATGATTATCACTTAAAAACTAGAGGTTTCTAAGGGTTTATTTTCGGGGTTTTTATGTATAGAATAGTATGATAGTTGAAGATTCTGAGGGTCCTAGAATAAAAACGCTTTCGGTATGATACCACCAATTGCTAGTCTCCGTGTATTGTTTTAGGCCTAGATATAGCTGCAGTTTAATAAGATTCTTCTAGTATGAAACTGAAAACAATTATTTGAGTCTTTGTATAAAAAATATAAATGTTATCTTGTTTATATTTAAGCCAGAGTGTCAGTATCGTAATAAAATATTTTTACCACTTAGCTATCGACGGTTAAAGAATGCTGCGTAATTTGAAGTATCGCGGAAGCGATTGTGTTTATTTATTATTTGGTCGAAGTAAGGGCGTCAAGGTTGAACAATCAGAAGCTATTTTGAAGTTCATTTGATAGGAAACATATATTATAAAGCACGTGGCGTACAAAGCTGTGCTGCAACATATATAACCAAGATAAATAAAACGAAGATTATCTTATAATATAGTAATGTTATATTGATATCATCATTCTTTCCACTAGTACCGATTACGCGCGCACGCGACATTCTAATCTACACATTTAAACGTGTGGTTGCATTATAATATTAAGTATTTTCGCATATCTTTTCGTATCGCAAAGATAGCATTATCTATAATCTATTATTTTTACGCCATTGTCAGAATGAGAAAAATCATTAAGATTAGAAGTTGTTGAAAACAAACCATAACATTACATCAAGAAATTATTTCATAATAGGCAATTTATATAACTAATATCCTAGCCTCTGTTACAGACTGTAATTCAAAATAGAAACTAGAGTCTTATTGTAATTAATCGATCGATTAAAACGACTTTTCTGCCGACCGTACAGGCACGTGCAACACGCATGCTGCGTAACATATAGTAACGTGTGTTGTCTCCGACTGGCGGGCCTTCGCCGTGGGGCCGGCTTTGAGCGTATCCAACTCAGAAGGGCCCTGCCTACACGGTGCATACCTCGGAGGCCCAGAAAGGTTAACATCTAGCCGACAGAGTGCTAAATCGATAGATGTAGGTGATCTCGATTTCATGCGTTAAGGAGTCACTAGGTCATCTATAAAAAAAACAGTAGTCTATACTTCTGGTCGTAGGCTTTAGCAAACCATTTCTTCTAGATTAAAAACACATGAAAAATTGGGAAATACTGCAGATGAAAGTTAGAACTGATATGGAAGGATTAATAATCCATTTTTAGTGCTTCCAAATGTTCATTTTATCCCAGTCTTTCTTTATAGAGTACACTTTATTGCTAGTCGATTTTCGAAATGGATATATTAAAGGAAAACCTGAAGTTATTTATATCCAAGTGCCTGTCAAGACATAATCTTATGTTTTCACTTTAATTAAAAGGAGCTTTTAAGAAAGACTATTTATACGCATGTTTTTGAATCAGTACCGTAATTTAACCTATATGATACAATACTTCATATTTTAATAAATTGAATATCAATCAGAAATGGCAAGCCGAGCAGACACGTCCCATCTAGTCGAGTGCACAACCGCCTCTGCGCATAAACACGCGACTCCAATCAACAATATTTACATTCAAGGTGAAAACTGGCAAACGACTAGGAAAGCATTCAATACAATTGTATAAATTACAACATGTGAATAGGTACGACTAATAAAAATAATTTTAGTTCTAAACAGGACAATAAAATATACGCACAGTTATTTCATTTTGGCTCTTATAGCAATATGTATGGATGTAAAAACGCTATTTAATAATTACATATTATGTGATATAATAATTATGTTCTTTTTTGGTAATTATAACTACAGTTAAGCAAATTTAGACCCGGAAAAATGTTAACAAAATGACCCTTAGCAACTCAACGGCACAATAGGTAGTGTGTTGTTATTTGTCGACTGTCGCTCAGTAAATGCTTGGTTTGCCAATTGACCAATTGTTAAATAAACTGTCACCACCAACCAGTACATTACTTTGTTGCCCAAGTCACTTTCTTTACATCAATTTCTTTGAACTGTAAACTTTCAAAGTATAATTACTAATACTACTGCAGAATCATTACGATTCCTCCACATATCAACGTGTCCAGTTCACCTTCCCACATAACAAGTGTGAAGCTGCTGCCCATTAATTGTGACACAGTGTCGGGCACAAACAAACACGCCGAGCAAGGCTCTTCCTAGAGCCGAGCAGTGACTCAGCCGAGGCGCCAGTTTTCCAACTACATCGCGCACCGCGTCGAAATTCTCTTTGTAACATCAGCACGTGATTCATATGTGACACACAAAAGAAAATCCACTTGCACTGTCGTTTTCATTTCTTTTATTAACCTGACGTATTATACGTTATGGGAGCTTCTTTTTGTTTAGGTCTTTTTGTTTAACATTTTATTGTTTAAATCCTCGTGTACACCTCTTTGTTTTCTTAATAAACATTTTCGCCGCATTAACACTGTCGACAATTCTAGGTACTGACGATATAACTGCATTAAAATAAATATAGAAAAGATTTTCCTTCGTAGTTTTTTTTATGCAAAGACATTATTCATTTTTACATTTGACACTATATCAATAAAGTTTCATATTAATGAATATGAAAATGTCACTCATTTAATAGGATCATGCAATGACAGTTGGGTTGTCGTCGTATTCGGATAAAGATCCGAGTTTTGTGAAATGATAGTAAATTCTTACTACATCTTAGTATTGCGTTAAGACGTTTAAAATTTAACTGCAAACCGACATAAATCTGTTACTATTATAAAAACATACTAAGTAATTCTGAGATCCAATTATATATTTCCGTACGTAACTAACTAAAAATAAGAACAAGTTTAGTGTTGCATTAACTTTTTTCGTTTATATGGGAAAAAGCTCCGACTAGATAAAACGGACGGCATACTTGAGGTCGGCCGGCAATTAGTTCAATTAGTCCCTCATTGGCGGTTTATTTCTAGCCAGGGGTCACTTCCGCGACAGAATTAATTAGGTCATTAATTGCAACTCCATTCATGTAATGCCACCGATGACTTTTTCTTTGATGAAAATGTAAGCAATCGCTTGTACTGTGTAATTTTAAGTTCTTTTACTGATTTTTTGGTATATAAACATATAACAGCCAGGTTGCTGTCATGTGTATCCGTTTGAAATTTATGATCGATTCGCGTTATTCAGCAAATGTTAAGTAGCAGTATTCGCTATCTTTAATTGTATTAAATTACCTTGTTTTTTTAATTTGTAGATAAACATTAAACACAAAAAAGCATTGGTATTATTCACGCGATTCATTCCTGTCATTCCATTCAACAACGTATATTAATTTAGGAGAAAAGTTATAGCTCATAGTAGATCATACATAAAAAAACAGATCTCTATTTTTTATCTGCTGGCCGATAGTTAGTAGTACATGAATTGGTTGTAAAACATGCACTTGCTTGGACACCGGCCGGTCTATTTCGGCCGAACCGGTTCCGGGTTGGCGGCGCTCCAGGGCGCACGGTGGATGCACAAAAGGCCCGCCCAAAACCGCGCGATGGCGGGAAACTCGCAAACCGAAGAAAATGGCGGAACGGACGCACAGATAATAGAAATTCTACTAGCGATCCGTTACGTTTTCATTAGATAATACAAACCAACCAACATAATGTTAAGGCAATAGACTGTAAGTAAACAAATTTGTTACTATAAAGAAATTTTAAGTTTTCACGCGATGCTTAATCTACAACACTGCCTGACCTTTTGGCGGCAAGTAAGTTTGATATTAAATTTATTTTTCTAAATTGGATTAAGTAACGTATTAAAGTACACTGTGTGATATTCAAATAATAAAATTTCACTCATGCTTCATCATCATCAGCCTGTGATAGTCCACTTTTGGACATAGGCCTCCCCTAATGCACGGTTTTCGGACCGTATTCTGGTCCAATGCGGGTTGGTGGGTGGACCGACTTTTTACATGCTCATCCGACACATGGATCATCGTACCAACCAGAAAACACAGATAACACAAAGCTATTTTCCCCGCGGGATTCGAACCTAGAACCTCCGGTTTACGAAGCAATGGCCAACACCGCTAGACCGCGGAGGCGATGCTTTGCGAAAGCAAATTAAATGCATGTTATGCAATACTAATCGCCTTAATAAACACAAACCTTGCGAGCACAACAGGAAGTAAACAAAACGCGAATTCAACTTTGAAATAGACAATCGATGCATTCGACCTCCATGATTTATAATTTAAGCAGCCTTGGAGATTATTAAAGTTGCTAAGCAGCGGGTGTTACGGCGAAAAGATGCGCTGTCTCTCATCTAATATGATGTGACGCCGCTTTATTTATGCGGGCGGTTTATCTAGTTCGTAGAATAATTCCTGTGTTATACGTTCACTGTACTCGCTGTCCAAGAGAACGAAGGTCCCTTTTTAATATTCTTGCTTAACGAGAACACTAAGTAATTTTAAAGATGAAGATTAGTATATACCTAGTTATTGTGAACTTGATTGTCCTATAAAAGTACATCAAAATTTGTCGATAAAAATAAGTGTTTCATAGACTTTATTGTACTTAGCTTTTCGGTATTTTTCTATAATTGAAAACATAATTCCTAATTTTGTTGGTTTCATGAAATTGAAAAAAGAAAACTTAATAAATCAGTAAACATACCTTAACCTGAGTCGATGGCCACAGACTGTATTTTCATCCTCATTGTCATTCGATTACATCTCTTTGCTTCTGTTGAAGTTTCTAGGAGATTGGAAAAACTTATTAGAATCGATATTCATATGATATATAACTTAAATTACTTAATTTCATCGTAAACAGACTGTAACCTGAGTCGTTAGGTCCACAACAATCTTCGAATATCCCAACAGGTCCATCCATCTTTTAGAGTGTTAAGACATTCTTTAGACTTTTCTAGTATGCTAACTTTCAGGAACAAGTACCTCAATTATAAGATAAATAGTTATATTCAAAGTTCTTTTCGAAATTTACATTCATGACTACGTATTATTACTCTCAAATAAACTTACATAGTCATCCATTCAATTAAAAGCAAACAGAACGATAAGATATCGTATCTAGATAAGCTAAATTTTGGGTCAATAAATGAGTTTGCAAATAATATGTAATTGAACGGTCCAGCGACACTAAGATTATTACCTAACCTAGCTGACTTGATGGACCAATTTTGATAAGGAGAAGTGTTCAACACTTCTTAATGTCAACGTTATAAATATTAAAATATGCTAACTTTCGGTAAGCTTACCCTCAATTCTACAAGATAATGATAGGTTTTGTTTCAAAGTTCTTTCCAAATTTACATTTACACTACGTATTCATCACCCTCCAACTTGACTTCCTCATCATCCCATTTCAATTAAAATATGCTAAAGCGAAGGATAAATATTGGCCGCACGTCTAAGGGGTTAGCTAAATATTTGCGGTCAATCAAAATGACGACGCGTAAACTTAATATGTAACATTAAACCGGTCCACGGCCCGCGACAACTATTAGAATTCATTTCCTAGACCATTAGCACTGAATCCTTGACTGGACCACTTTTGGAGGTCCGAAAAACGTAAGCCGCGAAGGTCACACGAATGTTGCGCAGTATGCTCCGTTTGCATTAAGATCGAAACATCGGTTTGTTCGTTCTTATCTTAGAGGCAGAGATCGCCATCGACATAATATTGTATAATTCCGTATAAGCACCAGATATGATAACAATAACAAGTAATGTTTGTTAATTTAATGAAATAATGGATTGATGATTGTTGAATGATAAATAAAATTTATGATGATTGTGTAGTAAGCACTTGATTAAATTTAAAATAGTTTTAAACAGTTAGCGTTAGAAAAGAGGTTGAACATAAACATGTTAATACCGAAATATAATATATTCATAATTATTTTAGTACTGATGTCTAAAGAATAGATCTTCTTACGTGAATACAATATATATGTATTAAGGTACTATTCACACATCACGGATAAGAAATAGGAATACAACACAAGCAACGACGAGCAAAGATGTTTTGTATTTTTAAACAGAACACAAACGTAATTTATCTATGCCAGATCTATAATCGGTGTACGGTCCAAAATCCCCTAATGGATAGGGGTGTTTTAGGGGAGGCCTATGTCCAGCTGTGGACTATCACAGACTGATGATGATGATGATGATGATAAGACCTATAATTTAATTATGATCAACTGCTTCTATCTATTAACAAACATCGTACATCTTCTATTGTTTTTACAGTCTGTAGATGATTCTTTTGTGTTTTTACCGTCATCAATTATATAAGCATCAAAAAGAAACCCAGATTTAATACCCATTCGCGGTGCATGACTCGCGTAACGCTAATCGCTCAGTACTCGTACACGTATAAAATCCTCTCGATCGTGGAAAGTGCAATGACTGAATGACGTCCAATGACTTGGCGACGGCCGTTAGCACGCAGAAATCGCGTAGATCGTTCACGCGAAACTCGACTGGCTCGATGCAGAAAGTGAAAACTGTTACGTGCACTCACGTTGCACGAAATTCGCTTTGGCGAAGCTAATAGCGTGTTTCGTTAACGTTGATAGTTTGTGGTTGCTACGTCACTTTCGTTAATGTACAGGCGCTGATTATGCGTGATTAGTTGTTATTGTTTGCTTAGTTAAGCCGAATTTTTCTCTAAATACCGCGATCGTAGTTAATTTTAAATATACAATGAGTATAGTGTTAGAGATTTTTGTAAATATTAGTTGAGCCGTGTATTTAGGATTTTTATATATTATGTAGAAGAGATATTTTGAAACGATCCCAGTTCAAGTAATAGTGCTATCGGAGGTTGTAACTTAACCCGCTCCGAAAGTGACGGACAAGTTGAGTTCACGAGCGAAATGCCCGAGTAAAGTAACACCGCGCGCGCGCCGCGGTACCAGGGCGGCATGAGCGATCGCGAATTACTTTCACTCGGCTATCCCCGGGCGCTGACCGCGGCGGGGTCGTCGGCCGCCCGAGCGCGGGAAACGCCGCCCGCCATTCAGAAAAGCGCCCGCCATGTTTACACAGATGCGCGCCGAAACGCAGCGCGCGTTGCATCACTTCCGTTTACGTTCCGTTTTCGTGTACGCTCGCGCACGTTCCGTTCGCGGCTCGGATTCTCGGGTTGACTCATTAAGGGTGACCGAATAGGAATCGATCTGGTGGGTCTCGCTTAATGAACTAACGCGCCACCGTCTCGCACCGACGTAACGGGCTAATAATAGCGCGTTGCCACTTAAAATATAAATAAGCAATAACAGACAGATAAGCGAGAACATCGTCTCGGAGCGGGCACTCGTGCGCCGCGATAACAGCGCACGCAACCATTGTTATCTGCACCGTTAATTCGAGGTGTAAACACGATACATCGGGCCGCATAAATCATATGCATATCTCACGTGGATCAAATCAGTCGAACGTGCAGTTTAATTTGTGTATATTACAACTTTGATATGGGAAAGTCGATATCATTCTGGTCGGATCTGTAAAAACCAGACGAACCCGGGGACAGATAATAAATATTAATTAGCGAACACACGCCTCGAAAATCGGCTCGCAAAAAGCGGCGGCGGCTTTTTCCCGCGCTCGCGTATCCCGGGACGCGGTCAACGACCGGCCCTCTCCGGGGCACAAGGCGCCGCGTGGAAAGCGGTTACGCAAGCACGCGAGAAAGCCCGCCTGAAGGTGGCTAGACTCGCGGTTTTGTTTAAAGGTGACGATCTCGACGCGTATATAGTGGTAAATTCGCACGGAATCACACACATTATCTTAACCCTAGTACTACTACGCAAAAGCCTTTTGAACACAGATGGATACACCGTTAACACTATGCATCTGTTGATTAAATGCCTTGATGGTTTATTTGCAAGGTAATAGTTTTTGACACCATTGACCACCGACCTCACCGTGTCTTATTTGTCATAGACGAAAATTTTGAAAGCTGCATCGAATACAAACCTTGCCCTCGACAAATATGCATCAATATATATCACTGTACAAATCAACATGCAGGATAAAGACATCAGAGTATTCTGAATTCACTTATAACGTTTACGGATACCATCACGGGTTCTTGCATAAAGTAATCAAGATTATATGGAGGTATTTGCATGCAACTATAAAACTTACTATTAAGTTTTATAACGGCATGCAAATACCAAACCCTACCCAATAATCAATATCAACTAAATGACGGTACTCAAAAGCATTACCCAACAAATTTCTAATTTGCACTAATTGTGTTTATTAATTGACTCTATCGGAGAAATACCAAGAAGGGAATGCTCGAATACCGAATGAAGCAAAGATATGCATTATCAAACCGTTGTAAGCACTCATAGCCTGTTGATTTCTAATTAGATCTGTAATATACAAATGTGGGCATTGTTGTTGCGCAAAAGCGTTTGAATAAGTGGCGTTAGAAATTATGGAGCTGGCAACCGCGCAGCTGCCGCAAGAACCAGTACACGTAGTAATATAAGATAATGAATGAAAAAGGTTATCTACATTAGAACACGGTAAAATAATAAAAATGTAATTTGAATGTACCTAGCCAAGGCATTTATGTTGTGTTAGACATATATAACTAATGGTTTTTGCTATTTTTTTAATGAAAGGATAAGAATATAGTTAAACAATATGGGCATTCATTATCCTTAGTTCTTATTTATTTTTTCTTATAAACCGATAGTTAGACCTTGCGCCATTCAAGTATCCAGCCATTTTCTTCAACATTGATTCGCAAATAAGAGAATACGACGCACTCACAAAGCACGTACCCTCAAACAGGTTCACCAAAATACATAAACGCATTTGTTTTCAATGCACGCCGTAAGAAAACCGGCCTGCGAACATCAGTCACTTTACATGGCGTAACCAGCAGTATATTTAACAAAAACGCGGTTAAAAATAAGGTTCTTAAGTATCTTTCATTCGTAAGAAATTTTAATTTAACGCAAGGAGTTAATGAAGATTCACAAACATGATTAATAATTTTATTTACGTCAAATTATGACCATACACACAGCCTATATTTATATAAATACTAATTGAATAGCTGTTAATTCCAACGTTATATATGACATGCACTTAAATATTTATTTCAGCTCAGTTATTACTGTTTTGTCTAATAATATAAGCGCAATACAGGTACGTCCAGAAAAAAATATCGTTAAAGTTTCTTTAAATATTTTAGACTCTAACTCTTGTTGTTTCGTAGTTTAACTTTCGAGAAATGGATAATGTAATAAATTTCATGTTACGTCCTTAAAATTGCAAAACTACTTAAAACGCAATAGTTAATTTCTTATTAATTAAATCATGACTAAGTCTACTATTGTGTTTCTAACATTTTAGTTTTCCGGTTAATTTCTGTCAACCAATGCTTCTTGCAGAGCTCACTAAATAGAGGTTTCTATTTTAAAGTTAAAAATAAAATGGCAATTCTAACGCTTTATGTCCTAATATAATTATACGTAAAACTCGATCAAGTGGACTGCAAATATATCAACTACTAAATAATTTACACACTACAATGTACTTTTACTTGTATGTAAACAAACATGGCCAATTATGAAGCCAAGGTGGTTTCGAAATTTCGCACACTCACCGACGTGTGGCGTCGCCTGGGTGGGCGCAGATTATCCCAGTTTAACTGGGAACGTAGCGCTGGGTTGCCAGGCGAGGTGGGCAGAGATTTATTTCAGTTACGCTATTAACTTGCTTTTTTTACTCTCAACCACACTGGAAGCCTTTTTTACATTGATTTTTGTGTGTGTTTAAAAAAACTATACCATATAGTAAACAACTACCATTACACCTTAAAACATTTAATGACCCTTAGAATATACGTATATAATTATTGGTCTGTTTTATATATTATGTCACTTTATATTGCAATTAGAGAGTCAATTAATATAACTTAAGTACATATTATCTCAAACGAGTACCTTAAGCGAGAGTAGCAAAGGTCATATTTTCCCGTCGGCGTTTACGTTTGGTTAATCGAAAATTTAAAATGCACAACTAGAACTTTTCCCAGCATCCGGGGAAATTCTGAGAGAAAACCTGTAACGATGACGGTATAATTCAGGGCGCATTTCCGAGCTGGCAACCCCGCCGCTGAGGTCGTCGCCCCGCCGTGACACACAGCCGCGTGCGTTCAACGCACGGACCAGTGACCCCACCCCCGGGGGTGTTACGGGACTTAGGAGGCGCCCGAGCACTAGAGTACCCCGGTTCCGAGTTCAAATCCCAATTAGCCCTCAGAGCTACTTGGCTCGGGAAACAAACAACCTTGTTTTTTAATGAGACTACACATGATGCCTACTATTCTCTGTGGTAGCCTTGGTGGATTAAATAATACACATAATACAATATTGACGTCTTTACCTGCAGTAAGTGGATACCGAAATTAAGTTAAGATATGGCTTAGCCAATTTAGACTAAAATAGATTTATATAAGTAAACCATGGAATTGAAGCATTACATAACATGTTAAGTATTGAAAATGAGAGCTTCATTATGAATCAATTTTGGATTGCTATACCTGGACAATAGAGTCCAAAACATCTATAAACCTAGTTGTTGAACCTAATAGACCAAAAACTGAGGCCAAGTTGGTAAAACATTGAATTGTGATTCACATGTGGTAGCGGAAAACCAAACAATGCTTCATGTATTGTTAACCATTTGGATCTGATAATGCTATATAATTCCAGTTAAATCCCTAAAATGTCTTTATAAACATTGACCCAGTATGTTATAATATAATTTTTGTCTTAAATTAATGAGGAATAAATTTGAATCATAGTATATATCAAATTATTCCTTTTCATACATATATTGTCTTTTAATTGTTTAACATCCTTTCATTCTTTACCAAGCCTTGTTTATTAAACTTCACATTAGTCACAGCTTACTTTTTGCAAAGATTTTCTAATATTTAGTGCTTATTGTTAAAATTACAAATATATATACAATATTTTGTATATATGAATATAAAAGTATTTATATTACTTTATATTTGTGTAGCTCTACAATTCCCAGGGTGTTGTTGTTTATAAAACAAATAATCTTATGCAATAATCTGAAAAACATTATCATCTATATAATTATTACTACAAAAATTGTTAATACAACAACACTTCCTACACACATTACTAGAACAAACATTACATCATAAACAATAGTAAATTATGTATCATATTTTAGTTCAATCTCACCGCTTGAAGGTTGGCCTCAGTCAATATCAAATGTTTATATCAGATCAATGATATCAATAAAATAGCTGTTATGTTTTGGCGGCGAACCAAGGTCCAATTTCAAGGGGAAGCAGATAAAAAATTAAACAAACAACATTATCAATAGATTCACCAAAAATACTTCATGTTTATCATTACATTATTCAATATAATTTTAGTTCATTAATATTACAAAGGATTTAGCATATTACCTTCAATTTTATATTTAATCTCTATATTAATCATGAGTCAAATTAGCCAAACTATAAAGCTAATGGAAAAAATAAAAGAGTAGCAATCATCAGCCTGTGTAAGTCCGACTGCTGGACATAGGCCTCCCCTAATGCTCGCCTCCTCCATTAGGGGGTTTTAAAGTAGTAAACTGAGGCCTATGTCCACTTATTGTTTAGACAAATTAAGTGTATTTACTGGGTAAATGAGATGTAACATCCTGTCTCATAGTAGGCAGGGCATTGATGATACCACCAGTATTGCCAATGTCTATAGGCGTCAGTGAGCACTTTCAGTCAAGTGATCAAACTACTTGTCCGCCTTTATTTGCAATAGAAAAAAATAGAAATTGATGTAATAACAAGCACTTATGGAGCCAGATGAGAACACTTTTGTATTGGTAAATCACAGCCTTTTTCAATCCCCTCATAACATTAACAAGCAATAAGAGGGCATGACAATTTTGATTTTTTTCATGTCAATTCTTTCTCAAAATTGCCTAAAATACAGTTTACATAATAATCTTTAGTCACATTTAACCAAAGGCATGTTTACCGACTGTTAATTCAAGAAACTAAATAAATATGTCAATAAACGTAAATTATGCAGCGTTTGAATTATTTTCATAACTGATACAGTTACAACATTTGTTTCAAAATACTGTTACTGTTTAAAAAATAACTGCACCTCCATGTCAACAGCCAAAAAAAAATTCGTTACATTTATATGTTATTTTTGGTATTTTTTCCATTAAAAGTAATCGCTCCAGTCTTAGAAAACACGTGTTTGCAATTTTGGAAAGCAAAATATGCACGAAAGTAACCTTACCTTCATACTGTGCAAAACGCATCCTGTTTTTCTGTTCGAGCTCTTCAGCTTCTTCTCGCTTCCTTTTCTCCTTTTCTTCGTTCATTTTGCGAACTATATCGCTGTATCCTACTGGTACTATAACATTTTTGTTTTGAAGGAAGCTTCGTACTGTGCTACAGTGTTATATAGTGGAGCATTTTCGACCGGTATTTTTGTTTTGTTCGAGTACAAAGCTTTTATTGGGTCGAAGTTAGAGCTACAAGCACTTACTTCGGATTCTGAAGTGGAAGATGTATCAGACATATTTAATTCTACTTTTTCATTGCATATACTTTATCACTAAAAACCATAACAAGTACATATACAGAGAATCGTATAATAATATTTGACGTTTTCTGTCACAATATTTACGTTTATCCAGATTTCTATTTGTATAGACTTACTGAATATTGTTTTAAAAGTATATTTATAAAGAATAGTATGTTTGCTATAAATTATCAAACAATAAGGCATACGAACTCATACCTAAAATAAGTAATTTATAAAAGAATAGGGTAGGTTACATATATTGCAAAATAATTTTATAGAACTTCTTTCTTGGTTCTTTAGTTTGCAACATTTGTAGCAGATGGCGCTGTACCAGTATTGTTGTTTTCCTAAAACTTTTTTCTCCATAATAGGTACATATTAAAAACAAAAATTTGTTAACTTTTAGGCCAATTAATGTTAAGAGTCCTCAAGTCTGGTACAGAATTAGTCAAATCAGCATAAGAACGTCTACACGAAAGCACCATCATCCCAGTCGTTCCTATAGTTGTGTTTATGTTAAGTTTGTTTATATTAGTAATTTATTTTGTATAAACAAGTCATTAGCGAGATGTTGATCATTGGCAATGCCGACTTACAAGGTCCTCAAAGTAATATGCAGTAGGAAGTAACCAAATCAAGGTCAAACTAAGCGAATAAATCTTGTTAACTTTATGCCAGGGAAAACTTTGCATTAAAATAACGAATAAAGAAATAACAAACTTGTTTTGAAGGTTTCAAAATTAGACGGTTGGTTTTAATGATTATTTTTTGTCGTTACATAAATTCATTTTTAGTTTTTACTTAAAGCCTTAAGTATCGAGGAACGATTATTTTCAGGTATAAAATATGAATTGAAGCAAGTGATACATAAACCACAGTTGTGTTTTTTGTATTACTTGGTTTAATTCATATTTTATATAAATTAAATATATATTGTAATTTAATGCGTCACATGATCCTTGCAATACATCCAAGAGATATGAATGATTAATTGTTATATTCACAAAAAGTATAGGATAATTCACAGACAAAAACGGACTCTTTATACTATTAATTTTTATCAAATTGAAACGTTAGGCTTAAACATTACTGATCTTTAACAGTGTATGTTTATTTTAACACTAGCAAAATTATTATTAAAAATATCTGATTGTTAACATTTTACTTTAATAAACGTCCAATTTTTGAGGCAATAATTTCAACTAGACTAATTACACGAACCAAAGAAAGTGCTCTAGGAAGTAATAAGAAAACAAAAGCATAATTCCTTTTTGTGACTGTCCAACAATTATGACGACGGGGAGCATTGTTATGTTTCTTACGGGGGCCGAGAAATTTATTCGTTTTCCACACTCTTCCGCACATTGTAAGCGAAAGCTTTTGAATTTCTTTTAAGTAACTCATGATTATGAGTGATAATCGTATTTTATTTCTGAGGTCGTAGCAAGTTAAAATGAGAATCTATTACTACAATCCTTTTTGTAATGTAAGGAAAGAAAAACCTGACATAACATACATTTGCAAAATAAAAATATTACTTGATTCGAACAGATGATCCAAGTAATCAATAAAACATACTAGTCAATAAATTCTTCAGAAAATAATCTTTAGTTAAAAAATTAAAATTTGTCATAATATTGTGCAAAAGCGGGCAAAATTATTATAAAATATAGTACATACTGCCATCTATATGCAAGTAGCATAAACATTTAAAAAGTGAACATTTGTTTATCCTGTGAATGCTAGCGTTAGCTATTGCTAACACTGTCATTATCAGATTAATATCATGATCTGTTGTTTTGCTGATATTTAGGGAGTAAAATACTAAGTACAGAAAGAAGACAGATTTATCTAGGGGCGTCCAATGATTGCATTGTCTTAAAAGAATATCTTTTGTACAGCTGTATGACGTTTTATTAACATCAACATTAGCTTTAGATTTTGCTTCCTCATATATTTATTAAACAAAATCACCAAGAACAAAACCTGAAATTAATATTTTTCTAATAGCAACAACTCATACGTGTACGTCTATCAACCACTTTCAATAAATAGTTTTACGTCCTAAAGTTAAACGTCTCCATACAAAAATGTTTAAATTTCAGTTTCCGAATTTACCCTTGCCTCGAAACCTTTAAGATTTGTACGAAATTTTGTGATGGGACTGTAAACGTGTTGATGTATGCCATAATTACAAAAGCAGCATGTTTTAGTGCTTAATGATGGTTACCATGAATTTTTATTTGCTTAAATAACGAATGGAAAAACCATACAAGTCTCTGATGTCTTTCATAGAGATATATAGTTTAGATGTACGTTAGTTGATGTTTTTGTTGTTTTGTTTCAGATCGGCGTAAGCTGACGGGTGACGTTGGATGGCAGCACCTATGCGGAATCGACGCGGGCTGGACGTACACCGGGACATCGCCAGGTGACCTCGGGGCACTGCGGCCCTGCAATATTTGCAATAACAAAGTATAAACAATTGATTGCGTTTAGCTTCAGAGCTTACAAATATCCCCTCTCGGTATGGCCTTTGGATTATGTTGAAGTTTGTATAAATAAAACATTGATGAAGATAATTAAAGATGAAATATTTTTTTTGGTTTTGCAAATTTATATACACCTAAATACACATTTTGGTATAATAAATTCGCGTAGAAGCAAGAAAATTAACTAACAGTTATCAACGAATGTAAGAATTACGTTGTTTAGTATGTATATAAATATAATACATTGGCTTAAATGAAATGTGCTTCATATAAAAAAACCTTTTAGGATTGAATTTTTAAAGACGTGAAAGCCTACGCATTGCGTTTCGTCAGGTCGCTGTTGAAGAGGAGCGGATCGGGGGACGTGAGGTAGCCTGGCCGCAGAGCGGGCCACTTTCGAGCTGATCGTCAAACGAATCCAGCAATCGATCACGTGCCACGAGATCATACCGCCAACCGTCATGTGTTCCAATCAAATTAGTACCTAAGCGAGCGTCAATATTGTTCACATCGAATAATGAACGATCCGTCCGAAACGCTGCCAAACATATTAAACGAATTTACAATTAGTGTTAGAATTGTTGAGTGCGTCGATCGCGTGTGCTAGTGTTAGTGCGATTTGCGACAGCGCCACCTGGCGTTCAGTAGGCGCGCCAACGTGGCGGGGACGCATGCGCCGACGGGGCAGGCGCTGGCGATGCCATTTATTGAGGACGAGTGGTGGACAGCCGAGAATGAGGGAAGGATGGTCGACCTCTCCAATTGCCTGCAGGTTTGTAATCTATCTTTATCGCATAGAATACTATCAGTTAGTGACTGTAGATTCCATTAATGTTATTAAGCAGAACGAACTTCTAATCTCTTGGTTTATTTATGAAAGAAATTTGCAAATATTGCTGCCTTATTCATTCTTATGTTAGAAGGCTAGACTAGAGTTAGAAGTAATTAAAATTTAATTCATTAAGTGATCCCCAAATTACACTTTAACACTAAAACATGAGAAAAATAAACTCTTGATCACAGTAACAAAGGCAGTTTTTAAACTTGATTATGTTTTCTCTCCTGGAGATGTCCGACGACCCTAAACGATTGACTATAATACATAATACTAAATCAGTAACCAGTCACTGTTCTTGTAGGGGAGTTTTATTTATATGCCGTCACAACAATTTCAGGACGCGGTGACCGGGGGCGGGCAGGCGGCGGCGCTCCAGCAGATGGCGTCGTCGCTTGGCGAGCTCTCGCAGGCGGAGATCAGCAACATCGTGGGCCTCGCCGAGGCGGAGGCGGACGACCCCGACGACATCCTTAAGCAGTTGGGCGAGACCGCCTTCGACAACTTCGATACCTTCTTCACCGACCTCACCAACTCCACGGCGACCGCTGTACCGCCGATTGAGATTAAGGTCTGTTTGGCTTTGTATTATCGAAAGTAGGGGAGTAGGGACTTCAGCAAAATCTAATTTTGTCTTAAATCAAAGTTGTGAAAAATGTAAGAATACATTCTATTCTATTTAAAATGAATCCGTTTACATTACAGCAAGAGGAGAACAACAATGTATCGCCAGCGTCCGGGAGCCAGATACAAGGGCCTTACTATCAACAGAACCAGCTGACGTTGCCCAACAATGGGCAACAACGGCTTCAACAGCTGCTGCGCTCGGGTACAAGCGCAATTAACAGTGCAGTTGCGAACAACATTAGCAATGGCCGCTACAATATAGCTTCTGCAAATCCGCTGCTAGCTGAGAAACTGGCAGCGACATCTAGCGGCATTAAGCAAGAGCCGATGAGCTCGGAGTACAACGGGACGGGCATGAGCTACGGGAACGCGTCGCCGATGCAGCGGGTGCCGAGCGGGAAGCCGCAAGTGCACGACGCTGGTGGAGGTAAAGGTAAGTTCAGTTAATGTCTGTGCTTTCGCTTTCCATAATTTTACAACTGCTTGTTGTTGTCTTTCCAATTAAGCTGGCACATTCATTTAATTGTAGGACAAGCTAAAGTAATAAAAGGGGCGGGTTGGTTTTGTCTTCTAAAATTTATTGAATTTAAATTGTTTTTTTGAGTATTTTTTATCATAACTGTTGCGTAAAGACTATCGTTTTTATTTTAACCTTTAAATTGTATTATTAAAGAAATTGGGTTTCGACTTTTGTTTCGTTACATATAAATATTATCACACTAACCCCCCCTCTAGCGGCGAATAGACAAACTAGAAATAGACAAATTGCTTAAACGTTAGTTCCTGTTCAATACAACAGATGGCGTCAGCACCGAGGCTATATTAGTTATAACTATCTCTAACAGATGTCGCTACTCGCTACTGCCAATTCAAACTGCATTCCCGCTGCACCGATGCAGTTTTCACTCGATCACAATCCACTTTTAGTTTCCGCTCGAGGAAGTGGCGGCGATTTTCCTTTCGCGTCCGCCGCTTTTACTCGGCGAAAGTGCGCTACGCCGCGATCGTATCTCGGCATGATTCGATAGTTTTTAATTGGACAGCACATGTCATAAGTTAATAGCTTCGTGGCAGCTATCGCGATCTGTGTATCTTTGGTCGATAGTTATTATAATAACGAGGAGCAAACTCGTATCGTTGCGAATAATCGCTCATGCCTATTCTGAAGAAATTGTATGCAATTAGGTCCATAACAATCAAACTTTCAGCCAATATTCTTAGAATATGAAAAGCTGACAAAAGCGTCGCTAACTCAGTCAATAGTCAAAACTGTACCGTTTAAAGCTTTTTAACTCTAACTGATACCCACGAGTTTGGTTCAAAATATAATATTTAATTAGCATGCTTTCTGTTTGGGCATTGCTTTGTTAAGTGCCTTTATGTTTAAGATTTCCGGCACAGTATTACTCCGGTATTATTAAGTTCATAGTGGTCGTCTGTTAATATTTCAATACTCTTTACCTCAAATTCATAGGTAGACATTAAACTTCAAGTAAATATAAAAACATACTTTCGATAGGGCTGAAACCTTAGTTTTTAGAGATTCTAGAACAACATCTTGATATATTGTATATTTTATGGTTTCGTTTGACAACAATAGCACTAGATGATGAGTAAAAGACGCGCTCTATCTATATACTCAACAATTCAACAACAACACATGTAATATTAAGCTTTCCTTGGTCAACATTAAAATCAATACGGTGTCCACGAATACGAACATGAACTGCTTCTTGGCACATATTTACAACATTTTAGTATTTAGCAAATGAGCTCCTTTTAACCGATCACTGCTACAAATATTATAATTCATAACCATTTTGTTGTATCATTCTCTAACTCTTGTTTTATTCTCGATGATTGCGAATACGATTATTAAGTATATGTGACATTTTTTTTCAACATCTCTTTTTAAATAATCGTTTTAATAAAAGATTTGTGAAAAGGGATGTTATCGCGTCCGATTTTGTTTTCAATTTAGTCCCTTGTGAGAAGATATTTTACCTTTACCCGGTCATTATTTTAAAAATGTGTGCACCAAGCACGCATTGGCATTAATAGCTCAATATTTTCTGTGCATAGTTCTGAAATCGAGATCAGAAGAGAAATCAAAATGTTTGTTATTTTTAAAAGATGACATAAAAAACAGCCCGCTGAGTTTCTTTCGCCGGTTCTTCTCAGGTCTGTGGCGTCCTTTTCCGAACCGGTGGTAGTGTGTTTGACAATCAATAAGCAAGTGTAAACTTCTATATTGAATAAAGATATTTGAATTTTAATTTATTTGAATTTGAATTTGAATTATTGTAAAAAAAAATCATTTAGACTAGAAGACTATCTAGTAAGTAATTCGTACAACCATTTTATATAGTTTCAAAGTGAATATATGTTTGAAAACCACTACCACTAATCAATCCAAACATTTTTTGAATGCCATAAGAATATACGTTGTCTGGGAGCTAGTATACAGTTGTTTGCAACAAAATTTAGCTATACTTACTACTGCATTTGCGTAGTTGTATCGGCAGTAACCCGAGATGGCTTTGAGGCTGGCATGGCATCCGCGTGGCCGGAAGAGAAAGCCTCCGCGCGCAATAACTTATCCGCTTTCCTCCGACGCCGCTTCAATTGCGACAAGTTTCTATTGCAGTTTTATCGTCGGTTTAGCATTGTTCCGGTTTGAAGTACCGCTAATTCAATAGTCGAATATGGTAGTATCATCTCAGAATTGTGCTGTTCTGCGCAGAATTACTTAGGCGCTGGACATAATTATAACTTTAGATTTAAACGTCTATCAAGATATTACGTTAATTTACCTTAACAGCTTGTTTATATATTAAATTATATTTATGCACCCGAAGTTTCGAACTCTTTCAAGCGGTTGTAGTAACAAGATGCGCCATAAAAGCTTATTAAAAAAATATACATATAATGTGTATTCGCGTAAATAGAAGAATATATATGTGTTCTCTGTAAGTATTGTTTCAGACTGACCATAAAACTTTGCATTTGTATTTTGCCTTGTATACGTATATGTGAATACATTCTGCTTGAGAACCGGTATCTTCCTCGCATGGGTGTTATGACCTATTCATGAGGATATTCCAGTGGTCCGATGTAATCGGAGTAACAACCTTGATCTGTTTGATTTAAGCGGAATTGTAATATTTACTGAGCAATAGGGGAAAAATGTTCCACTCGATTCTGAGTACGAAATGTGGGTCAGTGAGTAACCTCACTAGGAATTGTTGCAGTTTTTTTTTCCACCGATAATTGTTATTGCTTCGTGACGTCACACTTGCATGTTACGTTAATGTTGATTCGACTGGTTTAATAAGTGTAGAAGTAAAATACAGGGAAAGGCGGGTATACTAGTATAAAAGAGATATTATTATTAATAACGTTGTTATTAGCTATATAATAATCGGTAAATTTATACTAATATATATAAAATTTTGGATTCACTTAATATTTTGGATGTCAACGTTTATGCCTTTATTGAATTTGTATTAGTTTCAATTATTATACTAATTTCAAAAGTTTAAGATGTATTTAATTAAGTAATTGGACAATCTTTTTTCACATTTATTTAGGGTTCGTAATCGTTTCAGCTTGTAACTTGATTTTTTAAATATAAATATATAAAAAACATTTAAATGGCAAATATTACTGTTAATATGAATTGTTAGTAGATTCGCGAAGTTCTCCACCGTTTTGGCAAAGAAACATGCGGTTGAACATTTAAAAAAGCTGTCATTTGCCAATGTCAAGTGTCGCCTACTAATGTCTTCCCATATTCTGAAGTGCCATGAAAGCATTAGAAACGTCAGTTACTTTCATCCCACCGACGCCACTTGTGGCAAAGCACCTAAGGGATTTAATTAGTCCTATTCGAGTAAAAAATCAGCTACTTGACTGTAAAAAAAGAAACCAAAAGTTTTTTTCTAACCGAGACATTAACTGTAAGAGCTTTTTGCCACTTTACTGCCGGCAACAGTGATAAAGATGTAAGTAATTTGGAAAAACGAATAGTTTTTTTGTATTTACGCGATTGCTATACAAATTAAGCCGCCTTTGAAGAATATATCGTCTTATAAAAAATATGATTATTTATATGATTATTTTGTTGCGATGCATACATATGATCGCAAATCTCGTAAAAATAGACGCTAGTCTGAGTCCGAAACGTCTAGAATAAAAGCGGCTTTAATATTGGAATAACGAATTAAACATTTTATGGGTACATGAACAATAATATATAGTGCCTAAAAACTAGATAATGTTATACTGGGGCTTTAATAGTTATATATTACAGATAGTGATCTCTTTCTCTCTTGCCATGTTCCTACGTAGTTTTGTCATATTCTTACATTATTTGATTCTTCCCGTAAGACTGCGAAATAAGTCTTTTACGGGATAATTTATACCTTTTCATAAAAAAAATACCAGAGAACGTTCAGAATTTAACTGTCAAGGAATTGTCATTATTACAATATAAATGAATTTTTAAATGATAACACAGTCAGGTAATGGAATGCTCGCTCCAGGTTTTATTTTGAATTGCAAAATATGTATGATTGTAATTTTTTCTTAACTATTTTATAAGACGACATAAAAAAGTAGCCTGCTGAGTTTCTTCAGGCGGTTCTTCTCAGGTCTGAGGTGTCCTTTTCCGAACCGGTGGTAGCGTGTTTGACAATAAATAAGCACGCTTAAACTTCTATGTTAATAAAGATATATGAATTTGAATTTAATAATTAATTTGGCTTATAATTTGGCTCATAATTCAATGAATATCACCGCCTTAACAGTTTCTGCAAATTACTTTCAAATCCAAGCTTTGGTCGATATACTTTAAGTAATATTATCATGAAGCTTTTACTGCTTTCTTCAAGAATTTGAAATATATTAAGTCTCCATGCGTTTAACACATATGAGACGTAAGTATTCAGTGTTTCCTTAAAGCTTCTTCTCGGTAAGGGATCAAATTGCACAGGAATCTTTTTGGCGCATCGTGTCAAGGTTGTGGTGGTTTGACCCAGATGCTGTGACGTCATCAGTGTTTAAAAACATCCATAGCTCGTACCAATCGTCCGAACCCATAAATAAATTATTCTGACACCAATTTACCTTGTAAGCCGGCTAATTGCTTTATCCGCTATGCAGTAGCGCTGTAGTGTTCTGGTCGGAAGTGCGTATTAGAGGGAAGACGGGGTAAAAGTTCTTAACGAAACTTTAAGTGCTATACGATAATCCATTTGATGTCATTTTATCATAGAATAATGGCAAAAGACATAGAACATGCAAAGGTTTTAACTTTACTTTAACAACTTGATTGATTAGTAATCAAGAGCAGCCCTGAAAATGCTTGTTGAATTAGAAATGTTTATAGTAAAATTTCTTGACCGTTGTATTGTTCACATATAAAACTTCAAGTAGTTTTATGTTTTATTTTTGTTACTCTAAAACATTTTATTCCATAGTACTTTTTGCGTTATCGAGTAACAGACGTAATAACATATTTTATTTGCGTTTATAATATTATTAGAATTAAATCACACTAACAGCAAAAGGACTTATTTGGAGAAATTACAAGCGATTTAATAATTATTTTAATGTTTAAACTTATTTATTTCTACATAACATAGACTAAGTCGTATGTGTTGGCTAATAATAAAATTAAACATTTAAATTTATTGGTTAACTGATTTTGTACGTTTGTATTAGCAATTACACCTGCATTACAAATGCGATATTCTGCTAAATATTAATAATGAGAAAATCTTAGAAAGCACCAGCCGTAGAATACCTATAAAAATACAAATAAGTGTCTGCATTATTGTAATAATCAAATTAAAGGAGGCTTAAACAAGACAATGTTATTCGTACGTCACCAAAATTTAATATTGTCCTTGTAATATGTAAGTCTGTTATTTCCTGTAAAATTTCGGTAATCGAAGCAAGTAAACGAGGATAATTTTAGCAGTTATATCTATGCGAGACGAAAATAATGTGCATGGAAATAATGAGGTAAAGTAGTGTTTCTTCCTGTGTTGGATGTAGCTTACCAAAGACATGAGTCTGGAAGTATAACATCCTTGCTAAAAAATAACTATTTCCACCGAAATTATTGTGACGTGTTTGCGAAAAAGAATGACAGTCAACTCGTCTATGTATTAGTATACATTTAAATAACTTCTTGTTTATTGTATCTTGGTGTAAGGCTTACTGTTAAGCGTTACAGATGTGGGTAGCGAATTCAAATTCCTTGATTCAATAGAGGTGATGCATTTGCTTATTGTTTGTCAAACACGTTACCACCGGTTGAAATAGGGCGCTTCGTCAATAAGAAAAAAGTAATGAATAAAAGTTTAAAATCCAGATTTTGGGACTCGATTATCCAGTAACAACTGATTAAAAGCCGTACTGGTCTTTAAGTGAAAACATTAAAGTGTTAGTTTAGTCCGCGGCAGAAATAGGCATCATGTGACTAATCTTATTTTCCTAGATAGGTCCCCGTAAATTGCATTCTAGTAGGATTACAACGGGTACAAACGGGTACAACGTTAGTTGTACAGGGGATCCAACTAGAATGCAATTGATCGAATGCAAACGGAATCACATATATGAACAAGTTAATTGCTAAAAATTCAGAGACAGATTTCGAAAAAGAAGTCTGAAAACCCCAGCGTTTAAATATTTTAAATTTTCTTCCTATCTCGCATACAATTTAAATTTAAGGCGTAATTTGCTAGTCGGTCTGCGAGAATTTGTTATATATCTGCTTATTGTATATACTATAATCGTTAACACAGGATATGCAATAATCTTATCCTAGAATATGTGGCATAGTCCCAGATAAAAGGAAGCGAAATTAGCTCAGGAAACACCACCCATGCATATGGAAACAGATGCTTTTATCTATCCTCAATAAGGGCTGCACTAGAAATGCTATTTAGTTCGGAAGTGGCTACTTTTAGAATAATATTTATGAAACAATTGTTAGATCAAAAATAGTTTATTACTATAAATAGATTATATTGCAATGCTATCATTTAATAATTGATTTTACATTATGTCCTTATATTTTTTTTAATATTTAGTCACAATGAATAACGATATATTTCAGATATTTAAGTTTTTTGTGCTGTGTCTTCGCTGTATTTCATAATAAATGTATGTTTTTACATCGTTATGAACGCACATCATCAGCCTGTCTTAGTCCACTGCTGGACATAGGTCTCCCCTAATGTACGCCTCCTCCAATAGGGGGTTCCGGACCGTATCCCACCACGATGGTCCAATGCGGGTTGGTGGGTGGACCGACTTTTTACATGCCCATCCGACGCATGGATCATCTTACTTTTCAGACAATTGGGTAATCGGCCCAAATTGCCCTAACCGACTAGAAAATAACAATGAAAATTAGTTAAGCCCGCAGCATTCGAACCCATGACCTCCGGTTCCTAAAGCTCTCGCTTATTCCACTAGGCTACGGAGGCAGTCAATCTGATATGAAACAATTATCATGCTTTGTAAAAAAATATTCCGTCGTTGAATTTGTAGCGTAAAGTCCATGCTTTTTATTTGAGTAAACACCAGATTTTTATCCTTTTCCATTGGACGTTGTACCTATTTCGTTGGAAATTTCGCAACACGCTGCTTCTTGGCATACTTGGCAATTCAAAGCGTTGCCGAAACGCAGGTCACCATTTTCCTTGTTGATACATTCGCGAATCGTCGTCCGTTTCGTGTTTTCGCCTTGGAATATTTCTCTAGACGCATTATCACGTAAACTCAAATAAATAGACATTATTGGTACAGGTTTTGGCACTATGTTATGTGGAGTAATACTTGTTACCCTATTAATGTGGAACAACAGGGGAAAAATTAGCGTCTGAAACGATGAAACCGTTAAGATGATTTTTAAGATTTTGTGCAAGGATCTTAATAATCGTTCCGTGTAAATTTAGTTTGATTGCCTCATTTCACTCGATAATTAATCTGTAACTAAAAAATAATCTTTAAGCGTCTTATTACATTAAACTGAAGATATCGCATATCTAGAAAAAGAGCTCAAGAATATTTCTAAATAAGCAAATAATGGTGTTCTTATTGCATCTACTGCTTGACGTTCTGCAGTATAAATTTGTACTTTATATGCATACTTAAAAAATATCAAAAATAAAGAGTTAGATAAATAGAGAGAGTTATTAGTAAACCATGACATACGAAAACACCTGCATCTTATTTCGATTTATTACAGCTAAATAGCGTTACCTTATAAATTTATTTTTCATGTTGAGCAATGGTTGGATTATACATTATTCAACAACACATGACCATTATGAAAGCCGCCAATCAGTCAGCTTAATAAACCATATTATGAATTAAATTTAATAAAGTTAAACTGTACAATGTAGGCATGGTAATTTTGCGCTCATTTTCTGAACCGTGGTCAAAATACAGATAAAAATGTTTTTCTATAATCCTATTGAACGATCTTGAGCGACGACCGCTAGATGGCGTTAGACGCAAGCAAGCGTCACTCCCGCCTCACTGACCTACCGCAACAGACGCCGTCCTCCCCGCCAATTCTAATAGATTGCGCTGCATCAGTAAATAAAACTGTCCGGCGTCGATTCGTCGATTGTTTAGACTTTATTTCGCTCGCTAATGTTCCGTATTGTTCCGGTCCAAGTTTGCTTATTACGTAATGCTTTAAATATGGAAGGTGCAGTGTAAATTCTCGGAAATGGTCTGTTATTTTTAACTGATACATTTATATTTTAACGTAAATGTAATTTAAAGGAAATATGGACTAAAGTTACGGAATCTTTCTTTAGAAACTAAATTCCGACTATCGTCATGATTCACATGCAAAACTGTACCATGTCCGGTATGCGACATTAAATTAGGAAATATGATGTGATAATTGATGTGATGCTGGAAAACAAAAAATGGTTGATTGACCATTTCAGCCTGTAAATTAATATCCGGTTTACTTTATTGTCACAAATCCTCTATTATATTTAGTCTTTCACTAGTGTCTTAATAGAACCGACTAAGACTACTTGTATGTTCCTTCTATGCGCCTAAAAACATGGAACACCTAAAAGCATTCACAGAGCTCTGCGACACTAGTGCAATATCATCCTGTTTTAACCCGTTTTAAATTTAGAATTGGGATCCATAAATGATTTAGTACAGGCAACATAAACAGTGCCTATTAAAAATAAGATCAGTCGTTCTTTAGTATCCGCAAAACGAAGTTGAATGCGCCGCGGTGCAACATCCGCGCGCCCGCAGATCCGCGCGCCGCACTCGCCCCGTACATCCGCAATGCGCGTGCGTCACGCGTCGGCCGCGTGTGCGTGAACCATGACCTCGTTTTCGCCGCGCGGGCGCACGCGCCGTACTTGCGCTATGCGTTTGCGCGTGTGCGTGCGTTATGTCACTCGAGATGGCCGCGTGTATGCACCATTTAGCGAAATTTCTCGAACGTCGCGTTTCGTATGGTGTTAGAATAACGCCCCCATGTCATTAATGTTTGATAATACATGACTATACGCAATGCCACATAGTGACAGGTAAATAATATATCGGTATGTGAGATGGTAAAGCTTTTTTTGACTGGATCTGCTGCTCTGTGGAATGAACCTATTAGAATTTTGCCGGGTGTTAGATTAAAGAGTCTATCTACAATGTGTTGTTGCATAAAAATCTTTATGACTGCTTATTTTTTTCAGAAATATTTATAACAGCAACCTCCAAAAAAGCATTGTAATGTATAAAATTATCGTTATTATCGTTTCGTATTTCTCATCAACAGATCTATGTTGCAATATTCACGAAACACATTATCACTCGAGGGTTATTACTTAACTAGTTAACAGTAAATGGTATTAAATCGTTCCCCGTACGCTCGTACAGCGATAAGAATGTCGGCGTGTGTTAGACAAGCGAGTGCGTGTTTCGCCTTGGACGTAGTTAGCGGGGCACCGCCCGGCCTAGACCGGCGGCCATCTTAGGGCTGCTTCACATTAGCATCTCGAAAACTTTTTATCCATATACTTTGATTGTTAAGTTAACGGTTGAGCTACTTGTTCTGTTGCTGCAATTGCTGAAGACTCAGAAATAGATGTCGCTACTAAAACTACGGACGAACACGTTTCTTACGTTGCTTTAAACGGAATTGGCTAAAGCTATGTTGTTCGTTTTTGTAGAGATTAATGCACTTGGTTTACTGTATAGCCTTGTTTTTGGCAAACATTAAATTTTACTAAGAGCAGGGACTAAGCTTGTTATAAATACTCAAAGGCGGATTCGGTTTTAAAAATCAATCAATAATAATAACGCATATTTATGTGGAAATTGTAAATTTGAAGAGTTATCGATGCAAAAACAAAATGAAAGATTTTAGTTTGATTGTACAAGTACAAGTCATTTAAGTCAGAATAAATATATTCCAAGTATAACTTGCTACACGTCATCATATTCTTAATACAATCGAACTGAAATTTTCAAAACACTTTATTTAAAATCTCTTCCTTCATCTTTTTCAGTTTTTTAAGTATCATGCATGGGGACGGCTTTTCATTCGACTTTTACCAGGATAACAGTTTTACTCAGACCAACTAAGCATATAAATAGATGATTTTCTAGGTTTTATGTATTATTAAAGTCACACAGTGTCCGTTTTATTCTTTGAATCAGTTTAAAATATGACATGGAAAGCATAATTGTCGCTTCTACCTTGATTGGAACTTTAGTTTTAATTAAAATACGAAGAGTGTGTGTAGCCAATTCAACATGTTTATCTACGCGTTCATTGCATATCTCTTAGGTATATCTCCAATGTTTGTCTGCTCTATCGGATGTTTGTTTATATAGTGCGTCGACCTACTTAGAGGTGCTGCCGTCCCGCTCAATGCCGTATCCTTTTCATGTGTCAATTATAATAGTGCGCCCGCGTGCATATGGCGTTTGTTAGTACTCAGTCGTATGCCCTAAAAGGACATATTCCTAAAATAACTGCCTCCGTAGCCTAGTGGTAAGGGCGTGTGCTTTAGAACGTCGTGGATTCTTATCCTGCGGGGACTCAACAAATTTTCATTGTTGTTTCCTAGTTGGTTGGGGCAATTTGGGCCGATCACCCAATTGTCTGAAAAGTAAGATGATCCATGCGTCGGGTGGGCAGGTTAATAGTCGGCCCTGCGCCTCACTCCCACCGGTCATGTCGGTTGTCCGTCCCATCGGGCTTTGAGAGTATAAAGGAACAGGGAGTGCGCCTTATTCGTAATCGACTAGAGAACATTATTATTATTATTCCTAGAATTCCTTACGACATATTTTCAGAGACCAATTCGAAAGTTTGTATTCGTGTAGTTAATTTTATAAACCTTTTACAAAATTTTATTAAGATGCAGATTAACTTAGTTTGAGATTAATTCTAGATTATTTTAGTAGCAATTAGTCAATACTTTTTGAAGTAAATATTAACAAGATCAGCGTTATTGACCGTAAATAACAAACGCTGTATGTAAATGTGCCGGTATAAACTGCATACATATTTTTAGCATAAACTATTTCAATATAGGTGTGGATAAGTATTTGAGCTTATACAAATATATTTGCATTTGATGGTAAATTTTCAATAGATTAACTTTTTGTTTAAGCTGAGTAGTTGTTGATATATTCTGCAAAGCAGTCAGTATAATTTTAAGATATCCTGATTTGTAAAATACCGTGTCTAGTTAAAGTGCAAGTCGATTTGCGGTGCAATAAAAACTGCAAATGTTTAAGAATATGATATCAGCATAAAAATGTCTCAGCAAAAGTTATTTAAAGAGATATATTAGTCGCATTTCAAGACATTCACTTTAAATGAACCTGTATATCGCAGATAGCTGTCAACAATATCATAAAATAATTGGAAACCCCTCCAAAGCCGTATAAAGTGCTTGTACTCGCAAACCCATACATAACTGCATCGGTGCTGGCGGAAACGCTGCGAATAAAACTATATTACATTAATGGAGATACAACGAGGTACATTCGCACACATAGCGTGAAAGAATTTAATTTTTTATATTACTTGTATTTCTCTTTAAGATTTTTTGATGCAAAATTCTTAAATTAGCAAACGTAAGCCCCTATATAATTAACATTTAATGTGTGAAGTGGGAATGAAATTAAAGCCTTCATTTAGTTTTTCAAGTAAATAGACGAGGAATTGATGTGAAAAATTAAACCCATTGTTGTTAGACTGTTACTCAGTGATTGACATCTTAGTAGCAATTAATAATAACCACGCTCCTTCGTTGCCATGGGTTACATTGATTTATTGAATAACATGGAGCCAGAATAAAACATGTTATGACCTAGTAAATTCAGAGTATTTACGGAGACTTTTTGCAATATGAACCGGCTTTCGCCGCCGACTGTACGTACGCCTCTCAGTTCCTTGAGGCAGTGCGACAACCTTATCCATGTCAATGACAACCGCACGCATTCACACATAGGCATCTTAGATACGGTCACTTAGGCCTAGTCGTGTGTTAAAAGGACATTTATCTATGTCCTATTTTGGAATCGTTCGGTCGATCGTTGCTGTGACACTCGCAACGGTAGGGTTGGCTCGTTTTGTTGAGTTATAACAGATTAATTATCTGTGGTCTTTGTTTACTTTTATGTTGAAATTAGTAAATTTATTTGGCCTAGGGATGTGACGACTTCACCGTCCACTTGACGGCGGATCTACTTTACAGTGGGAGTAAAACAGATCCGCAGTACAAGTGTCGTTAGCCAATTGCTAGCCAGCCAATCCGCCTGTTCAACATTGCAATTATGGGCAACTATTTTTAATGAACGCCAACAAGATCGACCGTTTTGAGTTTTTCAAAAAAGGCCTATTTCCAGATATAGATATAGATTGTTGATGAATGCTAAATAATGCAGTTCCGATCATTATTACAGGCGTCTTATGAATGTATTGTTTTAATAGCAGCGGATTCATACGTTACATGTACATTTCATTTTAAAGAAAGTAACAGTAGATCATAGATATTTGGCCAATCATAGATATTTTAACAGGGTTATGATGTAGCTTTGTAATGTCAAAAGATATCGGTCCTGCGGTTTTTAAGCTTATTTGTTACATACAATACAATAATACAATAATATAAAATGTTTCCTCGTTATAATATTAATATATATATATATATATATATATATATAACAGATTCTGGTAATAAATGCAGCGTGTGTTCCAGTGACGTTGCAGTTTATTATGTTTATAAATCTTCTTCGATACAAACAATTTAATCGTTTACCGTTTATCGTTACGAAATGTCTAACTGTGAATTAATTCTAAATCACAAACAACACCGGCCATCAGATTCTCATTAATTTTAATGTTTAAATTGATTTGCACACATCATCGCGCTTTTAAAGCTCTGGACTGATCACTGGAAATATACCGACAGAATTGCGTATGTACTGGTGTTTTACTAGTCAGTCCCTAAAGTTCATGAGTTGTGGCATATCTCCTATATTAACTTAGAATTAGGATTACAACTGGCTGATTGCAAGCCGAATGAAATAACAACCAGGGAGACTTCTATCACTTTCTAATCTCTTGGTCGACAAAATGTAAGTGAAGTTTTCGATGCAAAGGGTTCTTTCATTGCTATCGCTCCTAATTCTTTTTCTACTGGTGAGTGAATATATCATTGTATTTCTATGAATAAATACTGTTATTATTATCACATTTTAATCAAGCTGTCAGCAATTTAGTCAACAACTTGAATATTGGGGACGTGGTTTTCTTATTGTATTTTGTTTTAATTTTTAACATATTCTGCAATTATTACCCCTTTCTATTTAAATACTATCATAGATATATCACAATGTTAAATAAGACTATTTTTATATCATTCTATACAACTATAGCTACTCAACATAAACCTTTGCCAGTCCACTGCTGGACATAGGCCTCCCCTAATGCACGCTAGCGTTTTCGATCCTGGGCTATTCTCACCGAGCCCACACCAGCCACTTTGAAAATGTCGTCACTCTATATTGTTGTAGGGTGTCCTACAATACCTTTAACCGGCCTTGCTCCCCACTCCAGGACTTTCCAAGTCCACCGATCGTCAGTTCTGCGGCTTATGTCACCGGCCCACTGCCACTTAAGCTTACTAATCCGGTGTGCTATGTCGGTGACTCTCACTATACCTACATTTGGTTTTGTTAAAATTATACTTATCCACCAAATTTGTTTATTGCTACATTTTCCTTAAACTATTGCAAATATTTCACCAAGTATATAATAATTAAAGTTATAACCCAGTTCCTTATTACGAACAGACTTACCGACCGTTCGCATTTCATTACGGATATATTTAATTGCTTTAATACATATTTAATTCGACGTTTACCGGTTTCGAGTTCTGTATTGTTGTTTATTTTGCAGTTTCATTGATTGGCGATGTTTTATTATATTTTCCTTGAACGATTATCGTTTAACAATAGAGAGATGTCGAACGTTATAATCTCTGGCCTTCGATACGTTTTTGCTTGCATTGCTATTGATCGGGTCATTGATCCCGTCGATAAGATTCATAGCTTTTTCTATTAATATTTCTATTCTACACGCTCTTTCAAACCTTACTTTTTGTATCGACGTTTTATTGTAGTGTTGCATATGCGACGTGTTTAAATGTTATATATAGTTTAAGCTGTTACCAATAAGTCTTCAACAATTAAAATTTAATGTCAAATAGAAAGTTCTAGATAGTGTTATTGACGAGGAAGAATAATCTTTAGTATTTAAGTAGCTTTGTTACTGCGGTACCGATTGTCATACATTTACACTGCTTGCTGAAATTAGTTATATGAAAACGGTGTAACCAAAGAACCTAGAAAGTAAATGGATCATGGAGAAAGATGTATAACGTCACTTCGTTGTACTAGATTGCAATGCGTACATTCGATCGTGTACAATGTGTACATTAACTTAAACTTTCCATGTTTAAGTTAGCTACACTATAGTATTTAGAATTTTATTTTAATAAAAATAGTCCGTCGAAATTGACAACCCGCTTTGGCTTATCAACTCCAGTTATTCGTATCATCTGCTTGATGTAACGGTTAAATGAATACTGAAGTTTTGATGAAATCTTTGGCCTGATTTTGTATTAGTGCTGGATTCAAGTGATCTGAGATTTGTAATACGAAGTGAAAGTAATGTTGTCATATTCACTAAATGATAACGAAGAATTTATACTGATAATAGTAATTCTTCGTAATTTTGATTACTTAATTTCTTTTATGAATTCAGATATCTATATTCGATATAAAAGTTTCCACTTGCTTATTGATTGTCGAACACACTACCACCGGTTCGGAAAAGGACGCGTCAAATCTGAGAAGAACCGGCAAAAGAAATAGTTTAGTAATACCATTTAAAGTGTTTCCATTTATATCGATTTTCAACATTGTTGCTAAACCGTTTATATATTCTTCGTCAAGCTATATATAGACGGACAACGATTTTAATAGTGCAATCGATTTAAATAATGGAAATTATCAAAATAATATACTTCTGTAAATTGAATTATGAATAAGCAATAATTAAATTACCTTCAAGTCAAAGATCGCATATTGTTCAAATAAGGATTTGAACCCGAAACTGCATCATAAGATCACCTACAGCCAGTATAGTTAAAAAAATAGCGTTGTAAATTGACACTGCGTTGTAATTAATGAATGCTAAATAGAAATTGGAGCATTTCAGGCGCCACTGGGTTCAGTACGTGCTACCATTAATATTAGTCCAACGTGCCTTTGCTTAGAATTGATTGCAACGAAACTTAGGGTTCCGTTAGAAGCGTAAAATATTTGTTTAGCAATTACCAAATAGCTATTTATTTACGTATTAATAATGATGAGGGAAAATGTACGATGTTTCAGGTTGTTTGCGTCCTTTGAAAAGCGTTTATTATTTATGTCTTCCAGGAAAATAATTTCCTTTTTATAAACGACTTGTTTCGTATTTTGGAAAATTTCTCGTTCTCTTTTATTATAGTCGTAACGTGTTTTGGCACCGTAGTTGTTTATACTGTTTAATTATTTACTTATGTTCAAGAAGTTTGTGGTATTTTAACAGAAGGGTTAGTGAAAATTGGATTAAGTCTAACAATATCTTAGTACACTAGGAGTGTCACGTAAACTTTTGCTTTATATATGTATATATTAGAGAAATTATGGTCACATAGACTGCTGGGCACTAAATTTATTATTTATATTCGGGCTAAATTATAATCATGGCGGCTTTGGTCTTTTTCCTTCTATTTTGTTAGTATTTAAGGCATTTCCATTTGTTTCTGCAATTGTTTTTGTTTCCTTCCTGCTTTTAGTTAATTAGCAATATGTCATATGTATATTACTATCAAAAGTGACCTCATAACAGTGTACAGCTATTAACTTTATCCAAATTTTATATTTACGACCGCTATTGAGTATTATAATATAATTGGCAGATTAACTCCTACAAGTGAGTCAATGTTTAGAAAGCCGATTATACTGGCTAAACCCCTGGGCTAATTATATATATATATATATATTTGTATTAAAAGTTAAGAACGAGCAAATATTTAGAAAAGCAGAAATTACTGATAGTCTCTAGTTATTTGTCAAATTTTTGCACATTCATAGTAAAGTTCGTCACACTTTCTTTAATAAACAAGTATTACATTGATTCGACAAATATTCTGACACCATTACTAAATATATATGCGAACCGAACTTAGTCGGACCAATTTTTACGATAACATACTACGAAACGAAATAATTATTTTAACCCAGAAGTTATCCATGTCATTCACTCGGGAAAAATATACGGAGCCCCCAATTTCTAGCCTTAATCTATTAGGTTTTTGTCGCAAATTTCTGGCGACCGATCTTCTCCAAAATCGGTATCACCACGCTCTATTAACCTCGTCCCATAACCCAACGCCCATAGACCCACCCATTAGAATTTCACGCTAACGAATTGCCAGAATTCCGCAACCCCCATTTTTTGTCATGCGCCATGTTTCGACCGGTGTCAATAGTTCATTATGCTATTTGATTCATTGACTGAAATGTTTTTATGAAGCTCCTTTGGATGTGGATCGTTCATTATAATTAAATTGAGTTGTAGCCGCTAACTGTCATGTTCTCATTAGTTAGTTAAAGGTATTGTTGTAATATATGTGTTTTCTCTTTTACAGGTAAGTCCAGACCTATTTACTACTTGCAGCATAGAGGTGAGTTTTCCTTATTGTAATCTGTTTTGATCGTGTAGCTCATTAAAGTGGGTAACAATCGATCAGGTTGGTTAAAAACTAAAAAGTTATACGCGCTTTTTTACAATATTCAAAACAAGCGAAAATACAACAAATTTAGTATTTATTGTGATATCTCACATACGAAAATATAAAATTAAATATTTTATTATAAACTTATAAATATTCTGAATCTACGAAGAACGCACGTTTTTCCGAAAATGGTCCCACCTACGGAATTATCACTACAATGCTTTTATATAGTAAATTTTGCTAGCTATCTCGTGTTAGGAGGTCAGAGACAGGATAGAATTATACCGCAAAAATCGTGGTTAAGTCTGACAGAAGACTTAGAGCCATCGCACACTGCCAATTGGCAATTGGCTCGACGTATGAAGTCGGATCCCCGCGACGCCATGCCGCCATTATCAAAAGCCAACCGGGGCTTGTTTCGATGACTTCGAAAAGGCCGAATGCTTAGCCGATACGCTAGAAGAGCAATGTACGCCATCTCGCGCATACGCCGACGCGGCCCACCTATCGGAGGTGGACCGTCTAGTCGAACTTAGGGCTGCCTTACCACCGAGGGCGATAATTTAAAAGCCAGTGACCCCTGGAGGAGGTTCATGATATTATTAAGGGTCTTAAACCCCGGTCGGCACCTGGCCCAGACCGTATCTCAAATAGAACTCTAAAATACTTGCAGGCCCTATTGTCTGTGTATTGGTCAACATTTTCAATATTTTACTATCAACTTGTACTTTTCCTGATGCCTGGAAAGAAGCCATCGTCATCGGTATTCCCAAGCCGAACAAACCCTCTAACTCTACCCACGAGTTATCGTCCAATTAGCTTGCTCAATTGCTTGGGCAAGCTATATGAACGCATAATTCTCTTCCGGTTGAAAGACCACACCTTCTCCAATAACCTCATCCCAGACGAGCAATTCCGGTTTTCGTCCGAAGCACTCGTGTCCTGACCAAATTTATCGCCTGACGGAATTTATTCTGAATGGCCTTCACCAACCCAAACTCCGTATCACAGGGGCCGTCTTCTTCGATGTCGCAAAGGCATTTGACAAAGTCTCGCACAACGGCTTGATTTAGCAACTGTACATTCTCAAAGTGCCGGACAGGCTGGTTCACATCATCCAGCCTACTTGTCAAATCGCTCTTTCCGATATCGAGTCGAGGGCACCCTGTCCCGTCCGCTCCAAGCGGGCGTCCCTCAAGGATCGGTCCTATCACCTTTATTATTCGCGCTCTACACGAGCGACATTCCCAAGCCCGACGATGTCAATCTGGCACTTTTCGCCGATGACACCGCTCTCTATTGTTCGTCGCTTAGACCGAACTATATCTATAAAAAGCTCCAGAACGCGATCAATCGTTTAGGCGAATGGTTTCGTAAATGGAGAATCGACGTCAATCCCGATAAAAGTGAGCAATACACTTTCATCGGTCCAGATTACGTCGTGATTACACGATACCCCGGTCCTCAACCCAGGCGTCAGGATAAGGCCACGCGCTGGCCGACACCAGACACTAGGGCAACTGAAACTTTACGGCCAACCGATCCCCATGGGAAAGGAAGGCCAAATACCTAGGCGTGACCTTCGACTGCAACATGTCGTTCAAAAGTCATATTCAGGACGTTAGGAGAAAGGCTTTGTTCGTTTCGACCAGACTCTATCACCTAACGAATTCTAACAGTAAAATGTCGCTAAAATATAAACTTTTATTGTACAAGGTATGCATACGACCAATCATGGCTTATGCATGCCAAGCTTTCGCTCACGCATCCTCCACACTCCTAAATCAACTACCAAGTGTTCAAAATAAATTCATCCGCCGCGCCACTGGGGCGCAGTGGTACCAACGAAATGTAGACTTACACAGCGACTGCAAATGTGCCGACACTCCGCGAGCACTTTAAAAGTTAACTCGCAAACACATAGATAAAGTAGTCAACCACAGCAACCCTCTGCTGGTAAAGCAGCAACGTATACGGCCGATCCAAAGCGTCGACCACGAAACGTTCTTCTCGACCCGGACGAGGAAGGGGTCGCCGAGACTCCGGACCAACGGGGTCCCTACATCAGACCCTACACACCACACGAGTAGGGATAGCACACACTCACCTGTAGTTCGCCCTCGCTTACGAGCACAGCGACACACACACACCGCGTATACTAGATACACCCGCGTTCCAGGGCGGTTCTCACCGCCCCCATCAAACGATTAATACGTCGCCAGACCGTCGGCGTCCCGGTCCGTAAACCGATCGTCGACGATCCTTAGGAGACATAAACTAATACCTAACTGACGTACCTTCTGTACGATGTGGCCTCCATTTTTAGCAAAAATGTGGGCCACCTAGTTCGTGGGGACGGGTGCTTCTCGCGAACTCTGTGTTATATGAAGCTTACTAAATACATGAGTCTGGAAGCATAACTTCAAGGATAAAAAAAAAAAAAAAAAAAACTCAAGTAAAATTTTAGTCCTAACTGATTGTGAGGTTGCAAAACTACGTAACGTTAGATGACTGTATATGTACTCACACACACTTTAACTTTCTGGCTAGCTATTCTAAGAATATCGACCATTTTATATATTCAGGCCTTTTCCTCATTACATACATTACTACTATATTAGACATTTATGAAATCACCCGCTCTAACTACCCTCCGCACTCCGCCATCTTGTACGCCATTACAGTCGCCATTTTGAAAAGAAAAAAAAGCGCCAAGTGACATTTGCCCCGCCACACGTGCACCGGCGGAAAGCAAACAACCAAGCAACCAAGCGGTGGAGCGTTGCGTAACTCGCGTTTCCCGCCACCGCGGCCGTGACACGAATAGGCGCGCGCCAAGTGCAATGTTGCCGGCCCCAGATCGCCGCGGAGGGGACCAATACGCCCATGTGCCGTGTTTGTGCACAGACCGATATAAAGGCTCTAACATTTGACCGAAATAATGCACGTGTGTCTAACGCTATCGCCGTACGTATACCAAGGGGATTTAGCTTAACACCGGCGATAACATTTGCTAGTTTGTGCACAAACCGATCGAGAGGCTCTAACATTTGACCGAAATAATGCACGTGTATCTAACGCTATCGCCGTACGTATACCAAGGATTTAGCTTAACACCGGCGATAACTCAGTTTGTGCACAGACCGTTGGTTGATCGCGATAAACTACAAAGTTTGACACCATTTGACACGTATATTTAAAATTATCGTGGCGTTATATTAAGGGAACCTTGCTGATACACAAGCTATGAACATGTGCCATGTTTGTGCACAGACCATTGGTAGATCAAGCGAGATAAACTACAAAGTTTGACTCAAATATCGTACATATATTTATAGTTGTCGTCGCACATGTATTAAGGGAACTTTACTTATACACAAGGTATACACATGCCATGTTTGTGCACAGACCGGTGGTAGGCCAAACGAAATGAATTATAAAATTTGTCTGAAATATCGCACGTATATCTAACGTTATCTTTGTACGTATATCACTGAAACTTTGCCTGGTACACTGGCACTTAATATTTGCCCTGTTTGTGCACAGACCATTGGTTCATAGAACCAGATCAACTATTTTACTTCACTCAGATAGGTAGGTTTGCCTGGTATACCGGCACAGCTACTTATCGGTACAGATCGATCAAGATGACCCCTAACATTTGAATAAAATGTCGCACATCACCCTAATGTTGTTATCGTAAACCTACAAAAAGAATGAAATAAGAAAAGGACATTACTACGGTATCAAAATTTAATTCTTATTCAAGTTATGTCACTCCAAATATTTTGGTGTTATTTGCTGTAAATATATTAAAAAAGAACTCGGTACTAACGTATGTACAAATTTAGGAATCTTTTTCAAATAACACATGGTTGAATCAAAACAGGGAAAACCTCAACATAATTATATCCTGCTCATTATCTGCTCGTTAGCAGTTTACGGTAGTACAATAATTATTTAACGTTCGATATATCGCATCGGTTCTATTTCCAAATTTAATAACCTATTAGTAATTGTTAGTATTTATTAGCAACCACTAAACTTGCATTTGGTAGTTAAATTTTATTCTCTCAATGCAATACTACATATAAAAGGATTTTTTTATTGCACCTAGGCTTTCTCCTAGCAAATTTATTGAAAGGTTAATTTCTAATTCATCCAGATTTACCGGAATTACAGTTTTATGTCACTTGAAACTGAATTCATAAAAAGACGCATCTACTGTATATACTTAACGTACAATTATATTGATTGTCAAAGTTTCATTAACGGCATGTATGATCCCGGAAGAATCTAGCAGACGTGCCCTATGCGATCAGTTCGTACCGGGAAGGAAAACGTTTGAACCTATAAATCAACTATTCAATCCGCTTCATAGGTGCTTACAGGAAGACTATTGGTTCATTGACTCTGTCATTGGCGAGGAAGTAGTTGTACACTATTATATCCTTAAATCGAAGTCGATTTGTATGCATAAATATTTCCTTTTTTAAGCTCTGCTAAACTTAAATTTCTATGTAATAATAATCTTCTCCAGTCGATTTCGACTACGGCGGCCGATATATATTAGAGATCAGCCAACTCGCAGGAGATATTATAGTGCACAGGCGCACTCCCTGTTCCTTTATACTCTCAATGCCCGATGGGACGGATAACCGACACGACCGGAGATAGATAAGGCGCAGGAACGACTTTTTACATGCCCATCCGACGCATGGATCATCTTACTTTTCAGACAATTGGGTGATCAGCACAAATTGCTCTAACCAACTAGGAAACAACAGTGAAAATTGGTTGAGTCCCCGCAGGATTCGAACCCACGACGTCCGGTTTCTAAAGCACACGTCCTCACCATTGGCCTTTTTTTTGTATGGCATTCGCAGGCAGACGAGCAGTCGGGCCACTTGATGGGAAGTGGTCACCGACGCCCATAGACATTGGCAATACCCGTGGTATCGCCAACGCGCTGCCTACCGTCGGACATAGGATGTTAAGTCACGTTTACCCAGAAAATACGCTGGCTACGGTGCCCTTCAAATCGGAACACAGTAGTGTTATCACACTACTGCTTCGCGGCAGAAATAGGCACCGCGGTGGTACCCACCCAGGCGGTCTCCTGTAAACAGAGGACCTACCACCGGTGACTACGACTAGACTACGGAGGCAGTGACTATTAAATATCTATCTATCTATTAAATAGGCAGCACTGTGTCCGCTTTAAATTAATATCACTATTTTTAAATTTAAATAAGCTCAAACTAGTGACCGCTTTTATTTGTAAAAGCATATCTACCGCATTCTTTACATTATTAGAATAAAACTTAAACTAGACGAATTAGCGCGGTTTAAAGGAAAAATATAATTTTGTATGTTTTTACACAGAATCTGTTCACCAGAATGCTATACAAAATTATGAGGCACTGTTATGTGGTGCATATCAACAAATCAACGAAAGTGTATTTAAATCAATAAAGTATATTTGCCAAAAGTGTTTTAGTGAAATTACTATCAAGTTTATTGTATAGATTAGTATAGTTTTACTTTCGATACGTCGCCATAAACAATGGATTGATAATTTCAAAAGTAAGCTAGCGCTTTTCGTATTGGGGGCACACGTCGAGGCACAAGGCTTGTCCGCGTGTTGCGCAAACCACACACGCCAATTATGCGAGTAAAGGCTAAACATTCGCGCACTCTATCTTACATGATATCCTTGAGAATATGTGTAGAGTAGAGCAAGCTTAAGATATGCTTTAAGCACATATTATTTTCAAATACATTTTTCTTTCACCTCGGCATTTTCCCAAATATGGGGTAGGCTTCTAACTGTTCCAGATTTACGAATAGCAATTTTTACTCAAAGTGACTGGCATCCGACCCCTGCAACCCAAAGAATAAACTGCATTCTGAGGATGAATTAGTTGTCACTAACTGACATCCTATAACGACAGCCGGTCTTGACAACTGTTACCGAATTTGACATGCCCATCCGACGAATCGTATTATATTACTTTTCAAAATTTTTGTGATCAGCCACTATAGTGCGATCCATCAAAACAACGATAACACAAGTTGTTTCCTGCTTCATTCGAACCTACGACCTCTGTTTTATAAAGCAATACCACTATGCCACAGAGGCGGTTTATTTTAATTTTTAAATAAACTAGTGAAAGATAAAAACTTCTTATCATATTCCAATTTCTTACACTTTTGCATTGTTAGTTTGTTTCGTTATTATTATTTCGGAGGTTTAGTGCTTGTGGCTACCAAGCTCTTTGTTTGGTAACCACAAGTAGTGGTAGCTACAGTCTTAAATAAAAAAAACTTATATTAAGCTTTTCTAAAGTTCAAGTGTTACAGGCAGCTAGTTGTTGGTTCGATGGCAGTTCCCTTTTAGGTATTAAAAGTGCATTGAACTCTTCCCCCAGACTTAGTAGCGTTGAAACATTATTGTGTCATAATTTAAAGGTAATTTTTTTCATAATATTGCGGGAAAACTTACACTTATGCAATATTTTTTTCGTAACATTTACTATCAATTAAAATTTTTAATTATATGGTCTTTTTCTTGTGCATCTGGAGATAAAATATAATCTAATATGTAAATTAACTTCTTTTTATTCAATAATCCCCTAATTAATACCTTGTCTCTATGTTAAATATAACAATATTATTTTAATGACTAGCCTATAAATTATAGTTATTATTTTGTAGGCGCCATATTATTTTGTACGATTCTATAATGATAGGATCTATAGAATAACAAAAGACGTCCTTTATAAGGCAAATGTGATATCATGACAAGGCAATTTTGTAGGTGTGAAAACACTACTGTGTTCCGGTCTGAAGGACGCTGCTTTCAGCGTATTAAATGGGAATTAACATACTATGTCTCACGCTAAGCAGCGCGTTGGTGATACCGCTGATATTACCAATGCAATGGGCGTCGGTGGCCATTTTCCATCATTTTGCTCGACTGCTCGTCTGCCTGTGTACCTAATAAAAAAAAAGTCTCAAAACGACGGTGACGGCCAAGCCCCTATCCACCTTTGCCGAACTTACCTAAATCTAGGCCTGTTGGCGCTAGATCTAGATAGCTCGAGTGCCACTCGTCACAAGACCTAACCTTCTAACTCCATGTAGGGCTTTGAACTCGTTTAGCATGCGACACCACCGTGATCATTGACGATCGTAAAATTAATAACATAACATGGATATATATATATATATATATATATATATATATATATATATATATATATATATAAGACTGGTGAAACGTTTTTTCGGGAGATAAAATTAATATGTTAAATTAATGCGGATATATAAGCAATAGCATACAATATTTTGATTGTACAGTATTCGGAATAATATTTTTATCGAGCATGCGACCATCAGGTGACAAAAAATGATTGAGTTGTTCGCTGTGTGTTCGCAATCATTTATTATGTCACAAATTCGTAGCGTTACTTGTATACGCACCTTAAGCAGCACATTTTATCACAGCCGTGCGGGGGAAGAACTTTTGATCATTGTTGCTTTCTGGTTAGAAGGTTTAATGGTCCGGTCATCTAATTACCTGAAAAGGAAATATACCCATTTTGGGATAGGCATGTGAAATCCCCCGATTGCCGAGACCATTTTGACAATTGCTACAAGACTTCAAGACCCCTTAAAACTGATCCAAGATGTACGTCGCGAACCATAAGAACTGTTATTCAGATGATACTGGGTGGGTTATAAGCTGCCATAACACCTTGTTGTCATTACTAGGAAGACGTAGGCGTTCGTGTGCGCAGTCTGTGTCTTTGCAAATGATGTTAGCACGTTTTTCAATGAAGCAATTTTTATTTATAACTGAGAAAATAACTTTAATAATAGGAGCTTGCGTATTAAGTACATGCGTAAATTTATAAGCTCAAATGAATATCTCAGAGGGGGCCATTAAACTATAATGCGCTTCATATTTACGAAGCGAGCTTACCTTTACACTTGTGTCACAAAGCTAAAATCCGAAAAGATAAATTAGTCAAGATGGCTGCGCTGATGGAAAAATAGCGAGCGCGCATTTAGCTTTAGAGCGGGCGGTTTTTGCGGGCCTATACGTGGACCGGTTCACCTCCGCAAGTGGGACAGGATGCCGGCATATGCGCATTGCTTATGTAACACGCCCCGAGGCCAGGACATTCGCTGCCTAACTGCCTAACATAGGTCTCTTAAACTGATTCGCGATTACATTTCCGGACCGACCGCCGCTACACTCCAACCGATCCCCCTAAGAACCTCCTGACTGTAGTTAGAACCATAATACAAATATTTTTATCTAATAAAAAAATCTCGTTTTAGTTACCTACATAGGATTAAAGAATTCTTTATGATGGTTACACAAATAAGACATTAAAAAAAGATTGATCGTTTTTATTGTAATTATTTCTTCTACTAATTCTTTGCATATGTATTCACGTGAATACAATTTTTTTGTGGAATTTTTTGTTTATTGCATATATATTTTGTTCACATTTTGGACTTTTTAAAGCGTTCATGATCATGGGGCTGACTATGATGTGACCTCAATGTATTTCAATTAACTGATCTTCTTCGGTGACTTATAATATTTTATATAGCTTGCTTAGAGACATAATAAATTTTGTCAGTGACTCCCCTGATGTATCAGAAAACAGCAGACACTCTTTCGACATGACAAAGGTGGAATTTGAAATTTCTTAGTTTTGATTGTATTAGTATCCTCCATTAATTTATTCTGAAACTGTTTCCCTTAAAAGAAATTTAACAGAAATTTCTAAAAAGTGTCCAATGAATATATAATAATGTAAAAGTTATACATCTCTATAGACAAAATGTCGTTGTTTTGTAGGATAAATACTATTTCTTGTCAAAGCTTCGTTATATTGCTACGGTGAAAAAGTAAATTGTCTCAATATGTTAGGTAAAGCTGGTATCTGTCAGTTAATCAAGCGAGTTTTATGTTAAATTGCCGTATTTATGTTTATTAAAGTACAATATTTGTATTTCACGAATGCTACACTTATACGAGTAACTTACTTAGCTTGCAGCTGCTTGGCGAACCGGACGCAAATTAATCAGTGTTTCTATGAGCCGATATTGAGGTCACATAGTTTAGCGCACATGCAACATATACCATAAACTGTTTTCCCTAGAAGCATAATTTTTAAAGACTTTAATAACAGTCACTAATAAGGGCGACAACTTTTCGACTCAAAGACTGAAGATGAAGACAGATGAAGACGCTTTTAGACAGGTGGTGTGTTGTTTGGCGTCTTTAAAGCTAGTGTGAAATTTATTTGAATACATTTTCCGATTAAGCGACATTGGAATATAAAAATATAATAAATAATACTTGAAACAGATGTTAACATAGTAAACTATAGCAACGTTTGTGAATAGTCATCGAAATGTAAATCATAGAGTTCATCATCATCATCATCATCATCATCAGCCTGTGATAGTCCACTGCTGGACATAGGCCTCCCCTAATACACCCCTATCCATTAGGGGGTTTTGGACCGTATCCCACCACGCTGGTCCAATGCGGGTTGGTGGGTGGACCGACTTTTTACATGCCCATCCGACGTATGGATCATCTTACTTTTCAGACAATTGGGTGATCGGCCATTGCTAACCAACTAAGAACAACAATGAAAATTTGTTGAATCCCCGCAGGATTCGAACCCACGACCTCCGATTTTTAAGCCACACGCCTATACCACTAGGCTACGGAGGCAGTAATCATAGAGTTACTATAGACAAATAACAGCATTATATGTATGACACTGTTTCGTTTCTATGGGTTACAATGTTTGCATCTATTCTAAACTAAACTATAGCACTAAGCACACTGCCTCCGTAGCCTCATGGTAAGTGTGCTTTAGAAACCGGAGGTCGTGGGTTCGAATCCTGCGGGGACTTAACAAAATTTCATTGTCGTTCCTAGTTGGTTAGGGCAATTTGGGCTGAACGCTGGTGGGGTTAGTGGGTGAAAGGCAGTATGGGGTACTTAATTTTATCGATGTCCGATAAATATATACATTTGAGGCGTCCTTCTTTGAACCGGTGGTAGCATTCTTGGCAATCAATAAGTAAGTGTAATGCTTCTATGTTGAATAAAGATATTTGAATTTGATATTTGATTTTGTATATGCCGTTTAAATTTTAAACGCACTCTGTTACATAAAAAGCCAAGTTAATTCAAATTTACAAACCAGTATTTTAATATATATAACTCTAATTCTTTTTTTATATTTATTGTCTAATATATAAAATTTTGTACAATAACTCACCTCCTTATTTCATAAATCTTATCCATCATCTACAACGTGGTAGATAAAAACACGGTATAATTTATGAGGCGTAGGTTTTCAGGCACGGCTTGGGTCTGTTTCTCAGTCCATTGAATGCCTCAACGAAATATAGGTGAAACTTTTTTTATTAAAGCAAAAGGTATCGCCTTATCCGTAGTTATATAATCGTGTTTATAAAATGTAACTTCTCTATACTTTTACGGTTTTTCTGCCAATTGGATGTTAGTTAAGAGAGAACTAAGCGTAATTTATGAAATAACCTAATTGATTCTGTTTTAAACACCTGAAATTTATAATGAACGAATAATTGTTTATAATTTTTCTTTAGTGAGCGAGTTATTGCAAACATTTTCATAATTTCTACAATTCAATGTAAGATTTAATAGGGCTAAAGATAAAGACATATTGACATATTTTGTACGCTTGAAAACTGCAAATGTTTTGAAATAACACTACTATTTTCATGGGTTAAAATAAAAGGGTTTGAATCCTCATCAGGTCTTCTTTATCTTGCAAACTGATGGTACTATGACTGACAATCAAAGAACAAGTTTAACACTTGTATCTTAAATAAAGATATTTGCATGTACAATAAATTTGACTTTGAGTTGAAAAGCTTGTTCGTCGTACAGTCAAATAATTAAAATATGAATGTTGATTATATTTCTCTTGGTACAGATTCGATCAACCATCATCTACAAAAAAAATATTGCGTCGCTCATGGGTACCATTGACCGCATTTATGTATTTAATTAATGTTGTTGAGATAATACTGTTTACTTTTTACGTTTTCTAAATAAAAGAACCCCACCAACCCACATTAGACCCGCGTGAGGTGGATTAACACAGGTTGATGATGATGAATGAATAGAAAAGATAAACTTCAGCGTTTTCATATTTATATTAATGGTAGCGTAATAATAAATATCGAACGCGTAAGAATCCATGACCAAATAACATCTTAAGAAACATTACAAACGCACTCAATTCAAATTTTTCGCGAATTCATAACATATTTTAATAAACAGAATATTATTATATTTTGTTGACGTTTTCACTGTTCCTCCTATGTGTGATGCAAAAGATTCTCAATGTTTAAGTAACGGAATAACACCAATAAATATTAAATCTACTTTTGACTTTAACATAGTACTTACTACTTTTCATAGTAATTCTGTGCCTGAGTCAAAATGTCGGAAACAATATATTAATAATACACGCTCAAAATCAAAAATTAACACGAATCAATCAATTGATATCGTGAAATGTTTATTTAATGTATGATAATCGTACATTTATAATAATTTACATCAATCAAGCTTACTATACACCTTAGTTGTTTGATGTTTTTACCTGAAGATTTGCTCATCGTATTTTGTGCGTTACTTAGACGCCGGCAATGATAATTTTAGTCATTCCATATTATAGTTTGAAAGGAGTTAGCTAAATAAGCTTGGTACTATGCATCTAATAGATACAGATTAACAGATGGGAAGGAAGGAAACCGCAGCGCTACGGGCCGGCGACCGCTCGAGGTCGGCCGATGCAAATGCAACTCTCAAGGCGTCCCACTTCTGTAACAAGCACTACCATACACAACCACTAGATTGTGTTCCCTTTAAATAAAGTTTAAAATCCCTCAACGCAACTACAAATTCACAAACATTCATGATGCCCTGATGCGCTCTCAAACTGTCTTATTACCTGTTATTAAAGTTCATTTTCGCACTTCGCTAAACTCAAATCGAGACTAAATGTTCACAAGCTTCTGTAATACACTAATGCGTGTCCAATTTGCCTTATAGTTTACGTGTTAAGGTTTATTTTCCCGTAACAAGTGTAGATGAGAGTTTTCGTTCTAATCGCAGTATTGTGCGAGGTGTAGAAAAAAACTGCCGGATCAGTTGCAATAGGTCAGGTTTTTTGTATCGTCATCCACTGGATCTAGAATGTTCTGCGATCTGCTGAACGTAGGTATAGTTGCTTACGTCAGTGATAAAATGTCCTCTGTGTAATTTGTTTGATAGTTCTGATAAGGTTACACATACTTATCAACTGACTATTAGCTATTGCGTGTAGGCCTTTTTAGTGATCTATTATATCGAATATTAAAAATCACTTGTACTGATTTCTGGATATGTATATAAGTATTGGTGTAGTATTATGTCATTTTAAGCCCTCCGTAAAATACTCACACATTCATTTTAATATCGAAAATCTTAATCAATGTAAGGCAATATAGTCTTAACTTCGACGCCATCTTAGACCTGCAAAACTCGTACACCTATTTACGCAGGACCCAAATTGCTTACTGACTAGCATAAATAATTGATCCAGACCCGTCTCCATAACAACCGGTCGCCAGGGGCTCTTCTAGTAATATCTAAGCGAGATATTATTTATGAAGGCCAGCCCAGGCAGTTTTCGGGCCTTAAGCAATGCCTCTATTATTACAACGTGGGAACCGTACAGCAACTATTTCGGCGTACAAATTAATAAAGCAAAAATAATATGGGCCTCAATCCCCGACGAGTCGATCGGTGGGCGTAGATAAAACAATCTGACTGGAATCAATTAAGGGCGAATGTAGTTTACATTAGTCTGTCTAGGTACAGACAATGTCTAGGACAATTTGGTCAGTTTGGAGCTTCTGTAGGGATTTAGTTTACAGTGATAAATTAATCGATAGGATCCTTGGAATGATCACTCTTTAAACGTGTACATAAAGTTTATAACTTTATCTTGTATATTACTGAAACCAATTTATGTGCTATTTGGTTAAAAACCGTTTTTATTACAAAATATAGATATATCAGAAATATGATGGTCGTTATCAAAGCGTAATACTATGTACTTTGCTTACTTCGGCTCTGAATTTTTTGTTATGTATATAGTATGAATATATTGATTATACGAGACAAGAAGCTAGTATTGATTTAGTAAGAAAAAATTTTCCTTTGTAATTTTTCGGAAAAGTTCGTATTTGTCGTGCACTCTGTAATAGCTTCATTTATTTATTTCGACATTTGACACCATACAAGAAAGTTTCATATTAATGGACATGTCATCGTATTCCGAGGAGGATCCGAGTTTTCACAAAGGAAAATAATTTCTTACTACGTCTATACATACAGTCAGTTTCACATCGGCAAGTTTGACAGCCTATGTCAAAGTATACAGAATTAATTTGCGATGCGTTTTGACATTTGTCTCCTTTGACCGGCTCGTTTTCCTATTTATTATTTAATTATGAAGCTCTGCTCAATTCTCCTAGCATTATTATCAAATACTTTTAATATAAAATCCTCCATCACTCGAAACGTAAAAAATCCATGTACAAACGAATCATCTAATCCAGAGTCGAATTATTTGACATATTTGTAGGCAAACCATTTGACCATTACCAACCAATGTTATATAATGTAACCATTGTCATCCAATGTAATGCATGTGACGCATGTATCCGAACATTGTCTACGCAGAAAGATCCCACATCAGCTCAGCTTATAGCAACAGCTATCGTGTCTGCCTAAGAGCGACACAGAGCGACACAGTGCATCGCATCGCAATACACGTTCAGCCTCGAATCGTAATCGCGCACTTTACATTAGCCAGCGGAATGAGACAGAAATGTGTGCCGAGACGTTATGCAACCGATTCAACTTCCCCCGGATCGGCGTTTTCCTCTCGACAAAAGCCGCCCTTGGAGCTACGAAACGCACGATGCGCCTTTTTACTTGCACATTCATATACTTTCAGTATATTATTTCCTTTTCAGTGATTGGCACTGGCAGCTTATCATTTTGACACACTCTAAAGATAGGAAGGTAGGAAAAATATTTCCTGCTACTTTTTGAGCAATATTTAGCTAAAAAACTACACTATATATACTAAAAGTAACATCATCGGTATAAGTAATTTGTCGTTTTTATTTAGGCAGTTGCGAGTTAGTATTTTATATTGCATTATTTGTATATATTTTCCGCTACAGTGAGTAAAAGGTATACCCACTCATGGTGAATAAACAAAAGTTAATTATTATTCTTGTATTTATGCGTGACACTTACATAACGTCGTATTACTTACTTCCATCACTAGTAAATTACAGCTTTATACCAAACAAGCGCTAAAGAAGTAGCGCTTGATATAAATTCGTATATTATAGACGATACAGCAATTTAAAGGAATAAAGAAATAGAGAAAAATTTAAGTTATTTAGTCCCATATTCCTTATTTTACTTCTTTATTAATATTATAGACGGGAATAATTTGTTTTTTGTTTTTAATTAGCTACAAAACTACTGAACGAGTTTAAAACTATTTTCATTACTCGAAAACCATAATATCCATGACATCGGCTACTTTTAATCTCGGGAAAATCCATTGCAAAAATCTAAAAATAACACGGTAAGAAATCTAAGAATAACAAGAGCTGTTGAATTGAATGACTGTTAGTTGTAAATATTTTTCGTATATAGTTTGTATGAAATATTTCACTGCATCTTTAATGTACTAAAATGATAAATAGAAAACCTTTTTTATTTTTGTGTGTATTGAAAGAACGGAAAATTTTGCGAAACCGTCTGTAATCTTGTTTTACCATTAGCAAGCTAATGACAATTCCTAGAAATCTCCAATAAACTCAGGATGTAAATAAAATTGCCATAAAATGTCTTCTTATTTGTAATCTAATTTTAATTACTTCATGTAAGCCAAAATGTAAAAAAAACTTATACGCGCGCAAAGCCGGGACAAACTGCTAGTACAATATATAGTTCCAGTGCTGAACGATATTCAGCGTACGCATTGAATTTCATAATTTCCCTGAAACATTGACAAACCAACCGCCCATCAATATCACTTGATAGGATTAAAAACAATTTCAACATAGCATATTTATCGCAGTTTCGTCCGTTGTTCCGTAAAGAATTTATATATATTGAGTATCGTCGTGTAATCTGTTTGTATCTACAACGTTCTGAATAACCTCTATTTATAATATCTGAAGTGGTTAGATTAACGTTGACACATTGTGTTGTTAGTATTTTGTGCCTAATGACTTTTTAATATATAATAAACTAATAAAAAGAAAACAGTTATTGCATTAGTAACGTTTGCTATTAAGACTAACTTATTTATCGCTAATGTAGTATAATATTATTTAATCTTCTTTCCGATAATATCAAACATGTAAAGTTCAAGTATTCAATACTTTTGGAATGGTAACGGAAGCAAAAAAAAAGTTATGCTGTGAATTTCATTTGATTATACATGACGAAACGTAAAGATGATTAATGAAATAGTTTTTTGAATTGTATCATTGGATACTACTTTTCCAACTAATCCATAAAATTTTAAAAAGGTATATATTTTCTGTATGAACATTATTTGGAATTTGATTTATTACGGAATAATTTAGTTTAATCAAAGCAATCTCGAATTCTAATTTAGTTTAAACCTTTCACTTTTGACTTCCTAATATTTTTCTATCTGCATAGCAACCGAACGCGAACAGTTTATACGGATTCTATAGCATTTATTTCTGTTCTATCACAACGTTAATATCGTTTTAATATTCTTGTTATCATAAAACAGCTCGAACAGTAGAGAATAACAGTAGTAAGGATCAATCGTGTGCACAATCACCGTTCAGTTACACAATTCGCTCGTCCAATAATTTGTGTCTCCGTGACGCGTGGTAGGGACGTCGCGTGTTGCATTGACCCACTTGCCGCGGGTTCGATATCCGAGTGAGGTCGTCCGCATAGATAATGGCCGCCGCTCGCTTGCGAGTCTTCTCAATCTGGCTTATCGGACGTTGCTTTTTTTTTCTATGGCACTACACTTGCTAACCTTAGGCGAACGAGCGCTTACGGTTTTTTTTTATTGACAGTTTAACGTCCAAATATGCACATAAATTCTGAGATGAATGAGAAAACATATTTCTATTAATAGTTTATGCATAACAAAGATCTTTTGAATGTTGTATTTTTATGTATATATTTTGTTTAACTTCAAACTTTATAAAATTAATTACACACAAGATTGGAATGAGTAAATAATAACTAAGTATCACAATGAAAAACTAAAACGTTTACATTTTACTAAGCGTACGTTCTAGTTTAATCTGCTATAATATCGCTTAATAGACTGCGTGGTATAATTGGTGTCAGAAGCCCCATTTTTTCTTTACAACAAAGTATCAATTTATAGCCTTAAGTACACTTTTAATTATTATTCTTTAATAGATTCAAACTATGAAACGAGCAAAACATTCACCTGCTATTGAGTGATGCGCCCTGCCTATAAAAAACGCAGCGTAGGACACCACGAATTCTATAGGGGTTATAAAAGAGACTTAACACCTTTTTAGAATCTTTTTCTAATCGGCACTTGACGATTAACGCGTGTATTGTTGTGCGTGCATTTATCACGGGTCATTGAAGCTAGTTCAGCTCACGGCGAAAGTAATATCGGTGTAAACAATGACGCCTCAACAGGTCGGCCTTGCCCTCCCGCATTGGATGCAAATAAAGCGCATGCGATAATATCGGAGGAAGCTGCGAGCTATTGAAAAAGGACGAGAGATAATCCGAGAATAAGGCCCGCGATAACGGCACAGTGCGAGATATCGATTTTAGCTCATGTGGTTCATCATTGTTGAAGTACTAGATATCACTATACTTTTGATTTATCAAAGAAGGTTATTTGTAGGATAGTTATGTGTTAATCGTATTTTAATTGGCTTCAAGCTGGTTTGTGACATAATTAAATAATTATGCCAAACTGATTTCAAATACGGAGGAATGTATACACCACCGACTCGGAAATAACAGTACTAAGTTATTGCGATTCTGAGGAAATCAAATCCATGTCATTCATTGTTAAAATACAACCCCTTACGAGTAGGCTACGGCAGGACAAATTAATTAGAGACCTGATTACAATTTTAGTATATAATACAAAATCACGTGATTTTATCAAAAATTAACAATATTTTCATTGTATTTTTTTTATCATCGAATCAAAAACTATGCTTTAACACATATAAAAAATATTCACCTATCAAAACAATACGGTTTTTTTTTATTTTTTCAAAAAGGCAGAACAAATTATTAATATATTTTTTAATGATATCAATTGAGTTATCTAATTTTAGAAACAATAAGCTAGTTAGCTAGTTTACTCATTACACAGCATTTCATTGTAAAGCCATCACGGCATGACAGATAACCAATTTATAATTCATAGTCAAATATCTTCATTCATTATAGATGCATGACTTTTGCTCATTTTTTTTCAAAACGCTTCTTTACAAAAGAAAAATGTTATATATGAAGAGAAAGAAAAACAAGAATCGTGATATATCCAGTTGCAGTCCCTACTTACAAAACAAGTAACAAAGAAACAAATATGACAGGATGAAAAAGGCATGCTCTACGCATCAGCGTTACGACTTCGTAGCACGTAGCCCGACCGGAGCTACGAAGGGCGCCGTAGGGCGGCCGACGCTCCCAGTCTGGAGGGCGGCACTCAGTTTACCCTGCACTTGATTGTCGTTCGATAATGCCATGAGCGAGTCGTAATCGTGATAATACTTGTTCCAAATCTGATAAAATTAGAAAATATTATGCATTCAGTAAAGCATTCATATTTAATAATTGTTTTAGTACAGTTAAAATATGTCCCCCTTTTTTCAAAATTTGTTTTAATTACTTTTTCCGGAAATCTTTACTGGAATTATTAAAATAAGACAATTTTACTCTATTTGATTTATCTATTTATAGCCAAAAATCACGTATAGTAGGTCAACAAACAATCAACTTCAAATATTTTTTTTATATCTGAATCTATTGTTGATGATATATATCAAATCCATTAATTTACGGATTTTCCGCGTTACTTAAATATATTTATTCCCGACGTTTCGGATTTTTTCCTGCATCCATGATCACGGGCAGACTAAGTTGGTAATGTCTGTATCTCATTGTTTTGGAATAACCGTCAGATATTCAGTTCAGATATTTAAAATTGACATATCTTTAATTTTCTTAACTTTGAACATTGGTTTGACAAAAAGTACTTATGTTGTCCTTTGGTTTTGTAGTTTTTATATCTTTGCGTTTAATTTTTGAAATTATTGGATCCCAGGAAGGTAGCAAAGACCAACCACCCTCTCTATATTTTTTAAATTGAATCCGAAACGTCGGGAATAAATATATTTAAGTAACGCGAAAATCCGTGAATTAGTGGATTTGATATGTATAATAATCCCGTAATTAAAAGAAATAATTACTGTTGATGAGATTAAAAAAAGCAAACCTTTAAGCTACATTTCGCATATGATTTAACAAACCTATATAGTTGCGTATTCGGCACCTAATAAAATATAGATAAAGAGTCATAATGTTATAAGGTTATCAAACCCAATAAACTTGAAAGTTTCACCGGTGGAAATTTCCCAAACATCGGCGAACATTCTAGCTAGGGGCCCGTCGCATCCCAATCCGGGCATCGACTGCCGCGTCTGGAGGTCGTGTGCCGTTGCGTGCCCTTGCACGACCCGAAGGTCCATGGCCCGACACCCTTACGGTTGACACCCACCTACATAGCGGTTGCGCCGCGAGTCGTAATTCGTTATGATTGTGAACTCGCCCGCCGCGGCTATTGCGCGTAACTTTGCAAATCACTAAAGCGTTACGGCATTCGGAATGAAAATATTTTGAACTTTATATTTTTATGTATTTACGTATCTTATTGTATGTGAAAGATAGTATATAAATATATACGGTCCCTTTCGAATTTTTCATTTCTGAAGGTGTTATTATAGAATAACTTCTTTTTTAATTTTTAGGAACTATCACATTATTTTAATCTTTTAGATTTATTTCATGCTAGCAGCCAGTCCACGGCTCTGCCTGTGTTACTTTAAGATTTTTGGAAAATTTATTTCCCTGGGGTAAAAGGCGACGTAATGTTATTACCCCAAGGTAATAAAAATTTCTAGGTTTGAAGGAACATTATGGGTAGTTTTGGGTTTCATTACAAACATAGCCACTATAATAAAATTGTTTCCTCATATAATATTATTTAAACGAAACGATAACTAAAATAATGAAAGGAGCCATGCGAAAGTAAGATTTAAAAATTTTGCCTGTTACTTAACTTAATATCTTAAAGAAATTTGTTTTATCTTACGTACTAAAAAATCTATATATTTATATTAACAAACATTTTCTATAGAATCTAGGAATATTATTACTAATTGAGCTTACTAACCTTATTATTATGTGATACTTAAATTGAATTTGCGGAAATAATAATCGCCAATTAAACTTTGTTGATAATTTATTTAAGAAAAATTAAATGTGGTTTTCGAAACAAAACACTACCTTAAAACATTTATGTTGCCATTATTTGGTCTTACATGATAGGCTTATACTATAAAAGTTTTGCATTATTTAAGATAGTCATTTAAATTCGATCCTTATGGAAATATTTTTGGTCTGATAGACCTGATGGAAGTTTAAATATTAATATCAATTTTATTTAACTTAAACATGTACTAAAAGCCAAGTCAACATTTTACTTAGAAGCTTTACTAGAGCTTATAAAATAGCGCCCGGTGTCATCATCCGCCATGACCGCTGTATTATAATATTCAGCCACGTAATTACCTGCGGGGTATATCGAAAATAATCTCAAAAAAATGCTAAACAGGCCACCTTACGCGTGTCACATTAAAATTCACGAAAGCGCCTTGATCTCGACGTGGGCGCGCTTCGTGGCGCCGGTCGGCGGCCGCCCTTGTGCGGACGCGCCGCCCTTGCCTTCCGCCCGCCCAAGCCCCGACGGGCTATAAGCGTACACCAAAACTATTCCAAAACATCACACAGCCCGCTAGCCTAATATCCCGGGTTTGCTTTCAATTTATTTTTCTGGTACCCACTTTGCGCGTTGATCCGATATAAAACGTTATTGGCGATTAGTTCCGTGTAACGTAATTAAGACCTTAAATTTTAGATACACTTAAAAAAACGAACAATAAAAGCTTGGCTTTGAACGTTACATGATACCTCCCACAACTATATTAAAATAGATTCCTTTCTAGCATATTTCTAAAATTATATTACCCCATTTTAAATTTTTCATGCAAATTTTTTTGTTTACTTAAATTCTAGTTAACTTTAAAAACTCTTATTAAATTGTTACACACAGATTATAGCACGATTACGTTTATGTTCGAGAGCTGTAATTCCAAGTTGCACCGAGCGTTGTGAGGTCGTAGACTTCCAGCTCGTAGCGTTGTAGCCCGACCTCTACGGATGCTACGCCGGGGGCCGGGGTGGTCGTCCGCATTGAGCAACCGGGGTTGTAACGCCGCCGGCTATTAAATAATTTATACTAAAACTTTTCACTTTTTCCACGCAATTGTGGTGAAATTTCCTTTGGAGCTTTTTCACTTTTTATTGCAAATGAACAATGATTAACAAATAAGGACACAAGGTGTGAATGCATGTTGTAATATGTAAATTCTTATAAAATCAATTGATCCATCCAATTTTATTAGATATATAGATTTTTTTAAATTAATTAATAAACACATTAATTGAGTTAAAATAATTATTCTATATCGTTATTGAAAAGGAGATCCTTTGAAAATTTTCATCTTAAACTCGTTTACATATTGCTTTATGAGGGTTACTTATGACTTTGATAGTATTTAGTGTTACAGTATAGTGCATTTAAATACTACATTTATAAAGTATTTAACATAGGAGTAAATGTTGAATGGGTTATTTTATTATGCTAAAGGGAATCATATTGTTTTCTTTAGAGCGCTCATAGATTTAATTATTTAGGTACGTGTATCACAATGTAATATTGCTAATTGTTATTGTTATAAATATTAACTATTTTTTACGTTATTTCCAATAAATTCTTAAAAGAAAAAGGTTATCAGATCTGGTAAATGTTAATGTTGAACATGAGGTAGTTGTTAAAACTGCCTGGCTTTAGAAACCGGATATCGTGGGTTCGAATCCTGCGGGTACGCAACAAATTTTCATTGTTGTTTCCTAGTTGGTTAGGGCAATTTGGGCCGATCACCAAATTGTCTGAAATGTAAGATGATCCATGCGTCGGATGAGTAGTGTAAAGAGTTGGTACCAACCCGCATTGGACCAGTGTGATGGTCTATGACGATGACTTATACAGGCTTATGATAATTGCGTGTCATTGACTTTACAAAACCCTATACCTACTTAAAATAAATATTTATCTTGAAGGACGTTTTGTTATCTTCAATACTTTTTATTTAGGATGCTTACGCTGTTTTTCTATGAAATACGTTGTACTGTATACTAGCAGTTTTACCTCAAATCATAACAAAATAGTCCGCGCGAACTAGATGATCGGAGAGGGTGTATTTGAAACTTGAGGGGGGGGACAAGTTTGTATTATTTGTATTTTCTGATTAGTTAGAGCAGTATCACAAATAATCTAAAGGCCTATATTAAGATAGTCCCTGTGTCGCATAAGTCTGTAAAAAACGGTTCCGCTTTTTAAGACCATCCATGGCAGTCAACATAAGGCGGCAGTGCCTTGTTCAATGTTAAAACATCCGATTTACTTATCGAATGCAGTAAGCCATACGAAATATGGTGGTTAGACTACATTTGCTCTGCGTTAATTCTATTATGCAGGTAAATCTCAATACATTACAAGCCGATAACATGCATAATTGGAGGGGGGTAGGAGAGGAGAAAAAAGATGTCAACCTATCACGTGCCAAATTACGAAACGAACTAACCCAATTATAACGGCGTCTATTCAGCCGAATCGAGACACAATAGCGTTATAATTGAATGAGCGATATTCCACGAAAGTGCGGGGGCACAAGGCATCGGTTAACTGGCATCCGATAACGAATGTCACAGCCAAGGTAGCCGGGGGCGGCGGGTTCGTCGCCCGCCCTACGGCCGCCCGTCACACCGTGTTCCGCCACAGTCTGGCCACCGTCGCTTGGTTCGTAATCCACCAGTCTGTCTACCACCCTAATCTGTCTGTCCGGTATACCAGTATATGTACAGTTAAATGCCTGATTATTGAAAATCAATTGCAGCTACAAATTTTGTATGCTCTTATTTTTACGTTCTAGTTTAAGAAAAGCTTCTTTAGAAGTATGTGCTTATAGTATGAAAGACAAATTATAGAACGCAAATAATAAAACATATTTTCAAGAGTTAGCACTCCGAAATTATGTAAGAGGTGAATCCTTAAATTAGAGTATAAAAAACGTACATGGAATGAAACATTCCACATTTTTAGTAAACATAATAAATAGCAAGTGTCCACTTAGCGTTAATTTTTTAATTCAGTTCAAACTATATTGTCTGACCTAAATAGACAAGTATCGACTGTAAAACTTAATTTGGCTTAATACTAGTATATGAAGTCCTTTTTGTTTCGGTTTGGTAATTGCTTTTATTAAATTTCAAATTTAATTTTTGTTTTCTTTCGTAATCTTTGTTTTTAACATAGTTTTTGCAAAACACGTAATAACTATAACAAGAGCGGCATAAATAACTGGTCTTGTTAGTGACATGCCTATTCCTAATATTCACTTTGACGTTTCATAATATTGACTTTACAAGTTTTTATTCATGATTTCATCCTAGGCTTATTTTAATATGATATACTAAGAATAGATATAAGATTTTCTTATTATTATACGCCAACTTTTGCCTGAGGCTTACCAGGAGCTATGGTATAATGTTACTGGGGTAGCCTAAAAAAAGGAACACTACTAGCCTCATCTTAACATTTAAAATATACTATAACTGCCAATATAGAATGATAACTTGCTACCGAAACGTGTTAGTATTACGTGACGTAATTATTATTATCGAATATCGAAATATTTTAAATGAAACAAACGAGTCAGAAGAATTGTAGTATTTCGCTGTTCAACGCTTAAGGCGAAACCTTACAAATTAAATTGATACAAACAAAATTAGCAAGAATGTAGTGAAATTTTATATGTCACAGTACGAAATTCTCAAGTCCTTACCCTTGATTCATTATCCCTTATATATATCAAACGTATACGTTCAGGCTATACTAATCCACTCCATCGGAACACCGATATAGTATGGCGCCTGTGCCTGGGCGAACTCCCATTCCACCTCCGTCTAGCGGACGTCCCGGACGACGGTGCAGCGAACCGACGGGTGCATAAACCTCTCCCGAAATTCCCAAGTCCACATTATACAGTCTCATAGCCTCGATAGTGTAACCTCCAGTCTTCTAGGATAGCTTCTATACTTCCAGTGAACAATTGACAGTGTCATTATTATGCTAATATACATATACAATCTTAGTAAATAAAAGAAGCTACTTTTAATGAAAAACAACCGTCTCCCTTTTTAACTATTTGTTCCAAATATATTCTTTTGCAATGGATAGATTTATTTTGTGTTGATAACGTTTTCACACATACACATTTTTTACACAATTAAAACTATTTTTAAAAACAAGTGAGGTGGTTGACGTGCACAAACAATTTGCTATCATCATCAGCCTTTGATAGTCCACTGCTGGACATAGGCCTCCCCTAATACACCCTTATCCATTAGGGGGTTTTTGGACCGTATCCCACCACGCTGGTCCAATGCGGGTTGGTGGGTGGACCGACTTTTTACATGCCCATCCGACGCATGGATCATCTTACTTTTCAGACAAATGGGTGATCGGCCCAAATTGCCCTAACCAACTAGGAAACAACAATGAAAATTTGTTGAGTCCTCGCAGGATTCGAACCCACGACCTCCGGATTCTAAAGCACACGCCTATACCACTAGGCTACGGAGGCAGTTTGCTATCAAACATGCTATATACCTAGGAATGAATCAATACAAATGCTTTCAATTGAAATAGTTTATTAACTAATGTTCCGCGAGATTGTAGTATAATCCTTTTATTAAAGTTATGTTCTAATCAGACATAGCAAACACTTAAACTGAATCTTACTTTATATGGTTCTAAAAGATAATAAATTTCTAATTAATCAATCAATCAAAATCAGCCTGTGTCAGTCCACTGCTGGACATAGCCCTCCCTTATGCACACAAACGCTTCCGATCCTCGGCTATTCTCATCCAGTCCACACCGGCCACTTTGCGTATGTCGTCACTCCATCTTGCGGCAGGGCGTCCCATACTACGTTTGGCGAGCCTCGATCTCCACTCTATTCTTATTAAATGGACATAATCATAAATGAGCAAGTTGGCACTATAGAAGTACAACAGTTTTGTTACGACATTCCAATAAGAATCGCGATTTGCATTCAAGCTGGACAGAAGAAACTACTTTTGAGAGCAAAATCAAAAAAGCACCTCATTTTTCACAAAATATTAAAACCTTTAATATCTCTTAGTCAAAGTCAAAGTCAAAGTCAAAATCATTTATTCAATTAAGGCTCTACTGAGCACTGTGAACGTCAAAATTATCCATTTACCACCGGTTCACAAACTCAGACCCGTCCAGAGAAGAACCGGCAAGAAACTCTGCGAGCCTTTTTTTTTAAAAATATTAGTATTTACAAAATTTGACCAATACATTTTTTTAAGTTTCCAGGAGTTTGCAAGCGCAGAATATAAACTATTTCCACACATCTTGGTCCTCAATATAATTTATTACAGAATAGTAAGCTTTTCTATAAGCGTTGTTTTGACAACTTTACGAAAGCTCGAATCATTCAGTTGCGTTTGGCAGGATTTAATTTATTATACATTCTTATACTATTATACATGAAAGATTTTTGGTTCGAGTCAGTCTAAATCTGGGTAGCTCTAGGGCTCAATTCGACCCCTGCGCAGCCTAATATCTTTTAGCAAACATATGAATATTTTGACGCGCGTACATAATATTTTCAAATATGTATAGCGAGGGTAAAGTTAAAATTTCAGTTTTATTAAAAACATTACGTAAAGATTCCGTCAACCCAGATTGTAGATTTCCCTTACAGCCTGTTTTTGTACTATAAATATTGAGTTCAAATCGGCTGCAGATTCCCATTATTATAAGCCATAGGCCATAAGGCTGTAAAAGTACGCGTAATAAACTAGTTAATAAATAATTATATTATGATTATATTACCTCTTAAGTTATCGGTTACGTGTAATTTATATTAATTTATATTATGATTGTATTACCTCTTAAATTATCGGTTACATGTTCATACTACTTAAACAAAAGCTTCATCATTAGCCTCTGTTAGTCCACTGCTGGACATAGGCCTTCCTAATGCATTAGGGGATTTTTGGACCGTATCCCGCCACGCTGCTCCAAGGCGGGTTAGTGGGTGGACCGACTTTTTACATGCCCATCCGACCCATGACTCATCTTACTTTTCAGACAGTTGGGTGATCGGCTCGAATTGTCCTAACCAACTAGGCAATAACAACTAAAGTTCGTTGAGTCCCCGCAGGATTCGAACACACGCCCTTACCACTAGGCTACGGAGACAGTTCAGAGGCGAACAAAAACTTAGTGAACATATTCAAATATTTTTATTATTTGTATTCAGATAACGTAGTAAATAATTTAAGCCAATCAGAACATTGAATTCTCTTACACAAAGTTAAACGTCAAGCATAGGCTTTCAATAGTGAAATAAAGTTGTGATCGCCGCAACCTTATTTCACTTTTGAAAACCAATATTTTCCCTATAAGTAGCTTTTTTTACATAATTATTTGTCATATTTGGCTCAATATATTCGTGTATACGTGTAGTTGTCTAATAAACGTTAAAACGTTACGTAAAAAAATAAATATTTGTTCTAAAATTCTTTGTGTAACACAATTATTACTAAATAATCATATGTACTCTGTATCTGTATTTAAAAAAAAAATACAAAACAAAATAATAAAAAGTTCAGTGACCTAGAAAGCCTCCATCCCTAGACCTATTTTTTCAGACGTCTGGCGTCTTGTTTTTTCTGTCGGATCGTTTAAAACCTCGTTTCGGCACCGTATAATTTTCTAGATATTATTAACTTTGGAAATAGTACCATTTTTATTATATACATGAATATATGAATGTGAAGCGATTCTCATGCCCTAGGAACAGCTGTCGTAACAAATGCTGTATTATTACGGCGAATTTTAAATTAGCCTGTTTTGGCATCAATATTATATATATTTTGTTTAACTTTTTATTTGTGTATATTAGAAATGAGTGTTACGAAGCTATTATACCTTTTATGATTTTCTTTGATTTATTTTGTTATTGTTTCAAAATATAATCTCATTAAATGATAAAAAAATAGCAGAAAAGATATAAAGATATATATTTCAAATAATATCCAAAGTTTATTCAAAATGTTTGTGTGAAAATTTTTATAATAGCAAAATTAAACAAGGGTAACTAATAAACATTAATTTTTTAGTAGAACCTATGCTTATTAATATGTAGAATTAAAAATCAAATAGGCCGTGATAACTGTGGTGTGCTATGGAACAACCTTTGTTAATCAGCATATACAAGAAACATTAAGCTTTGTAACGGTCTGGACTGAAACTAAACATTCACTAGGTACAGTTCATCTGAAGCGGCAAGCTTTACGAGCGGAGTCCGCACAAAGTACGAGGCCCCTGGCTATAGCTTTGAGCAACAAGTGAGGCCCGGGAGGGAACCCGGGGCCGTCGGCTCCGGACAAGCGTCTGGCCTTTGGCTAAAAAGTGAAAACTCCGCCCGCGCGGCACACAGAGGCGCGTGTGCCGACACCGCGCCCGCCCACAGGCGCGCTGGGCGCACACACGCGCCACCGTCTAGACGACTCGTTAAAATGCGCTGTTCCGGGGACTCGACATTCGTCAGTAGGATAGGTCACGGACCAAGATCGCGCTCGCTTTCTCTAACGCGCCCGTCGGCGCCCATCTTCCATCTCGTGTCAACACTACGACGCAATCACGACCCTATTCTGCGGGAATAGATCGCAGTTTCGTTTGGCCGACGCTCCAGGTATAAATTTCCCTTTCGTAGCAAAATCGTTGCCATAACAAAAACACATCGAACGTAGTGGCCGCACAGGCGAAAATGTATTCTATGATCAGTGGATAGAGTTGAGAATGGGCAGCGGGCTGTCTCAGGTCCTTCCAGGTCTCCCAACGATCGCTAGGTTCGTCCTTGGACGGCCAGGACGAATTAGTCGGGGATAATAATTTATGTAAATGCGTATGTGTGCACATAACGTGTTACGTAGGTGTCACAAGCGTGTGTGCGTTTTCTTAGATATTATAGGGGTTGATATTGTCAATTATGTAGAATATTGCTATCGAGGGAAAATAGGCAATTTTTTACACTTAACCTGGAATGACGGTTTACAGGAAGGATACACCAACTTATCTCTGACTACCATATACGTGTTAAAGTAGCAAACATATAGTCTATTAACGTAATTCAAACACTTGCAAGGCCCTTGATTATAGTTTCCAGCTCCAATTTGCCGTTGTAAACATTGGATCCTAAATTATTCAACGCTTCGAATTATATCCAGTCTCGTGAGTTTGAATAGCAGTCAGCTCAACCATTATGTAATAATTTCATACATGAATTTACAATATCTAAATGGAATAGCTTTTATTATATATTTAACATTGTTTGTTTTAATTCTTATTACATTTGCTTCATTAAAAATTATAACAAACCGATGAGTTCTATTGTGTATTACCTAATTGTGTTTTATAACTATAATATGCATATTTATATTATATTTTTAACTGTCAAGCAACAAGGTAGTTTTAAATACCAGACTTATAAAAAATCATGCCGACCATATCGACTAGGATTAGTGTTTAGGTTATTTCTCGCGTAACATGATGGCTAGTGCGTTTTCAGTTAAACATTTACTTGGCGTAGAATTCTATTAACATATCTCGTTCGGTAAGAAAAAACGGGTAAAAGAAACGTTGTGTTAAACACATTAAATATATATTAATTACATACAAAACACGAAAGTATTAAATCTATATAACCAATCATTAATATCCTCGTATAATTAAATATAATAATGTGTACATCTATTATCGCGAAGCTCTAACACGTCTACACCCCGGGTTCCCAGCGCTTGACAAATTTTCCCACACAACCCTACCCAAGGGGTGTTTCCGAGACGAGCCCGTCTGAAGGTCGAGGGTAGGCCGTTCACCCACCCACCCCCCGGCCGAAAACCACCCCATGACCACCCACTTTGCGTCTGTGTTCGCCCCCGTATTGCCGTACCGTGTAACCGTGTCGGTGGAAAAACCTTTGCGTGTGTGCTGTATTCATTGTTAACTGAGCCCCGAACGAAACAGTTATACGCCCTTTGAAGCTTACGCCGTTGACTTGATACGGGTGTATTAATGAGGAATATTTTGATAATTAATAAGGCATTTTAATGACTATTTGATGCCAGCCGTCCGTTTTTTCGCCAAAAAATTATTGTCAACGCTTACGCACACCTTCAATAGGTACCCGTATAATTGATATTTACCACCGTGGAGGGATACGGTCCAAAACCTATGTCCAGCAGTGGACTTTCACAGGCTGATGATGATAATGATGATGATATTAGATACCATTATTTGAAAGAATTTGTTAAATAATTCATCAATGCGACAAAACCAAAGCTTTCTTGTATTAGAAATTGCTCTTTTAACTAACAGTATTACATGACAATGCTTGTTACAACTTGTCATTTGCGCCTTTTTCAATCTTATGCTTGTCAATGTATACATTTAGGCCGTCATAACAGATTTATCAGCGAATTGTAAAATAATAGCTACGTTAAAGTCGAATCTTATTACGTGGCCAGTCTACTTGCGGACTAATTAATGCTGATTAAAATTCGTTTGTAACCAGAGCGTCGGGCCCGGGACGCGTAATCCAATAGGGGGGACCTTATATAAATCAACTTCGCCGTGAGTTAGTTTCAGTTCGGGTGACACTGTTATGAGGAGTACAAGGTTATTCAGATGGAAAAACTAACCGCTAATTTATATTGTTTCACATAGCCCACATACAGCTCTGACATTCAGTACCCTCAGACGCCAGAAGTTGTTTAAAACCTTCGGTTAAGCAACAATCTCAGTACACTGAGATGCTGAGTGCTGTGGCTGATTATAGTTTTCTGTAGCCGTAGGACATAGTTATCTACGTAGAAAGTCTGTTGTCCTCCAGTTTAGAGAATAACGGAGCTACGAAAATATTTACCATTTTAGTCATGGCGAACTGAAACACTATCATCGTCATCATCAGCCTGTGTTCGTCTACTGGTGCACATCTCTTCTAATGACCAAGATCAAGGTCTCTTCTAATGCACCCCTTCTCCATTAAGGGATTTTTTGGACCGTATCCCACCACGCTGGTCCAATGCGGGTTGGTAGGTGGACCGACTGTTAACACGCCCATCCAACGCATGGATCATCTTACTTTTTAGACAATTGGGTGATTGGCCCAAATTGTCCAAACCAACCAGAAAACAAGGATAAAACAAAGTTGTTTCCGCGCGGGATTCGAACCCACGACCTCCGGTATATAAAGCAAAAGCCTATACTGCTAGACCACGGAGGCGGTTAACTTTATGATAAAGTACATAGTTATTTGATGTATATTCTAAAATTATTCAATCTTTATTTTAAATCCGTCTAATACGTCTGCGATGTAAATAATGTAACGCTAAAGTAACAACGCTCGTAAATACCAGCAGTATAAAGTTAGAGGCTCTCAGCAATATTATGCGCACAAGATTAGACAATGTCGCACAAAGCTCAAGGGATCGAAAAGTTTGTGTACTCACAGGAAACTCAAAGAAGCAAGTGTCGAATCCCTCGGTTCCTAACAGACAAAACGTAATCATAGTTTCGTATTTCGCGACTAATGAATAATTTAGCTTGCGCGATACCCACTCAAACGAATGAGAAACATATACATTACATGGCGTTATATGTTCTAAATCTTGTGGTCTCCACATATAGTATACAGGGTTATATACCTAATATATACAACGCTACAATGTTCAAAGGAGTCGCTGTTGCCCGCGGCTTATTATACCTTTCATATTAGTCGACGAAATTAGCTTCGTCTCGCTCTATTTACTCTGTACTCCTTTCCGTGAGTTTATAATAAAACTTAATATGTTTTATTATTAATGTTATTCTTGTAACTGATTTAAGGGTCAATAGTTTTCTAAGGCCTTCAAAATTCCTTCCATACAAAACTTGAACCTTTCAATATGATGTATTATTGAGCGAAAGTCTTACAAACATTTATTCCTGTGTTTAAAGTAAATAAAACAGAAATTGTAAACAATAAACGGTACATGCAACTTTTGGGATGCTGTTTAAACAAAAAAATTATCATTGAAGTTTATACATGCATATTTTTTTTGTGACCTAAAAATAACTTTATAAAAATATACTAGTTGTCTCCGTTAACACTAGTAGCTAATATAAGAAAAAAATGAATAAACACCAACAGAAAAAATATGTTGTTTGATATAAATTCGATTAATAGAGCAAGAGTTTATTGATCCAATACTTCTGCCGAATTATTTCTTTGTTCGCAAACAAAGCGTAGGCCATTCGCAGTATTACAGCACTTCCGCTGCATAACCTTAGCTCCCTTGCGGCTTCCTGTTTGCGGAATGATTTAAGAATCCTAAACGTGGCTAATCTAACGCATGAACATTGCCACGATACGTGCAGTACTTAATAACATCCTTGCAATTATATAATTAAGGAAACAACGGAGGAAATTGACGCCGCAGCGTGTTTTGGCTAATTAGATGCGATATATAGCAGAAAAGGTTTGCTTGAAAAATATAACTACCACTTGTTTGTGAAATTAATAATGAATTAACGGCATTATATGGATAACAATTTAATTTCTGTTTTAGTCAATCTATTAGGGTAACAAAAATATCTATTTTTTAATAAAACAGTTCAAGTCGTAGGTTTTTTATTACGTATAGCGACCACTCCAGCAAGTATTTTACGAAAGGTACGCTCGCTGCCCTGGCATTATGTATGTTACGACTCGTTTAATTACTTGGTAAACAACGCAAAATATATTATAAATATTGTTAGATGTAAGTTTCCGCTTAACAGTGTCAATAACACGTGCACAGCTTAAAAACACTCAGACGGAACTGTCGAACTGTCAAGGGAACTAATCCGATGACAGTTCTCCGCGCTGTCAAACCGCTGTCAGTCTTTGGCGGGAAAAAAAAAATTGACGCGATCTGTCAACGAAAATCCGCGTAACCGTTTTTAGTTTGAGAAATGTTTTCGGCGGTGATTAATGGTGTTGAATGATTTCGGTGTTTTTGAAACCGGAATGTAAAGTTTTGCGCGTTAATAGACGTGGCTATTTATGGGTTTGGTAGACATACACACAATTTTTGCTCTTTAACTAGCTTACGAAAAAGTATTTAGCAACGTCTAGTCCATCGCGTGATCATAAACGCTAGAATCTGAAGTCGGGATTCATTTCAAAAATTAATAAATTGTTTACCATAAATGTGACATACAATTGGCGAATACACTGTAAACAGTAAGAAAACGGACTTAGATCGCATATATTAAAATGGTTGAGTTAAACTTCCTTAACAGCGCATTAACTTCGTAGTAACATACTAAATATATAATGAAATTAGGTTGAATTAATTGATATTTGATACCTGATCCTATACTCGACTTGTACGCAGAAATTAATTAATAATGATACGCTTATCAATTTCCTTAATTAATAAGGCATAACATAATGTTATAAGATTAGTTTAGATATTAGTTAAATCAGTAGATACATTTAAAACAGACATTAACAGACCTCTGCATATTTTTCCTTTAAAATTATGTTTTTTTTTAACTTTGTTTCTATAGAATATGTATATAATCATGTTTTCTTTTTTGCAGGTAAGCTCCAGTTGCATAAGGACTTATGTAATTTGGAGATAGATTTAGTATGCGATTCTGGTTTTCACAGCCTTCTAGTTTGTAAGTAATTTATGTTTTTTTTAATTAAAAGTTATAATGCTGAATATTTCAGTCGAAATTTTAACATAAAGTAAAATCGCGTGTTCACGTACTAACATTCTCACTATAAAAAAGCAGATAATATTGATAAAATGAAAAAATCAGTCAGACCTACTTCCAATAGACAGCTATTTCCAATTGGCATTCCGGCTTAAAGGGCGACTTAACTTTTTGTATGTAAGAGTTGACTAACCAGCAATGTTAATTAACTCATTTGTTTACGCAAATACTACAACTTTTAATTAAAGGGCTTTCAACGGATTTGTTCGCGTTTATTTTTAAATTTTTCGTTAAAATTCCGTTAAAAGTCCTTTCAGCAATGTTAAGTTATTTTGGTTAGTTCTCAGCAACATAAGAAATAAAAGTCCTAATATTGTTTTTACGTGTCCTGACAAAATAATGAGGATAATATTTCGATTACACCTGCAATTGAAGTTCGCCAAAACAGACTTAGTCCGGTGGAAATTAGCCTATAATTTGGTCTACATTTGCTTTATCAAAGCTTAGGATATACAATTCGCCCCTTTTAATGTTATTACATTAAACAAGCTTGCGATAGTCTGAAATTGGACACAAAAATAGTATTATACCAGCTTATTAGAATTTTTTTCTGCAAAACCATAGGCCATTCCAAGGGTTCATACAATTTCTTTTAATCGTTCAAGTGCGTATCCTCAAACGAGAAAGAGTTAAAAAAAGCAATTGCAAGATGAAACACACTTTTTTTTATTCATTAATACTTTTTTAATAATACTGCCTCCTGTTAGAGTAATTTCTAACTAGTTATCGAAGTTTGCACTGTGTAACAATTATCTATTACGTTTACATTACTTACTCTTTTTCCTTTTATTTGCGCGACTATTATACATATTTATCCACTTAATCCTAAAACCTCGTAAAGAAATATAAAAGATTAAGAAGAAAAATCCATAAATAGGTGGATATAATATTTCTGACTATGTTTCTATTGCTTCAATAATGCTTAATAACATAAAGTATATTTGAATATATCGTTTATTAACCACAGATAGCCTAGAAAACTTGAAGCGAGCGCGTCCAATCAAACATAAAAAAACTAACTTCTCAGTTCTTAGTTACATTTATCAATATACTTTATTATATTAGTACTTAAAACAGATCTGAAACCTATCTAATATCTAATTCTTAAATCATCTCGTAGTAAAGAGCTCTGCGTAGTTCGCAATCCGTTGACACTTTCGAGCGCGTATTTGTGTGCGCCTGTGTGCGGACATAGGAAGAAAGTGCATTCTGCAACCGCCCGCTAGCCGAGGGAAACTTGGCATTGCCGGGTGCAGATCAACTATGGAATAAGGATAGATCTGAAGACATCGTAGACTCTTAAGAGAGAAGATATACACGATTACGAGTACGAATCTAATAAGGTTTGCTATGTTTACGCTATGTCAAAATAGTTATTATAGTCTTTTATGAACTGTTAAACCTACCGTTTTGAAACTGTCTAATTGGTTATAATATACAAAATTATTTATATTTATTTATTGTTAAATTATGGTATTTTATGGCAATTAAAAATTGAATTCATTTTTACCCTTCAAGCAGTCTTTGTATAAAATGAATTTTAAGAGCTTTTTACGCAAAGTTCCATTTTATAGCATTTTTAAATTAACGCATATCTAAGCATTTATTACGCTAATTTAATATTTAAGATCATGGTCAATAAAAAAAAACAATAGAAACGGTTTTCGCACGATACGATATAGTTTGAAGCAAAATAAATTGTTGTCTTTTTAAATGACTTTGAACGAAACATTACCGCAAATTAATTAACAACGTAACAACAATCGCTGCTTACCCATAAACATGATATCTCGCGACCCATCCTGGCGACGCCGCCCCTTGTGCACCGGTATAGCTGCGCCAGTAAACTTGAAACAGTTCTCGCCGGTGCTGCTGGCCTGTTTCCCTTTCGAGCCACTTGTACGCGTATCGCAACCGGGAAAGTTACCTAACAACGTTCACTGCGTACTATAAATGCAGTCTAATAAGTCTATTATATATATTATAAAGAGATTCCCACCTATATATTGACTCATCACGATATCTCTGGAACCATAAGGCGTAGCGACTTGAAATTTGGTAGGAATATTCCTTTCGCGAGTAGAAGTCAGCTAAGAACAGATTTTACAAGATTTTAGAGGGTTGGGCTAGTAATATATATGCCTTTGGAGGAGATCAGATCAGGCGAACTGCGTAAAAACTGTTATTTAGGTAATTCGGCTGTTATTAAATAGACAAGCAGCCGACCCCATGATTAGTTGGAAAAATGGCTACAAAAAAGCAAAGTTTTTATTGCTAATGCCATGTTTACTTTTGGCTACGTCCAAAGTTCCAAAGTTAGATACATAGTGTGCAAATACAACTTTGTTACAATTATAAGAGAGACTTGGTTAATGTAAATATGTAGATAATATAGTAAATTTGTAGGATCTTCTCAGGTCAGAGGCTTCCATTTCCGAACCGGTGGTAGATTATTTGACAATCAATAAAAAAGGTAAATGCTTCCATATTGAATAAAGATATTTGACTTTGGCTTTGTCTTTGAAAACCTTAGAAAATTTGTTTTAATTCTTCTTGTTTCTTTGCTTAAATAACATAACGATTTTTGTCATCAAAATAATAACTTTTATAACAAGCAGCACGTTACCGGCGAAGAATATTAACATTTGGTCCAATCGTAGCCTAGTCGTCAATGTAATGGAAAAACGTTGCTTTTCTTCAATAATAAATTAAAAAGTAAGCTACAGAAAAAACATCTCCAATTAGAGTTACATCATCTCATCTCGACATCCATACATAAGTTTTTTTGTTCTCCACAAAAGTCCGTCGAGTTACTAAATATCTTATAAACCTATTACCTAATTAGGTCGTGTTTAGCGAAAACTGTTTTTGCGTATAATGAGCAAACATTTTTGCCTCTTCTATTCTAGTTTTTTTTCCTTATTCTTCTAATATTCTGACCTCAAATTTTCTTATTAATTCTTAACCATTTTGCTGCAGAACATTCATGTAAGTAGGGGATACAAATGGTCATTGAAAACTCTACTAATGTAAGTGAATCTTGAAAATCTTGACATGGCCCCACAGAATTTTCTAGAGCAGCATCTGCACTGAGACCTTACAGTAGTTAATGAGATAATTTATGAATGATTCAACTGTCTACTGAAATAAGAAATCTTTAATGCAAAGAAGTTGGAAGTTATTATTTCATTATGCAACTCATTTTAAGCTGTCAAGAATGTATGCTTATTTAGTTGCAATGCAGCGTCGAAACAAAGCCAGTGTAATTTTCAATTTTTATTCAAACTTATGTAATGAATAAAAATAAAATGAAACTATTAGCTATCATATTCATCATGTTTAAATTATCTTTTAAATACTGTTCATTACTTACATGACAGTTTAACTCTAAGTTCTCTTATTAGCGAATCGTTTGATACGTTTATTACGCTCACGTTTTTAAGGACTAAATAGACTAATAGATCGTTGCAAAGCTTACCAACTGCCTCCGTAGCCTAGTGAGAAGTATGCTTTAGAAACCGGAGGTCGTGGGTTCGAATCCTGCGGGGCCTCAACAAAATTTCATTGTTCTTCCCTAGTTACGGCAATTTGGGCCCGATCTGAAAAGGAAGATAATCCGTGCGTCGGATGGGCATGAAAAAATCGGTCTACCCACTGTCCCGCATTGGGCCAGTGTGGTGGGATACGGTCAAAAATTCCCTAAAAGAGGAGACGTGCGTTAGGGAGGCCTATGTCCAGCAGTGGACTAACACAGGCTGATGTGTGCGAGTGTGAAAAGCTTACCATAACCCGCATTTGGTGATTGAATTTTGATAATTAATACAACACAGTGTCTTCATTAAATTCTTCAGTTTACTAACAAAACTTCACCAAATGAATTATGTATTCGCTGATATGTCTGGAGGGTAGATAATGTTAGCAACGAGGCGTATTACCGACGGTACAAAGGAACAGACGTTTTAATAGAAATTAAATATCGCGGTGCCTAGTCTAGACGTTGGCCTTGGAACGAGCCTTCGGCGGGAACCGCTCCGAGGGATGTTATTTATTCACAGGCCAACGTTCCAAGTCTGTACAAACGCTATTTCAACCTGATTGATAGGAATATGTACAATACTAACAGAAACAGTGATTAGGTAGAACATGTTGCATACAGATAAAATCTGACGGTTTCTTTTCGTCAATTAGTCGTGTTAATCAAAGTTTGCTAGTAATGGTTTTTAAGGAATGATTTTTTAAAGAGCTCTAAAAAGAGTTTAAACTTTAATACATAGAGGTCAAAGATATATTTTAAATAGTTCTGCACACTGCACTTAGACACCTATTCCTAATTCAAAAATAATCACACAATTTACGTGTGAAAAAGACTGCACTTTTGAAAATAACTAACTAGTTGTACGCAATCGACCAAGTACCATTTCATTAAATCATTTTTAGAATGAAGCCAAATTTATGCATCACAATAGCATTGTCCTAAATTCATAGGATGGCCTGATTGGTGTTTATTGTAAATGTGTTCATATAGTTAGGGAAACTCGGCTCATAATGGATTTATCATTAAAGAATAGCTCCTATATGAATAAACTCGAATATAATACTATTTGCCAATCAAAGACCTGACGATTTCACCTAAACAACCTTTATACTTTACTTACCTTTGATACACTTTATTTCTGTCTACTATTTTGACGTTTAATGTTTTTAACGTATCATAATTATTAAATCATTAAAAGCTTGGCACATTTTCGCATATGTTTGAAAAGTTAAATATATAGGATTAATATATAACTCTCCTCTGTTTTCATCAGGGCTACATTAATAAATTATCTTTGACATAAACATGTCATGTGAAAGGTTATTTGTTATGTTAACGCAATTATTTATTACATCTGAAGTAAAAAAAATATAAGTTTACGGTCGATAGATCTATTCTAAACGCCTCGGGTATGTAGTCGTCGTATTTTGCAGCTTATTTTCAAATTTTGAAAGTTATGTACAAAATTATAATGTAAATTTCAAATATTACTTAAAGATAATACGCTTGCAAGAAAACGCAGTATTCATTTTATAATAAGACAACATTTTGATGTCTTATTATACAACAATCAATCGGTTTCGAGAAAAGAAACGGCAAAAAGCGCGCGAATCAACACATAAGCCGAGCTGCATTTGGCGCCAATTCGCGGGCACAGACTACAAATACGTAGTGATGTACCAAGCACATGCAACTGCATCGGGCGGACGTTAATTATTGGCACGTTACAGTTTCCCCCGGCTTTTCGCACGCGCGCTATTTTCTTCGGGCAAAACAATGTCATAATTGAGACAGTTTCCACTTTCAATTTCGAACGGGGGACGACGCGGCGGGGAAAACTGGTGGCATGCGGTACGGTCGGCAGAATCGTAGGCTATTAAGATTTTAGTATAAAAATGGTAATTCAGTTCTATGTTATTAATTATTTAAATAAGATGGAACTGAATTAAGTTTTTAGTAATTATGTAAGAAGGAAATTAGTAAAGTGTAATCTTGTAAGATCGATAAAGGAAAATAAATCCAATAGGTAGTTACAATATCCTAACTTTACGTGTTTATGTTTCACAAAATAAAAACATGTAAAATTTTTATCAGTATATAATGTGTAAAGTCAGTGGAATAACTTGAAAAACAATTATCTTTTTGCCAATTCAACATCGATACACAAGTAGCAAGTGGACAATGATTTTGCAATCGATCCGTTGTCGGTACCGCGTTTGTTTACAGTTTTCACTATCGTTATTTTTCTCGGCGAGTGAAAATTCCTTCGCATTACCGTTGTGGGAGAAGTGAACGTCAGCTTTTTGCTCGCAGCATCGCACCGAGCGTTCTATGCGCTGCCGCTGGGAATGCACTTGCGTTTTTTATCTGCAACACTTTGTGATGCGCGACGAAGTCGGCTATACAAACAGACAATAAATTGCTATTTATATATAACTTGAAAATAGTAACGGAAAAGCTTTTATAATTGACAACAAGCTTAGATAAATTTAAACTGTCAAGACATCCGTCAATTTTGAAATATAGTGGTGTGCCAACTGGTTTTAAATTATACACGGAATAACCTATTCCATTGTTACACCTTTACGTCACTGCCACGCGCGGCCATCTTTGTTTTCTATAAAAGAAAAACTTTCAAGAGCGTTTTGTTCATCTTTTATGTATTTAAAAAAATGTTTAAAAATATTAATCGATTGAATTGAAAGGGATCGATATTTCTATTTTTTTTATTATGCCTTAACTGCAGCCGCGGGCTTGTGCAGTTTTAAACAGGAGTTTTACAATCGAATTCATTTTTAACAACTTGAAAAGGGATTAAAGATTTTGGGAAGGATCGTTTGCTGGTTACAGTACGTTTTAAAATATATCCATAAACTAGACCTTTCCATCCTTCAATCCATTGATTGTCACAAAAATACAACAATTTCAACTCATTCAAGGCATAAATTACTTGTAAATTTTTAATTCTTATTAGAGTTATAAAAAATCATAAATAATCCTTTTTTTCAGTAAATTTAACAAAATTTATACATAGAACATAATATTTTATTACTTTGAGAAAGCCTGGAGCGAACAGCGAACCAAGGTGAGCGTGAGACCGTATGTTATATTATATTATATTCTCAGAATTTCGCTACATTTTCAATACAGTTCTCATCAATTTAAGTAAAATTGCACAACGTCCGCCATTTTGTTTTTAAAGGATATCGGCCGCGATTGTTATTGTAAAAGTGTTTACGCCCGCCAAGGTGACAGCCACTCTTCGGGGCAAACACTCGAACGCTGTTTGCACTAATGCTGTTTTCCTACATGCCCTCTTGTTGGTCTTTGGCATTTTTAATCTTGGCTATCGACGGCATTTTATCACATACTCGTCGGCGCAAGGCCGCGGACGTGATCGCAATGGCGAATCACGCAACGACACAATGTGACCAATCGGACAAAAGCTTTGTACTTTCGATTGTTCAAACGTCAGAATGGACTTAAAGTGAGGCTTTGGTAATTGTGTAAAACATCTGTTTGGGATATCTCTTGATAGAAGAGCTATGACAGAATATTAAATTTGGTTTTAATGAGTATTGGAACAGTTACTACATTGTCTTCTATAATTTTTGTCAACTAAGACAACCCTTAATACAAGAAAGAAAAGAGCATTTATATATGACCCCTGAGGATTAACGCTGTGCCATCTTTAATTTTAGCTTAAAAGAGGTCTTATAACCTGTTAAGGTTTTTAATGATACAAACGCGGACTTAAAGTCGTAGGCATTTTCGACCAGTGGTTCGCTGGGAGAAAATAAGGGTTATGATAGAAGAAGGGAGGTGCTCAAACAAAAAGAATTTAGAAAGTATAGTAGAAGACTAAATAACTCTAAATTTACACTTAAACTACATTTATATAGATATCATACATATTTACAAAATTATAATTAGATAACTATAGGCATTCACTCTTTGTACCAATTACCAGAACTAAGATTAAATAAAACCGTTCATAATTCTGAACACCTCTACAATAAGTATCCGAATCCACTGATAGAGTATAATCATCGCAATTACAAGCCTTATATAACAGTGCAACTGTTTGCATTTCAAATAGGGGTTACTTAGAACTTTGAATATTCAACAAGCAATTGCCGGCGCTTATAATTAAATCCGCACAACAATTCGCGAGACATTTGCGAGCGAATTTTGTTACGGCATTGTGACGAGAAGAAATTATCTTTACACATTAAAAACTATAGCGAATATAATAATTGTTTCATATAATAAATGATTAATTAATTTCAAGTTTTAAATGTATGCGTGATAAATATTTTGGAACGGTAAAACAGCAAGTATATACGCATATATTTGCTGTATATACGCAAAAAATATTTCTGGTGAACGAACCATTGCCCTCTATTGCTGGTGTTGAGAACTTTGACCTCCGGTTTTCGCGAAGGGATTGTTTTAGTGCAAAGCCCACGCATGCCCGTCCTTGCAACAACCTTATGTCGGACTTGCACCCTCAAAAACACGACGTTGTTTCACCCTGATTGGCGGCTTCAAAGGACGCTTTTTAACTCCTACGCGACATTACTAGCGCGGTAGTTTTAGAGAAAGCCCTTCTTTAGATAATAACCCATTTCACCCAAAAGCTTTTTGAAGTAACGCGTCGTCCGTCTTAGCCCTATTAACCAAGCAACAAACTCCACGTACTCCGGTTTAAACAATGACAAAACCAGGAGATCCAGTCTCTATTCGTAACTAGACTTCCATCATATAACGGCGGCCTCATCGCCGCTGACCCCGTACCGTTCTCACACGGGCTCCTTACAGAAAAAAGGGAGAAAGACTTACACTACACTGAAATACAGACACTCCTATCTCTTTACTGATGCCTGCAGAGGACAGGGATCGGCGGTTTCCTCAACTACTACCTACATCGTGGCCCCATCACGATAGAGGACGAGGTCTTGGGCCGTCTCCTCAGCTCGTTTGGAGCTGCCTTACGACTAGCCTTAGTTTATATTATCCCTGCGGCTAGCCTAGCCCTCGGGTAGCGTCCCAAACGACCACAAAGTGGAAAGCTAGAAATTTTTACACAAAGTGATTCGTCGAAATGTGTCCTATTGATAAAGCATTTATATTTCAAGTTATTTTTTATTATCCGCAAAAGTGAAGAACGGAACGTAATTGTCTACTTTTGGTAAATATTTTTACACCATTTTAATTTTAGATTCGATTTTGGTAGTTTGTTCGCGGTTTTAACCGCTGATTTGTATCAAGTAAATGTATTTATTACCAATGATAAACGGCAAGTCTTCAAGCGAAAAGTTATCACGTGTCATCTGTTAGGCATATTGAATATCAATTTATGTCTCTATATTAGTAAAAGGCAAGTTAAACTTATTAATATTAATAATATATCAGACGTCACTGGCACATGCCAAGACCTCTATCACTTGTCTGTGTAGGAATGGAAAAATATATCTCCATCTATCTAAATACATAAACGCGTCATTGTGAAAAACATTGCGCAGGACTTATTAATCGTCAAGTGCAACTTCGCTATCTTAAACAATACGAATAAATAGAAAATAAAACATAACGCTTACTATCCACTTCACACGACAAAACGGTAACTTAAAAGCAAGTAACGGTAGCAGTTTCTAAGATTTAATGCACCGTGTCATTAGTATAAAATATAGAATGCTTGGTAATGTTTCGAAATAAAACGCGTAACATGTTTCAAACCAATCCACGATAACGGTAAATGCGTTCAAAAAACCGAACGAAACATAACCTAATACAACGTACGCCCACTTGAGCTAGATGCGCTATTTATAAGACGTGAAGGGAAAAAACGACCGTACGCGGTCTTCCTGTGCTAATCGGCGCCAATTACGCGCGTACGCGTGTGCGCGGGCGCGTGTGTGCGTCGGTGCAACGCGCGTAGCCTTGAATCCGTACAACGACTGCACTCGTATCGCGCTATCAGCTCGGAAACGTACGAAGCGCGCCCGCTCTGTGCGAGAGTTTTGTTTTTTTTTTCCATCGCCAGCGACAGAAAACCGCCAGTGTTATGACTGTACAGATCACGTATTACGAAATTTGTTTCACGTAATATTTTAATGGTAATACAGCAGCGTAAAAGATCGATATAGTTAAATAGATAGTATTTAAAAAAACACAAATTTATTATACTCTTTATTTACATATTAAAAATATAATTCATGTAGTTCTACCTATTAATTTGAGAACAAGTAATATTTCGAATAGGTTATCGTCGAAATGACAAATGAAACAATTCTTAAGTACGCCTTAGGCACGCTTTAGGTATATCAATTTGTTGAAAATAGGTAACTTGAATTATTTATGGTTGCCTATAATAGCGCTGAGTGACCTATTTTTGTTTATATTGTGCTAGAAACATGCCGCAATATAGGTTCGAAGCGTAATTTACTCAAACAATTTGGAAACAACGGACCCGTACATCATTTTTATTGCTATTTACAGACTTTGCCGAAATTAAAACGAAACAAATGTTGCCATCTCTAATATTCTTTATTTTTGACTACCTAATCTCGATTTTGTAGTAGCAAAAATTATGTTCTCGTCCATATATCGCTCCGGGCAAAAAAATTATTAACATTAACCTTATTTAAGTTAATATGAATATTTTACGATACAAACTTGTTTCGTTGATATTTTTTTGTGTTGTACTAGATTCTCATATTTTTAATTTTTAGCAATACTATCTTAGCTAGTAGCGACATCTAGGCTTTTACCGAAAGCAACTTAGTGCATCTACCTCTTCTTCACTTTACATTCCGTGCTATAGTCATCTCGCTCTTTTTCGTGGATCATTGGTGAGAAGGATTTAGATGATCTAGACATGGAGTTGATGGGCTAATTTCAATCTTTTTCTCAATAAGCATTAGCTATTATTAGGTGGCCTTTACCGATGGTAGGACCCCTGTTTACAGGAGACCGTCTGGGTGGGTACTACCGCGGATGCCTCGTTCTACCGCAAAGCAATAGTGTGATAACACTACTGCGTTTCGGTTTGAAGGGAAGATGCCCCTAGCCCCTTAGCCTCTTAGCCCTTAGCCAGCGTATTTACTGGGAAAACGAGACTTAACATCCTATATCTCTCGGTAGGCAGCGCGTTGGTGATTCCTGTATTGCCAATGTCTATGGTTGTCGGTGACCACTTTCCATCAGGGGGCCCCGATCGCTCGTCTAAAAAAAAAAATATCGTAACTAAAACTTTTAGTTCGTGGGGACGATGCTTTGCGTTATATGCTTATTAGAATTTTTATTATGTTATTATGAAGTTAAACTCTCCATAACTAAAACGAAATCACATGAGGGCTTATTAAAATATTTGATAGTCGGTATGCATTCCATAATTTTAAAGACAAAAATATAAATCTTTCTCAACATTTTTGGTTAGTTATTTGGTCATAAGTTGTTCTCCTGAGTCCTATTGGTTATGTCGTAACGAAACAGTAACTTGTTTGGCAGTTCAAGAATTTGACCAGCTTAAATATATGTTCTTCTTTAGCCTTTAAGAAATTGGTTACATCTCCTTCTATCTGCAATAATTCTACCTCTTCATGGGCTCTTACTTCTCTCTTTTGTTTCCTTACTAATATTTGCATTGTTAGTATTTCTGCGAAGTTAAAAAAACCGTCGTTTGACGTGTAATCGTATGGCCCAACGTACTCTTTACTGTTTTGCATCATCATCATCATCACCATTTGGTTGTTGTATTAGAGTATTTTTTTTAAATTTAAAATAGACTTTTGTGCATGCACGGAATAGATTAAATTAAAAGACGTATTGCGGGTTGTTAATTTAATGTGCGACTGGCCTTCCTACGAATCGTAATGATACTTTATACAATAATAAGTAAGCGTTTTGGGCCTAACAATCTTTCTTTTTCTTTTTCTTTTTTCATTTAATTTCTACGTTTAGAAAATAAATACTTTTGGACCATACAATAAGCGTACATCAATTTGAACTAGAAAGCAAAGTTCACTTGCTTTCAAATTATCTGTTAAAGCAACAAGTAGACTTTATCTTATAATATGTTAAGTCGGTCTAAATTTTGTTACTGTACGCCCACCTAATGTTGTCTTAACCCACCAAAGGTTAATTATGATTTGTAACATTTATTTGCGTATAAAAAGGTTAAACAAATAAATAAGACTTTTTAAATAATTGTAATTTAATTGTCTGTAAATGAATATTCACCACATCGTTACTGCAGATTTAGCATATTTTATAAATGGTATTACACAAATAGTTTGTTTTTTTTATTATTTAGAGAGTTATCGTTGAGATTTAAAGGAGTTGAATTTTTTAAATAATATCATGTAACAAGTTTTATCAATACAAATATTAGCACGAGCGTAAGTGCATTACAAAAACATTCCCTTTTCCTTTAAGCAAATCCATTGAATCGGTATTAAACTTGCTTTTCGGACACTGTTTTCAGTGCTTAATAGCTTTCCATTTTTACAAATCTAGTGACATAACCACCTGTTATTTTTACACAAAATATGTCTCGTTTATGGCACAATTACTGCTTTTATTCAAGGCTTGTTTTTTTTAAACAAGTACAGTTTTGGATTTAAGATATCGTAACAATTTTATTTTTACTCGAAAGCCTGTTAATTACCTTAATCTACTTTTCTACACGATTTACGTGAATATTGAGGCACTTTTCAAAACGTGGCACCAGTTTTTGAATACCTCCTCATAAAGATCTGCCGCCTGACTTGTTAACCACTGCATCACAAATGTTTGTGCTTACGATATCTTTGCACGTCTTTTTTAATTCATTAAGATTTATATAAAATTTACAAATTTTTGAAATAATAGACTGACTGACATTTGATATTTTTTTTACTTTTCATTCCATGTCATGTCCTGATGCTAAAATTAAAAATAAACTTGTATATCTTCATTACATAAGTGTTTTGCTGATGATATGTATTATAATATTGTATTCAGATTTATTAGAGACATTTTATATCTAATTTTTACACTTTGGGTTATTTTTAATAGATATTTTTTAACATTTTCTTACAATGCAGTTCTCTAATGGTTCTAGAATTATAAAATCGGTTCAGTAGTTTTTTAGTTTATTCGTACCATACAATAATACATTTTTTTTTCTCTTTGTAATACTATTTAACGTATACTATATTATGTACTTTCAAATTAACTCAGCATACAAAAATATGTTACATAATTATAAGTCAAAGATACCGCGTGACCTTATTCGATAACTTTCCACGGGACGAATGTTTCCATTTGTCTTTACATTTAAAAAACATTGCCATATCTATTATTATATATTATATATATATTTATCAGTGGTATCGTTATTTCATCTGTTTGGGTAAACAGCATTGCTCAAGTGTAAATATTTATTTTTCTCCTAAACAAAAATGGTGTTAAAAGATATAGTTGTTGCAAGTAACTAGAATATGAAAATGTTAATTTTTGCGTAAATAGATTGATTCGTCATCATCATCCTGTGATAGTCCACTGCTAGACATAGGCCTCCCCTAATACACCCCTTTCCATTAGGGGTTTTTTAGATTGATTCTGGGGCACTAAATAATTTTTTTAATTTTTAGCAATACCATTATAATTGCGAAATTTTGTAAGAAACGATGTTTTTTACTGTTTAATTCAAAAACTAATAGATGGATTTTAATGAAACTTTACAATAACATAGTTTATATATCATAATCAAATATAGGCTATAATATATAAAGATACTGAGTAGTTCACTCAAAAAACGAAAACATATAGGCTTATTAACAATGTGTAATAATTGTTATTACATCTGTATAACAATGATTAGGCAACATAATATATTTCTGTACTACCAAAGCTAAAAAATAATATTTAACTTATTTGCAAAAATTTTTAATTTCAACATAATTTCTTTACTTCTTTAGTTTTTTTATTTAATCAAACAAAAATACAATTTTTTTTAAATTGAAAATTGTGCATTATGTACCCTGTATGGGCACAGCAAAACTGACCTTAACTACCCAACTAATCATTTGCACTTTCCTGTAAATACATTGGATTTCAATTCTTCAAATTAAAGATCAACTTACTTGGCTTACTCTATAAATTATTGCTATAACCCTAAACAATTGATTATTGTAATATTCATCTCCTGATAAGTCTAAACCACTTAAATCTGTATTTATTTCATAGTTTTTGACATTCAATCTGTAGTTTCGCAAATTAAGACTCGAAATAAATGTAAAGAAAGTAATAAGTGGCATCATACACCAAGTTGTCAACGATATGTCAATCTTTTATATATAATCGACTAATAATAGCATCCGACGCGGCGTCGTCGCTATGCTTCTTATTTATCACTCCTTCTTATGTATTCCTTGTCTATTTTGGGTCATCTATATTATCGTAATTGAATTAATCCGGCAAAGAAATAAAGTCACCGACATAGTGCAAAGATTTATCCGTTAAGTGGCAATGGGCCGGCCACGTGGTCAGAAGAACGGATAGCCGATAGACCAGTAAGGTTCTGGAGTGGAGGCCATGTTCGGGAAGGTGGACCAGGTGAGATGCCGATCTCCATGCATTAGCCAGTTCAAGCTGGTAGCGAGTAGCAAGAGATCGGCCGTCTTGGCGTTCATTGAAAAGCGGCCTATTTTCAGCAGTGGACGGATAGAGGCTGCTAACGATGAGGATGATGATAGTAATGTAAAATTTTCTAAATTTTAAATATATATAAATAAATTTTCTTCAAAATGTAGTGCGTGACCGTTTTGATAAACATTTCGTATGATAGTATCTCATTATTATATATTTGTATTAATAAAATAGCCGCGTCGTATTTCACCTAACAAACTGTTGTTGTCAAAATTGCTGTGATAATGAAATCCAATAATGAAAATTCAGAAGATATAAAAATTCCCAGAAGAAAACGTTATTTTATTTCATTAGTAGTCATTTTCGTTATCTAATATTTAAGAAAAGTAATTTGGTGACGAAGATTATGTTCCTAGACAGTCCCAAAGTATAGAACGTGTACAATAACACTAAATTTTGAAGTGATTTAAAATTATATCAATGAAATTGAACTTTAAGTTTTTTCTTCTAATTTAAAATATTTTTCTCCCTCCTCTGTCTCGTGACCGCAATTGTTGTTTAAGATTCGAAAAGTCGTTAATATTAAAATCTGTAATTTGAGCTCTGATTACTCGTTTTTTTGAATATTGTTCGTATATTTTGTCTTCTGTAAAGCGTCTAAATGGGAATGCTATATGAAAAAGAAAATTTCCTAAACTTTAGTATTCCAATTATTGCCATTGGTGACATTTTATCCTATAATAATTTGTTATTATCGAAATCATGATTTTCCCCCATTGTTTTGAAAAAAAAAACATACAACAGCATAGATAACTAATTCATAATCAACACGGTCATTCATAAGCAGCAGTAACGTAACACAAACTGTCAACTGTCCAACTAATATCGACTCATTTTATCTGCGTAGTCCAAATTGACGAACGACATTGGTCCCACATTTGAGGCGTCAGTATACGACCAGAGATATAGATCTCTTAATGGTGGTGTTATTGGATTGTTTGTTCCCAGCCTGTAGCTCTGCTTACGCTGGCCGAGTCACTGTGTCACGTGGCCGCTGCGCGCGCGCAATTTATTTGTAAAGTCGGTCAATGCCCCGAGTGTTAGATAAAAAACACACAAATTGTTTACGCCGTGTGTTACGCAAAACGTTCGCCCGCTCAAGGGTTCCGGTTTTTGGGTCTATTCTTTGTTAGATTAAATTGTTTATTAAATAATGAGGATGAACTTATAGTAAGTGTAGCAGAAGTAGCAAATACTTCACTGCGATTTGGTTGTTGCTTTCATATAACAAAATCAATAAAACAAAATCGATTCCTCACTTGATGTGGAGCCGTCATAACATTTATGGATATAGTAAATTTAATAGCGACATCGCTAAATAGCAAAGCACTAAAGCCATTTGCTGCAACCGAAAGCAATTTGGCGTCTCGATCGCTCTGCCCATCGGAAACCTGTCGCGCCGGGAAATTGAGGAAAGCTCCGAACGAAAGTGGAAAAGCTTCGCACGCACACAGACGAGACGGCGGCGTACATGCGTGTGCGTGCGCCTGCCTCTGTGTGCACGCACACGGGCGCCCGTACGAAAACGAAAGTGTCCGAGCCGTGCCGAGCGGCGCCGAAGCGCGCTCACCGAGTCAGTGGAACTCGCCGCACGAAACTGGGACATCGCGTCAGTCAGTCCGCAATCCGACGCGAACGCGAGCGGACGTGGCGCTTGAAACGTAACGGGCGCGAGCATTACGCCGTATGACATAACTGCGGTGATCATGGTGCCACAGTGAGTTGTCCAACATGATGGCAGTAAAGTACGAGCGCGCGGCGAGTGTGGAACCCGAGATGGGGCGGCGGTCGCCGTGCGATGGCGAGAGGCGGGCACTAAGCGCCGACTCGGAGCCGAGGACCCTGGCCGCCAGGAAGGCGTACCCGGAGCCCGAGGACGGGCCTTTGGACTTGACAGTGCACGCGCGCAAGGAGATAGCGGTGCGCGACTTCGCCCGGCATCCGTTTGCCGACCCCGCGGACTACGTTCGCGCCCAAGTGATACTGCGCCAGTCCCGGGAGTACCTGGCCGCAGGCAGGGACTCGGGCACGGAGTCCGATGACTCGGCGGAGAGGCTCAGCCCCGGCGGCGCCTTGCCCGGCAAGGCCTACAAGAAGTCCCTCATGAAGCGATACAGTAAGCCCACTTTCCATACCATCGCACTTCCGAATCTTCAGCAGACCGGTACAGTCTGAACTGTGACCATTACTGGTTCACGAAACCATCAGCCAGCCATCAGCTACATTATGTCTTTCTGACTTCCCCTCCATTTCTGCAATATGAACTGCTTATCTTTTTGTCAAGAAACATTATGAAGCGTGAATTTCCTCCTGCCCCATCAGATCCCATGTGACCACCAATTGGCGTGTTTGTTTCCAATACAGATTTCGAAATGGCTGTACCGGTAACGGTTTATTTTTATCCGTCCCTTTGGCCCACCTCTAACGCGGGCTTCCTTGTTTTCGCAATTCGGGAACGACTTTCCCGTTACCACAGTCGCTTTGTCGCGAACTTTCACGAAATTGATTGTTGTGCTTATAATATTTGCTATCTTCCTGTCATGCCTGAAATAGTGATAATTTATGTCTTACATTATTTATAATTAACCATATTTATAAACATTTATATTGTCGAAGTTATACGGATGTAATAATTCTCCTAACTCTACATTTGAAAGTAAGGGCATCGTAGCTCATCGGGCGCGTAGCAAAACTACAACGCGCTACGGTGCAGGGCTTGTGAACTTTTAAGTACTAATTACATTTTTCAATACAAAGCAAATTAAGGTATAATTGTATGCAATTCTTTTCTGTTATACTTTTAAATAAATGTTTATGGATAAAATTTGACAATAGGAAATTACTGTGGCCACATTATGGCATCAATATTATGCGTTAAATCATACATTGACAGACAATGGATCGTTTTCTAACTTTTAGACTCGTAGACCCATTAATTATTTAGTGTCTTAACATAAACATCACCCGTCTGATGCAATAAAACGCTGATTTGTTAATGCTTCGGTGCATTAACCTTATAATCGAGTTAATTTTTGCTTAAAAAAAGAATGATGTCCTACCAATTTCTTAAGATACTAACACATCTAGGTTATCCACTTAGTGAGCTCCGTGTAAAACCGCTGGAGTTCTACGAATCACTTAAGTTATTTCTCCATTTGAATTACATTAATCGACCTTTTATATATTGTTCTTTTTTCTTTGTCGAGAGATATTTAGTTATAACGTTTACTGCATCTTTGTAGGGCCGATAACAATTATAATAATTTAATATTTAATGGTGTGTAGGTTTAATATTAGCTAAATATTTAGCAATATAAAGATAGAGAAACAGATATCGTATTAGAATTTTTCTTTACCTCCTGAAAATCCTAAAAATATTCAATTCTGGACTACCACCTTTATTAGCCGCTCCCGAAAAATTTTATCCGCGTTAATTAGCAATTTACGTAGTAAACACATCGACAGACACAATAAGCCATTGTCTTTGAAGAATTTGAATTACGCCGCCGGCCCTCCTTCGTCACACTGAGGCGACTTCCCAATTAGTTCCCTTTGATAGCGGCTAATATTTACAGGTTCATTGAATCACTCAGAATTATGTTATAATACTGAAATGATATCAAAGTACATCAATTGTATATCACTACATAGTATGAAACAAAGTCGCTTTCACTGTCCCTATATCCCTATGTATGCTTATATCTTTCAAAGTACGCAACAGATTTCGATGAGGTTTTTTTAGTAGATAGAGTGATTGAAGAGGAAGGTTTATATTTCTAACAAGTTCTTAATATTGTAGGTATATTTTCTATCAGCATACTTCCCGTGCGAAGGAGAGGCGGGTCGCTAGTTTTATTATAATTAGTAATTTTTCAAAGAGATGACCCTCGACAAAATGTAGAGCACAATGTAATTGTACTTGTCTTGTTGTTATCTACAATTAGATAATTTTAGATGCGATTTATATTTGTTAATATAATAATAACTTCTTAATTTGTATTATGCCATATTTTCTGCAGTTAAATACGTTTGAAGTTATCTAGAAAAAATATTTTTGATTTTGAAGATTCCGCGCTAAACAACCACTAAACAGTGAATGCCGACATTAATTCAAGATGTTCACATTGTACGTGAAAAATGATCACCCACCAAAAACGTTACGTTCCGAATTTTTTAAACATTGTGTGCTTTTCAACAGGATCGGCCTAACTCTATCGGGAGAATTATGATTTTTTTCTCCTTTCATATTAATTCCGGATCTGAACTTAGTGGGTCAGCGTTGCTCTTTCGCTTTTAAGGAATTTTTATAGCTATTCACGGTCTAGCTTCGCAAACCACAATGAAACCATATTAATCATCAAGGTTAAAAGCACCTTGTGGCTGTAAAATTAGGCCCTTTAACAGCTTATTACCGAATACTTCACCCTATTTACATTTCTTTAATCCGCTTTGGAGCTGTTGTTTGTCCATATTATTATTGAATTAATATTAAATAAAAATATTCAATAATGCAACGGATGGGCATGCGAAAAGCCGGTCCCAGTGAAGACCATCTTTCGCAGTTGTTATAGGATGTCAGAACCTTCAAATGTACTGACAATTTTTTCATCGTTTTAATGCAGTTTACACTTTTGGTTGTGGAGCACAGATTCTAGACGCTCTCTGTAAAATCTGTTATTCAGGTAAGTCTGGATGGAATAGAAACCGACGCCACAATAATTTGGAAAAATCCAATTACTTATATGGGCTATATTAATTTCAAGCCTTACTAGATAGGAAGCTTTTGTTGAAGCTGCTTAGGTTTCTGTACCTCTATTCCACCTGAAATTTTAATGGTAATAAGTACTGGCCATTATAACTTGATCTTAGGATTAGTTCTCTCGGGGCGATCTAGATTCAAACCAAAGGCAGAAAGGTCCCGGTCCAGAGTCTTCGAACGCACTCTAACAACAACAATTATAAAGTGACGCAAAACGTAAAATCAGACACGAGTTGCAAACGTCGCATCTTATATTTCCTGGCTGCCATTGCAACACGATTAGGGTTCAACGACACGAGGCGGAAAACGATATGTGAGGAGTAAGCGATTCTGCCTTTACCGCGAATCGAGCTCAGCGTTTCGTTTCTGTATGTGCTTAATTTTAAAATCGCTTAGATAGCGCTGATTGGTCAACTCGTTTAACAGCCAGTTGTTTTTTTTAAATAGTCTGTGCTTGTTCTATATTTAAAATAAAGATGCACAGATTATACTTTTAAAGACCTATATGCCTAGCCTTTCTTAGTGCCCGTTTTTTGTTACAAATCTGCTCTCTTTTACATTCTTACTCATCATTATCAACCTGCTACCACTGCTGGACATAGGCCTCTTCTAATGCAAGCCTTCTGCATTAAGGGGTTAAACCGTATCTTACCACGCTGGTCTAATGCGGGCTGTTGGGTTCTATTTATAAGGAAACTTATTTCATTTAATCACGGTTGATAGTTTCGCTTGCTCTATTATTAAAATAAAAACACACAGATTATGCTTTCATAGACCTATGTACCTATTGCCTGTTCTTTGCTATAAATCTGCCCTCATTATAGTACATTCTTCATTTTTAAATGGTACCTTAATTAATTTCATCATGGTCGATGATAACATGTGCCAGTGGCTTAAGTAACAGCTTGGGCGTCGAACAATTCGGCGGGAAGCGGAAGTGACTTTAATCTGTGCTCGGATGTGAGCCTCTCGTGAAATCTTACCCGGCTTATGTACTTCTTATGTAAAGGGCTAACTAATAGACTTACGTATTTAAGACCTAAAGTTTATAATTATCCTATATACATATTTTTAGCTACTGTGACATAAAATTTCTACGGTCGTGGCTCTACGAGGATGTTGAACGAAATTGCTTAATCGTATAATTATGTCAGAAGTTCATTACATCAAAGGATATTTGTTTAATTCTTCTTTTGCACCACTTTCTGTTAAATAACACATTTTAAAATAAAATTACAAAAATTGATTTACTATTCAAACCGTATCAACTACCACAGTAATATAAAAAAAACAATTTTGTTCGCGAAGTTCTTTGTTATATACAAATCTATCTTTCAGATTAAACAGTTGAATCGTTGATTAATATTATATTATTACAGATTACAAATATTTATTGCAACTGTCCGTATAAGTATTACGAGGTTTCCCAAAACCTGTAGTTATTTACAGTTAGATGGCGCTGTTCACTTGAAGAAGTATATATAGGTGGCACTAATTAATTATGGAAATAGTTGACAATGTCGAGGTAGCTGTTTATTTGCCATCGGAATAATGTAACGCCTCGTGTTGCGCGTGATCGGGCCGTTTCGCCGTATTTATAATCTGTGTCGAATGCCACGTGCAAATGTTTACTGCCATCTAATCACCTGTAACTTGGTAATTGGCTGTCTATTACAAGCCTCAAATGCGAGTACACCGTTCTTTCATTAAAGTGGTCGTAGCTGCCAATAGATTTGTGGTAACACACTTTTATTTAAATTTTTCAGTGTTTATTTACGTTAAGTAGAGTAAAAAAATTATGATGAGAAGATTATAACGCACAGTTGAACATTTTAGGAACAGATATTGAATATCGGAACTTTCATATCTTCTAATTACTGTTTTTCATTAACAACTGGTGTTGTATTAGTTGTAAATTAAAATTCAATTCAAACTTATTGTCTTTAGAATGTTAATTGCATACTTTAATATAAATTAGCTAACCAGTAATGCAATGTTTTCGTTATCGATTTCGTAGCTGAGCCTTTAAAGTAATAGTAAGTCATTATAATCGCTACTAAATATTCCAAAAATATTTTCGTAACTAGTACAAATAGATAAAAACAACAAATAACACAGACGCACTCCGGTCACGTAGCGCCGAGACAAAACTGCGTACGTAACCCAACACGCGAACGCCATACTAGGAAGCGACACGGGCGTCGAACCCGCGTACCGCGAAATCGCGATGACCGCTTGTATTTCGCTGACCGAGCTAATTCTATAAGCCGACTTCATTGTATGCATATTCGGACGCCATGTACAGCCCGTTCTACAATATGGTGGCGTAGATCTTATTGAGCGGCACGAAAGTTGTTGACCTTTTAATTGGCACATTGTTTCGATTGCTGTTTAGACAAGGGGACATAGATTCAAACCTGAGTAGTATTAAAAGCTGTACAAAATCTAAACGGCAACTGTAGAAGACCAGGTGAAACCTGTAACATTAGCATACACCTATAACAGGTCTTAGCAATATTTATATCATGACGTTCAAAGGCACAATGCATCAATATTTGGTTGTACTCATTCGATTTCGTTAGATCTAAACTACTTATTCCTATTAAACTAAAAATAGATTAAAAAAATGTAAAACATTAACCACGTCTATAAATTAAAGCGCCGACAAAACGCCAACTTTAATATGACATAAATTGATAGCACCATCGATTCCAATTACTAAAAATTAATTAATTTAATTAAAACGATCGAATATATATATAAAAAAATCATTCAAAATCAAAAACTAACACGATCAACGTGAATATTCTTTGAAAAGGACCACTTAAAAATCAGTTCTTGACCTTAATACTAGTGGAATGACACGCACAACCACTTTTCGCGCCATTCGAACGAATTGACAGATGCAAAATATCGTACGCCATTTTGTAATATTTATGTCAGATGTTAATATTAATGTCAGATAACGCTCGCCGTCTGTGGTGATTAAGAAAGTGACATTGTCAAAACATTGTTTATAATCGCTTAATTTATCGAATACGCCAGTGTGTTTGGAAGTTTCGAATCGTGCGTCCGGCCATCGTGGAAGCGTACGCCACCTCGTTTTCTGTGTCAATTTGTATTTATAGTATAAAAATTGCTGGAATCGCGGATGGGCGCTGCATCAATCATCACGCTGGCCCCATTTCCATTGGGATTAAAAAAATATAATCAACTTATGGCCGTTTTAGCTTTCCTTGTTGTGACTTTTACGTCAAAAATCTCTAAAGAAGTTAATTTACTTCAATATTTTAGTTACGCAAAATAATATCTATCTAAGATTGTAAACAAACTATACACATTCCACTTATAAAGATCATTAAAAATATTTATTTGAACAAAAACCGTGATCTAGACTTAATCAAATCTAAGTTTCCAGGATGAGAATCGTTAATCTGACTTAAATTCAAGGCTCTCGTATGTTTCGTAATATAGTGTACATAGTACCCTAGACGCAAAGGAGCCCTCTAGCCTGACTGTAGTTCATTGCACAACCAGCTCGTAAACTATATGCTAACCTATATCCACTACTGACCATTAGCCTAAAACAAAACTTACAAACAAGAGGTCAATGTGTCATAAATTATAACCTACTTCGCGGACAATCTGATGGAACACATTGCCCCAGATTCCCATGCCAAGAAAGGATATCGGTAACATTATCTGCTCTTGCGCAGCTGCCTTCTCTCAACCCTTGCACGGTACCTGCGGACGCAAATCGGAAGTGAAAGGTGCATAAAAAATAACCAAAGACCTCGTGACCGGACGGATACTGCAACCAATTCTATTATGGGCCTATTAAAATCTGATCAAATTCCCGGACCAGGGTATTAATTACTTGACAATGGAGAGGAGCTAAATAGAGAGCTAAGACAGTTTTCGTAGGTACAAGCCAAGGGCGGTGGAAATTATTTCATTATAACCATAAAATCGTATAACATGACATAGTGATACTTTGAGTTAACGGGGATTATTTTTATAACTTAATTCTTATGCATTTGTTGTATGTAATAATTGAAAAAATCGTATAAAGAGTGAGAAGTATAAATAAAATTCAGATGTTTGCATTTGCCACTTTAATACACCTGTATATCCTTTTGAATGAGAATCCAAAAGATGCTTTGATACAATGGTAAATTTCGCGGAGTTAATTCCGTGAAACAGGTGTTTCTGCAGATTTCACTTAGTTTATGTGTTCCGGGTTCGTTCTGGTAACACATTATTCGTAACAGTTTTAATCCAATATCACGAGTAGTTTAAGGCAATTTAATTCCGAGTTTAGCTCAACGTTTAGTTTACCCCTGTTTAGTTCAACGGTAACTTAACCATTGTAAAGAAATAATAATAAACATACCATAGTATCAAACAAAGAAGAAATTATAATCGATGTAACAAAAATATATAGAACGCTATCATTGCGGCCAAAATGAAGAGGAAAAATCTAGAAAGAATTGAATAAATTAAACGAGCAACTTCCACCAACCTTCGAGCGATGAAGCAATTATAAGACTCGGTGTAAACGCCCGACGAAATCATACAAGACGACTGTCGCACCGAATCGGCGTTAAATGGATTCACGTTATTTATACGTTCCGCAGACGGCCAGCTAAAGACCACTTCCAAAAAAAACCGGAGATCTCCGAGAGGTCGTTGTTCTTGGAGATATTTGCATAAATTATTAACCGAGCATCGCCGTATTGGACCGCGACTATGGACGGGTGAAATACACCGATCGGCTACCTGTGCCCGGAGCGCACGATTCCGCCGATAAAGAGCAAAAAAATCCGTATCAATTTATCTCACGTGTCACATCGAGCCGGTAGATTATTCATGGGACACCGATTCAATACGGACTCTAACAACAATGCGATTAGGTCAGAACTTTCCGAGTCGCCGAAGGATAACATACGACCGCGTCGGCTCATTGTAAACAATAGCGTGTAAAGGGCGAGGAAGGGTTGTTCTTTTTTTCAACGTCTTCCTGGAAGTGCCACGTCCCTCTCGCACCTCCCACTATCCCGAAAGCCCGACAAGGACACCCAGATAAAATATATTCGGCCACGATTCGATCTTTCCCCAAATGCGATTTCTGTATTCGAAATGCGTTGGCGCATCCGCTTTTAGAGTTTCCAAAATAAACAAACCAGACGGACCTGCGGGACCGTCGGTTGGTAATCTATGCGTAAACGATTTTACAACTTCCTCGGCGGTGCTTTTTTTTAATTTCCTCCAGCGGACGATGCTTGGTGTTTAAAAAACGCCATTGCTACGGACAGAACCGTTGTCTGTGCTGTGCTCAGCGATTTGGCCGGCCTTCAACCTCGAAGCAAGGTTGTTAGATTTCACAATGGCATACGCACGGACCGGTCTCGCGGTTGCGCGGCTCTGTGCCCACGGTTGCCGCCGAATCGGCGAGCGGCCACGAAACTCGCATCTTTATTGCACACGTGCAAAACTAACGTAATTTGATGCTCCGTGAAACGAGAGTTCGCGAGCAATAATGACGCCACTCGAAAACATGTGAAACGATTACGATAAAAGCCTCCTTAATGGGGTCATACGGTTAGGGGCGCAAAAAACCGCGGGTTTCCGTAACCGTACACCGCTCACCTTGCCCTGTTCATCTGTCCCGGTGGTAGAAAAAAACTTAACCCAGTTTTTAAAACGCCCGAAATAACGCTACCTGCCCCCGGTAGCACACCCCCGCCATTAAAAACGCCGCCTAACTGTAAAACCTTTTTTGCGACGCGCATTTTTTGGCGACTTTTTGCGAACGCGCGCGGCATTCGTCGATTGTCAGATTTATGGTTTGCGTACAACATTACGCAACGGTACCTTAAGGGAGTCATTGTTAACAGTCGCTGCAGATTGTGTTTTTGTTTCTTCTTTTGTCGTTCAACAATTTGCGAATTTTAAAGATTTCACGGAACACGTTGTTGCAGATGTGCAATATTAGTAACCCTATATTTTGCAAAAAAAAACAACTTAGAACAATATAAGGACGCATTTAACGCTGGCCTTTATTGGTATTGACAGCGCACAAAATGGGTATATGCATACAATAAAATCTAGATCCAGCGCGTCTGAATGGCAATTGTTTGTGAAATAAAGAGTTATTGGGCGATGCGTCCGTCTGGCCGGGATGCGTCATTCGCACAGGAGGCAATGGCTGCTATCTGTGATGTCACTGTGCACTTCCGTTTACCAACCGCCGCGCTCTGCTAAATGCACCAATGTTATTACGTTTATGTGTCAGAGGTAATTAACTAGGTTATATGTCAGCCATTTGCGTATACTCCTATTCGCTGTTAAGTGTAACAACGCTGGAAATATAACTGAATTTTGTACTTTATACTTACAGGCATCAAACCATCCATCCGTAGGGGCACAATTAATATTCGATTAGGGGTTTTTGGGCGAATTTAGATGGAAGTTTCTGGAACGTCCCACATCAGACGGTCCGCAAACAATGTAAATTGGTGTCTGCCCCTGACTGGGCCCCCGTGTTTTCTCAACAAACTCCGCTAGACGCGCTTGCTTTATTTTCGGTAACCGTATAGAAATGTACGGGTTGGCAAATAACACGAACCATTTAGAGCTTGTATAATTGCCTGAATGTTTCTCTTTACGAGTAAACAATATTAACACACTGATTTGTTTAAACAGCGTGGTATATTTTCGAGATATTTTCATATATTCAACATATTTGAACTGCGTACCTTACGGGAAAGCGCCGAATGTAGCCTCTATTTTTTAATAACAAAGCGCTTTTTTTTACTCTCTTTGATTCCGATGTAACCGTACAGAGCAAAATAAATACCAATGTATGTGGGTTGGTTCTAGGTAAGGAAAACATAACTTGGTTTTAAATATTATTCCGAACAGATTTTGTTATTTTTTTTTTAGGTTAAAAACACAAATAATTACGTTATCATATTTAAATATCAAGATCTATTTGAATCGGTGCTAAACATTCATAATACAAACATCTATTTAATATCTCTTAATCCAAAAACGTAGTCCACTCTCTAACACCGAGGGGTCATCATTACCACGTATATCTGTCCGTCCTTAGCGAAAATCGACCGAAAAGCCGGCAGCGTCCAAGTTTGAAAGGCGCGCTTTCGCAAGCGCCGTGGGCGCACTCAAGGCGCCGTTGCACTTTGCGTCACTCGGATGTTAGGCAACGTACACACTCGTCTAGTGTGTCGTAAAAACTGCCGATGGATTACTACAAGCACCACTATGACCTTAAACCGCTAAGCAATAGAAGCCAGTTTCGTACAAACCACCGGCCGCCCGGAAAGTAGGTCTTCGGTTCCTGGTTTTGCTTTTTTTCGACGTGACATTTCGCGTATTGAATCTGTGTAAGGTTATTACGAGTATATTAATGGCAACACCTAACACGATACGCATATTATATATAGATACTTTTTACTGCGCAGTAAAAAGTATAGTAACAGAAACTCGGCTAACAACCCAATTTCCTGTATAAATATCTCCAAACGATATTGTAATTTCCGGCCATACATCATTGTTAATAAAACGCTGTATCAACGTCGGCCCCGTTTAATTAGGGCTCAATTTATCTATTTTCTATGAACAAAGAGCGAAGAATTCGGTACATGTAAACCATCGACTTCTTTCTATACCTGACGATGTTAAAAAATGTTTGTTTAATGTTTCAAACACGAATCTTCTTTCTTAATCTAATTGAATTATCCTCCCGCTGTGTGTTTCATCAACACGCCGGATTGCTTTCGCCTCGGTCAAAGTACGGGCAGAGGCCGTGGTATCTATGCATTCATATCGTACGCGCCCAAGGTCGCGCGGAAGGCGTGAGAAAGACGACCAACAAAAAAATGATTCGTCAAATATCGCCTCGCACGTAAAACCTTTTAACAGTCACTTATTACATCAATATCTTAGCCATTCCATATACATAAAGTACGAGCCCTTAAGGATTTTTTTTACAATACAGTAATTTTTACTTTCACGCCGAATCGTATTTTGATTTTACTGCGAAATGTTTTTTTTTTAATAAAACAAAAAAAAAAACACGTGTATAGCGAAAATTGTCGACTGACTCTAGTTTTTGCGTAAAAAATATTACAATTGTTCGTCGATGCCTCTTAACCGGTGTGTAGCTACTTGCCGGATACTGCCGGATGCCGGAGCGCGTGCCGAGCCAACAACAGTGCGCAAACACGCCTCTGGTACGCCCGCTTCCACTGCCTGTTTTGACAATGGCGCTTGTTGTGTACTCGACGTGCGCAAACGCTTCCACGAACACTCAACATCTCGGGGGAAATGCGTACATTCCACGATTTTAAGATGAAGGCAGTATCACAACATGATACAACAAATTAGCAGTGTAATGTATATAACAACAAACTTATTTGACATTCGCGTTTATGAGCTAGCGAGCGGATATTATATGCGATATAATTAGCATAATTTCGACTCGTCATTTTGTTTTTAACATTTAAAACGTGTGAGCGTTTCGTAATGATCGTTTAGTCTAACGACGTGAGGTCTTTTAGAACGAATTTGTTGTTTAATTTTGGCATTTACGATGAAGGTATGAATAACTGAAGAGTCAATGAGATTTATTAAATATTTAGAGTCTATTTAGAAACTATCTCGAAACACTGTCTGGCTAATCCTATATGTTTAAAATTCAACATTTCTTATCTCTAGCAACACTAACACAGTACAGATGAAACACACACTCGGGCCTTGATGTGAGAAATGAACCCGAGCCGGTATTTGGCAACACGTGAACCGGTTTTTTTTATATCGTAACACCGAACATTGTCTCGTCGGTTGCGCAAGCGAGCGAGTAAACAGGAAAACGCCTCCAGCGCACCTACAGCCCAAATTTATAATTGTCGTATCATTAACACTATCTTGCTTAACACTTTGAACTGGTGCCAAATACCTACGACGTGCATAGTTGCTAAGGTGATACGCGGAAAGTTGCCCAATCACCACATCCGATATCTTGTTGTATCCTTCCTAATTTCAGGAGAAATTATAGAATTTTTTTTTACGGTAAACATTATTAATTTATGTTAAAACTGCAGCAAAGTCAATTTAGACTTAGTATAGTTTCTAGATTATTTGTCACCGAGATGTTAATCGCAATGCGACGGTCGACTAACAACAACGCCGCTTAGTTTCCATGGGTCATTATGTCTACTATTGAGAGTCCAAATTTGCTTACTGATTGGGAATTTTATTTCGAAGCTGATACAAAAGAAAAATGTCAATATAGATTAACTTGCTTCTTTGTCTACTTTTCGCTTGACATTTCCATAATAGCAGAAGCAGCATGTCAAGAGTATCAGTCTAGAAAAAATGAAGAGAAGTAAGTAAGATTGACGAAGAATGAGAAACATATTAAAATAAGCGTCACTGGAGCCTTAAATATGCAAGGATCCAAGTCAGGGCGTCGCCCATCGAATGATTCACGTTCGTCGCCTTCGCGTTTCGAGGCTTTCACCTGAGTACAAGCTAAAGATGGCGAATATGGCAGCACTTGGCCGCAATACGTCAGATAGCGTCGCCAACTTTGCCGCCCACGTTTCGACAAGGCAACATTTCCGGTTGGGCCACCGCTTCAAAGATTCGGATCTCGCTCATTACGGGCAGGAAATCTAAATTGTGCCTTGCGGTTGCCATCCACTACTGTTAAGGTGCTCGCGATTTTCGAAACGGATTATGGTGCTTGTTTTATGTCGAAACAATCTGAATTTTTGTGTAATACGCATGATGTACAAAAAATCATACTGTTTTGGATAAATTTTTGTACTTTCAACTTAAAAATTTGCTCTCAAGTAAATTTTCACGTATTTATTCAAGATGAAGTTTTAAATTTCACAAATTTTCTAATAATACTAGATTTTGTGCGCAACTTCGACAATCCCCTTTTAGGGTTGGAATTTTATAAACCCTGTTCTTAACTGATCTCTTCTTGGGATAAGAAATATTCGAGCCAAATTTCAAGGCAATTGGCCTTACAGCTTCAGAGATATCGTGATCAATGAATTCAAAAACGGAATCTCCATTGCATAACATAGATATAAACTGTTTCGAGTCATTTTAACTGAATGGACATGTTATGATAGCTGTAAGCCATATTAGAACAGTTTCTAGAAAATCTATTAACCTAATTTTTCGTCGAAGACTATTAAGTACTGACGGCTTACGACTTAAAGCCATTGAAACGATCAATCCAGCGCAGGGAATAGGTCCGCCTGCGATAACGCGTTCGCGGCGCGCAAGCGGGTCAAGGGAGCCGCGGTGCATCGCGAAATCTCACTTTCGCGCGGCCCCACTTCCCGCGGCGCCTCGCGCTCGCCCAATGCACTCTTGCATCGATGAAACATAGCCAGGAAACATGTATCTGGGATAATTAGCTTTATATTATTGTAATATAACGAATATCCACGAAGCTACTTGTGTATTAAATGAGAATTAATGAACAAAAAGTTCGATATGGACACTGACAACGTGTATCAGTCTATTTGGTTATGTTGACAATATTTTAAACCAGGCGAATCGCGAGGAAAGTTTTAAATCGTAAAAGTTAAGTATAAAATATACTTATTAATACAGCAGTAGGTACTTTACCATTTGAGTATAATTGAGTCATAATTAGACCAATAATGCTTCTTTCAATCATCAACCTTCAAAAACATGAGTTTAGAATATTTTTGTTGCGTATTAATGCACATAAATCATTGTATTTAAACTTATTTGATAGTACGTTAATAACTAACGGGTAACGGATATTTCTCAAACACAAAATGGCCGCCCCGAGGCGTAAACGACACGGTTTCGATGGCTCGTTTCATAATTTCCCTTTCCGATATCGCGTACAATTTATATACAACGAGCAGTGAAGTATTAAAATAATAAACACTAAAGTACCAACATATTTCTTAATCCAAACTTTCCACAGACAATAAAAAACAATCGACAACAGATAACGAAAGATAGAAATTCCCGTATTGCCACACGAACGCACAAATCGGGCCACGGGTGTATTAAAAACTCACTTCGCGTGTTGCAACACAATACACGTGTATGGAATTTGACAACAAACATACGAAGCGAACATCCTTGCCCCTATTTCGGCTGAGTAAAGTCGTAATCGTGATAATTCGTTATCTCGAGTCGCTTCTTATCGAGCAATTAACATCAACGCAGTACAGCAGAGATTCTGCCGTTTACGGATTTCCAACGGGTGCCGATTACACAATCGCTTCTTTGACGACCTTGTCACGCGAACTGTCATCTAGTAATAGTATTGACGGACGAAAAGTATCGGAAGACGTGCACTCGTATTTTGTTTGAAATAACTTCAATAATTCACCGGTTTTTATCCTACAATATTAAAATGCAAAAGTTTCTAAGAATTGCATACTTTCTTGTTTGATAGTATTTCAAGCAAAAACTATTGGATGCATCTTGATGAAATTTTACGATACCATAGATCGATAGAGTTCATCAAAATGTTATATAGGCTACTATACTAACATTATGTGAACATATGGTTAAAAAAACTGCTAATTGCGACCTATTCCGGCATGCAGCGAAAGAACCATTTGGACCTTAAAAATTCAATGTTAAATAATAATTACAACAAATTGTCATCATCACGCAGGTGAAATATACCATAAAATATGGTGATGGTATATTCATACTGTTAATACCATAGAAGACCTTTTTAGACATTTAATAACTAATCATACATACATACATCATCAGCCTTATTAGTCCACTGCTGGACATAGGCCTCCTCTAATACACCCCTATCCATTAGGGGCTTGGACCGTATCTCACTACGCTGGTCCAATGCGGTTGGTGGGTGGACCGACTTTTACATGCCCATCGACGCATGGATCATCTTACTTTTCAGAACAATTGGGTGATCGGCCCAAATTGCCCTAACCAACTAGAAACAACAATGAAAGTTTGTTGCGTCCCCGCAGGATTCGAACCCATACCTCCGGTTTCTAAAGCACACGCCCATACCACTAGGCTACGGAGGCAGTTAGTAACTAGACAGATTAAAATATATTAAATAGACCGTAGATTATAAAATGACCGATTAACCGTTTACCTTTGAAAAGGCAAAGGCACGGCCCAACGTCCTTACTTCTAATAGTGCGTTATTGAATTAATTTTGTTATAAAAGCTTTGACGCCAGTTTCCGGGGTCAAATTCCGTTTCGAAGGCGTTTCGCGTTCATAAGGTTATTTAGCCGCGATCAGATAAAACTAATCTTACGTTTAGGACGGAAACAAATCGGTATGTATATTGTTTGGGAGCGGAACTAAGAAATAATTAATATTTGTAACACAAAAGTGACATAGCCTTAATTCGAGCGCGCCTTATTGAAAAATTATATGTATTAATTCTTTACTATACTGCCCAATCTCTTTTTTAAGAACTGACCATAGTTATAAATTATAATCAAGGTGTGTTTTGTCAGCGTTTCCGTATGAAGCTTAGATATATTTGGACTATAAATGTTAGTAATGATTTAATATGTTATAAATATAATACTGTATCGAAAAAAATGACAATGTTGTGAGTATATCACGACATAGTTTTCTTTATAAGCGAGTTGTGTTTGATCAAAAATATTCCACATTCCTCATTAACGAATGATTAAAGACGTCAACATGACTAAATAGAAAAAAAACCTTAGAAAGAACATTCCCCGCCAACCTGACAGGAAAAAAAACCACCACAGACAACAAAAATAATGTAGCGACGAGGAAGGCCCGCGAAGTCGCGCGGCGCTAGACGAAAAAAACAATATGGCCGCCGCCTTGTTTACGAACGGCCGTGGAGGGCGGCGGACGCGAGGCTGCACGTAGACCAACAGCAAGGTGATCGCCGAAAAACATAACGCAACCGCCGAGCCGAGCTTTCGGGACATGACTAATAGACAATAGATTGCGACAGAGCATAAATACACACACCAAAGACGACAGAGATATATTTTCAAGCTTCATTTTGTTTATTGGCTTGTAACCGCGCGGAAAAGTTTAATTCTATAATTGTAGACGTCTACAATTTTAAGTTAGTATACGTATACTAACTTAAAATCAAGCGCATATTTAGGCGCGCAGTTATATAAAAGTGTCACTTACAGGCAATAATGTTTCTCTAATTCAATCATGCCAACTGCCCATACAATAACCCGCTGCAGCGCTCGTTTTGGAAGGCATCAGAACATGACTCGGCACATCGTATCTAAATTAGGTAACTGCCGAATGAATACGCGTAATATTGCAAAGAGTACACGCGAGAATTACAAGGCGCCGTGCGAAATACGCTCTACCCGGACGTGGTTTTCGCTTAAACGAAACTGGCCCTAACTACTTAGGAAATAGAGGCTATTTATGTGATGGTTCGGTGTTGCCAGCGTGAAGTGAGTGGGAAACGCCAGTCGCATCTCGCCCTTCAAGCTCTTTGACCCAGTTAGCTTGCGCCGGCGCAGCCGAGAACTGACGCTAAATTATTTGCATCAATAACTCGTTACTCTACCGCGTTTGGGACTTATTGACGCTTATATAATAAGCATATATTTAAACACAGCCTTCTGGCTTAAAATGTAGCTAGAAATTGTGGCTATCTGATTTATATACTGGCAGTTCTGTCATAGTTCAAGCATTATAGATGAAGTGAGAAATGATTTTCCATCGGGAAACTCGGATCTTTATCTGAATACGATAACACCCGAACTGTCAATGAACGATCGTATCAAATGAGTAAGTATATAGAGATGTATAGCTTGGAAGAGCTCGATGAATACAACTTTTCCGTAAAAATACGAAGGAAAATCCTTTCTCACTATCCGTATACTTGAAAGCTAACTAACCAGGTCAGGTAGCTTTTATGTTTTATGAGCTCATTGTATGTACGTATTTAACACAATGGTCGTACGAACCGTGAGTCACATAAGCGTTACACAACGTTCAAAACGTGAACATAAAACTTTGCGTGATCGAGAGTAACGGCACCTGAAAATCGTGAACGCCGCTGTAGCCGACCGAAATAGATCGAAGATTTGGTTAAGACGGGCAAACTTCGCATATCAAAAACACTAAATGTCACACCAGATAAACCTTTGTAACCAAACCCTTTTATATTCATTACCTAATTAAGGTGAATCAGAAAATGGTATTAAATCTAATTATTAAGTTATTGTAGTGTAGATAAATTACTAAAATTATTACCGCTTTCTTGAAACATTCTTGAGCGTTTAAATTATCGTCAATAATCGGCAACGCGTCGTAAAATCAACGCTCCGTGTAAATATCTCAATGAAAAAAAGTCACATCCGATATCTAGCGGAGCATTTGCATCGTGCACTGTTATTAAAGTTGTCGAGATAAACGTGTTATCAACGTAATCGCAACGGTTTCCATTTCGCGGCGGGGACGGCTTTCTTTCGTTTCGCGGGGAAAGTGCCCGCGCTTTTCCGACGCCATCTTTGATACGCCCCCTGGCAACGGCTTGTCTATGCTTCGTAGCACTCTTTTAGCGGTTGAATTGCGATAATATTATCGCGTATTACGTAATATATTAATACGTGATATATTAATAATGACGTGTAGGCGTTTTGATATTTGTTATCATTAAACATCTCGCACAAACGTTTACGTGGGTAGATCTTGTGGAAGACCACTTTCCTACACAATTACTCAATTTGAAACTGAATTTTCTTTCCTTTCATTACTCAGATTTATTCTTATTTTTTTTTGTTATTTATAAATAAATAAGATACATGTTAAATATTGTACATAATTATTTTTTTAAGGTTCTTATGTACGATTATGTATAGCGGAAGCTCCTCAGTAACCTTCAGATGATTATCTATATTTTATTTTTGGCGGGAAATTTGATACTAGCCTCTGGTCCGCCGCGCTCCGTTGACCAGCAAACATTTTAATGATACGCATTCGTCGCCCGCTCTTTCTTATCTGTGGGAGCTTAAGCGCTCGATTTAAATCGCATAAAAATTTATTACTTGCATAGTATTTTTGTTTTTACGTGGCGCGGCATTTTTGCGAAATGAATCTTGCCTGCTTATTTTTAATGACGGTAAATAGGGTCCCAATACTTTACTGACTTCAGTTATTCGTTCAATGAATACTCACTGATCTAAAGATTTCAATAATGTTCATAACTGTTACGTGTAAAATTTGAAACATATTTTCAATCTGTGGCCCTCAACGGCCTAATTCATTGACTGTGTTATTATATTACTAGCTGAAACTGACTGCTACTGTCTGTAAAATTTTGTAAAATCTGGTGTCTATACCATAAATCAATATCTCTTCTCAGAACCTCGGTTCCAGAGAACAAAATTGTGATATTTTTAATTACATCGATTACATTTGGTTTTTCTGTCATAGAACTGTCATGTCACAAATAAATGGTTAAAAAAATATTGATTCAGTTTCTACTCAGCACTTATAAATGTTAACGTTACCACCGGTTAAACTCGGTTCTAAGAGCTGGCAATAAATTTTTCTATATATTCATATAACATTTCTCATACATTCTGCTTTGCAAACTAGAAAATAATCAATTTACGAATCTTTTCAATAAATGAAATCCGGTTATAATCCACACGTTATTCCGCTAAATACACATTAAGATATAACCACAATGAACCAACATTACTTGGCCCCTGCGCGAGAACAGTTCTCTAGCGAGATAGGATTATGGCGGCTGGCCATTTCCAAAGCAATCGCATCCCGGATGTAACTCTGACGTCATATATCTGCGTTCGACTTCCCGAAACGGAATCCCAACAAGTTCACAAGAATGAAGCTTAAGCACTAAAGTATAAAGTCTTATTTTGATCGTGAGACGCATTTGAATCATCGTGGACCGGTCAGCGGATCGCATCTTCCTGTCGCTTCATCGAATGACGTTTAAAACTCCACAACCATTTAAAAGCGCGACTTTTTTTAGGGTAATGTGTTAAAAGAATAACGAGGCGTGCATCCAGTAAACTTGGTCTAACACGGCCCTGTCGGTACATACGGCTGTGTCGATATGTCAAGCCAAAATACTGCTTAATTCTCGGCTCCGATGACGCGCACAACCCCGTTAGCAGACAATAATGTACACGAAAATACAAACGTAAGCTTGTGAGTCGGTAATGTTGGTTATTGGTAATAATTCTCCTGTACTTACTTACATATTTATTAGCTCTTGTATGATGTTGCGCCGTTTAGGCGAGAATTGTTTAACTTGATTAATAATTATTCATCAAACTACTATGGTACTGCGCAGAAATATACAAACTAATTGTAGTTTTTGTATAAGCAGCGGTTACTGTCGGCAGTGAATGTTATATAAAACCCATATGTCGGTTAAGCTTGAAAGTTAACGCCTAAATATTAACTTGCAACGACTTATAAACCGATCGCCGAATTAAATGAAATGTTTTTAAACGCGATAAGTAAATACATGATTTGTTTGCAAGCGCGTCGAAGAGAATCGCGCGCGATTTTCCTTAACGCGCTCTGTGGCCTAAATCACAGGAGGGGGCTATACCTCTACTATATATTAAACCTAAATATTGAATAAAAAGCCCTTCCTATATAAGAAAATATCAAAGAAAAATCTTGGGATTCGAAACAGAAAATAATTTATCAGACAAACAAATTTTTTACTATTTCATTTGGTCCAGAACAGATTAAAACCTTTTAAAAGTAAACGGCAATATAAGCAACCGCTCGGCCACAAAATTATCAAATTATAAAAAGTTAAAAGCATAGATTCGAACTGTATCGTAATTAGTTTGAACTAATTGATATTTTTTTTTTTCTGAACCAAATACTTTGCACCAAACGACAGTTGGAGCAATGACGTAAAACAACGTGACTCGATTTTTATTATTAATATCGCACCATTGATTTACTCAGCGCTTCCTCTATTGCTAGCTGTTTATGGACATCGAGCCATTCTATTCGTTAAACATTTTTATTTTAATTGTATCTCAAGTTTTCATTTGTTTTTGACTCCTGGTTTTCGGTCTATAATAATCGTATTTTTTCATCTCTTTTCTTTATGTACTTTAATCAAACTAGACAATCATATTTATATAAGGATGCAATTATATATATAAATTTGATGTGTCTACATCTTCCCCGAAATAAAATTCAAAATCTCTGACAGATGATATCACCCTATAGAAATGATTGCATTCAACTTTTGCACAGTTACAGTACGTCATCCATAAAGATTATTTGTTGAGCACACATTTGCAAATATCGCTAAGATTACTGAAAAAACGGTGACATTATTATTTTATGTTTTAATTGTTTCCTCTCGACTTATAATTTTTACATCGCAACACATTTATGTATAAAGTGTCTTTGAACGCGAAAATTCTTTAGAATAATCATTTCAAAGATCTGTTTGATGTATTCTACTCGTCATTTATAACGAAATATATTTAAAAGAAGATAACGAACCGGTAACCGGTTTCCTGCTGACGTTTTAAGAATGTTTACAAATTACATATCACACGCTTTATATAATAAAACCAAGGATTTGTGCCGTAATTCATTTTAATTATTACCTTTACGATGAATGTTAGTAGATTTACCAAAAGTTACCGGTAATGGTAAACAAGAAGTAAACTCACCACCTTTTTCTGAATAGGAAGGTTGTGACAATTCTCGAGGTATTTCGCTAACCGTCTGCAATAACAACTAATGAAACAAAACTAAATAAAGTTACTCGTAAAATATTACCGAAGTTCTTTGAAAAACAATGAACAAATTATCCATGGCATTTACACATATTCAAAATACACGAAGCTTTAGAAAAAATTTGTGTCGTTCGTATACATGGCATCACTTCATGCTGCGCTTTGAATATCAGCCAAGGATTAAGGGGTTGCTCCCCTATTCACTACTCCGTGTGACGGTATTAGGGGATCTAAGATTTTATTTATTTCTCTTAAATTTGTAAATGTTGTAAACTATCCCAATAAAAATTAAAGTTTCAACACAATTAGCTATCAACATTATAAGTATCAACAATCTTAAAACAAGCTTTAGCGGTAAGTGTTTATTTCTCTTGTTCTTATATCCTCCAGAAAACAACGACAATACGGACTTTTTAAATTCCGTTTCTACAATCTGGCAACCCCACATCTATCCAAATGAAACTTATATTTCACTGCTATCGCGCGCCATCGGGTCAGACTTGCCATAACCGAAAAGCGAGCGTTGCCCCGTTTCGCACGCTACAATTTGAAACACTGCACCGGGGGGTTGCCAGTAAAAGTGCATTAACCTCCCTCCCCCCCGCCCCTTATGCAAGTTAGTTAATATTTCAGCTCGAGCAGGAAAGTGAAAGTAGTTTTCAGCTGAATTACGGAGCGACGTGCCACCCTTATAAATACGAAACTGCGCGGTTCTCGTGCACTCTCGTCATTAAACCGGTCTCGGCGGTGCCCGCGGCTATGTGGACCCTTCTTCAGTCATGCCATTTGGTTAAACTCGTAGACTAACACGAATCTTAACTCTCACAATTCAACGCTACGGTTTTTCGGTATTCATAATGAGAAACCCCTTTTTCATGCTAATTTCTTTGTGCTGTTAGTTTGAAAGTTAAATAGTATCACCGCAGGATTACTTAGATGTAGTTTTCGAATCGTTTAAAATACAATTTTATGGTTATTTATGAAAACTTTTTGTACGCAAAAAATAGTGCAATTGCGTACATATTGCCGAAGGAATTTTTCACCAGTCAACCTTTAAATAATATATTAAAATTTAGACAGGCAATAGAAGGACAGCTCAAAACATAGCTTTGAAGAAATTTGAGTATACGTGCAATGTGTTATGCTAAACCAAAAGTTAATAAAACAAGTTATACGATTATATTGCAATATAACTATATAGTGACACTTAACAAAAGCACAATACAGCCGTGGCTTTGTGCAAGTTTGATCACAATGGGATCCGCTGTCGTCAGCCCGCATACATCCCTTCTTATCCTAAATGACGAACAGACGGGCACAGGGTTCCTATGTATAATTAAAATATTCGTAATAACTTTGCTTATTTAAAGTGTGAATTTATGCTTCGTCTCTATAATATATTTGTCCACATTTTTGTAGCAAGGTCGTGATAATTAATCATTAGTAAATTGTTGGACTTCAATAAAATATTATTTGTCATAAATCATTTTTAGAGCTTCGAGTGGACGTCGACGATACGTCCAAGCTTCACTGATCTAAGCACATAATAGATTTGTTCTCAAATCTAATACATTTTATTTCGTTATCAATCATATTTTAGGTAGTTATTCTTATTATCCTAGTTGGTTAGAGCAATTTGGGCCGATCACCCAATTGTCTGAAAAGTAAGATGATCCCTGCGTCGGATGGGCATGTAAAAAGTCGGTCCACCCACCAACCCGCATTAGACTAGCGTGGTGGGATACGGTCCAAAAACCGCCTAATGGATAGGGGAGGCCTATGTCCAGCAGTGGACTATCACAGCCTGATGATAAATCAATCGTATTCTATAGTAAGTTTCGAGAAAGAAACGGGGGTAACGGTAGTGTCTAGGTATCGCTATAACCTCGCCCGCACGGACAAAGGAAACTCAATAACGCATGTCTGGCATACATCAAAAGGTATCTTTATTGATGTTTTGCGCTCCCAAAAAACGGCACTACGTACGCATGTCTCGGGTAATGGCGGAACCATTCGTCCTTTGTCTACCTGAGGCCATCGGGCCGAATTTAGTGCTTATTGATTGCTCCCACCCCCCACCTACTGGCCTACATAAAAATATAATGGACAGTTCGCAGTTATCCCTTGTGATCATACTCGATTATCTACTTCTATAGTTATGTTATTGGGAAGATTTGTATTTTTGTATGTATCGGATATACTCATAAACTGATACTGACTGACTGATATCAAAAATTCTACTGGCAATACAAATTTGCGTTACTTAATAATTATTATTTGCTAAAATTACTGCAAGAAAGCGGTAAAAATCTTTAGAAATCTCTCATTAAACCAAAGGTAAGGTATAAATATTTTCCATAAAAAGTCTCTAATCTCAAATAAATGTATTTTTTTAGGCAAAAAAGTGTCTAGTAATCTATATGTATGACGCCTTTGTATAGTTTCCTATTTACCTCAACACGTATTATGAAGCTAGTAACATGACGTATATGTTGATATGAAATCGGCATGAAGTATATTACAATTCTCCGTTGTACACAACACAAGGAGCTTCGCAATCGTGCGTGGCTCAAATCAAGTGGTTGCGAAATGAATTTCTCATACATCCCTTTGTCTAGGTTCGCCCTTTGTAACACTAGACAATATCAAATGAATGAATTAATATGCTCTAGAACGTTTTAGGGGTTCAAAGCGTTTATTAGATTCTATTTTGGGAATAACAGCTTTGATTATTATGCGAATTCACTATCGTATAGTTGTGAAATTTATTTGCTTATTTACTATTTTAAAATTCTGCACGAGCTTAATACCTCGGGGTTTACTGTATAAGGGAGGATACTTGTTATGTTACGGTCGAGATTTTGGTGAGTAATTCAGAGTAGACGCATATAAGAAGAAGAGGTATAATTTTTTTGTCTATCTATCATTATTATTTTACTTTAAAAACAAAATATTAGCAATTTTATCTCTTAATTTCCTTGTAAATGAGAGGGTATGAACAAAGAGCAGACGAACTTATAAAAGTGTCTAGTATTCCTGGGAAAGCGCATCCCCAAACGGGTGCAATGACCCGCAGCCATCCAATAAGAGGTACGGATCACTGAAGGATATAACACGTACCCGGGCACATCCACATTATGCACTTTTCAGAGCGTCGACCTCCGTGCACCTCCTTCCTATTTCCCCCCCTGTGAATTATTCAAACTAATGCAGCCGTCCAACCGAGGATTCTAATCCACTTTGTATTAGTTCCTCAAGCTGAGCCACTTACATTTGTTTAAAGCGATTGGCTTCTATTAAACCACTTTCCACTCGGATTCTCCAAAGGCTTTCGAATATTAAAGCGGGAAATTGCCTGAAAGCTTCCTTGCCCGCGGACAATCCTTTATCTTTTAAATTTTGGTCTATTTTTGCAAAATTTATACCGCCTCTGCGTCATACTCTGTTCTAACGCAGATAATAATTTATGATCGTTACTTTTAAGATAATTAGTTGAAATTTAAAAAAAAGATCATAGCTACATAAACTTTTTTACACCCGACAGTACATAGCGGCCTATATACTTTTTAAGTCGTATTATATCTACGCCCCGAAGCCCTTTTGTCCAACAATACACCCAGACAAAATAACTCAGCGTATCATATATGAGCGCTAAGAATCATCGAGCACTACAAACTCGTCAATCATTTAGGTGATTTGTTGGACCTAATCAGCCTTGTAATTATATAATAAATAATCGTATACTAGCATGTTTGTCAAACGCCACGGTGGCCAATAGTCCGGTCTGTACACGCCGTGGCCACCGGCTTCCACATGTGGCTGCGCCGTAAAGAGTTCACATTTCGTCTAGACATTTCGACCTGGCAGACGGGAGGGCAGCCTTCCCTCTCTATGCGTCAAACATGCGCAGTGATGGGGGGCCTGGGGGTGGCAACAGGTTGGCGGGGGGGGCAGGGCGGGCGGCGGCCCAAGGTCGGCGCACGGAAGCGTCTGGCTCGGATGTATCAAGATTATACAATATCGATCTAGTAATTCCCCTGTTACGCGCGTGACGACACTGTAGGTCCTCTGGTTGACGGCGTTACGTAATCTGAACGGTCGGGCGTTCGAAGCTGTCGATGCTGGTCGTGAACGATATGGGGAAATAAGACGTTCTCGGACGGAAAATTATGAAAAACAGAATGTGTTATTGTAAAATCACTTTAAAAGCTACTTCTAGTTTTCATAACTTGTGAGCATTTATTAATTATAAATGGAACTAGCAAAAAGACCGCCCCTTTAGGCCCAAATCCCGTTTTACTTAATTAAATATCTGCTATCGAAGTGACCTATCTCCTGTCAAAAATATAAAGTCTGACGTCTAGAAATACTGGTTAAACGAAAGTTTAGAAGCTTAAGTTTCCAAGGATTGAGTCACCCTTTGATTGTCTATAAAATATCTCGTTTATACTAAAGATGTTATTGTTAAGAAGTTTGCTTTTCCGCCAGTTGTCAGAAATAATCAGCGATCTGCCAAGCCTACAGTTTCGTGATTATTTAGAAACATAACGTACTTTTATATCAAAAACTGATGCATATATTTTAGTAGAATAATAAGGAATAATTTCATTATAATCGTTGAAAAGTTCATATACAAACTTAAGAATTCCATAACACGTTGATTTAACAAAAGATTTTACAGATTTTATCGCAATTTTATTTCTTTTCTATCTTCCCGACGTTTCGACACTCGGCTAGTTCAACGTTCACGGGATTAAATCCGTAAAGTCTTTTATCAAGTAGTATTTGCGTAAATACAGTATTATGTTGATATAATTTACACAAATGAAAAATATATCTGCACTTTAACTATTCATGATTTTCTATTAAATTTTTTGATCTTTAAGAACAATAAGTGAAATGAATCCTTTACTAAATGAATGTTCTCTTTGCAGTGGATGCAGAGCCAGGTGCGCTCGCACTAGGAGCTAGGGGTTCCCTTGGTCGTGCCTTGCTCCACGGCCTCCTGGCCCCTGCTCCAGCACCAAGACACCACCACCTTTACACCGCACCGAACACCGGTAAGTGGTAGTGTGCATTCACTACGTCAACTGAATCAAATACAGTGTAAGTTACAGGAGATAGGATGATGATGATGCAAACCAAAACGATAGCATCATTCTGCTTTTATTTTTGGGCAAATTTATTTCAAGTTTTCTTTCAAGTAATACGTTATATATATTTACGTTAGAAGTAATTTATTTTTGGACACTAAAAATTCCTTTTTTATTCACCGGCATCGTAATTATACACTGAATTAAGTTACTAAATGTTTATTGAATGTGTAATGATGTCATATATATAAGAATACAGATTCTCTGCGAACGTTTTCTTTGTAAGCTTCATAACTTTACCGTCGAATTTTCCCGATATTATTTAAACGCCGTTACGATAACATGTAAGCGGGTTTCAAACAAAACAAGTAAAATTTCCTTGCTCATTTTTCGTAAATTCTTATACTGGGATGGATATTTTCTGTGTCTATATACCAATGTGAGCCAATGTATCTTATTTAATCTCTTTCCCGACATCCAACACGCCATGATATACTCAAAATTCTTCGCAAATTGCGATTTCCACCTGTGCTAATAAGTGATCAGCGAATAACTCCATAATAAAGTGTTCTTGATCTTAGTATTTAAATCTTTTTGAATTACTATAGAATAACGGTAAAATAATTACGAGGTTTTAAAAATATTAGCGAAACAAAACGTTTAAGCGGTCATATGCCTTTTATCGCAGCCGAACAGAAGCGTGAAAAGTGATTAGACCGTTTGTCAACTCTTATCTTAATAGGGTCTAGACCTAGCAAATTTCATATAAACACTACATATAATCCTTGGACAATATAAAATTTATGTCGGCTATTATTTTAGTACATCTACCGTACATTTTTAGGGAAAATACATTCGAAACGTTATATTTGATTAATAAAAATCAAAAATCATCTTTGTTAATGGTTTAAAAGTACTTTAAGTATATTATTTTTGTTATCATTTTTAAGATTATATGTTAACTTTAATTTTGTCACGCGTAACTTAAAAATAATAACGCTTCGCCGTCGGTGTACACAACTGGGTTTTCAACCCACGTCACCACGCGGGTCAAACTCCCCGCCACTGTACCTACGCTGCATTAATTTCCATGCTTATATTACATACGTTACTTTAATCATTAATGACTCATACCCCTTTTAAAGTCTAAGAAAATATCGAAGAATTCTATAAAGACTTAAAAGATTAAGGAATCTTTAAGTCTAAGACAAGTATAAAGCTTTTTAAACGTAGTAAAGGTACTACGTTTAAAAAGCTTTATACTTGTCTGTACCTTGCATGATTACTAGATACAATAAACTAGGATACATTATGTGTGACGCCCTTACCTGCTTCGCACGGGAGCGTTGCTGATAAAAAAAATGTACACACAATATCAAGCATGTGGTATATATATAAACCGTCCTCTTCAATCACTCTAACTATTTAAAAAATCGCATCGAAATCCGTTTCGTAGTAGGAAATATTTAAGCATACATATGGATATAGGGACAGAGAGAGCGACTTGTTTTATACTATGTAGTGAAGATATATGCGAAAATAATCTGAGCAATTATCTATATACATGTTCCGTGTCCACATTACCTACTGAAAAGGTGTTACCATTTTATTCTCGCAGCCGTCTAATTACTGAAGTACGCGACAGGTCGGACGGCGCACCATGAAATATTCATACGTAGCGAGCAGGAAGCTCGGCAATCGATAGGGCAGTCAGCTGATCCGCCCAATGTCACGACCGCCGCCCTACCCATGCCCACCCCATCCCCCAGGGTGCCCTCACACCATCGTAGACACACAGGGAAACGAATTTTCATAGTGGTCTGAATAAAAATAAAGCCGGCACCCGGAGTCGTTCATTCTTGAATCGGCTGAATGGTAACGTGTGCCTCGGATAACGAACGGATGCCACCAAACGATGAGATACTCAATTTGCGTTTCGATATGAAAACTATACTTTTTGATTTTTTTCTAAATAGTATATATGGAAAAAAATCATTTGTATTAAGATTTTTAAATTATGAACTATTTAGACCGTATGTTTTTTTTTAACGAAGGTTTCTTAATCGCTAGTACATTGTAATGATTTTTAATTACAATATTGATTTAAATTCAAACCTAATTATACAGAATTCATTTTTTTTTTTTTATAGCTTACGCAGGCAGACGAGCAGTCGGGCCACCTGATGGAAAGTGGTCACCGACACCCATAGACATTGGCAATACCAGTGGTATCGCCAACGCGCTGCCTACCGTGAGACATAGGGTGTTAAGTCTCGTTTACCCAGTAAATACGCTGGCTACGGTGCCCTTCAAACTGGAACACAGCAGTGTTTTCACACTACTGCTTCGCGGCAGAAATAGGCACCGCGGTGGTACCCACCCAGACGGTCTCCTGTAAACAGGGACCTACCACCGGTAAATTTGTTGGAAGCAAAAAATGAAATACGAACTTCGAACGCTGCAGGACCAAAGCCCATAATACACAACCGCTAAGCCATTGGGGTAACTATTGCGTAAACAGACTCCCTAAATATTGGTGTTAGATGACACGTGCGTCCAGATGCAATCGCTAGGTGTTTTTCCAATGAAATGTGTCGAATCACTCTACTATATTGACCCACGCAGACGGACGGCTCCATTTGTTCATGATCATACCAAAAGGGGTGCTCAACCCTTACATTATCGGCATACTTGATTGATCGTGTCGAAAATTGCGCATTTGTGATCCAATAATGCACGTTGCAGCTTTCTTTTATTTAATATTATTGTACAAAACTTGCATATTGACGAGTAATAGTAATTATTATGTTTAATGCAGTACTTGGTTTTATATTTGGTATCGTATAGCTGTACCAATCAGTTTTCAAAGTAAAATAGTATTAATCAATTAGTTATAGATAACAAAACATGAAATAAGAAAAAACTAAAACCTAATTTCCACTATGTAACTTCTAAAATATTATAATATAAAAATGTTACAATTGACAGACATATATCCTTTATTAAATTTTTGCAGCATCTATACGCAACAAATAATTATCATCTTTTATCCGATAATTGTAACACTTATCGGCCGAACAAAGCGTCGAACCCGGGCCGCCGGCGACGCCCACCGGGTCAGCGGGGTCCTGCAAACAAACACTCGGTCCTAAGCAAACAATGGGGCAGATGTTTGTGCACGTTGCGCACATTTGGACAGGAATCCTTTCGGTTTTTGTGCAAAAATGGGTTACGCTGCACCTTGCTGCCGCACAATGGATGCTAATCCGCTATGCTCTCGCGCTAGGGTTGGCGATTGCGGCGTTTTATTTTAATATCATCACATTTAATGCAGAAGAGATAGTCAATAAATAGCTCATAGCTCTACATGTTAGTCTATCTTATCTTGTTTTTCGTTAGTTTACGTACGACTAGTTTGTATGGCTTTGATTCAAAAAATTATTTTTTTCTAAAGGAAGAAGATTAAAAGAAGTAAAAAAAACAACAAAGAGACTTATTAAATGATAGTAAATTGAGAAAGATTGAAATTCTGTATTTTGTAACATTGAATCATGAAAATAAAATTACAACAATTGGTAGTTATTCAATTTCCTTTATAAATATTTAAACAGAGTATTCATAGTTTTTCAAAATTTCTGTATGTCTCCTATTAATCTAATATCAATGAAATCAGGCATTATATATAAATAAAACATTTTAAAACGTAATAATTTCAAAAACTGCAATGTGCCAACCATAAGTGCTAAGCATACATGCAAGGGTTTCCGGCGCTTTGAAATCGCCACGCGTGGGTGCGCAAACGCAACCGACAATGGATTCGAACCCCGACACTCGCGATACACCATCTCGGTCCGGTTAATCTGTTACACTTTCCATTGAGCCACAGGGCGAAAATTGTCAACGCAATGTGAAATAGTATTATATTTCTAATACAGATGTCTGATTCACATTTATTATTTACAACAAGAATATTTTGAAGTTTAACGGTCGGAAAGGATTAATGAAAGCCAAATCATTTATAAACTTAATGTTTATCATACGTTTAGTTAGTAAATAAAGACAATTACATATAATACTCAAAAGGATTATCCTAATCGACACGTTTGTTCTTTCTTTCAAATACAACCAAGAAGTATTGTCCGTTTCTTTTTAACGTATCGATTTTGACCATATAAACCAAGACGGTTTATATGGTCAAAATATATATATGTTGAAATATATAAGGCTGAACCTACTTTGGTTGGCTGGCTAATTTTCTTTCTACATATTTTATTAATCTTAATATTTTTTGTCAGAATGTAAAATACAAAATTAATACTATCTATGAGATTTATTTTTATGTACATTGATAAATGCTAAGCCAGCCTTTAATAGATTCTCAGTAACTAACTAAACATTGCTCAGCACTTAGCGGAACTCAGCCTATCGGATCGTCGTTTCACTTATAGGTGCTATAGATGTAAATCGGAGATCTCGAAGCATCAATTATGCGATTGGTCCCATCTTAATACGGGACTCCACTCAAAGGCGACTAACCCGTTCCAAGTTTTAACGGCATGGCTAAATTATTCGGGCCTTCTCGACGAATTAGCATGTTAAAGAGGCCCAGGACAAAGGCGGCCTTAAACCGAGCTGACCGGCGGCAAGTCGTTGAATTAGATGCAGGATCACCTTTCGTTTGAATGATACCGATTGTGTGAAATACGTAAAATCTGAAACATAGTTTTACGCCTTCCATCTTTATAAAGATTTGTGTGAGACCAAAGCGTTATTTATAATATGGCGCCATATGACAATAAGCTTTACAATATATAGAAATTCACGTAAATTTTTTTAAATATTTGGTGTATTGGTAATATAGGTAAACTGCAGGACTTGGGTCATCAGTTAGTTATTTCGTTTATTACTTTATTAGTATCCTTTCACCGTCAATCTCTAAAATAATCTTCTTTGCACATATATTTCCGATACCAAACGATTATTCGTCGAACAAAACTAGTATCCCCTCAAGAGCCGGCGCTTGCACGTGGAACGCGAGATATTTTCGTATCTGGCGACCCTTTCTTGTGCCACCGCTCGATTCATATGCAAAAATCGAAATCCGCGGGCATTCGCATGGATTATGGTCTAACGCCGTTGCCTGCACAATGGCGATGGACAGCGGTCAGTCCATAAAGATGGTCAGATTATATAAGGGTGTCCGTGGCATCTTTTCTGCCATTGTGACGCTTTACTAATGGGGACCGGTATGGGGCCCGTTATTTATACTTAATTTATTATTTTGATACGCCGCCATAAAGGGTGAGCACAATAAGCGCCGAATTCCGTGTTCCCTGTTCGAGACCAGCGCCTCGGCTCCCTTCTTCGCTCCGTTTGCCTTCTCACATCGTATAACGAAGTCGGTTGGCGGTTTAGAACGTTACTTTTAACATTACTTTGCGAAAAGCTTAAATATATACAAATGTAACGTTTAAGAAGTACAAATCAAAACATTTTAATAATAAAAATAACAATTATCGGCTTTGCAAAAAAAAAACACTATAAACTAGTACTAAAGAAGCCAGGTATTAAATTATCTAAATAAAAGCAATTCATAAAACGTCGAGCGGACATAACATAGCGCCACTTACTAAAAAACCGAATTAGTGGTCTGTCTTTCACAACTAAGAATGGAATCAGATAAATATTAGCATACTATATGAAACTACTATTCATTATATGAAACTGAACTGTATTCAATAAGTTCGTTAAGTTTTGCTTTAACAAACGAGTTTTAACAACTAAATATTACCTCGATAATGGCAGCATATTATTGTAACTCAAATCGTGTGAAAAGAGGTCTTAAATAAAACCCCGCACTAACCTTGCGATGTGAGCGAGTTAGCACGAAATCCTGTACAAATGTAATATCGCTAAGTGTCGCTAGAAATGAAGCTATAATAGCGTTATTTCTGCGCCCTTCAGACGACCCGACTCAAAGGCCTGTAATTGCGAACGGCGAAGCCTAATCCAACAATAGTTGGCTGTTAGTATTTGTGGGTACTCGCAAATATTCATAAGTTGTTAATTACTAGAGCTGTCTTGTGTGTTCATATTAATTTGATTTGTAATTATGAGTAATTAATGCGTTGTGTGCTCCATTGGAAATTGGGAGCGCTTTGCAATTGTTATCGCGGTTTCATAAAGATTTTTAAAACAGAAAGGCAATATTAGTAAATGTAATGATAAAAAAATAGTATTTTACGTGAAACAATTTCGGTACATATGTCATATTTTGATGATATTGTTCAAAAATATTCTACCGATGATGACAATGATACATTTCATATCACAATGGTATTGTTAATCTGAAAATTCCAAAATAAAAATTATTTCATCATAACCGAATACAATAATGTTCTGAATAATTGCAAAGAAATTCCTAGAACTACTTTATACCTTATTTACTTAAATTTTAATACTTGACATGTTATTACAAATACAGCTTTATAATATTCTCGACGTGTCAGAAAATAAGTAAACGGGGTAAATACTTAAAAAAGTTATGCATGCATCAAATTAAATTGAACAGATATGTTTTAACAGCAGAATTATTTTGCAATAATACATTAAACTAAAAACCACACAATCAGCAACAATCGTAGCTTCAAAACTCTCTCGTCCACGCCCCGCCCGGTTGGGTATCAAAACACGAAATCCACCCATACCTACACGGCGTACCTCAAAACAGTAATTATAATCGTCCATTGTGAAGAATTAAAGCATTGCATTCACCGTTTAAATGGTCAAAACTGACCCCTAGCTTCCCGGTTCCCATGGCCATTGTGCGTTGAAGGGTTCACAATGGCGACAAAGGGGTGTGGACGGCCCTACACCGGTCAAATGACCACCGGCCGCTCATAGACCCGATGCACGAGGAAACGGAACGGCTTTCTTCCTGTCTCATAGCTATTTCATTATAGAAATCGACCGTTACCCGTCAAAGTCTCCTTCCCATCATTAGGGCGCCGGACATGTGAAATACCCGACGGACGGACGGACGACCATTGTCTACGATCGCTTGTACATCTTCAAGAAAAACTATTTGAATATGCAACCCTTTTACGTGCGATGACCATCTAGATAGTGCGCATAAATTATAACAATACTGACTAACAAATTTTCTCAGGCCAGTGTCGTTATAAATTATTGCATCGTAGACGAATTAATACGAGACTCCTAATGTAATTAGCGATTCAAAACGCAACCCTCTAACGTACCTTTAGAGATTTGCATATACATAACCGTTTCTGCATGACAATCGCGTAAGCTGACCAGCAACATGCATTCATGGAAACAGGTCGATGCAAGTGCATCAAAGGCATCTCTAACGATCTTCGAGGCTGTCACAATGGCCGGGGTCAGATGCAAGCATGCAAATTATTCACTCGCTCGCGGATGACCGTTAGATGACAAAAGGTGATTTATTTAAAAAAACGCAACGACTGTTTCGTACGTGAGAACTGTTTTGTGGCAGCAGTTTCAATTTACAGCTTGTTTAATCAAGATCCCTGGTTTTTAAAGAACTCGTTATATGTATTACAATTCGCATATTTTATAGTTATTCTAACATTTTCTATTGTTATTAATACATCGTTAACAATTAAGAATGTCCTGAACATTCCTTTATTAGAGATGACGATTTAACGCAGACATTTTCCGTTATAAAAAACCCGGTGGCACATTATAAACACATCTTTATCCGAGATCAGTAATTCCTGAGTACCTATAATACATTATGCTTTATGTTCCTCTTAGAAGTTAGTGACACAACACTTTGACTTGTTGGTACAAGTTAAGTATGTCCCATGAATCCTGATGCGACCACTCCCGTTAATAAAATTACCGAGAGAGGAGTATTTATAGGTTTAAGTTTTCAATCACGTCATAGAAAATAACTGACCACAAGGAAATAGATACGAAAAATCTAATGGCGTCAAGGTTAACCAAAAATAAGAAAATAAAAGTAGTAATTATAATAATAGTATATTCGATATATAATCAATACAAAATTCTAAAAATACAAATATAATTATAATTGATTCTTCAAACGGTACAAGTACAACTTTGAAATGGAATTACCCTGCGCGTCACTTTTCTGACTGTCGGACTGGGAAATCTAAATACAAGACAAAACTTACAAAAATGCAATTCGGACAAAAACATTCATAAGTGTTTTTGGTTCTACTGCTGTTATGTTATATATATATGACATTATGTCTATCGCAGAAAACTGGACTGAATTAAAAACTGTCACAAACCAATAGGCATTCAAATTCAAATTAAAAATCTTTATTCAATATAGAAATTTACACCTGCCTATTGATTGTCAAACACACTACCACCGGTACGGAAAAGGACGCCTCAGACCTGAGAATAACCGACGAAAGAAACTCAGCGGGGACAACATTTTATAAGTCATCTTTAAAAATAGCAAACAATTTGAAGGCATTACATATTGTACATTGAGCATTCCATTACAAGGCTGTTTTATCATTTAAAAATTACAATAAATACTTACAAACAAACATATGAATAAAACTGCGTTCTGTATTTATTCTACTTTGAGGATGTGATGGATTCCAATATGTATTTACATTTATGTTTTGTTTAATAGGTTCGCTTCCACCGTCGCCGGCGGACAGCGGCGTCTCCGACGTGGAATCCTCCTCGTCTGGGGCTGGCTCCGCCGAGGAGCTGAAGGCCAGGCTGCAGCCCCCACCACCGGCGCCCTTCCACGCGCCCTTCCTGCCGTTCTACCAGCACCACCAAATCGCCACCTCTCTACAGCACCACGTCGCGCACCCCAGGCCACCAGGTAAGTTTCTGGGCTCATCGAAAAGTTTCGGAAGAAGAATTATACGATATTACTTATTTTAGTCACAATTTTTGGTAGGTTTGTTGTGTAATAACGGCGTTAATGTTTTTCAGATTTTTACCTAGTGCTCTTTTATTTAGGTCAAGTAAATTTATTTAAAGCGAAACGTATTAAAAGCAAGGAAACATTTTGTATATATTACGGAATTTGATTATAACATGATTCTACCTTGGAAAGCCTTTTTTTTCCATTTTTATATCGCGTCACAGCATCATTCCTTTTTTTATTTCTACGCCATGTCCACTCGAACGTGCATGAGCGCTTGATTAGTGTTAGTTGAATGCGGGATTTTCCAATCGACGAGTCATCCATACGATATTTTTAATTATCCTTAATCACCTATGATTTCTGTGTATTATCCTATTAGCCGGTATCTAAATAAAAACCGTAATCAAGGCGAGGCATAATCCTATCTATCAAATAAAGGCAGAAAGTTGTAATAACATCATCCGAAAATGAAATATGAAATAACATGGTGTTGCTGGCAGGCGAGAAAAAAATAAACTGTTGAATATTTGAGAATAGAATAACAATAGCGTTGCATTGGCGAGAGGCGCGGGGCGGGTGGCAGTCTGTAGGTGACCGCGGCGGTGAACGGCCGCACCCGGAAGGTCACCTTACGGGCTCCTTACGCTCGGGGAATTCGGGAAAAACGAGACGTCCCCGATGGCCGAATGGCATCAATATTTATCGAGGATACGTCCCCCAATCTGTTATATCCATATTTAATTTGAGAGGTCGCAGACGAAAAGAAAACATTAATGCCATTACATGTAATTTGGAGTTTTATTTTCTTATAATATGGAACCGGTGCTATTCTTTCATTATTTAAACTTTTATACTCGTTAGTTAGATAGTTTATTGTAGTAAGTATACTTAGTTTTACTTCAAATAAAAGAATTTTTAAAGCAATGTTGATATAAACCTAATTATTCTTGATATATTTCTATTAGACTAGTGTCGTATCTACCAAATGTAATTGCGGCACTGGCAACTATGAAAAAAAAGCAAACTGACATCGATATTGTCGCTTTTTAAATTCGCGCACTTCCGGGGGCCTGTCGGCTGCACTGGAGCCGGGCCAATTGGCCGTCCCGCCCGAATCCGCGATCCGTCGCATTAACAGCGCGAATTATTAACGCGACAGTGCAATATTTCGGCCTTCGTCCACGAAAACTGGCGGGAAACAAGCCTGCACCCGTCACGCGTCACAAACAACACGATAATTCCCGGGACGGAATTAGCCCAGAGGCATCAGCTCTGTAAAAACACAAATACGACCGGATAATCTTTTTATCGCCGCTTAATGCTGAAATTAATTTGCAATTCTGCAATTTCTCGTACGTTAAACTCCTTAGCATCGGTGACGTTTGTCGTTTGCAAATATGTTTACTTTGGATTCGTACGAACGCGAAAATATAACATCGTTAATATTAAACATCACAATAAATTCGACATACTATTAACGCCGAATAAACCATTGCGTCATGTTCTGTTTTTTTTTCCCTATTTTTTTAATATACAATTTTTGGCGGTGATATATTATGTGCTTGTTATTATTTCGATCGTATCATTATGACTAAGTGCCGTCATTCATGTGAGCCAGGTTTGCAAGAAGTGATAGGTACAATTCAAATTCAATTCAATTATCTTTATTCTATATAGAAGTTTACACTTGCTTATTGATTGTCAAACACACTACCACCGGTTCGGAAAAGGACGCCTGATACCTGAGAAGAACCGCGAAAGAAACTCAGCGGGCTATTTTTTATGTCATCTTTTAAAAATAACAAACAATTTGATAATTCGGCATTACATATTATGCAATTTTAAAACAAGACCTGGAGCAAGCATTCCATTACCAGGCTGTGTTATCATTTGAAAATTCATTAATATCGTAATAACCTTTAACACATAAACGTTCCTTGACTACCTTTTTAAATTTTTTAATAGTTTAATTCTGAATGTTTACTGGGATTTTGTCCCATAAAAGACTTACTTATTGTTCGCAGTCTAGTTGCTGGAAGAATTAAATTATGTTTGTTCCTTGTATTATCTCTTATCTATGTCATGTGCATCACAATGTCTTAAGAAATCATCTTAATTTTTTTCACATACATGGTACAACATCTGCTATAACGACATGTACTTTTTATAACTATCGAAATCTATAGAAAAATTATTATTTTATCTTACAGTACTGCGTAGAAATATTCTACTAAACATATTATTAGTATTAGCAATTAAGTCGAACCTAGAATAGTTAACTTTAATCGTTTTTTTTAAATATCCCTTTAAATAAAATGCATACACGTAATGCAATCAAGTAGGTATATCTACTCATCATCGAAGTAATGTAAATAGAGCTAAATTAGAGTTGTATTGAAAGTATAAGATAAGCTTTAAGAAGTGCCTATACTAACGTACGTAATTTTTCAAAGCAAAGTAAATATGACTAGACACAAAGAGTTGTTATCGCGTTAAAATCTATTCCGTGCATGCGTAAAGGGCGGCGCGTCGCCGTCCATTTGACATTGCACAAGGTCAGTGCACCCAACGAATAAATGAGCCATGCAAAAAAGCGCGCCGCGCCGTATTCCCGCCTCGTCCACGCACGGCGGACGCATGCGAAGTGACCACTTTCGATTGTTGCCGTCTTAAAACGCCATCTAGGAGCCGGGGGCCCCTTTGTCTCTATCGGGACCGAACACACGGGTGATATGCAAGCGGGCGGCGGCCATCTTGGTGACGTCATCGGGGAAGCATCCGAAAATAAATACGAGATAAATATTTTTTTTGGCTATTTTTATTTGGCTCTTTGTTTTATAAGCAATCAAAAAATATATGATCAAAATGATTATTTATATTTTATTTTTTAATTATTTTAACATACAACTTTAGGACTCTAGTTAAATATGCTTACGTCACGTTTATTAAAGAAAAGTATTTTGACAATGCCATTACAACACGTCACAAGCATAGACTTCGCGTATCTAATATTAAATCAACACTAAACGCATATTAAACGCAACAGATCGAAAATATGCTTTCAATACCGTATATTAAACACTCATAACCAATAAACGGCTGCAACGTAAGTGTCGAATCTAGCAAGCGGAGGTGAGTCGTAAAACATGCTCGCACGGAGCGATGCGTAACATAACAATGCATCACATCCTCCGCATTATTTTTTCTCGTCCTCGCCGGCAATAACTCCACGCGGGTCGACCATAAATACCCTTTTATTGCGCGCTAACCGTTGCTTCCGTGACAGACACGTGTAACGCGTGCGAAAACTATTAAAAACAATATCAATATTTTAGGATGTCTGCCCGCGTCTGATAAGGCAAGACACATAGACTTTGTATATTTATTCCTTCCTTTTTAAGTATAGGCAAAGTGCATGGATGAACGACAAAGGAATTGAACGTGAAGGTTTTTAGAAGAGTATTATTGTAGTTGACTGCCTACGTCGCCTAGTGTTAGTGTGTGTTTTAGAAATCGGAGGTCGTAGGTTCGAATCCTGCAGAGACTAAACAAACTTTCGTTGTTGTTTCCTAGTTGGTTAGGGCAACTTAGTCCGATCACCCAATAGCAAAGTAACTGCAAAGTAAGATGATCCATGCGTCGGATAGGCATGTGGAAAGTGGATCCACCACCAACCCGCATTGGATCGGCGTGGTGGGATACGGTCCAAAAACGCTCTGATGGAGATAGGCGTGCATTAAGGGAGGCCTATGTCCAGCTGTGGACTAACAAAGGCTGATGATGGTGATGATGATAGTTGATTGTTAATTTTGTTGCACGGGCCAATTTTAATATTTTGCCGTTTAACTAATGTGGCAAACTTGAAAAAATATCTTTATACACTGCACGAAATATGAGCATCCTAACTGAACTCAGAGCTGGACAAATGACGTTACAATGTAATAATAATGTTGTTTCCATATCTCACTTTGCTAATGTATGGCATAGTTGTTTATTATATTGTTATCAAATCGACCAATAATACGGATACTTCTTTAAAAATGCATACAAATACAATTCCGGTAAGGCAAAAAATTAATGCAACAATATCTTTTTACAATTGAATTGCAAAACGGAACAGCGGACACCGAACGCTAAACAGTGTCACGAATAATGAAATAACCCGTGTGATCAACAATGACCACGTAGCAGTTAATATGCATATTCATATTGTGTTAATTAAAAGAATAGTACATAGAATTATGACCTCAGAGACCCTACGAGTCTTATAATCTCCGTAAACAATATGACCGCGACATTTTTGTATCGACCGCATACGTTGCTCATTTTATGTTCCATATTACAATATTTATTCATATACGGAATGTGACTTACATAATTCTTAGGCAACAGTGTTTATGTTATATTTTACTATAATATTAATATTTTCGGATAGTTAGCACATCATAAAATCCCAAACTAAGAAAAGCTTGAACTATACAAGTAAAATTACTGATATATAAACAGAATTACTTTACTTTTGTAAATAAATACGTATTACTAGATACAAACACAGACATGATCACAATATACTAGAGACGCTATACTTTCAATTTTTTTCATTGATTCATACACAGAAGATATAATTCATATTGTGTAGCATTAATTATTGTGTTTTATATGTACATTATATTCTTCATTATTCTATAATATATGTACGCCTTAACCATATCATGACAGGCTCCCCTAATGTACGCCTTCTTCATTAGGGGGTTTTTGGACCGTATCCCACCACGCTGGTCCAATGCGGGTTAGTGGGTGAACCGACTTTTACCATGCCCGCCCATATGAGGCATGGATCATTTTATTTTTCAGACTATTGGGTGATCGGCCCAAATTGTCCTAACCAGCCAGTAAACTATGATAACACAAAGTGGTTTTCCCGCGGAATTCGAACCCACGACCTCGGGTTTAGAAACCAAAGACCAATACCGCTAGACTACGCGGTAACGATATGCTACAATAAATTCGAGTTTATCACACATACAGTCTAGTCAGATTAAGATTTTTAAATATTAAAAAGCATACGTCCTGCATAAATGTGACTAATTAAAAAAGTGACAATATTTCGAAATAGAATTCACGTTATTTCCGCTCCTTTACTTAATAAGTTTATAACAAGTTTCACGCGGTCGCTAGGGCGGGGAGTACAAGTGTCGATGAACACATAAACTTACCGCGTAAAACACGGCCCCCGAGGTTTCCGCAAAAATTGCAACAGCCGCTTACGCAATACGCGCACATGTCCGAACTGCGTAAGCGGGACTGCTGGCACGCCAAGCGTTGAATGTGTCGATAAACAACGAAATATCTACATTCTCCACAATAGAAATATCGACTTGAACAACACTAGTATCGAACATGATAAAAGTAAATAGTTTTTATAATGAAATTTTGTGCTATCTAATAAGAATTGATAGATTCATATAAGAAGTTATTTTAACATGAAATATCTGGCTGTATTTAGTGTCCATGTCGGGGCCATATAAATAATTACACACCCATTGATCCGCCAGGACCAAACTATTTCGCTAGAATACTCAAAAAAAAATCACTATTAATATAAACAAGTATGATTTGGAGGTTTGTTTTAATATACTATATTTATAATACATTTATATCGATAACACTCCGAGCGCGCCGCCGCCCGCACGCCTCAGCACACACGAAATTTTCGGTGTTGCAAACGCGTTGCGAAAGCGACGCCGCCATTGTCAGCCGCTGGCGAAACGCGCGACCTTCCTACACGAATTGGGCGGCCGAGGCCCGAAAAGAGTGTTGCCACCGACAATGCTTATGTTAACACGCCTATCCGACATATTAACTGAGCCAAAAGCGAAGCACATTTGAAGAAATAATTTAAAGATCACGATTCATCCGTAATATAATTCGCTCTAATGAAAACTATTAAATGCATAAAAAAACAAAAACATCATCATCATCGGCCTGCGATAGTCCACTGCTGGACATAGGCCTCCTCTAATACACCTCTATCCATTAGGGGGTTTTGGATCGTATCCACCACGCCGGTCCAATGCGGGTTGGGTTGACCGACTTTTTACAAGCCCATCGGACACATAGATCATCTTACTTTTCAGACAATTGGGTGATCGGCCCAAATTGCCCTAACCAACTAAGAAATAACAATGAAATTTTTTTAAGTCCCCGCACGATTGAACCCACGACCTCCGATTTCTAGAGCACACGCCCATACCACTACGCTACGCAGGCAGTCTACGTATCAGTATGGGTATTTACGTTGGTCTTTTGAATATTGCTCTTGTCATTTGCTATAGAATTTTAGCGAAACAATTTGATACATTTCGAACAGGAAATTGAACGGTTCATTTAAATGTATTTGTTAATTCTCTCTTTTATCATTTTCCCTCTGTGCCATATGGGTGCGATAAACAGTCGTTTTGAAATGTGTTACGCAATACTTTAATCATTAACAACCCATTGTTTATTACATCAAAGTTGTTTCAACGCGTCGACGAACATGCAGCAAGCGACGCTAATCCTACTAAGGTCTATTGGGTGAGACTATCTTAATACAGTACATTTTTACAAGATTTATTCAAAGAAAGAAAAAGACTTACATATAAATAAATAAAGTAGGTACTATCTTTATATTGCTTGATTGAGAAAATTCTTGTCGAAAGATCAATGCTACCTAGCATTGATCTTTCAAAACACAAGTATTCAAGTTTCTACTTATGCTACATTTATCACATTTCAGTCGCTTACGTTCTGCAGATCATGCTTAACCATAAAGTGGATACATTTAAGACGTCTTGAAATTGTTTATTCGCTAGGCAAACGATGCAACGTTTTATAGACACGTCCCCGTCGACCATTGGCATATCAATCGCGAGTCGCGCGGGAACGAAATGGAAATGAAAACGCTGCACCGCGCGTTAGTGTGCGCGTGCGCGTGTGTGCGCGAGGTGAGCGTCCCGTTTCAAGGGCACTGCAGCTAGCGCCCGTATTAATAGGCGGCCCGACTATTTCTGCCGCGCTCCGGGGACCGGAACGCGCGCTTATTGACATTCGCGAATTCGAATGGTGATCGCGGCTTCCCGTTTCCCGCCGGACTGCTCCGAAAATTTTACAAAATAACTTATTCCCCTTTTCATTTAATCTAGCACTAAATAGTTGTTTTCGTCATAAAACTGGGTGCGCGTTCGTCCTAAAAATAAATGGTTAATGACACTTTCTTTAAATCATACCTTATTATATTAATAAGACGATGATCACTTGCATTCACTTAAGGTTTTCTTCTTTTTATTAATCTGCAACAAGACAGGATATTAGGATTACTACATAAATGAATATCTTGCGAACGCAAAACCGATCAAAACAATTTACGCGCCACGTTAAAGCAGCGACGGAAACGGGTTTAGAGGTCAGTGGAAAGATTTTCGGCTTCGGGGCCGGATTTTTTCCTCCTCCTTTTCACACCTCACTTTACCTCTCGCCGTTCATGTTTATCATTTTTGCGGCACAGAGGGCACTTGGCGTATGTTGCCCGCGTTGACATAATCCGCACGGGGAGGGCCGAGCGCGCCATCTGTCGCGCGCGTTGCACAACCGGCGACCCAATTGGCGGTGCCGAACGGGCGACTCCTCTACAATTACACGTCGGCGTGTCGCAATCGGCCGCCGCATCCGAGTTGAACGGCCCGCGACCTTGCGCCGTTGCGCAGCACGCGCCGAAAGCGAAAGGAGTGCGCGATCCCGCTTTTGGGGTTACCATATCGACAAACGAGGCGCACACGACTCGTGTGTGGCGACACCCGCCCGATGGAAGCAGCATACTCCCTGTCCCTTTCAGTCCCCAATGATTTATATCAACCGCAACCAAATTAACCAAAGCACAATTCATCAATGAAAACAAAACGATAATAACGGCCATTAGTCGCGCGTAACATAACTCGTGCATTTATAGTAACCGCAAAAGTATGGCGAGGTAAAACTGCCGATTAACATGTTATTAAATAACAAGCTTACATACGGGGACGGACGAATTTCAACGTCTATTTCATTCATGAAAACTAAAACCCATTGTGTACGTGACCTGTGCCATGTAAATAGGCTTATCGGAAAACCACAGGACAGGCGATCCTAGTGATTCATCAGCACACAGCCGTCGTAGTCAAATTCGTCACTGGCGTATAAGTAGGTGTTGTCTGAACATGAAAGCCCTATTGGAATAATTAAATATACACTAATACATAGCCGAGAAGTATGATTGAACGCTTTACACATAGACCGATAGAACTCGAAAAGGGCGATACCCTAAAGCGTATTATTTTAGAACCCTTCTTATAGATTCGTTAACATTGTGATCACACACCATCAAATGATCAAGATTAAAAAATATATTTTTTACATTGAATGAAAACAAGGTAGTCACAACAACATCCTGGCGTAATAAATGTAAAAAATTTTAAATGATAAATAATGTTCTCACAGATCTCTATTTTATATCTCTGGTCCGCTCGTTACGCAGTTTCGCAACGCATATTAGCAGTTAGGCGGAGTGGCGCAACCGCCGCCATCTTCCCATGCTCGCTTCCGAAATATAAGCTGTTGAGTTCTTAAATATCTAACATAACTTCAGAACTAATTGCGAAACTATAGTTAACATTACATTTTTTATTATATAATGATCAACTTAAGTAGCAGAATTACATACGCAAAAGTTAAACATCTTGAAAGCAGACTATAGTTTTCTGTTCACGTCTTTATCATTACTCTTCGCGATTGTTTGGACTCGTCCCAGTGACCGGGTATCCGTGCTGGGGCACTCGGGCGAAAATACGCGGAAGCGTCCGTCGGCGACCCAATTTACTCGGCATCTCTATGCCCCACTTTCCCATAAAAGAGCGGACATGGTCGACGCTCGAGTACTATTCACACCGGGCGGCCCGTGTCGGCGCGTTCGGCGTGAATCGCACATTAGGCGACGGAACGTGGGGCGGCAGAGTCCAGGCGCCCTGAATACGCTCCAATGGTCTCCGGGGCGTTATAAAATTAAACCGCATGCCGCCGTCGAAGCGGTGGCGCCCTTCACGGACCACCGAGTCCCCCGCCACTCGAAATAGCCACACTTCCCCGACACGAGCTGCGAATCTTAACGGGGGATGGGCACATCACGCCGTCCGCACACCGACTGCTCACTCGGATGAGTCGATCATGTTTACACTTACATTCCCGGCCGTATCGTCCGAGCGAACCTAAAAAATGTGCCATTAATATTACGCAACGGTGTCACAGTTGTTGCGAGGCGCCATGTTGTTCTAACGTTCAAGTGCGGCCGCGTCCCCACAACAGGGAAATGGCGCTGAAACCCGCTCTCCTTGTGTTTATGCGTCGAAACCTAACCGGGTCAGTGTTAGGCCGCATAGCGCTGCATAAATAGCCGTCCTGGTGCCCCCCTCCCTCCCCTCCCTCGGCCCCCCTATTCTAGACCGCTGCACTCGCCCACTCGGACGCGCAGGGATGCGAACCTGTACATCTAATTGATAAGTATAGAAATAATATGACATCATCGTGGTCATTGTTACGTCCTCCGTGATTTGGTTTCTAGTTATCTTTTTATACTGTGGACGGAAATGGCGGTGCATCTGTGCTTATTATTGTAGCGTTCTCGCGAGCCAATTTTTTTCCAGGTCACAGTAACCCAATAGTTTGACGTCCATCCCGTTTCCAGATATTTATAATAACCGAGAGCGAACGGGGTCAACCCTAAGGCGCTTCCCAAGCGCGAACGGTTCGGGATCGTTTCGCAATATGTTTACGCGCGCGCCGTGCCAAAGCGGCGGAATTCCGACGGAGCGGTGGCGTTGCAAAACACAGAAAGCCACGGTCGAGCACTTTGGCGGAAACTGAACTCTCGCACGATCATACCACAGACTATACGCACTCGTCTATACTCTGTAGACATGATTTCATACGATCATATCACAGACAATGCATACTCTATGGTCGTTGTAGGCATTATTCGAAACCATCTGTCAGAGTAATGTCAACGTAATTCTCGGATCGTTGTATTAGACGCTTCACTTGTTGAAATATTTTCCGGGTTAAAATAATTTCATATATTTACCATAACTTAAAAACATTTAACAAAACAATTAACTATGCCTTTCCTAGAAACTTCTACGTTTTTATTGGTCAGAAAACGGATGCGAACATTTAGCAGCGCGTTACCAATTTGAACTATTATAACGATAAGCAACTATTTCAAGTAAATTATTAAAAGATTAGAGAGAATAAAGCTTGATTTTATATCATGAATATAAGTTTTATGTGTTCACTGTTACGCTGTAAAATATATATTAACAGATACAAAAATTTAAACAGATATAATATATTAAATATATTAAACCCATACTATTGTGTGTATATTTGTCCCGAGTGTCCGTGTCAACGCTGGGCCGTGGGAAAATGGGACAGTTAAATATAATCTGAATATTTGCGGTAGCTGACACACTAATATCATATTAATATCAGCGTTACACATCCCAATCGGCCATTATGTGTACTATCCAAAATGTACTATGATGTTAAAGAGGTTCCAGGACAATTAATCGATATACGCTTTTATAACATAAAAGTAGCACAAAAAATATTAATTAATTTCAACCAGTTGTTAAAATCTCGTATTAAATTACATAATATTTTTTCTTAAAAATTTGCATATAATTCCTATTCCATCATCATCATCAGCCTGTGTTAGTCCACTGCTGGACATGCCTCCCCTAATGCACGTTTTCTCCATTAGCGGCTTTCAGGACCGTATCCCACCTCGCTGGATTTATTTACCTCATTTTAATTTCAAACGAAGTGACTTCATCGCAAACGAGCGCCACTTGTATGTCCACAATCCTATTGTATTGAAAATATCAATAGCCCGTTTTGTTGTGACAAAGAATTTGCCGCGAAACGTAACAGCCGGCGACGGCGTCGATCGATAATTAGGCGAAAAACGCCGTTCCGGCCTGATTGGTTCAGGGTCGGCTTTGGCAATGCCGGTGGAAATCTACTCCCGGAGCCTTGACACCGTCCGACCCTCAACCTGGTCCCGCGCGCCGTTTCCACAGAATACATTGTCTAATTATGTCCAAATGAACGGGTAAAAAATCAATTCACTTCTGGCAACACTGATGATTTTTTTTAGCAATTATCGATCATAACTTGCGTGCATAATGCATTTAACGTAGTTTAGATGTTGTTTATTATTATTAGTTTATTTGTTATCATGTTTCGTAACACGTAACGAAGTTTCGATTTTTCAATAAGCTAACATACATTTAATACGTGCCGGACTGTGGTGTATGTAAAGTAAGAGCGGAAAACGGAAACAGTCATTTATTGAACGCGTTCTACTATTAAAGCTTAAAGTAGAATCATATATTTTATAATAATAATAACTAAGTTATGTTTGACTATAACAAGACACAATTGCAATAAAATTGTGAACAGCCTAGTAACAGGTATTTGTCAATAATTTAAAAAGCTCAAGTACTGAAAAGAACATATTATAAAATTTCTTTTAAATAATATAATATGTTAACGTTTGTTTATTTAATTATAATTTTACCGAGTAGCAGAAAACAAAGATATCAGGTAGCATTGTCGTAGGTCATTTTAACGAGTCCGTAACGCCCTCTATGACAATTGAATATTATTTATTGGAACGTGACCTGCCTCTGTAAATAGCGTTTAGTGAGCGTTTACATTATTTGAAACGCACACGTGTGTTCAAAGGCATAAACAATTTTTTTTAATGGTGCGTTCACGCTATTGGATGCATGATTCGATATATTTTTATTTGTTTTCAATATTGTTCTCTTTTATCAGTTTTATCATGAAAACTTTACAATCGTTCAAAAATTATTAGACCAAATTATATTGTATAATTAAGTTTTAAGATGATACAAAAATCTGTAAGATTTTCCCTTTTTTGCCACGTCAGTTATAAGAACCTTGATATTAATATATACAGGTATTTATATTGTAAAAAATAGAATTAAAAAACCATTTTCGTGGAATCATTTGGTTCGCAAATATCATTTGGATAAACACCACAAAGAGCCACATCGAAGTGATTGATCCAAGATGGCGTCACACTGCAAGGAAGTGCAGGAATTTGAAAGAAGCGTTTAAAGTTAGGGTTACCGGCTTTTTAAAGTAAATTACACTAAGTTTGTGTTAAACCGATTTTTACCATTCGTATTGTACGTATTAACTAAGTCATTTAACAGTAAAAAATATGTCACTATAATCCCGATACAGACTTTAATTTGTAACACATTTAATAACTCATAAAAAACTTAAAGTATTTACATAATTCATATTCGTAATTCGCCAAAAAAAAAAACAAAACATAACGCAAGGCGGGAAAATCGAGCGGGAAATTTGGCCGAAGCAGCGATGGTAGCCCTATCAGTTGTTGGCAAAAGAGGCGGGAAGCGAGCGGGAGGCGGCGGGGCGGGAGGGGGAGGGCGCTGTGACCTTCGCGCGTTGATGCAATGTCGCCGTGTCATTGACCACGCTCGCTGCGAGCAAACAGTTGCAGCTAAGGCCCCCCTCCCGCCCCCGCCGTCCCCCCGCCGCCTCCCGGATCCCCGGCGGCAGTCTATGGCCCACCCCGCCTTGCCCTGCACAAGTCGACGCTGCCCGTATAGCTGTGTTGCTCTTTGTTGCGCTCGCCCGCTCCTGCTACCGATTTTAGACGTGACGTCACATCCTAAGGCTGCAGAGTTTCTATTTTGCACTCGCTTTTCATACCTTTAAAGATTAGGCATTGCATAAAAAATACTTAACCGTATTGTATTATATTGTATATCAAGAATGTTGTTATTTGAAAAATTTACGACACCAACGCATTTGAAGACTCTAATATGCACGACGTGGACGTCTCAATTACAAAGTGTTGGTACATTGTAATTTAAAATCGTCTGAACATTATATGTTATGTTCAAAAAATGTGTTTTGAACTGAATGCGTTCCGTTTTAAGTCCTTCAAAGCCGGTACGCAACGTCGCTTTTGACCTTGGCTGCGTTCATAAAATATCGTAGTTTTATACAAAACAGGCGACATTTTCTCAGTTACATGTGTTTACATAAGCCCGGGGTGCACGAACTCATTGTCGAATCACCTTCGCCGCGTCCCAATACAGGTTGAGGTCGAATCGGCCATAAAAGTAGTTTTCGATAATACCAATATGACAAACAACGAGACTTTCGCACCGCGCTGGATACCTACGCGTTTATGTTGACAACGCTTAATGCGTCGTATTTTTTTTCTTATTTATATTACAGTTGATGTTTTTAATCATTGTAAAAATATTTAGTGATAATAACTTTCTGTGATTAAAACTATCAGAGAAATGCTATTATTTTTTCAATAATATTATAGTACAATGCTGAGAAGTCTTGTTTAAAGACTTGAATACGATTAAAATTCAACCAACACATCAGTCTACACGACCACTTGGAATACAAAAAATATTGGATGAAGATATCATACCCGAATTCGCAAAGTTTAATTACAATAAGAATTAAACCATCAAACGCGTAAACTAATAAATAGCATGCAAAACCTTTTATAAGCGATCAATCCTTTCAAATCTAAGTAATAACCAAAGCGTGCAGGTTAGAAGCGGTTTATCCTTTCAAGCCGAGCAATAAAAACGAATTCCGGGTCGCTATTTTGACACACGGAGCCCAGTGTGTGCCAACAAGGCGTGATCAGAAAGTGAACGTGCGAGGGAAGTGACGTAGTGCGGCAATCCAAAACAAAGTTGCCCCTTCGTACTAAAATAAGAGAAAAGATAGAAATGACAATGTAACTCATAGCAACGAGGCGGCGTTTATTTGAATAGACAGTACGTTGCTATGTGTCAATTTCATCATAATCATCATCAGCCTGTGATAGTCAACTGCTGGACATAGGCCTCCCCTAATACAACCCTATCCATTAGGGGGTTTTGGACCGTATCCCACCACGCTGGTCCAATGCAGGTTGGTGGGTGGACCGACTTTTTACATGCCCACCCGACGCATGGATCATCTTACTTTTCAGACGTAAGACGTAATTGAGTGATCGGCCCAAATTGCCCTAACAAAAGGAGTTGAAACAAACAACAATTAAAGTTGGTTGAGTACCCGCAGGATTCGTACCCACGTCCTCCGGTTTCTAAAGCACACGCCCATACCACTAGGATACGGAGCAGTCAAAAATATGAACAATAATATCGGTATATTGCTTATGAGTGCAATATTAGTGCACAGTGTCATCCGCCATCACAGTAAGCACGTTGAACCTGACCTCGCTCAATATCAATGGCCAGTGTTGCCCGGCCTAAATAAATAAGCAGAACATAAGCGACCTCGCACAACCGACAGATAAATGCATCCGGCACGTCGTTCGCGTATCTTGTGTGCATAAAAAAATTGTTTTAGGCTTCTGATAACATTATCTGGGGTTATCGCGGCACTCTTCTGCAGCCACCTATGCTGTAGTCTGCGTGAAAGTTATCGGGGTTATTCGTTCATTGGTACCGCGCTCTCTATCTGCTGCGCGGATGGCGCGGAAAAACATTATGCAATTGCCGATTTGTGTGTCAAAGCAAACCGACACTTTGTTTGAACTAAAAGTACTTCAGCAAAGTATCGATCCACCTCGGCGGTAATGTAGGAGGGATAAGTATAAACTTATTTTTTATACCCATAAATTTTTAAAGAATGTGATTTTCACAAATCAAATTTTTAAAAAAGATTTAAAATTGGAATAAAAAGGTAATAGTTTTCATTCAATAAATAACAAGTCGCTAGGGCCGCACTAAGATGCAGCGGGCAACAATGTCATCTCAATAAAATGGCTTCCGCGCTATATTCACCGTCGTCCTAAGCGCCATGTACACGAGTAAACAGAATAGTATTTACAGATCGCGAACGCACTGAGGCTGTTTCGAAATCCACACGCCGTGTATCCAGCCTTAAATGCGACTGATAATGCATGCGAGCCAAACACGCCCGTAATGTTTTGCAAGTCAATCTCAGCTCAGTCGAATGGCCATTTTGTATTGTACGCGCGCAAATTCGCCGGCACTATCCATTGCCTAATATATTCACGAGAAATGTGTTATTACTCGAAGCAAGCTGTCTGAATGCGTTTGGAAATGTGTAAAAATACTTCATAGCAGTTTTAATAATGCTCGAGTATTCCTTCATGTAAATAATTAAATTAGTATGTAATTTGTAACGGAACACTGCTTAAAACTTTCCATTAAAAACGTATGTATAAATGTCAACCAATTTAAAAGAGACAATGTAAATTACATCACAAATATCTCATAAAGTAAAGATTATAAATAATTATACAAATGACGCGCACATCATAATTGGCATAACATAAATAAATGCCAACATTACGGTCGCAATGACCGTTGGCGATGGCATCACAGATATTACAAGAACAATTACTGAGGTTACGCAAGGAAAGTGGCTCACGAGAACCGGTCCCGCGAAATTCTTCCAACACCGGCCCAAGCCAAAGCTGTCAACTGTTGACATTCGAATGCAGATTATATTTACTTAATCGCTATTTTTTTAATACAGACGCATAAATGGTAGCAAAACTTTATCTAATCTGCCAGGATTATTCAAATTATTTATTTTTCTGATATTTATTGAAACTTTTAATATAGGCGACAGGATACATAAAGCAAGCGTCGTAACGGCTTTTAGTCTCCGTAAAAGGTAGCGCAAATAGATTCCTAAAGGCTTTTGATCAGTCGCGTCACCCCATTACAAGTGTCGCCCTCTACTGTTATCTGTCTCCGTTACGTAAGGTGCAACTGCGCTGACCTTACTTAACGCAGCGGCGGTTCGCTACGCGCGGACTGCGCGCCATTTCCACTACAGTTTTTTTAAAAGGCATTAAACCAAGGCAAAGTTAATAGAAAAATAAATATTATTTTTTTTATTTCATATAAATATTGCTATGAGCGAAAAATAATATATACTATAAAAAGGAAAATTAATCATACGTTATTATCATATTCATAATTTCGTAGTGATTAATTATCACTCGTTGAGTAATTTCCTAATCGATCAGTTATAGCAAAGCGAAAGTTAAGATAAAGAATTTGTTCAAAATTGGCGCAGTAGCAGTATTTTTGCAATACCTAACTTATTGATTTATCAGACAATCTAAGCTATCAAAGTAATTTCCTCATAGATATATGGATCGATATATTTATCATATCAAACTAATCGACTACTTTTCTTTGTTGCTCGCTTAATAATTGATGTTTTCAATTCTTTATGCAAATAAGTGTTGACAGTGTATACATACAATACAATAAACAGCGAATTTTATTTAAAACCTGCCGATAGATATAATGATTGTCTTATAACGACAAATAAAAAATGCTTTAATTTTGTATAGATGGGACCGCTACCTCTATTTCTCTAATCTCATACGCGCAAACGGTACACAAGCAATATCCAATAGTTATTTCCAACATACATGCACTGAAACCAGTTATTTAGCTCGCAAGCCAACTTCGGATAAGGAATACGCCGCACGAAACTCAGCCACAGTTAATGCAAACATTGGATCGACTTCGTCACGCAACAAACAATTGTTTCCGAACGCTAAAGCAATTCGCGGCAAATTCAAACTGTTTAAAACTGTTAATATATAAAACAAGAATGTAAGCTTCGTGTGGCGGTGTTATTGTTTCGTAAAGATTTCGATGCGCATCGCAGCACCGCGTATTTGATAAGGCGCTATCTAAATATAAACGTGTTACGAGATGAATTGTCACGTTATTTCATATGATAGATTTTAAAATGGCCGACGGCGTCATCTAGTGTGTGCAACGGGAAGATCGGAAACATAGCGAGTTAGCTGGGTCTGTATTAAGACTGGAAATACTAGGAATTGAGCGAAACAGTGTGTCGAGGAGGCGGCGGGGGATGCGCGCGAACAGGGCGGTGTGTGTGCGCGCACGCGTGCACGTGTGCGTGCGTGAAGGTCAACCGGCGGCGTCATTTCCTGGTCATTGGCTGCGCCGCATCCGACCGCCGCGCGCGAACCGCCGGTAGGGTCGCCATTTTGTTTTTCGGTTTTCTTTTTTTATCGTCCCGCCCGTTCGGAGCATTAGGCGGCGCTGAGACCGAGTGTGGAATCGTTTCATTTGCATCAGATACTTCGCGATATAACTTATTTTAGAGCTTAATAGATGCAAAATAGCAGAAATGTCTACTGCTAAATGTTATTGGGCGTTCTAAAACGCGTAGTAAGTGTTTTTAAAATTCCGAGTTGGTAACATCGTGACCAGCAACCCTAAAGCTGGTGAATTCTTAAAGACACGCATGCCGCCTTCCGGTGTCGGAAGATGTCGCCATTGTAAGTCGCAACGGGAGGATATAACTTTGAATAAAAATTGCATTGTTTTCAAAACGCACTCGCACTAGGATGCATTAATTTGAATTCCACGCCAGTCACGATCGTCTCCAGGAATGAATACTCTATCAAATCGACATATTACATTCACTATTGAAAACAAGACATTAAAAATCGATTTCTGCCTGTTCAAATAAGATTCGAAATAAGTTCTTTCAGCTAACCGACCCCTCGATGTGTATTCAGGATAGTTTTATTAATTTAATCAATAAATTCTAAAAAAATAAACAAGAGCAAAACAATTGTTAGAAAGGTTGGTTTTCCTCCCAGTTCAGATACGCAAATAAGACAAAGAAATGGCGACACATAATGATTCATCGGTCTTAGAACGGTATCTAAATCTGAACTACCCAAACCATGTCCGAACATAACAATTGTAACATTTTCCATTATTTACATGATGTAATACTAAATACATACAATTCAACCGATTGCGCTATCTCTTCCGTTTCGGAAAAAACTACATCACGTGGCACTGATAGGAGTTGTCGCGGAGGCCTCCTCTGCGCACTCCGGTCCCTTTGAGGAAATGTTATGAACGATAACTTATCGCGAATTACGTTTATCGCGATAATTTTTTCGCAAAAACTCGATTCCACAGCAAACATAAAGAAAGAAAGCGCAAACGGACCGATTTGAATCGTATTGCAATCCTTTGTCGAGACTTTAACCGGATTGTTTCAAATTTATCTCTAACGCCCAGTTCTAAAATGATAGCCGCCGGTTGTTTCCTTATCGATAATTGCATACCTAAAACTAAACATTGCACAGGCTATACGAGGAAGTGATTAAGAGCGATGACACGTTGCCCCTTTACAAATTTAGACCAATTAACTTTGTTCGGCTACGCACTTCGGCTTTTACTCCGTAGCCGTTTGTAAAAAGGGAATACGGTATTCCTTTTATTTTGTTATGGCAAGTCGCCAGTGCGTTTGAGGGAATGAAAAAGCGGTTCCCGTGGCGCTCGCAAGAAATGTGTTAGCCGGCCGCGCGGGCGAGAGCGTCGCACACCAAGTGGCCGCTATTAAAGGCGGTAAAACAGCACACCAGTTTGTATCGCAAGAGGTTTGTGGGGTAACCCATTTATTGCGAGCGCGGGATGCGCGGGAGAGACCGGTTGCCTCGCCGCCCCGCCCCACCCGCCGCGCGTCTCTAAGCGCTGTTCGCATACTTGCATCCGGGAATAAAACAACGCGACCGCGCAACGCACAATGCCCCCTATCACCTCCCGGTATGACCCATTTTCGAGCAGCAACTGCCCGCTCCCGCCGAGTAGCCGTAGGATGACATTCTAGAACTACAAGGAGGCGCGTAACCTTGATATTGCAGCAGCAAAACCAGTAGGATACGTCCAGGCGGTTTATAAATAGACACGCCGTATAAAACGCTTGCTCTTTTTGCCCCGCTCCGTTCCCAGGCGCGAGGGATTTTATGTTGCTCGGGGAACGGTTCATTAAATTGTAAATAACAGATACTTCGCCTGCGAATTCTTGCACAACCGTTATCGCCGCACATACATACGAACCGGCGCTCGTGTTTTGCCAATGCGTTCATTTGAACGAGTCCCTCTCGTCAAATGTATTTGGATCAATCAAAACACACGATTAACCATTATGAAGGAATACGTTTGAAATACAGCAAACATATATACTTACAGATTGCCTCCGTAGCCTAGTGGTATGGGCGTGTGCTTTAGAAACCGGAGGTCGTGGGTTCGAATCCTGCGGTGACTCAACAAATTTTTATTGTTGTTTCCTAGTTGGTTAGGGCAATTTGGGCCGATCACCCAATTGTCTGAAAAGTAAGATGACCCATGCGTCGGATGGGCATGTAAAAAGTCGTTCCACCCACCAACCCGCATTGGACCAGCGTGGTGGGATACGGTCCAAAAACTACTAACCGGTGTATTAGGGGAGGCCTATATCCAGCAGTGGACTATCACAGGCTGATGATGAATGAATATATACTTAACCGACACTTATTACCTTCATTGTTTTAATTATTCAGTAAATTTCGTTTAAAATCCTCATTAAATATTATTTAATACCAAGTACATGAAGGTTTATGTAGTGCTCATCCCGCATATTATATTCGAATGCCGCCAACCCACGACCCTTGTCCGGTCGCCTCCACACCCGAGTAAATACGGTATTCGGGTTAACGTCGTATTAAAGTACTCCTCGACCCTAGGCTTTGTACGTAACAGATGTCCTGAAATGATAAGTCGCCTAAAACTCACCCTCGTCACGCGGAAACAAACTTCATAGTAATATTTTGGTAGTGACCACGGCACAGACTGTAAATTTCAATTGTTGGACGAAATGTCAATGACATTAGGAAATGTTGCCATATAGGAAAGATACTTATTAATTTTGCCAAAATGTTACGCTGTGCCGATGATCTCTTTACACGTGTTGCGTTTGGTTTATCAATCTATGTATCGCGGAAGTACGAGAGTTGAGGAAAATCGCGCGATGTTGAGTTTCTAATTTTTTCATTGGGACGTCACAACGAGGAAGTGCCGTTTCCTTTGAAAGCTGTTTATCTATTACACGTGTAGTTACCGCCTGTTTGTACTCGGTAAACATTGTCAGTGTTTATATTTTACTGAAATTATAATGACTAATTTACAATTTAAATTCACTATACAATAGTTCATCGTGGTTAGTACAATTCTAATTGTCAGAAATAGTATACTTATAATGATGTGTATTTTATTCTTGTATTTATCTGTCTGGGCGATGACACCACATGTATTTTGTGTAAAATAAGCGTCAAAATCAACGCTAGACAGGCATTAAATATTGTCTCAACTACCATTCGACAAGAACTACGTGTCCAATAGCGAGCATGCAAAATGGACGGACAGCCACGCACGTGTCGCGGGGTCAACGACCCGCCGATAAGCCGCGCGAAAATACGCGACTTAGATAATATTAGAAAGAAAATGGCCGCCGATGTCCATGGTGAACCGTTTACCGCGCTTCTATAAATACCTAACGTTGTGCGCGCCCGACTCAAATGCGATACGTGTTATATAACCACTATAATATGAAGCGTAATATTGTACAAGCAAGTTAAATCATATTCATCATCGAGTTTTTAGTTATGACTGTTTGTCTTTTTTTTATCTGTCAAAGTAGCAATTCAAAAGTCCTCCAAGCACACTCGCGTTCATTGACGTTTGCCGGGCAATTTCGCGAATTACCTCTCGAATGATATCTTATCTTTTGCGAAACAAGACACACCAAATATAATCATTACTGAGCAACTATCGCTTCCTTGTTTATCGAGTTGCCACTGTTTGCGAAGTAATTTTCACTTGGTTCCACGTTTCATTTAAAATTTGCGTAACGAAATAATTTGCTATTATTATTAAATTCAACTACGGTTCATTATGGCTGTATGTTTTCTAAAAACTTTGGTATTAGTATTTTTTAATGAACGTATCAATTAGTAATGTAATAATTGATATGTTATTTAGTTATAAAGCAAATTTGTTTCGAAAGTATATTGAGAAATGAGAATACAACTAGTGACATATTAGTCGGAATGTGATATGAACTGAAAAATCGTGACATGTGCTGGAGGAAAACGTAACGGCGAGTGGCCACCGAGCCACTGAGGCATTGGGGTCAAGGCGACGCCGCGAGCCTCGGTTGACGCAATCTAGCCCGCCATTATCTGCTACAACTAGTTCTTATCAAAGCTTAGCTGAATTTTTCAACTCGTTTGATTACATTACGAAACGTCTTCGCGGTGCCCCTTCGTCTGTTCCTAATGAAACTCATTGCTGTGGTGTCTACAGTGTTATATCGCAACTAAATACTTTAACTTAAAAAATCAGGTTGGTAACAACACCTTAGCTGGAAGCAAACGTAATATGACAATACTGTTCTGAATATTTAGTCGGTAGTTTTTTGTCATATCATAGGCAGATTAACTAAAACTCAACTTTCGCGTTAGTAACGCCATCTAGTAGCGACACGGTGAAACGGACACAAAAATATAACATCAACTTAATAATTATATTTTCGACAGTTATTCAATTGTACTTTAGTAAATTGCTATCTGGATGAGAACACTAATGCACTAATAAATTTAACAATACACGTTTTCATTTTTCTTAATAATACAGAATATGAGATTGAATTAAAATGACATAATTGCTAAGTTACCCATTTGTGTATTTATAATAATTAGCATTACAATGCCAATTATTATAAATAAACGTTCGTAGCTGAACAAACTCTTTTTTCGGGCAAACACAACAATTGTACAAGAATAATCAGGCCTCATTACAGTATTATCAATGCAATTAAATTTTTCGTGGAAGTGGTGAAGGATCGCAGCGTGAAAATATTTTTTTTCGTTTTCGGGAACGAAGCAAGTTTACCAACCTACCAACGTATTTTGAAGGATTAAAGTGCCCGTTACAGCAATAAGGCTATAGTACTATTTTTATGAGATGTGAGACACTAAGTCCGATTAAAAGTTTTAGTAAATATTAGATGAATAAAATAACATTTAAGGCATTAGCTAAAGCTAACACAAAAAGTTAGATAAATCGCAGGAAAATGTGTTATTAACGCTATCTCTTTATTTATATATAAATCTGTATCATTATTGTATAATTTTTCCCCGAATGCTTTGATTAACAAAACATTCGTTACTCTATAGACTTGTATAGCAATATTTTCTGCGAACAAATTACTCAAACAAAAAAATATTTCCTGTCACATTCATATCACATTACGCAAAACTGTAATGCCCTATTCGCCCCCATCGCCTGGCAACTCAGTGACAGCGACCGTTATCACAGAATGTATAATATATATACATATAACATTTGTGTCTATGTATATAATGAGGAAATCGGCCATTACGTAACTAAAATTTTCGATTTAGTTTAGCATTTTCTTACATGCACATGAAATATTATGCTTAGAGAATATATACTCATTTAGCTATAAAATTTATACGTTACATGTCATTAACAAAATTGATCTCCCTCATACAAGAAGACTGAGCCTCGATTTCGTGTTGACAAAATAACCTTAGTCAGTTTTAAAATATAGATTGTCCGGAGGCTGTGGGAAAGTTCTGTCTCACTATTGTTTAGCCACGTTTGTGCAATATGTTTAGCTTGAAACCTAAGCCGAATCGAATTGGCCTATTGTCCCTATCAAGTTTGGATGCTTTAGTACCCATGCATAGAGTACTGTTTAATAAATATGAAGTCGCTGAATCTATATATTATATCTTCAGCAGTTTCCAGATCTAGGTTACTGTCTGCAAAAACAGAATTGAGTAATAGTAACAGGTGCATTCCAATGTTTTTTGGTTAAAAAAAGTTCAGTTAAAAAAAAGCTATGTGACTAATCGTTTACTTATTTAATTTACTAGACCTTCGCCGCCTTCTATCATGACTATTAGTTTCTAACTAGTGCATTATTTTAAAAGCGAGCGTATTACCCATATATACCTACTCCCAAACTAAAGATATTTTCGGTCTCTTCCAGTGGGCGCCGTGAACGAGCGCGACGTCTACGGCTACGGTTACGGCGGTGGCGGCGGGGGGGCGCACCACTTCGCCGCACCGGCGCCCCCACCGCTGCCCCACGATGAGCTGCCCTACTCGGTGTTCGACCTGGGCGACTACCAGCGGCACCACCACCACAACAAGACCCTCAAGCCCAAGAAGAGGCCCCGCAGCGAGGCGCCGCCGACGCCCGGCGTGAAACGCAAGAGCCGCGAGGGCTCCACCACATACCTGTGGGAGTTCCTGCTGAAGCTCCTCCAGGACAGGGAGTACTGCCCCCGCTACATCAAGTGGACGAACCGCGAGAAGGGCGTCTTCAAGCTGGTCGACTCGAAGGCGGTGTCGCGCCTGTGGGGCCTGCACAAGAACAAGCCGGACATGAACTACGAGACGATGGGCCGCGCCCTGCGCTACTACTACCAGCGCGGCATCCTGGCCAAGGTGGACGGCCAGCGGCTCGTGTACCAGTTCGTGGACGTGCCCAAGGACATAGTCGAGATCGACTGCTCGCTGGCGTAGAGGCCTCCCCGCGACGGATGATGCGTAACATGTCATACGTAATTATGTAAGAAGGGTCGCGCCACACGTTCCGCTCTATCGTAATGTTTTTTCACTAAAAAAAACTATTATTATTATTATACCCTATTTAATAGTGAATTTGTCTATTTTTCAATCGTCATGCATTACGTTTTCTGATCGCTTCTAATGTTGTTCTTAAGATAAATGTTATTCTCAAATCGTACTAATATTATCTTTATTGTGGAATTAAATATTTATACATGAAAATAGGAGAGACGAAATTGATTGCTCAAATGTTTATATATATACATATTTTTAGGGGAATTTCAGAATGGAACACTAAATTTGCTAGATGTTATATGGGTACGGAGTGAACTTTTGTATAATGTTGAAACGAATTTTTAAATGTTTGTAATGAAGTTTCTATACATATATTGCATATTTATCGTCGGTACGACGCCTCCTCGTTCGACTTTACGAAATCAGAACTTCCTACCTCAGAACTACGCAAAATAATAATACATATTATAAATATACACTTTATTCGGAGAAAATAATAACAGTTTTTACGATTTGCAATAAGTATAATATTATAGTCTAAATAAGAGTTTATATTAAAGAAATATTTACGTAACATGTTTATATTATAATAACAAAAATATCGTATATTACCTTCAGATGACATATATAACTTCTTTGGTGCTTTTTATGGCCATTCGCATATACACCTTGTTACAACAAAAGTCCCTCAATCTTTATGTACAAACATATATATAAATATATATATTTAAATTATTACATTTTATATCGTTATCTAATAACCGTAACCTTAATAGTTCCGTTGTTTCGATTGGAATCTAGCAACACTGGAGGACCCGCTTGTCTATGTAATGCTGCATCTCTTTCCTGCTTTCGTGCTAATGTTGTTGTGCGAGAGAGATGCAAGCACCCAGTGAAAGTACAATGGCCGCGAACGTACGCCATCCCCTTGTCCTGTGCTCCCGTCATTCACAGAATTGAGTTGAAACCGAATTTCGAATGATATTATTTAAGTGTTCTCCGTTCGTGTAATAGCCGTAATGGAATTCTACTCGTGTACTGAAAACCTACTGCCAACTTTTCTGTTAGATAAAACTGATAAATTAATAGTTAAGGTATGGATTTTTTTGTGAGTTAATTGTGTTAATTATTAATTTTTTTTTAAATATTTACTATAAGAATGCCGTTTAAGTGGACATGTTCTAGTTTATTTCGTTTATTTAATTGTACGATAGGATGTATGTTGGAAGGGGTCTCGCGCAGTAATTAATTTGACATATCAGAGTTGAAAATAAAAGACATTATTTATGGAATTTTCTATTTACAATCATCTGAACTTGCATATCAAGTAATTGTTGACAAATTACACAACAACGTAACAGTTTTTATGCATCAAAACATATTGTATATATCTTTGCCGCGAGACCTCTATTTTTTGTTACCTGAATAAATATTATTGATAATTAATTACGATTTGTGGTCCAATGTTAATGAATCATAATACTTTTAACTAGATAGATGATAAAGAATGGTCGATTAAGCTTTAGCCTAGAACAAGACAATTTCAATACAATAATGATAGATTCAACGCGTACTTCGCTTGTATGTGACAAATCAAGAGATTGTCTGCGAGTTGGTCGGATGGGAGAGTTTTAAGGAGAGTACGTCCAATAATGCTTGTGAACGAAATGGGTAGCCCGTTGACATCTAAAGCGTTACGAACGATGTAAAGGATATTTTTGTACATGAAAGCGTAGCACGTCGAGTTGTTAGCGTTTAAACACCATCTTATTGGAAGACGTCGGTTTGATGGACTAAGCGTTTCGTTCGGAAAGTGAAAAGGGTTAGTGAAGCCTTGAGCGATTGAGGTGAGAGGTAAAATGGGTGCTAAGAAGGGACCGAGGGTTGACGCGGACAAGCGTACAAAACGTACACTTTACGATGATTTTTTCTATATATATTAGACCAATCCATGCGCAGGTTAATAGTATTTACACATCCAGTGCGTTGGGCGAATAAAGATCTATGTAGTTGAACGATCTCAGTGTCCACACCCCGTTGACGAATCCAGTGGCCGTTCCATGTGATTATCGTTATACATAATATAGAAAAAATGTGGAGTTTTAATCATATTTTATGTAGGTAGGCGGATTTCTCAGTGGCTCTTTCTTTCGGCACTTTTTTTCTTATGCTTTTGTAAATATAACTATAGTTTTAACTTATTTATTTTTCTCTGACGGAAGCGTCGGCCTCGCCTGGTTCGCGCGATGGCTCTTCTGTTCTACATTCTTATTGGATAGTTGTCTTGGCAGTCTTACTTTGATCTATATATTTATAATTTATTCGTTATTGATAGTCTAAAAGTTTAATCTTAACTGAATCGAATTAGAACAGGAGTCCGAGCGCGCGCGGACTTTGCGATCGCACACTTCCAATTTTCCTTTTTATAGGAAATTTCGTTTGGTAGGTTACAAATTCTATTGTAAAATAAATAATATAATTTTAAATAAATTAATAGACGTTAATGAATGGACCACGCGATGGCAGGGAGCGCTCTCAGAATGCTAAATTCGGCTAGTGTGCGATGCTGATCCGAAACTGTGAGATGTAAGTTACCGGCTAGTAGGGGAAATGTTTGAGCAAGCATGTAAAAAGATGCTCGGGAAAGAAAATAAATGTTTTTAAACTAATTTTAGTCGAATTGATGTTGTTAAAAAAAATCAAAGTCTAATTATTATGATGTACTTAAATAAAATTTTTTCATGTAAATTTTAACGGCACCTCGTGGAAATTATTGTTAATGAAATTATATTAATTGATCCTAGTCTTAGTATCATAAATTTCATTTTTATAATTATTCGTGAACGCCCGATGGCGCGGGGCGAGCCTTTGCGGCCGCCATATTGGATTAGCAGTTGTATATACGATTCATGTTGATATTTTATAATCCGAGACGCACACCTTTATGACCCTTACGCGGCAAGTTCGTGGTGTCGCTAGATAGAAAAATGTGCAAGTAATAAGTGCGGTAGCGAAGAGAAGGTTAGTGAATTCGGTGTAGAGAATGCGGCGCCATTAGCGACATGCTCTGTCCACCACATAACTGTAATCTTGCTCGTTAATAAATATCCAGTGTTATAAACGAAGAATCACGCAAGTGGTGTTTGTTTCTTCCATTTTTATTGTTAAAGAGTATATTTAGCATTAATGGATTTAGGCGGCAAAACGTCAGTGCTTGGTCTTTTCCACGGACAACTTTTTTGTTTTTTTTTTCATTCTGAGAGTCATGTGCATAGTGGGTGATTTATTTTGCGTTACACTTGCTTTTAGATTTACGCAGTTAAAGTCCGATATGTTAATTTTTAATTTTAGTCGTTAATTTAACAAAATACTGTATTTTTTGCCCCCCCCCTAGTTAAGTTATTTTTCTATGTATAGTTAGTTATAAGTGTAAATGATTTAGCACCTAAATTTGATGCATGATGATAATGTTAATAAAATATCCACAATAAAATACAACCGTTTTGTTTTTATTACCTATTTTTCACAACTTAATACAATGTAATAACTAACTGACACTTCATATAAATGATTGTTTTAAATGAGATAAAAAATCACGATTACTGATGTATATCCAAAATATTTATCTAATAACATTATTGAATAGACATAAAATATTATATAGTACTTTAACTAAAACCAGAGAAAACCTAATAAAAAAGTAAACTATTTCTGAACAGAGTTTGACACGGCTACGTTGGTTCACTTATCCTGGTGACAATAATTCAAACTACTTCTAGTACAAATATCACTAAGCAATTTTTGTTATTTCCCGGCGTCACATGAATGCAATCAGGAGACAGTCGTATTATTTTCATTTGGCTAAGATATTGATTAAAAATATTCAAGATGGAAACGGAACACTTAATTTTTTATGTAGTTATTTTGAAATAAACTGCTCGATAAGCTTTCTATTCCCATTACATCCAAACAGTGGTTTGGTAAGCAGATCGCGCGGTCCCTTGTTTTAAATTCAGTAGTCACGCTAGAAACATTTTGACAATATTATAAGCATCATATGGTGCACATCTGCCTCCATAGCCTAGTGGTAAGGGTGTGTGCTTTAGACAACGGAGATCATAGGTTCGAATACTGCGAGCATTCAACAAATTTTCATCGAGGTTTCCTAGTTGGTTAACATCAGTTGATAAACGGTCAGCCGATTTTCCTTGATTGATTGATGAACTTAGAAACGGTTGTATGATTAACTTTCTCCATACTAGCTGAATCTTTCTCGATTTACCTAGTTGTTTTCAGGGCGATATCTTTAAAGTTAATATCCCAATGAAGTTATAATTTAGAAAATATAATCTTAAACAACTGCCTAACTAGTGCTTCTGGATGAGAAATGTAACCCTCTTTTCAACCGCATATCCTATATACGCTAACCAATACAAATAAGTATTAGGCTCACCAGTCCAGAAAGATCAAAATTTTAGGCATTTTTAATAGTAAGGGAAATGCGGCGTGACGGATGAAGCTGGTAACAACGTGCTCGATACGCTTTCAATCGGAGCAGTGCAAAAAGTGTGTTAAACAATTAAGTTGGTTTTAGTTTCTTCGTTTCGTTGTTTTAGGTTCGCCTTCTGCACACGGCAAAACCCAAAAAAAGGCAAAATAAATGAAAAAGGGTCACAAAACCTAGGCCAAGATACCCAAGGGGTATCGCAATAGCAGGTTCTTGCAGGGATAGGAAAAGATCAACGATAAAATTCTGGGAGGCCTCTAATAACGGCAACCTTAATCTCTGATACTGAGACTAAAAGTGGCCAGCAGAAAAATACCGGGTAGATGGAAGGTGACTTTGCTAATTGCATAGCCTGGCTACTACAGAAAAATCAACGTTGTTCCAGCCGTCCTGTACCCTCTAGTTGTTAACCCATAGTATATATATCATAGTAGATATCTTAACGATGAAGGTTTCGTTTAAAACAAGATGTCTCTGATAGTCTTCCTAGTCTGATTTTGCCGCCACCTGAACCTCTCGCCCGGGATATGGGCCCCGGACGTTGAATCGATTATAGTGTTAAGTAGCGATGAAGACGATAGTTCTTGATAAACTTGCTTAAAAATAGTTTAAGTATTAGTGGGATCCCTTATTCTGGTGTAAAGCAAATAAAGGCACAAAACTCCAGCCCCTTCAAACAATTGCTCGCCAATATTTTTCGTGACCACCAGGCTCGGTAGCCAGGGAATTGCTTTTTAAGGGCGCTGAACTAATCGACTCGTAATGACATAGATTAAACGGAGTCAAAGCGCCAAAATTTTTTAATTCATTTGATTAAATTTGTTTTAAAGCTTATGTTATCTTACTATTGGTAAAAATTCCATAATTTAAAATTGTCTGTTTCATTTTAGAATCAAAAATTTTAAATAAAACATATTGACGTAATAGTTTTTTAATTTGTCCTTAAATATAAATCTATCTTCTGCCACTACTTCTGAGCCTGCCTTCGACTTCGATAAATCAAAATTAAAATCTCCGCATCCGCCATCGGTTTCGATAAAATTACCTTTTTTGCAAAGTTAAATTGGTAGATTTCTGGCTTTTAATATAAGTTTAACGTTTTTCCCATGAAAGCTATACGTTAAGAAAAACAGCATATCTGTCCTTGTGTATTGCTAATGCCTTAGAACGAAAAAAATGTTTATCCTATCTCAACCGTAATGCATTCAAAGCAATCATCATCATCATCAGCCTTTAATAGTCCACTGCTGGACATAGGCCTCCCCTAATACACCCCTAATAGACCATATGTTTTTGCTTTTGTTAAAATTCAACAAAGATTAAAATTTCTTGTTAATGTTTATTTTTAATTTTTCATTTGTCTTATTATAAACAACTTATTATGTAACTACTATGTCATCATCATCATCATCATAATCAGCCCTTATTGGTCCACTGCTGGACATAGGCCTTTTTAAGTGAACGCCAAGACGTCCGATCCCCTGCTACTCGCTGCCAACTTGAACCGGCTACTGCACGGAGATTGCCATTCCATGCGGCGTAGGGATGCGACGACCCCACCGCCCACTTGACTGCGGAGCTGTCTTATTTTGGGAGTAAGGTAGATCCGCAGTACAGGTGCAATCAGTCATTGCCAATCCACCTGCTCAGCGTGGTAATTATGAGTAATTTTTTTAATGGACGTCAAGGAAAGGCAACGGCCCCTAGTTCCCGGTAGTCCCAATATTCCTGGTCACGGTAGCGGCCATGGTGACGGTGGGACAAGGGGTGCTAAGAATCCCCGGGCTACAGATCGCTAACTACTATGTGTCATTTGAAATTCCTCAAATATCTTATGAAATCCTGTATTAAAAATTAAATAGGTGTAGGTATCTGATGTTTGAAGAATACGATTGTAAAACTCGCCGATACCATTTTAGTTCTTAAATAATTTTCGAACGACTAACTGAAAATATTGTCGTTCAGCTGACGTGTTGTTGTCATGTCACTGTCATTCCGCTTTGACGTGTTATAATATTAACATTTGTTTTCCAATTTTCCAATAATGCGAAGGAAAAAGTCTTGCGACATACCGAAAACAAAGTGAATTTCGTGAATTTGTTAACGTTTAAAGACTAAAACATCAAGATGGTTTTAATGACGATGATTGCTCGGGTCGTTGATGGCCTACCTTTAGCCGCTACTATGCAAGAAGATGAGCAGGTAATTGTATCGTCTGCAGAAATTTCGAAATATATTATTGCATTTACATCATCAACTTGCTTGTTGTAAATTTGCTATTGATATTGCTAGTTTTTCTTTTTGTGTTTTCGTCTTTAATTTTGTTTGCTACCATCGTTTTGCAGAGCGGCTGCAATATTCTGGAGTACCAAAACCAAGCAAAAATGTTATTTAGGAAGCTAGGGCCCCAATCACCGATTCGCTGCTCTATTGAAACTGGACCCTACTTATTTCAGTGAGTCTCATTGCTTTTTATTTTTTGTTTTATTTTATATTTCTTTGATTTAATTATTTTGTAGTGCATTGTATTGTTTAGTATTATGGAGTTGCCTGCTTAAATATTTAACCATGTAAAGTATATTGTATTTGTTTCAGCTACTTGATTGAGAGTGAGATTTGTTATTTAGTGCTCTGTGAGAGAAATTACAGTAAAAGACTTGCATTTAGCTATCTAGAGGAAATTGCTCAGGAGTTCTACCAACAGTACGGCAAGAGTGTAAGTTTCTAATTGGTTTCATATGGACTGTGATGCTTTTTATTATGCATTTATAAAAGATAATAAATTTATATTATATTGAATAAAATATTAATGTTTTTATAAAACTTCATTGCTACTGTTGCTCCATTGAACAATATGAAAATAGTAATGTTATCTCAGCTGATTTTGGATTCTGAATGATAAAAAGTTGTTAAATTACAATGAGCACTATGTCAAAATAAACATAAAGATGGTATCTTGGTGACAAACCACAAAACTTTTTACCTTCAACCCAATGTCATCATCATCATTATCAATCAGCCTGTGTTAGTCCACTGCTGGACATAGGCCTCCCCTAATGTGCATTAGCCCTTCTCCATTAGGGGTTTTTGGACTATATGCTGGTCTAATGCTGGTAGGTGGGTGGACAGACTTTTTACTTGCCCATTCGACGCATGTATCATCTTACTTTTCAGATAATTGAGTGATTGATCAAAATTGCTCTAACCAACTATGAAACGACAATAAAAATTTGTTAAGTCTCCACAGGATTTGAACCCACAACCTCCAGTTTCTTAAGGACACGCCCTTGCCACTTGGCTATGGAGGCAACCCAACGTGTTGGCACTCAAAAATTCAGATACCAATTACAGATTTCAAGTAATTTAATCTTGTCTTTTTCTTAAATTAATAGAAATGAACTCTTATACATATATATTGTGCATATAATTATAGGTTAATACAGTTACAAGGCCTTACACATTCATCGAGTTCGACACCTGGATGCAGCGTGCACGGAAACAGTATGCCGAGGGGGGGGCGCGGGCGCGTCGCACCGGCGCTGCTGCTCAGCTTGGCGGACAATTGGGTGATGTGCAGCGAATCATGATGCAGAATATTGATGATGTCCTGCAGAGGGGAGCTGTCTTGTCTGGTGAGATATAGGATTAGTCATTATAGTAGGAGATGCCACCATAGTACGGCCATCACCCATCGTAGTATGGGATGAAAATGATTTTATATAAAATTTATTATATTAAAATATTAGTTTCGAGCAGGTTGGCTGAAAATTTTCATGCTGAGTGTAATTAATTAAATATTAAAAAAAGATTTTTTTAAACATTACACGCACTCTCTTATGCAATAAACTGTAGACTAATGGAAAGAATATAGCTTATAGAATATGCGACCACTGGGTTGTCTTATTTTTCCCGGTGCAATTATTCGGTAGGCAGGTATATACAGGTAAATTGACAATAGTGATTTGCAACTATTCACTTTACGCAATAAACCTTATATCAAAATAAAGATTTTATTGCAAGTGTAATGACATAATGTTGGCTGCAAAAAATTGGTGCTGAATCCTGGTTGTCGATTTTTAAAAAACGAAATATTCGTGCGGCTGAATATGCAACACATACTTCCACACTATTACTCTAATAAGAATGCCTAATGCAATTTACCTTGTAATTTTTGAAAAAGTGCATGCATTTGTGTTCACATTTACTTTTTGGTAAATCATCAGTGAAAATGTAAACTACACCTTAAACATTCCTGATTTAGATTCCATTTTACCTATTGTTGTTAAGAATAATTAATATATTTTTAAAAATAAAATTATATATAAACTGCCAAATTTGGATATTTATAACTCTTTTTTTTCCTAAAAATATTGAGATTTAATAAAAAATTATCTGATTTTTATCTACCAATAAAAATTACATTATTAATTATTTTTTACAGAATTGGACACAAAGACACAAAACCTATCAATGATGTCCCAAAAATACAAGAAGGATGCTACTTACTTAAATACAAAATCAATGTTGGTAAAGGTGACCGCAGGAGCTGTTGTATTATTAGTGATTGTTTTATATTTCTGGGTACTGTAGACTTGCCGCCATGTGAACACAAGCAATATTTGAGAATGAAACAGTATAAAAACATGATCTTGTAGTTTTAAACTTTTAACTACATTTTTGTACAGAACATCAATATTATGCTTTACAAATATAGCAAATTTGACAACATTTTTATATGCTTCATGCTTAATGTGTATTAAACCCTTTTAATTATTTTAAAAGTAAGAATGTCTTTTTTTTACTTTTTTCGTATGCTATCTCCTTGTTCTTCACTCTTATTCAAGTTTTGTTGTATTAAAGATATAATGTACTAGGATGTAATGACATGTGTATAAATGAAAAATCTTTTAAATACTACTAAATTAACAATAACGATTATTTTAAATGATAGTGCAACTTTCCAATCATTCCAAAGCAATATTAAATTAGTGAAGAAGTAAAAGTAGTTTTTTATAAATTAATTCCTTGTAATAATTTTTAGATAACTTAATTTACTGGATTACAGCTATATGCCAGTAAAAATATGTATGTTATATATTCAAAGAAATATTAAAATTCTAGTATAAATTTTGCTACAATGATCCAAAACTTAGCAGTGCCAACTAGGAGTTATAATACATTAAAAAGCGATGATAACTAAGCATTAGTTTAATTAATTCAAAAACTAATGTATTACTTTAACAGAAACACAAAATATTTTATTTTCATTATATTTTTGACACAAGTCTTATAGGCAAAAAAAAATAAACTTTTGAATATCACTTCCACATTTTTTAGAACATTGATTCTCCCGTTCCTATTTTTTGATATCCAAATACACAAAAATTCATCTTATTAAGTTTTAATACTTTTTTACTACTACAAATAATTCTTTAATGTTTCGGATAAATCAATACAAATTAATTATCATAATCTTCTAAAGTTGTAGAATACTTAGGATGGATTTTTTTGCTTGCCAACTTACAATGGCTGTTTTAATTTACCTCCACTTCAAGTTTATTACACAATTGCATGGAAGCTGATGGAATTTTCTATAAGTAATATATTTATCCAACAACTGTTATTTATTTAGGACTTAAATAAAAATGCATACTTTTCATATTGTTTTTTTATTTACGATAATAATAAAGCTAAAAGTTATACCTAAATGAGAACACATTGAAGGATATGGTGGTATCACAACAGTTGCATAATTATATCTTAGAGTACCTTAAACTAGCATTCCTTGTAATAGTATCATCTTCAGTGAGAAAACAAACTATTTTATATTATAAGGATAACTAAAAATAATATTAATTAAACATATTAATTGTATGTGTTACCAATAGAGCATAACATTACATAAGGCTTTGCATATAAATATACAATTACAATATTAGTTCTCGGTATCATTATCAAAGGGAATTTGAGCTAGATGTAGTCTTGTAACTGAAGACAAGGTGTCTCTAAGTCTTATCGCCATTGCAGGATTCATTACCTATAAATAAAATACTATTGAAATAATGATTTTATAAAAAAATAGTTATTTCTGCCCCTGATGTTTATTATTTGTATTTTATGAAGATAGGAGCCAAACATGATGTTTATCCAGTGGTTAGTGACACATCAAACAGAAAGGTAGTTACCGCTCTTTGCAGTGCGCAATGAACAAGGATGGCACAATGAAAACCACATTCTAAAAACACTTATGCAAGAACAAGAACCAATTACAAATTTTAATTCATTGATATTATAAAATAATAGTGTTTAATAAAACAAAAAGATTCAGAGTCTTGCCCATTGAGAAAACTAGTTATAAATAAAATATGATAAACCAGTTTCGTTTAACACTTTTTAGTAATAGCACAAATAAGTGATTGATACCTGTAAGAAGTTTGCAAATATAACTGGCTTTTGTTTCCATTGCAATACTCCAAATATTTGCACAGCATAGGGGATAAATGTAGGTTCGGCTGATGTCTTTAGATATTTCATGGATACTCTTATGATTGATTCATTGCTGCTGCTCATGGGCAACTTTATCTAAAATATTAACAAGCATAACAATAACAATGTCAAATTATCAGGTTGGTCAATATCTATATAAAGTTTGTTTGAAAATCCATGCTGATAATAATGATTTTATTATAAGTATGAAAGTAACTCTGTCTGTCTTGTGTCCTTCTCTACCATCTAAAACATGGATTTAATTACAATGAAATTTAGTACACTTTTAGAATAGATTAATTAATATTTAATATTACAATAGAAGAGGCAGAAATTGTTTAAATAAGGATGAAAATTTTTAAAAAAATTCTTTATTGTTGAGTTGATAAAACAATGAAATTTTGTGTCTACAGACCTGAAACAAGCCTTGATTGGTGTTTTTCCAGCAAATTTGTAGTTTTAAAGTGGAGATGAAAGTTAGTATAGAACTTTGTCATAGTCAAAGCAAAAAAAATTGTGTCTTATCATGGACACATACAATTACAACACATTATTTATATTATTATGCAGTTTATTTGAATACACCTTGCTGACATTCTTCTTATTTCAAGTGGGTAACAGCTAGCAGACTATAATGCCTAAGACATAACAATGTTTATCTGTTTGAAGATAATTTTTCTTTTGTTTCAGGGTTGGAAAACTTTTACATGAATATATTTACTAATTAAGTCATCATTTATTATGATACTTTTGTGAAAAAGTTACAATAAATGTTGTTTTAAATACCATGAATAAAAAATTTAGGCAATTTTTACTGATAACTAACATCAGAAAGAAAAAATTTCGCTCCAACTTTGTAAGACACCTATTGTACGACACTTGAAGCAACTGTCTTTATTGACTTCACTTTTTAATATTAAGTCGCCAATGTCAGAGTAAGTATAGAAATCCCCCTGAAAAATTAAAAGAATATGCAACACAACATTAGAATTGATAATATTTATAACTGTAACAAAGACAATTCAATTAAATATCTTACCCTGTGGCTTTCGGAGCAGAATGGAATATGGACGTAGTTTGTATTTTTTTCATAAGGCATATTTAAATAAACTACTAAAGAATTATTGCTAAGGGCATTACGCTTTAGATGTTTCCATATCATTAAAGAACTGTCGGAACAGACGAATGTGAAGTGACGAATTGTGTTAAGAATAAAAAACTGAAAAACTTTACGGGTTTGTTTTAAAAAAAGGCCAACTAATGTATGACTGCTGCGCAGCCATTTGACAAGTCTTGAATAATGTTAGGCCCTTGCTTTAGTTAGGCTACTTAACCATTGGGTACAATTAAGTGCAAATTATCAAAAGGGTTAAAAGTATCAGTGTAATTATTTAAATAAAAAGCCGATTAAAATTGTTGGAAAAATATTAATCAATTTATGTGAATGTTTCTTACAAAAAATACTAGTAATTTTTATTTTTATATTTTTAGAAAAAGGCAACAACGTTGCCGATCTGTCAATTATTATTTATAATTTGTATATGAACGTAGACTTTCTGTAAGTGCTATAAGTATAAAATTATTTATTGAAAACCTTTAAAATTTTAAATATTTGTGCAATGCCAACTTCATTAGTAGAGTTACGTCCAGACCGACGGCTTTTGGACCATGAATTCGAGGGTTATAAGTTGAACTTGCGAGCACTTCCCCATTATGTGTACAATTTAAAAGTTCCTGTAGATAAAGTTTATCCTGATGAATTGCAATATTCTTTTGTGCATGCAAAATTGTTTGCTCTTCACCACCATCTAATACTAGATCACTGGGATTATTCATATGGCTATTACTACATCGACGCGAAACAGCAAGTACGCAAATTATATTTTGATAGTATAAACCAAACCTTCCAGTGTTGTGTAGTTTATGATGTACCAGCCCATACTGAAAGAAAATCTGGACATTTTAATTTATGTTTAACTTTTCCCTCACCTAAATTTGCTTTGGTAAGCGATGGTACAGGTTACCTGCATGTTATCGATACAGGTGCGAGAAATAAGCCTGCTGATCAAATGGAAATGTGGCAGACTCTACACTCAAGTTTGATATTAGGTGAAGGTAAATATTTTATTATAGTTGACTCAAGATGTCAGCAAAAAGATGACTCTGATATAATACACTGCCTGATACAGTCTGTTGAACAAAATGACAAACAATTTAATTCCATACTAACATGGGTCACTTTTCAATGTGATGGACAAAACTGGGCACAAACAAGTATTAGACATATTGAAGGGAAAGGCTTAGTGCATTATGCAGCAATGGAAACTAATTGTTCAGCACTTTATGTTGCTTGTGATAATCCATTTAAATTTACTTTCGACTCTGAATGTGAAATTTTAGAAAAACCTAAAGAGCAGCCAAGACAAATCATTTACACATGGCTTCAAACAACTGAAGACATAACAGTCACCCTTAAGTTACAAGAAAATTATGATAAAAAATTGTTTTTTGTATGTGTTACTCCTTTAACTATCAAAGTGAGTTATGCAGGAAAAATATTCCTTGAAGGAAAATTGAAGCATAAAATAGAAAGTGAACTAACTACATGGAATATCCAGGAAAATGGTCAAGTAGATTTATTGATAACAAAGTGTGAAAGCATGTTATGGGATGATTTATTGGAGAGTGGTGACAAAAATGGGGAACAAATTTTAGATGCAAGTTTAGTGGAAGAAGCCCACAGACGACTTGCTCACTTATGCTCTGAAACCGAAGTTTCAGACCAGACAGTGCCAGGTATGTCTTCACAAGAGATGGAAGAATGTGATGCTCCTTCTGAAGAAGATACTGTTTTAGGTTTGTGAAAAATCAAATTATTATCATTATTTTGTTCTATACTTACCCTAATTGGACTACAAATAAATATAAACATAGTAAATAGTAACCAAGTAATAAAACAACAAATAGGCATTGGACATAAGATGTTTCTCATCTTAGTCACAGTCATCAATAACAACTCACTTTGTTACCATGGGTTATTTTAGTTAAACAAGTTCTAATTTTGCTAAACTAGATTTTTTCTTTGTTTACAAACCACCTTAAAGTTATCCTCAAATGAAAATGCTTGAAATATTAGACTTTGTATTTATGGGTTCTAAATTTATTTTTTAAATTATATTCATTCTTTTGGCTTTAAATTTTATTATAATGCTTTTATTGATGTATTAGAGAGAAATTTACATTTTTTGATAATTTTATTTGCAGTGCGTTTGGATTTGCAAACACATGACATTACACATAGAGTTCCTCTGAGTGTCCACCAATTCCTGTTTGATGTCAAACTAGAAACAAATGAGGTCCCTGCATTAGCATTAAGGCATGACGTGGATGCTTGTATTTGGCAACCATTCGCACAGTTAATCAACTCTGAAACGTGGCCGATCAAGCACCAAGGCAGTCTTCTGGCATTCGGTTATGTGCAATCTTCAAAACAGAACCGCAAGTTTGTGACATGCCCACCAAATTTCTCTTACAGTGTTGTTTGCGAAGCAAAAAAGCACATTTTCATTTACAAGAGTTCCCCTGATCAGAATTGCCAGTTGAGAAAACGAGCCGGAGGACTAATGAAGAATGTACATGTTGGGCAGCAGTATGTTCTAAACATTGATAAGTATGGAGAGGTATTGGGAGTTAACGCCACAAATGAATACCTATTCCTCATGACCGAGAATTCATTAATTGTTATACAAATATAGTTTTAATAACAATTAAACTTGTACTGGACACTAATTTTATTTCTTTATGCTGTCACCATCTTCACTTTCACTACTAACAACACTTTCTTCTGATGAATAGCCCGTTGTGAACAATAAATTTTTAGGCCTCTTCTTCCTCTCTTCTTTTAGCTCCTTTTCAATTGCCATTTTCTTTTGCTTAGCTATTTTTTCCGTTAAGAGCTGTCTTGGTCTCTTTCTTTGATCTTGTGTATAGTTAGGCTTTTCATTTTGAGAATTGTTGTTGACTGATTGACTTCTACCATCGGCACTTTTTTCATTACCTTCCACTTCATTCTTATCAAAATCAAATTCATCTTCTGTAAATAAAAATGTGTTATTAAGTAAAAAATATTAACTATTAAACATATAATACATAAATGTAAAAACAAATTACCTGGTGTAACAATTTCAAAGTTGTAGGCATGATCTTTAAGGACCACAAATATTATTGGAAATTCTACAATACATTTCCCTGATAAATTTTCTTGTAAAGTTTCTTTAGAATCTAATTCAAAGAACTTTCTAGCTGAACCTCTGATTTTTTCAGCTGTGAAAAAAATAATAATTTATAAGGTCTTAAAAAAGAACTAATCCATTTTTCTCTATTACATAATAAAAAAAACCTTATGTTACCTTTTAACAGAATTTTGATTCCATTAAATCCAGCCGATTTATAAAAGCTTAAATTTTTAGATCCTTCAAATGGTTGAGCATTAGGATTCAGATATTTATCCACTAGTTTTGACAATTTTTCTTCTTCTGAACATTTCTCATCTACGAATTTTAATGGTTGAGTGTCTACATTTGGAAATATCCACTCGACTCTCCATGATATTATATCAGTTTTATAATTGTATCTTGTGGTATTTAAATTGTGTCTGGTAAAATTTTGGGCTAGAAATTGTAACACAGTCCCTCTTTTTCTAGCAGCTATTTTTAATTTAAACAAATGCTGAAAGTTTAATTAATGCATATATAATGTAAATATAAACTGTTAAACCAATAAACATAATTGCAATACATACAATTGGTAAATCCTTGTCAATTCTTGTAAACCGCTTTTTCTCATCTCTACGAACAGCATAGACAAAACGAGCACATTCTTCCAATAATCTATAATCGCTCAACAGGTCAGTATCCGTGAAATCTTTCATTCTAATAAACTTTGTTCTGTCACGAATTCCATCGCATTCTAATTCTTTTTTATGAATTCGGACACAGGATAAGCAACATGTTTTCACTTCACATTTAGGACAGCTGTATATAGCTTTACGTGCTGCGCATACTTCGCAGTCTCCGAGTCTGTGTAAACAAAATAGATACATTAAAAGACGAAGACGAAAAAGATCATTTAAACAAAAAAATTCTTTAAAATCTTCAATATTTGCTTTGCACGGTACCTTGATTGGATTTCCCTTTCATTTTCAGTATCACTTTCCGAAGAAGACATTATAACTTCGTTGTAAATGCTTCTTTTAATTTATTTATAAAAGGTTATTTGACTACAAACTCATATCATAAAGCATACACGAAAGGCATGAGCATGACAATTGAAGTTGTCATAGTATTTAAGGTTATGTTTATGTTAAACTTTAACTTTTAAATTATTTGCAAATGTCTGTGTTCGTAGAGCCTTACGTAAATAAATACTGTATATAAACAAGAAAATAAGTGGATTATCATACGAAGTTTAAAGTGTCAATTCGAAAGAAATTTATTTTAGATTTTCTTATAATTTAGATAATATTTTCGAAATTGTTTTGTGTTATGTTTTATATGTATTCAAACATTTTAGGTATAGATTATCAGTATACTCATTGTACTACCATTAACCAAAAATTCATAACATTTCGTCGGTTGAAAAAAAAAATTATAGGATACAATGTCAATTTTTCAGAAATTCGGAACGCCTGTTTTGTTATTGGACGAATTTATTTATGTAGAGTTGTCTTGATTCCTTTTAGGTATAATACAAATACACACGTAGAGTAATTACTTAAATGGTTCTATTAAACTTGCGCAATGTCAACGACTGAGCTTCAAGGAGATGAATGGGATTTACCTTGTTCCGATGATGAGGTATCAAAAAGTGGTATATTCATTGGCAAAAGTTGGATGCCTAATCCTGCAGAACTAGAGGAGTTATACAAAACTATTGAAAAAACAGGAACACTACCTTTAGAGTGGAAATGCCCAGGAAGGAGAGTTCCGTCCCCTGTTCAAGTTAGCAGAGATAATCAGATGGAAATGCCTCAATCTCCAATACGTGAGGAAAAATCAGACTTTGATTTTATGGATGAAGTTAGTTCTTTGCGGCTCCGAGTTCGAAGGGAAGGCGAAGATACATTAAGAGGGTCGGCAAAAAAGAAAACAACATCTTTTGATGGAATATTATCAAATATGATTAGACATAAGAGAATAGAACAAATGGAAAAGCAAGCTAATACACCTTCTTCATCACCAAATAACACCTAAAGCTATAAGCATATATAGCTTTATGATATTGTAATAATTTCTTTAAAATATATATTATAAATAAGTTACATATTAATCATAAGGTGAAATCTGTCACTATTAATTAATACCATTTGTACTACACCACTTTCCTGACATTGAATAAATTCCATTTGTTTCTAAGCCTGATTAATAACAATTTTGTATTCTATTGTATCAATACTTTTGTTAAGATTCACAATGTTAATAGAGCGTTAAGATAAAATACAAGCATTTTAGTGCTTCCTAAAAATATAATTTAATCAAATTGCACATGCTTTGAGAAGCAGCCTTTCACTGTATATAGGCACAGAAATTTTTAATATTCTGATTATACATACGTTAACTACCATACTTTTAAAAGATTGAATTTACAGGCATAAACAGATTGCTGTATTTACTAAGGAAAAAAAATGTCATCAATTTTTCCTAATATTACATCTGCAAAATAACTATGAAAATATTTGGATACCCATACAATTTCTTTTGTAAAGTACTTATTATTTTCGAAGTATCAATGGGCAAAAACTACTTGACATTAAATGAAAGCAATATATTGTGTTTATCTATTATATTTTATTCTTGATCACAAAACACCTCCGTCATATGTTTCTGCCTTTCTGTTTAAACATTCTTGACAATCAAGACCAATTTAATTCTTTTGCTTACACAAATACTACACATATAAAAGGACTTGTTAAGGGATTTATCGTGTTTATTTTACATTTTAAATTTCCGATGTTTTCAAACATTTTCCAGCGGCCATGGTCACGGGGTACTCCGTAAAAGTCTTTTTATTTAATAACTGTGGCCAAGTTTTTAAACTCTGAAAATTCATGTAGAATACCACAAAGCAACAACATATGGTAAGGTACTCTCACAGCCCTAAGGATGTAAAGTACTAAAAAACTATTAACATATATTACATGTTAATTTCATTATTGATAGATTAAATGAGACAGAAAATAAGTAATTCGTTAAACCATGGTATGATTTATATAATTTATTATATTTATTAATTATACAAATTTATTTCTAAACGGATAACTTTGCAGATAATGGCCTCAATAATTGTTCATTGTCTTCAAGGATCTGTCTGCATTTATCCATATTATCAACAATATGCTCTAATTGCCAATGCTTCCTTAACAATGCTAATTCAACATTAAATTTTCCCTGCCTTATACATTGCAGACCAGTGCAATGCGCAGAGGTCTTCAGCTGCACTCCCAAGTCATGCACTAGGGTCCAAAGATACTTTTCATATTCATTGACTGCTTGTACCTCTGTAATGTAAGTATAAGTTTAATTTAAAAATAAAGTAACAAAAAAGTTTCATTTCTGTCACAACATTCAAGTCTCTATCATTGTTCAAATACTGCTACTAGTAATCAAGTACTATTATATTCTGGTTTTCTTGGCCCCCATTGTTCCTATCTCCAGCATAATTCTTAAGTATACAAGTGTTCCATCTGTCAAGTCTACAAGCAAATTTGTAAATTCTTAGCCCATATTTGAAACGAGCAAAGTGCATCACTTAATTTCTAGTGAATGTGCAGCTTATTTTGTTGCTTCATTTAGTAAAATAAAAACAAGAAGTTTAAAATGTTCCATATACCATTTTGAAATGTAAATGACTGTTTTCCTACACATCTTTCATTGCACAGCAATTAAGGTAAGTGTATTGATGTGAAACATATTCATGTGATCCCTATTATTGTCTTATACTTATAAATGGAACATACCTAAAGTAAAATTTGGCAGATTGAAATGGACACACTTTATTCCATAGAGAACGGGAAGCTTATTGTCAACTGGCCTAATGACACCCTGAGATGCGAGTTCATATGTTGCTTGAGAGTCCATATGAAGACCTGTCATCCTGTGAAAAATCGATTTTTAATTTCAGGTGTTAGTATTATATATGTGATAGTTGTAAAAAAACATCAAAGCTTTTCATTGAGTAATTGGTTACAGTAAACAAAAGTTAAATAACAAAATGAAGAATAATTTTACAGAAGTATAGAAGTAATTTTACTTACAATTACTATTTTGTTGTATTTTTATTATTTAACTATATTATTAGGTATAATGATTGTTATGGTACTGTATAAGTCTAGTCATTATACCCAACAAATCATTATATGTTTTATAAATTGATGATTGATAACACAGTTAGGTTTAATAAAACTCGCTATTTAAAATAAGGGAGTTAATATGAACTTACGTATACATAGTCTTTTGATGAGCCGACTGCATATGTGCCACAATTCTATCAATTTTATCTCTAGTTACGTGGGAATAAGTAGACTTTTCCACTGTTTTTCCATTCCAAAAATAGGTATCAGTGGCTTTGCCAAGTTGACCATGCACTTTATACGCTCTTGTTGGTCTAGCCACATTGATATGATATGTTAGCTTTGTTCCTTCATTTATACCTAATACTATAAAAATGATTTCATATTTAAAATTTTCATAAAAGGCATCAAGACCATCATATAGAATGAATTTTTCCTTCATATATAGAATGAATTTTTGTGATGCTTACATAAAACGCCACTCGTAAACAATCCAAGGTGAGTAGCCCAACTGCATCTAAAGTCATCTTTAATATATCTTGGACCACAAACCAAAGGATCATCTGCATAATTAGGCACTAACTTAACAGTCATAGGTGCATTAGTTGCTCCTTCTATTTCAACTCTTTTTTCCCGTGGCCTATCTGGCAACGCATTCAAATCTTAAAGTAAGAAACACGACTAAGATTAAAATTACGTTATTTGTATACCATCACTATTATCTTAAAATACAGTAACGGTTTATTTTTATTACAAAATCGTCTAACCTCTACAAATATTAGTTAAAATAGTGTGTTGTACTTGTCGTATAGATACGCAGGGAGGTTTATAAACACATATAAGGCCATTGAGTGTTTTGTAAGCTATAGCTGCGTTTTTTAATTGCACCATTGCGTGAAAAAAAGGATATCAGGCCGAGTATTATTTATTATCACGCTTGACATGAGAAATTTTGCTATTGACACTGACAGACGGCCTGTTTTTTTTTATTAATACAGAAAATTTGTATTAATGCGGTGTAAATTTGTATTAATACAGAGAAAAAAAGTGGACCCAATTTTTTCTTACGCTGAAAAAACTTTCGCTTAATACCAATAAAATCCATTATATAAGCATATTCTTTTTTTGTGCGTCTTCTATTAATTTAGAAGCAAAATTATCTATAATTTATACAAAAAGAAACTTCAATAACACTAAAACGGATGGCCCTCGTAAAGGATGTAAATTATATAGTCGATAACATTTAGGGACTTATACAGGTTTAATATAGTAAGTGTAGAAGACGCGTCAATTTCGTCAATCAATCACGTCAATTAACTAGTTTTCAGTAAGAATTTCAAAATAAAAGTAAAAAATATTTTTATATACATAGTTCTTCTGAGGTCAGAAATAAAAATTTATAGTGTATAGATTTATTAATTTACCACCAATAATTTTTTAACTAAAATTACTATATTGTATAATCACGTAAATAAAAGAAATAATTATGTACAACAGTACGGACTGAATACTGCAAATAATATACAGAGATACAGACATATACCAACTTAGTCTGCCCGTGATCATGGATGCTGAAAAGAATCCGAAACGTCGGGAATAAATATATTTAAATAACGTGAAAAATCCGTAAATAAGTGGATTTGATAAAATTACTAGTCAAATATGACACGTAAGAATTTTCTGAGTTATAGTCGACATTATATGGTAAAATACACAAGATAAATGAAAAGTGCAATCGTCTTGACAGTCAACTCTGTAATCTTGCACATGGAAAAACGTAAGCTTTATTTTTTTAAATAATCTCTAAACAGAGTCAAGCAGTTGAAATTTCACAAAGGACACAATTACTTCCAACTTTCAAGACGTATAATTACTGGACTTCGTCAACCCGTGAGCAACCACACTCCCCTTATTTCTCTAGTACAGCCGAAAAAAGTTTCCATTTTCAATATTTGGGCCATCTGCATTCAAACTCACCCTGCTGAATAAAATCTACTTCTCATAAATGTCTATATTTTGTTTTAATCAGGAATATAATTTAAAAAACTATTTGAAACCATAAATAAATATTCTGAAAGAAGCACGTAAGTAGGTATTAGGGAAATTTCAATTAAAATGTGGTAACATTTTAACGTCTAAAAATCTCCAATGTTCATGACACGACATTAGTCTGTGGTGTCGAGCAATGGCCGTCTGAAAAAGTAATACTCGGTAGCGCATCGAAGAAACCTGTATTTTGCGTTTCTTGTTTAAAAAAAAGGACTATAATTAGCATTAAGTTTTTCGAAGTGTCATACTGTGTGTAATTTCTTGTGATAAATTGTATTGTGCTATATGAAAGTGGGGTATTTTATCGTCAAGTGGTGTTATTGCTCGTGAAATATTTGTTATTGGTAAGTTCGTTTTATGTTTTATTAATTTATCTTCGATACCTTTTCTTATATTAATAGCGAAGTCAAACCTCTTGTATCACTTTCATATCAAGTAATTAAAACACGAAACGTTGATCTCGGTTACAACCTTTTGCCAACTACAGTTCAATTCGCATAAGAATGTAACAACCAACAAGTTTTCTTGTCAGATATAAGTTTCCTCGGTTGCCTTCTGACATGGAATTATACCTTTGGCCTTACGTTATTAAGATATCTGTTATTTATTCTGTGAAATATTCATTTTGCAATTCCTAACTTTTGGTGGTTTTATCGTAACAGGTGTTATTGACCATAATATCATTTATTATTCAAGAACATAATTGTTTAAAGTTATATCAACTTTATACATAAATCTAATATTTACATGTTAGGGATGTATTGGTACTAGGAAAAAGAGATTAATCATTGCATTATAATCAAAATGTAAACATAAATGTCTTTATTGCTTATTGTCATTTAGTAGCAACAAAGGATCAATTCAAAAAGAATTGCATTTACATTTGTATTAACATTTTCTAAATCAATTGTCAGCATTTATTTAATGAAAGAAAATCAGAGAATTTTGTTTTTTTTTTTTTGTTAAATGAAAAATTTATGTTTCTGTTTATTATGATGTATATTACTTTAAATAGCAATTTGTTATAGATATCTTTAATTCTTTCTTTATCGTTAAAATTGTGAACCAGCGCTTATAACTGTGAATTTATTTAAAAACTATAATATTTTTGTCAAAGTTTTAATGTTATATAAAAATATATTTTTTTAATAATTATGTTTTATTTTATTGCATTAATCGCCTATTAGAATTACATAAAATATCTATTACATTGTAAAGGTATTGTTAAGGTAGGCTGTTAAATTTCTCAAATTAGTTTTATTCTAGTAGAAAAATATTGTAACTTAAATTTTAGAAATTTTTAGTGGTAGATTACCATTTAGCTATCAAAACCAATGTGAGTGTGAAAAGATATTTGTTACTTTTCCCAACTTGAACTATTTTATAGTTCTTGATCAATCCTAACTACAAAGACATATTACATTAGCTTAATACAATGTGTAATTTTGCAGTGAAATTGAAAGTCTGCATGGTCAAAGACAATTAAATCATAGGCAATTATTTAACTAGTAGTTCCCTAATATTATTTTATAAAATTTAATTTTAATTAATTTTGTAACATTCTAATACTTTTAATTTTGTCTGTGCCATACCCTATGTAAGCAATCAGTCAATTAAAAGAATGTGACATAACCAATAGTGAAGTTCACCATTTAGAAATTTGGTTCAATAGAAATTCAGAAATTTGGTGGATTGAGTGTTTGTTTACAAGCTTAAATAATTAACCATTTGCTCTAGGTATTTTAGCTTAGCTTAGCACATTATTTTGTAATGTGTATAATTACTTATACATTTTTTCTTATATTAAATCTCATGTAAAAAGAAGAGTAAGCCACAAAAGAACTGTTTGCTGCAGTAATACAAAATATTTTGTTACTTAACTATCAATTGCACTAGCTATAGAGCCTTATAAACCTTTGATGGCTGTTGAGTTTATACTCAACTGCTTTGTGGTTGATATTAGCACAGCGGTGATAATTTTCTAGTCAATTTCTCCATAAACAGGAAACCTGTTATACAGAGAAATTTAATGATGTATAGCCATTTAGACTTGAAGTTTTCAGTGGTACGCTTGACAATCATTAAACTAGTGTATCCCACCGCATCGGACCAGCATAGTAGGATATGGTCTATGGAGAAGGTGTGCATTAGGGGAGACCTATGACCTAGATCACGGCTGATGATAATGATGAAGCAGTAATTGACTCAAAAGCTAAATTTTAAATTTTTTCGAGATTTTAAAAATATGGTATAAAATTTAAAATGATTTTTAGAGATGATAGGTCCCACTGCGGTGCCGTTTTCTGCCGTAAAACAGTAGTGCGATAACACTACCTACTGTTATTAAATCATTTTTACTTGTTGTGAATTTTATGTATATGTCTCTTTTACTGTATATTAGTGCTGTTCTTTTGGTTTTATTATTACCGACATTATTATTACCGTGTACCGTTTTGTAGGGAACCGTAGCTGTTTATTGGGTAAACGTGATGTAACATCCTATGTCTCACGGCAGGCAACGCTTCAATGATGCTCCTGGTATTGGCGATGTCCATGGGCGTCGTAAGAATAAAAAAATAGAGTTCAAATTATATCCATCATCATAACACGGAGAGATTAAAATGTACATATGAAGTAATAGGTAAAAGCTGCTTAACTGCATCATTTCGGATTTAACCGCAAGTGTGAATGAAAGTGAATGGGCAAATCCTATTATACTTTCGTTTCAATCGATCGCGTCGCTTAGCAACACGCATCGGCTTGTTTTTTTGCTTTTATAGAAAAGGTGATGCATTATTCTCAATGATTGAACACTTATTAGTTACGAATAAGCGACATGATTTCGATTATATAGCTCATAGAAAGTTTACGAGCTAGATAATCAATATAACCGGAAGAAAAATATTTATTTATGTATTTATGGATCGTTGCCAAACTTTTTCAATGGTAATTTATCGAATTAAAATGAAAATAATGCTAAAATTTGTGTTAGCAGGCATTTTTTTTGTATATTCTTGCAGTGCGTAATGCGTTATGTACGATAATATGCCAATTGTTTTGTGTTTTTTTTATGCATTAATTGTTTATACATTATAAACAATAGTACTAATGCATTATGAATGTCATGTAATATGATCTAATTACAACCCTAATTTATTGAATCCCCGTAAGCAGTTGCCAAAATATATGTATATTAGAAGAAAATAACTTTTGTTTGTTCTCTATTTTTATTATATATCTATTCTTATATGACGATGACAGTTTAAGCTGATATTTCTTCACGTCTATACCGAATCCGCCTATATTGAAACAAGGTGTCCACTTATGGCTGACTATCGCTACGTCAAACGCGTCCTCGGGCGGCCTAATCTCCGCGCCACTCGAGCACCCGCTATCAGATAACGTGGTAGAACAAAAACGATAATGCGATAATACGATAATGAGTCCAATCGTATCCGTCACGGGATAAAACGAAGGTGATGGTGTTGTTGTTTTCGCCGTTAGTGTTCGTTGGAAATTTCGTAGTTTATGCTTCTTTTCTTATTAAGGATGGTATGCTTCCCGACTCATGTCTTTGGTAAGCTTCTATCTAACATAGAGCTTGCGGGAAGCTACCGTCCCCAAGAACTGGGTATATAAGATTTTTCGTACGTTACAAACCTTAAAATAGGTTTGTTCAGAGTCAGTAACGGATTCCAATGAACTGATATTTAAAGTATGGTAACTTTTGCCCAAAAACTTGGTCAATATTTTCGCTGAGACAATTGCGCCAGTAATAAACGCTTGTAAACGCTTGTATTTTTATAGTTTTCATTATTTTTATTTAACTTCTCGTATAAGTACTGTATTTTGAAGTCAAACCCTTGTTGGCTCGAATAAGCTTTGTACTGAACGAAGAACATGTTGAATACGCTCGTGGATTTAGAAATACGAATCAAAGCTTGTCAAGGGTTCTATTTATACGACGTTTAAATACCTAAATCTTTAATGATACAAAATAAAGATGCACCACATACGTTAAGTTCTCGCTCAGCTCAAAATGTTAATTGATCTTGATATAAATATATCTTGAATATTCTTACAAAAATTAAGATTGTAATTAGTCATTTATCAGGTTACAATTCCGAATAAAGTTTTGGTAATCGAACAAACAGAATAGACAGAAAGCTTAGCTATCTGTATACACGAGAATATAACCCTATCATCTAATGTCCACTTAACATTAACGACTTGAAAAACATCATTAAGCTACAAAACACTATAGAAACAGTAAAAGGGGTGACAAAATTGTTCTTCCTACGAAGGTGATTGTTAAGAGAGAGTATAATTAAATCTTGATGAGCGCAGAATTATTTATAGCAAGGTCGTAACGTGAGCACGGGGGCGGTGGGACGCGTTGGACGGCGACCTTTCGGCCACGCGGGTCCTCTCTACGATGTCAAGGGCGTGACCATACAATGCGAAACGGTGCTTTCCTTCATTTACAGTTAAAATGGTCACGCTAAGTAATAGTGGTCAAACACATTTCAGTGGACAATTTCAGCAGATTTAAGATTGAGGCTGAATGAGGCTTATGACAACAATTCAGTGTTTATTTAAAACTGCAACTTGAATACGCTGACCTTCGTCTAAGTAATTTTAAGATATGATTTAAAAATTAAGTCTTATTGGTCATCGCGTGATGCTTTAAATTCTGCCACCGAAGGCAGAAGATTACTTGGACAACCTGATGGAAAGTGGTCACCGACGCCCATGGACATCGACATGACAGCGGTATTACTAATGAACTGCCTATCTGAGACATAGGATGTTACCTCTCGTTTACCCAGTAAATACGCTGGCTACGGTGCCCTTTAACCGGAAAACAGTAGTATTTTACACACTACTGCTTTACGGCTGAAATAGGCATCGCGGTGGTGACGCCCCCTGTAGAAGGGGACCTACCACCTTCGGCAATAAAAAAAAAGTCGTATAAGATCATTTTACGATGATTGCCCAATAAAGACTCAGCATACTATATTCACTTGTCGACAGTGTGAATCATATTAAATAACTCCATCGGATATAAATGCTTTATATTCAGAATGTTTTAGGTGCTTTCAATTATCAGCAGGTGTATTATGTATGTGTCGATAAGACACGCGCCATAAATTTCTTGATACGTTTGTTGTGTATTGGGCGCTTACGTGATAGATATGCGAGAGTGTGTCAAGTTCTTTGGTATCGTGAAGTGACTTAATCATTTAAACCGCTCGATTTACTTGCATAGACTTTTTTAAATTGTAAAATACATATCAATGAGTTGAAAGTAATTGATCCTTTTGACGTGAAACCGAAACAACGCATTGTTGCATCGTCAACCAACCAATTGCAAGTCTTCTGTTGAAGTTTTGTGTCGTTTTTTATAGTCTACTATAAGCAGGCACAGGCTTATTTATTTATTTAACTTTCTGCACAAACACAAGTATGCAAAGGCGAGCTTAATGCCTTAGGCATTATCTCCCAGCTTACCTTAGGAAGGTTAGGATGAACTAAGGTAGGTGCACTAGTAAACAAAAATCATAATAAATTTATAATAAATATATCAATTTATATGAATAGACATATATATACATACTATCATATACGCAATATATAGTAATAAGCATAAATACATACACTATAACTCCATGAAATTTTAAAGAAATCAATAATTGAATCCGTCGCGTCTTCAAGCAGATATTTTCGGCCATCCTTTTAAAATTGAAATAATTTTAGCATCCTGATTTCCAGGGTAGCCATTCCAAAGAAGAATGGATTGAATAAAAACGATTTGTGTATAAAATCGGTACGGTGAGATGGATATGGAGAATAAGGTTGTACGTAGAACGGAGATCTTTTAGTACTGAGATACTGAAAATGCGAACACAAATATGTCGGTGAAGAAGGAGAATTAAGCAGAGAATAAAGAGTGGTTAGAGTCCTAAGCGATCGTCGTTGACGAATTGGTAACCACTGAAGTTGTGATCGATATGACGACACATGATCGTATTTACGAATATTGAAGACGAATCGAATGCAATTATTGAGAAGCCGGTCAAGTTCGTTGAATTGATCTGCATTCAGGTCTAAGTAGCACACGTCACCATAGTCGATTAGGGGAAAAATTAGGGACTGCACGAGCGTATCCTTGGTTTTGGTAGGAAAAAATTCTGAAGCGGTAGAGGGACCGTAGCACATTAGCCGATTTCTGGCAGACACTCGTAAGTAGATTTTCCAACTTATTGTTGAGTCAAGAAATACGCCGAGATTCCTAACATTGTCAGTAAATGGAATAGTGCAGCTGTTTAATGTTATAGGCGGAAGTTCTTTGGGATCAACATGAGTCAAAATTCTACTACTACCAATGATTATTGCTTAACATTTTGTTTGATTCACTGTTAGACCGAACTTATGTGACCACTTGCTTATTGTGTTTAAATCTTTGTTAATTATATCAATTATTTTAGGAACCTCACCTTTGATTCTCTGATAGTATATTTGTAGATAATCAGCGTAAAGAGGCTTATTACTTTGCATTTATGCGAATCATCATCATCAGCCTGTGTTAGGGAGTTTTGGATCATATCTCACCACGCTGGTCCAATGCGGGTCGGTGGGTGACAACAGCAAATACATAAAATCATTAAACAAGTAATGTGGAATTTTTACATGCCCATCCTACGCATGAATCATCTTATTTTTCAGACAATTGGGTGATCGGCCCAAATTGCCCTAACCTATGAAACAACCATGAAAATTTGTTGAGTCCCCGCAGGATTCAAACCCATGACCTCCGGTTTCTAAGCACGCCCAGACCACTAGGCTACGAAGGCAGTTTTATGCGAATACTACATGATTTAATTAAAGTTTTCAATATTCCTGCTAGATCTTAAGATACCTTAAGCTCTATATACGTAAAACGGACGAATGAATAAAATACAGAAATGACGGTGGCCGGGTTAAAAACTTTGACACAGTCTCTGTCTGCCCGTGACCACGGATCTTGTAAATCTTCTGAAACGTCGGGAATGTTGTAAAACAAATAGATTGCGGTAAAATCCTAAAAGTCGTTTTATTAAATCAGGCACCGGCTTGTTTTGTTTTTATTTGACTGTTGTATGCGAGTAGAGATTATAAACTGCAATGGTTTTTTAATATTCACCCCTATAAAAAAAGTGATAGGTCTCTTTTACAGGGGGCAGCCTGGGATGGTACCGACGCGGTGCCTATTTCTGCCACAAAGCAGTGTAAAAATACTACTGCGTTCCGGTTTAAAGGGTACCGTAGCCAGCCCATAGACAGCGGCAATACCAAGTGTTATTGGTATTGCCGCCGTCCAAGGTCGGTGACCACTTACCATCAGGTGGGCCGACTGTTCGTCTGCCTTCGAATTAGTTAAAAAAATCGTTAGTTTATAACAACATCATAAGAAATGCGATAAGCGTTTTTAATGGCAAATAGGTTAATATTTACAAGTTATTCTTAAGTACGGTATCTCATTTAATCAAATAGTATTCATATTTCGCGTGGTCGGAAAGATATCCGGTGGAAACGGGCACAAAACATAATGTGTAATTTAAAATGCTACAATAATATGCGAAATATATTATACATAATATCTAGGATGTGCTCTTTTTTCATGTGTCACTTTTGTAAGAAACGGAACGCTTACATTGTGTATTAGTCATTAATTAACGAAGACAAATAAAACATTGTTTGTCCATTCGATTACATCACTTTCCGGTAAAATTAACAGAAACAACGGCTTTCAGAATCAAATGTATGTATTTACATTATCTTTGATTATTTCTCCTTATATTTTGTTATTGAAACATGGGCAAGCGCTTATCGTTTCATGGCCACAGCGTAAAGTGACAGTCAATTATTTTTATGTTGATTGCATTTCAGATCGCCATTTTTCTTTTCCCTGATGATCAGACAATCGAATAATTTAATTTCAAGGTCTCACGATATTTCCCAAGAGGTAAAGTCTATAACACGCTACCCGAGTTTTCCCAGAAATGTATAGTTTATTTCGCGATGTCAGTTTACTGGTTGTTGGCTTATATTTGAAGGTTCTTATTTAGGTATTAATGTTATTTAAGTACACCTCGTCATATGCAATTGGTTTGCGCTCATTGGAATTGCAGATTGTTATGAAAATGCAAGTGAAATCGACATGCATGCCTTCTTTATTCATCGGCCTTAATAAATTAAACTGAATTTAGTGCGGCGGGCCTTGGGATGCATTCCCTGACCCTATTGGAATGTTAAATGTATCAGGAATGATAGGAAAAATTTTTTATATAAACAATAACGTAAATCGTATAATTGTAATGATAGTAGTATTAATATTGTGTGATAAACATAACTATACCCCAACAATGGTAAATTATGGATTGGTGATCCTTATTTCCTGTTCTAACACAGTACTCTATGAATATCTTACATCTATGTAAGTTACCTATGCATTTTCTTTATTTTTTGTATTTATTATTTAAAATTCATCATCATCATCAGCCTGTGATAGTCCACTGCTTGACATAGGCCTCCCCTAATTCACCATTACCCATTAATGGGTTTATGGACCGCATCCCACCACGCTGGTCCAATGCGGGTTGGTGGGTGGACCGACTTTTTACATGCCCATCCGACGCATGGATCATCTTACTTTTCAAACAATTGGGTGACCGGCCCAAATTGCCCTAACCAACTAGGAAACAACAACGAAAATTTGTTGAGTCCCTGCAGGATTCGAACCCACGACCTCCGGTTTATTTAAAAATTAATTATTTTTATTTAATTCAATGATGTTTTATATTATTAATCATAGGACACCTGAAAAGTTAGTGGAGGCCCTGTCTATAGGGCATCGTAAGGCACCACAAGTCATTGTATGCTTTGGGCCCTAAGATTAGTAGTCATGGACAAATATTCAATACTAAAACTCCTTTATAAGACAGAATCGACTAGTTAGATTGTTTAGCGCCGTTCAAGTGTGGACGTTTTCATAGCGGAAGTATCGATGCCCCTCGACGGCTCCGAAACGGCTAATGAACGCGTCAATAACGAGGAAATCGCAATTTCCACCGGCTCTTTTTGTTCCTTATGCGTTTCGTTAACTTCGGCGGTCGTTTTGTTTGTTATTTACTAAGTTTTTGTAGCTCTTTTTTGTTTAAAACCGCTCTATTGTAAAGCTGAGGATAATATTTCATGAATTCTATCCCTCAATCTTTGCGCCTAAAGCGTAATAATATGTAGATAATAAAGTTTAAGAATATGATATATTTGAAATTACGATTTAACTAGAAAAATCCTAAACTGATAAACAAATACATTGTCGTACAAATATGAATTATAGCTTAACCAAACGATTCTTTACACTAACTTTATTTCCATTTATCGTATACATTATGTACTTGCAAGATTGCAATTCTAATGAAGAATGAAATGACTCAAACGTGACCCAAACGATTGGTACTTATACAATCATTGGTAATCCGTACCGTTAGATGCGTCGTAAGCGTTGTCCGTCGCAACCGTCGATTAGTATGAAGGTCGCGCTGGGCCCCTGGTCAGGGGTAGACCTTGGGATGCCTACGGGGGACCTTGGATTGGATGCGCCGATTCCGTACACGTGCCGTCGCTTGATACGCTGTTGCCGAGCGAAATATAACTATGATTTGCCATTTTAGTTCCGGCCAAAGCGTCAGCTTCGTATGATTTCAATATATTTTTATTAATTGTTCTTAATTGTGTCAATTAAAGAGTTAGTCCATTGTTAATTAATAACAATGAGAATACGCGGGGGAATTTAAATTGATATAACTATTATATATATGATGTTACATGGTAAATTTATACTGTGGTGTGAAACCTACAACACAGTTCTAACAACTTTTAAATTCACTATAAATAAGTTGAATTTATGAAAAACCTATACACACTTAAACGGCATATATGACTAATGACGTATTCTAGCAGTTGCTTTTTGTATGGCGTTACTGCCGTAACAAGTCAGCTTGAAGGTGCTAGTGAAGTCATAACGCTTACCAGGTTTGAAACCGTCAGTATCGTATGACTTAATGGCGATTGCGCCAGCCGTTCAACGGACGAGGACGTAACTCGAGCTGAGTATGGCGATCTGAAAGCCTGCCTAAGCAAGTGTAGGTCGTGGTACTGAGGATCGCAGTCGCTTCCGAACGAGTATCTGATTCGCGACTTGAAAGATGGCCACCTCAACGGACGATCGGAGTATCGGAGGAGACGATTGAACTCGTAGTATTGTGGAACATGGAATCGCAGTTGACAAGATCGAACTCGTTTTACAAGGTGACGATCGTATTAGTATGATAGGACCCGTCATGGAGCATCGAGATGTTTATATAAAGTTTATGTGTGTCTGTATGAATATCATTGATACATGTGGATCTGTGCAAAATGGAGTGACGACATTCGCAAAGTGGCCGGTGTGGGTTGGATGAGAATAGCCGAAGGTCGGAAGCGGTGGCGTGCATTAGGGGTGGCCAATGTCCAGCAGTGGCAACAAACGCTGATGATGATGATGATGATGATGGTGATAGATAGACGTGCACACCGATAACTTAAAATCCTTTGTCACAAGATCAGGAGGTATTTATTTTTGAATAGACCACTGTTATCGTGTCTGTATCTGTGTAATAACAAATAAAACAACATTCACTAAATAATATGTATTAACATAAGGAAAGCTTTTGACCTATATTGATAATTCAATTCCGTTGAGTATAAAGTATCATACTCTCTATATTCGCTATTATATTAATAAAGTAAAGTGCCTTTTCAATAACGTTAGCACGAACGTTATTGGTACGTCCTTTACGGTACACAATAAAGAGCTACTCGCATACAAATGCGTTTCAAAGCAGATTTACATATGTAGAGGCATGAATATTTTTTATATATATTGCGTTATCAAGAACATGTCCGACATCAATTTTTCTGATATCTTGATCTTTGAAAAACGTCGGGAATGTTCGTCTGACTCTTTGTATTTATGGATTAATATACTAGTCGATCAATCGGGTGGCATTACTCCATGCATTCACTTTTGAGTATTAATCTGCTTTTAAACATATTATCAGCTATTTAAACATAGCAATTTGCCACTAAACCGCTGTTCATCTAGAATAATAGGATTTTGATTATAACTCATTTATCTAGTAATGTTCTTCAGTCGATTACGACTACGGCAGCCGATCTATATTAGAGATCAGCCATCTACGCAGGAGATGTTATAGTGCACAAGTGCAAACACAGGCGCACTCCCTGTTCCTTTATATTCTCAAAGCTCGATGGGACGGATAACCGATACGACCCGAGAGAGTAAAGCGCAGGACCGACTTTTACATGCCCACCCGTCGCATAGATCATCGTACTTATCAGACCATTGGGTGATCACCCCAAATTGCCCTAACCAACTAGGAAACAGCAATGAAAATTTGTTGAATCTCCGCAGGATTCGAACCCACGAACTCCGGTTTCTAAAGCACACGCCCTTATCACTAGGCTACGGAACCAGTTCAAGTTTGTCTAGTATATTCAGTAATTACAAATAATAAGGTGTCGTTCACTCCGGAATAATATGCATTTCGGAAACACTTCAATATTTTCTATTTATGAAATCAGCAATAACTCTTGATCTAATCAGAATATTGGTCGCAATAAATATATTGGGTGAAATACGTAAAATGAACTGAATTTAATGTAATTTCATTTTTATCATTTTTAAGTCATTCTATCTGTTACCGAAGCATTTTTATATGGGATTACTGTAATAGCTGGCATTGTCCGTACTCGCATTTTTCTACGGATTAGCTAGAACAAGATTAACCATTGATCGGCCGTTCAATAAAAAAAAATTCAGTAAAATGTCTTTTCAAACAATTAGTCGTATGTAATGCATCTTTAGAGCAAAATTTAACTGAATCTAAGGTTTAGTAAAGAATAGGTAGGCGGAAGGCAATACATTAAGCTTAAAACTTTATTAAAACTATTAATAGGGATTTTTCAAAAGGGGGTACGGGACGTATGGGGTACGCCCGGCGGGCAACAGTTAGCTAATCCTGACGCTGACTGGCCGATCCTTTCACCACAATGACAACAATACTCTTTCGTCAATACTTTAAGAAGATAGGGGTTGTTTCCTAATAATAATGATTAACGCATAAAAGATAAACAAGATTCTTCTTTTCAAAATATTATTGTAAGTTATTGTCATTATAAAACATATGTCTTGTTAAAACGGTAATTAAGTTCGTATTAGTATGCAAAAGTATTTTTTTTGTGAATCATGAAACTTGATACCCCCTATCTCTGTTCTTCGTATTTAGTACAAATACGATGAAATTAATTATTTCGCACAAAAGTATTACAAGGCTGATCGCTTAACAAGTTGGCTTGTTATCGGAGGAGGTGCGTATTTTTTTGTACAGTTATTATAATTGTTTCTTGTTTTCGAGCGACCGGGTCAATAATTAAACACAAATGCTTCATATCCGTAGTTTAAGTAGCAATTTAATTTGCATACGCTGTCGATTAAATTATTTAATGGTTCATGATTGTAGGTACCCTTTTAAAAGTCATTACGCTCGCTCGTTTTACTTGCAGATGTTCGTAATTTGGGATAATATGTTTGTACTTCCGTTCATATTGAGGGAATGGCTATATTGTATTTTAATACTATTTTATTGTGAGACTTTATTGTGTCGTTTGCGTTTCACAATCGATCGCAACGTTGTTAAATTTTGTTTGTTGTCAATTGCTGATTTTCATAGCAGTGCAACCATTTGTACAGGAGTTATTATAGTGCACTGGTGTATGCACAGACATAAGCCCTTTTACCTACCGTTTGCAGGGCGCAAAATCGATTCTTCTCGTACCAATAGAACGCCTTAATTATCTTACTAAATAAAACAGCACCTTATATTGTACAAACTATGAAAGTACTAATTCGACTTTTTAAGCCACTAACCGAAGTTATACTGTCGGTTACTAATTCAATAAATATTACTAAAATGTAAATTTTTACTCTGGCTACAGGCATTTCAGTACACAAGAGATGATCTACACACAATGAATGTCTTAACTTTCGAGGCTTCTTGGCTGCTCGTTCAAAGCATGAATTATCGTTTTATCAGGCAAATAATGTGCATCTGCCCGTGACCAGGGATCCTGTAAAATGTCTGAAACGTCCCGAAAATTGTAAAACCGTTAAGTCTTTTATTAAATCATGTCTAGTATTCGCGTAAACAAAGGAAAGTACAATGTCCGTCTGTTTTATATAATTAAAACAAAGTGGATAGTAGTGTATTATTTCGTCGTAAGTGTCCAGTTTTTGACAAGAATCCAATCGTTTGGTAGTTTTTGTTTGAAGAATGTACACGTTGTTTACCATTCGCCCGGATGTGGAGCGTCATCGGAGTCAACAATGAAGCATATTGTGATCGCGAATGGAGCACGGCTGTTGTTATTACGATGGTCGACGACGGCGGGGATGGTACGCAAGTGAACGACCAGTTGGCTTACACCTTTTGGGCGTGGCCGTCCGTTGATGCAATGGGAAATCTTGCAATAACTAGCTCTTTAGCAACTTTGTGTAGCAGTTAAAAGAAATGATGTAACATCAGTTAGAACCAAACCAATATTGAAAGGATGCATTCTGACTGGTCACATTGTCGTGTGGTATTTTCCACTTTGGCAATATTCAAACTGTCTTGTGTATGTCACACGGTAAGACAAAAACCAAGACTATAAATCTATAGTTCAGCCAGTTTAGACGAGAAGCGGCATCGTCCGTAAGGTGCTGGTACTACCCACCACCACTGTCAATCAGTGACTGATATTTCAATTCATAAATAGCAATTTTATTCCCATCTATTCGTATTTATATAATCTTCCTAACCGTAACTCCGATTGAGAAATGTTTATTCAACAATTCGCCGGCTTGCTGAGTCGCATAAACGCTTACGCGGGCATTGTTGCGTGTCAAACTGACGCGATCTGTCGGTGACCTCGCCGTCGACCCGCGGACGGTCAATGTCACCGTTCGTTGCGCACACACACGACCGAATGTCAAATTCGGGAAAGTTGAAAGCCCTATATTCTCTTTATAGGTACTCAATGGCATGTCCCTTTTTGGGGTTAAGATTAAAAATAACTCTACCTATTCTATTCTAAAGTTTGTGCTTTAATAGTCTTTAATTTGATGGTGAATAAGACTTGATCATCTCATAGTATTTCAGCAAATACTTGTAGACTCTCAAGTTGTCATAGAATATAGAACACATGTTGTTGCATGAATGTAATTACCGTAGGTACTTAACATTATTATGTTTCCTTTATATGTTATACACGGCACAAAAACAAACAGTTTACATCTCGAAGGTTATATAACATCATGTCTTGTTTATTGCGCAGCGGATAGGAAGAATTGTGCTGAAGATGTTGATGTCAAAAATAAAAAGTCAGCAATTTCTGCTGCTCTATGCACCGTACTGAAGATATGGAACAAATTCAGACCTACTTTACTTAATTTATTTGCGCTCAAAAATAATTAAATGTTCCTCATTGAAAATGAACGCTGACAATTTATTTCAGTTCCTTTCCTCTTATTAAATTCCATTTTACATCACCGGTAATACCAGACTAACGTCATATCTACGGTTTATCCTGAGTACGTCTCATTACGTAACGTAACGTCGGATGTTTACTTTTAAATAACTAGATTTTGATCTTTGCAGTTTCGTCGTACATATTTATCTTTTACTTTAAAAGGTCCTTAGGAGCACAGTTTAACCCAAATTTATATAAATTTGGATTTTATCAAGAGAAGCTTAGTAGGTTGTTATCGGATTAGTTTCACATAATGCTCAGACTAAAAAGCGAGATGTTATTACAGTCGAAAGTCAACCACGCTACCTATTATTCCACATCTTCGATAAAACAATGGGACGTTTCTAGGAGGGGGCAACGCGCCGTGTGTGTAACGAATCGTACTCAGAGACAATTGATTATTCATTACGAGTTGTGAGGAAATTGTTTTAATGGCGCTTTTCCGTATAAATTAAACGTGAGGTATTTACAATTTAATGTTTAAAGGCAGATAACGTACCTTATAGTAAATGAAACCTCTTATTTAATGAATAAAACAAGGTTATTTTTAGTTTTGCTGTATGCATCGTCTTAAACTTCTAAAAATTTTAAAAGATAAATGTTGTTTATATTGAACAATATTGCAGAATCATTTCCAACGTAAAAACTCGACCGTTACGTCAGGCCAACATATGACGTGATTAATATGGAAACATTGCTGGCATTATGAAAAATGCTTAACAGACATGCGTTGGAATTTCTAGAATCCATTGCGGCTTTGAGTAGTAATTTAAACAATGTTAGTAATTTTTTAATCATACTGTTGCCGCATTCCGTGTCTGTCCTTAAATTAAATCTTTTCTTTAACATTCACTTTACTGATAAAAAGTTGAGGTTTGTTACCGTTTTATTTGTGTTTGTTACGGTAGCAGTGCAATATACATGTCATCATCATCATCATCATCATCAGCATCATCAGCGTGTGTCAGTCTGCTGCTGGACATAGGCCTCCCCTAATGCGCGCCACCGCTTCCGATCTTCGGCTATTCTCATCCAGCCCACACCGGCCACTTTGCGAATGTCGTCACTCCATCTTGCCGCAGGGCGTCCTACACTACGTTTGCCGAGCCTCGGCTCCAGAACTTTCCGACTCCAGCGGTCGTCAGTTCAGCGGCTTATATGCCGGCCCACTGATTACTTTCACTTCAGATTACTTCAGATTACTAATCCGGTGGGCTATATCGGTGACTCTGGTTCTCTGACGGATAACATCATTTTTGATGCGGTCCTTCAGAGATACTCCGAGCATAGCCCTCTCCATAGCTCGCTGAGCGACATTAAATTTGTGGACCAGTCGAACCGTTACTGTCCAAGTCTCGGCACTCTAAGTCATAACGGGTAGGACGTACTGATCGAAGATTTAAGGCACTGTGGAATGGGTAACGAGAAAACTCGACGAAGCTTCTGAAAAGCTGCCCAGCCAGCCGAATCCTTCTGTTGGCCTCCTCAAAGATGTTTCTACTTAGTTGGAGCGTTTGCCCTAGGTAAACGTACTCCGAAACTACTTTGAGGGAGGTGCCATCAATTTTGATCGGTTCCGGATCAACGTACTCGTTAAACATGACCTTGGTTTTACCCAAGTTCATCCGGAGACCGATGCGCGAAGAAGATCTCAGCCACGCTTTGCACCATGTTCACCGTGCACCGTGGCGACGTTATACAGACATCTCAGCATCTCGATATATCGCCAATCAATTTGGCCCCGCTGTAAGGACTCGAGGAAAGACCAGGATGGAGTAAAAGCCTTCTCATAGTCCACAAATGCCATGCACAGGGGCTGGTTATACTCATTTGTCTTCTGTATAACCTGCCACTCTGTGTGGATGTGGTCTATGGTGCTGTAACCCTCGAAACCCTGCCTGTTCTCGAGGCTGTGCTTCGTCGAGTTTTCTTGCAAGACGATTCGAGATGACCCTCGAAAACAACTTATAGACATGACTCAGGAGCGATATTGGTCGATAGTTCTTCAAAAGGGTTTTATCACCTTTTTAAAGAACAATACGACCAAACCCCTATACCATGCCTTAGGAGTTCTCCCGAAGAGAAGGGCAGAGTTAAATAGACGAAGGAGTCTCTTCAGCACCGGTTTACCGGCGGCCGTCAGAAGCTCCATCGTGACTCCGTCCTCTCCCGGGGCTTTTCCATTTTTAAGTTGCTCATGAGCCCGCTCGATTTCGAGGGGGCTCTAGGCCAATTTCTGGAAGATCCTTCGACACATGTCCGGTAAATAAGTGGCTCGAGAATCCTTCTCATCCGGCTCCGGGCTGTAAAAGCTTTCAACCTCCAAAAGAACCTCTGGTCTCGATACACATGTAAATTATACTATTTGTTTAATGATCATTAATTTCGTTTATTAATCATTAATCATTAAATTCGTATTTGTTGTTGTCACTCACCAACCCGCATTGGACAAGCGTGGTGGGTTATGATCCAAAACACCCCTAATGTAGGAGATGTGCATTAGGGGAGACCTATGTCCAGCAGTGGACTAACACAGGCTGATCATGATAATGATTATATTTATGTTATGACTAACATAGTATTTTTAGCTATCACTCTGAGCTAGTTTTATTCAAAGGTTATTTATTAGGAACGGCTCCGCTCTCTATTCCGATGTTGTAATATATTAATAATACCCATATTTAATTTGGCAAACTAAATATAGTCCCATAGTGTAACTTGTTCGCATCCTGTTATCGACTTTAATCAGTTCGTAGGATAATTGTGGTGCACAGGATATTTATAAATAGATCAATTAATTATATATAACTTGTCGGAATAACGCAGATGCTATTGATCCAATGAATCTAATATAATAATTTTGTTTTGTTTAATTCTGTAATGTTAGTGAGAGTAAATAAACGAGATAAGAATACAAAAACTCAATGTTAAATAATTGCTAGCATTATTATACATTGATATTTTATATGATACATACATGTTTCCCTCGGCGAGTCAGGGGCCCGCGCCCTTGATCCCAATGCGTCCTTGCGTGCATTCCTCGCGGGATTTATTGCCCGCCGACATTGTCAATTGGCGCGATAGGACTCTTGGGTTCTAGAAGATTCCACGTACTAAAGTTATACAAGATGCTGTATTGTCATAAACTTACGATTACAAATTAAGCACATGAAAAACTAGATTTTAGCAAAGTTAACCCTTAATTTTTTTTACCTGTTTTGAGTATATGAGCCTATTAAGTAATTTAAAAGAAACATCTATACTCTATGTGTAAAACACTTTGATCACTCGTCATATAGAATTTTAACCGGTTGTTTAAGCCGTTTTTAAAGTAATTAATTCTTAGAACTTCGTTTTTAAAGTACAAGTTATATTATTTAAGAGTTACTTTTTCTTTACTCGTGACTAAAAACCTGTTTTAGGCCTAAGAATTTCAGTACAATGTACAATGTGAGGACGTTGCAAATGTGCGAGTGTATGTATTGTTATCAGTTTTAAATTAGTAGATAACAGGTAGTTATGCAAATTACGTCGTATTTTCTTTATAGCACGTTAGTTATATGTTTTACCGCCTCGTAGCTAGTGGTATGGGCTGTGCTTTAGAAACCGGAGGTCGTCTCGAATCTTGAGGACCAACAAATTTTCATTGTTTTTCAGTTGGTTGAGGCACTTGGGCGATCACCCAATTGTCTGAAAAGTAAGATGATCCATCGTGGATGGCATTAAAGTGTCCACCCACTCAACCCGCATTGGACCAGCGTGGTGGGATGGTCAAACCCTAATGGATAGGTGTATTGGGGAGCCTATGTCCAGCAGTGGACTAAACAGGCTGATGATGTGTGGATTGTGTATATGTTTTATTTACTTTTAAAAAATGTTAAGGCCTCGAGCCGTATAATTAATGTGAGGGTTAGAATTGGGTGATTTCCTTCTTAGAATTTGTACAACAAAGAAGTTTTAATTGAATAACGCGTACCGTAAAATGAACGATAAGTATTCAGTATAAGTGCCAAGGACAAAGTAACTATATTTATGTACCCGGTGATATCGTTTCATGCGGCGAAGCGTCCGTTTTAATTACAGTTTACGGCCGTACGTTATAATTAGTGTTTCATTATGTGATTATTAGTCGTTAAGTGCACGCGCCATATTAATACTGTACCGGGTGGGATTGCTTCCGATTGGGTGCGGTTCGATTCTGTACAGGAAAATATCTGCGCTTTATGTTATGTTATTTACTTGGTATACTGCTTTCGTGTATACGCGTGACAACTATGTTATTAAAAGTTATGTAGTAAGGGTTTATGTTGAAACGTTACTTTTGTCAGCAGTTAATAAATTTGCAAAGATCTCATAATTACAAAATTCAAACGAAAATTCATTTACTAGTGTTACTTAGTATTAACTACCATCCGCTGCTTGTCTTATACATTAATGTTTTTTTTATAGCAAAGTAAACAGAATTAATAAAATTACAAAGACAATTTTTAGCCATTTCTGACTATGAACAATATTTGCGAGTTACTTACGTTAATAAAGCATGGTTAACATTATAATAATAATTCAGTAAAAAGGTTTATTGATAACAAATATAAAATATTAAAGATTTCTATGAAATTCGATAGAGATTCACCCAAAAAATATAATTCAATAAGCTCCGCGGTAAACAGTGAACTTGATATCGTTGATAGCAACCAAACCAACCGCCAGTTGGTAAGCGCGTGTGTGCGCACTGTGGGAAAGATGTAATCGAAAACCCACGCCGTTGTCCCTATGTCGATGTAGGGCTAGCGATAACTCGCTTCGCTGGCCGTGACTTTACTCGGCAGACGGTGAATTTTAAGACGCCGCGTACATGTACTTGGAAAATGTTATGTTCATTAGTTTAGTAACTTTGATTATGTAACCATCATTGAACAATGAGGTGGCATTATGAAAATATAGTTTGGCTCAAATAGATGTTTATTTTTTTTTCTTTACTGTTTTACAGACTAGGGGCAATTTACATCGGACCTTACGTAAACATTTTATAATATTTTTAAGTAAAAGCGAGGTGGTCGTACTTATTACAAATGAACAATGGTATTTTATGTTCATTATGTATTATCGTTCAACCTGTATCAATTCACTGCTGGTCTTCGATCTTCTGCTGTTCTCATACAGCTTATACCGGTCGGTATTGCGTATGTCATCGCTCCATCTTGCCGCAGAGCGTTCCACGACCAATGATTTACAGTTAACAGCTAGTTTGATAACTTGAGTTCAAGGAAAGTTCGCTGATTGAAGCGTGTCACCTTCGTTTGATCGTCGTGCTTAAACAATCAGGCCCGATTGATAGCGTACCAAGATTTCCCCAGTTATCCGGACCCGGGTTGTTGACCGTTCGGAGATTGGCGTCCGTGAAAATTCCGGCCTAGCATTCAGCCAACGTGAGCGCGTCGTTCGCATGCGATTCGGATCTGACGTGCCGCGTTGGCTATTAGATGGCGTAAACGTTATCGCTGCGGTAATTCGCGTGGACCTGAGTTGTTGACCAGTTCGTTGGTGTGTATTGTCGTTTTTATGTCAACTAACGCCGGCTGACTTGCTTTTACAGACTGCAAGTGGCCAGATTTGCATTCACTTTTGCAGGATTCTGATAGATTTGCGTCCGTCAATGCGGGTTAACTAGCAGATAAATGTTGTAAATGATCCTGGCTAAAACACTGTTTGTGGGACAGATTGATATAAGGCAGATTCTGATGAGTGTGTGATCTCAGTACGGTTTTGTTATATGTGCCAATATAACATACGGTACTTGTCTAGCTTTTTTAGCAGAGTAAAGGTGGCAGATTCCCCTTTCACTTTTTTGCAGTGTGAATAACTTTTGATAGATTTGGTCTGTCAAATCGCGGCGTTAAATTAGGAAAGCTATTATATATTGTTAGGTAAATGAATCCTGTCCATAGGACATCTTGTTTTGAAGTTGGCGAACACATTTGTGTCAATAAGCGCACTTCATACACATTAACGTCTTCTGTGAACTGAAATAATTCGATCATACTACTACAGTTAAATGAATTAGGTTTGAACGTGTCCTTTGGTCTGTACATTCATGAATCAGTAAATGCAATACAAATTTATTTCTGAGAATAATATTTAGATTTTATATGATAAATAGCACAGCGTGATAGTAAGTCAGTACCTTCAAGCCCTTGTATGTGGGTCCTGGGCTTAAAAAATTCGGCTGGTCCGAAGTTATCACGCAGGGGACATAATTGGCAGGGTATGTGTCAATGACCCCCAACCGTAGCAGACGGCTGTTGTCAAGTCTAGATTGCGCTCAGCTCGTCCGTTACGAAATAGTATTGGTGTCTTTTTCATATTGTCTGGTCGAGACATCCGAGACGGCGGGGAGAAAAACCGTTGCCTTATAATGGCAGACGATACTATCGATTGATACGTGATTAAAGTTCATTATTTGTTGAATTTATTTATTTATAGGATTGAACCAACATAAAGCACAGCCTTTGCGGTAGCTTATGTTAGTTACTGGTCTTATAGTGATAGGAAATAATATGATATACTGATATCAATAATTAAAACTATACAATAAAGATACTAATTAAAGACTTATAAGTAAAATCAAAGATGTTTAAAAATTGTAGACATTTATACACTTATTCTGTTCGTGAAAACCTATACTTCATCGTCACTATTATCATCATCATTAGCCTGTGCTAGTCCACTGCTGGACATAGGCCTCCCCTAATGCACGCCTTCTCCATCAGGGGGGTTGGACCGTATCTCACCACGCTAGTCCAATGCGGGTTGATTGGTGGACCGACTTTTTACACGCCTATCAAGCGCATGGATCATCTTGCTTTTCGGACAATTGGGTATTCGGCCTAAATTGTCCTAACCAACCAGAAAACAACGATAACACGTAGTTGTTTTCCGCGGAATTCGAACCCACGACCTCCGGTTTATTAAGCAAGGGCAAGTACCGCTAGGCCACGGAGGCGGTTCTAAACCTATAAAAGGTGATATATATTGAAAAGGATCATCATCATCAGCTTATGTTAGTCTACTGCTGGATATAGGCCTGCCCTAATGCATGCCTTCTCCATTTAGGGGGTTTATAGACCGTATCCCGTCACGCTGGTTCAATGCAGGTTGGTGTATGATTTGAAAAGGATACGATAATGTATATACAAGATTTAAAAAAATCGTAATGCAAAAGTATGTTTTAATTCTATTGTATAGCAGGCATATAACATGTTATTCTTACTTAAAAAAACGATTATTTTATTTGTCTTGTTACATTATTTATTGTTTTTATTAGAATGATTCAAGCATAATAGTAGTGTTCATTGTAAGCAGTACAAATAGAATAGATCTAGAACATTAATCGGTCTGCGTATGTTTTTCGTGTAGCCTCTATTCATCTTAAAAGATACGCTTTACGAACAGGATAATTGATGAACCAATTACGGACATGCTCATTATAATAATTAACGCTTAATTGTAATTATAAAGTAGTTGTAGAACCATTAGTTTTTAGTGCGAAAGGGCTGCAGGGCAAATTTTCGTTCCCGGATGTAGTATCGTTAGCCTTTTATTATTGACGTGGTGTTGCTTTTATTCTCTTTTCATATCAAATGTAACGACGCGAAATAAGCCATTTATGGCCGATGTGGTCTTATCTTATATATGTTGATGTCTTATAGAATAAAACGATGTTTTCTGTACCGTTGTAAATGTAAATTATGCTTTAATTTGTTTATTTTAACAGTCTTCTTTTATTTATCGTTAATCGTGTTTGTGATAAGTTTTATTAAGTACATGTTTGTGTATTTTTTATATATTTTTTGTTTTGAATGACATGTTTTAAGTTTTTAAGTCGGCAAAAAAAAGACATACTTCAAAAACTTATTTTCCCAAAGGAAAATAATTTGTTACTGGGTTGATTTGTTAACATTATTTTCACTTTTTCTTTAGCTCAATTGCAACAGCTAGCATGTTCCGGTGTTATCACGATATTGTTAGCGTTAGTGCCGGCGGGATTATTATGCTGATTGATATCGATAAGTAAAGTCAGAAATAATCAATTCACGAGTCCTTCATTGCTGTTTTTATAAAATTAATTTTAATTTCAAGTCCGTACTGTACGATATTTCTTATACGCAATAGATTATGTGGGCGGTTTTGTTATTGCGTCTAAGCGTAAATTTTTAGCGGCGCGGGTTTTTTGTTTGGCTTCGTCCGAGTATGTGAAAAAACTGTATTGGCGTGTTCTATAGGGTTATTTTTGTGGATTACACGAATTTCGTACTGCTTAGGAAGTAAAATGTGTTTTATGGTACATAAACTTAGCATGTAGTGACCATTATATGCATAGGGAACATCCACGTTAAATACAACGTCACCTTATCACAGAGTATGAACTCAATTTCATCTCGAATGCGTGGTAACAAAAACAAGAATTGGGATATAAAAAAAACTTATAGCTTATGTCGCACTGAAAACCGATTAAGCTAATGGCCACTACTAACCTTCTCTCCGTTCGCAAGGGAGGCAGAGGGAAAGCGCCGTGGAAAGTGTGCGGTGGAGCGCGTCGGCCGCGGATCATTTGGCCCCACTTTCCCGATGCTTGGATTATTTGAGGAAAGCTTGGAAAAGTTCCTTTGCCTTTTGTGCTTAAACGACGGCCAAAAGAGGTTCGTAATTTATTAAGAGCAAGGCTAATGTGAATCTCTTACAACGCTAAAAAGCACGGATTTCTTATTGGTCTAAAATCGCATGTCCTTGACGCTAGCCGACGGTAACCAATCATAGCTCTTTATGTGTGGTGCCATTCTAATGACAGTAAATACCTCTCCGTCAGACTAGAGTCTGACACATTTGACTTAATGTTTGAATTTCAAGTCTAATTGCCTCTGGTACAGGATGCACTAGATTTTATGACAGACATGATTTCCATTAAAAATCCTGGCTAACTTTTATTTTTCTGAATCATTACAATAGACTCTTCTATTATTAGTTTTAATTTTAAGTATTTATTAATATTTGACTGTTATATACTTTCTTACAATGAGTTCCACGGTAAACCATTTTAAAAATTATGGTTGGTGCTTTTATCAATAACTTACTGGTTGGTTTTCTCAGTCTAGTGCAATTTGTATCATTTAAATTAGGTTAACGTTATCTGGAACCCTTAACAATTTTTTTAGAATCGCATCGCCAAAAGTAGTTTTCGTTAGTAGTAACTGCCTTCGTAGCCTAGTGGGTTTGAATCCTGCGGTGACTCAACAAAGTTTCATTGAAGTTTCGTAGTTGGTTAGGGCAATTTGGGCTGCTCACCCAATTATCTGGAAAGTAAGATGTTCCATGCGTCGGATGGGCATGTAAAAAGTCGGTCCACCCACCAACCCGCATGGACCAGCTTGGTGGGATACGGTCCAAACCCCCTAATGGATAGGGGTGTATTAGGGGAGGCCTATGTCCAGCAGTGGACTATCACAGGCTGATGATGAAAAGTAGTTTTCGTACGGGCATTGTTGTGCTCCAAGCTAGAGTTCGCCGTTCCACACCTTATTAGCTATACATGGACCTCCACGCTGGTTTTACGACCCATAACATCGCGAAGGACCTGCTATTAAAGGACTTTACTGCTGTAGCGTAGATATTTTGTGAAATTGAAGAGCTTTGTAGTATTAAACATATTGTGCACTATAGTAAAAAAAACCTTGCGGTATAATAAAACGGGTCCGGGATGTATAAGAGATGATAGTAGAAAGATTCATAATTAAAAAAACATTCTAAAAATGTGGCTCGGTAATAACTTTGTACTAGCAAAGTTACAGAAGCTTAAGATGTTGCGTAACGAATTATTTTGCGTTTATTAGTTGAATTGCCATAACCATTTTTGCACATCCTGCGTGCTCGTTTGTATAATCACCTCATTACATTGTACATTATAAATATTCATTGTCTTATATTTTATTTTGTCTAACTATAACTGCTTATATAATGAAATAAACAGACAGTTGTATTTCCAAGTAATCTAAATTTACTCCTCGACACATACGTATACAAATAACACGTCCTAAATTATCGTCAATCATCACTGGCGTATCTTTAATATCACTTAAGTGTTTGTAAATACAACGCATCGATAAGCAAATGTTGTCTTGTCATTATCGTTACACTCGGCGCAGTAATTGTAATGATAGAGATGTCATTACTGGTGACAATTTCAAGGGCGACAATGAATTTTATTACGTATGCTCTAGCATCCCTATAAGACATTGTTTTTTTTTTTTTTTAATTCGGGAAAATCATTGTTTAGCTCGGCCCTTGTGTGTTTAGGTTATGTGCGGCAATAGTGAGACATGCATGTACAGATATTTTGTGTTGGACCCTGTTAGGAAGTGATAATTGAATACATCTCACATATTTTTATTATTTACAAAGATTATTAAGTTTTTAAACGTATACTATACGTATATACTAACTATAACATTAAATTTTTGTTTTATTCTATACTCGGCAAACCTTTTTGTTTGGTAAATTCTAAAAATCAGTGTGCAACAGTTTTGAGTCTTTACTTCTAAAAGGACGAAGATCTTACGAGTTCATTGCTAACTCACTTCTTTATTACCGAGGCGTGTAATGAGTGAATTCGTCTTCCAACCGGCCGACTGTCCGAATTAAGAGTGCGCACAAGCAGCGCACGCGATTGGCGGGCGGTTTTTTGCGCGTGTGATGCCGATTTCGGTCATCAACCGTGTGACGGTCACGCTCCGCCGACTGGTGGGATATTGCCAAGGATTGTATTGTAAAACGCTTCCTTGATGAGTTGAAATTTATTTCGTTTGGTGTTACGACGATACTGTACAGATGGGATCGTACAACAAAAATTGTAATGTTATTTTAACTATGCCATTAGGAATTCTTTTGGGCCCGTACAATTATAATGACAGAGAAACTTCCTTGTAAATAAAAATGCATGCAATCAATGATACCGGTAATAATTTGGTACTGGTTACTACACCTTAGCCAACGATGGAAATGATGTAAATAATGTAAGCAATAGCAATGTAGCGGCGTTGTTATTAGTTTATAATCGTTTAAATATGAACGGTAGATGTATGACCTGAAACTAAACTAAACTAAAATCCCCTAGTGGAGAAGTGCAGCTCTATATCCAGCACTGGACTCACACAGGCTGATGATGATGATAATGATGATGATGAGATGTATGACGCTGCTTGGTCGCTATGGGTTACATTATTAACTGCACTTGTGTCTTTTCTTCAGGTCATATACAGTGACATAAAACGTTACAAGCATACATTCGTATTGCGCCTCTAATTTTGTGACCAATTTAGCAATATCGTCTTATCAACCTGTCAAAGCCAACCAATATAACGTTTCACAATTTTTAATCCCCCATCATCTGCTTCATGGGCATAATCGTTTTTAATTACTCGGCTTATCTATTCCATATTAATAAGACCGCTCTCGTCTTCACGGGTCATTTCGGTTCTTAGTATCGGAGGCGTTTTATTCGCGTGGCTAATTAGTGGCTCGCTCTATAAATAAACTTTTAAAAGAGTATAAGATTGATGCGTGTAATGTTTTCAAGGAATGTATAGTTTGTGTGTAATTATTTCGAGTAACTGATTACGTGGTTTCGACTGTAAGTCTCTGTTTGTTATTAATTATTAGTAAGTAATTTAATCTTTTTTTTAAATAATCTTATGTATCTATAACAATCATAGAAAACCATCAGGACGTATTATTTTGTACTTGTAGTTATTTCATGAATCATGTCATCCATCAGCCTGTGTTAGTCCACTGCTGGACGTAGGTCTCCCTAATGCACGCCTTCGCGTTAGGTTTTGACCGTATCACCACCACGCTGGTCCAATGCTGTTGGTGGTCGGACTTAGTTTTTAAATGCCCATTTGACGCATGTATCAACACACTTCTAAGACAATTGGGTGATCGGCCCAAATTGTCCAACCAGAAAACAACGAAAACACAAAGTTGTTTCCCCGCGAGATACGAATCCACGACCTTCGGTTACGGTTAACAGTTAAGGGCTCTTACCGCTAGGGCACGGCGGCGGTATTAGCTTTTATTGAAACAGAACCTTACGTTTTAAATACTTGCAGCGATCCGAGCTGTTACCATTACCAAATTATATGCGAAATAATTTCTATAATAGAACTGTGATATTTAAGTAATATAACAGGTGTAAAACTTACGAATCAAACGTGACTCCGTGCAGGTGTTTTCGTTATTAACTTATGGCCCCTCGCTTAATATCACCACACCGTGACGCGGCCATCGGGGCGTGAAAGAGCGGCCAGAATTGGATCCATAGAGCAACCATGCTTCGTAGCGTTTAATTGGCATCGGTGCGAAAAGGCATGTCGAAATCGTCACGTTCTCTGGTCGTTGTGGTGTTTTTGGTTTTCGATTAGAACGGAGAAATGGGGAAGCGAATATTATTACGATTTATAGTTTCAAAAACAATGCGAATACGTAATTGGAGAGGTGGTAGGTCTCCTTTTTACACACGGTTCGTACACGGTGGTACACCACAAGGTGCCTAATTCTGCTGCAAAACAATAGCGTGAAAACACTATCGTGTACCGGTTTGGTTACTGTAGCCAGCGTATTTACCGGGTAAAAGAGACGCAACATCACATGTCTCGAGGTAGGCTGCGAGTTGGCGATACCTTTGGTATTGTCGACGTCAATGGGCGTTGGTGTCAACATTCTATCAGGTGGCCCCACTGCTCGTTTGCTATTGTATGCAAATAAATTAAAAAATTACTAAGATATACCTCATATCAACGAAGTAATTTGGTTCAGGTTTAGTCGATCTATTGAAAGTAATCGTTAGATTTATATGATACATGTGTTTACAATTTATTATACACAAGAAACCTACACGCGTAGCTGTTTCAGTATTGAAAGTGGTTCCACAAGTATAAATTTGATAATTTATGCTTTCAATTCGATCTAATAGTTTTTATTCTCCGATAATATCAAATCGATTTATGGTTTTTATTAGTACGGTTGCACTTTTATTTTCTTAGATATTAGTAGGTGGTTTCGCACGAGTGCATGTAAATATATAGTCCATTAAAATTGAAGTACGATAAAAGCTAGTGCAACGAGTAATTTTTTTTATTTTACATTACTGGCAGAAGTTAGGGGTTATTACTATCCATAGTTTGTAAATAATACAACAATCGAAGTCATATCAATTGTTTATGAATGTGGTAACGGAACTTAACAAAACAATATCTTTGTTTTAATATAAGTAATTATTACCCATTACTCTTAACCTCTTGGCTGTAGTTTTTGTCGCAAGTTTTGTATACATGATTAATGATTGTACCGAGATGAGCTCCGCCTTAGCGACATAGCTTTAGTATAGGCGGCAGTGTTGCGATTTCAAGGTGGCACCATTGTTATCAGACAAAGGCGCGCGTTTCAGTTGTGCGGGTTCTATTTTAAAAATATCCACATTTATCGCCATGCGGGTACAGGTATTGTTTCCGTTATTATTCACTGCTTTGGGCAGTGCCGTGTTTGGTGTTTGAAATGTTATGTAATGTGTATACGCGTGTGTTTGTGTTCGTTTGTCCTTTGCGTTCCTATGACAAATCTTAGAATAGGTTAGAAATACAACTAGCCACCCTCTGATATCTGATGTTACGTGTAGTTTAACCGGTAATCCACTAGTTACAAAATTATGAATATTAGCCAATAAATTGCGCCGAATGAACTGTTAATTTTTAAATTCTTTTTCATATGGAACTCTCTTTTGGGATTACTTGTAGTGTTAACAGTATAGCCATTTCAGGCTACTTAGTGCATGTTATACTTTATATGTACTTTATTTCTAAACACTGATGTCTATGAACATAAATAGCACTTGAGGGACCACTTGCCAAACACACACCAGCGTTTAGTCAACAACAGCGAGCGGTAGACGTTTGCACAGGAATCTCTGTTGCGTGGAATGGATGCGGGTGGGTATGAGTCAGCCGGCGCTATCGCATACGAGCCGGCGCCGACAAATAGATAGTGAAGTATGCGGCTGCTGATAGCGGACATCGCTTGCCCACATGCCCACCGCGTGATGCAGGCGTCGTGCCCAACTTGGGGTGAATTGGGCAATATGCCCATCGTTTCACCCGGTACTAGGATGTGGTTCTATAGTGGTATTGGTTGCTAGTGACGACATTGCGATTGGAGATCGGTTGCGAGTGGTATGATGCTGAAAATAAAAGGCAATTGTGTTGTAGTGTTGAGATTGTTATTATCACGTTTTTATATGATATTATCATGTGTAAACCTATTGATTTATTAAAAAAAATCTGTGAGAAGAGTGTGAAAGTTGATTTTTATATAAACAACGTGTATTTGTTCACCCCGCAGTTTCTGGACCGTATCGCACCACGCAGGTCCAATTGCGTGGTGGGATACGGTCCAGAAACTCCCTAATGGAGACGGCGTGAAGTAGAGGAGGCCTATGTCCAGCAGTGGGTTAACACGGGCTGGTGATGATAATTATGATGACGATTCGTTTAAAGTTATCATTAAGTGTATGTTAGAAAACGTAACCGGACGGTGCTCTTAATTAATTTATCTTATGAATTTACATTAATTATCAAATAATAATCCTAATGATATAATTAAACGGATATTGTTTTTGCTGCTTACTGAAAACATACATTTGGTAAATGTTAGAAATTGTTTGAAACTCCACGTTAACAAACCTGCCCGAAACCGCAAGTGAATGTAAACATTTCGTGAAATATTTTGTTCTATTTGAAGTGGCCACGGAGTGATATGTAGCGAAGGCAAAAGTAAATCGGGTTGTGCCGTTTGAGATCTCGTTTTAATTGCTTGCACATAAACTATTTTAAAAGGCATTAAAGTAACACTTACTTACCTTCGGGCAGAATTTTAATTTCTCACTAAATATAAGAAGTACTGTTCGACGTATGCTTAATACTTGATTCGAGAATTTTTTATTTATATGTAAATACCCGTGTATGCAAATGAAATGTAATGTAATGCAATAGAATTTATTTTGAAATCGCATCGCCACGAACGCCTCAGTTCTTCTGTTACTTTTAATCAGAATGGATATGAATAGTTTCAACCACAGATATTTACGCGATCTACCGAGGAGCGTGGCCCTAAACACTTCCGCGGTACACTAGCCATGCCTCCCGTCGAATACTTGGCATTCCGCCAGCGGTGGGAGTGTTAACATTATTCCGGGATAGATTTACATCGTAGCGTGTTTCGCGGATGCAGCGTCCCGTCTTGTTCGTTGATGGCAGACGGCGTCCCGGCACACGCCTCACGGGAGTTCGCTCCGAATTGTATACATCCTGTTTTTTTGCACTATACTACCTGGTGCATTGGTTTTTTTCCCTATTTGCTTATAGTACGCGTCTGAACGCATAAACAGACTGCGTGGTGACTTGTTGTTTGTTTTGTAGTGAACGTGTTTTGGCTTTTGCAAGGCAAAGAAATAATTGTGCTCGAACTTAATTAAAAGACGAACTTTGATTACGTGTAAGATGTTTATTCGTTGATTAAAAATCAATAGCTCTTTTTGATACCCGTAAATAAATAATGATCTAAGTAAACGATAACTTTCTCGGAAGTTGATGTAACTGTAAAAAGACAAATTTTGCTTATCGCAACTAAACGGTTTCTTTCTTTATGATTGAAATGTTCATAATCATTCTGAATAGCGATGTATTTAAGGTGTTTCCGATAGAGTATTGGTATGATAGAGTAAATTTTCTATTATAATAATAGCGTAAAATGTTATACGGGTCTATACAAAATTTTGCAAGAACGAGTATAGTATTGGAGATACAACTTACGTGGACCGAGAATGATAATCCATATGTTGCACTTGAATGTTTATCTTTGCCGTTCTGATTTTCAATTCGATACGTTGACAATAACATCACACGAACTGTTGTTACATTGCATTGTTAACGTGCATTAAACCGATGGTCTCGTATGCCGCTCGTAGTTTTGAAACGGAGGCGTTTGTTGAAATCGATTGTTGCATTGTTCCAGGTCATGTGAGCGTTGTGCGAACGGAGTGCGGTGGGTCGCCGTTACCGCCCGCGCGCCTTCTGCCCTAAACCGCTTGTTACGTTGTAAGTCGATGTCATCATCAGCCTTGATTGTCCACTGCTGGACATAGGCCTCCCTAATACACCCCTTTCCATTGGGGGTTTGGACCGTATCCCACCACGCTGGTCCAATGCGGGTTGGTGGGTGGACGACTTTACATGCCCATCCGACGCATGGATCATCTTACTTTTCAGTCAACTGGGTGATCGGCCCAAATTGCCTAACCAACTAGGAAACAACTATATAAATTTGTTGTGTCCCCGCAGGATTCGAACCCACGACCTCCGGTTTCTAAACCACACGTCCATACCACTAGGCTGGAGGCAGTTAAGTCGATGTACCACGTAATAATAATGTCAATGTTATTACTTTCTTCTTTTATTTATGCCCTTGAACTTCATTGAATCGACTTCTACTTGTTTATAACTTAAATAATTCAGGGACCTTATAGCGTTTATTTTTGTTTTGAAACCTGAAGTTTTGAACTTTCTTTTAGCGATTGTGATGGGTCGTGTATTTTGGCTGAGATATCAAGGATCTTCTCTTGTCGTTTTTTAACTCTTTCGGGACTGCGGGGACCTATGTGTCCCACAAGATTTAAAAAAAATTCTGATGGCAACTAGTGGGATCGATTTGTCCCGAAGCAAAACCCTAATAGGACACAGTTGTCCCATGTCCTTCTAAAGTTGTATCACCGATTTAATCCTTTTAAAACAATATTCACTTTTTAAAAGATTTTGATATGAGCAAAACAAATTCCGTCCCGAAAGGGTTAAGCAAGATTGATTCAGTCGACAAATGAATTTCAGCTGAAACTGTTTATTTAAGTTTCAGTAGTTCCAAACGCTTTCTGGATATAAAATCTATCATCATCACAGTCTCTAATATCAGTGAAAGGAAACAACAATTAATACTACTTGATTTTACTACTATTTTACTTTCGTATGATCGATAAATTATTTTTGGGTAATAACGTAGTTAGTAAGGAACTGGGAGGAAAAAGTATAGCATAATATGTGGAGGTCACTGTAACTTAGCCTGATCTAAGCCGCAATTTAGGCTAAGTTGCAGTAGCCTCTAAAAGCTCATTTAGTTTTTTACGTGTTTTTTTGGTCACAGAGTACCGTTTTACGAACTAGTATCGGCTTCATAGGCCATGGCTGTAAGATTAATTTAAGTACTTTAATCGAGCGTACATTTAGTTTTATAAATCGCTGTATTGTGATATAAACACTAAAATAGCAAAATTTGTGGTCGCCATTCACTACAACGGCCACAAGAAGCCGTATATATAAGCCACGAAAGCTCCGACTGAAGCTTTGCAAGTGAATAGAATCCTGCTTCAACCGCAATGTTTGGAACATGACATAATGCAATTAGGCTTTTTGGATATACTTGTTGATACTAAGATGTTGTAGGACTTCATTTGTGTCTACTCTTTTGGAGTTTTAAAGCGGCTTCTATCTAGCCATTAATCCAAGTTATCTGTTTCTTGTCACGGAATTGTTGTCCTATACTACTAGTTTCACTTACCATCTAATATTTGGAACCCAATTTGATTAACTAGTTAAATGAAAGGCACTAATACGTCTAATACCGAATAACATATATTTTCATGTTCTAAAAATTATTGGATCTTCTTACTTTTTTTGAGGGCAATTATCGATCCATATATGCAACAACCAGAAAGAGAAATGATAACACAAAGTTGTTTCCCCGCAGGATTCGAACCCTAGATCTTCCGTTTATTGAGCAAGTGCCAATACCAATAGTTCTATTCAAATAACCAGGCCTTATTTTAAATAATGTGCTCTCATTGTTTTAATAATAGTTATTAACCGCCTCTAACCAAAATGTATTAACCGCAGTAAGATTTTGTCTACGTTTAAACGTGTAAAAGTGTACGTTAATGCAATTGTTTTTGTCGTAGGCCGAGAACTGCGGCAGCTATGCGATCGTCCGGGCACAGGCCTTGTCGCGCACGCAACCACCACGCCGGACCTTTGGTGTCACCCGTCACGCAAATACTTCCAAATCCTCTTCCAGGACAATACCGAAAATAAATAACTCGTACGGTTCATTTGCACGTGCGTTGTCGCGGAAACACATGTAAAGTGAAGTGCTTGTGTTTAGTGCCAACAAGATTACCGACCAGGACCAGTGTTGATAAGTTTAAACCGGTACGAACCAGTGAGAACCGCCAAGAACCGGTTTCATCCGGCCGAGACCGATTCGGTCCGTACCGATGTGCGCGCCGTCATGGCGTTCATGACGAAGAAGAAGCGCTACAAGTTCGGGGTGCAGTGCTGCCTCGAGGAGCTCACCGAGGTGCCGTTCGTGTACGCGGTGCTGTTCGCCAAGGTGCGGCTGCTGGACGGCGGCAACTTCCAGGACCACTCGAGCAGGTCGGTACTCGTTGGTTAAACGTCGCGCGGTTATTAAATATGGCGACCTTCCACCCATCGGAATGCTTCGGGTTAAGATGCTATTACAGTTTGCGATTAGAATTCGTTGACGAAAACTTTATCTCGTCTTTACACCCTTCGGTATACAGTAAATGAGAACAGTTATTTGTTTGTATATATAAATATTGTCTTAATGCTGAGTGTAAAATATGCTTTTTTATATATAAATGCGGTTATGTTATTTGTAATTTCTCACTTCTCATAATTCAACGTATAACAATTTTGTCTCCAGTCGTATTTAAATGTAATTTGTGGATATTGTTAGTATAAATGAAAGTCTGCGGCCTCCGGTGAACCGCAGCGAATGCGTTGGCTCGCACAATTCGTCCCAACCTCACTTTTACCGCGCATTTCTCCTGAGTGATAGTTCTGTAATATGATCGTTAACGCTTTATGTATAACTGACCCACTGCCCCAATATCCGTGGAAACCTTATGATTTATACTTGTCATTTGAAACTTGATCCATTTATTTTGCTTACAATTATTAAAAGGTATTTGCAATGCCTAATATTTTAAATAGAATTACCAAAAATTAGGCTCTTACTGAAAACAGTAGAACATATCATGACAGATTTCTTCAGCTCTTTGATTTGTCTAGGTTTTGAATGTAGCCGCAATGTCAAAATAAAAAGTGTCCTTGGAGCCGGATTATGTATTTTTTAATTCTACTCCAATGTTAGTTATAAACAATCATCGACATTAAGATTTCGACACGTCGTTACTACGGAGAATCGGAAATCTTTTATACGATTCTGTTATTAATTCGGTCTTATGCGAGGTTTTAGTACCTACACTTGATCCTAATCCGGGTGTACGTATGTAGGTCGTCGTACGTGAAATATTGAGGTGCGGACGTTTGCCTCGATTTGAGTAAACGCACAGACAAATGTATTACAAAGTTTATCTGGCTTATCTCTTGGAGTATTTTCTGATCTTAGATTTTTTTGGTGTTTTTCTGAACGTTGCACTTTGATATCTACTGACATTTTTGTGTAACATGATTCTGTTATTTGTAAGCGGGCTGGCTTGACTGTTTTAAAAGTAAACTGTATCGGATCTGCATCATAAACCTGGGTTTTATTTATAGGTTGATACAATAGTATCCATCCAAATAAGTGAGGTAATCTGTATGTATACAAGTAATATAATTGGAGTTTTTAAATGATTACATTGTCATATATAGCCGATACATATAACAAAACAACATTTCTAAAATGTTTGTTTGTATGACCTTTGTTCTGGCTAATATCTGAAATGGCTGGTCCGATTTTGAAAGGACTTTTACTGGAGTATAGCTGATGTTACTGGCAATAGCTTAGGCTACTTAAAATATTATATTTTACTACGCGGACAAAGATGCGGGCAACAGCTAGCATAAATAAAAAAAATACCGAAACTTTGTTTTTTTGACAACCTATGCGTACTCGAATATGAATACGTGCATATGTGAAACAATATACTAGTCCCAGGCGTTTAATATTTAGAGGTCATGTATCCTGTTAGGTCATCAAGGTTAGGTCGGCAGTGCGGTGTGGGTGGACGCATATCCAGTCACATTAATCAATACGCTCCTCCGGTCTATCCCGTGGGACACCTTCAATGTCACAGTGCCGTCTCGGATCGTGTTCTCGGCCACTTATATTGTTACCTACCTAGGCTTATAACGGTCTGAGCTAGAGCAATATTTTATGTAAGATATTGTGGTAGGCTTGAACATGAATACGGTCAATCTTGACTTTTCCCCTATTTCATACTTACATTTATAATATAAAAACGTATAAAAATATATAAAAAAGGCTCTGTGTAATAATTTTACTTAATAAAAGCGAATTAAGACTTCTGGAATATATGTAAACAATATATCAGTAAGAGTAAAAATAGTATGAATAGCATTGTTATATGCTATTTAATCCGTCAACAAGTACGCCGCCTTGTTGATACAGTTTAAATTCTTTCAGAATTGTTTTGGCTTTTATATAGTTAACTATATGTACAAACACACTTCTGGCTTGACTAATATTAGAATGGATGCGTATTCACCTTTTGATTATGACTCAATATTCCCGCTCGGTATGTCACCGCGCCCCTATTGCTTATGCATGATCTTGCATAATTCCGTACGCCGTGTCGTATCGTCACACGGTGTCTGGGATCGACGCTCCTCGTGTCTCACGTCTTTCGGGAGTTTATTGCATAAAATGAGGTTCGTGTGCCGATTACAGTATGTTAGGTGTAGAGGTGACTGCCTGAGGAGACATATTACGGTAACTTTGAAATGCTTGTAGCTTTGGAGATATTATAATACTACAATGTTTTTTGGAAAAGTCCTCTGTTTATAGTAAACCTCCTTTGTGCAATAAGAAGTTTACCACAGTTCCTATTTTTGCCACCAATTAGTAGTGTAAAACTCTGCTGTGCTCCTTTTGAATAACACATTTTCCTGCGTAATTTCCGATCTCCGATCGAGTCATCATCCGTCCCGTCGGAATATGAGAGTAAAGGAGTAGTAAGTGTACCTGTGTTTGCGCGTACGCAAGTGCACTATGATATCTGCGCATATGGCTGATCTCTTATACAGATCGGCCGCCGTAGTCGGAATCGACTAGGTGTAATATTTATCCATTGTCTAAAGGCGGCAAGCTGACTTGGGGTGTCTTCCGCTGCTTTGGCTATTAGGCGTATCATATATGCGTGACGTACCGCTTAATTCTAATAATTGTTAATGAATTTAATGTTTAAGGAGTCCACTCTCATGCTCCTATTCCTTTCAACCCTTTGGTCATGTGATTGAAGTTAATGCTCTACTTTACTTGTAATTACGCTAGTTTGTGGGAATGATCTCGCGCTGGCCATTTGTATCTGCCATTTGTGGCCCAACGACTCTATCTGAAATGGGAAGTGGATGGTTAGGGAATATGGGAGGGGAGGGGCTGGCCGGAATGCGGTGGCGTCCGGTCGGCTGCTCCCCAGGGACCATGTTTGTAACGGTGGCCCGTTTCGCGCTTTCGCGGCTCATGTGTGCCCTTTGATTGATATTCATTGTTAGTTGTTTCCCTATATCACTGATATTAAATATTGTAAAACATGTAATAAAGAGTGCAAAGTTAAAAAGCCAATTAAGGAAATATTTATGTGTGTATTTAATCATCACAATCATTATCCGCTATGCAAGTTTTTTTTAGTTTTGTTACAAATATGACGTATTTTATTAGATTTCGGTTTAGTAAATTAATCTACATCGGTCAATTAATTCTGATTAAGAATATAAATTATAGAATACCGTTCAATACAAAATATTTAAAATAGAAATACAACAACATTTCAAATCACAAAGGGTCGTTTGTGCGCTTTGTCTCTTTTGACATTGTACGGGTGTAGAGGAGTTTTTGTAAATTAGGTTAAATATGAATGTGTGTCAAATGGTATTCACAAACACATTACATCTTTGTTTTTGTAAACCGGAGTTAGGTCATCATCATCATCATTCAGTCTGTGTTACATTGGCCCGCCCTAACGCACTCCTCCATTATAGGGTTTTTGGACTGTATCCCAGGCGGACCGACTTTTACATGCCCATCCGACACATGGATCATTTTACTTTAAAGACAATTGGGTGATCGGCCCAAATTGCCCTAACCAACTAGGAAACAACAATGAAAATTTGTTGAGTCCCCGTAGGATTCGAACCCACGACCTCCGGTTTATAAAGCAAGGGTCAATACCGCTAGACCACGGAGGCGGTATTTAGGTCCACATCCTCTAAAGTGAGCCGCACATTTTATTTGATATAAAACGATCGGTGTGCATAATTCATGTCGATAGTTTTGACACGAGGGCAATGTGTCGCAATTACCACGCGACGCGAATCTGACACCGCCTTATCGGACTATTCTGATTAAACACTTTGAAATGTTAAATTCAGCCGCTTTTAATATTATTAGCGCGCTAAATATCTAATTTCAATAATTACGCCTCCGTAGCCTAGTGGTACTTTAGAAACCGGAGGTCGTGGGATAGAATGCTGCGGGGACTCAACAAATTTTCATTGTTGTTTATTAGTTGGTTAGGGCAACTTGGGCCGATCACCCAATTGTCTAAAAAGTAAAATAGCCCATGCGTCGGATAAACCCGCATTGGACCAACGTGGTGGGTAACGGTCCAAAACCCTAATGGATAGGGTTTATTAGGGTAGGTCTATTTTCAGCAGTTGACTATCACAGGCTGATGATGATGATAATGAATTAGCTACGATTTAAACAGTTTACATCGATTTACTAATTTCACAAGGAATATTAAGACGTAGTTTCTTAATAGATTTTGTTTTGTAAATACCGTAAGGAACATTTTCTTAGCTTTTCTTTATTCAGTAAGATAAACTATAAATTATATACAAATCTCCCTCCTCATATTAATTTAAATCTAATCTTGACGCTAACTGTTCATCCGTTAACTGAAGATTAATATCATATAGCCCATGCTCGCCAAACTCACATATTATAAATATATCTACATTCCAGTGTACATTTAATTGGTGCAACATACAAGAAAGTTAAGCATCACTAACTTGTAAATAAACTTAATAAGATACGTAACTTTGAAGTTGATTAGATCGCAATCGATTTCTCTTAACAACATATAGAAACAATGTCATGCCATGACGCTGTATGGGTAACATTGTTCACATACAGTCCCTACATTTTGTGGTTTAGGAATGCTATTACTGCCTATTTCATTAATTTTATAAGTTCGTAGTAATAGGAGTATTGTAATTAACCAAATTAACACAATAACTACCAACGACCTTATGACACATAAACTTCACGAGACACCAAGGACGTCCTATTGTTTATAATTAAACGTTTATATTTAGTGTGCGAATGTTTGTTTATGTTGGCCGAAGTGTCACGCGACAGACGGACGTCTTGTTTTCTTTTGTACGAATATTTCGTGCATCTTGCTTGTTTCCTGTTGGATTTTGTAGTTGATTTTTATTTAGTATTCTTCTCGCAATAATAAACATAAGTGTTTTAACTGATAAAGTATTTTATCTTTGACATGGTTAGGTACGCAATATCCACTTGGTATCATTTCTATCCGAATTCAAGTAAGACAAGTAAGCGTATGTACGTCAAGTAGAATTGAATATATTCAAGGTTCAATTTCAAGCAAGACGAGTTAATTGACGTAAACAATGCAATGTAACTCATCATCATCATCAGCATTAACCAGTATCAGTCAACTGCTGGATATAAGCCTACCCTAATACACGCTACCGCCTCCGATCTTCGGCTATCCTCACCCACCCCAATCGGCCACTTTGCGAATGTCGTCACTCCATCTTGCCGCACAGCGACCCACACTAAGTTTGCCGAGCCGCGGTCTCCACTCCAGAACTTTCCGACTCCAGTGGTCGTCAGTTCTGCAGCCTATATGACCCACTGCCACTTCAGCATATTAATCCAGTAGCAATTTTACTATAGCGCTGTAATTGGGCAATTGAAATTTCAGTGACTTCATCAGTAACGACGTCCCTTCGTTGCTATTGTGTTTACATTGCGGTAAACTCATGCCACGTCCAGAGTCCGAGTTGTTATCGCACATCGTATAGCGTTGAAATGAAAAAAAAAGGCATTTATCACAATTTGATTTGCTTATCAATTTATATTACTATTATGACACCCGTTAATTCTGATAAAGCACTATGTTAAGGTTGGATATCGTTACGCAAAAAATAACTGAATTTGTTTATTAATTACTAGCAACCCGCCCGGCTCGGCACGGTTGCAATACTGATGTCTGTAAAATATTTTGTATGAATTATACATATAAACCTTAAGTACTCTCTAGTCACTATCTATTAAAAAAAAACGGCATCTAAATCCGTTGCGTATTCCTTAACATTTAAGCATACATAGGGATATAAAGATAGAGTCAGCGACTTTGTTTTTACGTAGTGAAGTAAACATTTTCCGGTTCAAAAATAGATTGCTTTTTATTTCTTAAATAAAAATGTATGAATCGTGAATTATGATGAATGAAGGTCCTTTCCATCGAACGTAAAAATTTACATTCGATATTTTACGTAGAAACGAAACATAAATTTATAAGTGTTTTGTGATAGCTTATAGATTTATATCGATGTTTTTTCCTTATCCAGCGCTGTATTACTCTAAAATTAATATCGATTTAGGTTTGCCCAATGACCCGATTAGACATTACTTAAACGTTCGTCGGTTGAATGGTTTTTTAATGTTGATTCAGCGCCGTGGCAATCGAGAGCGTGTCGGGGCTCTAATCGGTCAAGGCGATGTCGGAGATCGGCAGTGTACCCGAGTAGCCCTCGTGGCCAACTGCCAACAAGAGTTTTGGATGGTCGTCGTTGTTAAGCGTACCTTTGTAGGTATATTTGTATGTATGGAGTTAATAATAATTGAGGATTTTGTTTCGGTCGAAGCGAGGTGTTTTATTGTGATGATTAATATTTGATGATTTGATTGTAAAGGGTAGATATATTGATATGTTGATTGACAATCGATGGGGCGTCGAATAAGAGTGGTAGCTTTGAAAAATAATTTTCTTTGTGTTATTTGAATAATTTAGTTACCAATTAAATAGGTTAATTTATTTAAACCTTGTTAAGTTATGCTAGTTTAAACTAGTGTCTCTGCCCTAGTACAAGAGGGACTTCTAGGTAATCCTGATTATTACAGCAATATAGCCTATCAGCCTAACTAGACTTGGAATCGATATAACAACGTAAACGCTGAGAACGAAGTATTGTCATACAACTAGGATTTTATCGATAAATGGTAATCGAGACTCATCTTCACCAAGTGGCACTGGTCAGGTGACTTGCAACATCAACACACTTACGAAGTTGTTTTGTTCGCTACGGCTTACTTGTTTACGCATATATTTAATGTAATATTTTAAATATACATCATCTAATTACCCTATGCTATAGATGTGTTAATTCGAACATTGCTACATTATTTTTGACCGACTGGCAGTCCCCTGTGACTTTCTCCGGGTGGCAATATATGAAAAAGAAAATTGTTAGATTAGCAAATGTAGCCTAGGTTACTTTCAATTATATCAGCCATCTTTTAGTGTAAGTCTCTTAAAAACGAGTGAGCCAGAACCAACAGACGAAACCGAGAGACAGACATTTTTAAAATCGTTGGTGTGTTATATGTACCGATTATATATCACATTGCAATCATTTAGAAGCGACTATTTCAATGTTTCAAACAGACACTACAATTTCACTTCCTTGTATATAAAAATGTAAAAGATGATCTTGTATATGTAAAAGATGAGCAAAGAAATAAAGTGTAAGCTGTTATACAAATTTATCTCTATGGTATAAAATTTATTGGTTTACCAAGAAGCGATAACTACTCTCATGTTTATTTTTCGTCTTATTATTATAACCGCATGCCATACGCGCGAGCAGATGAATATCGTGGAACTATTTCGAATGTAAACATAAACTAAAAGCGATTCGATATGCCATAGTTTTATTTACGATCTCAGACGAGCGCGGTTTAATATAGAGTGTAGCTCGTTTCGTTTGTTTACAACTGGCTCGGTCGTTGTAGTTTGAGCGAATCGCTCGCTGCTAGTGGTTTCCTGGTCCAGAGTTTGAATCACTCGAGACATGCTATATACCTATCTTCCGTACCACTCCTGGCGTGATCTAAAACATTAGCTTTATATGTAGCTTTAATGCAAACTTAACTGTTAAAACAACTTTAATACTTTTATTAACATAAATACGTTTAATATACTTATTTATTTACAAAGCGCATATGTAACGTAAGCATTTGCAAATACAATAAACACAAGGCATGGACATGTATATTCAACAAACGCACTTTTTATTAAAACTTATTTACAAGCTTGATGCACATTCCTCGTTAAAAATTGTACAATGAGTAATAATATCACATTTTTTATAGAAATAACAGTAACAGTTCTACTAGAACAGACTCCAGACCTTTCACATACATTGTACATTAACATACAAAACATAGATTTTATTATTATTCCGGATTATAAGACTTGTTTTTTTATATTATCGGTGTGTTATTAATTGATTGTTACAAGATTTAAATTCGAATGCAACGCTTGCTTGCATTAAATGTGGGTCGGCCTTAAATGGGAGGCCATCAATTAGCAATTTGCGCTATTAAATTCGCAACGGGCGAATCGTTTGGGACCATTTGTCTTGGTGGAGCGTGCATTATGACACGGCTGTGATTCCGACAGAGTCGTACGTTAGTGTCCGAACATTTGGTCCAGTGTTGGCTAGCTATAAATCGCAGCTATAGCTAGATGTTAAAATCACACGCTACAATGCTATTGCTAGGAGGATTATATGTTGCCATTTAAGAAATTGTTTTGGGACTTGAAAACATCGTAAAGATCTCAAAATATCAAATACTTCTTTGTTGATCGGGTCGATGAGTAACTTGATTTGACTCTCGAAGCTTTTTTCCCCAAGTATGACTTATAAGAACGCTTAACTATAAGACTTGTACCACTTATGTGCGTTTGTTATTCACTAATCAAATATTTATAAAAACACTGCGTTATTACATCCCTATTCGATATCATGTAAACAGACCTACAGTTTTCAACAATTTTTACTAAGTTAATATAAAAAAATGTTTAAGCGTAGCAAGTGATACTAATCTACGAAGCGCGCTTACACAGGTAACAATTATAACGCAATAAGTAGATAAAAGCCTTAAACCGCCTCCGTGACCTAGCTATATTATCCCGAATACAGTAAACCCTTAAAAACTTAATTTTATAACATAAACCATTTTTTTTTAAACTTTACATGTTGCATACCAAACGCCTGGACCCGGTAGAGCGGATCGTCTTGTAATTTGCACGAAACGTTATCGCGACACAGCTATCAAACAATTGGCGGTGGTTAATTGGTTTTAAGGTCGTCAACTCAGCTAATCGCTTTGCCCCGCTCTGCTGCCGGCTTTCTTACTTTATTGAGCCACTTAAAAAAGTGAAAGTAAGGAAAACACACAACAATCAGTATATACATTACAATTTAGCAGACGTTTGAAATATTAGTAATTTTTTGGGTCTGTAGTTAAGTATCGTTTGATTTGCTAGAGGACCTTATGGGTCCTTATGTATTCTTAATAACTATTGTATTACGAATACATTTCGATATGATTGAACGAAATAGGTATGTATCTATGTATTTGATTCAAGTTGGTCTTCGTCAGACAATAAAAGCAATCTTAAACATTCATCTGATATTACGGTACACAGTTAAGTTTAAAAAGATTTCATGTTTTTTCAATAGTATAATATTTTGTACTAATTGGTTGGTACTTACTGTCTGCTGTCAGAGACTTCATCCACATGTGAGGTCCAATTTAGTCTACACTTACTTTCACCCGTGACTTTGTTTAGGTAGGAGATCGTAATAAACATTTTGTACCGTATTTTAGACCTTTACTCTTTTTATGTCTACCCATTAGATAAATGGAATATAGAAAACTTAAGGAACTTAAAAAATCGAAACATGTGTGTGCGCGTTATCTAATTATTGCGTTCAAGCAAACAAAGAAATTTCTCAAATTTTAAGTAATGGTACATATAATTATTGTTTGAAAGTCGTAAATTAATAATAGCCACACGAGCACCGCTCTGTTTCATTACAGTAAACATACGATTGTTTACCCTAATTATCCATGGTGAGGAGAAGTCGAAAGTGAAAGAGGTTTAGCGTAATTAAAACGCTTTTTTTCTTCCATTTCACTTACCACCGTTATAATATTACGTGTGGCCGCGTTGCGGGAAATCTCTTTAGCAACGCTCTCGATAAATACGTGCATAATGTGTTTTGTTAATTATAGAATGAGGTCACCGGCGTTGGTGAAGACGCCGCCAATGTTAGATTGCTCAAGCCCCCTCCGCGGTTATTACGTTTCGGAAGGTTGCATTATCGCATGATCGGATGATACGGTAATTATGAGTTTGTTGTGCTCGCGGCCGCGGTACATGTGTTTTAACCTTAGATTAATAATGCATTCAGCATGCTAGGCCGCGGCTGTATGTTTTTGACCTTATGTTATGATGTTTTTGTTATACTTTACATATATGCCTGCACAAGTGTATAGTTAAGCCTATTTAGATTCGGAATATATACAAACGAAGTAACATGAATCGAACAAGTGGCGTTGTTATTTGTCAACTGTCACTATTACATATCGATAACAATTTATCAACAAGAAAGGCAGAGGTATAACGCTACTTTATTTACATTTATTCTCTTATAACCGCTAATGGTTTAAATAATTGTTGTAAAATGTTAAACAACGTACGTAAAGTACACATCGCGCCGAGCGGCTAATGCACTAGGAAGAGCAGCTTTCGAACGCGCAAAAAGCCCGTAGTCGCGCCGGAAGACGGTACGCGGTTCACATTGTTAACGATGATTGATCCACTGAAACCGCTCGCGGTGCAATGCCACAGTTCTTTGGCGTCGGAGGCGTGTTCCATTGCACATGTCGAACTGATGGGTTTGGTTTTTGTAACGGTACAACGTTGTTTGACGCGAAACATGTAAGGGTTTTGTTTTAATTGTAAAGCGATAGATAATAAAACACATTATTTTACTGTTACATATATTTTTAATCGATTTAAAACTGTAATGTATTTTTTATTACATTTAGAGTAATCATGTATATAGCCAAATCGCGTATATTCTATTTAATCTTTAAAAGTTCAACCTATTACTACAGTATCTCATTATAACTTTTTAATGTAAAGTATAGATTTGTTATAATGAATGTCATTATTACAAGTGTATAACAATTATAAACCAATGTTTGTAGGCATAATTGGTGCTTGCAGACAATTTAGTCCACGCAGTGCATGCTCCGCCTGTAAATGTTGTGTCTATCAAAGCAAGCGAACTGCAAACGTGTCCGTGCTTCACCGACACTTTTTGCCAGTTGTCTAGCCGTGTGCACTTTCTAGACTAGTACCTGGCTATAACTGATTAGTCGCGCGAGACGCCGCGACGCCTTCGGGCCGGTTGCGTCAACTTCCTGACGCTGGCATTCGCCTAATGATGGATTGTTCTCATGATTGCCACCTGACGTGCAATCAATCCGCCGACGGAGTTTTTTTTCTGTTTCTGAATGTGCTCTAATGACGTGTGGGCGCGTTCTGTTTGGTAACTATTTGATTGGCGTCGATTGTTTAATGATGTAACGCTAAACTGATTTTGAATTGAGTAAGCCTCCATAATGTCGTTTTTAATTTTTGGTCGTACTACTTGCATTATAATCGCATTACTTTAACATTATTAAGATGATGGCATCTCTAATGCATGCCTCTTAGCATTTGCGGATTTCGGTGCAGGTTTTGGGTTGATCAATAACAGCCAAATTCAGCAGTGCATTTGGATAAGTTTGTACCGGGAGCGTGTATCGCATTTCAAATAGTTCCGTCTAGTCAAAAGTTTTCGAATGGTCTAGCTTATTGGCTTATTTTTTCTATCGAGTTTCGCGAATTACAAACATAATGTCTTTTATGTCCTTCACACACAAAAAGGTGGTACACAGTTATTTATAGAAATAAATGTACTTCTACTATTGTCGATTCCTCTAGAACGGCCGAAGTTACCTCACCACCAGTGGAAGCTTCTAGCCCGTGGCCGGTCGCCGGTGCGAGCACGCGATGCGTTTGCGGGCTAATTATCGTTCTAATTGGCAATTAGCCGTCGGCCGAGCGGGCGAGCCGCGGCCCCACCGCGGAGAGTGAAACGTGCACCGCGAAAGTGCAACGCTCCTCGCTCCGGCTGCCTGAATGGTTGCGATGGACCCATCTGTTTATCTATCTACTTGCGTTTTCTTTATGTTCGTGTGAGTGTTTGTTGTGTGACGCTGTTTTGGTTGAATTGCGTTTACTCTTGATGTTGTTTTTTTTTAAATCTTATTTTTATGGATACATGATGAGATCATCGAGACATATACTTATCATCTAGATAGAGATCATGCAGCAAAAGGTTGCTTTAATTAACTTTTTTACTTATTTATTTAATATAAAAGAAACTAAGTGTCAACAACACTTATTTTCTTTTATATAGAATGTTATATTAGAATTTATAAAAAATATTAGTTCGTTCACTTTTATTAAATAATACTCCATAAATTATATCAAGGGCAGACACCGACGCTTGCAATATGTGTCATAAAAAATGTTCAATGGATATAGTATCCCTCAAGGTACCCTATCCTACTGAAGGTCAACTTTTTTATTAATCTATTCTTTTAATGTGTTCACATTATATCCTAGCTAAATATAACTTAGAATTGATGTAAACATTGGATCAAAGTGAAATGCGTCAAACGTATGGCGTTAGTATTAGTCCAATCTTGGTGATCGACACCTCGTTGACCACTAGATGTATGGCACCACTTCGTTGCCCTAACGTTACCATAAATTGCTCTAGTAGAGTGCTTACTAAGTATTTTAAAACGGCTTTAAAATATATGTTACTCATTTTGAATGTTTCGTTTTCTTTATAACTTATAACTTTGTTAGCTATGTGTCATGCCAAAGTCTACTGACTGATGACCACACATGCGAATCTAGTGACAATTTTATACATCTGATGTGTACATTTCATCTCAATAGTTTTAGATACTTGACTGTCGTTAACGTACAATTGAAATTGCTGTCAGTAAAGCGATTATTAGCTAAACGATCGAATCGTAAAGATCGTCAATAGACACGGTTTCTGTCTCTTTTTTTTTAGCATAAAAAAGGTGAGGGTACTCGGTACGTAACGAGATATAAGGGTTACTTCAACTGTATACAGGTTGCTTCTTGCTTGATGTGAAGAGTGGATTAAAAACAATCGAATCTTTTCGAAATCCGGCACCCGCTCATACGCGTAAGGGTTGCGATCAAATCAAAGTGATCGATCGTGATCGACACAGTCCTTATTTCGACGGTAGTTGTGGTACGTTGTCCTAATTGAAGGCATGAAAAGACAGTAGCAGTAATAAGGACAATTACAATTTAATAAACAGAAGCAATAGAAAAGTAAATGGTTGACGTGATTAAAGGTAATAAATCTAGTGACCGTTGCGAATTGGCATCTTGGAAATGTCACGGGTGCGCGTGACGGGCTGTCGAAACGGCGTGGCGCTGATTGATGTCGAATTGATGCGCAATATTGCGATATATGGAGATGTTGGGAATGTACACGCTCGTGCCTCTAACAGGCTTATGAACGGCTCATATTTTCAATTTAGAAATAACACGCTAGTTAAAATAGCTTCAACTTAAGAAAATCGGATAAAAAATCTCATCATCATCAGCCTGTGCTAGTCCACTGATGGACATTGGCCTCCCTTATATACGCCTTCTCCATTAGGGGTTGTTGGACCGTATCCACACTAGTCCAATGCAGGTTGGTGGGTGGGCCGATTTCTTACATGCCCATCCGACGCATGGATCATCTTACTTTTCATACAATTGGGTGATCGATCCAAATTGTCCTAACCAACCAGAAAACAAAGGTAACACAAAGTTGTTTCCCCGCGGGATTCAAACCCACGGCCACCATTTAAACAGCAACGGTCAATACCGCTAAGCTACGGAGGCGGTTTAGATAAAAAAAATCTATCGTATCTTAAAGTACTACGTAACCAACATTTGAATAAATACTTTATTTCCTTTCCTTATTTTTTCATGCGACACACTCCCTATCAGATTTATCTAGACGAAATTCCATAGATGATAATTTCGTAAACCATACAAATTTCTGTTTGCCACAAGATTGAAACCGTAACTGGTGTATTGCTGCAATCAATACTTAATGATTGTTCTATAATCACATCATACGTTTTGACGCTATTTCTTGTAGTTCTTTTATATTTTATAAAAATGTACATTTAATTTCGCTGAGCCACTCATATTAATTACGTCGTATTTCTAATTAGGAATTAACGCTCCATGAAAATATTTCCCGGAGCGTGTTCTCTCATCTCAATCGGCAGTTGTCTGGCACAAGTTTTGCTATCAAAGTTGTTCTTCGTTTGAGTGCCACCCTCCAATAAGTTCCAACAGAATCTTAGGGATAATTAATTACTGGGGCTGTAATCAATTTAGTAGACGTCTCCATACTTTTATTGGGGCGCTAACTATATAACTTTTTTATTACTATCATATAATCTTATTTCTCATTTGTCCGTTATTATTATTTATTGAACTATGATGATCGCTTCACCGAACAAATGATTTCTCAGGTTTTAGGATTCAGCTGAATAAGGTACTCTTTACATTAAACAGTGATTATTAGTGGTCATATGGTTAAAATATATTTAGTTAAAATATTGGTCTTAATTATGTATTTTTATATGTTTTAGCCATGTTTCCATAGCCTTCTAATCCACCTGAACTGCGACTGGCATTAATCCTGCACAACCCAAAGATTATACTTAACTGTATAATAAACATAATATTGTTTTTTCGAAGGATTCGTACCCACTACCGCTGCCTGTGAAGCAAGCCAATATCACGAGACCACGGAAGATGGTTGCTATGCTATATATAAAAGTATACATTTATACGAAGGACGATAAAAAAGTCCGTATCAACGGTCGCCTCGTTAGTGGACAGTTACATCTGATACGTGCACTCGCACAGATCCGATGTTCCGTCCGACGTTGGTTTGACCGGGTTTTTGTCCACGATTGTAATCTGTAGCCGGTCCATGCGACTCCTGTGAGCCAGTTAACCAACTGTCAGTCAACTGTTATGGACATGGTTTTGTTGTTTGTCAACGAGATGTGTTATTGATAGGATATTCTGACCGTTAAAGTGACCTGCGACTTTAAATGATGATGACGACAACATTTAGCCACTTTTAAATTTTATTTATGTACATCGTTTGGGGTAGAATGGACGTATAATTATATTGTTTCTGTTAATTAATTACACGTATATCAAATCCACAAATTTACGGATTTTTCGCGTTACTTAAATATATTTATTCCCGACGTTTCGGATTCTTTTCAGCATCCATGATCACGGGCAGACTAAGTTGGTATATGTCTGTATCTCTATGTTTTCGAATAACCGTCAGTTTTTATTTAAAAAATTGACATATCTTTCGATTTCTTAATTTTTAATGTTGGTTTGACAAAAAGTATTTATGTTGTCCTTCGGTTTTGTAGTTTTTTATACTCTGCGTTTAATTTTTGAAATTATTGGATATTATTGGATCCAATAATTATTAGTCTGCCCGTGATCGTGGATGCTGAAAAGAATCCGAAACGTCGGGAATAAATGTATTTAAGTAACGAAAAATCCGTAAATTAGTGGATTTGATATGTATAATAACCGCGTAAATAAAAAATAATTAATTACACGTACTTTATATTCCAAAACAATGGCTTAATGGCCTGTAAAATTCTTACTTTTTATAATTTCGGGATGTGAAATTGTCTCCGCCTAAGCTTTCACATACAGTAGACCACGGAATCAGTGTGGAGATTCAGCAATAAATAATGAATCTTTCTTGATTTGTGTACGGCTATTTGTAAAAATTTATTTTATCTAGATATTTTAATTGTTATCTACAGTCGCATTTGTAATATGTATTTTTATTGGAAAATTTAAAAAAATTACCATTATATTACTAATTTGCTCTATAATTTAACCTAAATTGTTGTCTTCGGTTGTGTCATCGTTTGCAATTGTTTTAGTTATTTGACAACACTCGGAAACTTGTTTACATTAAGCGATTACGGCACCGCAGCTACTCTTAAGTAATATTTAAGGAAAACTGTTTTAAAATATTCTTGCGAGATTCACTGTTCAGTTAGTCCATACTTTTATTCACAATGTTAGGTGTAATATTGTGTGTATGTTACTAATTTATAACTATACACACATTACGATCAATAGCAACGTAATGATGTCAAAACACGATTTACGTGCTGACTTGTGAACTTGTCAGCTGTCACTCGCTTTTGATCTCCAAACAATATGAACGCCCTACCCTAAGCAAGTCTATGATTGGTGATCTACAGATTGTCTGGATCCGTCTATGTTTCCAAGCTGCAGCTTAGCTCGGAAGTCTACGATTTGTGACCTAAAAATCGTCTGGATCCATTCGTGCTTTCAAGCTGCAGCTAAGCTCAGAAGTATTTAATTTGTGACCTAGAAATTGTCTGGATCCCTCTGTTCTTTCAAGCTGCAGCACGTGCTCTCGCTTCGAAGCTTCGAAGCTACCACGAGGTAGCTTCGAAAGCGAGGCAGCTGACGCGGCGGCATTCCAGGTTGCACTCCGATGGGCAATAACCGGCGGCCGTCGGGTTCGAATCCGGTTCCACCGATAGTCGTAAACGCACCAGCGGTTAATTCGTCCGTTGAATGGCGAATCGGACATTTCACCGCATACGTTGGTACGGTAAAACATTGACGCTCGAAAACTTGTTTTGTCCAATGGCTTTGGAATGCTGGAGTGTTTTCGATTATGCGCATACCGATCGTTTTAGTTTTAAGTTATATGTTGTGTTTTTATGGTTAACCTTTGTGTATTATTGTAGCTGTGTACAATTAAATTACTGAACTGCAAATAACTTTTACACAATACTCTTTTTATCTGTAAAGACATCGGGTATAACGAACATTTTCCCAGGTTTTGTTTTAATATTGCATAATTTCTAATTGTTTGTAAATTATTTCAAAAGATGATATAAAAATAATAGCCCGCTGAGTTTTCTTCGCCGGTTCTTCTCAAGTCTTAGGCGTCATTTTGAGAACCGGTGATAGCGTGATTGACAATTAATAAGCAAGTCAATTTCAATTAAATCATAATAAGTTTACTTACATGTATGCAAATGTTGTGTTGTAAAAAGCAGTTTATAATTTGTGAACGTTAACAAGCACTGGATTGTAATAAAAACACTTGATCCTAAAACCTACCCAGAACGGCAGGTGACAAGCGCCGATTGCTTTAAGATGAATGTCGTTCTCGTGAAATGATTTATATGTCGGGATCGGTATTTTTATATACAATGTAACCGGATTTCAGTAAGATTACTTGACAAACCAGTTTTAGCTTAAACGATCATAGGGCTGATAGATTTTTGTAGTTTTATATCATTCATAATCCATTATAATAAAAATCTTCTGTGTAGTTCTATCTATTTTTAGTATTCTCTACGTTGATTATAAATATAACCAAAATACGTTTGCGTTTTTACTTTTTACCCAGAAGGTAAAAAGGTCATCTTAACCCCTCGTACATAATATATGGCTGCGTGTTGATCTAAAGCCGTAAATGTCATATTAAAAATGCCGTCGAGAAGGTTGCATGAAATTTTTTTTTACAAAGTATGCGATGATTTATGCAAGGTTTTTAAGTTTTAATAATAGCACGATTGCTTGTTACACAATGTTGTTTAAAAAGATCGGCGTTTATGACAGTTTTTTATTCCTCTTTAATGCCTCTTCTTTAATGCTAAAGTTAAAATTAACTGCTAGAACTAGAGGTAGTGGGTTGGTCCCCTTCTACAGGGGCCCGTCTCGGGCGATCCCACCGTGGTGCATATTTCTCCTGCAAAGGATTACCGTGTTCCTGCTTGAAGGGTACCGTAACATTTGTGGCGTAACATACCATTTGTATGGCGGATGTTCATGGGCGTCGGTAACCGTTTTCCATCAAGTGGCCCGAATGCTTGTCTGCCTTCGTTGGCTTTAAAATATATAATAATAGTTGGCTTTTAAATATTACCACGTTTTTATGCGGACTCGGCTCTGGGCACACACCCTTGATACATATAAATGTTGTATTTGGTTCAGTTCGCTGTAACATATTACTGTTGTAACGACTGCGATGAGGCAACCGGCTGAGGTAACCACACGTGAGCAGCAACAGCGCCAAATGTGAAATGATCTGTTACAATTTGTTTTTCTTTTGTCTTTACGTGTCAAATACACGCAATTGATTCTGTTTAAGTCGTTTTATGCTATATAACCCGCAGTTTTGCGTAAATATCGGTTATCATTACATCAAATTCGAAGTAACTGTATATGGAATATATTTAAAACTACAGAATGCGACGTGATCATAGTTCATTTTTAAATTTTCCCAAAAATAAAATCAATGTAAACATTAAATAATTTTATTTAAAGATCCACTCACAGCATTGAAAGAACATATTTTAATTAAAAGTTCATGCACCCTAAGCTATAGACAAATACGAAAATACATAAGATATGGCATATTTAATAAGAAACGAAACTTGTTTGTCTGTATGTTTTTCGAATTGATTTGATTCGCTAAAATATTTCATAAGTAACTAGTTTGAAATTGAACGTGTTATTGTTAATGTTCATTATTAACGTATAGTTCGGCAAGAATTTTCAAAAATTATTACAGGATTGTTGCAAAAGAGGCGTTCGATGATTATTGTCACGTGCGTTTTATAATTTATACGTTTACATGTTACTATTAACATTTTGCGCCAAAATAAAGAAAAAAAAATACCTGGAAATATAATCGGTACAGTTACGAGGGAAAGAAGTTTGATCGCTGCATTTTACTTTTACAACGTTTTTCAGAAATGTTATTGCGCATAGGTTCTTACTAAAATATGATTGGTTCAAGATAAAAGTTTTCTGACGTTAAATACAATAATCGTTATTTTACGAGTTTTAAACGATGCATAATCTATATTGCTTCAAGACATTTTAACGGACCTTTTATCTCAGTCTCTTAAATCGGGCATGATAGAAAATTTTGTCATGGTTCTTAGATAACACGAGTAGTTTGCCTTTATTATATTTAACTCTTTAGCATTCTAGAGCAGTTATTTAAGGATACATTCCGTTTTAAATACATCATTACTGTAGTTAACTTTACGTTCGAAACGGTGCTTTTTCTTGTTTAATAAAGAAATAATGTTATAACTAAAGCTACATACCTAGACATGATTTGGGTTCGTGACTCGTCGCGTCGGCTCGGTGCGTTGAACCGACGCCACGCGAAATAAAACCATGATAGCGCAATAACTGGCGGTGGGAGATAAAAAAATGGCAAGCAAACGAGTTTGGCACCGCGGGCGGATCGCGGTTACTATTGTACTAGTCAAAATCACTGACAAAAGTGAATTTGTTTAATCTAGATTTGATTTGACAATATTTAAGGTGTAAAGGAAACAAACTAGTTAGGAAAAATTAATGGTTAATTGGTAATAAAAAACACACTTTCGGTGGCAAAACTGTGCCACCGAAAGTGTCGCATTACCTAAATAGAAAATGTACGAATTTTTTCATGGGAACCCTGCGCCTACGAATATCCTCGTTAATTTCTCAATCAAATCGGAAATGTTTTGGGAATCTACCTAGGTAAAAAAACACTTTTCAAACTCTTCTCTCGTACTATTTAGAATACCACGATTGGGGACTCCCCATTGGCATGACCTATGCCAATAACCTGTACATGCAAAATCCTTGACGTTCTTATTGGGACCACGGTATTTCCTCCCGCCAGGATAACCAAACGACAGTCTCGTGTCATGTAAAACGCGAGACATCATCGTTGCTAATATCATAAAATCGAAAGTGACTACATTTACTAAGCTTTCACATGTTGACTGTTAAACAGATAATAATGCATTCTTCTAAACTCATAGTACTGACCCGTCGCAGACGATTATATGTAAATTTCTTATTAATTTGAAAATTTGATAGGTTTGATTTTTTATAAAACATTGCTTACGTCTTATATATAAACGATGACGGCAAGTTTTATTTAAATACAGAAACACCTGTTTGACGACGTTAAAATGTAAATATCGAGCAGATGATTATGTGTACCACTTGAACATAGTTTAAACGAACGTTGTCTTTAGAGAAATCGATTAAGTGTGGTATAATATTCTGCTATCACTATCGTGTCATATAGCAATGATGATTTTGCGTACTTACATTATTTCTTTGTGAGTTTCACTACTAGTATTAAACAGCATTCCTGTTCTAATGCCAATGCTAAATCTTTCGACCCTAGTTCATCTATAGATAAGTGATTAGGGATATTTTATATATACAACACATGCTTAATATTGTAGGTTTATTTTTTATCAGCATAAGCTCCCGTGCGAAGCAGGGGCGAGTCGCTAGTTTATATAATTTAAACGTTTTACGTAATGTTTGCGCTTTAACTATTCTCTGTAGTACACTAGTATTATTGTATGATTGCACGAAAATTATCTAGAACATGAGTTTATGGTTCGGATAGCGTAAATTGCGGGTTAATGCGCTAGGTGCTTAACTGTTGTTAGCCGGCTAACTGACTCGACAGATTGTGTGGTTCGTGTCTGTACATTATGAACGCTTTATAACCGTGTTAAATGCAGCCATAGAGGCTATCACGATGTTTGTAGATTATTTGGTATCGTGTAATTTTGGATTTTTAACCGCCTCCGTGGATCCGTCCTGTTATAAACTGGAGGCGTGGGTTCGAAACCCGCGAAGAACAACTTTAAAATTATGAATTATTTATTAATTGTCTAATATAATGGTTTTCTGGTTGGTTAAGTAATTATGGGCCGATCACTCAATTATCTGAAAAGTACGACGATTATTGCGTCGAATGAGCATGTAAAAAGTTGGTCTTGGTTGACGTAACCATCTTTGGCAGACGTTATAAAAAAGTCAGTGCATTTACTGACAACTAATTACACTTTACCCTTTGTGTTGTGGAGACATGATGCCAGGCGCTCTGCGTAAAAAAATGTTATTCAGGTAAATCTGGATGGATTAGAAGCCGACCCCATAATAACTAGAAAATAGGCCGGGTGAAAGTGTAATTTTAGATTTTAATGTATTTTTTAAGTAGGGTTATTGCTGAGTTATGTAATCACTAACTTTGTAAAATAGTAATGACAAATGAAAACTATGCGCGATCGGTCCGACACGTAGTCATTTACTAATGTAACTTTTCAATTTTATTAAGTGGGCAATATTGTAATGCTTTCAAACAATGACATTGTTTTGTTGGTAAAAAGAAAATTAGCCCTGATTATCTCGTGTACTAATTAGTCCTCTTTGTTCTCTGTATTTCTTCCTTTACAAGACAATGAATGTTTTCACGTATAAACATTGGAATGAACGCATAAACAACGCGCCGTTATCTCTAAGGTCAGGAATAAAGGATAGCCGATTGCGTGGCTGTGTGACCGTGAATGTATTCAACGTGAAACGCCTTTATCTTTTCTTTTTATACAACACGATTCTTTCGTTGTTTTGCTTAAATTGTTGTCGGCATCAATCGGCGAAAATATTAACCATTTCGTGGCTATGACGAATAATACTTTTTCGGTCTTATACCACCACATTTTGATAGTGTAAAAAATTGTTAGAGGAATAAAAGACATCTTCTGTATAATTACGTCAACATTCTAATGATTAATGTTATTGTTATTTTAAAATATAAGTACGTATAGCAACACTTCCCGTGCACCTAGCATTAATAACAGATAACAATTAATAGGATCAAAGTCGATAGCGTCTGTGCAACTGCTTCGTTTTATTTAGAATTCGAAACAAGTTTTCAGCATTGCTTGGATTAAATTGCACTTTCCTCGGGCGTGTTTATAACGCAACGCACCGTTTGCCGATCAAAAGAATCGATGGTACCCTTTGATGTCCACTTATGTTTATGTAAATCTTCCTAGAATGCTAGTATTGCGCCACACTGAGAGAGCGCTATATTGAACATAGTTTATGAGATAAATGGAGTGGTAAAATTTTGTAATTTGTTATTTTCATGTTATGAAATAAGTTATTTAATTTATCATTAAAAAAAATCACAATGAATGTGTAATAATGATTTAAATTTAGAAAAACATAATAATATTGTAATCATTAATTTATGAACATTATGCTCCACCTATTCTATTTCGTTAATTGCGCGGCGTCACCGTTTGCTATCGTTGTTTGTTTTATACTTTTAATATTAATATCTTAGATCGCGACGTGTCGTACAGTATGTTCGTATGTTCGTCTCAAGTTAAATATAACCGTAGCCTAGCAGAATGCGACCTTGCGTACTAGTCTGCCGGTTCCGGCGTCCTTTGGCCGCGCGAACGGAAGCGGCATCGCTAGTGAACACACGAGTATGTATGTCAGTGGCGATGTACTTAGCGACAGTTATTCCGAGGCCGTCGAAGGAGGTGTGGCCATTGACCATATGTGCCGTTGAATGCGTCTCCAGTGCACGGACAATGGGGCGAAATGTGGGGACGGTGCTGCCAAGTGATAAAATGTAATGTGGTAATATATGAGGTCAACTATTGAGAGAAATATAATGTGGTGTCTGTATGAAACGTTTGGTATTTATGTTAGACGGCGCCACGATCTATAGAAATTATAAGGGAGGATTTCACTATGAAATTAGCATTTGCTTGTAGCAAATCACTTTGCCGCCACATGGTGATTTTTTAATGTCCTGTGTTAAGAACACACACACATAACTAATGCACAGCATTTGACCATACAATTACAAAATAGTGACCGTGAATTATATGCGAATCTACGTCTTTTTTTAAAAAAAAAGCGCGAATTCAATTTATGTCGAATACTTGTACGGTTTAAGGTCTAAATCGTCTCGTGTATGTTTTAAGTTATCATAAAAGATTGTTGTAAGTCGTGCCATCCGTGTTTAATGTATACCAGGCGTGACGCTAACCTTGGGCGTTCACGAATTCAAGGAGCGCAAGAATCATTATGAATACAAGCACGTGTTAATTTGTGTGCGTGACATCGGCATGCCACGTAATTCGCCATTCAACTTGGGGGTGAACGCGAAATGTTTTCATTTGTCAGATGATATTGCATTGACACTCACTCGGGGGGAAAGTGGTGTTTGGAATAATGTTTGTATGTTCCACGTTTATGATGTATTTATGAGGAAATATGTGACAGTTATTAACATTATAACTTGCAGTATGTATCTCGAATATCAATAATACAACTAACAGTTTTTGTATCGCACTTTGGTAATTTTTCGCTTAGTATTGGGATATAAATTATTAACTATTCTTAGTTTGTGAGAAAACAGTTTTACACATATGCTTGTGGTTTTAATTAAAATTGTGTCCGAGCCATGAGTGACAACCATTTCTCAACAACTTCCGCTAGTGGAGTGGAGCGCTCGGTTGACGCACACCATGTATGGATTTATATAGGTACAACGTGTATGCGTGAACAGAACAGGGACAGATAATAATTTAACAGAAACGGTTTTCTATGATTTTTGGTCTATTTAAAATATTATCAATTCATTAAATTTGCCTCACTGACCGCCGTATTCAAATAAATAAACAAACTGAAATGTTAACTTTAATAGTTATATATAACTCTATGTAAAGCACCCTTTTTCTTATTTTACTTAAAATATTATAATTTTACGGTCGATAGAGTACTCTTTAAAGCAGTTTCCGTATTCGTAGAACCCATAACTGTAGTGATTGTCTAATTAAAGGTTATCTGGTAAGATGAACTCGGTTTACAAAACTAAGCATCGATAGTGTCGATGAAATCAGTTTTTTAACTCACAACTACGCATTTGATAATGTCTATGATGAGCTAAGCTTTTTTTAATTCAAATATGTAGTAGAATGTTTTGTTTTTTTCTTGCCATAGTACTTATATTTAAACGGTTGATATCTCAGATGTGATGCTGTGTGTTGTTGAGACGCCCCGAGCGTGGCGTCAACTGCTCTGACAGATTTATGTCTTCATCCGTCACGTGTTGGCGGTTAACCCAGATTTTGAGGAAAAGCGTAGGAGAATGCTTTTGATTAAAAGGAATTCGTCAACACCTTCATTGTCCGTCAAAGGAAACGGCAGACTGAAGTTTTAAAATAATATAGATCGATAGGATGTGTCTAATTATTTTTGTAATTTAAAACATAGCTTTTAAATTACAAAAATATTTTATTATTTATCTGTTCCTATATGTTTTGTCTTTAATTATGTGTTATTAAAGGAATATACTTTCATAACTTCATCTGAACCAAATAAGTTATAAGGTCTTTATAAACAAAGTAAGTCCGAAAGTAAATTTATTTATTTATAAATGGCTTACCAACTAAAACATGTAGGAGCATTTACAATATAAACTTAAGATAAACTAAACTCTATATGTATGTATTTAAATTATAGGTAAACACAGCGTTTAAAAAAAAAGCTACTGATTATTTAAGAGAACACAGATCCGGATACATAGGAACATTTTAACCTTAACTTAATACTGCTTACAAAATATGCATAAAAAAAATAAATATGGTGTTAAATGTTATAATTAAATATTAATATCTTTGAAAATCATCAGAATTGCTATTAGGCCTTTACATATTCTATAAATATTTCAAAACATTATTCATGTTACCAGCATGTACGCATAGTTTGCACTAGACAATGTTTGTCACGAAACACTTGTGAGAGAGAGAATCAATTTCTCGATCAAATACGGATCGAATACAGCGCGGATTCTGTTTCAGGATTCAGTGTAGCCGAAATAGGTTCGCATATGCGGGAACGTGTCAAACAACATGGTGTGTACTTGTTAATCTGTTCGTAGCACGAAGCGTAGCGCGTTTGTGCCCTAATGTAACTTCTTGTATATCCATTTTTCAGTATTTCTGGTGTTTTCTAATACATACGATGTATAGAATGAATCTAGTGTACCATATATGAATATCATTAAAGGTGTAGAATTTTTCTACGTTTCATTAATGTTTTTAATAATGTTTTTCGCAAGACTGTTTTAATATTCAAAAGGAAAAATATTAGGTAAAACAGTTTTTTTTAAACTTTCATCTATTTGCTCCGAAATCTTGTATATTGTCTTTTGTTACTATGATATTATATCGTCAGATGACTGATGATGATGATACTAAAATTTAAGTTGAAACCGGTAAATCAATTGCAGAATATAGCTTATGCCTTAATTATAGTTTTTTGCCCACGCCTCGAAAACATCATTCAGCCATTTCTTTCATCAGGCAAAGTTGATATTGGCTCGTCATTTCCTTCTCGATCCTTTTCCGAAATGGGCTGATTGCCACCGATCGTCGGAATGTGACGTCCCTCCGACGGGTTGCACCCTGCACGTGTGTTTACACGACCTACTTCCACTTTTGAGTAGAAACTGGTCCGTATGCCACATGCTGTAGTGTGCAATGCCGCTCTGTTCTCCCACATATTACGATTTTTATTATAACATGGCCGCTTAATAGAGTGATATCTGTAGTGTATTTTCAAGCACTCCTGTGTGTATAGTATTCATGTAATTTTCAAAAAGACAGTCAACATTATTATGACCGCAGAGCTTCCTTTAGGTTCTTCTCTAGACGGGTCCTCTGTTGGAATATTGGACCCGACGTTAATACGAGCTCTAAAGAGCCCTGACCGAGTAGAGGTTTTTTTTATACAAAAAACTTGGTTTTAATCAATATTATTGTACCACGGATCACGTAGCCGTAGCCTAGTGGTATGGGCGTGTGCTTTAGAAACCGGAGGTCGTGGGTTCGAATCCTGCGGGACGCAACAATTTTTCATTGTTGTTTCCTAGTTGGTTAGGTCAATTTGGGCCGATCACACAATTGTCTAAAAAGTAAGATGATCCATGCGTCGGATGGGCATGTAAAAGTCGGTCCACCCACCAACCGCATTGGACCAGCGTGGTGGGATACGGTCCAAACCCCTAATGGATAGGGTGTATGTAGGGAGGCCTATGTCCTGCAGTGGACTAACAAAGGCTGATGATGTGTGATGTGTGTGATGTGGATCACGATTAGTTATTTGCATTGTTGTTATTCTTGTTATGAGTAGGCAATGTTGTGAATCACTGTTTTGGTGGTTAGGTGATTGATCGTGATGAACAGAACTGACGGTTTATTTAAATTAAGTCAATCATATCTTATATGATATCGTGTTTGACATAGCTTTAATTTGACTCATAGTAAATATGTTCATAATTATTATAAATTTAAAACTACTTAGGAATGCTTAATTAAAATATATATATTTTAGGTACTTGAAGATTTTGTCTGAATTCCGAACATTCAGGACATTATGGTCTGAATGTTCATCTACAGTAGTGGTTTTAATAGAACAACAGTAACAGTCTTCAGTAAGTCTTTTGTTGTCCTACCGTTTGTTAAGTAAATCACCTAATTAGTGCGACAAAAGCGACATGTTTCGCGTAAAACGTATACCAAAGTACTCATTTTCCCTTCTTTATCACCAAGTATGAGTCACGATCACTGCCAACTAATCGTGTTAACAGTGTTTGAAGAGTTCGTTGCACCGCAGTGCGAATGTTCGCTCACCAACGTGTAAATGTTTGTTACGTTCCAATGTTTAACAGAGAGGCGGAGAGAACTGATAAACTACCATCTGTTAAGAGTCATTTCGTCTAGAGACAATTTTCTTTCAGGAAAACTCGGATCTTTATATGAATACGACGACACCCGAACTGTCGATGAATGATCGTATTAAATTAATAACAGTTTCGTTTCCATTAATATGAAATTCTATAGTTTAGTGTCAAAATGAATAATCACAAAGGAAAATCTTTTTGCACTATAACTGTACGGACGTAACTGACTAATTTTTTTTAAGAATAAATTGTAAACTTTGTCTGTGTCTTAAGAAAAGTTTCAAAGCTTACTTAGTACTAGTACTAACTCGAAATCCATGATCATTAATGTCTAAGCTAGTTCATAAAATATGTTCTGTTTTTATGTTGAATCCTTTTTTCATTCCATTACGAACGAATAATTAAATCGTTGATAATTTTTTGTCGGTATATTACTAAACGAAACTAACATCTATTTAACAATATTAACATGAGAGATCTAGACACTTTTGTTGCGTAAAAACTATTGCCATTGCTTGCACAATGAAATACGTAACACAACACATGTTAATATTTTCGAAATGATATATTCCGAATTAACATTGGGACTGTGAAACGCAGTAAGTTTACAATTTTCAGGTCGATTGCGCGGAAGCGTTTTCGTAACGTCTATAGGAGCAGATATACGGATTTTTTTTTTATGGCATACGCAGGCAGACGAGCAGTCGGGCCACCTGATGGGAAGTGGTCACCGACACCCATAGACGTTGACAATACCAGTGGTATCGCCGACGCGCTGCCTACCGTGAGACATAGAGTGTTAAGTCTTGTTTACCCAGTAAATACGCTGGCTACGGTGCCCTTCAAACCGGAACGCAGTAATGTTTTCACACTACTGCTTCGCGGCAGAAATAGGCACCGCGGTACCCACCCAGACGGTCTCCTGTAAATAGGGGACCTACCACCGGTAGTGTAATCTATCTTCTGTGTTTATGTATAGGAGATCCTGTTTTTGAATTCTCTGATCAGGGGGTCATCAGAACTGTAAGGCTCATTGACTTTAAATTTGATATGAACATTTCTTTTGCCAAGTAGATATCGACGGAAGAAAGCAGAAACGTCGTATCTGAAAAAAATTGATCTTTCACTACAGCCGAAAAGCAATTAGAAAATATAATTATTGAAATTATTCTGATAGTTTCTCTATTATATTTTTTTTATTTATAATAAAATTTTCTTTTGCCAAGTAGACATCAGCTAAGAAAGGGTTTTACGTAATAAAAAAAACGAAGGGATTGCGGTGGCGTTAACAATGGAAAATCACCACGCGCCGACAGCTAGTTGTGCATGTTGCATTGGTTGTCCAACATCAGGATTAATTTAAAACAGTTTAATATCGCTTTGCTAAAAACCATGAAAATGGAGGATTCATGCGGTTAATCTTTCTTAAGTGTACACAAAGTTAAAGAGCACTTTCCGTTTTTAGAACAACGAAACATTTCCCAGACGCTGCCATGTCGTAACTGTTTATAAAATGGCAACGATTGGTAACATTTGATTAAACAAAGTTTTTTTTTTAATTACACTGCCGTTTAATACACGAAGCGTCCCCGTATATTTAAAGGGTGTTAACATTATTACAGTTATAAAAGGTATACATTTTATAGAATGCTGAAAAATCTAACCGTTAATCAGTTAAGAGTCAAACTTTATAAAGCGATTTCTACGTTCATTCCAAATCTTATTTGGTTCGGGTATTTCCTAATAGAACTTAGTGATAAAGAACTACATTATACTATACTTTTGTTTTATTGTTTCACACTTATAAAAAGCTTATTTTCTCGGTCTTTTTTGTCTTGTTTTGGTGTAGCTAAAGTGTGAGTATTACGATGAACCACATGCGCAAATATTTGTGAATCATTTTGTTTATTTGCTAATCAGCATTAAAAGATAGGTGCTTCACGAGGGCACTTATTGCTAAAACAGGGAACGAGTGGCCGCAATTAACGAGGCATCCCACGCTCCCGGCAATGCCTAGTGCTGAGTCTATTTATAGAATGGGTTGCCGACTCTATTCCGTATTCGCACTTAGCACTTGTCGGCGAAGGGGCACTTGGCTTCGATCGTCGATAGGGCCGACCGCTACGATTGAAAATCGATTTATTGCCGCTGTGCACCAGCCGATAGGATGGTTAATGAATGTTTAATAACAAAAAGGATTAACTGCCTCTTAAAACGCTCACGGTAGGTATGTTCATAAAGTGGGTAATACGCGGACTTTGTCCTTCGTCCGCGGATATAAAAAAAAATTATGTTAGTTTTTTTTTTTTACATCAGCTATCTTGTAGTGACTTTTCCATCAAAATGGGACCAGACATTTCGTTCGTTTCGATATTATGTGTAAATTAAACGGTACACGTAAATTGATTAAATTATCCTTCAAATACTATTGTTCTCATGTTGAAGTTTGCCACAATTGTTACTGAATAAGATATGTAATACTAACTAGTCTTGTAATATTGGCTTGCCTTTTAGAAACAAATTATTGTTTGCTATTGTCTAATTGGTTAGTATAACGCCAGATGATCAACTCACTGCCAGTGGAATAATGTGATCCTTACAGCGCAGCTGATGGGCATGTGAAATGTGGGCACTAAGCTATATATATATAGTTTATTGCCTAAGTCCCATAGCACTATGTAGGTGAAGTAAGAGAGTGTATATCTGGAATGTCCTTACATAACATTTAACTGTTATTTTGATAATATAGTGCTTATGTGGAACGTAGTAAAATGTCTTTAGCCCAAAATTCAAATTTAAACTGCACGTACCGCATGTGGGGCACACATGATAACTAGGTGATGTTTAGCAATGACGGCGCGGGGCGGTGACGTTATCTAAACGAGTTACGGCGTCGTGCCTAAGCGACCTCTTCCACCATTTTAACTTTTGATACGGCATACGATGCTTTTTATGTGCCATTACAGACATATTGATGGGCTGTCGTGTGAGTTAAAATTCACTTTTGTTTGCCACTCATTTTGAGTTGCCTTACACAATAAATGCGATGAACAATATTTATAGTTGAAGTGTATGTATAATTTTATTGTGATTATATGTACGCGTATATTGTTTAGAATTGCAAATGTATATTGCATCGCGGGGGCGTCGAGACGCGTGATGTTGACGCGTATTGATATGAGTCAGCTGTTGGCCAGTGATATTGTTTACTTGAGCCTTTTCCGATTTTGTTGTATCGGTTTATTTATTTTTCTTGATCGCTATCTGTGATGTCTGAAGTAATTGAAATTGTGAGCCCGTTTACTTTTATTTGTAAATGATGTTCAAGGCACGAATGTGCGTCATGAAATAAGCCATTAGCTTACGTCATCTAAACATAAATATAACGTGTAATGATTTTAAGGTAACAATAATTTTGGATTACTAATACTTCAAAACTAAGTGCTAATATGTATTATATTACATGCTAATATATATATGTCATGAATTTAAATAACTGAAAAGATTAAAGATAAAACTGAGCGAAATAAGTCCAATTGTGTCCGAAGCGCGCCATTGTCGTGTCCAATGCGAAGTGGCGCGTGGGCAAAGGTGCCTCGCCAAATCGTCCGATGTGACCCCAAAGCTAGCCGGTTGCCCCCGGCTCGGCTCGCGTGCATCTGATTACGTTTAAAATGTACCACAACACGGTCGAACAGAAGTTTCTTGTGTTGTTTGATTTTTCCTTGTATGATAGCACCGCGTTTGGCTTAGCTGAAGGCTGAATTGAATTAGTGTTAGTTTTGCTATTCCTGGAACTAAGAAATTTTTTGCGAGGAGCGTGGCTAATAATCGTTCTGGTAGGGCCGTTAAATTATAGTAAAATCATTTTATATCTGTAACATATTTTCATGGTAAGGAATTGTAAAGCAAGACAAGGTAGAAGTAGAAGAAATGTTAAATGAAAAGCTAGGTAGTAAATATTAGTTTTAACCTGATGATAAGTCAATGTATGTTATTCCGCATAGGATATTTAAATATTGCTCGGAAAACATGAGGAAAACGGTAATGCCTTCAACATCTACAAATAGAAGTTATGTACACCGTGTTTTTCTCGGTATAGCATCGTAAGATGTTACGAGAATGTTGAGATAAACTCTGATTTCCTATTCATATTGGTTCTCAGTAATGCGTTGCATAAGCTTCGTTCTTGGCAGCAATACTTGCCGCAATTTATGAATATGAATTTTTGAAACAATATACAATGCTTTCAAACTAATTGCTGGAAACATAGTCTGCATAGCTTGTTTATGCCCAATCGGTTAGTTAAGAAAATAAAGATTTTACTAAGGCTTCAAGATTACGTAATATAAACTGTAAATAGCTAATAATTCGATTATACAATTTTGTTTAACCCGCCAACCGGCATTGGACCAGCGTGGTGGGATACGGTCCGAAAACCCCCTAATGGAGAGGGAGTGTCCAGTAGTGGACTAACACAGGCTGATGATGGTGACAGTTTTTTTGCATGAATAATATTTAAATAAATTAACGTTCACATTAATGATATTTACCATAACATAGTGCCAAGAAATCCTTGTACGTAACCTTCACATTTTTTTGAATTGTATCCAGTATGTCCTTTAATAGAATGCGCTACCGCTCGAAATCAGGATGGTCAAAGTTGATTTTTATAATTTTAATAAAACACAATAACGTCACTTAAGACTTTCAAAATATACCATAATATCGTCGCAAGATGGTATATATATTATAGTAACCTGATGGTGTGTACACACAAATGTCAGTGATGTCTGTTGAGCGTACCTGAACTACGTAATATATACGCTATTTTCAGGTTGACTGGAAGAAAATGCCCATGACATTAAGCCTCTTACCATTAATATCTAAATCTATATATATAAAAGAGATTCCCACCTAAATATTGACTTATCACGATATCTCTGGAACCATAAGGCGTACCGACTTAAAATTTGGTAGGAATATTCCTTTTGCCGAGTACAGGTCAGCTAAGAACGGATTTTACGAAATTCCACCCACATGGGGGGTTGGGTGGTAGCTTGTTGTAAATAATTAAATTAACATTTGTAATAAACATAATGTAAAATTAACATTATGTTTATAATAAATTTAATGAGTACTTTAGCACTATACACAAAAGATACTTAACAATATTTCATATGAGCGCGATAGCTGTCATGAGGAAAGCCGCTAATTAACCTCGAACAAGATTGACGCTCCTTTCGTAAATATTTGGTCTCGTTAAAGTCTTGTGCATCGTGAGTCGTGGCCGTGTCGTCGACACGTGTCCGCACGGATCATGCTGCGATAATGATGAGGTGAAGTCAACATGTGTGCTGTATTCGTGATTCTAGATAGGTTCTGCACGGATGTCAAAGAGCTGCTTTCATGGTCGAGTGTAACTTCTTTAGCATGTTCGGTTTACGTTTCTGTTATGACTATGTATTTGTTATCTTTGAGCATTTTTCGTTTTTATAATTCTAAATAAAAACAACAGCGAACTTAATTCACAAACTTACATAAACATAACTCCGGACCCAACGGGGGTCCCGACATCAGACCCTACACACCACACGAGTAGGGATAGCACACATTCACCTGTAGTTCGCCCTCGCTTACGAGCACAGCACACACACCGCGTACACTAGATACACCCGCGTTCCAGGGCGGTTCTCACCGTCCCCAGCCACCGATTAATACAGTCGCAGACCGTCGGCGTCCAGGTTCGTAAACCGATCGTCGACGATCCTTAGGAGACGTAAACAATGCCGAACCCACGTACTTCTATACGTGTGGCCTCATTATTAGCAAAAATGTTGGCCACCTAGTTCTGGGGACGGAAGCTTCCATGAACTCTGTGTTAGATGAAGCTTATCAAAGACAATAGCCTGGAAGCATAACATCAAGTCAAAAAAAAACATAAACATAATGCCAAAATTTTAATCATTAAAAATTCAATCAAATAAATAGTAGGATCTATTTTAAAATGTTTATTTCCTAAGTTATCGTTAAATGTTCTTTTATATATATATTCGTTATATATATTCGTAGTTTAAGTTCATTTATATATTTTGTAAAGTATTGTATTCGCACCTAACACGTTCTGCGGATGTATGTTTTTAACAAGTTGGTGTAACCAAGTTTACGAAGAAACGAACAAAGACAAAAGAGGTAGTTCACGTTTAACGATCACTTTGCTTCTAATTTCGTATGAACACTAGTTTTACCTCCAAGCAATGGCTGCGTGTGGTTTATCTATTGAAATCTACCTTGTATTTCGGTGTAATAGATTTTATAAAATTTGTTTAGCCGTATTTTACGATGTAGCGTAAAGTACTTTCTCCTTTACATTATTAAAATGTCAAACGTAAACGAACGTCTAATTATAATAATGTATTAAGACATTAATAACATGGAGATTAATACAAAATTATAATACTAAAGATAAAATGATTTTGATCATAAACTATCGGCATATCTTTAATTGATAAACTTTAAAATGGTTACTAATTAACAAAAAGCGTTTCATTTCGAGAAATTTTGTTACCTAATGTTAATCATTTAGAAATTAATCCTTCCGGCGATGACTAGTGTTTAAACAACAAACTCGACTTCAACAGAACAGATTGGCATGGTGATAAATTTGTCTGTCGCCATATGGATCGGATAAAAGAGCAATTTTAAAATCTTTTTTTTCTATGGGCTACGCAGGCAGACGAGCAAGAAAGTAGTCACCGGCGCTCATGGACATTGGCAATACCAGTGGTTTCACCAACGCGCCGTGAGACATATAATGTTAAGTCTCGTTTTCCCAGTAGATATACTAGTTGCGGTTCAAACCCGGAACACAGTAGAGTTTTTTATTAAGATATAGACATATAAGTTCGGATACTAATACTAATAATACGGAAAGTTTTGGAGTGGAGACTCCGCAAACGTAGTGTAGGATGCCCTGCGGCAAGATGGAGTGACGTCGCAGAGTGGCCGGTGTTGGTTATATGATAACCGAAGATCGGAAGCGGTGGCGTGCATTAGAGAAGGCTTATGTCCAACGGTGGACTGACACAAGCCGATAATGATGAAACATTTAACTAATAGAGTTCCAAATGTCCCTGTATATTGTATGTGATGCTCATTATTGTTTCATTTTCGTCGAATTCATCTTATTAATGTAATATACGTTTCACGCGTGTTGATGCTTACACAGCCGGTGGTATTGATTGTACTAATTAAGTGTTTTCGTTTACAGGTACGCATCCGTGTCGTGTCAATTCCTGTTCCTGCGTTAAATTAATTGGCTGTCAGTGAGTACGTTAGGGCGTAATTAGCCTGTCTTCGGTTTTTGTTACTTTATCGATGTAATTTTGGGATGATTTGTTGTCGACCTTTGATAATGAAGGAAAGTTTGTTTGCGGTTTTCTTTTAATTTACTGTGTAAAGTATTGTGTTGTGCAAAAACTTATATATATAGAAACAAAGAGGGCATTGGATCAATTTCGAACTGAGTGGGTACTCTATTCGGGAGAAGAGTTTATTCTTATCATAAATCTACTTTTTACCGAAATTTATGAAGACATAGAAGCTTCTACTTTTATTTTATTAGTAATATGAATTTATAAATCCCATAAAAAATAAACAACTTGAAATACAATTTTTTTTACTTAAGGTGCATATACGACATATTCTCACTAAGTTTCTACTCACTATATATATATTAGAGACTAATGATATTTATGCATTAAAACATGATAAGAGAAACCGGATGCACGAAAGCATCTTGTTAAAGCAATCCATCAATTAACTAAAGTGATGAAATTTTTTATACGTCATTTTATTCTCTTGTTTTGTTACTACATGCATCGGTAAATTTTTCTATACAAATCAAAGTTTCTAAGCATTACACGTTTAAATTGTCTCTAGTATTGTTCGTTCTCAGTTTACTTTTCAATATATTATTTTGTAATAACCACGTTTATCATGAACTGGTTTTTTTATTAAATAAAATGACTTTACGGATTTTATCGCGTTTATTTTACATTTTAAATTCCCGACGTTTTGAACACTTTCCAGCGGCCGTGGTCACGGGGTAGACTGAGATGTCATGCGTCTTGTTGCCAGTGCTGAAGCGGGGTTTCCAGATCTTAATTGTAATTAATTATTTTTATTCTGTACTCTCCGACCTATGCAAAATGAACTGGTTTTATCGTTAGAGCCAGCAGTGGTATTATGCTTGGGTTTAATTTTTAATTTATTAATTATGGGGTCCCAAGCAGGTGGTAGAACCCAACCATCTTCTCTATTGAAATTTGGATGTTTTCTTATCTCAATAGCCTCACGGATCATCCTTGGTAGGAATCGGTGTTCTTTAGCGAGGATTTGTGGTCGATCAAATCTGATGTAATGGTTTGGGTGATTTAAGGTATGGTCACACTGCCGACTTTGCCTTCACGCGGGTTCTTATTGCTCGCTTTGTTTGTCCAATATTTTTTTATTGTTTCTAAACAGTTTAAGGAAGGAAATTACGAATTTGTTTATCGAAACGAAAATAATATTGTATATTTTAATCTCGCGATCGTTGGTCGTTTCAAATTATTTAAGCTAATTTTTTAAATTAAGAAAATTTTTTCCATGTTTTCCGCTAATATTTATGTAACTAGCTTCGATGACATTTTAATAACTTGTAGACCGGATTCACCGGACCCAATTCCATAATACATCCGTCGCACGATCCACGTATCCCGTATCGGAAGAAGATGGGGGCACAATAATCCGGAACCCGCTTCGCTGGCCGGTCGCCAACCGGTCGTAATCCGGTGACCCCGCGGCCGCGTCCCTGTTGCGACCGTCGCCGACGTACCATGTCGCACGGCGCTTATGGCCCGCGACGGAAATGATAAATAACACTGTGCTATTAATACACGCACCTTTTCGACCGGTCTATGGTATGCAAGTTTGTAGTCGAGCGGTTGTTGCTTAAAATAGGCGTCGTGAAGGGAAATATGCGATTATCGGATTCAAATTAATACGATGATTCTGATAAACTTTTAAGCAAGAACTAGGTTGGTTAAGGACTACCATCTACAACGATATCTTACACAAATCATCATCATCATCAGCCTGTAATAGTCCCCTAACACACCCCTATCCATTAGGGGGTTTTTGGACCGTATCCCACCACGCTGGTCCAATGCAGGTTGGCGGGTGGACCGACTTTTTACATGCCCATCCGTAGCATGGATCATCTTACTTTTCAGACAATTGGGTAATCGGCCTAAATTGCCCTAACCAACTAGGAAACAACAATGAAAATTTGTTGAGTCCCTGCAGGATTCGAACCCACGACCTCCGGTTTCTAAAGCAAACGCCCATACCACTAGGCTAGGGAGGCTTTAACTAACACAAATATATGACACGAATTGAGCACTTTCCTTTTTTGCAAAACTTTGAATGTTAATCCGCGTGGTTACTTTAAAAACGGATATTTTACTCGATAGAGCACAGCGTCATTATGACTGGTCCTTATTCTTCGTATTCCATTGTTTCGAATTCTTTACGTTTCTCCTCGGTAATTACCGAGCGTCAAACGTTCAGTGCTTAATAACAATGTACACATCGTATAATTGAAAGCACTAATTAAAAATGTTTGTTTAACGCTCTATGAATAGAATTTCGTCAGTCTCGCTCGGGTCTGATTGTCAGTGCAAATAACGCGTAATTGTTCGCGGTAAAGGATGGAAACGTAAATGGGTGCAAATATTATTCTCGTGTTTGTCTTTAAATGTTTTAAGATAATGTGATACAAACGTCTGAAGGTTATGTGCAGATATATTAAAAGATTTTTAATTCGGGTTCATACCCCCGAGTCCATAATTGTTTGGTTTCATCGCTTTGTACAAATATCTTTAGTAGTAATATGGTTTTTAAAGTTTTCATATTTGATCTTGAACCATCGTTTTTCTTTATATACAAGTTACATTACGAGTTAGTTATTATTTATCTTGATGCTTGACTGCTGATTTGTAATAAGAGATATATGAACTCAACTATAATTTAAATATAAATATCGCTGTAGTGCTATCTGACTTATAATATATTCTGTTTACGTCAAGTTTTTGACAAAATATATTCACACGAGAGAGAAATAAACTATGAAATTGATGTAAAGAAATGTAACGCGCGATCCACGAACAAAGCACACCACGAGTTATGTTTGACTTGGTTATAGATTATATTTTATACTTTAACCGTAAATTAATATATTTTAACCGAGATGTTAATGCACTAAAACCGAGTCAACTCTTAAACGCCACGTTGCTATTGGTTACATTATTTATATAAACTCCGTATCTCATGTAACTCTGTCATAGCGTGATATTTCCCGACAATCTTCGATCGTTTCTCTCGTGACTGTACAAGTCGTGAGATGACGCGAGCGATTCGTGCGTGGTTAGCGCATCGCCGCAATGACCTCACCGCCTCGCGGCATTTCCCGGGTCCACGGCAGCCGGTGCCAAATTTTATTGGCAACACCTCCGAGAGGAACTGCGCTGGCTCTTCAATCGCTGACGGACGTGGTGCAGGGTTCATGCCGGCAGCAGATTCAAGGCATTGAAGGGATGACACTGGATTTTGTCAAGGGTCGGATTGTGAAAAGAAAAAATTAATTAACAAACTTCCACTTGATTGATAGAAATTGTCGTATTTTAAGGTATTTGAGTTATTGCATAAGTTTGAAGATGCTTTTAGAGATTTTTGATTCAAATGAGAAATTTGTTCAATTGTCTTATATGGCAGTTGCATTGTTGTTAATCGCTGAGATGTAGGAAATCGTATTAAACTATAAAAAAAACACCAAAATGCATAAAATACACCTAATATTTTGAAAATATTTATTAATTATTATGATTTAGGACTTTAAGAATATAATACATAATTAAATTAGCGGTCGCTAAGCACAATTGGGACATATTAAATTGTATTTTACATCTTATATGATCTCAATAGCGCTTATGCACATGATTCAAAAACCCATTTCGGTCAGGTGACGCGATATTTTATTGCGAACTTGTAAATTTTCCCATCGCCCCGTGGCGATGTTCCAACTGCGTGGGTCTAAGATGTGGTGACGTGGTGCTGACTGAACTCAGGGGCGTAAGTGCAAGTGATATATAAGTTTGGTTTGTGAACAAAATTATATTGGCTGTGTGTTGATGGGAGAGTGGTGAAATAATTGAAAATTAGGCCTTAGGAAAAACAGTAGTTTAAATTGACAAGAGAAGGGGGAGAAAGGATTCTCCAATTGTTTACAAATTTGCTAAATTTATTCTAGGGATGTAACGGAAGTAGTTTTGTCGGAACCGAAACCGGAATCGAGTTTTTAAATTTGCTTTATCGGAATCGGAACCGAGTCGGAATCGGAACCGGAAGCAGGTGACATGAGAGAGAATTATTATTTAAGGACAAATAAAACATTTTGTAGTATTTTTTATTTCAAGTTTTGTTGTAACATAAAATATAAATAATGAACAAAATTGGCATATTTCAAATAAACAACAAGTTTAAATAGAATGAATTTAAACCCAAAGTAGCATATATTAGTAATTAAAAATTAAATCGTATTAATTGACTCTAAAAGTAGGGTATTATATTTTGCGAACAAAAGCTTTGTCTCCCTCTTATTTATTTCTTAGGGGGTCGTAGATTAGGCCAGCGCCACTAAAAAGTTGTTCGCTCGCTACCGAGCTTGGTGGACACGACAAAAATTGACGAGCAATTGAATGCAGGGGCTGGAATTTGGTATTACCATTAACTTTCCACCATAAAAACGGATCATCACTAATACTAATACGTTTTTCTTTATTGAACTCATTTAGTATATTTTTTACGAAGACAAATTTATCAAAAACTCCGATTCAAACCTCCGATTAAAAAATGTCGGAACCGGAGTCGGAACCGAAAGTATAATAGTAATCGGAAGTTCCGACTTAACGGAACCGGAACCGAAGCTCCGTAACATCCCTAATTTATTCCGCGGATAGTCTTCTGGGAACAATGTTTTTTTATTACTTTATGATTATTTTTATAAGAGTTTTTGACATTAACAAACTTTTTTTTAATAGTATTTGTTTTTTTTTACATTATTTAAGTTTCTTGGCAGTAGTTCATTTGTTAAATTTGTATAATATAAATTCAATGCTTTAACTTTTAAATTTTGTAACACTTGTGTGCATACAGTGAGATCATATCTCTGCCTTGTTATGATGCGATCGGACAGTGACTAAAAGGAACATAAAATCCATTTATAAAGTTACCGCTTACTATGTTCCCAAATAATGCACTGCTTACTTAATTTATACCGTGTAATATTCTTCAAATAACCCACCTACGTCTATCAAACCCTTTATTTTAAATAACCATGGTATTCTAAACTGGTTCATAAGCCAAACAGTCTCCAACACAAATAGCTAGCTAACTAGCCAGCGGCGCAAAAGGCTCGAAAGTAATTACAGTGCCAACCGGAGGGGCCGGGAGCGCACGGAAGGGCGGCGGGAACATGTTCATTCGATACGTTGCACGGTGCATCCGTTGCCGCATAATTTCCTGCTGGACGGCTATATAGTTTAGCTGAATTGGAGAGGGAATAATGTAAACAACGTAACCCAAAGCAGCGGAGGCGGTATGGTGCTTTTGATAGGCGAATAATAGTTACTCGGTGGTTATTAGTACTAATATTCGTCTATAAGAATGATGCAATTCCTATAAATAATGTGTTTTGCTAAACAATAGTCTCCTATACGATTGTATGTAAAAAGTTATATACGGTTACTTTTTTTAATATCTGCTGATTTTCCAAATTAAGAAAATGCTAGATAAATTAGAAGTTATTATATGTTTTGGTCAAGTTGAAAGGTTAAAAGATCTGTGATTTTTCTTATCATATGCCGAAAGAAAGAGTAATGTATATAATGTGTAAATATATCATTGATGCTGCTCTGATGTCAAAAGAGAAAATTAAATACGTAACCAAGATATTATGCACTATTTTGCATAATGATGCGAGAACTTTTTTATCGAGTGCAAAGTGGAAAAAGACACATTGTAAACCTTTTTCGTTTCACACCAATTATATTTTTATTTGAAACGTCATTACTTTTATACACCAGTATGAATTCAGCACTTTGTTTGAGCGTTAAATGCCGTTAAAAATAACGATATCTCTTTCACACGATAATAAAAGGGAACAATGTTAATACATTTAAAAGTTACTTAATAAATATCATTACGTATTAAGAGTTTTATTTAATACGAAATCTTATGGTTTTCTCACATATCTCTACCTATAAAATTTTAAATTTATAAAGCAGGTAACTTAAGAGTTAGATGCTTTGCCAAAACCCCGAGTGCGTAAAGCAGTTTCAATGTCAAGGTTGACCTTTTAGTTTTTGAATTTATAACACTGTTATTGCTATTGAAATTGGCGTCGCATTGGGGTCGTGTGCTTTATTGATTGCTAAAAGGTGCCAGCAGGAAGGAAAACTCTACAGTCGCCGGCCAAGGTTCTGATTTCTAGGTTACCGTCTGCAATGAGAAGGTAAAGGTTTAAATAACAAGCGTTTATTGTTTTAATATAATCTTCATTTTGAGGGTAACCTTATATTACTTACTTTAAAGGCTGTTGAATGTTTAAAGAATGGTTCAAGTTACTTTTTTTTTAATACAAACAAGATGTTATTTGTTTCAGACGATTATGAAGTTTGATAAACAAAACACAACTATTATATTGTTATCAAATAATATGAAACCAAAGCGACAACTAAAATATGTAAGGTAATAATTACATATGAACGAAAGAACTAAATAGGAATTGTACATTTCACATTTTCTTTGGCGTACCATTTGTAATTCGTCGACATCTGCATAATTTGATAGTATACGTGTTGAGAGACGGCTATCCGGCAGTTAATTGAAGTAATTTCAACGAGTCTTACATTACATTTGCACGGTGATGTAACGACGGAGCGTGACGGAATTAAATTGTTTTGCGGTTTTCTTTTGCAACTAGTTTATAATAACGATGGATGTTGAAATTGTGAGTGAACACGATTCACTAACATGCTATAAACATCCACAAAGATTGCGACGTTTTTAAAGATTAATGTCTAAATAAGTAAGAGCGCATCATAGTTATAACTTATATCAAATGAAATCTAGCTGTGTTTTTTGTTAATTTATTTTGTTTTCTGGCCTTTTGTTTTGTTTTCATCTCTGGTATTAGCTGAATTTATATCTCTGATTGTGATTATTGCCATCGATGTTTCCATTTGTGGGGTGGCTTACGATGTGTTCTTGCAGACGGAGAAAATACTACTGGTTTTAAAAAAAACGCAACTAAATTAAATGACGTATTTACCTTAAATCCGATATAATAGGCATACTTTGTTGTGATTTATTAATAAACAAAACTATTTATGGTACAGTTTTATCAGTACTCATGATATTAATATAAAATCGATTGCAAATTGAACACAGGGCGGTCCCCTACTAAGAACGTATTTGCAACTGCCAATGGCATATCTGCCTTATCTTTTGACTCTTGCAAGTATATTTGGGGGCACAAATTAATTTGTCTTCCTTGCGTAATAGTTCGTAAGGTTAAAATCTGTAATAACCTTTGTTGGTTCAAATTAGCGCAAATTGTTGGAACAGGATTAACTATACGCCCCTCACGATAAAGCTTTGTTGTCGTCGACGTGTCGTTGTCGTCACGTCATGTCGGCGCGTGTTTCGCCGTTGATCCCCGTTGGCAGAGACGTCACGACACGTGTCGGTTTAGCGGATCTGTACGAAAGATTATTGTAATAGACCATAATCCAATGGGATATAGCCAAAATGTATACATTGAAGGGAAACTTCATTAAATTTTTGTTCTTTGATAACGAAATGAAAATATAGTTTTTTAATCCTTGATACTAGATGCCGGTAAATTATTATTTTAGTATTCTTGTTGTTCAAAGCCGGGTCTCCGTACCTACAACGAGGTTAATATTCCGTACGTTACATTACGTTATTTTTTATCTACCAAAAGCGTTTTTATTTGAAATATTTTATATATATGGTATGCGCATGCATTTATTAACTTTCATAACTTTGGAAGCTAATAAACATTAATATAAACACTAGTTATCAGTTAAATTTACGAGAAATATAAATTCTCTATCTTTTAAAATCATATTCAAATATCGATTTCATGCAGCGTAACTCATAGCAGAGGCGGCATTTAATTCAGTGATGCATCTGAACCAATATCCCCGGGCGGAAGGATAATCTCACAAGGCTTACGGCACACGTTCCACGTCCGCCCAACCTGAATGCATTACCCGGCATTAAATCTAGATCCTTCTACGTGCCTTTATACAGTACATTTGCTAACTTGCTATACTATAAGTATGTATTGATGAAATATTATTCGGTTCACTGAACATTGATATATTTCCGGTATGTTCAATGAAATATCGTGTGTGCTCTCAATTTTGCTTTGCTAGATTTTTGTTGAATATATTTTGGAATGTGTACATGTGAGTTTAACAAAATGTTCACATATCGGCAAAGGCATATTATATAGAGTATATGAGTCGATTTTTATCTTTACGCCACACAAATATGTTAAATGTATAACACAATTTATAACTTTTAAATTAATACAGACGCTTTTAAAATAAGTAGTTTTAGGAAACTTATGTTGACATAACAACTGCCTCCGTAGCCTAGTGGTGTGGGCGTGTGCCTTAGAAACCGGAGGTCGTGGGTTCGAATCCTGCGGAGATTCAACAAATCACAGGCTGATGATGATGATGTTGACATAAATTTATTTTTAATGTACAACTATATACATTAACTATATACACATAAACTGTAAAAAATTAAGTAACTGTTTTAATAAATTATACGTTACCTTGTTTAAAACAAAAATGCACATATAACTTGTATGTATGGATTTATCTATAATAATTAAATAGATCGTTTTAATTGTTGAATTGCCTTTTTTTCTTACGTAATTCATACTCATTACCTACCTTATTCGAGACGTTAACAACGTATACTTGCTGCCCTTTAGACTGCCTCTTTGTAACTCTCCTGAAATCAATTTAAAACTGCTTCCTAGTTTTTATTGTTTAAAAAAAAAGGCGGAATTGGGTCGTGTCGTAAACGCTGCCAGTTGAACGAGAGAAGTGAGATTTCAGTTTCAGTTCTTTCTTTTTTCCTATTGCAATATACAGTGTTTTGTAACATCTGAAGTGGTTTAATATAATTCACTTAATGAAATATTATATATACATTCAATCCGCAATATCATGAAACTGAAGTCGGAATAATAACTACTGAGCATAAACAGTCGGGGCTACTCGTTTGTATGTTTTTTACCAGTTACTGAATTGTAGCTAAAAATGGCTACTTTATTTCGGTTTTATATTTTAACCTAACTTTTTTATTACCTATTTACCTATGTTAATAGCATGATCTCGTTTGCATTTCTATATGTGAATGTTTGTTTAAATTGAATCTGTATAACGCTTATACAATGTTGTAAAGTAAACAGATATTCACCTCATCATCATCATCATCATCAGCCTTTGATAGTCCACTGCTGGACATGGGCCTCCCCTAATACACCCCTATCCTTTAGGGGTTTTTGGACCGTATCCCACCACGCAGGTCCAATGCGGGTTGGTGGGTGGACCTACTTTTTACATGCCCATCCGACGCATGGATCATCTTACTTTTCAGACAATTGAGTGATCGGCCCAAATTAAAAGAAACCACAATGAAAATTTGTTGAGTCCCCGCAGTATTCGAACCCACGACCTCCGGTTTCTAAAGCAAACGCCTATACCACTAGACTACGGAGGCAGTTCACCTATTGTAGATTATATGTTAAAATTTTAAAGATATTTACCTAAAATATTATTAAGTAGCTGTTGCCTGCGACTTGGTCCGCGTGGATGTAAAAAATATATTTTTTTTATCTTAAAAACAGTGGCCAAAGTTACTCCCAGTTACATCAGCTATTTTCTAGTGAAGGTCCTATCAAAATCGAATTAGCCATACTAAAATTTTGTTTTTACAGAAAGACACTCCAATTTTATTTATGGATTATATTATATTGTATGGATTATATTAATAAGTAGTGTAATGCGCCGTATCATTCTAATTAGATTTGTTTTAATCTTGCCAAATCTGAAAATTGCAAGTGATTGTTACGAAGAAAGATTGTTTGCAAAAACGTTGCACTTTCGCAAGCGAGCCAATCGTGTTTCCACTCTTGTTCTACACTCTAATAACGTTCATTCGTTCGTTATTAGAGTGTAATTGCACGCTTGCGCAATGTCGGATTACCGGCTCCGCTGAAGGGGGCAGATCCGAACAGGCTGTCATAACCAATTGCCGGGCAACCGTTTCGTTTCACGCTCCTGCACTATTGAAGTTTATTTTTCAGCATTCGTAACTGTTCATGAAAATGTACGTTCAGTTTGTTCTTTATTAAATGGTTTTATATTCGCCCGGAGCGACGTATGACCTGGAATTTAGTTATTTTTAACCGTCGTTGACTATTTTCGTAATGGGGTTTTTAATGATGATCTTTTGGGAATTTTACTTTTTTGAACGGCGAAGAGATTGTAGTAGAGATGGTTTGCTTTTCGGTTTCAACATTTGTAAATTATATAACACGTTACTTTTATTATAAATTCAATTTTCTGGAGTTTTGGTAGAACTGGAAGTCTTGTGATCTCTATTTGTTCGATATGCAGAGGTTTTCGAGTATATATAATACAACATGGATAAAACGACACACTGACCGTACACGATTACAAATGCTACAAAAATTTAATACATATGAATGATTTATTTCTATTACGTTCTATTTAGAATTGATTTACATTCTGAGACTGTCTGATTCAAGTAATCGGATCATCTCGGTGGTCGTCGTATGCGGTTATAACAGTGCGATGGTTGTGGTTGAGACGAAAGATGTGTGTCAAGGGTTTGCAAAGTACCTTAGTAGTTGTTCGGTGACATCAGCGCCCTTTGATTCAACTGTTCTCGTCTTACTTATAAAACGCTCGCTTTTAGTGAATAATCAATCGAATCGACAGTGTACGCTTTTGTTACGTACCCTTGCTTCCATTAGGAGCATCGGCTAATAAATAGTATTATTTTAATCAGTATCAAAGTTTGCACCACTTTTAACGACATTTCATCCTCTCTTAATTTAAAGAGAGGATGAAATGTCTTAAAAAGTAACAAAAAACATAATCGGTTAGAGAAATATGTACACCTCTTTTACAAATAAGGGTTTCTACGTTCTTGGTGAGTGGAAACTTCTAATTTTCCGTGCTAAATTTATATTGAGTTAACGTACTTTATTAGTTTTGTAACGTGACGTGTCGGAATTTTTAAGTAAATCCTCAAAAAACTTTAACATAGTATATATTATATCTGTTATCGACAGGATCATGTTATCAAACAAAACATTTGCGATAACCATTGTTTTAGCAGAAGAGTATTCTGTCCTTAATATTGCCTTCCCAATGTTATATTCTCTGTAATAACTCTCCATACGCTTGTACAAGCGATAACGTCTAAATCTCAACGGCAAACATTACGCAAATGAAAAGTACAATGCCCACACTGCCGCGAATAATTCGCCACGGCTTCTGAGGTCGATTACGCTTTGTCGTGTGGGTGGTCTCACTAATGTTTGTGAAACTTGTGCAACGTTTGTGGCACACGTGGGATCGACCTGGTGTCAGATGGGCCGTGGTGCCATGGCCACCACGCCCGCACCACCCCTGCACGCGATGGGTTTAAGGTGTCACGACCTGGTATTGGAATGTGAAGACTGCTCGGTTTCGTTGCTGCAAATGAATAGCGTTTATAGAGTTTTGAGCAAGGACTAGAGAGTTTTATTAATAAGATTTTGACACCTTGGTGTGCTCAATTTACTGTGAAGGACGTCAAGGGTGGTTGGACCTGTATATTTAAAAAAAAATGTATGAAGACCTTTTAAACCTGTAATTTAGTGTTTTTATTGCAATAAAAATTTAATTTCATCCGTTTTATGCTACTATAACATGTTAGACATGGAGCCATAAGGAAAACACGTATTAGGTTCTAGGACATATTAAAAAATAACACGCTGCCAATTATTCTTTTAATGTCGTTTAAATATCACACACAGGTTTATGTTCATATGCATATTTTGCATCTAACAGAGAAATAATTAAATTGAGGTTTTTGAAGGTATATACCTATAGGTATATACCTTCTGTACACGATTTTATACCTCAATTTAATTATTTCTTTCACCTAGCCATTTTCCCAAGTTATCATGGGTTCTAATCCATCCAGATTTACCTGAATAACAGTTTTTATAGTAAACTTCATTCTAAGTATAAATTAGTTGTCAGTAAATTTGAAGGCACTGACATCCTGTAACGACTGCCAAAAATGGTCGGGACAACCGGGTTTATAACCGGGTAAACAATCGGTTTACGTACCCATTCGAAGCATAAATCAAACCTTACTTTATAGACAATTAGGTGATCGGCCGATATTGTCCTAACCAACCAGGAAACAGTGATAACAATTATTGCTTTATAATTATAATTTAAAATTCATTTAAACGATTTTAACTTAGCTTCCCCGCGGGATTCGAACCCACTAAAATCGTGTACTATTCTTAACAAATAACACGTGGCCAAAACTTTCTGCTAAATGAATACTTTGTGTCCATTTCCTGTAATATTTTATGATAAATTCAGTATGAAGAGCTTTCATTATTATAAAAATAAGCGATGCGTCACAATTGGGGACGATTGTGAGAAGACGGAAGATAGCAATTTCCGCACTTGATCCACAAAGATTTCCCTGTTCGTTTGTAACGGACTGTCTTGCTCACTCGCCGCGGTCAAAGTTTATTGTTTTCCGTAGAAATTACTGTGAAAACAATGAAATATCAACACGACCGTTTTTACGGTAATCTTTCTATTTAAAGGCAAAAGCAAATACCTCTTTTAAATATTACATCGCTAATATAGCAAAGATATATAAATTGAATATCATTTATACAAATGTTATTTTACTTTACACTTATTATTCAAGCCGTTATACGTAAAAGTGCTTTGTTGCTGACAAATAATCAATCGCTTTTATTTTCTGTTCTAATAAACTTACTAGATTTCTAATAATATTCTTTTTGTTTGCTCCTAACGTTTAATGAGACGATAAGTCTTTTCTTATAGAGGCTTAATAGCTTTTACTAACATTTATCTTAGGTGATTGATATAACCATCAAATGGTTATTATATACGTAATTTCAATTTAAACGGTTTGTGCCACTTGTTATGAACAAACACGGACTGACGTCATAGGTAATTTGAAGCGATCAATTTCCTAATAGGTTTTCAGATTATTATTCCTAGAAACACTTTAAGGCCATCGTTTAGTTACAAAGTTGGGATTATAATTATATCGTTAAATTATTCATTCTTTGTTTGCGCGGATATTACACATTTTTGAATAAAATAAACTTTTACTGCAGCGTGTGACCACACTTATATCACTCAAATAATTACATAAGATTTGATCAACCACAAATCTTCGCCAAAGAACAACAATTCCTGCCAAGGATGTTCTGTGAGGCGTTTGAGATTAGGAAAGATCCAAATTTCAATAGAGAAGATGGTTTGGCTTTACCGATTTTTTGGGACCCCATAATTAATAAATTAAATTTAAAACCCAAGCATAATATATCCGGCTGTAATAATAAAATGAGTTCATTTTGCATAGGTTAGACTTAAAATGTTTTTACAATTCAGATCTGGCAATCCCACTTTAGCACTCGATACAAGGCTCATGACATCTCAGACCACGGCCACTGGAAATTGTTCAGGAATTAAAAATGTAAAAGAAGCTCCATAAAATCGTTAAATTCCAACCACGAGATTGTGTGATGGACGTAGTGATTATATAGTTTCTGGGTGTTTTCATCCTTATTATATGTATTTTATCACATAAGAAAAGTAATATTGACCTACCATAGATCCATAGATACTATCCATAGAACACGCTTTGCATAGTTAGCAATATATGCATTGTCGTTATAATTATTATCTAAAACACGAGAATGTACGGAAAATATCTCAATTATACAAGCGAGATATTACGTCGTCCGTTATGTCTTCATTAAATATTTCACGTGAATTCCTTACGCTTTGAGGCTGCGTCACTTGAGGACGCAGCGGCTCGAGGGTGGCAGGGGGCCTGTGTGCCATGATTTAATGATCAGATAGTGGTATGAGTTCCACCGTCCTGCTGTACGCTGTGTACGCGGGGTTAATGAGTTTGTGGGCAGCGGTGCGTCGCCCTCCTCCACTCAGGTGTTGCAAGTGAACATGTTGCTGAGGTCAAACTGCATTCGGATATTGTTGTGTGTGGAAGCAACGGCTAAAATATAATATTTTATCTGTAAACTTGTATTATTAACGGCCTCCGTGACCTAGCGGTATTGGCGCTTGCTTTATAAACTGGAAGTTGTGGGTTCAATCCCACGGGGAAACAACTTTGTGTTAAATTAGTTTTCTGGTTGTTTAGGACAATTTGGGCGTATCACCCAATTGGACAAGGCGTTCTTAAAGGCCTATGATTTTGTTTTCCGTATCAATTACTCCGTTGAGTATTGCTATATATTATGAATTTGTATATATTTTATTTACAAAATATTATTATTCATATTTAGAATATTTCATTGCATCCAGCTCATCGGTCAAAGCTTGAAGTCTAACCGATCTAACGAGAAATGTCACCTCATTAGTCACAGTTTATTGTAACATCGCAGTTTATCATACTTTATTATCGTTTTATGCTTAGTGTGACTATTTTTTTACGGTGTGAGGTGAATGATCAATGATTAATTTACTTTGTGTACCATTAATCATTTTTGTATACGAACAATAGCATAATTCAGAGTAATGTTTGAGTTTTAAAATACAGATAATATTTTTAGATTTACTTTTATATCTACCTTTTGGGCTCTATAGGATTAGGGGAAACAAAATAGCCAATGATGCATCATATCTAAATGACTTATTTTTTTCGTCTTTTTAATTTATATCGAAAAATAAAATCCATTACTTAAAATTGGTATCCTAAAGTTAATTTGAAAGCTTATTAAATAATTTATTTCTGATAATCACAAGTGTCTAAAAAAACACTTACCGTGATTGTTCCGCATAGAGCGAATGAAACATAAAATAATCAATAGCATTAGAGCAAGATCACGTCAAGTGGACCCCATTTACCATTGATCATAAAATTTAATCTTTATATATTTTTCATAAGTACTTATGAACGAATAATTATTCCCTAAACGATTTTTAAAAATTTTGATTTTAACAACATTTTTTTACAATGAAAATTTTAAGCACTTTAAATTAAAAATGGATTAAAAATCAACCGTAAAGAGATAAATTCATGAAATTTTCAGCATCCATGGTCGAATGTCTATATTTTAAGAATATATTAACGACTTAGATTATTAGTTTATTTTCGTATTGTTAACTAACTTTTAAGTTAACAAATGAAAATTTAACTCATTTCTTGGTAAAAAAATTGATTTTTTTTTCATCGGTCACATGCTTTATTCATTTAAGTTTAAGATTCCGGAAGAAAATTTCACTGCTCGCCATTAGTTTAAACAAAATGAATTTATTTATGACAGCGGCCGAGCGCTATGGAAGCGCCGCGCTACCGAGCGTCTCGTACCGCATTGAAGCTTTTATCAGTGATAATTTAAAATAACAATACAAAATATTATTATAAAACAAATTTTATTATTATTTACGTTATATTATTATAATTATTTAGTTAGTTGTTATTAGAGTTTGTAAGTATGTCTCGATTTTTCCGAAAATCATTCGTTTTTGTTCAAGATGCTATTCAATCACACCATTGGTCCAATGATCAGGCTACACTTTACCCTTATGTAATTTATTATAAAGTAAATGAAAAAATGAAGCATGAGAATTTTGTTGTCATATCAGAAAAAGTTAGTCACGATGCAAGTTCGGAACATTTATTTAATACTAAATTGATAGAATTTTTAAAAACTAAATTTGGTGCCGATAAAATTAAAAAGATCAAGTAAATTTCTGATGGAGCCCTTCACAATATAAAATAAATATAATTTTGCCAATTTAGTTAATCATAAAAATGATTTTGGTGTTGATGCTGATTGGACTTTTTGCACATCTCATGGCAAAGGAGCGTGTGATGGCTTGCAGGAAAATTAATTTGGCTTTCTGTACGATTAAAGATCATGAGGTACATGAAGAAAATACCAACCACGATTCGAACGCTAACAACAATAAAAATACTGCTAATTTCATCACTACAAACCATTGGAAAATTTTTCACTAGATTGCAGGCTCGTTTCAGAAGATGAAAAGTATTTATTAACAAAGTTTAAAAAACAGTGAAAGTATCTGACTACAAATTTACCATTTAATTATTTAAATTAAGCTTTTGTTTGTTCTATTCAGTATGTTATGATTATATTCTTTATGATATTAATAACAAAATAAATTTTATTGATAATAATTATAATAAGATAACTAAATAATAATAAAATTTGTTTTATAATAATATTTTGTATTATTATTTTAAATTATCACTGATAAAAGCTCAATGCAGTACGAGACGCTCGGTAGCGCGGCGCTTCCATAGCGCTCGGCCGCTGTCATAAATAAATTCATTTTGTTTAAACTAATGGCGAGCAGTGAAATTTTCTTCCGGAATCTTAAACTTAAATGAATAAAGCATGTGACCGATGAAAAAAAATCCATTTTTTTACCAAGAAATGAGTTAAATTTTCATTTGTTAACTTAAAAGTTAGTTAACAATACGAAAATAAACAAATAATCTTAAGTCGTTAATATATTCTTAAAATATAGACATTCGACCATGGATGCTGAAAATTTCATGAATTTATCTCTTACGGTTGATTTTTAATCCATTTTATTAAAAGTGCTTAAATTTTCATTGTAAAAAAAATGTTGTTAAAATCAAAATTTTAAAAATCGTTTGGGATCATTATTCGATCATAAGTACTTATGAAAATATATATAGATTAAATTTTTATGATCAAGTGGTAAATGGGGGTCCACTTGACGATCTTGCTCATTAGTTTTAATCTTAACCATTTTCAACTAGTAACCACTTGTTTCAACCTTTGATCTACACTCGACGTCACTTCCGCTATGAAGTCGCTTCAACGAAAATGATTACTCGAATTATTTTTTATGTTTTTATTACTCTGCGCTCTCGTGTCGTCAACCGGAACAATTGAGTCATAGAGCAGTTGCACCATACAGGAAGGGCGCGTCGATTATTTGTGTTTTATATATATATAAAATTTAATTAAACGCGACGATAAGGAAACGGACCGATAGCCCAATAACGTTATTGGGACGGCATTCGTCGGCCATTCGGCCCCATTAGCCGGCGGAAGTGCGTGACGCGCCGCCACCACTGAGCCACGCGATCTATTAGGGCTGTCTAATAATCTCGGCAGCGGTATTATTGCTTTTATTCACGTATAAGTGGTCTTTTATAGTGACACAAAAGGAGAAAACGGTTCGTTTCCGTTTGTGACGGAAGGAAAAATGTAAAAGAAGAGTTTGTTTGTGTATGATTTTATTTTGTTGAATTTTTAATTTTGATTAGATCTTTCGTCTGATTGGATATTTAATTAAAATGAGAGCACTACCATATGTATCGGTGTTTTTAGTTTTGAGTTAAAGTTATATTGTATTTATTTATTTTAATAAATTACTATTGAGGTTAATTAAATTAACGTGCTATTTTGATTAGATAAAATCTGAGCGTTGTTGAATTTTGCCAACCCTGCACATACAGGAACAACCCTCAATTACTTCTACGTTTTGATCAAAGGGTGGAAATGTGGCACGAAAGATGCATGACCACCGTTTTTTACTTCCTTACTTTGATGTGTGTCTTAGTGAAATAATATTTAAACTACAACTTTGTATTTTCCACCATTAGTTTTTGTTTTGGTTCTAGTTTAAAAAAAGTTGCTGTGTAGAATTCTCATTGGGATACGGTCCAAAAACCCCCTAATGGATAGGGGTTTATTAGGGGAGGCCTATATCCAGCAGTGGACTATCACAGGCTGATGACATGATGATGATCATAGAGTTCTTTGTGTTTTATAATTACTACTACATAAATCTTCCGTTCCGGTAAACTTAAATTTGACTTTTATGACATTATTGGGAATTCTTATTACGTGTCAAGAATCTTGCTGATGACTTTTCCTAGTTTTATTAAATAAATGTCATCAGTAACTGTATTAAGAAAACTTAACTAAAAATATATTTAAAGCGTTTGTATACTGTAGTTTGAGGATCGAAATTCCAAGGGGTTATAACTACATGCTACTCTTCGTTTTTTGTAAGCGACATAGATAAGCCTATGTTGCCTCATGAATGCTTAAAAAGTAAGAGAATCCAAGTGCTAAATATGTTAACAATTTAAGGCAGTTTTTCTACAGTCTATTCTCTATCATTTGTTTTGTAAGGAAATTGCTAGTAGCAAGACGTCGTTATAACATTAAAACATTTTTTACGTGTATGTCTGTGTTTTCGCGATAAACTCAAATAGTAGAGCACAGATTGTCACGCGATTTCCACTAATCGATAGAATAATTCTTCCGGAATGTTTAGGCATATTATTTGTCAAGTTTCGTGTATATTTTAGTCAAGTATATAAAGATTTTTCAGAGATGTCCAAAATAAATTAAGCCGTCTGAGAGCTTTAAACGAAAACGCTGCCTAAAAATAAAAAACCCAATGAGATACAATAAAACAATGTATGGTGATTCCGCAATATTATATGTAAAGGCTGGTCCGACTTTGACAGGACTAATAGGCTAAAATAGACTATTTCTTACTTGGAAAGAGTTTTTTATTGAAAAAGTTTTTTTACATGTTACCACGCGACCAAAGTCGCGGGCAACAGTTAGTATGATGACAGTGCGGTTTTTTTCCCCCTATGTAAGGGCTACGTGGCAGGAACGGCACTAAAGGTTTCAATGGCACCACTCCACGAACAAGTCTCGATCAATGGTTTTCTAGTGGGTGTCGAACAATGGATCGGTCGACGGCGCAATGATTGCGCCGTGTGGTGCATTTGGCTGTTGCGCTGTGTGTGTACTCACTTGACAGGTTTATTAAGCCCGCATATTATAGTGATATGTAACAGTTGATCGATATTTCCTGCCTAATTTTTATGCAGAATGTATGTAGACTTCTAGATAAAGCTTCACCGCAAGTGAAAACAACCCGTTATGTAAACATATATTCTTGGTATGAATAGGTGCCATATGCTGTATTATCCGGTCTAATATTATTCAAAACTGTTTTAGTATTGTTTCTTGATGGTTTTATTTTAACTATTTTTAGTAAAAGTGGTTAAAGCGTACATGTCTGTAACATAATTTTAAAAATACTTCCATATTAAAAATTAGTTCAATAAACTACAAGAAAAAGGTAATTTCAGATTAAAAGTATGAAGTATGATTTTCCTATACGAGTAGGACATATAACCTTATTACCATATTTTACGTTTTGGATTGAACCCCATTCTCATTTTCTTCCCGTTTGTTGCAGGGAGGAGGTGCGCAACCACGCGGTCCGTTGGAACGCGCAGTTCTCGTTCGTGTGCAAGATGTGCGCGAACGCCAACACCGGCGTGCTCGAGCCCGCCCTGCTCAGGGTCTCCGTGCGCAAGGAGTGCAAAGGTAACGATAGATTCAGGAGGCTTGAGTATTGACAATAGCGACGGAAGCTTTTTTTCTCTGTCTTGGGACGTAGAGAGTAGTAGTTAATTATTATCCTTCTGGCTACAGCGATTAAAGTACCAAGATCAGATTTCATCGTAAGATAACGTCTTAACGATAGTAGGTCCCCGTTTTATAGTGCCTTTTTCTGCCGCAAAGCAGTGTGAAACAACTGTGTTCCGGTTTGAAAAGTACCGTTGTTATATCCTATGTCTCAGGGTGGCGAGCGGACTACCGGCGTCGTAGTGCTTCATTTCTGATGGGAAAGGCGTGTTACTTGTACGAATGTTAGTGACCGTTGGCTGTGTGTGGGTTTCAGGCGGTCGGTCATACCAGAAGCTGGGCTTCTGCGACGTGAACCTGGCGGAGCTGGCGGGCGCCGGCGAGGCCACCAGGCACTGCCTGCTCGAGGGCTACGACCCGCGCCGGCGGCAGGACAACTCGGTGCTGCGGCTCAGGATCAAGATGAACATGATCTCTGGGGACCCGCTCTTTAAAGTGTCAGTATACGTAGAGTAATAATCTATTAAGTCTATCTGTATAAGAGGTCTTATATCTATGCAAAGAGAAATACTTGCTCTTTTATCACTTCATATTTCAATGGAACAGGTAATCGACTTAACCGAACAGAGATCAGGTGCTGGACCGACTTTCTTTACGCCCATCCTGATGCAAGGATCATCTTCCTTTACAGGCAATCGGCAAATTAGTCTGCTTTACCTTCATTAGCTAATGAGTTTATTAGCAATGACAAATTTTGGAGATCCCGCAGGATTTTAAACTACAAAGTGCAAGCCCACCCCACTGGGTTACGGAGGCAGTATATAGTAGCCATATAACAGGGAGGAATAACTAATAAGATAATTCCAGGCCGGAGCGTAAGCAGGAGGCGGCGGAGGGCGGCGGGGACAGCGGGGCCGAGAGCGCAGCGCCCCCCGACGAGGACTGCGCCTCCTCCACGGCCAGCTCGGGCTTCAGCTCGCTCACCAACAACAAGACGCACGGTGAATACATTTAACCTTCTATTAAAAAGTTATTTGTGAAGATTGTACCTATAGGGTGTAAAATTGTAATTTGTCATAAAATTGTGAAAATTTTACCAATCTATATCAAGCAATATAAGATGATTGTTGGGTATTCCAATTAGTTTGACATCGGGTGAGAATCCAACGTAGCGCGGCCACGTCTAAAAAGAGATAATTTTAAATAAATTCCATCTCAGCGTATGCTAATGGGAAATGCGTATATGTCCTAGTAGTACCGTTATTATGAATATACATGTTTAGGCGCAGAGGTGGTGCGCAGGCGCCGCTCACGTCGCTGGGCCCCTGCGAGCCCCCCTCGCCCGAGCACGAGGAGCTCAGCGTCCCGGATCACCCAGGTATTGCATGTAATGAAATGTTGGGACTGTAGTTAATAAAATGCTCGCCGTTATCCCGGCATCTACTGGGGTCTTATTTCGACTAATATTATATAGAGGAAGTTTTTGTGTATTCGTTATATAAAAACTCTTTAGCTATTACAAAGTTATATACATTATTGCTCAGTAACATAAACTCCATATGTTACTAGAAAAAGTTACAAATGATTAAAAACATGCGTGTAAACCAGCTAGCCGTGACAAAATAGTTCTTTTAACGTCTTTTATCTCATTTAAACACCAAATAAAGCTTATGTCAAAGTATAAACCAAAATGCGGCCGAGTCCAAGATGAGCCGTTCTATATTATAACTTTCAAGAGTTGCAAATTTAATTGTTATTTTCAAATTGCAGTGGTGCCGGTGAGCATCAGCTCGTGCGCCTCCTGCCAGCAGCACACGCACTCCAGGAACTCCTCCAACACCTCAGGCGATATGAGCAGCAAGGTGAGGCTTCACACAATATTTCTACTGTGTTGTTTTAAAAAAGAGATACTTCACCATTTATTGTTTAACCAAATTAGAGATATAGTTTACGCAAACAATGTGTGAAGTTAAACTGAAATGCGATGAAATGTGATGTACTGGTAAAATTTGTTGCGATTTACCAATAGGAATGCGTTTGCTTCTGATGCCTTTGTTTGATACTAGCCTCTGATTCAGCGTTGGTCAATATTAGAAAAACATCGATGTTTACTTTGTTTTTAACCTATTCTTTAGGTTTTGTTACTTAGTTATTTTAATGGACACTAGATGGCGCTTAAAATAAATATTTACCTATCGATGTTTTTGTCTTTATAACATCGATGTCTCGATAACATCGAAGTCGAAACGTTAAGGATAATTCCCTACTGATTAAGTGAACTCCTTGTCTTTGCTTATAACTTTTTGCCCCTAAGAGAGTTTGACTGATATTACTTTTAAATTATAATTCTATTTTATGAATGAAACGTGTTGAGTTTGAGTAATGGTCCCTTGCAGGCGTCGGGCTACGGCAGCTCCGTGTCGGCCACGTCGGCGCACTCGCGGCACAGCTCGGAGGGCGAGGGCGCCGAGCCGCGGCCCCACCACAACAGGTACCCGTTTTGCTCTCTCGCGTGCGGCACTGGATGCGTTTCCTTTTATTACTTTATCTATTATTTACGTATTTTATTTTTTGTTTATATTTATTATTTACGTGAGACGGTGTAGGTTTCTTTGGTTTCGATCGATTTCGTTCGTGCGCGAACCGGTGTACGATCGGATCGATCTCGGTGCGGTGCTCGGCGGACGCGGGGCGGGCCCTCCCGACACCCCCGGACAGGCACTCCCCTTCCGCTTCCACCTAACGCGTCCCTCGCCCCTGCACGCGACTAACGCTCCCCGCGGCCTCCCGCCCACCGACCCACCACCCACGCTCCGCAGCGCGCGCGCCGTGCTGAGCAAGCTGCTGCTGGAGCGCAGCGGCGCCGCCGAGGGCTCGGAGCTGTTCCTGACGCCCAACTGCTCCCTGGGCGGGCCCCCCGACGTGGTGCCGCGCGTGCCGCCGTCGCCCGCCAGCGACGAGTACCGCACGCCCGACTCGAGCGCGCACGACGAGAGCGCCTTCGCGATGCCCACGTACTTCGACCGCAAGAGGCGCGCCGCGCCGCCCGCGCCGGCCGCGCCGCCGCTCGCCAACTTCCACGTCTTCAAGCAGAAGTCGCTCAACACGATCCCCGCGATGCTCGAGCGCAACAGGCGCAACGAGGAGCTGTTCACCAACTTCCCCTTCCTGACCCCGCTCGCGCACCGCAAGAACTCGCTCGTGTCCGACGCCGCGCGCCTCTCGGGCTGCATAGAGGACGAGTTCTACTGCATCCCCTCGGAGCCCGAGGCGGAGCCCGAGGGCACCGTGGACGTGCGCCAGCGGCTGCGCCCGCCCCCGCGCCCGCTCACCTCCACGCCCTGCGCCGCGCTGCCGCTGCGCCACAGCTACACGGGCCACACGAGGTGAACCCCCCTCCGCCCCACGCCTCCCACTAACACGCCGGGTGCCTCGCCTCCTCCTCCGATGGGTTCTTTTCTGTTTTACTGTTTTTTTCTTTTCGTTTCATTCTATACCTTGGTTTGGGTATATGTATCTGTATCCGTGCCGTGTATCCGTGGTTTCGTGTGGGATAGAGTCGTTGAGGGTCGCTAACCGCTGTCCTGTGCAGGCGCGAGGCGGGCGAGTGCGCCCTGTGCGGCGCCAGGAGGGACGGCTCGCTGCCCCGGAGGGCGCCCTCCGCGCGGTCAGTCGCCCGCGCCCCCCCAGTCGACACCTCCCACACACACGATCGTGCCGTACTCTTCACTAATCAAACAATACAAAAATTTCTCTGTCTCTGAAATAATCTGTCGTTATACACCAATTATTTATCACACGCAAACACAACCGTAACAAAAACTGTAACGATAAATTTATTGCCAAAACGTAACTGTTAGTGCCTAAAATATGGCATAGACTTTTTATTGGTGGTACATGGCCATTTGTCAACCACTCATACGACGCTTTGCCTTTGAATAGATTGTTAATCGGTCTACGTTTGATTGGATTAGCAAACAGACAGAAACACACACAACACGTTCGCACCCAAGCCAGCAGGAGCTGCCCCGCGGGAGTCGCCACGTTTGTCGTAGTCGTTGTTCGTGCCGCTTAGCTCTCCGTTCCTAGATGTCGCTGTTTTCAGTTGTTGTTGGCACCGTTCACCGTTTATCGTTGTTTCCGTATATTTTGTGCATGATTTATTATATTGTTATATCCTCAATTAACAGCATGGACAGTAAACATTTTCTTTGGGATATTAAAGTCGCCTGTACTAAAACTGCATGCATTTTTACTTATTTTTTTTATGCATGCTCTTTGGGTTATACATTTTGTTGTATCATAAATATTTGTTCGTTGATAAGCTTTATATGTTTACATTTCTATTCATTTTTTATGTCGCAAACTGTCTTTGTATGCTTTTATTTGTAATTTGAAAATTTACACAAGGCATTGCACCTTTTTTGTTAATAAGTTATAGTTTTTTTATTACATTAGTATCAAAATATTTTTATGAATCGTTTGACACGCCTTGAGAAATATAAACCAAAGTATAAATAAACATACTTTAATATTCATAAAAAAGTTTTTGTTTTAAAAATATTACACAAGTTCAATGTTTTATAACCCAATCGATGCTATTCAAACTCAAAGCTAGCCAAGATAATAGCGTCCAAGTTTCTTACTCAAAATAAATATGATGTTTTGACACAACTTTCCACACAACTATCACTCGAAAAAAGTTTGACAAGGGATTCGTGTCTGTTGGCGTTAAAAGTAGGGAAGGTGGCCTTTTTGTACGTGTCGAAGAATGCCATACATAAAGCCATATAGAAAGTTCGTGTCTTTGGGGGTTAAAAGGTAGTAAAGGAAGCGTGTTTGTAAGTGAGTGAGCGTGTTCAGGAATCCGTCGTCGGGCTCGCTGACGGCCTCGGCCTCCGAGAGCGGCTCCTGGAGAGGGCGCGCGCGGCGCTCGAGAGGCGCAAGAGGGCGCCCGCGCCGGCGCCGCCGCCCACCGACGACGCGCAGGCAAGTATCTACAACATTATATATATGGACGGCTTAGACAATATCATCGAGCTACAGACTAAAGAAAGTCTTTACTATTGAAACTAGATAAATAATAAATGCATAGACTTACTTTTATTCACAACAACCCCGCTGAACACGAGATCCTTTGTGATAGGAATCGAACTCACACCCCTTGGCGCAAGTCAGTGTCACTAACCACTATGGCAAGCGGGTCGTCCGACTGTATTTTTTATATCGTCACTCGGCCTCTAGCCGATTTCTTTTTTCCCATATACCATTCAATACTAGCGCCATTATAGCGTTACTTAGCTTGAAGCTATTCAGTTTGTAAATGATTAGTAAGTTTAACTACAAATAAAACGCGTCCGCTGTGCAATGTTATAAAGGCAGGGGAGTAATCGGTTCATTCGCGTCCTCAGCACGCGGTGTCGTGCCGCGTGGAGAACACGCGCGTCAACCCCGACCTGCTCATCGACGAGCTCTTGGCCGAGCTCAAGAGGGAGGCCGTCGACGAGGCCGCGGAGAGTGAGTTTTTGCTTTGATATTCTTGTACTTTTTCATTTTTACTTTTGGCTTTCTGTACATTCAGTGAATTATAAATATATTTTTCTTATGGACAGCAAAACTGGTTTTTCAAGACCAGTTTTGTTGTCAAGTAAGTTTAAGATTATTTTTCTAATTACCGTTTAACTATCTACAGAATGTCTCGCTTGACATATAGGGGTTCAATATTCCTCTTTTATTGTCGCCTCGTATAAAAACACTAAACAAAGTTATAAGCCTTTCAAAAATATTGAAAATGATAGAAATATTCGCAAGCCGTAATGGATTAAGTTATAAGCGCCTTGACTCGCAGCGTCGGGGCTGCAGCTGTACATCACGAGCGACGGCACGGCGGAGCTGGGCTCGCGCCAGCGCCAGCAGCTCGCGCGCAGGGACTACCAGCGCGTCGTGCTGCACCCGCACGACAACAGGCGAGGCCCCTTTCTCCCCCTTCATGACTCGCATTGCCCTAACTGACTAAAGACAACAATTACAAGTTTATACGATATATATCCTTGTTTGACATTCTCATCGACCCCTCTTGTGCCGCAGGTAGCCCACGGCGGGGCGGCGACGGCGCGGGGCCTCGGGTGCGCGGACGCGCGGTACAAACGGACGCGGGTGGAGAGCTCGCCGAACGATGCATATTTATTGTTTCTGTCCTATCATTATTGCGCCATAACGATGTTTTACGATTTGTACATTATATGTTGATTTTTTTTATTATTATAATGGATAGCGGTGCACGGCCCTTTACGTTTTTATATTGTATTAAGTCCTCCCCTCTCGTGCCCCTTTCGATGACTTCCGACGTCGCTGAGCGTTGTGCTTCCTCCGTGCTCAGGTTTTTTTAAACTTTTTATCCCAGTGTACCAAGAATCTTTTGTCTGAACATAAAAGTCTACAATTCATGGCGTTTTAAACCGAAAAGTTGTATCGCCAGGCCTTTTTCTTAATGTGACTGTTGCATTGCTACGCGCTCCTCTTCGAGGGCCGATCGAATAACCAAACTGCATCCCCCGATCGCCCGCCCCGTAATAGATGCTTCCAAAGCCTTCCATTTTATTTTCCGGCCTTCGTGCACAACATTTCGCCGGCGACCTTTCGAGGGGCTCGACTGTCCTACACTGACTTGATTTACATTCAAAACTGTTCAATATTGATAGAATCACATTCGACTGGTTAGTTTAAATGGATGCCACGGCCGCATTTGGATTTACGGCTGGGATTATCCGCTTATAGAGTTACTCCGTTTTTATTTAGCAGCTATAGTGTAACAAGAAACATATTTCAATATAGAGTCGTTTTGAGCGTGAAGGTCGTATCAAGGGTTGGGCGGAGTGGTTGATGGATTGATGATTATGTATATATATGCATAGGATGTAAATGTTCGTCGGAACAGAGTGGCGGTGGCGCGCTCGCAGCCCGTAGCTAGCTGCGGCGGACGCGCACCGCACTTACCATGTAGCCTTTCAACAGCCTGTACAGTATTGAGCGGACGTGTTAGAGTTAAGCTCTGTTGTTTTATTTATGAATAAACTTGTGACCTGTATGGCTTTTATCATTTAAACGAAACCCCACTAAATAGAACCTATTTGTATTTAGAATCTAGGTAAACATGCCAAAACCACGAGTTAAAACTGCATAGTTTTTAGTGATTATAACATGCATCATGCATCATCAGCCTTTGATAGTCCACTGCTGGACATAGGCCTCCCCTAATACACCCCTTTCCATTGAGGGTTTGGACCGTATCCCACCACGCTGGTCCAATGCGGGTTGGTGGTGGACTGACTTTACATGCCCATCCGACGACATGGATCATCTTACTTTTCAGACAACTGGCCTCGGCCCAAATTGCCCTAACCAACTAGGAAACAACAATGAAAATTTGTTGTGTCCCCGCAGGATTCGAACCCACGACCTCCGGTTTCTAAAGCACACGTCCATACCACTAGGCTACGGAGGCAGTGATTATAAAAGACATGAATGTTAATCCTGACTTACTGTTATGATAATTTTATCGCCATCGTTCAATTTTAATCGTAACTGGTTCTATTATCTCTCCTCCTCGAGCCGGACGCGGTAGGAAGGGGCCGAGACTCCGGTGATTATATACCGAATAATTTCTGTATTATATATTTTTATGATACAATTTTAGCTGGAAAATGCAAAAACCATTTTGCACACTTGCCATCGATAGGGCTTTTTTTAACACAGGAATGTATTACCAACGTTCCTGCTAATCTATTTCTAATTTGACTGAGCTGTTTATCTCATCAGGCGCTTTGTTCATTAAGAATTTAGACCTTATTTGACTCATTCAAAGGAAGAATAATAAAACTTCATTCAGAGTAAAGTGTATATTTAATGAGTAAATGCCAGAAAGCTGGAGTGCAGTGGACACCGCGTGCTGAGCGGGACGGCGGTGGCCGACCCTAGAAATCGCTTCACCTCGTGATTTACATAAAGCTTCAATCTACTACTTTTAAACAGAAATAATATTACAACATAGACAATACTACCCACGTTAATACATTAAGGAGTTTTGGCTTGTAGAATTCTAGTTTTCAACACACTATCTACAGATTATATGATGCTCGCGATTAAATTGTGTTTACAAAAATAAATACCACTAACCTAATGTCAAGCAAGGGCGGAGCTAAGGAGAGTCTGGGTCAGTTAAATATTCGATTACATTGAAAAACTAAGCTCAATCTAATATACATTGATACATTTAATATAAGGGTACGTGTATAAGTACTTAGGATATCACAATATTCAAATTCTTCGAATAAAGTACAAGAAATACTTCGAGGAGTAAGGGGAAGCGCTTAATACTGCCACCTGTTATCCATAAATAACCTATTAAACATATATACGGAATGTAAAAGGACACATTGAGCAAGTGGTGAAAAAATTCGTCCAGCTAATACTGGATGTGGTATAGAGGTTAAAAAGTTAAGTACACTTCGACGACCTGTCTAATACGTGTACAGTATTATGATACAAATACACTTAATGTACTTACAGCTAAACATAGTGACCGAGGTCAGAGTAATATTGTTGTTTAAATAGTCCTACGACATAGTTAATATACAGACTTGTTTATAAGGCACGGGCGGTCCGTCGCCGTCTGCGGTCGAGGGGCGCTCTGCTCGGCTTTAATTCACATTTATATATCTTTATTCTTAATACCTTAACTTTAAATGCAAAGCAGAACGCCCGAAACACGCGACGTTTTGCGATCGAGTGGCGCCTTCACTATAATTAATTTAGAATCTTGCACGCTTTCTTTCTTTATATTACAAAGTTACCTTAACACTAATTAAAACGTACAACCAGCGCGCTCAGATCTGTTGAACTACTCTACATAAAATCCATTAAATGAGTAATTGCGATATAGTTGATATATAGTGACAAATTAAAATATTTTTTTCTCTACATAATCAATGAGAGTCAGACACGCACTGGTTCGCACGCTGTAACGACCGCGTTTCCATACCTAATACAGATTATAAAAGGGTTATAAAAATCTTATGAATTTTTCAAATCGCTGTGCAATTGCATAGGATTTATTTGATAATAAATTCATACAACTGCCAACATAACTTTCGCACTATCAGAATGGAAACACGGTCGCGTTTTATGACTAAATACATACCTTATATCTAAACAGCTCACAAGTATCACGTTTTGTCAACATGTGATTTCATATATTACTTATAATTTAATATTCAATAAACGAAAACAACAAAGGAATTTTGCAGTAGATGATCAGGAATGTATTAAGACATTCTAGGAAAAAGGCTTATTGAAACTGTTTCAATCGGTTCCAGTGTTTGTGAAAAATATATGTAAGTGGGTTAACAGTTAGGTAAATTGAAACTCTAAAACTCGTAAAAGCTTATAAATACACACGTTATCGCTACAAATATCATCGTCTCGCACTTTATACAAAAAAGACTAATAACCTAACCAGTATATCGTCGCGTTAATATAAATAGAATTTCTTTTACTTATCGCTACAATAAAATACATACAACATTTAGTCCCGTCATTACTTTGTTACAATAAGGACATTGGTAATTCTAAGATCGTCATTTCTTATTCGCGGAACACGTTTCATTCCTCCGTATGTAGTGCCTCAAGTTGATTTTGTAAAAGTTATATATAAAATTCATCGATAGCTTATTAAGTACAATAGTGCATGCACACAGGTACAATGTTTTAAACGCTAAAATATATCTTTATACTTTAAAGACTTTGCTAAATTATCCGTCTGCTAAACAGAGAGAATTTCTCGAATCATTCACCAAACGTAAAATATGTTTCTTCAGTTAGTAGCGACTCTCTTCACTTTGCCATTTGATAAACCTTATTTGTTCGCTTCAAAGGCGTCACGCATCGTTCTTTGAAGTATTCTGAAAGAGAAATCGAAGGTTTTAGTATTATAATTGCGTAAGAAGTGCCATTATCAATTAAAATTGGGTGACAATGTGTCGTACATGCTTGGGTGCGTTTTTTAAATTAATTGTATAAACAGATCGTACAAATATGGTGTAGTATAGTGAAAGTGAAAGTTCATGCGATCGGAAGCGCACCTAGATGAGCCGCTCCTCGGGCGGTGGCTTGAGCGCGTGCTGCATCATCTCGGCGCGCGGGTTGCAGTACTCCTGGCCCGAGGGCGAGTAGGTGCCGCGCGTGGCCTCTTGCGGCGCGCCTGCGCGGCCAGCAGCAGCGCCGCGCCCGCCGCCAGCGCCAGCGCCAGCAGCGCGCCGCCCACGCCCAGCGCCACGCGTGCGCCGCCGCCCTGCGCCGCGCCCACGGCCTGCTGCGAGCAGTTGCGCCCCGCCCAGCCGCCCACGCACTCGCACACGTAGTCCACGCGCGCCGAGCACCGCTGCTCGCAGCGCCCGCCGTTCAGGCAGGGGCCGGCCGTGCCGTTGCCCTCCGCGCCCTCCGCGAAGCACGGGTCGGGCAGCGCGCACTCGTCGCCGCAGTAGCCGGCCGAGCACTCGCACCTGCCGAAACGAGCCCCGTATGAGCATCTCGCAGGCGCTACGCGACGAAGGGACGGCCTCGTGTCGGATACGGACGTGTAGGCGCCGGGCAGGTTGCGGCAGAGGCCGGGCCCGCAGTCCACGAGCCCCTCGCTGCACTCGTCCACGTCGATCTCGCAGCGCCCGCCCGTCCATCCTGCGAACGGAACGACGCACTCGTTTTACTCTTTCACGCTATCATTCTATAAATTGTCTTATAGTGTAAATAACATCAAACTTTAAAAAAAAATATTGTCCAACAAAAAGTTTCATGAAAATTTGTAAGTACAGCTACAAATATTCCCGTTAATTGCGATAACGAAAATCTAGGAAATTACTATACATAATTTAATCAAGAAACATTGTGGTTAAATACGTTATAAGCAATTGTTACTTAAATGTTATGACTAACTGGAGATTCAAAAGGTAAAATATGAGGAATCAATACAAATTCGCATGCTTCAATGAATTACAGAACAATTCCAATTTCTTAGTATTTTAGACTGAATTCTGTCATTTTGGCAAGAATATAAACACTTTTAATAGCCTTAAAATATTATAAAATTCTATTCCAAATTTATTAATTCTTGAGTAGATTGTAACAACGATCTGTAAAGAGTTAAAATTCTTTAACTTTATAATACTGACAAAAATTTTAAAATTGCTTTAGTAATTTTTGAATTTACTTGTAACATAACACGATACTAATGTTCTATAGAATCTTATTATTGCAATGCTCTCTATCATTACCAATATTATAAAACCATAACATATTAGTGAGTAAATTGAGACTTTCAGTTTAAAACCAAGTTATTAAATGTATTGAACACCTCACAAACTCAAGGTTTTCTGAAGACATATCTAATACATCCGTTGTGAACAAATGAACAATCGAAATGGGTCCAATAAATGAACAATTTTATAAGCTTGGATAATATTTAAAAAACTGTATTTTCTTAGAGCACTTGGCTTCCTGGTCGCATCTCTTAATCGTTCGCAAATTGTTGCACGATCGCCTACGAGCAAGGTCGAACTGCCTCCTCCATTATCTATGACGAGCAATAGCGTGACGACCGATTCCTTGTAAATATTACCGATAAAAAGTAGCACGACAAAAAGTTGTACTAAAAAAACATAAAAAATCAGCCACAAGTACGCTAGCCAGCTGCTATTATTATGCAACATAAAAGCATATTGTTGAACGAGAATTTTAAATATTTCTATTAAGTTTGATGTCTTGACACAATCTGTAATCACGTCAAATATGAAGAAGGTTAAACATTTTTGTTTCGTTTTTTAAAAATGGTTATACTTTTCTTGGCTATTTGTATTATACTTTTGGCCATTAGGTAACAGATCTTTTTTCAGTTTTCTCTATTTGCACTAAAGCGTATATACGCAATTATTGAGACATGACTTATAAATATACATAAACACCTACAGCTTACAGCAACAAAAAGTATCGCCTTTTCATATTTAATCACAGCAACCAAATGTTTTAAAAATTAATTATTTAATTCAATTGAGGAATACCGTAAAACCGAACACGAACAATGTTTTATATATACCAATATTTACGTTGCATAAAAATATTTAAAATATACATACTAATAATTTAAATGTATTCTTGATTTGATGTAAAGAATAAAGTATTATTAATATATATGTAAGGACTCGTTATAAATTAGTAGATATGACAGGTAAGCAGCGTTATTAATGAAAATTTTTTTTGTGATGAAATTACATATAAGCCCAAGGTTTATTCATCACGTTATCGTAGTTTGGTAAACATACAACTGAGGCCATTCGACTTATCTAATATAAGAATTATCAAAATCGTAAAGACAATCCTGCACTTGGAATATTCAAGTAGTTCATCCAATTTGTAGTATCCACTTCACGACACATCATCAAATGCCACAGAAAACATTATTCCGTTGGCCTCTCACAAATACGTGTGTACACTGCACAGTAATTGCTGATTGTTTAGCAATTTTCAAGTGATTTTAGATACCTAGCACTAGAAGCAGTGGCAGCAGCCTCATGGCTCGGCGGCCGCCATCCACGCACACGCGCCTCCCACTGAACAACGATACGATCAACACTCCAGGGCTACTTCCTCGACTCGCGACACGATGTTCGATTTATTAATTGAGATCCATTCATTAAATGGCACTCGGCCAATGTCACGTTTGTGGAGGATTAGCTCGGGTGTTTCCTCTATTGATATTCAATTGAAACAATTCCCGAAAGAACAAGAATATAGTACGGATGGAAATGTTTTATAACATAAATATATTATGGGCCATTATTATAAGAAATTTTGTTTTTTGAACTTTTTTACCCATTATATGAACCACTTAAAAATGAAAAATATAAGCTATTGCGCAATTTTTAACATGAAGTGAATACAATTTAAGGAAAACACACTTAATAACGCAATAATGAACGTTTACAAGCAAAATAAGGTAAACAAAAACGCTCAAGAAAGTCTAAGAGCCTCTGGCCTTACGTTATCAAAGGTAGTTCTTATCAGGAGATTGTGTCCGACGAAGCGCGGACGCCCGATACCCGCCCCTTATCAATCTACATCCGCGATAACGCGTAGATTCACACGATTCGCCAATTTCGAGGAGACAATGCGATTAATTGTGCCATTTTTCATTTTAATTGCAATTTTTTATTGTAGCCACAGTCGACGTTACTAGAATGTACACCAAAATGTCCTTTTCTCGTAATATTATATCTAACAGTGTTTGAACGAGTCATCACCGTAGGACGGGAAAACAACATAGTCATTAATGATAAATACTGTTATGACGTAGAATGTGAGACCAAAATAATTACATTGTTACGATAGTTAAATATTTTAGTAAATGAAAAAGTATACTTTGGATATGAACATTAAACTTAAACTGCCTCCGTAGCCTAGTGGTATGGGCGTGTGCTTTAGAAACCGGAGGTCGTGGGTTCGAATCCTGCGGGGACTCAACAAATTTTCCTTGTTGTTTCCTAGTTGGTTAGGACAATTTGGGCCGATCACCCAATTGTCTGAAAAGTAAGATGATCCATGCGTCGGATGGGCATGTAAAAAGTCGGTCCACCCACCAACCCGCATTGGACCAGCGTGGTGGGGAACGGTCCAAACCCCCCTGATGGATAGGGGTGTATTAGGGGAGGCCTATGTCCAGCAGTGGACTATCAGAGAGTGATGATGAATGAACATTAAAATTAAAAAAATATTAGTGTTTAAATCAAAACGGTGTTGTTCCATAATTGGCATGATGACAGTAATTAAAAAGTACGAAAATACTATATTTATTGAATAAAACTTGAAGCTTGGAATATAAAATACGCAACGTTTTTTTTATTATAAGTGTGATTTATATTTATTTTTATAAAATAAAACTATAAAATAATGCAATCCGCCATGATATCTTGAACACCAATCAGAGCGCATGACGTCACGCTTTAGTAAACGCATGCGCAACGCTTATTTTTATGATATTTGTATGAATACCGAGTACTATTTGAGTGTGAATATTATTAATTCGAATATAAAATAACAAGAATCATGGATCAAGGATTTACTAAGGCAAACAGCGCTAATTTGCCTAGAATCGACTTAATAATGCTGGGAGAGTTTTTGTGAGATGAAACTTAACCTCGAAATCGATAGTTTATATTTATACATTTAGACCTCATACAAAATACTATATACTAGAATCTACAAAATTATGTAAAAACTTACGTCAAAGTGATCTCCACAAAAATAAAGGTGAGTACTGGGCAATATTCCTTTGGAAGCTTCTTGTTTCGTATTGTATTATTTTGAGGAACGAACACAAATAGCTTATTAGGAGTTTTTATGGATGTAATCTCACACTGGGAAACCCCACACCACCTATACACTTTCGAATTCACATTTAATAACACAAAATAACTAAATTCTTGCACGAGCGCAGCGCGTTTACGTTTTGATTACTCAAACGTGACGTCACAAGCGACGACATGACACTATCAAGCGTTTTAGGGGGAAATTTAAATTATTATTTTAAAATTACATTTTTTCCTACTAAACTATTAATTTTTGCAGAAATATAGTATAATTTCAAATTGTTTACTTGAACCGCTTCCGAAACAAATTATTACTTTATTAAAAATGTCTCTTCTTTTTATTAAAAATTCCTACATAAAATATTCTGCCTAAGAAAATCCTCTTCGTACGCGGACGTTTACTAATTAAAACGTAATTGACTTTTTTTCCCTTTAATGGGATATATATTCATTATTATTTTCGTAATAATGGACCACCATCGTCTCCACAACCCACCGAAAAGTATTATATTTTATAATTCTTTCCATGCGTATTTTTCAGTATCACACACAAAAGTAGTTTCTATAATAAAATTTTCTTTTTATATATTTTCTATAACTTTATTTCATAGAAAATATTTAATCTTTTAATTCACTTTTCGACGTAGGCCACAAAGTCACCTGCTTGTGGCGCCACTGTAGTCGACAGACTATAGTAGTCATAGTTATTGCAGACAGACGTAACCCGAGGTTGTTTGGACGTTGTTTCTTTTTAGTTATTTTCGCAATAAAGGTAAGCTTATAGATAATAAGGAAATCAGGATAGTATTTCTATTATATACTGTTAATTTACAGACTCATGTTTATTACTTAAAATGGTACTCTTAGAAATTTGAAAGCTATACAAAAATAATTTACAAATTTAAACGTATTGTTTTGTATAGTTTTCAAATGCAAATTTGTATAATATTTTGTCAGAGTCAAAAAAGGTAATATTTTTTTGGTAATCATTCTAAAACAGTTTTTAATTTTAAATATGTGAATGGCGAAATTTGATAAATTGCCCCGCAGTGTTTAAAACAAAAATTGTATGAACATCATTGAAAGCATATTTTCATAATTACGCTTTATGTATAGTACATTTATATAATTAAAAGTAAAATATATATTAAGAAATGAAACCTTAAAATTTGAAATTGTTTACAGAAAATATTTTAGAGAAGATGACTATTATAGGCTAAAGTAGAGACAGAACGTGCATATGCCGCTAAGACGGTCGCGATTGGCGTTAAAGAACGAGGGGGCTCACCCGTGCCGTCGCAGTCGCAGAGCAGGCGGTCGCCGTGGCGCGCGCACGTGCCGCGGTGCAGGCAGGCGTCGGGCGCGTCCTCGCAGCGGTCGAGCGCGCGCTCGCACAGCCGCCCCGCGAAGCCCTCCTCGCACTCGCAGCGTGGCGGCTCCTCCTCGCAGCGCCCGCGCACGCACGCCTGCTCCGCGCAGAAGGCGCGCTCGCACTGCGCGCCCGCGTAGCCCTCCGCGCACTCGCACGCGAACGCCTCGCCGCCGGCCGAGGGCGCGCGGTCCACGCAGCGCAGCGTGTGCTGCGGGTGGCACGGCCGCTGCGCGCACGTGCGCGAGCGCGCCTCGCAGCGCTCGCCGCGCCACTCGCCGCCGCACGAGCACTCGAAGCCGCCCACGAGGTCGCGGCACGTACCCCCGTTCAGGCAGGGCGACGACGCGCACTCGTCCACGTCGCGCTCGCACCTGTTCACACGCAGCTCTCGGTCAGACCGGACCGATGCGACACCGCCACATTTAAGCGGAACACGTGCACTCACAGATCGCCCTCGAAGCCTTCCGGACAGATGCACGTGTAAGCGGCGACTCCGTCCTTGCAGGTGGCGCCGTTCTGGCACTGGTGGTTCTCGCACTCGTCCACGTCGATCTGAGGCGACAGAGCATGTTACGAACAGAACGAAAATGGAATCGAAACAGGAGAAGACGAGACACGGCACCTCGCAGTAGTCGCCCGCGTAGCCCTTGGGGCAGGCGCAGGCGTAGGAGGTGCGCACGTCGGCGCAGTGGCCCCCGCGCCGGCAGTCCTGCTCCAGGCACAGCACGCAGCCCACGCCCTGCGCCGCGCCCCACGGACGCCCCCACCTGCCGCAGATACATACGTGAATATCCAGTGCTTATAGCAGAAGCCAAATTATAATGAATATTCGTACTGTCGCTGCCCCCGTAGCCTCGTGGTAAGGGCGTGTGCTTTAGAAACCGGAGGTTGTGGATTCAAATCCTGAAGTTTCAACAAATTTTCATTGTTGTTTCCTAGTTATTTAAGGCAATTTGGGCCGGAGATCCAATTGTCTGAAAAGTAAAATGATCCATGCGTCGGATGGGCATGTAAAAAGTCGATCCACCCACCGTTTGGACCACCCTAGTGGAGAGGGCGTGCATTAGAAGAGGCCTATATCTAGCAGTAAAATAACACAGGCTGATAATGATGATGATTCGTACTAACAATAGAGCGTAGTATGGTTGTCTGGCTAGAAGTGATGCGGTGGCACCTACGAAAAGCTCCTCCTCGGTGAAGAACGGCAACAGGAGCTCCCCGACGTGTACGCGCCCATACAGCCCTGTGATATGTTTGTAAATATTGCATTTAAGAAGTAGGGGCTTAAATAGAAATAAGTAAATAAATAGAAAACAGAATAACAAACTCACTTTGAAGAATTCGCCAGAAAGGTTGTCAGGTATGTAATCATCTCCCTCAGCGTACTCCCAAACGGTCTCCGTGGAAATCTCCGCCTTCAAAGTGAGAGTGATGGGATTAGATATATTAAGGGCAAAAAAGATCAATGTTTCAAAACATTTGTAGTAAAAAGCAAAAAAAAATTGATAGTTGATTTATATAAAATGCATTCTCACGAGTGCCGTGCTGGAGCCGGCGGCGTCCGTGGCTCCCGCGAAAGGCGCAGCGGGCGTGGTGCCGCTGGCGTTGGCGGCGGGCGGCGGAGCTGGCGAGAGGCGCGGCCTCCGCCCGCCCAGCTGGATCTCGCCCTCCAGCATCAGGTGCTGCCAAGCCTCCAGGTCGATAGGCGCCGAGAAGCCCACCTCCTCCTCGCCCTCCGCCTCCACGAAGGCGCCCGAGAGGTGGGCGTCGGCGAGGCGCAGGCGCAGCGTGGTCCAGTGGCGGTGGTCCCTGCGCGCGCGCAGCCTGCGCAGCTCGGGCAGCGCGCCGCCGAGGCGCCACTGCACGGCCACCTGCTCCTTGAAGGCGCCCACGCTGAACCAGCCGTCGGCGAGCGCCGCGTGCAGCAGCGTGCCGCCGCTCTTGCTGCGGTACGTGAGCGTGAGCGAGCGCGGCGCCGGCGGCGGCTCGGGCGCTCGCCCCGGCAGCGCCGGCGGCACGCGCAGCCGGTAGCTCAGCGTCGTGTTCGCGCCGTCGAACGTCGCGTTCGACACGCACTCGTAACTGCGGGACACGGTTACGTTTAATATGTTTAATGTTCCTAACATATGATAGAATGAGGCTTATGAGATGGCACTGACCCTCCGTCGAGGTTGCGACAGTGCGAGTTGAGCGGACAGCCTTGCAACTGACAGAATTCCACCTCGGCGCACTGTTTGCCCTTGTAGCCGCGGGGACAGGAGCACCTGCGGACATCGGACCGATTATGATGCATCGAATAAAAGAAAAGTGGAATAGAAAGATAAAACATTTAAAGTGAAATGTACTCACGTGTAGTCGTTCCAGGTGAGTGTGCAAGTGGCGTTGTGGAGGCAAGGCTGCGAGGCGCAGGCGTCGTCGGACACGACGCCCTGCAGCACGCCCGCCGCGTCGAACGACACCTCGCCGAAGGCCGGCGGCAGCTGCAGGCCCTCCGCGCGCAGCGGGAAGAACTCCACCACCCACACGCTGTCTCCGTTTGAGACCTAACATTGCATACATTGTGTAACTGATTCATTTAGACGGATAAAACGAGTATTTGTAAACATAAATACTTGCAAAAGTAGCCCACCTGCACGTCTTGAATGACTCCTTTGAAGTAGTCTGGGTCATCAACGGGCGGAGCGACGGTGCTGGGCTCCGGACTTGAAGGCACAGCAGGTGCCGCCGAGGGCGCGGCCGAGGGTAACGGGACGGGGGCGGAGGCGGCGGGGAGGAGGGCGCGGAGGGGGCTGCCGAGGGCAGGGGCGAGGGAGCAGGGGCGGCGGAGGGCGACTGCGCGGAGGGGACCAGGGGGGCGGCGGAGGCCACCAGAGCCAGGGCCATGGGGGGCGAGGGAGTCGTGTCCATTAGAGGCTGCGGTGCTGGCGGGGGTCCACCAAGATATAACACCTAAATAAATAAAAAGGAATATGAGATCTAGGCATCATGATTTGAGTCAAATCTATAAGTAGTGTTATGAATGAATCCTTGCCTGAGCATCGAGCTGCCGTGCGGCTGATATGGATTTGCGGAAGTACTCGGTGCCGTTCAAGCTTCACCTGCACCAATGTCGAGTTCCTCACCACCTAATGGAGTACGAAAATAGATATGAGCGAAAGTGCGCTTCACCGTGGTCGAGAGCTATGTAGACATGGGGAGAGGCGCACCTCGATGAGGTGCAGGTACCCGTTGTCGAGGCGCGTGCCGCCCACGGTGTAGTTCTCGGGCGTCTGGTTGAAGCGCAGGTGCAGCAGCAGCTCGCCGCCGTTGAGCGAGGCGCCCACCAGCGTCTCGTCCGTCTGGCCGAAGCGCGGCGCCGAGCCCAGGTAGAAGATCTGGCCCGTGGGCTTGCGCGTGCGGATGAACATGGAGATGTCGAGCGCGGCGCGCACGTGGCGGCGTGCGGCCGGCGCCACCAGCACGCGCACGCGCGCGCGCGGCGCCGCCGCCTCGTGGCCGAAGGTGGCGGCCTCGTAGGCGTACTGGCAGCGCGCGCCCAGCTGCGGCCGCGGGCATGTGCACACGAAGCGGCTCCACGCGTCCTCGCACACGCCGCCCGCCAGGCACGGGTTGGGTTCGCACTGCGCCACGCGCGGGCACGACGCTAGCACGCCGCGCAGCACGGGCCGCGCGCCGCCCTCCTCCTCCGCCTCCTCCGCGCCCTCCTCGCCCGACCCCTGCTCCGTGCTCGCCTCCGAGTCCTCGGGCAGCACCTGGACAATCGACCTTCCGTTTTAGGACAAAATCACCTCTGAAGTCTACCAATAACTCATCTCACGATCCACTTATCGGATCCACGCCGCTATAAACTAGGTCACTCACCCACTGTCCGTTGACTACCACATCTTGGAAGCAGCCCACGAAGAAGTTGGGTCCGTGCGTTAGCGTGGCGTAGGACGAGCCGGCCGTGCCCAGCCGAGTCGAGGGGAAGGAGGTCACGGACGCGTTGAACGCCTCGTTCTGGCTTATCGGGTAAATAGTCTGCTCCTCGTTGGCGGCCAGCACAAGATGCGACGAATTTATAGTCACGAACACCTGCGCACCAAATCGCAAGTGTCGAGAAGACTATCAATCCACTCGGCGCTCTAGTGACGATGAGTGCGAATGGATACCTTCTGCCACTTGCTGTCGTTGAGGTTGGAACCAATGAAGACACCTTCCCATTTGTTGAGCAGGCTCGAGTGCAGGTTGAGGCGACCGTTGGACAACTCCAGGAAGAAATAGGTGAGGCCGCGACCCATGGCCAGCAGCCCGTTGCCCAGCGTCGTCTTGAAACGGAAGGAGATGTCGTAGCCCTCCTCGCGCGATGTATTCACTTCCGCGTAACTGCTGTTCTCCAGCGACATGGTCGTTATCTAAAAGCGAGCAGTCGTTATAGATCGCCTTCAATCAGCTGCCTCCACGTCGAAGCGCAGAGAACGCACCTTCTCGCAGGTGGTGCCGTAGTGGCCGGGCGTGCAGGAGCAGTTGAAGCGGTGCTCGGTCTCGTTGCGCAGCCAGGGCAGGCAGGTGCCGTGGTTGCGGCACGGGTGGTCGCGGCAGCCCTGCAGCACCACCGAGCAGTTGCGCCCGCCCCAGCCCGCCTCGCACGCGCAGTAGTAGGCGGCGCGCATGTCGTAGCAGCGCCCGTGCGCGCACGGCTCGTACCTGGGTGGGCCCATCGTCAGCATATTGCCATCGCAAAGGTTCAGAAAGGAACCGCCGCCAATGGCGTGTGCTCACCTGAGACACTCGTCGATCTCGAGCTCGCAGTGGCGGCCCTCGAAGCCGGGCGCGCAGAGGCAGCTGTACTCGCCGATGCCGTCCACGCACTTGCCGTGGCTGCAGGGCGATGACGCGCACTCGTCGATGTTCACCTCGCAGCGCGCGCCCTCCGTGCCCTCCACGCACACACATTCGAACCTGCAAGTAAGCGTGTGTTCAGTTTGTCGCTTCTAAAATGCATTGTGAGCGAAAAAATCCAAGTACTTACCCGCTGGCCGCCTCAAGCGAGAAGGGCTGGTAGAAGGAGCGCGGCAGCAGCATGTGCGGCTGCGGGCCCACTTGTAGGGGTGGCGCGTCCGCGCTGCGGTAGAGGCTGGCGTTGCTCCGCTCCAGGCAGATGCCGCCATATTTGCACGGCTCGCCCTCGCACTCGTTGATGTCCGTCTCGCAATTTTTACCTAAACAATAGATTAAGCTTTGTGTCATGCCTTTTCAAATAAGATTATGATTAGCGATGTGGAATAAGGTAGTTCCGAACCGGTGTATCCCGGGTGGCAGGTGCAGCGGTAGTCGTTGAGGTCGTCGTGGCAGGAGCCGCCGTTGCGGCAGGGCTGCGGCGCGCACTCGTCGATGTTGAGCTCGCACTCGGCGCCCGAGTAGCCGGTGCCGGCGCACTCGCACGTGAACCCGTTCAGCGCGTCCGAGCACCGGCCCCCGTGCTGGCACGGCTGCGACTGCAGCGATCATACACACTAATTAATAAATACTGTTCATCATCAACCCTTAATCAAGCTTTTAACATAGTACTTTACATTTTGAAAAATTTCATAAATCGTCATTACATTCGAAACAAGAAATATAAACTGTTCACTAATGTATTGTTTTATATAATAAAAGAGATATCAAATTTCGATGTTCATAAGATTTCAGTTATAAGGGAGCTAGCTAAGGCATTAGGTTTTCTACCACAAAGCAATGGCAAAGCCTCCTTGTAAATGCATTAAAACTAAACAAAGTATCCGTAGACATATTACTAAAATAGGCACTAAATTTAAACTTATCTTGATAAATAACCAGAAAAGCCATATTCATTGTGGGCCTCCTATACTAAATAAATAAATTTGTATTATGTGAATATGTATTAAGCAACTAAATAATATTTATCTGTTGTTCATCGCGTAAAATAGGAAAATAAATGAAAACTCGGAGACCGTCACTATGTTGTAACTTCGGTCGTTTCAATCGGGTGATAATAAATCAGTCATGCAGGTAAACGTGAGATAACTGTATAACCAACACTAACTATAGTACCTATTCCTGCTGCTACAGTAGCGTCATCGTGTTAAAAGGTAATCAGAACGATCGACACTGTATTTATTCTAATCTAAGTTTTGAGAAAAATACATAGAAAGAATACAGCTTTAACTACAACTAGGACGAAAAATAATACTTTTTGTTGTAAAACTAAAAACGTGTGCACTATATTAAAAATAATTAATAATAATATAACACTGAAATATAAAAGTTTTTCATACCTCACAATCGTCAATGTCGATTTCGCAATTCGACCCCGTTAGTCCGTCCTGACAAACACACGAGTAGCTGGCGATGCCATCCACGCAAGTGGAACCAACAGCGCAAGGGTTAGCTTCGCACTCGTTGATATTTATCGAACAGTCCTTGCCTAAAATATATTACAGTTCAGAACTAAGTGAAAAGGTTACTTCTTAAAAGTTACCAAGGTCAAATAACAATTACCCTCGAAGCCGTCCATGCAAGTGCATTCGAAATTGTTCTCCAAATTCTGACAGGTCCCGCCGTTTTTACACGGCGAGGATAAGCACTCGTCAATATCTTGCTCGCAGCTGTCTCCTGTGTATCCTTAAGATAAAACTAAAATTTAGTAAAACCCCTAAAAAGGCAAAAAAAATTATAAGGCAATATATGAATACCTGGTTTACAGTAGCATTGATAAGATCCTGGTACATTAACACAAACTCCGTGGTTACATATTTTCGGCATCAGCGCACATTCATCCTTGTCCAGCTCGCAGAATCGCCCTGTAACAATGTTATTCTAAAAATAAAGTTCGCTTTCACTTTAATTAAATATTTCTAAAACGAATAATTTTAGTCGCATCGTACCGTTAATGATTATGAACAAAGAAAAAAATATTTTATTCAAGTTATGCATTAGTAAAATAATGTCAATATTACAAAAACACGAGAGGCCTAATTAAAAAATACATGTGAAGTTATTAGTCACAGCGCGTAACATCTCGTTTGCACAAGTGATTTGAATACACTAGCGTAAACGAACACATTTTATCGCTACCAAACGAACGGCCTGAAGTCAGCGAGCTTGTGAATAATATTGCAACTAATTATCGCTTCGAGTTTAAAATATGCAAATGAGTCAACTAAATTCATAGTATATGTAACAAAACTTCATTAACATTATAATAATTGAAGTGGGAAAACCGATAAGAGTCAGTGCGTTATCGAGTCGAGAAATTAAATGGACAACACTACTAACGTCATGTAATACATCGCGTTGTGTCCTTGAGCTCACGACGTTAAACAACAACAATAATAATGTATTCTAAAAGAATTACAGTTAACCATGGATTTAGTGTAATTAAAACTCGGAAAATGTGAATATTTCATTAGTCACTGTTTAAATTGCATAATGATATTTCCGCCACGGAACTTTTTAAGGTTATGTCGGAACCAAAGCATTACAAAAAGAGGAGGAATTTTTATTCTTAGAAAGTTTAGTGCAGAAGTGAGCCAAAATGCCGAAAACACTACTACAAGAACAGATTTTAAAGATTTAATCAAACGCTATAAAGATAAAATTTACTTTAGTTCGTATTTAGAACACGAAAAATTAGAATTAGGTTATTTTAAGTACTACACAAAAGCTATCAAAAAAGCAGCGCAAATCGAAGAAAAGGAATTTGAACGAAAGTCTTTACCACCTTTACCTGTGGCATTGAAGTATTTTGTCGAAAATGACAGTTTATTGCAACAACAAAGTGAGGCAGAGGAATCTAAGATAGAAAGCAAATTTAATTTACCATTTGCGACCTCTGTTAAAATTGATGATATAGAGCAGGTGAACGAAAACATAAATAAAAAGGAGAACATAAATGAAAAGAAAATCAACCAATCAAACATTGACCAATGGATGACAAATTATGAGCATTTTGATGATAGCAAATTAATATCCCTTGAAGAGCAAGAAGACTCTGACTCGGACTCAGAGACATTAGCACAAGAATGGTGTAAAAACTATGGAACACCAGATCCAACTGTGCGCATCAGTCAAGTGCCATGTGGTGGGTGTGGAGCTCTACTACACTGTTGTGATCCTGCGATACCCGGGTACTTGCCAAGTGAGATTTTTAAAGGCCAGTCTAAAGACAATTTAAAGAGTACAGAATGCCAGCGATGCCATTTTTTAAAAGAATATAATATAGCACTAGACATGACTGTGCAGCCTGACGAATATGAAAAACTGTTACAAAACATTGGGTATGTTACACATTATGATTAATTATTCACAAATAAGTTCAGTGCATTCGGAAGATCTAGTAATAAAGAAATAATATTTGATATAAACATTTTAACTTTCAGAAATATTAAATCTTTGGTGCTTCTAATGGTTGATCTGCTAGACTTTCCATGTTCAATATGGCCTGGTATTGTTGATATAATTGGAAACAAGAGACCCCTCATTGTGGTCGGAAACAAGGTAATCAATTTGTATATAGTAGTCCTGGACTGATGTCACAAATTTTTGATATCAAGTATTGAAGTTAACTGGATGAATTGTCATGGAGATGTCAACCGCTGAGTGACAGTCAATTTATAACAATATATTAATATAAAAGCCTATTGATACATAATATTTATAATAATATTGATACATAATATATCAGTGTTGAGGTGAGGATATCTTTATGAATTCCAAAGATGATATATACATGTACAGACATGGTTGAATTTTAATTGTTTTCTCCAATTATTCTCCAAAACTATTTTTCCCTCCCGATTTAACTCACCTCAAAGTTACTCAATGTTTTTATCAAATTTTAGTTTTACTTTCGTTTATGAAACTAATAAGTGCTTAAAGATATATTCTTTAATTTTAGGTTGATCTGCTGCCAGGTGACAGTGTAGGTTATCTGAAACGGGTGAAGGAATCCTTCACAACAGAAATAAACAAATCTGTGTTAAGCAAGGCCAACATTAAACATATTGCCCTTGTATCAGCAAAGAATGGATACGGAGTTGAGGATCTTATATCAGCTATGTTTAAATATTGGATGTACAAAGGAGATGTATTCCTTGTGGGGTGTACCAATGTAGGGAAAAGTTCACTTTTTAACTCTCTATTGCAGTCAGATTATTGTAAGGTGCATGCAATGGACATTGTAAAGAGAGCTACAGTCAGTAGATGGCCTGGCACAACCCTGAACTTGCTTAAATTTCCAATTAACAGACCATCAGGGTGGAAAATATTTCAAAGACAGAAGAGACTTCAATCTGAAGCTAAACTCTTGAAACTAGAAAACAATATCAGAAAAGAGCAAATTAAAGGAAAAATTTTTAGTGATGCACCATCATTGATGGGACACATTGGAAGAACGTTTTCGGTACCTGTTGATGATGAATTTAATAACCAAAGAACCCCTCTAACAGTATTGGACGAAAATGATAAATTATTTGCTAACAGTAAATGGTTTTACGACACACCAGGAGTAGTACATCCTGACCAAGTACTATCTATACTTAGCACCGAAGAGTTGTTGCTAACAATACCGAAAAACATAATAAGACCGCAGACATATTATTTGCGAGTAGGATATACATTGTTTATTGGTGGGTTAGCCAGATTAGACTTCATTAATTCTACAGAGCCATGCCGATTTACTATATTCTGCTCTGAGCATTTGCCGATAACTGTAGTGAAAACCTTAGATGCAGATAAAGTTTACAATGAGTTTTTGGGCACAGAACTATTTGCTGTGCCAAAAGGGGGAGCTGAAAGACTTGATAATTGGCCTGGTTTACAAGAAGGGAAAGAGACTTTACAGTTCATAGGCCAAGGACCCAAAGTTTGTTGTGGTGATGTTGTTTTATCATCAGTGGGCTGGATTGGCATAACAGCTAAGTATGAATCGTTGTGCGAGGTAGTTGCATGGACACCTGGAGCGAGAGGTATTTATAAAAGGGAAAAGTCAGTATTGCCATTCTCAATAAACTTAAAAGGAAGAAGAGTCCGTGATACACCAACATACATGATTGGAAAAGTGTATGATGAAGAATCTGCATAATTTACAATAAAAATCTACAGACTGTATATATTTGTTTTATTTATATTTAAAAGCATTTTGCTCACTGAAGCCTATTTTTAAATGAACAAGATATTTAGATGTGTGTTTACTATTATTAACGGCCTAATAAATGTTGTTGTCTTTTTTCTGATTTCAAAGAATATTATTACCTGAAATGCAATGTGCTGTACAAAACCAATATATCAAATTACTTGTCCTAAATACATAAAACTTTTATCAGCTGGAAAAATGTATTTTGCCGATACCCCAGCTTGAGTACTCCTGTATAGATGTATCTCTTGGGGGTTTAGTTAAATTGTTCGCTGAATATGTATGTTTCACATATTTTTATAGAAAGATTGACCTTTATGTTAAATAACAAAGAAGTATGACCATGTTTTGCAATAATGATGAGTTGTATACAAATATAAACAGATTATTTTCAATTTCAGATAAAATAATTTGCAATAAATTTTCTAGGCACCTCCTGTCCTTTTATGGATTTTAGATCCTAGAAAATACTTCTGGATTTGAAATTCTTAAATTGACCATGTTTTCGTTTTTGTGTTAATATATTTGCGGCTAAATCTCTTATATTGTACAAGTAGCTGTTATATAAGGAATCACATGATTTATGCTATTTTACAATGTTATATTCATCTTTAGCCTCCTCTGTAGCCTAGACTACCCTATTGCTATCAGTGGCTTCAAACCCTGCAACAGGTAAAACTTTATACCGTCCTTGTTTTCTGGTTAGTTAAAGCAAAATGGACTGATCACCCAATTTAAAAAAGGTAAGATGATCTATGAGTCTCATGAAAATAGTCCAAGGAGAAAGATCGGCTTTGGAAGTATTTATAGGATGTCAGTGTCTTAAAATTTACTGACAACTATATCATTAAACAAATCCAGTTAACCCTCTGTGTTGTGGCAGACATTTATTGTACATAAAAACTGTCATTCAAGTAAATCTGGGTAGATTAGAAGTCGGATATGTGATAACATAAGAAATTAGCTAGGAGAAATAAAGAATAAACACGTGACTGAAAGTCAAATCTCTCCCTCTCTTGTCTATTTTTCGTCTAGTTGATTAGTGCTCTTGTTAATATAATTTTAGTTCATTTCTCTTTATTAATTTATCATTTTAATGTCACATATTTCATATTCTCTTTACTTCTTCAATTACGTTTATGGACGTAATTAAGAAGTTGATAAACAATTGATTGAAAAATTATTTTATTTAATCTTTCACTATTTTCCATTTTTTATTCAAATCTACCTAGGCTTGCATTATTTAGTTTTCAAAATATTTTTTTCTGTTATAAAATTTGCATCACGGTTCTCTGATTTGTAAAAAGATGATTGAAATTGATTATTTTTATCAGACGGAGAGATATGTACATATTTTGTAAAGTTTTTCTTTATCTTAAGTATAGATGTATTCTTGGATTCAAAAATCAATTTCGGCTCTTGTAATGATGAATACAGATACCGGTGATAACTCCCCTTTTTACAGGGGACCGTCTCGGTGTGGACCATTTCTATCGCAACTCAGTAGTGTGGGAACACTAAGGTGTTCCGGTTTGAAGGGCACCGTAGCCAGCGTATTTACTGGGTAAACGAGACTTAACATCCTATGTCTCACGGTAGGCAGCGCGTTGGTGATACCGGTATTGCCAATGTTTTTGGGCGTCGGTGACCACTTTCCATCAGGTGGCCCTGATTAAAAAAAGATGCATGTAAAAAGATTCCAGAATATTATGGCGTCTTTTATATTGAAACATAAATACCATCATTATTTTTTCAGCACATCCGTTTAGCACGATGAAGTTTTTTTTCTCTACAAGCAATAGTAATTGACGAGCAGTAACGTCAATGACTGTTGTTGAAGGTTCATATAAATAATAGGGTTAGTTTAGGAGCTAGTTCTTCAAAACACAAAAGAAAAATAAAAGGACAATGGACACGACCATATGTTAAATTCCAACTGCCCCAGCGGCAGATGCATCGTGGTTAAATTGACGGCCGCATTCATATTTTTATGTTTTTGGCTTTGCTTGATTGGATCATATTCTATCAGAAGCCCAGACTAACCGTGTACGATCTTTGCATTTCAATTTAGCTTTTCGACACGGTTAGGCCGATATTATATATTTTTACATTTTTTCTTGTTTACACCTTATCATATACACTGTCAATATTTTTATTTATGTTCTATAGACAAACGATAAATTTTGACGACAGAGATCCCAATGAAAAGATACAATAAATGGATATCGCGAAATGTCGCAAAATGCCTGTAAAAAGCAGCCCCCTTCACTGCGCGTGATGCAGCACCACATCCACTCTGCTTCAGCTATGGTGTAATGAATATTTTGATCTTTCCAGATCTGTTATCATTGATTTTTTGAATTCCCTCCTACTGTGTAGCAATTTTAATGACTAAATATCCACGACAAAATAAAGAGATTCGCCATTTTACACAGAGAAGAATAAGAGTGTATTCACTGACCTGTGTACCCGGGCGGGCATTGGCAGCTAAGAGGCCCGAGTCCAGCGCCAGGCAGGTGCCGTTGTGGCACGGCGAGGAGGCGCACGCAGACTCCGCGCCGGGCGCCGCGCAGCGCCACTGCCCGCCCTGCTCCACGCACTCCTGCCACGACGGGACGAACACTTTAGAGTGCACGCATACAGCACGTAGGAAGAAGCGCACTCGGTCCGCGGAGGGAACCGTACCTGCACGGGCCTGCTGGGGCAGCCGAGGGCGCGGCAGTCGAGCAGCAAGTCGCACTGCGGCCCCCCGTAGCCGGGGCGGCACTCGCAGGCGGCGGGGGGCACGCAGGTGCCGCCGTTGAGGCAGGCGCGCGCGCACTCGGCCGCCTCGGCGTCGCAGCGCGCGCCCGCCCAGCCCGCCTCGCACTCGCAGCGGAAGCCGCCGGGCAGGTCGCGGCAGGCGGCGGCGTGCACGCACGGGCCCGACGCGCAGCGCTCCGCCTTCAGCTCGGAGAGCGCCTTGCCCGTCGCGGCGCCGCCGCCCCCGCCCCCCGACCCCATTTCACAGTACACGCCTGATCGTAATTTTCCGTTAATCTCCGAAACATTATCACGATATTATATATACGTCTATCGCACGTCTAATATGAAATATTACAACACAATAACGAACGGAAAAGCCACGATCATCATGTTACACCACGGCGGGTATCAAGCATGCTCGCGCATGCTCACACAAGGGGGAGGGTTCCTATGGCCTAGTTTGTCAAAAATGAAAAAAATAAAAACACCATACAGCAAAGAATTAAAAGCTAACACAATATACATAAAGCATGAAGACGATCATTCCGGATACATTTCACACGGGGAACAAAAAAACGCATCCCAGGCTTCGAAATCTAAATTGGGATATTTTATCGATCGGAAAAGCGGCAATGCAAAGGCTAGAGGGGACAAACATTGAACTACGATCACAGCCCCTTGTGGGACGTCACTGACTGTTAAAACTTGCGGCGGCCGCTCCGAAACCAAACCACGGTCAAGAACCACGCCGCCAATGATGTTCCACCCTCTGCAAAATTGTATATAAGGTTTGAACAGGGTGTATTCGCGGAATCGACTGGAAAAACTCGACTCGCACTCATGACTAGCACAGTACCTCTGAAGCCCGGGGGGCAGACGCACTCCACGCCGTTGGGCAGCTTGTTGCAAGTGGCGCCGTTGAGGCACACGCCCGCCTCGCACGCGTTCTCGGCCGTCGAGCAGTTGGGCGCTCGTCCGGGGACGCCTGCGCGGATGGAGGGGATGAGTCACCGTCGTGTGGAAGTAAGTGGAGACAAAATTAACAGAGCAGCTCACCGAAATAGCCGAGGTCGCAGACACAGGTCACCTGCTTCGCGACCACCACGCCGGCCACCATGCCCGGGAGTCCTGTGGGGGTGAGTCATTCAGTGCTATCGACCAAGGAAGAGGAGTATCCAGCGGAGGAGGCGAGTTCTCACCGAGCGAGTGCGCGTCGCGGCAGTGGGAGCGCGGCGGGCACTGCAGCTCGGCGCAGGTGGCGGGTAGCGGTGGGGGCGAGGGCGTCGCGGAGGCGGGGGGCGCGGAGGGCGCGGGCGGCGGGGGCGCCGTGGGGGGCGCCAGCGGCACGTCGCACAGCGGCGGCGCCCAGCCGCGCGCGCACACGCACCGGTAGCCGGCGCCGCCGCCCTCCTCCACGCACGCGCCACCCGCGCCGCACGGCCCGGACGCGCACGCGGACATCTGCGTACAACGAGGACACGTTACGGGATTCCCCTTGGAGACCACACCGGAGAGCGAGAGAGTGGAACCTTCTGGCACTGGTCGCCGGTGTAGCCGGGCAGGCAGGCGCACACGTATCCGCCGTACGTGTCGTAGCACACGCCGTGGCCGCACACGCCGCGCTCGCTCGCGCACTCGTTCACGTTCGTCTCGCAGCGGGGCCCGCTGTAGCCTGCGCGTATCATTATTTTACATCCTCTTAAAATCAGTTACCATAATTTACAAAACATTTTTATAGACATAAATGACATACCGGTGCCGGTGCAATCACAGGTGAATTCGTTGACGGCGTCTATGCATCGTCCTCCGTTCAGACAGGGAGAAGCGCCACCCGCACTATTGGCGCATTCATCGACGTCTATTTCGCAGTTGCGACCGGTAAAACCTTAACATATGATTGAATATGAGGGAAGGGGAAGGGCAGGAAGCTTATCACACCTATTGGCAAAAAACTAGATTACCTAGCGGACATTCGCAGTGGTAGGTGTCCGCGCCGGGGGGCACGCTGCAACTGCCGTTGTTGTGGCACGGTCGCGCGACGCACACCGGCTCCAGCGACTCCTCTAGTTCGCAGTGCACCCCTAACGAATCAAGATTAGTTTAAGGCTCAAAAGAAGGGCCCAGTTTGGCTCTGAGAGAGGGTACTACCGTGGTAGCCGGGTGCGCATATGCAAGAGTAGTCGCCCCTGGCGTCCTCCTGGCAGCGCGCCCCGTGCTGGCAGGGGCCTGAGGCGCACGGGTCGCCCGCGTCTACCTCGCAGTTGTTGCCCGTGTAGCGCGCGCTGCAGTGGCACTCGTATCTGTGACCGAACGAACTTTTATTCTACAACCAGAGTAATTATCGTGGCTTGTACGCAGATGCGAAAGGACTTGACTTTATGCTAGCACATGCCTCGATTTATAGCTTAGCCAAACTAGACTTGGAATGGAGGTTAACAAAGTAACCCATCGCAACTCCTCAGTCATCATACGCAAGAAATAAACATAGTGAGCACATTGTATTTCATCAAAAAAATTATCATTACATAAATATTAAGGCTGTCTGGTACATTGTCTCTGGCAATAAATAATGTGATTTTAAGAATATTCTAAGCGCAATGCCACAGAAACAAAGAATAATTTGACGAGCTTAGGTCGGGATTTAAGACACCATTAATACCGGTAATCTGCCAAAGCCACTGCAACGCAAATCTAAAATTGTCCATCATTATTACAGCTTTTAAGAAATGACGAAAATCAGGCGTCCACGGGCTCTCGCTCAGCTGTATTTTGACGTGACAACGTCTTCTAAATTGGTTCAAGAGAGGCATTCTCGAAACCTGTGTCACAGCGTCGCTTACGTAACGCTCTTCATAAACAAACATAAGAGAAAGTGAGAGGCACGCGTCTCTCTTACTCTTACTGGCTTGTTTAAGTAAAGGAAGACACGGAAAGAGAGAGTTACACTCGAGCGTCGAATACGTTAATTGAGTATTTTGAATTGTTATTATTATTTGATCCTTCTTCTTACTGTGTGAATAACTATTCACATTACAATCATTCTACCACTAAAGGACGCTTTCACGGATAAGCTTAGCCCGTATACCGATTTTACAGGCAACCAAGAATTTTAGACAGACCTGTCGTGCCTGGATATGCAGGTGCCGTGCCTCATACACGGCTCATTGTAGCAGTTGTCTTTGGGTGGTATTCTCAGGACATCTTTTCGGTCAATACCTGCACAATAAAGGCAAAGTTATAAATCTTAAATGAAACACACTAACACAAATTGCTCTTTGGAAAATTGTACATAAAAAGCATCGATAAAAAAAATATCAGTAAAAACAACATTTCCACATGTTCGATAAACAACATCATCTTATTAGATAATGTGAAACTCAGTTCACGGTTACAAAATTGTCATCTTACCATTTAAGAAAAAAAAAAAATCCGAATTAAAATCGTAGCGCCGATACAATACATTAATAGACAATTTTCACCTGAAAATTTAAACCTTAAAGCTAACACTTATATGAATTTGTGCATGATTTATTTCTCTGCATATTATTAAAAAAAACCCCACTGAGTTTCTTATGCCTATTTTTCTCAGGTCAAAGGCATCCATTTCTGAACCGCTAGCATGCATCATGTCAAGCATTGTTACTTTTTATAATATTTTCTGTTTCTTAATACAAAATCGTTCAGAAAGCGTAGTGCAAGTGCTTCAATATAATATAAAGATTGTAGACTCGAGGCAAATAAGACGTACACTCGTCCTCTGTGAGCGGGCACTGTCCGAACACGACGTTCCTGGTGTGCGCGTAGGGCGCGTGGAACTCCAGCTGCGGCCCCTCGTGGATGCAGCCGCTGAACACGTTGCCCACCAGCAGCACCGCGCCCTCCGCCTCCAGCCCGCTCGGGCTCAGCAGCTCCGGGTTCCAGGTCACGTTGGAGATCACCTGAATGGTCCACATCATCATTGAATTATACAAGCGATATGATCTGGAACAGAGGAACTCGCATTCGCTACTTCAGACGTGCCCAAGTGTTAGGCCCAAGGTGTCGCTTCAGCGGTCAGAACTTTAGTGGGGTCCTAGAAGACTACGAAAGTAAACCTGTAACCTCATTGTTTAGGCACTATAAAGGACGTAGGTCTTGGATTTAGGCAGTGGGGTTCCGAAATAACCCGTCCCAACTCCACAAGGACTTATATAAGAAGGCATTTTCACGTTTTAAAAATGAGGAAAAATTATCGTCAAAGTAAACTCTACATATTGGTATATAGGGTACAAATAAAGCAATTTGTAATTACTTAATTATATAACACAAGGCAAAACTCGTGTTTTCCTAATTATCATGATTAGATTCTCAAACAGATATTATAATTATTCTCTTAAAGTGTTTCAAGTTTAATAAAACATTACACAGCTGTGATGAAGTTTCTTAATAGCTACAAAAAGTTATTTCAACATTATCATATTTAGGTATGTGCATCTTAAATAAACCGCCAAAATTGTATTGATAGATTTTTTTAAAGGAATAGACGACTAGCAGTATACCGCTTTCCGAACCTTAAAGTTTCCATACAACGTAGACCTTACAACTTTAAAATTAGTGACAATAACAAAAACATCTGTATTACCAAATCATAAGTTATTTAACATCGTTAGCGCTTCTCATCAACCTTTCCGTTTTTTGTCGCATTAGCGATTTATGACGTCACGCTGTTGTGTTGCCGGAAGAGAGCTGTGTTCGTGCTCTCCATACGAAACGGCGAGGCACTTTTCGTTTAACTACCTACTTGTGATCGCAGTATTTGGCGTCGAATCGTTTCAATTCTATTGTTTTCCACTCGAGCGCGTTACGATGGCGAAATAATTCATTGGCATCGCCTTGAAGACGGTCACATAGCAATTTACAGTTGAAATATGTGAGTATAGAAATTTTTAAGAGGCATCAGGTATTGAACGGAGACTCGATTTGTTTTGGATTGAGTAAAACTCATTCTCTCTTTTTTTGGCATACGAAGCAGACGACCACTTGATGGAAGGTGATCAACAACGCTCATTGACATCGGCAATGTCAGGGGTATCATTTAGGTGTTGCCTACCGTGAGACATAGCATATTACCTCTCGTTTACCCAGTAAATGCTGACTACGGTGCCCTTCTAACCGGAACACAGTAGTGTTCACTCTACCACTTTGCGGCAGAAATAGGCGCCGCGGTGGTTTCACTCGACACAGCCCCTTGTATAAACGGGATCTACCACCTCGTGCATAAAGATAGTAGCTTTTAAACCTTCGGAGGATTATCATTTAATACGTCCTACACGACCGTCTCACCTGTGTCTCCCTATCAACTTCAAGGAGCAAGGACAGTGGCTCCGGGCGGTACCTCAGCGCCACCCAGTGCCACCGGTTGTCCAGGGTCTCTCGCGCGAGGCCCACCTCCCGGGAGGGCTGGCCTGGCCTCGCCCAGGTCACCACCACCTGCTCGTAGAGAGCGGTCACGTGCAGGGTGTAGCCCTCGAAGCGCTGTAGAAATAGCTCTCCACCTGGAAGAAACACAATCCATACTTAAAAAGTTACGGTCACTTTACCCAACGGTATCGATAGGACTAAAATTCTCCTCATAATCCTTAATGTAACCAATAGTACATTTGTGGGAAGCCTTTTCTTATAATTAAGAGGCCCGAATAATAATCGTTGTCAAATTATCCTTATCATCGCTGCATTATGGTCACCTGGTAAAGTCAAGGCCCTAGTATCTCAACTGGTAAATAATGTTAAATTGTTGTGTAAAAGACATAAAGACGTGTTTTATTCCGTTACTATTGTGATAAGAAAAAGAAGACGACGATATTAAAAAAAACATTATCATTTTTAAACCCTATGGAAAAACACCATAGATAGAGAAATAATAAAACATGCCATAAATCGTAATAATCGCCTCTTTAATTAAAGATAACTAGCAACCCACTAACCCCTTGTGGTGGAATTTGTAAAATCGTTAGTCTTAGGCTGACCTCTAATCGGTCAAAGGAATATTCCTACCAAATTTCAAGTCGCTACGCCTTATGGTTTCAGAGATATCGTGATGAGTCAATATATAGGTGGGAATCTCTTTTATATATATATATAGATAAATAGATTAAAAAATAATAACATATCGACGAAATAAAAAACGAAACTCGCGTCCCACCAGGCATGCGTTGTTGACTCAGACGAGGTGTGCGAGAATTTTAAACGTTATTACAATAACAACGTTAAACGGGTGCGAACGAATGCAACTCGGCGACGCAGCTAATGCATATCTAAATTGTGCCACACGTAAACGGTTCATTTATAAATATCGCTCTTACTTTCCGCTCAGTTTTATGCCAATACGGCCATTTCTTACTGTGCCAAAATTTATCATCAAAAATATTTTTTGAAATGTAATTCACTTTTTTGAGATTTAAAAAATAACATTAAAAATTACAACGGTGTCGTGTTTTAGTAGACTCAACATTGTTTTATTCACAAAACAGAAACGTTTATTGCCAACTGAGACAACAAGTGATTGGTAGCATCATCATCAGCATTTGTTAGTCCACAGTTGGACATAGGCCTCCCGTAGTGCAAGCTTCCGTGGCCTAGCGGTATTGGCCTTTGCTTTTTGCTTTTTAAACCGGACATCATGGTTTCGATTCCCGCGATCAAAGAAATTTGTGTTATCGATGTTTTCTGGTTGGTTAGGACATTTTGGGCCGATCATCCATTTGTCAAAAAAGTAAAATAATCCATACGTCGGATGGGCATGTAAAAAGTCAGTCCACTCGCCAACCCGCATTGAACTGGCGTGGTGGGATGCGGTCCAAAACCGCCTGATGGAGAAGGCGGGTTGTTATAGGGAGAGCCTTGCAATTAAGTGTCAACTGATTAATTTATCGAATGTAGTCTTTATGTTGGTGACGTCCACAACGTAAGGTGCTAATCACATTGCTGATATTAAAGATTAGAAGCAGACTGCATGATAACTTGGGAAAATGAGTAGGAGAAAGAAATACTTTTTAAAGAACAAAAAAAGCATCTTCAGAATACGAACAAACTAAAAATCATAAGATTAATAAAATGCAAGCTGTTGTTATTCTTTTACTAAAATAATAGCCTAAGTTATTCTTAGTTACATCAGCTATCCTTAAAACTTAATTAACCGGTATGGCAGCCGGTGTCGTGCGCGTAAATAATGCGTAAAAAGCGACTATTACTCAACTAGATTCCAATCAAGACGGCAATGAGAAACGGTACGATGGATTAATGAGCTCGCAATCTCGATTCGGAGAAAAATCCGCGGCGATTGCACTCTCAAGTACGTGAACATAAATTTTTCGTATTCAAAAACAAGTTGTAGCAACGCAATATATAAGAAACCTACGAGACAACCTCCCGAATTTTATACTTTGTCTAAGGTATCATTTAGTTATTTATTTAGACACACCAACAGCATACATTCTTAGACATGTTTACGAACATAAAGTAAAGAAGGCAATATGTACACCTATAATAGGTGTGTACAGCATTCAGAATAATATAAAAAAGAAGAAAAGTTACAAAATATTATTACCAGAAGAGCAAAATGTACACGAGTTATAACAATTTAAATTAGCAGAGCACATAAATAATTAGAATCAAAATTAATTACAAAATTTAGTTTGCTTAAGAAAATGATTTCAAGACTTCATCATAAATTAAAAAAATATTGTTCAACTTTTACATCTAGCATCTTTATTTTAAATCTCCTCAATAAAAGAAATGCTAAAAGCGCTAACTCATAAAAGTACGAGTTGCGATAACTCTGGGCCAGATTCGTTAAATTCTCACGCTTAGCTAGTGGGTCGAATTAATTGAATATATACAAATCCTATACATATTATAGCTGGCATAGTCGTTGAAATTTACATGAAAACTGATCCTTCATAATATGTTGGATGCTAAAACTTTTAAAAAAGTAAATAAATTTAACGCGGGATAGTTTAATAACCTAAATTGACAAAAAGCTAATTTTAAACCTTAATATTTTTTTTAAAATAACCCAACGACATATACATTGTTAATGACGCGTTCAAAATATTAATAATCTTCTATCACACGAAACGATAAATTCGCGCCATTACGGCCGCCATATTGGCATTGTTTGGAGAACTCTCAACGAGGCGTATATTTTGTCACGCCACAGACTTGAATGAATCAACATTGCACAAACACGTTCAGTTCACTGAACATTGCTCGATGATGCCTTATTTAAATATCGACTTAATATACGGCGCAAATATTATGCATATTCATTATGAAAGGTGATTTTTGACACGTATGACTCATCGAGCGAAAACATTGATATGACATCAAATGTAAAATGCATAATTTTAGGTGCGAGTTAATTGTCACAAACATCAAACACAGTAATAAACGACCCGTGTTTTTTATTTCTGATCCGTCCATTCATAAAATATAATTAATAACCGAAAAAACGATAGTCTAGGCCCTGGACTCTAGGGTAAAAGGTTGACTGGCAGACAATGCCTTCGACATTAAGCCGCCTTTGTACCACTTATTTGTGTTCATAAAGAGTTAATAAATAAATAAATAAAAATGAAATGAACATGCATCAGAGGAAAGCGTGATCGTTATCAGGCATTTTTATTGATTATAGTTAGTCTCCAAAAATCTTCTTGTGCTGTTGAATAACGTTTGACCTTTTGTGGTTTATGAAAACAAAGGCGTGACTTTTGCACGTATTTTAGAAATGATAAACGACCTAATTTCATGATATAAAGCGTGAAAATTAATTGATCTAAAAACTGATTTTATACAAAACACTTAAACGCGGTCAACCGATTATTTCCGATGACAGTACTTTCTACATTACTGTCTTATGATATAACGAACACAACTTTATGACATAGATTATATTTGAAAAACAATGTGATATCAAACGGACAATATTTGCTCACCGACACATGTGCGGAAGCTAAGGCCGACCAGCTGCTTGAGTGATATGGGCCTCGAGAGACGGATGTAAGAGCTGCCGTTGAAGTAGGCCTCCGGACGGTCAGAGGGGCCCACGGGGGCGACGCCCTGGGCCTCCGGGCACGCCACGGCCCATAGGACCAGCGCTAAGTAGCAACCTGGAACAAAGAAACGCGTATGAATTATTGAATGATAAATATTTGAGACCCAAGCAAAATACTCTTTTAACAATAAATACATGTTTTATAGATACAATGACCCAGACAAGAGGAAAACCACTTCTGTTGACAAAGAGGCCTGTACGCCTACTACCTTCTCACCAGTCCCCTGCACCATCCAGGACACATCTAAATCTGGCTTTCGTAGCCAGCTTAGTGCAACCTTCCCGGTCGGCCTTACTTTTTAGGCCAGCCAGGTTCCTCTGTGGATACTAAGGGAAAGTGGGAACCTATTTGGTGGATGGGGTCACTAACTAAGAAGAAAACGTACTGACCTAAGAATACAAGTGATAGATTAGGTTTGTTTTTGATTAGAGACATTATTTAAGTGATACAGACCATTATAGCTAAATAAAGCAGAAAACAACAACAATTCTACGTCGTTTCACCGCAGCACTTAGGCCTCTGGTTTGTAAAACGTGGGCCGATTTCACAAGACCACGTGAAACACAAAACCGCATCACAAATACATCCATCGATGTTTCTTACCCAAACAAAAAATTCAATCTGAATACATGCAGCTGTAATCTCAGCTCAGTTTCACCGATTACACAATCGGCCCGTGCAACACTCACCCCTAGGGCCACGGCTAACGAGTCGGCGAAATAGTATGCTAATGCGTTATCTAACATCATTTGGTAGTGAGTCACCGAGTCACGACTCGGGAACCGGTTAATATTTTATTGCCTTTACTCAATTCTTGTGCGTGTATAAATCAAAACAGGCCGGCGCGGTCTCATGCGTGGAGTGAACTCATTAATCGTGAACTGATCCTATTGAAGGAAAAGTTTATATTTCTATTATATTACAACGGATTTATAAACAAAAAAAAACTCATACAATATCTAAATTTTAGTTGTATAAGATCTAAAATCATAGAGCACGAAGAAAATGACGGCGACGATGCTGTATTGCGATATTAAGGTTTAAAAATCGCATATCTATGACGTCTGCGGTCAACCAAAGAGGTACGCAGTACGTTTGGCGCGATAATTTCTTCTACACCAGATTCTAAAAATATTTTCAAATGATACAGCGAAGACGATGAGCCAACAACTACACACTTTAAAATATATGTGACAGCTTTAATGATTTTACAACAACAACCGGAGTTTCATCAACCTCCCTCGAGAGTCAAGCCTTCAATCTCCTATAATCCCATAGACAAAAAATATTCAGCGCATTATATTTTATTTTGGATTGGGCAAGACTTGAAGTTAGTAGAAAAATAAGAAGTTTTGCTTTATACCTGTACGAAAATTATGAAAAAATCTTTAAAACATAGTCGTCAGAGCATAAAAAACTTTATCATCTAGAAATGTTGGCATGTAACGGATCGCATATACGTTTAATTCGCGAATAATGACTAGGTGTGGGAGGCGGCGGAGGCCACGGAGGCGACATTCGCATTCTGTCCGCGATTCGGCCGCTTGGGGCCAATGCCATCGATGAGTATGCTCAAACTTATAGCGGCATTCATTGTTCGAACATAGTTATCAACTTATAAAGGCGTGTTATTATTAAGTGGTGTTATGATTAGCTTTAGAAAACAATACAGTCCTGCCACTTTGGCAAATAAAAAAGTAATAAAGGAAAGGCGTCATGCGTGTAGTGCTTCCATTGAAGAATTTACATCAAGGTATCGATCACTGACACACACACCACCACAAATTAAAACGCCAAACGACGACACTTTGTAATTGTTTGGGCACTTTATTAACATCAAATTTCTTCCTTATTTGGGTCTTGAAAGTTTTTTTTACAATATAAATTGTAACAAGACCGATTTCATTTAAATTGTAACAATTAATAACTAAATGGCACAACAAAACTCGATTTTCAACCTGTTTCCAAACAACGCCCATTGTTTAGGTGAACAGTGATATGACGCAAAACTGACACGATATCTCGTTGCATCTCTCCATGGTGCCGTGCACAAAATGCACTCCTCGAGATATTCAGTTGTCGAGATGATTCTTATTAAATAAATGTACATACACACCGACTGTTATATCGAATGGAGTATGTACACAATGTTTCTTCCAATTAAGTGACACATTGACATGATGCAACGGTGGTTAACGATTTCTGCCAGAAAACACTAGTGCAAAAAACGATAATGAGCTCCGGTTTTAAGGGCACGGTGGCCAGCGTAATTACTTGGTAAACAAGTCGCCATGGCAAGGCATAACATTTACAATCAGTTGAACAAAACCTTATTTAAAACCCACTCTGTATCAATTGTGCAACGTTTTTTTTACCTAAAATGCCAGTACGAGTGGATCTTCATCTAGAGGTAAGCAAATGTCATGCCATGTCATGTTAAAGGAAGAGTACAATTCAGCTTGCACGAATGAGAAACGGTATTCATTTGTTAAATGTCCTTAACCACCCAAAGGGTAATTGGCAGAGATTGCCATCGGCATTAAGTTCGCCTTTGTACCATTATTTGTGTGCAAAAAGATTAAATATATTAGTCATAATAGAGAAACCAGTCGCTAATATCACGAAAAGATGCATTTCTCAGTAAATATTACAGATTTTTCCCTTTAAAACATTCCATCCATTGTATGGTTTGTATTTAGATGACTTTCTTCTTCGTACAGATATGATTGCTTCCTAAAGATTACGGTGAATGTGATTGTTGTTTCGCTTTTCCGGAAAAGTAGGTAATGGTGCGTTTCACCAATGGAAGCCAATGCTATGTATGTTATGAGGGAAATCTGGTAGCGAGAGCACGCGACCATTATTTGAACCAAAAGAATCAAGTGCTTCCTTCACGTTCACACTGCAAAGATGTGAACTGAATACATCTCTATAAAATACAATGACATTATTCATTTTGACATTTGACACTAAATTATAAACTTTGTTAGCACTTTTTTTTTTCACGTGTAAATTTCCTAGTAGAACCAGTCAAAATGACTAGTTCGATAAATCTAGTGTTAGTATCAGGTGTGAAATTTGCACTCATTTAATATTATCATTAATTAACAGTTCGGTTGTTAAAGATCCGAGTTTTCCCGAACGAAAATAATTTTTCACTTAATCTATAATCATCAAACAAAATATTTTAATATTTAGTTTTATAATGTATTACAAAAATTTTCAGACTGCTCGGTAAAGTTTCATTTTAAAGGGGTTTTTGGGTATTTTAGCACTAAACTAATAAATTTCTAATGATATTATTAAATTTCAGTTGATGATTTCACGTTTACATACCATCTAATAAACTGTCTCCGTAGCCTAGTGAGTGCTGCGGGGACTCAACCAATTTTCATTGTTGTTTCCATGTTGGTTAGGACATTTTGGGCAGATCACCCAATTGTCTGAAAAGCAAGATGATCCATGCGTCGGATGGGCACGTAAAAACTCAGTCCAACAACCAACTCGCATTAGACCAGCGTGGCGGGATACGGTCCAAAAACATTAGAGGAAGTCTAGATCCAGCAGTGGACTAACACAAGGATGATGATGATAACGATGATGAGACCATTCAATTACTAAAAATGGTATTGCTATCAACAGTAAATGTCAAAACCTTAAATTATAGTAGAACTGTACCTGATCTTAAAGTCACGATTGTAGACAACTTATTCGTTTTTTATTGCATAAAGCGATGGGACAAGCAGTACTTACCTGGTGGTAAATTATACCTGCCCTGATCATAAGTAAGGCAGCACAGAACCCTGAGACGTGAGGTGTAATGTCTCCTTTACGCTGGCAATAGCGGCCTTCAAATCGAAAGACAGTAATGTTTAGACAGTACTGATTGGCGGCAGAAATATACACTACCCTCTGGGGTTATAAAAAGATCTGTTATATAACCTATACTTGTTTATTATTTATATCTTAACGGCGGATCCGCTAGTACAAGGACAGTCGCAATAGTCAATTGCAATCCACCGCCTGCTCAGCGTGGCAATTATGACCAACTCTTTTTAATGGACCCAACAACATCGGCAGTCTTGGCGTTCATTAACAAAGGCCCATGTCCAGCAGTGGACCGCTAAAGGCTGTTTATAATGATGATGAGTATTTATTATGTACCAGTGATGAGCTTGATATAAAAATATAATGATTAACAAAAGAATCGTTAACTATAGATAGAAAATAATAAAGCACACACTTTTAATGTAGTTTATGTGTTAACAAATATTTTAATATAAAATATATTTTTCTATAGAATATATAGAGCAAAAGTTCCTACAGCGCGGTCTAATCCGATTTGTAAGCTTCGGGGCAGTAGAAACGTAACGCCATGCAGCAAGGCATTAAGCGGAAGTACGGTGTGGTTAACTTTGCATCCTTGGAGTGGGACAAATATGTTCAACGTCCTGTACGTGTTGTTCGGTGTAAATATATATTCTATTATTAATTCAACATAGTGGTATCAAACGTAAAGCCACATCATCTATTGAATGCCTGTAAACGTCGATTGCAACATCGTATAACTTTGTAACAGTAACAAAGGAGCAAAACACTTTCAAAACAACAAAAGCGTTAAACTTGCTACTACAGTTAAGTTTTTAAAGGTGTTATCAGCTTAATAATATAATAATAGCAATTTTGAGCGATTGAAAAGCAATAGTTCACGCGTGGAATGCGGGGAAAGAAAACACGATATGGCGGTCGGTTTGCACAACGGACGGCACGCGAGCACATTACAAGCGGTGGCGTAACTTACCCGCAATTGTGTAGATATATACTTATAATGGAGGAATAATTACACGTCAACGGATGATGACATTGTGATGGACCGCCCGAAGGACGGAATGCAGTTCTTTGTTAAAAGTCGATAAATGTTACCCTGTCGCCATTGGATGTGTGCGCTGAGATAGGTACGAACTTTCAGTTATTATTATTTTATATATTATAATTTTTATTAAGTACGTTAACTAAAAAAGTAATAGACGAATAAAATATAAGAAGACTGATAAAGTGTTGCAATAGATTTGTTGTTCTAGGATCTATCAGTTAAGATAATTTTCTTTGATACATGATTTCAGTAAAAGATCTGTCATTTTATAACAATAAAAATGTATGCCGACATGGTAACCACTTTTTATAAATACGGCGCGTAACAAGAACATTAGTGCTGACGACGGTGTAGTGGACGTTGTGAATGCTTTTTATGCGACCCTAAGCGCCAATAGAGACGTAAGTGAGATAGTGACAAGTGCTTCGTCGCTACCCGCAGCCCCCGGCCAGCCATCGAGCCGTGCATTGCGCGCTCTGGCTCGCAGTGCGAGACGGGACGCGACCGTGAAGTTATCCCACTCGTCCTGATAAAGGACCTCCGATAGGTCCGAAACTAGTCGGCGCTAATACGGATTTCACGTGATTTTAGCCGTTTATAGAATACAATAAACATGACATAAAGCTGTATTTGAAAATATAGCAGAAACTTAGAAATTTTTATATGTAATCAAAGTTGCGCGTTAAAGCCTGTCCCAATTTACATAAAATCTCCTTATAAATATGAAAAGCCATGAGTGGTTTGTTAATTAACCTGTAGTGAGATATTTTTTTTAAAAGTTAATGCTGCAAACCATCGATACTTTTGATTATTTAATTGTATAAACAATTGACCTTCTTACAAAAAGAAATCAGCACTTATTTATTCACACATTGGGTCATGCGTGACATAAAATGTCTCACTAGAGCTCACAAAGCAAAACCAGAGCACACAATTGCATACGGCGTGAGTGTAATGTGATTTCATGTCACCGCGTAAATATGGCCACACTGACGCAGTGAAACGTTAATTCCCCGGGAATCGCATTAGCGAGTGGAGAAAACAAGTAAAGTAATGGCATTTCCACAACTTGCACAAATCCTGCGTCACGAGAAGCTTGTCGTGATTGTTATTGAGACTAATTTTAACTATTATGCCTCAGATAAGAGAACTGCATCCATTTCAAAGAGAACTTTTCAGTGTCAATTCTGTATATACGAAATCGAAAAAGAAAGAAAATGTCACAACATTTTCTTTCTTTTCAGGATCACAATCCTGCTTTCGATCAGGTGACGTTCAGGTAATAGGTATGTCGTTGGTAATCAGATATCGGCTAACATCAGATGAACGTTCTTCATGTCTTATTCACGTGATAAAAAAGGTTAACTAGGTAATAAATCTATATATAAATTAGTATATCGTCATCAGACTGTGTTAGTCGACTGCTGGACATAGGCCTCCCCTAATGCTCACCTCCTCTTTTAGGAGGTCGTTGGACCGTATCCGACCACGCTGGTCCAATGCGGATTGGTGGGTGGACCTACTTTTTACATGCTCATCCGATGCATCGATCATCTCACTTTTAAGACAATTGGGTGATCAGCCTAATAAGCTAACCTAAACTAACTGGGAAAATCTGGTTTCTAAAGCACATGCCCTTACCACTAGGCTACGGAGGCAGAAATTAATATATAGCATAAACTAAACTGCGAGAAGATTTATCAGCAGCACGTAATTTCGAATTCCACTCCGAATTTCGTAGCCAATATTTAGAATATAATTATTGGAAACAATAATTTTGTTGAGAAGAAAATGAACTGCCGTCATTATTCAATTTAAATGATCGAGAAGACGTCACTGAAAACGAATTAAGAAATAAATGCAATAATATGCACACACTACACATGAAGACCGCTAAACAAACCATCAACTGATAACCATAGAATAAGATATTATAAACTGCCATTTTTAAGGCCGCTCTCACAGCATTTCAAATATTATAAAGAAGGCTAAAAATTAAAAAAACAGCAACAGGAAAGTAAAAAAACATCAAAACAAATGTTACATACGCCAAATGCTTCCGTGGCGGCTCTTAAAGAAGCTAATTCTAGGGAAACCTAAAATAATGCCTAACTCACGTACCTTCTGTACGTATGGCCTTCACTTCTAGCAAAAAGTGTTGGTCACCTGATTCGTGGGAACGGTGGCTTCCCGCGAACTCTGTGTTAAATAAAACTTACCATAGACAAGAGTCTGGAAGCATAACTATAGTTAACAAAAAAAAAGAAGCCAAGTAAAAAGTTTTACACGAGCATGGCTCAACGCTAGCGGTGAACATACGAATGATGCTAGATCATGGCTTTTTATATCTAATGCAATTAATGTGAATCGGATAATCCAATAACGGTTCGCGATTTAGCAGAAACGCTTCGTAGTCGGAACTTATATAACATAGGTTGTTTTATACCTCAATAAGCTAAGTATTTTCGAAGACAATGCTAGCGTATAATTGATAATGTTTTATCTATATAAATAAAAGAGATTCCCACCTATATATTGACTCATCATGATATCTCTGGAACTATAAGGCGTAGCGACTTTTAATTGGTAGGAATATTCCTTCCACCGAGTAAAGGTCAGCTAAGAACGGATTTTACGAAATTCCACTCACAAGGGAATGGGGGGTAGCTAATTATTCATAAAACAAATTGAATGAATATAGCCTATCCTAATACTACCGTGGATATTATCTATTCGATATAAGCAACACTACAAAGAACTTAAGCTTTCGTAACGAAGTTTAAATATCAGAATAGTATGAGTTAAAGATGATTAATAATATGGTGATGATTAATGTCATTCCCAAATGTAAAATTTACGCGGTTGACCCCGCTTCAGAAATACACAAACTGCACTTGAGCAAAAGAAAAGGCAGAATTTAAGTAAACGTATTGATGAATTGTCGCTTTGATTCTAATCATTTAGTGAACATCGACTAATAACGACACCATACGTAGGACTGTCTCCGTAGCCTAGTTGCATAGGTGTGTGCTTTAGAATCCGGAGGTCGTGGGTTCCTTAATCCTGCGGGGATTCAACAAATTTTCATTGTTGTTTCCTAGTCGATTAGGGCTGATCACCCAATAGTCTGAAAAGTAAGATGATCCATACGTCGGATGGGCATGTAAAAAGTCGGTCCACCCACCAACCCGCATTGGACCAGTGTGGTGGGATACGGCCCAAAACCCCCTAATGGATAGGGGTGTATCAGGGGAGGCTTGTGTCTAGCAGTGGACTATCACAGGCTGATGATGATGAGTTACGACGACACTGTTTACATGTGTTGCATAGTTTACATCACTTACATATTTTCTTTAGCTCAGGTTTAATTTCACGTTATATTTAAACAATGTAACTCGTACGTCAACGCGCATGGTTAACAGATGGACAAAACACATTTTTTTATAGTAGTGCTTCTAATGTAAAAAAAAGTATGCAAGCTGCACACAGAACTCACCTAGTGTATATCGCATAGAATTTTCTAAATAACTTATCCCCTTGAGTAGGGACCTACTTAATATTCTAGTACTTAAAATTTATGCAGAATAGAAGTAAATATTGCTGAAATTAAAAAAAAAGCAAATGCTTTTCTGATCGAGTAACATTATCCTTTAGTTTTCTTTCAAATTTAAGCTATAGCGTAACTGAATGACTAAGATTCATCAATTTTCAGAAGCTTTTGGATTACTGCTGTGTCTGATGACGCTTCGCATAGACTTAATGTTACAAAGATCAAAATCTAGACTTAGCTATAAGCAATGAGACGGGGTCGACACATAAGTTGGAACATACAACACTAAATTTGGATCTTTTTAATGCCAACGCAGGCAGACAAGCAGTTGGGCAACGCGCTGCCTACCGTGAGACATAGGGTGTTAAGTCTCGTTGACCCAGTACATACTCTGGCTACGGTGCCCTTGAAACCGGAACACAGCCGTGTTTTCACACTCCACTACAAGTAATACTTACTTACACTTTATTTCTAGTAAATAATGGAATGATGAAATCATTCTAGAAATCTGCTTCAATATACGAAATTGAAATCTTCATTCTGTCTTAATAATGTTTTATTTAATATGCTAGGACCTCAACTATGATATATAACTCATTTGGTCACAGTTCGTCCGTCGCGTATACTCGAGAGAAATCTGTGTTCGGACAACGAAATGTTATTTAGGTCATAAACTATTGTATATTAAACGTATAAAGTTTACAAAACGCTAATACATAAATTGTTAACATTTTTGGGTTAAATGACCGACTTATAAGCCACGGGACACTTTTACTTAACTAATTACTTAACAACATGTTATTGCAAAAAATAACGTTAAAACGTAATTCATCATATGCTAGAAGCATTATTTAATGTAAAATAAACAATTTCAAACTCTAGATACATACTGCAACTACTTTTCTACTTGACTTTTGCTGAAGGTGCAATGATAAATATAAGTTCATTGTGCATAGGTCGGAGTACCTGCAGACTAAAAATAATTAATAACAATTAAGATTTGTAAACATGGCTTCAACACTGGCAACAAGACGCATGACATCTCAGTCTACCCCGTGACCATGGCCGCTGGAAAGTGTTCGAAATTCCGTAAAAAGTCCTTTTATTCAAAAATTAAAAAAAAAAAACAATTATTCATTATTGCTCCGCATCTTTGGAATGATACTATAGGTACTATATAACACATTTACTTTAATAAATAGACTATCTGGTACTCAAAGACTTTAAAAATTAAACTAGAGCTTTGAATCGAACAAACAAACTAGGTTGACAATATTATTACATTAAAATATCTTTATTCAACAAAGGAACATTGCACTTACTTATTGAATGTCAACACGCTACCACCGGACCGGAAAAGGACTTTTACAATGAGATTAATACAATAAACAAACAATTTCAAGCATACAAACTTCATATCATTGAAAAAAACCTGGAGCTAGCATCCCATTACGAGATAGTGTTATCATTCAAAAGTCGTTTACATTGCAATAACCTTTAACACACAATCGTTCCTTTACAGCTTTTTTAAATTTATTAACGGTTAAAAATATAAACACAGAAGGATGCTTATGTTTCCGCCATTTGCACAATTGCAACGCCGCCCCCGTCTTACGTCGGCATATATCGATCGATGCAGGTATATAGCGAGTGCCTATATCTAGGTCGTCATCGATCCTCCCCTGCTGCCACCGTCACCCAACCACCTATAGGGCACGAGTTAGAAGTTGCACTTGTACTAGACACGACTGATGCATTCGAATCGAGTACACGCCATCCTTTTCCTATAGTGTTGCGATTATCGTTTATATCATTACTAACTTTTCGATTTATATAAATTTCAACAAGTACATATAGAGTAGGGTAGAGAAGGTGATTTTAAATTTTGATTTGATAATAAGTGCATTATTTAATTCTATATTTGATAATTAATTCTCTTGTTTACGCCGATTCTCGAATTATTGAATAAAGCGGCCCTTAGCACTGGCAACAAGAAGCATGACATCTCAGTCTACCCCGCGACGACGGCCGCTGGAAAGTGTTCGAAAAGTCGGAATTTAAAATGTAAAATAAACGCGATAAAATCTGTGAAAAATCCTTTCGTTCAATAATCTATATTTGATTTGTGCTGTTATATACAAATCTATAGAGTTTATTAACAATTATTTTCGTTCGCATCATTAATGAGTCTGCAATCTTTTACAGTTGCAGATATTAGTTAACGTACATTTAGTTACATTCGTTACGTCCTTTAAGCTAATGTTTGTGAAGAGATTAGACACCGCGGCGCTTAAAATACTTGAATAAATTGCAGTACATTTTCCTCTCAATAATCTGTCAATACCAGAAACACAATTTTATCCTCATAGATTTTATGTTAAAGATAAAACTTGATGAGTGTCCGTTATGAATTCTGTCGCCAATAATTTGTTTTAGACTAATAGAAATACCTACATAGTTAAACCAGTCAAATGAAACCAGAGATTGGACCCACTTAAATTAAGAATCAATACTAAACTTGACTCACTTAAGAAATCTGCTATAAAGACATGCACTCTTAACCATTAGTATCAAGCATCATTAAAAGGTGTTTGCTCCCAGAAGACTGAACGAGGCGTGACGTCAAGACGAGTCAATACAGGGCGTGACTTACGAGCGAGGTATGATTCGGAAGGGCGCGCCTTCCGAACCGGCGCATCCAAGGAACACTTTCACAACGGACGTTAGGGGTTATTACAACCTTACACCGAAATGTCTTTGTCCGTTTTTTAGCTTACGACAGAATCTTCTTAAGCCGTTAGAAATAATCGTAAGCAATATTAAAGCCGTAATTACAAAAACTGATGTAGTATTGTTCTCCCGCAGAAAGATGGAAACAAAGAAACTAAACGAAACAATACAGTGGCTTTGAACGTTTAAGCGAATGGCTTCTTAAGGGCAAAGTGCCGTTATGTAACTCACCAAATGTTTCGATGTTTCGTTTCGTTTTGCTCATGGTTTTAAATCAACCGAAAGCAAATGTTATTTCAAATTCAAATATCTTTTCCCATAATAAAGTTTACACTAGCTTATTGACTGTCAAACACGCTACCACCGGTTCGAAAAAGGACGCCTCAGACCTGAGAAGAGCCGGTAATTACTTTTTAAGTCAATTGTAATGACTGCCTCCGTAGCCTAGTCGTAAGGGCGTATGCTTAAGAAACCGGAAGTCGTGGGTTCGAATCCTGCGGGGACTCAACAAATGTTCATTGTTGTTTCTAGGTTGGTAAAGTAATTTGGACTGATCAATCAATTTCCATAAAAAGTAAGATGATCCATGCATCGGAATGGCATGTAAAGGTCGGTCTACCCATCAACCCGCATTGCACCAGCGTAGTGGGATACGATTCAGAAACCCATAAGTGGGGTTGAATTGCGACCACAGGAGACCTCAATTCCTGCAGTTGGACATGTACATGGACCGATATGATGATGATGATGAAATATCAATTTAAGACAAGTGCTTAACATTCAGCAGTCTTAGAAGCTTCGGTTATTGATAGGCCTATCAGTGCCCTTATTGTCATTACACCGTGTGGTCTAAGACTATCCAATATTAATCTAAACCAGTCTTAAGAAATAAAACGAGGAGGCGATTTCAACGAAAGGATTATCGATCGGCATAAACCGTTAAGAAAAGTATGATAATAATGTGCACCACCTAAGGAATGCAATAGGCAGTCGCACAGATACGACTCATTATGCAATTCTTGGTAAGCCACAAGGTTTGTTACCAACCGTAACCGAACATAATAGAGTGCAAACTTTCATAAACAGTAATAAAGTAATACACCTTTTGTGTATTTCAAATAATACTTTTAAAAATATCACAAGAACTTATCAAAGCTCAAACTTCTAGCAAAATTCAAATTGTCAATGCCTACATTACAATTGTTTGTGCAACAAGTTACATTGAAATAACCGGTGACAACTAAAGTGTTTAAGGTCAATAAGTAAAAGTATAGTTTTCGAAAATAGATAAATACAAAAAAAGTATGAAATGGTAGGTACTTCTTAAAAGCGTTGTTCCTTTTTTACAAGGAATATGTATTAGGATAAAGATCGAACTTGATTTAATGCGTTGAAAGCTTAAGACTGGGTAAAATTATAAATAAGTTTGTGTTTTTGATCAATTACGCATTTATTTGTAAAGGTTTAATAAAAAAGGTCATCTACTTTCTTGAATAGAGAAGTATCACCACTGAAAACACTCTTCTGTTACTGTTTTAAAGTTTCAATGGCTCTTGTAATAACTAGGTAAAATAAGACCACTAGGAGCGACCGGACATTGCATATCATTACATAAAAGAAATGTCAAAAAATCTTTTGGACAATCAGTTGGTCGTTCGAAAAATACCAATTTATAATTAAAGCAAATTTTTAAACCGTTATGTAACACTGGTCAGTACAAATCAACCTGCGTAAATACTTTGTCACATAGTTCACTGCGTTAAGTCTATTGTAAACCAAATACTAAGCTGAGATGTACTGCCAATCTCAATTACTCTCAAGCCTCAATCTTTCCTTCAGCACTATGTAAAAATTATCTTCAAACTATTAGATAGAGACAGGCCCAAAGTGGTCCGAACAGTAGTGGAATTGGTCACGGCCGCGCTGGTTGCTCCATTGTCTACGAACTGAAATGTATAACCGCGACCAATGTTGCACTCAAACAAGAAATGGAGCGGCCACATCTAAATCCATTTAACCGCAGCGATGCTGTTTAGCTCTTGGAAGAAAATTGTCATAGAACATAGAATCATTGACCTAAGGAGACAAAATAGACAACAACTTAAGTGGAGTAGTCCGCACAAAACTGCAGACTTTGAGGGAGAAAAGCTATAAAATAGTTTCGAAATGTAAGGTGCGCGTTTATGTATAATGATATTAGCAAGACAGGAAAAGATATACGCAGCAAGAGTTTGGTACAATCAGCGTGACATGAATATTAGAGAATATATCAGAGATACACAATCTAGCGCATCACGTAAAGTACGGTCAGCAAAATATCACGAGTTGCAATAACGTTACACCATAGGTATTTTGGGGAGATAGTTAAACACCACACACAATTTAAGATAAACATCTTACCAAGCAATAACAACAAAACAATAACGATAAGTTGTTAATGTTTTATGCACGTTGTGTTACGATCTAGGGCATTAAGCTTCCACCTGTCGTTTGAGACATTCAGGGCATAAAGAGCAGAACGTAGCTAGGAGCAATTAAAATATATGTCATTAGCACTTACCCGCAGAAACACAAAGAAATAAAAAAATCAAAACTTTTCTACGAGTAGATAATTAAAAAAAATATAAAAAAAACAAATTAACTTCTACATTGTTAGTAACAATCAGCATACCAACTGTTTAAAAGAGAGCGAGATTTATACAATGCATTCTTAAATTATAACATCATAAAAATATTACCGAGTGGAAAGGTAGTTATTTTACACACATTTATTTTAAGCAGAGCGTACTATTTTATCCTTCCCAAAAGCAAAACTCGATTATTATTTTATCTGCTAAACAATGCCTGAATATAAAACCAAAACGCTACCGATCGTAACTTGGGGCGGAATAATTTGAGTAACGGTAGCGGGCGATGCCGTTCGAGTCGGCCATTAGACGACCAACACCATCTCAAATTTGCGACGTCGCCTCTGGACCGAAACATGACAAACGGTGCCGTACCATCGCGTTATTTAATAAAGTATATTATTTAAGAAACCAACAAATTAACTTAAGTATGCGAACTTAAGATAATAATAATAAAATGCTTTATTAGTACAAAATAAATGAGTTTTACAAAAGAATCGGTCAGACATACAGGAATCAGGATGTGCACTGCATATAATTTAATAAAGAAAACTAATAATTCAATCCATTAACATTAATAAATTAAATAATCTTTATATACTAAACTACTTTAAAGGTACGACCGACAGATACACATTTCACGCTGTCACATAAAGGAAAAGCATTTTACAACGTGTTCGTGCAATTCTTTGTTTTGATAAAATAAAATACAGATAAATTTTATATGTTAATAAAATAAAAAGTGTACCTTTTTGCCAAAGTCTGTCTACTTACCATGGACCCTAAGAAGTAATAGTGTAATATTTATCGTGTTAATCTTTTGTTAAGGAACAATTGTGTGATGACTAACTGCTCGAATTCCATAACAATAGAGAAATAAATTCCATACCAGTTAGTTTTTTTCTACGAAACTATCTAATGGATTACTGAAACAAAGCATTCCAATCGCTGTGCAGACTTTGCCGTAACCTTGAAATAGCAAAAAAACATAGCAAAAACGTCATTGTTAAGTAATACGTAAATTATTTATTAAAAACAATCATCACTAAAAAAGACCTTAAGATGAGTGTATGTGTGTAATCTGATAAATCTGATAATTTTTTGAGTGTTCACAGATATAGTTTTTTCTACAGACTATCTAGCACCTTAGTAAATTTAAAAAAAATAGGCTATAACGAAAGTAAATGTGTTGAGTACGCTTGATACAATAATATAATCACTATGCGACCCAAATACAAAATACCCCCTTTTTGTAACAAATCGAAGTTGCCTCTTCTCTTGTATCGGTGGCATATCTAATTACACTAAATAATAATAAAGCAGTCTGTTACATTCAATCCATTAAGAACCTTATTTCAGCATTATTTAACCAGACATACATGATATTATATCATTAAAAAAATATATTTCGATAAATGCGACTTTTTACTGCGAACGATTATTTTTTATTACAAACAGATACTACAACAAGCTATGCAAACACCTTAATGTGTCAAATAACAACATGCTGTTAAAAGATAACCGTTGAAACGATTTTAACAATTTCGCTGTACCCACATTGTCATTGGGTTACGGTCGTCATAATGGAAACGACTGCGATCCGCATAGAGATCAGACTGGAAAGTACGCGTGTTATTCCACACACAAATATTATTTTATAAACACCATTTGAAGAAAGTAATTCAAATTGAAATGTCTTTAATGAATAATAAAGTTTACACTTGCTCGTCAACAACACTACCACAGGACCTGAGAAGAGCCAGCGAAAGAAACTCAGCGGGCTTAATTAGCAAACATTTTTAAGGCATAACATATTCTACAATATTGAAACAAAACCTGGAGTATTCCATTGCCAGGCTCTGTTATCATTTATAAATTTATTAATATTATACATAACCTAGAACACATAAACGTTCCTTGACTACCTCTTTTTAAAAGCATGAATATGGCCGACAGAGTTAACAACAATATTAACCTCAACGACATACTGTTTATATTTACATATGCATACACATATCGCATAATGTTGTAAAATTACAAAATTGTAGTTGTTCCCACTGATCGACAAACAAGTCAACATTCAAAGACATATGACCCAACAACTTTAATATCGTACATAAATATTTTCAGGTTACGACCGACTGGTTAATGATTTTGCGACACCAAATTGCATAACCCTAACAGAGTTGCCACGAAGCGCAATTCCGGCCGTAGCTTCCACTTTAAAGTGTTAGGTAAATACAAAATATATTTGTTCATGTTTTGAACCAAAGGCAATTATTAATACGAACTGTTCAAAAGAGAAAATCCATCAAGCGCATTTCAAAGTAACATAAAATTAACAAAGAACACTTAACCATGTGTAACGTGGGAAGAAACGCGCCGCGGTTTTCTCAACTAAGCACGAACATCTCATATCCCTACCTGCTGGCACTTGAGGAGGGCAAAAAATAACTTTTCGGCAGTGTCGTTACCATAGTAATTTATGGGTTCAAACCCGAGAGCCTCATTATATTTTTGCCTTTTTTATATTCGTGTTGATTTTAAATATTGAAACAGATTTATCCGTTTAAAGTTTAGCAAGATTCAAAATCAGTTTCATCGAGTTATTTAAAATAAAGAAGGAAGAGTAATTACATTATAAACTTCATACGCTTTATTCTAAAAATTCAGCCATCATCAAAACTCATAAATCAAAACCAAAAGAATAATAATTATGACAAGTCGTTTTTCTTAGAATTGCCTTAATCCATGTCATAAACAGCAACAACAAATCTCGACTGCTTTCAGATTAAGATACTAGCAGGAAAGCGTATCGTTCTCATGGCCGAATCTAAGTTGCACGCCAGAAGACAACTGTGTCTGATAAATTAAGTTAAATGTTATATCCCAAATTGTTTTTCAAGTAATATTACGAGGGTGGGTTGATGAGTTTCCGGCCTGACCAAGAAAAACGTTTTTAAGAATTTTTTATTTCAACATAATTCCTCCAACTCTGGTGATTTCTCATAGCGTGTTCTAGTCTCGAATGCCATTCTTAGACTGATTCGATCAGCTCAACAAGATACCCATTTACAGCTTTCGATTACTTGTCATTGTCCGCAAATCTTTATCCATAATTTTTGAGGTTAGGAAACCAGTGAAGAGTCTATCTCTTCTATTTACATTCCGTTAACTCCTAATAACGTTATGATGACTGTTTCGAATTTCCAGCTTTACATTTAAAAAACCACAGAGCCGTCTTGGTTCAACGTGGTCTCAAATCTAACTGGTCTCAAAACTAACATAGGATGGACTGAAACTATGCTACAAGCTATCTAAGGATTGGTATATAGAACCCACCTCAAAGGTCTAAGTCTGTGAGCAGCCATCTCTTGGTCAGGCCGGAAACTTATCAATCCACCCTCGTATTAATGTTCATAAATTATTTATTCAATTAAGGCTCTTTCGGGCTCTTGGGAACGAAAACGATCTGCCGCTGGTTCGTTTCATAACATGACCACAAAGGGAACCCACAAGAAACTAATTTACCAGTAACTATAATTTAGAAGTAGTTAATTAATACAGAAGAGAGTGCTCGTACAAATTAATAAAATATCCTCGTTAATAACCTGCCTAAATTATGCTACCGATATGATAAATGCGAAAATGGATGTTTGGTACTTTTACTTAACTTTGATAGCTATTTAAAGGACCTTTAAATAAAATACAACATCACAACACCAAGGTGTCAAGTATGTATAAAATCTTTATATGTGATGTCCTACTCGCAAAAGGTTTACAAAGGGGTTTTGGACCGTATCCGACCACGCTGGTCCAATGCGGTTGGGTGGTGGACTTTACATCCATCGACGCATGCGCGCTACATCTTACTTTTCAGACAATAGGGTGATCGGCCCAAATTGCCCTAACCAATTAGGAAACAACAATGAAAAATTGTTAAGTCCCCGCAGGATTTGAACCCACGACCTCCGGTTTTTAAGCACACGCTCGCCCTGTGGGATGCTAGCCAACCTTACGAGGGCGCTGTGTCATGAGCGGGGCCATGTGCATAATTATCAGTTATCAGTTACCCGACGGTAACTGTTTATCAAGTGACATTTGCATATGTCCGACACGATGTAGGCTGTATGGCCAGGAAAAATTGTTGCGCACTTCGCAGATGCGACCATTTGTACCGCGAAGTCCAAACATTGTCATGTTGATTTGCAGATTTTTGTAGTCTACAGCATTTCTTACCACCAATACTAATTGGTTATCATCAGACTTGGCTTAAACCTCGTCGCTTCTTACAAAAATGCTATTTAATAACTAAGTATTCAATAGCGAAGTAGACGAACCTTAAAAAACTAATGATAATATTATCCATATACACACAATTGTCCAATAAATAGATACAAGTTTTAGGACCACAACATTATTATAACTTAATAAAAATTTAGTCTTTATATAATTGGCGATTTATTTATGATTAATGTGTTTCATAACATTGATTTCTCAGAAACCAGTCGGCAATCACGAGAAGGATATTTATAAATCTTTCCTTGTAAACTACAAATCTATGCATCACATCCTCAGATTGCCTTTGTGTCTTTTACATTCAATGTCCTCCGTGCCTTTATATAAAATGAATATGCATCGCTTTATGGAAACTTTCAGTGACTGATATTCGTTTCAAACTAGTAACCAACTTTGCAAACTAACAAGGGAATTACGCTTAAAAAAAAATTTTTATACGAGTTTTTTTTTAACTGTCTTTAAATGTTGATACTGAATTATAACCAAGCTATAAGCAACTATTCGCATTTTAAAATAGCTATTTTAATGGCTAGTAGGTATGGCCAGTTTCCCACGCTTCAACAGCACAGCATAGTAAGAGCACGGTCGTTGCTGCTTTCGACAGCTGTAGCACTTTCGGAGGTACATGACTGTGCACTTTATCTGGCAGTGAGACATGTCTCTATTACCTTAACACTTACAGTTGAAAGTAACGTGTAGTTGAATGCCGAATTTCAAAATAGTCTATCTTATTAAAGCTTCCGATGAATCATATGACACGTAAGCAGAAAATACTAGATACATGACGTTACGTAGTTCTACATACAGCCAGGATTCGTGCCCGTAGATCGATAAGAAAATAATACTGATTATATACCAAATAGTAAAGTTAGTTATAACAATAGTACTACCTAAATTTTAGTCACCAATTATGGATATTAATAGCATAAACCAGATGCTACACTATCGCCGTAGCGTGAATTATACACATAATATGCAGTGCGTAAAGTTTACAGTAATCCGAAAGTACAGTTGTACATAGCAGACCTCTCACTGGGCGATGTGCCCGCGCTGGCCAGCGGCCTGTGACCGACAGCATTGGCGATGTAGCTAAGCTAGCTTCTTTTACTGTTTAAGCAGTCTATAACCTGGGCCCCAAAGAATCGCTTAGAAAAATGTTTACAGAAATCAATAAAAATGATTTTGTAAAACATTGTGACACACATAATATAAATACTAGGAATAGCATAATTATGTTCTTCCAAGAACTTCCGAAGAACAATGAAATCTTTCATGGGACAATGTATACTCTTCTACAATAAAATTCCAGAAAACGTTCAGCTATTATCTGTAAATAAATTTAAAAAGTTGTAAAGGAACGTTTGTGTGTTAAAGGATATTATTGTTGTAATGACTACTTGATAGATAACACACCCTGGTAATTAACTGTTCGTTCCAGGCTATTTCAAAGTAGTAAAATGTAAGGTATTATGTAAAAATTTTGTAAAATTTATTGAAAAAAAGGAAAAAAAAAAGTCCCGCTGAGTTTCTTACGCCGGTTCTTCTCAGGTCAGAGGCTTCCATTTCCGAACCGGTGGTAGATTATTTGACAATCAATAAGAAAGTGTAATGCTTCCATATTGAATAAAGATATTTGACTTTGACTTTATATAAAGCACTATATCTGGACCTATTTAGACTATCATTGATGGTAACATTGTATCCCATGGCAAACGAGTGCCGTCATACTTCTAGCGTTGTTATTTATGAATTGTCACCGAGATTTAAAACATCAAAGCTAAAACGCCGCTTTGTTGCTATGGGTTTAACTGCCTACATCTATTAAGAGTCTAATTTACCTTAACTTTAATTAAAGTAATTAAGACTTAACCAAATATAAACTAGCTGAAATAAATAATATATAACGGCACTAAACGCTTACTCGTATTCACATATAAGGCATGGAAATTAAACCCATGAACGTGATATATACTCTTAAAGTCAAGCGTTTCAGGTCTTCTCACAAAAAAATGGGTAAGCAAGCAACATATACATTTCAGGAATATTTCTAGATCAAAACTATGATTATTAGAGACAAATGTAGCTTTAGAGAAGGTACTTCGTCCTTTAAGAATGTTATCTACTCCTTGTTTGTAAATAGTTAAGCGTTATGTCACTTGCCTAAGGACAACGACACTGCGATAGACATCATTGGAGGTTCCGTAGCTTTTCAAAGCTTTTATTTTTGCCCTAGATGCTTCAGTAGGACCAACGTGAATTTGCAAACAATATTTATAGGATATTTCAATTAATACTATAATATAAATAAAATTAATGAAACAGATTCGCCCCTTTCAGTTTTATCCAAAGTTACATTATCTCAAGACGTTTTAAAGATTATATGTATAGGTACATTTGAACTAGTATTGTTGAGTCTGTAAACTGGCATGCGTTATTAATCCACATTTATAATTTAAAAATGTGGTTTTTTAGACCAAAGGGAAAATCCCATTATAGACATTTGAGATTTTGTTCCCTTCCCATGCAAGCAGATAACCTCAGTCTCATCATGGATACCTTAAGACCACGTACATAAATAAATGCCTGCAACACTGAGGAGTTTAAAAACTTTTAGGCAATCCTATATTATAAGTGAACCCATTTTCTCGTTTCAGCTGCATTAGTCGACTTAATAAGTGCAACCGTTATAAGAGGATACACAGAGAACTTTAGTCTGAAAGATGTAATGCGTCGAAACAACGCTTATGAAGGAAACTACTAAGTTTCCTTCATAAGCGTAGGAATTATCCTAAAATAACGTAATGGACTCATTATCCTGAAGTGTTGGTTTTAAATTGCTATGTTGATATAGTAAAGCCAACTTTGGTTCGTAACTGACGTAAAGAAAATAACTCACGGCAACGAAGAGGCGTTTACATCTTCCGATGTTCTCAACTATGGACTGATAACACCTACATCGAATGAGTCTAGTCTTTTCCCTAAACTTTAGACAAATCAAACCCTTAACTTAAATGGCCTATACTACAACAGAGAATAATGTCTTGAGAACTATTACATCATCGTTAGTATACTTTAGCTATTTCTACAGTGTAATGTCTTATGGCATTCTACTGTGGGAAGTGCGCGGATGCTAATACGATCTTTGTCCTCCAAAACGAGCTATTCGAGCGGTTTATAACCTGGGCTCCCAGGAATCCTCGAGAAATTGTTCCCAGAGATAAAATACTAACTGTTACTTCTCAATACATTTTCGAAAACCAATGTATGTGCATAAAAATAGAAATGATTTTCGTAGACATTGTGATGCACTAACATAAATACTAGAAACAAACATAATTTAATTCTTCCAGCAACTAGACTGCGTAGAATAAGTAAATCTTTTATGGGACAATGTATACGCTTTTACACAAAATCCCAGCAAACGTTCAGAATTTAACTGTTAATAAATTTAAAAAGTAGTAAAGGAACGTTTATGTGTTAAAGGTTATTATAACATAAATTAATTTATAATGATAACACAGCCTGGTAATGGAATACTCGTCCAGGCTTTATGTATGATAGAACTGTATGTAGCTCATAAGAAAATTTATATAATATATTTGATTATTTTAAAAGATGACGAAATAGGCGCTGAGTTTCTTTCCGGTTCTTCTCAGGTCGAGGCGTCCTATTCGAACCGGTGATAGCGTCTTGACAATCAATAAGCGAGTGTTAACTTCTATATTGAATAAAGATATTTGAATTTGAATCAGCTGACTATACTTGTCAACAAACGTTTGTTGCCAAATATTATAGTGACCCACGTTTTTTGGAATCTCACAAGCTTCGAATTGAGCAACCAGAGGTCTCCTTTCGTGCGGGTTCAACGTCCGCACCGTCCGCATGCACGTAACCCACGCAGCCCCTGTTGCGTGACTCCGTGACCCACTCCGCGCGAGGACACGATAACATCGGAGGCTTCGACGTGGACGTTGGACAAAGTTAGGAGTTGCATTTATACAAACAGTCAACTATGAATCAAATAATGAAAGTTGTAAAAAAGGCTTCTAACGTCATTAATTTGTATTAGAATAAATGGGGTAATATTGGGTAAGAACAGTATGTTTGAATCAAAAATGATATAGAATCTTGCAAAAGACAGTAACTGACGACGCCAAAACAGTTGTAGGAATGTGCTAAATTTGTATAAATTAACAAGTATATAGAGACTGAAAGAAGTTAATTAAGGGTTCGGGATATGTAGTGTATAAGTTTAGAAAAAAATCGATGTTTAATAGTATTTTTATATGTTACAGTCATTAATTTATTTATTTACAACTAATACAACATATTACACTACGCATCGATACTCTTTGCCGCAAAACAGTAATGAGCAACAACTATGTTAATAGTTACGGTTTAATATATATTATATTTAGAGTCCGACGAAACTGTTTTTCCGGCTGAAACTGAAACCGAAACCGAAAGTTGCGTGGCTTCAGTTTCGCCGAAACCGAAACCGAAACCGAAACTCACGTGATCAAGTATAAAAATTCTTAAAATACTAAAATATGGACTTTTATGCCTATTATTTTGCTTTATTTAAGTCATGGAATGGAGACAGTGTATTAAACGTGTGTAATCGTTTATTTAGTTGTTAATAATATTTTATGTAACAAATATTAAAATATATTAATTTCTTTTCAAATAAATTTCTTATAGCAATTAAGTTTTAATAAATAAATGAATAATTGTGACTGTTACATTAAAGACTAAGTATTGGTATTATGAAATCTTACTAATTAATACTTTGGTTTGTTTTGTAATTCCGAGTTCGGGATCAAAAGTAAAATGGATAGAATATAATGACTATGATATCTTAATTATTTATTTTTCTACTAATCTCGAGTCCACCTACACAACCAAGTCCAGGTTCCAAGTTTCCAATGCTTCAATTCCTTTAAAAAGGATTGTCTTGGTCCTACAAAAAGGTCACCAGCCTTGTTTACTTGTTATATATAGTTTTAAACATGTTTACTCTTAAGTATTGTATCAATTTGAGGAAGATGAAAAATAGCTAGGCGCAGATCTGTTAAGAGGGATGCTCAACCAATTGTAGCTACATGCTGAACTGGCTATCCTAATGCCAACCTATGTGCCGTACGTTGAAAGATAAACAGCCTCGCCCGTTCATATTTGCTTCTTTTTATCAATTGACAGCATTTTCAACCTCTGTATTAAAGCTGCATAATCTGTAATGATGGTGCCATGCTCCAGGTAATCAAACAACAATATCTATCTGAGTCCCAAAATATTGTGTGCATACCCGGCCAGCTACATACGGCCACGGCATAAAGATCCTTCAGGATAAACCTGTGTTTCGTCCACTGCACAAAACTAGATTTAACAGTTAGTGACTAGAGTCTTCTTAGAACTTGTCCAACGATATCTTCGAAGTCGATTTTGTTCTGATTCTCGCACCACATCTTCGGAGACTTTTCTCATATTCAAAATTTGTGCAATATGCGTTAAGCACTCTATGTAAATGCTCGTTTCTTGGATTAGGTATCAGATGGTAATTCTTTCGAATATGGCAGCATATTCTAATTGTTTCTTGTTGATTACTGGCTTCGATGGACGTCTGCAACCATGTTCGTCTTCGGGAGTTCTCCTACTCGAAATTAAAGCTCACTTTGACAATTGATTTATGACAGACAGTCTCTTCTCATGTTGCCTTTGAGCGCAATAAATCTCTTGCGTTGTTAACTTTTTATAACAGTGGTTTTTAATGACAAGGTCGCACTTGGGTTTTCTCTTTTTTCGAGAACATTTCGCCACACATAGCAAACAAATGACTACATTCAGAAAAAAAGTAAAGAGGCTAGAAGATTTTTATTAAAACAACAAATATCTGAGCTACATACTGGAATGCAGTATTATTTGTATTTATTTTCAGGTTACCAAGGAGTATAACATAATTTAATTCTTCCAGCAACTAGACTGCGAAGAATTAGTAAGTCTTTTATAGGACAATGTATACGTTTTTACAACAAAATCCCAGTAAACGTTCAGAATTTAACTAATAATAAATTTACAAAGGTAGTCAAGGAACGTATATGTGTTAAAGGTTATTACGATATTAATGAATTTTTAAATGATAACACAGCCTGGTAATGGAATGCTCGCTCCAGGTCTTGTTTCAAAATTGCATAATATGTAATGCCGAATTATCAGGTTGTTTGTTATTTTTAAAAGATGACATAAAAAATAACCCGCTGAGTTTCTTTCGCCGGTTCTTCTCAGGTCTGAGGCGTCCTTTTCCGAACCGGTGGTAGTATGTTTGACAATCAATAAGCAATTGTAAACTTTAACATTGAATAAAGATATTTGAATTTGAATTTGAATATATATTTTGATCTCACTACTATTTGTTCCCTCCTCGATTTCTGTTGTCAAACTTATAATGTTGTAGCAATGATACATTTAACTTTCGCTACTATTTTTAAATTAAAAACACTTCTGAAACCAGTTTCGGTTTCGGCAAAACTGCGGCCGAAACTTGATTTTTGGCCGAAACTCGGCCGAAACCGAAACCGAAACCGAAAGTTCGGTCGGACACTAATTATATTGCAGAAATTACAAGATAAACGTGTCTTAACATATAGACGGAACATTTCAAAAAATTAAATTGTTCACCACAGCCGAAAAGCAATTCAAAAAATAGGTTTTAAATACATAACCTTTATGTATAATAAAAGTAACGTTCTTGCTATATTTTTTTATTGATAATAAAATTAGTATAACGTTATATCATGTTTTATATTTTGTATTGATCAAAATATTTAAATATTTTCTATTTTCTTCCGTCGACATATATAAGCCAGGTTGGCTGCAAATACTATAACTTCTGATTCTGTTATGAAAAAATCCATTACTCAAAATAAAGATTAAGGCTTCTAATGAAGCCTACATCGCAACATATATGAACTATATTTGAAAATTTGCAGAGCATACCATTTATCGGTTACCGTTAAGTTAGAAAGGCGTGAGGCGGTGATACGCCATGTTGCGATTTTTCGCAGATTCTAGCCGTTTCAGTAAACGACTTGAAAGTTTCATTGTTACAAGATGAATCATGAACACGAACGAGCGGAATATAACTTCGTTAACAGAATCAATTAGCAGGGCTATTAAACAAAATATCACTTAAAGAAAAAGTAAAGTTGTTTTAACCGCATTATGGCAAAATATGAGACAGCGTCAAAGACGTTCTATACAAATAAATACCTGATGATATTAATTACTTCATCACTACTTTTTTTTAATTAATATCCAAATGAGCGTCAGTTACGAAAACTAATATATATTTTCATATTGTTTTATGTGAAATTTTTGTAAGGTCATTTTATAAAAAGGGATTATTCATAGATCACTGGGATTAAGTATATCCTTTAGCATTATATAATTCTAAGTATATACTGAAAAATTTTAACCTTATTAAGTACTACAAAATAAAAAAATGTATATAAAGACGCTTCCTATTTAATTAGCACTTGCAACATTGTCATATACAATTAAAAAACATAAGTACCTTACTTCTACAGACGTAAGGACAACGGCTGTACATATTAAAATGTTAAGTAGCGTTGCCTTTAAATAAATTCGCTTGGCGCTATGTTTAGCTACCCGTTTGTTATATTCAAAGGTGATTCCCGTTTCTCAACTACGTGGAAAATATAGTTTAGCTATATACAGTTATATAGTTAAATATAATGGTATATACTTTAACATAATGTTTCCTCCGCAGTCGTACGTTTATGTATAAATTGTATGCATTCATTTACAAAAGCAAAAATTACTCCACGTATTTGTCAGTCATCCAGTTTCCAAATAGTTTTGAATCTGGGTGGCGTCTCGAAATATTCATTTGTTTATTTACATAGCAGTACTTAACACCATAATAGAATACGGCCCAAAACCCCCTAATGGATAAGGGTGTATTAGGGGAGGCCTATGTCCAGCAGTGGACTATCTCAGGCTGATGACGATGATTACTTAACACCAAAGTTACAACGCATAAAGATTTACATCGACACGGCATGAATACTGGAAGTCGAAGATGAGAAGGAGGAACAGTATAAGGAAAGCTGACCCCACTACCATGTGAGAACTAAGGATGGAGAGGGAGAGAAAGGGAGAGAGAGCGAGAGAGAGAGAGACAGGAAAACTGTCCCTGGTTACGTACAAACAGACCTGACTCAGCGTTGTAACAATTTACACTTGTTATATATATTTAAGTATGTAAATGTTGCCCCTTAAAACAACAAAACTGGCAAGGTTGTCACGCGCCACCGGCCGCCGCCACCTGTCCCACGCCGTACACATGAGGCGTCAGGATATTCAAATGTAGTCCTTGTGTGCACACGACAGGTTATAATTTGAACTCGGGACACGCGACCTAACTGTACCGGGGGACCATTAACACTCACCTGGCGATTTTTTTTTAAGTGTCAACAAACTAACAGTAATCGATGCAATGGACACATTTAAAAATATCCTACGCACAAGAAAGAGCAGCTTAACGAGTAGTATTCGAAATAAAGCATAAAACCGTGTTTTCTACTAATTACATGTTTTAACAAGGTGTACAAGTCCTGATATATTCTTGTACACATCTAACGTAAAGAAACTACTATGATCGATCAGTGGCCTTAAAAAATTACGTCTCGTTTATAAATATTAAATAATCACCGTTTTTGATATTATCAACAATTAAAGCTATTGGTAGTTATCAGATTTACAATTGTATTCATTATTTTAATCCCAAAAATGCGTAAGTTAGCATTTTTCCGAATTGCTATCAGTCACTTTTCATACACATAGGTACTAAAGCTTAAGTTGGCTTAAGTTAGAGTGTTAGCCAATATCCAGTTAAGATATCTATGTGTCCATTTTAGTTACAGCAGAAGGCAACAATTAACATTCTTAATATTAAAAAGTTAAAAGATTGTCAGGGGTACTTTGCGTACCTAAAAAACTATGTAGACGTTGTCAATATATAAACCACACTATCATTATAAATAATTAGAAAGTTTATTAATTAATTATCGAATATAATTAAAAGAGACAAATAAAACATTTTAAATTTATCAAATCAATAGTAACTGTGAATTATTAAATAACTTGAAGGGTCAGTAAATAATGAAAAAAACATTCTACAAATGTTCCTAGAGACGTTACTCGGTGCTAATTATTATTGTTATTCTCATATATTTATAAACTGACTGAGACTTTATTTGAATAACTTTTAATTGTTACTAACGTTGGGTCCTATCTGTCTAAATAAATAGGCAAAATTGTCATATTATATCGTAAAAAAAACTTGGAACGCATTAAAATCGACTATTACAAATGTATGAGTTTACGTAAATTTTATAGTAGCGCTGAGTTTAATAAAATTATTATTATTATTATTCTCAGTATGTATAACAGAATAAAAACGCCAAAGAGAAGCATTATAAAATTTCGTGCAAGGAAATGGTATTTTCGCTATACAAGGAAGGAGTGCGCATATAATTAAGTAAACCTAATTAAAATATAGGAGTGAAAGCATTTACTTTAAATGCTTCTAACAAGTTGTACTATAAATATTCTCGGAAAAAAGCTTTTTTTAATGACTGTAGTTTAAAATGAACACTAATAACATAACACACCGTATCAAAAAAGTGAATGCACAAACCTGCTACATTCAGCGCAGCGCGTCGCCTCCAAGCAGCTATGTCCACCTTCATTATGTTGAAATAAACAACAAAATACACAAAAACTAATCACCAACCTCAAAATAACACAATTCGTATGTTAAAACATTATCTTAGTAATCATTTTTAAGTAACTTAACAGGAAATTAACGAAATTAAACGAAAAACCCAAGACAATAATGGTTACAAAATAAAATTTTGAGAATAAACATCACCGAGCAATGTCCATGATTGACTGACGGCAAGTTGACTAGTTGACGTTTTCATTTCTGTTAATTTTTCTACCACAGATTATGCAATAAAGATACCGATACTGATGATATTTTACAAATAAATTTTATTAATTAGTTTAAAGCACATGTTTTCTAGTAATTGTTTTAATATAAAATCGCTTGCATAATTCAACATATTGAATAAAATTTATGGTACCAACTGTATTTTTTTAAATTGAACAAAAATTAAAAAAAATGTATAGGACATAGGGCAATATTTTAAAAACATACTAAGTTTTCTATTTTGGGTACTGTAAGTTATTATAAAAATACGGCCAAAATGAGTGAAAATCAGGGCTGCATCGGCAATAACTAAAATATCAGAACGGGGTGACATGATAATAAATGTTGCTATTTTTCTTAAAAATGGCAGCCTTTATGTCGTAAGCTTTTCTTTTTTCTATATGAAAAGTTTTTAAATACCGATTTATGGATGATTTATAATGCAATTTAAGAAAATTCATACGGTTTTCCTGTTTTCACAAGGAAATAAATAATTTTCTTACGCAAAAAGTTACTATGAGCGTCAATATCACAGTAAGTACTTACTACGTGGTTAAATTCTTTTTGTAGTGGTAGACTTCCTATAAATTATATTTTGCTTTAGGTGATATTCCATTTTGTACGAGTCTCTTTGTTTATTGTTGAAAATAGTTCAAAGTTTAAATTTAGAACGTTTATTTCAGGTTGTGTAGGCTACTGTGCAAATGTTGAACGGATTTAACGACACAGAGAATTATAGTTCCAGAAAAGCTAAACAACATAATAGTAGTAATATGAGCGCCGGAAGTGCGACGCTGGAGCGAGAGCTGGCTAGCACTCGGCGATTGCTATGGGGCGATAATGTCAAGGAGGACGTGTTTCGACGATGGGCGCAAGGGTTCCAGTTCAGCGCTGACGAACCCAGCGCTCTCATTCAACTTGAAGGTGGACCTTGCGCAGCCATTGCCCCCGTGCAGGGGTTTTTGCTGAAAATTCTTTTATCGGAGACTCCAGGACATAGTTTTCAAGACTTAACATCTGAAAAGTGCAATTCTTTGCTTGTTAGGGCTGTGTGTACTATAATAAGCCAGTGCCTAGTTACTAAGTACAATGTGGCTGTGTACCGCAAGAACGATGCTGAAGCAAACACTAGCTCTGGCAACAATGTGACTGTGGAAGAACAATCTTGTGATGCAATCGACCATTTTCATCGGAGAATTGAAGTACATTCATTTCAAACATTATCGGAGGTAGAGGCTTTCTACACAAGAAACATAAGGATTTTGAAAGATAAATATGGTGTTCTGCTGTATTTGTATAGTGTCATTCTTAGTAAAGGAGTTAGCACAGTGGAAGCTGAACTTGCTGAACTGTCAGATCCATTGATACATTCTACTTATGGATATGGCTCACAAGGACTTATTAACCTCATGCTGACCGGTCGTGCTGTGGCCCATGTCTGGGATCATGACCAAGTTGTTGGAGGATTACGACTGAGAGGAATTGAAAGGCAAAATGATATAGGTTTTCTTACAATTATGGAGCACATGCAGTACTGTACAGTTGGCTCCTTTTACAAGAACCCTAAACATCCTGTATGGGTTCTAGCATCGGAGACGCATTTGACTGTGCTGTTCTCTCTGGAACGGCGGTTGGCTGCTCCAGAGACTGTCGGTGAATCGGCAGAACGTATATTTCGTTCATTTGATCCCGAAGGTAACAACTTTATACCATCAGCTGCCCTCCAGGATGTTTTGTGTGCTGCAGAACTTGTTAGTGAGCCGGAGTATGTGGAACTGATGAGACGTAAATTAGACTCGGAGAATCTGGGTATTATTCTCCTTAGTGCATTTATGGATGAGTTCTTCCCTGGTTGTGAGCGTGGTGCACCAGACACATTTACTCTGCACCACTACAATGGACTGTTACGGAGCAGTCCTGGTGGACGGGTTGTTTATCGCACTGGTCGAGCTGCTCTTCTTGAGTGTCCAATGCATGCAGCTACCACTGACCCCATGTTGACATGTCTTCAAACCAAATGGCCCAGCATTGATGTTGTATGGGATGATGGTCAGTCACCCTCTCTTAACTAGCATCTCCTACTTTTACCTATTTAGCTGCAGTGCTCAGAACTGATGCTGTGACACAGTGAAGAGAGTCGGGTTGTAACTAAGAGTTTGCAAAAATTCCATTACTATATTAATTTATATATATATAAAAATGTATTGGATATTGATTTATGGCCCACATAGGAACCTCGCACTGTCATGGGCAGCTACCTACCATCAAATTCATTATTTTCTAAACAAAAAAAAAACAAGCAATGTCTGTATTCAAATTTAAGGTGGTAAATTAAAGTACTAATAATGTGTGTAGGTTGTTAGTCTTAAAACTTTTGTAAGACATGCATTTCACAAGCAATGCTTTAAGCGAAGAAAAAATTACTAAATTGTAAAATGTGATTTTACAAAAATACAAGCTTCTAGGTATTTGACTGTTCACTTGGAGGTATCTGATTAAAAGTTTTGTTTGTATTGCTGTCACTCTGTTTATATATAGGAATCTGAACCCTTTGTCATTTGATAATGCTATATTGCTACAAGACCTCCTTTGTTGGTTCCTGTAGCCCATTTGTCCTAAACTGTGTATATGTACACAACACATGTTCAACACAACATTGTGATAAATTTAAGGGTAAATTTTTAGTCAAATTGGACACCATCCTCAAACCTGGAGATTAAGTCAACCATTTGGGGGCCTAAATTCTGGTAGAGTTCTTAATCATCCTTGGCTGTTGGTGATGACTTGATGAATTGAATATACAATTCAGTGGCTAAAGGAATAATGCCTTTTATTTTAAGTTACATCTTATACTTTGCTAGATACTGCTGTATTAAAGAAAACACAAAAAGTTGCTTGTACATTTTTTTACTGCCTAAATATATTTTAATCACAGATTTTGCGTGAATCAATAATTTACCACATGAGTATCATATATTTTAAAGTAGTGTTAAATCTTCCGTATATGTTGTCTCTAAATTGTTTTGGTAACATTCAAAATAGAATAAAAATTATATAATGCAATAAAACAAGCCTTATACAATAAAGTCATAACATGCTATGTGTATAAAACTATCATGTGTGATTTATTACTCTTATCCTTAGATGTCTGCAATATAATACTTCTATGATATCACCAACCCAAAAGAGAAAAATAATTGATTTATTCTCTTATCTCTGTTCTCTGTTTAAATTATTGGAGCCCCCCTTTTTTATTTAACCCCCTATCTCAAGAGTTTGCTAAAACGTTAATATATAAGTTATCTATTGTAAGTTTAGTTGAATGCTTATTTATGATAAACCATTCAAGTTATTAATATAACAAAATATATGTCTTCGGTCCCATATACATAAAACTTAGTTTGTTTCTCATAGGCATATATATATGTATATATGTATCTCTAAAATATATTGTATTTTTCGGTATTCAATCATTACTAAAAAATAGTACATCATTTTAAAAGTTATTATATTTTTTGTTTAATATAAAATGTCTGATAATTTTAATTTGAAAAAGGAAACAGGCTGGCTTTAATTTCCATCTTTTAATCATGTGCTGATCACTTGACATAATAGAAACGACTATGGCTTACTGGTAGAGCCCCAGGCATAACTGCAAGTGGGAAATTTACATCTGCACTATGAAGCAACTGCGCTTTTTCCTTTCCAACTTCAGTTAAAATAATATCGGACTGATCTTTTGCCTCCTTGAAGCTTAGGTGATCCATGCAAATAAAATGCAAGATTGTTGTGGACCACTTATCTTTTCTGGACGTGTCAACTGTTGACCTCGGCAAAGACAAGATGGGTAGAAATAGAGCGAAGTTAAGAAGGACTAGTTTATCAGTTAACACTACCGTGTTTCGCTTTGAAGGGCACCTTTGCCAGCATATTTATTTGGTTAACGTGCTTAACATCCTGTCTCATGGTCGGCAGCCAGTTGTTGGCACCACCGGTATTATCAATGTCTATAGGCGTCGGTGACCACTTTTCATCAGGTGGCCCGACTGCTCGTCTGCTTGCGTAAGTAATAAAAAAAAGCTTAAATTATGATGACCACTGGCCATTAAAGTACAGCAAGAGAATGTTCAGATTATTAAAAGTTTAATAACAGTTTTCTATTTTTATAACTTGAATACAAAAACGCACATGCATTACATGGCGTAACATTTCACCTCAATACTAGAGATATTACCATTCTATATCTCACTTTAACTAAGCGTTTTTTTTAATTATCTGCCTTCCATAACTAAACAACAGTTATAAATTTTAGAAGGCTATATCGTCATATAACTACTCTTTAAGAATTTTTAAAAATAAAACAACATCGGGTAATCACCTCAGCTTTGCCCTTTCAAACTAGGAAACAAGAAAAAGTTATCGAGTGCCAGCATATTTGGCCACCGAAATAGTTGTATGCCGCAGTGTCCAACCAATCAGTGCCATAAAAACGGTCTCTGCACCATTCCCCACTATTCCTCAATCGTTATAACCATATTTTATCACGAAAGACTGAACATAACAGCTTATGAGGTTGATCGTAATCGTCGCTTACATTGCCAGAAAAAACCGAATAGTCGGTTCCCAAACCTACAGCATCGTAGTGCCGGTCGTGTAGAGGCAATTTTCCCCCGTGGTCCAGCAACCTCCTTTCGGCAGTATATTCCGATTACTAGCTGGGCACCTATATAAAATAAATATTAACGCATAATCGTGCGTTATTACTTATGTAGTTTTTTTAACATCAGTAGATGCTATATTTGACCGACTTCCCAAAAGAAGGAGATACTCAATTCGAAGGGTATTTTTTAGCTCATTACTCCGCTCCTAGTACTCCGATTCCGCATTCTCAATGAGTAGTTTTTTAATGTACTGTCTTGTCAACTTATTATTTGTCTAAGTTGATATTAAACAATATGACGACAAAAGAAACAACCTCGAGTGATTAAATTGCATCACTGGCTTAACCTTAAGAGATAGACTAGAACTATGTCCAACATAATTGTACTTCATGAATTGGTCTATAGTAAAGTTTTAAGAAAGTTATTGTAGATTACCCACAATAACCATTTCAATGTAAATATTTATAAAATTGCTATGAGGCATATTCAAAGCATCATTTAAGGTAAATACAGTGTAAGTTGACACAAAAGTTAAGGTATTTAAAAAATTATTCATGCTATTCGCAGAAAGCGTGAACGCTATCAATGATTTAAAATGCGGTGGCAGAAATCTCGGGGAAACTTCGTGCAGAGAGCACGTTGTTACCCGCTGAAATTGCGTAAAATAGTTATACACTCTGAAGTGGATATTTTTTTTGCTAAACTTTTACTTTTACTTGCTTCAAACCAGAACCATATCAAGATTCTCAAGTAAAGTTCATGGTTAATAAAATTAACAAATTGAAACATAAATGTCTAATAACTTATAAAAAAATCACTTATTTAAACTTTAATTAAACGCAATGTTATTTGAAAATATTTAGCCACCAAATTTCTTAACAATTTAGAGCTGATACTCAAAAAATTGGTCTTCGTCGTACTCGTAAGCCAAAATACATTTAATAACGGAAAAGTGTGAAGTTGAAAATACTAGTTTATTTAAGAGAAAAAATCGTGTATCCTAGCTTTAATCCAGCAAAAAATACTTTTATTTGTTTTTTATTACTTATCGATTGCAGCATGTCCATTGTGCATTATGCTGCGGAGAAATTTGTTACATGAAAGGTTTGAAGAATGGAATTATTTTATATATTACAAAATCTTCCAACCGATATATAGATATAGGCATATTCCAGACGATAAGTAATGTTTTAAGCGCAGATCAATCATAATATGCTCAGTGCGTAAGAACTGGTTTTTAAAATAGGAAAAAACATGATGATTAAAAATATCAGCGTCATTTGTTGTACTAACAGTAAACAATGAAGATAACCTTTCGGCGCTGGCTCAACCTTGCTTTAAATTTATTAATATTAGTAATTAACTATAAAGAAATTATGTAGATCGTAAGATATAAGATACAGCACCAATGCTTTTTTTTAATTTTAGACAATTCATAGATTGTCAATTAGGTATCGGTGAAAATGAAGACCTTGAAGGCTTATAATTATCAAAGAAAGTCGTGTAAAACTTGTTATTTGATAAAAGGCTTATGGACCTTTTATATATCGCATATGTATCTTACTTACCATACTTATCTTCGACCATAACATAATCAGCTTATATTGGTCTCAATCTCTAATATAAATGATCATTAATGTTCATCTTGTTGTTCCATACAATGAGCTGTATCTCGGCTGGATTAGAGCATCCAACCCTTAACTCGTATGGCAAGGGTTGATGCCAACCAGCCATACAGCCAGATCGAAGGATATAAATTCGAAGAATTTGGTCAACACGTAAAATACACACTACGCGCGAATATCAAATTACTCACTGTACTCGCCATGAGTTGCTTGGGGAAAACCCAGGCAACTCATAAAGATAGATTTAGGTATTCAAGAACTAAGGCGCAAAAGTAAGGAAGGAATAAAACTAAGGAGGTAAGGACAGCAGGTTGAGTGCGAGTTTTGTTTCAATCGATCATTAAAATACAAGCATCTTTAAGAAACGTCAACAAATGTAATTTTAAAATAATTCTACTAATATAATAAAAGCTATATTTCTTACATTATCTGTACGGGGTGATAATACACGGCCTGTTAATCCGTGCACGTTTCACTCCTATTAGTCAGCTAATCTCATCCTTTTTTTCGGTCGACTAGGTTTCTCTGTAATTTACGGTTTTGAATGATTGCCAGATGGGAATCCTCGTTTAGATTGTTTGGCTGTTGAGATTTAGACAAATTGAATGGCCGCCATCTTGGCTTCCGATTATTTGGCCATACAATACATGGCCGTGCATTATCAGGCCATATCAGTATAGAACAGCCACTTATTGTACGGCCAGGTGTTCCGTGTGCAAACGTAGTGACTTTAATTGTACTTGGGCTATGTGGCCAAACAATACGTAAACGCGTTTATCTAATCTGTTGTTTTTGACATTAATCATAAATGTTATTATCGTAATTATTTGTAGGGTTCGCTTATTATACAATCCTAATTTATTATTAACAATGTACCAAGATAGAAATGAGTTTGCAAGATTGGCTACGGAATACGACCCTATTAAAATAGGTTCTATAGATGGTATGATTTATAACAAATGCATACTATAATATAAATCATTAGCAATTTGTTGTCTATATTAAATATTGTATTTAAAATAAACTCTTTACCGCTATATTCTTACAGGGACTGACACAGAACCTCATGACCGAGCGATTGGAGAGCTTTAAATTCAGAATATATTCCTAACAAGCTGGTAAAGGGCGACCCTGACCATACAATTTTTATTGCTCGTTTAAATCCAAGGACTACACAGGTTTACTAAAATATAGTTTTCGATTTTTGGGCTTAAAAAAACTTTGCTTAGTTGTCAATAAAAAACAAGGACGTAAATCATTTTCAAGCTTTAATGAATGAAAAAAATGTATGAAACAAAAATAAATTAAAGTACACATTTCATTCTTTAAGAAAATTGGGAAAAATAAAACATTAGTGCAATTTGCTTTTCCTAATGGTTTAATTACAAATATATCTGTTCATTTTGGAGAATAATAATATAAAATGTCCCATATCATATAAAATATTTTTTTGCTTATAATTTTTTATAAAAAATACTATAATAATAACTATAGTTACATAGTGCATATGAATGCACAAAGCAATGTGGAGGTGCGATTTCTGGTGGATATTTGAAACAATTCTGTATAGATTTTCTGAATTATTTCTTTCTTTTTTATTCCAAACATATGTAACTTAAGCCATATTCAGGGTATGGTAGTCAAAAAGATTAGCTATTTATGTTAACAAAATGTATAATGCTCTTTAAAATATTGTGTAATAGTCAACTATCATTGAGGTCAGCAACTGAAATGCTTTTAGTTTATTTGCTGACAAACCTTGAGTCTCTAGGATTTTTCATATCAAGTAAATGTCTTTAAATCTGTTTAATATTTTTAATAACATAATGTTCATTATTTCAGGAAACCATTGAAACTGAGTTTTCAAAATTTGGTGACATATTACGCTGCAGATTGGTAAAGGATATAGTTACCGGGAAATCTAAACAATATGCATTTTTAGAATATGAAAGTAAGAATTCTGTAGATAAAGCTTTGAAAGAAATGCATGCTGAAATGGTTGATGGTTCAGAGATCATAGTGGAAAGAGAAGCTGAAAGGACTTTGAGCGGTTGGAAACCTAGGAGGCTTGGTGGAGGATTTGGTGGGCGTAAGGAATCAGGACAGTTGAGGTTTGGCTGTAGGGAAAAACCCTTCAGGAAACCTATTGTTGTTGCAAAAAACCAAAGCAATGAGGTTCCCAACAAAAGGTTCTGTCAATTTATCAACATTAAAGGTAACCTTGAAGATAATCAGTTTGATATCAACATAACTTTTTTTTGCAGGTCTCGAAACTATTAATTTAGAAGAAAAGAAATGGGTCATGTTGCAATCTAATAGGCTATGCCATTGTCAGGCTGAAGTTTTATATTATTAAATATCATAATCTAAAAATGCACAAACTATGTGCAATGTTTGTTACAAACAGTTTAAGGGATGGTGCAAATCATTTACCAAAATAGAAATTGCCTGACAATTTTGCAAACTGTATTGTTGGCAGTTTTTATAGGTCTTTTAACCTTTTTAATTTTGCATCTACTAGCATGTGTACAAACGGAAAATTTCATTTATGAAGACAAATTTCCTGATTTTGAACCTCCAACAACATCTGAATCTTCCCAGGAGACCACACCTACCAAAGAAATACCGGAAGAGTCTAATGAAGAACACATAGAAATCCTATCAACTTTAGATCCTGATGTGGAGTGTACTTGGAAACCATCTGAGAAAACAATGGCTGTTAAACATTATTATGAAAATAATGAATTGAGTACACATATCATAGTGATAAATGAAACTGCTTCCAATAGCTCTGCCTTTATGTCAACTAGTAAAAGTGACACTCTGAATTTAATACCAAATTATGTCAGTAATACCAGTGAGCCATCTGTAACAGAGAACAGGGTAGATCGCACTATGAGTGGTTACCTGCTTGCACTTGTCAAACTTAGGCTCCCACAGGACATTACATTTGGTTGTGTTTTGACAATAATATCAGAATATTGGACATTAACATCTGCAAGTTGTATTGAATCAATTGAAGAGGTGGATGCGGTTGACTCATTTGTTATGGCAGAAACCTATTCAGGTGATAATTTGGGGAGGACTCATGCATTGTCCGACATTCTTATACACCCAGAGTACCAAGGTGTAAACAAGAAATATGATTTGGTTCTGCTGAAATCTGAAGATAGTTTAATAAAGATGGAGCAGAGTGTTGTTAAGCTTCCAATTGTATTGGATGCATTTGTGTTAACAATTGGTGAACAATTGAGCCTTCTAACTTACAAGGATTACAGGTATAATTTATTGAAAGTTATAAATTTTTTATAATGAACTATTTAGTAATTTTATATTGTTTATACATCTAACTTATCAAGTGTAACCAATCAACCAATTAACACTTTTGTCTTGTTAAAGTAATTAATGTAAACATTCATATCTAATAACAGGTTTCAAGTCCAGGAAGTCCTTTTGCACTCAGTATCCAGTGCACAGTGCATGGAACCTGGGCTCCAAGGCATCTTATACCCGTGGGCAGTGTAGTCGCTGGGAGTTGCGGTTCTGCCCCACTGTGCGTGGCGGTTCTGAGGGAAAAGAAAGGGTGCGAACAATACAAATGCGCCGGTGCCCCTCTGGTACGGGGTAAGGTGCTCCTGGGATTGTATGGTGCAACTTGCGGGGAACCCTGCACATCCACCTATAGCGCCAATGTAGCCGCTGCAGTTGATTGGATACGCTCCATCCTCGCCGGCGATCAATAAAGTATTTTTTTTTTAGAAAGCTATTCTTTTATTTTGAAAGTAGACTTATTATACATTTTTTAACATTAAATTGGAAATTCGTGACAGTAGAAAAAACTTTGGATTTTAAAATAGTTTAACATTAAGTTTTGAAATGGAAAATTACAAGACGGAATGACATAGTTTTCCGTAAATATTTAAGTATGTATAAGGGGATTGAAACTTTTTTAAGCGTTGAAATTAAAAACTATATCAATAAAAATTTAATACATCAATGCATGAATTTTACCAAACGATAAAAAAATAATAAGACTTATATACAAGTATTCATTAAAAATGTAGCAATTTACGTACATTGAATCTCAATGTAATTTAACAGATATTCAATTGTTTCTCTTGAAGAGCAGTCGAGTCAATCTTGACATTTGTGTGTTATCTTGACTCGTGAAGTTTTTAAATAAAAAGTCAAACGGCAAAATAGAAAGACGTGCTAAGGAATATTATCGAAATGAATAAGGCGTTGGTGGCATGGTCGGTGGTGATGGCAGTGTTTGTGGTGACCACCATAACCGTCTCCATAATGCAGATGGTGTCGGAAGCACTTGCACCTGCCGCTCTCGACTATGACGATGGACTCTGAATAAAGTGCGAGCGTTCGCATGCAAAGGCGCGCATCAATTTGTATTAATTTTACAACACATATTTGTTTATTATTTAAAAACGTTCAATTAAATGTAGTTCTATAAACAGAGAAGAATTTTAATGACCTTAGACACTGAGTACGACTTTTAAACATCGCAAGTGTACGCTAGAACATCAAGTTTAATGCTCAAAACTAAATAATCGTTGGTTTTGCTAACGAAATTGTTGATTTAATATTGTGTTCTATAATAACGCAGACATTAAGAAATGGCTTATTGATAATCTTACCTGCTGTATTTAGATTTCATTTATATAATACGAATCTTATGATTGTGTAATTATTAGGTACATCTTGTTTTCCTCGTGATTTTCTTAACATTTGAAAATAGGTTACGCCAGTTCCCGTGCACAATTAAAATGTCATAAAATTTGAAAACCCACATTGGGACCACAAGAAAAATAAAGTTTTGTACCGCCAAACTAAACTCATATTTTGCTTTAAATAAAAAGTAACAGCATAAGATATGGATCAAACAAAATTTAGCATTGTCAGGTTTCTTTAAATGAAGATAAATTAATAATCGAAATGAAACTCAGATGTAAGCATTAACGTAAACAATTTATTTAAATATTCTTCACAAGATCGATTCGCCATTATATAATGTAGGGAATGGTTCGAGGCGCCGTTGCTTATATACAGACACTACTTTATTACACGTCCCTTAAGAAAAAACCTTCCTTCTAATTTACAAAACGCAGTACAGTCTCACTAGTGCTAGATGATAAAAGGTCGTGAGAAACTAAGCCATAACTAACACAATTCTAGCGTTTAGTACGGGTAAATATTTATGACGTTTTCTAATGCGAAACTTTTAGTCGTTTCAAATAAGATTTTGTCAAGGAGATGTTCAAAGAATTCGGTAAACCATTACCCTTGAAATTATAGTATTAGTCCTGTATCTCAAAAAAGTATTAATTAAATTTATTATCATTTCACTTTACGATTATCATGTAAGGAAAATGGATTATTTCTAATATTATCATATGTTTGATTATAAACCTTCTATTTGAAAACCAATTCGGTAATAGTCATAATAATATGTTCAAACATCACTCCGAAATAATAATTACAATTAAATTCAAATATAATAATACAAGCTTCTAAGGCGAATCCGCGTTATGTCTTGAATACATTATACATATAGAATATGGAAATCTTTAATCGAAAACGGAATATCATCTTATAACATTAGTTTGCCATCAGCCATATTAAAATACGCATCACGTCGGACTCGCCTTATTTTAAATAATATAAAGAATAATACATTAAAAAGAAAAAAAATTAAACGAAACTACGAATTTTCTTGGCAAACACGTATCACTACATAAACAGGCTACAAAATATTACAATCGCTGGTAAAACGTAAAAATTCCATTATTTACAGCGCAATACGTATTTGGCGCAAAAATTCGCACGATCATGATAATGGAAGAAAATAAATAAGTTCAATAATATAATAAATCAATACGAATTATAGATTTATACATGTCAAGGATAAACATTGCATATAGATGAAGTATAATCTAAGTATGTGAGCAAAACTAGAATGGGCAAAATCTTACACCCACCGCATAACAGCTAAACGCCTAGCTTCTAAGTCGTCGTTTATTATGTATCACACGCGGTTATTTTAACAATATCATACAATATATGTTAAATGGAAACAGACATTTTTATATGGAAAGTTGAAATAAAATTGTGGCACTCATCTAACAAGTGAAGTATTGTGTCTATAGTAGATTATAGTATTTTTTCAATAGTAAATTTGATGTAAGCGATAGAGAAAGAAACATTAAGTTGAGATGAGAAGGGTAAATTGTAAAAGAAAAAATATTGCGGTGGATAAGTTGGAAAGTGAATTCGGTAGATGGCGCTGTCGTTAGATGCCGCTGCGATATTGCTCCCGCGTCATAGTAGCCGCCCTGCTGTTGAAAGGAAAATATAGTTTATTAAAAATTGTTATATATATGTGTTTAAAAGACTAAACGTATGATACAATATAGATAAAGATGGTAGAGTAAAGGTGGATTTATAATACTATCTGGAGTCATTAATAACGAATCTACGTTACTGAGGTGCAGGGAACTATATTATCAGCACTAATTTTAAAACAATTTTCTATTGTGAATATTCAAATTCCTTTGTTCGTCAATAATAGCATTGAAGGGAGAAAACAAGCAAACAATTACGCATGCAGACGTTTAAATGGTTAACAGGTAATATTCTACTACATATTCTAAGAGAAACGCTAACAGTTTAAACTCAATACGACATCTATTGATCTAATACTAAAGTAATGAGTAATATTTCTACTTTCAATGTACCTGCTAATGCCCATTGGGCACGCTTTCACCCTCCTGAATGCATGCACCAATACATTATTTTATCAAGATAAATCAGATTTATTGAACAAGCTGCTAGTACAAACCGGATGTGTTTTCAATAAGAAAGCAATAGATCTCAATAAATAATGTAAAATTTTCCAGTAATTATGGTACCTCCAGTAAGTCAGACCTAAGTAGTTGTAAATCCATGAATTGTAATTTATATCAATATATGTATGTGTACACTAAGATACTTTATTATACTGTGCTGAATATACAGGATATTTTAATAGTAAATACCTCACAAGAAGTGTCTAGCCATGGGGTAGAAAGGGGTGAGGGTTCTAGGGATTGGTTTGTCGAGGCTGTTCTGGACGTCTGTTAATTCCGAAATGTTTAAAAATTTAATTTTAATATGAAATGATGCTCAATGACAAAGAAAACTTAATTATTTTTTAAATCATGTGTGAGATGGGCCATGTTTAAAGTCGGCCCCATTGTCAAGATTTCATCCATTTTTTTTGACTGGATCTCGTACTCTGTGGAATGTGGGGAGGCCCGTTACGAGAGGTCGTCTATTTCTGGTACCCGTAAGCATGCTGAATCGAGGGCTGCCCCGGTGGGCCGACGCCTCGGCTCGATTCAGACGCTTTACAAGGATAATATTTTCGTCCATTCACCAACTAACCCACCATCAACCAGCAACTAATCCTTTCATGCAATGCTGTCCCATTTGCGGGTCAGATGCCAGGTTCAAGTGTTCAGGTTGCGATAGACTTATCCAATCATTTTAATTAAAAAACCGTTACAGATATTAGCTAAATTTAGATTATATTGAAAGCCGAACTTATGATAAATTAGGAAAATTAACGCTAAGAGATGGAATCATACATAAAATTTAACTAAGATACAACTTTATTCAACCAATAGGATGAGTAAACGTCCAGAAGTACAAAACATATACGGCGTAAGACATATAATTAAGGACATTTAATGTATCTATGATTGCTTTTTAAAAAACGGTCTGTATTTGAATACTATGGTCAAATGTTGATTAGACACGTTGCCCACAGATGAATTGTTGGCACCCAAAGACAGTTAGTGGAGAAGTGGTCCTGATCGAAGTACAATGACGTAAAATTTGGTTCAAAACGTTAATCTTTGATGGATAGTTGGTAGTGAAAGCAGTTTGTGGTCTATGAAGTAGAGAAGGCTTAGCTACCTGTCCTACGGGCGCGGGCACGAAGTAGTTGGTGGTGGCGGCGTTGGCGGGCGAGGGCGCGCCCAGCACCTCGGCGGCGGGCGGGAGGGGCCGCGTGGGCGCGCCGCTCGGGTTGAACACGTCCACGTACGACTTTTTTATGTCTGTGAAACTCGTGCACAATGAGATACAGGATCAACCCGAATAAATAAGAAATAAACGAGCTATACTCACGTCTCCCCTTCTGCATCTTGAATATGTTAGCTACGGGTGGGGCGCCCGGTGCCGGTGGTCCACTCCTGAACCGATAATAAATTATGATAAGAAAATCGTTAATTCATTATGAGTAAAGATTATTCTGGCCTAAGTCCAGGATTAATTCATATCAGACTTAGAAATTTAAGTTCCAACATTAATAAATATTTGAGTATCCTAAAGCAAGAACATGTCCAAACATATCAAAGCTAGGCCATTAAATGGAATAATATTAATGAATTAGTCGACCAATATTATCTATTGACAACATATTTATGTTTATAGTTCACTCAAACAGTGCCTATAATTTGATTTAGGCTTTAGAATTGGTTAAACAGCAGGAGGTGTGAGCGAGACGCACTGCGCGCTGGCGTTGGGTGCGAGCGGGACGGAGGCGGGGGGCGGCGGCGGCGGCTGCGACGCCTCCTCGCCGTCGGACTCCAGGTTGCGCCAGCGCTTGTGCTCCGCATCCCACACGATCTGCGGACCGACACGACATCATATTTATAATTCATCCTAAATACAATGTAATAAAACAACACTATTACAATAATACACCTAAACAAGTGCTAATTATATCAGATAAATAGGGAACGGTTTGACTTATAGAAATAAGTTTTTGCAATGAACCAAAGCTCCTAAACTATATATGGGCTTAGAATTTACTTGACAAAGTGTAATGTTCAATTCTTTTGACCTTAAAAGGTAGGCTTTTATATATTTAACATTGCACGGCTGTTGATGGTGGCAGCTTTACACAAATAAAAACGCATCACCATTTGAGTCGCAATAAGAAAAAATGTAGACAATTTCTTTCTTTATTAGAAATTATAATGTTAATGTAACGAAATTTAATAACAGGGGTTAACGACAGATTTTAAGAAGAAATTATAAGTTTTATGAGTATCTATTTGGAAGATAAATCCAATAAAAACCAAAAAGAATCATAAAATTTATTTCCAATATAGGTTATAAATAAGTACATGTTTTATATATAAATAAATACATAAAATAAATAATAATATAATAGATACATAATATAAGAATAAAACACACACAATTGAAATATAAGTAATGATATAAAGAAGGAAGAAACAATCTAGAATCAACACAACTGAAACATACTTTTTTAAAATATCATTGCATAAATATATTTGGTATATGGCGATAATGTAAATAATTTCTATTTTAATTATCTTTTTGAGAAATGAAATAAATTCCGAAATCTGACATTAATTCAAAATTTTAAATAATTTGGGTTAATAGTGTATGCAGAATTATTGTACTGAATTATATTTAAAGATTAGGAAGTAAATCAACATTTAAAAATATATAGAAAATAGTGCAAATAAATAAAAGTGAGTAAAAGATAATAAATATAGTTCACAGAAGGGTGGGTGCAGAGCGGGCACTCACAGTGGGGTTCTTGTCGTCCGGCAGGATCATCTGGTTGGGGGCCCGCAGGGAGAGCTTGTTGAGGAAGCCCCCCAGCCAGCCGCTCTTGGCGCGCCCCTCCTTGCCCTCCTTGCCGTCCTCCTTGCCGCGAGACTCGCCCTTCGCCCCTTCGGAAGGCTCTGGCGAACGGTGCCCGTTCTAAAATGAATAATCACATGCATTGTACTGTAAAGGTAAGCCAAGCTGCATTAGCTAGCCCCATAATGCTCTTCTCAAGTCAAAGGCGTCCTATTTCTAACCGGTGGTAGCATCATATACAATCAATAAGCGAGTGTAAAACTTTTAATTTATAAAAATAAAAATATAAAAATAAATCGCAAAATGTGGTTGTAAGTGCATAACGTAATAATGCCTGCACCAATTTGACCGATGCTTTTTTTCAATTGTTCATTTAAGTCCAAGGATGGATTTTACGGTGAGAAAAACTCCAATAGTTGTCAGGTAAGCCCCAAAAACCGTTTTTTTCTAAAGAACATTGCCTCTCGGGTATCGTTACAAGCATAGAATAAAAATATTTAAATTTGAAAGTCGAAATTGATGTAAGAAAGTAGAGAAATAACGTCATATCTACGGTGTTGATGTTAATAAACTATCAATCAGTATTTGAAATCACAGCGACCATTAGCCAATAAGTTTGGCAGAAATACGAAATCATTGCTATGGGTTACCTTAATAACATGGATTCTGAGTCCTAACTGGCTAAATTGTAAGTTAACATGAAAATAACAAAGCAGTTTCAAGAGGACAGTGAACTCCAGCAATTAAGATTATTTTTAATGATAGCAACTGAGCATATTAAACATATTATATGCTCAGTTTTGGTACGGAATAAGAGAAAAATTACATTGTCATCGGCGATTGGCGGGTCGTCGGCATCGTAGTCCGCGTAGGGGGATGGCTTGGAGGGTGCGGTGCCGGGCATCGTGATGCTGGGTCGCGCGTCTCCGCCCTCGTTGTCCGCCGGCGCCATCTGACACAAAACCAATTTATGTATTATAAGACAATTACAGAATACACATCTTTGGTACATTTCTGTGTAAAACGTAACTTCAGTTTCTATCATCTTCTTCATTAAAATCCTATAATATAGTATAGGATAAGTCAAAGATCAAAATATGATGTAAGCAACATAATTTATAACAATGATTGTCGCTTGACGCTTCTTCGTTGCTATAGCTTCCTTCAGTTCCGTCTTTCATAAATTAGGTGTAGAGGACAAAAAATGCAGCTTTTTTAGTATTAATTTTTTAACAATCGGGGGCCAAAAAATGCCAAAGAATATCTCTTTATTTAAAACACAAATGCATAGAAAACTTATATTTGTTAATAAATACCCGGTAAAAGCATAAATCAATAATGCACTATAAACATTTTATTACCATCAGTTTCAGCAGACAACTGATAAATAATAATATTTCAGGACGATTAACATAACATCATCTAGTCCCAAATTAAGCAAAACTTCAAGCTTTGTTTAGTCTGTGGAAACCAGATGATTGATAAACACATAGACCTTTGTATATGAATAAATATTATATAAATACAATCACCCAGACACGAGAAAAACACTTGGTTTATTGCACAATTTTTTCCCGACGCCGGAATCGAACTCGCACCCTTTGGCTTGACAGTCAGGGTCACTTACCAGTAAGCTAACCAAGTCGTCATTATGTTGTCATATGATGCCAGTATTACATATTCTTAGCAATATAAATAATTATCTAATATATAGATATATATAACAAATACAAATAAAACAATCTATCTATTGCAAATTTTTATTAATAAACCATCTATTGTTAAAGGACTTTTAATTGTTAATAACGTTCAATAAAAAAAATGCATTAAATAATCAACGAAACAAGTGAAACACATTACATGTAAATATAAGAAAAAATCATTAGTGTTTGTAATAAGTTAGCACAAAAACAATTACTACAAAAATTTTAAATATTAACTTTATAAGAACTACATCATAGTTCATGTAGTATTAAGAATGTGGGTCAAACAATTTATAAATACAACAATCAATATATTTTTTATTAAGCTGCTTTCAAATGCATAAGAAAAGTAATAATACTGCAGATCATGGAACATATCACAGAACAATCAATTGCACAATGAGAATAAAACATAAATGATTTGTACTAAAATTTTGAACTCACTTATAAGTTTATTGTTTATAAAGAGTTTTATATTATTAGTTTTCATGAATACATATTTGTACGAGATTCTCGAGTCACTTTTAGAAATAAGTAGATTGGACAATGAAAACTAAATATATACATATTCAATTTACATGTACAGTGTATTCTTATAATTGGATATTTTCTGTAATTATTGTCTTCTTATAGCCAAAGAAAACTTTAAAATAGGAAGTAATAATATGCAAGTTACTTCTAAATACAGTTTAAAATACAAAAGATTTTTTATGAAATATCAGCAGTGGAACTGAAAATATATGGAGCAAGAATTTAAAAATGTATTTTATAATTGAGTTATATATATAATTTTAAACTAGTAAAAATCAACAAGGGGTTGAATAGCATTGTTTTTTACTTTGAAGTATTAGAAATGTATTAGTTATATAGGTACGGTTACACAGACTATTAAAATCCCTACAGTGTTTCTTAAATGAAGTGCAATACAATAAAATCATTATGAGGCTTTGAGATATGCTCTATATGAAGGAGATGGGCTCGTCGATGTCGTATGTCTTCGGTCCGGCGACGTAGTAGCGGGCGGCACGGTCGCGGGCCGAGGGCTCGAGGGGGCCGTAGCTCAGGGGCTCGTCCAGAGGGAAGGTGGAGGCGCGCTGCGCCAGCTTGGCCTCGAAGCGGCGCAGGCTGCGCTCCACGGTTCGGCGCAGCTCGGCGCGGTGGCGGTGCTGGTGCCGCGGGCAGCGCCACGGGGACGCGCACGGCGAGGAGCAGGGGCCGCCCTCCTGCGGCGTGGGCTCGTCGATGGGGTAGGTGCCGCCGAACACGAGCGGCTTGAAGGCGCCGTCGGGCCCGAGGCGCGACCACGCGTCCACCGTGCCCGCGATGAGCGTGCCGCAGCGCACCGCGCCCAGCGTGGCCCGCTCCTCCGAGGGCGACGGCCTCGGAGCGGCCTCTTCGCGCTCGGCGACGGCGAGAGCGGGCGAGGCGGCGGCGAAGGCGGCGAGGGGCGCAGGCCTGCGCCGCCGCAGCCCCGCCGCGACGCCAGGGCCGGCCGGGGGCCGCGCGGGCTGCCCCCACAACACGCGTTAGCACACATCACTCAACGACACTGACCACCGGACACTAGTTTTACGAAACACATGGCGCAAACGGTTCGGCGGAAACGGCACGGAATGAACACGTCTCGTTCACAGCGGTGATTATAAATTTGAATTTCACGAAAACCTTCGGCGTTTAATAAATCTCTCCATGCATGTCATAAAGCCAGATATAGAGAGTTGATAGATATTGTGTTCATCGATCTCGAGCGACACGGAAGGGGAATGAGGCGATTCCATAAATTTATACTTTTAAGAGAATTCATAAAAATGTAGGAGAACTCACCTCGCCGTATCCGTAGTGGCCGTCGTTCTGCCAGTATGGGTCCGCGTACGAGGAGGCCTGTTCCTCCGGACGAGGCCAATCCTCGGCGTACGAGTTGCCCTGCGAAAGGGTGCTGGGGTCTGGCTCGACTTGGGTCCCTCCACTCTGATCGTGCTGCCCGTAGCCCTCCGGCTGGTAGGGGTGCATCTGGGGCGGCTGAGGCACCTGAGGCACCTGGGGCATCTGGGGCATCTGTGGCATCTGAGACATCTGGGGCAGCTGTGGCATCTGGGCCGAAAGGGGCTGCGCTTGCTGTGCCTGCCCCGGGTAGTATGGCGCTGAGTAATCCGGCCTATCCTCTACCTCGTTTGGATACATTGCAACAGGCTGCTGATGCTGAATTGTCTGCTAGAAAAAGATAAAAACACTTATAAGATAAGGACCAATCAAGAAACCTATTGTGCAACATAAATACTTTTATTAAAATAGTACCAATCTGTTTCTATCATCATGCCAGAGAAAAGCTACTATTAAAATTCTTTACAAAATAAAACATTTTATCAATTTTATACATTTCTAAACATCAAAAAATATTTAATAAATCACAACTATTTTTTAAAATCATTAAAAACTTATAAATAAAGGATAGTTTCTTTGTCATAGTTTATTAAAAGATTCAGTAATAGTAATGTCATAATATGAATGAAGTATTTTTTAAATATATTCTGATAATCTATGTTAAACATCATAAGCAAAACAAAAAAGGCCAAAATTATCGTTAATAAAATTTTTGTAGGAGGGTCTAATAATTGTACATTGTTTAGGAAGTGAATGAAGAAAGCTTGTTTTGTTTAGGCTCTGCCAACGATTTTCTGGGATAAAAAGTAAGCCTTTTTAAGTAAGGATTTTCTTAATCGGCACAGTCGAGTTTATTTCTTACAAACATAAAGACAAAAATACAAATCTTTATTTTTTATAACAATAGTATAGCTAAGTAGGATACAAACCTGATCATGGTAGTTTGGCTCTGATTGGACAACTTGATGTTGGTTCTGCTGTTGTTGCCATGCCTCTGTCTGAAATATAATTTATGTTTTAACATTTTCTTTACATTTTTAGGAAAGGGAGTAAGGTATCAGTGTAGAGCTTGATTTTACCACAAATATATAGTTAGTAAATACAGTATACAGGATACAGTAGTTATTTCTTTGCATGGGAAATGACACAGTGTGTCTTTATATCCAGATATGATTAGGCATATATCTCACCATCATCTTAATTTCTTATTTGCTATATTACATAAGATGCTATAAGTTTGAAAAATTACTATGCAGAAAATTATTAATACAATTTACAAAAATAAAACAGCAGTTATTGGCAAGAAGTCTTATGCAGATTTTAAAAAATGAAGGATAAATTATAATTTAGTGATGACCACCTGCATCTCGATGAAAGCAAAAGTACTATGGAAGTATATTTCTTAGCAATTTTTGTGATGGATTTGATTATTTAGAAGGAAATGACCCTTCTAAATTTTCGCCAGGCCTTACCAAGCATATCAGATTCTTTTAAATTCACAATTCAATGGGGTCACCAAAATTGTTGAATGGATAAGAAATTACTTAATTTGAAGCTACTATGCTCGAAATGACTGGCAATGATTATTCTTGTCTGGCACGGATTTTGTAATGCTTATTTATCAAATGAATCATCTTATGTTTCAGTTAATTTTGTTATCTGTCTGTACTGTCATGACCATGTAAGAGAAACAATAACCCAAAGTTGTTCAAGTTGCTCTCTAAAGGACCCACTGTTTATAACGCAAGGAGCAATATTACTAGACTGGCAGAGCTATGGTACACTGGACATTAGTCATCGATAGGAGTAGGAGGAGTACCTGCAGCATGAGCGCCACTCGCTTGACGTCCCCCAGCCACTGCTGCTGGTGGCGCGGCGAGGGCTGCGCGCTGCCCTCCGCGCTCCTCCGCCGGCGGCACCTCCTCCTGCAGCGCCGGGTCGTGGTACTTCAGCCTGCGGCCATGGACGCATTGTTATCTCTTTGCACTCATTCACCATGCATTATTAAATATTCTATATCTCTACAGTTTAGCAACTTTTGATTCTGAGTAGATATAAACACTTTCGCCCATGGCGATACATGTGGCGTTTTTATTGCATACATTGTCACGAATTTTCAAGATAGCACTTACTGATTGATGGTAAACCAATATCGACACTGTATGTAAGACCCTGCTACTTTGTTACGGGTTACTTTATTGCTAATTCGAGACGTTTTCACCAAAGTATAGTTATTTAATAACAAATCAGATCTTTTTTTTATTACCGCTTGGTACTGAAGACTATATGAGCAAAATGTTAGTTTACAAGTGAAATGGAGTGCAGGTAAGCTGTAATGCCACTACTGCTAATGTCGCAATGGAACGGCAGAGACCTGTCGGCCAGCAGCGCCAGGCGGTGCGCGAGCGCGGCGGAGTAGGTCCTCGGGGCGCGCGTCACGGCCTTGGCCGCTTGCTCCACGTAGGCCAGCGCGCGCTCGCACTGCCCGCCGTCCAGCAGCCGGCACGCCGCCACCAGCTTGTACGCCTGCCCGAGCACATTTCATTTAGCTCATTCGCTCGTTAAACCGAAATAATTTAAGCACTGTCCGGAAACTTTTCATAACACACTGTCACGTAAGAGTTACTCAAATATTATTTATAATGTAATAAAAAAGACTACAGGAGAAATAATAGTGGGTATAAAAGACAACGTACCTGGAACTCCTCGATGACGAAGTCCTCCTGGTTGAGCGAGAGCGCGTACTCGTACACCTCGGTGGCGAAGATGGCCTGGTCCGTGGCCAGCTGAGCCAGCGAGGTGGCCCTGGGCTCGGCCAGCAGCAGGCTGAGGCGCGGCGGGGAGGCGGCCGCTTCGCCCGCCGGCAGCGGCGCCAGCGGGTGGCGCGAGAACGGCACGCCGCCCGCCACGTAGCAGAACTGCGCGCAGTACGGCAGACCGCGCAGGGCCAGGCTGTCCCCTGTCGTGATACGCGTAATGTTAAAAACAAATGTTCACTTTTAACTATCGATCAGTAAAGTTGAATTAAAATGGGTAATCTACCGAGCTGCGTGAGCGTCTTGCGGTCGTGGTCGGGTCTGGCGCCGCCGTTGGCGAGCAGGATGGCGGCGTGCGGGCGCCAGTCGGCCCAGCGCTCGTCGGCCACGCACTGGCGAGGAGGGGCAGAGTGTGAGTGTGGGCCAGACGAGACAGAGGCAGGGGCAGGGCAGAGGCGGGACTTACTCACCGTGGCGGCGGGCGGCGGGCGCGCGGCCAGCGCGGCGTAGAGCGTGTGCAGCGGGTCGGCGCGCGGCACGGCGGCCAGGAAGCGCGCCACCACGAGCGCGCGCACTCGCCGCTCGCCGAAGGCCGCCAGGTGCAGCGCGTGCCCCCACAGCGCACGCGACATCGCCCACTCTGCACGAGCGAACATCCGCTGCTTACCGTCTACGACACTTTTATTAAACTGAACTGCCGACCAGATCGACTTTTTTTCACCTAGTCATTTTTGCCCCAGTCATTATGGGGTCGGCTTCTAATCAATCCCGATTTACCTACACAACAGTTTTTACGCAGAGCGACCGGCATCGGATCTTCACAACCCAAAAGATACTCTCTGCTTCAGATAAATTGTACAGTACTGGACTATCCTATAACGACTGCCAAAAATGGGCTTGACAACCCAGACCGAAAATTTACATGCCTATCCGACATGTAAATAGTCGGTCGATTATTAAGACAATTATGATCGGCCCATATTGTCCTAACAAACCAGAAAACAACAATATTAAACAATTCAAACATTTTATCGTTGTGACCCCGCGGGATGCGAACCCACGGCTTCCAGTTCATAAAACAAGGGCCAATACCGCTAGGCCACGGAGGCGGCAAAACTGATCTAATACAAAAAAAAAGTGTTTCATCATTAAAATACTTCAACCAAGACGTTTGCAGTCAATGACAAAGCCTCACCGAGCGCCTCCTGCCTGTTGCCGTAGAGCAGATATTCGCGCAGACGGTCGAGGGCCGCCTTCTCGTCGATGGGCGCCGATCGCGTAGAGTCCTCTTCCAGCGCTGCCAAACAAACATAATTGATAACACACCTATGTTTGAGTCCAAACAATTTTAACAGTTTAATTTACACTCATTGTGCAACGGCAATAGCAGCTAAAAAAAATTAAAGAAACATATTGCAGGTTATTTTCCTTTCGTGGTATCGCGACGATTACTTTCGTTGAGTATACAGGTCTTTTGTACATAATAAGTAATAAAAATAATTAATCCTGTCAGTGTTTCTGCACAAGTTCCGGATATTGATGATGGAGTTAGGTAAGTAGAGATTTTGCGCAGACAATAAAGAATGCTTATGCATTTTTAACAAGTACGAATAACCTCTCTTTACTTTTGCGCTAAACAAGTCATACGCGTTATAATCACTGCATTAATGTGTGTTTAGCAACTGTTCGCATCAAAACTTTGTTCCATTCCGGTGTCTCTTGACGCTTCCCATATTTTTTTTTTAAGAAAGTAAACTAAGATTATTATGTATTTTACGGTATATTTCGTAAAAAAAAATATAAATATAATTATAATTACGCGTGACGTCCGAGGATGTGGTCGGCTGGTCTGGCGAAGAAACGCGCTCCTCCTCGCGCGCCCCCTCCCCCGACACCGACGATTCGCGGCGGCTCTCTGCAATGATTTTGATGCAATTATTATCAATCAAATATAAGTTAAAGACATAAGTGAAACAAAAACAAATACAGACCGGGTCTGGGTGTTGCCTTGCTGCTTGCTTGTACTCGTATTCTTTTGTGTTTTTCATCAGCAACTCGGCGATGTCGGTGCCAACGACGACCTGAAAAACAAAATATGAATAGAGAAAACACATTTGTTGAGTAGTAGAAATTATTTTTTTTTTCAAAACGATACTAGATTAATTATAAAAGAAGTTTAATTTAAAGGCCCGAGTGCAAACATTGATCCCCTTCGCGCTCAGCACAACACATCATCAGCCTGTGATAGTCCCCCCTAATACACTCCTATTCGTTAGGGGGTTTTGAACCGTATCCCACGACGCTGGTCCAATGCGGGTTGGTGGGTGGATCGACATTTTACATGCCCATCCGAACCATGGATCATCTTACTTTTCAGACGATTGGGTGACCGGCCCAAATTGCCCTACCAACTAGGACACAACGAAGAAGAGTCCCCGCAGGATACGAACTCACGACCTCTGGTTTCTAAAGCACACGCCTGCGTCCACCTATACATGAAGTGGTGACGTACCCCGTTCTGGCGCAGCATGAGCGCCAGCAGCTCCCACACACGAGCAGCGGTGCCGAGGCGGGTCGCCAGCGACTGGTCCGATCCGCTCTGTGCGCTCAGCCTGTCGACATTCAGGATTATCGTTACGGATATCAAACTTCTCATTCGATACATGTAGGAAACGCGCATGTTGCAGAACATATCACGTGAAATTATTCAGTTCAATTCTCGTTCATTGATCTAGACCTTTGAATAGATCTACGATCTAAAGACAAAATTGACGGTCTTTCGTACTAGTAATCGAATACATTCATAGGGAATGGGTAACGCAAGAGCTGAAGGGCCGGGTACCTCTGAGCAGCGGGCCCGGGTAGGCCAGCAGGTGCTGCAGCTGCGGGTCCCTCTGGCGCGCGCTGGCCAGCGGCAGCAGCTGCACCGTGGCGGGCCGCCCGTCCACCGGGTACGCCGCGCGCACCACCACCAGGTGCTGCGCCGACACGCTGCCCTGAGCGTCATCACCGATACATGTTGTTACTCAATCCGTACAATGACTAAACTGTTCATAGTTTCCTTTTTTTTTGTTAGTTTCATTTAATAAACTTCTGATCGTTAAGACTATAATTACACAGCCGCAGTGAAACTAAAAGCCTTTTCTAGCGTCAACTAGAAACGATAATGGAGAACACTGAATTCGGTAAAGATCAACCACCAGAACAAAGAGCAAATGACATATATAATTTAGGCCGATTAATCTTAAAAGTCACGCACATAAAACGTTCCTACTGATGAATTTTCAGCGAGATGTCGATCACTGAGTGACAGTCGACCAATAACAACGCCACACGTACGGCACTGCTTTGTTGCTGTGCTTTTCGTTTTACATTTCTTCAGAGTGTAAATTAACTATTGTTCATTATATCTATTTTAAACACAAAAGTAATTAGTAATCCAGTAAACAAATTACCTTGATGTGAGCTGTTGAAAATTTGAAAGGTGTCATCCTTTCTGAACGCACTGTGGACTCCTCAAGATGTAGATTGAGCGATGCGTCGGTATTCAAGTCCCTAATATAAATGTATATAATTATAACCACAATTTTACACGAAAGCTAAAAGGAAAAAGCTACGAAAGAATATACAGTTTACAACAAAAATTATTAAATATGTGACTAGAAGACAAGTGTGAACAACGAAGTAACAATATTAGCCTGCTAAGTTATTCGGTAGTAAAGCGTTAAGTTTTTGCAAATGAAAAGTGAAACTCAATGATAATGTTTATGAGTAATATAATGATAGGTTAATAATGTAAAATGCGAGGCAGTATTAAAAGCCATCGTTTCTAGAGATCTGAGCACAATTTTTGAACTAAAAGTCCCCAATTTTTTGGACCTATTTGAGTTTCACATTTTAAGTAAACTTTATCATTGTGCACGGTCATATGGCACTTTATTACAATGTGATAGAGTCGGGAATTGCACTCAGATCTCCGGGAGCGTGTACCTGTCCGACAAGTCGGTGCGAAGCGAGGGCGCGTCCCGCAGCGAGGCGGCGTCGAGCCGACACCCCACGTAGTACCTGAACGCACGGCGCACTACGTCACTACTACACTATACTACCCTCTTATACTATACTACACGTAATCCTTTGACCGATAACGATTACGGAAGATCAGCCATCTACATTGGAGATATAATAGTGAAAGAGTGTATGCCCAAACATAGATACACTTCCACTTCCTCCACATAGTCTGAGCTTAGCCCGCAGCAATCGTGTGATCAGCCCGCATTGCTCTATCCCCGCAGGATTCGAACCCACAACCTCCGGTATTCAAAGCGCTTAAGGCTAATAAGGATGTTCGTACTATAGGTACACTACCACCGGCAACATATAGGGAATAACGTCACGTATAGTATAGCCAAATTGAACTTGGAATTGATCTTAAGTCACCCATGGCAACGATGATGTCATATAGTGTTCTTATGTGTGAATTGCCACCGAGATGTCAACCACTGGATGACGTTCGACTAATAACAGCTGTTTCGTTGCTGTGTTGCTACGTTCACGTTAATTCATAGTGAAATTGGACTAACTATATGTTCCTTAAGACCCTACTAGCTCATTGTACTTTGATATTGTACACCTTTCGTAGAAAAAAGTGTTACTTTGCTATAAGCAGTGATAAATTTAATGAAAGCCTTGTTATTAAGCCACTTTTTTAAAGCAAACATTATCCGGGGGAAATGATTGCGTACGATGCTGTTAGGCCACTATATCTTCAACTCTACGTTTACTATCATCAAATATCTTTATTACATACTGCACTTATATTTAATTTTTAAATCATAGTAAATTAATAGCCATTTGAATTTAGTTCTATTTATTATATTATTAATATTTAGTTATAAATTTAAGTTTTAAAACAACAGTGGACTACCCTAAAAGAGTGTATTTTTTCATACACACTATATCTAAATCGACGTTAGCATATTAGAATTTTTCTTTTTGGGTACATGTATTTTTATGAAATTGATGAAAAGTAATATGGTTCGGAGTATCATGAAATTAGTTTGCTATCATAAAACTTTGCAAAGTCGATTGAAACGAATGATGATGGAAATAGCACACGGTTATTTGCAGCGTTATAATAAACCACGCACCCATTGTGGAAATGTGCAGCGTGTAGTTTTCTTTGTAAATATCCTGTGTACAAACTTTGCTTTGGCAATGCGGCGAAACGTGTGTAAAAACAAATTTATGCACGAAGTATATTTTTCGTATACGACACTACAGCGTAACCCATTATAATATCTTAGCATTGTCTTGCTACTGTTAAAGCAGCAAAGTAAGCGTGCTAGTGACAGTTGCTATGGGTTACGCTGAAAAATTCCGTATCTGTGTGGTGCAAGCCTTGTTTTTGCTTCGAGGTAAATTTTTTTTTTGTGTGCGTGTGTTCGTGTGCGTGTACGCGTAAATAAGCGTGAGTGAAAAGAGTACTAATGTGCGAGTTTGTTCGGGTTTGAATGTGTGTTCATGTCCTGTGTGCGTGCGTGTGCGTGCGTGTGCGTGCGCAACGTACGTGTCGTTGGCCTTGAGGCCGTTGGCGCTGGAGCGTCCCGAATGCACGCTCGCGCGCTCCTCAGTGCGCCCCTCATATCCCATCGGCCCGTAACCTGTTACGATATCACATATATAAATATTAACACATTCTTTAACAACAACACATAGTTTTTATTGTACTTGGTAATATTATTGCAGCGTATCTACTACCAGGATTTTTCATTATTCCTCACTCCTCTAGCATTTTACGATTTCCTACTTGCTTGGATCGGTCTCCATGACTGCAATCACTTGAATAACTTTTTCAGACCAGCGTCCTAAAGGTGACAAGGTTTTAGTCTTCACATGGTCAGTTAGGGGTGCTGAGGAGTAACACTAATTGACTTCATTATATGTATTACGATTTTAAGCGCATCATATCTAATTTACTTGCTCATTAAACGTGACAAAAACATTTAAGATGCTTATAACAAATGCTAACATTGTATGCAAACCATATTGGTAACCATTAGGTGAACTTTCCCATACCTTCCGCATAGAGATTGTGTGGGGCCGAGACGAGTTGCTCGTAGAGGCGCGTGTAGGCGGCAGGGTCCGTGCGCCGCAGACGCTCGTAATAAGAGTACTGCTGACGCTGCAGCAGGAATGGATCTCCGTACGGCCTCGCGTAGCCTGCTGCCGCTGCAAAAATCCAATTTGGAAACATGTCAGAACAGTTATGTAATATATTACCTGAGCCAAATAAGTCATCCAGTTTTAGGTAAATATGTAGTGTCAGTCTTTTTTGGCCCCAACACTTCAGGCTTTCTGTTAGGTTGGTCTTAGGAATTCAACATGGCGGCGTAAGACCATGGAGCACGCGTCTATTTTTGGCACCATTAACGTTAGTTTATTTAAAATTCGATGTATTATTGGCTCTTCTATATTATTGTATACAATATTTATCTTTTAGTATCAATATATGACGTAGCAATAGGATCTATTGCTGTTGCATAAAATCTTTTGCAAAAAATGCTATGAAACTATTCAGAGGTGCCTCAGGTACTAAATTAGGTATCGGAAACAACATCTGATTTTGAGGTGAGGAGAAAAACCGCGTCCAAATGTAACTATCGATTGGAAAATCCGGTACCATCAGTCCGTCGCCTGTCCACTCTCACATAAATTTCGATATTTTGCGTACCAGTCGGATACACTACTCTACTACTAAATTAATCTTTGTCATACCAAGATCAACCGGCTAACTCACCCATATAATACGGATCAGGCTGGCGTTCCCTCTGGCGCCTCTCCCTCTCCCTGCGCCTCCTGTCTGAATCAGGCGCGTCCTCGTCCGTGGCGGTCGCCTCGCGGGAGCCGGCGCGGGACGGCGAAGAGTAAGTCTCGCCTGCGGATTTTCATTAATTACAATTCAACTGAAACTTTTACTTATGAAGTTTCAGACCAAGTGTCAATGATCTAAGGTCGGAGTAGGCAATAACTGTTTTAATCCTCAAGTAAACCGATCCTTTATAGTGTCTAAGGAGAGTAAGAGAACATATAGGTGAAATGAGTTTAGGTAAATTGAGTAAGTTTAATACCACTTCTTCGTTTTTACTATGGTAAGGACTCGTTAAACGTTAGGTTATGTCGTTATCTGTGTTCTAAATAAACCTACCTAAGATAAGGAATAGCTTTCAAACCCAAAGTACTTCGCATCCTGAACAATACTGCGGTTGTACGTAATAATGGATCAGAAGCTGACATCATAGTAAATGAAAAAATCACTATAAAGCAGAATATAAATTTCAAATACTAATTCGACACAAGTTTCGCTGTAAAAAGAGTTCTTTCAAGTGTCTCAAATTTTATTGCATATACAACATGTCGTACCTGTACGAATGATACCGCACCTTAATTTTTACTTCAGGAAACAAGGCGTTCACATAAATGTTGTTAACAGGAATCGAAAAAGGTTTCAAATACAAGAACATGGCGGCACAAAACAACATAAGGCAAGCTGTTAAGAATCATCATCATCATCAGCCTGTGTTAGTCCACTGCTGGACATAGGCCTCCCTAATGCACGTCTTCTCTATTAGGGAGATTGTAGTTAATGCTAAGACAATGAATAAAATTTAAGAACAGAATGAAATTGTTTTTATAGTTCTTTACATCTATGTATCAAAACCTTAAAGTCTTGTATAAGCTTTTAATGATGATGTCGTTAAATTGTTGCGCATTTATTTATTTTACATATTATATTTGGATACCAAGTTCCAATAAATGTAAAATTAGTCTTCATAAATAACCGAAATTGGAGAAAGTTATTTACATACATATAGACATAGCTTAATTTACTAAAAATGCATTTAATTTACAATAAAAAGGTGTATTTACATAATGAATACAATTAAAAAAAAAACAATGAGATAAGATTGTTTGTGAAAACAAAATCTTTTCAATAAAAATTACATAATTATAATCACTACGAAAGTGCATTGTTGTTACAACAAAAATTTGACAATAGCTTTATTTTACAGCGTTGTCACAAAAAAATGTCAAACGTTAATTTCAAATTTAATAATAACAAGTATTCTTGAAACAAGTACGCAGAAGAACATTGAAGTTTTGTTCGCAGGGTTTACTTCAATTGCTTAATAGCTTTCTTTTCTGTTACAAATAATTAACTTGAACTATGACTTATGAATAATGAAAATTTAATAACTTTGCTATTGTGTCAAGTTCACCGTAACTGATCGTGCATCATTTGTGTATACCGATTTTTTTCATTTGAAACTGTAAAATTTACCAACCAAAATATTTATAATAAAAAACTAAATACAAAAGCTTTGAACCCGATGACTACTCTCATGTCCCTTTAATTTGATTAATGCTCATTTTACTCAGGACGAAAACCAAACAAGTAAAGTAAATAATAAAATTACTTATAATCAATTAAACATAAGTAAAAAAAGCATTTAAGGCTTATGTTACAAATTATTACTCTTCACGAGTGTTATACGTAATATACGAGCAAAATATCTCTAGAAGTTTCCATATATTGGAAAGGCAGGCGGAATAGTATGATATTTTGGAGGCAGTGCATTCGCTTGGAATTCGCACAGGCGACCCCGTTTCCCGCCACTTCACTTTCACTATGGCGGCGTAAAGAATTAGAAACGACCTATGCATTCCTTGTTAACCAACAAGCCAATTGGTATTGACGCGGTAGGAACTTAAAGTATAAATACAAAAATTTATATAATCTAGGCTCTGTTAACAGCTTAAGAAATTCATTCGAAATTAATGACCTAAATAAAGGCCAGAAACTCTGAATATTTACATTGTCATTCAGTAAGGCAGGTAGACAAGTCATTGTAGACAATAGTTCGGCACACACGTTAATCCTTAATGTAGTTAATATTCGAAGTTTTAAAGTAGGCCTTATGTAATCACGCAACGCTATTAAAGTTTCTATAAAAGAAATAATCTAAATATATTTATTGTATTAGTGCAATATGGTCCAGAAACCCCCTAATAGAGGTGTGCATTAGTTGAGGCCTATGTCCAGCAGAGGACTAACACAGGCTAATGATATGATGAGTGCGAATATTTTATATTAGAAAGTTCTAGATTAATCTGGACAATGTTTAACAATTTGAACAGGACAAGTTTGCTCAAATCAAAATAACCTAAAATAATTTAAAATAAAAACCAACCTTTACGGTATTAAATTTGAAAGACCTACCATTATAGGATATTTAGTCATAATTATAGTAAATAACAGCCTTAACTCTAATACTTCACATGCAAGAATTGAGAAATTATCATATATACATATATCTGATAGCAATACAACATTCTGATAACATGATAACACGTGATAGGGCCACCGTGCGATCCACTCGCCCTAAATGGGATCACAAAAGTAATCAGCCGAGGGATAATTCAAGGTTAATACGATATCCGCTAAACGAACGCGTAAGTATTTCTTTTGACGTTCACAATTGGACTTGGGCGGCCTTGACGCGCCCAGAATTCGCTGCTTTTATAAATACAACGAGCCACTTCTAATATAGGAACGGACGTCCGATTACAGTCTGGAGTACATATTATCAATTTTTTTTTCATTGCCAACGCAGGCAGTAGAGCAGTCGGGCCACCTGATGGTAGTGGTCACCAACGCCCATGGACATTGGCAATACTAGTGGTGTCACCAACGTGCTGCCTACAGTGAGACATAGGGTGTTAAGTCACGTTTACCCAGTAAATACGCTGGTTACGGTGCCCTTTAAACCGGAACACAGTAGTGTTTCCACACATATATAGAAATAGACACACAGAAATAGGCACCGCGGTGGTGACAACCCAGACGGTCTCCTGTAAAAAGGGGACCTAACGTCAGTAATAAATACCGAAGACATAATTATTGTTTATGCAGTTACGTAATGTTTTACACGCTTACAGGCTGAGTGGTTTAAAAGAAGCGTATTACGTGAAACCACAACATGCTGACGGATAACATTCACGTGTTGATATTATGTTACGTTTTATTTAACAGTAAAACTATGCAAATTAAGATATAGCACCAAACATTGATGAATAAACATTACATTTTGATGGAAAGTTATGCTAATCTCGCAGGTTTCAGTAAATTATTATGTCGTGAAAATAAATTGCATTATAAGATAAAAAAAAAACGTAAAAGTCGACTATCCTGTTATCCAAATAGTCCGTTACAAGTGATTTGTTGTTCAAGCGAACTTATTTACGTATCCGTGTTCAGGTGGCAATAAAATCACAAATATCCATTGTATGTACTTTCACCGACGACTTCGCCCGTATGAAATAGTTATTTTGATAACTCTCAGGTAAAATGTTTATTAAAGTCAAAGTCTCTATTTATCTTATTCATCTTAGTAGCGCGTCGATACCTGGTACATTGGTATCACTCAAACTTAATCGTTTATTATTTACTAGCGATCCGCCCCTGCTTTGCACGGAAACTATGCTGATAGATAATATACCTACAATATGAAGCATGTGTTATACATATAAACCTTTCTCCTCAATCACTCTATCTATTAAAACCCGCATCAAAATCCGTTGCGTAGTTTGAAAGATTTAAGCTAACATAAAGATATAAGGACAGATAAAGCGATTTTGTTTTATACTATGTGATAAATAAACAAACAAAAGGACAGTTATTACAGTTATGGTAATAACTAGAAAATATCATTTACGCTTTTTTAAATAACGTTATCCATAGCATCAAAATCTCGAGTATATCTTACTTGGTTTTATAGCTTTGATTAATCCATCTTTTTCATTTAAATACTGTTTCAAACGAAACCATTCAAATTTTAGGTGGTTTAAGCTAATAAGGTCATTCTTTATATCACCTAACATGGCGTCACAAGGTTAGATATTACATTGCGTTTCTTACTAGCAAACGCGATCAGCGAATATAATCTAATAATTTAAATCGATCAAAGCTAAAACGTTTTCTACGCAGTGCTGAAGAATACTTAACACAAACGTATAGTACAAAGTACCGAATATGGCTATTATGAAATAATCACTTAGATGTAAGATAAAAGTCGCATTCGAACATTAATAAATATGCATCATAAATATTATCATCATCATCAGCCTGTGTTAGTCCACAGTTGGACATAGATCATCCCTAATGCACGCCCTCTGCATTAGGGGGTTTTTGGACCGTATCCCACCATGCTAATCCAATGAGAGTTGGTGGGTGGACCAATTTTTTACATACCAATCCGACGCATGGCTCATCTTACTTTTTAGACTATCGGCTCAAATTGTCTTAACCAACCAACAACGTTAACATTTATATTACATATATATTAAATGATTCACAACATTTTAAGGTGGTAATCCCCCGGGATTCGAACCCACGACCTCTGGTTTACAAAGCAAGGACCTACACCGCTAGGCCCAGAGGCAGCATAAATATTATATAATAACAAATATACTTCAATAAAATATAACAATAGTTTCACACTATGCGACTCGCAACTTTACCTGACAACGCCGTATACTGAAATGAGGTCGCAATTATGCAACTATTTCAAATGGCTTAACACCTAACTTTTTAATTATAAGCGTTAAATGTACAGCAAGCTTATGAATCATATCTCGTGTCAATCGAAACCGAACAAAGAAGACGCATTTATATCACCACAGATTAAAATAGCAAAATCAAACAAACAAACACAGAACTTGTTATTTATGGTGTATATTTCAGACGCTTATAGACATCTTTGACATGCAAAAGGACAGGCGTGGTGACAGTGCCCTGAGGTACACCAGCTAAACTTAATATCACACAAATAGATCGATCGCTTACGATTACTAGATTTCGCGTCCTTCGAAAACGTGACAACTGTAAATAAAAGAAAAATGGGATCTGGCATAATCTGAAAGTATCGCATAACAAATCAACATCAATCCGACTCCAGAGCATATCAAAACAATTTGCCTGCAAATTGACATGGAAACATAAACATGAGTTCATTTACTAAGGATAGTTTCCGTTTAATACTGCAAACATATTTACTATATATATAAACCAGTACTTTATTATACATATAAACTAGTAATTTAAAGAAGCTACTAATATTATTAGTCGTAAGATTCAGAGTCGCCCTGCTCCAAGATTACGCTCAGACCAAGTAACCAAGACCAAGACTAAGTAAACTCTCACCTCTTCTGCGTTCGTCTTCATCACGTCGGCTGCCGTACTTCCTGCTGGGGTCGATATCCCTATACCTCCTCTCGTACCTATCCTTGTATGGTTCGCGTCTCCTTCCCCCTTCGTCGTCGTAGCGGCTCTCTCGTTCGGTCGTCTTGTATCGTCGACGGTCGTCGTGTCTTCGCTGCGTCTCTTCGGAGCGTGGAGGTTTTGAAGAGTACGACCCTTCCCTGTAGCGCCTAAAGCAACCGATCGAGTCAATAATATAATGTCTCAACAAGTTAAATCAAAATTAGTCCACTAATTACGTTCGAAGAACGGTTTTACATAATAATTTATGTAGTATGTAAATACATGTCCAAAAATAGGATTCCATTTTACAAAAAAATAAATAACTCTCACCTTCTTTCTCTCTCTCTATCACTAAAGTCAGTGTCCTCGGTTTCATATCTACGACTCCTTGTACTCCGTCTATGCTTGCGTGATTCTGGGCTTACGTCCCTATTCCTGTCACGTCTATCACGATCCTCCGTGTCTCTATCTCCATCTCTGTCTCTTCGATCCTTCTCCGATCTCCTGCCATCTCGAGCCGACCTCCTGTCTGGCTCTCTTTCAAATTTTCTGTCGCCCCTCGAGTACCTACCGTCTTTTTCTCTTTCTCGATCACGGTCGCGGTCCCTTGATGATTTATGCTTCTCCCTATCCTTCCTCGGTGAAGATTTGTAAGGTCTGTCCCGTTCAGAATCATCCCCTGAAGTATTTACCCTGTTAACAGATTGTCTCCGTGATCCGTTCGGCGGGTAATCAACTGAATCTGATACTTCACGACTCCTGTCTTTGCCCATGTCCGTCACATTGCCACTGACTACGTCGTACATCTGTTCTCTTGAGAAACTCATTTCTGCTCCAGATATGATACTCAAGTCCTGCAAATTTTCTCCCTCCATCGTCAATTCGCGCTGCTGCTCTTCGGGTGCTGCACTAAAATCTATTGAGGCATCGTTAGTCACTTCTCTTGAGCCTATTACATTTCGAGTGGAATTTCTAACGGTTGGTTCCGTATAGTCTGAGCCATCAACATTTTGCTCACGTATGTCTGTCGGTCCAGCATCCGAACGAACAGGATAATCGTGGTCGACACCGGTGACAACCCTTGGCTCATTTGAACTACCGTAGTTTCCACCTTGATATTGCGCATATTCGTTACTACTTGATTCTCCGGGAACCATTCTGTCTAATCCTATTGGCCTTCTATCAGAGCTTCTAGTAGGAGCTGGTTGAACATAATTGTCCGAAGTTTGTTGTCCATCAGCCTGCCTGAAAGGTCGAACTGCACTGTCATTTATTTGCCCATCTACATGCCGCTCCAAATAATTATCATTAGACTGAATATAGACATTGTCAGATTCAGTTTGTTGACCCGGAACCATGCGAGCTAGACCAGGCGGTGGCTCATCTCCAGACACATTCAAATTTTGATTATACTCAGCTTCTTGTTGACCGACTACCATCCTTCTTAAACCAGGAGGCGGTATATTCCGACTAAAGTCTGTATTTTCACCATAATCTACACTCGATAAATGTTCTGTTTGTAAATATTCATTGCGATCATTTTGAGGAGCCACTTCTAAATTATCAGGTATCTGCTGAGATACAGGAATAGGTCTGAAGTTGGTTGTTTGTGGTTGATCAGGTCTTTCTGAGTTATCAGGTGTTGTTTCTAAATTAGCTCCATATCCAACTGAAATTCTATTAACTTGAGAGATTTTTCCCACTGCTGCTGTCGCAGATAAATTAGGATTAGCCACTGGCGATGGGAAAGGCTGAGACTGTACATTTGTGTGTGCTTTAGATATATTCTTATGGGAAAATGGTCCAGCATGCTTGAAAGGGTTTTGAGATGTAGAAGCGGGAGGGAAAGCAGTGGGAGGAGGCCCTGAGGTTGTCGTTAAAGCAGATGATTGGGTTGCTGTAGAAACTGGTGGAGGTGGTGGAAGTGTTGCCACAACATTGGGGGCTACAGCCTGCGGAAAATCAGATGGTGAAGAGGACGGCGGCGGTAGGAGAGGAGGTGGTAAATGTTCAGATACCCTTTTTTCAGTTTCAACATCTGCTTTTGAAGCATTTAATACAATATTTTCGGAATTAGAGATACTCATATCATGCATTGAGCTTGATAATTCATCATGACTTTCACGTCTGCTGCCTTTATGACTCTCCCTGAGTGTACCATCTTCATTTGAATGCTTAGACCACTCACTGCTCTGGGAGTACACCTCGTCTAAGCGTGATTGTGAATAATTAAAATTTGAATTATCCGTGTTTAACCCAGGGCTGCCCTTGCTAGAATTCCGTGATTGATTTTCACTACGATAAGTCCCTTCAGATTGGGTTTGTGGTCCGTCACTAGATTCTTGGGACATTTGCGATTCTATTGACCACTGGGGTGTTAAATTTTCTAAATGAAAACGTTTTCCTAGCGCCAAATTAGGCAACTTTTCCTTTACTGCATCTCTGTCATTCAAAGTCTTTATGTCTTCGGATGGTAATTGCGCAGGAGAATCCATCACATTGCCCTGGCCTTCAGGGCTCAATTTGGGAAGCTGATTCATGTTTAGGTTTCATGTGTGGTTGCAATGGTGATTCTATTTTGTCTTGTACAACCATTGAAGAAATTACTTCTTGGGGTTCTCTTTTATCCTCCATAGCCCAATTCCAAGTGTTTGTTGGGAGAAAACTCTCTTCAATAGAGTTTGCATTATTAGGTTCTTGAGGTTTTGAAGCACTCTCTTGTATTGGGGCTAGATTTGCAATTGGCTTTTGTTTTGATGAATCTTCCCAACCCCAGTCCCAATTGTCTTCCCAACTGTCAGTATTTACCTTATTTTGCACAAAGTTTTGTTGAGGAACATTTTGGTTCACATAATAATTTTGCGGATAGCCCTGCTGGGTATTACTAACATTTTGGTTTGCATAGTTTTGATTGTATTGATTTGGTGCTTGGTAAAATTGGTTAGCATTGTTCCCATAACCCTTCTGTTCATACATTTGATTATACTGTTGGTTGTACTGAGATGGATGCTGCTGTTGTTGCTGTTGTTGAATTTGCCAATACTGTTGTTGTTGTTGTTGTTGCTGTTGTGGTGTACTAACAGGTGCACCTGATAATTTGTGAAGGTATTTTGTTGGTTTCCATAAGGCTGAAAAGTAAAAAACAAATTGATTTTAATAACAATCGTAAGGATGTAATGTTTATACATAAATGACTATTTTATTTATTAATACATTTCATTTGCTGTGAGTAATAAACTACATGTGTTTTGGCAACAACAGAGTAAGTTCAACAATGTTTATCAACCATATGATTTAGTAATTGTTGAGTTGATGGTCCACGTCATTGTTTACTTCTGTGTCGACATAACCTGCTCACCTGGAACGCTCCATACGGCGGCTGTTCTGCGGCAGGCGGTGGTGCACCGCCTTGTCCACGCTTCATCCACGACATCCCGCGTTACCGCCGCTTACGTAACATTCGCAAAAGATCTGCTTGCTTATGTTCAACTCCACAAACAGCCTCGTCACTATCTCAGAACTAAACTATGCAACACTTTCACTCTCGTTGTAAAACTGTAACTAACATGGAAATTGTAGTTTATGAGCCTTTCCAAAGGCAATATGTTAAAATAGACCGTAACCAACGTAGCGTTAGTTTTTTTGATTTATTTTGTATTATATGTTTCAATAGAAATTTGTTGACAGCAACCCATCGATCGAAGGTGCCCTGTTGGCAGTGTAGCCATGCTAAATCTAATTTGGATTGACGTTTCTGTTTTAATGCCATATAATAATCTTCATTTAATCTATTAAGCGATTTTTGATTTCTTAAATACCAATGAAAGCAACATAATATTACTGACTTTGAATAAAAAATGATAATGAATCATAGTTTACTATAACAATGCGCCTTAATACAAATTTATCATTAGTAGTTTTATTGAATGTGTTTAAGTAACACACACCATCAAATATCATAGACAAAAATTCAGTCTTTTTACCTTAACTTAATGAATACTTCAAGAACAAAAAAATATATAGTGACAAGTAAATAAAATTTATAACATCTAAGTAAAAGCAATGTTATAAAATCTAAAATAGTTAAAAGTTATGTCATTCTGCTTTAATATCAGCCAAATAATTTGCTAACGTTGTAACGCTGTTTAGGCTATGCTCAGTGAACAAATTAAACCTTTTTGATCTTTTGATATGGTAGGTAGTTTTTTTATATAAATATTGCCTGCTTAGCTAATAACTCAAAGCGGTTTTTAGGGAACTGGAAATATTGCCTGCCAGCCAAAGTTCGAAATTTATTATAACGATATTTAAAAAAAATATCTAAACCATAAAAATGATGTAGCCTATCTACTTTATCTTACATTACTAGAAAAATACCCACGCATAGCTATAATTTAAAATAAAACGACTAAAGCTCTAATTAAGAAGCAACATCTAGAGCAAAAAGCAAAATTTAATCAAATGTTATTTTATTATTAAAAACGTCTTTTTGTGTACCTTTGCAATACTTAAAAATAGGGATATTAAGAATTATTACTATACAAAATATAAAAAAAAAAAACTTTTTAAAATATATCGCATTTTCGATAATTACAATTGTAATTTATGCATCGATATATCGTAATTATAAAATTTGGCTAAAATACCTATATTACGCAAATTAATATCGATATACGATATTTTTTCGACAAGCCAAGTCAAATCCCAAGTGACATTGTTTGCTGAACACTAAATACGGTAAATAGTAAATGGATCTTAGCGTTCAGCAAACACAACAAAACAGCAGTAAATAGTTAGATTGTAAATAATAAATTTGTTTAATTTTACTCGGTTCTATAGTATTATAATTGTGTAATGTATCTATATTTTAAAACAACATCTCGTGAAATTATTTTACAGTGCATATTTAAATTGTTTATCTGATTTATTTCAATGTGCTATTCCTTATTTTTTGTTTACCCACATTTAATATTTTATATTCTCGATAATTTCTTATAGTATAAAATGGCTACTAAACGGGCAAATCCCTTTATCGAAGACTTCATGCCACAAAGCAAAATTCACGTCGGCCTTAAACAATTCAATAACAACGAAGACAGGTTAAAAAAGGTTTACGGTAAATATGAGAAAATATATTAAACATTTACTGTTTCTTTTTATTCCATTATTATTGGGACACTTCTACTCAACTTGCTATTATCCTTAGCCTGTGTTAGTCTACTACTGGACATAGGCCTTCCCTAATGCATGCTTTCATTATTAGGGAGTTTTAGGACCGTAACCCACCACGCTGGTCCAACACGGGTTGGTGGGTGGACCAATTTTTTACATGCCCATCTGATGGATGAATCATCTTACTTTACAGACAATTGAGTGATTACTATATATGACTAACCAGTTAGAAAGCTATGATGACACAAATTTGTTTCCCTGGGAGTTTCAACCCACAAACTCTGGATTATAAAGCAAAGGCAATACTGTTAGACCTAGTAGGTGGTGCTATGTAAATTTTTATTGTTAACTTCATTCTTTTAACTGGTACAATATAGGATAGTTAAAAATTAAATAAACTAATTATTAATTAATATTGTATCTTCCTCTTAGCGAACTGATCATATCTAATATTTACTTCTAAAAGCAGCTTCTAATTCATCTAGATTTACTTGCTGTTCATAAAAACCATTAATCCTAAACATAAGACTGGCATAAGTAAGTTCATCAGCCTATTATGATCATGATTGGCCGATATTGTTCTAACCAATCAAAAACAAACTTTTGTGAAGCAAGCGCCAAAAATCACAGAGACGGTATAAATGAATATTGTATGGTATATTAGTAGGTTCATGCTATTTATTTATATAAAATAAGTGTGCTCTGTCTTTTATCTTTCCATTTATTAATAAGAATAGGGCAGTCCATACCAAGCCAAATAAAGTTGGATTTATGGAAACTAAGTGTACTGTCGATATCTAATGGCCTCAAAACTTAAAGCATTCTAGTTACGGTTTTTTTTTGTCATTTTTAGATAAAACTTTGGAATTATTGTTCAAAGGAGCCAAAAAAACATCCTATCAAGAGAATTTGAGTCTTTCTAATGGAGAAAATGTATTTAAAAAGGATAGCATGAAGCAATTAGTTATAGGCAAAGATGGCTCACTTGTAAATTCAACAATAAAGGTAAAAATCTTAATAAAAAATTACATTTAATGTTAAATTAAAGTTGTAAGGGCCAGGCCAAACAGTGCGTTGCGGCGTCGCATCGCAAAATCAACGACGCCGCACAACGCATCGTGGAAATTTCCGCTGCGCTGCCGCAACGTACAAATCTGCGATGCGACAACGCTTTGCGTTTAGTCGGTGTCCATACTTTGAACGACCTGCACGTGTTTTTAAGCGATATGGCGCAGTACGATGTCGACCACCTGATATCTTTAATTTACGAACGTCCCGTCCTTTGGGACAAAACTATATCACAATTCAAAGACAAATTTTAAAAACAGAAGCATGGAGGAAGTGTGTACAATTTTATATTCAAATTTTGAGGAGTTAAATAGTGTTGAAAAACAAAACACGGTAAGTACTTATAAACATTTATATTTTTGTTAACTGCCAACTAAGACCTCCAATGTTACTATTAAAATAATTACAAAATTCGTTTCTGATTATGTTAGCTCTGTTCTACTTTCATGTGTTGTTTCTGTAAAATTTGCAAAGAATCGTCAATAATCATTTCTTCTAACGTTTGTGCGCCATCTCGATTCAATACAAAGTTGTGTAATACAGCATGCTTTTATAATGTCTATTGTGAAATCGTAAGAAACATTAATGGGTCGATGAAATATGCGCCATTTATTTGCGAGTATGCCAAAAGCGCTCTCAACATATCGTCTGGCCTCGGCTCAAACGATAATTAAAAACTCGTTTTTCTATCGATAAAACTTCCCAGAATATGGGCGCATTATATATTTGTCAGTGGTAATCCTTCATCCGCCACGAAGACAAAAGGAATTTCTTTTGAAATCCAGGTAACGGTTTTAGGGAGGTATAGATAATTGACCTTTTTAATAAGTCGTATAGATTTGAGTTCTGAAAAACAGTGGAGTCACATTCCTTACCATATGCACCATATCGACATATATAAATTTGTAATTCGTATCAACAAGTGCTAATAGAACAATGGAATTATAATTTTATAATTGAAAAATAGGGATCCACTGTGATCCGGGCTCAATATACGAATGTGTTTTCCATCTAGCGCTCCTATACAATTAGGAAAGTTGGTCTTTTTTCATACTCTTGAGCAATTTGTTCCATCAGCTCTGTTGTAATTTTGGTAATTCCAACCTTTTAAGAATGTTCCATACAATACGACAAACAAATTTTATTATTCCTGTTATTGTAGATTTTCCACGATAATATGTGAAATGCATATCTTTAAAAGTATTTCCGTCGCCAGGTACCTGAAAGAAAAAAAATAAATCATTATTCGTCATATTTTTAGGTAACGATGTCATAAAAGAAATGAGAGGAATCAAGGATAATTTTACAAAATACGAAAAAAAATTAAACGAGCAATGTAAATCCGGAGCTGGGGCCAAAAAATTAAACAATATCATCTATACTGACCAACTCCTATTTCTGAAAAAGATTTCTCAAAATAAAACAACATCAAGTCTTGACGATGAAGAAATAAGACCAAGCACCTCAACCAACAAAGCCAGCAACCTGTCATGCCACGTTACCAGCCTGCATCGCGTAAAAGAAAATTGACGAAGACGAATTTGAGAAGAATATTATAGCTGCTTTAAAACACCTGAAAGTAGACATTTATCTTTTTAAAGGAATTTTGCCATCATTGGAAAAATTGAATCATAATCAAACAATAATTTTCCAAAGTCGTGTCCTACAGATATTAAGTGATTTACACCAACCATCATACTATCCCAGCCACTATCAAACTTCACAAACATCCGTCCAAGCAAACTATCAAACAACTGTTCAGACTGGCTATCAAACAGCTCAAATGTTCATGCAGAGTGGCTCCAATCAGCTCAAATGCCTATGCAGAGTGGCTATCAAACATCCATTCAACGCAGTGCCTTCCAAAGCGGATGCGAAACATCACCGGCACCTATGCAATCGTCTCCACAAACGCCAAGGAATGATGATGTAAATGAGCCAGAACAAATTCATTTCGATGAGGAACTAACAAATTTGACGAATGACACACAATCGGAATACGAGTTTTGAATAACACTAAATTATGAAATGATTAAACAGTATGATTATAGTAAAAATAGTTTATTTTTTTCTTACCTACAGTTAATCCCAGCATCTCCAGAGGTTCGATGGTTTCTAAATATGTATTTCTTTTGTAAATGAGGCTTTATCAAACCTAAGAAGTTCTTCAAACTTACTACACTCATCCTAAAGTAATCGAAAAATTTAACCTCGTCCACTTTTAGCGCCTCATATTTGCTTTTGAAGTGGTTTCCATCTTTATTCATAATTGTGTCAGTAATGGGTGCACCCAGTACTTTCTTTTCTGTTTCTTTTCTTAATACGCCTTAACGCAAGCAGAAGTAGAACACGCGAGTGCGGTCCATGTCTCACTAGAAACTGAATTGACGGTTAACGTCTTGTCGTATCCGATGAAATTTTTGCGTTGCGACATCGCATCGCATAGCTGTGCAATTTGTTTTGCGATGCGACGCCGCAACGCACGTTGTGGTCCTGGCCCTAAGATCCTACTTTTAAGCAATAAAAATGTTAAGGTACTTTTATTAAACATTTAATACCTTTTTTTTCGGGTATTGAATAAATTTTTACAATACATTTAAATTTATTACCTATTTATAAATAAAGGCAAAATTAAATACTTTTATGTACTATACAAAAAAATATTATACAATAAATTGTACAAAGAACAGTGCAGCCATGATATCAGAAATCAGCAACAAGTTTCTTCTTCTTTAAATTTCAATATTGCCTGTGTATGTATGATAAAGGCAATATTGAAATATAAGGTAAAAGTAACGAAAATTATCATAAAAAGTAAACATTTTAAAACAACTAACAGTAGCATAATACACACAAAGGTACATTAATAATTACAAGTAAAGGGAAAAGAATCCCAAAAAATTAATTAAAATAACACAAAAAAAATCATTAAAAATGTTATATAAACAGAGACCTAAAGTATGCAGATTCTGTTGATGAACTGATAATTTTGCTCTATAACATGCTATAATAAGATTTCGGATCATATTTAGTTCTAAATTATATTTATTAATAAATTAGTATTATCCTCTCACATACCTAACATGAAACAAATGCCATACATACACATAATATATTTTATAAGAGATAAATTATTAGTAGTTGAGTTTTATAGCTTTACTTGTTAGTTCACTAAAACTCAGTTTGCCGTATTAAACCATCTGGGGTAGTTCCTACGCGGTGCCTATTTCTGCCGCAAATCAGTAGTGTATAAACTAACGTGTTCCGGTTTGAAGCGTACCGTTGTCGGTGTAATTACTGGGTGAATATCTCATGTGCAGCTCAGGCGTGAGCAGCTTCGAACATCCTGCTGGTTTCATTGCTTCAACCAATAAAACTTGGAGATGGAATTTTCGTTAGCATAGTTTTTACCGATAACCTTCAAACTCAATTAGGACCAAAAACTACTCATGGAGCAGTAGTGGTTAACTATGGCTGCGGCTGTTCACTAACAAGAACACGTTTTCTAATAGCTACGGCTTTGAGTCTGTAAATTTTTCTGATTTTGTTGAACCATTGGAGCATTAAAATCTAACTGTAAAATTCACAGATTGCAGAGAAGCTTTCAGCAGTAGAAAAATGTTCATGTGGAAAAGCAATGGAGGCCAACTGTGGCTACTGTGAAAGAGTCCTCTGTCCGAACTGTCTGTTATATTGCATTCATTGTGATAAAAATTATTGCTCACAATGTTCACTTCTCGGGTAAGAAACAATTTATTTTAAAATATCTATAGGTTTACTTAGTAATTTTCTGCCCATTATTCCGTGTATATTCTGCTAATTGTTATCGAGACATCTGTATTTAGATTAAAAATTTTAAGGCATAGTATAATTAACTATTTAGTAATTATTATATTATTCCTTGTTTTGAATTTGTTCATACAAATGAACTATATTTACAGAAATAAAATTATTCTTTCGTTACAATAATAGGAATGTATAACACATTTCTGTTCTATGCAAGTAAACATTTTTTTTAAGTCTTAGTAGTAGCAGTAGTAGGAGGAGGTTTTTTCTACTAGAGAAAGGCAATGGAACTAAGCCATACAGCCATTTCTTTTTGTTTCAGGGACGATGGTGATGTCATGTGTGTCTCTTGTTATAATTAGATAAATAAATATTTTTAACTGTATTAAATCTAATTTAAATAGTTTGTTATATTAATATAAAATAGGCTATTATTTATTTGTGATGTCAGACTGTATTTATAAAGAAAATAGATTATCTGTGACCAATTAAATCAAAAACAAAATGTAAAATTTATTTGATGTTACACAAGCTGAGGGCTTGAAGCCCCATAAATTAAATGTCTAATTTTAAGGGAAGGAATAAAAACACATTTCATGCTTTAAATTATTTCTTTTAACATACACTCTTTTAACAGTTAACAAAGAAAATAAATGGAAATATAATGTCCTTTACCCAAACATAATATAATCTCAAATATTAATATATTTTAGCTATGTCCATCTTAACTCAAACTCTCCGAGTAAACGAAAATATTAACAACTATAAAAATTATTTGTGCAGTAGGAATGTATTGCTTATCATAAAAAGAAAGGACAGATAGAGAAATAGTAGATGATGAAGTGTCATGGAGATTAAAATTTGATTTCAATCCATCAAGGACTCATATTTATGTTTAGCATTAAGCGTCATTAATTTATGTGTAAGTTAAAAAGTTTCTTAGGTGTTCTTGCTGTGGTAATTGTTTACTATATGTAGTATATATTTTGCAACATATATCAATCCTCATCCTGCTAGCAACAGGAGCAAACAGGATTTTAGGTATAAAAAAGCATAATGATAAAAAATAGAATTAAAACAACTAAAAGAAACTTAAACTATTTTATTATAAATTATATGCGTAGCATTCATTGTCATTTATATTAGGCAAAAAATGCACCTAAGGGGACAACATATTCAATGTTCCGTCCAAGTCTCTTGTGCAAAGGAACTAATACAATGTATAATTATGGTGAATACATTCCTTAATTGACGCACGTAGCTGAGCGTTTAGTACAGATCAGCACCTGAAATTCCCTTTTACCTCATATAGTAAAGTTCCCCAAAGTAAAACCTACATGTATCATATTAAGACATCTCACACAATTATAGTAACCTGAATAACATAGCTCAAACAAACTACATATAAGATTCTTATTTATCATTTCTTCCGTTCGCATAATCTTACAGATTATAACATAATAAGTTAAAAAAAATTTATGCTTTTTGTGGTATATCTATTCATATAAACATACACATATGTGTGTACTTCTTTAGCATAATCTGTTATAAAATTAAGATCCATCCAAGGTATGAATAAATTCACCAAGCAAGCGACACCAGCTAAATTTGAAAACGTAGACAAAATCCCGTAAATGTATAATATTACGAGGTTACCATATATTAAAATAAGCAAATGCTTTCGTTATTCCCTATAAATTTCCAAAAATATTCAAGCAATCAGTGGATGGAACCTCGGCAGGGTCAGCTGTACCCTGTACCATAAACATTTGGTTTATATTCATTATATATATTTTATCTCAAAAAAAAAAGATAGAAATATAATACGAGATAAAAAATTATTCGAGGTGAAAGTAAGCTTTAGCAATACTTTAAGACGATAGATTTTAAGAAAGATGTACAAAAAAAGTGAGGTATATTTATTGGCAATTGATTAACTCTCTCAAGTTTGTCACTAAAACAGCCAGGTGGTTAATCGTATTGAATATTGAAATATCTAGAAAGAAATGTACATTTAAACCATCCCAGCTGTGTCCTCATAAACTCACAAACAAAAGTACACTTATGCTAGTAGCCCATCATCCACATTTAAGCAGCCAGTAATTTAGCACACAAACAAAAGGCTTTACAATAGTGGAATCTATATAAATTATTGCTATTCGTATATATTTTCTTATAAGAGATATATGAGGCTATGCGAACAAGTACCGGTAGAGGATTGTCGCAGCGACGGCCAACGCCAGCGGCACCATCCACGCACTCCAGGTACTGCCATCAAAAGACACACAAATTATATCTAATTAAGATAAAGCAACATTAAAAAAGTAACAAAATTTATTATTTTGTTTACGCGAGTACTACACGCGTGGTCTTAATGAAGATAATTTATTATTGTAGTTAACACAGCCGCTGGAAAATGTTCGAAACGTGGGGAATTAAAAATTGTAATATAAACTCGGTAAAATCCGTAAAAGTCCTTTTGTTCAATAATGAATACATAAATTGTTTTAATTATTTAAGATTTGACTGCATTAACAACAACAATAAATTATTTTTATTAAGTAAGACTTCGCCATTAGATTTACAACATGAAATGCTACAGGTCCCCCGTTTAGCATTTCACGTTGTAAATCCCCCCTAACCGCTGTCTATAGACATTGACATGCGGAATTACCTCAGATGCGATTACCTTTACGCCGGATCTAAGTAATGTTTTTACTTTAAGGTATAAATAGGCAGCTTTGATAAAAAATTAATGAAGTAAGTGTCATCTGTCTGGTACATTTAATCTCGAAGTGAGAATTGTAAAAAAAATATATTTTATTACCATATAACTTGTAACTCATTGACACATTCACAGCTAGCAAGATAGTAGCAAAAACAAAAAGTAAACACATCTATTTCAAGACATGACTTCCTAAGAGATTTTTGTTTACTGTACAAGATATACTATCTAGATGTATGCCCAATGACATATGAAATGTTTGTGATCGATGAACATGATCATACTGGTAATGAACTATACAATGAACATAATGTAATTATGTTCCACAGTTCCTTTGTTCACAAGAGTGTTTTTATTTTTGAAGTCAAAGCTGAAATAATGCGAATTAACATTAGCATCACTGAGATATAATTGTTTCAATTATACATCATCAGCCTGTGGTAGTCCACAGCTGGACATAGGCCTCCCCTAATACAACCCTATCCATTAGGGATTTTTGGACTGTATCCCATCATGCTGTTTAAATGCAGGTTGGTAAGTTTGACCGACTCTTTACATGCTTATCCGACACATGTCAAATAAGCATGTAAAGAGGCCGCTTCAATTATTGCTACCACCAATTTTTATACAAACAAAACCAATATTAGAATAAGAAAAGTACATAAAGATGTTAGTATAAAAAAGATAATAAAATGTTTTAATGCTAGAAAAATAGAAAAGAAACAAACAAGAAAAGAAATGAAAAAAATAGTCGACTAACTACTAAGTAGTGATGCACATGGTTCTGTGTGATGAATCAAAAAAAATGGTGTGAATATAAAATAATAAGCCATATTTTATGCAATATGTGCTTTATTGATCCATTTAACTATAATATAAAATTAGGATAGAATTAAATTATTTTACATTTTAAAAATATAATAAACAGCACCAAAACAATAAGGCAGAGCTGCCTTCATGAATATTATGTTCAACAGATAAACAGCCTACATTATTTTCTATTTATTAAATTCTACATTTCAGCACTTACAATTTTGCTACTCTACATAATATAAGCAATGTGTACGAGCCAAAACATATTAAAAAAGCTACATATGACACAATGACAAAGTTCTACAATTTATTGATTACATAATAATGTAATATAGTGACAAATTCCAATATAAGTTTGCATTAAAGATAAGAACAGATCTAATGAATCACAGTGTTTTGTTTTTCTTCAATAAAGCCTCAATACAGATCCATGTGCGTAATTAACTAAAAAAAGAATTGTGAACCTAAACAACAAGTGAAATGTTTACCACGAAATCAACAATAAATTAACCATAAGCACTTAATTTTTAAAATATAATGAATTTTATTTATGTAATATATATTTATTTACTAAACAGAAGATCCTATTGGTCAATCTATATTATATCCTTGGTAAATATTTAACTTCTCATTTAGCTTTTCTATGTTAGTAATGTCGGAATGTATAGGTGAGGTGTAATGATTTAGAGATGGACGGCTTTCTGCCATCAAACGCAATCACCTCTATATCAGCAAATTATAGATCTTTTAAAATCACCACAAATAGGAACATAGTTGAATGGAAATCTTAGGTTTTAATAGGGTTATGCTATGAAATGTTACATTTCTTAAATACAATAGTGTAAATAGGTATACAGTTATACATAGAATGATATAGTTTGATAAAGATGGAAGATAAAGGGACATAAATTAAAGATTTAGAAAAGGACACATGCTTGAATTTGCACTGTTTATGGTTAGTTCCAATGAATTCAAATAAATAACAATTATGTGCAGCAGAAAGTACATTGCCGTTTATAATAATAGTTTAATTTCCTGTTGTAATATTTAGTAAATTAGTAAAAACAACAATATGACAACTGTGAACAGCAATATATATAAAAATATTTTGATTTAAATACAAAAATACTTATACAATAGAAAACAATATAATACCATTTTTAAAATAAAAAAAAACACAGATACTGAATGTAAATTTATAAATTTAAAATACTGTAAAGTATTCAAAATAGAAATAGTAAATTGAATAGAAATATTGCTAGATTTGATTCGATATTATAGCGTCTGCGGTGTGCAATAGCATTATATGTTAAACACATAATGTTAATATCAAAATAAATTCTCTGTGTGTGGAAACAAAACTGACAAGTTCGTGTTGGTATTTTTTGTTATGTGTTTGTGCATTGAGATTGAACGGAGACGAAGCAATGTGAAATGATGTTTCTGTGAGCCAGTGAGTTGGTGGGTTGCCGTAGACTAGGCGACTACGCACTTGCCCTGCTCCTGAGGCGTGTCGTTGCTCCAGTGGGGCGCGAAGGCGGCCTTGTTCTGCGTGCGGTCCGCCTCGACCAGCTCGCCGATCTTGTACTTCGCCATCAGCGACCTGCATTATGATGTTATCATTAAAGTGACTGTATCAGAGACAATTACAATTATTGTATCTATAAAAAGGGCGTGTGCTTTAGGAACCGGAGGTCGTGGGTTCGAATCCTGCGGAGACTCAACAAGTTTTCATTGTTGTTTCCTTGTTCGTTAAGGCAATTTGGGTTGATCACCCAATTGTCTGTAAAGTAAGATGATTAGTGCGACGGATGGGCATGTAAAAAGGTCCTGCGCCTTACTCTTTCCGGTCGTGTCGGTTATCCGTCACATCGGGTTTTGAAAGTATAAAGGAACAGAGAGTGCGCCTGTGTTTGCGCGTGCACTTGTGCACTTTAAAATATCCCGCGAAGTTTGATGATCTCTAATATAAATCGGCCCACCGTAGTCGTAATCGACTGGAGAACATTATTATTGTTACTTTTAGAGTCTCTACCGTAATCGGTTATTATGACTTCAAGGTTATACAATCGTAATTTTATTTGAATTCAACGAAATGGACTTTATAATAACTATTCGTCATGACTAAGCAATGTTATATATCGTCGTATAAAAACTGATCTTTAAACTGCAAGTGACATAGTACATATGTAATTTGATTTTTTATTTCCTTGTAAGCAATATCTATATAAATTTCAGGTTAATGAATAATTTCCAATAACGCTCACCTCGCATCTGAGCTATGGCTGACATCTTCGAAGGGCTCCGACGCGTCCATCCCCGCCTTTTCCAGCAGCACCTCTTCACCACCAGGATGCTGGATAAGATAATAGTTTTTAATAAATGGCTAAAACTCTTTAAAAAAGGAGGGTATTTCTAAATTCACAAGGCAGGTAGAGGATTGGGCGTTATCAGTTATTTATTGCTAGTGCAAAAAAGACTACCTTGCGGCTAATTTTAATGTGACATGATTAATATGCAATAAGCCATTTTACAAAAGAGGCAAATGAAGGTTTATAAAGGATTAACTAAAACTCAACAATAACATGCGAAGTTTTACTTCTGACAAAGTACCTTGAATATCAGGGCCTATTTCTACTCGAAATTTAAACAAAATTGTTACCAATGGCAACGGAGTGGCGTCATATATCTAGCTTTATGATCCCTAATCACATTCAATTGAATTATAACAACACTTTTCAACAGGAGAATATTTAATTTAATTAGTACTAGCTTTAACTGCATTTCAAAGTTTTAAATATAACCTAGTTTCGATTTTTAAATTTATAACTACAAAACAAAATTAAGGTAAGAAGTGGATTCTTAATGCGTCGAATTTATACAAAACTCAATGACCCACTTATATGTTTCAATCGGTTGCCAGTGAATAAATAACTCTTATCTTATTGTAGCAATAATAGGCATTGTGTATTAGGTACATTGAAAACGCGCTTTTACGTATTTTAAAGTACATCTAAATTAAGATGTGTATATGCAATTTAGCCCTTGTGGAGCTTTTATGCCTCCGCAGCCTAGCGGTGTGGGCGTGTACTTTAGAAACCGGAGGTCGTGGTTCGAATCCTGCGGTACTCAACAAATTTTCGTTGTTATTTCGTAGTTATTTAGGGCAATTCGGGCTGATCACCCAATTGCCTGAAAAGTAAGATGATCGACACACCAACCCGCATTGGACCAGCGTGGTGGGATACGGACCAGGGGAGGCCTATGTCCAGCAGTGGACTATCACAGGCTTATGATGATGACGATGATGGAGCTTTCATGAACGTTATTCTTCTACATTACACACAACACGCTACTACACATTTACCATATTAATCGTTTATGACAATAAACAGGAATGCTTTAGGAATATGGTGAAAACATTCAAAAATTAAGTAAATCTTGCGTTAAATAATATTACCCAAATAATTAAATTAATAATATATATTTGATAAATCCTTCCAATGGTTTGTACTACGTAAACGTGACGTGATGCATTTAAAAACATCGATAGATAATGGACCGTGAAATATGTACTTGTTCATATTGATTTTCTATACAAACGATAATATGGCAATAAGTTTTAATTTTCACTCTAGATTATAAAAACGGGAAGTTTTATTATCCAGAGTAAAAAATATAGTATAAAACAAAGTCGCATTTCTACTTATTCTTATCGTCTTTTCTCTTTTAATATTGTAGATATATTTTCTATCAGCATACCTCCCGAGCGAACGAGGGCGGTCGTAGTATTCTTATAAAATTAGAACTTATTAATGAAATCATTTTAGAAAATAATGGTTCTTACTTAGTCCCTTTTAACAGGGAGCGACTGGAAGCAAACATTTATGAACAAAACACATACTATTATTATACATTTTGTTATTTAGGCTTAAATGGCGCTGTAATGTGTCCTGTATTGAAAGTTTAACTAAATGAATAAGCGAACTGTGGCGTTAGGTGGCATTATGTCAGCTTCCTACTCGTCATGGAAATTTTAAAAACGGCCGTTTATAAGATAGTAAGGATTTTCAGTATATCGAATTTTACATGAAGTATAATAAACGCAATCGGAATATTTTACAAAACTATTTAATTTTTTCACTATAAACGTTTTTTCTTCTAAACATATGATATTTTATACTTTTAAAATATTCTTATGCTAATTTTATTTAATTATGGATCGGACGTGCGATATAAACCTAAACGTATCCAAAGTACCGAAAACGTTGCAACACAAAAAGTTAAATTAGTCATAATATTTTGGTGACTTGAATATTTCAACATGTCGCAATACGAGCCGATTAAGGTTTATTTGGAGATCCTAAGTGCTTAAATATAGGTATATTGAATGCATTCATCCTTTGTGAACATTTGACGCACGAGATTCCTTGTAATATTTAGTCAATGCTCGAATGATACAACGATTGTGTAATAGAGGGAACGGAACAGTTTGAATGCAGAGTTCTTATCATTATTTACGTCTTACTTTTGTTGTAGTAAAATATACTTGAGCATCTCGCGAGACGATAACCGTATCTATCGGTTCTTAACAAAGTATTTCGAGAAGGCAGAGGGAAGTTGTTTTACTTTTATGCTTCGAACACGTTATCTATACTCATGTTTTAAAGAGGAAAGATTTGTATTTTGGTGTGTATGTTTGTAACCAGTAAACTTTAAAACTACTATGCCGGATTTAAAGATTCTTCTCACCTCAAGTAAGAATGATTTAAAAGCGACATTCACCTTAAGTAACATAGGCGACTTTGTACTGCAGAAAAATCCCCGTGGACATACTTCTAGTATCAAATAGCCACAAAATGATATTTCGTGTTGCTTACGCGAAAACTATACATATTAGTTGATATAGTTTTACGGACTTTATCCTGTTTAATCACTTGACAATAAATTTAAAATTATACAGTAGCATCCCGAGGTCCGTGGGTCAGGGAAAAGACAGAAAAGATAAAATTTGTTTTGTCAGTATTTAGCACGTGTTATTTTAGAAGTTGTTACAATTCATTTTATTATTTTTTGTTTCGTAATTAACGTAGCATAACCCTGTAAAATATTAAATTAAACAGGTTAAAACCATTATGAATGTAATTTCTTTTCGGTGTCAATATAGTTATCTATACTGAAATGATTGTTTACTAGTTATTAATGAGTAGTGCCGTTGTAAGTAAATTTAAACGACTCGTGTTATTATCGTCGCATTATTAATTCGATAACGGACTTTCACCGCGTTCTCGCTAATTATCATGTAATAGTAAACGTGCATTTACAATTGTTATTGCGCAACTATGATACTGCCATTACGTAGTGCATTATTTTACTATTTCTTTACATGTTTACCAGTAGAATTATATAGATAGGATAAAAATCTTAATTGTATATAAATGCCACATATTTTTTTTGTTTTCGAGCTTGTTGTAGTCGTACATATTTTTTTGGGCAGATGAAGGTCAGTGACCCATTGCAGACATTTTGCTGGTCGCCCGCTTTTAAATGACTATAGTATCAAAAAATAATATAATAAAAACTTTTGAACTGTTTTAATAAAAATTTATATCTGTACAATCACATTAAAGGTCGATGTTTACCAATTTATTAAACAAAGTAATTGTGTTTTGGTAAAAAGGAAACAACTAAACATCCGAGTAACATTTATCGACACGACAAATCACGATTCGGGCGTTAAAATCTTATTAGCAACCAGTTTTCGTGAACAGTTTCGATACCCAGTAACATAATTGTGACATCGGCGGTAATAAAATAGAAAACAATACGAAAAAGTGTATCGATTGTTGTCGAATTGGAACGCGGAGCAATGTCGATGAAATGATCGACCCGAATTTCACAAGATCTTTGAATAACATGAATCAGCTGCATCTGTGGACGTTAAAAACCTAAAGTAGTGTTGTTAGTTAAACAATTAACACTCGCGGGAATATACATTATTCCCGATTCTATAAATGATAGAGCCATGGCCTGGCGGTATTGGCCATTGCTTTATAAGCCGGAGGTCAGGGGTTCGAATCCCGCAAGAAAACAACTTGTTGTTATCGTTGTTTTCTAATTGATTAGGACAATATGGGCCGATCACCGAATTGTCTGAAAAGTTAGATGATCAACGCGTCGGATGGGCACGTGTAAAGTCGGTCCACCCACCAACACGCATTAGACCAGCATGGTGGTATACGGTCCAAAAACCCCTAATGGAGAATGCGTGCATTACAGGATGGTTAGCACTGGACTAACACACGCTGATGGTTATGGTGATAAAAGATTAAACTCGTGATATCGATATTGGTGCCGATTAGTTTCGGACTTATCGGAGATCCTTCATCAGGACCAGTGAGATAACTTCACGGCCGTTTCGCATAGTGCGAAGCGGGACGGGAAGCGACATCCATTTACGGTATTAACTTTGTTAGAATAAAATATTATCTTTAGTGATTGATGGTAAAATTTTGACGAAGTTTCACTGATATGATCGGCTGAGCATAGCTCCATGTCATTGCCATAGTTACTTGGGTCCTTTCCGATTATTACTCTTAAATTCCTTATTTTAGTAAAATGTTTGGTTTACACACAATTCATGTAAAAATCACTCAAATCATCCAAGCCCAATATGTACATCATACAGTATGTAAAAGTATTCTATTTAAGATAATTATCTGTAAAGGCAATGTGACAATGGCTACTCGGCCTTCCATTCCTATGTACAAATAAATACTATAAAACCAATAAATAATTGAAAGATGGATGCAACGATTGATTGATTTGCTTATTATTTGAAAATATTACGAGAAGTACCAGTAATTATTTTATAAGTTTCTATGGAGTAATTCGTATTGATAAATTTGACGTACACAAAACTCTAACTAAACTCCGGTCTAAACCATTTTTTGTCCTTTAATACTAATAGGAGCTTTAACAATGTTACAAAAATACATTATATATTTAATTTTTCCTTCCTGTCCATACCACTCTGTGGTCCGATATTTATTCGTAAATGGATAAATGTGTGTAATTCAAAAAAAACATTATACTGCAAATGTTCAATTGGTAATATTCCTGACAATTACGTAAATAGATTCAGATTTTTATTTATTATCCGAAATAATTTGCCAATACGCGATACATAAATATTATTTTCACAAGCTTAATATTTTTATAATAAGCGCATTGTTGCGTCTTAATATTAACTTTGATCGTGTTTTACAATAAATTTGGAAAGAGAAAAAAAGTGTCAAAGCAATCAACATGAATTCTTTGACATTTTTTTTTGGACTGGATCTCGTTCTGGATTTTTACTTCGTCATGATTCACGATTTAAAACTTTATTCTGTCGCCCATTGCTTGTATAACATGATGAGCAACAACCAACATTGGCAAATAGACGAGTACGTAGGGGCCATATATAGTTGTACATATATTATTTAGTAAATTTGTATTGTTAAGAGAACCTCGTGTGAGAAATGAAAAATAGTGGCGCAGGTTCATATCCAATAAACTTTGCGCTCAACTCATGTTTATATCATAACTAGCGACCCGCCCCTGCTTCGCACGGGAGCTATGCTTATAGGAAATATACCATATTAATGCATTGTTATACATATAAACCTTCCCCTTCAATGACTCTATCTATTAAAAAAACCTCATCGAATCGAAAGTTTGAAAGATTTAAGCATACACAGTGATATAGAGACAGAAAAAGCGATTTTGTTTTATAGTATGTAGTGAAATACGATGTTCATATGTCGCATACGAAATATTCGGGTAGCTAGTAATATACACTCCCTATTCTAGATTTCAATAAAGATCTAATCTATTTGGCATCCTCTCGTGTACCTACTAGAGGATACAATAGTTAAAAATGACTTGCTATTTTCAGACAAGTGTTTCGTAACCATTTAGTTTTGCTGACACACCCTGTGGATATCATTAAAAAAAATACTCCATAGACGGTCACTTGTTGCTAATGGATGACTTAACATTTCGAAACACGCAAGGTTTTCCTTAAAGCATGTTCACTGCAAAAAATCTTGTTCTGTGTTTTCATATCGAAGCATAGATATGTTGTTAGAGTTTTCTTAGATAAATTATCATGTTTCGTGTTAAATGTTAAAATATATATATATAAGGTATATAGTTCTTCCATTGTCTGTTATTTTTTTGCGTAAGTAACGACAAGTTGTTTCCTTTTTACCAAGTAATATTTTTTTTCTTCTTTGATTAATACACCAAGGTTGAATAATAAAATAACAATTGACAATAATAATAATAATGTAGTAAATGTACATGAAATAGAACAAATAACCTAATAAGAAACCATATAAAACTACTTTTTAGAGTCTTCATCATCAGCCTATGATAGTCCACTGCTGGACATAGGCCACCCCTTATGCGATTCCACGCCATACCTTCTCGATTAGGGGGTTTTTGGACCGTATCCCACCACGATGGTCCAATGCGGGTTGGTGTGGTGGTATGGTTTTAGAGTCTTAAAAGCTTTAAAATTGATTTATATCACAGCCGTTACCTTTAACTAAACCATTCAGTTACATGATAATATTTCCTGATACGCTTTTTTCAGAAATATTTACAGTAAGTCTTTCAGTAAACCGCCGCGTGCCCTGGCGGTATGGCCCTCGCTTTATAAACCGGAAGTCGTGTGTTCAGATCCCGCAGAAACGGCCAAAGTTCTTCCACTATTGACAGCGGTGATCATTTAACGATTTACTTTAGGTGAACTTATAATACGGTCTAATTTATTTTTCTATCAGTCCATATTAGGGCATTAATGTTATGACCGTTCGTTCAAGGCATATAAACTAATTTATCTAAGCTATGAAAAAAACCGCAGATAAAGTTATATTTTGCCGCGAATATAGAAATTAGGTCGCAATATTTTTATCGACGAATAGCGAAAACGCGAATAAGGAGCGTCTACTGTAATTAATCGCGTTAAAAACGTTTCGACAATCAAACAAGTGGGAAACATTGATGTGTACAACTAAAAAGATGTTAATAAAGTTACTTAAACTATTCATTATCTAATGTATAATGGCGAAGCAATTCTATGATAAGAGGCGGCGGACGCGTCTTTATCTCAATAATGCGGGAAGACACGCGAAGGAATCTTTCATTAAATAGCATGGAATGTGCAATGCTCAAATACGAACCCTTAGAATTTTAATAAAATATGGCGGTTTCATATTAAAAGTATTATTCGCTTTTATATATATGAAATGTTATGAACAATATAATGCTTATAATTAAATATTATCAGATGTTGTTCCACTATAATCTTTTCATTGTATTGTATACAGTAAATACAGGAGCTCGCAAGACGCGTTCACTATGACGCGAATTTTAAATTTGTTCGACCGTGTGTTTAATAGAGTCCGACCGAAACTGTTTTCCAGCCGAAACGAAACCGAAACCGAAAGTTCGGCCGTGGCTTCAGTTTCGGCCGAAACCGAAACCGAAACCGAAACTCACGTGATCAAATATGAAAATTCTTAAAATACTAAAATATGGAGCTTTTATGCCTATTATTTTGCTTTATTTAAGTCATGGAATGGAGACAGTATATTAAGCGTGTGGTAACACGTTTAATATACTGTCGTCTATATTCTCTCTGTCGTCTAGTATTTCAGTTGCTAATAATTTTTTTATGTAACAAAATATTAAAAATTTATTAATTTTTCAAATAATATGCATATACTTATAGTATTGAGTTATTAATAAATAAATAAATTATTGTGACTATTGCATTAAAGTCAAAGTCAAAGTCAAATTACTAATTAATACTTTGGTTTGTATTTGTAGTTCCGAGGGGGGATCAAAAAGTAAAAATGAGATAGAATATAATGACTATGATAGCTTAATTATTTATTTTTCTACATAATCTCCGAGTCCACCTACACACCAAGTCCAGCGTTCCAAGTTTCCAATGCTTCAATTCCTTTAAAAAAAAGGATTGTCTTGGTCCTGCAAAAAGGTCACCACGGCATCGTTTACTTGTTATATAGTTTTAACACATGTTTCCTCTTTAGTATTGTATCAATTTGGAGAGAAGATGAAAAATAGCTATGCGCCAGATCTGGTGAATAGGGGGATGCTCAACCAATTGTACGCTAGCATGCTGAACGGTAGCCATCGCTAATGCTAACCGATGCGCCGGTACGTAGTCAAGATGAAACAGCTCGCCCGTTCAAAGTTTGCCTCTTTTTTATCATTTACAGCATTTCTCAACCTCCGTATTAAAGCTGCATAATCTGTAATGATGGTTTCATGCTCCAGGTAATCAAACAACAATATCACTTCTGAGTCCTAAAATATTGAGGCCATACCCCGGCCAGGCCATATACCACGGCCACGGCATGAAGATCCTTCGGGATAAACCCGTTTTCGTCCACTGCCACAAAAACTAGATTTAAAGTTTATAGAATCTTCTTAAAACTTGTCCAACGATATCTTCGAAGTCGATTTTGTTTCTGATTCTCGGCACTCATCTTGCGGGGACTCTCATATTCAAATTTTGTGTCAATATGTGTTGAGTACCTCTATATGAAACTCTGTTTCTTGGATTAGGTATCAGATGGTAATTCTTAATCGGTAAAAAATTTTTCGAATTTAGCAGCTATTCTTATTGTTTCTTTTGATTACTCTCGATGGACGTCTGCAACCATGTTGTTTCTCCTACTCGAAATTAGAAGCCCATATGCGACAATTGATTATGACAGAGCAGTTCTCTTCTGACTGAAGACAAGAACAGAGCAGTTCTTCACGGCGTAGTAAATCTCTTAGCGTTGTTAACTTTATAACAGAGGTTTTTGATCTTAAGATGTCGCACTTGGTTTTCTCTTTTTTCGAGAACATTTCGCCACACATAGCAAATCAAATGACTACATTCAGAAAAAAGTAAAGAGACTAGAAGATTTTTATTAATCAAACAGATATCTGAGCAAAACTTTTCAGTTTTATCTGTAATTATTTTTAGTTACCAAGGAGTATATATTTGGTCTCACTACTATTTGTTACCTTCTGTAGTTCTAGAAGAATCATCAATCCTTTTGTCAAACTTGAATGTTCGTCTGAACAAAATCGACTGATCGAGCTCGATTGTTAAGCAATGATACATTTAACTTTCACTACTATTTTGAAATTGAAAACACTTCTGAAACCAGTTTCGGTTTGGCAATTTCTAGCCAAATTTGGCGAAACCGAAACTAGAGCCGAAACTGATTTTTGACCCGTAAACTTGCCGAAACCGAAACCGAAATACCGAAAGTTCGGTTCTGGACACTAGTGTTTAACCACCTCCGTAGTCTGGCGGTGTTGACCCTTGCTTTATAAACCGGAGGTCACGTGTTCGAATCCCACGGGGAAACAACTTTGTGTTATCATTGTTTCCTGGTTGGTTAGGGCAATTTTCGCAGAGCGATTGGCATTTTATTCATAACCCAAAGGATAAGCTGTATTCTAAGAATTTGCCAGCGAATTTGGCTCCGACATCGTATAACAACTGACTAAGATGGTTTTGACTAGTGGGACCGACAACATGCCCTTCCGACACATGGACCATTTTACTTTTGAGTCAATTTCATGATCAGCCCTATAAAGCAAGGGCCAATAGGTACTACCAGGCCAAAACCATTTATATTACATTATATATTATACCCTAACTATCTAAACAAAATCTATAGGCACCAAGGGTTATTCACTATCATTAGTCATAGTGGTTAACAATCACACTGACCCACATAATAAGGAGGAGTTGTTCACATATTTAGCGAACAACTCTTTTCATGCCATAGTATGGATAATCTGCCTTTTAAAGTGATTTGGTGTATATTCATATAGTCATTTCACAAGGAATATTAATAAACCCACAAATGTTAATTTATTTGCAAAGTTTAACAGATATATATGTTACAAAATATATTTCTGATAAGTGGATCAGTTTGACTGTGAATCACTAAGTAATAATAATTGTTCATAGTTGTTAACTAGTGCAGCTATAAAGCACTGTGTTTCTATTAATGCTTAATATTAAATAGAACTTAAGTTTAAATAAGAAAAAATTATTCATACATAATATTAAGACAATCCTTTGATGAACAAAGGGCAGGGCATATTGCTTTCTATCGGATCTACAAATTGCTTGTCTCTTTATGATTTGTATATAAAAGTTTTAAAGATATACTTTCTGATAATTTATTAACATTTTTTTTTGTCAAGTCTTAAAATAAATAATACACTTATGAAACAAATAGAGTACATTTACTCACAAATAAATTATATTGCATTAGAATACAAGTGGGAGCATAACACATCTTAAGTGTTGATTTATAAAACTTTTATTTAACCACCACTACTAAGTGCTGGTTGTTTTTCAGACCCAGTAAAATATTATTTCAATTTTTGTATTATAATCTCTAAAAATGTTACAGTATTTGTCCTCACATCATCCATTTATTAAAGCCTTAGCCTTTTATAATTATGCAAATTTTACATCAATCATTACAGTTAAAATACAAAATTTAATAAGTTACTAAAATAATTATTAGTACAAAACCTACTACAATTGTTTTAATAATACAATAAACTATTTGTGCTCATTAAAGACATTGTATAAAAATGTTAGAATGTGTTAATAATAAATTAAAAATCACAAGATAGCATGCACAGGGTCAAATTGCAGGTTATCAGAATGAGTTTTACAATATAAATATTTTTTTTATATTCATTAGTATTGCGATAACTCAATCAAAACAAATTATTTATAAATGAGATGAGAATTTTGGGCACATGACTATGATGGGTTTTCAAATTCAAGTTGTATTTTTTTAATAATTCTCTTCACATTGTATGAAATAGTATAGCAGTACAATCTAACAGTACTATTTTTGCAATTCACCTTCTAGAAACGATGAAACAATTTAAAGAAAATATTTCCTATATCAGTAACATGATGTTTAAGTTAACTTCATATTTGTGTATGTACAAAGTAGTAAGTTTAACTAATCTCAATCAGTTTTGTTTAAATACTATGGGATATTTTTTTAAATCTGATTTTTATATTACTATAATAATAATAATAATAATAATAAGACATTTATTTGTAAAAACATGGTATAGCATAAATAATTGAGGTGTAATTACAAACATATTCAGACCCACATGTTTTTGCTCACTGAGCGTACAAATATTATAAGAAGATAAAAATACATTATATAATTAAATGTCGAAGTTACAAAATTTACATTAATTTATAGGACTAGTGTACAGGATAATGTTCATTTAAAATCATTTACAAAATTACAAAACAAATAAATTAAATAAAACTGAACAGTGTACATCTCTTTAAAAGTCCTTATCGCAAAAATTCAGTTAAGTTGTAATAGCACTCATCGATTAAACGTAGTCGCAGTTGCTTTTTAAATTGAAATTGGTTAAGATCTTTAAGTTCTTTCGGTAACTTATTGTAAATAATTGGAGCCATACAAAATACACTATTCCGCATCCGTGATGTTCTAGCCTTCGTATGCATAATTTGGTATTATCTCGTCGATTTCTTATAATAAAATCTGACACCCGTGTAAACAGTGACGGATTACTTCTGTAACTTGGCTAATATGAGAATAAAACTTGCAAAAAAGAATATCTAACAATGTATACCACATTGCTGCATGTTTTCGTCAGTGTTGTCCGGGCTTTTTACTTAAGTTAAAATTGAAATTATTTCTAAATGAAAGTTAATCGTTCTTACGAAAAGGCAGCAAAACTAAAACTGATATAACCATGATGAATAGCAATTTAACGTGTTTTACGTTAACGTTCATTATGTACAAGTTTAACCTTATGTTAATACGCAAAAAGTTAGAGTAATTTAATATTTCATCAGGATCGGATATAATAATTTATAATCATTTACCACTTACCTCATCAAGAAACTTTGTAACATCGTAGACACCATTGTGAATGATGAGGATTGCATCCTCACGCGAATTGCGGCACTTGAGCTCCTCTCGTGTGAATAGCCTTACTTGCTGTTCCATCTTCTCAATTAAAGGTTCTATCACAGAACACTTAATTAGCTGCGGCTATGAGACTAGCCGACAGGATTCGTTGAATTAAAGATCAGCAATGTTAAGGGACAGCGACGACAAATTTTATGTAAACATCGTTCGTATACGTCATTTCTTTAGTGTTACTATATCTCGAGATATAAAATGACGTCTTCATGTTTTTGTACTGAGCGATTTTTAATTACAACAAAGATTGATTTTTAGAAATTCTATTTATTTATTTGTTAATAGAATAGAATATAAATTCACCATTTTTTATAATAAATTCAAAATAAAATTTTACAGATGACGAAGCTATTGAGGTAATTAATAGACACATAGGTAGCAATGTTCCTAAGCGGGTTTAGTCTCGTATCGTATCGTATTTGTTTCAATTTATTATAAAAAAATTAAATTAGAACTATAAAATGACAAAGCTATTGTGGAAAACTAACTCAACTCCTAACATTTTAGAAAACTCCAATGTAACTATATCCAGTTTGCAATACTTTTTAAATAATGTGTTTGCTTTCTTTATCAAGCATATGGCTTAATTAATATAACAAAACTATATTTTTTGTGAGGTAAATACCTACGCATATTCACTCTCTTGGGGCAAGGGTTACGTTGAATCCCCACTAACTAAAACCACCACATTATTCCTTCCAGGCGCGTAAAAGGTCGGGTCATAAGAGCATTAGGGGAGAGAGCATTTAGGTAGATTTTCGCGACCACACCAGCTCTGGCCACCGAATCAGGCCCGTCTCGGGTCTACTGCCTATTCCACCTCTGAGAAATCGAGGCCTTCGTAGCTTTTGTGTGGTGTTTGTTAAGCATGTCCCATATGCTTGACAAACTCCCCCGGCTTCTACCCAATGGGGATCAGGAGATTTATGTTCTTGTTAGAATTAAACTCCCTGATTCATGTGGCGGCCATGATTGCAGGCTCCGCTGTTAGCTCCCTATCGGCCGCAGAAAAGGAAGACATCGATGACACCATGTCGAATGACCCTTGCCCCCGGCCCCTTCATGCCACATTTACAATATAAGATTCAAAATTTAAGATTATCACCCTATTTTCTGTAAAGTAAGATGATTCATAGGCCACATGTAAGGCGGTCCCGCATGCAAAGAGCACCTTCGATAGTCGTTATAGGCCAAGTTGATGTTTTGAAATTTACTAACAAGTAACAACAAGTTGTGATGTGTTGGTCAAATACTAGCGACTTTGCGTTAAAACTGTTATTTAGGTTATTTTAGATGGAATAAAAGTCTACATTGATAATAGTAACGTGCCATTTTTAAGCTTTGCGGCATTTTAATCTCATAGAGAGGAGCGGAGATGTAGCGTCACACTTCTTACTAGGACAAACAATTACTTCCAATCAGGTAAACATCCTGGTTGCTAAGCTAGCTCATTCATAAAATACCATATAGAAGAATCTTGTTTACTGAATAATCATAAGAGAACTTAATAGAAACACAGGATTTGACACACCTACATTTGGATTATTTAACAACACTAAATAAATCCCACCCACCCTCATTGAACCAGCATGGTGGGATACGGTCCAAATACCCCCTAATGGAGAAAGTGTGAATTCAGGGAGGCCTATGTCTAGCAGTGGACTAGGCTGATGATGATGATGACATACCAAATAAAACATTATGCTTTAAAATGACATTGGTTGAGACACAGCAATAGCTCAAAATCCTGGTGTTTTAGAGATAAAGTTGAGTAAGTAACAAAAAATATTTGATTCTTGTCATACAGATTTCATTACTGACAGTTTTTCAAAAATTTTCCTCAACATTAACTGCACCAAGGCTTTTCTATTATCAGGAATTAGCCTTATCAAATTGCTCTCAAATACCAAGTTTGCATAAAAGTATTTTGATAACATATAATACAAGGTTTATGTTGTAAAAATATACAAAGGCTATAAAAAGAGATCTATACTTTAGCTAAACAAGATATGAAATTTAACATATAAAATTTTTAGACTTAATATCAATTGGTATCAAAAAGCATCCTTATAGGTTAAACATGATGGGATGGATAATCGTGGGGCCATTAATAATCATTACAATCAAACAAGGTGTGTATTAGGGGAGGCCTATGTCCAACAGCGGACTAACACAGGCTGATGATGAACTGTGTTCATTTTTGAAGTCATTAGTAATATTTCAGTGGCAGCCTGTAGCCAAGAAGTGACATTCTGTCAAATGTGCAGGTATGTAGGATGATGGTGGCAAATGATAGTGTCTCGTGGTGGTCTATTGGGGAGAGCTATGCTTAGAAGTGGGCTCTGACAGGCTCAAACTACAGCAAAGGCTAAGCATCCCACTTGAAGGATGGTGTCTTAAAAGGGAGTGGTTTACTTCTGATGATCAAAGCGTTGAGTTAGGAAAGCAATACTGATATAGTACCAAGTTACTTAAGAACACTAATAAAATATTTAATTTAAATTTATGTAAGAAGAATGTGCAGCACAAAACAAATTCTTTAATACCTGATTATGTGATTTTTAAAGATAAGAATAATTGGTGCCTTGGTAAATTGAAAATAACTGAAACAGTTTAACAATATATTTCTCTATTCCTAAGGGATCTACTCAATTCTTATTGTTAAATCTCACACACATGTTGTTACATTTACACTTTGACTGAGCCTGCTTCCTGTATTTCCTTCTGTTTGTGTGTCCCATCACAAAATGGTCTGTTCTTTGTGTGTTTACAGTTGCACAACCAATAATCTTTTGTTTTTTCAACCTTGAATCTTATGGGCCTGAAAGATTTAAACATTATCACATAGAAGCATTTGCAATCAATTTTTTTTTTCACTAAAAAGATAATTAAACATGCATTTTTACCTCTGCGTTATTTTAAGATATACATCCTTATGGGTACCATCGCATAAAGGCTGTGTTTTAGAACGGCCGCATAAGCACCAATGGTATGTTTTACCTTCTTCAAGAGTCAGCTTAAATGGTTTTTTGTCATATACAACTCCATTATCGGTTTGATTACTAGCAGAATACACTGTATTTAATGGGTTCTTTGGAATTTCGGGCTTTGGTGCTTTTGTAACATAACTAGCCTGAAAACGAAATCAAGATAATTCGAGTGTACGTATTTATGAATATAGAACGTATTCCTTAAACTTTCAGAGTACTTGTGATGAAGAATATTGTAAAATAAAATTATTTTAATTTACCCTAAGAGGATAAGCTAATATTCTGTATGCACCGTTTCTTGCAAACATCATTTAAGTAGATATAGACAATTAAACGATAAATTAATTACTTTTCGACGCTACGTTCTCAGTTATTCCATTACTTATTCTTTGAAATAAGAATACGACTATCAACAAATGGCTTTCTAAAATGTGACACTGACAGTTGGTGTGATAAGAGGTTACCTTATTTCTTTAAAATTATTAATAGCCATGTGTGTGATATCGCACAGCCATGCAGTCCAGCAAAGTTTTAAATTATGTTTTTTTCTCAATGTAAATAGAGTAATTTTTATATTATTTTATAGGAACATTGAAAATTTTCAATATTGTATAATTGTTAAGAAAAGTGCTATCAGATTGTTAAACAATAGAACGTATGGTTTTGACAAACCGTGACAGTGACGTTGACGTCTTATTTATTTTTTGTTTTATTTTTCACATGTTTTGTAGCGTAAAAATGATTATTTTTATAACTTTACTCTTTTACTTCACCTGTTATTAGTTTGATTTTGCCAAATTATACAGCTCCTTTTATTTGCTTAACTTTATAATATGATATTATTTCCGTATAATTATGTCTAGAATTAGAGGAATTGAGGCCAAAGTGCAAAAAAATACGTACAAGAACCAACAAATACGTAAAAATAGTCTAATAGAAATCAATAAAAAGAAACAAGATGAGGAACCCTATAGCAAAGAAGACGCAGAAAGTAAATATACTTATTTTAACGGGTTACGCGTGTCTAAATAGTCACCAATGTGTTTAACCATAACCATTTTACAGAGCAACAAATTATTGAGCTGCTACATAAACTTCCTACATTGGATAAAGTGTTTGAAGTTCACCGCAAAATTGGTGAAGGTACATTCAGCTCTGTGTACCTAGGATCACTGCGGCGTCATGCAGTACTCCCATCCTCTGAACGTCGCTGGTTTGCCATCAAACATCTGGTGCCGACTGCACATCCCGCGCGCATTGAGCACGAACTGAGATGTTTGCAGGATATGGGGTTTGTGCAATGCATTAATAGCAATTACCTTAACCTCATGGGTGTCAAATCAAAAAAGGGTATTTATTTAAACAAAGTAGCCTGTAGCTATATTATAGCTTAAATTTATAATATTTGAAGCCATTATGTAACCACAACTAAGGTGTTTAATATTGAATGATGGTCAAGTGATCAAATCACATTTGCTTTAGATATTATGAAATGCTCTAAAGGAGTACACAAGAGAGCAAAATGGTGTAAACCAAAGCAAAACTTTATCTTAACTTGTGAAAATAATGTTGTCTTTCTACTAAGTAATGATCCATAAATTAGATTATTGTTGTACACTTGAAAACCTTGACCAGATAAGTTATGGAACCTCTTTGTAAAAAGCAACAAATAAATTTTTGATCTATGGTTCTATATGAAGGCACCTGATGATCCCTTTCCAATCTTCTTTGTCCCAGTATAGTATAGCATATACCTAATCCCATTATCATATGGAGTTTGAAATCTATACATAACCGTAGGAGGCCAAAAGTTGATTACTCATAGTAGGTTGTTGGTTAAGGTTTGTGTGACCACCACACACCACCAAGACCTCCAATAGGAATACACACACTTTCAAACCTTAGGTTATTTCTTTTTTTCTTTTAAATAGAATGGCTCCACCAAGGATAATTTGGTGATTCTGCCAATGTCAAGGTTGGGTAAAACAAGGCAAGTATTATTAAAAAATGTTCGGTATTATTGACAATTGTACAGTAGTGTTTCAATGGCACTTTGTTGTTTGAGATACCTGGACAGACACAAGACAAAAGGTTAATTAATAAATAACTTTGTACAATAAATAGGACACTTGTATTATTAGGGACGGGACAAACAAACCATGGGCTATTAGCCATTGTATAAGTAAATTCCATTATTTAGTAGTAGTACATTAATCAATTATTTAAAAGATACATGCATTATCAAATAAATAATTGTATTTTGTTATTTCAGAGGGAAAAACAATGTGATAGGCGTTGAACTATGTTTGCGCCATTTTGATACAATAGTATTTATAATGCCTTATATACCTCATAGAAAGTTTTCGGTAAGTTTCAGCAAAAGTTCTTTTTTTAAGTCTCACGCACCTTTGTGGTTTAGTGGTGTTGGCCCTTGCTTTACAAACTGAATATTGTGGGTTGGAATCCCATGGAAAACCAACTTTGGGTTTTTGTTGGTTTCTGGTTGGTTAGGATAATTTTGGCGGAGCACCCATTTGTCTGATAGTAAGATGATCCGTGTGTCGGATAGGCATGTAAAAATCAGTCCACCCAATAACCCACTTTAGACCAACATGTTGGGATACGGTCCAAAAACCTCCTAAAGGTGAAGGGGAGGTGCATTAGGGGAGGCCATGTCCAGCAGTGGACTAACACAGGCTGATAATAATGACATTGTGTAAAACTTTCTGTGTGCCATATTAAACCATAGATGCCTTCATTTTGAATCACTTCTATATAAGTATGAGTTGATTGATAAATGATGGCCCTATTGTGAGTGTATTATAATAATTTGTATGATAAAACACTAAAACGAAATAAAGCATGAAATTCACATAAACCAAATCTTAAGTCAAAGATTATTGTCACAGAGATGCAATACTTAACCCTGTTGGGGGTGACATTCAATCAATAGTTTCAAACTCTCTCAACCTCAAGAAATATATTGTTACAACCATATTTGTGTTGGCCACATATAAGTATTTAATTTGTTTGAAGATCTTTATGATGTATGGTATCTTTTAATTTAATTTTGTTTATTTGCTAATTAACCTGTTAACCAGGGGATTTCCTTTTTGATTAAGTAGAATAAAACAGACGCGAGCTATTTCACTAAGACGTTAGAACGTCACGCCCGAGAAAGCTACTTCATGTGTATTTCTCCTATTTTTTCCTAAAATTTATGAAAATACCGTAAACTGTCTTTAACAGCTAAACTATACGGATTTACGTTTGGTATGTTTATGCATCCTGCTCGATTAACAGGTTAAAGATCGTGTTGAGCGAGTTGCTCCACCTTTAAATACTTTACACAAACCTTTTAGTGTCCCTGCCCAAAATCTAGTTAAAGGAATAATACATTAAATTAAAATATTAAACCAATTGTTTGTAGTATATATTTGCTACTATATTTATAATATATTTATGATATTTTTAAGGAATACGTTGGTGAAATGGATGCTGACGAATTGCGGCGGTACATGCGCGCGCTTTTAGTCGCGCTCCGTCATGTACATTCATTTGGCGTGATACATCGTGATGTGAAGCCCAGCAATTTTCTTTATGATAGGGAAAATAAAAGGTACATATACTTATTAACATACAACTTTAAATTTTTTTTCAACTGACCAAAACATTTACTGTCTATTTTGTTTGTTCTAAGTTCCAATATATAGATTTTTGTTTGTTCATATGGAGTCTATTAACCCATCTAATATGTTATTCAACAGTTCCTAATAAATATCAAATGCAATGAATAGTACAATATTTTTTATTTAAAAAAAAAATTAATTCAATTAATATTTTGAAATGTCATAAGTAATATATTATAGGTTGAATTGTTTATTTACTTCTATTAGTCTCTGGTACTTACATTTCATCTTTTACTATCGAAATTAAAATTATTAAGTTTAAATGTTACATTGTTTTTAGGTACCTGCTAGTTGACTTCGGGCTGGCGCAGCGAGTGTGCCCCGCGCCTGACGAGCCCCCACCCCCAGCTACGAACAAGAGGACAAGGGACCAGCTGGAGGCTGAGGTTTGTCTTTATCGTTGCTGATACTGATAGTATAACAAATCTAAAGGCATATAACATGGATTGATAGATGACAGTTTAACCATTACAAATTAAGTGGCAGCATTCATATAGTGATGTTTTGAGCTAATTGTCGCCTAATTGACTTTTAATGAAATCACTAGATAACAATTATGGTGATGGTCAAATGTGGTAGAATGTTTGACAATCAATAGGCAAATGTAAACTTCTATATTGAATAAAGATATTTGAATTCGTTAACTGCCTCCGTAGCCTAGTGGTATGGACTTACGCTTTACAAACCGGAGGTCGTGCGTTCGAATCCTGCGAGGACTCAACTTTTCACTGCTGTTTTCTAGTTGGTTACGGCGGTTGATGAACCGGTTGCCTGTGTAGTAAGACGATCCATGCGTCGGATGGGCATGTAAAAAGTCAGTCCTGCGCCTGATTTCTCTCCGGTACTGTAGGTTATCCGTTCCATCGAGCTATGGTAGTATAAAGGAATAGGGAGTGTTTGCACGTACTCTGGTGCACTTCAATATCTCGCTGTTGGCTGATCTCTAATATCGATCGACCGCCATAGTCGTAATTGACTTGGAGCACATTATTATTATGTGCAGTAGTGCTGTTTTTTTGGTGTAACTTAAATTTACAAATAAAAATTTTCTCCTATTGTACCTATTGTGTTACCCTATTGTATTATGGGAGATTTGAACGATTTGTTATTGAGGGTTGTTAAAGAAGTCCAGTTGTTGTAGAAGAGTGAAGCGTGATGAAGCGTTGTGTGTTTAATAAATAAAATTACTTAATTATATACAAAATTTGAGTTGCAAATTGGTGGGTGTTACACATGTAAAGTGACGAATGAATGATAGATAGAGATACGTCGTGAGACGACGCGTGCCTCCTGGAACCATGCACGTGTCATGCGCAGAAAGTTGCGCTGATGTGTCTCTATCTATTATTACGTATCTTTCCAGGATGATTCAGGCCCGGGCGCCAAACGTGTGGCCTTGGACCTCACCATGGGCCCCAAGAGGATCAGTGTTAGTACTCCAATACCCAAGAGGTTGACCGGTTCACCCAAGTTGCAACCACCAAAGGCAGCCGTTGCAAAGGTCAGTGTCCTTTTTTAATTCCCTACGATGGAAACGAGTATACGCGCCACCTGACGGGAAGTCGTCACCGAGACCTATAGACATTGGTAGAACCTAGGGTAGCATTAAACGCTGGTTACCGCGAGACACATAATGTTACGTCTCGTTTGCCTAGTAAATGCTCTGCCTACGGTGTCTTTTACACCGAAACACGGTAGTGTTTAGAATACCGCTTTGTGGCAGAAAAAGACGACGCGGACGTACCACCCTAGACCTGTAAAAAGAGGACCTTTCTCTCTTTAAAGCTGATCATGTGATAAAAGTATGCAATGTTATTGAATAAAAGGACTTTTTACGGATTTTATCGCGTTTATTTCACATATTTAAATTCCCGACGATTACAATATATGTATTCGAGTAGACGGGCGCGGCGGGGTGGTGCGAGTGCTGGGGCGTGGGCGGCGCGTGCAGCGGCGGCGGCTGCGGCGCGCGCGCGGCGGCGAGGGCGGCGCGCGCGGGCACGCAGGGCTTCCGGCCGCCCGAGGTGCTGCTCAAGTGGCCGCGCCAGGGCGCCGCCGTGGACCTGTGGGCCGCGGGCGTGGTGCTGGCCACCGTGCTCGCCAACAGGTGCCATATATTTAATACGAGTTCCTCTTAGTTAACGAATGAACGACGTAGATACATCCTTGTTACTTGATAAACGTATATAAAAAACAATCGCTTGCTTAGTAGTAGGGATTTCTCTTTCCTCCAGATATCCGTTCTTCCGCGCCACGGATGACGTTTCGGCCTTAGCGGAGGTGGCCGACCTGCTCGGTACAGATGCAGTACAACGTACCGCTCAGGCCTTAGGTGAGTGGAGAGCACAATTCAAGCTACTATAATTCGTACTTTTTTCCTTTTTTTTAAATGGCTACGAAGGCAGAGGAGCAGTTGCGCAACTAATGGTAAATGGCCACCGACGCCCTCAGACATTGGCAATACCAGGGGTATCACCAACGCGCTGCCTACCGTAAAATATAGGATGTTAAGTTTCCTTTACCCAGTAAATACGCTGGCTACGATGTCCTTTAAACTGGAACGCAGTAGTGTTTTGGCACTACTGCTTTGCGATAGAAGTGGGTACCGCAGTGGTACCGGCCCAGACGGCACCCTGTAAGAGGGGAGCCCATCATCATCAGTCTGTGTTAGTCCACTGCTGGACACAGGCCTCCCCTGATGCACGTCCTCTCCATTAGAGGGTTTTTTGGCTGTATCCCACCACGCTGGTACAATACGGGTGGACCAACTTTCTTCATGCCAATCCAATGCATGGATCATTTTACTTTTCAGACAATTGTGTGATCGGCTCAAATCGCCCTAACCAACTAGGAAACAACAATGACAATTTGTTGAGTTCTCGCAGGATTCGAACCCACGACCTCTGGTTTTATTAAGCACGCGCCCTATCCACTTAGGCTACGGCTAACTACCTACCTGGGACCTACCACTCATAAAATAGTTCTATGATAATGTTAAAAATTTGACAGAAGAGTTTTCATCTGTCTCGTACTGCTGTTTGTTTGTTTGGCGTGTTTCTAATCACTATATAGGTCGGCGCGTGATAACGTCCGCCCGCCGGCCCGGCCTCTGCCTGCGCAAGCTGAGCGCGCGCCTCCGCGGCGTGCCTCTGCGGCGCCAGCAAGGGGCGCCCCCTCGGGCCTTCTGCCCCCATTGCCGTCACGAGGGCGCTCTCTGCCTCTGCCCCGACCCCGAGGTGCCGGTGAGTCTTTTATACATTACTCGTTAAACTTTCTATTTTTGATAACCTTGGTATGTAAAGTAAAATTAGTAAGTGCACTCTTAGTGTGAGTGTGTGAGATACGGTATGGATAGGGGTGTACCCTATCCATTAGAGGGTTCTGGACCGTATTCAACGGAGGCATATGTCCAGCAGTGGACTTAACAGGCTGATGATGATGATGATCCTAAGTGTGTATTAACGGACACAGGCCAGCTCGTTCGTGGAGGGGGTGGAAGTGGCCGGTTTCCCGGACAGCGCGTTCGCCTGGCCTCTCGCCTGCTGGAACCGAACCCGGCGCTGCGAATGAGCGCCCAAGAGGCTCTCGACCACCCCTTCCTGGCGGACACGGAGTGACCCACCCACCACCGACCGTATGATGAACCAGAATTAGTGCCTTAATTGATGCAACGTTTAGACTGGAATAAATATAACGCACACGGTTGTCTTTACATTTGTTGGGAATAGAAAATCAAAATGAGATTACAATTATATGTTTAACTTTAAAAGACGGCAGAATGGTAAAAGGAGTGGAATCTTAGTTTGTTTTATTGATTTGGGAAGTTCTTTCTCACTACTGCTTTGATTGATTAATATGATGTTATTTGGTAATCAATTCATATTTTGTAAAAAATTTCCTAAAATCTCATACAATTTTGATAAGACAGACAAAATATTGATAGGCATATGTTATTAAGAACATATTGTATACATGATATAGACTAAAAATGATGTTCCTATTTAAGTACTGTATAAAAAATTATAACAATTCTCTCTTGAAGTGTGTTATATTACACAAAAATACACATTATAGTCAACAATATGAGATCCATTCTGTAGTTGTTATAGATAGCCCAAACTAAAGGAAATTTATGAAGAATCTTTTAATTAATTATTAATAACTATTGCTACTATTTTAATATTGAACAATTGTATGTCATTAGATAAATAGGAAATCAGTTTAATTTATTTGAGTAAAGTAATGAATTTTAAGAAGTAATATTAATATGTATCCTTTTTATAGGGCTATACCTATATAATTTTTTATGACCATTTCCTTAACAACTGTTGCATTTTTTATCCTGACAAAAAATGCCCAATCAAAATTAACTTAATATTTAAATGTCTTGGTGTGTTTGGCGTTTAGAAATATTTATTTATTTCTAAAAAAGCTGTGCTTGGAAGAGGTACCAGGTTGGATTATGTTCTATAAAAGTAGGATGTAGTTAATTTATTGATTTAAAAAGATAAAGTAGTTGTAATTTAATGGATACGCACAAACTAACCTCGTTAATTTTTAATTTGTATTGTATTTATTTTTTGCAGCTATTAGAACAGCACCTAAGAATGTGTTAAAAAGTTATTAATTAAAAAACAAACAAACTTTTTCTTTGTTTAGTGTCACCACACAAGCTTTTGATAACTAATATTTTTGCGGTTGATTTAAATAGCGCAATTAAAATTGACTATTACTGATTTATTATTTTAAATTTTCATTTTCTTTTAAAAAAACAGTTGCAAATGGTACTGTTAAACTAAAGCATTCACTGCTCTAATTTTAACATATATTTGTTCTATTGTACCTCTCGTAAATGAAACAACTTTTAGAATAATCGTTAATTAGTTTTAAATCGGATCTCAGTTTTAAGGTTTAGGATGGCCGATGAGTACAAAATAGGTTACATCTTACTCTTATTTATGTATTTGACCTTGTGTCTCATAGGTTTGTATTTATGAATGAGATGATTAAACAACATCTACACTTTAACAGCATTATAAATAAATGTGAAGATATTAAATGTGAAAATTTAACTTATTTAAACTGTTCCAGAAGCACCAAGGGATATCTGCAAAGTTTCTTTATATCAATTTGTAATGGACAAAATAGGTGTAACTTCTAGTTTCTATGAATTTCAAAGTGCTCAAATGTCTATTAATTGAATTTAACATGTGCCTCTATAGAATAGGTAGACTGTAATCAAGTGCCTTCTGAAGCTGTGTTCAGCTGGCGGTTGTTGAAATGAAATAAATAATAAACAAACCAAATGGGTGCTATTTTAAGCTTTATTTAATTGTTTCAAAATAGTATTCGGCTCATTTGGTTTGTTTTAGGTTTATATTAATACGCTTGTTTTATTTAACCCTTTGAACGACTTTATATATATTTTTTTTATGGCATCACTTGACAATACTAAATTAAAATGCATGTAAAAAACCAATGGCTTCTGTATAAAGACAAACGCCCACCATCACCCTGAGTTAGGGCTCAAGGTGATGGTGGGTTTGTCGTGTTCATCATTGAGGCCTGTCTAAGGCCACTGGCCTAGTACGTTTACGGACGTGTAGGAACTAATCCGCGTCCGTGGCCAAGCGGTAGCGGGTTCTAATCCAGCGGGGAAACAACTTTGTGTTATAATTGTTATCTGGTTGGTTAGGACACTATAGGCTGATAACCCAATTATCTGAAAAGAAGGTTGATTCATGCGTCAACTAATATAAAAGATGACAAAAAAATAAGTCCCCTGAGTTTCTTTCGTTAGTCCTTCAGGTCAGAGGCCTTTTCCGAACCGGTGGTAGATTTTTGACAAAAGGTGAGTGTTATCGCTCGTATGTCGAATACAGATATTTAAATTCATCCTTCCAGAATGCAGTTTACCGTTTAGGTTGCGGAGGTCAGATGCCAGTCGCTCTGCGTAAAAACTGTTATTCAGCTAAATCTTGATGGATTAAGATTAAATGGACCCTATGATAATTTGGTAAAATGGCGGAGTAAAAGAGGAGTAAAGCTCATGTTCTCAGTCTTAATATCTAAGCGGTAATCTACTCCAAATTTGTTTTCCGGAAGCCATATAACTTGAACCGCCGAAAGGAACGATCGATGACGCCATAATGAATCGTTCCTCTTCTAATTAGGCCCATCAATTCAGCAAAATGCACGGAATTAACACCACACGCATAGGACTAGCGTGGTGGAATACGGTCCAAAAACCCCCTTATGGAGGAGGCGTGCATTAGGCGAAGCCTATGTCAGCCGTGGACTAACACAGGCTGAAACTTTGAGAACTATATAATCAACGTTTTTGGCAACATTATTTCTTTATAATGAACACCGGAAGTTATTTAGCCTTATTATAGGTTAACACTTTAGAGGCTCTGATTATATAGTAATAAATTCAAGTACTGTTCAATACAAAGACTCCCTCCGTAGCCTAGCGGTATGGGCGTGTGTGCTTTACAAACCGGAGGTCGTGGGTTCGAATCCTGCGGGGACGCAACAAATTTTCATTGTTGTGTCCTAGTTGGTTAGGGCAATTTGGGCCGATCACCTAATTGTCTGAAAAGTAAGATGATCCATGCGTCGGATGAGCATGTAAAAAGTCGGTCCAGCAGTGGACTTTCACAGGCTGATGATGTAAATTCAAGTATCTTACATATAGAATATACAGTTTAGTATTTTACACCAATTTTTTATTATTTTTATTATTCAGTTTTTAACTTTTTTTCTAACTCCTCTATTTAGATTCTCATGACGAGCCAAGATTTTTTTTTACGAATGATTTTCGTTGGACTAGCGCCAATTTCAATGCTTCGATGATCGCTGGTGCCCTTGTCTGTAAGTCAGTCTTGTGGCTTTCTTAAGCTTTGAAAATGCTAAACAAACTAGAAGTTCCCTTTTATTATTCTGGTCTTTTAATTATTTCATATTTTAAATTGAACAATTTTCTTTTAAATATTCCTGTTCATAGTAAGATTTGCTAAAGATAGGGAAAAGGTAAAAACAAAAAAGATGAACGTAAATTAAAACTATTTTATTGTAAAAAATATATTACGAAAAGCAGTCTTTGTAATATTTAATTACATTATTACATCATTGTGTTTAGAAATTAAATATTTCATTACGGCTAAAATTAAGTATTTTTGCAATATTTTCTACGAGAAAATTAACTGATTCTTTAGGCAATATACATTACTTTGTTATTCTTTAAAACTAAACAGAAACTGATTTTTGTTAAAAACATGAAGAATGTAAAGTATTAAACATTAGGTTTTACCAATTTTTTGCAAATCAGTTATGCACTTAAAGCATATCCCATTCATTAAGTTTGGAAGATAATACACTGAGAAAAATGTAATCAAATTGAATATACAATGAGGAAATAAACAAAGTATTTACAACATTCATTTACAAAAATTCTCATAATCATATTATCTTATTGTTTCTTCCACTCTGGCAACTATTAAATGTAATATGCAATAAACTCTTTAATCACACATTATGAGCAATAACAACTTGTCCGTAGCAAATTCATTACAAACACATAAAATCATATCACTATAGATCTCGGACAAGACAACTACTCAACAATGTTTAAATTTATCACTTTCACTGTAAAGTTTTAGTTTTTCCAGAAGTTGGGGTTCTGTTGTAACCTCCGTTCAAAGTTCTGGTACCAAGTATGCAATGTGTTCAGAGGAATATATGACACCCCTGGAGTGGGAGTCATCTGGTCTTGTGTTACGGAAAAAGATGCCACAAAGTTAACAAGGTTCTCCAACATTTTTTGAGCAAATGTGACATATTGGTTTGCCTCTTGAGCCTGTAAAGAGAATCATAGTTATTTAAATGGTTTGAAGGCATTTATTAAATGAAATTGACTAAAAAAAGGTAGAGGTTTTCTTTTACAAGGGACCATCTGAAGTAATACACCACAGTGCCTCGTTTCAGCCGCTAATAAATAGTGTATAGTCAGTACTGCCTTCCAGTATTGCAGGACACCATAGGCAGTGTAATTACAGGTTAAACATTTTTGGGGTAGATAAATTACTCACCATCAGGTCAAATGGACCTGCTTGTGTGATAGCTTTAACCAATAAAGAAAACTGATAACTGCATGCTGAATACTTACAACAGATGAAGCTAACAATTCAACATTTGACTCAGGCTCTATTGATATACCAATCTGTGCGTAATTACAGATCTGTTGCTGTCCGAATGCACCACCAATTTTACTCTCCGCTAAAAATATTTTTTGACATGATTAGTATTATAGAACAAAAAAGGATCTACATCATAAAAAAGGACCTTTATTTGGTCACCAGTGAAAACAGTAGATCTATTTATTGCTACATGACTTTATAATTGTTACTCAAAATAAAGCAGATAGAGATAGCAATAGACCTTAAATTATTTTCCCATATATTTATATATAGGAAAATATTATAGTATTTTTCCTATATGCACTTTAATATCTACTGAATTGCTTACATAGGTAAGTTGACGTAGTTATAATTGACTCATTGATTGACATTTTAAGATATGAATAATTTCTAACTGTTAACAGAATCCCATACCATAGCTGAAATTAAGAATTCATTTGTAAATTTTAAGAAATAAGTTGCTCATACTCACTAGATAATTCATGCAGCTTTTTCAGATTGGAGATCTTGAATATAGTAGATGGTTTTGTGTTCGATATGTGACCTAAGAGTTGCCAATTGGGGGGTGCTGCAGGATCAGGCCAGCTCCAGTAGACCATGCCAGCAGTACCAGGAGGAAGAGGGGTAACTCCCGTCAAGAATACGGCTACGTGATTGATCGTATCCGTGTCGGATATTGTTATAAGGAATGTTGATTCCGTGAGCGGCGTAAAGTCGGTTTGCACCTACACAAAGGCAATGCAAAATTAGCCAATAGAACTTTGTAACACGTCGGGAACAATTTTGTAGAGAATTTTATAATTAAAAATTAGAAATAGCGTTTAATTAAGACTCACACATATAATGTTAACAATATTATTCATTATTATAACCTCTTGATTTAATAATATAGATACTAGCAGTTAAGTAGTAAAGGCTTGGCATTAACTTACCAACCGGCCGGACACGATTAAACCGAACACATTTGACATTTTGTATGTTATAAAATCTTTGATATTCTTATAAATAACGCTATATATACAAACAATTAAATGACAGATGCGTTATAAATAAACTTCTCCTTAATTCTAGAAGAATCCGTAAGTGTCAATGTCAAATAGAGTCTAATTTTAATGTAGATTATAAAAGAGGTGAAATGAATTGGGCATTTTCGGATAAGTATAAATATAAATAAAATATTTCTTATTCACATTTTTCTTGTGTATCTACGCGTTGTGTTTTTATTTAGTCTCCTCCTTTCCCTTGTCCTATGCTTTCCCTTGCTTCTCATCTTGTAAATAACAAGATGCATAACAGTAATATTTAACTTATCTAAATAACCCATCGAATTTGAGTATGGTGGCAGTCCTCCAATAAGAGCGCGTCCACTTTTTTGCTTTTTTTGCCTTTATTTGCGTCCATTCAATATCACCACCAGCGCTGCCCACCGAAGCAGCCTCGTCTCGTTCCTATGACGTCTCTGCTCCTATCTAACGGTCTGAATCTGTTACCTAGGGGCAATGGAAGCCAAGAGATCCATACCCATGCTGATACAAGATCACAGCCGCTACAATATCTTATGGCATCATACTGTAGCAAAATGGGCTGATATAAATACGATATTTGTACTTCAAAAAAGAGTCATTCGGTTCCATAACCTGGGCCCCAAAGAAGCCATAAGAAAGATATTTACTGAAATTAAAGTAATGACTGTTTCTTCTCAATACATATTTCAAAAAATAATATGTATGTTCAAAAACATAAAAACGAAAACTAAATAAAAAAAATAATTCAAAATTGTGATACGCATAACATAAATATTAAAAATAAGCATGTTGTTCTTCCAGCAACAAGACTCTGAAATCTGTGACGGGCAACATATCTAGACGCTTTTACAACAAAATCACAGAAAACGGTCAGCTTTTTAACAAACTTAAGAAAATTGTTAAACCAACCAACCAGGTTGTTAAAAAATCTCACTATTGTGGCCTACATAGGCCTCACCTATGAGTCGCCAAGAGGCACGATCCTCTGCTACCTGCATCCACCGTCTCTCTGCATATTTGACCCAACAAAAATTGTCGAAATTTTCTAGTCGTTCTCTCCGTCAGTCATTAAGCAAAAAGAAAGAGGTGGTAGGTCCACATTTTACAGGGGACCGTCTGGGTGGGTACCACCGCGGTGCATATTTCTACCGCAAAGTAGCAGTGTAAAAACACTACTGTGTTCCGGTTTGAAGTTCATCGTAGCCAGCGTATTTACTGGGTAAACGAGACTTAACATTCTATGTCTCACGATAGGCACCGCGTTGGTGATACCAGTATTACCAATGTCTATGGGTGTCGGTGACCTTTCCAACTGGTGGCCTGACTGCTCGTCTGCCTGCATTAGCAATAAAAAAGAGCTTTAACGTGGTATGCACAACGAGTCATTTACCTTGAGCAAAGAAGATTCCTAAATTTTCTTGGTCCACTGTAGCGAGAAAGCAAGACTGTCTTTTTTTAAGAATGGGGAATTGCCTTCGCATACCATCATGTGGGGTATGTGCTAAATCAGTATTGCGTTTCCCTTTATTTTATTTCGTACTACGTATGTATTAATAAGACTATTATTGTTGCTGACATTGAAACAGCATTTACATGTCATATTTTAATAGCAGTAAATGCTTCGTTGCGCTTTTATTCCTCCACGATGCAAAAGCGATTAAACCAAGGACACGATCTACCTTTAATTCAAATCACAGTAAAAACAAAGCCCTGGGCTTGAACACAAGCCTCTGTAACTAGCATCAACAAGGGTAGAATCAGTTTAAAGTTGAAATCAGAAGCTGTTTTGTCAGGTGTCCTGATACCCTATAATAAAAGTTATTTTTTACGTTTCACTACCTTAAAGACGAGAAAATGCTTTGCAATGGATTTTGCCTTCCTAAGTCTGTTAAACAAAAAAAACATCCAGTTTTACGCACCGATATCCCGTGAAGGCTGAAACGGTTTAAAGCTACCTTTAGGTAAAAGTTTCTACTGTGCAACTCCGCCACCGTAGAATTCACGCAGTAAAAATGTTTTCAAGTTCAAATAATAATATTGCCTGTCTTGTTAGCGCTAATTAAGTTTCATATAAGACTTAATTTGCATGAATTTCGTCTCCTATTTGGTTGGATCACTTTTAAAACCACAATACCTAATTTGCTACACAAACAACATACATGATAGTATACATCATTGTATTATTAATTATTATGTAATAAAAATACTAAAGTATCCTTACAAAGTTGCATTCGAATATTATTTAATGTTAAATAACTATTACTACCAGCATTATACACATTAGTTTATTTACTAAACTGCTGAAACTGCATATCATCGTATTTATATCAACAGACGTGATTTTCAAGCTTCTTGAGTGATCGTCGAAACAAGTAAGGAAACCGCAAAATTCTGTTATTGGATTCTATTTGACATTGTTATGTAAATGAGTTCTATGTTTAGGAATTGGTCGACCGTCGCTATGTAATTTACATTCAAGTGGCGTCTTCCACCTTGTACGTTTGTTATTAATAGATAAAAGCATGTTTTAAAAACTATGATTTTGCCAAGTATAATTATATCATAAAATTTACTTACAGCAATAAGAATTATTTAATTATTAATACACAATAAAGATAAAATGTTTATATTAAACATAAAAACATTTTGCATTTGTCACAATTTTTATAGTTTTTAAATAATGTCTAATGAATCTCAGTCGTGCAATGCCCTAGCAAATATTGTGTTATTAAAGGTCAAATAAATAGTTTGTTAGAAATTAAACGCTAATAGAACAATATCATTATTTATTGAACTTCAATAAATATGCATAATACAACAGTTGCCTAAAGCAGTTTTTAAACAATAAATATTAATGTCAATATAATTTTTATTTAACAAAGCTAGAACTACACATGATAAACTTACAAATTAACAAAGTATACATCTATAAAAAATTTCAAATTATAACAAGAACCAACCTGTTTAAAATAAATTTACAGAAAAATATTTAAATGCAGAAGTTGCCTCTGGGCAGGGACTGATAAGAGATACAGTATTATGTAAGCATAGAAGTGATAAGCTGAAAGCAAATAACAAATTCGATAAGACAGTTGTGGCCCAAGCAGTGTCCTATTGACACATAGTTTAATGCCAGTAAAAGTGTTCCTCTAGTGAGTTAAATATACCACAAAAAACAAGTGACATTCTTCAAATCTCTATCACAAGGTAACACAAATAAATCTAATTTACATATACCTAATTGCATTAAGACATTTAGTCTACAAACATGCTAGCAATATCTCACGCATAAATTGATATTTTTAAATGTATTTTTCATATGTTGGAACAATGCTTTCAAGACTACATGCCTAAAATTTTGCTTACACACCAAATCTAAAGCTATTATTGTTTTAAACTTATAGCAATGATTTATGTATTATTGTACTCATAGTAGATTATTAATTTAATAGGATGAGCATTAGCCTCCTCGATACTGTAGAATCTAATCTCTCATGTAGGGGTAGTCAATCTCCCGCAGGGGGACAAAAGTTTCCTTGATTGACTGAGGCGAGGTCCAGCGCATAACATAGTTGGGTCCACCAGCTTTGTCATTTGTTCCAGACATGCGTCCACCACCAAATGGCTGCTGACCTACTACTGATCCTGTGGACTTATCATTTATGTAGAAATTACCTGCTGTAGTTTTCAGTTCTTCAAGGGCAGTTTTCAAGAAGTTCTTATCATTAGCAAATACAGCCCCAGTCAATGCAAATTTAGTTGATGAACCAACTAATGATAGAGCTTTCATGACATCTTTATCTTCATAAACATACATTGTTAATACTGGGCCAAAGATCTCCTCCGTCATAAGTTTGTCAAGTGGATCTACAGTCTCAATGATGGTGGGTTGGACAAAGTAGCCCTTGCTGTCACTGTATTCACCACCCCCAAGTATCTTATTCTTAGCGTTGTTCTTTGCATTCTTAATATAGCCCGTAATTCTAGTGAATGCTTTATTGTCAATTACTGCACCAGTAAATATTGAGAAGTCAGTTGGATCTCCAACTTTCAGTTTGGATCTTTCTTCTAAAAGACCCTGCTTTATCTGCTCATACAGAGACCTAGGAACATACATTCTGGAACAGGCTGAGCATTTTTGGCCACAATATTCAAATGCTGACCGGATAGTTGATGTTACAACTGATCTCACATCAGCAGTGGGGTGTATAAAGTGGTAGTTTTTGCCTCCACACTCTCCAATAAGCCTTGGGTAGTTTTTGTAGCGGTTTAGATTTTTACCTACTTCATTCCACAACCAATTGAAGGTAGGTACAGATCCAGTGAAGTTAACACCAGCAAGATCTGGAGAAGCAGTAATTGTGCGCCCAAAGGTGGGACCATCTGCTGGTACAAAATTGACAATACCCGCGGGCAAGCCGGCATCTCTCATGATGTTGAAGATTCTCCAGTTTGACAGCAATGCGGTGTCTGAAGGTTTCCACAATACACCATTACCCATAAGTGCAGGAGTGTAAGCAAGGTTTCCACCAATAGCAGTGAAGTTGAAAGGGCTTATTGCAGCAATGAACCCATCAATTCCTCTGAACCGTAAACTATTTCTTGTTATAGTGGCATTTTCGGATATTGGTTGGTATTTGGCATTCTCTTTTAAGAAATATACGTTGAATCTGAAGAAATCAATGAGCTCAGCTGCAGAATCAATTTCGGCCTGAACCACAGACTTGGACTGGCCAAGCATTGTTGCAGCGTTCAGGCGCTGGCGATGTTCGCCTGCCATCATTTCGGCCGCCTTCTGCCAGATGCGAACGCGCTCCTCGATCGGCGTGCGATCCCATTTCTTTTGGGCATCCACAGACACCTTTATTGCTTTTTGAATAGTTTTCTCACTTGCGCAGTAAAATTTTGCAATTTTTTTGTTATGGTCGTGAGGCATCACTTGGTATTGCACGTCACCGTCCTTGATGAACTCATCGCCAATAACGATAGGCACTTCTTCCGTGACAGCGGCAGTGCGTTTAAGTTCTTCCGCAAGTTCCTTGCGTTCGTTGCTACCTTCTCGGTAGCCCAAGATCGGTTCGTTTTGGACTCCGAAGTCTTGTAACTTCGGTAACTCGACGACGCTGGAGACAGCACGTTCTAGAGGACGGGCGCCACGAAGAGCCTTCGAGCATACGGCGGACAGCATTTTGCTGTCAAATTATCAAATAAATATCGAATCGGAAGTTAAAAGCTAAGCTTGCTTGCACTAATTGTCGTTGGTGACAAGTAAATGGTCGTTACGTAAATCGCAGCAGGCCGACGTGACGCGGGCAAAGAATATCGTGTGCGACTGGCGGTTTAACTCTCCTCTAACTCGACACGGATAACGTAATTGGCAACTGTGTATGACCTTCACAAATCCCCATTTTGTACCGAAACGAAATACAATATAACCAAGCAGTTAACTTTTTTTAATAATGCCTGTGTGTAATAATAGAGACTTTAATGCTAGCCGTATAGTACGATCGAATATAAATTTTTTCGTAAATTTAAAACTCAAGTATAGAACTGCAAGGCATCGAGATTTTCAAAACAAAATGCAGCGCTTAGTACTTCAATTCGATCATATTCGGTATATCTCTTTGGTTAGATACAAGCTCAGCTGTCACATGGGCCATAGACATTTTAAGGTGCAAATTAACTGTTGCTAATAAATATCATATTTGCGATTGATTAAAAGGACGATGAACGATACATTTAATTGTTGCTATGAGGATATCCTTATACTGATATTGTTCATTAAATTACTTGTTTTGCATTTAACAACCGTATTAAGCTTCGATATACACATAATATCGTGATAGCTGCTCTAATCGCAAAATTTATTTTAAGCTATTATAGAACATATAGCATCCTAAGAGAGCTCTTTAGAGCAGGCTTGAAAGTTGATGATATCCGTTAGTATCTAGCCTAATGAATACGAGTAAGCAACCTATATATTTAATTAATATTTAGCGTCAAATATTGATAGTAAGTTAAAATGTATGAATAAAAAGCGTGTAATAAATGTCTCTGTTAGTAGAAGTTTACGTCGTAAACGATCATATTTTTCTTGTTTATATAGTTAGACTGTAAAGTTTAATTTATTATCAAAGTCATCAAATATATTTTGTTTTAAGTAAATTCACCCTTAAACTGTAGAAAAGCTATGCGCATGTCCATATTAGAAAATTGACCTACAATTTTCACGCAAGCGTATCACAGCGTTGCAATTACGTAAAATAATATCAATACTAAATCCACAGATAATTTGTATTTGGGTATAGTGTTTCATTTATTAAATAATTGTTATTAATTGTTTTTAGTTGTTAAATTTCTAACAAAACCCACGAGGTTTTGTTAGAAATTTTACTTCTTTACGCATAGGTCACGTGCCTGTGCGATGATTATGATCACTAATAAAAGTTATATTTGTAACATGTTTCAATAAAGTATTAATTTTTTGTAACAAATATTTGTATTAAGTCGTAGTATTTTTACTTTACGTTCGTAATCAAAATATGCGTAGGGAGATTGTAAATTATTTATTATTTTCTGCGGCCAGTGCTAGCCGCAGTTCCAAGGGAAGGTTAAGTTGTGGGTAATGGAAAAGTGGCTGACATGTCGCCACCCTTGTTATTTGCAGCCAGCTAAGTCGAGTAAAAGAGGAATGTCGTTATTGCGTAGGCCATTGTTCCTATCTTTTGCCACTCAACGTACTGCAATTAGGCACCAGATTAGAACCACGTGGTTTTCTAGATGTAATTTCAAATAAACAGACATAAGTCCGGTCAAGGGTAGAGACGGGTATGCATAGGCATTTTCCCAAAAATAAAGAGATAATGTTTTTAACCGTTTAAATAAATAAATTAAAAAATAAATTAATATGTTAATATTAGGAACTTCATCGATTTTTGGAAGCAACTGTTATGAAAATAGCAATGAGTAATTTGGTTAAATTTTTTGCTAAGCGCAGAACTTAGCAGCCGACTTGCGGGATAACGAAATGGTTTACTTTTCGTACTCTTAGATATCATTATCATATATAGCCTTTATCAGTCCACTGCTGGACATAGGCCTTTTAAAGTTAACGCCAAGACGGCCGATCCCCTTCTACTCGCTGCCAACTTGAACCGGCTACTGCACGGAGATCGCCATCCCACCTGGTCGGGGGTCGACCAACACTCCGTTTCCCTAAACGTGGCCTCCACTACATTTTTATGTGGCCATCGGTCATCCGTTCTTTTTACCACTAGACCTCTTAGATATAGAGCGCTCGAATGCATTTTTTTTTTATTGCCGGTACTTTAAAGTACAGTTGTCGATACGCCATTATTAAATATTTATGTATTACACGTTTCATCATCATAACATAGTATAAAACCAAGTCGCTTTCTCTGTCCCTATATCACTATTTATGCATGTATGTTATATCTTAAAAATTACGCAACTAATTTCGATGCGGTTTTTTGTAATAGATAGAGTTATTGCAGACGAAGGTTTATATGTATAACACATGCTTAATATTGCAGGTATATTTTTCTACCAGCATAGCTCCCGTGCGAAGCAGGGGCGGGTCGCTTGTAGCTTATAAATAAATATAAGGGAAACTGCACTTTTTTATATTTTAGGGTTGTCAATAAAACAAAAACATCGTAAATATTTTTTTATTTAGAACGCGCGGTAAAAATGTAATAAGCCTTCATTTGACTACATAAGTTACTATAACCACGTCGACATTCATATTTGAGAATACTTGTCTTGTTAGTTACATTTGGTAGTAAAAAGATAGTAAATTATACAGCTATTTTAATGGAACCAATAGTAATTGCCTCCGAAGCCTTTTGGTATGGGCGTATGCTTTAGAAATCGGAGGTCGTGGGTCCGAATCCTGCAGGGACTCAACCAATTTTTATTGTTGTTTCCTAGTTGGTTAGGGCAATTTTGACCGATCACCCAATTGTCTGAAAAGTAAGATGATCCAGGCATCGGATGAGCATGTAAAAACTCGGTCCACCCACCAACCCGCGTTAGACCAGCGTGATGGGATACGTTCCAAAACCCCCTTAATGATAGGAGAGTATTAGGGGAGGCCTATGTCCAGCAGTGGACTATCACAGGCTGATGATGCAGTAGTAATTAATAACATATTAAGTTAAAACGTCAGTGTCAAATTATAAATTTCACAAGACCTAAACATTGTATTCAGTTGCAATATCATAGAGACCTGGGAAGAGGAATCTTATGGACCGAATATAATGGACTAGCGGCTGCCCGTGACTTCTTTCCCGTGTTAATAAATAAAAAATTAGCCTAAAAAAGTTACTCCCAGGTTCATTCGCTATCTTCTAGCGAAAGTTCTGTCAAAATCGGACCAGCTAATAGTCAGAACAAACGGTCAGACAGACAAAAAAAAATGTTACTTTGTTATAAACAGGATGATTTTCGTATAGGACAAACCTGAACGTAGTTTGTTCAGAACCAGTAACATATTCCAATAAACTAATTTTTTACCCGTTTTCAATTTTTTCGCCAAGACGATTGTGCAACTTGTATTTTTTTTAGTTTTTACTATTTTATAAATTTTTTCGTATACTATATTTTGAAGTGAAACCCTTGTAAGGGTGTATAAGCTTATACACGCTAACAACAGTAAAACGATATATCATGGTTTCGAAAATACATCATCATCATCAGCCTGTTAGTACACTGCTGGACATAGGCCTCCCCATTAGCGGGTTTTAGACCGTATCAACAACCGTTACTAACTAGGAAACACCTATGAAAATTTGTTGTCTCCGCAGGATTCTGGCCGACGACCTCCGGTTTCTAAAGCACACGCCCTTACCACTAGGCTACGGAGGTGTCGTATAGTCATGTCATAAATAATTAAAAGAAAGCTATTAAAATTGAAAGGATTTTTTTAAGAATTAAATAAAAAAAAACAACAGTTTGTGAAAAGATTTATTGCTGTAACCACCTATATGATGCACCTCGACAATTATCTCATGCCACAACCAGAAAACCAATCAAATTTATGTAAGAGTACCTGCATTATTATCACCAGATGAGCGAACAGCGCAAGTAAAAAATTACAAAAGTGCCTAATTGACAATCGATATGTATAAAAATCATCAACACGACCCGGTCCGTACGAGAACCCTCACTGATGCGTACAAAAATACCGAACAGGTCGGTTACCGGGCAATAAATCCTCACCAATCGTACCACCTAACTAAATCCATACAACTAGGCATTGGCAAGTGTCCACTACGCGCGGACACGCGTCGGCCCCCTTTTCACATATTTCTTACTATCAGGAAACGGCAGACATATATATCTGGATTAATAATAAATTTCATTACATATGCTTATTGTTTATAACTTCACATGTTTGTATAATTTCAAGAAGTTATGGCTTCATTAACAAACCAATCGGACATTTTCTAAAACAATAAGAACAAACAACTCTGAAAATAGACGATGACATAAGAATATTCAGAGTTGATAATAGGACAAAAAATTTATTCAACTCCGTTGTGGTTTTTATTTTAGCAAATTATTATTTTCGTGGGCTTAAGACGACCCATCTATATTTAATTACCATTTATTTGACTGAATTTAATATTATTCACCACTACAAGCATTACAGTAATTTTAGTAACAAATAATAGTGTGCAAACGATTTTCAACACATCCAGTCATATACTATTTGTACCAAGGAGGGCCGAGCCGTGTCCGCGTCGGAGGCGTTAAATACGAACGAAATTAATATGACACTCAAAGCGTGCCCGAGTGTGGCGATGCGAGCGGCGAATGGCATTGCGACCAACTATAATATAAACATACAGAAGTGAAAAATCAATTGGGGGTCATCCATAAATTACGTCACATAAATTTCATCATTTTGACCCCTCCCCTGTGAGCTATATAGAAACAGAAAAACTGTTATATATTTTTTAATATAAATAATCCGTTTTAAATTATACATTTCTACCCTATTGGAATCACAACAATACCATAGAATAACTTGTTTTAGCACGTTCATTATTAAAAATAAGACGTCACAAAATTTTGAAGCCTTTGTTGACCCCGTCCAAACTCCACAAAGTGTGACGCAATATACGGATGGTCCCTCGTATAAGTTCAAATAAAAATGATAAAAACTCCTCGCATGCCATATTCTATGGGCGCAGACCAACAGCGAAGCGCACCGCTCGATTCTTAATACTAATACGAATCGCGTACAATATGGCGTCGCGAACTTTTATCCACTTACAATCATATTAGAAAATATATAAGATTGAATGAAACGACCGGCCAGGGATGTACTGACATCGGTCATACAGAGGCATGGTTTAGAACCAATAATGGTACGTAAACGAAATAAGATAATTACTACAAATACATAATTTGTTAACAGCATCTCCACTGGCCTGATAAATATGATAATAGTTATGGATTTACTCATACAATTCTTCACATCTCCCACACTAACAAGTATCATTTTTTAAAACGATAAACATTAAAAGTTATACACTTAAGCAATCGACAGTTACGTGTCCACGTATAATTTTAAGCGCACACACGGATACATTGCATATAAAAGTATAGCCGCATACATCACTTACGATAACAATACAGCGAATGACAAAATGTATAAAACTCCATCGTTACACGCACACCAATTTGTATATGAGTATAAAAAGACCGTTGCAGAGGAATGGATATTTAGGAATGATACACAAAAACGATCGATCACATAGTCGCGTCGTCCCGTCGTCAGGAGACGAGCGTAACACATCTTACGAGCTAAGTTAACCTAAAAAATTCCATCAAAATGTCTCGAAATGCTTTGAAGTCGTTATCAGCTAGTCAGTCAGCTTTGTCATCGTTTTGTTTCGTACCTTAGATTAAGTACACGTTAAGATATGACTCGGGGTCGGCAGACGCGTCAGCACTTGAGCGGGCCCTACAACTAACCGCATCCTCCTCCGGTTCACTAACAACTAGTTACACAATACGGTCCAGTAAACAGACACAAAATCGCAGTATAAAAATATTACAGTACCAGTATAAATATTGACTCGTCGATAGAAATGCGGCTTTGGCGACGAACGCAGTCTAATCGATCTAAATAGTATCACGTGTCCGGAGGACTGCTAGAAGAGCAGGTCCGTGGAGAGGGCGCGCGCGTCGCTCCAGGAGCGCGCGGCGTCCGCGGCGCACGGCCGAGCGTCGCCCGCCTCCGCCTCCGCGCCCGCCTCCGCCACCGCTCCCGCCGCCGCCTCCGCCCGCTCCTCGGCCGCTTCCCGCTCCGTCTCCGCCTCTGAAATACAAAATCACATATGAAACGAAGGTCGCCAAGTCCGCTCGCTACCCATAATACGCTGGCTACGATGCCCTTAATACCGCAACACAGTAGTATTGTCACAATAGTAGTTTGCGGCAGAAAAGGCACCGCAGTAGTACCGCCCCAGACGGCCCCCTGTAGAGGGAGAAGAGAGAGCCCACCTCTAAAAGGGATACATACAGTGACTGGTTATGCTATTTTAATATGGCTATACATAAAATGATAGAATATTGGTAGTTACCGTTGTTTGGGCGCGTGAGACCGAGCTGGAAGGAGTCCGCCTGAGTCTTGCTCGGCGTGTAGCGCCCCAGGGAGCCCGACGCTGCAAAGTATCACATGATGTATGAGTAAAACTAACTATTAAATTATTCCTGAATTAAAAGTCTCTTCCAAATAAATAATATGAAAACTAGCGTACTCTTCTTAAAACAGCTCGAGATTATGACAAAACAAATAGCTTAATTGATCCACACACTCTTACATTAAAATGAATAAAGTCGATATTTTCATTACCTTTTGATATTTATGAGATGGTATAGGAGTAATGTGTTAATTAGATAGTCAGTACTAGTGATGTGCCACGGTATAAGCTAGCTGTAAGGTTGGCACTAATGTTGGGCCACAAAATGAGCTTGTTATAAGATCGACACTAGTGATGTGCTATGATAAGAGCGATCCACACTAGTGATGTGCCACTCACTGCGGCAAAATGACGTCAAACGAAGGTTTCTGCGGAGCGCCTCGCCTTCAGCCGAAGGGAGCCGCCTCTTCGCAACACTTCGCAGCGGCCAGAGTACCCCGTTCAACACAATTAGCACATTAGATCGACTCTGTGTACATTTTCTTCATTTTATCGATATTGGCGTCGAACTAACTAAGATTCGTAAGCTAGTAATTTCAAACAGTAGAAAAAGTATTTTTAGTATTTTAAGTTCCCCGTTTTCTTGGCTGTTTAGTACATTTTGTATAGTTCATACCTCACATTCTATAACAATTTGAGTATCCAAAGCCTCACTCGAATAAATAACATACAACTATATGCTGCCAGTTGCCGTCTGTCACAAATCAAGTAAGAGGGTATATGTTGTTAACTGTTGCTGTATATTCCCCTTACCCAAATGCGTGTTGGCGGCGAGCGTGGCACAGGCGGGGGCGGGTGGGAGCGCGGGGCGGTGGCGGCGCGGGAGCGGTGGCGGGCGCGGGAGCGGTGGCGGGCGCGGGTGGCGCGTCCCCCGGCGACTCCTCGCACAAGGACGTCTCAGAGGGGTACTCGAAGGTGCGCGTCAGCGAGTCGTCGAACTGCAGCTTCAGCTGGAAACGAAAACGGGAGCGGATTAAATATGATTTAGGTGACTTATGATCGTTTTTGTAGTTCGCCATAGCTTATTAGGGGGAACTGGGGCGATCGCCGAATAGCCTAAGGCGATTTCTGCACTTTATCTTATCAGAGTAATCAACAAGTAACAAGCCTTTACTATTGACACTACTGTAATATTCCATAAACCTAATAAATAATAAATAAAACGAAGCGATCAAGTTGTACGTTAATCGTATCACCATGACCATGTTCGTATCACCATCATTAAACACCATGTCTGATGGCCGTTTCGTAAATCATAACCTCATCTGTCGATTGCTTAAGAACCATCGAACCTTTTGGTTTAGCTTCAACTTAACCATGAACCGCTGACCAACCTTGGCGATCCGCTGTCTGTCCGGTCGTGCGCTCATCGACGACTTCCCATTGATGAGCACGTTGTCGTTGACGAAGCGCACGGAGCAGGGCGAGGGCGGCCGCTCCGCCTCCCCATCGGACTCGGAGCCCGAGTCGCGGGCTAGGGCTTCGGGCCGGAGCACCACTACGCCGGGTTCACCGGGCTGCAAGAGAGAAAATACACATATTAGGCATTATTGGCGAGATACTGACTGCCCATTCACCTTCATAGGCAATAAAAAGCTTTTTAAGTGTGTTACAACTTACGCGCGATTAATGATAATTGTTTTGCTTTATCGATCTTAGAAGATTTTTAACTCTCGATACGCGAAACCTAAATATGGTTTTCGCAATGATCGGAGATCAAAGACTTCTTGAGAGATGTGAAAAAACATGATACTACTAGGATTTTCTTCCCTGTATTGTAAAATTTTGATATGACAACTTTTATTGAGGCTCGAATGTTCACGTGCAAATTATTCTTAAAGAAAATATTAATGTTATCTAGATTATAACAGTATTTTCTTCTATTTATGGATATGTTTTTAATTTCAGGATTCTGCCTTGAAATTCACATATTATAAAAGCTGGGGTGCTGGTATCTAATATAGCAGAGCCTAAAAAATATAACACAAAGTATAACTTCCGAGCGTAGCATAAGGCGCTTTTCCCTGTGAGTGATTTTCTAAAGTTTAAAGCGAGGCCAATTTGAGAGCCAATCTAAATACGCAGTCAATTTTAGGGAGTAAAAAAATCTTTAGGCTAATGAATTCCTATGAATGATTAAGTGGTCTAGCAGTATTGGCCCTTGCTTTATAAACCGGAAGTCGTCGAGTTATTTTCTGGTTGGATAGGACAATTTAGGCCGGACACCCAATTTTCTGAAAAGGAAGATAATCCAGGCGTTGAATGGGTATATAAAAAGTAGGTCCAACGACCAAACCGCAATTGACTGGCGCGATAGAATACGGTACAAAGACAAATTTAGGCCTATGTCCAGGAGTGTGCTAACACAGGCTGATGATGAATGAATTATAATAATCGTTACAATAATCACGCAATTATATTTCATACAAATAGAAATACAGATTTCGATGAAGCTGAGAATTGATAATACGCTTAAACAGTGCACTAAAAATACTTAGCAATACATACATAAAACATCGACCATCAGTCTCCATAACATGTAACACATTCGTTATTATTAGAAAGTGTTCGATGGTGAAACATTCGTTTTTTTATCGCTTCGGAAGCGACTACTTACGATCTCATATCTGAAGGCGACGTATGCAAATGGTCATCGCGCATAGAATTAATTGAATGGGCCCCCACGCTCACACTTCCGACAGACGCCGGACTCGATGTGTATACATATAAGATACTAGTTTTCTACTCGTCGGTTACCTCCGATTCGTGTTATGCAATAGATCTTCATTATAAAGCGTTGCTTTCATCGTTGGCTGGTTGTAACTGAGAGTTAATGTACATAGTATTTGAGCGATTAAGAATTTATGAAACATATATTGATAACAAATTTTCATTGTTGTTTTCTAGTTGGTAAGGGCAATATGGGCTGATCACACAATTGTCTGAAAAGTAAGATGATCCATGATGCGTCGGATGGGCATTTAAAAAGTCGGTCCACCCAACAACCCGCATTGGACCAGCGTGGTGGGATACGGTCCATAAACCCCCTGATGGAGAAGGGGAGGCCTATGTCCAGCAGTGGACTAACACAGGCCGATGAAGATGATGATGATGATATTGATCACTAACAAAAATAAAAGAGTCACTTCTCTAACAATATGTCATCAGATTGAGTCGTTGACTTAGCCCAATACATTGAAGTGTTATGATATAGTAGAGTAACATTTTAATACTCTTTCATTTTCTAGTGTAATCTTATAAAATAACATGTTATAAAGATGTTGAAACATATTGTTGTTTGGTTTTTATTCATTTTTTAATGGATGACCTGACGATGATCATAATAGATAAAACATGTTCATATATCATATTCATATATATAAGACTTTTGAGAAAGGTCTTCTAAAAGAGTAAACTCTGTTATCCTGAATATAAGTTAAGAAGTCATACGATATAAGAGAGAAAATCATTACTCAGTATCAGTATATATGAATGTAACATAACAGGAAATGAAAGAGATTACTCTTTTTAATGACAAAGCCTATCGTAGAAAAAACTACGATTTTAAAATAGGGTTTTTGATTATTGTATTAGAAGCGTTAAGTCTCATAGTGCAGTACTCTCTATACGTCCGAATGTAGCTAAAAAGGTGTACTTTCGTACAAAACTATATTATCAAACTAGGTTTTTGTATCGGAGAGTTAACTCCCTATTCGTCTAAACTTGCCTAGGCTTCGACGACCTTAGGTGAGTTCATTAAACCGGGCACGTAACAGTAACAAAGAGGTTATACAACCACTGCGGGTGGGTGCGACACGACTCTCACGCGTCACACACAAGCGACACGAGCCCATAGAACGAGTTTCTGTTCCAAGTAGGCGCACAAGTTCAAGGGAACACGCGCACGGGTGCGTTCGGCCAATGGTGCGCTGTGACGTCACAACACTATATTCTTGTATATTATTATATATGTTTGACCAATTAACTTGGAATAGAAGTAAACAACGTAGCTCGCAGCAACGGCGTTGTATGTAGTATCTGTTTTTGTCGACTGTCACTTGGTGATTGACATCTCTGTGTCGATTCGTTAATCGGTTGCAGTTACATCAATTTCGGGTCTAATTTGGTTTGGTTTCAAACCTGTAGCTTATCGACATGCCATAAATGTATACAATGTATCTATAACACAGTCTATACTAGCGCAGAACGCACAACTTGCAAAATGAATATTATTTGTTATTACTATTAGGATAAGTTGGCAGCGAGTAGCATGGGATCGGCGGTTTTGGCGTTCATTGAGAAAGGCCCATGTCCAGCAGAGGACGGATAGGGGCTGCTAATTATGATGATGATGATTAGAATACGACGAAGTGGAGTCAAACAACAAACTTTCTTATTGATAAGTGATAATCGACTAATACACCATACGCATGAAGCTGCTTCATTGCTTAGGTCTTTTGTTAATATTAATTCTAAGTCAAATTTAGCAATAGAGTCTAGCTGTATGCATTCGATATTTTTGTACTTGTCGATTCAAATTCAGTATGGCAATGTACGGAAGACATTAAACTGAGCGACGCCTGCTACAATCACTTCGTCGCTTAGATCACAAGTGATTACAATTGTAATTTGTCTCAACTATATTACACCATATACGTCAAATGAAATGAATAATGCATCGACACGTTATGGGCACTTTCGTTCCTGATATTGTTTCCTTTATTTGGCGCGGAACTTAACTTAACTTTCGTTATGCATATCAAGTTAATGGTCCAGTCTCCAATGGACTTGAAACGATTGACGGACGCAAATTATAGAGTGAAACATAGCTGTAAGTGAGTACCATGATAAAAGGTGTGATAATTAAATCAGAGGTCGTTTTTTTAATATAGTTATATTTGATGCAGCAATTAAATATTTGTATAATGAAATAAAATTATTATTTCTTTTGTTTACGCGAATACTACACATTAATGAATAAAGAGACTTTTTACGGATTTTATCGCGTTTATTTTACTATTTTAAATTCCCGAAGTTTAGAACACTTTTCAGCGGCCGTAGTCACGGGGAAGACTGAGATGTCATGCGTCTTGTTGCCAGTGCTGAAGCGAAATTACCAGATCTTAATTGTAATAAACTATTTTTCGTCTGTACTCCGAAATATGCAAAATGAATTTATTTTATAATTAAATGATGGTAGATTGAACGTTAATACCTATTACAAACAAAATGTTTACGAGGGCGTCGACTTTAATACAAAGCCTAGTATATATTATGTGATTTTCCATAAATGAGCAATAAATAAAGGGAACTGTGAGCATATATAATAATACATAACCGCACATTAGCAGGAAACAGTGATGAAACGGAGCAGGCGGTAAGTAAACACGTCTAAAAGGATAATAATGTAGGGTGCACTATAATGTTAATAATACTATAGGTTTAATATATTTGTTTGCATCTTAATATGTATAAATTTACTTATTTTTAAAATCATCTTCTTCCTATATATTCATTTATAAATTTTATCTTTCCATAATGCATTCTTTGTTTGGGACTAGATGATGTTGTGTTATTTGTCTAGAAATAGTATTTATTTATTCTCTTTCTGAATGTTTTAAATGTAAAATGTAGCGCTATATTTCACAAAGCGTATCCAGATCCTGGGTGTAAGTGGAAAAAGGTATTTTTTTCGTTTTACATTGGTCTTCGTTAGTTTTCGGTGTAAATAATAACTTTTGCCCAAAATAACTTTTCTTAGTATAAAATACCTGCAAATATAATATATTTTAAATTTCAAGATAGGATAGGAGGTTTGAAATATGTTCTTTTTTAAAATTTATTTGCTATATAAAGTTTCACGTTAAGCAAAATACACTAACTGCCGATCAACCGCTTTAAGACTCGTTGAACATCCCCATATGCCATGACCACCTGTTCAATTTGGGTCGCATATACGATGACCACCCCATGAAATCTGATTAATTGTTTTTATTTTTTTAAGAAATAGCAAATATTATTTTCTAAATATCCAATGTTCTATTTTAAACGTAAAACAAAGTTAGTAAACTTTTATCAATATGTTGAATATTGCGAAAATACCGTGCAAGTGTCTTAAAAATAAACCTTGGAGCCTGTTCTATATATTCTAATAGCCTGGTCATGAAGCTTCATTACAAGATATCACTATGAAGAAACTATGTTCTGAAATCAAGAAAACTATCAATAAACGTCATCCCTATATATGTCCATTAACTTGCGCAATCAAATAACGCCAATTGGTTGCTATGGGTTACAATGTTTAAATTAACTAGGTCTATTTTTTCTCAGAATTAGTAAACTATCCGAGGTTTGCAACTAAAAATTTAAAGCATGAAAAGCTGTGGACATTATACAATACATTGCAAATAAAAACATTAAAATTCCGCTCGACAATTGTTAATAAAAACACTGTCCTCTGTAGAGCCATAACCAATTAGAAAACACTGAATGTTTTATGTAAGAAAACATATTGATGATACCTAGTTCCCAATGTTTAAATGTTAATAATTCTCTAACTTTAATTATAATACAGCTATTCGTTATGCAAGCAATGTTTATCAAAACGTGTTGATTCTCTGTACATTTTTAATCAAAGCATTAAGCGCACACAATAAGGTTTATTATACGCTGGTATAGTATTACCGTCCACGTAGCATCTATGTATGGACCGCATTCTTAAACCACTTGGTGGATTGTCGTTATGGTCTTTTTGGGTGTCTCGTTACAAATACACGTCGAATGTGGAACTAAGGAATGCTTCGCTGAAGCTAAAATCGTATTTTAGTTAAAGGATATTTAGCAAGCGCACTAATAAGGGGACGTATAAAAAATGTGTACTAATCAATTACTAATTAAATCACTAATTCTTTAGGTATATTATTGATATTTTAAAAGTGCAAACCTTTTTCGGATTACCTTTACGTTTTAGGATTATGCGATTTTAGAGTAAATTAAGCTGTAGCGATTTCATAATGAGTTTTAAACGGGATATTTATTACTTAATTAGATATTTCCTGTCTCTAAATTTGTAACTTCAACTTTATTATAAATAAAAAAAATAATTTACCGATCTATAATTTAACGTAAACATTTATGCGTTAAAAATTATATAATATGGAGAAATATATTAATTTGCCTTGAAATTATAAATGTTAAATAAATGTTTACTGTTGGCAACATTTTCTTTAAAAAGAATATGTTGTAGGAACTTAATTATATAAATAATGAGAGCACACAAAGCCTTAGACATTCCCAAACAAACGTTTAAAACAATACGAAACACATGGTTTAATCGCATAACATAGCGACCCTCGCATAACTATTGCATAATATTGTTTTAATTGCGTTTTAATTACGTCACGTATTATATAACGCGGTGTGTGTTAATCTTTGAGAAATATCACGACCCTATTGCGATACTGTTTTCAAAATATTATTAGCAAATACTAATAACTTTATATGAAATGTTTTGTATTTAAATCATTGGTGAACGACATTCTCTAGCAGGCTTAGTCAAATAACAGTTTTATTTTACAAATGTAGATCTAATACGAAGTATTCGGTAACATCAACATAGATAAACGTAAAAAAATAAAATAAAAAAGGTTTTTTTTTTAAAGTAAAAGACCATAATTTTGGGAAATCATTGCAATGCGTTCGCTTACAGCATTTAATCGAAAACAACAACAAAAAAATAAAGATCAAGCAAAAGGTACAAAAACCTACAAATTTGTTTCTTATCATCATAATTTAAGAAGTACAAGTTGAAACACCCTTACTAAAATCAGTAAAGATCTATATTACAATTTCTCAAATTCTATCTTAAAACCGTATTTTTCACCGACGCTGACGTTTCAATGCTATTAAAAACAACAGATTGCGATACATACCTTCTATATATCACATCTAGACACAACATATACCATAAAGAGGAGCGGACAGCGCCTTTGATACCTTTCAATGTGTTCGTAGAAAAATCCCTCATAAATAGCAACGGGACACGAACATATTCCCTGCACAGTGCTAACGAATGCGGTGAGAGAAATAATGGTCATTTAGTACAAATCAGAGACGTGTTCCTCCATTCGTAATCCTCGTTAGGATAGGATGGCATTCCCGTTTGCAGGTGGATCATTGTCTTTTTCTGGTTGGGGTTTGAATAGATGAAAGCAGTTAAAATATATTGAGTATTGTTAAAAATGCTGTACTTTTCAGAATGAGCAGTGAAATGTTGAAAAAGAATGTTATAAGCTTTTTCCAAGTTTAAACAAAATATATAAATGGAGCTTTCAAGACGTACAACTGTTTAGCAAAAACTGATTCACGGTCTTGCCCGTGACTCAACAAGTAGTACTTAAAAAGTTAAAAATCAATTAATAAAAAGGTTATACATTTCGAATTAGAATTAGAAACCGGAGGTCGTGGTTCGAATCTGCGGGACTCAACAAATTTTCATTGTTGTTTCCTAGTTGGTTAGGGCAATTTGGAGCTGATCACCCACCAACCCGCATTGGACCAGCGTGGTGGATACGGTCCAAAACCCTCTAATGGATATGGGTGTATTAGGAGGCCATGTCCAGCAGTTGACTATCACAGGCTGACGAATGAATTAATGAATGGCATTTCTGTCCAACCAGTATGAACTAAAAATGGTATCAATAATACGCCGAAACAATAAATAGGCAACGCTTGTCAGTAACTACTGTTTAAAAGAATAAAACTATAACTTATAATCTTAACGGACTACCTATTTATAATTCGCTTAAGGCTTTAGATTATGCTCGATTTGATCGATACCTCACTGATAAGACGATTAGTAATGTAAGAGAATTTTATCAACCCGTATCAATATAATGATAACAAAAAAATTATGCAAATTTAGTGGGCATTAAACACTGTATAACTTCTAAAGCAATATGTTTTATAATATAACTAATACAAGACAATAACTATAAATATAAAAACATATTCAACTTTACTTACAGTTAAAACACATAAAATTACATGAAAGTAACTTATGTTTCAGCAAACCGTTAAACGCAGTTAGGATACAGATGGGTTGAGAACAGCGGTATGCCAAAATATGCGAAATTGGTAAACAAAATCTTATCCTAGTAGAATTAACTACTTCTACTACGGACGAGCTACTTCTTGTCTAAATAATGCACCTTTTAAAGAAGGTGGTAGGTCTCCTTTTAACGAGGGACCGTAAGGGTAAACCACTGCGATACCTATTTCTGCCACAAAGCTTAGGTGTATAAAAAGTCTACTGGAAGAATAACTACTGGGTAAACGAGATGTAACACCATAGGATGTCACCTCACAGGGCGGAGAACCGGTAGTGGCGTCTTATGCTACGTCTCTTGAGAATGTCCTGTACGTTTCTTCGATTCAATCAATAAAAAAAAAGCTAGCATAAAAGTATTACAAGAGCTATATAAATACTACTTTTGCACCCGTATACGGAGTTAACGAAACCTCAATTTGTGCCCCCGTTGCGCAAATGGAGTACATTAGAAGCCCAAATTTATTCCGTCAACCCACCGCACTCCATCCCCCTTTGGTACAATTCAGTCGTTTGGTTTCACCGTTGCTCCTCGACTTTCTAAGTAGTCGGTGACTCACACTTGGGGACGATAAAATCATTATTTTATTCATCATTTGATAAAATATTTTATTTTATGACTATCGTATTATGATAAGCCCGTTTTGTTTTAAATATACGACTAATGGTGCGTTTATAGAACAAGCGGACCTTATACTATATTGACGAGAGAGAACTAACTACGGTGTTTATTTCCTCTATAAAGTTGCATTGAATAAGTACTATCTTTCTTTCTGTTGCTTCATCATCATCATCAGCCTGTGATAGTCATCATCACACTGCTGGACATAGGCCTCCCCTATCTATTAGGGGGTTTTGGACCGTATCCCACCACGCTGGTCCAATGCGGATTAGTGGGTGTACCGAATTTACTTGCGCATCCGACGTATAGATCATTTTACTTTTCAGACATTTGTGTGATCGGCCCAAATTGCTCTAAACATCAATGAAAAATTGTTGAGTCCCCGCAGGATTCGAATCCACGACCTCCGGTATCTAAAGCACACGCCCATAGCACTAGGCTACGGAAGCAGTTTAATTATAAACGTTTTTTACGGATTCTATCGCGTTTATCAAAGGGTTTGAAATAAGAACTTACACGCGATAAAATCCGTAAATTTGTATTATTAGTCACACAATCTATCTGTTTGAAAATCACTTACGCAAATACTGGTCTAAAATAACATAAATAGTGAAAAACAAAACACTGGTTGTAAATACGGAATTCAGGATATCTTATCTGATACTTTTCTAGCGGCATTGACCTTTAAACTCTAAAAATATACATTACGACCGTTTTATCTGTTATTTCGGAGCGATAGCTTTCACTGTCGTACCCGATGATAAACATACCGTTTGTAACTTTGCTTACTTCCTGTTAGCGCATCAAAAGCGGCAGATGTATTTTTGTGAATGGACATCGATGTGTTAAAGCAATAACGTAAATAAACACCTTGTTTATAAAGATCAAATTCATATAAATATTTTTCTAATTTAAAAAGATGTTAACATTTTGATCAAGCAGTAATTAACGCGAATATTTTTAAATATCCAGTATATCTTCTAAGTTTCAATGACTTCATGTTCACTTTTACTATGTGTTCGGTAGCGGAGGGCAGGTATCGCAAAAAATATGTCTAATATAATACTAATATTAACGCATTGTATAATGTTCGACCGTCGAGCGACCCTCGCTAAGCCGATAAGTGTGATTCTAACATTCTTCACCTAAAAGCTCTACAAGGGGCACAAGTTAGTATTTCATTTTCTCTTTTTTCTTCTCAAATATGTCTCATTTATAGTTAAACATCGAAAACTAGCACCGATCTTCGGCTATTAACTACGTGGCAAAAACCATCGACTATTGAAATTTCACGACTCGCTTATCGGTCATTATATAAAATAACACACACTTTCGGACGCATCTCACACGAGGCGGTTGTTAAGTAAAAGTCGTCGAACCGCTTCGGCATATCGAGTTTTCGAGTAAAAGTAACAAAAAAAAACACCTAACACTGTAACATCTGTTAAAATAAGCGGCAAACATTCATTTTCTATATTGAATAACACAATCGTCTATATATATATGTAACTGATAAGTGTGCACAAGAGATATTGAAAGAAAATTTATTTCATTAAACCAATTTACGATTTGCGTTTTGAATTTTACGAGTTGTCTTCTCGTTGAAAAATCCTAATCATAGTTTTTCAAACAACATCATCACTAGCCCGCGTTAGTCCACTGCTGGACATAGGCCTAGTGCACGTCTCCTCCATTAGGGGGTTTTTTGGACCACCGTATCCCACCACGCTGGTCTAATGCGGGTTATTAATTTCTACGTAAGTTATCTGTTTACGAGGTTCTGAGAGGTCTGTTTACACTAAAAGTCAACGAGACAAACATATGTATGTGATCTATACGTTCTAAACGTGTAGAGAATATACAATTCTGTATATACTTATATCATTGTATTAGTTTCAGTTTTAATTTTGTTATTCCTATATATGTGTATGGATCATATATGTCTGATTTGTTATTATAACATTTGATATCTTAATAATGGTGATTATATTAATGTAAATAATCTTATTATGGCGATTTACACATTTTACATCGAAACGAACTGTCTTCTTGAGTGACATAAATATACAAGAGAATATATAAACTATATACGACTATAATAAATTTTAGCGCAAAGGCTACTTTTATTATGGCATTTATTGGAAAAATAAGTGTCCTAAAAAAGTATTCTAGGCTGGGCATTGTGGCCAAACGTTTGGAAACAATGGATTGAAACGTGCACCTTATCAGTGACACGAGCGCTTGGCCTCAGAAAGAGATTCGACAAAACGCACAATTGTAATCGCAGTAGCGTACAAAGTTTTCCGGATACTATAGCTAGTGGAGAGATGAAAGAGAGAAAGAGACTAGATGCAAAATCTTATATTATAGTGTCAGGATTTAAAGCGCCTTACACAACTCCAAAAGGAGAGTGAATAAGTGCTACTGGTCAGTAGTAACTTTAGTACTCCGGGCTAAATACTAATTACTTAACAATAACATTTACTAATTTTGGTGCTTTATTCATCAAAAAAAAGCTTGCAAAAAGTTTCATTCAAAGCATAATCGTTGTATCTTACTTAAACGAAATAGCAAATGCAATCACTTTTCGATCCACGAAGGTCGAACACTTTTACCAGTAAAATTTACTTTCGTTTGAATGGCCGTGGCGAATCAGTGATTGCTTCCTTTGAAGGTTTAATGCGCAAATTCTCTATAATCATTGTTCATTTCAATGATTCTGATTCAATAACATGAATCTATAACAGTTAATGTACACAACTAGGTTTTGATCCAATGTTCACAATTATAGTTAAGTGAATAGTAAGGTTCCGTATACAAGTTCATATTCTTGTACTTTAATCGTTATTAAAACTATCCTGTAACCTACTACAATACATCTTCAAGGAACCTGCATTACGTAACAGAAAGTAAACGATATCTTATGTGCGCCATTACTATTTCCCATTTTTTTTTTCTTCACGCGTTATTTAAATTTGCACCAAACCAATGTTTTTTTCACAGAACCACCTTAACACTAGATTTACGAAATCAGTAATTGTGAATGGTTTTAGTAGCAAATTTACGTTTGAAAAAAAAAAAAAAAGCTCGCATGTATTTTAAGCATTCAGTCGCCTTTGTACAGATTACTTATGTGCCATAAGTTTAAATAAATTAAATGTTCTGTAGATGACAGTTAATGTCACGATTATCGCAATAACGCAAAGAAGTATCGTGACAAAAAAGCAATATAGCATGTTACGACCGACTTCCGATTACGCATTGCGATCGAAGTCGAACGTGTGTGGATGAAATAAAATGTCAGCAGTTTTTATGAGCACACACGATGCCATTAGCTTTAAAGAATGCTGTATCAATTAAGGAAGATTGATTATATTTATAAACATTTCGTCATAATTTGAAATAATCGCTTTTAGCTATATACTCAATAATTTTATTGAATACTTTCTTGAATTGGTAGCGTGATTAGCTAAATTGGGGGTTATTGGTTTAAATTCGGCGAATGAATGTACGTTAAAACGGAGTTAAAAGAAATTACTTCTTAAATATATAAAATTATCTTGAAAATAAACTCATTTAATAAAGCAAAGGCTTACAAATTAATAATATTGATCACGTTCGTAACACTCCTACTAACTATTCTTAACTTATTGCTTTAACTTTGTGTATTCTATTTGTTTATAAAGGATCGTAAAGAACACTAGTCAATTACAGTGCTTCTTCACAAAGACAAATATAAGCTGAAATACAGAAACTAATATATGAACAACAACATGTGTACCTGATTATAAAAGTGCAGTGAACATTAATGTTAATGACTTAGTTAATACTCAATATAAGACCTCTACTATATGATAAGACCAAAAGAAACCAAACAACTTATAAGAACAATTTAACGTACCAAAAGTTAAAATTGATATATAATAGAAATAATATACTAAGAGTAGTAAAAGCGCAAGACAATGATGTTGGATGTATCTATATGTGTCTATATTCTTCTCGGTTTTTAAAATTCCGATTGTTACATTAACTTTAATTATTTAAAGAATCTGTATAAACAGAGAAAGTTTATCGAGTCTTTATGACACGTAGAAAGAGTAAAATTTTCATTTAATCAGAGAGTTCTAATCATTTGGCAAAATTAAATCTGCATACGCTGAAACATTAGAAATGCCGAAAGACGTGTCACGGTTCTGCTTTTCGGATTAAAATTTGCTGCAACGCAGGAATTCCAGCACAAACACGTCAATAATATCACGGTGTCACATGAAACAATGGAATGCGGTTAGCGCATCGATGAGTAAGGCGTAATGTAACTCATTGTACGCACAAACATTATTTGTCAGTTTCAATTTCATTTTACCTCACCAGCATCATAATGTTATAGAAAGCATTTTCTATACAATACGAGAACAAATATAAACAGTGCGCTTCTTACATAAACTTATATGAGTGGTTTGAATAATTTAAACTTTGTACAAGAGAAGACCGCGTTCTTATTATTTTACTTATATGTTTTCAATCCCAGCGATGTTTAACCTCAGGTGGTTTAAATGGTTTAAACCAAATTAGTTGAGGTGGTCCCCTTTACAGGGGCCGTCTGGGCGGTACCACCGCGGTGCCTATTTCTGCCGCAAAGCAGTAATGTTTAAACACTATTGTGTTCCGATTTAAAGGCGGCACCGATTAGCAGCGTATTTATTGGGTAGACGAGACTTAACATCCGCTCGTGCTCATGATGGAAGCGGTTGGTCCCAACTGCTCGTCTGTCTTCGTTGAAAAAAAAAAAGATATAAGAGTGCCTTATTTTTTTGGTGGCATTCAGTCTTACATTGGCCTTTGTTTCAGTCAATTATATCTCTTATTTAGTTAAAATATAAAGCAATTTTCCACGTAGAGTACTGTAAAGATTGTTCATTATAAAGTACAGCAGTAAAACCCGTAATACAATTACGGTAACGTTTAACCGCCTACTCGCAGATAAGCGCATCCGACTTTGTTTTACCGCGTGGGTGGTAAACAGCTCTACTGAGCTATCAATAACATCGCAGACGTAACTCCAAGCTGCTTTAGGAGCGAGCAGAAGCCAAACAAATCAATGGTGGGGTGGAACTCCTTAATGAATCCGTTTTACGCGTGTCATGCAAATTCAAGTAACAGAAGAGTATTTAATGTTAAAATTTAATTGACAATACACGAGTGATAATGTCCTCCAAGTAAGTTACTACCAACGTATATAAGAGATGAGCAAGAGATGGACAAATGTATCACCTTGTCCTTCACTCTGATAGTTTGATGGGACCGATAATCGACATGTCCGGAGAGTCATAAGGCACAGAACCGACTTTTTACACGTCTACCCCATGGCGCGTTACTAGGCATTCGGGTGATAAGCCCGCATTAAGTTAAACAACAAGGAAACAAAGATGGAAAGTTGTCGAGTCCCCGCAGGATTCGAAACCACGTCCTGCGGTATCTAAACCAAAAGCCCAAACCATACCATACAAATACACATGCAATTTGACAATGTAAAATTATTTGTGTATGAATGTGCGTGTGTATAAAACTCCTTGGAGCGTGAAAATGGACTGTTTTAATACAGTAAAGTACCAACACGCTGGCTATGTCCCTATGCAGTAGTGTGTATACATGAGAGTCTTCCGGTTCAAAGGGAACATGGTATAAATGTTTCAACTGCTTAACGTTGACTAAAAAGCGTTGCGATTTCTTTTAATCATCATCATTAGCAGCCTGTGTTAGTCCACAGTTGGACATAGGCCTAACGCACGCCTTCTCAATTAGTGGGTTTATTGGACCGTATTCCACTACGCTGGTCCAGTGCGAGCTGGTGGGTGGACAGACTTTTTTCATGCCCATCCGACGCATGGATCATCTTAATTTTCAGACAATCGGGTGATAGGCCTAAATTGCTCTAACCAACTAGGCAACAATAATGAAAATGTAAATGGATTTGTCAGAGCGTGTGATTCAGCACAGTTTTATCTTATTAGCCGGTACAGGAGGCAAAGAGGAAGGCGACAGTCGGCCGATGAGTAACGTCCGTTCGACAAGCGCTAATCGCAACAAACGAACGCCAATTGAGGGCCCCCGTTTTTACTGATCAGTGCAAATTGTAATACGCAATCATTTTATTCTCGTTTTGAAGGGGAAAAACAGTTTATGTAGGGATTTTTTGCCTTTAAGCTCTTTCTTCTCTTCATCTTTATCATGTACTTACAATAAAATGATTGTGTTCTAGAAAATGATCATTACAAATAATATACATATTTGTACCGGAAACAATGATTAACATGGCTAATATTACACCAAAGAATCCCTTCGAATCTATATTTCTCGAAAATTTATTTAATGTTTTGGCTGGTATTTTTTTTACCTACGATTCATAAAATGATAACACAACACAATGATAAGATTCATACCATTACGCTGGACCTATTAATAACAAGATACGAGAATTCAGTCCGACTCACTTTAATAATTATTTTTCACGGAATTATATAGAAAGTACTGTATGATATTTTGCAAAGCGTGAACGCAAACACGGGTAACGTTTCTTTCTAATGGTGACATAAAACCTTAGCACTTCACAGGAATTGTACACTGGGCGCAATGAGTACGGCACTGGATATAACTGCAATGGTACTTAAACACGCTAAGATTAGGTACAGCGTGGCTACGCAGGTCCAAGTTTATGATTACGACTTTTTACAAGTTTTTTATTAAATATAGACATCATTATGATCCTAACATCAGGGTATGGTTTAAGGTATATTAAAAATTTTATTATTTTGACAAGTAATAGTTAAAGTATTAAAAATCGTCTTCAAAGCCTCAATATTCAGTCACAGTAGCTGACTCTTTGGCCGTTAGCGAAGATTTGGCACAGGACTAATTAGTAGAGCTAATTGGACCGGTAATTTAAACGACGTCGGAATCTGCTGTTTAAAAATTTTGGAAGAGTTTATCTGAACGAAGTGTATCGTCATTGTATAAATTTTAAATTGAATCCACTCTTTACATAGCTCATATAAAACATATAAACTAACATAATATGAGGTTAGTTGTAACTATAGGCTGAGGACAATCAGTGGTTGTGGCTCAACACTGGAGACCTAAGGTCAAATCCAGCATGTGACTGGATCATACACATCTCCTTATACACGCTAAGTTATTCAGTCCAGAATAAAACTATATAATCGTCTAGAAAATTTAACTTTTCAGTTCACTTAAAAATTTACGAACTTTTTCATTTCTGTTACCGCGAGCGTAGTGTTCAAACACGACTATGTTTCTGATTTTAACGTCTCAGTCTATGACTTAAAATAGTATACCTACACTCCGTTCCCCTATCGATTCAAATGTCAAGTTCAACGTACACCCCATACATTAACAACCCTTAAAACTAACCCTAAAGCGAGGGGAGACAGGTCTAGTACTCATATAATGATCTACGAATCAGCCGAGTGTATCTTGACACGCGGGTCGCTCGCAATTAGTTCAGGTAGGTATATCTAACAAAGGTTTTAATCAATTAATTCTTTAATTTACGCGAGTACTACACAATACTGAATATTAGGACTTCTTACGAATTTTGACGCTTTTATGTACATAATTAATTATTCTCACATCGAACACTTTAAAGAGGCCGAATGGCCTATGACCACGTCACTTCACCTGTCCGTTTGTTCAACAAGATTTAAATATACTGAAAAATAAATACTTCCTGATTCACAGATAAGAGTAAACTTTACAAAAACAATCAGCACTCGCTGTCATAATAAGTGGAATCTTTGTAAATATAGGACATGTTTCGTATGTAATGCGTTACACAACGTCTCACAAGACAAGTCATCATCTGCTCGTTATATTGCATGGCTTCCGAGATAGTTTGCTGTAAGTATATGCGTTTGTGTTCCATTCAAAGGCTTGTAACATTAGGAATTCTCGTAAACAATTTTATAGGTGTGTTGACCGACATATTTGCCGTCGAAAGATTACAACGTGAACAAAAGACACTTTCAGATATAGACGTAATTTCGCAAATTTGTAGTTACTCTGCCAATTCTTTGATTCCTTAAATACAACATATTTGATGGCTACGTTATTTTAATTTAAATCTAGCCAAGCTCCATAAATAAACCAAATAATTATAAACTAAAACAAATTGAATGCCTCCGCAGCCTAATGGTACGGGCGTGTGCTTTAAAAACCGGAGGTCGTGGGGGTAGATTCTGCGGGGACTCAACAATTATTCAATGTTGTTTCCTAGTTGGTTAGGGAAATTTGGGCCGATCACCCAATTGTCAGAAAAGTAAGACGATCCATCCACCAACCTGCATTGAACCAGCGCGGTGGGATACGGTCCAAAACCCCCTGATGGATAGGGGTGTATTAGGGAAGGCTTATGTCCAGCAGTGGACTATCATAGCCTGATGATGTGATGTGATGTAAAATAAATTAAAATCTTTAATGTGTTTTACGAGAGTAAATCTGTATTATTTCAATCAAACTGTCTTAAAAAAACCAACTAGGAAGTTTAATGTTTGTGTACCAACTTTGGCGTGTTAATCTTGCAGTGATAATTTTAATTTTCTTCGTACAGCTCACGCATCAATCCTTTATCGGTATTTTGCAGCCTTGTATCATTAAATTCCTTTGGCATACTTCAAAAAATAATATTAATCAATCTGTTTGTATCACTATAGCTTAGTGAATTTAGTGATTAGGCATTCGGTTTCCGGTGGCCGTCCATGACGCAACCGTCGCAATGTGTGGACATTACGAGGCGTCCAAACATTTCGAGTTTTTTATCGAGAAACGTTCGTATCGCGGCGATACATTATCGCTTAATGCGTGAAGTAATCTCAGTGATAACGAAACCGAGGGACGGACTCATTCAAATGTTTTAACGCTGTTTTTACTTATGATGGTAATTATATTTTCGTGTTCTGGCATAGTCATCTTCAAGGGTAATTGAGTCATTGACTTACGATGTTACTTTCACTACCTATTTTTACATCGTTAAGGTGCGCTTGTGCGCGGTGGTCAGAAAACTAGAGACACCAACATAGCCCACCGGATTAGTAAGCTGAAGTGTAAGCCGTAGAACTAACGACCGCTGATGTCCAAAAGTTCTGGTGGAAGTGGAAACTGAAGCTTGGCGAACGTAGTGTGGGACGCCCTGCGGCAAGATGGAGTAACGACATTCGCAACTGTGGCCGGTGTGGGCTGGATGAAAATAGCCGAAAATCGGAAGCGGTGGCGTGCATTAGGGAAGGCCTATGTACAGCAGTGGACTGACACAGACTGAAGATGAACGTGCGCTTGCATAAGACAAATCAAGTCGTTGACAAAGCATATATACGTAACGAAGTACTTTTGAGCTGCTTTATCAAGTGAAATGCCTATTCGATTAATAATTATGGATAAAAGAATTCGACCGAAATTTGTTCGCCAAGTCTAATGACCTTAAACTTAATGTTAGTGTTCATTGTAATTCACGGCACTAAACTAAATAGTAACGAAATATTCATACCTTAACGATAACCGTTTAAATACATATATTATTATTTAAGCTACAGTTCCATACAATCCTATTACATTGAAAAGTCAACTTGAATCTTATTCTAACACAAAGAGAACATACCGTGTTATCAAATTGAATGTAGAGGCATATCCTGTAATCGAGGCTAGTGTAAGAAAGTCCTCAATGGAACGAATTTATCGAACCCGGAACCTCCGCGACAAAGCCGAGAACAATGGCAGTTCAGTTTATAACTTTCAATCTAACATTGTTGCAATAATTACGTTATAATTAGTAAAGAAATAAGAATTATCCTATGTTAGGTCAGCGGCTTATTTCCTAGAAAATATCTTGTAAAAATAACCAAATTTATTTGTTTAAAAATAGGTTATTACTGCTGTATTCCAAACAAAAATAACTCCTTAACTTTATAAAACGAATGACGATGAGCGGGTGATAGTAATTTCTATATTTGACACATGATTGTGCACACAATTGTGTGTTTATCTCAAAATGTATCTGTAGTGCAATAAGCGAGTAAAGGACTATAAATAATGTAGTTTACGAGCGGAACCGTGGTGAGAAGTAATACAATATAAAAGTTACCAAAATATTGTGCGTCAATCACTACATAGTATAAAACAAAGTCGCTTTCTCTGTCCCTATGTATGCTAAAATATTGTAAACTACGCAACGGATTTCGATGCGGTTTTTTAATAGACATAGTGATTGAAATAAGGTTTATATGAATAACACATACTCAATATTGTAGGTATATGTTCTATCAGCAAAATTTCCATGCGAAGCGGGGGCGGGTCGCTAGTCTACAAATAAAACTAAGTAAGTCTTCGCTATTAAGATATTTAATTATAACCACTAATAAGGAATCTGCAGATACACGCAATAATAAAGGTATCGCATAGTTTGTGAGCTATTTGGCGCATAGCGAATGAAAACCTGTATCGAAATGCCGCGGTCCACTCGGACTCCGAGATAAAGGTCGAGAGACCGGGCGAGAGGTCCAAGTGACATTTGCTCGTTCAGTGGGCGGAACGATGAGCAATATATGGTCGTATTGGCACACAAAACAAATGTATGTGTATTGTTATCAACAAATTAAAATAAAATACCTATAATAACTTTACTTTTGTAAACCATATAGATACTACGCGGCTCAACGTTGGTCAGATCAGTTAAGCTATGGTTAGTATGGACTAGTCTATATTTTGTTTTGTTAATACGTAGCTATTAGCTCACGCAACTGTTATTTAAACATACCATTGGCTCAAAATGTCTTATAGCCACTAGCTTTACGTATTCTTCTCTTCTTTCTACCAGATCTTTTGAGACCCCAAAGTCACGTTATGGGCAGGCCCGTTTCTGCTTTATTATTAAGAGATGAAATTTAAGCTTATTCTTCCCTAATGAACCAATAAAAAAGCTTACTTATACAAAATTAAAAACAATTGTTGGCAACTATGCAATCTTTTATTGTCATTGATGATTATCATAAATTATATAAATCTGTTTAATCCGTAATTTAATTGCGTACCTTACTTTCAATTGCTTGCATTCAGTAGTAGAACAAGTAGTACTGTGGTTGATATCTTATTCAATCGTATACAAAAGGCGGTAGAATAATAAAAACGTCACATACAGATAATAACAGTTGCACATCGCAACCCTGTCCAAATATAGTTAGTTGGTGAAAATAGTGTTTTCGTCACTTTATAACAAGAGTAAAAAAATCAAATCAATCGTAAATACTTAAGCTACTTGGCAATACAATATATGCCTTCAACTCTAAGTCGGAACTGGCCCCAATTTGTATGTTCATGGTCATTGTTCACAAATATCATCATCAGCCACATGTGGTAGTCCACTGCTGGACGTAGGCCTTCCCTAATACACCCCTATCCATTAGGTAGTTTTTGGACCGTATCCCACCACGCTGGACCTATGCGGGTTGGCGGTACTTTTTACATGCCCATCCGACGCATGGATCATCTTACTTGTCAGACAATTTGGTATTAGCCCAAATTGCCCTAACCAACTAGGAAACAACAATGGAATATAGTTTTTAAAAATTGTCAGAACACAAGAATTGAATGGAGACTAAGCTAACAATAGCCGACAACCCTTTGCGCCGAAGCCCCACAGGTTCTGCGCTCGTGTTACGACAATTGTACGACTTCCCCGTAACAGAATATCGTACTAAATATCGATTGCTGTAACTTTATTTGCATACCACCTATTGGATTAGCGGCGTCGATAAAGGATTTAAATCGTGTTGTGGATAGCAGTTATACTAATTTAGTGACACGTCGTCACCTAATTCGAACAAGTAACCAACGTTTGTAGTTCAATCTGAAATTATGACATGAATAAATTTGCCAAAAAGATGATTACTGCCTCCGCAGCCTAGTGGTAAGGGTCTCGGGTTCCGAATTCTGCGTGGACTCAACAAATTTTCATTGTTGTTTTCTAGTTGGTTAGGACAATTTCGGCCGATCGACCAATTGTCTGAAAAGTAAGATGATCCATGCGTCGGATGGGCATGTAAAAAGTCAGCAGTCGTAAACCACATTTAACCCGTTATAGCATAGAAAAAAATTAAATTCGGTTAATTAAAACATGTGTTTTTTATCTATTTAGTTTTACCAACAAAATATGATATTTACAGCAGTGTAACTTTTCGACATCGAGAGAAATGTTTCCTATAGCGGTGGAAACAGCCTCACTGAAAATACGTTACGCAAAGATTCATAAACACGCTCACCACGTAGCAGATGCACTAAGTGCTACATCAAACGCAAACAAAACAATTTTTATTCTTGCGAGCGATTCGGGGATTACTTCGTAATTCTCAGAAGTGCCATTCCCCACAACAGTGACCCTAGCATGTATCCATAGATGCTAACCCACCACCCTATAAGACATTAAAACAGACCACAGACCAGACCACTAAACGACAAACGCCCAGCGCAAAAAGCGACACGGAAACCGAAACTGGTGCGCGTTACCCAACAACGGACGATTCGCATAAAACAAACAAGAGCCGCGCGGAATTCGATTGCGTCACGCGGCTCTCGACCGCGCAATGAATAATTCATTTCGCGAAAGGATGCGCCGAGGGGGACAGGTTGCATTTCACTCGCACTGGCCCACTGTGACATGGGTGTAAATATGTTGTGAATATTATGAATGCGCAAGTTACTCTAGACTACCTCCGTGGGCAAGCGGTATTGGCCCTTGCTTTATAAACAGGTCGTCGGTTCAAATAGAGCGGGGAAACTAGTTTGTGTTATCGTTGTTTTTTGGTTGGTTAGGACAATTTGGGCGATCCATTAACCCGCATTGAACCTGTACATTTATTCAGATACTGCAGTAGTTTTTATGACCTAGAACTTTTATAAGTTAATTACCTAGACACTATTCAAAGAGTTTTTAAGTTAAACCACTCTTCCCCACAATAACAAGACAAAGAAACTTTTTAGTTTTATATATTAGGTTATATAGACTATCATAACTATTAGTTAAATGGAGCTATCGAATTTTATATTCCTATTTCTAGTGTAAGGGATAGAATGTATAATTGTATACCCTTTATTTAGATAAAACATTTTATTACCTTATCTTATTACAAATAAAAATCAATCAAAAGCCACTGATTAGACACTGTTTTTATGTTTTAATTAATTTTCAATTCTCTCGTTTCCGAGTTACGGCACGATGCCACTGAACCGTGGCCGTGAACTAGGCGAAGGGTTCGTGGCGTATCTTCCATCTATTACGTACAAGTCATCACGGCGAATTGCTCAGTGGCTCACTGTAATTATTGTGTACTTGAGAGGAAGCGAGTTCATATTCCGATGCATGACGTACTTATTGCAACTAAATACTCATTGGTGGGTAATCTATATCATTATTGAGAGGTAGACCGTTTACAGGGGGCCGCCTGGTGTGGTGGTACCACCGCGGTGCCTATTTCTGCTGCAAATTAGTAGTGTGAAAATACAACTGTGTTCCGGTGTGAAGGGCACCGTCATCAGCGTGATTACTATTAATATTCTTTCAGCACTATAGAGCTATATTATTCTTGAGTAACAAAGGTTACTTTTTACCCAAAGAAAATCCATTCCAAAAGTCTAAAAATAGCACGATCAGAGCTGTGGCCGGACTGCTAGCCATAAAGAAAGATAACACTGATAGAAGCTCAGCATAAACACTATCGCTTTGTGAATCAAGAGCCTTAGCTGAAGAACTAGTCAGTATTTTCTCAGCACGTACTAAAAAAAGCCGTTGTAATTAATCGTTCGTGACGAATCGTTGGAGACCTCACGATTTTAAACGTTTAATTTTTTTTAATTTTATTTAACGTAACGACGGGACGAGCAGAACCGTAACCTAATAGCAATCAATACGACCTTCCCGTAGGAAATGCAAGGAAAGATGCTATGAACCCGCTTGGTACCTTAAGGTATTCCTTCCATCCAATACCTCAAGGTACAAGAAGTCGAGTACGAGTCGTATACCCAGTAATTACACTGACTAGGTGTCCTTTGCACCGGAACATAGCACCAGTCGCACACTTACATTTTTCGTCCGTGCCCTGTCAAACCAGACTACCTAAATAGAAGTTTACCATAGTTCATTATAACATTCACTCAGTTCGGTTAAGTAGATGAAGGGATTGCAGAAGACTGAACTGGATGAAGAGACAATAGTATAGAAACAAAAAGTACTTTTTGTAAAATACAAACAAGTAGTTTTGTTTGCTTTTAACGTTTAGGGTTACGAATTGAATGTTCAATACAAGTTAATGAATTCTGGTTTAATGTTTAGATAAAATTGCAATAGATTTTTCATCATGTCGTAGATGAAATAACGAAGATATATTTTAGACATGAGTTTTGTCCTTATTACATAGCCGTATGAAATAATCCGTATGAATTACTAAAATCGTCCTAAACCGTCCATTCCATAAATTACTTAATGACTAATGCCTTGACACTAAGGTAAAAAAAAATCATAAAAATTACTAAGAACTTCAAATGTCTCCTTCTTCTCCGGACAAGCTTAATTTCCCAATCAGTACATGTTACCTTATGAAAACTTAAAAAGCCTAGCTCTAGTACAAATTTAGAGCGAATTTCTTCATCGTCGTCTGACTGACTCCAGCCAAAGTTGTACACACTCAAAGGGCGGTTACATTTTCCATCAAAGCACTTTGTACTCTCTCACTGTCGATGGGAGTGAGTTTTTAGGTGCCATTGTGTTACTGGAAAGCGATGCAACTACAATGGATCGTCAACGCGCCCGCTTCCGTATGCATAATAAGTTCCTGATTTCAGGTCTACTCTTGGAAAACGGAACGTTGTATTGAATTTTTAATGACGCTTTAATAATAATTTTCTTGAGGTTTCATAAGGGTCAAATATGAAGTGCATTTTGTATTTTTAAATTTTAACAAAAAACAAACCGACTTCAGATCAATTGGTGTGATATTGAGCTAATAATTGTCCATTTGTTAAGCACATAATTAATGTAAATTACAGACTTATTCAGACTTTTTGATGGAAGCCACTGTAACAACTGGACTAAATTTCTATGGGACCAAACGGGAAGCACCAGCTTTCAAATTAAAAAAAAAAAACAAATCGGTTCACCCAGACGAAAGTTCTGAGGTAACAAACAAAAAAATAAAACAGATTTTGAATGAATTGACCCTTTTCTTGAAAGTGTGCGATGTTGGGAGCGTTTACAGATCAAGTGAGAAATAATTTTCCTTCGCAAAACTCGGATTTTGATCGGAATACGATATACCCGATCTGTCTATGAATGATTGTATTAAATAGGCGACATTTTAATATCCATTTATGAAACTTTATTGTTTAGTGTCAAAGGTCAATATGAATAAAGTAAATGCAAAATATGCAGATGTATAAGGACTGAAGCTATTTGGCAGAGCACGATAAATAAGAACTTTTCCGAAAAACTACGAAGAAAAATCTTCTCTTACTATATCTATAACGCGTTGTTTAAAGTTATAATTTAAGTGAACTAAGAAATTTATATCTGCTCTCCGTAGCCTAGTGGTATGGCGTGTGGCTTAGAAACCGGAGGTCGTGGGTTCGAATCCTGCAGGGGACTCAACAAATTTTCATTGTTGTTTCCTAGTCGGTTAGGGCAATTTGGGCCGATCACCCAATTGTCTGAAAAGTAAGATGATCCATGCGTCGGATGGGCATGTAAAAGTCGTCTACCCCCAACCCGCATTGGACCAGCGTGGTGGGATACGGTCCAAAAACCCTCTAATGGATAGGGTGTATTAGGGGAGGCCTATACCCAACAGTGGACTATTACAGGCTGATGATGTATGATGTGTAAGAAATTTATATAAATATCATTAACACAGGCATGAGGTTGGAAGTTGACCGAATAGAACATTACCCGGTGGTCAATGTAATAAAAGACTGTTTACTAGTTCTAAAATTAATTTCAATTCATTTTAATTCATTTTTTAGAAGAACTTTTATATATGATTGATTAACTTTACTTTACAAGTAATAGGATGACTGAGCCTTAATATCCTAACCGACTGCTATACAACAAAACAAAGTTGTCGAGTCATTGCATGACGTTTTTTTTAAAACAGCGTTGTAAATTAACAGCAATGAAAACATAAAAAGCAGGGTTACATGATGAAAATTGGGTAAAACCTTTCAAGTGAGCGTTTGTAAATGATTTGTCAAAATATTCTACAATATTTTTTGCTTCGTATACGAATACATAATAAAATAATTTTCGCATCACGGCAACTTATTTTATTCCCATCTAAACCGGGGTTTCCTCAGCACCATAATATTTCCTTAACAATTTGGAATTGGTAAAACAATACATTTGAATTATTTATATATAGACTGTGAAGTTACAAGGAAAACTATAAATAAATTTATTTTAATGTAGTTTGTGTGCAACATATATAATGTTCGATAATTTGAGAGGCGCTTATTAAGGCACCATCATTGTTAACACTAAACAAAACTAAACATATAAATTTAACTCAGGACTAAGACGAAAGGAATGAGACAAAACAGCATAATTGTCGATTTTGTCATACCTATATACAGACATTTAAATAGTAAGCTGTTTTTACGCAGAGCGACCTCAACGATCCAAAGGGTAAACTGCAATCGATGAATGGCTATATTGTCAGAAAAGTTCTACACATCGACCACAAACAACAACTGCATAACTCGGTCTAAACAGCCGGTACCGACTTTTTACATGCATCATCTTACTTTTCAGACATATCGATCACCTATATTTGTTGGTTTGGACAACCAACTAAAAAACAACGACAATACATTTTATATACAGTTGTTTCCCAAGAGGATTCAAACACACGACCTCCTATTTGTAAATCTAGGCGCACAGAGGCGGTTATTAATTACTAAGACCTGAATTCATGACTGACAGTATCCGACAAATAACATTTAATAACAAACGATCCCGTCTATTTCCAAACAGATTCGCCGCATCGTGAACGAAATATTTATTTATTTATTGAAATACCAACATAAGACCGTTCTTATGTTGGTATTTACATTTTCATCAAAAATTGATTTGGCCTTTTTTGATGAAAATGTAAGGCCGTTTTAAAGGGTGTTTATGATGCTGAAATCATCAATATAGAGATTTAAATGACAATACTGATCTAACAGACTCCATGTCAGGCACTTCAGACTAGGTACGTCACATATTGCACATACGAGCGATAAAATCGTGTCGCATTCCAACGAAAATGTCCGCCATTGCAATTGCGCGGGTGAATTTATCGCATCTCGTCAACCACATAACGTGCGGATGGCGTTACAACATTCATAGACGACGAAGGCAACATACCCGCGTATCACTAAGCGAATAACTATTGAGCTAAATCATTCAATTGTCATTATTAAATGTCAATAACACTTCAAATTTACTTCTTCCGCGTGGAATGGGAGGAATGTTCGCTGGGTGTATTAAAAATTGCTATTAAAAACACTTGTTAACATGGGTAAATGTTAACAAGTGTTTTCAACAAGTTTCAATCATTTTTATCGTAATATAAATAGATTTTCGTTTCATTGAATCTATTTTAAATATGTATTAAACTTCATGGAAAACGGTTTAACGGATTAGACGGTAAAGACGGACAGACCGACGAGTTATTTACGCATTTATAATACTTATATAACATAATTATATAACTCCATATTTTGCCAATTTATTATAGGGAAGATTTCTTTCCCGTCCAGATTTACAGTTTTGCCGCAAAGCGACAAGCAATTGACCTACGCATCTCAAAGGGTAAAAGAAGATGTAACGTTAAATTGTAATAAAGTAATATAAAAGCGCTGTAGGACATACCGTAATTATATAGACTTATATAATTACGGCGGTTATATTTTACGGCTTCCGTTGATATTTGATTGCGAATCACTATTCGCAATCAAATATCAAGCGGAAGGTAATAGGAAATGATTGGCGACTTGAATCAAAATAATTTATTCGTATCCGTATTAAGAGGATAAGTTTAAGGACAAATGGGAAATGTGATATTTCAATATTTGTCAAATATCTTAGAGTATTTATTAAACTATCTAGTAATTACATGAATATCAACAAGGTAATGACGATAATAACAAAACAAAATATTTATAGTTACCATAAATAAGTTACGATAACACTCGCCTAATCAAAACCGTAGTAAGCATACGGACCTGATTATGTGGCGTATATTTTCTTGTATTTAACTTTTCAGTTAACAAAAAAACTAGAGGTTCTACTTGGATACTTGATTCATACAAAAATAAAATTGAGATGCATAAAGGTATAAAAGTAATGCAATTAGAGACAGGTAAAGATTATTCAACGGGCGACCTTCGAGTAATAATAAAAGAGAAACATGTAAGTAAGTCTTCTCGACAAATAGTAGTTAATTGTAATTCAAGTACAAGGTTTTAATGCGCGCATTGCTTTAATCAATCCATTAAGATTGTACGCGACGTGTTCTAGTTATGATTACTAGAAGTTATTCTAGTAATCATAGACAAATTATGCTTTGCTCAAAGATTATCTACATAGTCTGAGTAAACAATTGCTTTAATGTTTTCTTCACTTGGTAAAGCTGAATTCGGTAATGATGTGCCTATTCGACGCATGGATCATCTTACTTTTAAAAAATGGGTAATCAGCCCAAATTGTCCTAACCGACCAGAAAGCAACAATAGCACAGAGTTGTTTCCTTGTAGGATTCGAACCAACGAAAGTGTAAATAAAGTTCCATATTGAGAAAAGAACAGTTGACCTAGACTCTGGACGCTCGGCTCGATAGGTATTGGCACCTAGACAATAAAACTGAGTCTAGATCTCAGAAAATATTTACCAAAGTATTATAACAAATAAAATCGCAAAGATTCGTCTAACCAGCTCACGGGCATTCTCGAGTCGCTCCACTTGGCTCCAAATTGTTTACGTCAAAGTGCGCTCCGCTTTAGCTTCACTCGCGCGAATCGTGTATCCATACAATGACGTGCGCTGAACGTAAACGGTACCGACATATCTCAATTCGCCCTTGATTTTAATTGAGAGTGCTTTTTAATTTCTGTCAACCTTAACCGCTCTATTCAGCCTGTGTACGGCGACCAATTAGTCACTCCAATTAATATCCTTCCTAATCAAGTAACGAGGAAACAACTCATGTTATTTACGACACAAATCGGTAAATGAGGTTACTGATAACTAATGCACAACATCCTTGTTTATACATCAATTAATTAAAACTCGGAACTCAGTAAGAAGCTTTGGAACATTTAAACAGTTAAATTGCAATAATGATAAGGTATTTTATTATTAGAAGAAGCTAATAACACGCACGAATCCAAAATATAACATTTCAATGTCACAACTAGCACACGCTTCCTTGATAATATTCATATATCAAAACAGTTGAATAAATATCAACGTTCGAGAGTGCCAAATAACTAGACGAACTTATTCACAAAAAACATTACCCTCCTTCGGCGGCCGCTAATAGTATCATAAAAAAATATAACTTAATATGCATATTAATGTCGGGTTAAACGAACAAAATATATTCAAAAAGTAACTGTACAAAAATATAAAGTAACCGTTAGAATAATATTAAAATAGTGTTGCTGTCAAATATAGTAAAGGCAGATCTAGGCAACTAGTGCTAGATGAAAGTAATATATGAAAATATTAAATAGATATATACGGTTGCTTATGTTGTAATATAGTTTTATTACTTACTAGCTGTTGGCCGCGTGGCTAAAAAACCATAGCCTTTAAAAAAATCTCCCGTTTACATTGGCCATCTTCCCGCCAAAATGGGAATAACCAGTACCTACAAATAGGAAGACGAAAATTTAAAAAAAAAAAGGTCGTTTTGTTTTATGTACCAGTTATATATTACACTAGTTATTTAAAAAGTATATATTATAGAAGACTAAGACAGGTAACCTTATTAAAGACGGTAAATACCTATTTCTAATAACTTTTTCTTTATTCATCATCATCATCACCTTTTGTCAGTCTACTGCTGGGCAGGCCAGGCCATAGGCCCCCCCTAATGCACGCCACCGCTTTCGATCTTCGGCTATACTCATCCAGCCGCACTAGCCAGTTGGTTTTTTTCATTATTAAATATTAAAAAAGAACATGCATAAGCTACGAAAACTATTAAATTAGTTTAGAATTAATGTAAACACAGCAACTTTTAACTACAAAACGTTTTATTTTCATAAATAGAAACAGGGAGGTAGCGTCATTATTTTTATTTCATATACATTTGCGATCAAACTATATCCTATTTTTTACTAAAATGTCTCTAAACATGGGTACAGTATCTAATTAAAATTTCTATTAAAATATGACGAATTACAATAACAGGACTTGATGGGATCGTCCGTGCGAATCCGGGGCGTGACATCTAGTGTTTCAAATCAAAGTCGGATCTAAATAAGCAATTCACCGTCTAACAGTAAGTACGAAGATGCTTTTGTATATTCATTATCTGCTATGTGAAATGTTGTATTAGAAAATAATTAATTGTGCGATTTCTGTATCATTTCAACTATCATTAACCGCGTTGCATTGAAAAATATAAATTATATAATTATATATTACCTGTTTCTTATTTTATCTCGGCAATACGTTATTAAATAGTAAATGGACAATATTATGTCATCATCAGCCTGTGTAAGTCCACTGCTGGACATAGGCCTCCTCTGATGCACGCCTTATCTATTAGGGGGTTTTTAGGACCGTATCCTAACACTTTAGTCCAGTGCGGGTGTTTGGGGTTGGATTGACTTTTTACGTGCCCATCCGACGCCTGGATAATCCTATTTTTCAGATAATTCGCGATTGGCCCACAAACTTGTTTCCCCGCGGGATTCGAACCCACGTCCTCCGGTTTATAAAGCAAGATCAATACCGCTAGGTCACGGAGGCGGTTACGTAGTTACTCGTTATTAACCTCGCCTATCTATTTATACAAATATAAAAAAATGGTGGCAAAGGCAGCTTAGGCTATTGATAATTACTATGCGGACAAAGCCGCGGGAAACAGCTAGTATGCTAGAAATTGGCAAAACCTAAGCCTAAAAACCTCTAAATACAAAAACGCACTTATTATTTACTTAAACTTATAGCAATGTTATGTACAATCAACTATCATCCAATACAAGTGTAATATAGCAGGCAGGTGCACATGAGACGAGTCGTCCCGCTGGTGGTATTCGAGTACAGATTTTTTCCCCTCCCTGCCCGTACCTGAATGCCTCAGGATCAGGTTTCCCCACGGCTAGTCGCCCTTGAAAGTGGTTCACGATCCATATGTTTAGGTGAAGTCTTAACAAACGTGTTCGATGTGAAAACGGACAGCTATACGAAGCAGGAGATGTGCTCTCTTATACAATTCAAAAATACTTTCTGTTGCTTACGACGATACTATACTTGACGTTAAATGTCCAAAACCTCTCGTATAGTTTTAAATAAGCTGAGTAATTAAACGCGATTAAATTAGTAAAACTGTATCATTTATCAATTCATCATCATCATCATCATCAGCCTTTGATAGTCCACTGCTGGACATAGGCCTCCCCTAACACACCCCTATTTATTAAGGGGCTTTAGACCGTACCCAACCACGCTGGTCCAATGCGGGTTGGTGGGTGGACCGACTTTGTACATGCCCATCCGACGCATGGATCATTTTACTTTTCAGACAATTGGGTGATCGACCCAAATTGCCCTAACCAACTAGGAAACAACCATGAAAAATTGTTGTGCCCCGCAGGATTCGAACCCACGACCTCCGGTTTCTGAAGCACACGCCTATACCACTAGGCTACGGAGGCAGTATTTATCAATACCCACGTAATATTTACATCTAACGTTTAATAGTCTATTGCGCTACATAGTTGGTGTTATACATTAGACTGTTCCTTCATTTCTTTTAGTCAAGCAATAATATCACATAACCGTATAGCAATCTTCTTTACTACCAAAAAGTGAAACATCCTTTGCCAACTGATATTTGTCATAAACAGTCGCTTATATAGTTCTTTCGCCGCCGATGCAGTTAGATATTTCACTTTTATATAAACCCTCGGTATTATTGGGTCCTCGTATGAAACAACAACAGTTTTAACATCCAAAATAACTCAAAATCTATTTTGGTAAGACCTAACGTTAGGCTTATCAGTCCACTAGCCTATCATTAACCTACCCTAAATTTTTTGGCGCATCAAAGTTTTTTCTCCTAAATTCAAACAAAAACCTAGAACCATAGTTCTATTTGAACGGATAATGGTATTTATTAGCTTACGAATGGGACACGCCACATTAAGCAGACTTAATTGTCCGAACACAGCCACGCTCGGACCGCCGTTTATCAAATGCGTTCCGTTAAAAACATTGATACGGACAAATTATAGATGAATACACAAGCACTAATACAAAAAAAGTGTGTGTGCACTTATGTACACGCGTTAGAAGTTATACTTCTTGGAGGTAACAAGATAAAAATCATCTTTCGCCTTATATTACGTTTGTGGAAATAAATATCGTGAATAGACTTGTCAGTTGGGTATAGCTATCGTCAGAGTGTCGGTTTTTTGTGACGGTGTGCGCGCGCGTTGTAAAGATTTACTCTCAATTTTTTTCCCTAACACGCTTAAGTTCAATGTTATACTTTTAAATTAAAAATATATAGATTTGCAGCCTAAATATATTGCATCCATCACGGTTAACAAGAATAACGGATAAACACGAATCGATAGCTTAAATTTGCTGAAAAACAACGATTCGTCAAAGACAAATGACAGGATCTGTCACAATCGCGATCGTTGTTAATGCTTCCGGTTTTGGAAAGGAACCAACGACCCGACTTGCCCAATGGTACAACATCTGTGCCACCGGAACTATAAACGGTGGACCCCAAGGCCGGAGAGCTTCGGCAATACATTGACAGGATGAAGCAGCGCTTTGTGTAAAACATAACACTTTTGCCATTTTAAACTACTGACTCTTTCATGATTTTGTTTAACTACTTTCCCCACTCAACAGGAATTTCCTAACGTTACTATGTTCCAGTTTCAAGGCCGTAACTGCAATTTATTCTTGCGGAATCATCATCGCCTCTAACCCATTTATTACAAGAATCACATTAAGCCATTCTATTCGCTCAAGTCAGATCACCACTACAATCGCCATCGATAGAGGTATTTAAACGCAAACCCCGTATAAAAATAATCTGGTCATAAAACGACATATGCACATACAACCTCCTTGAGAAGTCGATACAAAATCGTATCGGGTCTCACGAAGGACGTAGCACGAAAACCGGTTGCTTCAACGGAATTTCCAAAAACCCGATTGTGACAAACGTAAACGCAAGGTCAAGATTGTGCGAATACATTGCCTCAAGGATGACAGTTGCTTTCGCACAGACGGAAGGTTTAAACGATATTATTTTGTCTTTAACTTCTTTCTATATTTTGACAGGATACCGAATCCACAAGGGAAATATTACTATGATGTTAATCTCCAAATTAGGCCAATTAGCAGAGCGCAAAAAATACTGTTTTCTCTTTTCTACACCATAATTATGGCAAAGTAAACGATGCCGATTTGCGAGCAGTAGACGGTCAAAGTTAGCAGCAAGTGGCGCAGGATCGGCCGTCTCGGCGTTTATTTAAAGAGATCATGTCCAGCTGTGGACTTAGAGAGGCTGATTATAATGATGATGATGAACCGATGGCAACGAAGTGGGGTCAGACAATCTTACAACAACAACGTTAGCTTATTGACGCATTCATTGCATTGGGTAACTTTGCCCAGCTTAAACGACACGCAACGTGTCGTTTTGAGTGTTGTGATTAATGTGCTTTTTATACTTAACATCAGAAGGACGTTTTGGTCTATTTTCTTTCGGTCTAATCTCATTAAACAATAACTATAGGCTCAAGTGAATCTCGCAGCGATAGGCAAACTGACGGTCGCGGCACCGTGAAACGATCTGTTTGAACAACAGTTATCTCGGTAGGCCAACGGCCGCGGTCACGGCTTCACTGCTTGACCTCGCTTTTTTTTCGTTTCACGTCAAATACACCAGTTTATCGGTGGGTTCATCGTTGTTTACGTCGCATCCCTATGCGCTATGTGTTTGACAGTTCGCCGACGTGTTGGATGTCAAATTGACTCTAAAATAGGGCCAAAGACATCTTTCAATCGATTTAAATGGAATTTACATTCTCAAATGCGCTAAAAAATTGCTGATATTCAATACCTGCACTTGGACCAATAAACGCCGAACCTTATGGCCCAATGGGAAAATAATGCACTGAATACCTCGATGACAGTTGGGTGCGCTTGTTTGGGGTGTTAAACTTTTACAATGTACGAGAAAAACCTATATATAATAAATAAGTTTTTTTTTTAATTACATATATATTTAGCGTAAAAAAATTAAATAGAAATATTGAAGTTACTTTCTGTTGCTTACACGACTAAATTACATGATAAATAATAGAGTTTTAGCGATAAATTACTTTACAATTATTTACATTTATATAATGCTGATTGTCACTAGACCTACCCTGAACCCAGCGAAGGGTATTATCAATAGAATTGAACAGATTCTAAAATTTTATTTTTGAATGAGTTCACTTAACTAAAGTGTAAACAATTAAACGCATTTCAAAGGTCAGTTTATAAAAATGTAACTTGCACTGGATGGAAACATTGTAATCTATGGTAACGAAGTAAAGTCATTCATCTAACGTTCCTACTTGTCAATTGTCACCGAGATGTCAACCACCGAGTGACATTCGACGATTAAAACAGTATGAGTTTACGCTCCGGTGCTATGAGTCACTTCGTTCACATCAGAATGATTTATAGATGTAGTGGGAAATTATTTTCATTTAAGTATTGAATTAGTGGCATTTTAAATCCATTAAAATGAAACTATATTGTTTAGTGTCAAATGTAATCTTTTTTCACTATATCTATACTTAAGTTCCCAGATATAATATAATATTCATCCATACAAATAAATAAAATTGCGAGGATCTGGTTGTAACATTAAAATAACACTTTTTTCTTACCGAGTACAATCTATCATGTTCTATCTTCTATTAACATATTAAAGAGATCCCCACCTATATATTGACTCATCACGATATATCGGGAACCATAAGGCGTAGCGACTTGAAATTTGGTAGGAATATTCCTTTCGCCGAGTAGAGGTCAGCTAAGAATTTTACGAAATTCACAAGGAGGGTTGCAGGGTTGCTAGTGTAATATAGCTGATGCATATAGCAAAACATTTCTTTTATAAACTCTGTCTGTCCGTTTGTTCTACCTAGTATCATGAATAATTAGTCCAATTTTACCGAGGACAATGCAATACATAACTGATATAAAGAAAAAAAAAATTTGAAAATTTTTGTCCGCCTGTCCGTTTGTTTTGGCTAATCTCTGGCTTATCCGATTTTTACGGGACTTTCATAAGCTTATGTATTAGTTTTTTATGTACCAACATATTTGTTTTTACATTGCAACTCAACAGCTAGTATATTACGATTGTTCGATCAGTATTGGAATTCCGCGGTCACTCTCTTGACACCCGCCGAGAGCGAGAGTGGCCCTTTCGGTATGAGATGGGCCACTTTCACCACTTGCCACCGACTGGTTTGACATAGCGCACGTTTATAGTGATCGATGGTAGTCGAAGGTGGTACCTGTTGCTTTTTAATTTATATGTTGGGAACATCTTTTTAAAATCGCTCTTAATAAAGTGCGCCTTGCCACTATATCGCTCACTAACATCCCGTTCTTAGTTATGTTGTAAATGTAATACATTCTGTTCAATTTCCCGCAATAACATTGAACTGTAAAAATATTTAAAAACTCAAACTGGACTATTTACATTAATAATGTTCTATCTACTTGACATTGGCAAAGTCATTCGTCAAAGAGGAGACTCGAGCGAAAAGAAAAATTGTATGTTCTAATAATCTCACCCTAATACATTTAATTTATGGACAAACAGCTAAGCTAAGGACGAACCTAGATGAGCTAATTATTCATAAAGCTCAAGTCGTATAGACCTCTTGACTTATCGAAGACCATGAGCGGTAAAGTCAACGGCAAGGCCTTAATGCTTGGTGGATTAATATTTACTCCTTACTTCTGTACTCTACCTCCGTGGTCTAAAGGTTGGGTTTTGCTTTATAAACCGGAGGTCGTGGGTTCGAATCCCGCGGGGAAACAAGTTTGTGTTATCGTTGTTTTCAGGTTGGTTAGAACGAATTGGGCCAACGACCCTATTGTCTGTAAAGTAAGATGATTCTGTGTAGGATGGGCTTCGGTCGGTAAAGTCGGTCCACCCACCAACCCGACTGGACTAGCGTGGTGAAATCACGGTATAAAATAAAATAAATAATTATTATAAAAAATATTATGTAATATATTATATTAGGCTTCATTAATAATCAATATTAAATTGTTACTCAAGTAAATAGACTTCAAGTTTTCATAACTCCAAGTTGGCAGCAGAACGAAGTGATCGGCTGTCTTGGGTTCATTGAAACAGGCCTATTCCAGCAGTGGACGGATAAAGCTGCAGATAACTGATGAACATAGACTACTTTTTAAATCACGAAAATGGATTATAAAAACTATAAATAACCAGAGCAGAGCCGTGGAGAGGAATTTAATGAAGTAGTCGACCGATTTTCTAAGCAAAGCTTTACAATAACTTAAAGGTATTACGTAACACATAGACGTAATGCGTATCTTTTCATTTATTGGTACACGGACAAGTTTTACTAACACACGTGCCGAAATAGTTATTTTGTGTAAAGTCTTATCAAAGGCTTAAGTAATATTTATTAGATAAAATTATGATTATATGAACCAATTTCTAAAGTAGCTATTATTATGACATTTCGATAGTTCTCTTTGCTTTAAGAATAGCACATTTGAGCGCATTGCACGTCGCACAATTGCCATTTTGTGAGATCGACATATCGTAACACTATCACACGTCGGACGCGCGAGCGCAGTGAACGCGAAGTGTCCATTGCGCAACGACATTTCCCGCGGCACCACGCCCGACATCGCTGCTACCGTTACAGTGGAAACGTGCACGTACACGTAATGCTGGGGATGTGTCGTAAACAGACTTTCTTCGCGGTTACGTATCGGGGACGCAATTCGCTTTGCTAATGTCAATGTCAAAAGCACTTGTTCCGATATGGGTTATGGCGACGTTCCAACTAACTAAAAGTAATAAAGAGATTCGCACTTTGTCCTTCGCATTAATGTCCGGTGAGTACGAACATTATTGACGGTCATTATGTTTTATCAACGTATCGAGTGTACCTCTATCGCGACAACCGAAACGTGATTCGCGAGCGCGTGCAAGAATGTATCTTATCTGAATGAGCATAGAGAGCCTTATCAAAATAACGTGCGCTCACCTTGATCCTGTTTCTGCGGCTAGTGCGCAGTATGATGCCGTCGTTCTCGATGTAGTCGGGCACCTCCTTGCGGTTGGAGAAGTTGAAGACGACCGAGGTGCTGGAGGGTGCGGGCGGGCGCGGCTTCCTCGCCCACGGCGTGGTCTTCCTCTCCTCCGCGGGTTCCGCCTCCTTGGTGGTGCCCTTGGCCTTGGCGCCGGTCCACGCGCGCTCGATGCCCGCGGCGCCGATGCGCGACGGGGTGCGCGCCTTCGGCTCGGGCGCCGCGAGAGGCTCCGGGTGCCCGTTCAAGAGCGGCTTCGGGATCGCCTCCGTGACGCGCGGCTCCGGTTTCGCCTCCGAGGGCTCCGGGGTGCGGGCGCGCGGCGAGGGCGGCGGACGGGGCGAGGAGGCGCGCACATCCTCGACGGGGGGGTTCTCCACGAGGGCGGGGGAGCGCGGCAGAGGCTCCACGAGCGCCGCTGGCGGGTCTCGCTTCTCGGGCCGTGGTGGCTCGGGCTCCGGTTCCGGCGCTGGGCTTGGACTCCGGGCGTCTTCAATGGACTTGTCGGCGCACGTGTCGGCGGGCGGGGGCAGGGGGCTGGTGGCGAGCGGGCGCTCCGGCGGCGGCACGGCGGGCATCGGGCGGATGACGCCTACGCGGCGTGGCGAGTTGTTCCATAGGCGGGCGCGTCCCAGCAGCACCGGGTTGGTGGCCGCCACCGTCGGCAAGTGCGAGCCGTCCTTGGGCGCCTCGAACGCGTAGCGGACGGTGGAGCCGGCGCGCGCGATGCCCTCGAGCGCGGCGCGCGACACGGGCTTCGCGGAGAGACAGACACCCTCGGGCTCGTCGATGGCCGAGAGGTCGGCGGCCGCGGGGCTCGGGGAGCGCGCGCGCGGCTCCGGCGTGGAGCAGCGCGGGCCCCCCTCGAGCCCCCGTAGTACGGCCGAGACACGTGCGGCGGGCGCGGCGCGCCTCGTAGGAGCCGACTCGAACTTGCGCAGGGCGGCGCGCACCACGTCCGGCGGCGGCCGCTCCGTGTCGCGCAGTAGGGGCGCCGGGCGGCGAGGCGGGCGGGTGCGCGGCGCCGCCTCGGGCTCCTCGAGGCGGCTGAGGGCGTCGACGGAGCGCGCGCGCTTGACCGAGTCACGGCGCGGGGGCGCAGGCGGCACGGCGGCGGCCATCATGGACACGGGCCTGGGGCGCGGCGCCGCCGGCTCGTCCAGCAAGTGCTCGAGCGAGGCCGCGCGGCGCAGCACGGAGGGGCGGCGGCGGGGAGCGTCGCGTAGCGCGAGGCTCAGGTAGCGCGACTTGAGCCGCTTCACGATGCCGGGCCCGTAGCGCAGCTCCTCGTCGTCGGCGGGCGGCGGTGGCGGCGGCGGTGCGGGCGGCGCGGGGGGAGGGCCCGCGCGGGGCCTCGAGGCGCGCCGCTGCAGCAGCTCGCGCTTCCATTGTGGTAGCGAGCCGTTCGACATGCCTGCCGCGAACGGGCAATACGACTTGATATCAATAATAACAGTGATATTCTTTCAGTTTTACTACCATCTCCATGACACAGCGGTATTGGCCCTTTGCTTTATAAACCAGCGGTCGTGGGATCGTGTATATAATAATTTCGTGTTTTTATCGTTGTTTTCTGGTTGGTTAGGACAATAGGGGTCGATCACCTCATTGCCTAATAAATAAGATGATCCATGCGTCATAATACTTGTAATATATACAAAAAATACATTCCTAAAGTGCTCTAGCAGACTAGTGATAGACCCCTACACACAAATTATTATGTATTGCAAGAGCTTTAGAGGGGACCAAGTTATTATATATATTTTTTAGTACATAAAAATAAAACAGACCGTACATATGTCTACTTGGCTTTCAATTTTACTGAATAATTTTTCAGGAACAACTATTACAATTGTCCTAAAACTTAATCAGTTCTTTGGGTGCAATCCTTACAATTGTTTTTGTTCATCATTTTAAGAAACATATTTTATGGTTATATTATTATTAAAATTAGGCTGGAAAAAGATAATGACTAATAACAACTTTATTCAAGACATAGAGCCTATTGCAAAAACTTTTTTAAAAGTACAAAAAAAAGTTTATGCTCATAAATTTTTTTTTTTCTATCAAACAGCTAAAATTACACTTGGATTTTTCTGTTTGGGAAATACAAAAAATATTCATCCAATATGGCTGATAAACAATAACAATTAATTACAACAAGGAATAAATAAAACAAATGATAAGCGCTTATCACAACGGGTCACTACACAACGCACTCATGTTATCAATCATCCCATTTACACTCTGAAAATTACTTTACGTCAAATATATAACATTTAATCACGGCACAAACAGCAATTTGTTTCAATGAAACAGATTGGAGCCGTGACCTTTGAGCATTTATTGTATTAAATACAATGGACCAATAGATAGTGTTGACATGTTCCATGATAAAGTAATCAATTTTGTAATGACTTCAAATTTGTATGGTTTGTTTTGTACAGTTGTTTATAATATTTATTAAGAAATACAGATAGACATGCGGGTTAAAATAGATAAGTATGCAATAAGTCATCAAAGTATTGCTCAAGTTTTAAAATACTTATTTCGTAGTATTCTACTGGTAAGGGATCTAGGTCAATTAATAGTAATGCTAAGCTGTATGCCTTTTTGTTAACAAATATTGTAAGACTTACTTTAAAGTAAATAAAATTGATATGTCTCTTTAAATATTAAATTACCCACTTTTTAACAACTTTTTTATATATATCAAGGGTACAATTATCAAAAACAAAGAAAAACCATTTTTGTTGGTTCCTCTGATCATATCTTATGGCTTATGTCTAAAATGGTGGGGTCCACTTAGACATGACTTTTACTAGCAAATAACGAATTTAATAAGGAATAACTTAGGCTACTTTAAAAAAAATAGATGAATAAAAAGTAGACAAAAAACTTTCACTTTACTCAGTATCATGCAGCAAAAACTTTCTTTGTTTTGTTTGACCAGTATGCCAAAACAAAAACCAAAGCAAAATTATGCTTAAAATGTTGTGTTACAAACATGTATACTAATATAGATGTGTATAGGTATGTGTGGTTTAAAAAATATATAACAAGTGAGCAAATGGGCACTCACCAAAGTCCTGGGAGGACTCGAGGATTGTTTCCACCATCATCTTGATGAGGCAGGCCCGTAGGAAAGCAACTACGAGAACAATGGCAAACATAATCAAATTAAGCACAGCTCACTCAAAAAACAAAAAAATTACAAAGACAAAGTACTATAAATAAAAGCAATCGATAATAATGTGTGTAAAGTTTTCATGCTTCAATATATAATGAAGCTTAATAAGCCTATAGTCTTGTATCGTTTGTTTGTAAAATATGCTTAAAATTACTAATACTGACTGATATTAGTGATTTGTTTGTTTTTTGACCAGCTTTTCCATTATTTTTTTTTTCCAATTAATGCCATTGGTTGGCATGAAAACAAATACAAGCAAATGAACGAAAAGTGATGTTGATAATTGGCATTTAATCAACTGATAATGATAAGTATTTATTTTAGATCACACTGATATGTGACATATTATTCAAAAGTAACTATAATAATAATAGTTTATAAAAATTATATAATTCCTTACAAGACAGCTTTTTTTTAATAACATCATAATAATTAGACTTGAGCAGTGATTTTTGGAGTCTGCAACAGTCAAGTCGATAAACTCGCATTGACAAGTCCAGTTTCGTGTAACAGAATTCAAAGGTTCTAATATAATACAAGATCTGTAAGCAAGTATACAGTGGCTCATGGGCCAGTGCCTGCCACGCTCGATCAAAAACAATAGCCGCCATCGTCTACCGGCGCATTCCAATCCGCCATGCCTCGCATATCATGATAATAACTTACCTACTAAATGCCCATGGATGTCATTCAATTATGTTTAAAACATATATTGTTTCGAATGTCCACCTTAACAAAATGCCATCGGAGCGTGAAAACGAAAGTTTTATCACTCGCACTAGTTACAGCCTCATTTCAGAAATCACCCTGGATCTGACACCCGTGGGCGGTCGATCGCTTCACTGAGGTTTAACCGCACTGATATCACATATTTAGTTCTGACAGAGACTTCAAAATGGAACTTTATGCTACACTTAAAACTATCCTTTTATTCAATCAAAACCATGTACACAAAAATTGACGAGTTCAATCACATCGAGTACAACACAACCGTTACCTATAGCAAATTAAATGACACTAATTTATTTATTTATGTTGTCTCGCACAAGAGTCATCAATCCATTTCGATTGATATAGTTTATGATTTTTATATGAACGTTATTTTTATTATAAAAATAACTGTTCGATGTAAAATTTGTTGACAATATCTCAGTATATTTAAATTTTTATAAAATGTTTTTTTTTTTAAATCGTTTTACCAATTTATCGTGCGAGTATCCAAAATTAATTTTTATCTAATGGTAACATTTATAAACTAGACAGTTTATAAAATTTTTAGTGTTTTGGAACGTGTCAAAATTATATTTACTGCTTTAAATTTTTTTAATTTTTTTGTTTTTCATTTCTTATTTATAAGAACATTAAGATTTTCAAAAAAACTTAGAACATATATATTTTTTCGGCAAAAGATGACGCATGCGTAAAATTGACAGCAAATTGATTTCAGACACACTGGTATGTCAAAAGTGTTGTAATAAAGTGACAGATGGCGTTAAAACAAAACCTTTTAATTTTTTTAAGCCTCATGATGATGATGATATTCGTATTTATTTTGTGTACCCGAAGCAAAATGCCTACGAAATTATACCTGTAAATAACTGTGATATGAAACCGTAGCTAGCGTAATTACCGGGTAAACGAGACCTGTTATTGGTTATTGTATGTATGTTTTTATAATGACCTCGTGCTCTGTGAACTAAATCAATTAGAACATACCGTATAGTTTTTATAATAAGAACGCAGAAGCATTATGAGAGAAGAGAATATGTGGCGCATTGTGTAAGTCCACTGCTGGACATAGGCCTCCCCTAATACTCGCCTTCTCCATTAGGGGGTTTTTGGACCGTATCCCACTACGCTATTACAATGATAGTTGACGGATAGACTGAATTTTTAAATGCCCATTTGACGCATGGATCATCTTACTTTCCAGACGATTGGGTGAATTTTGCAATTAAGTAATTTCTCTAGGTTTTAATCAATTAAAGATTATAAGAATTTTAATATTTATGTTTTGCTTGATAAATAAAAGGAAGCTTACTTTTTGCAACAAATAGTTTAAGAAATTTGGAAGAATATTATACCACATTTACTAATTTATCAAACACGTAAAAGTTCTGTATTTTTTTATTTTTTTGGTTTATATTAAGATATTTATTTTCACTATAGTAGCCTTCAGCTATTGGGAATTAATTAGATTCAAAATATTCTTCTAAGTAAAACATCATTATTTTATACTTAGATTTACAAAAGTGAAACTTATTATTTTAATCGCTCTACTACCTTACATTTATAATACAAAAACTCAATAGTAGCATTACCTCGATTTTAATTTCGCAATAACGATCCAGTCATAATTTAATTATCTGTTCAATAAAATCTCCTATCAATTGGCCACTTGGGGTAGATGGAATTCTGGAGCGGCAGTTGAAAGCAATGCGTAATTGGATTATATCAACAATCCTATTACACCATTATTGGAATTTAGAAGTTTCCAATATGCGTTGAAAATATTTTAATAAATATGAAACGTCAAGTTTCAGTTTTCAATACTAAATTTTACAGTATAAATGTATATAAAGAGAAACAGTAGACTTCTTATATTTTGTATGTCTAGAACAAATAGACCTAAATAGCCTTGTGGCCAAAGTTTTTGTAAATATTTTAAGACCTTGCTTTTCGTCATTCAAGGTAAACGGGAACTACCATATATTTTTTACCCGAAGCTTATAGCTTATTTCCGGTTCATTTAGAGTCATCGTTTGGCTAGGAACAAGGTTTCGTTGCTAAAGTGAAATTCATTTTGGAACAACATTAAGTTTTGTTTTTAAATTAAAATTATTATATCCTTTGTACCATTTGGAGACCTTGGGCTAATCTATATAATCTAACAGGGGTTATAAATCCCAGGGCTAAATATTAATTTCAGCCTTAGAACCGTACCTGAGAATAACGGTCGTGATACGGATAGGCAGAGTGTTCTTATAGGGGTTTCATTTTCATTCAAAGTGATACGGAGCCCGTAATCTGCGAAATGCGGGTCCAGACTAGATACTACATAAACTGTTATGTTTTTTTTTATTATACTTTTACTTCCGCCAAATTATTGTAGAATATCATGGCTTTAAAAGTAACAGCGAGAAGTCTTTTAAAACTACATATATGTACATTTTAAACATAATTTGATTTATGTTTGTTAATATTTAATGTACCCTCTGCTCAATAATATAATATTACACTATATTATAATAACTGCCGTGTTTTTTTCTTCTGGTTGGATAGGATTGAAAAGTAAGATGATCCATGCGTCGGATGGGCATGTTAACCAACCACCAACCCGCATTGGATCAGCGTGGTGGGATACGGTCCATAAACTCCCTAATGGCGAAAGCGTGCATCAGAGGAGGCCTATATCCAACAGAGGACCGACACAGGCTGATGACGATTATAATGTTATACAGTAATATAATATAATAATAATGAATATTTTATTAAGTCTACTACATAATAGATTATTCAATTATAGTATAGGTAGGTAATAAAAAGCATAGCAACATAAGCATAAGTAGTAATGCTACGGATCTCTGTTTCTTTCCGCAAGTGCGGAAGTTCCGCACGCTTTTCAACATCCTTTCCTGCTTCTGTTTTCGCAACTTTTATAACGGAGATTTAAACGGAAGTTTTCATCATCATTTCAAATGTTAGAATCCATGTTAAGTACGAACAAAGTCTAAGAAATCTCGACTACAACTAACGAGAGTGACAATCTCCTTTTGGAGATACAGTCACATTTTCAGGAGTACCTAAGAGAAAAGAGAATACCTTTCAATGAAGAGCCTCTGTATGGTGGAAAAATTCACTGTTATCTGAGAGTCGTAAATTTTTCCGAAACGTGTTTAGGTTTTCTAAACGTTTCAGTTAAAAATATTGTGTTCTTAAGAATAATACCTTGCTGCTTTAAGATATTAGTCTGTCTTCTTTTTAAGATTGGTTAGCTTTTATAGTTTTGATTTATACTAACCTTTAATTAACTTTTTGTGGATTAGGACTAATAATATACTAGTACTAGGACTAATAATACGATTTTTATTATTAATGTCGTTCTGAAGTTACTTTATATTTTATTACTTTATATTTTATTACTTTATATTTTTACCTCAAATAAAAATAAAATAATTTAGTTATGTTGATGGCCGTACAAAATCCAAAACCCCAGCTCGAAAGACTTGTAAAAAAGTTTTATAAATTGTTATTGTAAATTATTTCCGTTGATAATATTTATTTGATAATTTAATACTTGGTTTTACAGTGCAGTAAAATTTTCTTTTTTCGAGTAGAAAATGTAACGGATACCAAATATTACATAGTTAATCTCTAAACAAAAAATGCACTAAAATGCATCTTGTGAATTGTACATTATCTGGTGCACCCTTATATTATGCGAACTGTTATGTACTAAAATACACCTTCATCATTATATGAGTTTTAGAATATTCCAAACGAATTTTCCATACGTAGTTGCTACCAAGACGCTTCTTGAACATTCCACTCTCGAACTTGACAGGCCATTTTTCCCTGCTGTCACCGGTCCCTATATATAAACCCACGGACTTTCCCTCACTCGCTTTTCGAACTCTATTGCTGTACATTCGCTTTGTTTAAGCATTTGTTAATAAACGTTTGTGACTATTACAAAAGAGATTATTGTTATTTATTTAATATCCCACTTCTATAACAAAATGCTTTTCCAGCATAGGGAAACAAGAATCTTGTTCTAATCTCAAAAGCCTAGAAGAGACAAGGCGGATGTATTCCCCAAATAGGCTCTGTCTCGGAACCCGTGGCCTGGTCTAAGGCCAGTTTTGGAGGTTGCGCTAAGCTGGCTGCGTAGAAAGTGTTGAGAGTAGGCGTGCAGCCTTCTCTTTATTCCCCAGCCAAGGTGGAGTCACGGGAACAGAGAAGAGACGATATTACACAGGCTGCGACTCGGCGGAATCGCATCACAGATACGGTGTGAAGGGGCAGTGAAAGAAGGCGATATTTAGTAACAGTGTTATCTATATCTCTTTCTTTTACGCACGAATTAGGAGTAGCGGTGGAGTCTAACACCAAGGCTGGCTCTGGGGGCATAGAGACTTTTCCTACTAAGGCATACAGCTCCTGGCTCAAATCAGCTCAGGGGAAGCTTCCGACGCGCCCTGAAGTGAATGTGGGTCATGAGACACACCTTGGCGGCGGGCACTGATTGGGTTACATTAAAGACTGAACGCGTCTAAAAAGCGTTTGTTCTGTAAATCTGTCCGTCGTGGTAAGCCTTGATTTAATTAAACTACAACAGGCCGTTTCTAGTCATTTATATTTATTTTATATTAACATAATCTCATTTACTTTATAACGAGACTCTTTTTATTAATAATAACTAAATAGTATAAGGTTATTTTAACTATTATCTTAATTCTAATCATCGTAGCAAACTGGCGGCTGTATTTTCGACTTCACATGCATAACACAAAATTAATAGCGAGAAAATAATTATGTTTGCCCTGTTCGTTTTGCTTTCATTTTAAGCTAGCGAACTTTATATTTTTTACAGCAGTAATAACATATTGAATTTCTTAGTCCACAACTGGAAATAGACCTTCCCTAATGCACGCATTCTCCATTAGGGGATTTTTGGACCGTATCGCAACACGCTGGTTCAGTGCGCGTTTGGTGGGTGGACCGTCTTTTTACATGCCCATCCGATGCATGGATCTTCTTACATTTCAATTAATTGTTTAGGCTGAACGGCCCAAATTGTCCTATCTAACCAGAAAACATCGATAACACGAAGTTATTGTTGTTTTAATTTCGCGCTAGTTCTAAGGTTCCCGAGGGATTCGAACCCAAGACGAAGACCTCCGGTTTATAAAGAAAGGGCCAATACCGCTAGACCCCGAACGCAAGTTACACAAACAATAATTAAAATCATTATTTTGATTAACGGGTATCGTATTTAACAACGCATTGTGTGGTTAAACACGTTTGTGTTTTACGTTTACGCAGAAATTGATCGCTCCGGTGCCCTAGAACCGAGACAGCAATGTTTCCGCACTTATAATTTGCGGCAGAAATTATCCTCTTGTAGTATATATAATATGTCAGTACACGACACCTAACTTGTAAACAGGTATTTATTTTTAAATATGTAAATTGAGAAAATATTACGGAAAATGAATTCTTATTTATAAACCGGTAACCCTTTTTTATTTTCAAAAAGTTTTTGGACGTCTTTTACAAATTGCCCTTATCATAATAATATTTCAAATTTTCAAAACGAGTTCTCCAAGACAGGACGATTATCTCAAGAAAATGTTATTTCTGCAATTTTTGACCCAACGTTGTATCTTATCTAAACCTCAATTAGCAGAGTTTCAAATTGGGCAATTATAATAATGAATTCCTTTGTAAAAGTCCACTTTTGATGGCGCACGTTATTCAGCCTTAACGCAAAGACAATACTTAGTTACAATAGTTACAATACAATTTATGGCGTTTATTATATGGTTTTAGCTGGACTTTTCACATCGTTTATGATTATGAAACAGACGGTGTTTTTCTATTAGCTACGAAGGCAGACAAGCATTCGGGCCACCTAATGGAAAGTGGTCACCGACGCCCATAGACATTGGCGATACCAGTGGTATCAACGCGCTGCCTACCGTGAGACATTGGGGTTACGACTCATTTACCCAATTAAGACGCTGGTTACGGTGCTCTTCAAACCAGAACACAGTAGTTTTTTCACACTACTGCAATGCGGCAGAAATAAGCACCGCGGTGGTAACGCTCTAGACGATTCCCTGTAAAAATGGAACCTATCTACCAACTACACGTACAAATCATAGATACCTAAATTTATAATTAAAGTAAAACCAAAATAAAAAAGTCGAATTTATCTGTTTTATCATAAATTTATGGACGTCTTCCACTTTTAATACTTTTCTATTGTAATACACTCTATGCAAGGAATTGCGAATTAACTAAAATCTTATTTTATTCGGTATCTGTGCCTAGTTCGTTTTAGGCCTGATTTTTTTTGGGGACTCGGGACAATATTAAAGCTGGTGGTTTTTCTAATCGGTATGAAAGTCTGAATGTGGCAGACATTAAATTTTTGACATTAATGCAGTGCGTTGTTAAAGCCAGTGCAAACTACGGAAATAGTAAAATAATGGAATAACAACTTTTACTCACTTAAACATACAACGTACAATTATAAAGAGTTTTAGAAGATAATGGATACAAAGGAAAACCGAAAGCAAAAGCACCATTGCAATTCGATTATACTTTATTGTACAATTATTAGCGACCCGCTCGGGCTTCGCTTGGGTGCAATGTTATTAACACCCATGCATTGCAACTGCAATATCCTTAAAAAAATTAATTAAAATAACATGCTGTAAAGGGCCATATTGATCTATATCAAATAGACAACTTATTAAGGGAACTTGAAAAGGAATTTACTCTGCGTTGCTTAAAATCAATTCTTAAGTAAGCCATTTGCTCTCATAAAATTGTAAATGATAAAAAATTATCGTGGGTTATCGATAAGTTATAGACATATTCCATCAGGACTATTTTGTTGACCTTTTTAAGCTGTACTATACTAATTAACTCAATTGTTTTGGATTACTTTTTCGGTTCAGTCAGGGTTTGCACTCCATGCGCAAAAAATGTTTATTCACGACATCACATTAGAAACCTCTATATTTATCAAAGTTTATCTTCAATACTATGCATGTATTACTCATATATACTTCTTTCTTCATAAATCTTTATATATAAACGTATTAAAATCCGGTGCGTAGTTTTAAACATTTAAGCATAAATAGGGACGGACAGAGCGAACGAACTATTTGAATGAAATGCTTGTTTAAGGATTAAATATTCATCGAGGCTTATTTTTGTTTAAACCTGTAGAAAAAGTTTGAACATTTAACAAAAACTGTGTCTTTCGAAATATCTTGCTACGTAAGAAAATATCAACGAGGCTCACTCGTTACTTAATCGAAATGACAAGTCATCTTAGCTTCTGTTTGCTTAAGGAATGTCGCTTCTTATTTATTGTTTTGGATATTTTCGAGAAAACCTTTCGTAAGAAAGCTAAGGCTTATAATCTTACCTTGAAATGAAATTGGAGTACTGCTAAGCAGCTTCAATGTGTTATCACTTTGGTTACTGAGTAATTATAGTTAGTAGTTTTAAAGATAGAAAAGGACCTTTTTGTGTTTGATATGGTTTTATTTATAATTTTGTACGTGTAAAAAGGATTTGATGACACAGAGCCAGTGCTATAAAAATGCTCAGAGAGCAAATGACGCACCTGTGCCTTCTTTATTTACGACACGAATACGGCGAAAAACCTTTTCAAGCCGAAAGTCTTGCTGAATCATACAAATAAGACACTCCAAACCCTCTTTTTTCACTAGCAAACTTTTAAGTATTTTACTTTTTATAAGGTATTTCGACGTAATAACCAAGAAACAAATTCATGTCCATTAAATTAATAACTACAACTGCCTCATTGGTCTAGCAGTCCTTGCTTTATAAACCGGAGGGCGTGGGTTTGAATCCCGCGGCGAATATCTTTATCGTTGTTTTCTGGTTGGTTAGGACAATTTGGGCCCATCACCCAATTGTCTAAAAAGTTGAATGATCCATGCGTCGGATGGGCATGTAAAAAGTCAGTCCACCCACCAAACCGCATTGGCCCAGCGTGGTGGGATACGGTCCAAAACCCCGAGAAGGCATGCATTAGGGGAGGCCTATGTTGATGATCATCATAGAGTCTGGAAGCATAACATCCTTGACAAAAAAGCATACTATAGCGCATAAACGCCGCACTCTTAGTGCGGATATGGATGCAAAGCGCAATTCTAAAATTTAAATAAAAATAAAATTTAATGAACAATACTGTATTATCCACGTTTACGTAACACATTCATTTTCGTTTAAGTTTATGCTTTCAATAATATATAAATAAAATAATAAAAATATCTCGCTTTATTTTAGTTCGCTAGCGTCTTTATCTTTCGAGATATTAAAACCTTTTTGAACGACCCTTTGTTTGTACTTACAGCTATATTTATTAAATACTTAAATAAAATTCACAATAAAAATATTGATTTTTATTTTAATATGACATCAAGTTGGTGGCATTTTACATTGAATGGAAACATCGTAATTTTTATTTTTATACCTATTCAACTAACCTTACATGAAGCAGAATAATGTAAGTTAAACTTTCTTTAGATATATTAAATCCTGAACAATGCAAAAGTTACTTTGTCTTTACTATTACTACCAAAGTCAGCTCTCGCCATCCGGTTTCTGAAATGTGCTGCTATAAACTGGTAAAGAAAGTTTTGAAGACCTGAAATTATAATCTGTAGCGTATATTTTGGCCACAGCATTTTATTTTATATTTATTAAATACTATACATCGAATATAGATAGTTACAGTTTTCCGTTCTATACAAGTTAAGCTTCGGTAGTACCACCGCGGTGGATGCTTCTTCGACAAAGCAGTAATCTGAAAATGTTATTGTAATCCGTTTCGATGCCCAGTGTTGTTACTACGTATCATAATAAATATGATAAATATAATGCTAAAAAGTTAAGAAAGGCAATGTTATGTTTTATTCCCCATTTTATTATTAAGCGTCATCTTTTACTTATCATTTTATGTAAGATATAAGGTTATAGTTATAATGGATAATAATAAATTTTAAAGATAAAACTTCATGATCAAATCCTAAATGAAATGAAATGAAATTATTTGCTACCACTTATTAAAATCGTAATTTTAACCAGTTACCGTTGAAGTATCCTCGGGACTAAGCCCAATTTTCCATTACAATACCAAGCGAAGGACCTCTCAGCAATTTTGTTATCCTTAAATTATTTCGGTGGGATCCCCCTTCACTTTGTAAGTACAAAAATAGGTGCCGAAATAAATAACGTTCTTACCATATTAATAATAATTTTCATCATTAAGTATTATCGTTCAAAGAGGGTATATTTTAGCTTTTTTAAAAGAATATTAAGGTTTTGAGATTTTAAGACAGATATACTCGTAAAAAGCTCGGAAATATTTTTTGCCGACTGTACAGAACTGACTGGAGTTTATGGCATAAAATGATACCGGAACTATTATTTTTATATATTTTTTTTAAATCTATTTTTAAAGATATTCTACAATACACATTTTGAGCCCGAGCATGACATCTCGGTGACAGGGAATTAATAAGAACGCTAGATATAAGATGCGACTTCGTTGCTATGCGTTGCATCGTTTACATAAATTCTCAGTTAGTATAAACGAGCAATCAATTAAAGACACATGTTAAAATATGAAATGGACAATTTTTTAATGGTTTTATTTTCTCGAAGACATTATAAATTTCATTTACAATCATAATTATCAATTTCCATGCAGACGAAAGTAACGCTTGTGCAGGCCCTAATTTTTCCTATTATCGACTATGGTGACGTGTGCTATCTTGACCTGAATGCAGATTAACTCAATAAACTAGACCAACTTCTAAATAACTGCATTCGATTCGTTTTTAATCTTTGCAAATATGACCACGTCTCTGCGCAACGTTCCCAACTTACGTACCTGTACGTTACCTATACGCCAGCGACGCTCCTTACGAGCCCTTACTACTCTATACTCGTTTCTTAATTCTCCTGTGACCCCGTCCTATATATCTTCCTATTATAAATACTTATGTGATGTCAGCAACAAAAATCTTCGTTCGACGCATATTCGTCTCCTTCAATGCCCTACTCATCGTTCTGACTTCATACACTCCTCCTTATTCGTACAGTCTGTGGAAAGCGTTACCTCTAGAAATCAAGACAGCAGAAAGTATTGTGTCTTTTAAGAGAAAAGTAAAAAAGCACTTGCTTATGAACTCATCTCAAATTTAACTATTTGGTCAGATATTATACTACTATTGCAGACATATATATATATATTTATGTAAAATCACATGTAAAAATTTATATACGTTCGCTTATATATATATGTATATATATGTTTATGTATTAGAAAATACTAAAATAATACTAGTAAGTACTACAAAAACAGGCTGTTAGGGCAATCTACAATCTGGGTTCACGGGAATCTTTACGTAATGTTTTTAATAAAACTCAAATTTTCGCTATACATATTTGAAAATATTATGTACGCGCGTCAAAATATTCATATGTTTGCTAAAAAAGATATTAGGCCGCGCAGGGGTCAAATTGAGCCCCTAGAGCTACCCAGATTTAGACTGACCCGAACCAAAAAATCTTTCATGTATAATAGTATAAGAATGTATAATAAATTAAATGCCTGCCAACTGAGTGATTCGAGCTTTCGTAAAGTTGTCAAAACAACGCTTATAGAAAAAGCTTACTATTCTGTAATAAATTATATTGAGGACCAAGATGTGTGGAAATAGTTTATATTCTGCGCTTGCAAATCCCCTGGTAACTTAAAAAAATGTATTGGTCAAATTTTGTAAATACTAATATTTAAAGAAAAAAAAAAAGGCCGCAGAGTTTCTTGCCGGTTCTTCTCTGGACGGGTCTGAGTTTGTGAACCGGTGGTAAATGGATAATTTTTGACGTTCATAAGTGCTCAGTAGAGCCTAAATTGAATAAATGATTTTGACTTTGACTTTGACTTTGACTTTGAAATATTTAAATTACTTTTAAGTCCGCCTACGTGCACTTTGTGCAAAAAGTTTAAATAAATAAATAAATGAAGGGTGGAATGATTGTGAGGGAATGATAAAATCTATCTTATTTATATATATTATATATATTATATATATAAAAGAAAGTTGTGTTAGTTACACCACTTATAACTCAAGAACGGCAGAACAGATTTGGTTGAAAATTGTTAGGGAGGTAGCTTAGAGCCAGGAGACGGACATAGGATACTTTTTATCCCGTTCGACAGCGTTCCCGTGTGACTTGACATGAAACGTCAGTCACTATAAAACGTGGTATAACAAAAAAGAATCAGACTTGGAATAAGAAAACGCAAATGACAGCTATGTAATGACGTATGGATGACAATTTGTAAGAATATTTGTTTTATTATTTTATATATTTTATTATATTTGTAAGAAATCAATATTAAAACTATTTCTATTAAATAAATAATTGACAAGTGGATTGAAGTGAAGTGAAGTTTAATTAATAATGCCGCGACCAAGACGATCAAATCTTTCCCGACAAAGCCGTAATGCAAGAAGAATACAAAATACTGCAAATGAAAGGACTGAAGAAGAACAAGAAATTGCACGTGAACAGCGCCGCGATAGTATGGCTTGACTTCGTGCTTCTCAATCACGAGAGCAAAGTGAAGCAGCCCGTGAAACAGCTCGGTCGGCAATGCAGAATCGTCGAGCGAACAACAGAAATCAACAGATAGATAATTTGCAACGCAGAACAAAATATTTAGCTGATTTGAATCGAGCAGCGTTTCGATACGATTGCAGCAATGATTACAGCTTGCATCCTAGCGTTTGCATTGGGCAAATGGACGTTGTTTGCGAGTATTGTGGTGCATTAAAGTTTTCCGTTTTATGCCTGGATTATGCTGCCTTAATGGTTAAGTGAAATTGCCAGTGTTGACTCCGCCTCATGAGCCATTGTATTCATTGCTTTGTGGCGACACACAAGAACCACGCTACTTTATCGCAAATACTCGAAAATACAATAGTTGTTTCCAAATGACGTCATTTGGGGCAGACATTATCGAAGAAGGAGGATTTAATCCGACATTTAAGGTATTTTTGTACTTACATAGAATGTAGTTAAAGAATAGTTTACTTTATCTATTGGTATCCAGTTAATACTGTCTGGTTTTATTTTGTAGATACAAGGACAGATTCACCATCGAATAGGATCATTACACAGAATAAATTTTTACAAATATATTTCATGGGCAACATGGAAGAACATCTTGATCGACGCCTAGGGATCAATGCAGGAATGAAGCGAGCAATTCTTCAAGACTTGCAGTGTCTGCTTCATGAACATCATGCGTTGGTCAGGTTGTTTAAGAGTGCTTTAGAGCGCATGCCAAATGATGACTATAAGGTTGTCATCAAAGCAGATAAACGACCATCTGGAACACACGAACGCACATTTAATGCTCCAACAGTAGACGATGTTGCCATCCTGATTGTTGGTGAACAATTGGAAAATGCGATATTGTTTCAGCAGTATTGCGTTGACATGTATGTAAAAATAGAAACGGAACGTTTAACATTTATTAGGTTGAACCAAGCCAAACTGCGTTCTGAGGAGTACATCCATTTACGTGATGCAGTTAGTACTGAAGGAAATGCAGCTAATATTGGTCGATTAACTATTCTGCCGGCGACGTACATTGGTAGCCCACGTCATATGCATGAATATGCACAAGATGCAATGACATATGTTCGTCATTACGGCCGGCCAGATCTCTTTATTACTTTTACCTGTAATCCAAAATGGATAGAAATTACTCAATTGCTGCTTCCCGGACAAACATCAAATGATAGACACGACATCACAGCACGTATATTCAGGCAAAAAATTCGGTCCCTGATGAACTTTATTGTTAAACAACGCGTCTTTGGAGATACTCGATGCTGGATGTATTAAATCGAATGGAAAAAGCGAGGCCTGCTGCACGCACACATTCTTATTTGGTTAGTAGAAAGAATTCAGCCTTACCAAATAGATGATATCATATGTGCCGAGATTCCTGATCATGAAGTCGATCCAGACCTACATGATGTTGTTACTACTAATATGATTCATGGACCTTGTGGTGCCATCAATCCCCAATCACCTTGCATGGTCGATGGAAAGTGCTCTAAACGATATCCACGGAAATTAACGGCGGAGACTGTCACTGGCAACGATGGGTATCCGCTGTATCGGCGTCGATCACCAGATGACAACGGTCGAACTGTCACAACGAAAGTGAAATGAATGGATTTCGTTGTCGACAACAGTTGGATTGTTCCATATTTGCCACTTATTTCTAAAACGTTCAAGACACATTGTAACGTTGAATACTGCAATTCAGTGAAGTCCATAAAATGTATTTGCAAATATGTCACAAAAGGCAGTGATATGGCGGTTTTTGGATTGCAATCTTGGAATACCAACGATGAAATTTCACGCTATCAAGTTGGTCGTTATGTGAACTGTAATGAAGCGATTTATTCGCATTCCCCATTCACAAACTTCATCTTACTGTTATACATTTGGCGGTGCATCTGGGGAATGGTCAACGAACATATTTCACGGCTTCGAATGCTACGCAACGGCTGAAACACCTCCAGCAACTACATTGACCAGTTTTTTTGCAATCTGCCAAAGCGATCAGTTTGCACGAACTTTGCTTAACTCGGAGATGCCACGTTATTATACTTGGAATGCTTCATCCAAGAATTTTCAAAGACGGAAGCAAGGTGATGCGGTTCCTGGGTATCCAGGTGTGCGTTCTACTGATGCTCTTGGTCGTATGTATAGAGTTCATCCAAAGAATGATGAATGTTTCTATTTGCGGTTGTTGCTGGTAAATGTGCGTGGGCCAACTTCATTTGAGACACTACGAACGGTTAATGGTGTAATATTCCCAACATATCGTGCTGCATGTGAAGAATTGAACTTATTAGAAAACGATACCCGTTGGGATACGACAATCGCTGAAGCCATTATCTCTGCATCTCCAAGCACATTATTCGTATATCATTATTTCGACATGTTTTCCATCAAACCCAAGTAACCTGTGGCACAAATACTAGGATAGTATGTCAGAAGATATTTTACATCAAAGTCGTGTCAGTTACAGGAATCACGATATTGAGATGAATGACGAGATACATAATCGTGCTTTACTCTTGATCGAAGATATGTGTTACCTCGTGTGCGGTAATTTATTAATCAGGTTAGGAATGCTAGCGCCAAATCGTGAAATGAATGACGCATTTAATCGAGAATTGGAACGGGAACGTCATAATTTCGACATGTTTTCCATCAAACCCATGTAACCTGTGGCACAAATACAAGGATAGTATGTCAGAAGATATTTTACATCAAAGTCGTGTCAGTTACAGAAATCACGATATTGAGATGAATGACGAGATACATAATCGTGCTTTACTGATCGAAGATATGTGTTACCTCATGTGCGGTAATTTATTAATCAGGTTAGGAATGCCAGCGCCAAATCGTGAAATGAATGACGCATTTAATCGAGAATTGGAACGGGAACGTGAATATGATCACCAGGAATTAGATTTAGTAGTTCAAGGGAATGTACCCCTGTTGAATTACCAACAAAAAGGAAGTTTATTATCTTTAATGAAGACTATCGCTGATGAAAATGGTGGTTTATATTTTCTAGATGCCCCTGGTGGAACTGGCAAGACATTCCTTATGTCATTAGTTTTAGCAACTGTTCGGGCGAGATCCAATATAGCGGTTGCAGTTGCTTCTTCTGGAATAGCAGCCACATTGTTAGAAAGATGCCGTGCGGCTCATTCAGCATTCAAATTACCGTTAAATCTTCAAACTATTGAAAAACCAATGTAATATTGCAAGCACTCAACAATGGCCAAAGTTTTAGCGCGTCGAAAATCATCATCTGGACGAATGCAAATGGCGCATAAACGTGCATTAGAACATTTAACCGAACATTAAAAGATTTACGCAATGACTCGAGATGTTTTGGAGGAGCAATAATTTACTGTCTGATTTCCACCAATATGCCAGTAATTCCAAGATCTACGCCTGCCGACAGAAATAAACGCTTGCCTCAAATCGTCAAATCTATGGCGCTATGTGAAGAAACTGCAGCTGACAACAAACATGAGAGTTACATTGCTTAATGATACATCTGCTGAAAGATTTCTGGGTGCAATGCCGACTATCGGTAATGGTCAAGTACCTGTCGATGAATCGAGCGGATTAATATCATTTCAAATAATTTCTGTAATTTGTCTCATCAAAAGACGAACTTATCAACAATATATTTCCAAATATTATTTCTAACTAAAAATAATGAATGGTTGAGTGGGCGAGCAATTTTGACTAAGAATAAAGATGTAGACGACCTGAACTACATAATTCAAAATAAGATCATTGGAACAATGCTTCATTCAAATCTATTGACTGCGTCACAAATGAAGATGAAGCCACAACTATCCAATTGAATTTTTAACTCTTTGGACGTGCCTGACTTACCACCGCACAATTTACGCCTAAAGGTTAGCTCCGTAGTAATCATGATTCAAAACATAAACCAACCAAAACTGTAAACAAGAGTTTGGTGTTAATAAATTGATGAACAATGTATTTACGCTACGATAATGATAGGAAAATTCAAAAGTGAGAATTCTCATTCCGAGGATCCGATGATCCCAACGATATGCGTTTGAATTTAAAGACTTCAATTTCGATAATCTTGATTGCAGTGACCATCAACAAATCAAATGTCCAATTCTAAAGGTTTGCGATTTAAATCGAAATCATGTTTTCCCTATGGTCAATTATACGTGAGTATGTTCACTGGTCGGAAGACCATCTGCGTTGTTGTTTTGCGCCTGATAAAAACAAAATGTCGTTATCACAAGGTACTTAAGGAAGAGAACGATGTATAAAATACAGAAATAATAATGAATGATTAATGTAGTTATTTAATTTTTTGTATTTTTCAATAAATAAAAACACAATCTGCTTATTTATTGACATTAACAAGTTATGACAAGGCGGAAGAAAGTTCGCCGGGTCAGCTAGTAAAACATAAACTACAATACAAAATCTAGGCAGACATTGACGTAAAATCGAATCATGTTTCAGGGCAAAATACCCTACTCCAGAAAACATATGTTACCTATATTTTATACCTTACATTCAGATAATACAGTTTATGTTCACATAAAAGTTATTGTATTAAAAACTCGCCGTTCTATGGACATAAAACGTGTCATAGACGAAAAAAAAAATATATAAAAGTTATCATAGTTTTAAAATGCGGCGGCAGAAACGCGAAGAAATTTCGTACGGAGAGTACGTCGTTGCCTGCTTTTATTGCGTAATATATGTATAAGCTGTAAGTATATAAGTATATAAGTATATATATATATTTAATTTATTTGTAACGATTAATAGTATAAGTGCGTCTAAATGTAATAATTTTAACGAAACGAAGCGCCATGCTCTAGTAAAATCTATTGGTGTTAGGCAACGGTGCGTTATAAAGAAGTAAGGGAATTTATATAACATAGAAGCTTAGAAAATATGCCCCAAATCGCATTGAAGTGCGAAAAGGGCTTTCCAATTTGTATTAAAGAATTTCAAGCCCGTGCGAAATGCAGCCAGCTTTTCTTTTTTTAAGCCTACTTAAGAGTGCTACAGCGGCGGACATCTCAATATCAACCGAGAAAAATTAAAATCGTAAAAAAAAATTTTTAAGTACATGGGTTGTAAAATTTAATACAGTCTATGAAATGGTTCTATAAGTATTTCTTGTTTTCTATTGTTATTAAACCTCTTTATTTGTTGGATATTATCGTAGTACCTTAAATTAAAATTAACCAGAAACAACTATGGACGCTATAAATAAACAGAGTAATTTTAATTGATATTTTATAACAAATATAAACAAATCGAGTATTATAAATTTCATAAATAAAAGCAATTACTATTTAAAATAATATCAAAAACAGATAGCATAATGACGTTTATAATATAATTGTTTTTACAGAATATGTGTTATATCTATTTAAATCATTACTACGGCTCGTAGCATATTTAATGGGTAAACGAGACATAACATCCTATGTCTCAATGTAGGCAACGCATTGCCGATATCTATAGGCCTCGGTGACCACTCAACATTAGGTGGGCCGACTGCTCGTCTACCTTGAATGAGATAAAAAAGTAAATCCGAGCTGATAATATTAATTAAAGCCCAACATCAATGTAACTTGACTTTACCTGTCCAATTCGTCTTATTACTATTCCGTATCTGATGGTGATCATTTTAGTTTACTTTTTTTCTAATAAGCATAAAAATAGTTACTGAGTATTTCCTGGAAATCCTTGGCGCCTAACTTGAACTACCGATGTCTTCAAATTGGACCTGTTTGTAAAGTTCCCTTAAAGCAATCTCATATTCTATTTTCCAGGCTGCGTTAACATAAATTTATAATAGTTTAACCAATCAGTTACATCATCATTATATCAGCCTAATAGAGTTCCTGCCTCTCTCATGAGCTTCCGAGAGGCTTGCGGCCTGCCATCCACTCACTTCCACCACATTTGCTCTGGTCTATCGCGTGGGAAGACTCTAGCGGTTCTTGATAGTACTAGGCTCGAAGTTGTCGGCAAATATATGTACCTGGGACAAGTAGTAAGGTCTTCTACCAATGTGTGATGTCAATGTCCACGGTATGGTCCTACAATACTAGATGTATGGGAACAACATGGCTCATAGAACCGACAGCCGTAGGAAAGAGAGGTTCTCATGTGTCGTCATAGATTAGGACTGCATATAGAGTAGGACTAGCTACCACTTTATTCACATGTTTTCAAACTTATAATAAAGAAACACGATTTGCATTATAACGCAATAATTTCGAATAATTCAAACATGTTACTTGTTGTTTCAAGGAGGATACTAAATATTCCATTCCGGGATACATGTAAATTATTTTTTATATATGAATTTTTATTTTTAATTTAAATTTAGTAATTTGAAATCGATTCTTAACCTATAAAAGAAGTTTAAAGTAACAGAAGGGTATGTTCTAAATTGTTATCGTCTAAACTAATAAACGCTTAAAACATTTTATCCTTTCGCGTGATTGCTGAATAAAAAATACAGTAAAATATTTTATAATTTGTGATAAATTACAGACTGTTGCCATCTTTTAAAAGAGCGAGCTTCGGGAGTTATCACAAATTCACGAAGCAATTACATATTAAAATGATTCTCAAAAAGCCTTTCGCTGTCTTATTTCGTATTTAAAGGCTACTAACTTGCGCTGACATTAACCCTGGCAAATCGATTGAGCTCAAATATATTTGTTGGGTATTGAGGATTTAATATTACAAATAATACAGCTTTCTAAATAAAAGAAAGTTCTGTTATAGTATTGGCGTAGTCGATGACGTAACCCCTGTTTAAGATAATCTGCAGCCGTAACTGAAATTAGTTATAGCTTCTTGTGTTTCTATATATTTTTTTTTGCCGTTGAAAAAATCCAGCTTACGGACTCCCCGCCGCCAAAGATTAATAGATGTGTTTTAGATCCTATAACGTTGTTACGAAATAACAAAAAAACTCTCTTATCTCTTCTGTGATATTACATTTAAATGCAGCATTAAAGTCAAAGCATATATGGATACGGGGGTATGATCCCCTTTTTATATATTAAACGGAAGTAAGAGGCTTTGATTAACAACTAGTAGCTTCTGCATGTATCTAATAAATTAATGTGTTATATAAATAATAAGACACTAATTTATTTCATAATTACACTCGGGATACGGTCCAAAGATCCCATAATGGAGAAGGTGTGCATGAGGGAAGGCCTATGCCTAGATAGTCCACTAACACAGGCTGATAATGATGATTTTTACACTCCAACGAGGCCACGATTACTGCAGCCTTTTAGTTGGTTTTGTTCTATATATATGCCCGCATTGTTTCGTCAATGCTAAAGACCTACATAAATTAAGGATATATTTTGACTAATTATTGTGTGACGTTAACAAAAGTCTTAAATGGCATCGTCCAAGAGTCTGTTTATTTCTAATGTTATTAATTATATAATATGTTTGATGATGAATTTGGATGTGTGCGTCTTATGTCATGACATAAGACGTAACGTGACATGTCACGTTACGCAATTTCGAAAGACGTCCCAATTGTCTTTACAGTGATTTTGATTTTTATTTCGGCTTTTAAATTCTTGAACATTATGTAAGTTGAAATCAAAGTCTCCGTGATATTAACAATAGCCTTATTTTAATAAATCATATCAAATATGTCTTTCTTGTTGAATATTCTAGAACACATTTAATAATGACCAACTTTATTGTAAGAGGTTACGTCACTTTTACTACTACTTCTGCTTTAAATTGACAGTGAAATTTAAACTAATTAAAGTTAAGTAAAGCTATAAATAACTAATGAAAACTTCCTTAAGCGACTCTCCATAGCCGCGCAATCAAGATATCCGAGCTGCCCTGAAGTTAGTCTCTCGTTTTATGCCGAGATAAATGAGGATCAAATTTAAAAATCCCTGTGCTCCAACTAATTTTAATCACAAAAAACTCTTCAGTACGTGAATTATTAGGCAGATTTAATTTGTCTGTCCATTAGCAATTGACAAGAGTAACATTGAATTAAAACTCGTTATTATACAAGCAAAAGTAAACACAATATGTTATTACTTGAAACCGACAAGAAATATTGTACCACTTTGACTTGATATTACACTTGAAAATACATAAGAGACTACATGCGATAAAATGTAAATCCGAGACATTGGGTAAACTTTAATCTAAACTATTCCGGTAATATTTTTTTTTACATGAATGTGGCCGAGGAAGACAAATAGTATGAAACTGTTTTTGTGTCGATTACATTTTATAGTTATGTTGTCTAAAATTTATACTTATGGACAATGACGGAGAAACAACTAGTTTTGTATAATTTCTTTAATTTGTATCGTACATACAATTTGTACTTGTACCTTTATAATAAATAACTATGGATTGTTCCAGTGGCTTTAAATTAGGAGAATAGTTCCAATGAAGATTTGAGCCAGGTAGCCAGTAAGGACTTGGGGGCCCTGTCAGACCTAAGTCATTACCCCGTGTCGTTTAAGCTAAGTATTTAGCTCTTTGCTCGCACAACAACGCTCACGATGATTTATTCGCCGCTCCAAAAATAAGTTATTTGAAATATTATTAAATAATATGACTCTAACGTTTAATAATATTATAATATCCGTTAAAATCCTTAAGTATTTGAATAATTGATTAGTCATTATCCTGCTCATGCAATTTAAACAATGCGCACAAAATGTTTTCACTGTAAAGCTATGTACTTGGACTCATATAAATACAGTTTCACTACTAATGTAGTGCACAAGGAGCTTTTCTAAGGTCAATTTAACATCTCCTTAATAGCAATACATCTTTTATAATAAGGGCTTGGTCCTTTGCATTATTTCATGCGTTGTCATACTAAGTTAAGTTAAGTGCGAAGGTTAACTTTATCGTTATGAAGAAATATAAAACAGAACTTTAAATATTGGCAATGAACTTGCTTTTATTATAAAACGGTACATAAAGTAAGGCATATTTGTATAAAAGTAATAGAAATTTGCAATATATTTCGCACAATAGAGTTTCGAGAAGGCAGCCTACGCAATAACATCAAAAGCGGCATTGGCAATGAAACGACGAAGGGTTTAACTTATTGGTTTGCAAATAGATTTCGTCGAGACTTGAAAGAGGTTTTCCATATGATTACTTGTTAAGTACTGAAGTGCTTAACTAAACGTATTTTAAACATGTTTGAAGCTCACTTATCCATGTTGTAGTGTGCTTTAATTCGGTTTCCTTGAATCCCTTTTTCTAAAAGAGCCATTTGAAACACGCTGTTTATCTACTTATTATTATTTTTAGTGTATTCAACCTTTTTTTATTACCATAAAAAATCCTTATAACACATTCATATTCATTATTCATACACGTAGTATGAGCAATTTAAACTTCTGACTTTGAAGGCGTCTTCGATTAGCTTAATGCCTTTACAGGGATATGTTCAAGCATTAATTCCTGGATGTTCCAGAAAAATATAATATTTGTTTTAAGGATGTAATCTCTCTTTGCTATTTGGCTAGATTATGGTTTATGGATTATGAGGTATATTTTTGTGCAAATTGTAATATAGTGCGAATTTGCTTAAAACGCTTGGAATCATGCATATATATTCAGGGACTGGCTATAATAATGTACTTCACACAGTTATGTGTTCTTAAATGACGATTAGAGTAAAACAAATTATTAAGCGAAGTTCAGCTAGTTAAAGTACAGTCGAGTTAAGTAAAATCTTCGTTCGACGCATAATCGTCTTCTTAAGTGCCCCATTCGCCGTTCTGACTTAACGCGAGATATACACAATATAACGTATAAAAAGGTCTTTATACACACACACACATATAGATATATTGAATGATTTGTTTTACTATTTGTCATAACTATAATTTTATGACAAATAGTAATACTAAACTCATTCAATATAATTCATAACATGTGTGAAGAACATTATTATAGCCTGTCTCTGAATATATATGCATGATTTCAAGCGTTTAAAGCAAATCCGCACTATATTACAATTTGCACAAAATATACCTCATGTCATGTTAAAGGTGGTAAGTCGGATTTTTGGCGTCTTAAGGTCAAGGGTAATTGGAGCCACCCGGCACCCGCTCGCATTACCTCTAAAAAATCAGTCCCGGTCTAACATTACAAATCCTGTAAAACTGTAAGGGGATAATAGAATGTGTTATTGACTTAATTAATCGCGTTGTTGTCTAATGTTAATTTTGATTTAATTTAGCAGAGTGCGTGAGATAGTTACCCAAATTTAGATACGCGTTATTAAGATGATAAATTTCAAACATACGCGCTCAGCTTGACACTTCATGAACTAACACGTAGGTGTCACATGGCTCTAAGCAAATAATATTTTTATTGTTTTTCTTATTAGTGCCATAGGATTAGACATTTATGCTATGCATATTTAAGATTTCATCATCAGCCTTTCTTTTAGTCCACTGCTGGACACATGGCCTCCCCTAATACAACCCTGTCCATTAAGAGGGAGGGGTTGGACCGATCCACCACGCTGGTCCAATGCGGGTTGGTGGGTGGACCGACTTTACAATGCCCATCCGACGCATGGATCATCTTACTTTTCAGACAATCAGGTGATCGGCCCAAATTGTCCTAACCAACTAGGAAACAACAATGAAAATTTGTCTGATGTCCCGCAGGATTCTGAACCACGACCTCCGGTTTCTAAAGCACATGCCCGTACCACTAGGCTGGAGGCAGTTTCTAAAGATTTAGTAATATTAAACTAATATAAAATGCTTGAAAGTTATAACAATGTCGTGACTTGAAATTATAAAATACAAAGGGATTTTGATTACGGAAACCAATGGGACACCTGCGAACCTCATTTTTATGATATGGGAAAGGCGAAAAGCTTATATAAATCCTTTCAATAGGAGGCTTGCTGAATTATGCCTATAATCAAAATAAATCCATGACATCTTTTATTTTCAATTTAGTTTCGCATTTCTAAAAGTGTTTTTATAGAATATTTTATGCCAGGACGCAACAGTTAATGATAAAAATTAATTAATACAATTATAAATCAAACTTACGAATGTAGTAACAAAATTTATTGACGTCCCTTGTAAGATTAAACCAATATTAAGCATTCTTTGTCGCTTTGTGCCAATACTTCTTGTGATATTAATACGTAAGTGGTTTTTACATTTTGAAAGCAAACTAACTAGACAGCCACATGGAAAAAAAAACTGAAAGTACGCCCTATAGGAGCCCATACTATATCATGTTATTTTTGGATGCGGTAGGTCCTCTTTTACAGGGGGCTGTCTAGGGCGGTACCAATGTGGTGCCTGCCGTAAAGCAGTAGTGTGATTTTGTGCTGTTGTTTTCTAATTGGTGCTATCTGGGCTGATCACCCAATTGCCTGTAATATAAGCCGATCCATGCATCAGATGGGTATGCAAGGCTTAAGTCGGTCGGCCGGTCAGTAGAACGTACCACTTCAACATGAGAATGTGGAAAGAGTAACAGGGTCTCTCAGTCAGTCAGTGCGCGCACTTGTGGACCATGATGTTTGCTGTGCAAGTGGTTGATCGATAAGTGGTCGATGATGATATGTTATTAGTCCCTAATATCGATCGGCTACCTTCAATGGATGTCGTTAGAAAAACATTACGTATTTTTTTTTGTTTTGCACATTTTTATTGCCGTTTAGTTTTTAGTACAAAGAAATATGTGAAGAGTTTTAATTCAAAACAATGTACCCAGTATTTATTTAAAAGACGATGTTTCATCAACGTCTCAAGTAAGTGAGATATTTTACTTATATATTGTGTTAATGAAACAGAGTTTTCGTTAGTATTTATAATTAAAGTACGGCCAGAAGTGTGAGCGCTCTTAGCTTAAAGAACAGTTGGATTCTGACTACACTGAAAAAGAATTCAAAGAAACGTACATCACGTTTCTTTAAATTATTTTTCACTCAAACGATGTGCCTATAGAAGAGCTTATTTCACTTAGTGCTTACTTAAAGTTTTCCATTCTTAAATAGTTACAATGACTTTAATAAATAAAGTAGGTTATAGAAACGTTTCCTTGCTACTACAAAATTTAAATAAGTTTCGAACGGCTTCTACTTTAGTAATATCCTTGCGTTTGGCTTAAGTTGCACAGGCATGGTTGTTATTTTGATACTTGAATAAATTGTTTCTCTGTACAGCATAAATATGTATAGTTTACTCTGATCCTATCAGCCTATATTTAAATAGGATTACATTCAAGTAAATAAGTTTTCAAACACAACCCCGTGTGCCGTTGCTGTATGTGTTAGTCTCTGCCGATTCTTCCCAGAGGTGTTCACCCGTATGCGCAAAGTGGTTGGTCCCGACTATCAAACGTCTCAAATTCTAACAGGCCATGGATGCTTAAGAAGAGACTGCACGATATGCGGCTAAGCAAGGACAGTATATGTGACTGATGGATTGGCTGATGAGGATATGCACCATGTGCTTGGGATTGTACGCCTGGTGCCAGGCCGGTTTATATGGTGATCTTGTCTCCACGGAGGGAACTTCCATCGGCTAAAAGTTCGCGCACTCATGGCACACCGGCGCACCCGAGGACATCCACTCGAGCTTCACCCGGCAGCAGAGTCCAATATTGCTGTGTCGTCAGCCCTTAGGGCAATCGCTGATATAGGGACAAGGAATTGAAAAAGATTTGTAAGGAGTCAGAAGGTGTGCGCGGAGCCTCGCGGCAAACCCGCACACTCTCCTGCGATTCGAGCCTATTAACCAGCAAGGTTGGAGGGCCATGGAGGTGGAGGTTGATGTTTCGCATACTGAAGTGATGTGATAAAGCGTTCTAAGATGCTTTAAAGTATGATCTTAATATCTAGGTCTTACATTTTTATTCCTATTTGACACTCGAGTTGCTTTCGATGATAGAATCAACACATATTGCTCTGATGAACAAGGTATCGTTTATAACACAAGACGGTTTCTCTCCATGAGCCAACATAACTAGATCATGAATGCAGTAAAAATAATCTTGTCAATGAATTAAGTTTTAATTGCTATACTAGGTATTATCCAGATGATAGTATTTATCAACATAATATATCGAAGATCGTTAAAATTTGGTATCGTTTCGTGCGGCCGCCGGCATATGACCACCCGTTTTTGGTGAAAATTAAATTCTGATTGCGTGGCACGTGCTATGAATGGGAGAGTAACCAAACCATAACACGTAGTAATAAATAAATTATACGATTATAAATTTTACTCACACCCGTGTCAAGGAAGACATAGCGCCATATTATTTGGCTTGTATATTTATACATTATCTTCAACTATTTATATATAGCTTGACCTCTTGTTAAAGTTAAACAAAACATGAAACTAAGATAATACAGGAAGAAAAGTGGCAACAATCTTTTTTAAATCAAATGTCAGATTAAACAAAATTAAAAAAAGATGCGAAAAAAATCCCTGACCCCGCACCGAGATTGTGCGTCCATAACACTTTCCATTTAAGAAATTAGTTTATATTTTGTTTGTAACCCTTTTCTTATTTAATCTAACTAATTATAATTATATTATAATTCACCCACCAACCCGCATTGGACCAGCGTGGTTGGGTACGGTCTAAACCCCCTAATGGATAGGGGTGTATTAGGGGAGGCCTATGTCCAGCAGTAGACTATCAGAGGCTGATGATGATGATGATGATGAATTATAATTAAAAATTAATATTTTAATTAACAGTTACTTTCACTGTAAAAATTAGTTTTTGCTTTTGTTTTAATGTCATAAATACGTTAAAAGTAAAAAAGAAAGGAAATTTAGGAAACGAAATTTTTTTTACATCCCCGCCTGTTCTTCTCATTTAGTGTGTTCTTGGAACGGGTAAAAGAGTTGCACTTTCTTTAAATGCTGTCTACTTTACTGAATAATTTTTTTTAGTAGGTGACCTTTTTTTTTAAATTAATTTAATTAATTATTCGTTAAATATCATTTTTCAAGCAATTTCAATTAGAAAATAAATTTTCCTCCCTATTTCTATAACGCCAACATAGCGATATAATTTCGCTTCTCAAGAAGACATTATGACCAATCAAATACCTTATTATGTCCTAAAACTCCCAAAGCACAACAACGTATTATAAGAAATAAATTATTTTAGGGTTTAAATAGGCCTAGGTTAGCAAAACATTTTATTTATTCTTTTTTAATTGGATTTTTGCTTCTGAATAATATTATTTCAATTAAATGATTTTTTTAAATAACATACATATGAAAGGAAAATTAAAAGAAATACATACGTTAAATGAGACTCGACTGGGAAATATATAGCATAAATGTGAACGGCGAGTACATTTCACATCTGCGATCTACGTACGATATAGTCATCGTGGCGAAGACCGCAAAGGATGTAGAAAATGGTGCAAAACCTGGCTGACTCTTCTGCCCGCATCGATCTCCGGATGACTCCGAAAACTAAGGGCATGTTAAAACAAGCACGTTGATCCGAGATCGATCACAATCAACGGTACCTCCCTCGAAGTGGTTTTTAAGTACGCTCCAACTAGGTAGAAACTACTTTGAGGGAGAGCCCAACAGAAGGATTCGGCTGGGCTAGGCAGCTTCACAACTGTATTCGAGTTTTTTGACACTCATCCCACCATGCCTCAAAATCGAAAATCTTTCAATGAGAGTGTAATACTTGTCATGACCTACGGTGCGAGACTTGGACACTTACGGGTCGATCTGGTCCAACAAATTTAGAGTAAGCTCGAGAGCTTTGGGAAGTGCTATGCTCGGATTTTTCTGAAGTACTGCATCAGAAATGATGTGGTCTGCTAAAGAACCAGAGTAAGCGACATAGCCCACCGGATAAGTAAGCTGAAGTGGCCGGTCACATAAACCGCAGAACTGACAAGTGTGGAACGTCCTTTTTAGCTGTTGGAAAAATCCAGCTTACGGATTCCCCGCCATAAGTAAGGGTAACAGGGGATAATGGGGCTCCCCGGACCAAGATGGATGCGGCGGTATACCCACTAATAAACCAACGGCTGTTCCTTTCTCGTGTCGCTGTAGCCGGGGCTGCAGGCGCTGATGACAGTCTTCGGCGACCCCGGCGCGACGTGGCCCTCGCCACTCTCCGGGTGTTGGGACGGCCGGACCGTCGCTTTAGGCGCCGATGCCGTAACAAACAGCACCTCTTGAGCCCTTCTCTGGGTGGCGGGCACTTGCCGGCCGCCCAGGGGCTCAGTCTGTGCGCCCTGGCCTTCTTCTGCGGATAGCCAGGTGCTGCAGGCCCCTGTACCTTTCCGCGGCTTCCTTCCGGCCATCACGTCCTCCAAGAAAGCAAGGACGACGGCCCACGACCTTTCGCTCATAGCATCCTGCGCACTACGGCAGGGAAGCCGTAAAGCCAGCCTTTTTCCGTGGAAATGCCTGCTACGCCATCCCATACGCGGGGCAAAGACGGTTATGTCGGACTCGCCACCACGTTGTTCCTTTTTTGCGCCTTAGAGATGGGGTCACAGGAACGCTTGGCTATCTTCTGCGACCCCATCAGCGCTAGCCGCCGGAGCAGCTCCGTCTCGGCCTTACGGCCATCTGCCTACCTCTGGCGCGTCGAAACCTAACGCGCCCTTCATCTCAAGCCACTGTATTCAGGTAACAGACTACCCGAGTATGTTTCTCAGGGGGCCATGGGAGCCGCGGCGCTGGGGTTGAGCTCGCAGCGGAAATGGAGCTAGCTCCATTTCGGCCGCAGAAGGAGGAGATCGATGACACTATGCCGAATGGCCCTCCTCCACGGCCCCTCCACACCGCATCAGCGGTGCAGCCCCGTCGAGTCGCGGAGGATAGGGACAGGCCTACGATCTACCGACACTTTCCTTCCCCCGCAACTCCTCCTTGGTTGCAAAGGTCAGGAAGGGCGGCACACCTCCTGCAACCCGACCCTCGCACCGTCCAAAGGCGCATCCAAAGCGGGCTTCTACAGCCCGCTTGGAGCAGCCTTCTCCACGGCCAGCCTTACTCCTCAGGCCAGCCAGGTTCCAATATCCGATAATATTATTAATGGACTTTCAAACCACTTTTAAATAAAACAGAAATAAATACTTTATTTATTTATTTTTCACGCATCTTGTTTGCTCTTGTTTGCGTAGATGGCGCCTATTTACGTACAGCAACATCGTCTATTGAATAGATATTATTTAAAAATAGTAAAATAGTGTTTTGTGTTAAAAAAGTTGTAAATGTCAGTGACTTTTAAATTAATTCGTGTGTGTTATCTTGTAATATCTACAGGCGTTAAAAATATTTTAGAGAAATTATAGTGAATAATTCTTACAGTGAATTCTGTTGATTAAGTGTTCCTTTGGAACTAAAATTTTGTGCAAAGATAAAGGTTGTACTAGTTCAGAATTACAACTAAGTTTTCTTCAAGATTTGTGCCTTCTTGAAGCATACACATACATACATCATCAGCCTTTGTTAGTCCACCGCTGGACATAGGCCTCCCCTAATACACCCATATCCATTAGGGGTTTGGACCGTATCCCACCACGCTGGTCCAATGCGTCTAAGACATCACGCTTCTTGAAAGTTCAATCTCTGAACTTAAAATGGAGATTAAAGATCGAGACCAAGAATTGCTACGTAACGACGTTGAGATCACTCGGGGTTCCCGAAGAACAATATGAGCACTCAGGACACCTAGTTTTGACCTTGCATCAGAGCTCAATGTTCCTCGTAGAAAACGATCTTGTGAGTGCAAAGCGTATAGGATACGTGCGTCGTGAGCAGGTGGAGCTATTCATCAAGACCCATTGTCGTACGACTGGCACGACGTACTCAGGCGATAATTTGCTAGCAGCAGCTAGAGTTCGTGGGCACCATTACTGCCGGATTAGGACTCAACTCTAAAGAGGACGCATTGTATATAAACCAAAGACTGACCAAATATAATCATCAGCTCTTTATAAGGCACGAGTGGAAACGAAATGTATGCAGTGGAAATATGTCTGGACACGAGAGGGCAAGATCTTCGTGCGGAAGAATAATGGTGAGCCTTGGCATCAACTTATAGCTGAAAGCGATCTTACTAAAATTTTTGGGCGTTAAAACTGTTTTTCTATAAATTTAATTGTTTTGATCTCATTTTTAATGTTATTTTTTATTTGTTTAGTTTTAATGGCAGTTATTTACATTTTATAAATTTGTTATTGTTTTTTTTTCTAGAGTTTTAAAATATGAAATAGTTCTTTTATTTGTATTTTGTCAAGAAACATTTGTAAATGTTGCAACGTTAAGGCTAATTGTTTGTAGTTTAAAATGTTTGAATGTATGTTCATTTCATTATAGGCCTCAATACATTGCATCTATACACTTAACACGTCACACATACGACGTTGAGCTACTTAACATTTATATGAATTTTTAAATCACTGCAGTCTGAAATGCGTTGCTTTGTTTTTAAAATTTATTAAAAATAGAAAATTACCTATTGGGTTTGCTGCTAAACGCTGGCTCCTTGGGAATGTCTCCTCGGCGTGATGAGTTTATCGCAGCTATTTTAAGATTTGATATAGTCATAATAGCCGTTAATGGAACATGGCATTAGCCAAGAGAAGAAAAGCGTGCACCGTCACCTCGAGGTTATCGCTTACTCCATATACCGCGATCCTCTCAAGTCCGTTTACGAGGAGGTGGTGTGGGCTTTTATGTTAAAGGAATTAAAACTTTAAAAATATTGCCTGCTTCAAACAAAGCTATTGAGCAAATGTGGCTTGGGCTCACTCTTAGTGGTATCAAGGTCGCCTTAGGCACGGCATACAAACCTCCTGGGCTTAATGTCGACCTATTTATTGATGAACTCACTGAAACAATTTCTTCATTTGCTAAATATGACCACATTATTTTGCTTGGAGATTTTAATGTAAATTTATTAAGCACATATGATCCTAATACGCAAAAATTGCATAATCTTTCGACATATTTGCGCCTCACTCAATATGTGAACAAGCCAACTCATTTTACAGATCATAGTGAAACCCTTATTGATTTAATATGTGCCAATACGTGTTTATATAATGTATCTGTAAATCATATTCCGGACCTTTGCAGTCATGCGCTTTTAACGTGTTGTTTAAAAATTGAATATGAAAAGGGACCACCTAAGATACTTAGGTATCGACAGTTAAAAGAAATTGTCGCAGAAAAATTTAATCATGACCTAGAATGTATAGAGTGGAGTAGATTAATTATTGGGGATATAAACAAAATGGTGGAAAATTTTACGAGCACGCTTATTAAATAATTTAATATCTATGCGCCTATAAAAACTTGGTTATTTGCAAGAAAAGTCTAATCCATGGATAACCTTTACCATCAAAGAAATTATGAAAATTCGTGATCAAGATATGGAAAAACATCAAGCGGAATGTTGTTAATTTTAAGAGTAAAGACTGTAATATTTCAGCCCATTTATGCAATCAACTTGAAATCAATAAATATTTCCTTAAGCTTCCATTTACTAAGGAAAAACCCATTAGCTTATCAATTTTAACTCGTTTTGAATTTGGTAGGCATAGTGGCAATACATTACTTTAAATTCAATAGATAAAACTTCGATTTACAAAAGTATTCAATCTTTTAAAACAAACGCACAAGAAGTTGACAGGATTACTTTAAACATGGTTTTGCTGACTTTACCTCAAACTCTGTCAGTAATAACAAGCTTGATAAACGAATCTATTAGATCGTGTAAAGTTCCGGAACAATGGAAAGTGGCATGTGTTAAACCAATCCCGAAGAACTTAACTCTAGTGGCTATAAAGACCTTCGTACAATAAGTATTCTACCATTTCTGTCTAAAGTCTTAGAAAAAGTTATCTGTTCACAGGTGACAAAATACTTAAACTGAAACAAATAAAATCTTACCAACGAAACAATCTGGCTTCAGAAGGTCCCGTAGTACTACTAACGCTCTCTTGGATGTTGTAGATGATATTTTAACAGCACAAGATAATAGACAATGCTCTTTATTGAGTATGCTCAATTTTTCACGTCTCTTTGATACAGTAAACACTACGTTATTTCTCTCTAAACTTGCTTACTACGGATTTTATAGTTCCGCAATAACGTGGTTTACAGATTACCTAACGAATCGTTCGCCGTATGTTAATATAGATAATAATCATTATTCTGATATAGTGTCACCAATCATGCCAGTTCTACTACAGAGTTCTTTATTGGGGCCAATACTATTTATATTATACATTACTCATAATGTACAAGCAGTTAAATAGTATATCTAAATGGTGCGATGAGAATGACCTGACGATCAATCCACAAAATTCTAAAATATTGGTTAGTGGTAACTCCGAAAAAAAAGTGAAAAAATAGCTCTAACTCCCCAATCTACAGTTCCCAGTCCAAATCGAAGCACGTAACTTAGGCATAATAATGGATGAGAGGTTGCGATTTGAAAAACACATCACAATAACCATGCGTAACTGCTTCTACCGGCTCAAAATCTTGTATCGCCTTCGCTTATGTGATAGTCTTATTCTTTCAAAACTTTCTTATGCGGATTCGGTCTTTGGTAATGTATATATGCAAGAACTTTTCTTCCTTGCTTTCCTCACGAAAATCTAGCACTTGACTGGCAATTAATCTCTCGGTTCGTCGAACTACTTATATGCTAGTTCTGTTGACATATTTATTCGCACATATAGAATTGTTTATTTGCTTATTTTTTCTCTGTTGCATATTGTGGTAAGAGAACGATGTTTTTATTAATTAGAGATGTTCCAGTTATCTAAATCGGGTTATCAAATCTCATTCATTCAATACATTACACTTTACATTTTTACTGTCTTTTTAATTTTAATTATGCTGTATATTTCTTTGTTTTACTATTGTTATACCTGTTAATTTTAAGTTCAATAATTATTTTTGTATAACTTGTTGCCATCTATCACTCTCAATTGGTTCCACTGAAAATCAGAATTCATAGAGTTTTTAAGTCTGTGAAATTACGCTGAGTGGAAACCTTTTTGGTGCATCAAACGTTTTATTATCTTGATATGTATTTTATATATTTGTGGTTATGTACTAAATAAAACATTTTTCTTTCTTCTTTCTTTTCTTTCTTCATACAGCTCCGTTATCCTCTCGCTGGTTACCAATTTCTGTACGTTGTATGTTGCGAGGTCTTTGCGTCGTTGTTAGTAGCCGAATTTTACCAGTTTCCTCCTAGCCTCCCTACCCTTACGTTACCATGAACCTAACCGTAACCTGAGGCGGTCATTGGGAACGGGGGGTTTCACATCACTGACGCATTTCACTGACGATTGGGGTTACATCGTTTTAGGGTCTGAAATCGGATATGGTTATATAACCGCTGCTATGTGTTTTCTACCACTGGATTATCATGCATTTGTGGCTTTTATCATTAGGCGCCTCTTAACCCACCCTCAGGAAAAGATGGCAAGGCCACCACGTAGCAATGCTATTGCCTGCAGCCACGTAGCTATGCTATTGCCTACCAATTAAAATTACTAATCCGTTGGATGTGACTGGGGCACTCTTTATAGGTCGTCAACGCTGCAAAAGTTTCCGATATCAAATCCATCAGTGGACTATACATATTTGGTCATGAAGGTCAGCTGATAGTCACTACGTATAAACTGACATTCAGATAAATCAAAATGAATTAGAAGACGACCTTATAACGACTCGTAAGGAAGTAGCGATCTTAATAAAAATCTGTATTTAAATTTATACGAATACATGTTGAATCCAGGTCAATATCATTGCTTGTAAATAATCAGAATCAAACGTGACGAGACGTAAATTACTGTTGTCAGTTCCAGAATACGAACGACGCAATGTGGAATCTACAAATATAGTCCATTTGAAAAATTCTGTTTGTTAAATCTCTGAAAATGCTTATACGTAGCGTTAACGCAAATTTATCAATGTTTCCACTCCTTGACCTTTACTGTTTAGAGACGTGGCATCGAATATTATGACTTAAGTCTATAAAATGTTTGTACTGATTTCTTATATTTATGAAATTATTTACGTAAATGTCAAATATATTTGTTTTGTATTTACAATTTCTACAATATTGATTTTATAATATTTCCCTAGACAAGGTTTTGATCAATGAAGTAAGATATAAGATGCAATTTTAATATTTTACAATGCAATGAAAAGTCTTCCTCGTAAGCCTGCAATTCACACAGTCATATTAACCCGTCATGCCGAGCAAGGGAAACCACTTTTTTGGCTTCATGATTAAGATTCAACGAATTCATAGGTATGTAGTTTACACAAAGTTATGCTAAAAAGAAATATATTAAGAACGAGGGGAAAGAAAATAATTTAAATACTACTTTTTTTTCAAGCAAATGTGTCATCAAATATTTGTTTTGTTTAATTTTCGAATTACAAAAGGCATATTTAGGCCCATAATTTATGTCCTCCATTTGCGAATCCTCTTGATTGCTTGAAGCACTTAAAGCATGTTTGTCAGGTGATTCAAACGTTTTTATTCAGAATTGTACTAAATTACTCCTATGACCTTTAACTTTGCAAAAAAGAATGAAACAATATCGCAAATTTATATAAACAACCTTACATTTTAATTGAAAAGCCTTTGAAATCAGGCGTGTATATTTAATGTTATTACTTCATACACGTTTTAGTTTATAACTTGTCTTGTTGATGAGGCCGGAGGGCTTCTCATAAATTTATTCAAGCACTTCACAGTTAAATCATGCGTCTTTGTTTAGTAAGGTGTCAATATGAAGAGCTCTAATAGTGATGCCGTTAACAGTACAACTGTTAACGGCATTACTATTACTACTGACTAGAGCGCATTATTCCCGCCATAATTTCTGCATAAACAAGATATTATATACGAGTAAATCTTACAAGTGTGTGGTTTCGTGGCATGTGGCGTTTTTTCCTTAGAGGCAGGGTAGAATTTGCGCTCACCATCAATTAAATGCTGTGCTTGTCTTCAATTATTTTCTTTTATATGAAATGGTTAATTTAATTTAAAAACAATAAGAAAACTATGGAGAAATCTTATTCTGTATAATTTAATTTCACATGTCTATAAAATTGATACTTAAAACCTATTGTTCAGTCTAGTTTGGTAGGCATTGTGGGGCGTAAATTTATTTAACTGAACTTCATTGAATACTTACAAATATTTTTTTATAAATTGTACATATAGGCTGATAATCTGTTTAGCAATCTTAATAATTTTGCCAAAGAAAGAAAGTGATAAGTTGTCAAAAGATGTGATAAAATGTAGATAATGCATTACTGTGTTTTATGATTTTACAAATATATTCTTTGTAGAAAAGTTAATTATTTCTTAATTTTTTTCTTAACTTCCTATCGGAAGCTCTCGGTAAAACCAATGTAGACGTAGTACACAAAACTTTTTATATTAAGAAAATGGTTTCCGAATAAGACACTTTCGCACATTCGCCGAAAAGGCAGCCCACGCACTAATATCGAAAGCAGTATTGTCAATACAGTGGAAAAGAATTTTCATTATTGCTGCCCTTGCGAAAGGTTGTGACTTATCTAAAGATATGAACGGTATTTATTCATTTTTTTACACCATTGCTACATCCGGCATTTTGAAAGCACAGTTAGCAAGACTTTTCGTTTGAAAATGTTTTTTTAAAGTACCCATGTCGAAAAAAAACAGGGGAAGAGGTGCGTCATTCGTTTCCTGAATCTTTTAATTGTACTGGTTCCGAGCCACCACAGCCTGACTATGTGCGTGACTTCTACCTGTGAGTTTTATCAATGTTGCAACAAGATCCTTATCCACTGCCATTTTCGTATATGTTCTATAAACGCGAGGCAGAGTAACGTTAAATCTGGTTTAACATTTCTCTTTCTCTCAACGGTTTGAAAAAGACCGATAAAATTCTGGCGCTTAGTAATAATAATTTAGATCAAAAAGTTTTAAGCAGAAAATACTATCGAACTGCGCTGCGTCACATCGGGGCAATGCTAATAAAACTGTTAATATTCATTTAAATTACAGGTCTGTCCTATATATATTTACTTTGGTTTTGAATAATTTTATAGATTGGGAAAAAACTACTTTAAAATAAGTTGCATATTTTTAAAGATACATAAGCATACACGAGTACTATGTAGTGATTATAATATATTGACTAAGACAATGTTGGCATGCCTTATGTATTTGCTCGTCTGGTTATTTCTCAAACATTTAAGAGATGAACATATTTAGCCATTTAACTAGATGCTCTAGAAATGAGATGAGTATAATATAAATAAACCACATTTATAAAGATTAACTACTAAGTATTCGCTGGACAATCATCGTGCACCTTTAAGATAGATTAAAAGAATCCTCAAAACTGCTAACCGTGATTACTCAGTGAATAAGATATTTATATATTCTTGTCTACTTTATGATTAAGATGGCGTTTCTGTATTATTTCCTAAATATTAATAACGTACACAGGAAATTAAATATTTGCTCTAAAAATAGTAAAGCAATTACGTAAATAATTTAAATGTTAGCAACATTAAAGAACAGGAAAATAGAAGGGCAACAACATTAATTTAAAACTGTTTTTAAAGTTAAGACAAGTAAAATGCATCTATAGAAAAATGCCTAGTTAACACCGACAAACATACATATTTCCTCTTTACCTCTTTGAGACAAGCGTTAGGTCTTTTTAATTAAGATAGAATATGTTTGCATGTGGTAGAGAACAATTAGAAACGGGAGACATGGTATCCTCAGTCTAAGTTAGAACCATAAGAAACTAAAAACAATTCCTGCAAATGCCAAAAAAACAACTGGAGAGCGCTTCCTGAATATTTTACGGGGATCCGAATTACTTTAATACATTTTAACTGAACATTGAAATCTTGAATAACTATAGTCATGTTCTCGTGATCGCATTTTTAAATCTTGTGACACTCTTTACGATTTGGTGCTTCAGAAAAATGGGTAAACTGCATAATAATTATGGATCAGATCAAGTCAAGTGGTCACCCTTTTACCAGTTGACGATGGAAATATAATCATACCTCATAACAGTTTTCGAAAATATAATCATACCTCATAACAGTTTTCGAAAATTATTAATTTAACTACTTTTTTTTTATAAAGTAATTTAGTTTTTTAGTTTGTAATTTAGTTAGTTACCAAAAATGTTTGGTACTTAAAATTAAACTTTATATGAAATTATTTAAAAAAATCTTTCTTTATTATAATTTTTTTAACTTTTAAATAAACAAATAGAAATTTTAACGACTTCTCAGTCTGATAATTGAATTATATATTGTTATCGATATGTGTTACATATTTAAGTTCTTGATTTAAAATAAAATATTAGTGCCCGGAATTAGTTTAAAAGATATGATTTTTATATAACGCAGCGGCGAGCGGTACAAGTGCCGAGCACTAAATATCTTGGCTGTTAAGGCTATAGACACCGATTGTCGAATATTAAATCAGATATATGTATAAAAGCAATGAAACGTTGGGTATAATCTTAAGATAATTAACGGGATAAAATTCATAAAAATGTAATATTTAAATTGTTATACAAAATTAAATATAGATGGTTAAACTCTCTGGGATAAAGACGGCTATCAGTGTTGTTAAATACATGATGTGATTCTACAGGTTGCTCTCAATAATTGAAATAAAATAGCTATCGCCAAAATTGTCTACTGTATTCACTTTCCTAAGATCGCACTTCCCGTATACGATATAGGCGTTAATATGAAATGGGATTCTATAAGCGCGGTAAGAAACTTTTAAATATGTGTGTGCTTTTATGTGGAGTAGTTCTATTGCGTGTTACATTCACCTTGCAATGAGTGTACATCATTCTGCAGTTTAATTTGTTTGTTATAGAGATTTTTTATAATCAACGGAAATTTTACCATGTTTTTAACATTTGATGGCGTTTTCGTAAAAATATATTTTGTTAATTTAAAAATAAAAGGCTTACATTTAAAGCCTAGTAACTCTTGAGGCATTTGCTCTACGAAGGTTTAACATGACTGTCTTAATCTCAAGTGATCATAAAAACACCTCGTATCGAGGCTTCTGTACATCGCTAAATATGAAGTGTTTTACGGATGTGTGAATTGGACGAACAAGCGTAAGGAAGGATAATTTCATTCTTGGTATAATGAAAAAATAAGAAAATGTCTGAAGGCCAGTAACAATATTGTTTTTTTTTTATTAATATCATATGAGTATGAGTATGCTGCTTGTTTTTATCCTAAATTGTAGGAGAATTTTTCCTTTTCATCTTAAGTGTCTTTTATTCACGTCTCGTATGTTTTAACAGAATTCTGTTCCAGGTAGTAGTATGATAATAGCATCATCTTCATCATGGTCATCAGCCTGTGATAGTCCACTGCTGGACATAGGCCTCCCCTAATACACCTCTATCCATTAGGAGGTTTTATGACCGCACTCCACCACGCTGGTCCAATGCGGGTTGGTGGTTGGAACGACTTTTAATATGCCCATCCGACGCATGGATCATCTTACTTTTTAGACAATTGGGTGATCGGCCCAAATTGCCGTAACCAACTGGGAAACTAGAATGAAAATTAGTTGAGTCCCCGCAGGGTTCGAACCCACGACCTCCGGTTTCTAAAGCACACGCTCATAACACTTGGCTACGGAGGCAGTTGATAATAGTGCATGTCCCCAACATTCAAATAACAAAACAAAGACTTCATATCATGACCTTCGCTTTTAAAAGCATAAATTGCACCTTTTTTATTTACAAAGAATGTTTGTCAGGTACCGTTTGTTACGAATGGCTGAACTAGGGATAATCTAACACCATTAACATTCCTTTGACGACGAAGTTAAATTGACTTTAAAGGACTCCATTTGCAACCTCTGTTCGTAAAGTGATAATTAAGAAACACTTAACAGGATCGTTTTAATACATTTTACTATTGTAGTAAAGATTATTTATATTAAAAGCTTTAATATAAATAATCTTTATTTCGTATTAACAATACGGTATTGTATCCTATTATAATACATTAATCTAAGTAGCTAACGCGGTAATATAATATAAATAAAAATTTGTTCAATTAAGTAGCTTTTTTTAAGGTTTCTAGAAAGTATGGTTATACATTATCTCGGGGCTGCCTCCATAGCCTAGTGGTATGGGCGTTTGCTTTAGAAACCGGAGGTCGTGGGTTCGAATCCAGCGGGGACTCAACAAATTATTATTGTTGTTTCCTAGTTGGTTAGGACCATGCATCGGATCATCATGCGTCGGATGGAGAATATAATACCCCAGGGCAGGTGTTACTCATTACCATTGCAACATTTACTCGCCGGTGTCTTATAATTACGAAAATTTGTATGGTGGGTATTTCTTACTCTTTTACTCTAAAATGATTTGATGGACTTTGTTGAAACTGCAAAAACGTAGCTAAAAATGGTAAAAACTTATACGCTATAATAAATAAGGATATGATGAAGGTTATTCGAAATATAATGAAAAGTTTTACGTATTGAAAAAATTTCTCCACGACAGGCAATTCTTAGACGTACCGCAAAAAACTTGTTTTGTTGTTTGTGTTGTTGCTATTATATACATAACGCGCTGTAATTACAAATTACAACGACCATGTATCAGAAACCGCTCCATGAAGCTTGATTTCATATAATACTATTTAAAGCTACTAATTTATACTGCAACTATATATAACAATGGTATTACATTATAATATAAATTAAGAATTGTAATTGTAATATAAATTTTAATTGTGACCAATATATTTGCAATAAGTCAATAACTTTCAATAACTTTCAATAAGTCACAATAAATGAAACAGTATAATAATATGTGAAACTGCATTTTTTCTCGTTAAAAAAAATCCTGGTATGGATTCCTCGTCGTCCAATAAAGAAAACAGCAGGGATAGGTGGAACTCTTCGGCCGAGACGGAACAGCTAATATTAAAATCCAACCTTTCGCATTGCCCGCGCCACCAGAACTTACGATAGCAGGATACTAAAATAATAACAATAACCTGAAAAATACTAAAAGGTACGATTCATCAAAGTGGTACCGGTGGTAGGTCCCCTTTTTACAGGAGAACATCTGGGTTGGTACCGCCACGGTGCCTATTTCTGCTGCGAAGCAGTAGTGTGAAAACACTACTGTGTTCCGGTTTGAAGGGCACATTAGCCAGCGTAATATATAATAGGGTGTTAAGTCTCACGGTAGGCAGCGCGTTGGTTACTACTGGTATTGCCAATGTCCATGGGTCGGTGACCACTTCCCATCAGGTGGCCCGACTGCTCGTCTGCCTGCGTATGCCATAAAGAGAAAAAAAATTGGGACAAAATTTGCTGAACCTTTCTTCTAAACAAACAATAGTCCAACCACTTTCTAATTAAGTAACAGGCACTCGGACAACCGTCTCTTATAAAAGGTTTCCTCAATTGCTATCCTTGATAAAAGGGACGAAGGACAATAATAATTAATTAATATACCGTAATGCCTACTTATAAAAAGAGTAGGGACTGCGTAAGTTTATTATGAAATTAGCACAGCAATTTTTTGTTCATTTCATTTAACTCATTGTTTTTCGAAGTTTTTATGTTCTGAATTATAACTAATGGTTGTTTCTATATATTTTTTGGACTTTCCTAATATATTTTCGTAAGCGTTAAAATTATAAAAGTACTATTCTATCGTGACCAATAAATACATTTTTATACGTCCATTTCTCGCCTCCGTGGTCTAGCGGTATGGCAAATACCTTGCTTTATAAACCAGAGCTCGTATGTTCACATTTGCGGGGAAACAGCTTTGTGTTTTAGTTGTTTTATGGTTGATTAGGACAATTTATTAAACTATTTAATTAGAAATCGAGTTCATAGTGAGTGAACGATTAATTATGAGATTAGTTACCGTTAATATTCTCAATATATAAAAACCAGGCGAATTTTAAAATAGATTGGACGCTTTAATTACTTTAATGGGCAATGTCGCTTGTGAAGCATTTCATCACTAATTAATAGCTTTACTTGAATTTAAATTAGCTTATTGTTTTGTCTTACTTAAAGCGATTTCATATAACAAATTTCATTATGAACTATAAATGGCGGTAATAAATATCTGCCTTGTTTACATCGTGTTTCTCTTATATTGTGGTATTTTAATTAATCAATCTGTAGGTAAATACTTTTAGTTTCTTGAGAACTGCAATACTTAAAGGGAATAGATTAATAGCTATATTCCAAAACGCATACAGTTGCGCTGTGGGTACGCAAATTAAAACAGGAGAATGCAGCTCATAAAGTGAGACGTTGACCTTACGCACAAAGGCAGATCTATCTTTTGCTTGCAAACGAGCAACGAGCGCATGTTTAAACGAGTCCTTCATGGGCAGTTATTGAATTTTCTGCACTTTTATAGTGGTAAAAACGATGAGACGGGCTGGATGTTCACCTAGCGGTGAGCGATGACTGGCCTGCTCATAAGAAAAGCATAGCAAGACGCCACAAATTCATGTGCCGTTGACCCAGTAATTATGCTGGTAATGGTGTCCTTTAAACCGGAAGAGATACTGCTGATTTGCGGCAGAAACAGATCCTGCGGAGGTAATACCCTAGACTTGTAAAAAGGGACCTACCTCCTCTAGATTTTATTTGATTCTCAAAAACCCGACAGTGCCTAAATTGAATAAAAATATTGGGTTAATATCAGATATTTCAAATTCATGTATATATATTTGAATACCACGTGTCCTTTACGTAAATAATAGATGTATTTACTTTTACATTCTTTCCACTTGTTAAAAGCATAACAACACTTAATATTGAATTTGCTAACGATGATGATTTTTACTTTTATGTTTCCCTAATAACTACTTGCTATAATTTGAAAGTATTTCTTAGATTATTTTACCCTATTTTTATTTAAGAAGTTGAAATGGGAAATTGTTGTTTGACTGTGTACACTTTTTATTAAATTTCAACGTTTTTTAAATCTAGTTAAAATTTTATTTTTAGCTATTTTTTATTTTGAGCGTCGCGGTTGATAGGACTTGGCTTCGGACAAGCTTCCGCTAAATCCGCTTTATCAATTTGTAACAGAATAAGTGAATTATTCTGATATCGTTATCGAATAACACAGGTATAAAGTTTAAGCTCTTTTTAGTTTTAACTATAAAAAAAAATGTTACGGCTATTTTAAAAAGTTTCAGAGAGAATATGAATTACATTAATAACAAAAAAGTTTTATTATCAAGTTATGTTAAAAACTGATCAAAAAAAGACTTTTGTTTGTCTATGAATTTACTCTATTTTATACTATGACAATATTTCGTAAGGTTCGAGCGGGACAGCAAAGTAAGTTTCGCTATTGTACTACCGCTTGTGGACGCAAAATACGTTTATTAAAACATATTTATTTTAATTTTTCAAAAGATAGTAAATCCGTTACAATAATAAATCATAACATCTATATTTTAATATAAGTCACGACCCATTCAATCCCTTTACAAGCCCATAAGTAGCATTCTTTGACCTTTTATTGCCAACGCTTTCAATGTTACTGCGCGTATGTGATGAAAGGCTTTGCGACTATGTAAATTAGATATGAATTTTTGATTCTGTTTTATTCTTGCTTCTTTTTATTTTTTAATAACGAGGGAAGGCATGAAAAGCGTATAACTTATAAAAGAAAAGTTTTGTGCCATCTTTTTCATCCTGACCTTTATGCCCGCACTCTTAATAAGTAAGAATACTGATACATGAAAATACAACTGTATTAGTAAAATAGATAAGTTCTATAACAAATAAATGAAACTATATTCACCATTTAAATTTCCGTTGGAGTCGTAAATGTAATACGACATTAAGATATCACCTCTTTTCACCTGTTGTTGACTAATTACTGCAGTAAATATTTAGTCAGTGTGATCATTTAACATCCCACGTTTCATAGCGGTTAGCAGATTGCGCGCATTATGTTGCATCAATGAAATATTCAGTTGTATTAATATTCTCATCATCATCAGCCTGTAATAGTCCCACTGTTGGAATAGCCTCTCCTAATGCGGGTGCATTAGGAAAGGCTACTCGGACAGACACAATAATATAAAAGGTAAAGAACGACTTTGGCAACTCGTATTCAAATGCTTAAAAATATCAAAGCTGTATCTCATTTGATGAATATTACCTTGAAAACTCAACCTTAATCGCCATCTCCTCATATCACACAAGTAGCAACTTTTCGTCGAATGACTGTTTAATTAATTTAATAAGTTAGCGAGTTAGATCATAAATTACTAGAGTAATTGCTGTATCACATTCAACACCAATTTTCATCAGATAAAGGGCTATTGGCGCCAGATCCGTATTGGACTGGCTGGGGATATAAGAGTGGCAGCTCTACACGAAGCGCACGTCAATTGACCAAATATCAGGCAGATACTTGATTCTTCCAAGCTGTAATTACTTTCACGGGTGGTCTTTCCTACCGGTCTATTAACTTCGTGAATATCGTGTTGAAACATAAACAATCAGAGAGTTCTAATTTGAAATACATACCTAACGATTCTTTACAGATCATTACATGATCACCCCATTAAAGAGTTTTATTTTTCCATTTTATAGCAGGAAGGATTCAAGAAGGATGGCACGGCTCTTAGTTTATTTTTTATCAAAGGCTTTCCTATTTTCTGACACTCTCAAATAAAAAATAAAACACTAAATAGCTATTTTGTTTAAAATTATTATTTTGATTAAAAGAACTTGGCTGAGTAAGAAGAGAAAATACTCTTAATGTTGTATTTTATTTCTTATAAGATTTTAGGTAAAAGTATTAAGGAATGATTTTCTTTCCGTATTGAAGCTTAGCTAAATATTTATTGTTACTACTTTTACGATACACACTATTCAAATGATAATTTAACGTTCATTTTGATAAGTTACAATTTAAGAAAACTCAATAAATTTTCATTGTTGATTCCTAGTTAGTTAGGAAAACTGGGCGATCACCCAATTGTCTGAAAAGTAAGATGATCCATGCGTCGGATGGGCATATTAAAGTCGGTCCACCCACCAACCCGCATTGGGCCAGCGTGGTCGGATACGGTCCAAAATGCTCGAATGAATAGGGTGTATTAGGGAAGGCCTATGTCCAGCAGTGGACTATCACAGTCTGATGATGTGATGTGATGAATTACATGTATGTATAAGATGATTAATAAATTGAAGTTGTAGTGAGAGCCTGAAACAATAGATAAACATAGACCTCCAAGCAATGAATTTAAAAATGTGTGAATAAGGTATAAAATATATTTACAGAGTTTTTTCTATTCGATTTACAAAATCAAGACAAAATGTAATTTTGTTTTATATATAAAATTTGTGCTTGAACTATTTTATGATTTTTTGTATTCTTGATTAAACATGTCCAATTTGCAATAGGCTCTTTTATCCCAGTTGTAATACATTTCTCCTTTTACCTAAATTTTGATATAAATAAATATACAACAGTGTCCTAAATTAAATAACCTAATGATTTGTTTATTAGCCGTCCTAAGGAACATGTATATTTAGGAAATAACTTCATATACGTTTCAGTTTGACCTGCCTCGCTAAAGACAATCGATAGGCTCGTCAGAAATTTATTTGAGCGCTACACAATTCAGTTATTGCGTATTTAAATCATAACATTTGAATATTTAAAACGCTTAAAGACTTTGTAATGAGACTTTTAAGTTATCTTAAAAGCATCCGAAATAAAAACGACCAACAAAAAACTAGAAAAAGCAACAAGAGACTTGAAAATTATTTATGTATTAAATACACAATATGCTAAAATACACGCAAGTATGATTAATTCTAAATTAAGGTATTTATAAAAATACAATTTCAAATATTTTTGTATAAAAGAAAGGGAAACACGTATTTAAAAATTATTGTATGCAAAGTTTATACAAAAAGAGCACAAGGCTGGCCAAAGATTAGCATAAAGCAAATACTAATGACCACCATGATTTCAAAATTGAAAAGTTTATCATCTCAGCTCGTTTTCATCCTGAATCGGGTACCAGTTAGGAACATAGCGAAAAAAGTTTTTTTCTGAATCAACTTTTAGTGCAGTACTCGTAAATCGATTGTTCTGTAATCTCTATTCTACGATGTATACGAGTAGGAAAAGTCGACAAATACAGACAGTTTTATTATTATTATACATATTAGATTTATTATATTAAAATAGTAAGTCACGTAATATGTTTTTGTATTGAAAATGAAGATTAAACTCCAGCTAAATGATTGAAATATCATTAGAAATATTAAATGAGATTCAATTGTACTAAGCGAGACTCATTAATTCTTCTTCGTACAATAGTCAGCGATATCATCATTTAATAAACCGATAGCTGACAACAGTGCCATTTGAATAAATAATTATTTGACTAGGGTTGGCTTTTATTAAATCGAATTAGATCAATATCGTTTCGAGAAAATATCAAGTAAATCTTCTGATAAATATTTCTGTTGATATAATCGAAGTAAAGCATAAAGCTTATATATTTTTTTATACCTTTCTCTTAGTTTACTACGATCAGACTCGATTAACTTTCGCTATCTTTTTTATTTAGTTCGCTTTTGTTAGTCGTTTCATAAAGTTATTCATATATATATATATTAATCTTGAAACCTTACATATATAATAAAAATATAGTTATCTTTTATTTACTTAAGCTAAAAAAGCAACGAGTGCGAAAAAGACTTTTATTTTTGATTGTGAACTGTGCACTATACATAAACTAAGAATATCATATTGATATTTTGTTTTGACTACATAACTGACTAAATTTCATACATATAACTGACTAAATGTGAGTTTATACTTACTTACGATATTATTTTAAAAATATTCTTAAGCACAAGATTGCGTCAATCTTTTTTACCAGAATAAATCTTTACAAGTAGATATTTTAAAACTCTAAAACGTTAGTTGCCTTTAAATTCGTCTAATTTGATTTTAATATAAACGATATCTCTATAAAGTTAGGAGTTAAATAACAAGTTGCCTTGATATAATGTTATATTGAAATTTCTAATACCTATTTATTACAAAAATATTAAACAAAATCGGAGCACTACGAGCGGAGCAACATGGTCTAATATAAAATTCCTTCTTTTGGGAGGTCGGCTAAAAATATTCGGCACCCCCCATATTTTTACTAATGAAAATCCGATAATTTACAAAGCTCCGTTTGACACTAATACGGTAGGGTTACGTAACACGACGCGATAAGATAGAGTTAGGCGGGCAAGAAATAACAACAAACGCTTATAAATATGCCGTACACCTTGTTCTTTGCAAAGGCTTTTGCACATCAAATTAGATATACGCGTATCTTAATATATAGTAATCCATGAATTATTTTTTTTTCGATTTTTTTTTCTAGTTATCCGATTTAATATTTATGATATGCTTTACGTGTAAAGTAATAGAACCTTAATGGTAATCATTTATTAATTTGTCACGTGATGTCGTGAAATAATTTGATACTTATTGAAATCTGTCATAAATTTTTTACTTATACAAAAACGGAAAAACGATGTTAACCATTTCGATTGCTAATGGCGAATTAAGCGTAAAAGGTTAAAATAATGTTTTAGTGTTATGCATGTTTAGTACATCTACAAAAACGTGCTTATAATAAAAATAATAAAACCTATAGAAAATAAATTCCAATTAGGTAAAAGATTCTCATGTTAAAATATAATGTTACAGAAATAAAGATAGTCGCGCACCAACCTATCATGAATCATGATTGTATTACATAAATTAATTAAAACCTTTGAAAATAGTAATTCTCTTAAGGAATAAGGCAAACTATTAAGTCATTTTAATAAAAAATTATAAAATATTTCAAAAAGCTTTTCCTAGACTGTATAGCAATATAGAAGGTTCTATAATTAATAAGCTTATTTAATGATGATTCCTTCTGAAAATGAACTGGTAAAGAAACTCTTCTTTTCAAACAAATGAAAGTAAAGAAATTGAACGCTAATTTATTTTTGTTAACGCATCGTGGAGCAAGGAATCGGAGATCTCAACAACAGAAATTTACAAATGAGCTAAATTTATTGCTCCCAAATTACATCATTCCCATTCTGTTACTGACAGCGTTAATTTGCGTTCACCATTTAATGATCACAAAAATTTGTTTCTTTGTACAATTGAAAGACAAGCGTTTATTATTATTGATACATCTCATTAATGCAAATTGGCACGAAATAGATTTTGTTTCAGATGCTCGAACAATTGTATAACAATTATTTACAAGTAAAATATAATTAGATATATTTTTATAGAACGAAGACTTTAATTGTTTCACATAACGTTACGACTATATAATATATAAGATATGTTTAAAAACATAATAATTTTCCATGCGTCGGATGGGCCTGTAAAATGACGGTCCTGCACCTTAATCTCTCCGGTCGTGTCGGTTATCCGTCCCATCGGGCTATAAGAGTATAAAGGAACAGAGAGTGCGCCTGTGTTTGCGCGGACACTTGTGCACTATAATATCACCTGCGTACTTGGCTGATCTCTAATATAGCTAATCTCTCTGGAATGATAGGCCTGATTTAGGCGGTAATTTCTCTCAAAGATAGCTGATATAACCTTATAAGGTAGTATTTAGGCTACTTTTCTTTAGAAAAAAAACTAAAAGATTTCTTCTTTTATATCACTACGCGGACAAAGTCGTGGGCAAAAGCAAGTTAATAAGTAAAGAACACAAAATAATCTTACATTGCACGTAATAAAATAGTATTATAAGTATGCGTTCCTTCGCTATTAATAGTTTAAAACAATCAACAAGCAATAACTTATACAAGCATATATAACATAACAATGAATAGTATCTAAGAAAGCTATTTGAAAGGCTATAAGAAAGCTATGTGGAAACGGCAGAGCATAGGAGTTTTAATGATTCATTCGAGATTTACTCGCAAAGCTACAACTGAACTTTAAAAAGAACGCTTTACTTGTAGTATAGAGATTAGAACGGTCGCATAAATGCTCTTTTTGTTTCTAATCCTCCGTTGTCGATACTGCTTTTCATCTTCTACATCCATATAATAGCAAATTATTCGCTTACAACTACATATTTATTGCATACATTTTGTGTGTAAAAGCTTAAGCAATAAGTTATAATTTCTAGCATTTACGTGAATATTATACATAATTTTAAAAATATATCTAAACAAAAGATATATATGATTTTACAAAAAACTCGTCAGGAAAAATTATCAAATTATTTTAATAAATGACTTAAATATAAAATTTATTCATGATCATTCTATATATTTCTGTAATATATTTGATTCAAAATGCATATTTTTATAAAAATCTATGTTATATTAAAGATAAAAATTAGATTTTAGTATGAACATTGGATATTTATTCCTGCTTTAAACAATTCAACATTAGTATTGTCACATCACCTTTCATGTTCGGAATCAATTTTGAGAGTATGCAGAACATATTTTGCTCTTCAATAAGCTTTCATTATAGCGATTCCTATTTATTGTATCATATACAATATTTCATTAAATAAGTAAAGCCGAATTATTTATGAAGGTGGCTTATTTATATTTATGACGTTGGTATTAATATGAAAATATCATTTTGAATACGCAATAATGTTAAGAACTGTATGGAAATTAATCCAATGCGATATTCCGTCCCTTTGATCTCGAATGGTTCTCCCCCGCAATTCTCGTGTCGGACTATTAATAAAATACCTGCTCTTTCTTCGAGTTGGCAGATATCGATGTCGAGCTCATTTTGTTTTATAGCTCCTCTGAGAACCTTTGCAGGATTCGGATTGAAATAAATCTGGATCTGTATAATTTATGCGCGGGATGTTGTTTTGCTGGAAGACGGTATTTTATACCTATTGTACACCCGGGAGTGCTAATCGTTATGGAGGTTTGCTGCTTTAGTTTTATGGTGAGAACAGCAGTATCGATCATTGTAGCTTTTAATGAATTATATTATATAAACCCTTATAAATACATAACATGTTATAGCACTTAATGATTGAAGTTAAAAAAATAGCAACCTTAATGGTGAGTTATAACTAGTTTTGTTTCTATTGTACACACATTTGATCAATAATATAAATGATACAAATAAAGTAACTAATTAGATGTAATTTCAGTACTATAGGTACGTATTTTCACCGGAAAGAAAAAATGAGGCTTCCACTGCTCATAAATAATCTGTTTAAAGTCTATATTGAGTATTAATGACAAATCGTTGATTGCAGTAGTTTCCTGGTGTCAATTTGACAAAAGCGAACAAAAATATTTCGAACTAACAATCTTAATAACAACCAAAAACCTTAAAACGACTTTAAGAAAGAAATAGATGTGAACGTTATTTTTCTATTTTTGTTTTAAATATTTTCCTGCTATGTATTTTACTTTTAAATAGAATGATAAATGTTTACACAGTACTTAAAAAGAACCACTATCGCCGCGGGCGACTGGAAATTAGAATCGACATGAACGTTGCTCCAACGTTCTAATATCACTTTTAATAAGGGTACGACATTATTTTAATCTAACTTCCTATCGAAAGTATTTAATGGGTACAATACGCCTTTATTTATGATAAACGACATTTATAGAATTACAGTATAACTTATTTTTCAGACAACAAGTTACATAGTAAATGAACAGTTTCCATCTAAAACGTAACTGTAAAAAATAAAACGCTAGGAGACCAAGCGGATTATGCCAACGCTCTAAGATATGTCAAGAAAATTTTCAATTTAAATTCGCTCATAGATTTTTAGCTAGGAATGACAAACACGTTTGAAGTAGTAAAACTATCGTATTGTATTGAAAAAGATAAAATATACATAATGCTACTATAATTATAAATTTGAAAATACAATCAATAATATACTAAATTTTAATGCGAGCTACAGAATAAGAAACTAACATTGTTTGAAATGATATCTCAGTCTCATTGACAATTGAGTCTCGGGGATAAAGCCAAACCCAAGATATATCTGTTTTGAAGGAAACGATAGGTTCCCAATAAATACAAGAATTCAAATTATAAATAACAATTAATGTTCTTTGTGTTAGCTTCCTTAACAATCCGAAAAGTACAAATTAAAAATACTGTTAGTTTAAATTCTGCTTTTCACATTCTATTATGCCAATGAAATTAGGCAATTAATTGTGACACAAAGTAATTAGCAAGAAATAGCAGCAGTCATTGGCGGAAGCAATCTAATAACGGATAAGCTCCAATATCTAATCCAACGCAAATAGGGGCCAATAATTCTTACTTCCTTTGGCTTAAGCGGATTTACGCCAAAGCTAATATCTTAATGCTGATTAAGAAAACGTCACATAATATATATTTCCTGCTGTCAGATTATTCCTTTAGACGTTCTTTTATGAGGCACCGTTCTGAGAAGTACCACCGCAGTGCCTAATTCTGCCTCAAACCAGTTATGTATAAACCACTATCTGCCTTATAAAACTGCTGTAAACTGTACGTCTTAAATAGATATATGTTATGTATAACAACCAAAAAAAAACCCAAATTTAACGTTAAAAATATGATCAGGCATTCTTAAAACTAATTTTAATCCCTATACAAGTAACAAGTCCGTGTTATATTTTATGCATATTAAAGAAAATTTCATGTCAAGAAAAGGAAACGTTTTAAGAGCCAGAATTCATTTCAACATAATTAACCCGTTAAAATTGGTGGACAGTAGCGAAAAAAAAACGTGATGTTACCGAATTTAATAAAAATTTAAACGTCTTGTATGTAATAAAAATTAAAAAACTAATATCTTTATTAAACATGGAAGTATTACATTTACTTATTGATTGTTCGTAATGCTCAATATATCTTTTTCCTTAAATAAATTATATTTATATAAAAATACTAAAGTATTAGAAATTCATAACCTATTTAGGGAAAAAGTAAAACATTAAATCGATAATACGTTAAGAAACATAAGAATTATGCAACTTTAATATTATGGCTTTGGTGTCTTTTAAAGAATAGTTTATAACAATTACTGTTTTTTGTTGGTGATTTCTTTCAATTTGTAATAAGTACCTGTCTTAAATAACTTAAATTGATAGAAACTGACTTTATATGACTTTTCAGGTATTATTTTAGAAAATAATTAAAAAAAAATTACTGGCATCAATATTTGAGGAGCAATGTAGCACGTACCCACATTTATTCATTTTTATCATTATCAGCCTGTGATAGTCTACTGCTGGACATAGGCCTCCCTAACACCCCATATTGATTAGGGGCTTTGGACCGTAGCCCACCACGCTGTTGTGATACCGCAGGATTCGAACCCACGACCTCCGGTTTCTGAAGCACACGCCTATACCACTAGGCTACGGCAGTTTTTTTAGTCATTATTCACATTGAATTACTGATCATTTATACGACTTAGTTTTTGGCTCCTTTAATTGTCTGCTTTATCTTGCACGTGAAACAAATTACTCGAGGTCTACTCATTGTACTGTTTGAGTTCTAAGAGCTTAAAGAACATTAATGTTAGGTACATTACAAAGACTATCATCGATTTACAATAAGCCCTTGATCTATAAGATCACAAATTATATGTTAATGCGATACATATATTAAGCGCATTGTATATATTGATTAATAAGCGTATTGTATATACAGTTAAAAAAATCTGTGTCAAAAGTATACTCCTATTTTAACAAGATTTAAAACAAAACAATTTTTTTTATTACTTGCCAATTAATTAAAACGTAACATTTTATTAATGAAAAAAAAAAGATGTATTCCGTGCTCAGCTGTCACTTTTTATTTTTATCACAATCTCATGTATGCTTCATGCAGTCGTTCAGTTTTTAATTTCACATAAACATGATATTCCAGTCTTATTTTAAGAGAGTTATATTTTTGTAACGAAGCGTAATATGTCTCTAAATTGAAAAAAAGTAACATTTTAGAAAAACATACCAAAGTTATTTAAGTTTATTTAGTGAAATGTCCAAAAAATATTGCTTTCCAATGTTGTTTAAAGCAGTTTCAAATGTTCAAGGGTCTTAACATGCTCATTTTATTGAAGTGCGAGATTATATCAAAACTTAAACAAATTACTATCCGTTTTACACAATAACTAATGATTTTAATTATTTTAAACACGTATTTCAGTTAATACACGAAATAGTTTGCACTTTTTAAAATTGTCTTTGAACCAAACTAAGTTGTATCTTAATTATAGAGGTACGGTGTTTTATCTTTCTGTTCTATCAAACCATCATCATCATCATCAGCCTTTGTTAGTCTACTGCTGGACATAAGCCTCCCTAATACACCTCTATCCGTTAGGGAGCTTTAGACCGTAACTCACCATGCTGGTCCAATGCGGATTGCTGGGTGGACCGACTTTTTACGTGCCCATCCGACGCATGGATCATCGTACTTTTCAGACAATTTGGTGATCGGCCCAAATTGCCCTAACCAACTAGGAAACAACAATGAAAATTTGTTGCGTCCCAGGATTCGAACCCGACCTCCGGTTTCTAAGCACACGCCCATACCACTAGGCTACGGAGGCAATCAAACCATTGAAATGAAATGAAGGTGTAATATTTCACTTCATTAACAGCTATCAAAATTAGTCTTTTGTTTTTAGATACTATTGAAAATGAAACTCATACTTGGCTGATCACAGGGGTGAATATTATAACTCTTACAAATATAACACGATTTTAGAGTAACTCAACAGAAAATAATGAACCCTTATAAGATCGGTCTCTGCTCAACCTGTCTTTCCGTGTGTAAACGAATATTTTCGAACAATCAAATAGTAAAAATTAACAAATATGAATTAAGATTAAAGTTGTTTTTGTCTTAATTTAAATCACGGAATATTTTTTTAAAACCTAAATAGTGCCATTATCACAAAATTCAAAAATGTACAGTTTTCTGACTTAAACATAATTTAGAAGTTGTATGACAGCCCAGCATGCTTTTTTTCAGCTTGGGGAAATTCCTACTCATACCCGTAGATCCTCGCAGGGGCAAAGATTGGTTATGTCGGACTCGCACCGACTAAAATTGTTCCTTTTTGGTGCTTTAGGAATGGCGTCACAGAAACCCATCTCAGCCCCTATATACAGGTAACAAACTCAAAGAGTCTGTTACTTAGGGACCATGGGAGCCAGCAAATCCCAACCGACGCAGAGACTAGACTCCCAGCCCCCAGCGACGGCCTTGGTGTTGGGTTCGCCGCTAACACCGTTTTGACCGCAGAAGGAGGAGAGATCGACGACAATATGCCAAATATCCCCTCCTCCCACCGCCTCTCCATACCGCATCAGCGGTGCGACCCCGCCGAGTCATTAAGGATAGGAAGAGCGGCCTACCGAATACTGACATTCCTCTTCCCCCGCGACTCACCTTGGTTGCGAAGGACAGGAAGGAAGGCACACCTACCTCCTGCAACCCGTTCCTCGCACCCTCCAATGCGCGTCCGAAGTTGGCTTATGAAGCCAGCTTGAAGCAACCTCTTCCACTTATATGCTTTCCCGCGGCTGAGCAGGCCACAGGTACTGCGCCCCACCGCTACGAAAAAGCGAGAACCTGTTCGGGAGTACAGCCTGCTATGATACCCCAACACGTTTAACTGACCTTTTCTTTCAGTTCTTGTACTAATAACAGCGAAGACACGAAATATACATCAAATTTACGTGTTAAGTTATTGCAAATTTTTTTAGAAAACAAAATGTGTATATGATACAGTAAAACATAAATAAACGTTAATAATTCCCGTTTATTTGGAGCAAGGAAGAAAGCAAATGAAATTGCGGGATAATATTACTTCTTACGCATAAAGATGTTTCGAGGTGAGAAAATTCTATTCCGTTAAAGCTACAAATTTTTTGCGGCAAACTTCCTTGATTGAGGTGACGAGAATAAAATATGTTTTATAATTCATCCTTTAAGGCGTTGTTAAGAAAAAAAATTTTTCAAAGGTACAGTAAAGGAATAGATTTTTTTTATTTATTAGGCCCCAACAGTGCATCTCATTGATTATCACAGTTTAAATTTCGTATGTTAAAAAGAAGAAATAATTATAACTTTCAATCGAATGGAAATAATATTATTAAAACGTAAAAATAAGTTATTGAATAAAAGGATTTTTTACGGATTTAGACGCGTTTATTTTTCATTTTTAATTTCCAGCGTTACGAAAAATTTTCAGCGGCCGTGAACATGGGGTAGATTGAAATGTCATGCGTCTGGTTGTCAGTGCGGGATTTCCAGATCTTAATTGTAATAAAATATTTTTAGTCTATACTCCAACCTATGTAAAATGAACTTATTTTATAATAACAGCCGGCAGTGATGTCATGTTTGGGTTTTAATTTTAATTCAATAATTATGGGGCCCCAAGGCGGTAAAGTCCAATCATCTTTTCTATAGAAATTTAGATGTTTTCTAATCTCAAGAGCCTCACGGATCGTCCTTAGTAGGAGTCGGTGTTGCAAATTAACACAGTTAATGTTATAAATAAAGGCTTACGAAAATATTACACATATCTAATTACAAACTTTAAATTAATTATTCATTGTTAATTTAATAGTAAATACTGGTGGCATAATTTCTAGAAGAATTGTAGCCGAAGGGTTCACTGAAGCGTGACAGCGAGCTCTTGTTTTATTTATGAAGGCCACAATTTACCCTTGTCGTTAACAGGAAATAACCCAAAGAAATACCAGAACCCACTAAGTAATTAATGTATTATGATATTATGCCTGCAATCTTTAATAATGGAATATAAAATGCACATTAAACATTGTCAAAGAGTAACAGTAAAGTCGAAGTACTACAAATAGAATATTGATTTTTAACGTTCATAACAAGTATGGAACACATTGCTTACTACTATTTTTTATATTTTGTCTTATAAAACTACAAGAGTTTGTTGTTATTTTCCAAGTAATTATTTAATGTATATTTTTTACTAGCATTAGGAACACAGGTAAATATATATATTTTGTGGTTAGCACAGACGTTTTCCCTGCAGAATTAACAAGATCAACACAGAAATATCAAGAACTTCAACTACTGTAAAGTATATGGCTGCCTATAGAAATTGATATTATATTACACACCATAAGTCCTTGTAATCCACTGATTACGTTAAGTCTCTTATGTCTGGGGTTAAAAATGGGAATATTTGTACACTAATGATTTTTAGAGAAAAAAGATACTTGATCCCTTCATATAAAGGGAAAACTTATTTAGAGCTATGATTCGTTTTAGTTTTTGTAGCGTATTCATTAACCGCCTACGTGAGTGGACTGCTGGCTTTCTCAAGGCGTGCCACTAAATGCGATCTTTATCCGCACGAACCCACCTCATGCCGGCCACTTGTCGCTTTATCTACCCCGGGGTTCCTGAATTCGTTTTTTTTACTACAAGGAGGAATACAATTTATCAATCTGTCACGTAAATTGTTTATGGTAGGAAAGGAACAGGGTTTCAAAAACAGGATTTCAAGACATCTGAAGGCAGAAATCTTAAAACAGCGCCGTAAAAGGAAATATCGTAGTACATTCGAAAATTTGTCACAAAAATGTAAAATAGAACTTACTATTATGGTATTTTTCATTTTATGTAGATTTAAACTACTGTCTTTGTTAAATATGACTATCTTAGAACTCGTGTTTGTTAAAAAGTCGAGCTGAAACTATGTTTATGTTATATTAAGTATTGTAATGAAACTTTAGAATTGTATGAAATTATTTGTTAATCGTACAAGTTACAATTACGTGTATGGTTACGGGTCATTGTAAATATTCCCATTAAAAGTATATAAGTATCGTTATTTTAACAAATTATTATTACCCATATATTTAAAAAAATTAAAAGTTTAATTAAATAACAAATATCTTTGTTTTGTGTTATGTTTGCAGAAATGATTATTTAATGGTTATTAACACATAAACAAAATTCAATTACTAATTAGTAAGCATAGTGAAAAAACGAAAAAAAAATAATGAAAAGATGTTAACGGTATTAAAAAGGTTCGTAGAGTACTAAACAAATAATTTTTACCTTTAATTTAGTAATTGAATGAGTAATCCAGAACTTTTTTGGTACATAGCGTTCAAATTTGTATTCAATTATGTGCAGTTATGAATGATATCTTCTTGTGTTATATGTGTAACATGATCCCGGAAACCGCATTTAGACCCTCTTCCGATTTTATCTCTCAGATGATACACAATTGAAGGAAAGTATACTGGCTACGATATGTGTAGATGAGAGATATCACAATGATTTACCATCAAATTACGTTGAACAAAAAGCAGTAAAACATTTACTCAAATTGAATGAGTTAAATTTAACACACAAATCAAATTTTGATTGAAGTCTTTCATAGTCGTGTTTAAGTCAAGACTGGTTTACAAGTTTGAAAACTTCTGATTCAGTTCTTACTAGTCTTACGTCGTTGTCTTATCTTATGTGTTTTGTAATCATATGTTTGCCTTCTTTTATCTGCCTCCGTGGCGTAGTAGTAAAGGCGTGTACACTAGAAATCGGAGGTTGTGGTTAGGAATCCTACGGGGACTCAAAAACTTTTCATTGTTGTTTCCTAGTTGGTTAGAGCAATGCAGGTTGTCACACCCGAATTCAACCGATTGCCTATAAAGTAAGATTATCTATACCTCAGTAAGCATGTAAAAAGCCGGTTTAGCGCCTTATCTTTCTCCGATCGTGTCGGTTATCCGTCCCATTGAGTCTTGACACCATAAAGGAATAGGGAATGCAACTGTGCGCTTACTATTAAGCATTATTATATCTCCTGCGCAGTTGGCTGAATTGAAATTCAAATTCAAATATCTTTATTCAATATAGAAGTTTACACTTGCTTATTGATTGTCAAACACACTACCACCGGTTCGGAAAAGGACGCCTCAGACCTGGGAAGAACCGGCGTAAGAAACTCAGCGGGCTATTTTTTTTGTCATCTTTTAAAAATAACATACAATTTGAAGGCATAACATATCATGCAATTTTGAAACAAAACCTGGAGCGAGCATTCCATTACCAGGATGTGTTATCATTTAAAATTCATTTTATTCATATTATTCATTCTGAACGTTTACTAGGATTTTGTTGTCAAATCGTATACATCCTCCCATAAAAGACTTACTTATTCTTCGCAGTCTAGTTGCTTGAAGAATTAAATTATGTTTGTTCCTTGTATCTATGTCATGTGCATCACAATTTCTAAGGAAATCCTGCCTATTTTTTTGCACATACATTAAATTTTCAAATATGTATTGAGAACTAACGGTCATTATTTTTATTCCTGTGAACAACTTTCTTAATGATTCTTTGGGGCCCAGGTTATAGACTGCATGAATTGCTCGTTTTTGGAGGAAAAGATCGTATAAGTAAATGCTGCATTTCCCCACAGTAGAATGCCATAAGACATAACACTATTAAAATAGCTGAAATACAGTAAACGAGCTGTCTCCAGATCAGTTAATAATCTAATTCTGATCATGCATGTAAATGATCTAAAGACGTGGGGATATGACGACACCACCGCCCACTTGACAGCGAATCTGCCTTGCAGTGGGAGACAGACAGATCCGCAGTAATAAAGGAATTAGTCAATTGTCAAACCACCTGCTCAGCGTGGCAATTATGAGCAACTCTTGTTTCAACGCCAAGACGGCGTCCAAAAAGGCCTATGTTCAGCAGTGGACTGTTAAAGGTTGTTTATGATGATGATGAGTTGGCTGATCTCTAATATAGTTCAGCCGTCGTAGTCGGATTCGACTTGGAGGACAGTATTACTATTATAAAATGATATGTTGATTTAAATAAAATAAAATAAATAACACATTTATTTTTTAAGAACTGTGAAAGTATTGCTTTATATATTCGTTGAGCATCCTTTTTTTGCATTATTTCGATAAGATTTCTTAACTTATAGTAGCCAGCGTATTTACTGGGTAAACAAGACTTAACACCTATGTCTCACGGTAGGCAGCGCGTCGGCGATACCACTGGTATTGTCGACGTCTGGGTGTCGGTGACCACTTCCCATCAGGTGGCCTGACTGCTCGACTGCTGCGTATGCCATAAAAAAAATAGTCGTGGAGGGACAGAGTAGAGTGACAAAAGAGAGAAGTATCTTAAGTAACACAATGGATTACTGAAGCCGCATACGTACAATGGAAACATAAAAATGTTTCATGAAAAGAAACTCGATTTATACATCCAACAAAGCTTACGAAATTTCATTTGTCGCAACAAATTGCCATCTGCGCTTTGCTCATTGGAACGCAACGGAACATAAATATTTCGTTACAAATTTTAACGGATTTTCACTTAAAAATTCGGAGATCTATGAATACGTATAGTATGAAAGACGATTAACCATAGTTATTTTTAATTATAAGTGGGTTTATTTCAGCATTAAAGTTTGCATGTCACGGTCACTAGCTAAGCATAATTGCAACTAGCTTGGCATATTTTTTTGACCCCCAAATTGCCCTGATCCTAACTATTCAGATGATAGATTGATTCGTGTAATCCATACCCTTAATAGCATTGTTATTAATGTCAGATCACATATCAGATCAATTAAGATTTTAATATAAAAATCTAGGTCTAATCTATTTTTTAACGTATTTCAGCTAAGAAATCTTATCACCTTACTTAATGAAATTAACTAACTAGCGAAAGGATACTGTTTCTACATATCCTAGTGCCACCAATGAGAGCTTTGTTTGTGTGTTTTATTTTTTATTAAATTTATAGGAACAATTTCATTGTCTTTAGTATTTGTAGATCAGAGTTGACTTCTTCTCACAAATAAGTATTATCATTCTCATTATAATATAACAATCCACTCTATAATGTGAACATAAAATTGTTGAGAGAAACAAAAAAAAAGAGATAAATAATTTTTCATAGTAAATTCCGTGTTCATAAAAACAAGCTTCGAACAATGTAAAGTTGATATTCAACATTGTATCAACAAAGGGTTTAGCCCCTCTGGGACAAGGATACTTGAAAAGAAAAGTTAGGCAATCTCACAAAAAATAGCGGAGTTAAATAAAAATGCAGGGTACAAAACAGATTTTCGGTAAAATAAGAAAATATATATATATGAAAATGTAAATAGCAGACAATCAGTGGTTCTGGCCTGTTATTTTTAGATTTTGAGCTGATTTTTATCAGATAATTAATTACAAACACACACAAAAATACAAATCTCACCTTTACATAATATAAATATAGAGATACGTAAAGATTTTGCAAATAGCAAACTATATATATATATATATATACATATATGAATCTTGGATCAAAGTCAAAGTCTAGTCATAAACTTTTTATGATTATAAATCCTTCCACTAGTTAAGGTTATATGATCCTCGCCTAATTTTATTATTTCATTATATTATTCAAGCAGTTATATTCAACCATTTACATTTATACTTCATCATCACCATCGGCAGACTTTATCCGTTTACTACTGGACGTAGGCCCTTTTCAATGAACGCCAAGGCGGCGGATCCCTTGCTATGCTGCCAACTTGAACCGATTACTGCATGAAGCATCGGCATCCCATCAGGTCTGGGACGGATCAAAGCTCCGTCTTCCCATACGCGGCCTCCACTCCAGAACCTTGTTGGCCAATTGGTCATCCGTTCTTTTGACTACGTGACTGGCCCATTGCCACTTTAACCAGTTAATCATTTGCACTGTGTCGGTGACCTTAGTTCTTTGACGGTTAAATTAGTTAAAAATTTTATCCGATAATAAAACTCCTAACATGATAAAAGGATGAGCTACGGCAAACTTACTACAGTCAGAGCATGTTTCGGCTCCGTAGGTCATCACGGGAAGTACGCATACACATTTAAAATCATCAAAACCTGTTAATTTGACCGTTTTGGAAATTTGTGAAGCAAGTAAAAATATCATTAGACTACTAAAACTATCTTGATTCATATCCATTTCATATCAAAATTCAATTCATGGAGCATAAATTAATCTAATCCATATCATCCGTCAATATCGTCGCCATTAATTACGGGACTATGACAGAACCCTGATTTCTTGCGTTGTCATCGGTGACATATTTTCTGAGTCAAATTGATGTAATGACGTCAGTTTTCATTGTGCTAAGGTCATTATTTAGTCTCCGGCGGAAACGGAACTGACATCTACGATGTAACTTTATGTTCTGTACTTTGTTAACTACACAAAAATGGATAGGTTATTGTTTACTATACGTGAATTAATATTTTTTTAAATTTATAAATCTCTACATTTTTAATGTGCCAATACGAATTACCACTCACATTTGACGAGAACTGTTAGTAAAATGTATGCTTTTTATTTTGTTATAATTATATGAAATAATAGCATGTTATTTGTATTAAAAATTTTTTCATTTGATTTGGGAATAAAATTAAAATATAAAACAAAAATAGCTTAGTAATCTGCATGATTTAAGCTTTAGCAGAAGCAAATTTTTGTCTTTACATTTTATTGTTTATGGTAAATGATGCAGTCGTCATCAGGATTTATCATAATATCCAACGCGTGGATCATTTTATTTTATTAAGGCAACAGGCTAATCTGCGTGCATGCCCTAGACAACTAGGAAACAACGAAACAAAAGATTAAGAGCCCTGCGCAGGTTTAACATCCTAAACCTATCTAAGCGCAAGCTTATACTGCTAGGTTATGGAAGCAATTTTTAGCAGCTTGCAGTGCTTTAGCAGATGACTGTTACTAAAATAATTACCCCTTTAGTATTTGCTTATAAACTTTGTTAATTTTTAATATCATATCGGCTAAAATAGTTTTAAACCTTTTTTTAAAATAAATTAATAAAAGTATTTGCCTTCAGCCCTAAACCATATCAATATTGCAGCTTTGACGGTACCTTCTAAAATGGCTAATCTCTCTTTAGTGCCTAAACTTGTTGGCGATGTTCGCTATCCGTGTTTACAGGTAAGATTTTTTAGTTTCATTTTACTTGCAGTGCTTAATATTTATATAGAAAATATTTCATGACAAAATTTCCGTGGAACTAGGTGTTTTATAGTGTGTATATAGGAAAAAAATATTCTATAATTTTATAGCTCCACTTGCACAAAACTATTACATTTGCCACATAGTTTAAATATGTCTATATGATGTTTATATCTATATTTAAGATATTTCAACATCTTTTAAAATATAATAAATAATTCACTAACGTAATAAGTTGATTAATATTTTTCTTAAAATAGTACACATTAAAAAGAAAAAAAAAATAATTTATCCTTTTAAGAAACCATTGAATACGATAGGCGGGGATTAAAAGAATCTCTCATTGGCCAAATTTACTTTCTTATTCTGCACTGGACTAATTATTGCCATCAAAGAGGCAATTAAAAAAGATCAATATTTAATTAATTAGGAACAGTGAGTCGCTATAAAAGAAAACTACTATTCACCTCGAATAATTTTATTTATCTTATTTAAAGACAGTTTTTTGTAAAATTATAAGGCAGTTAGTTTTAAGTTTGTATCTTTAGTTGCATTTTACAGTTCAATTACATAAACTAGTAATAACATAACTTTTAACAAGAAATAGCTTTAGAGCAAGGTTAAGTAATTAAATTTAAGTTGAAGTATTTATTAGTAAGTAGTATTTGATATAATATGTCTTTATTTCGCCTAGCCAACCCCCTAGTAACATAGGAAAATGCCTATATTATCATGGGGTTTGCTTCTAATCTATCTAGATTTACCTGAAAAATTATTACGCAGAGCGACTAGCATCTGACCGCCACAACCTAAGGGTAAACTGTATTGATAAATTAGTTGACAGTAAATTTAAAAGGCACTATAACTACTGCCACTGATGGTCTTGTCAACCGGAACCAACATTTTTACATGCCTATCCGTCGTATAGAACTTTTCAATTCTCAGACGATTGGGTGATGGGCCCATATTGTCCTCTACAACCAGAAAAAAACGATAACACATCATAGTTTCCCCGCGGGATTCACATAAGCATGCGCTTTAGTAAACGGAAGTCGTGGGTTCGAATTCTGCGATGACTCAAGAATTTATCATTGTTGTTGTTGTTTTCTAGTTTTTCTAGACGGTTAGAGCGATGAGGGCTAATTATCCAATTGCCTGTGAAACAAGGTGACCAATGCCTGACGCATTGATAGGATGGGACAAGTAACAGTTGGTCTTGCGCTTTGCCGCGCTCCGGTTGTTTTAGTCATCGTCTCATCGGACGAAGAGAGTGCATGAAGTAGAGTAAGTAAGCATGGGAAAAGAGAATGAGCCAGTGTTTGCGAGTATACTTGTGCACTAAATATCTACCTACGCGGTAGATATTTCAGTATAGTATATAGTATAGTGTTGATCTCCAATATATATTAGCTAGGATAGTCCAAATCTACCTGGCACCATCATGCTGTATAATCACAAGTACTTTAATGCAGAGTTGTAAAGTTGTAAATTTAGTTTGAAGAATATTGTACAATTTTTTCAAAATAATGGTTTTGTATCTGTTGGTTAAATTTGAATAAATCTAAATGATTTTCTACCCTCTTTGTGCCAATGGCCAGAGTAAAATATTCAAGTACAAGGACCGCAATCAGGTCTTGCTACAGAATAGAAAACAAACAGTGCATGCATAATGGATTGAATCCGAGACAAGATATTCGAACAGATTTTTAAGCTAAATCGAATACATAGTACTTCGAACTTTACAATATAAAAAACAGATAAAATGCTTTACAGTTTTTGCTTTTGTACGAAAAATCCTATTTTATAATAGTCAAAAAAGAACTTTATTTGTAGCGTAATGTTGTAGTATAGTGTACGATAAAATAAAGATTTTTCCAGTAAAATTAACAAAGGAAAATAAGTGAAATTGCTTTTGCTTTGTTATAAGCTGAAGGTCTAATTCATTCATCATCATCATCATCATAATCAGCCTGTGATAGTCCACTGCTGGACATAGGCCTCCCCAAATACATCCCTATCCATTAGGCGGTTTTGGACCGTACCCCACCACGCTGGTCCAATGCGGGTTGGTGGACCGACTTTTTACATGCCCATCCGACGCATGGAACATCTTACTTTTCAGACAATTGGGTGATCAGCCCAATTTGCCTTACCAACAAGGAAACAACGATGAAAATTTGTTGATTCCCCGCAGGATTCGAACTCACGACCTCCGGCTTCTAAAGCACACGCCTATACAATTAGGCTACGGAGGCAAGCAATACATTCAATTACTCTTATTCGGAATGGGTATTCGGTAAATTTTAAATTAATAATAACTCTACCAGTCAAATCTACAGATATCGATGGGCAGAGATAACTTCTTGTTGTTGTTCGTGTATGCTTAGGACGACTTATTTGCTTTAATGAGTCCTATTCAAATAGTGGCTGATATAGTGAACGCAATATTAACATACATACATATTTGTGTAAGAAAGCAATCTGTTTTAAATCAGCATTTTTTTAATAATAACGTATTTTATTCACTACAGTCACTGGAGCATCATATAACAATAGAATGGCGTTAAGTTTCATAACATTTTTGCATCCCATGGCCAAACACTATCAAATGTTCCGCTATAAGAATAAACAGATCAAGAGATTTTTTAAACACAACGACACACACAGGCTACTCAGAAACATGTAAGTCATGTATTTTTGTGAAAGGACACAAAAATAATCGTATAAAAAATTTATACGATTATTTTTGTTATAAAATAAATATCTACTACACTAAATACATTTCACATTTATCACGCTTTTTATTACATTGAGAAACGAATTAAACTTCTAAGTTGTTTGGTTCTGAATTACAGAGAAACCTAGGCACAATGAATCTTAACCAAAAATAATGGACAAAAATACTCTTTGTATTAATCTTGTGTTAATTACCTTTACTGTAATTAACCCTTTTTGAAATAAAAAATACATTGAGCGTGGGGTAATGCTAAACTGCCAGTTAACGTTAATTAGGGGAAACAGAGCTACGGGATTTTCCTTAGGTCCACTTCTCAGGAAGAACGTTGTTGGGAACGTATGTTTTAAATATTATTTGATTTACACCGCAAAGAAATTTATTTATGACTAGTTGGCCCGGTAGATTTTACACTGTATTGATATATAAAAGGTCTATACTTTTGTATAAAATTTATCGGTTTAGATTTTAAAAAATTATAATAGGTAGTTAACAACTGTTGTAAATATCTGAATCAAAATAGTCATCAAAATGTATGTAGGAAGGTAAAATTATTTATTTTTAGGTCCGGTAATCTTTTATTTTTTAGCTTTTAAACCTTCCCTGACTTCCAAAATAATTGATATTTGTGATTGATTGATGAGATAATAACCATATCAAATTAATTTTTTACATACATTATATCTTGGCAACAAACTTTTGTTATAGACAAAAACCTTCATTTGTTTAGAAGTTGCTTTTAATTTAAATAGTTTTGTTTAAGATAGAAGAAAATACCTTAAAAAGTCACAGGCTTTAGAGCGTCAAATTTAAACTTATTTATTTGTATTACATGAAAATTTAAAAGAAAAGAAGAAAATTTAAAGAAATATTTAAAAATAAAAAGTATTTTTTCTTTTTAAATAAACGCTTCAATAGTAAATTGATTTAACTTAGACGTATTTCCAACAAATACTTTTCGTTTATCATAACATTTTATGAAAAGAGCAGAATTATTAGAAATTAATTATATAAAAGCTTTAGAATAAAATTCTATAAGAATTTATGTCTATGCACATTATTTTTAAATTAAGTTTACTGTATTTCTGATTTTATAAGAGTAAATTGACCATTTATCGATAAAAGCGTTAATTTAATATTAAAATGTAGAGCTTCATCTGACAAAAGCTTTTGTTTCTAGGTTAGTATTATAGAAAATACTGCTATGGGCCTTGACGTTGGCACACGCATGTATATTTATGCCTTAATTTAGAATTTGATGATGGTTATTTCTCACAAAATCATTTTGTGCTAAAAAATATTGCCGCTGTGATTACTTAGCGCGCTTTATTGCTATGGTTGAAGGAGTTTTAACTTCCCCAAAAATACCCCGTCGTTATTGAAAATATAATTTAAAGAAAATCATTTATGCCTTATCTTTAATGTTAAAATAAAGTGACAACATTTATTTCATTTGATAATGTTAATTGACAAAATTTGAAAATTGACGCTATGTAAAAACATTATTTTTATTTAAACTAAATGTTATAAAAAGTAAATGAAAAATAAATATAGGGTATTTATAAATAGAAGGTTAATGATCTTATTTCTAATATACACGAATATTTTCGACTACAAACAAATGTTTTTTTAAAATATAAAACAAAGGCAGATGAGCAGTCGGCCGTTGGAAAGTCGTCGCCGACGTCTATGGTCATTGACAATAACAGGGCTGCCATTAACACGCTGTCTGTCGTGATGCATAGGTATGTCGAACTAATTGAATAAAAATAATGTCAAAGTAATTATTAAAGTATAGGTAAAATATTTTATTTCAAAATGCTATACATTTGCTCTGAAAATTATTTGAATGTACATATTAATAGAAAAATTCCAACGTAGTTGGGTTTTTTGTAGCAATGAGGAAATGAGAAACCATTGAAGCCGGAAATAGGGCAGCTGTACCCGTGTATCAGACACATAGGTACTCTTTCGCGCATAAAACAAAAATGATTATGTGAGTTAGATCCCACATTTGTTCCATTTCATTGGTTATATATTCATGTACGGGGACAGATCGTTGCATGAATTTCTTATATTTTGTAAGATTACACGGAATCCGCTAAAAGTTAACACATAGATTAAAGCTCCCGGTTATTTATTTTAGTTATAACTCGTAAATCTCAATTAAAAAGACTATTCTCCCCTTATAAAGGCATAAAAATATAAGCATATTTATTTTAACTTTTATAAACATGACTAGATTGCACCGACCTAAAAATATCTTTTCATGCCACCGAAATAAAAGTAAAATAAATAGCTAAATGAACAAAGTTAGCGTACTCTATTGCCCTGGCATTGCCACCCATTTGTGCCACAAACTTTTCAAGGTGAAATATTTTCTTAACGCAATTATTTTATTTATAAAATATAAAACGACGTAATATCTTTTAATCTTTGCTTAACAAATATATTTCAATGCTTTTATTTTGTTCTTATCATACAATGTTTTTTCCAGTTTCTTGTTTAGATTGACACAAACATATCACTCTAAAGCTTTAGCGAACATATCATTAATCAAAGATAAATTCTAACAGTTGCTATAAAAGAATATAAAAAAGCACACACTGGTAATCAAATATTAGGTGGTTACTGCATACTTACAAATATTGGTGGTTCTGTTTTTAAATTAAAATTAAAAATATTAATTAATGAAAGAAAAGAACGAGAGTTTCTTACATCGGTAATTGTTCAGCGGCGATCATTTTCAATTTGGTATTAGTTAAACATTATAAACAACTACCTACTCATACCGGTAGTAGGTCCCCATTTTTAAAAGGGAGCGTCTGGGTAAAGCAGTAGTGTGACAACACTACTGTGTTCCGGTTTGAAGGGCATCGTAGCCAGCGTATTTACTGGGTAAACGAGACTTAACCCCTACGTCTCACGGTAGGCAGTGCGTTGGTGATACAACTAGTAATGCCGATGTCTATGGGTGTCGGTGACCACTTTCCATCAAGTGGCCCTGACTGCTCGTCTGCCTGCGCATGTATTAAAAAATTGTTTGATATATAAGGGTTAGCTTTACTTAATGAAAGATTGAAAGGTAATGATTTACGCCCGTTCTGGCATTTTCCTTAGCTCCTCAGACCAGAGATTATGAATGTTATATTTATTTTCAAGTTAGTAAGACAATTATAATATAATTTTCTAAATAGCCAGATCTAGATCGTCCACGTTGGGTGGGCATGCACAAAGCCAGTACCGGTTGACAACACTATCTTTGTCAAAGTTTGTCAGTTCAGTTTATGCATTAAATTCTTTATAGTATACAGTTAATTATTTCTATTGTTGCCTCTCACAAAAGGTAGAACAGCAGGTACTCGCTCCACTGTGGCTGCCTTCACTCGGTCACTGCGATAAAATCCGTAAAGTCATTTTAGTATACAGTTAGTATATTGTGTACAGGAATAAAAAAAATACTTATGCTCTGCATTTCTACATTCCGTTATTAGTGACAAAGCTGTGGCTAGTTATAAAAGTAACAAAAAAGATTTACCTAGCTTTATTGATTTTAAGATTAATAATTAAGCAATAATTGAACAGTTAATTTGTCTATGTCTAGCATAAAAATTACTATCACATTTTTGACTACTTAAAAATAATTCAAATGGATTTTAATTATGTATTTAGATGAAATTTTGTTGATAGACTTAAATTATAAATGCATTGACATTTTTCAAGTTCAATATCAAATACCTCATAACACTTTTGTATAAATGTGTTATTCAAACGAACATATTTAATTTAAAAACACTGAGAAATATCAAGAGGCCATCTATCGTATTTCACAAAGGAAAATTAATTCTACGGTAAGTATAAGCTGGGATAAAACTATTTAATTAAAAGTCAAGTACAAAGTCACGATAATTTTTTTGGGTCTTGTTTCAATTAATCTCTCGAATATATGAATTTTGAGCAAAATTTATTTCAGATCGGACACTTTAATTATTCTGCCAATCAGTGAAGCTTAAGGAGTAGTTCATTACTAATTTATAGCTTCACTTAGCTTTACTTTTATTGAGCTTAGTGGTAACATTTCACTTAGAAAATATTCAGTTTATGTTTTAATTAAAAGCCATTAAGATAGTGTAATGCTTCATTTTTGAAAAAAAAAGCTGACTTGATTTTGAATTTGATTCTTTTACTGATAATGATACTGTAAAGCTTCCTAGATACTGGTAGTATAATAAAAGGTAAAATACTCGCAATTCTCATAAGTGTTATAGTTTCTGAATTCCTTTTAAGAAGTAATGTATATTAATGAATCGCTTGAATCAGTTAACGTTATTTCTAAAGCATTTCATAAAAAAAATACCATTCTTCATACATCCTTAATAGGGGATTACCACTTTTTGTTAAGTTATTCGTCGTAATTACTTTATTTAATTGAGCCGTGGTAATTAAGTTATAATTTTTGTACCAGAATAAACATGTAATGTATGTTGTTATTAAATTAAATGTTTCCATAAATTTACATTGAATAGTATATGGATCGCAATAATGCTTATTACAAAAGTTGCAAAAAACGTAAATAAAATTGTAATTAAATGTAATTAGGGGACTAGAAGTGCAGGCCGGGGCTATTGTGCGTAAGAAAATGTAAAACCATCATTAGGTATGAACGCTCAGCACTGTTAATTTTTCTCCGAATTTGATCCATTTATATCGATAAATCGTAAAATATTTCACAAAAAAAAAGATATTTAATACTCTTTCATCAAATTCCTGCTTAAGATTTAGACAAGCAAGTCTCCGTAATGAAATTGTAGAGGCAAATTTGTTAGAGGTTTAACAGTTGTTTGCGTTCAAAGTTGTAATACCGATAAATATTAATATCAATCAAAATCATCACCTGTAAAGAGCGCTCTCCTTTTCCGGGATGAATAGAGTTTCTACGCCTGTAAATATTTTTACTGAGTATCATTTTCTTTTCTTAACTGACTCCGTTGCCTAGTTGTGTAGGCGTATGTTTCAGAAACCAGAGGTCGTGGTTTGAATGTCTTTTCCTAGTTGATTAGGCAATTTGGGCTGATCACCCAATCTCTCTGAAAAGTAAGATGATCCATTCGTCGGATGAGCATGTAAAAAGTCGGTCCACCCACCAAACCGCATTGGACCAGCGTGGTGGGATACGGTCCAAACCCTAATGGATAGGGTGTATTAGGGGAGCCTATGTCCAGCAGTGGACTGCCAAAAGGCTGATGATGACGATATTTAAACCTATTAAACAGTTCTATTATACTTTTACGTCAGCCCGGCGCTTTGCGAGGATTGGGACCCTAAGTGACACAGGTATGGACAAAATTGTATTCGCTATTAGGATTCATAGCTTGCAGGCTTCTTCCTAAACTTCTAAGGTATATTAAACATAGAATTCAAGTATTAAATAACAATTGCTTAATAAGTAATAACTAATTTAATAATTTATTATAATACTTACATATATCGTCGTTAACCTTATTATAATAAGGTGTTACTTGAAAATTCCGAAGCAAAAGTGGTTGCTTCAGGTATAAAAAGATTTCACCACCATCGTCTTCAGGTCTAGAAAGTGCATACTAAGATCTGCGTTAGATGCAGACTGAATGTGTTAGTGCTAATATTTTTAGCTGACCTTAAAACTTCAGCTCTTGAAAATTAGTTTATAAAGAAGTTACTGTAAATTGAAGCTTACTGTACTTACAGATTATTTTATTTAATTGCTGCACACTAGACAAAATAATCTAATGTTTAAAAAAATTATTCATCTGTAACCTTATATCATATATCCTTAATATGAATGTATATATCTATGATAAATTATCTAAAATAAAATAATTATCCTAAACAAATGAACAATGAAAAAAACGGTGTAATAGTATTACTAAATAACGACAACATTACTAATCAGCAAAATCTAGAACGAACGCACTCACACACAAATAGACGCATGCGTTAAACATATCACAGAATTTATTATATTAAATAATATTTTTTTTTACCTTTACTTATTATAAAATGTCGTTTAACTGTTGCTTTTATTTAATCATTTGTAATTGTATTGTTTTCTTTTATTGTGATTGTCAACATAATGGTTGTATTAAAAACAAAACCATTTTATGTAAATCCATCTTCTGCGCTGAGAGAAAATAGGAATCTGTATTTGGGAGTGGGTCAGTATGGACCAATGTGACTCTAAACTTAGTCATGTTGGTTCCATGATATATAAATAAACAATTAGATTAAAACTATTGCAGGCAGAATCATGCTGATCTAGAGATATTATGGATAATATATTTTAGAAGTATTTACAGATTATGGATTACAATTTCACAATTTTTCAAAATAATATAAGCTTTTTATTTGTTAAAATTAGGAAAGTTTTAGTGCATAAACATCGAAAATCTTTCTTTAAAGTGTTTTATCCCATCGAATAGACTTCATATTAGAATACTTAAATATATTGCGTTTTTACAGTTCAATAAATTAGCTTTTAGGGCTTATTTTCCTGCAAAGAGTATTAATATATGACATTAATATTAGTTTAATGAGAACCAGGTCATTTTTCAGAGCATTTGGTTCTTTTGTGAGGCTTCCTCATAGAAACCTGGCCAGTCTGAGGAGTAAGGCCAGCCGTGAAGGCTGCTCCTAGCTGGTTACAGGCACCAGCCCTAAATAGGCCCTTGTTGTGTACTCCGCAACCAAACTAGAACCGCGGGGAAGAGGAGTAAGTGCATTTTGTAGGCCGTTGTCCCTATCGATAGAGGGTCTATTGAGGAGGCAAAACTCGGTATAGTGTAATCGACTTCTTAATCTAAATAGTGGTCGCTGTTAGAGGGCTAAATTAGTCTTGATCTTTTGTCTCCCATGGCCCTAGGAAACAGATTTAAGGATTCTAACAGAGACAAAGGGCTGGGCGGTAGAACGTTAATTTAGAAGTCCCCAGGGTTAGAGTGAGCCGTGGGTCCTATGGTAGCTGCTTTAACGGACAAACAGCTTAATGGTTTAACGGCGCTACTCCATCATGACTTATTTCACTGGCATTCGTACATGTTTCCCATGTAAAAAGGCGGAGCTTGATATATACTCAGAATTGCAGGTCTCGCCTTTTTATAACTCAGTGTATAATAGCAATTATCATGAATGCTCATTTTGCCAAGGTGAACGAAAAGATGACAACACGATACTTTAACTTCTTATTAATGATAATATATATTATCAATTTATAAAAAAGCCATCGGATTCAGGAATATAAAGCAAGATATTACAACTCATACATACATAGGGTAAAGGGTATACATATATTGGTGATATAAGTAATTTGTGATAGTTTTAAAACACTTTTGTATAACCGCGTTAGGAACTCTACAAGTGTAAACGGTATAAAACCTTTTCACTGCTCCGGTAATTTGTCTCAGCGTTTGGCGAACAAGCAATTGCTAACGCGGTCATACAAAAGTGTTTTAAAACTATTACCAATTCTATACCAATATATCTCCTTTACCCTACATCATCAACCTTTGTTAGACCACTGCTGGATGTAGGCCTCCTAATACACCCTATCCATTAGGGTTTAGACCGTATCCCACCACGCTGGTCCAATGCGGGTTGGTGGGTGGACCGATTTTTACATGCCCATCCGACGAATGGATCACCTTATTTTTCAGTCAATTGAGTGATCGGCCCAAGTTGCCTAAACAACTAGAAACAACAATGAAAATTTGTTGAGTTCCGCAGGATTCGAACCCACGACCTCCGGTTTCTAAAGCAACGCCATACCACTAGGCTACGAGGCAGTTACATCTCACTAAATCTAAATAATCATTTGCTGAAATATTACTTGTACCATTTTTAAATATGTACATTAACAAGAGAAAGCGGAAACATATAACAATATTGAATACAACAAAAGAACCTATCAACGAGTAAATTTGATTTTAAATGCAATAAAAATTGATGATCCAATTAACCAAGAGGAGTGAATTCAATAATAAACCTAAGCAAGATTATAATAAATCAGGAAATGTATTCTGTAGAAAAACGTGTTAGGACAGGCACATTAGTAGATCTATTAGAGAGTGACGACTCAGCCGCTGCATGATTAAAAATTAAAATATTTCAAATGTATAGAAACTCATTACACCTTTATAGAAGATAATTAAGTAAGTACAGTATTGATTTTTAAATTATGCATTTAATATTATTTAGAGAAGAAATGTTAGAGAAAGAAGTACAAAAAATAGATGTGTACAATAAAAAGTACTAGTTTGGATGTGGGTAGATTCCAAGATGTAGTGGCGTCCGGCGTTGATAACACAAGGAATAAAAATGGACACAATAAATAAATATTTGAATAAAGAAAAGCTGTTAGGTTTAAAAGCAAATAACAAGTAATCATTTTACTAAATTACTAAGATCACACATTCCTTCACTCACCAGAGACTTAGGATGTTACGTGTCTGAAATCAAGAATTTAGCTAGCTTCGATGCCATTCAAACCGGAAAACAATATCGTTTATATACTATAGATTTACGGTAGAAATAGGCACCACTCTTAAAGATTCTTTCTTTCTTTACTCTGTTAGCAAAATTCTGAATCGTGTTTGGCTCAGGTATGATGTGCGACGTCCAATCAATTGTTTCACGAGGCTCAAAACACAACTCTGTACGTCATTCTTTATGATATGGAAACGGCAGGAAGTCAATGAGATACCCTTTAAAGCGGCGTGTATGATGCAAGTGCCAATAAAAGGATAAGAATAGCAGTGTAAATAATCTACTTAAAATAAAAGTAAAGTAGATAAAAAGATTACTATTCATCACACAAAACCCTACTAAAAGAGCCAAAGTTTGTCGGTTTTGTTACTTTAATGGAAAAAAGTATGGTGGTATACAAATAGCATTTTCATGTAACTTTGATGAATGAGTGTTATTATGTGTTTATTAACGAAAGAAAAGAGCCTTATCGACCAATGTCGGAAAGAAAAGTAAAACAATAAATAAAAACGTGTCGCAACATATAACGCGAAAATAAAAAATTATGCTATGTTAACACTAATTTATTTTTCCGCAGGATTCAAATCCAAGATTTCCAGGAAGAGGGACAAGTAACATGTCAATCAGCATTTAACATCAATCAATACTGAATTCGCGTTAACTAATTTCACGACCTACTTCGAGATAACTTACTTTTTGTTTTGCAACAAGAAAAAAAACAAGGTGAATAACTATTACTTACATGATATTGTAGAAAAGCTAAGCTTCAAGACTTTTATAAGTTTTTTCAGGTAAACTTTTTATTTCTTGCATAGGCGGTTAAGGAATTAGTTGTTTTTGCGGAAAATACACTGAACTCACGATGCTTTTACCTTTACCCAAGCTAACATCCCTAAATAATATCCAGATACGTATGTTTCCCCTGTCTACACAACGGTATGGTCTTATTTTTAAATACATTGATGCTTTTACTATGTTTCATGTATAAATATTGTATAATTTTCATGACGTTTCGAAAAATACCGAGGGCATAAAGATTCTTCTTACATTCATTCACACATCCTTTAAAACCATAGATATATTTGTGATATAACACAATTTATTATTTATGTCTTGATGGTTTGTTTCTTGATACCGACAAAGCTAAATTGCTATCAATTTTTGGAGATTTAAAAGATGAACAACATTTATTTGTACTGCATCATATATAAGTTCATCACGTTTTGGGCCGACATCTTCTAAAGGAGATACTCAATTCGGAGTGTATATATTTTTTTCTTTTTATAAATATGACGCCGCACCTAGTGCTCCGATTTTATTCATGCTTTTTTTTAAATAGCAGGTAATAGCTGTCGTTTGGTTTAATTTGTGTTAATACTTTTGTAATAAGTAGTTTAATAGCTATTAAAGAAATTAAGAAAATTCGGTGTCAAAAATCACAACCTCGTGTGATTGAATTGCAAACGCTGCCAAAACCGTAAAAAAAAGTCCGTGAGCGCATATATTTATGTTTTAAGAATAACCCACAATAACCGCTTTAATGTAAAACATTATCAAAAACTGCAATATTCAAACCTCATTTAAGTTTAATGCATTTAATTTTTTTTAGCATAAAACGTATAAGATATTAAAGATCTAAAATGAAAATCGCTGGTAGTGTCTTGTAGAGGGCACGTTGTCACCATCTTACATTGCGCAAATTGTATATATACTGTTTGAGGTCGGTCATTTGCGTTTTTGTTAAAATTTTCTCCTTGCGGACCATATGTCGGTCATTGATTTTCTTCTGAAGAGTCTTCTTTTATAATTTTCAAAATCATAATATATTATAAAAGTTAGTATTAAATATGAAATTCCGTATGAAATCCAAAAAAATGTTCAATTTATATTAGTATGGATTGCATGAAGTTAATATAAAACATAGCTTGATCAAGAATCACATCCCGAGAGGCTATCTATATCTATCTTGCTTACAAATTGGCTTCAAATAAATACGAGATATACTCGTACAATAACACTTTTTTATTGAAAATATGATGATGATTTTTAAAATAGTAATTATCTATATCTATACAGGTACCGAAAAGAGTACTGTTATGGGGTGAGAAGTTAAAGTGTCCACATCGAAGTCTAGATCTGAAATAAATATAAATTTATAGAATAAAGAACTCATATCACGAAAGCAACTTCGTAATTTCAAGTCAAAAAGCTGTGATTGAAGTAAACAATAAAATTGCATTCCGCTCGAATTAGAGCGGAATGCAATCCGAGAGTTTTGTTATTGTCAAAAAGTTATTGTGGACAAACAACTGGGGACACGTTAACAATTTATTTAATATGTTATCTATTTAATATATTATGTTTTTATACCATAAGTGGAAATGCAAGAAAAAAGATAAAAATAATAATACAACAGGAGTCAGCTAAAAACAATTACTAATTAAAGTATTATCTCATTCGTAAATCACCGTAAGCTGATGGGATTTAGAGCCCCTTGTTCCTATTTCCGTAAGACATTACTGAAAATTTTCTAGTTCATTCATTGCATATACAGCACAATAACATAATTATAATTTTTTATAACTTAAAAAATATTTAACACTGAAAATGGATATACATTTATTAAAAGATGTTAAATACATTTCACAGTTAACATATGAGCCTATGAAATTTGAGGAACAGTTAATACAAAATTTTATGTGTGTAAATATCCTTGGAAGAAAACAGAAACGTAACTGAAAAATGGAATAGTTCAATCAAAATCAAACAGTTTAAAGGTAAATTCATTGCAAAGTTCGTTACGAATATAAATAAAATGAGATACGAAATATGTAACATAATTATTTTTATGTTACATATTTCGTATCTCATGAATCTCTTCGTAGAGTTCAACGCAAAAATTGTTGAACGATAATTGAATCATCCAACAATTTTTGCGTTGTTACATCGTGTTGCATGTGTTGCGTTAACAATGCATGTTATAAATTTAATTTCATCTAGTTTTACTTTAAAAATAAATACTACTTTTTTTTTCTTTAAAACTTATATCGCACTTTTGCGCTTATAGAAACATATTTATAATAACTAACTGTGCTCCTATATACCAAGCTTTAATTTATTCCGATGATATTTGATGCAATCTTAATGTAATCTCATTTTAATCTAGAAATGCATAGGTTTTGAGGCACTTATTAAGTAACATATTTTAATTAACAGTTAATTTTAACATTAAAACATATTGAATGTTTTAATTAATTAAAACTATAATAACGGAACAAATTCAAAGTGAAGTTCTATCTAATTGTATTGGTACTGCGGTTATAAAATGAAGCGAAGTATGACATGTTTCTACGATCAGTCCACGCCGCAAGAGGGGCGTCGAGGAAGTCAGGGCAATGGAGCTCGCAAACTTTATCAATTTCACCTTTTGTTGTAGTTTTAGTGGATGGGCTAGTGAAAAACAATAAGTTTTTTCAAAGTATTATAAGTCTAGTACAATTTTTTCTTTTTCTGACAACACTATTCACACGTCAAATTAAAAATGATCTTAAATACTTATACTGAATGAATGACTTTCAAATAATTTAGTTCTATTACACCTGAATTGCTAAAACGGGCTTAACTACACAATATATATACAAAAAAATGGTAGTACCATCGTCACCATTTTGATATCTATCCATTGTCGTGCTTCCCACGTGATACTTGTACCTTGTAGAAGAACTATACACAACAGTAATATTCAGAAAACAGTAATTTTTTCTGTTGGACACGTTCTTACCGACTGCTTCATTTTTGTAGAAAATATACAATTCATGCGCATACTAGACGGAGGATCATAACATTAAATTAAAAAAAGTCCAAGTCAAATTTGGAGTGTTAAAGCATAAATTACTTTAATCTACAAGAAAACTTGGTAGTAAATAATCCCTAAAAATGTAGGGATAGATTAGAAAGTTTTCTTATATCTCCCTCGATGCAGGATTTAATAACGTCTTAAATTTGAATCAGTTTACATCGGGTAAACTGATTGAACATATGTTTTTGCAATGATCAAATCATCATTCCCCTCTTGCTGTCAATTAGATTAAAAAAACACTTAGTATCAGTTGTTTTAGTATTTAATAATAGCTTTTATTTGATAAAATTGTTTTATTTTCCTACATTTCAAAGGCCGGCCAAAAGTCCAGAAAAGAAACCAAAACACAATAAGAAGTTAAGAAATGCAATAAGAATTATTAATTATACTTTAAAAATAGGAGCCGTTTCGCTTCGAATAATATAAAACGAATAGGATTACCTGCGAAATGTTTGATTTTATTAGATGTATAGAGTGTACTACAGTCTACTTTAATTTTATTTAAGTCAACCCCAGCCATCTAATAATTTATTTAAATGGCACTATTGCCTGTTAGCAGTTCGTTCATTAATTAGGCCTCTGAACTATTGTTCGTCAACGAGAGTGACAATAGTTAAACAATAAATAGAACAAGTAAATTGATTGCTAATTGTATACACGCAATAGTTAATTATAATTGTTGTTTTTAATGGTTTATAATTATTTTTTTTTTATTATAAAAGTATCTAAATAGGTGAAATTATGTTGTCGAATATAACATTTATATTTAGATGATTTTTTTTCAAATTAGTTTAACTGTAAGCAGTTGAACATGTATTATTAAGCAATAAGATTTAGCGTTATTGGTGGTATTAAAACAATTCTAGGTTATTTGTTTTTTACAATGATTATTACACAATACTGAATATTACCTTTTTTTTAATTAGAGTGAGGAAAATAGAAAATATATTGCACTGCTGATTTTGTAGCCAAACGATGAAATATTCATTGATTCAGGCCACTAATTGATATTGTAGCCAAAAATAAATAACGCCTTAATTATTTACGACATCAATTGTTACTGTGGTATATCCTACTCCATACTGTGGTGTATCCTATTTTTGAAGGACATTTTTGCTCTAACATTCATTTTGTTTTAAGCCGTGCTAGCAGAGTTAAAAAACAATAATGACAGCATATTTATAACAAGTTTATTTAAAAAGACAAATTGTCATTTCTCTACCGTTTTGGGATTTTTTTTTTCTTGTCTTAAATATAAGTTTTCTGCATACAATTTGTAATACCACTACGCATACCACGTCTACAACACGTAGTTTGCGCTCCCATGGGAGGTATGCACGAAACGAGATCTTATTATAGACGGAGTATATTTGATGAAAATTGTGTTTCATGGGCAATAGTTAATCTTTTGCGTGTTTTGCGGATATCTATTAAAATATTATTAAGTAAAATGGACATTCTTACCAACTCGTAATGTTATTCTGCAATTAAACTTGTTTATTATTGGTGCTTTTTATAACTTACGGATATTTCAATACTTTTATTCAACAAACAACACTCCTGACGTTTTCGTAATATTACATATTGTTCAATTCGAAATAAAATGATTACATTTAAACCCTTATAACCCTTGAGGTATTTTCTCTACGAAGGTTTAGTATGCCGTCTTAATCTTAAGCAATCGTAAAAACACCTCATGCCGAGGCCCGTGTTCGTCGCTTGATATGAAGCGTTTTTATGATTGTGTGAATTGGACGAGCTACCATAAGGAAGAATAATTTTCTTGGTATGATGAAAAAATAACATAAGGTCTCGAGGTATTTAATAATATCGTTTTTTCATTTATGTATATCATGAGTATGGTTATGGTGCTCATTATTATCCAACATTGTAGGTAGATTTTTCTTCTTTATGTCATTACTTTTTTATATTATGCCGGACTTGTTGACTGAAAGATGTAAGGTGATTTAAAGAATCTTAGTTTCAGTTCAAATGGGCCAAATCGCTTGTTTAATGCCATCATTCCTCTTGTCCCGATAAGAATAAACTCTTCCCGAGGCGGAACATGTCGTTACTACAAAACTTGTGTCACAGTGGCGTCTGCGTAAAACTAATCGGTCATGCTTTGTAAATTACGCACAAAACCCGTCTTGCTTGTTTGCCTATTAGATGTTATATAAAAAAAAACCTTCAAAAAGAGCGAGCTTCGTGAGTTATCATAAGTTCACGAAGCAAATACGTGTGAAGGTGAATCTGAAAGAGTCTCCATTTAGTATAATTTTATGCGCGAAATATTGAAAGATTTCCGTTTCCCAATAACGGACTTAAACGTCGGAAGCTAAAGGATAAAACAAACACGATAAATTCGATAAGCGCAGTAGTAATTTATGATGACAATTATTCGTATATAAACTTACCAAAGGTTAATACATTTTATAAAGCATTATTTTAAACTTTACTAAAACTTCTACTTTAAAGAAAAGGTAACATTTACGCTTTTTAAAAGTTAAGTAAAGCTATAAATTACTAATGAAAAATTCCTTAAGCCACTTTCCGAGCAGCGCAATCAAGATATCCGTGCTGCCCTGAAAGTTAGTCTCGCGTTTTGTATACTGTTGAGATAAATGAGGATCACATTTTTAAACTTTGTAGGCTATCTTATTTCAATGAAAACAAAGTAAATATTGGGCCGATTAAAATTGTCTGTCAATTTACAACATTTATCAATTCTGGGGAAAAACAATTAAAGATAAAGCTCGGTATTATAAAAGCAGGTAATAAACATATTATTTTAAAATTTAAGTCGACGCAGAATACTGTAAGAGATAAAAAGATATGAAACAGACAACGTGTGATTTAATTATTCAGACTTTTGAAGATCGTGACATAGGAAAAGCTTTTATCAAAAGTATTTTGAGAACCAAATATTTACATACAGAGCCTTGAGATAATGTAAGATTATAAAACTAGTTTTGACGCATCGCATACTTTATTCATATAACACTTTAATTTGCTCTTTATACTTCCTATTAATTTAGTCCTCTAAAGAGAGTCCTTCTCTTAACGGATTTCATCACGCTTATTTTACATTTATAATTCCCGAAGTTTCAAACACTTGCCAGTGTGGTTACAGGACAGACTAAATAAGCGCTACAGTCGCAAAACTCTCTTTATTTATATTAAATACCGGTGGTAGGTCCCTTTTACCGGAGACCGTCTGGGTGGGTACTACCGCGGTGCGTATTTCTACCGCAAAGCAGTAATGTAAAAACACGTCTGTGTTCCGGTTTGAAGGGAACCGTAGCCAGCGTATCTACCGGGTAAACGAGACTTAACATCCTATGTCTCACGGTAGGCAGCGCGTTGGTGACACCTATATTGCCAATGTCTATGGGCGTCGGTGACCACTTTCCATCAGGTGGCCCCGACTGCTCGTCTGCCTGCGTATGTAATAAAAAAAAAAGTTTTAGTTCATTGCATTAAATACGGCAGTTTTTTATCTTTTACTGTCAGAGTAAATAGAAATATTCTTTGAGTCTTTAAGACCTCCTTTGAGCAACGAGACAAACCTCCTGTCAGTCCGCCAAAATTACCGATTAAGACTATCGCGTTTAACAAGGCCCAAAGCAATTCTCTTCAGTTTAAAAAATAAACCAAAAATACTATTGTATAAATTTTGAACTTTCTCATGGCTACGGCCGCTAGAAATCGTTCGAAATTTCAAGTGGTTTAGTTAAATTACACAATTTACCTAAAGTAAGTAATAGTATTCACGTAACTAAAAGAATTATATTTCTAGTATTTTACTGTCGCAATCCCGATAATCAAATTAATCTTAAAAGTTTGAAAAATGTTTTTAATACACGTAATTGATCTCAAATGTATATACAGTTTCAATTGTAATATAATGCACAAAAAGCTTATTTATCCTTTTAACTAACGTCCTTTCTGCAAAGTCTTTTACTCGGTTAAATGTTTTTACGCTCTGTGAAGTAGCTGGAACGTTGGGGGCACTTAATGCAAGTTCAAGACTTAGGTCTGCTAAATTGCAATTCATTAATTAAATTTACCAATAATTTTAAAACGTAAGATGAGTACACCGGATATCGTCGAATATTATTGTATCATAATCAGAAGCGGCATTGGGAATAAAACGACCAAGAATTTGAACTTATTGGTTTGTAAATATATTTCCTGAGACTGGAAAGGGTTTGACACAATACATATTTAGAAGTAGTTTATCGTATAAAAATACGTATATATATATATATATATATATATATACATACATATATATATATATAAAATGTGAGTGAAATGATTAGTGTAGTGTGGTTAATCTGTATAATTATATATATATATATATAATTATAAAGTCACTCACATTTTCCGTTTAAGTTTTAATTGTAAAGCATTGCAATTATTACTTTAAATTCAAACAACATATTTAGACCTACATTATTCCATATTAACGTACATACAATATATTTGACGCGAAAATTAGCCAGATATGAAGTATTTATAGTGAAGCATAGTGCAATATTCAAAGGGAAACCGCAAAATATTTTAGTTGTTATTAAATAAAATTACTTTACGGATTTTATCGCGTTTATTTTACATTTTTAATTCCCGACGTTTCGAACACTTTCCAGCGGCCGTGGTCACGGGGTAGACTGAGATGTCATGCGTCTTGTTGCCAGTGATGAAGCGGGGTTTCCAGATCTTAGTTTTTATTAATTATATTTAATCTGTACTCCGACCTATGCAAAACGAACTGATTTTATCTTTACAGCAAAATGTAAAATAAACGCGATAAAATCCGTAAAGTAATTTTATTTAATAATGTATAATATTCGCGCAAGCAATAGAAATAATTATATTTTAGTTGCTTAAACTCATTATTCATCATAATTTAATTCTATATTAAACTTTTCTCAAATAAGCCCATTTAATTTATTTGTATTTGTATTCTTAAAGGGAAGGAAAAATACAAAACATAAAAAATCAGGGGGTAATGGTCAAAGATATGTAAAGGGCCTTACATTTTATCACTTTATATATACGAAATTGCACTACAGGCTACCTTTATAATGTCAACAAAATTTCGCAGTTATTTTGTATCATGACATAATTTTAGAACAAATATATACGATGTTTTATAACCATTGACTAATTATTATAATCTGCAATAATTTACGCTGACAAACCACTGCATTATTACCGAAATTAAAACATAAATCATAAATATTGCAAAACAGCTGCTTGTCTCTTCCAATTATAGCTCGACTTTCATCACATTAATTAAACACTAAAAATTGTTTCTTAGTCTAGTATAGCATTGGTCTACAATTCCGGTTATATTATAACGAATGTGCAATTTTTATTGATTAAGTGCTAAGTGACCGGTGTTGGCTGGATGAGAATAGCCGAAAATCGGAAGCGGTGGCGTTTATAAAGGAAGGCCTACGTCCAGCAGTGGACTGACACACGATGATAATGATGATCAATTTTTTCTAGTGTAAGTATAATTTTTGTTTAGCACAACACGTGATATGGGTTTCAATCACGATACTAAATTTAGAACATACGCGATCAACTTGACGCTTTATTAATTAAAACTTAGGTGTCATGTGGCTGGAAACAAGCAATGTTATGTTTTTTTAATATAGAAAAGAATTTACGTATACATTGCGAGGGTGAACAATATTAAACACATATAAAATTTTTGCAAGTAAAAACGATCGGGTGACTTCAGGTTATATAAAAATCTGCAAAGTAATTTCGTAGTACAATACTGAAACAAATACAGTTAAATAATACAACTAAGCGAACATATTATATTAAAACAAAATCAAATGACGTCTCTGCAAGAACAAACAGATATTGAACATTCTATGTCGCCTCATTGCCAATAGTTTTGCAATATTATTGCGTAGTCGACCTTTTTAGCAAATGTGCGGAAGTGGTTGTCGTATTCATATAACGTTTCACTAATACAAAAAGCTTTTGTCTCTGCAACTACTATTATATATAGAAGTTATGTAACGTAAGTACAAAATTCAATGGATTGTGATTTGTTTTTGTCATTATTCGATGGTCACGTTAAATGTTAAGGTTTATGAAGAAACACATTCTAACATTTAAGAGAACCTGAAGGACGCCCCAGCATATGTATATGTAAATACATAATTAATTAACAAATTAGTTTCAATTGAGTACCTCCTTCTTTTTTGCAAGTTGATCTAAAATATGACAGACTTTAAAATTATATTTAAATAAATCAATTAATAAACACAGAATTTGAAAATTACTGATTGGATTTCATTCCATAAGCCGTGAAAAAAAAATCAAATCATAAGTTTGTAGTACAATTATTTGTAATAATTGCCCGTTCTACCTTACGTTCTACCAAAAGTGAATTCTCTTTTAATTCAAATTTGTTTATTGTAAGCATAAACGCAAGAATTGGTTTTTGTATTAATCCTATTAGTCTTTAAAGTAAGATAAACCATAGGACCCTTAAATAATTAAGTTTTAAATTTAAAATGTAATTAGTATGACGTTTGCTCACTTGAAGAAATCTCAAAGAGAATTCCTAAAAGTACAAATGATGACAATAACTGAACATCTTTAATACTTAAAACATTGAAATGACTCCCAAGACCCCGACAACAGCCACCAGCTGTCTCGAACGGACGAGTCAATGCGTAACACCACCATAAACCACTCGACACAATAACACTATTACAGATGCACAACACTTTTCACACACGAGGAGAGTTCCGTTCCGGGCAGCGACTTACAGGATGCGCTGCTCCTTCTATATTTCAGACCCGAATTTTATACACGATATCGGACAGACAAAACGTCAATATCGGGACTTGTTTTCTCTAAGTACCCGCGTTAGAAATGCTATTCTATTTACTACAATATTTAAAAATGTGTACAAAATAATAAAATGTTTAATGTCTACACACTCAGCATCCGGTCACTGCAAGCATTTGTGCCACTTCCAGTTGAAAAATATTTAATGTAATTTAAATGATAATAAAAGAAAAAAAATGTGTATTTAAATGACTTAACAGTACAAAAGTCATGTCTCTCCTCTTCTTTTCCTATTTTTTCTGCGAATTTTGAGATTATTCTTGTCGCATGGCAACACTCATGGAATGAAATGAAAAACGGTATGAAAAAGGTCAAGAAACCTCCAATCAAAGATATATATTTTCAATACACAAAAATCCCAAATACAAAAACCATATTGAATGAGAACGGTTTTTGGTATATTAACAATTTATTATTAGAATTTTTATTTATACTTGTTTCCAGTATTTACTTTAATACTTGTACAATGTAAGACAAAGTAATCCTCAAAGAAGCGTTACTATACTTCCTTTACGCTCGGTCAAGATCTTTCTTTTTCATTAATAATCAACTTCATAAAATTGCATTCAGGGAAATAATTAGCTTCTACGTTAAGTAGAGTGAAAAATTTGTAGCTACTCAAAAAGATCTTAATTTTGTAAACTATAATTAGACTCGCACTGTACACAGTTCGACCAAATACTTTTAAAAAACACTGAGTTAGCTCACAACTACAACATTTATATTAGTGCACACTTGTCAATAGTGGCTTTACTGTACATTAGCAGCAGTACTATTTCTAGGCATATAGTTGACATCATTGTAAGTTATCACTGTGGTATTATTTTCACCACACGTTACATAAGCTCTACATAAATGAACAATACATAAATTAAATCCATCGGATATTGCATGACAGCAATAATTTTACATTATTTATTACGATATTCCATTATTGCTTATTCTATGACTTTATATAATTTAATAATTTATTTTCCTCTCTATACAAAAAATCATTTATTTTTGTTTAGAGAATATATGTAAAAACTTTTGGACTGTCATTACTTAGACTTTACTTAACTTTCTCTTCACTAATTGCCCAAACGGCTTTGAGCAAAGTTTAAATGTTTTGACTTTTGAAATTAATCTTTGAACTCAAATTATCCGGTTCCACCAATTGAAAGAGTTTTGTTTTGAAATCGAAAACGAAATCCACAGTGTCACCTCAATTATTTCGAATATTGAAAAAAAATATATTGTAAAATAATATTTTAAAATTATTAAAATGAATAATTATTTCTATTTTTTACGCGAATATTATGCATTATTAAATAAAATGACTCTACGTCTCTAAGTCTACCACGTGACCACGGCCGCTGGAAAGTGTTCGAAACGTCGGCAATTTAAAAATGTAAAATAAACGCGGTAAAATCCGTAAAGTCATTTTATTTAATAATTATTAAAATGAACTTCGCAATAAACAACCAAGAAATCGTTGGTATTCCTGTTTTATCCGAAAACAAGTTTAGTTTTTACATGATATTAAAACAAAAAAATCCTGCAGTTGACAAACATACAGTCAAGTCAACATTCTCGTCTTGATCAGAATTTCACATTCGGGATCTTATTAACTGTTTGGTAACTTTCGAGTTATTTGAGTTTCAAATCTAATATTAAAACTCGATTCGGAACGAATTATTCGTAAGGTCGAATTATTCGCAAAACCTTATAAAATCATTACAGATTGGTTTTTGGTTAGGTAATAACCACAAAGTATGTTAATCAGTACTATTTTAAAGTAATAGTGTTTCAATATCCTTTTTTATAATATTCTTGATTAATTTTTATTTTAATGATTATTTAAATTTAAAGAAATAATTAAATACTAAAATAATCTTAGAAATTATGTATCACAAATTAAAAGGCACGTTAGATACGCAACATTTCTTAAAATTCTGTCACGTAAAGCGTTATTCTTGAACATAGCAACACGTTAACTCTTAAATTATTTTCATCATCATCCTGCCCGTGATAGTCCACTGCTGGATACAGACAATTGGGTGATCGGCCCAAATTGCCTTAACCAACTAGGAAACGACAGTGAAAATTTGTTGAGTCCCCGTGGGCATTGAACCGACGACCTTCTGTTTCTAAAGGCCATACCACTAGGCTACGAAGGAACTTAGATAATTTTAATGAGGGGAAATGCCTACGCATACCCGTCCTCGAGGGGGCGGACGGAAAGACGGGTTACGTTTTTTTCTAGCGCGTTATTGGACGCCTTCGTACTTTTCTGTAAGCAGCAATAGCTACGAAAGCATTCCCGCCTCTGTTCTATGGCCCAATCTACCTAAGGGCGTTTATAAGAAGGGACTATACAACACATTTCTTAAGCATTTTAGTATATGCAAACACAAAATATCGATTATAATTGTATGTGATTTTAAATATAGTTCATATCATCTGCCTGGTCCTGTTTTCCAATCGTTGCCCATTCCCTGAAAGGTACAGATCTTTTGTAACGACTGTTAATATCTAAGAAGTAGAATATATTCCTTGAAATGCAGTTGTTATTATTTAGAATGACTTCCTATTTGGCATATCTGGTCTATTATTCAAATTTATATAGCCTCCGTAGCCTCCGTAGCCTAGTGGTATGGACGTGTGCTTTAGAAACCGGAGGTCGTGGGTTCAAATCCTGCGGGGACACAACAAATTTTCATTGTTGTTTCCTAGTTGGTTAGGGCTATTTGGGCCGATCACCCAGTTGTCTAAAAAGTAAGATGATCCATGCGTCGGATGGGCATGTATAAAGTCGGTCCACCCACCAACCCGCATTGGACCAGCGTGGTGGTATACGGTCCAAACCCCCCAATGGAAAGGGGTGTATTAGGGGAGGCCTATGTCCAGCAGTGGACTATCAAAGGCTGATGATGCTGATATAATTATTTATTGTTTTATTTCTTAACTTATAACTTCTAAATTTCTCTATGCTTAAGCTGTAGAAAGGAATATATTCTTTTTTAATTTAATTTTTTTGCTTTATTTCGTTTTAAAGGTATTTTAGACGCCTCGTTATTTATACCTTAAGTATCATGAATGCTCAAATACTTTACAAAGACGCGTACCTGGATTATGTAAAGTTGTAGTAAATTTCTAATAAAGGCCCTCAGGCATCAGCAACATAAAATATATGTTAAAACATGTATGAACTAATAACATTATAAATTTCAATAGCTTACGTATAATTTATCAAATTGTTTCTCAAAATTTTAAATGCTTTTTTGATTGACTTAGATAAAATTGTAAATAATAAGTAAGGCCACCTCTGGTAACTATTATAGAACGTTTTTCCCTTTATATTTATAGACTAATCCGATGTCTGTCAATCTGTAAAAACTGTATTTTGGGTAAAATTGGGATGTACTAGAAGGCAAACATGATTACAAGGAAAAGCGATTGAACTTGGCTGCCACTAAAACATAGTTAATATTTAACAAATAATCAAACGCACGATTAATTTAGAGGTTGATTTTTTTTCTAACTATGTACAGAAATTAAATATTCTTTTTGTAACCATAAAAGTACACATAAATTATAAGCATTTTTAATTAAGAAATTAATTTGAGCAATTGAATTCTTAACAACTTAATTACGAAAATGTAAAGCTCTTTGTCATATCTGGTGTATTGTACACCTAATAGAATTCATCATCATTATCGGGCAGCCTACGGAGCATATGCCACCATGCTGGTCCAATGCGAGATGGTGGGTGGACCGACATTTTACACGCCCATCCGACGCATGAATGATCTTACTTTTAAAACAATTCGATGACAAGCCCAAATTGCTCTAACAAACTAGGAAAAAACAATGAAAATTTGTTGAGTCCCCGCAGGAACCCACGATCTCCGGTTTCTAAATCACACGCCCTTACCCAGGCCCATATTTATAGAAATATTTATCGTAAAAGTAAGACGAGAAATTTACCCACTTTTTATATAAGACTTTATTGAGCTTGTGTACTCTTAGTTACTTAAAAGTGGCCCTCGATTATATATATATATAGAGCTCCGACTATCAATTTCAAACACTTTAGGCATTTACAAATTGAAAACATCATGAAGAAAAAAGGCGAGCATATAATTTGCTTTAGAAGATGCTGTGTAAAGCGTTGTTTTAGGAAATGAGAAATAATTTATAATTGCATATTTTTTTCTTAACATTATATTAACATTGTGTATTTAACAATTATATAATGTTTACAAGGCAACACTTAATAAATATTGGTTTTATTCGATATTCAATTGTGGGCAAAAAATTTAAGGGGTAAAACTTTAAAACTACTCAGGTTTAGTCAATAGTGAAACATTTATTAGCTATCCCTAAGCAAAATGGTTTGAAAACTGAGTAAGCTCATAACCTACAGCATTACAAGCATATAGCACGCTTACTAGTACAACCTTGCTAAGGTAATTTAGATGTTTTGTCTGCAGTAAATGAATTGTTTCGAGCTGAACAACTGCGTTGTATTGATTCGTAACTGGCTAACAACTCCACGTTTTGTCAGGAAATAAAGGTTAACTTTTATATTAAACGTTACATACTATATATATGTATAATTTAAACATTAAAAGCTACGCCTCGTAGCCTAGTGGTATAGGCGTGCTTTAGAATCCGGAGGTCGTGGGTTGAATCCTGCGGGGACTCAACAAATTTTCATTGTTGTTTCCAGTTGGTTAGGCAATTTGGGCCGATCACCCATTTGTCTGAAAAGTAAGATGATCCATGCGTCGGATGGGCATGTAAAAGTCGGTCCACCCACCAACCCGCATTGACCAGCGTGGTGGGATACGGTCCAAAAACCTCCTAATGGATAGGTGTATTAGGGAGGCCTATGTCCAGCAGTGGACTATCAAAGGCTTATGATATGATGATGATGAAACATTAAAGCTACATCAATATTTTTCGTAAAAATATTCTGCAGCCGGTACGTTTTCACTAATGGAAATCAGATAAACTACGAAGCTCGGTTGACACTAATACGGTGGGCTTCCGTGACTCGACGCCATACGATAGAGTTTGGCAAAAAATGGTATTAAATCATCATTAGCCTGTAACTCCACACTATCTAATCTAATAATAGTAAATTAATAATCTAGTATACAAATTTTATTAAATCAAATAGCAAGTTAATATATCAGTAAAAATTATCGCAATTTTACTTTGATTTACTCCAACAATTTTCCGGTACACATTATAAAAGTATTTTTGACAACCAAAAAATCAAATTAGCTTTGACACTATTACATAACGACTAATAGAATTAGATATGGTGTTCCTAATCTCACTCCGTTACCTAACTCAGTATAAAACGTTTACCAGATCGTGTGAACTGCGCCTGAGGGAACAGCCGGGAAGAGCTTAATATTCTTTCTTAAATAAAAAACTAATAAATGAGAAAAGCCTTAACGAAATAATATTTTTGTTTTCAAAAGCTCTCAGTAGATATTAATGATGTTTTGTATGTTTCAAGCTTTATTTAAACAATTAATAAGCGCGGTGACGGTGTCGTTTTGTATGCGTTCTTTAACCTTTTCTTATGTTTAATAATATGATTGATTTTTTTCATATCGTACGCTTAAAGAGTTATCTTTCTAATAGTATGTCTTTAAAAATAATACTTAATTTAACAATGAATTAACCATAGTAATCCTTCAATCATTACTGCAGCTTGAACTGAGCTGAAAGCATTAACTAAAACTCAACAATCAATCTTACATGACTTTAACTAATTCGTTACCTCTTTTTTTAAGATTAAGCTAAATTTAGTGATGGATTTGCCCCAATGAGCATTGAACTCCAATTTCATGACTATTTATCATTTACTTTGATTATTACATAATAAAAAGCGATTTAATATAAAAATCCCTTTTTTATGTCATGATAATTTGTAAATGTTTTATAGCCTATTTTGTAAATTTTAAAATCATCAAACCCCCAATGGATAGGAGTGTATAAGGGAAGGCCTATGTCCAGCTGTGGACTAACACAGGCTGATGATGTGATGTATGTAACCTCATAAAAAACTGAAAGCACACACCCGTTGTGACACCTTTATATTGCGAATAGTTACTTAACCCCTTAAGATAAATTAGAACAGGCAGTAGAACACACAGAGAGAGTCGATATCTCTCCGTAGGTTACAATCTGTTTGTAAGCATTGGATCGCCGAATATTTGAATGGCTCGTTTTTGTAGAACTAAAAAAACTTCAAGGACAGCTGTAAATTACTTTAATATCCATTTGGATAAGAAACTTGAGCTGTGGTTTATTAAGATAACGAAACTGCCCCAAAATTTGGCTTTATCTGCGTAACGATCTGGCTAAGTTTATAAACTTTTTGAACTTAAATTTTAATTATATTGACAACTAATCTTGGCTATCTTTCGATTATACGCACAAATTGCATACTGTATTATGAATTTGTATATAAACATAACACCACTGATATATTGAACAATAAGTTATAAAATTTCAACGCTCAAATACTTTAACTATCTCACACTTATGAAAAATAAATTCAACTGTTTAAACAAAAATACGCCTTGCACTGAATTAGTGAATTGTCTATAACAATTTTAATTAAAGGAATTGTTTCGTATTTTGAATACGTTATTATTCTTTATTATGTACAAAGAAATTACAACTAAAGCCTTTCGTGAAAAACGGATATTCTAAAACTTTTACTAGTTGAAAGTAAAAAAAGAAAGTGAATTTAAGGCCTGAAAAATATATTTACAGCCTCAATTGTTTTACTCGTTTCATTTTCTTGGCAAAGACAAAAGAGTTTTACTTTCTTTGAATGCTGCCTACTTTCCTCAATTACTTTTTATGCTTAACGAAGTTAGTGACTCTTCTTAAATTTAATTAGTGATGGAATATATTTACTTAATATTAAGTACTACTTTAATGATTCTTCGTACATTAAAATTAAGCATTAAACGTCATTTTGTCATCAAATGTTCATCACATTTCCTAACGTCTTCCTGAGATTTAACCAAAATATTTTGCTATAAGTCCTCGGCCTCTCTCTCAAATATAATTTCAAAAAGAAAAATATTATAGTGAAATGTAATGTTATTCGTTTGCTCACTAAAAATATTGCAATATAATAATACGAATAACGTTGTTGAGCACATTTTGAGTAAGTTTTGAAAACAATTCCATAATGTTTTTTGTTAGTACACCTATGTAACTAAAACTGTAAACAATATTAACTCCTGTGGGTCTTTTGAAGGTTCTTATCAAAATTGCAATGCAAATAGCCATCGAATACAACACTTTATAATATTTTTTTTATATGCGTTTAAGAATATTTTTTAAGACGCAGAGTTGACATTGTAAAGTAAATCCAAAATATAAATCGGTTCACTCTCTACCTTGTTCAAGTTACTATTATTTTTAAATAAGTATGAAAACGCAATGGATCCAGCTTGTGTATGTCAATTAAATGTTGGAGCATGTGATTAGTGTTACTGAAGTACTCAGCACCTAAGTAACTCATTATAATAGTTGCTGGCCTTCGACACTAAGGTTGATATACATGTTGATTTATATTTCAATAGTTGGTCTCACTCAATTTGTGCAGCAATACAGTGGTGTCCAGAAGGTATTTGAAGAACCCGAAGGTATGGAACTTGTCTTGAAGGTCTTTTCTTTTCTATATAATTTTCGTCACATAAGTATATTAGAGCCAACCTAGTCTCTTTTTGTACAATATAAAAAAGGTCTAATCTCATGTCATTTAATAGTAATCTATCTGCTCACGTCTTGATTGTGTGATAATAAAATCGCATTTCAAACATACGCCTTTCCTATAGACTACGTGCTACGTGAGTGAAAAGTTGTAGGGAAATTAACACAAACAAATATTACTATTTACATACATACATACATCCATCATCAGCCTGTGATAGTCCACTGCTGGACATAGGCCTCGACTAATACGGGGTGTATTAGGGGAGGCCTATGTCTATTAGGGGGTTTTGGACCGTATCCCACCACGCTGGTCCAATGCGGGTTGGTGGATGGACCGACTTTTTACATGCCAATCCGACGCATCGGTCATTTTACTTTTCAGACAATTGGGTGATGGGCCCAAATTGTCCCAACCAACCAGAAAACAACGCTAACACAAAGTAGTTTCCCCACAGGATTTAAACCCATGACCTCCGGTTTATAAAGCAAGGGCCAATATCGTTTCCCGGAGGCGGTTGCTGTATGCTATTGCTGAAATATTTCGGGAGTTTTATCTCGTATGAACAGAAGTTACTAAAGTTAAATGACGATTACCCATGTTTTAACCTACACTAAAAGTCTAATAATTTAATGAAGTGTGCTCTTCTGTAATGTCTTAAGAAGTAAAAAAGCTCAACGAGGCTTATTCGTTTTTGAATTTGATTAAAAGATGTTGTTAATTTCATGCGTCTGATAACGAAAAGTAGTCCGTTGGATATGTTTGGACAACCCCTCGTAAGCGAAGTGCACTGCGTAGTCTCACCTGGACATGAAACTTGGGGTTTTAATCTCATAAACCTACATTTATTGATTTGAATTGAAGCATCCAGCAAAAGGTAAGTTAAGTTAAAATATTTTGTGTTTGGCTTTACAAACGGACAAAATCGATTTACTGTTAGTTCGCTACCAATTCTTGAGAAAACATGCAAAATGTATTTCTGTTTTAAGTTATAAAAGAGAATAACAGGATAAAACTCAATAAATTTCACTTAAAAGTAAAATCCTGTCTTTTAAGTTTTCGTGTTTTCAACTGCCGTGATTTTACTTGAGAAAGCAAATGAACTACAAATAGTTTTTTTAAATAAATATATTTATGTTTCTTAAAACATATACTTTCATCAAAAACTTAATAAATTTTTGTTCATTATTCCGGATCCTATATAAGCAGTTATTGTTTTTAATATCCCATTGTTCTAAATTAGACAATGAAATCCTGTCTCCCGTTTCTTTTTGTTCTCTCAGCCACATACCAACATAACCTATTTCAATTAAACATTCATAAGACTTGTCTCAAAGAAGTAAAAAGGAAATATGTCCGTGCCAACAAGGCAATTTAGTGTAGTTACTTTTTTACTTGTACAAAAGATGAGTTTTAAATTAATTTAAACGTTCTTTTATTTTGTCAACATTTTATTATAGGAATGCTTAAATCTCATCCATTCAAAAATTATATAATTTCACTGTATGTCATTAGTATTAGGTTTAATAATATACAAACGCAGTCTTTATCATTAATGAGATATTATCATAAATGTATCTTGTTCACTGAGTAATCACGGTTAACAATAAATATTTATCTAAACTTCAATATGAAAAGAAAATCATTCCTTAAAACTCCCACCTAAAATTTTATAAGGAGTGAAAAGTAACATCTAGAATTTAATCTCTACTTCCTCATTCAAATTCGTATTCAATATGCATTGAAGGAAATTACAAAACGGTAGCCCTGAAACAAATACCTATTAAGTGTTGTATTTATTTTATGAATGTCGGAAAATAGGAACGTTTCTGATAAACTAAGAGCCATGGCATCCGGCTTGAAACCTTTCTGCAATAAAATAATACCTATTAATAGGGTGACCAAACTTTGTTTTAGTAAATTCAAATTAAAATTTTCAAATTCAAATATCTTTATTCATATAGAAGTGTAACACTCGCTTATTGATTGTCAAGGACGCTACCACCGGTTCGGAATAGGACGCCTCCGACCTGACAAGAACCGGCGAAAGAAACTTAGCGGGCCTATTTTGTCATCTTTTAAAATAATCAAATATATACACATAAATTTTCTTATGAGCTACATACAGTTCTATCATACGTATATTATACTTGAAAAGCCTGGAGCGAGCATTCCATTACTAGGCTGTGTTATCATTTATAAATTCATTTATGTTATAATAACCTTTAACACATAAACGTTCCTTTACTACTTTTTAAATTTATTAACAGTTAAATTCTGAACGTTTACTGGGATTTTTAGTAAAGACAAGTATGACATTGTCCCATAAAGATTTACTTATTCTTCTGCAGTCTAGTTGCTGGAAGAATTAAATTATGTTTATTTTTAGTATTTATGTTATGTGCATCACAATGTCTGCGAAAATCATTTGTATTTTTTTGCACATACATTAGGTTTTCGTAAACGTGTTGAGAAGTAACGGTTAGTAACTCTGGGAACAATTTTCTCAGGGATTCTTTAGGGCCAAGGTTATAAACCGCTCGAATACCTCGTTTTTGGAGGACAAAGATCGTATTAGTATCCGTCGCACTTCCTCACAGTAGAATGCCATAAGGCATTACACTGTGGAAATAGCTAAAGTAAACTAACCGGGCCGTCTCCACGTCAGTTAATTGTCCGATTTTCTTGACAGCATAAACTGCAGAGCAGAGTTTATTCGACTGCCGACTAATATGAGGGCCCCACTGCAATCTGGTTATTCCCAGAAAGACGGTTGACTCAACAACGTCTAACTCTTCCTCATCTATAAACACTTCACCTTTACTCGGTCCTACATTTCGAGACATTAATTTAATACATTTTGTCTTCTTGTATTGCGTTCTGGTTTAGTAGCAAACTTTTGGCACTAAACCAGTGCGCCACTCTAGAGAGAGTATTATTTACATCGTCATTTATTGATGTGTGTCTATTAACCTCCCTCTGAGTTCGGTGGCTTAAGTACGAAGACAGAAGATTGAGTGCGGATCTTACACCATAGTGACGTAATTTCCTGACCAGAGTTTCATGCTGTACGCAGTCAAAAGCTTTTTTGAGATCGCAAAAAATGTCTAAGGCATCCTGCGATGCTTCCCAAGCCTCAAAGATTCTCTTAATGAGCATAACGCCAGCATCAATCGTGGAGCGACCCCTAGTGAAACCGTACTGTTTGTTATTAATAAGACAGTTACTGTTAAAATGTTTCATTAATTGGTTTAATAATAGTTCTTCAAATATTATACTAAAAGTAGGCAAAATGGAGATAGGTCTAGAATTATTAGGGTCCATATTACACCTTGCTTTAAAAACCGGTTTAACTCTACTGTGCTTTATTAGGTCAGGAAACTCGCCTTTCTGGATGCTTACATTAAATATTGTTGCTAGATGAGTTGATATTAAATCAATAATCGAATTTATCACCTTAACAGAGATTCCCCAAAGGTCTGCGGTTTTTTTATTATCAATTGTCTACATGCACTTATAATGTCTTTGCTACATACATCAGTAAAATTAAACATTTTTGTACATTCAATAACATTATCTTTTAAAAGTGATTAGCTGTTGCAACTGTTAATGAAGACAAAAGTGACTTGGCAGTGGAAATCGGCATGTCCGAAAAAAATCTCTCGAAATAAGTAGCAACATCTATGTCAGCTTCAATTCTATGGTTATCAACATTTAAAGTTATTTTAGAGCTGCTCCTTGCGGCCTTTCCGGTTTCGCTATTAATAATATTCCAAGTCATTTTCACTTTATCTGATGAATTTTTAATTTTATTTTTAAGGTATAAACATTTAGCCAGATAGCACACTTTTTAAATATTTTAGAATAGGCGCTAACATGTGCAACAAAGTTATTGTTATGGTTATATGTTCTTTGACTATAAAGCTCATATAATCTCCGCCTGCTTTTATGGATTCCGACTGTTGCCCATTCACTAAACACTGCAGAACCTTTAGATTTAACCGTTTTAGAAGTAAATATAGTATTAAATTCTTTTCTTATTAAGTGAATAATGCGCTAAAAAGCACATGTGGATTTTCACCATAATATAAATAAATATTTTTTTGTAATATATTACTTCTGAACTTCTCAATACGCTCTTTATACATAGGAACAAACATTCTTGTTTCTTGTGAACATTTCTTATATAACATTTTATCTATTTGAAAGGAGGCAAATTGACCACAATGGTCAGAAGTTAACATTTTAATAATTGCTTCATTTAATGGTTGACAATTAGTATATATATTATCTATGTTGCAGAAGTCTCAGTAATTCTTGTTGGTTCAATAAATAAATTTAAAAGGTTATATGAACTTAACTATGATCTGAATATAATGGTAAATAATCTGGAAAATTTACGCTCGTTAACTTTAAACTAAGGCTTTAATTAAATAGTTTAATAACGATCGTCAATTTAATTTTGCTTTGTTCTCATCCATCTCCATCTCTTGATATTGGTCCTATTATATATGGTAAAGTCAAAAACTTAAAACGCATAAAATTAATAATCTGTTATTAAATTTAACTTGATTCATACTCGATATTAATATCCAAACTTTATGCGACCGTTACCAGGGAAACATTTCGTTTCATACTTTATCCTGGCAATTTCCGTCCACTTTTGTGTGACGCACTAGTTCGCAAACTAATTAAACATTTTCAATACGAAAATTGACAGTGAAACAATATCAGCAATTGTTTCAGTTTAATCAGTCTAGCGGTAACAAACATACAAAAATCGTTACAAAAACAATCACAACAGCAAAAATTTTAAAATTGTGTTAAATGCTAGACCAATAAGGTTTTAGCTTAGCACAATTGGCTATGTCCAACGCTGGTATTCTACTAATACCTGAAGTAGACTTCCTTAATTAAAAACAATACTGTGACGATTGTGAGTGTTTTTACGTGAAACAATTTATATAAAAAGGAAAAAAATATACATAAAGGCAAAGTAAGTATGTAAGCGAAGCGTCGTAGAAAAATATACTAAACGTTAATGATACAAAAAAATATTGGTTGCCTGTAAAATCGGTATACGGGCGCAAGTTATACGTGACAACGTCTTTTAGTAGTAGAATGATTGTAATTTGAATATTCATTCAAATAGTAGGAAGAAGGGTCAAATAATAATAACAATTCAAAATATTCAAATAACAAATTCGACGCTCGAGTTTAAGAGAGACGCAAGGCATGAACCGGTAAGCATGCCCCTCTTTCTCTCTTTCACTTAAGCAGGTCATCTGCGCGCGAGTAAGAGAGACGCGTGCCACTCACTTTCTCCTATTGTTGCTTATGGAGAGCGTTATGTGAGCGGTGCTGTGACACAGTTTTCAAGAGTGTCTACCTATCTTGAACCAATTTTTAAGACATTGTCACGTCAAAAGAGTATCGAAATTGTGTGAAAGAATTAATGATTATTCAATAAAAAAGTATATTAAAAGAAATAAAAAAGAAATAATATTACTTCCTTTTTCAAATTTACGTATTGCAATAACGGCGGATTACAGATCGATTTTTTTTGTGTTTTTACAATGAAAACCTTTTAAATATTTCTTAACGTGCCTCTTCTCCCTTCGGTCGGCCGTTATCCGTTTTCTAGGAATATGAGAATGAAGAAAGAGGAACGCATTCTTCCGTGTTAATGTATGCTTCACATGTGCACTATAATATCTTCTGCTCACATACATCCTGAAATATATTATATAGTTTAGTGGCCGTAGTCGGCACCTAATATGTACGTGTGACATTCTATACGGTAGTGTAATAGTTTTTGATCTGAAAATATCATGTCATAAAAAAATTTAATCTGATTTAAAAACTGTTGATTATATTTGTTGAGTTTCACTTAAATATTCTAAGGCACTTTTAATTAAAAGCAGTCAGTTGAAACATCAAAAGATAACTGATAAATAAAAATATATAAACTAAACTTATATCATCAAAGGTTCAGGAGAAATGTTAACTCGTTAAAATTTCACATCGAATTTTTAATTGAAATTAAATGTGAATAAATAAACTCGATCAATTATCAGTAGCAACGTATATAACGTTTATTGCTCTGTAACTTAGCGATAACAATTTATCAATTACCACGCCACACGTCATCACAGTCTTCGTCTTAACGTAAGCTGAATTTCATTAAGTGGAGTTTTACCTAAAACTTTCACTTCCCGACAGATAGCTTCGTTAAGTTTCCGAAAGTCAATGAAACTTTTCAACGAGAAACGAGAACGTGTTACAAAATTTTAAATTGTATATGCTTACAACAATGAAGTTCGCTTTCGCCACCCGTTTTCTAGAATTTTAGAATTTTAATTCGCTTTTACCGGCGTTAGACATCATATGATTTTATGATCTTTAAACAGATGTAATACCCCTCATATTAAATAAATGTAATCCACTTGTGACGTTAATAAATAAGTGATATTGTATTAAAGTAAAATAAGATCTGAATATCATCATCTCGCACATTATTTTTAATTCAGAGTATACATTTCTGAAAACATTTTAACGCTTTCTTTATCTGTATGTATATAAATTTAAATATGCTACAAAATTCGTTTCGCTATTAAACTATTACAGTAGCTTGACCCAGTATCTATTACTGCGATTATGTAAACTCCATTTAACATTGGTTATTGACTTAAAATTACTAACGATGATAAATACGTGCAATAAAAGTTTTACGGGTGAGGTTATCAGGACAATAAATATTTTGACGACGATTTAACCTAAATACAGTTAAAATATTAAAATTCTATTACGTGAAAGTACATAATATTTAGCATTAAGATAATATACAATTGAATAGGATATTTTACGTACATATATTACAGATCTTTTAAGCTGTCTGCTTCATGTAAAAGACATGGAGAAAATCCTATCGTGTCTGCAAATTGTTTCTTTATTATCGTACTTCGCCTCCTTTCCTATTGCAAATGGGCGGAGACTTGAACTTGTATTTTCCTAAAAGGGATATTTAATAAAATATACGGTACGGTAGTACTCGGAAAAACAATCTCAGGCTTTTTTTATTTTAATTTGTTTTTCGCTATGACCCTTTGTTTTGATTTTCATCATAGCGAGGTTTGCTCAATATATGTATAACTTAGTATGTTATGGTAAAAAAGTTGCGACCAATATAAAGATTTATGTCAAATACTTATAAAATAAAATTTGCTCGTTACGTTATGAAAATACAAAAACACTGCTTAAAACATGTACTACAAACGGCTAAACTCACGAGAAGTTGGTTTTGGAGGCCCTTAATTAGGACGAGTGGGTTAACTTGACAGTCGCATCCCGTCTCCCAACGAGAGGAGGAGAGAGAGAGAATAGGTTTCGGACCTATATAACAGTAAAAGAAGTTTAATTGCGGAATAACACGGCTTAAAAAAAAATGAATATATAATAACATTAAAGCTAATTTGAAAATTATTAATACCAACTTCCAGTGAGTTTAGCTGTTTGTTGTGCATGTCGCAAGTGCAACGTCTCACAAAAGTGTCAATTGTTTAAAAACACTACTGTAAAATAAAAAACTATCATCGTGATAATTGCACGATGTAGGTACTTCGTTACAAACGGTTACTTTGTTTACAGTTATTTCGAATCTAATTTGTCTAGGATTCGATTGCAGGCCTATTATTTTACTTATTTTAGTGAAAGTTTTCTTCTCCACATAACTATATTACTTAACAATTCAAAAATACACCCGTATCTATTGAAGTTTTCGGTCGACACTCCTGGAATGACACAGTTTTTATTCTTTTTAAATACAAATGATTATTTTTCGTACTACAAACATTTAGTTAAAAGATTCAAACTGTGATTGTACTAGTCACTCGTTTGAAGAGTACTCGAGGTCGTTACGTTCGAGGCTGCAGAGAAAAAAGTTAAAATGAAAAGTGAAAAAAAATTACTTTGTTTTTCTAAATAAATCTTTGAAGTCCAATTATCCGGTTCCACCCTATTACAAAGTTTTATAATTAAAGCAAAACAGAATTCACAGTAACACATAATACTGCTCGCGGAAACACAATTTGTTTTCCTATCCAAATGCAAACCCGTGTTATTTAATTACTCAAATTTATAATGAATCTTTTTATTAATATTGTATTTTTTTCCTTTTCAAAGTTAGCGTATAAAATAGCTGTAGAAACTAACTAATTACTACAAACGTGAGTATTAGTAAAACATGTGGAAGCCTAGCCTACTTAAATTGTAATGCACCCGCGATAAACATTATTATAGCCAAGTTATTTTAGACTAACAGTCCGTCCATGGTTCTGCCCGGGAATCCTAAGAATTTTGGATTAGATTTTCCAGTGGTGAACAGTAGTTTATATATATTATAAGCCGTTTTTTAGTTCATTTGTTACAAAAATAAACACAAAAAATATAGATATTTTCTCCTTTCCTCGGCGTACATTTTAATTACATTTTATAAAAAAACTTTTTAGTAAAACTCCACCCAACCTGGGATCCAACATTACGTTTGTGAATAATAAATAGTTGAAATAGCTCTTTATTGACGTTTATTAAATTTTATTCATCAGGAGAACTTAGCCGAAGTTTCTTTGTTACAGTTCATTTCTATCAATATTTAACGAGCAAATTTTATTTTATAAGTATTTGACATAAATCTTTTTAATTTTATGTGAAATATGGCTTCAGAGTAACGTTATAACGCAATAGTCAGAAACCATAACCATCGTAATAATGTTGAATGTGTCGTAACAAAAATAATATACTGCTATGGCACAATGTGCAATCAGTTAACTTTAAAAAAAGGATACTACAGTCTACTTTAATTTCATTTAAGTCAACCCCAGCCATTTATTAATTAATTTAAATGGGACGATTGCCTGTTAGCAGTTTGTTAATTAATTAAGCCTCTGAACTATTGTTCGTCAACAAGAGTGACAATAATTAAATAGTAAATAAAACAAATAAATTGATTACCAATTCTACTCGCAATAGTTAATTATAATTGTGGTTTTTAAGCATTTATTATTATTTCTTTTTAATAAGAAAATAATCTAAATAGCTGAAATTACGTTATCGAATATAACATTTAGATTTAAATGATTTTTTTTCAAATTAGCTTTAATGTTATTATATATTCATTTTGTTTTAAGCCGTGTTATTCCGCAATTAAACTTCTTTTTATTGGTACTTTTTATAACTTACGGATATTTCAATACTTTTATTCACCAAACAATATTCGCTGACGTTTTCTTAATATATAACATTTTGTTGATTTCGAAATAAAGTGATTACAGTGATTTAAACCCTTATTACCCTCGTGGTATTTCCTCTACAAAGGTTTAATATAGCGTCTCGATCTTAAGCAATCGTAAAAACACGTCATGCCGAGGCTCGTGTTCGTCGCTTGATATGAAGTGTTTTAATGATTGTGTGAATTGGACGAACAAGCATAAAGAAGCATAATTTTCTTGGTATGATGAAAAAAATAAGAAAAGTCTCGAGGCATTTAATAATATTGTTTTCTCATTTATGTGCATCATGAGAATAATTATGGTGCTTCTTATTATCCAGCATTGTAGGTGGATTTCTCTTTTCCATGTCATTATTTCTTTTATATTATGGGGGACTTGTTGACTTGTTATTAAATACGAAATTGAGATTTATTTTATGATTATCTAATTGAGATCACTACACAAAAATATGAAAGGTGATTTGAAGAATCTTAGTATAACTCGATTAAAGTTTCAGGCGCCAATATGTAACGGCTAGTCATGCAAACTTCAATGTAGGCCCTTGGCCTGATCAGATAGGAAATTCGAAATCGACAATAATTAGGATCTATAATTCGCAAAAACATGGTAAAACGAGCTTAAGAGCCACCCATAGGCATAATAAAATGCTAATACAAGTCCACATTAAAAGGCTACAGAGACTACATAAAAAACCGAAATTTATAAAACGTACCTTTTTATATTACGGAAAAAGTTGTCAGATACTGTTTGTAAAAAAGTAGGGAAGTAGGGATAATCTAACGCCATTGACATTCCTTTGGCATCCAAGTCAATTTAGACTTTCAAGGGCTCCATTAGTAACCTCTGTTGGTTAACTGATGATTAAAGAAAACTTTAGAGAATGTTTTCAATACATTTTACTATTCTATTAAAGATTACTGAAATTGATAGCTTTATAAAGCATTCAGTTATATCTGCCATCTTTCAGTAAGAATCCCGTCAAAATTGGAATTATCATTCCAAAGATTAGGCATTCCAGGACAAAAATACGGACAGACAGATATAATTTTTTATATGTACCGTTTATATATTTTTTTATTGACTTTGCAGACTGACTACCTGTCGGGTCACATGATGGAAAGTGGTCACTGTCCATTGACATTGGCTACACCACTGGTATCACCAACGCGCTGCCTACAGAATGTTAGGTCTCGTTTACCTAGTAAATACGCTGGCTACTGCGCCCTTCATACCAGAACACAGTTCACTGTTCTCACACTACTGCTTTGCGGCAGAAAAAAGGGGCTGGTTCCGCTTCAGATAGAGTACCGTACCATCTAAAAATATCACAATGAAATAATTGAAAAATGGTACATATTTTTATAGATTATCTAATTTATTTACAGCCATATAGTTTAATAGGTGATACGTGGTGCCTATATTTCAAAACTTAAGAAACTAAGAAATTGATTAAATAATAAATAAAGAACAAAACTTAAGATTAAAAATTTTACGAAGCAAATAGTTTCACGTTGCGTAATTAAATGATAATATGTTAATTACGACAGTGCATTGTCTATTTTCAATCAAAACAGGTCCCGACGATGAACACACGCAAGTCTTGACATAACGAACTAGCGCGCTGTTATCGAGACTTGATTAAGTTCCATGATTGATGGTTACTGATATGTCCATCTAATAATTATTATGGTAAATTATTGAATAACTTATTCCGAGTTCTAAATGCTCTAGAAAAACAATAAAGTATAGAAAAGCAAATGTTTGAATTCTTTCACAGTTTATTAGTATACCCTTAAATTGCGTACATTTTATTAATTAGCCTCCAAATAGAAAGTAACTTTTAATTAAAAATTGGGTCTGCAGCTTCAAAACAAACAGGTTGCCTTTATAAATTTTAAAATTGTTCGACTATAAATTATGATATATATATTTTATCATTATGAAACATTTTACATTCTGATATAACATTTTTTAAATTTTAAAATTTCCGTGGCCTTACTTATTTCAATCTAAACAAAAAAAAATATGGAGCTCATTAAAATTGTCTGTCAATTTACAACATTTATCAGCTCTGGACAAAAATAATTTTAATGTAAAGCTAAAAGCAAAAAATAAACATAATATTTTTAAATTTATGTCGACGTAGATTATTGTGAGCGCTGAAAAGATTTAAACATGAAACAGACGGCAGAAGACATAAGAAGATCGTGACATAGGATAAACTTTTACCAAAAGTACACATACAGAGCCCTGAGGAAATGTAAGATAATAAAACTAGTTTTGACGCATAGCATACTTTATTCATATAATATTTTAATTTGGGAAAACCAATCGCGCACTTATTAATTTAGTCCTCTAAAAAGAGTCCGTCTCTTAACGGATTTTATCACGCTTATTTTACATTTATTATTCCCGACTAAATACGCGCTAGAGTCGTAAAACACTCTTTCTTTATATGAAAGTGGTTTTAAATCATTGCATTAAACACTGGGAGTTTTTAATCTTTTACCGTCAGAGTATAGAGAAATATTCTAATGCACTTTTGAGTCTCTAAGATCTTCTCTAAGCCTCCTTTTTGAGACAAACCTCTTGTCAGTCCGGCAAAATTACGGATTATGGCTATCGTGTTTTACAAGGCCCAAAGCAATTCTTTGCAGCTCAAAAAATAAACCACTTAAAATACTATTGTATAAAATTTGGTCTCTCTCATGGCCACGGCCGCTAGAAATCGTTCGAAATGTCAAGCCCTTTGATAAATTGTGTATAGTATTCACGTAACTATAAGGATTAATAATATTTCTAGCATTTTATTGTCGCAATCCTGATAATAAAATTAATCTTATAAGGTCGAAAAATGTTTTTAATATACGTAATTGGTCTCATATGAATACAGTTTTATATCTAATGTTGTGCACAAAACAACTCATGTCCTTTCTGCAAAGTCTTTTACTCAGACAAATGTTTAACGCTCTGTTAAGTAATTGGAATGTTGGGAGGACTAAATGTAAAGATTTAGGTACCAATAATTTAAAAACGCAAGACAAAAATACAAATACATGGTCCTTTACAATCTAACATGTGTTATAATTAAGTATCAGTTATAAAAAAAAATATTAGAAAGATTTCCGAGGTTGAGAACATATGTAAATCATGCAGCAGGGTTTCATTGAAATCTTGGTGACATTACCGATTATGGTTTATTTTGCCATTTCTATGAAATATCAGATAAATAAACAGATTGCACATTGGTAGGTGAATGACAATTACTGCCTCTGGGTCGAAAAACTCATAAGGGTGCAGAAATGCTAATGTGGAAATAATTTACCGGCCGTTTTTTTCGAATGGATTAAATATTTATTTGCATATCCATTTTTGCATTAATGATTTTATCACCGCCTTTAATAGCAGTTGAACTTCATCATCTAAATCTCAGCAGAATTAATCGCCGTAAATTTAAACGACTAGAAATCGTCGAATGTTTTTGCATTAAATTAAACTATTGTAGTATCTTTGTTATAATTTTTTATTATAAAATGTGAGGCATATAATAATAATATACATATACAATATATTTCGCACAATAGAATTTCGAGAAGACCTACGCAATAACATCGAAAGCGGAATTGGGTATAAAACGACTTTAAGTTATTGCTTACTAAATATGTATATTTCGTCGAGACTTAAAAGGAATTTGACATACAACAACATATTAAGAAGTACATGATTGCATAATATTATTTTTACATATGTACCTACATATTTAATTATAAAGATTTACCACACTATACTAGTCATTTCACACACATATTTGCGTTTAACTTTTTAAATGTTAATTATTGCAATTATTTACCTTAAACTAAAACAACGTATTTAGAACTACATGATTGCATAATATTATTTATCAGTACATATATTATTGACGCAAAAATTAACCTGTAGTGAAATTTTCATAGTTCACAAGGGAAACCGCAAAACATTTTAGTATCTTAAACTCATTACTCATCATGGTTAAATTCTTTGTTAAACTTTTCGCAATTAGGCCCATTTAATATTTGTAATCTAAAGGTTAATTTAAAGACCCCGATCTTTGAATAAAAGGACGTAAACAAAGTTTTATTTACTTCTATTCAAAGTTGTTAAGTTTTGTATATAGAGATATGCTTGATACGTAGTCGGCGGCGCTACGTACCAATTCATTCGGATGCTGCGAAGCCGAGTCGAAGTATCTGATTGTTGCTTGTTTTTGGGTACTGTTTGATGATTGGCAATTCCAGATCCATGTGCAGGATTTCGTCGCGCACAAACCATGGCGCACCCGTAGACCTGCGCATGAATCGGTTTGGTATGATTTGTAATTTGTGTATGTGTTTTTTATGGGCGTGAGCAAATACAGGACAGGAATAGGTCATGATTGGATGGATTACTGTTTTGTAAAGCAGTACTTTGTTACGCAGGGATAACTTGCTTCTAGGATTGATGAGTAGAAGTAGGCGGCCTAGGACCAATGCCGCTTTATTTTTGACTTTGGTGAGGTGAGGACCGAAGGATAAGGTTCTGTCGAGTGTTACCACAAGGTATTTGGTTTGATCTACCCAAGGGATTGGGCAGTCAAGGAGGCGGATTTTGGATGGGAGTGGCAGGCGCTTCCGTAACGAGAACAGAATCGCTGCGCTTTTTGATGGATTAATCTCAATCCTCCATTTCCGAAACCATTCCCCTAGGGTCGTGGCCGCGGTTTGGAGTCTTCGAGCTACGAGGATAGGACAAATTCCGGACACATAGATGCAAGTAAATTTCCGATAGGCTGAAATATGGCTTTTTCTGTTACAGATAACCATGTATTATGTATTATAGTATGCAAAATGTATTATGCTCCACGCTTTAAAATAGGAGAATTAGTTTGAATGAAACCGTTAAATCATAATATACATTATAATCTAAATTTGTAGTTTAATTATTTATAAAAATAACTCATTCTACGGTAAGTTCAACCAAAAATAAATTCATCGTTAACCTAAAACTGGTTATTGTAAGCATAAAGATAGGAATTTGTTTTTGTATTTATCCTGTTAGTCGTTAAAGTAACATAGACCATAGAACTCTTGAATCATTGAATTTAAAATTTAAAACGTAATTAGAACGATGTTTGCTCATTTTTAGAAAAAAAAAAACCAAAAAATAAAACACATAACACTTTCACAGATGCACAACACTTTACACACACGAGATGAGTTCTGTTTCGGGCAGCGGCTTAAAGGAAGCTCTGCTCTTTATTTCTATATTTCCGACCCGACTTTTATACGCGATCTCGGACAGACAAAACGTCAATATCGAGACTTCTTTTCTCTAAGTACCCGCATTAGAAATATTATTCTAACTTTACAATAGTTAAAGGCAGGTGAGACATAACGATATTTAAATATATTATCAAAATAATAAAATTTCAAATAAGTCTAGACACCTAGCATCCGGTCACTGTAAGCATTTTTTGGCTTCCATTTGAATTTTTTTTTATGTAAGATAAATGGTAAAAAAGCGTATTATATTTGAATTACAGTTAAAAGCACAAAAGTCATGTTTCCTGCTGTTCTGATTATTCTGCGAATTTTGAGATTATTCTTGTCACGTGGCAACACAGTTTAATGATATATTAGCAATCATGAGAATTTAAACGATGCAGACCATTATTTTTGATTAGTGCCATTCTATAAATAATATTTTTTTGTTTATATTGACATAAACTTTAAATTGTCTATATTGCCATACACTTTAAATTGCCATAAAGCCTTAATAACAATTGCTTAAAAAGAGCTTTATAGAAACCTTATTCCAATTATAACGTAACGTTATAAAAAAGGTCCAAAAACTTCAAATTGAAGTATACCTTTAACAATATTTTGAATGAAGAAAATACCCAAGATCAAAAACGGTAACTGAATAAGAGAAAGAATAAGAACGGTTTATGGTATATTAAGGAATATAATATAGAATTTTGAGATCTTTCAATATATACTTTTAGTCTCTCCGTTTAACTAAAACATATTTTTATTACAAATTGTTTCCAGTATTTATTTTAATATCAGTTTCAATGTAAGACACAGTTATCCTCAGTGAAGCGTTACTATCCTTTCTTTACGCTCGGTATCTATCTCTTTCATTAATATTCGACTTCTTGACATTGCATTCAGAGAAATAACTAGCTCCTACGTTAAGTAGAGGGAAAAAATTGTAGCTGTTTAAACTTAAATCAAAGATCTTAGTTTTGTTCGCGACAATTAGACTCACGCTGTACACAATGTACTAAAACAAATACTTTTTAAAAAACATTCAGTTGAGCTTATGGTTTTAACATTTACATGGTGCTAAATTGTTAGTATTAGCTTTACAGTCCTTAAACCTATTTTAAACGTGAGCAGGGATACATTCTTAGGCACAGTATTGACATCGTTCTAAGTTTTCAGTGTGATATTATTTTCACCATACGTTACATAAGCTCGTATACAAAATTGAAACCCTTAGGAATTTGGATTACAGCAATAATTAAATAATTTTACATTTTTTAATACTTTATTCCCTTATTGCTTATTCTGTTACTTTGTATAATTTATTTATTTTTGTTCAAAGAAGAGATGTATATACTTTCGAACTGTTATTAATTAGACTTCACTTTACTTTCTTTTCACTAATTGCCCAACTGCTTTGAGCGAAGCTTAACAATTGACTTATTAAATTAATATTTGATCTCATATTATCCGGTTCCACCCTTTGAAAGAGTTTTGTCTTTGAATCAAAACGAAATCTACAGTGTCACCTCAAATTTTTCATAATATTTAATTATGAGTTATTAAAAATAATCTGCATTAAAAACGTCCTTTAATGTAAAATAATAGTTAAATAACCAAGAAACCATTGGTTACTCCTTTTATATCCGAAAACAAGTTTACTTTTTACATGATTTTAAAAAAGAGAATTTTTCCTGCACACTGTCCTGCAGTAGATAAACATAAAATCTAGTCAACATTATCGTCTTGATCAGAATTTCCAATCGGGCCTTACTCTCGAGTTATTCGATCTTTAGAATTATTTGATCAGAGTTTCGAACCGAATATTAAAACTGGTGTCGGAACGAATTAATCGTAAGGTTGAATTATTCGCACATTCTTATAAAAAAAATTACAGATATGTTGTTGATTATGTGACAAGTACAAAGTAAGTGTCTATCATGAACAAAATCAATAATATATCTAAAAAATTAAAATATAAAAGCGAATTAAATGTGTGTCTTTTAAATAAGAGAGTACGGTTAAAATGGTTTTTGATTATAGAGTGCTATTTACTGTATTATTAAAATCTTCAATGAAAACTGTAAAAATCTTAATGAGTTTATATTTTTTTTGTACTTCCAAAAAATCATTGAACGGTAAATAAAAAGTAATTACATTAAGTAAATCCAGCGAGTTTTAAAACTATAATTACGATGGTACAGATAATATAATATAAGCAGGGTCGATAGGTATGCTCCACTGATTAATTTGAAGCAATAGTTATGAATTGCAACCGCTTTGTGATCACGCAGCGGTATAAGACAACGTTTTCATTAGAAACAGAATTAAACAGTAATTTTTAAAATTATACCTTTTTACCTTTTTACCTACTAATTATACCTACTTTTAGGTACGTACTTCATATATTGTTTAATGTTATAGCGTTTCAATATCCCTTTATTATAATATTCACGATTATTCGAGAAATAAGTGGGATGTAAAATAATCCTATGAATTATGTATTAAAAATTAAGTCACGTTATATATGCAACATTTCTTAAAAATTTTTACATAAACCGTTATCCTTGACCTCGAATTTTAAATAATTTTTATGTGGAAATGTGTCTAGTTAGGGATGTCCTTGTTCTTTTCTGTAAGCAGCTGGCTACGAAAGCAGGCCCGTCTCTGTTCTATGGCCCACATCTTGAACATCTTAAAATACTAAAAAAACTTGAAACATCGGTTATGATTAAAAGTTTTTACCATATAGATCATATCATGCGCATGCTCTTACGTATTCCAACTACTGCCCATTCACTGAAAGCTACAGAACTTTTGATACCCCTCTTTACGACTAAAATGAAGTAATTTTAAATGACTTATATTACACGGCTATGCCTATCTGGTTTATAATTTAAATTTATATAATATTTTTTTTATTTTATTTCTTACAAGCTTTTTAATGCCTTGGCTGTGTAAAGGAATAAGCATTTTTTGAAAGTTATAATCACGTAAATGCTAAATATTGTTTTAGTTTTTAAAATATAATGAGATTTCGTTTTAAAGTTATTTTAGACGCCTCGCTTAAGTATCATAAACGCTCAAAGTCTCTACAAAGACGCTTACCTGGATTATGTAAAGTTGTAATAAATTTCTGATAAACACTCTCATGCATCGTCAGCAAGATAAATTTTATGCTAAAATTTGTATAAAGTAATAAGTTAATAATAGCTTACGATTACACTATCAAATTGCTCCTAAAAAAATTAAATATTTTATGTGGTGAATTTTGAAAGAAGTGATTATTAATAATTTTAAATCTAATCAAACCCTTTAGTACTGAAAATCACGAATCTTGTCAAACAGATGGTATTAGGTCTCGTCATGTAATGTTTACACTTGTATTATTAATGTAAACTCTACACTTGGGGGAAGACATAATTTGCCGGATTATTTAGATTGACCCATGATAAAGATTATTTGTATTATTAAACAATAACATATTTTTATGAAATTCGCCCCAATGTATGTTTTAGGAGGCTTTTAATAAAATATCTTATCAATAGTCAGTCACCTCATTCAGTCATCTCAAACTCGCTTGATTCTTGGAAATATTTATAAAGACAAAGTGCTCATGTTACAGTACACTCATGTTCTGAAATGACAATCAATTGTTAGGGAATTTCAATAAATTTAGTTAGAAATTTAATCTTTAATTCATTTCTTTCGATCATTGATCAAATACTAAAGAAAGGAATTGTTCAAGAATAAACTAGAGATTTTAATTAAACTCGTTTCCAAAAATTTAATAATCCATTGACAGATGGAGATGTAAAAATTCTGTCACAGTTTTAAAGGTCATCGCTGGTAACTACTACAGAACGTTTTTGCCTTAAAATTTATTGACAAATCCGATGTCAGTCATTCTGTATATATAAAATCTGTTTTTAAAAGAAATCTGGATGAACAAGAAGCTAACCATGATCACTAGGAAAAACGAATGAACTTGGCTGCCACTAAAGCATAGTTAACAATAATACACTTCTTTTCTAACTTTGTACAGAAAGTAAATAATATTTTTTTAACATAATTAATAAGCATTTTAAATTAAGGCATAAAATTGTGAGATTGTTTGTTTCTTAAAAGTGTAAAGTTCATTGTCATATCTGGTATATTATACACCTTGTAGAATTAGTTATCGTAAAAGCACGAAGAGAAATTTAACCGCTTTTTATAATACGACTAATAAGACTTTGTCGAGCTTGTGTACTCTTAATTAAGGGAGGGCCGTTAACGATAAACAATACGATTAAATTTAAGAATGCAAATAGTTCATATTTTGCACTGTTCATATTTTGTCGCAAATTAATTTCTCCTACGTGGTGTTTATTCGTGGAGTCCATTATACATGCTGATTTTTTAAGAAGTTTTGTACATAGCAGAAAATAGAAAGAAAATTGATTTAATAAAAAACAAATTTGATTAATGAACGTATAATACTGCTCTCCATTAAAATATCTATTAAAAAGCAGTTACTACAGAAAAAAAAAATACAATAGTCTTGCCCTTAAAACACAATTGCACTTTTAACTCCAACGAACAAATTCAATTGCCTCAGGCGTTTTAAAATTTAAAACATTAAAAGGCATTCAAAATTTAAAAGAAAAAGTCATGCATCTGATTTGTTTACAAAGACGCCGTTGTTTTAGGAAAATTTTGTGTATTTAATCCTTCATAACGTTCTATAATGTTTACCATGCAAAACTAAATAAATCCTATAGTATTGAACCGGTACAAAACATTTGAATCGCTTGAGAGCAATTCATTTGAGGGCAAACGCTTTACAACTATTCAGGTTTAATCAACAGTGAAATATTTATTATGCCTACACAAACATGGCAAGAAACTGCATAATATAGAGCACGTAACTATATAGCACACTTATTGGTACAATATTGCTAGATATTTTAGTTGTTTTGTCTGCAATGTATGAATTGGTTTTGAACTGAACAGTTGCGTTGTATTGATAAGTAACTGAATAAGAAATCGACGCTCTGTCAGAAAATATGCACGGCTTACTTTGATATCAATTTGTTTTGCCTTATACATATGTATAGAGGCGACATTAACAACATTAATATCTTTTAAAAAATTCAGCGCTTGCAATATTTTCACTAATGGAAAAGCTATAACCTACGACGTTAAGTTTGACACAAATACACGGGGTCACGTGACACGTCGCCATGCGACAGAGTTGGGCCGGCGAAGAAAAAACTTAAAGCATATTCTATACACCTTGCAAAGGTTTGAGTACAACAAACAACAACAACACGTAAAATATTTATTAACCCCAAATATTTTTTTAAATTAAAATTGTAAAATTTAATATAACTGTGTATAAGCAATTTTTTTTATAAAGGCAACAATAAGTTACACTATCAATGTAAACAAAATCATACCTTGGCTTGTGTGGATATCACCACTTCTTAACTGAAATAAAACGCTATAACTTTAAAGCTGTCAGACGCTTAAAGTTATGGCATATTTGATAAATGAATTATACTTCCATTTATATTAAATAAAATTAAATAAAACACACAATTCATAAAAACAAACAAACAATGCTTAATTGGATCTATTATATCTGCATTAAATGTCTAGAAATAAATTGTTCTATTCTTTTCAGACTTTATTAAGAAACTGGTAATAATAATGTGCTGTGATTGTAATTCAAGTACAAACAACGGAAATTATTGTAAATATTGATTACTTTTGTGTAGATATATGGTTAAAAACCAACAATCTTTACATATATATATGATTTTTTGAAGTTTTTCATTCTTTGAATTGGATAATTACAATGGCTATAAATAAAATACATAACTATATGAGAACATTACATTCGCAACAAAACAAACTTAAATATAAGTTTTCAACGGTTCCTAAATTTAGTAAGATCGTTTAGTTATTTGGCTAGTTGCCACATGCAAGGGTGATATTTTCAATAATTCAATCAGTTTTTGGCAAATATTTGCTCATTAAAGATTGTAAATTTGAAAAGTTAGCTGTTCTCTGTTAACGCATAAATATGCTTAGTTTACTCTGATCCTATCAGCCTATATTTAAATAGGATGACTTTCAAGTAAATAGGTTTTCCTAAACACACGACCCATACACAATATTATACGAAGTCCGATATGACACATAGTTTTGCTCTTCAGATAAAATTTAATACCAGCCCTCTGACGAACTTGTATGTAAAACTACGTTTACTGCATATTTACTTATGCTTATTAGATATTGCACCCGTCCTGCCGCCGGATGCGCCCAAATTTGAGCACCCCGGCAGGGCGAAATCACAGCCCCAGTAAATTGCGCCACGGGCGGGTGACGGGGGGGTCCGGAACGCGACGCGACACCCCGGATATTGCCCCCAGGGACCCAATCAAAACCAACGTCGACAGGGCGGTCCCAACACCGACCCGTGGAACCCAACCGACCCCCGATGGTCCGGGCCCATCTAGGGAACCGACAATCAGGGAAGGAGGCCCCAATCACCCTTTGCAGGGGAGGCCCCGTATGAGCCCCGGCAGGCCCAGGAGGGGAGTCGGGCATGCAAACCGCCAAAACACCTACCCGGACACCGCACCCCAGGGACCTGATCCGGCACGCGTGGATGGTCGACCGTTTTGGGAGCCTACCGCCACCCGCCAGATTGGACCGACGCCGGGTTCTGGACGATGCGGGCCGTCACGATTTCTCTCAAAGAGTTTTCCAACATCGTCCAAAACACGATTTCGGCCATAGGCGGAGTGCAGTCCGCGGACGGGCCTCCTGTGATGAGGACGAGTCTGCTGTCTTCCACCCCTGTAGGCTAAGCTTGGCCAGACAGGCAGAATATCGCCTTCACGGGGCGTCCCCAGGCCAGCGTAGCACGCGTCCCGGAATGCATCGTGACCCGGGCGGAACTCTGGGTGACTTCGGCCTTCGGACTGGGTCGACCTCATCCTGCCATTTGGGACCACCGAGTGCCTGTGCCCTCTCGCTGTGGGGAATAAAGCCCTCGGCGATCGCCACTACCATCTGCGGCGCCAGACTCGGTGGGGGCCAAAGGACGAAGCCTGTTCATTAGCATTTGTAGGGCATCCCCACGGATCACGTCTAGCGCGCCAGCAACTTCCTCCGACCGCGGCGATCACCTCGCTATTCCCGCTTTTGAGAGCCAATCTTTTGCGCTGAAAGAGGCGACAACCGGCCTCCAGGCGGGTCTCGCGCCGTCGTCCCCGACAACGGGTGTAAGGTGCCACGATGCACCTCTCACCATCGCGGCTATTTCTGGATTCCACCAGTACACCGGTGTTTAGGAGGGAGACGTTTGGCCCGGACATCGACGCGTCACACACCTTGTCATTGCGTCCCGGAGCCATTGTGCTCCCCTCCACATCGACAATGTCGGGCGCAGAAACCCACGACTGACTATTGCCGCCCCTTCAGCAGCCTCGGTCCGGGCTTCCGAGGCGCCACCTGGGGCTGTCGTCCGGTCCAGCCAGGGCCGGTATGGTGTCAGAAGGGAGGAGACCCGAATCGGATGTAACGATGATCCGACAGGGTCTCACGCCGTCAACACCCGCCCTGTCTGGCAACCTCGCTTTGGTGGCCCAGCTGGCGCCGCGGTAGCAGACACCGCCCGGTCGAGCCAGGCACTGCTCCGCCACGCCGATTCGAGGGCAGTGGAAGCAGCATGGACGCGCCGCAAGCAGTTTCACCTGCACCGAACACCACCCGATCGAAGGCGCCACTATCGATTATTTTGGTGGCTGCCACAGGGCACCACTCCACCGAGACCCGTCCGGTCTGGGCGGATTTCTCCAACTTACGGAGGTGACCAGGCGCTGCCTTTTGCGCTACCCGCCCAGCCACCTCCATCTTATAGGAATCATCCAGGCCCGAGATGCGAAGATCCGCGAACTTTTCGGGCCTGGATATTACAGCTATCGGACCAACCAATTGGCGAAGCTTTTCTGCCAATGGTTGGTTTTTTACCGCTGGCGGCCCCGGAACCTCGGTGGATCGGGCCCGTTGCGCATGGCGGAACCGAGGCTTAATGCCAATATCCTCCAGCTTATATTTCTTCTTAGCATCTTGGAGGATGTCAGAATTTTGACCCTTTTTCCGCTGCCCGCTGTTCCTTTATCACTACAGCCGACAGGTAGGAGCCTTTTAGTTTTGATCCTTTTTTCCTTCGTCACTTTAGGACCAGCGTCATGCTTGGGTTTTGAGCGGGACACCAGAGTCCACCCATCCGTGGAATGCTCTGGTGGTCCAACCGGCCTGGGTTGGTCCGGAGGCCCTTCTTCTCTTTTGCCCTTCCCTTAAGGAAGGTCGAAGGGCATCAACCTCGACAAGAGCGCCTTCCCACTCTCTCTGTTGCTGCAGCAGCACCTTTTGCGCTGGCTGATCCTCCTCAATGGAAGACTCACTTTGAGTGCCAGCTGTCCTCTCTAGTGCGCTTCCTATAAATGAATTTGGGGAAAACCCCGCGCTTCACCATCAGAAAGCCGGCCTCACCTGGTCCGCGCCTTTCCACACTTTGAATGAATCAAATTTCGCCATGTTCGTTTTTGTTCCTTCTCTTTCTGTTTGTTTGATTTTAATTTCCATTAAATCCCAAGAGGACAGGGTAAACATGTCCACCGGGCCAGGACCATGAGCACCGGTAATCCTAAATACGCCTGGGGCGGGTTCCCAGGTGGGCCGCTAATGGCTGGTGGTTCTTTCCAGCCGCCTTGCGAGCCTGACCCGACTACGACCACAACGCCAAGATCATGTGCTGTTTAGAGATTGCCCTCGCGGTCCGCCAATGAAGGCAGGACCTCAGCACTGCCGCAGGCCGCGAGACGCGATCCACGGACACCACACGAAAGGTCGAGATTGCCGGTGTTCGGAAAGCTGAGTGCAATTACACCGAAGCTGAATCACACTGTCCCCTCCTCAGCGACTTCCATTCATGTACATCTCTGCCTTTTGCCTCTTTGCCCCAATCCCCCACACACACATTCATACCTTGCTTTCATACATCACCTGTCAAGGCCTGACGCACTCGCAGTAGAGACCGGCTGCATCCATGTTCCTCTAACAGAGGGTACGGAGCGAGGGTCTGAGGCCCGCCACAACTAGGTTTCCACCTCTGGGAGCTAGCTGCCTCGCCACATCTCCACCTTTAACGGGCGCAAGACGCAGCACCCTGTATGTTTCTGTCCGCGCCGGCCGAAGCCGAATACCCTATATCTGGGGGCTGCCCTATCCAGCAACCTGGGACGCGCCGGATGGGAGATCTGACAACTCCACACCGGGCGCTGGGAGCAGCCTAGACCAACTTGCCGAAAAGATCGACTTTTACCGAGCTCTGATCGCCCTAACCGCGGAGTTCGACGCCGCAATCGGAAACTTCGGAGCCCGCCGCCATACTTCGCAAAATATAGACAATAAGTCGACCTTATTACGGGACATAATGGATAATACACATTATCGTTACGAACGGCCGATATCTAAAACGCGCAGTAAATATAGTCTTTTTAACGAAAACAGCCTCAGCTGAATAATAAAAAAGTCGAAATTTCAAATTTACTCGCAAAACGATGTAGATATTTCTACTAGTGACATTCTTGAAACCAGGTAAAGGCCATCCTAAAATCCCTAACTATAACATCATCAAGAAATAACAGGACCGGCGCTTCGCACGGCGGCAGTCCCACTCTATTATAAAAAAGTCACCTGCACTGCGTAGAATCGACACGCCGTCGACGCTTAGCACTGGTAGAAGCCCTGATCTGTGACTAGCCATGACAAGACACGCCTATTCAGATAGCTTCGGTATACATATCGTATACTATTACATCAAAAGCTCGCGAAACTGATTTCGAGAACTATTTTCATTAGAGGCGCTGTCATTTTGGCCGGCGACTTCAAGAAGCACACTGATGGAATAGTCATAGTAACTACTCGCGAGGTCTATCACCAAATGCTCTGTCAGAAAACTTAATTTCATTGTAGTGGCTCCGTTAATACAAAACGCACCTTTCCACACAATGTGAACACAGACCGGATGTGCTTGATATTGCCCTCCTTAAAAATGCAGCTCACTCAGAGGCATAGAGGCCATCAGCGACCCTACATCAGATCATCGACCTGTCATCCTCGTTAGGACCTCAGACTCATCCAAAACTAAACCATCCTCGACTGGCGCAAGCTAAAGTCCCAGCTAGACCGCACTAGCTCACCTCACCTTCAAATCCCGGTGGAGGAAAACCCCGCTGGGCATTGCCAAACGACATTAAGAACCTCTTTGCACGCAAGAGGCGGCGATCAGGTACGATTGGCATCCGACCGAGGCGTAACGAAGAACTATGCGCCCTTGAACATCAGTCCAAGACGCGCATAGCTGAATTCAGGAACGATCGGTGGGATAATGATCTAAGCAATATGCATCTCTCCCATCTCGCCTTCTGGCGAATACCCAAAAGCCTGAAAGGCGTTGGCGGACTTCCTCCAATGCCACCTCTCAACAATCCTAACGTTCCCAATGCTCCTCTAGCGTTTCTCGATGAGGAAAACGCCGAATGCCTAGCCGACAGCCATGAGGCACAATGCATGCCAAGCACTCAACCGGTCGACGTCGCTCACCTCCGTAAGGTTTAGAGCGAGGTCGACCGATTGATCCCAATCTCTCCGCGTGACGTAACTTCACCGGTAACGGAAAGAGAGGTCAACTCAATTATCAAAAATCTTAAACCACTAAAAAGCCCCGGGCACCGATGTAATTTCAAACCGCATAATAAAAATGTTACCGACTCACCTAATTAGCCTCCTTGTCCACATATATAACGCAGCTCTTTCCAAGGGTATTTTTCCAAACATTTGGAAAGACGCTGAAGTTATAGGGTTCTTAAAACCCGGTAAACCACCTTCCCAACCTACATCCTACCGCCCCATTTTAAAGGGGAGAATATATGAACTTTGGAAAAATATATGAACGCCTCATCCTAGCCCGCTTACTCGACATTATGAGCTCGAGAGGGCTACCTGTTCCAGTGCAATTCGGCTTTTGAGCCGAACCCTCGTGCACCCATCAGATCCACCGTTTTACGGAACACATCCGAACCAAAATGATACAGAACCTAATAACAGGAGCGCTTTTTCTCGACGTGCCGAAGGCGTTCGATAAAGTATGGCACGAAGGGCTTCTATACAAGCTATACAAGCTCAACGTGCCCGACCGTCTCGTACTCATCATACGAGACTTTCTCCAGTATCGAACGTTCACAACCGGTCCTAGCCGGCGTCGTCAAGGCTCCGTATTGGGTCCTGTATTATTCACTCTATACACCAACGACATCCCTTCCTTCAAACTGGTAAACACCGCCTTATTCGCAAATGATATCCAGATAGATGCGGTCGAGGTCATATCCTAATATTCTTTCGGATATTAGATAGGACCTGACCGCATATTCCTAATATTCTTTCGGATATTTGTCAAAGTGTTGTTTTGTCAAAGTGATATAGGCTAAAGGCTATAATCTTGGCATATGTTTACCTGTAATTCATTGTGTAAATAATTTGGGAATTCTTCTTACTCTCACTTTAAATATAACTTTAAAATGTAGGTATTGTTGGTAAACTGAATTTATAAATAAATAAACAGTTCTTTAAAAAAAGTTAACGACTTAATAATTTAAAGACTAAAAGAGCAACAAAATTATTTCTGCATTTATATTTAAAATGGATTGGAATTTCCAAGGAATGCAGATTCTTAATGTGATTAACTCAAATGTGCTGCAAGAAAAGCGAGTCAAAACTATACAAAGCTCTTGTAGTCACAATAAAGGAGTGAATGACGTAATGTAATATTAAAATATTTTTATAAATTATTATGTGAATTAGGTTTTTTTCTATATAAATAAGATTATTGGTATATCCTTTTTATTAAAGATATTGCAGATGAATCATTTTCAGAGTTTGAAGTATGCGAATAATCTGAAAAACGAACCTTTAGTTTTGGACCCGATGACAATTTGTTCTGTTTATCTGAGATCAACAGCTTCCGAAATGCTCAGACTTCATATATCTACTCTTTGGACTGACACATTGATCGACGATAGGCTTCTCGTAAAAAGACTGAAGAAAAATAATAAAAATGGTTACAGAATATATTTTAATCACCGTAGCATTAAAATTAAAAATAGTGCCAGTAACGTATTGAACGAACGCGTTGATTTAAAAAAAACTTACTATTCTGTACAGTACATATTAAGGATTAATATGTTTGCAAAAATTTTATGTTTAAGATTATATTAGAAGTATATTCCCTGGTTTTATCTTAAACAACGTTAAAGCTTACGGTTAGTTGTGTAAAAACTTGGCATTTATTGATCTGGTTGAAAACTCCTAAACTTAATGGAATGTCATTGATTTTGCCTTGTGTTAAATTTTTATTTGAGGAAAATATATTATATGTATAAAATTATCAATATTAATATCAAACCCTGCACTGATCTTTACTTATGTTGTTATGCAATCGTCATCATCTTACTGAAAAAAATTGAATATCGATAAGTTTTTGAATTCTGAATAATTATACAATTATTCAGAATTCACAAAGAAGCTATTATAATAATTATCATACAATTTATGTCTTTAGAAATGTATGTATTTAGAATAAAGTTAGTACGTTTGTCTATTAATAATCTATTAAATGTTTCAATTAAGCAAGCACGACCAGGAAAACTCCATCTTCTTCCTATAATAAGTTAACATAGATGAACTTTTCAAGCCTTCATACGCAAAAACTGCCATCGAAATTGTGTGAAAGAATGAATGGTTATTTATTAAAAAATATACACAACATTATCAAAGATAATAATTAAATAAATGTAGGAAACATTCATAATTATACTTCCTTTTTCAAATTTATGTATTGCAATAACGGCGGATTATAGATCGTTTTTTATGTGGTCGTGTTCGTTCGCATTTGTGTTAATATGTATGTTGCTACACTTGTGCAATATAATATCTTCCGCCCAGATAACGGATCTAAATATATTAAATAGTCTAGTTGCCGTGGTCGGCACCTTATATTAACGTGTGACATTCTATACAGTGATCGAATAGTTTTTAATCTGAAAATATCATGTCAATCAAAAATTTAAATCTGATTTAAAAAATATTGACACATACTGTTGAGTTTCGCTTAAATTGTAAGATACTTTTACTTAAAAGCAATCAGTTAAAAAATCAACAGATAGCGGTTAATTGAAAATATTTGAACAACTTAAATCACCAAAGGTTCAGGAGAAAAGTTTATGTCTAATTCGTTAAAATTTCACATTAAAATTAAAATTAAATGTGAATAATATAACTCGATCAATATTCAGTGTTGACGTTACGTTATTGCTCTGTAACCTAGCGATAACAATTTATCAATTACTACGCCACACGTCGTCACAGTCTTCGTCTTAACGTAAGCTAAATTTCATTAAGTAAAGTTTTACCTAAAACTTTAACTTTCTCGACAGAAAGCTTCGTAAAGTTTCCGAAAGTCAATCAAACTTTTCGACGAGGAACGAGAACGTGTTGCAAAATTTTAAATTTTACATACTTACAAAAATAAAGTTTGCTTTCGCCACCCGTTTTCTAGAATTTAATTCGCTTTTGCTAACCGGTGTTAGACATCATTTGATTTGATGATCATTTATAAGGTGTAGTACCCCTTATATTAAAGATGCACTTGCGACATTGATAAAGAAGTGATATTGTATTAAAAAAAATAAGATCCGAACATCATCATCTCGCACATAATAATGTGTCTGATGAAAAAATATTTTAATCAGACTGTAAAAAAGTGGTGAGCTGTTTTTATTACGTCGAAGATTTAATTACTTGTTAGATACGTCGACGATACGTACAATGTACTTTCATACAATGTATCAGGTTCGTGTCCGATGCTGAACAAAGTTTAATAAAATTTATAAATACTCAGTCTAGAAGGATTAAGTACTGTACTTTCTATAAAATATTGTATAATTCAAGTAAAATACTTCACGAATGAAATTGACTTACAGGTTAACAATCACCCGCACAAGATAGCTCACGTCTCGCATTATTGGCACTACTTTATTGGGTGCTAGGAAAATTAAAATTTGTGAGAATGTAAAGTTAAACGTTGCAGTTATAAAAACAATCATTCCATCACAAATGTTTATATTTAACAAAGTGAAAATTAAACATTGAATATTACTCAATTTGAAATTTAATATAGTACGCAAATAAAAAGAATTAAACAAACTTTTGTATCTTGATTTTACAATTGATACTACATTTTATATTCTTATTACTAGTGATTTTCTAATACGTGGTGGTGTTTTAGACTCTAGTATTTTTATGACACAACTCCCTGTATTAAGATTATTCCAATTTTTTACATCACGGCTATTATCAGTATATAGCATATATATTATCAGTATATATAGTCATATTTTTCTGGATCTAGGATTTAATAGTTCGGGATATTTTATGCAGATGTATCTCTAAGTTTGGGCTGTCAGTAGCAGTAGAAGTGGATATGAAAGAGCTTTGGTGTCAACGTTTACCTTTGATTAAAAACCATTCATTACGTAATATAAATTTTAAATAAATTTATATTTTAAAATTATTCTAAGAGCATATTTATGGCATGAGATTTATTTATGAAAATAACAAAATTAGAATACGTTCATTGTAATATATGGTGTAATACATAAGTATTAAAAGTTTATACTGGAGACTATTACTACGTCTTCAGCGATTTAAAATAAATGGTAAAACAAATATCGATGCTATATTATAAACTGCAAAATAATAAAGAAACACAACCGTAACTACCATTTTTACTTGTTGTTGTGGGCAATTGCTGGTAATGATCGGAAATTCGCCTTTCGAGTCCTCGAAGGAGCTCGCTAGACTGCCCTAATAGCCTGTTTTGTAGTATAAAGTTTGAGCCAAGCCACGGGGATTAGAGCCAATTCAAAGAAAACCAGTTTAAAGGAGCTCATTAACGAGATAAGTTCTCAATGCACTTTTCTTTTCGTTGTCATTAGTTGCTCTAATGTACTAAAAATATTAGTCATGTTACTTACATAAATTGCAGCATATTTTAAAATGACGCCCTCCAACCCGCATTGGACCAGTGTTGTAGGATACGGTCCCAATAAAACCCCTACGTGGAGAAGGCGTGCATTAGGAGAGGCTTATGTTTAGCAGTGTACTAACAAAGGCTGATGATGATGATCATTTTAACGTGATGGAAATTATAAGTAGTAGTGTAAATTCTTAAATTATTCACCGTACAAAATTAAAATAATGGTCGGTCCCTTCTTACATGGGACCGTCTATGGCGGTATCACCGCGGTGCCTATTTCAGTCGCAAAGCAGTACCGTGAAAACACAACTGTGTTCCGGTTTAAAGAGTACCGTAGCCAGCTATTTACTGGGTAAACAAGACTTGACATCCTACGTCTCATGGTAGGCAGCGCGTTAGTAATACCACTGGCATTGCCAATGTTTACAGGCGTCGGTGATCACTTTCCATCGGGTGGCCTGTCTGCCCGAGTAGTAAACAAAAAATAAAAAAAATTAAAATCAAGATGCGTTGAACGAGTGAGGGTAATACAGCTGGAAACCTTTATCAATTTTAAATTTTGATTTGCTTTTATTGTATCAGTAGCAAGTAAAAAGCGTCTCATTTTATTTCCAAAGTTTTATTTCTGGTAGAAAAATACATCACTTCGCTAACCATATTAGTTTTAGGTATAGTTTAACTGTGTACGCTTGTCTAATATCTGAAAACATTTCCACGCTTTCTTTGTCTGTATGTATATAGTTTTATTATGCTATAAAATTCGGTCTGCACTTGAATTATTAAAGAAGCTTGATTCAGAATATGTAAACTCCATTCAACAGGATTACTATTACTATTACACGCATGTAATTTTGTTGAGTTGTAATTCAAACGAAACAACATCGATGATGTATAAATTACGCTTGTGATTACACCTTTAATTAAACAAGTAATCAGTAGCTCTGGTCCAATTTTTTTTTCAATTGGTTTATGTTTGACTAAAATCGGCCAAATGCTTTATTATAATAAAAGATGAAAGACGGTATTTGAAACTATTTGCTGTTGTTTAAGCGTCCGCTAAGCTTTTATGATTACTTTATTATTACGTTACAGAAACATTTATAAAATAATATTAAAAGAAAAATATATGAAAAGGCTAACCACTAATAAAAATAAAAGCGCAACAGACAGGGTAAATTTGATAACTCTTTGCCGTTGTCTTATGCATATTAAGTGCTTGTGTTAAAATAACAGACTAAATTTTACCTCTTATATATTAAAATGCTTTAGCAGAGCAATGTTACCACTGTCACTAAGATAACTAACTTTGTAAAATTAGCTCAGATGCCTACGTTGTGCAAAAATCTTATAATATTTTTAGTTTTTCCTAAGGGTTATTGACTTGAAATTACTAAATATAATGAATACGTAGCCGTAAAAGTTTTAAGGGTGAGGTATAAATGCATTTAGTTTCAGCATTATCATTGCTGAAACTAAATATTTAAACTACGATCGTAGCTAAATTCTAGTTTAAATGCAGACAGATTTTTTAAGCAGGCTGCTTTAAATTATGATTGTTCGTTTATTATCGTATTTCCTGTCGCAAATAGGCGGAGACTTTCCTCAAAGGGATATTAAATTTTTTTACTAGACCATTTACGGTAAGTACTCGGAAACAAAGTCTCAGGGTTTTTTTTATTGTAATCTGATTTTCGTTATGATCCTTTGTTTTGATTTTTATTGTTGCGAAGTTTGCACAATATATGTTTAACTTATTTTATTATGGTAAATAAATTGCGACCAATATAACCAGTTAAGACCAATATGACCAGTTAAGTGTCACAAATATTACTTTCTTTAACAGTATTATTACTCTCTATATATTGAACTATTATTAACAAATTGTCAATTTATGCACGTCAAAACTGCAATGTGCAGCATGTAAAAACCACCCTGTAATCATCATGTATTCATCAGCCTTAGTCCACTGCTAGGCATAGAACTTTTACAACGAACGCAAAGACGTCTGAGCCCCTGCTGTTCACTTTCAACCTAAACCGATTACTGGTCGAAGATCGGCATCCTACCTGCTCAAGGATCAAGCAACACTCCGTCTTCCTGAACATAGCCTTTACTCCAGAACCCAGTGCTTTAGCCTACTTCTACAAACTAATCCTTAACACTATGTAATAGATAAGGACTTTTATCGGCCAATGAAACACTGAGCATGGCGCGTTTTATAGTACTTTGAGCTACGGCAAGCTTGTAGACCAGTCCAGTCAGAAGCCACGTTTCGGCCCAGTGATGGCTCACGGAGCCATCACTGGGGCAACTCTTTAGTTCAACACTTTCATCATCAAATACAACCGGGTCGATGATGTCAGAATGTGTTTAAGCTTCCTGAATGCTGCCCAGCACTTGAAAATCGTCCCACATTAGCACAAAAACCCGTTCAATTCTATTCTATTACTTGTAACAGTCTCAAATATAAGTTTATTTTCTTAAAGTTTTTATAGTTATAGTTCAAGTGAAAGCTAATTTACGATAATATTCATTTTACAATCTTGTAAAAGTTTCAATGTTTCATACGTTCATACATGTCTGTAATACGTGCGTAGTTTTTAACGACTTAACTGTTTATTCGAACCCGTATGTTATATGTATAATCCATAAAAAAAATAATTTTTAAACAGTAAATATGAGTAGAAATAAAATAAATTTGACTCTTCAACAGTGATCTATCAGAAGTATTGTCAAGAGTAGTAAAAACAAAGCGAGGATATTATAGTTGACTATTCTTTGACATTAGGTAGTGTTGACAATGAGCTATACCTGATTTTAAATCTTAAACTAAATGTTTATGAAATGTTGTATATGTGGGGCCTAGATTATATTACGTATATCATGAACAGCTAATAAAACGAATGCCTCTATCTTAGCTCAACTAAATATCGTCACGAGACAACATCAATCGAAACGGAGGGAGGAGCTCTGCTTTCAAAGTATTCTTAAGTACTATTGCCATATTGCTCGGAAAATCCAGACAATCTAGAAAAGCTGATAGCGGTCGGTAAGGTCGAGGGTAAAACGACACGCGTCCGCGTGTGTTCCGATGCGATGGGTGGACCAAGTCAAGCCAATTCCTTACCGGCCTATCGATTACGGAAGTCTTTCGATCAGTCCAAAATAGAGATTCCAGGCATATCCTAATACGACGAGTGGTGGCAGCTCTGTCAGACTAGACACGACCTTCAGTAAATGAAAAAGATGACTAAGAAGAAGAAGAGCCGATACTAGTGGACTAACACTACTTTGATCCGTGGAAATTTCTCTTTTACGCTATATCTATAACGGTTCAAATCAGACATAGTTTGACTAAATTATTGAGCTACATAATTATTATATTACGGTTATTAAATAAATATTGATTTACGAGCGTTATTTTACATTTTAATTCCCGACGTTTCGAACACTTTCCAGCGGTGTGGTCACGGGGTAGACTCCGTGAAGAGTCTACCCGTCGGGAATTAAAATGTAAATAAACGCGATAAAATCCGTAAAGTAATTTTTATTTAATAATGTATAGATATTCGCGCAAGCAATAGAAATAATTATATTATGGCTCCTTGGTATAAATTTTGTTTAATATATATTTGTTAAATTGTATTGTAGTACTTTCTGTTGCTATGAATGTGTTACAAGAGATATTTTATGCAAACTACTTTAGGGTTGTCCTTATTCATGCGTGTAGCTCCGTTTGTCTACAATAAATGAATAGACAATAGCTTCCTGCAAAACCGACAACAAAGGGCATGAGTTATGCGGTAAAGTTACGAGCCTTTTTAAATAAATTTTTAAAGTTTATTGCTTCTAATTTAAGTTGTGCATGTGCTAAAATCTTTATGAAAAAGCTGACTGCTTGGCTTATATCACTAGACAAGCAGTTTCAAATTTATTTTATTAAATGAAAATTTGCAAAACGTATGCCTGTAAAGAAGTAAAAATTTGGAAAACAATTTCTCTCATTTCAATCCATTTGAGCCTTATTACAAACATAAAGTGCTCCATTAAGGCATTAATATCTCTTAGATAAATGTTAGCGTATAATTGCTCCAGAATGTTTGTCTTTAATATTGTAGTATTATGGTTACAAAGGAATATATTTCATCCGTTTTCTGTATCACGCCCTTTAAAATAATATCATATTCACTATTCGTTTTGTCTCTTCAAATTCCATTTATGCTGCTCGACGTTTTATGAAATTTTATGATGTTTCTCTTTTTCATACAAAGTTAAATCATTCGTAATGAACAATTAATTGAAAGACAATTACAATTATAATTTATAAATACGCTGTGAAAAAAAGAAATTTGCACAATGTATTAGATATTATGTGAGTTGATTTACTTAAATATCTTTATAAGAACCTTTTTGTTATTGCTGACTAAGGCAGTCGAGCAGTCGAGGCACCTGTTGGAAACTGTTCACCAACGCCTATGGACATCAGCAATACCAGGGCTACCACTAATGCGCTGCCTATTTGAGATCTGGGATGTTACGTCTCATTTACCCAGTAAATACGCTTGCAACCGTGCCCTACAACCCGGAACACAGTGGTGTCACAAAGCAATCACTACTGCTTTGAGTATTTTGTATTTTGCCGGTATTGCAGAGTTGTGGCCGAGTTTGGTGTCTCTAAGCCAAAATTTAAGTTTAATTCCAAAACCTTAATATTCTTTTGAAAGAAGCTAAAATTACGAATACCTAAAGCCGATTCTGAGCATTCAATCATAAATTTTTAAATGCGTTAGTAAACATTGAATCATGATTTGAGTTCACCGTACTTAAACCTGATTCAATGTTTACAATCAGATTAATGAAAGTTATTTTTATATATTTTTATGGCATACGCAGGCAGACGAGCAGTCGGGCCACCTGATGGGAAGTGGTCACCGACGCCCATTGACATTGGCAATACCAGTGGTATCGCCAACGCGCCGCCTACCGTGAGACATTGGGTATAAAGTCTCGTTTACCCAGTAAATAAGCTGGCTACGGTGCCCTTCATGCCGGAATACAGCAGTGTTTTCACACTACTGCTTCGCGGCAGAAATAATCACCGCAGTGGTACCCACCCAGACGGTCTCCTGTAAACAGGGGACCTACCACCGGTATATTTCCACCACCATATGGTAAGAAAACTAGTTATTTCAGCTCCTCTTTTTTAGTTACAAAGTGAAGATTGATTCCACCAAAATAATTTAAGAATAACAAAATTGCTGAGAGGTCCTTCTTATGGTTTTGTAATGGAAAATTGGGCAATTTCCGATGATACTTCGACGAGAACTGGTTAAAATTACGGTTTTATTAAGAAGTAGCATATAATTTCCTTTAATTTCCAGTAATTCTTCATGATTTTTTTATATTATTTGAGATAATCTTTATAATCGTTATCGTTTAACGTTTTACTGTTTTTAAAATGTATTATAATCCATTATAACTATAACCTTCTACAATTATAACATGCTCGTTTGCCAGGTCTTTAAATAATTACTTTATTATTATTAAGAAAGAAAAGACTCCAAATTTAAATGTGGAGAGAAATAAACTCTCTACTTTTAATCTGCACGACCAGTTAAAAATCGCAGCGCGGTATTTTATCTATTTATGCTATAAAGATGCCCGGAGAGAGTTACAAAGTTTGATTAAATTTGGCACAAACTTCACTAAATATCGCCATCCCTTGTATAGAAATAGAATTTAGATTGTGCCAATTCTATAAAAAATATCATATAAGCTTGCGCAAAATTCAGCTGTATATTTAAATGCTCATTATTTCAAAAAGAAACTTGCAAAGAGCTAAGTGAACTCTTTTTCGACTAACTGATTGTACAAACTATAAGTGACATCGCATACTCTAACTCTGCTGTGGGCATTGAACATAGGGTCGTTCCGATTCAATAAATAAATTATACACTTTTTATCATTTCGTTTTGATACCCAAGACTTCAGCAACGAATCAAATATTGCGACGAGAGGTAGAGATATATAGAGGAGGGAGGAGAGGAAGGGTATAATAAGAGTTATTAAGAAAATTCATTAGTAAAGAAACAAACCTGAAAAAATAAGAAATGAACGAATGTTACTTTACAATATCTATTACTAAAACAAACTTCTCAACTCAACAAACAAGTTTGGAATAGTGAATTTCCTCAATCCTGTGAAATTGTTGTATGTTGTTCACTGTCTTTCTTGAATGCAATTTCAAGCTCTTTATTTACATAATCCTGAAGCGACCGAATTCCTAACTTAAGTAATACAACTTCGAGTATTTTTTTATAAAGCGATGCGATAAAGCGATGATTTTATTTTAGTTATGTTTATTATAGTAGTTTAAAACAACATTTAATAAAATAGGGCAACAAAATAGTATTAATACGATAGTTTTTTACTAATATTCATTAACTATCAGTTATTACATTATCATTATTGATATTTTAAAAATATTTTACCTTAAAACATAAAACGATAAGTATCCTTAAACCAGTAACAACACTTGCCTTTGAATCAGATCACAATGATGTTTTCAAATTATTTATCTGCTACGAAAGCATCTAATATAATGCCGTACTACTCTAATGATCGCTGTTTTATACCCTTCCATTAAATACATTAAAAAATCGCACTTTGTACAAAGATTAATAATGCTTTGAAAATTTGAATTTTATCATATTTTTAGACCACAAGGATCAGGTGTGAGAGAGGCTATGGATATTGACTTGTGCATGCAATCATGATATTTATAAATATACTGAGGCGTAGTACCTTAATATTCATTTATTAATAAGATATTTTTAAATACGACTTTTTCGCACATACGAAATCCGAAACACGTATTTCGAAAGCAATATTGCCAATAAAGTGTCTAAGAATTTATATTACTGGTTTACCCTCGCGAAAGGTTTGGATATTTTTTGTTGTGATTTACGATATTTAACGTTATGAACGGTATTATTTTATTTAACACGATCAACCATTGCTCCTTACGATACATAAAAGGCATATATTATCATCATCAACATAGGCCTCCCCTAATGCACGCCTTCTCCATTAGGGGGGTTTTGGACCGTTTACCACGCTGGGCATATGCGGGTTAGTGAGTGGACTGACTTTTTACATGCCCATCGGATGCATGGGTCATCGTACTTTTCAGACAATTGGGTGATGTGCCCAAATTGTCCTAACCAACCAGAAAACAACGATAACGTAAAATTATTCCCGCTGGATTCAATATCCTCCAGTTTATAAAGCAAGGGCCAATACCGCTCGACCACGGAGGCGGTTGTAGTAAATTTAATGTACATGAACTTGTTTCTTGGTTAATATGTCGAAATACCTTATAAAAAAGTAAAAAACTTAAAACGGTTTTGCTAGTGAAAAAAAGAGGGTTCGGGAGTGTCTTATTTGTATGATTCAGCAAGACTTTCGGCTTGAAAAGGTTTTTCGCCGTATTCATGTCGTAAATAAAGAGGGCACAGGTGCGACATTCGCTTTTTGAGCATTTTTATTCTAGTGGCTCTGTGTCATCAAATCCTTTTCTAGCTGACAATCAAAAGCGCACTAAAGAAATATTCAGCGTAGGAAATTGAAAGTTTTAAATAAACAATAAAAAAGAATCCTTGCGTGTTGAAAAGATGAAATTAATAGCTATCTATTAGCTCGGGCAGATTTTTTTTCGAAGACAAATTTTAGGTTAATATTATTAATCAATGAAAAAAATAATTTTTGCTCTAATATGACGATTCACGTCATTAAACGGAACATTTTATAATTTTTACATATAAATATTTAGTGATGAAATGATACGAATATAATGTTAAGCCTGATTGCCAATTATCACGATAATTATTCTTATCTATATTATAAGATAATTATTAAGATTAAGTTAATATTAAAACATACTAACTATAATTACTCAGTTACGAAAGTGATCATACATTGAAGCTGTTTAGCAGTTCCCCAGTTTCATTTTAAGGGAAGATTTGACCCTTGCTTTCTTACAAAAGATTTGCTCGAAACTATCCAAAACAATATATAAGAAGCGACGTTTCTTAAGCAGACAGAAGTGAAGATGACTTTTATCTAGATTAAGGAACGAGTGAGCCCCGTTGATATTTTCTTAGGTCGCAAGCTATTTCGAAAGCCACAGTTTTTACAAAATATTCAGACTTTTTCTACAGATTGAATATTTAATCCTCAAACCAGCATTCAAGGGTAAGGTATTTATAAAGTTCACTGAATTCGAAAGAGTTTTTTCGCTCTGTCTGTCCCTATTGGATTATTATACTGGATTTTAAAGCGTTTTTATATATGTAGAGTTATGAAGAAAAAAAAGTTTATATGTATAATACGTGCATAAAATTAAAGAGAAATTTTAATAAATTTAGAGGTTTCTAATGTGATGTCGTGAATAAAAGTCGTGAATAAAATAAAAAGTCACGTTATAAAGTAATAGAAAATATGTTAATCTATATATATAGTGAATGGGCAACAGTTGGAATTCACAAAAGCAGGCAAAGTTTATATGAGCTTTACAATGAAAAATCATAATAAGACCTTTGTTGCACATGTCAGTGCTTATTCAAAAATATTAAAAAGTTTGAAGTGGTTATGAATGGGAGGCGTCAGACGTAGTTGAATCAACTGTATTTCTAGGAATAACTGTAGATGCAAAACTACAATGGGGCCCCATATTAATAGGCTAGCAAGTAAACTAAGTGGAAAGAATTAGATTATTAACTGATATGAAGACAGCTCGTTTATTATATTTCAGCTATTTTCATAGTTTTATGTCTTATGGCATTCTACTGTGGGGAAATGCGGCAGATGCTGCAAAAACGTGCAATTCGTGCAGTCTATAACCTGGGCCCCAAAGAATCATGAAGAAAGTTGTTCACTGAAATAAAAATAATGACCGTTAGTTCTCAATACATATTTGAAAATTTAATGTATGTGCAAAAAAATAGAGATGATTTCCTAAGACATTGTGATGCTCACGACATAGATACAAGGAACAAACATAATTTAATTCTTCCAGCAACTAGACTGCGAAGAATAAATAAGTCTTTATGGGACAATGTATACGTTTTTACAACAAAATCTGGGATTTTGTAAGCGTTCAGAATTTAACTATTAATAAATTTAAAAAGGTAGTCAAGGAACGTTTATGTGTTAAAGGTTATTACGATATTAATGAATTTTTAAATGATAACACAGCCTGGTAATGGAATGCTCGCTCCAGGTCTTGTTTCAAAATTGCATGATATGTAATGCCGAATTATCAAATTGTTTGTTATTTTTAAAAAATGACATAAAAATAGCCGGCTGAGTTTCTTTAGTCGTTAGGTCTGAGGCGTCCTTTTCCGAACCGGTGGTAGTGTGTTCGACAATCAATAAGCAAGTGTAAACTTCTATATTGAATAAAGATATTAGAATTTGAATTTTGAATTTGAGATTCCCACCTTTATATTGACTGATCACGATATCTCTGGAAGCATAAGGTATAAAGACTTGAAATTTGGTAGGAATATTCCTTTTGCCGAGTAGAGGTCAGCCAAGAACGGATTTTACGAAATACCATTCACAAGAGAGGTTGCGGGGTTGCTAGTAAGAAATAAATATAAATGACTTAAAACGGCGTGTGGTTATTTAATTGGGTGGGAAAACCGTCTCTCCTCTGTTCCTATGACTCCACCTTGGAGTAAAGAGAAGGTAGAACGCCTGCCACTACAGGTACTGGCTTTGAGATTAAAACAAGACTCTTGTTCCCGTATGAGGGAAATGCATTTTGTTAAAACATAATATAAGGAACATAATGCAACAGAGAATGTAAACACAAGATGCATTTTAGTAGTTTTTTAGGTTTTTAGATTAACTATGTAACGTTTGGTATCAAAATTTAAATTAATCAATTTTATTTAATTTTGGATTCATAAATATAAAAAATGTTCTATTACGTAAATCAGAAGTGTATTGCTAATAAAGATTTAATTGCTGTCGGAACTCAAATTAATAAATAATAATATTTTCAGTTATTCTTAAATTACTAGGTACGGTTTTGACCCTTAATTTAAATTTATTATGACCGTAAACGTATTAAGTATAGAATGATTTTACTAAAAAATTACCGCACTATAAAACTTAAGTATTAAATTATAAATTACTAGTTACAAATGGAAATAATTTACAATAACAATTTATATAATTTTGTTAAATTACCATAACTAAATTATTTTCTTTTTATTTGAAGTAAAAATATAAAGTAACTTAGAGTTCAGAATTAAATTAATAAAAAAAACGTATTATTAGTCCAATACTAGTCTACAAAAAGTTAATTATAAGGTTACAATAAATTAAAACTATAAAAGCTAACCAATCTTAAAAGAAGACAGACTGATCTCCTAAAGCAGCAAAAGTATTATTCTTAAGCACACAATATTTTTAGACGAAAATCGTTTAGAAAACCTAAACACGATTCAAATAAATTTACGATCTCAGGCAAAAGTGAATTTATAAAGTTAAAGGTAAATTTTAACCAGTACACGTTTCTTGCGTTTTTATATCTTGAAGGGAACTTTTTAATGGAAATTATTATAACTATTTCTCTTGTTTACGCGAATATTATACATTATTAAATATACTGACTGTACGGAATTTAAAAATGTAAAATAAACGCGATAAAATCCGTAAAGTAATTTTATTTCATAATGGAAATTATTATTTTACTTCACTTTTAGTTTATCACAATAGATTATCGATAACGATGAAAAAACTTTTCAATTTTGTTGATATGCTTATGTGCCTGCTATGCTTTTTGTTACCTACTTATACTATAATTGGTTAATCTGTTATACATAACAGATTATACAATCTATGTCTACTAAGTAGACGTAATAAAATATACGTTAGTATTAACGACCCGCTTAGCGCAGTGATTAGTACACTGACTATTGCGCCAGAGGGTGTGAGTTCGATTCCGAACAGGAGAAAAATATTGTGGAAGTATTTCAATGATGAATTCATCATTTTAAATGTTAGAATCCATTTAAGTTAAACGAAGACTAAAGAAAATAATTTGAAGTCTTTTTTCAGGCGTACAAAAAGAAAGAGTTAATGAAGTACTTTTTAGGAAGAAATTAAATTCACACAAATACCGTAATCTTTTGCCATTAGTATGCCAATATTTGTCAGTACTCCACAGCGTCGCTAACGAACAATTATTTAGCGGAGCTGGTCTTATATACGAAGAACATCAGGAACAGATTGTTAGGTGTAAAAGCGGTCAAAAACTTTTATAAAAATATAATTCCACTACTAAATTTTGAATATTAATAAAACGTTGCAAAGTCGCAAATACTGTTTTCTATAGTAGATTTTTTTTATCTATTTTAATCTAGATTTGGTATATTTGATACTTAATAAAGAATTATATTTGTAAACTTGGCTTTTTTCATATTATTTACGGAAACTGGAAATCTGACTAAATTTTACTTTTGATATCTGTTACCGTTGCTGGTTCCGCTAAAATACTTCCGTTGCATCGCTAGTTATAATATAGTATAATATTATATATTTACTAACAGGAGCAGATGATACATAAAATATTAATAAACGAGGTAACTTAAACGTTAATCAAGCTAAGTTTTTGTATATGCTGCTCACTGTTACTTTTGAAACCATGATATTCTACAATATTTTGGCGAAAGCAAAAGTATAATAAAAAAAACATAACAGTCTGGACCCGCATTTCGCAGATAACGGGCTCCGTTTTGAAAATGAAACCCCTATAAGAACACTCTGCCTATCCGTATGTCACGACCGTTATTCTTAGGTACGGTTCTACCTATTAAGTTGAAATTAATATTGGGTCCTGGGATTTATAACCCCAGTTAGAGGGCCCAAGGTCTCCTAATGATACAAAGAATATGATACGTTTTTGAAACGTTTCTTTTAGCCAAAATCTACAACTCTATATGGACCGAAAGTATCCTATGGGTCTTGGTTAAAAAATAATTTGAGTGTTCCTGTTAACCTAGGATCAAGAAAAACAAGGTCTTAAAATACGAATGCATTGGCCACGAGGCTATACAGGTCTATTAGTTCTAGGTATACTAAATATAAGCACTCTGCTGTTCCTCTTTATTTACATAAATACTGTTAAACTTAGCATTAAAAACTGCAACTGTGTAATGGAATTTTAAATGATTTAAACAATATTAATAATTGAACAATAAAATAAGTTTAGTGCTTTAAATTTAAAAAAAAAGATCATGCAACCCATTTTATAAGATCTGCAAAATTTAAACATCACTTGTCATCATCAATTTAAACATGACTTAGTTCTAACTTAAACTTCACCAAGAGAGTTGTAAACTTCAATGAAACATTACATCCTCCTCAACAGAAATAAATTAAAATAAGTTTTGAACGGCTACTGACTTAGTAATAATATCCTTGCGTGATTTGCCAACGTAAGTTGACAAACAACTGTAAAAGGTGTTATTTTTAATACTTAAATTAGTTCTTGGCAAATATTTGCTTCTCGGCAAAAACTTAGCTTTCCTTCGAACACGCGTTTACATATTACTCTCGATGGATCAGCCTTTATTTGAATAGGATTACATTACAGTACATAAGTTTTCCTAAACATACATCTCATCTCTTTTTCACAAGAAATAATTTAAGTTTCTATCAATTGCTTTAGGATAATTTCCGTTTTATATATCTCAGTAAATTACTCGGTGAGAAATATTATATTACTCAGTATAAAGGTTGATATGGGTATTTCAAGTTAAAAATTAGTTTTTTTTAATTTCGACAAATCAACTTATTAAACTGGTTAACTTGTTTGACAATAAAAATAAATCTAGCTGGTGTTTTTTACTTCTTTGCTATTAATAACTTAGTTACTTTACTCAATTTTCCTCACGGTGATAATTGTAATTTTTTATAATATATTGGAAAAAGAAATTTATAAAAAAATATTTTCAGATTTGAAATTGCGCCTAGAACTATGTATTAATGCGTTTCGTAAACCTTGAACCAATTCTACCTGGTTGGCAGGTATATAGTCTTTGCAGTTTTAAGTATATTTGTTAAATAAAACTTGTCAAATAAGCGTGTCCGTAACGTTTCCGATTAGCCAGAACAGAAGAACCAGACAGACTCTGGTTGTTCTGGCTAATCTCCGGAATGGTTGGTCCGATTTAGGGGGACTTTCTCCTAAAGATAGCGGATTAAACCTTATAAGGTAGTAGCTGAGCTAATTTTCTTTAGAAGAAAAACTAAAAGATTCCTTTTTTTATATTACCACGCGGACAAAGTCATGGGCAAAAGCAAGTTAATAAATACATTACACAGAAGAATCTTACATTGCTCGTTATAACATAGCTTTCCTTCGCTATTAATAGTTTAATACTTTCCGTTTTCTGCCTTTTAATTTGACATTGCAGTAACTTAGAGAGGCATATAATAATAAAAATAAATAATTTTAAGAAAGCTTAGAAATCCTTTTATGAACTACCTCCTAAAGGAGTAAAACGTGAAATAAGCTGAGCATAGGAGTTATAAAGATTCGTTCGAGATTTACTTTCGAACTAGAACTCGCAAAGCTACAATTAAAGATTAAAAAGAACGTTTTACTTCTATTACAGAGATAAGAATTATGAATGTAGAAGATACTTACTTATTGCATACATTTTTGGGAAAACAGCTGAAGTAATGAGATATAATTTCTAATATTTACGTGAAATACACAGTACATAATTTCTAAAACTTCTGAGCAAAAGATATATATGATTTCACAAAAACTCGTCAGGAAAAATTATAAAGTCTTTTATTAAATGACTTAAATATAAAATTTATTCATGATCATTCTTTATATTTCTGTTATATATATATTCATATAAAATGTATGTTGTATGAAATATATGAAAGATATATAAAGAATTCAGTTTTATAAAAATCTATACCATTTTAAAGATAAAGATTAGATTTTTGTATGAAGATTTGATATTTATTCCTACTTTAAATAATTCTACATTGTGACTATCACATCACCTTTCATGTTTGGATTGAATTTCAAGAGTATGCATAACATATATTTGCTCCTCAATAAGCTTTCGTTACAGCGAATCCTATTTATTGTACCACATACGATATTTAATAAGTAAAGCAGAATTATTTATGAATGTGGCTTATTTATATTTATGACGTTGGTATTAATATGAACATCGCATTTTGAATACGAAATAATGTTAGAACTGTATAGAAATAAATTCAAAGCGATATTCCGTCCTTTGGAACTCGAATCGTTATCCCCAGCAATTGTCGTGTCGGACTATTAATAAAATACCTGCTCTTTCTTCGAGTTAACAGATATCGACGTCGAGCTCATTTTGTTTTATCACTCCTCTGAGAACCTTTAGAGGATTCGGATTGAAATAAATCTGGATCTGTATAATTTATGCGCGCGGACGTTGTTTGTTGGAAGACGGTATTTTATACCTATTGTACACCCGAGAGTTCTGCTTGTCCTTATTAAGTTTTAGTAACATATTATTGTTAATAACATTAAATTGTCGACTTTTTTAATAAAAAAATCGACAATATATGTTGACGAACAAACCCTCCGGTTTCTAAAGAACACGCCCATACCACTAGGCTACGGAGGCAGTCAGTCAGTCAGTCAGTGGTGGGATAAGGTCCAAAACCCCTAATGGATAGGGGGACGTCTATGTCCAGCAGTGGACTGTCACAGGCTGATGATGTATGAAACATTATAATAAAAAATATAAACGGAAAAATTATATGATTTTTTGGCATTTTTAAAAAGTTCTTGTTTTTTCTAACCGTATTATTTAATCAGAGGATACTTGAGTTCAGTTTTTTAGTATTTACTTAAATAAATTAACTTTACTTGCATCAATTACTAATATATTATTAATATAGGTACTATAATTAATAATATTTAATAATATATAATTAATAATAAAAATAATAAAATAATATTTAATAATATTTAATAATATTTAATAATATTTATTAATAATATATATTAATAATATAGGTACTAGTATTTGCAAGTGTATATTTAAAATATTAAAATCTGTATTAACCTTAACCTATGTATTATTGTGGCGTTTATGTTTTTTTATGATATTAATTTGTTATAATAGAAAGATTCTGTTTTAAAATAAGCTAACGAAAGTAAACTTTAACCGTCAATTGCGTTAGTTTCTCTAGCGTCAATTTGACAAAACGAAAGAAAATATTTCCAAATTACAATTTTACCAACAACCAAAAACCCCTTAATGAAAGGCTTAAAGAAAGAAATAGATGGGACCATTAATTTTCTATTTTTTTCAATATTTTTCTGCTATTTATTTTAGTTTTAAATAAAGTGAAAAATGTTTAAATAGCGTCTTAAAAGAGCCGCCCTCGTCGGAGGCGACAATAGCGTGCTACATGAAATGGCAAACTCGATGTGAACGTTGCTCCAACATTCGAATACGAGTATCCCTTTTAAAAAAGCTATGACATTCTATAAATCTAGCTTATTATTAAAAGTATTTAATGGGCCCAATACGACTTTATATACGGTAAACAATTATAGAATAAAAGCATTACTATTTTTTCAGGCAGAGTAACTTCAGAAGGGAATAAACAGATTAGTTTTACATTTATAAACATTATTTAGCTGGGATTTATATCTAAAACTTTGCTGTGAAAAAAGTAAAAGTCAGGCGGAGACGAAGCTGAAGTTTTTAGTTATCATAACAACGCCCAAAGAAACGTCGAGAAATTTTTCCTCCTAAAATACGCTTTTGAATTCGTTAACGGATTGTTATTGTATTGAAAAATAAATAAATAAATAAATATATATGTATTTATCGATTAATGCGAGCTGGTAAATAAGGGTGTTATATTGTCCGTAATTATATCTCGGTTTTAGTCTCATTGATCATTGAGCGATAAAGCCAAACCTTAGAATTATCTTTAGGTATATTTTTATATGTGTTATGTGTTATTATTATATGATTCATAGATTTAAAGAAAACGATAGTTTACAAAAAATAAATTAGTTAAAGTTATTCAAAAATAACTAATAATATTTTTCTATGTTAGCTTGTCTCCATAACAATCTAAAAAGTACAAATAGAAAATACAGCTACTTTTAATCCTGATTTTTGCATTTTATTATGCCAATTAAATGAGGCAATTAATTGTGGCGCAAAGTAAATGTCAAGAAATAGCAGCAGTCATTAGCGGAAGCAAGCTTATAACGGATAAGCTCCAATATCTTATCCAACGCAAATAGGGGCCAACAATTCTTACTCCCTTTGGCTTAAGCGGATTTAGCCTAAAGCTAATATCTTAATGTTGATAAAGTTAACGTCTTTAAATATATATTCTCTGTTTTCAGATTATTTCTCAAGACGTGCCATATTTACCTATGTTAAAATCATTCTATTGGCATTAAACATGTCATACACAATATTTTGATTAAATGAATATCTTAAAAATATGAGAGATTTAAAATGCAGGGGCAGAAATAATGAGGTAATTTTACTTTGCTACCCGCTTAAATTGCGTAAAATGTTTCTGTACTGTTTGAAGTCGTTCATATTTTTATTTACCTTGTTGGTTTGTATTTCATTCAATTTGTACTAAGAACCTACCTAAATCCGTTGCCTATTAGTATGGGCGTGTGCTAGCTGCCTCAGTACCCTAGTGGTATGGGCGTGTGCTTTAAAAACCGGAGGTAGTGGGTTCAAATCATGCGGTGGTTAGGGCAATTTGGGCCGATCACCCAATTGTCTTAAAAGTAAGACGATCCATGCGTCGGTTGGCCATAAAAAAGTCGGTCCACCCACCAACCCGTATAGGAACAGCTTGGTGGGATACGGTCCAAAACTCCCTGATGGGTAGGGGTGTATTAGAGGAGACCTATGTCTAGCAGTGGACTATCACAGGCTGATGATGATGCCCTACCTCAAGTAATGTTTTTATTATTCTTTCATTGGAACTCAAATCGATAGAAACTGAATTTGATTGATTGTTGTGTTTTGATGATATTTCAGCAATTACTTCAGGAAAAAATTAAAACTTTTTAATTATAAATTGAGAACCAATATAGCGTATACAAATGCTATTGTATCAGTAGTATCTTGTAACTATTTTCCAGTCATTATTCACAACGAATTACCGCTGTCAATATCAGCATTAAATAGAGTTGTTTTTGGAGTCTTGTTAACATTTCGAATCATTTATCCAGATCAGTTTTTGGGTCCTTTAATTTTCTGCTTTATCTAGCATGTGAAACAAATTACTCGAGGTCTACTCATTGTACTATTCCAGATTTAAGTGCTTAAAGAGCATTAATGTTAGGTACATTACAAAGAATATCATCGATTTACAATAAGCCTTTGGTCCATATAAGGATACAATTTTTCTATTGCATGCCAGTTACGGTATATTCATTATATAAAAAAACACATACTTTAATTTTGTGACCAAATATAATATATTTTTTTCATTATATCCATCTTAGTGCGGTTTAGCAATTACGTTTTATGTTTAATATCTCTTTATGGAATATTTATATGAAATACACACATAATGAGCGTATACAATACACTTATTAAAAAGAAACAAAAGCATTAGTGTTTAATATTATCAAAAGTATTTCATAACACATCGTTTTAAATAAATATTTCTGTGTTAAAATATTATTTACCAAAATTTAAAAGAATAAAACGTATTTTTTTAATATTAACTTCTTAATTAAAATGTAACATTTTATTTATGAAAAAAATGTGTATACCGTGGTCAGCTGTCGCTTTTTATTTTCAACACGGTTTCATAAGATTCACGCAGTCGTAGTTTTTAATTTCACTTTGACATAAACATGGTAATATTCGACTTATCGTTTTAAATCTATTAATAAAAATGTCTAAATCTATAATTCACATTTATTGTTGTATTTGTATTTCGAAGCGTAATACGCCAGGAAAATAAAGATATTTTATTATTTTAAAGAAAAATTTAAGGCAACAACGTTATTAAATTTAATGAAATATCCTCAAAATATTGTTTCCCAAATTCATAACGTTACAATTTAATTAAAGAGGTACGGTGTTTTATCTTTCTGTTTTATGAAACCTATGAATTATTTTAGATTGTAATATTTGACCTTATTGATAGCCATCAAAACGAGTCTATTGATTTTGATTCTATTGATAATTAAACTCAAGCTTGGCCGATCACAGAGATGAGAAGTATGACTCTCACTGGTGGTAGGTCCCCTTTTTACAGGGGACCGTCTGAGTTGGTACCACCTCGGTGCCTATTTCTGCCGCAAAGCAGTAGTGTGAAAACACTGCTGTGTTGCGGTTTGAAAGGCACCGTAGCAAGCGTATTTACTTGGGAAACGAGACTTAACACCCTTTGTCTTACGGCAGACAGCGCGTTGGTGATACCACTAGTATTGCCGATGTCTATGGGCGTCGGTGACCACTTCCCATCAGGTGGCCCGACTGCTCTTCTGCCTGCGTAGGCAATAAATAATAAAAAAAACTCTTACATAACTCAATTTTAGAGTAACTCAGCAGCAAGTGACTAACCCTTATAAGAGCGCCTCTGTCCATCTGTCTTTTACGTTCAAACACCGATTTTCGCAGAAAGGGATATAGGTACTTTGCAAATTAACATTTACACTTGATATATAAAATAAAGTTTCTTACTCATATTAATAAAAGACAAAGGCTGAAAGCGTACTTCAGTGTAAGATTTCGACTAGCACTTGAGTGCTATTTTAATAATATCAAACGACGTGTAGGGACTATAGTTAAGTGATAGGGGGTATTCTCGAAACTGATGATCTTGTTTGAAATACGACGCTAATCAAATAGTGAAAGTTGATGATGGATGGATTGAAACAATTTAAATAAAATAAGATAACCGTAACTAGTATTTAGTTACAACCGTTTTTGATTTGTTATAATTTAAATCACGAAATAAACTTTATATTCACTCATTCACTTTATTCTCTTATATAGCGTTAATATTTACTGTATAGCTATTTTTTTTCTTTGTACATATGTATTCAACTGAAGTGCGAATTAAGGCTTATTTCGTTTTCCACTATACTTTTATAATTGGTCTTGTCTGTGCACCTCCCAACTTCTATCCCTTGCTCTACCTTAAAGTTGACTGGTAGAAAGTACCTACGGCAATAAATCCGCTTTTGCAGTATTTACGTGCCTGAAGTTTAAATAAATAAATACACTCTAATAATTTTTAAAACAAAAATAGTGTCACTATCACAAAGTTTAAAAATGTATTGTTTTCTGACTTAAACATAATTTAGAAATTTCATGTCAGTATACTTTTTTTTACCGTGGGGAAATGCCTACGCATTCCCGTCCTCGCGGGGACAATGACGGGTTATGTCGGACTCGCACCGACTAAAACTACACGTTACTCAGGGGCCATGGGAGCCAGGAGTTCCCAGCCCACGTATGGACGAGACTACCAGTCCCCAGCGGCGGCCCCGATATTAAGCTCCGCCGCTAGCTCCATTCCGGCCGCAGAAGGTGGAGAGATTGATAACACCATGCCGAAAGTCCCTCCCACGGCCTTTCTCCTCGTCGGGGCCCCGCCGAGTCGTGGAGGATAGGGAGAGCGGCCTACGAGCTACCGACATACCTCTTCCCCTGCAACTCCTTCTTGCGAAGGACAGGAAGGGCGGCACACCTACCTCTTGCAACTCATCCCTCGCACCCTCCAAAGGCGCATCCAAAGCGGGCTTATTCAGCCCGCTTGGAGCAGCCTCCTCCTCGGCCGGCCTTACACCGCAGACCGGCCAGGTTCCTCTAAGGTTCCCCGCGGCTGGGCACGCCGCAGGTACTAAGCCCCACCGGGGTTTCATGTCAGTATACTACCCCAACACGCTTAACTGACCTTTTCTATCACTTTTGTACTAATTCAACTTTGTGCAAAAAAAGACACGAAATATTCGTCAAATTTGCGATTTAAAATAAATAGATTTATAGATAATATGCACTGATACCAAATATACTCTATATATTTATATACTTATTGTATTCTTTTTAGGATAAAACATCTGCCATACACATGAAAAGCTAAAAGTCAAGGCTTTTCAAAATCAATCAATTTTAAAACCATGACATCAGATTTGTACTAATTAACTATAAATTGTTAATTTAACAAGGAACTACTAGTAGCAGAATTTCTAGAAAAATTTCGCTAAAGGGTTCGCTGAACCGTGACAGGTACCTTTTGTTTTATTTATGAAGGCCACAATTTACACTTGTCGTTCACAGGAAATAACCCGAAGAAGTACCAGAACCTACAGAGTGACTAATGTACATGAAAATATTCTTTCAATCTTTATTGTCTGTTTGTGTAGCTCGTTAATATTGAAATATATAAAAAATGAGTCTAATTGCATAAAATAACTTACTTATACACTTTTGTTAGAAATACAGAATACATAAAGCTTAACTTTCATACATCTACAGCAGTCCGTTTAGAAATCTGCCCAAGTTATTATTAGTTTTTCGGAATACATTTTCCTGGGGTGCAATGTAACCTTTGTTATTGAACAATGACTACTTTGTCTAAGTAGCTATCTATTACAGAAAAATATTTCAAATGGGTCAAATGTTTGCAGAACCTATTAAAACAAACAAAATATTAAATCATTCCTCTTTATAACATTAGTATAGATATATTTTATAAAGGCTACAAGACTTTAAGCTCTTCGTTATTACCCAATGCGTATTCAAATTAAAAGATTAATTAAAAACAATGCTTTGTGTTGTTTTACAGAAACGAATCAACACCGGTTACCACATAAACAAAATTCAATGATTAACTACTAAGCATAATGAAAAAATTTATAAAATAATTAAAACATGTTAACAGTATACAAAAGTTCGTCTGAAAGAAGTATTTGCACAATTTTTTAACTTTTGTACAATAACCCAAAACTAGGTAAATAGCATTTAAATTTGCAACTAATGTTAAGTGATATCCTTGTAAATCAAACAGCGTTTAGTGAAATTTTCTCACATGATATCATATCATCTGCCTGTGATAGTCCACTGCTGGACTTAGGCCTTCTCTAATAGACCTCTAATAAAGTTTTCTACTTATTATTATTGACTGCCCCCGTAGCCTAGTGGTATGGGCGTGTGCTTTAGAAACTGGAGGTCGTGGGTTTGAATCCTGCGGGGACTCAACAAATTTTCATTGTTGTTTCCTAGTTGGATAGGGCAATTTGGGCCGATCACCCAATTGTCTGAAAAGTAAGATGATCTATGCGTTGGATGGGCATATAAAAAGTCGGTCCACCCACCAACCCGCATTGGACCAGCGTGGTGCGCGGTCATAAATCCCCTTATGAAAACAAAAGGGGGAGGCCTATGTCCAGCTGTGGACTTATACAGGCTGATGATGATGAACTTATTATTAATAATTTCATTGATACGTATTCTGTATTATATGTGTAACATGATCCCGGAAACCGCATTTAGACCCTCTTCCGATTTTATCTCTCAGATGATACACAATTCAAGGAAAGTATACTGGGTACGATATGTGTAGATGAGAGATATCACAATGATTTACTGCTATTAAATTTACGTTGAACGAAAAAGCAGTAAAACGTTTACTCAAATTGAACGAGTTTAATTTAACACATAAATCAGATTTTACTCAAAATCTTGCATTATCATATTACAGTCAAGATTGGTTCATAATAATGAATACTTGTGATTCTGCTCTTATCAGTCTTATGTTGTTGTCTTTTCTTTGTTGTGTTCTGTAATCATATGTTATAAAAGACACATTTATGTGCCTAAGAACTTTCAAAGTATTGGTTTAAATATCTTCTTTGAGCATCCTTCTTTGCATTATTTCAATATGTGTTTTTAACGTATAGATAAGTCTATAGTGTAAAGAAATAGTCTTGGGAGAAAGACAAGGGAAAGGTGTCTGAATCAGTTATAAATTTAGTATTTTATTTTTGATCATATTTTTTACTAACGATAGGTGATCTGACTTCTTAAAAAAACATCTCATGGTGAAACCAAATCCAGACCAATAGCGATTTACATAGGCATGGCACTGCTAGTGACAAAAGAGAGAAGTAACTTAAGAAACACAATGGATGTTCAATGGAAACATAAAATGCTTTATGACAAGTAACTCGATTTACAGATCCTACAAAGCTTACGAAATTTCATTTGTCGCAACGAATTGGCATCTGCGCATACCTCAATGGAAAGCAAGGGAACATGAATATTTCATTACAAGTTTTAAAGGATTTTTCCTTAAAAATTCAGAAGACGTACGAATACGTCTAGTATGAAAGACGATTCAGACGATTTTAGATATTTTGAATTATAAGTATGTTGTTTTCGGCATAAAAGTTCGCATATCATTAGTCACTAGCTAAAAATTAATAATATTAGCTAGGCATATTTATTTGATCCGCTAGACAGCCCTGATCTTAACTATTCAGACGATAATATGATGATGAAAAAATTCTAGGATTTTTGTTAACACGTTTCAGCTTAGAAATCTTATTGAAAGTAACAAAACAGCGAGCGTATATTATTTCTACAAATCTAATTGCCACTAATGAGTGCCTTGCTAGTGTGTTTTATCTGTTTATTAAAGTTTTAATAGAAACAATTTAATTTTCTCAAATATTCGTAAATTAGAGTTGAGTTCTTCTCACAAATAAGTATTACCGTTTTTATTTATTACTCTGATTTATACAGGAAATTATAACCGGTGAATTAATTGAAAAAAACAAATAAGTGAGATTTTAACTAAATAAATATGACCGACTTGTACAATTTTACACGACGTATAACTATTTTACACAATATAAGCAGGTAACAATGAGCTCTCCGAACGAAAATGCGCCCCGTTTGCTGCTAGCCCATTTTAAATCTTTGATAACTTTTAAGGTATTTATTAGATCAAAAAGTCGTCTATTACGTGTTTGAAGTACATAGTGTTTGATGTATATTTTTTAATGCAATAACGTTTCATTCTCAAGTCTTCAACTGTATAATCCTTAATAAGCTTAGAATTAGCCAGATACGAGGTAAAAAAAAATACATTAAAATACTAATTGCGCGTTATTTTTAAAACGCAGATACATGCTATTGCATGCATGCATTTGCAGACTTTATTGTAGACCAATTCAAGTAGTACAATTATGTAGAACAAACTTAATATCTATCTTTTACGGTTTTAGCAGCGTTTGTAATTTAATCGCACCAGGTTGTGATTTTTGGTGCCGTAATTTTTTTTATTTCTCAAATATCTATTAAATTACATATCAAAAAATTATTGAAAAGAAATGGGATCAATGCAAAGGGGAAAGTTAATATTTATCGTTACAAAAATAATGAATAAAATTGGAGTGCTAGGAGCAGAGCAACGAGGTAACATATAGAAAAACATATATAAAAAAAAGAAGTTTAAATCAGAAGTCGGTCAACAACATAAAAGAAGCGATACATAATTTGTCATAGTAAAAATACATGTCCATAAAAATAAGTTTCGTACAATGTAGTTCAAATGCAACATTGTATTAACAAAGGGTTTAGCACTCCTAAGAAAAAGGAAACTGGCAAAGGAACGTTTGGTAATCACATGTATTGACGTAATGACGTTGGAACTAATTGTGCTGAGGTCATTAATTAATCTCCGGGGGAAACGGAACTGACAGCTACGACGTAATTATATGTTGGGTACTTTGTTTTCAAAAAAAAAAATATAGATTATTCTTTTCTATATACGAATTATTATTTAGTTTGATTTATAAATTACTACAGCTTTAAAAGGGTCGTTTTTCCTTTTCGACGTGAATAAGAGTATGGCCTTGTAGTTTTATATTTTTATAAAACATCGATATGCTATTTGTATTAAAGTTATAATACTCTTCGAATAAACTATATATGAACCAGCGTACTCATCTGCCTGATTTGAGTCTTAAATTTGTTTGTGAAAATTCGCCTTTGTTGTTTAGGCGATTTTCACAAATGATAAATTATGCAGTAAACATCAGAATTTATTAAAATATCCAGCAAATAGATCATTTAATTTTATTGGGTAATGAGCTAATCTTTCTGCATTTGCCTGGCCATCTTGGAGACAACGACGCAAAGGCTGTAGAGTCTTGTGCAGCGGCAGAACGGGCATTACAAGAATGTTATTACCATCATAAAAGCAATAAAAAAATCACTATTTTTTTTAATTAGGAACTGTAAGTTGCTGTAACAGCCAATACTTTTATGTGTCATAGGTATTTATAAGATAGATGTCTGTAAAACAAATGTAAGGTATAGTATTTCAGTATTTTATTTAGTTACTTAGTTTTAAAGATTATGTACCACAATTTTCAACAAAGATGTCAGATTTTACATATATATAGGACAGAAAAGCGTAAGAGAATATTAAGGTTATTATTAATTTAAATATCAGTTAACTTGCTTTCACATATCCTTTTTCCCAAGGTATAATAGGATTAGCTTCTAATCCACCCAGATTTGCCTGAAAACCTTTTTTAGAAGGACTTTACATCCCACCTCCCCCCACGACTGAAAGGGTATTTTATGTCTTATTCTAGCCAAAACTAGTTGACAGTAAATTAGGGAAATTGGTTTGGGGGATTTTGGGCCCGATCACCCAATTGTCTGAAAATAAATTGATCCATGTGTCGGATGGGCGTAAAAAGTCGGTCCACCCACCAGCCCGCATTTGGACCAGGGTGGGGATGGGTCCTAAAACCCCCAATTGATAAAGGGAATTAGGGGCCTGTGTCCCAGCGGTGGACTATCACCAGGCTGATTTGATGATGATAAAATTGAGAAGGCATAAACGACTGCCAAAGAAGGTCTTAACAATCAGGGTATATTTTCCTAAAAGAACAAAAAAAAATAATACTAAATTGTTTCTCTGTGGGATTAAAAATGATTTTTCGTCCTTGGGTTCCGAAAATCTGCGGGTTCGACAAGTTTTGTTGTTTACCCTATTGGTTAAGGCAATTCAGGTTGTTTTTGATTGTCAAATATAAAATGATCAATGCCCGACGCATTAATGCCATGGAGTACGTAAAAGTTGGTCCTGCGCTTTTCCACACTGGGTCGCATTAATTATCGCCTCATCGGACTAAGAATGTGTAAGAAGTAATGTAAGTAAGTATGGGAAGAAAGAATGCGCCTGTGTTTGCGCGTACACTTGTGCACTAAAATATCTACCGCGAATTTCGATCTCCAATATAAATTTCCCGATATTTAAAAATTACAAAATTTACTAGAATTTAAAAAAAGTTCAAACTATTATTTATAATAAAAAGCGTTAGACGGACCCAATGATAAAAAAGTCCTTAAGCCTGAAGGAACCAAGTCCGGTCGTCATTTTGGGACATTTCCTAGTAAGGGTTGATTTCAGTATACTAGATATTAATTATAATGAATACGGTTCAAACCGAAGACATTGGCTACCATTGCCTTTTGGCGGAAATAGGCACCACGGTGGTCCTTTTCTCAGATGGTTTAACCCTTTTTTTTCTATACTTGGTTATTGGTTTTGTTTTTTTTTTATAAACAGACATTTTTTTTATAACAGGAAAGTTAAAAATTTTTGATCAAATTTGGGACTATCAAGGTAAATCTGCTTTGTTGTTCTAAATTTTTTAAAACATAACTTCTATCAATATTTTATGATACCCTTAAAGAGTCCTTTTTAAAATTGTTTTATATTATAAACTTAACCGTTATTTATTTTAATTAAATTAATGTTCTCATAGATCATAAACGGATCAATCAACAGAAATTTGTCCCGGTTGTATGATAACAATTTAACATTTATATCTCAAATTCAAATGGTTAAATCCCTTTGGATTAAGATAAATTAGACGATAGATTCCATATCAAATCCCTATAGATATAGTTTTGGAAATTTGGTTCGTGCCTTGGTTTAAGTTTTTCCGATTACCAAGTTTTCCGTTTTTTGTTACATTAAAAATACTATAAAATTGCTTTTTGGGTATTATGAACCAAACCTTACAAATCATCATGCTGTACAATCCAAGTACGGTAAATGCAAAAGTTAGAAGTTTGAAGTTAGTTTGAAAATTTTTAATTTTATTTTTCAGAACAATGGTTTGTAATCCTGTTGGTTAAAATTTGAATAAATCTAAATGATTTTCCTCTCATTGTGTAATGGTCATAAATAAAAAATTCAAAGTACGGGAGCCGCAATCAAGTCTTACTACGGAATGAAAACCAAACTTATTATAATGGATTGGAATCCCCGAATAAGATTTCGAACAAATTTTAAAGCTAAATCAAATTTATGTACTTCAATCTTTTCAGTTTTAAAATAAGATAAAATGCTTTCATTTTTTTGCTTTTGTACCAAAATTTCTATGCTCATAATAGTCAAAAAAAACTTTATTTCTAGCGAAATATGGTAGGAAATTCAAAAAAAATAAAAGATTTTTCCAGTAAAATTAATTAAAGAAAATAAAGTAAAATTAATATTAAAATATTAAATTTAATAATGATCGATGTACCCCTTACTTTTATAAGCTGGGTCTAATTAATTACTCTTATTCAGAATTGGGTTTTCCTGGGAAATTTTAATAAATCTATCTTTATTATCCTAATTAAATAATTTATTTAAATAATAAATCTACTTCTCTTGTTGTCGTGTATGCTTGGCATGAACTTAGAACTTTAAATGTGCATATTTATTTTATTTAAACTTCATAGTGGGCAAATATCCACCACACCTAAATACATTTTAGATTTTTTCACTCTTTTTATCCCATTGAGAAACGAAAAATCTCCCTAAACCTAATTTGTTCTGTATTAAAGAAAAACTAAATTTTAAATAAATTGTAAACAAAAAAAATTAAATGAAAAATTACTGGACAAAAATACTATTTTGTATTTTTATCTTGTATTAATTATCTTTCTTTAAAACCCATTTTCAAATAAAAAATACATAAGAGAGTGATGTAATTAACTGACAGTAAACGGTCAATTAAGGGGAAAAGAGCTTAGGGACTTTCCTTAAATTGAAAAAGGATCCGGTTTCTTTGGAACCTTCTCAGAAAGAACTTTGTAAGAACGAACGTTTAATAAATGTTATCAACATTTCCATACATGAAAAAAATTACTTATTATTTAATATCGGGAATTTGCTCATATTTCTGACATCTGGAAAATTTTGCTACGATAATAGACGTTAATGACGGTTGTGATTGATTGACGAGCAAAATACCAATTTTTATTTAAATTTTTCAAACGTTTTTTCTTGGGCAAATTTTGAACAAATATCTTTGGTTTGAAAAAAAACCTTAAAAGCGCACGGGCTTTTAGAGCGTCAACTTTAAAAGGGCGCTTCCAGATGTGACCCTAAGTGGCACTGGCCTGGGCAAAATTTATCGCTAATTAAGAATCCAAGCCTGCCGGGTGCTCCTAACCTTTTAAATAACAATTTTTAATAAGTAATAAAGCAATTTTTTAATTAAATACCTTTACCAAATATCTTGTAACATGCCTATAAAGGGTTCGTTTTTAAACTTATTATAATAAGGGTGTTGCCAAAAACTTCGGGGCAATAATGGTTGTTTTCGATATAAAAAGATTCCTTGACCATCTCTACAGTTCTACAAAAATGCAATTAGATCTCTTTAAAATTCAGGGCTGAATGGGGTAGCGTTAGCGTATTTTCGTAATAAAAACTTCAACTTGCGAAAATTGGTTTTAAAACTATGCCTTAAAATGAACTTCTTGTTTACAATTGGTTAAAAATTGTTCTTGATGTAATGTTGATTACCTAACCATTCATTTTAAAAAATATACCTTATACAATTATCCCTTAAAACAAATGTATATATCTATGTAAGGTTAAAAAAAAATATTTATCCTAAAACTTTCCTTTTTGAAATAAGTTTATTATATTTAAAAGATTATTGATCTTTGTTTTAAAAAACGACATATTAAAAGAAGTTAACTTTACTTTTATCTTATCATTTTAATTTATTTTTTTTTGTGTAATTGTAATCATATTTATAAAAAAAACAATTCATGTAACAATTCATCTATATATATATATATATATATATATAAATTGAATATATATACATAAAATACTAGGCTCCGAAGAACAATAAGTCTTCATTGGACAATGTTATCTCTTCTTCAAAAAATCCCAGAAAATAATTCAGCTTTTTATCTGTAAATAAATTTAAAAAAGTTTTTAAAGGAAATTTGTGTTAAAGGATATTATTGTCAGAAGCTACTTGATGAATTAACACAACAGAATGAACTATTAACTCAAACTATTTCAAAGTAAGTAAAATGTGATGTATTATAATTTTTATTTTATTTGGAAAAAAGTTTCTTCCCGTTCTTCTTGGGTCAAGGCTTTTCCGGACCGGTGGTAGATTTTGACAATCAATAAGAAAGTTAATCTTCCATTTGAATAAAGGTATTTGACTTTGACCCAATAGAATCATGCTGGTTTAGAGATAATTATGACTATTATCTTCTGAAGTTTCATGGTAAATTACAGATTATAAGATTCATTTGAAAATTTGGTCAAAAGGCTTTATATTGGTAGAAAATTAGGAAAAGGTTTACGTGCAAATGTTTGAAAATCTTCGTTAAAAGTTTTTTATCCATAGGTAGAATTCATTTTCCAAATTCTTAAAGAAAAAAATGTGTTTTGGGGTTAAGATAAAAATAAGCTTTTTTGGTTTATTTTCCCTGCAAAAGTATTTATATGAATTAATACTAGTTTAATAGGAAGCCCCCCGCTGAATAAACTTTTCAAAGTAAACTTTTCCGAAAGGTGGGGCATCCTTGGTTCTTCCAAGGGGAAGGCTTCCTCATGGAACCCTGGCCCAGCCTGAGGAGGTAGGGTCAACAAAGCTGCTCATGGCATCTATCACGGTCAAAAATGTCCATTTTACCTGGGTGAACCAAAGAGATACATTAACTTTTGTGGTCATAATATCTGTAATTTATTAATTTACTAATAAGATTTGAAACCCCCCTTAGGGCCTTACAAATTTAATTATTAATTTATAAAAAAAACCATTGGTTGGGAAAATCCTCATTTTTTGAAATATTACCTGCCATTTTAAAACATATACACTAACAAGATAAAGCGAAAACATATAACAATATTTAATCAAAATTTGGTATTTACAAAAGAACCTTTTTAAACCCAGTAAAATTTGATTATATTTTCATTAAAAAGGGATGATGGAAATGAACCCAAGAGGTGAATTCAATAATAAACCTAAAGCAAGATTACGATAAATCAGGAAATTATTGTAACATTCCTGAAATAATTCTGTCTAACAACATAAAAGCAAAGATATAATATATTCATTATAATTATTTGCATTAGTTTTTAGTTAAAATCCATAATTGGACATCTATAATCAAAATAAATTCCAATAGGATTTTTGGCCCGTATTTCATTTTTAAAAATCATATTTTATATAAGAAAGTTACCCTTGAATTATTCCTAGTAGTAAAAGGTGTTAGGACAGGCACATTAAAAGATCTATTTAAGAATGACGACTCAACCGTTCATAATAAAAATGCAAATATTTCAAATGTATTGATAATAAAATGTAAAATATATTACTAAATTCTTTCGATAATCCACTCTCCTCCAGAGACTTAGGATATTACGGTGTCTGTAACCCTTTTACCTGGCTACGATGCCCCTTCCCCAAAAACAATATCCTTTATATACTATTGATTTGTGGAACTTTACTCTAAAAAGATTCTTTCTTTCTTTAAAATCTGTTAATAAAATTCCTGAATCGTATGTAGCTCAGGTATTTGGTGGACATTAGGTCCTGTTGCGTTACTAATCCCAATTAACAACCCTATATATCAATTCTTAATGATATGGAAATAGCAGGAAATTAAGAGATACCCTTAAAAAGCTGGCGTGGATATGCAAAAATTACCAATGAAGACGATAAAATGGCTGTGAAATAATTTCCTAAAATAAAAAGAAATTTAGATTAAAAAGATAACCATCACACAAAACTTACTTCCAATCAAAAAAAGTATGAAATTAATGTATAAAAATAGCATTCTCGTCGTAATTTTAATATAGGGCTATTATTAACGAAAGAAAAGGCCTTATCGACTATTATCGAAAGAAAGGTAAAAGCAATAAGTAAAAAAGTTTCGCAATACATAAAGCGAAAATGAAAACTAAATGTTATCATAATTCTTTTCCCGGAATTCAGTCAAGATTTCCAGGAAAAGGGACAAGGTTCATTCAGGATGTCAATGGTTTAACATCAATCAATACTAAAATTAGCGTTAACACTTTGGACCTATTTCCGGGATTATTTATTTTTCGTTTGCTTAATAAAATTAAAGCCGACGTGAATAACTTTTTTAAGAATGTACGAAAAAAAAACTTCGAGGCTTTTATAGTTGTAATTTTAATCCTTGTATAGGCGGTTAAGGAATGAGATATTTTGGAAAAACACTGATCTCCTACTTTTATACCTAATTTTTTTACCTTTACCCAAAATAGCATCCCTAAATAATATCCAGATATATGTATGTTTTCCCTGTCTACACAAGGGTTTGGAGTTTAAATACATTGATGCTTTTTTCTATAATAAATAAAAAATACTATATATTTAAAAATACTTTTAGGCACAAAGGGTTCTTTCTTATATATAAATTCACACATCCTTTAATACTATACTTATATTTTTGATAAGTAACACAATTAATAGCTTTTTTTCCTAATAGTTTGTTTCTTGTTGCCAACGAGGATAATCTGCTATCAAGTTTCAGAGATTTCGAAAGATAAACAACAAATTCATCATGTTTTTGGCCGGCTTCCCAAAAGATGGAGGTACTGAATTGGAAGTGTATGTTTTCTTGTTCTTTTTATTCGTTATCTTGTTCGTTGCTCAGCTCCTAGAGCTCTGATTTCATTAATATTTTTTTTAAATGGTAGGTATTAGCCATCGTTTGGTTTTATTTTTGTAATAAGCAGTTAAAATAGACATTTAAAAAGAAATTAAAAAGAAAATTTTCGGCGTCCTTCACAACCTCGTAAAACCCTACCAACTGTTTGACGACCCGGTCATTTTTAATTAAAATTTTTGTCCATATGTCGGTCTTTGACTTTCTTTGAAAGAGTCTCCTTTATAATTTCCATCATCATAATATATTAAAAGTTTTTGTAAAAATATGCAATTCTGTATGGAATCAAAAATTTTCAATTTATATTGGTATGGATTGCATGGGGTAATAAAAAGATCTTAATAAAGAATCCCATCGAAAAGCGGCCGGATATAACCTTTCAATAGATATACTCGTAAATGATACTACTTTTTTAAAATAAGTAAATATTTTATACGTATCAAAAAAATAGCTATTTTTGTGGGGTGGAAAATTAAAGTCTTAAAAAAAAACAATTTTTATACATAAAATTTTTCCACAAAATTATTGGAAAGATAATTGTGTCCAAATCAAATCTGGTCTGAAGTAAATGAAAATTTTAAGGAATAAAGAACTTTTATAACACTAAACAACTTGGTAATTTCAAATCAAACAGCTTGTAATTGATTTTATAAGTTGGTATATACCAACTTGTCTGCCCGTGATCATGGATCTGAAAAAGGAATCCAAACGTCGGGGAATAAATATATTTAAATAACGGAAAAAATCCGTAAAATAAGTGGTTTTGGCTAATTAAATAAACAATAAATTAACCCAGGCGGTATTAATCCTAGGGTTTTGTTTTTGTGACGAATTATTGCAAAATATTTGAACTGTATCTATATAATAAATAAATTATAGTATAAAAAAAAACGTAATATTTATCTTATATTATATTCTTTTTTATCTATAAAAGAAAATTGTGGAAATAGGCTTGAAAACTTATATCTTCATAGAAGAGCAAAAAATTTTTTGAATGATTTGATTAATTTTTACATATATTGCTCATTTGAGCCTCAATTCAAGTCCACTGCGAACATAGGCCCTCCCCTGGCCCCGCCTTTTTCCTTAAGGGGTATCCCACCACGCTTGTCAATTGGGTTTTGGGTGGCTAACTTTTTCGTGAAATCCAAAGCATTCTTATCTTCCTTTTCAAAGGGGCATTCGGGTAATCGGCAAATTTGTCCCTATTCCCCAGAAAACATCGATAACACAAAGATGTTTTTTCCCGGATTCCGACCACGACCTCCAGTTTATATAGCAAGGGGCCAATACCGCTTTTAAGGACTGGAGACTGGTCCCTACTAACAAATCTTTATAAATTTAATTATTTATTATTTTTATCTTTCAGTTTTAAAAAGTACTTTTTTGTCCTTAAACCTTATATCTTTGTTGGCTTTAAAAATCTTTGTTAGGGCCAGAACAAACTAAAGATTTTAATTGTGCTCTTATATCCAAGTTTTAATTTATCCTGATGTTATGATTTTAATCTTAAGGCAACCTCATTTCTGAATTAGGAATCCAAAAAGATTTTGATTAATTAAAATATTTTAATTAACAGTTCAATTTAAAATTAATACTATTTTAATCAAAGTAATAAAACTATTAAAACAGAATACAAATTTAAAATTGAAGTTCTATCTATCGTGTATTAGTATGCGGTTTAATTAAATGAAGTGTAACATGTTTCTGCGATCAGATCACGCCCCAAAGAGGTCGCGTCAGGGCAGGGGCACTAGGCCGGCGAACTTTATCAATTTCACATTTTTTTATAATTTAATGTGGAAAAAACTTGAAAAAATACATTTTCTTAAAGTTTTACTGGTTTAGTTTAATTATTTCTTTTTTCTCATAACCTGCTAAACTATTCTCGTGTCAAATTAGAAATGATCTACAATACTAACACTGACAGACTAACTTTCATAAAACACAGTTCTAGTTCATTTAAAATCCTAAAACGGCCTTCACACAAAATTATAGAAAATGGGGCTTACCATCATCCCCCATTTTGATGAAAGCTTCCCTGTTGAACTTCAACGTGTCACTTGTACCTGTGGAAAAACTAACCCGGCAGTAATTTTTGAAAAAAGTAAATTTTTTCTAGTGCACAAAAGTAAAAAGATGTGCATGATTTAGCCGTCCCAACTAATGTCAAGGTTTTACTGCTTGATTTTGTGTTTACCAAAGTTAAAAAATATAATATTACATGGTGGCTTTTCAAATTGCAGTGCAGGGACAAAACAAATTTTCTGGCTTCAGTATTTTGGAATAACGCCCCGTCGTCCTCCGACGTATATTTTTATTAAATATTCTTTTGTAGTTTTTAGTTTATTTTTATTATAAGCATACCGCACAAAAATACAAATCTTTCCTCTTTAGACTAAAATAGTAATATCGCAAAGATAAATGATATCAAAGTTTTCTCGTTCGTGTAAATAAGGCCAAAAGGGGCTTTAAGTCTTGGTTTTAATTAAAAAACCAAATAAAAAATTTCACCTAATCTGTAATCCGATCTTGGCTTCTTAAATTAATAGTTAAAATAACTCTCTTAAATTTTTTAATTAAATTCTTCAATACCTGGGGCTAATTTTTATTTCCTTAAAATATGAAATAACACTGTTTATTTTTTTGACAAATATGGCTTGTGGTTATATTGCTAAATTTAATTAATTAAATGTGCCCAAAGAATAATAGTATGGTGCCATCACCGTTGTATTAGCAATTCTTAGGTCTAACCTCCTGTTAAATTCCTACCTCCATACAAGGGTTTTCATAAAAAAGTGACAAGCTGCTTCGATTAATTATGTCCAGAAAACAAAAGGTGGTCACGGGTAGAATTGAGATAATAAATGCGTCTTTTGCCAGTGCTGAAGCCAGGGTTTCCAGTCTTAAAGTTAAATTATTTTTAGTTTGTCTCCGACCCTTTAAAGAAAATAATAATTCTTTTGGCTTTTTCTTGATGTTTTTAATTATTTCCAATCCTGTTAACACCTCGAGCCATACTGGTTAGGAGGCCAATCCATACAAATAAATATTCAAATGGTAATTCCCACCACCATCCATCCCAGTTAGCTCCAATGGGCAAATCTTTGTTTCCCGAGAGCACGGGGATCTGTGATGATGCACACCTGGCGGCGGGCACACTATTTAAGCAAAGTTCGCGAGAACAAACCACTTTGCGCCGGCCGTCACAGTGACCAGTGAAGAGCGGCCACAGTGGGCAGTACATGCTGTTCTACCCTTTTTGTGAGGGCGTAACGGCAAAGTTGGCTACATTTAAGGGCGGGCTTTAATCAAAACTTATTTCAAGCCGCTAAGAAGATTGTTTAATTCCTAACCTGTCAGTGCAATATTCCTCCCCAAAATCCAGGGTGTACAAAGCTAGATGTGCGGCCTCTCTTATATTGGACAGACAAAGCGAGCAAAAGGCCTGAAGGATCTTATAGCTGACAAAACATAAAAAGAAACAAGTCGGCGGTGTGTGACCATACTTTAAATCACCCAAACCCATTACATCCGGGTTTGTTCGGCCACAAATCCCTCGCTAAAAGAAACCAATTCCTACCAAAGGATGATCCGGGGGCTTTGAGATTAGAAAAATCCAAAATTTCAATAAGAAGATGGTTGGGTTTTCTACCACCTTAACACCCATAATTAATAAATTAAAATTTAAATCCAACATAATACCACTTGCTGGCTAAAAGATAAAAACCAAGTTTCATTTGCATAGGTCGGGTACAGACTAAAAAATAACTAATTATAATTAAGATCTGAAACCCCTTCACCCCGGACCAGGCGCTGGAAAGAGTGTTCAAACGTCAGGAATTTAAATAATCGCAAAAATCCGTAAAGTCATTTTATTTAATAATGAATTCCAATTTTTAATCAGAGGGAGATAAATGAAAAATCATATTTTGTAAATTGAAATAAAAGAGATACGTCCACTACAATTTCAATAGATGATATTATTTATATTAATAATTATTATTAATATATTATTTCATAACTCACGGAAATATCAAAATTTTTCTTGATCAAACTATATTCGCTAACGTTTTTGAATTACATTTTGTTCATTTCGAAATAAAATGCTTACATTTAAACCCTTTAACCCTTGAGATTTCCTCTACGACGGTTGAACATCAACTTCCGCCCGTCTTAATCTGGAAGCAATCATAAAAACAACATCCGGGAAAAGTGTTCGTCGCTTGATTGAAGTTTTTTTTTGCTGTATGGGTTTGACGAACAAGCGTAAGGAAAGGATAATTTTTCTTGATATAATGAAAAAATAAAAAAACGTCTCGAGGCATTTAATAATGTGATTTCCATTTTATTTTATATCCTTGGGTATGATTATGGTTTGCCTCTTTTATCTAACTTTTGTTTGGGTGGTTTTGCTTCTTCTTCATTATTGCTTTTATTATGCAGGACTTTCAACTTTTTAATACCAAAATTATTTAATAAATTACAAATCACTACATAAAAATATTTAAAGGTGATTTGAAAATCTTAATTATAACTTTCGGATAAAGTTTAAAATTAAATGTCTTAAAATAATTTAAGACATCGTACTTCCTAGAATCCATTCCATCTTGTTTTAGTTTTAAACATAATTATTTTTCCCGTCCAAATAGAACTCCCCGGTTTATTTCTGTCATAAGTCCGTAGTTTGTATACACTACTTTTTGCTGGTTTGAAGGGCACAGCAAGCATTTTATATATGAGTAATAAAGGATCCTGGGTACAAAATTCTATTCTTTGGGGAAGGAGCTAAAAGGCGGCTGAGTCATGAAAACTTCAAATTAGGGCCCCTTTGGCTTGATCCGTAAAATTCCAATCGATAATAGTTAGGATGTTAATTTGCAAAAACATGGAAAATAAGGCTGTTAAGTGACACCCCATAGGCACAATAAATGTTCAATCAAGTGCACATTAAAAGGCTACAGAACAAAATAAAAAACCAAAATTTAAAACAAACTTTTTTTTGATTACGGAGAAAACTTTTCGGATACTTTTTGTACTAGAATAAATCTAAGCCAATTAACTTTCCAGTGGCCGTCAAGGTTAAGGTATTTAAAGGGGCTCCATTTTGCAACCTCCCAAAAGTTAACTGATAATTAGAGAAAACCTTATAGGATCGTTTTAATACATTTTTACTATTATTTAAAGTTACTGACATTAAAAAGCTTCTTAAAAATGTATACGATCCGGGATATTATGCAAAAGGATAAAAATGAATTTTAATAAACATTTAATTCAATATTCAAATAATTCTTAATTACTAAAACTTTTATGGATAACTTTGGTAATTAAAGTGTTTACCGTTTCTGCGCTCGTTAGAGCTCGTTTATCTTAATAAGCTTATAATGGTAATTTATAAAGGCATAAAAAAACTTTTTAAAAACAATTTGATAGCTACAAGTTTAGCCCATGCAAAACTCTGTTGTTGCGATCTCTGAATCAAGGCTCTACACTGCGTTAACACAAATTTATAATGATTTAACCAATTAGTTAAAAGCATTTAAAAATATAGCAGCACTCTATCCACTTGTGATCAAACTGTAAAGAAAAATAATAATTGTTTGACGCATGGTTTGTATTATATATTTATATATATGTACGAGGATATCTCTTTTACATTAAAAAAGAAAACGTAAATTTATTGTGAAAAAGAATTGGTAAGGCGCTTTATGTTACTTCGCGATGTATAATTTCCACTCTGAGATATAAATCAAAAACTTTTTCTGCACAAAAGTAAAGCGTTTACAGATATAAAGAATGAGATTTAATAATTTCAAGAAGATAAAAGTAATTTTTAAACATATTCCAATATTTTGCGTAGTGTAAAATACAGTTTATTGACTAGTAAATAGTAATATATCATGAACTGTGTTGCAACCTTCAAAGAGCGGGCTTTTAAAAGTTGATCTAAAATATGACAGACTTTGAATTCTTATTTAAATAAATAAATTGATAAACATAGAATGGAAAACTTACTAATTGTATTTATTTCCATAAGCGGTGAAAAAAAAGTAAATCATAAATTTGTATCAAACTATTTGTGAAAATTGCCCATTCCGAGGTAAGTTTAACAAAAAATAAATTCTCCTGTTTATTACAAGCATATGCTCTGCCCTTTCTATATTTCAGACCCAACTTTTATACAGGGTTTCGGACAAACAAAACATCAATATCGACATTACTTTTCTCTAAGTACCCGCATTAAAAATAGTTAGTTCTTTGGCTTGATGGCGACTCTTTAGGCAACTCTTGGAATCAGTGAGAATAACAGAGATTAGTCTGTAGGCAACTCTTAGAATCAGTAAGAATAACAGAGTTTTTAAATTTGTGGGACTCAATAAAAGTCAGAGCTTCCAGTACAGCTATGGATTCACCTGAAAATACTAATGTTTCAGGGGAAATTTGTAATTTAGTTCACTTTGTACTTGGGTTCCAAACAGGCAGCAAACAACTCTGTGAGACAACTTTGGAAACATCCAGGTGTATAATCCCAATCAGGAATTGGAAATAAAATTGATTAACTGGATATTTTCCAAAACAATGGTTTTTTTTATCAATACCAATATCCTAACGAGGGTTTAAAAATAAGTGCAATAAAAAGGTGTTTTCATACAGAGGAAAAAGCACAGAAATATGGAAAAACCAGATGGGAAATGGGTGACAAAACCGGAACAGGCAAGGGTAATCTTTATTGGGACCAATTTTTTGAAGAGATAAAATTGAATAGACTGTAACCTAGAAATAAGAAGGATGATAAGAAAGATTAAAATAACCTTGAATAGGGAATCAGTCAAGTAAATTTTCTTCAAGAATACAATGGGCTTCTCCCTCCACCTCATTTATAGGTGATGATTTCCATAGCCCCTTATTATTCAGGCATTTAAATTGGCTTTTCGTCAAAGGGATTTAAAGGCAGACTTATTAAGGGTTCCAGTAGAAACATGCTAAGTCAAAATGTCTATACCAGGGACGAACCAGGTTTCTTAGTATAGGGGTGACCCCCACCAGAATAAAAGAACCCAATGTTCATGTTTTCTCCTGATTTTTTAATTACAAGTTAATTTGTTTTAATACTAGTTAATCTGGAATCTAATTACAATACCTAAAATTTTAATATTGTAAAAATTTTTTTTAAAAAATTGGACCATCGGGCCGGGATCTGGCACATAAAATACCAAATCTTACTTTATAATAGAAAGGCCCCAAATCCAGGTTTAAACCATTCCCAGGAATATTAATAACCAATTGGGACGGGAAGGGGCCCTCAATTTTAACAAAGATACATAAACCCAAATCTTCCAAATTAAGTATTTGACAAAATGAATTTTAAAAGCTCCAGATCATATGTGTTAAATTGAAGAATGGACTAAGCACTGGAGCCTTGAGGCAGCCCAATATCTGTCTCGGGGAAGATATATTTTGGGAAAACAAATGGATACGGATCTAGGGTTGGGAATTAAAAGATTATTTATTTTAAATTTACGGAATATTCACCCGGCCATTTTTCTTGAGTACTGGAAGGCATTGCACATAATGCCGGAAAATACTCCCAAAACTCCTACTAACACTTTCCAGAAGGAATGCTTTAGTCACCTAATGTGCTAAGGCTGTCAATAGTCTAAAACCCTTTGCGAAAACCTTTGGGATTTAGCCTAATATTATTTGTTTCCCTCGACTATCCATTCCAAGGCGATTCTTTATTAAACGTTTCTAGTACAACCATTGTACATGATGAGCTATCGGGCGATAACTGGGGTTCCGTTAGCCTTTCCAGGTTTTAACCGGGTATGATTACCTGGGTTCTCCACTCTTCAGGAACAGTACCGTTGAAAAATTTTTTGGATGGATAAAAACCTGTTTGCAGGTCTGCTTTCTTAGAAAGGAATATGGGATCCATCAAGTATGGGGACGGGTCTTAAGACCCTCGAAAAGAAAGGTTGTTTAAAGAGAAAGGGACTCAGAAAAGGTTACGTCTTAAGGTGATAAAATGGGAGGGTGAAACTTTTTAATGAGGGACATTATGGAAGGCTAATTTGCTAAGAGAACTGTTCGATTCAAGAGGTGGATTTAGATAAAATAGCAGGACTCAAGACAAACTACATAGTGTCTAATCTGGTCCAGACTTTAGATGGGGGAATAATTAGGAGAAAGTTGCTTTCCACAAAAAGGAGGCCCACCAGGATCTTTTCGTGTATTCTAGTGGTTATTCCAAGTTACTTTTTGATAGGCGGTGAAATTTTTCCCATCGTCATGTCATGGGCGTAAAGACACATCAACCTCAGGCGTCTCACAGGCCTCTGTCATTCAGAATCCCACCATGGGGGAAGACAGTTACTTTGGCCAAACTTTTTAAGAGGATGGACTTGGTAGCAGAAGACAAAAGGCATTTTAAACCAAAAAATATGCATTTGGACATTGTCAGGTTCAATGAAAGGAATATCCTACCATTTATACATTTTAAAACCGGATTTGAACAGGGACCAGTCTGCTTTTGGAACATTAAATTTTTGGGTTGGGAAAGTTAACATTAGGAACAGATCCTTAAGTGGAGGCAGGAAATAAAGATTTAAAATATCCTTCCGTGGAAAAGAAACTTCAGTGAACTAGAGGGACCAGAAAAGGTTGCTAATGTGAGGGTCAACTGCAGTCATTGGGCTGGCTGAGACCTGTGGAGTTGGAGACCCATTATTTAAAACACACGGATCTTTCTCCAAGGTCGAAAAGGGAAGAATTGGCTTCAATAATAACACCCAAAGGTGGTGAATATTAAAATCCCTGGTTAAATATGGGAAGGAAGACTTTATGATTGCTTTAACTCAGAAGTAAAAGGAGGCCTCTAATGGCAACAACAAAAATTCCATTACTGTGGGAAGGGAGGTCTTTTGGTAAAATCAATGTTCCTGAAACCCTAAAGGCCAGCCAGGATACCCGTCAACCTATCATCCCGAAGACCTTGGGAAACCTGGGATCCTAAAATGGATCCAGACTTCCAACCCTCCTGGACTGCCAAAGAACAGTATTACTTTTTGGACTTCTGTCTGGAATGTTCCAGGGCACTTTCCAGTTGCGGTTTGAATATAAGACCAAAGGGGAAATTAGATGGTTGGTACCTCAATCCTGCATGGGTTTTGCAAATAAAGCACCTCTCTTTTTGATCCATTGGTAACATGCCCCAAATCACAACATTTATGGCAGAATCGTTGGAAGAACCAATGTTTGGACTGGAAAGAGCTGTGTAAAAACCAAAAACTTTTTCCATGGCTTTTGACAATAATTTAAAACAACTTTGCGGTCCAGGGTCCAAAAAAGCTGTATTGTTTTTCCCATGGATTTTTCTATTGGGCGGCGTGGTCTAATTTACTACCAAACCATCAAGGTCCGTGGACCCAAAATTCCTCAAAGTCCTTCCCGGGGACATCTCTAAAAAAACCCATGGGGTTACATTATAAGAAAATAGTGGCATCATACTTACCTGGAAATCCGGGAATGATTAAAAATAGGTTGGCGGTCTCCGATTTAAATTCCATTGAAACACGATTACGGCCAATATGGCCATACGGCGAAAACGTTTTACCTCTCAATAACCAATTTCCATTGTGAAATGAAGTGACCGAACTTAATTGGTTTAATGTTAGCATTAAAGAGGTTCTTTCTTTCTCCACTGGACCAAAAGGGCAACGTCTGGAATCAGATATCGTTTTTGGAGCCTTCATTTGAGGTTAAGTAAAGGGTTGAACCCCACTGCGAGCAACTGTGTTTTTGAAGGTTGGGAGGAAGCAATCTGTCTTTTCCTTGAATTAGATGAAGGATCGGTAATCATAGGGGTGGAGTTAGAATGGGAACTATGATTGTAAACATAACCTCCCCTGGGATCGGGGGGGTCACCTCCAACCATACTTATACTAAAACAATACTTACAAATAGTACACAACAATATATAAATATCAACACACACACAATACTAGATAATCAACAAAAAGAACAGAAAAAAGTACAATAAAACGTTGAAATTACAAAGAACACTTGTGTCAAGCACTCAACCATAGAGCAGAGTCCCATTAGAAATAGTATTCTGACTTGACAATAGTTAAAGGCAGGTGAGATATTATAATATCTAAAAATATATATAAAATAATACAAGTTTTAAATAGGTCTAGATACCCAGCATCCGGTCACTGTAGCACTTGTTTCGCTTTCAATTAAAAACATTTTAATTTAAGTTAAATGGTAAAAAAGAGCCTATTTAGACTTGACGGTATTTGTATATAATATTTGTATTTGTTCAAGAAATTTTGAGATTATTCTTGTCGCATGACAACACAGTTTAATTATATATTACCAATCAAGCTTATTTAAACGAGAGATGTTTTTTTATTAGAGCCATTCCATGAATAATATTTTTTGTTTTAAATTACTTAAAATGGTCAAAAGACAATTGTTTAAAATTTTTTGAATTAGTTTTACATTTGGTCAAAATCTATCTTTCCAATAATAATCGACTTTTTGACATTGCGTTCAGGGAAATAATTAGTCTATAGGTAAAGTAAAGTAATCTCTCCTTATAATTTATATTTTAAGTACGGTTAATATATTTTAATGAATATCTTCTGAGTGGTGTACTCCATTAAACATACTAATGCTTTAAGTGTTTTATTAATTGCAGAAAATAAATACAAGAATAATTGAAAAAAATATTAAAGAACGTATAAAACTGCTAATCATTAAAAATGGGTATTAAAAAATTGTCACTACAGAAGAAAAGACACAATAGTCTTGCCCTTAAAAAAAAACCCTTATCTCCAACGAACAAATGCAATTGCCTGACATTAGAATTTAGAACGTCAAAATGAAAAAAGTCATGCACCATACAAAGATGCTGTTTTCAACGTTGTTTTAGGACGTGTTAAATATCTTTTATTACATTTTTGACATACATTTTTATTAAAATAATAATAACATTATGTATTGCACGGTACCAAAAAATCTATAATGTTTACCAATAAAAACTAAATAGATCTTGTATTGAGTCTGTGCGCGATATTTGATTCGTATGAGAGAAATAAATTTGAGGGCTATCACTTAACAACTATTCAGACTTAATCAATAACGAAACAAATCAATATGAAAACTGAGTACTTACTCAGTTTGGGTGGGTTATAAACTTTTAACCCAGAGCAATTGAGGCATATAACGCACGTACTATCACAATATTGCCTAGTTACTTTAGTTGCTAGTTTTGTTTGCAATAACTAAAACGTGTGGAACAGTTGCGTTGCATTAAAAAGTAACTGAATGACTATTCCACGCTTTTTCAGAAAATATACACGAGTTAACTTTAATGTTAATAGTTTCGTACTGTAGATATGTACAATTTATATATTGAAGGCAACACCAAATTTATCCTTAACAATATTCGGCACTCGCAATGTTTCCACTAACGGAAATCCGATAACCCATGACGTTCAGTTTGACACTAATACGGTGGGCTTACGTGACACGGCACCACGCGATAGAGTTGGGCGGGTAAAGAAATATCAATAAACACTTATATTATTTTCACACTTCTTTTCACATTTCAAAACGTTTTTGCACAACAAATTAAATACACTTATATCCATTGCTTATTAACAACTGAGAAAAAATCAAAATATTTGAGCCAAGCAAGGCTTAAACATTTTTTTTTAATTCTAATTTTATGTTCATTACTAAAGTACTAATTTAAAAACTTAAAACATCGCCGGCTCTGATACCTATGGCCCACTGCACGAAGGCATTGTTCAGACAAATTTTAATGAGTTATAAACCAACCCAAAGATAGGTTATTAACGTCTTGGGTTTTTCTTATATTTCAATCTTAACACTACAAACATACTCAGTGATTTTATCTTTACATTTAATAACAAATTAAATAAATTATGCATATTAATTTTCATAAAAATATAGTGTAAAGTAAGATTCGCGGGTAGGTAAAATAATATCGAAAACAGTTTACGTAACTTTTATTTGTTTATTCTTAAACTATTTTTCTGTACACATGTTAAATGTCATAAACCCAAGTAAGCTTTGACATAACGACTAATAGGATTAAACATTGTGGTCATAACCTCAGTCTGTTATGTGAATGTGAATCGGCATAAATTGTTTACTTGATCGTGTAACACCCGAGGGTACGGCCGTTAACACCTGTTTTGCAGGTAATTGGATGATCAATGTAAGGTTGTGATATTGACCTCTAAATTGTATTTTGGGGCTTATGGGTGACGATGACTTCTGTCGAAGTTACAATATAACAACTAAACGACTGGCGCATTCTTATTGTTTGCGGAACTTTCTTTGACTGGGTTCAATAATTGACCTGTTATATGAATTTCTCATTATGTATGTCTTATAAAAAGCCATCGTCATCATCCTGTCCTAGTCCACTGCTGGACATAGTATTCCTCTAATGCATATCTTCTCGTTGGAGGTTTTGGACCGTAACCCACTATGCTGGTCCAATGCGGTTGGTTGGACACATGGATCGTCTTACTTTTCAGACTATTGGGTGATCGGCCTAAATTATCCTAACCAACCAGGGTACAACGATAACACAAAGTTGTTTCTCCCACGACCTCCGGTTTATAAAGCAAGGGTCAATACCGCTAGATCACGGTGGCAGTAAAAAAGTAACTGTATAAATGTCATAAATACGAGTTAATAAAGCCTAAGCGTAAAAAAGTCTAATCACGACAAAAATAATAAATACCAAAGAAAGGCAAGATCGATATCACAATAAGTGAGGTATATATTAAATAAAATATTTTTTGATGAGTTTGAGGTTTCGATTATAAGTCTTTAATGAGTGAAATTTTAAATCAAAGCTGTCAATTAATTTGTAAGAGACTTGCTACAGATGAAACTTTCGTTTTGAGGATTTCTTTTGTTCCAAATATATTTTACGTGGACTCCTATATATTCTTACGTAGACACCAATATTTCGTTTCGCTGTCAGGCGTTAGAAGTCGTGGAAAATCTGTCTATCCTATTTTTTTTAATCGAAATTAGTATTTAATAAAAAATATTTTAAAAATAATGTGTGATACCAGTCATGACAACAAATAATATAGTATAAATCAAACTTATTGAAATTACAGATCAATTTATAAATCAATCTTACTTGACATTAGCTGTCTAATTCGTTACCTTTTTTAGATTGAGCTAAATTTAATTTAGCTTAAAGTGATGGATTTGTCCCAATGCATATAGACGTCCAGTTTAACCTTTATTTAAGATTTATTTCAATTTGATTTTTGCCTGGAGTAGAAGAAGATTAATTCTTTAAGATTTATAAATTGAAATCGTTTTCTCATCATCATCATCATTATCACCCCTATCCATTGGGGTTTTGGACCGTATCCAACCATGCTGGTCCAATGCGGGGTTGGTGGGTGGACTGACTTTTTACGTGCCCATCCGACGCATGGATCATCTTATTTTTAAAGACAATTGGGAGATCGGCCCAAATTGCCCTAACCAACTAGGAAACAACAATGAAAATTTGTTTGGATTCGAATCCACGACCTCCGGTTTCTAAAGCATATGCCCATATGCCCATACCACTAGGCTACGGAGCTAGTAATCGTTTTCTTCTATTATATATTATTTAAATTTTGACTAATAAATATTATTCTTTATATTATTTATACGTAACATCAAATGATGAGAAAGAGGGAGAAAATAATTCAGTTCGTGACATAAAAACGCTCTCTGAGGTTCACCTTCGTGCGAAATTGCTCCGCGAGTTTCCTCTGGACGCTTTTTACAATATCTCATGATTCGACACGAACTCGATTATAATTTATTCCTAGCTACAATGGAAGCGTGGATTGCGTTTATACATATTATATCTTAAATCCGAATGGATTGTTCCAATAGACCCTGATGGTATCGGGCCTTACTTTGAGATTTCTTTAAAAATTAAATAATTTTATTTTTAGAGATCACTTATTTATTCGTATTATTTATTAATTCTCTATAACAGCTATCGAAAATAATGCTACTTAAAAATGGCGGAAATTGTCAATTAATTTGAAATCGGATCAAATATATACATTAAAGGACAATGGGAATTATTGTATACGTTGCGTCCCAACCCTTGTAACATGTTGCGACTAGTTTAAACATGTTCAATTAAGTTTTATTTTTATAAATAATTCAAGTTTTTATTATAACTGTGTGCAGGTCAAAAGTTCTGGGGTGTAAATGAAAAAAGAGTTTTTGTATTGAATAATGCTTTAATCATATTTTTTACATTTTGTGCTACGTACTCATATACTTTTTACGTTCATGACAGTTATTAATAAACAAACAGTTGAAAATAGTACAATTATAGCTGAATAATTCTCTTCTTATAAAACTTAAATAATCCACTTTATACACTGGTACTTGTACTACAACAATCAGATTCTTTATCGTATCACAGTATTCATATTTATTCATGTTAATATACAGTACCTATCTTTTAATAATGGACATTATCTACAACAATGTCGTCCAAATAGGTCGCCAGTAGCAATACGCTTGGCTGGTGTCTTGCCCAGCCAAGGTACAAAATGATACTCATTATGTGAGCGCAAGTACATACTGTTCTTTTCCCAGTCAAACAAGAGCAATAATAATAGGCAACTGACTCCCTCGCTGTTTCTGCTCTATTGTTAATCAAAATGTACGAATAGTAAATTCTACTAGATACGTGGCGCTATTTTATTTGCCCCGTTAAAGAATACCATCTGAAATATTTATATTGTATCGCACAAAGTTTGGAATAGCTCCTATTCATTTTTCTATTGTGTATATGCGTTTCTAATGTGTTCGCTCAAATAAGACCGTGCAAGTTTTATTTGATAATTTCCCAATGAAATCAATAAAAGGTCTTCTTCTGTTAATATCGGAAATTGCAGTAATTGATTGTCACCTGCGGTGATAGCACAAAAGATACTCGCTATCGATATAAATTCTCTTCCATAACATAGTCACTTAGACTGTTGGCCATATGAATTCTGCTATTTAGCACTTAATAATATAATATATAAATAATCATAGTTAGTAATGATAAATCCTAATATAGTTCATTATTGTAAAATAAAAAAATATTTATACGTTTAAAGACTACATTGATAGAATTGTAGAAGCCCGCAATAATAATGTGTCTATTCTAGTATAAACAACAGAAATCATTATAAACATTGTTTTCTTTCATATAGATCTATTGTGAAGAACGCAACAATTTTTATATCATTTTAATATTGTGAAAAAAGTAAAAGAGAGAGAGAAATTAAATGAACGACATTAATTAATTGAAGTTAACGCATCGCGGAGCATGAAATTAGAAACAACACAATTTAATAAATGAGCAAAATTTGATGCTCCCAGATTGCTTCTTCCTATTCTGATACTAACAACGTTAACTTATTAATTTCCTACACTTACTACTTGTAACTCCAGTTTTGTTTAAAAAACCTTCGTACAAAAACGAATTTAGAAAAAGCCGTTGTTATGAAATAGTCAATGCTTAAAATTAAGAATAATAATAACTGCAATTGTATTAATTACACAAAGCATGGCGGGCAGACTTTGTTTTGTCATAAAGTCGCATAAATCTAAACGAATAATGGCACGATCAAAAACTTTCACTGGCAATTGTAGCGGAAAACTTTATTACAAACGTTTCCTGTTGACGTAAAAGATTTCAAATAGGTGTCAGGCTTTTTACATACAGCTTTATTATTAAAAAAATAAGTTCACATTCGATTATGCTTTTTAGAAATGGGCAGCTAAAATATTGTGAAATATTTTAGCTGCCGTGGCATATTTTTCATGTCATTTAAAATTTATATTAATACTTTGACGTAAGAAAATCGCCTACTTGTTCCAGAGTCATTAAAAAGGCCATGGAATTTGTTGTAAACATTCTAACCCAAGGTAAAGAAGCAGCTCCATGTACATGAGTTTTATTTATGATTTGTACTCCAGTTGTCAATAGCCATACCTAACACACTGATAGAGATGTTCCTACTATATGCAAATTATATTTTGACGATGATTTAATATTTAAGTGACAGCAGAGAGATCATCGGTAGCGGTTATGGTAACGGCAGGGCCGGGGGTGCTATGAATCCCCGGGTGGGATTCGGCTACCAACAATGACTACTGGACCTGGCAACATACAACGCACGGATGTTGAGGACCGACGAGAGAATAACGGAGCTGTAAGAGGAGGTAAACAAGTTGCGATGGGATTAATTAGATTATCCGAAGCCCGAAGACAGGGGAGGATACAATAATCCTTGAATCCAGTAACTTGTTTATCCACCGCGAGGGCGACCAACTGTCCCAAAGAGGTGTCGGATTTATCGTCCGCAAGTCTCTCATCAGCAACATTGCCATACATTCCTCTAAAACTCAATACATGGTGCTGATGGGGGACTTTAACGCAAAAATAGGCAAAAGGAAAGACGATGAGCTGCGAGTGGGCAATGTTGGAGTAGGGCAACAGAACCCAAGGGGGTAACAGCTGGCTAACTTCATAGAGAAAGAAGAACTCCTTATGATGAATTCTTTCTTTAAAAAGCTGCCCCACAGGAAGTGGTCCTGGATCAGCCACGATGGTTCCGTCAAAAACGAGATTGACTTTATCCTGACGACCAAACGCCAAATATTTAATGATGTTTCTGTGATCACAAGGGTTAAAACCGGCAGTGATCACCGATTTGTAAGAGGCACATTAAATCTAAACATCAGGCTGGAAAGGTCTCGTCTGATAAGGTCCACGCTACGTCTGTCTCGTACCCATATCCTAAATGCCGAAAGCTTTTAGCTCAAGCTTAATAATCGCTTCCAATGCCTAGACACTTGCAGCAATGTGGACGAAATTAACGCTCAGCTCGTGGAAACTGTCCGTACTGTGGGTACTAGGTTCTACAGGGCGCACCGCAAGCCTAAAACCCAAAAACTCTCTGATCACATTCTGAACCTTATGGAAACAAGACGGAAGATGCGGCTACTTGATTTAATACATGTCGTATTAAAGAGGCGATTGAACGGAACCAAAGTTATAAAGTATTCGCCAGAGATCTGTCTGTTGGGCAAAGCCAGCTAACTAAGTTGAAGACCGATAATGGGGCCGTCATCTCCGGTAGACCAGAAGTTTTGAGTGAGATCGAGAGGTTCTATGGACAGCTGTACACATCGTCGTCGGAACCACTTACTGAAGTGAGTGACGACCCAAGAGCAAAGCATACGTCGGTCTGAGTGAGATACGAATGGCTCTCGAAAAAATTAAGAACGGCAAAGCACCTGGTGTGGACGGAATTACAGCAGAGCTTCTGAAAGCGGGTGGAGAACCGATACTTGTAGTCCTTCAGAGGCTCTTTAATTTCGTCCTACAGGATGGTATTACGCCAGAAGCGTGGAGCAGAAGTTTGGTGGTGCTGTTCTTCAAGGAAGGTGATAAAAGCCTCTTGAAGAACTACAGACCGATTTCCCTTCTGAGCTGCGTTAATGTCCTGTTCTCGAGAGTCATCTTGAATCGTCTCGCTTCCAGGCTAGACGACTTCCAGACACCCGAACAAGCCGGATTTCGAAAAGGCTTTAGTACCATAAACCACATATTTACGCTGCGGCAGATTATACAGAAGACCGAGCAGTATAATCTGCTTTTATACTTGGCGTTTGTGGACTCTGTTTGGAAAGCCTTTGATTCTGAAATTTGGGCTGTGCTGCAGGCCCTTCAGCGTTGCCAAATTGACAGTCAGTGTATCGAGGTTCTGAGGTGTTTGTACAGCAAAGCCACAATGTCTGTCCGAGTACAATCCAGTAGTACGAAGCTTATCTAATTGCAGAGAGGTGTAAGACAGGGTGATGTTATATCCCCGAAACTCTTCCCCGCGGTATTGGAAGACACTTTCAAACTTATGAATTAGAAAGGACGAGGTATAAGCATCAACGGCGAGTGTATTACCCACCTTAGATTTGACATAGCCGGCAAAATTAGCAAGCTGAAGTGGCAATGGGCCGGCCACTTAGCTCGCAGAACCGATAACCGTTGGGGAAGAAAGGTTCTCGAGTGGCAGCCTCGTACTGGCCATCGCAGTGTCGGACGACCCTCCACCAGATGGAGTGACGACCTGTGCAAATGTGCAGGAGGTCGGTGGATGCAGGTGGCACCGGATCGTACCTCTTGGCAACTTATGGGGGAGGCTCAACAGTGGGCTCTGATAGGCTGAAACGACGGCGACGACGAGAGAGATAATCAGTAGTACAGTGTACTGCTGGATAAAAGCCTTTTATAATTAACGTATTACACGGCGTAACACGGTCGATCCCTTGTCATTCGCTTTTAATGTAAACCCGCACAAAACTTTCTAACTCTTACTCTCTCTACAACTCTGCCACTCTCTTAACACTTCAATGTATCGTTAACCGACCTTACATCGTTTAAAAGCTTTCAGAACAGCCCGGTTTTTACAAAATCAATAACTGACACAGGGGCAAGGTACAGAGGCTGATTGTACTCATGAGTCTTTTGTAAAATTTGCCTTATGGTCTACATATAGTCTTAAGTACTAAATCCTTTGTTAAACCCAACCTGCTCCGGTAGCTGTCGTCATAGCTTTCAAAGAGAATTCGTATATTTAATTATTTTTTTATTTATAATAACTTAATAAAAAGGGGAATAAAGGGAAGGCACAATATAGTGTCCATTGTTGCTACCCAGTTAAAAATTTACAATAATATATTCCAGTTTAAAGGCACCCTAGCCTATTATTGTATAACTAGTGTAGGGTGATGAATGGGATAGCCATGACTTTAGAACCTATTATCGCGGTATATTTTGACTTATTTTACTACACTTCTTGTAATTAGGCACTACCCTGGAGATACTGTCATAGAATTCCTTTAATCTCTGCTTATAACGTCGTTTATTAACATTTTATAATCATATTTAGCGTCAATGAGTATGTTACTCATTGACGCTAAAGTATATTTATATTTTTAACTCAAGCCGACATATTTTCATTTAAATTAATCGCATTAAATTCTATGTTATGTGTAAATGAAATAATTGTAATTGTACTCTCTTGGTATTTATTTAGCAAAATCATCGCGTTAATTTATTGCACGATATCAAATACTTTCAAAAACATAACTCGACACCAAGTTTAAATGAGAATTAACTAAAAATTTATGCCTCATTTTCGAATAAAGAAAGCTGCCCAAGTTCACTAAAAATATTTTTTTTTATTTCTTTTAACTCATTATAATCTAAGTTTAAAAACTATGCAAAATGTTAAGCAGAAATATCTATTTACGGGTTAAGATGATTTAAGCCCAAAAACATTTTAGAAATTGGTATTAAAATGCGAATTACGAAGTATTAAAATGTGCAATTATATTTTAATAGCATCTCGTGTGAATGGCAAACTTGATAAAAAAATCGCTCATTACTACTGAAATAGAGCGCTATTCATCGCAGCATTGTATTTATAAAATTAGGATTTCTTTATGCATATAAACAAGAAAAACTATAGAATTATCATATCAATAAAATAATTACTTAGAGAATGATATTGCCAACAAAGCGGCGAAAAATTAAATTTATTCGTTTCTAAAAAGCTTAAGTGTATTACATAGCAAAGTATGTTAGACAAATCATGATATTGGTGTTGTTTGGGCGATTTGTTTGTCAAAAACTTTTGACTGTATAAAAAAATATTATTAAGTATTTTATATTTTTGCTGTTACGAATATATCGTTCAAGAAGCACGGTAACTCAAAGGCCTTAAATATAATATAAGAACTAAATTGACATAGTGCTTACTTAAAGTTTTCCATTCTTAGATAATTACAATGACTTTTAATAAATAAAATACGGTATGAAACGTTTCCTTCACTACTACAAAATTAAAATAAGTTTAGAACGGCTTTCAACTTTTGTAATATCCTCGTGTTATTCGGCCAGTTGGCCACAGAAAAGGTTGTTTTTTTCAATACTTCAATCAGTTGTTGGCAAATATTTGCCCTTTAAAGATTGTGAATTTGAAAAGTTAGCAGTGCTCTGTAAACGCATAAATATGTTTACTCTCATCCTATTAGCTTATATTTAAATAGGATTACATTCAAGTAAATAAGTTTTCCTAAACACACACCCCGTGTCCGTTGCTGTTATTGTTAGTTCGATACATTAAATACGCATGTGTTCTACATCTGCATTAATTTATTAACTTTTGATTATTTCTCTAGACGTTTACTTTGGCATAATAGTGTACTTTCCAGTATTTTTAAATGAAACAAAAAGATGATGACTGATGTTCGCATACTGAAGTGATGTGATAAAGCGTTCTAAGATGCTTTAAAATATGATCTTAATATCTGGGTTCTACATTTTCTATTCCTATTGGATTGCTTTCCGACGATTAAATCAACACATATTGCTCTGATGAACAAGGTATCGTTGACAACACAAGACGGTTTCTCTACCATGAGCCATTAATGTTATTAGCCAACATAACTAGATCATGAATGCAGTGAAAAGAATCTTGTCAATGAATTAAGTTTTAATTGCTATACTAGGTATAGTATTTATCAACATAATATATTGAAGATCGTTAAAATTTGGTATCGTTTCGGCGGCCTACGCATATGACCGCCAGTTTTTGGTAAAAATTGAATTCTGATTACGTAGCACGTGCTATAAATGGGAGAGTAACCAAACCATAACACGTAGCAATAAATACATTATACGATAATAAATTTTACTCACACCCGTGTCAAGGAAGACATAGCGCCATATTATTTGGCTTGTATATTTAAACATTATCTTCAACTATATACATATAGCTAGACTTCTTGTAAAAGTTTAGCAAAATATGAAACAAAGATAATACACGAAGAAAAAAGCCGTTTACAATATTTATACACGAGCAAAGGAAAGATGAAAATTTATGCAAACAATCTAGTAACGCGTTGTCATTAGCTAATTGCCGCACAGTAATCGACATTTCGGTTATGATTATAAGTAAGAAATAATAAGACATTTTACTTTTGTAACGGTGGCAACAATCTTTTATTAAATCAAATGTCCGGTTAAACGAAATTAAAACAAAATGCGAAAAAACTCCCTGACCACGTACTGAGCTTGTGCGTCTATAACATTTTCCGTTTAAGAAATTGTTTTTTATTTTGTTTGTAGCCCTTTTCTTTTTGATGCAACTAATTATAATTAAAGATTAATATTTTAATTTACAATTACTTTCAAGCCCACTGTAAAAATTAGTTTTTGCTTTCGTTTTTATGTCATAAATAAGTTAAAAGTAAAAAAGAAAGTAAATTTGGGAAACGAAAAATTTTTTACATCCCCGCCTGTTCTCTTCCTTTCTCATTTTGTGTGTCCTTGGAACGGGAAAAGAGTTGCACTTTCTTTAAATGCTTCCGACTTTACTGAATTGGTTTACCTGTAGGTGACCCTCTTTTATATTTAATTAATTATTCGTTAAATGTAATTTTTCGAGTAATTTGAATTAGAAAATGAAGTTTTCTTCCTATTCCTATAAAGCGAATGAAGCTATGTAATTTTGCGTCCCATGAAGAGTTTAGGTGCCTTAAAATACCTTATTATATCATAAAACTCATAAAGCACCTAGTTTAGGAAATCCTTTCATTTAATTCGTTTAAATTGGGTTTTTGCTATAAAATACTAGTATTTCGATTTTTTTAATTATTTAAACAATATAAATATGATAAGAAAAATAAATGAAATCCATTCGTTAAATGGCTTTAGTGGGAAATACACGGCATAAATATGAAGCGCGAGTCCAGTTCACATCTGCGATTTATTTACGATATTGTCATCATGGCGAAGATCGAACTTGGGTAAAAGGTCATGTTGAACAAGCATGTTGACCCGAGACTGAACACAATCGACGGCACCTCCCTCGAAGTGGTTTTCAAACACGTTTACCAAGGGAAAACCCTTGAAGTAGGTAGAAACAACTTTGAGGGGGAGGCCAACAGAAGGATTTGGCTGGGCTCACACACTTGCCATGACCTACGGTGCCGACACTTGAACTTTGGTTTGACTGGCTTACAAATTTAGAGTCGCCGAGCGAGCTATGGAGACGGCTATAATCGGAGTTACCCGAGTGACATATGCCGCAGAACCGACGACCTCTGGAGTCAAAAAGTTCTGGAGTAGAGACCGAGGGTCGGCAAACGTAGTGTGGAACGTCCTGCGGCAGGATGGATTGACAACATTCGCAAAGTGGCTGGTGTTGGCTGGATGAGAATAGCTAAAGATCGGAGGCCTATGTCCAGACTGACTGACACAAGCCGATGGTGATTATGACACAAAATAAAAAAAGGAGCAAGCAATGCATGTAAGTACTATCAATGTTTCGTTACGTTACAATTGATTCTAATAACATCTCATTTTATTAATGCTTCAATATTCTAAAAATATTAATTTTATTAATTGACATTCCACCTCAGTCCGTAGATATAACGATTGCATGAAACTGACATCGAATAATTCACGATTAGTGGTAGATAACAGCTGTAATCTATGTCACTGTCATCACTATTGAATTTATTCGAGAGGCTTATGATTTATTAAAATATTTATAAATAAAACAGCTTTTCAGTGATTACTTTTTACTGATTCATTATAAATCAAAAAAAAAATCTGGAATAGTCGCGTAAATGGTATAAAACGTTGGTAGTAAAAGTTTAATGTAATAAATTCAAAGGATTAACTATTTTGATATACACGGATCTTGTTCTAACTCTAGTACGTGAAATCATGTTATATTAATATTAAAAATAAAGAAGTGTACGCTACATTCACTTTTTCTAAAATGAAATGAATTTTGTGAACCACAAAAGCTGCCTCCGTATCCTAGTGGTAGGCGTGTGCTTTAGAAACCGGAGGTCGTGGGTTCGATTCCTGCGGGAACTCAACAAATTTTCATTGTTGTTTCCTAGTTGGTTAGGGCGATTTGGGCCGATTACCCAATTGTCTGAAAAGTAAGATGATCCATGCGTAGGATGGGCATGTAAAAAGTCGGTCCACCCACCAACCCGCATTGGACTAGCGTGGTAGGATACGGTCCAAAACCCTCTGATGGATAGGGGTGTATTAGGGGAGGCCTATGTCCAGCAGTGGGCTATTACAGGCTGATCAGATGATGCGATGAGGTGAGAACCATATAGTTTAGATCATTTATTTCTATCCTAAATTAATTTTAAGAAAAATTGTAGTAAAATGAAATATGTATTGTTTTTTTCATAAGCTAGGAAATTTAGGACACCTGAATTTATTTCCTGAAACGTTAATGTTAAATTTAGGCTTGTTTGTGACAGGTAACTCCTTTGTATGAAATCGCAGAATAAATTTACTTTTTCAGAAGCTTGTTTTAGATTACACGGAATTTCTTAGGGCAAGATTCGTGTATCGCCTTTTGTCTTGTTACTATGCCCAAATGTTATTTACTGTGGCGATTTGTATTTCGATAGGTTATTGTGCCCTTCTGAATTAGGATATTCTTTTGCTGTATTTTTTAATGTTTTAAATGCGTGCAAAACTATCAATAAATGTTACATAAAAGGCATGAAATTTACATAATCTACAAACTAAATGCATACAAGCAAAACTTACATTAAAAAAAGTAAGTAGTAACATACTTTTGGCAGTAGCTCTGCCATTGCAATTTCTTTACAGTTCTTAGAAGAAAAATACAACTTTTACGAAACAAAGAATAGTCGTTTTAGTAGTTTTTTATAATTTTTTAAATAATGTAAAAACAATTATTCAATATAAGTAATGCAATAAAAACACACGATCACTTTGTTTTAATAGTTTATAGAACTAGTTACTAAACTACTTTAGGAACGTTGTCCTACAGACCTTTGTTGTCCTTTAGGTTTGGCTGCTTAACTATTGTTAAGCAGCCATGTTTTCACAATCTTTCCTTTCCATATAACTCGGCCTAAATTTGCTTGTTAGTTGTTATATTTATGAAAATTAACAGAAAAAATTATACGATTGCGAATCCTATAAAATTGAAGTAGAAAATTAATAATTACAGACGGTGAATGAAGGTCCATTAAATTATTAGACGACGTATTGAAAATGTTTTATGGACACATTATTTTTTAACCCACCATACAAGAATTACAGAAAGGGAGCTTTTTAGCTTGTACTTCAACGAGTTTTTGGGCTAAAAATTTGGAGATATTTAAATAAGGAAACTTACATTAAACCTACGTTGTGCTATTTTACTTTCAATTTTTATGCGAATACGAATTATTCTATTTTCTGAAAAAAAAAGAACCATCACATCATTTCATGAAACGACGAGCGTCCGCAATGGAGCCTTGATAGATGATTCGAGGAATTAAATAAGTTATTATTTTAAAAACCGTGATTTAGAAAACAGAATGTAATATCTTCGTGTAATTATAATGCTGCAATAATAAAAGTAAACACACAACTTTATGAACAATTATAGGCCGAGATATACTAGAGTTCTTAACGTTTGAATCAAATATATGTATTTTGAATATCATGTTTCATAAAAAGGTTTTATTCAGTTTATAGTAAAATATCAGCGTGGATATTTCTTTTTTGAATTTTAACGACGATTGTAACTTTGATACATTGGGTCTTTATTCTAAAGTCATGTCATCTAATTGTATTCGTATATTTGTTTAATTTAAACAATCAAAGTTATAATCATATTTATTTCTATTTATCTTATTTATGCCTACATTTATACTTCATTGTATTATTAAACAACCTCGATGCAGGTTGATGTACGCAGTTTACGTGCACACTTGATAATATTATATTATGAAATTATCCGTAATAATATAATAATACGTCAATTATATTAAAATTATCGTGTTAGCTTTAATATTTATTTCAAATTCTCTTATGTTTTGACTTTCATATTTTGTTTTATTTTATCGTTCAATATAGATATGGTTAAGTATTAATAAGAAGTTCAATCAAAGAAGCAAAACTCAAAAGACTCAACATTATAAAATTTATTTTATATCAAGTTAACTATAAACGCTAAAACTATTAAAACTTTTACGAGACGCTGAAACAGATGAAATATTTTGTAAATTAGTTTGCACTTGAAGTACCGCTTAAACTTTCACGAACTGTACTCAGATTTGTTGTATTTCCAAATAACATTTTAGTAGTTTCATAATTTAAATAAGAATCTTTTTCTTTCTGTTGTTGTCCCTTTTTAAGTTAGTAAATTGGTTTATGTATATGTTGTGCTTAGACATTTAAATTTAACCTATTGTTTTCTTGTTTTTAAAATTGTTAAAACTTGTGATAGAATGCTATGACAAAAAAGATTAAATGTTTCGTGTGTATTACCATTGGTGTACTTTATAAACCATGTAATACAAAAAAAAATTAAATAATGAATCGAAATCATTAAACATTTGTAAATGGATGCTGTACTTATTATGACCATTTCGCAGGTTCAGAAGCATTATAGAATAAAATGACTTTATTGTGTTTGTTATGCGTCTTGTTGCCACAGCTGAAGCGAGATTACCAGATCTAAGCTATAATAACAATATTTCAAATTTGTCTTAGTTTGAACTCCCTCCTGTGCTATATCAACTTATTTGATCGTTACAACAGGTTAAAACAGACCAATTTATTTTTAGATTATTGTGTAATCTCTTATGCAAATGATTTCGAAATGCATTTTTTTGTACGCAAAATATTACAAAACATATGATTAGATGTCAAACTCAGGAGTACCCTACCCTTCATACTCTCAAAGCCAGATTGGAGGTGGGACCGACTTTTATATGCCCATCCGACGCATGGTATGTATTACTTTACTGATAGCAACTGGTAAACAGCCCCATTGCCCTTACATGACTTGAAACAACAATGAAAAATTTGTTAATGGGCTGCAGGATTCCACCCTCCGGTTTCTAAAGCACACGCCTTTACCACTAGGCTACGGATGCAGTGAGTTGATAAAAATATAACGTTCAAAAGTAATAGTTTGTTCAGAAAGTCACGTAAACTAGACGACACAGAGAATAAGGAATTAAATGAAACGTTTCTCTTGCGTTGTAGCACAAAGTTTATATTTTAATACGCAGGTAGATGTTTTTATATGAATTTTATTATGATGACATCAATCAGATTTTACTAATATACATAAAATATTTTTTATATAAAATAGTAATTTTCCAAAAGTGACATTAGATTTCATAGTTTGTAATAGTATTTATAATTCTATTTATTAAAATCATTAATAAGCGTTTATTTAATTCCTTTACCGCCTCACTGTTTTGTGAAAACCATAGTTTTAAAAAATCTTTGAAAATAAAGTACTCTGTCCATAATAATTTTAATAATAACAATAGCACAGAGCTCTCTGACCAAGTGTTTTGTGCATTCCGTTCTGAGCCGCCGGTCAGTACGGACCTCTCGTGCGTTCCCGCATGAGTTCGTTATTCTCGCTTACGCGTTACAAAGTTATTGGTCACAGTGCTGCTGTTAGTAGTGCTGTGTTTCGTCTGTAGGAGAGTGCTCGCAGGCAGGTTCCCTGACTTAACTGTAAGTAGTTAACATATACACAAAAAGCCACGAGGCATTTACTTCTTTAAATTTAACTTGTGCTTGTTGCATTAGGTGGCAGCTAGGTACACACCTAGTGCTCCAAAGCGCTTACACTTATTCAATAGGAACACACTCCTCACGCAGGTGGGGAGGGTTAGAATAGCTTACACCGTGCGGCGGGGTCGCCCCAATGGCTAAAATGGACGATTACGATCCCGCACAACACCGCGAGGCAATAGATGACTATTTCCGCGAGTCCGCCCCGGAATATTGGGCCAAAATCCACGCTGGTTACCGTCCTATATTTGAAGGCAAAGCCGCCGCGTCCGCCACCATACCCGCTACACCGAAAAATCGCCCACGCCGTCGCCGTCTGCGACACCCAACCGGGACCGTAGCCCAGTAATTACACCTGTCCGTATCATTATCTTTCGGCGCAGCAGACGCCGAAGACGAACCCCGGCCCGAAAATGGACTTCGAACCCACGACCGTGTCAACAAACGCCGCCAACATAGCCGACCTCAGATGGTTTTACCACCGCGATCGCGTGGAAAAGGGCAAAAACGCCCTGCCATAGAGAGCGACTCTGAGAGCCCCCAGCTCCCCACGCCCGTCACCGACCGCGACGCCCGCGAAAGCCCGCGGCCGAGCCGCACCAAGCCAAGCACTGCGGACGTATATAGGCCGAACGTAAGGCTCAAGGTCCACCCCGGTCGTGATTCACGACAAGGGTCACTGAGTCGTGTTCTACGTGGCTATCAAAGGCGAAAATATCGCAGTTTCGTTCCGCTAATACACGAATAGGCATACGGGTCAACGTAGAGACCTCAGGATGACTTCCGCGCGTTAACCCAATACCTCCAGAGGGTAAAATCGGTTTCACACTTCGCTCTGTCTCGGAAGACCGACTCCTTCGAGTCGTCATTAGGGAGTTCCGAAGGAACTCGAATTAGACGAGGTCAATGCGGATCTCAAACGGCAAGGATACTCCGTGCATAGGGTGCGCGCTGCACCACCCACGCCATAAATTTCAAATGGACTCACTCATGGTCGAGCTTGATCTTTCCCCGAGGGAAATCAATATTTAACGTACATTCAATATGTAAATTAACCGGTTTACGGGTTGAAACTCCACGCAAGACCGGCCTAGTCGCGCAGTGTCATAACCTGCTAACACTTGCACACAACGCGCAACTGCTTCGCGCGTGCACGTTGTGGAAATGGCCGGCCATCACAGCACTCCGGAGTGCCCAAGGCCAAAAGATTCGGTCGAGCCGCCCGCGTGCGCAAATTGCGAAAACGTAGGTCACCCGGCTATTACAGGGTTGCCGAGAGCACCCAAAAACAATCGCGGCCATCTGCCTCACGTTCCGCGAACCCGCGAATTCCGCGGTTACGAAGCGAGCTTTGTCCCCGCACCTGCACCGGCAGTTAGTGCAGGACAAAGCCAGTTGTAATTAAAAATCCGTCGCCGTCCCTAATGCTGGGCGGCAACAATCAGTAAGGGAACTGACCAGGTGGTCCCACAATAGCGAGCAATAACTCGCACCTGCGCCCGCCGCGCAAATCACGTCACACAAAGGGCCCGGTAATTACGTCCGTCCGCCACCTGTTGACTTAATCTCGAAATACTTCGAATTCGCACAAAAAGTAAAACATGTCCTAAGTTATACGATTTGGACCATAAAATGCACCTGGCAATCAGCCCAGTTGAAAAAATAAACGTCTTGCTCGCTCACGCCGAAATTTTAGACGCACTAAGTAAATTTAAATAAGAACCGAAACAGACACAAACAAGTAGGTTAACCGTTTAAGATGGCTACCAACTTAGGTAGGGTAATACCGCGCTCTCTAGTCGTATCGTATTTTAACGCAAACGGCTTTAAGAAGCAGCGATCCGAAATCGCCAAATACTTGCAGGATTATAGTATAGACATATTTCAGTGCAAGAGACCTTTTAAAACCGTCAATAGCCAATCCTAGAATCAGTGGCTTGATAACATTATTAGAAACGATAGGTTGTCAGGACCGCTAGGTGGTCACTGATATACTATAAAAGGTCACTACATACGCACCATTAGATATACCTACACTAACTAACTTAGAGGGACAGCGTGTCAGATTGCACTCACCGGCCACAGACCGCTTGTACTTGTTTCCGTGTATCTGTCCCCGCAAGAAGTTACTTAGATCCGACCTAGAGCTGCTTCGCCTAGGCCCATCAACCATTATCGCAGGCGACTTAAATAGCAAACATCCTGACTGGAATTGCATTACGCCAAACACTAATGGCAATAAATTGCTGGAACTGGAGGAGCCACTCAACATAAACATAATAGCTCCTGGGACCCCAACTAGATACTCAGACTCAGGCATAGGCGCTCCTAGCACTATAGACCTGCTATTAGTTAGAGACGTCTCGCTCGATGTCGTATCGATAGAGGCACTCTGTGAGTTAGTCTCTGACCACTTGCCGGTCTTATTCAAATTGGGCCAAGGCGCGGTGCCGTCCCTACGACCAAAACCGTAACAAATTGGACATTGTTCTTGAACGCAAACTCAAGGCTATGGACCCCAAAGTTGCTCTAACTCTACCGGAGGTTATTGATAGTGTAGACAAAGCGATACTGCCATCGACAGTATCACAACGCATATCTCATCAGCCATCGACGACCGAAAGGACAGTCAAGGTTTCGGTGACCGCAACTTTGGCTTGCCGTTCAGTATTCGATGTCTGATAAGAAGAAAAATACACTCAAGCGGGCGTTTTATCGCTATCCGTCCCAGTCAAATCGATTTCGCTTTAGGAAACTTCAGTTAGAGGTCAGAGACAGGATAGAATAACACCGCAAAGAATCGTGGTTAAGTCTGACGGAAGACTTAGAGCCATCGCACACCGCCTATTGGCAATTGGCCTCGACGTATGAAGTCGGATCCCGCGACGCCATGCCGCCATTATCAAAGCCAACCGGGGCTTTGTTAGCTTCGATGACTTCGAAAAGGCGAATGCTTAGCCGATACGCTAGAAGAGCAATGTACGCCATCTCGCGCAGCGACGCGGCCCACCTATCGGAGGTGGACCGTCTAGTCGAACTTAGGGCTGCCTTATCACCAGAGGGCGATAATTTAAAGCCAGTGACCCCTGGAGGAGGTTCGCGATATTATTAGTGGTCTTAAACCCGGTCGGCACCTGGCCCAGACCGTATCTCAAATAGAACTCTAAAATACTTGCCAGGCCCTATTGTCTGTGTATTGGTCAACATTTTCAATATTTTACTATCAACTTGTACTTTTCCTGATGCCTGGAAAGAAGCCATCGTCATCGGTATTCCTAAGCCGAACAAACCTCTAACCTCCTACGAGTTATCGTCCAATTAGCTTGCTCAATTGCTTGGGCAGCTATATGAACGCATAATTCTCTTCCGGTTGAAAAGACCACACCTCTCCAATAACCTCATCCCAGACGAGCAATTCGGTTTTCGTCCGAAGCACCGTGTCCGACCAAATTTATCGCCTGACGGAATTCATTCTGAATGGCCTTCACCAACCCAAACCCCGTATCACAGGGGCCTGTCTTCTTCGATGTCGCAAAGGCATTTGACAAAGTCTGGCACAACGGCTTGATTTACAAGCTGCACATTCTCAAAAGTGCCGACAGGCTGGTTCACATCATCCAAGCCTACTTGTCAAATCGCTCTTTCCGATACCGAGTCGAGGGCACCCTGTCCACGAGCCGTCCGCTCCAAGCGGGCGTCCCTCAAGATCGGTCCTATCACCTTTATTATTCGCGCTCTACACGAGCGACATTCCAAAGCCGACGATGTCAATCTGGCACTTTTCGCCGATGACACCGCTCTTGTATTGTTCGTCGCTTAGACCGAACTATATATATAAAAAGCTCCAGAACGCGATCAACTCGTTTAGGCGAATGGTTTCGTAAATGGAGAATCGAGTCAATCCCGATAAAAGTGTAGCAATACACTTCATCGGTCAGATTACGTCGTGATTACACGATACCCCGGTCCTCAACCCAGGCGTCAGGATAAGGCCACGCGCTGGCCGACACCAGACACTAGGGCAACTAAAACTTTACGGCCAACCGATCCCATGGAAAGGAAGGCCAAATACCTAGGCGTGACCTTCGACTGCAACTAGTCGTTCAAAAGTCATATTCAGGACGTTAGGAGAAAGGCTTTGTTCGTTTCGACCAGACTCTATCACCTAACGAATTCTAACAGTAAAATGTCGCTAAAATATAAACTTTTATTGGTCAAGGTATGCATACGACCAATCATGGCTTATGCATGCCAAACTTTCGCTCACGCATCCTCCACACTCCTAAATCAACTACAAGTAGTTCAAAATAAATTCATCCGCCGCGCCACTGGGGCGCAGTGGTACCAACGAAATGTAGACTTCACAGCGACTGGCAATTGTCGACACTCGCGAGCACTTTAAAAGTTAACCTGCAAACACATGGATAAAGTAGTCAACCACAGCAACCCTCTGCTGGTAAAGCAGCAACGTATACGGCCGATCCAAACGCGTCTAGCCAAAAGCGTCGACCACGAAACGTTCTTCTCGACCCGGACGAGGAAGGGTCGCTTGAGACTCCGGACCCAACGGGGTCCCTACATCAGACCCTACACACCACACGAGTAGGGATAGCACACTCACCTGTAGTTCGCCCTCGCTTACGAGCACAGCGACACACACACACCGCGTATACTAGATACACCGCGTTCCAGGGCGGCCTCACCGCCCCCAGCAATCGATTAATACAGTCGCCAGACCGTCGGCGTCGCGGTCCGTAAACCGATCGTCGACGATCCTAGGAGACGTAAACTAATACCTAACTGACGTACTTCTGTACGTGTGGCCTCATTTTAGCAAAAATGTGGCCACCTAGTTCGTGGGGACGGGAGCTTCCGAACTCTGTGTTAGATGAAGCTTTACTAAAGACATGAGTCTGGAAGCATAACTTCAAGGATAAAAAAAAAAAAAAAAGTGTTTTGTGTTTCATATCATGTATGGTTTTATTAACATTTAATTGTCATTATTTCATTAAATTAAAATAACAGTTTATATATAAAATTGTTTTCAAAATTTTTTCAGACTTTACATCTTCATGCATGGATCCTGGTGGACAAGTTGATGCAATTTTTACAGACTATATATAGTAAGGCATTTGATAAAATAGACCATAAAATACTCCTACAGAAACTTTTTAATGCCGGTATCCATGGTGGCTTGTTTAGGTGGTTCACATCGTATATTGAGAATAGATCTCAAGCTGTAGTACTTAATGGTTACTATTATGCATGAAATTACATATCCTCTGGGGTACCTCAGGGGTCCATATTATGACCCTTGCCATTTAATTTATTTATCAATGATATTAAACCTTGTTTCTAAAACTGAAAATTTCTACTATTAGCAGATGATATTAAAATCTACAAACAAATTTATAATATGCATGACTGTCATCTTCTACAACGAGATCTAGAAAGATTAGATGAATATTGCCGAATTAATAAGCTTGATCTTAATGTAACAAAATGACACTCAATAACTTTTACCCCCAAAATTAATGTGACAGAATTCATTTATAGCCTCAAAGGTCAACAACTAGCAAAATTGAAAGAGGTACATGACTTAAGTATCATTCATGATTCCAAACTAACATATGAGAAACACATTGATTATATTGGGAAAAAAGCTAAAAAGTGCTTAGGCTTCATTTTGAGATCTAGCTCCCAATTTAACAGCATTGAATTAATAAAGATCCTCTACTGCTTTTATGTGGTAGTATTCTCGAGTATTGTCTCACAAATTTAGAATCTTCATATGATGTTTATATTAATAGGCTAGAATCATACAACGTAGCTTATAAAACAATTAAATATAAATGAAAAAAAAAAATCATTGTATGTACTTCTAACGTGTCAAAGACAACATTTTGATTAAATTAATAACTTAAAAGATATCAAACATAAATCCATAATACTATTCCACGGAGGTGGAAAAGATACAACATAAAGTAACAATGCTTCACTTTCTTAATTACCGAAAGAGTTGAGCGATACTGTGTTTAACGAATGGTTGAACTAGAGATAATCTAACACCATTAACATTCCTGTGGCGTCCAACTTAAAAGGCTTTAAAATGTTCCGTTTGTAACCTCTGGCAATTTGATAGTTAAGGAAAATTTTATAGAATCGTTTCGCAAACATGTAACTATTCCAGTAATGATTACTCATATAAAAATATTTATTAAGAATCTGTCACTATGTTTATAATTTGTTACAGCGATTTAAGTACAGCTAAATGTCTCTAATAGCTGATACAAGGTAGTATGGTAATTAAGAAATTTATAACATAACTAAGATTTTGAAGCTTTATAGTTTAATTATGCGTAATTAATTGCGATAATGTATTGTAAATTTAAGTCAAAATATGTTCTCGACAATGAACTAGGAGTGTTGACTAAATGAGCTAGCGAGCTGCCATCAAGACTTGATTTAGTGCCAAGTTAATATGAACTGATATGTCCGTCTAATATTTATTTAGTAAACTATTGAAAAGTTTAACTTTACGGATTGTGTGGCAAACTAGGTCTTGTAGAGCTTTTAAATACATTCAGCACCTAGAAGCTTCGCTTTTATAAAAGTAGAGCTAAAAACAACGTAAGCAAAGAATAATATGTTTGCATTTTATACTTTCAAAATTCCGTGGGACGGATAACCGACACGACCGAAGGGAGAAAAAGCGGACTTTACAGACGATCAAGTGATCAGCCCGCATTGCCTTAAAAAAGTAGGAAACAACAGTAAAAGTTGGTTCCGTCCCTTTAGGATTCGAACCCACGACGGCTGGCTTCTAGAGCACACACCTTTACCACCAGGTCTCGGAGACAACAACAAGTAGTATACATACGTGACCAATAACGCAAATGTTCTGAAATATCAGCCATAAAGTATTCTTTAACTTATGATGTATAAGTTCATCATCATCATCAGCCTGTGATAGTCCACTGCTGTACATAGGCCTCCCCTATTCCACGCCTACTCCATTAAGGGGTTTTTGGACCATATCCCACCACCCAGGTCCAATGCGGGTTGGTGGGTGGACCGACTTTTTATATGCCCATCCAACGCATGAAGCATCTTACTTTTCAGACAATTGAATGATCAGCCCAAATTGCCGTAACCAACTAGGAAACAACAATGAAAATTTTTTGAGTCCCCGCAGGATTTGAACCCAGTCATGAAGACCTCCAGTTTCTAAAGCACATGCCCATATCACTTAGGATACTAAGGGTTAATTTATACATTAATATTTATTAGTAGAAATAAAAATTTTAGAAATTTAACAAACATGCTAGCACACGAATACATGAAAATATTGTACAAACATTTCCTATTAATTAAAACTGTTAGTAATTAATTATTGAATATAAAGTTAATGGTTAAAGAGAAAATCTAATATAAATTAAAGGAGACAAGGGTTTTTCGGCTTTGAGCAAAAGGATCCGACAAATTTTATATAGAATCTTATAATAATTTTACATTATTGAGTGAATAAGTCAGCGTAAACATAAAATGCTTAATTAAAATTAAAATAATAAATATAAATAGTTGTAATTAGAGATCCCTTTGCTTTTGAATTTCATTGTATCTTATGAAAGTCTTCGCTATTTTCTATGTTAAGAAAAGATCATTTCAAACCACTTAATCAGCTTTTACACAGAATGAATGGTCACTTGACTCCACAACACAAAGGTCATCGAATCAACTCAATAAACTGCATAATGAAAGAAACGTTAATGTGAGTAAATAAAACACCCTTTGGTCTTTAAACGACGCTATCATCATCAGCCTTGATAGTCCACGCTGGACATAGCTCCCCAATACACCCTATCCATTAGGGGTTTGACCGCAACCCACCACGCTGGTCCAAGCGGTGGTGGACGACTTTACATGCCTATTCCACGCATGGATCATCTTACTTTTCAGACAATTGTGATCGGCCCAAATTGCTCTAATCAACTAAGAAACAACAATTAAAATTTGTTGAGTCCCGTAGGATTCGAACCGACGACCTCCGGTTTTGTAAACTTACGCCATACCACTAGGCTGGGAGGAGTTAAAAACGACTGCTAGCAGCCAAAGATGAAAACTTTTTACACGCCTTTTCGACGCATGATGATCTTACTTTTTTGGCACTGGGCTCATGTTGCCTGAATTAATAAACAAGAAACTTGGTGTCCACGGGGTGGTCAAACTGACCTCTATTTCAGCTAGCTTAGTACATTACTTGAATACGCGTCTTTTCTCAATGGTTTATTTTCTATTAAATATTTTTTTACTTTATTGGGCTTTAATACAATTATAATGTAGGGTAATTAAAGCTCCAAACGGCGTGCGGTTGATGTTACTGCGTTATTGCTTCATATTTTTTCACGGATCGCTTGTCATTTGTTTAATTTTGCGATATTTTGTGATGTAATGTCTACTCGAACGTTATTCATTTTTGACTAGCTTTTGTACGCGACTTATTTTGATATTAAAAACAGAGAGTCCAATTTTATTTATTTGAATAATTATTTATACAACTAAATACAATTTTTATCTGAATTATAGTTAGAACATAAAATCCTGGTTAAGATGTTGTTATATATCACCTAAAATGAATATATAAAAGAGAAAATATCGAAAAGATATGACGTAAAAATTATATACACAAACAAAGCTAGATATTAATCACTTTAAAGCAATAAAACAATTATAATTCAGCTTTAGAATACGTGCACAAAAAGATTTATGTGTGTATGTCTTCTGCTTATAGCGAAGATAATGTATTTAATTATTATACACATTTGTATTTAAATTAATAATGCACTAGAACATTTTTATAACAATATCATTAAGAAAAGCAACTAGTAGTACATAAAACTTTTCACTAATAGAACTTATCGAGGCATTCGTGATTATGTTTAGTATGAACATGATTCTAAATGCATAATCTAGTGTTTCGATGTATATATAGGAAATATCAATATAAGTGCTTTTATCCAAAGACCATGCTCAAATTTTTATTTATTTCACTCAAGTTATGAATATCTTAAAGTGGACTTACCAAACTATCAAAATCTTCAATTTAAAATCGAAGTGGAACCTAAGAAACATCTGTCGAGCTAGCCCATTCTACGGTAAAAAAAAAACAACAATAAATTCACCTTTATCTCAAACATGTTTATTGTAAGCATAAAGTCATAAATTTGTTTTTGTGTTAATCGTTAGCATAACATAGGTCATAGAACTCTTAAATCATTCAATTTTATATTTAAAACGTAATTAGTATAATGTTGGTTCACTTTAAGAAATCTCAAGAGAATTCCAAAAAGTAAGAATGATGACGACAGCATCTCGTATATTTAAAAATATTGAAATGGCTTACGTGACCCCGACAACAGCCACCAGCTGTCTCGTACGGACGAGTCAATGCGTAACACCACCTTAAACCACTCGACATAATAACACTATCACAGACGCACAACACTTATCACACACGAGGAGAGTTTCGTTACAGTCAGCGGCTTAGAGGAAGTTCTGCTCTTTCTATAGTTCAGACTTTTATACACGGTCTCCGACAGACAAAACATCAAAATCGAGACTTCTTTTCTCCAAGTACCCGCATTAGAAATAATATTTTGATTTCACAATAATTAAAGGCAGGTGAGATATTACAATATTTAAAAATATAAACAAAATAATGCAAGTTTTTAATAACACCCCTAGTAGCCTGGCACTGTAACCACTTGTTCAGCTTCCAAATAAAGAAATATTTTAATGAAACTTAAATGGTAACAAAAAGTCTATTTGTAAATTTAAACGACTTTTAACAGTGCAATTGTCCTCTTTTCTGATATCCTATTTCTATTTGCTCTTGCAAATCTTGCCAATTGTGCAATTATACTTGTCGCATGGCAACACAGATTAATTATATATCACCATGATTGCTTATGTAAAGCATTGCTTTTGATTAGTGTCATACTATGAATAATATTTTTTTGTTTCTATTATTTTAAATGGTTATACAGCCTTAATACCTTAATTACGTAAAAAAATCTTAATAAAAACCTTATTCCAAATTTTTTCATCAATACGGTATAAAATAGGTCCAGAAGTATCAAATTGAAGATACATGTTTGGAATAAGCAAAACTCTCAAGAGCAAAACCCTAACAGAATAGAAATAGTATTTGGTATATCAAAAAATTTATAAAGAATTTCGAGATCTGACTTTCATTGTCTCTCAGTTTAACAAACACATCTTTTTATTTGTACTTGTTTCCAGTGTTTACTTTGATACTAGTTTCGATGCAAGACACACAGTAATCCTCATTGCAGCGTTTCATAGCATACACGGTATTTGCATTTTAAACAGAGTCGCTCTTTGCAATATGAACCAACGCACAATTTGTATTGTGTATATGAGAAATTAATAAAACTGATACATTACAAGAAGCATTATTATAGTTTTCTTACATTCGGTCAAGATCTATAATTTTCATTAAAAATCGACTTCTTGACATTGCTTTCAAAGGAATAATAAGCTTCTAGGTTAAGTACAGTGAAAAAATTGTAGTTTCTTAAACTAAAAAAAATATCTGTGTCACCTCAATTATTTCATAATATTACATTACGAAGTATTTAAAATAATGTCAATTAAATGAGGTATGTCCAATTATGTGAAATAATAGTTTAAAATTATTAAAATGGACTTCCCAAACAACCAAGAAACTATTGGTTACTCCTTTTTTTCCGAAAACAAGTTTAATTTTTACTTGATTGACGAAAAATTCTGCTCAAACATAAAATCAAGTCAATATTATCGTCTTGATCAGAATTTCAAATTCGGAGTATTACTAATTTTTTGGTAACTTTCGAGTTATTTGAGTTACGAATTGAATATTAAACTCGATTCGGAACGAATAATTCGTAAGGTTGAATTATTCTTACCTTTTTTATAATATTCTCGATAATTTTATTTTAAGGATTATTTCAATGTAAAGAAATAAGTGGATATAAAATAATAGAAGCTACAACTTTTAATACGACTCTTTACTTCTAAGATGAAGTAAATATTCCTTAAAATTCAATTGTTATTGGAATATATGGAATATCTTGTTTATTATTACAATTTATAAAGGATTTTTTATTTTGTCTAAAGTTATTAATGCGTTGGTTGTACAACGGACAAGGAAATTTTTTATCATAATTACGCAAATACTAAATATCATATAATTTTTACCAATATGAAAAGTAATGACATTTTGCTTCATTTCATTTTAAAAGTATTTTAGATGCCTCGTTATTGGTACCTTCAGTATCATAAATGCTCAAGGGCCCTTCTGTACAAGGATATACCAGGATTATGTAAAGTTGTAATAAATTTCTGATAAAAACCCTCGGGCATCGTCAGCAATATAAATTATAAGATCAAACTGGTATGGACTAATAACATAATAAATTTAAATAGCTTACGAGTAGATTATCAAACTGTTTTTACAAATTTTAAATACCTATAAATCTAATGAACTCCTTCAGTTCAGACGTTATTAGGTCTTGTCATGTAATGTTTACACTTGTATTATTAACGTAAACTCTACACTTTTGGCAATATTATTACGATTATTTTTATTATTAAACACTAACATATTTTGTATGAAATTCGCTACAATGTAAGTATTGTTAATGCACTTTTGGTCGTAGGTTTTCCTTGAGGGTTTTCATGAAATATCTTATCAATAGTCAGTCACCTTAAACTCGCTTGATTTTTGGAGATGGTTCCATCTCAAACCAAGATTTATTGAGTTTATGGTGTGAAAAGAGAGCCCCAACTGCAAAGGCGTGGTGAATCCATACCCATGGTAAGCTGACAGAAAAGACGCTCTTACAAGAATAAATATACCTAACCAACTTTAGATATGATTGTTAACATTTCCTCGAATTTCCTGTGAAATATCTTGCGATTTATCTGATATAAATCGCAAGATATTTCACAAAGAAGGATATTCAATACTCTTACTCAAATTTCTAGTGTGTTTTAAAACAAGTCTCCGTAACGAAATTGTAGAGGCGAATTTGTTAGAGGTTTAACAGCTGTTTACGTTCAAAGCTGTAATACCGTTAAATATTAATATCAATCAAAATGATCTGTAAAGAGAGATTTCCTTTTCCGGAATCGATAAAATTTCTACGCCTGTAATTATTATTACTGACTATCGTTCTCTTTAAATATTTCTTTATATTATTAACGCAGTTTGTACTTGCTACTTTGGATCATTAGTTCTATTAAACTTATCTTGAGCGTTTAGCTTTTAGTTCCGGCTGCAAGTGACATTAGGTTGGCCAAATCCTATTCATAAAGGAAATGCTAGTCATGAAAGGACTCTTCCAAAACTAACCTTAGCAGTTTTTGAAGACTCAATTTGTTTATTATTATTTATACCGTACAACTCTTAAATGACGAAGAATTTATAGTTAATAAGCAATTTATAATCATAAATATTCCTTCAATTACCTTTAATGATTTTCTCGTTAAAGTACTTGTAATAAAAGTTCGTGCGATTTCGTCATTAAGGATATTACAGTAAGGTATTACATAATGAGTAAGAAGCAAAGTGGTTGTTTTAAGTGATAAAGGTTTTGTTGCCATCTTTCACAGATTCAGTGCATACTTAAGATCTGCAGTAGAACAGACTAATAGTCTGAATGTGTTAGATTGATAAGTAAGGGACTTAAAATCATCTCAGCCTCTATTACAAATATAAATAACCAGAATGTTAAAAATAAAAGAAATTTGAAAAGGTTATGTAAACTATTAATAGCTTAGATCAAGGACAATTACCATTTTAAAATGGCTTACCGTTATTAATACAGTTCTAAATTTTAGTATTATAATGTATCATTGGTTATTTATTTGTTTGTATTTAGCGTAATTTTAGAAATTGTGATTACTTTTGTTAAATATACCCACCTAATTAGAGGAGGTCTCGCCATGATAATCATTTAGTCATTATTACATTACTAAAAATAAAATATGTTTTTATTTTTTGTCAGAAAATGCTAATTGGTAGCTTATAATTATTAAAACCTTTTTAATAAATTATTCCTAACTTCCAGTTTAAAAACACAAATGGCAAAATTATTAAGAGTAATTAACCTTTTAGGATACCAGAAAACTAATGATATACGATATATTTAGTTTGGCCATATGTTGTAAACGTTGAAAACTTTCAGTAGTTTTTATTTGATTTTCTAACAATCTCAGTTTTTCATTATTTTTGTTTAGGTTGGCTTTAAATTTGGATGATGAATTGATTTTGCAGCATTATTAAATATTATGATATCTAATGCTTCAGCAACCATTCCTCGTCATCTCCCCATATAGACTCTCTCGATACACTCAAAACAACCTCCACATTTTGACACAGAATAAGGCCCAACCACCACACAGACACATTCATTATCACTTATGGCTTATTTTTAGCCACGTTCAGGATAGCATACAAAAGGAAAAGAGTAAGGAAATGGATCATCTGATAGTAAGAAAAACTTACAAAGAATAACACCAGAAATAGGCTAAAGTTAAAAACATAATAATATAATTCCAACAATATTGAATTGTTAATTATCAAGTTGATGTAGATAGTACTTGATGGTCTGTCTTCAGGTCTAATTTTATAGCAACTGAGAATTCAAACGTTTTACACATCTGACAGCTGGTTTTTCAAATTTACACTGACATTACTTCGGAATAACTGGACATTTAATATTTAAAAGAGTTTTATGCAATTTGGATTGGTAATAAAAGAATGCTTATCAGTTTATCTTAAAGAGCAGAAAAATTAATTCATCATCATCATCATCAGCCTGTGTCAGTCCACTGCTGGACATCGGCCTCCCTTAATGCACGCCACCGCTTCCGATCTTCGGCTATTCTCATCCAGCCCACACCGGCCACTTTGCGAATGTAAAAATAATTAGTATTAAGTAATTATTAATTAGTATTTTTAATGTTTTATATGTCTTTGTCATAAGTTTTATTTCCACCTTGTAACAATGACTGTCTTATTTTTTGTTGTAAGAGATAAATTATTGGAAACTTTTGTAAATATACCCAAGATAACCGTTATGTGAACTTTCACACTTACAAGGTAAATTTTTGTGTATTCTTTTAGTTGTTAATTTTATTTAAATGCTTTTGACAGATTTCTTATCTTATTTTTTCATATTTTTCTCTTACAGGACATGGGCAATCTAAAAATTAAATAAAAGTAACAGACACAAGGCCGTAGGGTTACCAGATAAAGAGGCACCGTTAGTAGGCAAACCATTCATAGTCGTTTTTGCTATAACGCAAACGGTTTTAGAGATCGAAGCAGGAATCACTAAATTCAACAAGATTATAATATAGACATATTTTGGTACAGGAGACCTATCTTAAACCAGCAATACGGATCCCAAAATAAGGGATACGATATTATTAGACACGATAGACTGTTAGCCCTCGGTACCTAATCTATTATAAAAGATCCGCACATTACATCAATAGAAGTGCCATTACATACAAATTTAGAAGCCTTCGTGCATGATCGAACTTACCGCCATGCGTTGTACTTGCCTCTAGTGTATTTTGTCACTAAAACTATGTTACAATCAGACCTTGAGCTACCTGGCCCAAGTCCATCAATATTACTCACTGGTGATTTAATTCAAACACCGCGACTGAAATGACAGCAGGAAACAATGAAATGGCTTATTGCAGGTCTTTGAGGACTCAACATTAATATATGCCCGAGACCCAACCAGATATCCATCAGATAGTAGAGGGTCGCCTAGCACACTAGATCTATTTATTTAAAGGGCGTTCTACCGATGTCGTATCGATAGAGAACAGCACGAATTAGATTCTGACCACAGCCGGTTTTGTGCGGGGCCAAGACGCCGGTTCGGTCCCTATGACTAAAACCGTAGTGGATGGCACGCCTTGAGGTTAAACTTAAGGCAAAGAACCCCGAGAATTGGAAACATCCCAGATGAAGTTTGTAACCTAGATCAGGCATAAGCCATAACAACATAAGTCGACATCCTCATCGGCCATCGAAGAGTCCGGAGAAGGTAAAAGTTAGGCCGACCGGAAATTTTGGCCTGCTTCGGACATTGATGTTCTAATAAGAGACAAAACGCGCGCAACGAGCGTAAGATAGATATGGTCCGAAACAAAACCGCGCATTATTTAGGTATTTAAAATTCGTTAGAGACGCATAAAGATTCACCGCGAAACTTTGAAAAACAACTGGAAGAATTAGAGCCATCGATGTTGCCATTAATTGGCCTGAAACCCAAAGTTAGGTTCCGCGATTCAATTGGTACCGTTATCCCGTCCTAACGGTCTAATTACCTTGATGATTTTGAAAAGCCGAATGCTTAGGGACACACTAGAGTTACAATGCACGCCATCCGGAGTACACACGACACGTTTCATCTCGGGAGGTGGACCGTGAAATCAGCCAGGGCAGTTCTTACACCAAAGGGCGAACGCTTAAAACCAGTGACCCGGAGGAGGCTAGAATTATTAAGTGTCTTAAACCCGATCGGCACCTGGCCCAGACCGATAGTAATAAGGATTAAACCTTTACCGGCCCGATTATTTGCCTACTAGCGAGCATTTTCAATGTATTTTAGCAACCTGTTCTTCCTGATGAATAAGAGAAGAGGCCATTGTTACTGGTATTCCAAAGCTGCGGCCCCTCAAACCAACTGACGAGTTATCGTCCAATCAGTCTCTTAACTGTATGGGGTAATTATGAACGCATTAACTTGTCAGGTTAAAGGATTGTTTCTAGGCCTGATCCCATTACACGGGACTGTTCTATTGATGTCGCAAGGCATTCGATAAAGTCAAACAACGGCTTACTTCAGTTGTACTTTCATGTGCTTCGACAGGTTGCGCACATCATGCAAGCTCACCTTTCGAATCGCTTTTCGATATCGAGCAGAAGGCACCCTCTCAACCAGACGCCCCGCATGGTGCCACAAGGCTCTGTTCTTTTCCTCTGTTATTCACGCTATACACCAGGATATTCCCAAAGCTCCTAATGTTAACCTTGCGCTTTTGCAGACGACACCACCCTTCTATTACACCTCTTCTCACCATCCTTTATCACCAGTAAACCCAATGAGCAATTAATAGCCTAGCAATTGGTTTCTGCAAATGAAGGATTGATTGAATCCGGAAAAAGGTAGCAATATATCAATTTGTCTTTGTCAGAGTGACCTCACTGTCCTACAACAGTCCGTACCAAAACCACACACAATGCCTGATGTAGAAATACTTTTTTTCTTGATTGAATCTATGGCAACTGATCCTGGGAGAAGAAAAAAATAGGTGTTACTGACGGTAACATGAGTTTCAAAAGCATGTCAAAGAGGTTAGAAGAAATACTTATGTTTCCATCGTTCTTTCATCTACCAAACAAATAGTAAGATGTCTCTTAATCACATACTTTTATTATTTAAACCTGCAACACGATAATGTAATGGCAATGTTACCAACTGCCATATATCTTCCCACCACTTAAATCTTCTACAAGTGGTGCAAAATAATTTTGAAAAGAGAGAGTCTTATCAAAGAAATACCGACTTGCACGATCGTAAGATGCCGACGTTACGCTCTATTTTAAAATATTATTAAAAATTTTATGAAATAATAGAAACGCAATAACCTATGATGGTAAGTGCAAATTATCACGCAGACCCAGAAGTCTCAAGAAACGACGTCTGTAATATACTCTTAGACCCGATGAAGAAGGACTAGGAATTCTGGACCTTTGGGTCCCGCACACGATACTAACAACAAGTAGGGATAACATAAAACTTTAGGTCTCACTCGCCGGCACGGCGAGACCAACAACACCGCGAATGAGATACAAACTGCCCAGGGCGGTTCTCACCGCCTCAGCAACGATTAGGACAGTCGACCGAATAATGGCGCCTCGGTCCTCATACCCAACGTCGATGATCCTTATGCGATTTTAGCCCACGCATCCAAAATGGTGCATTTCTTTGTTTTCACCAAGTTCAGGATTCCTGCAGTCCTCCAACCTCAGTACAGATGAAGCTACACAGACACAGGTTTAGGAATAACTGAATACATAAACATAATAAGATGAACTTAAATTTAATTTTAACTTAAAATATTTTTTAATATGCATATTTTAAACTAATAATTTTCACACAATCTGTAAGATTATAATATAAAAATATATACAAATTCCCAGCTAGAAAGGTTTCATTACTTGGTTGTTAAATTTTAAATGAAAATTAATTTTGAGGAAAATGTTTAATCCGATTCAGATAAAGACGAGCTAAAAATAACATTAATATATTATCCCATTCTAGTCACCTGCCGATGGGATTCAGAGCTCTTCTACTTATTTCGTTCGGCGAAACATTACTCATCATGTGTTACTTAAGCTTTACAATCCACTTTCTTGTTCATTTAGTAGTTGAGCAATTAGATAATCATTTTTATACCATGAAAAATATTAACACTGAAGACATAGAAATCATATATTTACTAAAGATGTTAAATACATTCAGAATTCATATATGAGTTCGGAAATTTAGGAATATTTAATCCAAATTTTATAAGGTACATATGTAAAATTTATTCGATAGATTCCATCTCAATTATTTTGACAGTCTTTGCAAGTCAAATACTTTAGAGGTTAATTTTATTTATTCAAATAATTAACATATAGCATGTTATTCATATTGTTAAATAAAGTAACGATATTATAATATTGATATAGCTTTTTTAGTGTTTTTGTTGTTCTTTCAAATATTATAAATGTATATATTTTATTATATATTTTATGTATATATTTTATTTTTCTGTTAACTTAAATCCTGCTTAAAATGTTCAAATTTTGGCCAATTTTGACACAGAAGTTGTATTAATGTACGCTCTTTGTGCACTCTTGTATTCCACTCCAATGGATTGTTCCAATTACTGTCAAACAATATTCTATTGAACAGTGTATTTGTGGAATAGGAAATATGCTATCACCCTATGTAACAACGGTCACGTAATAAAGCAATTATTTTGCTTTTAATAACTTGAGAATTAAATTTTTATTCTAACTTTTATTGTGTCCTGGTTAGTACGTCTGTATCTTTAATTTTTATATAATAAGATTCGTGGTCTATTGCCGATTTAGTTCGGCAATCTATTATCGATTTAGTTCGATTAGATCATCGTGGGCTGTTGATCGTTCATTAAAAAAACAAAGGTGGTCAGCTAGCAGTAAACACATAAAACGTACTTTTGTTGTATAACTACATTACTTAGTAGTATGAGAAATATAAACAAATCGAGTGTTGTAATTTTATAATTGAAAGAAATTACTATATAAAATGATATCAGAAACAGTTAACATAATAACGTTAGGAATATAATCGCTGTTATAGAATATGTGTTATATCTATTTTGTAGACATTTTGATGATTGTTCTACGATCATCTATCGCGGACGAACATCTATTGCGGTTTAATTTGTCTATACTATTTAAATGTATATCAGTTTATTCCAATTATGTTTAGGATTATCATCATCAGCCTGTGTTAGTCCCTGCCCTACCACTAGGCTACGGAGCAGTATTTATCTTTAAGATTAGTATAAAATTGAAAGCTATTGCCACCCTAGCGCCGACGCCCACACCGCATAGCGAACGAGGGCGATTGTTCTACGATGTGGATTAGACCTGTAAGTTGCATTTTGGAGGAAACGCATAAGCGTGATGGACACCACTGTCGCAGTTCCAATGTAACAACCTAAACGATTAGCGAATTTTTAGAGTTAACAGAATTTCATTATATAATACACCTGTGAAATTAATTCCTTGCTAAGTAATTATCTAACACAGTTTTTGTTCACATAAATATTGCATTAAAAAGAAACTTCATTATATGTACATAAAACGTGTCGTAGACGTCATTTTGATGAAATAGATACCTTAAAAGTTATCAGAGATTTTAAATGTGGTGGCAGAAAACGTATCGCAATTTCGTACGGAGAGCAGGTTGCTACCTGTTTTTATTGTGTAAAATAGTTATACGCTGTAGTCGGTAAAATTTTAGGTTAAAATTTTAATCGTAATTATCATATATAATAAATTGTTGATATCACAAGAAATAAGGCGTATATTACATAAAATTTCTTACTTGAATTTCTTTGCTTTGTTTGAGAATTCACCTCAAAAACATTTTAGCACCAAAAATATTTAACAATGTAGAAAATAATCAAGACTGGTTTTTAGCGGTCTAGTCTAGCAGAGTATAATCACTACTGTCCTTTGGTTTTACGGGCTTATCGGGTAAAGAAGACATAACTTCTCATGTCCCAGGGCGCTGACCGGTATAAAGGCGTAATACACTGCTTATTAGGAGTCAAAAGGATGTCCTGTTCGCCTCATTGCTTAAATCAATAAAAAAAACTGGCCGTTTGTAATACAGTGATTATAAAAGGATTATTTGTTTAAAGCACATTTTAAAAATTAAAATGCAAAAAGGTTCATAACAACTCAATCTTAAGTAGATCTAAAAATAGTTCAAGCTATCCTAAAATCATAACTACGGCTTGTAACATATTTATTGGGTAAACGAGATGTAACATCCGATGTCTCACGGTAGGCATCGCATTGGCAATACCCTTGGTATTGCGTTATATGCCAACGGTGACTTAATTCAAAACGACAGATGTTGATGTGATGATGTACTACCTGATAATTCCTATAAAAATTAAATTAATAATAAATATCGACTGTTACAAATAAAATAAAATGGCTTATTAAGAAAACTAAAAAAAAAGTTTCTTGAATAATCGAAATACGTACAAAATTTAAATGCATTTGTTTCATACAATAAATGTATAACTAAAATTGCATCTTCAAAAAACATGAAATGATGACAAAGAAGAAGTAGGAAAGAATTTAGTTGGTGATACGAGAACGCTCTCCGAGGTTCACCTCTACTTCAACGAGACGCCTGTTACCATATTTCATGATTTAATACAACCTCTATCATTATTCCTAGCTTTAAATTACATATAAAATATTTGCAGTAGATTTCTAGTGATAAATTCTAATGTATTTAAGACCATGTTGATAGCACCATAGAAGCTTATAGCAAATAGCAGAATAGAGTTTGATAAATCTCAAAGAGATTTACAAAAAGTTTCTAAAAATGACGACGACCACTGAACATCTCTTATACCTAAAACCATTCAAATGGCTTATGTGTCCCCGACAACAGCAGTCGATGCGTAACACCGCCCTAAACCCACAACACTTATCACACACGAGGAGAGTTCCGTTCCGTAGCGGTTTACAAAGATCTGTCGTCTCTATATTTCAGACTCGCCTTTTAAACACGATCGCAGAGATACAAAACGACAATATCGACTCTTTTTCGCTACGTACCCGCATTAAAAATAATGTTCTGTCTCTAGACATAATAATCATATCGATATGAAAGTACAATTATTGAAATCATTATAAACATTATATTAAACGTTTCCATGGATATATGATAAATATCGTAACAATCTTCATATCGTTTTACTACCGTGAAGGGTATAGGAAAGAGAACATTAATTAATTTGAGTTAACGCATCGTAGTGCATGTAATGAAAAACTTGTGGTAGGTCTCTTTTTTACAGGGGATCGTCAGGGTAGGTACAACCCCGGTGCCTATTTCTGCCGCAAGTAGTGTGAAAACACGGTTGAAGGCCAAAACTCTAGCAGTACGAGGTAGATATGCAAACTGAATTAAAATCTTTAATTGAGATTTTTAAATTTAGTTAGCTATCCAATTTCTCAATGGAAAGGGGTGTATTAGGGGAGGCCTATGTCCAGCAGTGGACTATCAAAGGCTGATGATGCATGCATGCATGCATCCAATTTCTCAATAACTAATTTTTTACTTCTTTTTTTTCTCGTTATGATCTGGATGTTTGTAAACAGATGTGAGGCAGAAATATCCGTTGATTTTTTAATACATAACAACAACTCCTGTTCCTCAAGGCGATATACTTTCTCCACTATTGTATTTATTTTTATTAATTTTATCACTTCTGACCCAATATTCATATCTATCTAACGCGTTGACCTACAGCTGATACGCTTGAATCCACCGATAATTTAGATATAGAATTTGGGCAAGGTGAACTTTACTCCAATCCCATGCATAAATTGTAACGGCAATCACGTCGCATTTAGTGAAACTGTAAAGAATCTAGGGCCTGTTTATCGACATGACAATAAATTAGAACAGCCAAATAGCTAGTATTGTTCAGAAAGTTACAGGTGTCCTGCGGTGCGGGTATTGTTTTAACAAGTTTTTGACCATTCAGTCGAAAGTGACGTTTCTGTAGGTCCTAATTATCCCTATAATCGACTATGGTGATGAGTGTTATCTTGACCTGTATGCAGATAACCTCAATATACTTAAGCGACTTTTCAATAACTGCATTAGATTCTAGTTTTTAACCTTCGTAAATATGACCACGTCTCTGCGCAACGTTCCTAACTTAAGTAATTACCTATACGCCAGCGACGCTCTTATTCTTAGCTCTTACCACTCGATATTCGTTTCTTAATCCTCCTTCGACGCATTCTCGTTTACACCAATTTACCGTTCTGACCATCCTCCTTTTCCTTTAAGGCCCGTCCCATAAAATTTTAATTGATTTATATATATTTTTTATGGCATACGGAACAGACGACAGTTTGGGCCACCCTGGGAAGTGGTCCGACACCCATAGACTTGGGGAAATTTTATCACCCAACGGCGCCTTACCGGAGACATTGGGTGGTTAATCTGGTTTCCCAATTACGCTGGCTACGGTGCCCTTCAAACCGGGAACCGAAATGTTTTCATAATAATGCTTCCCGCGGGCAAAAGGGCACCCGGTGGTACCCCAACCAGATCCTTGTAGACCCGGGGACCTACCGGTATAAATTAATTTGTTTTTCTAACCACAAATTTTACACATTCCCTATTTTTATCTCTGCATCACCCCAAGGTTGACAAGCGTGATTGGGATACTCCAAAACCTCCTAATGAATAGGGGGTTTTGGGGGTTTATGTTAGCAGTGGACTGACACTGGCTGCTGATGAATGGATTAAGATAATTGACCACAAATTTTTTTTATAACACCCTTAGTCCAAAAGTTTATTTATAACAACTAAGTTTGTTCCTTGGATTATATGTATCAATTTTTAACTTGATACAAAAACAATCTTGAATTCAAGTGGAATATTGTAAAAATAATTGATGGCCTTGATAAGTGACTTGCATAAATATTTATCTAGTTTCGATGAAAAGTCAATGACGTTTAGTGACTTGTTATGGCTGGAAAAATCCCAAGCCAATATATATTTTAAAAATATATACCATTCCACTAAAAATAAGTTGCTAATAAAATTAATTTCCAAGATAAACGATGGCAGTCTGGTTTCGCTGGCCTTTTCCTTTCCCATTTAATTACCCTACTGGGGAACTTTTTTCAGATTCTATTTTTAACAGGAAAGTCGTTTGATTGTTAGAAGAATAAATAAATATTTCGGGAATGAATTAACAGCACCCTTGGTCCAAACTAAGGGGCTTAATTAACCTTGCATGGTTGAATACCAATTTTTTTTAAATCATATAAGACACCGGAACCCAAGGAAAAAAAGTTCGATCAAGGAGGTTTAACTTAAGCCTGGTTTGTTTACCCATTTTTGTTTAATGGAAATAATTGTGGGTTGTTTTCAAATCCCATGTATTATTTATTCCATAATTACCTTAATAGTTATTTCCCAAATAACCCGAAAAAAATATTTAATTTGACTTTTAGATATTTTTAATTTTCGGCAATTTTTTTTTTTTTTTTTGCAATTCTTTCCAATTTGTATGACTTAATTTTAAATTTGCCGTTTTCTATTTCTAGGGTGATAACCATCAATCACATTATTTTTTGGCACTTAATTTTTTGTTTCAATATTTGACTTTTTGTTTACATTTTTTACCTTAACAATGGTACTGAAATATTGAATTAAATAATTTTCTTAAAATTAGAATCCAAATTTGATTCAAATTTGGTATCTGTACTAAAACTGAAAGGAAAGGATATTAAAAAAAAAATTTAAATGACATGGCCCTCGTTGGGCGAATATATGTACCTTGGACCGGGTCCATTAGGTTGAACCTTTGACGGGGCCAATCGAAAAATCCCACACGGATGGAAAGCCTTTGGAAAATATCTGAAGATAATGTCTTTGGCCGAGCTAAAGGGCTTCCAATTTTCCTGTTAGCAAGCTGAATAGGCAATACCCCTAACCCGATAAGGAAAAAGGTCCTCAGTGACCCGGTTTGACCTCCCAGGGGGACGATCACCTACGAGGTGGGTGACGACTTGTGTAAATTTGCGGGGAAGGTGGTTGGGATGCAGGTGGGAGGATCTCTTCTTTTGGTCCTTTATTATTACGCGGTGGACTTTTCAAGGGTATATAATGATGATTATGTGTAATCTTGGTTTTGACTATGAAATTAACATAACGTTTATTTTTAAAGGTTGCTTTCGCAAAAAAACAATAGGCTTTATTCTAACCCGTACTTTTGCAGCAATACTTCTTGAAAAGTTTTCCAAAAATAAAACCTCTGAGGAAAAAAATGCTCTGTTTCTCAAACTTTCCATTTCCCATGGTTCTTGGCTAAGGCACGTGGGTTCATTCTAACTGGTCAATTTTTAATCTTCTAAGTTTTCCCTTGTGACTTGTAAGCTTCGAATGCATATTTTATAAAATGTGGTTTTTATTTTAACATTAAAATCTTCAAATTAAGTATTTTACGTGTTTGAGGCTGCAATTGAACAAATTAAATTGATATAAAAATAAAAATCACTGCCTTTTTATGGAAAAAGTTTTTTCAGGGACTAATAGCAAGAACCTAGAGCCCATAAATTTACATTTTGACTTTTTTCGTTGCATGAAACATCACCCACCATTTCCAAAAGGTCAGTGGTGGTAATTTTTGACCAAGACGAGGACAAATTTCCCTTTCTGCTTTAAATTTTCCGAACTTAATTCTAAGAAAAGGAACTATAAAAATTTGAACTCATTATCCTTTAAATCCTTATTATATTACACTAATTTCCAAATGAAATTCCTCGATCACCGGCATTACCCAAACCAACAAAGGAAACAAGTTAGAAAATATTTGGTCCTCGCGGGTTTTGAACTCCTGACCTCTGATTTCCCTAAAATTTGCTTTATTTCCATATCACATACAAAACAGGAGGACTAGGTAACGAACCGGATAGATGGCTTCAAATTGAACTATTTTCCTGTTTTTTTTATTTGAATATTATTTTTTCAATTGAATATGTTTTAACAAAGATTTTTATTTCTGTCTCTTTGCCTTTAGAAGTAAATAAATACAAAAAAATGTTTTAAATAACAAGTAATACTAATAAAAATGTTTAGGTTCCTTTTCCAATTCTACGAAAACCTTTTATTAAATTTTTAACGCTTTACGTTTTCTTAAATAAATATTTTTTAAAAATAGGGTCTAAAGGTTAGGCCTTACAAACCAGGCACGTTTCTATCATCAAGGACAGTTGTAAAAAATTCTTTTATTAAAAAAGCCTATAAAATTAATTAATAATTATGTTTATAACTTTTATATTTAAAAAGTAAAGCTGAAAGAAATCAATTCAAGTTATACTTAATAAGATCATCACATTTTACATATAACTTTCAAGTATGGTTAAAATTTGGTAAATAGTTCATTCTGTAATTTACAAAGCAGTTTCATTTAAACTGAGGAAATATATATTATTTCCTCAGTTTAAAAACTTCTTGATTTAAAAAAAAAAGCAATAGATATGGGAATCTTTCCTTTGACGCATTTATCGCAATTATTTTTAACTTTTAATCTGGCGATTGAGACTCATTGCAGCTTCTATTGCCCATTACAGTGATTAATAGGATATTATTAATATAAAACTCGGGAATAAAAGCATAAAAATATTTTAATTATCGAAATATTTTAACATAACACATTAACATGGACGCTATCTGAACACTAATCGTGAAGTCATCCTCTCAATGATGTCTTGATAGCTACGGACTGACTAGAAATATTTTTGATGGAATTGACTATTTAAGTCTAACAAATTTTGTAATTCAATCATTCTTTTTTCAACGAAATTTGGTGTCTGTTAAATCCTCTTCCTATTGGAATATGTTGTTAAAGGGACTGTACATTGCTGTATATATTTTAATACATATACGATAGTTATACTAAAATTTTAAAATGGGTTGCGTGTCCTTTTTGCGCGTGAGGAATTCTTTTTGGCATCATTAAAATGTTTTTTAATTGCATGCAAATAATTAATTACAATAAAAAAAATAAGCCCGGATAGTTAACCTCCAATCATATTGGAGCATTGAAAAAATTATATGCACAATTTTTTCACTAATATTCACAAATAGTAATAATTCAATCAAAATAATTAAGAAAATTAAAGATGATAGATTTAAAGAACTAATAAAAAATTCAATTTAGAATTTATGGATTCACAAGACGTCTTTGATATATCATATAACCGGTAAGTTTCAAAGCGCCATCTGTTTGCTTTTAAAAGGAAATTCCTAAGGATGTTGGGCTTTTTGTACAAATTACCATAAATAAAGCTTTGATCAATTGTGTGAGTAGATGGCGCTTATCTAAAACGTTTTAAGATAAATCACAATGTTGATATATTAAATGAATAAAAATTACCATTATATCGTTGAATAAACATCCCAAATATTAATATTTATATAATAATAATATTTTAATATATTTTAATATAAATTTAAATAATATAAATATTATTAATTAATAATAATATATATATATATACCAAAAACGAACCTTAATCCAACCCTCATAGGACATTATGCAACAACGCAAATAAAAACGACAACCCATTATCCACACAAAATCAACCCATCACTTGTAATATGGACCTTTATTACATTTTCACCTTTTTCATTATAAAACTGTTAATTTTTTTGACAAATCGTAAAATTTCCCTCATCATTTATTCATAATGCGCCCAAAGATAACTTCAAAAATTTAAAACGTAAATTACGTTATTTTTTTTAAATTATTTTGAATAGTTTCCACTATACATCACTTCACGTTGCATTAGATAGAACCATCGATAAAACTCCTGGCCGATAATTTTAATAGTTTAAGATGCTCAAATTCCTGTGACCACGGCTGCTCTTTTCTTCTTTCTTTCAAACACTTTCCGTTATTAAAGGAATAGGAGTTAAAATGTAAATAAACGCGATAAATCCCTTAAAAACCCCTTTTGTTCTATAATGTGTAACATTCGCGTATATATATGAATTAATTATGTTAACAATAATGTAATTAATACGGATTATAAACTCAAATATGATTTCCGATCATTTGCCGATACGCCGAGGTGTTGAGAGATCTGTAGAGTTATTTTAATGTACGACTTGATTCCGAGAGGTCAAACGAGACGAATTGAAATTCAAGGAATGCGATAAGTTTGTTTAAGTAGCAGTGTGCCATTTGGTTTGGTTATTGGTCAAAAGAACCGTTGGACAATGGGCCAATATGGTTCGAGAATGGATAAAAAATAAAAATCGGGTTCTTAATGGGAAATAAAATTACAAGTATCAGGGTTTTTTAAGTTTGGCGTTGGCACACGGTATAACGCCCAGCAATTGACAACTCGGTAACAAATCATCAATAAAAACTCGATATCCATGACGTTGTTTTTGCCTGAGTTAAAAGGGCACAAGAACTCCATGATCTTTAATGGACTTGGTATTTTGGCGATTTATACGCCATAGTATTCAAAATTTCAAATTAAATTTTTCAAATAAAAGCAATTGGGTTTCCTGGGGCCGCCCCAACGACGGGTGTTCGACTGGTTAAAAATATTAACGAGGCGGAAGCATCGCTGGATTTAGGCATTTCTTGGGACCTTTTCATGGGGCTTTTGATTGTTTCAAATCGACTCTTTTGTGAAACTTGTTTACCTGGTGTTAAAAATACCGCACCAATCTTCTTGATTTCCCTCCACCCTCGAACCGAGGGGTTGACTTGAATTTAAAAGTCTCCTGGGGCCCCGGTGGATGGGTGTCCCACAAGGGACCTTTTAGGACCATTTCTTTAATTTTGTTTTATGTAAACGACCTACCAATATAGTTAACAAAACAATAAAAGATAAATTATTTGCAGACGATACCTCTTTTTGATTTTTAAACTCGGACGGTAAACCATTGATTTGTCGATGTAAACCTCTCTCCAATGTAGGCATTGGTTCTTTCAATTTCCCTTTAAACAACAAAAAATCTAAATTAAATTAAATTTATGACCCCCTTATTTGGAAGTTTTCTCAAATAAATATTTACCTTAGTTCTTAATTTTTGAAAATATAATTGTATGTGAAGAAAAAACAAAAATAATTTTTAAGGCCATTGGATGCAATGACATTAATACTTAAAGGAAACGGTTAATTCTTTAAGACAAGTAGGAAGAATGTTAAATCTTTATGGGACAATGTTTCCTTTACAACAAAATCCCAGAAAAAGTTCATAAAAGAAAGTTCGGAAATCTATCCATTAATAAATTTAAAAAAGTTAACAAGGAACGTTTGTGTGTTAAAATTGAACAATTAAATGAGTTTTTTAAATGATAAATGGTTTTGGAATGCCGCTCCAGGTTTTTTCACCAATAATTATAATCTTATGCTTTTATTTGTTTTGTTTACTGTTTCAATTATATTTAAAAGAAACAAAAAGTCCAAGTTTCTTTTCTTGGTTCTTCTCAGGTGAGGGTCCTTTTTACCCGGTGGTTTTGAACAATCAATAAAAGTTAGTATTCCCCTATGTTTAAATAAAGATATTTGAATAGGAATTTGAATTGAATTATTATTGGCCGAAATAGTAGATGCCTGAGATTTCATATATGAGAGGCATAAATTTTTATTAAAAACTTATTCGGAATAATTAACTTTGGAATTTTCTATTCAATAATTCGTTTTATGAAAAAGATTTAACATTTGAAACTTTTAATCAAAGGAAACTTTTTAATAAATTTTTCTGCCACAATTGCCGCAAAACGTTTTTCATTTAACCCATTTTTAACTTTTCCGGTTTGGGATTTGTGTAACAAAACAAAAGTTTGCCCCAATCTTTTCGTAAATTTACAAAGGTTATTGTTTCTTGTTTTAAAAACATTTGTTGGTTTCTACCTTCTTTACCAAAGTTTTTATACATAATTGGGTTTAGAATTTTTTAAAGGAAATCTAAGTTATCGAAAATTGTCAGTAAATGTTGTTTACAGATGAAACAATGGGAACAACAAATTTGGAAAATTATTTGAGACTTTGATTTCCAACACTAATTTTATTCTTAATTTCTTCCTCTTGAACTTTTTCTTATATTTTTGCATATTAAATACTTCTTTTTCATATTCAATATCACAGTAATCAACTTCATAATGATTTCCATTGTTTGTACTTGAAACCGGTTTAATTAATGCCCTTAGAGATATCTATATATTCTGAAAACTCATTATTGACATATTGAAATATTTGAATTTTTTATTTTTTTTAAAAAGTTTGGCAGTTTACCCTATTTTTGACTTAATTATCTATGGTAGCCGTTTTAGCTAATTTAAAAGTTAAGAAAAAAAGAAATCCAGAAAAATGGATATAATTTGTGGAAATGACTGAAAAGAAAATTAATTTGGGTTTAAGAAAAAAAATCAAGTTTTGTTTTAAGCAGGAATAAAATGCTTCCTTGGAAACCAATGAATAAAATTGCGTTGGGAAGGAAAACCTTAGAAAGAGACTTTTTATATACCCCACAATTCTTTTTCTTCTTTCTTCTTTCCATAACGTATAACTAATAAAACTGTTAAGTTTAAAATTTTAATAAAATAAATGGCTACATTCTTTAAAATTAAACGGACTTAAATTTTTTAATTTATTCAGTAGATCATCTTGTAGTCATGCTAAGAAATACCGTTCCAAATGTTTAAGAACAAGTTTTTTAATTTACAAAATAAAAAATAGAATAGTGGTTTGAATAAAAAAATGATCAAAATAATTTAATAATGAGGAAAGTCGTTGCATTGGGCAAATCACTTTTGAAACAAATTAAATTAAAAGAAAATACCAAGGGATGAAATTTATTAAAGACACTTAAATTCAAAGTGTTGGGCTTAAATTAATGTTACACAGCTCAGAAAAAAAAGAAATGATTTCAGTATTACAAAGTGTAAATCATGTTTAACCTTATTATTATAACTTCTGTTTAAAAGAAAATAGCGCTTAGGGCCACGAGGACTTTAAATTTTAAGTATAACGGCGCATGGAACGGAACTTTTTTAACCCCGTGGGAAATGGACTTAAACCACCAATTTTTCCTTCCCGACCTTTTAGGGGGGTTACGGAACGTCTTACACTCATCTAACCCTTCTAACTCTGGCCGGAACCCCATCTCAGTCCTATAATCTGCCCTCTCTCTGGGGCGCTCTTTTCTCGGCCCCTTATTCCGGGAAAAGAGAGAGACCACAGCCCCAGCAGGGCCGGATGTTAAGCCCCCTGCTAGCTCCATTTTCAGCCGCAGAAGGAGGAGAGATCGACGACACCAAACCGGAATTACCCTCCCCCGACCCCTCCCACCGCATCAGCAGTGCGGCCCCGGAGTTGCGGAGGATGGGTGAGCGGCCCCGAACCAACACTCCTCCCTCCCCCTCCTGGCCGCAGAGGACGGGAGGCGGCGTCTACCGCCTCTTCCCCTCCCATGCACCCCAAGGCGCCCAAAGCTGGCTTCCTCCGCCAGCTTGGAGCGCCCAGGCTGGCCTTACCGCCGCCGGCCAAGCTTCTATTAGGTTTGTGGCTGGCCCAAATCGCCGGTACAAACCCACCGCTCCGAGCGAGAACCTGTTTGGGGATGAACCGCTTACCGCAATCCCGGCCCACGGCCCCCCTGGTGCCCCGCTTAAACTTGTTCCTGCGACCCTATTCCTTTCTGGCGACCACACCAAACCTCAAAAGCCCGCCTTTCCCCACCCTCCGTCCTTCCAACCGCATGGCAAAATCCGCCTGTTGGCAAAAAATCGCGCAATGGCAACAAAAAGTCCGCGGGCCGACCTCGGGCGCACGCTTTAAAGTGCCAAAGATGTATTAAGAAAGCGGAGCAAGGTTAACTTTTAAGAAGGGTTCGCTAAACTTTGATCGGACAAATTTTAACAAGCGAAATTCCGCCGCAGAAAACGCGATGGTTGGGCCATAATTAAATTGGTTATACCCCAAGTAAAAACCCCTTTGTGGTGTGGGACAATCCAATGACATCGGCCCAACCAGTGAAGGTCTTAACGCTCTTTGCAAAATTTTTAGCTGCTATTTTGGGTATTTAACCTATTAGATAGGGACCGTTTTAAATTTCTTAACCCTTTCTTCTAACCCAACGCTTTAAGGTGGTAGTATTGTTAGTAAGGCCTTCGAACAAAAGTTATGCTTAAATGGCTGGCCCAACCAGAGCACCCTCGATTCAAACTTCGGTGCCCTCCGGGCCCTGGTGCAGGTTATGTCGGTCGGGGGTCGTTGCCTGGTAAAGAAAACCCCCCGCCCGGTATTTCTACCAGATTTTGGTCCACAGGGCACGAAGATAATCAGAAAGAAAAAAAAGGAAAAATCGCGAATGTGGACCTGAATTTTTAATATTAATCCACCTACCGGTTCCCAATTCTGTGATATCTAATTAATTAGAATTTATTCTTTAGAAATTGTGTAAAACTAAAAACGGGAAAAGTTCTTAATAAAATCTTTTAAATAAAATATTAAAATTATAATTAGTTTGAAATAATGGGCCCAACCGGTTTATCTGTGTTTAAGGTGGTTTTAACACTTTAAAGGTAAAAAAATATAAACAAAAAAACCATTTGTTGTTAATAAATGATTCTAATATAATAAAAAATATATTATACAAATAAATAAAGTGGCACCAACTCTTTGAATTATATTGTATTACAAAAATTAATTAAAAAAACCTTTGAAAATTTTTCTTAACCAAAATGATGACAAAAAAAAAGTAGACAATAACCCAGTTTTATAAAAACGCCACCAGTTCCAACTCAATAAAATTTTCATTGAAGTTTCCTGCAAATTTGACCTTTTTAACAATATTTCATGATTTTCCTGAACTTATTCATTATTTATTTCTTTATAAATTTTTTTTGACTTTTAATAAACGTGTTGTGTTTCTTTTATTAAATAATAAATTGTTTTTTATTCAGTTACTAACATCTACCTGAAATTACTAATTGTTAAAACGGTTTAAACTGCTGTTCCATTCTGTAAAATAAACAATTTTTTTCTTGAAAGAAATAAGGCAAGCTTTTGGGGAATTTTATTTTTAAATTATTTCAATATTTTTAAAATAAGTTTTTTATTAATAGCAATATAGAAGGTTCTATCATTTATAAATTTATTTAATAATGATTCCCTCTAAATAGATATATTGGAAAACCCACAATGTCAATAAATTTTTCAATTGAAAGAAAGAAATTCAAAATTTTATTTATGGTTTGCGTCAAAGGAATCGAGGATCTCAACAACGATATTTACCAAATATTCCTTTGTTCCCCGGTTGCGTCATTATTCTTTCTGACAGAGGTAATTTTCGTGCAGCTTTAATGATTCGAACAATTTTCCACTTTGACAATTCAAAGACGTTTTTTTTTACTTTATTTTCTTTTCATTTGTTAATGGTTTGGAAATAGATTTTTTTTTACAAATTACTAATTAAAATTTAAAATATAAATTGTTTTTTTCTATAAAGGAAACTTGGATTTGGTTTGTTAACGGCAGTTATAATATAACAAAAGTTTTGATGGGTATCCGGTGGTAGGTCCCTTTTTCAAGAGACCTCTGGGTCTATTTTCAATCGAAGCAGTTTAAAAACACTGTGTTCCGGTTTGAAGGGCACCCCAGCCAACGTAATTACTGGGAACCGGACAACCACCCTTATGTTCTCCACGGTGGCAGCTCGGCGATACGGCTGGTATTGTTAATGTTCTGGGGCGTCGGTGACCACTTCCCCATCAGGTGGGTTTGGACTGCCGGCGTATGCCAAAATATAACATAAAACGCAAAAGTGTTAAAAATTTAAATAACAAACAACCGGGCAGACTCCTGGTTGTTCTGGCAATTCTGTAATGGTTAGTCCGATTTAGGCGGGACTTTTCTTTAAAGATAGCTGATTAACCATAAGGTGGTAGGTGGGCTACTTTCTTTGGGAGAAAACTAAAAGATTACTATTTTTATTCCTCGGGACGTCGTGGAAAAGCAAGTTAATAAATACATTACACAGTAGAATCTTAATTGTTTCCAATAAAAATAGTATTATAAGTAAGGTTCCTTCGCTTTTTTGTTTAAAAACCTCCGTTTTCTGGCTTTTTAATTTGACATTGCAATAACTTATACGAGCATATATAACGAAAAGTAAAAATTTCCATTAAAACCTTTTATGGTTTAGATGTCTTGTAAACAATATTAAAACAAAATTATTGTTATAAGGCATTTCAATTTCTACCATATCTACCTTAAAATGTATAAAACTCACTTTATAAGACTTTTCGGTATTAAGGAAATAATTAATTAAAAATGTTTCACAAGGTAATTGAGGAGCAATAAAGCATACCATTTTTATTAGTATTAACTTTTCTGGTTTTGCAAATTGTAAATTATTTTCAATTATTATCCACAACAAATTATTGCGGTCAATTTTATAACTTCAATTTTGTACCAAAATTTTGTATTTTCTCATTTGAACCTGTTGGGGATTAAGAGTTACGTTTTATGTTTAATATCTTTTCATGGTATACTTTTTGAAGACTTACATGGGATTGTTTATACTTTTTGAAAATAAATTGAAATTAGGGCTCCTTTTAAAGGTTATAAAAAGTTCCCTGGTTTAAAAACTATACTCTTATTTTTTAAACAAATAAATTTAAAATTACTGTTAACTATTTAAAATGTAACATTTTTAATTACACGTTAATTCCAAAATGTAACATTTGTCAAAAAAAGAATATTCCATGTTCGGCTGGCGTTTTTTTATTTTGACACGGTTTCATGTATGATTCACGCAGTCCGTAGTTTTTAATTTCACTTTGACATAAATTGACACAAACAAATGTTTCAGTCATTGTTTAAATTTCAATTACCCTTGATTGTTCACGGAAGCATATTATATGACCAATAATTTTTTATAATAATTAAGGAAATATAAGAAAATTTATTTAACTACATTTATTCCAATGCCAAATGTATTTTTTAATTAATTGGAGAAAAAGGTTGTTGTGTCTAAGTTTAGTCTTGGAATCTCATTTTTACCCTTCAATTGTGGGATTTTGTTTCTTTTTTATCTTTTAAAATAAACTCAGAAATTAAAAACCTTTTTAACACAATAACTAATGGACCAAATGATTTTTAACAGCTAAAATTTTAATTTTTAAAGTTTCTTTGGAATCAAATTGCGTAAGGTTAAATTTAATTCAAGAGATACGGTGATTTATCTTTTGATATCATCAGACCATTGGAAATATTTTTAAATATAATATTTGACTTTTTTAACACCACCAAAAATGAGTAACTTGGGTGATCAAGGGGCACGGAATTATGGCCTTACAAAATTAAATAAAGATTATAGGGCAAAATTAAACTTAAAGATAGCTCTTTGTACGTCTGTTTTTTCCACGATTACTCACAAGTTGGATTTATATCCGATTATTAAGATTAAGTTCCTTCTTCCGATTCTTCTTAAAAAATAAAAGTCTGAATCAGAAAAACCGAATTCAACAGCACCTTGATTTCTTTTTATAATAAAAGCCAAGTTGGCGACTGTGGCTTAGTTTGGTTGATGTGTGTATGTAAAACGGAAGATCTTTGTTGATTTAAAGATGAAACCAATCAAAAATGGTAAAAAGTTAACAAAATGATTGAAGGTAAAATCCGAAAAGGAAATACTGTAATAAGTTTTAGTTAAGTCGTTTCTAAATTGAATTTAATTTCAATCCGAATTTAATTTCCAATCAAGAATGTTTAGGAAAGAAAATTTCCAATACGATCAAAGCACAAACTGTTTGCAATTCCCTTTGGTTGAAGGTTAGAGAAAATATGTCTTTAATTCTTCCATTCTACTTGTGCGGGCGTGGTTAAGGAAAAAAAGTCTTTCAAATACGGAAAGGAATCTTTAAAGGTAAAGGATTTTTTTATTCATTTGTCCCAACAATGATTTATTAATTATTTCGCGTCCCGTGACCCTGATCCTGTAAAGGTCCAAAACGTCGGGAACGTTAAAAAAATTGAACAGAAAAATCCGTTACGGCTTAATTAAAACCATTCAGCATTCTGTTAACGAAAAAGTTTTATTTATTTTTGTGATGTAAAAACCAAATTTTGTTTTTGTTTAGTCCAAAAAAAATATAATTATAACTTTAAAAGCTGGAAATTAATGATACTAAAACTAAAATACAAATGTTATCCATATCGTTTTTAGTTCCAATTATATTCCTCGCCCAAGTTCCCATTTCAATACCTAAATATTTTGCTAAGTTTTATTATAAAATAAGAATTTCAGAAAATAAATAAAACTAGTAAAGGTTATTAAAAAATAATTAAAAATTTCGTCTTGAAGACATTACTTTAAGTTTGTTTTAATTTTTTTTTTTTTCCCAATAATAATTTTGGATCAAAGTCTGTGAAGTGACATCTGTGTCAATCAAACAAAGTTTGGCTTTATTACTAATTGATTTCGTTAATCGTATTTTTGTATTATATTTAACATGATCCCGAACCGCCGGCAAGACCCTCTTCCGATTTTATCTTTTAAGATGGGAACAAATCAAGGAAAGTATGTTTTGGGAAGAATATTGTAGATGAGAATACCATAATGATTTACTAGCATTAAATTTAATTTAAACGAAAAAAAAGGTAAAACATTTACCAAATTCAATTAGTTTAATTTAACACAAAATCCAAATTTTAGTTTAAGTCTTTGGATTATCCAAGTTTAAATGTTAAAAATTATACCGTTTATATTGTTGTCTTTATCTTACGAGTTCTATAACATATTGACTTAAATAAAATAAATTACACATTTTTTTGCTTAAGAACTTTGCGAAAACTTTAACTTTAACTTTTAACCGTTTAAATATCTTTCCCCTTTTTCTCTTAATGCAATACGTATTCATAACGTACGAATAAACGGAATTTTAAAAAGTCCGGGGTATGTAATTCATTTCCATATTTTGTTTTGAATATTTTTGTAACGAGATCGCCTGCTGGAAACGAAATAGCCTGGAATCTTTTCATCTTCCATGGCCTCTGGGAATCAGATTAAAAAGGTTTCCTAAGAGTGGCGCGTTAATTTTGATGTCCCCAGGGAAGGCCGTGGATTCCCATGGTTGGTTTTTACGGCAAAGGCCAATGGTTTTATCCATTATACGATTCTTGGCATTGTAAATATCTCCTTAAAGCCACCCCTTTTTCATAACTTAAAGAACCGGTTTCCTTTTTTTTTCCCCCCCTTTTCCCTTTTTTTTCAAAAAAAGGGTTTTGGGGAAAAAAATTTAAAAAAAAAATTTTTTTTGGGGGGTAGGGAAAAAAAATTTTTTTTTTTTTTAAAAAAAAAAAAAGGTTAAAAAAATAAGCCTTAAAAAATTTAAAAAAATTTTTTAAAAAAAAAAAAATTTTTTGGGGGAAAAAAAAAAGGGGGGAAAAAACCCCAAAAAATTTTTTTTTTAAAATGTTTTTTTTTAAAAAAAAAATTTTTTTTTTTTTCCCAAATTTTTTAAAAAAAAAAACCTTTTTTTTTTTTTAAAAATTTTTAAACCCCCCCTTTTTTTTTTTTTTTTTTGGGGGAAAATTTTAACCTCCCCCTTTTTAAAATTTTGGGGCCCCCCCCCGTTTGGGTTTTGGGGGTTTTTTTTTAAAAAAAGAAGGCCCCCCCAAATTTGGGGCCCCCTTTGGAAAAAAAAAGGAAAAAAAACCCCCCCCCCCCCAAACCCCCCCTTTTTTTGGGGGGAACCCCCAATATTTTTAATTATCAAATTTTATTTAATTTTAAATTCCTATTTAACATTTCTTTATCTATTGCCAAAGGGTTTTTGGAAAGCCTTTTCTAAAATTTTAAATAAAATTTAGTTTAAAGTTATTAATTGGTTTTTATTCCCTTTTCCCTTTTAATTAAAAAAGAAGAAATTAAATTGCCCAAACTTTATGGATTATTGGCTCTTTGGTAAACATTTAAAGCCCAAACCTAAATTTAAAAGGAAACCGAAACTAATTATTTTTAACCAAATCGCCCGTTTTTTCTCAAATTTTAAAAATCAGGATTTGGAATTTTTTCCTAGTTGGAAAGGGTTTTTGGTCAAATTTTCAAAAGAAAATTATAAAAGTTAAGGTAAGTTTTTATTTTTTTTATAAAAAACATAGAACAAAAAATAATTTTCCCTTTTCGGGCGTATTTTAATTTTGGTTTTGACCTTTAATTTAATTTTTAACAAACTTTTTGTCTCCCCCACCGGAATTTAAATTTGGAGGATTTTAATGGAAAATTTTTATTTGTTCATTAAAATTATTTATAAAAGTTAGGAAAAAAAAAAATTTAAATTTTTCCCTATTTTTAATTTTGCCTTTAAAAATTTCTTTTAAAATTTTGAAAAACCCCCCCCGAATTATTTGAAGGTTTCGGAGTTAAAGGTTGAAAATTTTATTTTAACGTTTTAAAAATTATTTAAGGAAATTTGTAAAAAATTTTTTTCAATAAAACATTTATTTTGTTGAAATTTTAAAAATTATTTTCCTTCCGTTTTCCGGTTTAATTGGGTCCTTTAAAGGGAAGGTTTTTAACCTTTAAAAAATTATTTTGTTTTGTTGGTTTTTCAATAATAGATAACAATTTATTTATTAAAACCTCCGTTCCTGGTTGTGGGCCCCTTTAAAACCGAGGGGGGTTTCCTTCCGGGAGGAACAAAAATTGTTGGTTTTGGGGTTTTATACAGGGTCCGAGAGAAAAACCAATATTAAACCCTCAATTAACCCGCAAAGAAAACTTTTTCCCAACGGGGTTTTCCAATTTCCGTAGTTTACAAAAATTTCTTGGCATTAATTACGATTTTTTTCCGTGAGAAGGCCGTCAATTTCGAATTTTTTTTAAATTAGCAATAGAAATCTTTTTGCGTTGTTTTAATATTTAATGAAAGGAATTAATATTAAATTTTTTCAACTTAATTAATTTAAATTTAGTTCCCCAGCCATTTTTTTTTAAATTAAATAGGCTGTTCCTTTTAAGAAGTTTTTTCAAATTAATTAAAGTTTCCAACTTTTGTTTGCCAATGACAGTGAAATGAACAAACATTTATTAGAACAAATAAATTGGATTTAAATTGTTTAAAGCAATTATAAAACCATAATTGGTTATTTCGTATAATTACATATTATTACGGAAGAAAGTTTAAACGTTTTTACATTTTAGTGACATAGATTTTTTTAAGAATATAAATTTTTTAAAAATAAATTATTTTGGGAAAAAAACCATTTTTTTTAGAAAATTAAAAATATTTTTTTTAATTAGGGGAGAAAATTTTAAAAAATGAAATTTTAAAGAATTAAGCCAATTAATTATATTTATCGGAAATAAAGTTGCCAATTTCAAATTTTGAAACAAAAAGAAATATTCATTAAAATTTCGGACCAAAAATTTATTTTTGTTTTAGCCCGAAATTAAAAAGCCAATTAATACGAAAATTTTTAAAACAAAATTATAAAACCAAATGGTTTTACATTAAATTTTCTTTGAATTTGAACCTTTTCTCTAAAAATTTATTTTGTTTTCCGCCCAAGTTGAATTAAAAAACAAAAACAAGAAAATTTATTAACAATCTTAATATTTAATAAAACTTTAAAGGTCAAAACATTTTTTAATCCGTAAATCTGGAAAAATTATTCATTTAATTAACCAAATTTAATTTTTGGAAATTTGTCTCCCTAGTTAAAAAATTAAAAAACAATTGAAATTTAATTTGGTGTAAAATTATTTTCAAAATAAACCGGATTTATTTATTTAAATTAAAATTTTTTTTAATTGTCAAATACTTAAAACTATTCATTGTAAAGTGGAAATTTTTTTGAAAGGTCTTGGTTTAAACGGTTTTTTGTTTGGTTTTAGAATTAATTTGGTTAAATTTATTTATTATTTTTCCAAAATTAATAACCAATTTATTGTCCAGGTTTCAAACTTAAATGCTTTTAAAGGTTGCAATAATTATTCTTGATAAGCAAATTCAAAATGGTTAGTATAATAAAACCTTTGGCCTTCAAACCCAAAAGGGTTTCTTTGTGGGTTTTGGGTTGAAAAATTCGTTTATTTAAATTTAACAAAAAATTAATAACAAAAGGAAAGGTTCCAGAAGTTTTGAAGGAGCCTTTAATGAAGGGCAATAAAATCGGAATTTCAATTTTATTTGATTGGGAAGGAACGGGAAATTGTGGAGGAAGGTTTGTTGGGTAAAAGGCCTTTTTGTGCTCCAAAAAAGGAAAAATTACCCTATTGGGGAAAACGAAAAATTGTCCGCTTTATGGCGAAACAAAAGAAATAATTTGCCAGGCAAAAAAAAATGGTTCCAAATTTTATTTCTTTGAAATTAAAACCACGTATAACCGAATTTTCATTTCCAAAAACCAATTTTAAAATTGAAAAAAACCAATTAATTGAATTTCAATTTGTCTCTGAAACAAAATGGGAATGTTTTTATTTAACAAAAAGTTTTATATCAACCACTTAATTTGGGATTTTTCGGTTACTTAAATATTATTAAATATTTATTTTATTCACGATTGTCCCGGGATTCTTTCCAGCATCCTTAATCACGGGCAGACTGTTGGTATATGTCCGTTATCTCAATGTTTTGGAAGAACCGCCGAGTTTTATTTAAAAAACGAATATCTTTCGTTTTCTTTAATTTTAATATTGGTTTACAAAAGTACTTATTTGTCCTTCCGGTTTTGTAGTTTTTATACTCTGCGTTTAATTTTTGTTTTTTCTAGAGAGTATTGACAATTAATGTCTCAAATCCTAATTAAATTTAAAACGTAGTATATCAGTATAGTTATTTTGAGGCAGTTAAATGGTCGTTATATATAAATATTTCCAGTGTGACAATAAAGTTCTTTTTAGTTTTAACGACATTATTAACAACGGATTTAAAAGTTGGGTCATTTGAAGTAATACTATATTAGTGTATTTCTTTCCCTAAGGAATAGCGTAACTATATTCGAATTTATGGATTTTTCAATTAAATTTCATGTCGGTAGAGCGTGATATGTTAGGATAGCGTAATTTTTATTTATTCAAATAATTAACAACATATAGCATGTATGGTGCTAATTATTGTTAAATAAAGTAACGATATTATAATATTGATAAGCTTTTTTTAGTGTTTTTGTTGTTTCTTTCAAAATTATAAAGCCATAATTTTTAATTATATTTTATGTATATATTTTATTTTTCTGTTAACTTAAACCCGGTTAAAATGTTCAAATTTTGGCCAATTTTGAAAGAAGTTGTATTAATGTACGCCTTTTAGGACTTTTGTATTCTTAATTTCAATGGATTGTTCCAATTACTGTCAACCCTATTTAATGTGGTTTGTGGAATAAAATACAACACCCTATGTTAACCGGGTCACGTAATAAAGCAAATTATTTTGTTTTTAATAACTTGAGAATTAAATTTTTATTCTAACTTTTTATTGTGTCCTGGTTAAAAGTCTGTATCTTTAATTTTATATAATTAAGATTTTGTTTATTGCCGATTTAGTTCGGCAAATTTCTTTATTATTTGATATTTTGTTGACCATTAAAACGGGTTGGTATTAAGTAAACACATAAAAACGTACTTTTTGTTGTATAACCACATTAATTAGTAGTATGAGAAATAAACAAATCGAGTGTTGTAATTTTATAATTGAAAGAAATTATAAAAAAATGATAATCGAAACAGTTAAATATAATAAGTTAGGAAAATAATCGTTGTTATAGAATATGTGTTATATTATTTTTAAGAATTTTGATGATTGTTCTACGATCATCTATCGCGGAGAACATCTATTGCGGGTTTAATTTTGTTATACTATTTAAATGTATATCAGTTTTTCCAATTATGTTTAGATTATCATCTGGTGTTAGTCCTTGGCCTTACCACTAGGGCTAGGAGGAGATTTATCTTTAAGATTAGGTATAAAATTGGAAAGCATTGCCAACCCTAGCGCCGACGCCCACCCGCCATAGCGAACGAGGGATTTTCTACGAAGGGATTGACCCAAGTTGATTTTGAGGAAACGCATGTTGATGGACACCACTGTCGCAGTTCCAAAAAACTAAACGATTAAGCGAATTTTTTAGAGTTAAAAATTTCATTATATAATACACCTGTGAAATTAATTCCTTTAAGTAATTATCTTAATGGTTTTTCGTTCACAAAATTGGATTAAAAAGAAACTTCATTATAAGACAAACGTGTCGTAAGATTATTTTGATGAAATAGATACCCAAAAGTTATCAGAGATTTTAAATGGGTGGGCAGAAAACGGTATCGAATTTCAATGGGAGAGCAGGTTCAATTGTTTTTATTGTGTAAAATAGTTATAGTTTAAAATGGTAAAATTTTAGGTTAAAATTTTAATCGTAATTCATATATAAAAATTGTTGATATCACAAGAAATAAGGCGTATAATTACATAAAATTTTTACTTGAATTTCTTTTGTTTTGTTTGAGAATTCACCTCAAAAACATTTTTAGCACCAAAAATTTTAACAATGTAGAAAATAATCAAGACTGGTTTTTGGGCGGTTAGTCTAGAAGAGTAAATCACTACCCTTTGGTTTTTACGGGCTTATCGGGTAAAGAAAGACATAACTTCCTCGTCCCAGGGCGCTGGACCGGTATAAAAGGCGTAATACACTTTGCTTATTAGGAGTCAAAAGGTGTTCGCCTCCTTTGCTTAAATCAATAAAAAACTGGCCGTTTGTAATACAGTGATTAAAAGATTATTTACCGAAATTTAAAAATTAAAAATGCAAAAAGGTTTTATTAACTCAATTCTTGGTAGATCTAAAAATAGTTCGCTATCCTAAAAATCATAACTACGGCTTGTAACATATTTATTTAAAAGATGGTAACATCCGATGTCTCACGGTATTTGCATTGGCAATACCTCCTTGGAAATTGCTTAAGTTAACGGTGACTTAATTCAAAACGACAGAATATGTTTTTAATTTACCACCTGATAATTCCTATAAAAATTAAATTAATTAATAAATATCGACTGTTACAAATAAAATAAAATGGTTATTAAGAAAAACTAAAAAAAAAGTTTTTGAATAACGAAATACGTAAAAAATTTAAATGCATTTGTTTCATACAAAAATGTATTACTAAAATTTACCCTTAAAAAAACATGAAATGATGACAAAAGAAGAAGAGGGAAAGAATTTATTGGTGATAGAGAACGCCTCCGAGGTTCCCCTACTAACGAGAGCCTGTTACCATATTTCATGATTTAATACAACCTTCATTATTCCTAGCTTTTAAATTCATATAAAATATTTGGTAGATTTAGTGATAAATTTAATGTATTTAAGACCAAAGGATAGGCAATTAAGAAGTTTATAGCAAAATAGCAGAATATAGTTTGAAAACTCAAAAGAGATTTACAAAAGTTTTCCCAAAAAATGAGAGACCACTGAAACATCTTTTATACCCCAAAAAACCATTCAAATGGCTTTGGTGTCCCCTGACAACAAAGCAGTCGATGCGAACACCGCCCCAAAACCCCCAACACTTACCCACACGAGGGAAAGTTCCGTTCCGAAGGGTTTACAAAGATCTGTCGTCTTATATTTCCAGGACTCGCCCTTTAAACACGATCGCAGAGATAAAAACGACAAATCGACTTTTTTCACGTACCCGCATTATAAATAATGTTCTGTTCCTAGACATTAATAATCTTATCGATATGAAATACTATTATTGAAATCATTATAAACATTACATTAAACGTTTCCATGGATTGATTAAAGAACGAACAATTTCATATCGTTTTAATACCGTGAAGGGTAAGGGAAAGAGAAATTAATTTATTTGAGTTAACGCATCAGGAAAATGTAATGAAAAACTTGTGGCAATTTCTTTTTGGGATCGTCAGGAAAGGTAACCCCCGGTGCCTATTTTGCCGCAAGTGTGGAAAACACGGTTGAAGGCCAAAACTCTAAAGTACGAGGTGGGATATGCAAAACCGGGAATTAAAATCTTTAATTGAGATTTTTAAATTTTGTTTGGGCTATCCAATTTCTCAATGGAAAGGGGTGTATTAGGGGAGGCCTATGTCCAGCAGTGGACTATCAGGGTTTGATGATGCATGGCCCATGCATCCAATTTCTTAACCAATTTTTTACTTTTTTTTTCCGATGATCTGGATGTTTGAAACCAAGGAGGCAGAAATATCCGTTGATTTTTTAAACCATAACAACAACTCCTGTTCCCTCGGCGGTATACTTTTCTCCACTATTGTATTTATTTTACACTTTTTATCACTTGGACCTAATATTCATATCATCTTAACGCTGTTGACCTTACAGCTGAAGGCCGGAACCACCGATAATTTAGATATAAAGAATTTGGGCAAGGGAACTTACCCAATCCCATGCAAAATTGTAACGGCAATCACGTTTTAGTGAAAACTGTAAAGAAATTTGGCCTTATCGACAAGACAATAAATTGGAACAGCCAAAAAAGCCTGTATTGTTCAGAAAGTTACAGGGCTCGGTGCGAGTATTGTTTTAACAAGTTTTTGACCATTCAAATAAAAGTGAAGTTTTGTGTAGGTCCTAATTTTATCCCTATCATTGACTACGGGACGAGTGGTTATCTTAACCTGTATGCAGATAACCTCAAATAAACTTGAGGACTTTTAAATAACTGCAAGATTCTGTTTTTTAACCTTCGTAAACATGAAACCGTCCTGCGCAACGTTCCCAACTTTAAGTAATTATCATACGCCAGGACGCCTTATTCTTAGCCCCTTTACCCTTATATTCGTTTTAATCCCTTCGACGCATTCTCGTCCACCAATTTACCGTTCTGACTTGCACCTCCCCTTTTCATTTAAGGCCCGTCCCATAAATTTAAAATTGATTTATATATATTTTTTATGGCATGGCAGACGAGCAGTTTGGGCCACCTGGATGGGAAAGGGTACGACACCCATAGAATTGGGCCACCAGTGGTATCACCAACGGCTGCCTACGGAGACATTGGGTTTAAGTCTCGTTTACCCAGTAAATACGCTTTACGGTGCCCTTCCAAACCGGGAAACAACAAACCAAGCCATAATAATGCTTCCTGGGGCAAAATAGGGCACCCAAGGTGGTACCCACCCAGAGGAACCTTGTAGACCCAAATACCCGGTATAAATTAATTTGTTATTTCTAATTCACTTTTTACACATTCCCCTATTTTTATCTCTGCATCACCCCAAGGTTGAAAGCGTGATGGGATACGGTCCAAAACCTTAATGAATAGGGGTTTTTGGGGGTTTATGTTAGCAGTGGACTGAAATTGGCTGCTGATGAGGATGGATTAAGATAATTGACCACAAATTTTTTTGATATACACCCTTAGTCCAAAGTTTATTATTGAAACATATAGTATTGTTCCTTGGATTAATTAAGTTATTTTTAACTGATACAAAAACAATACTTTAAACCAAGGAATATTGTAAAAATAATGATGGCTCATAAGTGACTTGCATAAATATTTATCTAGTTTCGATGAAAGTCAATGACGTTTAGTGACTTGTTATGGCTGGAAAAAATCAAGCCAATTATATATTTAAAAATATATACCATTCCTACTAAAAATAAGTTGCTAATAAAATTAATTCAAAGGAAACGATAAACTAGTCATGACAGTTAGTCTCGACTGCCTGCCTGCACCATTTGGCCAAACCCTACTTGGGCCAGGCAAATTTTTCAGATTAAGACAGGAAAGTCGTTTGATTGTGAAGAATAAATAAATATTTCAGGCCGATAACCCAGCACCCTTCTGTCCCAAACTACAAAGGGTTTTAATTATGCCAAGATGGTTGAATACAATTTTTTTTAAATAAAATAATAATAAGACACCCAGACACGAGAAAAAAAGTTCGATCAAGTGGAGTTTAATTCCAAGCCTGGGGTTACGTTTACCCATTTTATTGTTTAATGAAAAATTGGGTTGTTTTCAGAGTAAAACGTGTATTATGTTATTCCATATTAATATTTATTTAAATAATTTTGAAAAATATTTAATTTGACTTTTAGATATTTTTAATGACGGGCTACCTTAATTTTTTTTTTTTTGCAACCCTTCTCCAATTTGTATTAATTAATTGGTTAATTTTGTTCGTTTTACTATTTCTAGGTAAACGATAACCATAATCAAATTATATTTTTCACTTAAATGTTTTTGTTTCAATATTTGACTTTTTTTACTTTTATTACCGTACAATAGTACTTAAATATTGAATTAAATATATTTTCTCATAAAAATATAGAATCATAATCATTGATTAAACTGGTATCTGTACTAAAACCGAAAAGGAGAAGGATATTAAAAAAATTTAACTGACATGGCCCTGTTTTGACGAATATATGTACCTTGGACAAGTTCCATTAGGGAGTTGAACTTTGACGGGGCAATCGAAAAATCCCACACGGAGGAAAGCCTTTGGAAAAATCCGAAGATAATTCTTTGGCCGAGCCAGAGCGGCCATGCCTCGGAATTTTCCTGTTAGCGTTTGAAGTTAGGCAATAGGCTCACCATATACAAAAGGATAAGGAAGAAAGGTCCCTTGAGTGACAGCCTGGTACCGAGGATCGCAGGGGACGATCAACCCGATGGGGAGTGACGACTTGGTAAATGGGGAAGTGGTTGGGATGCAGGTGGGGATCGTACTTTTTTGGTCCTTTATTTGGTACAGCAGTGGACTTTTCCTTGGTATATAATGAGATTATGTGTAATCTTGGTTATTGACTTAAATTAACATAACGTTTATTTTTAAAGTTGTTTTGCAAAATAAACAATAGGCTTTATTCTAACTGTACTTTTTTGGAGCAATACTTACTTTGAAAAGTTTTCCAGAAAATAAAAATCCTCTGAGGAAAAAGAAAACCTGTTTCTCAAACTTTACCATTTAAAGTTTTGGGCTACAGCATGCGTGGGTTCATTCCCAACTTGGTCAAGTTATTTTAATCTTCTGTTTTCCCTTGGTGACATTGTAAGCTTTGAATTTGCACTATTTTATAAAATGTGGTTTTTATTTTAACTTATTAAAATCTTCAAATTATAGTATTTTACAGTGTTTTGAGGCTAATAAAGAACAAATTAAATAAGGATATAAAAATAAAAATCACTGCCTTTTTATGGAAAAAGCCGTTTGTTTCAGGGAATTAATAGCAAGAACCTAGAGCGCATAATTAATTTACCGAATAATTTTTCGGATGAAACATCACCGCACCACCGGTCAGTGGTGGTAATTTTTGGAAAGACGAGGACAAATTTCCCTTTACTGCTTTGAAATTTCCCTGAACTGTAATTCTAAGAAAGGAACTATAAAAATTTGAACTCATTATCCTTTAAAAATCTTAATTATATTACACTAATATTCCAAATGAAATTCCCGATCACCGGCATTACCCAAACCAACAAAGAAACAAGTTAGAAAAAGTATTTTGTCCTCGCAGGTTTAGAACTCCTGACCTCTGATTTCCTAAGTTTGTACTTTATTTCCATATCAATTACAGAAAACAGGGAGGACTAGGTAAGAACCGGATAGATGGGCTTCAAATTGAACTATTTTCTGTTTTTTTTTTAAATTTAAGAATATTATTTTTTCAATTGAATATGTTTTTAAAAAGATTTTATGTTCTGATCTCTTGCCTTTAGAATGTAAATACAATAAAAGAAAAAAGTATTTATGGAAACAAGTAATACTAATAAAAATGTTTAGATTCCTTTCCAATCTGGACAGAAAACCCCTTTTGATTCAACAAATTTTTAACGCTTTACGTTTTCTTAAAATAATATTTTTATAAAAATAGGGTCTAAAGGTTAGACTTAATTTGGGACACGTTCATCTATACACAGGACAGTTGTAACAAAATTCCTTTTATTCTAAAAATATAAAATGTATTAATAATTATGTAATTATAACTTTAATTAAAAGTAAAGCTGAAAAGAAATAAACTAAGTTATACTTTTAATAAGATTTTACAATTTTCAATAAACTTGCATGGTTAAAATTTGGTAAATGTTATTCCTTTAATTTAAAAGAGTTTCCATTTAAACTGGAGGAAATATACATTATTTACCTTAGTTTAAAAACTTTTATTTAAAAAAAAAGCAAAGAAAATGGAAATCTTTCCTTTGACGATTTATCGTAAATTATTTTTAACTTTTAATTCGGGATTGAGACTCATTGCAGCCAAGGCCTTTACAGTGATTAATAGGATATTAAATATTAAAATTGGAATAAAAGCAAAAAATATTTTAACATCGAAATTTTTAAAATAACACATTTTGGACGCCATAAGGAAACTAACGTGAAGTTTATTCTTCAAGATGTCTTGACAGTTAAGGATACCAGAAATATTTTTTTTAATTGACTTTTAAGTTCAATAAATTTTTAATGGAAATGGGTAATTCAATCATTCTTTTTTCAACGAAATTTGGTGTCTGTTAGAGTACACTCTTCTATTGGAATATTTGTTAAAGGGACTGTACATTGCTGTATATATTTTAACAATACGATAGTTATACTAAAATTTTAAAATGGGTGGTGTACTTATTACGCGGTGAGAAGTTAACTTTTTTGGCATTATTAAAATTTGTTTTAATTGCATGCAAAAATTAATTACAATAAAAAAATAACAACGGATAGTTAACCCCTTCCATATTGAGCACTTGAAAAAGTATATAACACAATTTTTTCACTAATATTCACAAATAAAGTAATATCAATCAAAAATAATTAAAAAATTAAAGAATAATTTACAAGAACTAATCAAAATTAATTTAGAATTTATGGATTCACAAGACGTACTTTTGATATATCATATAACCGGTTAGTTCAAAGCGCCATCTGTTGCTTTTAAAAAAGAATTCCTAAGAGATGTTGGCTTTTTTGTCAAAGGGTACCATAAATGAAGCTGACTTTTGTGAGTAATGGCGCTTATCTAAACGTAATTATATAGATAAATCACAATGTTGATATATTAAATGAATAAAAATTATAACCTAATTATTAAATTTTTTTCCGTTTTTGAAATTAAAAACAAAATCAAATTAACAAAAAATAATTTAATATTAATATAATTAATTTATTTATTAAAATTTAATTTTAAATTTTTTAATATTTAAAATTTAAAAATAAATTTAAAATTTAAAATAATTATTTATTAATTAATTTAATATTTATATAATATTATTACCCAAAAACCCGAAAAAAACTCAAATTCCTTAACCTCCCCAAAATTTTTTAAAGAAAAGTAAACCATTTTAAAATTTTTGCAAAAACCAAACGCAAATTTAAAAAAAAAAACGAACCCAACCCCTAATTTATTTTTCCCTTTTTTAAAAAATTTAATTCACAATGGAATAAGGCTTTATTACATTTTCATTTGTTTTATTATTAAAAGAAGTTGACAAATGGGCCAATATTTTTCAAATGGATTAATAAATTAAAAAATTTCGTTTTACCGTTATTAAATTTTTTATTAATTTTAATGTTTCCCTCTTACGGTTATCGCCCAGAATTGAAAACCCTTCGGGAAATTTTAATAAAACCAAATTCCTTGACTTCCTTTGCCTTTTTTTTTCCTACAAACCTTTCCTTTTTAAAAAATTTGGCGATTTAAATAAACGCCATAAATTTAAAAAAATTTTTCAAATTAAATTTAAATTAAAAACATGGTTTAATTAGGGTTAACAATAAGAATTTATTGGTTAAAAATAATGAGGTTTGAACCGCCGGATGCCAGGTTTTTGGATTTAGGTTTTATTTTTAAATGACCTTGTTCCGGAAATAGACAGGTTTAAAACAAGGATGATTTCGTTTAATACCTGGTGAATTTCAGGGTTATTGGTTTAAAGAAATCTTCCTGGGGCCTTGGTTCGGGTGGTCCTAAAAGGGCGTCTAAATTTAAAGGACCATTTTTTAACCTTGTTTAAGAAACGTTAACCCCACAATTGAAAATAACAATAAATAAAAATTTCAGAACCATACTTTGTTTTAAACTGGAGTTAATTATTTGGCACAAAACCCTCCCAATGATCTTTTGGAATTCAGTATTAATTTCTTTAACCCAAAAAAAATCCTTAAATTAAATTTTAAATTTTTATTACCCCAATGAAGGTAGTTTACTTTAAAAATAAAATTAAATTTATGTTAGGCTTTCTCTTACCTTTTTGGAAAATTTGATTGTGCAAAAACAAAATATTTTAAGGTTTAAAATGCACTGACTTTTAATACCAGGAACCAAGGGTTGATTAATTTTCCCGGGGCCGGTGGAAGGGTGTCCAAAACTTTTAGGACCAATTTTTTTTGTTTATTAAACAAATCCAAAAGTTCAAACCAAAAAGAAGTTTAAGACATCCCTTTTTAAATTTTTAAAAATTACGGAAACTTTGTTGTGTTAAATTTTCCAATGTAAATTGGTTTTTAAACCCATTTAACAACAAAACTTGGTAAAATTTGCCCCCATTTTTTTCAAATAAATATTTAATCTTAGTTTAATTTTTGTTTAATGTTTAAAAAAATATTTTAAAAGGAAGACAAAAATACTGGAAGTTTTTTTCCCGGTTCTTTTCTCCAGGGAAAAGGCTCCTTTTCCAAACCCGGAAAATTTGGCCAAAAAAGTTGTGATCCTTCCATTTAATTTAAAAAATTTAAAAGGAATTTGTTGTTAAATTGGCCCAAATGTAAATGGAGTTTTTTAAATGATAATTTTGAGAAGGCTCCTTTTTTAAAATTATTAATTTACTTTAAAGTTTTTTCTTTAATTATTTTAAAGAAAAAAAGTCCACGGCTTTTGCGGTTTCTCCAGGGAAACCTTTTTAATAAATTTTTACAACAATTTGCCCCAGGAAAAAGTTTTGTTGGTTTAAGAAATTATTGGCCCAAATTATTTGCCTAGATTTGGATTTATGAAAACAAATTTTTTAAAAACTTTTCGGAAATGTTACTTTGGAAGTTTTTTCTTTAGTTTAAAAAACAACATTTTGGCTTTATTCAATAAAACTTTTTAATAAATTTTTTTAAAGTGGAAACCGGTTTTATGAAAATTGTTCAAGGAAATTTGTGGTTTAAGGGAAAATTTGTGGGAGCAAAACAAATTTGAAAATGTTTTGAAATTTACCCAAATTAATTGCTTTTTAAAACCTTTTTCCTTCTAACCTTCTTTTCCCAAAATTTTTTCATAATTTTTTTTTAAAAAAATAATAAGTTATGAAATTTCCATTGTTTTTACTTGAAAATACAAAAATTTTAAATTATGGGGCCTTTTTTGAAATAATCTATTAATAATTTCTTTAACTTTTCTTATATTTTTGCATATTAAATATTTTTTTTATTAAAAATTTTAAAAGTTTAAGTTTCCCTTTTTTTTGAAACGTATTATTATTGGTAAGCCCTTGGTTTTATAATTTAAAATTAAGAAAAGAAAATTAGAAAATTGGGTTAATTTAAAAAATTTGGCGTTTATAAACGATTAAGGTCTGTTTTGCTTTTAAAGGTTAAGAAAAAAAATAAAAAGGTTTTTTTGGAAAGCTAGGAAAATAAAGTTTAAATGAAATCAAGTTTTTGAAATCATGGAGGATATCAAAATGCGTCCATGGAAACCGGGAATAAAGCGTTGAAGTGAACCTCAGAGAGAGTTTTTATATCACCAACTGAATTCTTTTCTCTTTCTTCTTTATCATAATTATGTATAACTAATAAAACTGTTAAGTTTAAAATTTAAATAAAATATAATAGCTACATCTTCATAGCATAAACCAAATGCACTTGAATATCTTATTCATTTATTGCAGTAGATCATCTGTAGTCATGCTAAGAAATACCGTTCGCAATGTTTAAGAACGAGATTTTTATTAATTTACAAAAATACAAAATAGAATAGTGATTTGAATAAAAAATAGAGTCGAAATAATTTAATAATGAGTAGGCTGGAGTTCAATGTGCATTGGGGCAAATCACTTTGAGGCAAATTAAATTAAGCTTAATCTGAAAATAGCAGGTGATGAATTAGACACTTAAATTCAGTGTTGGGCTTAAATTAATGTTATCCAGCTCAGAAAAAGCCGCAGAAATGATTTCAGTATTACAAAGTGTAAATCATAGTTTAATCCTTATTATTATAACTTCTGTTAAGTAAAAAAAATAGCGCTTAGGGGCCACGAGGACTCAATATTTTAGACAGTATAACGGCGCATGAACGAACTTTTTTATTTTTTACCGTGGGGAAATGGACTAAAACCACCACGTTGTTCCTTCCCGACGCCTTTAGGGTGGGGTTACAGGAACGTGCTTACACTCATCTGCAACCCCACCAGCTCTGGCCGCCGGAGCAGCCCCATTTCAGTCCTATAGCCATCTGCCTCTCTCTGGGCGCGCTCTTCGTCTCGGCCCCTGTATTCAAGTAACAGAGACGAGACTCATAGCCCGCAGCGGTGGCCCGGATGTTAAGCCCCGCCGCTAGCTCCATTTCAGCCGCAGAAGGAGGAGAGATCGACGACACCATGCCGAATTACCCCTCCTCCCACGACCCCTCCACACCGCATCAGCAGTGCGGCCCCGAGTTACGGAGGATAGGGTGAGCGGCCCACAGACTACTAACACTCCTCTTCCTCCGCAACTTCTCCTGGCTGCAGAGGACAGGGATGGCAAGGCGTCTACCGCCTCTTCCCCGTCTGATGCACCCTCTAAGGCGCATCCAAAGCTGGCTTCTCCAGCCAGCTTGGAGCAGCCTCCACGGCTGGCCTTACTGCTCAGATCGGCCAGGCTTCTATTAGGTTCCCCGTAGCTGGCCCAAGTCGCCGGTACTGAGCCCCACTGCTCCGAGCGAGAACCTGTTTGGGGGATGAACGACCGAACTGCTTTAACTACCGCAATCTCGGCCGCACGGCCAACTACCTTGGCTGCCCCTAGGCGCTTAATCTGTGTTCCTGCGATCCCTCGTGAAGCCTTTTCTAGGCGACCACTACCAAACTCAGCCAACCGCACTGGCTTTCCACCCCTCCGTCCTTCCAACCGCATGGCAAATCCGCCTGTGGCAACAAAAATCGCGCGCGTGGCAACAAAAGTCACGGAGCCGACTCCGAGCACACAGTAGCCCGCCACCTTCTCAAGTGCTCAGCATGTAGCCATAACGAAAGCTGCATTGAGCAAGATGCTTCACTGTTTAAGAAGACGCTAAACCATTTGATTTACAATTTAACAATGCCCGATTGAATTGCCGCAGGAAAACGCGATTTATTGGCTTTTTAATTAAAAATTAGTTGCATCACCCACCAAGTGAAGGCAACCACCCACACTTTGTAGTGTAGGACAATCACATGACATCGGCCCAACCAGTGAAGTCGATCTTACACGCCTTGAAAATTTTTAGCTGCTATTTTGGGTATTTAGCACCATATTAGATAGGGAGGCGTTTTATTTCATGGAACCACTTTCTTCTAGCGCCAACGCTTTAAGAAGTGGTAGTATTGTTAGTAAGAGCCTTCGTTTCAAAAGTTATGCTATAAGCCGTGGTCGGCCCAACCAGACACCCCGCCTCGATTCAGCATGTTAACGGTGCACCTCCCAGAAACCCTGGGCAGTTATGTCAGTCGGGGTCGGCCCGGAAAAGAAAACCACCCACGCCCGGTATGTTCTACTAGATTTTGGTCCACAGAGCACGAGATAATCAGAAAGAAAAAAGAAAAGGAAAAATCGACGAATGTGGACTACAGACTACTTTTAATATTAATCCACCTCACCGGTTCATACAATTCTGTGATATCTAATTACATAGCCATTTATTCTTCAGAAGGTAAAACCAAACGGTGAAAAGTTACTTAATAAAAATCTATTTAAATAAAATATTAAAATTATAATTAGTTTGAAATAAAGGGCAACCGGTTTATCTGTGTTTAAGGTGGTTGTTAACCTTGGAATAAATGTAAAAACGTATAACAAAAAACAATTTGCTGTTAAGTTAATGATTCTAATATAATAAAAATATATTACACAAATAAATAAAGTCGTGCACCAACTCATCATGAATTAATATTGTATTACAAAAATTAATTAAAACCTTTGAAAATTTTATTCGTAACACAAAATGATGACAAAAAAAGAAGTAGAAATAACCCAGTTTTTTAAAAACCACACCGGAGATTCCAACTTTAAGGAAATTGCTTCATGAGTTTCCTGCAAATTTGACGCTTTTTACAATATTTCATGATTTAACACGAACTTATTCATTATTTATTTCTATATATAAATTTTTTTTTGACTTTGTAGTGAACGTGTTGTGATTTCTTTACATAATAAATTATTTTTTGGATTCAGTTACAACGGTTTAAACTGCTGTTCCATTCTGTATTAGATAAATATATTTGCATTTCTTAAAAGAAATAAGGCAAGCTTTTGGGACATTTTAGTAAAAAATTGTAATATATTTCAATATTTTAAAATACGTTTTCGTTATTATATTAATAGCAATATAGAAGGTTCTGTAAATTTATAAATTTATTCAATAATGATTCCCTCTAAATAGATATATTGCAAAGAACGCCACAATGTCAATAACATTTTCAGACAATGAAAGTAAAGAAATTCACCGTTAATTTATTTATTTGACGCATCCAAAAGGAATCAGAGGATCTCCAACAGATATTTACAAAATGAGCATATTTGTTGCCCCGAATTGCGTCATTATTCTTTCTGACAGAGGTAATTTTCGTGCAGCTTTAATGATTCGAACAATTTTCCACTTTGACAATTTAAAGACGTTTTTTTTTTACTTTTTATTTTCTTTTACATCCTTCGTTAATGGAAATTAGCACGAAATAGATTTTTTAATAATTGAAAATTACTAATTAAAAATTTAAAAATATAATTAGATATATTTTTCTATAGAAACGAAGACTTTGATGGTAAAATACGTTACGGCCAATAAATAACAAAAGTTTGATAAGGGTATACCGGTGGTAGGTCCCCTTTTCAAGAGACCGTCTGGGTCTATTTTCGGCGAAGCAGGTAAAAACACCGCTTGTTCCGGTTTGAAGGGCACCCCAGCCAGCGTAATTACTTGGGAAACGGACTTAACACCTTATGTTCTCCACGGTGGCAGCTCGGTGACGATACGGCTGGTATTGAAGTTCTGGGGCGTCGGTGACCACTTCCCCATCAGGTGGTTTGGACTGCCGGCGATGCCATATAAAATATAACATAAAACGCAAAAGTGTAATAGAATTTTAAATAACAAACAACCAGACAGACTCCTGGTTGTTCTGGCAATCTCTGTAATGGTTAGTCCGATTTAGGCAGGACTTTCTTTAAAGATAGCTGGATATAACCATAAGGTAGTAGGTGGGCTACTTTTCTTTAGAGAAAACTAAAAGATTACTATTTTTATTCCTCGGGACGTCGTAGGAAAAAAGCAAGTTAATAAATACATTACACAGTAGAATCTATATTGTTTAATAAAATAGGTTTATAAGTAAGGTTTTTTCGCATTTATTTGGTTTAAAAAACCCTCCTTTTTCTGGCTTTTTAATTTGACATTGCAATAACTTATACGAGCATATATAAACAGAAAAGTAACAATTTCCATTAAAACTTAAAAATTTGGTTTAGATGTCTTGTAAACAATATTTAAAACAATTATTGTTATGGGCATTTCAATTTCTACGAGTATCTACCTTAAAATGGTTAGAAACCTCACTTATAAGACTTTTCGGTATTATTTTAGGAAATAATTAAAAAAAATGTTTCACAGGTAATTGAGGGAGCAATAAAGAACATACCATTTTTATTAGTGTAACTTTTCTGGTTTTTTTTGAAAATTATTTTCAGTTATTATCCACAAAAATTATTGCGGTCAATTTTATAACTTCAATTTTGTACCAAAGATATTTTGTATTTTTCTATTGTAACCTTTAAAGGGATTAAGTAGCGTTTTATGTTTAATATCTTTTCATGGTATAATTTTTATAAGACTTACAAAGGGATTGTTTATACTTTTTGAAAATAAATTGAAATATTAGTCTATATTACCAAAGGTTATAAAAAGTTCTGTGTTAAAAACTATACTCTTTATTTTAAAAAAATATAATTTATTTTTTAATTACTGTTAACTATTTAAAATGTAACATTTTAATTAAGTTAATTACTTAAAATGTAACATTTGTCAAAAAAGAATATTCTGTTCGGCTGACGTTTTTTTTTATTTTTGACACGGTTTCATGTATGATTCACGCAATTGTTTTTAATTTCACTTTAATAAAACGACACAAACAAATGTTTCAGTCATTGTTTTAAATTTCAATTACCCTTGATTGTTCACGGAAGCATAATTATATGACAATAATTTTTTTATAATATTAAGGAAATATAAAGAAAAATTTATTTATTACATTTATTGCAATGCCTTAAAATGTATTTTTTTCAATATTAATTGGAGAAAAAGGTTGTTGTGTCTGGGTTTAGTCTTGGAATGCCATTTTCACCACTTCCCAATTGGGATTTTGTTTCTTTTTTATCTTTTAAAATAAACTCAGAAATTAAAAACCTTTTTAACACAATAACTAATGGACTTTTAATGATTTATTAACACAAATTTGTAATTTTTAAAGTTGTCTTTGGAATCAAAATTGCGGGTTACAATTTAATTTAAGAGATACGGTGATTTATCTTTTGATATCATCAGACCATTGGAAATATTTTTAATATAATTATTTGACGGTTAACAGCCACCAAAAATGAGTAACTTGGGTGATCAAGGGGCACGAATTATGACTTAAAGTTAAAAAGATTATAGGGCAAGAATTAAACTTAAAGATAGCTCTTTGTACGTCTGTTTTCCACGATTACTCACAAGTTGAGATTTATATCCGATTATTAAGATTAAGTTCCTTCTTCCCGATTTTCATAATAAAATAAAAAGTCTGAATCAGAAACGAATTCAACAGACCTGATTGTTTTTTATAATAAAAGCGAAGTGGGACTGGCTTAGTATTCGGTGATTGTGTGTATGTAAAACGAAGATCTTTTAAGGATTTAAGATGAAACCAATCATCAAATGGGTAAAAAGTTAACAAATGATTGAAGGTAAATCCAAAGAAAAGGAAATTGTAACAGATTTAGTTAAGTCGTTTTGATTGAATTTAATTTCAATCACGAATTTAATTTCCAATAAAGATGTTTTGAGGTAAGAAAATTTCAATACGATCAAAAGCTACAAACCGTTTGCAACCCTTTTAATTGAGGTGTAGAAAAATATGTCTTATAATTCTTCCATTCTACTTGTGCGGGCGTGGTTAAGGAAAAAAAGTCTTCAATACGGAAAGGAACTTTAAAGGTAAAGGATTTTTTTATTTATTTGTCCCAACAATGATTTTATTAATTATTTCGCGTCCCCGTGACCCTGATCCTGTAAAGGTCTGAAAGTCGGGAACGTTTAAAAAGAAATTGAACGGAGAAAAACCGTTACGACTGTAATTAAAACCATGTACAGCATTCGGTTAACGAAAAAGTTTTATTTATTTTTGGTGATGTAAAACCAAATTTTGTTTTGTTTATTGTCAATCATAAAAAATAAATTATAACATTAATTTGGCATTGGAATTAATAACAAAATTAAAATACAAATGTTATCAATCGTATTTTAGTTCCAGTGTAATATTCCTACGCCCAACGATTACCCATTTCAAAATACCTAAATATTTTGCTAAGTTTATTACCGGGAAAATAAGAATTTCAGAAAAATAAATAAAACTAGTAAAGGTTATTAAAAAATAATTAAAAATTTCGTCTTGAAGACATTACTTTAAGTTTGTTTTAATTTTTTCCCCAATAATAATAATTTGATCAAAGTCTGTGAAGTGACATTTGGTCAATCAAACAAAGTTTAGTAAACTTTATTACTAATTGATTTCCGTTAATACGTATTTTGTAATATTGTAACATGATCCGAACCCCGCATTTAGACCCCTTCCGATTTTATCTTTCCCTCAGATGGACACAAATCAAGGAAAAGGAAGATATGTGATGAGAGATACCATAATGATTTACTAGCATTAAATTTAAGTTAAAACGAAAAAAGGGCAAAACATTTACCAAATTCAATTAGTTTAATTTAAACACAAATCAAATTTTAGTTTAAGTCTTGGTATTATCTTTAAGTTTAGACATGTAAAAATTATACCAGTTTTATATTGTTGTCTTTATCTTACGAGTTCTATAAATGCCGGACTTAAATAAAATAAATTACACATTTTTTTGCTTAAGAACTTTGCGAAAACTTTAACTTTTTAACTTTTAACTTTTTGATTTAAATATCTTCCTTTTTTTTCTCTTAATGCAATACGTATTCATAACGTAAGATAAACGGAATTGTTGGGAAAAGTCCTGGTATGTAATTTTTACATATTTTGTTTTGAATATTTTTGTAACGAGATCGCTGTTGAGATGGAAATAGCCTGGATCTTTTCATCTTCCATGGCCCTGGGAATCAGGATTAAAGGTTTCCAAGAGTGGCGCGTTAATTTTGATGTCCCCAGGAGAAGGCCGTGGATTCCCATGGGCTGTTTTAACGGTCAGCCAATGGTTTTATCCATTATACGATTCTTGCACTGTAAATATCTCATGAAAAAGTTTCACCCTTTTTTCAATAAATTTCAAAAATTTTTCTTGGTTTTTTAAATTTTTTATCCGCATAAATGTATTTTTTTGAACGGGAAAATGAACAAAATGAATTAATTTAAACCTTGGTTATTAATTAAAATTAATTTAAAACATTAACGGTAAATGTATTTTTTATTAATAAAAAAAATTTAACCTATTAATTAAGAGGAGGAATTAAATTAATAAAACCTAAGCCAAATTAATTCCAGTTTATAGGAAATTTTAATTTTTAAACAATTACTGTGTACTGGTTTAATCCTAACCAAAAAATTTTCATTTCTTTTAGTTTTTGGCCTTTGGGTTTATTAAAATTGTTAAAATAAATGGACCAATTTATCATTTAATTCCAAAAATTTAAAATGGTGGAAAATTTTAAATAATATTTTTGGGACTCCTGTAGGCCGTGGGTTCAAAACCGCGGGGAATAAAAATTTTATTGTTTGTTTTCAAAAGTTGGCAGGCACCCAATGATTTAAAAATTGGCTTTAAAAGTTAAGTTTGTCCATTGTTTGGAATTGGGCTTAAATTTCCACCTTTTAAATTGCCCGTTTGGAATTGGTCCAAATGTATGGAAATATTTAAATTAGGGAATCCCATTCCAGGTGGATTACCGGTCCCTAATGGTGAATAATTTAAATTTAATTGAATTTAAGGAATATTCCCGTAAAAAATTGTAAATTTGAAGGAAATTTAATTAAATTTAAAAAAATTGGGTTTAATAAAAGTTATTTTTTGGCGACTGGTTTGGCAGGGTTATTAATAAAGGAAAAAAATTTGGCCACTTTTTTAAAGTTCCTATTTTCCCAATTGCCAAAAATGAAATATTTGGCCAAATATTTCAAAATTGTTTAGAAATCAATTTACTATGTTTAGAAAGTTTTTAATTATAAACCAGGAAGTTAATAATTTCCAAATTTATGAATTGAAATTTCAGAAATCGTAAAAATATGAAATAAATTTAAAGAGAAAAAATTTTTACAAATTTAAAAAAAAAAGGGTGTTTGTTACTTTAAAAAAAGAATTATTTAAAATCAAATGTTTCTTGAAGATTTAGGGCATTGGGTTTATTAACAAAGAAAAAAAATTAAAGGCCAAAGAAAAATAAACCAATCAACAAAGTTTCCAAATTTTTCCTTAAAATGAAAAAAAATTTGGAATTATTATTTTTGGTATTATGGTTGATAAATTAGGTCCTTTTCCAGTTATTTAATAATTTACTGGAGGGAAAAAACCCTTACTATTTTAATGATAAAAAGGCAGGAATTTTAATGGAACCTTTAAAAACCCTGGGGCAAAGGAATTTCCGGAAGGTGGAATTTGTAAAAATTCTCTAAAAAATTAAAATTTGTTAGAAAAAAATTACCTTTTTTAATTTTTCTTTCAAAACCCTTAACTAAAAAAGAAACCAAATTTTTCGTTTTTGGTTACTTTTCAAAAAAAGGCCCATTCGGGTGTAATTTTTTGTTTAAAAACAGGCAAAGGCTTTTCCCCAATCCCTTTAATATTATTTTTTTAAATTAACAAAGGAAAGTTTTCATTTTCAATTATTTTCCAAAAAGAAAAGGGTAAAAACAAAAGGTAACAAACCAAAACCTATAAACCGTAAAAATTTAAAAATTAAAAAGGAAATTATTATTTTTGGAAAATTACTTAACTGAATTTGAAAATTTTAAATTCAAATCCGGGTAAATAATAAATTTTAGTTCATAAGGTTTGCTTGAGTTTAAAAAGTTTTGCTTTACTTTGAATAATTTAAAATTTATATTTTAATGACGGAAAAAAATCTAAAGGGAACAAAATTTTTTTGAATGTTGAAATTTAAAGTTTAAAATTAAATCATATTTGTCCATTGGAAAAAACCAAATTTATTATCTTTTTTGATGGATTTTTCTTTTGCCGACCAAGGACTCCTTAAGTTTTCCAAGATTTTCGAAAGGATAAACAATTATTTTTATTAAAGTTTTTTGAAACCAATTTTTTCAAAAAAATTGTTCAATGTTTGTTATTTTTTTCTGGTTTAATATAAACGAGGGCAAAATTTGGGGGTTGGTTTCGCCCTCTTCAAAGGCCCTTATTTAAATTTATTAAACTTTTTTAAAATTAGGACAAGGTTTCAAATTTGTTTTTAATTTTTGGTAATTAATTTCTGATAAGGAAGTTAAAGGCTTTAAAAACAACCTTTATAAACTGCAAAATGCTACAAAATAATTGAAAAGATTAACCTTTAAATTGGTCTAATAAATGTAAAATTTATGTTTTAAGAAATAACCGAAAAACCTTTTAATTTGTCAAAATTGGTTAAAAATTCAAATAACCTTGGGTGGTTAAAATGGAAATTTTATTTTGTTTCATGAGTTTTTTGAAAAATGATTTTAAACTTTGAAATAAAATATTCAAACCAAGAATATTTAAAAAGAAAAATGGGTATAAAACGTTAAAAATTTAAATAAAATTAAAGTTTTGGTTTGTTCAAAGGGATTTAAAAGGTTCCTATTTGTAAAGGGCGCTTGTCACCATTTAAATTTAAATTGGTTATTAACTTTTGCGTGGTAATTTTACTTTTTAAATTTTCTTTTTAACAAAATGTTTTCTTTATTTTCTTTAAATCTTTTAAATTTCATAACTATAAATTTTAAAAATTAATTAAAAAATTTGATTAATATGCAAAGCAGGAACTAAAAATTGTTCCAAGGAAAAAAAAAATTCAAAAAGTTTTAAAACAGGAGCCGGTAAATTTAATTATGAAAAAAAGTTAACAAAACTTAAAAGGAAAATAATTTAAAATTTTTAATTAAAAAATTAATTTTTTTGGTAAAATTTAATTTTTTAGGTTAAATTTTCTGTTTTGGTTTGGGGTTAAGTTTTAAAAGAACCTTTTATCTTTGGTCCGTTTTCAAAAAATAATTTGGACAAAGAAAAGTTTTCCAAATCGAAAGGTCTAGGTTTTAAGCAAAAAATTTTAATGATTTGGAATTATCAGAAGCAACTTTCATTACTTCCGGTCAAAGGCTGTGGGAAAGGGTTCCACGGGTTTGGGTGGATTTTAAACCTGGAGTTTATTATTTCACAGGTTTTTGGAAATTGTTTAAAAAACTTAAATAAAAATTGTTTTATGGACAACCCAAGAACCTATTTAATAAAGAAAAAAATATTGGTAAGGGGAATAGGTAAATAAAAAAAATTAAAATTTGTTCTTCGTAACTTTTCCAATAAAAAATTGGGATTTGAAGGCCCTTGTTTTATTTCCTAAGCCAAAATTTACGGAAATTTTTCCAAAAATTTTTGCCAAACAAAAATTTTAGCCAAATTAAAATAATATTAATTTTTAAACATTAAAACAAATTTAATTTTAAAAAATAATTTATTACTTTATTTAAAACGAAGTTTAAATCTTTTCAGAAAATTTTAAAATCGTCGTTGAAGCATAAATTTTTGGAACCAGCATTAAAATTAAAAGGTAATTCGAGGGAAACGGAAACGCAACTTAAAAAATTTGTTTTTCACTTTAGGGAAAAAAAATTTCTAAAAAGTTTTTGAATCATGACTGTTCGTTTTAAAGTTAATTATGAAAAAGGGAATTAACAAAATTAAAAAAAAAATTTAAAAGTTTTTTAAATAAATTGAAAAAATTAACTTTTTCCGGTCTTGGGAACAAATTTAAATTTTTTGAAAGTTAAATTTTCTTTTGTTCACAAAAGTAAAAATATTAAAAGGAATTTTAAGTTTAATCTTGTCCGGCCCTTATCCAAACTTTATTTGGTGTTAATTCTTTGAAAATTTTAAAAATCGAAATTTTAATTCATGAATTTAACGAAAAAAATTGTTAAGATTTGAAATTAAGGTGACAAATTGTCATTTTTAGCTTTTAGGCCAAAGTCCGGGTTTCGGAATTTAGGTTTATTTTTTAAACTTGGCCTTTACAAATCCTTCCCCTTGGGATTATTTATAAATTTAAAAATGATTAATTTCCCAAATTGTTAAGAAAAACCAAATTTAAAATTAAAGTTTTTTTAAAAGTTTGGAAATCTGAACCCACAAACCTTCCATTTTAAAGAAGGGAAATAACCCCCTAAGGTTTTTATTGGTTAAATTTTTAATAAAATAAAAAATAAAAATTTTGGTTGGTTGTTAAAAATTTAAATTGGCCTTGTTTCGCCTTTATAAAATTTTTGGGACCCTTGTAAAACCCAAACAAAGATTTTTGCAATAATTTGCCTTAATAATGCCAAATTTTAATTTATTCTGTTGATATTTGATTAATTTAATTTTTCCATAACCTTCATTTAGACCTTTTAGGAATTTCCAAAGATTTTTTCCTTAATTAATTAAAATCATTGTGTTAAATTTAAAACAAAACAAATTTAAAGTCAAAAATTTAATAAAATTTAATACTTCCTTTTATCATTTTAAATTTATTTCTTTTAAAAATTAAAAGTTGAATATAACATTTGTTTAATGATTTTTCCATCTAACCCAAAAGGGAAATTGAGGGGCTAGGGCAATGGCCCGCCCGAACTAAATCAAAATTTAACAATTTAAAGTTTTTTAAGTTTCTTAGGTTTGTTTTAAAGAATTAAATTTTTTTTTAAAAAAAAAGAAAAAAATAATATATTATTTTTTTTTTTTTTTTTAATACCGGCAAAACGGGCCAACCTTAATTAACAAATTAAAAAATTGGCCGAAACGCGCTTTGTAGAAAGGTTGTTCAGCCTTTCCCAGTTCATTTGGTTACCCCTTAAAACCGGAACACAAAACTATCCCAAATTAGGGAACCCTTTAAAAGAATTTTTCCTGGTTAAAAGGGCCCAAAAAATATTTGCAATGAAATTTAACGTTCAATCAAATTCAACCAATATATTGTTGATTTGGTGTTGAAAATTCCTTCCCCAAAAGGTTAAAACAAAAATCCCAAATTTTATGAATTAATTAAACTTTGTTAAACCATAAACTGTGGTAACCCCTTTTGGTTGAAAGAAACTTTTTTTGGTAAATTATTTTAGAAACAAAAAGGTTCCGTCTTTTTTTTTTTAGGTTTATTAATTTTATAAACTAGCACAAAATTACAAACCCTTTAGTTTTGGTAATGATTTGAAAGAATTTAATTTCCGTCGAAAATTTAAAGGAAAAGGGCTTTTAAATTCAGGGGTTTTTATTTAAAAATGTTATTAAATAAAATTTCCAAATTTTAATCCGTTTTTTCCTTTTATTAGTTTGAAATTTAACTCAATTTTAAGTTTTTTGCTTTTAAAGTTAAATTTTTTTATTAAATAATTTGGACATTTAACCAATTGGGTTAATTTTTGCAAATTATACTTTTGTGTTAGAAATAATTGTTAAATTTTTCCCAAAAATAAATAATAACTTTGCCATTTTATTTTAAAGCAATTTTTTAGATTAATTAACCCTTTGGCCCCCAACCCAACAAATTTCATAAAAAAATTATAAGCCCTGTTTGGCCGATTAAATTTAAGTTGGGGAATTACGATCACAAGTAATTATAAGGTATAGTTAAAAAAAAAAAATTGAGGCCTAAATTGTATTTCTTTTCATATCAATATGTTATTTGCCCTATTATTTATATTAAACCTTTTCCTTAACCATTTTTTTTCCTTAATTAAGTCGGAAAACTTTCCCTCGTCAACAAAAAATAGTAAAATTTAAAATCCCACAAAAATTGGTTAAACCAAAGAATAAACGTTTTTTAATCATAATTCTAAATTATTTTCTTTTTAATTTAAATTTTTATTTTAAACAATTTAAGTTTAGGTGGATTTTTTCCAAACCAAATCTTCTTGGTAAGAGTTAAAACTTGGTTTGGTTTAAAGAAAAAAACCTCTTTTCCCCTGACTAAATTGGTTTTTAATTGAGACAAGAAAAGAAGTTTTTAAGAATTTTTAGGAAAGATATTTTTTTAAAGAAATGATTTTTAATTTTTTTTTTTAAGGGGAAAATCTATTTAAATTTTTTTTTTTTTTTAAATAAATGCCCAGGCGGAAAAGCATTCCAAAACCTTGTGGGAAGTGGCCCGCGATAAAAATTAGCCTTTCCGGTCCGCCAAACCGCCTACCTGAACTTAAGGAGGCCCTAGTCCGACCCAGAACACAAAATTGAAATTCAACTTTGGGAAAAAGCAATGTTTAACCAAGTTCAAGGAAAGAATTAAACATGGAGGTTCTTTTAATTCAAATTTTCTCCTGAGGGCCTAACCAAGGTTAATATTTTGTTATTTATAAAAAGTTACGTTCCAATACAACTTAAAATAAGTGTATTGAACTTGATTTGGAAAGCCAAATTAAAATAATTAATGAATCCAAAGGCCAACTTTAATTATATTGTCAAAAAAACAAAAGGTTTTAAATTTTTAGAAAAAAAAACAAAGGTTAAAAAATTTAACTTTTGTTTATTTTCCCTTTGGTAAAATTTATTTTTGTTTAATTATTTTGTAAACAAAAATTTTTGCCACCCGGTTTTGGGTTTTTTTTTTTCTTGTGTCAAATTAGAAAGTTAAAACTTGGAAACAATTTTGATTACAACATATAAACCACGCCAACAAATTTAACTTTTGGTGGAATATTTTGAAAGGAATCTTTTATCGCCCGAAAAAGAGCAAATTTTATAAAAGGTTTTTTGTTGGGGGTTTTAAAGGTAAATTTTGCGGATATCTATTTGTTATTAAATAAATTTTTCCCATTTAAATGGGAATTTTATCGCGTTTATTTTACTTTTTAGTTAACGTTTAAATTTAAAGGCCGTATTTTTTTTAATAAGTTTTTCCTTTAAACAATTGAAGTTGTATTTATTAAAAATATTTTAAAAATGTTATTAAGTAGAATTTGGGAATTCTTCCAACTCGAAATTAATTTGCCAAAATTTAACTTTTGGTTTGTTAATATTTGTTAACTTTTTAACTCAAGGAAAAATTTCTAATCAAAAACGCTACGGTTTTGTAAAATTTAATTTTTTTTTTAAAATAAAATTGCAGGATTTACTTTTTGAACAAACGGCCCTTTAAACTTAAGAATCAATAAAACACCCCATTTACCAATTTTTTTGACGTTTAAATTTTATATGAAAGGGGAAATTAAACCGATAAACCGTAAAAGTTTTATTAATAATTTTTTGGTAAAAAAAAAAAAAATCCCTTTCGAATAATTAAAATTGTTTCCTTATTAAAATTGAGTTTAAAAATTGTTTAATTAACCCAACCATTATTCTTAAATTCTTCCTTTTCCAGCTTAATTTCTTTTATTTAATTTATTGTTCGAAACCTTTTTGGAGAAAACTTTAATTTATTTAATACACAAAAAAATATTGTTTTAAAAAGGGGAATTTTAAAGGAAATTCCCCTTTAAATAATTGGGTTTCTTTAAAAAATTAAATGGTCATAAAATTTTAAATCCGATTCGGAAAATTCAAAACTTTTCAGCATTTCTAAATAAATTTAATTTTAGTTAATTTTGGTTTAAACTAAATTTAAATCCTTTTAATTAATCTTTTGGGTTTAAAACCAAGAAAGGAATTGTTCAAATAAAGGGATTTAAAAATTTTCGCGTTTGATTTAGGATTTAAAAAAATCTATTTCTTTGGTTTTAAATTTGTTTGTAATTATTTAAAAAACAATTATTAAAAAATTTTTTGGAAAGAATATTTTTTTTAATTGAATTTGGAATACTTTGGGTTGGGTTAAGGGAAGCAAGTGGTTTTAAGTTTAAAGGGGTTTCCCCTTTTTTCCCCCTTCTTCCTTTTGGGGGGGCCCTTTTCCCCCCCGGGGGGCCCCCTTAAAAATTTTTTTCCCCCGGGGCCCCCAAAAATTTTTTTTTTCCCCCCCCCCCCCCAAAAATTTTTGGGGCCCCCCCAAAAAAAAAATTTTTTTTTAAAAAAAAAAATTTGGGGGAAAATTTTTTAGGGCCCAAAAAAACCCCAAAAAATTTTTTTTTTTTCCCCCCAGGCAAAAATTTGGCAAAAAAAAGGGGAAAAAAAAAAAAAAATTTTTTTAAAAAAAAATTTTTTAAAAAAATTTTTTTCCTTGGAAATTTTTCAATTTTTTTGGGGGTTTGGGAAAAAAATTTTTTTTTAAAATTTAAAAACCCCTTTGAGTGGAAAAAAAAAATTTTTTTAAATTTTAATTTTAAAATTTTTAAATTTTTTTTAAAAATTTTTTTTTAAAGTTTTTTACTAAGTTTGTATATTATTTTCATAAAAACATATTATTAAATAAAAATTACTTTACGGATTTTATCGCGTTTATTTTACATTTTAAATTCCCGACGTTTCGAACACTTTCCAGCGGCCGCGGTCACAGGGTAGACTGAGATGTCGTGCGTCTTGTTGCCAGTGCTGAAGCGGGTTTCCAGATCTTAGTTTTAATTAATTATTTTTAGTCTGTACTCCGACCTATGCAAATGAACTGATTTTATCTTTACAGCCAGCAGTGGCATTATGCTTGGGGTTAAATTTCAATTTATAAATTATGGGATCCCAAGCAGGTGGTAGACCAACCATCTTCTCTATTGAAATTTGGATGTTTTTAATCTTAATAGCCTCACGGATCATCCTTGGTAGGAATAAGTGTTCTTTAGCGAGAATTTGTAGTCGATAAAATCTTATATAATGCTTTTGGTGATTTAAAGTATAGTCACACACTGCCGACTTGTTAAGTCTTTTATGTTTAATGTCAGCTATATGTTCCTTCACGCGGTTCTTATTGCTCGCTTTGTTTGTCCAATATCATTTTGCATAGGTCGGAGTACAGACTAAAAAATTAATTAAAACTAAGATCTGAAACCCCGCTTCAGCACTGCAACAAGACCAGACATCTCAGTCTACCCTGACTGACCACGCTGGAAAGTTTCGAAACGTCAGGAATTTAAAATGTAAAATAAACGCAATAAAATCCGTAAAGTAATTTTATTTAATAATGTATAATATTCGCGCAAGCAATAGAAATAATTATAAAAACATATTGTTAAGGTAAATTTATTATACAGGTTTAATCAATAGTGAAATACGTTTCTTAGCTATGCCTTAGGCAAACAGAATAGGAAAAATGAGTAAGTTTATAACGCAGAACAATTGAGGCATATAACGCACGTACTATTACAATATTGCCTAGTTACTTTAGTTACTACCGGTGGTAGGTCCACTTTTTATATGGGTCCGTCTGGGTGGGTACCACCGCGGTGCCCATTTCTACCGCAAAGCCGTGTTTCGGTTTTAAGGGCACCGTAGCCAGCGTATTTACTGGGTAAACGAGACTTCACATCTTATGTCTCGCGGTAGGCAGCGCGTTGGTGATACCAGTAATGCCAATGTCTATGGGCGTCGGTGACCACTTTCCATCAGGTGGCCCGACTGTTCGTCTGACTGCGTAGGCAATAAAAAAAAAGTTATGTTGTTTGCAATAACTAAAACGGTTTTGAGTGTGACAGTTGCGTTACATTAAAAAGTAACTGAATAACTATTCCACGCTTCGTCAGAAAATATACACGGGTTAGCATTTATATTAACGGTTTCGGACTGTAGATATGTACAATTTTTACATTGAAGGCAACACTAATATTATCTTTAACAATATTCGGCACTCGCAATGTTTCCACTAACGGAAATCCGATAACCTACGACGTTCAGTTTGAAACTAATACGGTGAGCTCACGTGACACGACGCCATGCGATAAAGTTGGTTGGGTAAAGAAATAACAATGAACACTTATTTTATTTATGCACTTGTTTTCACTTTTCAACATGTTTTTTGCACAACAAATTAGATACACTTTTATGCATTGCATTTATAACAATTGAAAAGAAATCGAAATATTTTATACGAGCCCGTTAAAGCTTAAACATTATTTTCTCTTTTTATTAATTTAATTGAATTTTTTTCTGATTTTCATGTAAACTTGAGATTACTTATTTAGGATTTTTTGGATGTAATAAAGAAATATATTGAAAAAATCACATTCAATTTAATTTACTCAATAATATTTGCACTAGTTTTTGTTCTAACTGTTTAAGCGTATAAATTTGTTTATTATCTATAGTGGATTTCACCTTAGAACCTACTTCTGTATCTTAAGTAAAATTATCATAAATGACTTTATCCTACTGTATAAGTTAACTAGTTTTAAACTTCAAAATCAATATCACTTTTTAAAAAGGCTAAATAGAAGCGGATTTTGTTGTGTTTACCATAATCTCAATATTTTAGTTCACTCAAATTAACATGACTATAACAGTTTTTTATAAGATGAATAAATACATTCTTATTTGCATGCAATCGAAAGTTAGTGAAATAAGTGTATATAAAAAGGGAACTTTTTAAAATTTTGCCTAAATCGAATTGAAATACATAAATGCTTTCTAACCTTTGCTGAAGAATTTCTCTTTTAGAGCCAAGCGGTTTGAAGCAATGCTTTTTATTAAGCTGGCTTAGTAACGCTATAGCAGCTGACATCTTACTGTCGTCTGAGAAAAAGATAAGTCTGTTTGAAAATAATCTAATCAGAATATTTCGATATTCTCTTATATCATATGGTATTTTAAAAGTACAATAAAAACCTTACATTTTCAATACAAAAAAATTTCATCCAATTCATCATCCCAGAGGACAAAAAAAAGTGAATCAGTATTTTCAGAACCTAAATATCATAGCTTGAAAAGGATCACCGTATCATGGGTAATCCAAAAAACTAAAGAATTTTGTAATAAAATTAGTATTATACTTCCATGTTAAACAAAGATATTTGAATTTGAATAACATTTTAAGGATCTTATAAAAGTCACGACTTGCAAATGAAACAAGTATTACATGTTGATAGGCCTATCTTGATATACACAATTCGTATCAATATTCTAGTGAAAATTATGTAATATTAATCATAAAGTAAACAAGTGATTGCTATGTCCACTTTCTTATTTAATTAAGACAAAATGAATTTTGTGAGACAAAAATTTTATTAAACGTACATATATTTCGCCTATTGTTTTAAAGATGTTCCATTGTACTTAAGTTACATAGTGTATAAAAGTAAGCAAAGCCACAAAACTTTACTAAGTTTTGTGTCTAGATAAAAAGCTGCAAAAATAGCAAATTCGTTTGACTGCATGTCAAACGAATTTGGAAATGAATAATGTTTTAAAAATTGAGAATTTTCTCATCCTGTAAGTATTTTATTGTTGAGAAAAGTTTTAAATCAAATATTTCTGCAAAAAACATAGTTGGAATAAAGCTCTTCGTTCATTTTTAAGCGATAGCAAAATACGTAAAATTTTTATTTAAAACAAATTGAATCTTTTTGATTCTTAAGTCATGTCAAGATTGCCGTAATCATAACTTGTAAAATAATAATTTCCACCATATTTTCCGCCTTAGTACAAGCGATTTGGACTGCATCGGCGGACCATCGAAGCGACCACCAGCCTACCAGCCTACCAGCGGACTACGCAGGAAATATTATAGTGCACACGTACCCTGGGCTAATATATAATTCCCACGATTACATATAAAAGAAATTGTTAGAGTCATTAGTTTTTTACCTAAAAGTAAAAGGATTGCGCAACTACCCGTGGACATTGACAAAACTCTCTTTTAAAGTAATGTTTGTTGTAAACTTCAACCAAAGTTCTTTAATATATATGATGATATTGCTTACGAGCATATCTTCCTACAAACTACAAACAGCTCAGACCTAGACTTCTATATGGACACACTTATGTTTTGGACAGGACTTTCCATTGTAAAATTTATATCCAATATTAAAAGTTTGTGTTTTTGAAAAAGACTTTAACTTCCCATCATGTAACAGTACGTACAAATACAATTGAACTTTCTTTTTCTTTTACACTAATAATCCATGTTTACTAGCTCATTCGACACATGAATCATCTTACTTACCAAACGCCAGTATTGCCCTAACCAACTGGAAAATTACAACGAAAAGTTGTCGAGTTCCCATATGTTTTCAACCCCTGACTAGCTGATATCACAAGGCTACAAAGGCAGTTGTGCTGACTCGTTAGATATCCAGTGATGAAAATTTGATTAAAAAGGGTGAAAAGTGATAAACTCCAGACCTCACTGCATTTCTCATGATAATGTCGGTCTACCAGCCCAACATACGCATGAGTATAGGTCGAGGACCTACATGGCTGGTATACACCGGTCGCTATAAGTTGTCCCTAAATTTACATGGCTCCGGAAATAGCTACAGAATTAAGGAAAAATAGCTTGTTTTAGTAGTCATGTCAACCGTCTCGTAAATGATGAAAATCCCCAACTACAAACCCATTTATAAGGATCATTTGTTGTTACAAATTATTAATGTAGCGCACTCAGAGAGTCGAACAAATAATAGCAGCGGGTTAGAAACAAATCACTTCTGAGGATGATAAACGTGTCTTCCAAGAAACTTAGGAAATCAAGTTTCTTATTGCTAACTATGCTTCTTCTGTTGTGCATGTAACGTTATTTGCAATATTTTTACACATTTGATATAAATCTGATTTATTTAAAAGCTTTTACTCGATGCATTGATAAGAATATTATTAAAAAAACTAATAGCGATTCGTTATAACAATCACTTTGTATATCTTACCAATATATTATAATTATTTTATTTATCTAAAAAATAGATGATGAATTGGTTCGTTTTAAATAGGCTAAGAAACAACTTTACCATATAGAAATTTTCTTTTACAGCTAGAAAGCTGTATTATCCTTAAGTATCATAGGTTATTTTTAAAACATATTCCAATAAATTAAAACAATATGGGCAGAGCCGTGGACCGAATGCCTTTAAGAATTATGTACTAAGTTAAAATTGCTTGCTTAAATAGTTCGGGAACTGTTAAGGGATGAGGTGTTCGTTGTACAGGCAGAGAACAAACAGGTGGATTGTTAGGTTATTATCTAGTATCAGGTAGTAAAAATCCATGATAACGCAGTAAATTATGTATCAAAGCTTATTTACAAAAACATCAATAACGTACATCCGAAGTAAACTGCCACTGACAATGACTGTACCAATAACTTCATGACTATGAAACGTTCTCTGGCCCTCCAATAGAATTAATAGCACCACAAAAATATGGTTACGCTTATTATTATTACCTCGTAATATTAGAACTAATAATTTGCGGACGACCTCTTTATCATCCGAACAAAGGAGTCGTGGCTCATCATTAAGTGCTCCATTATTTGACATTTTCCTTTGAATAACATCGCATCCGTGAAAATTATAATTTCTCTGAACTAATCAATTTAATTAGATAGATTAAATTAGTTAAGAGAAATCTGTACTAATCAATTCAATAACTGCCTCCGTAGCCTATAACTGGTTATATAACCTCAATAGCCTAGTGGTTTGGGGGCGTGCTTTAGAAACCCTATTGTCTGAAAAATACGATGATCCATTCGTCGGATGGGCATGTAAAAAGTCGGTCCACCCACCAACCCGCATTGGACCAGCGTGGTGGGATACGGGGTGTATTAGGGAAAGTCTATGTCCTGCGAAGGACTATCATAGGCTGATGATGATAAAGAAATTAATTTATAAAAATATTTCAGATTAAAGACTATCGTGTACAATAACCATCATCCATAATAAGCTTCAATGAAATGATTTCAGGCAAACATTTAACATTTCCATAAAGATTCTGAATTGCAATTAATTTATAACGGGGTATAGAAAGGCGTTAATTAATATGCGTAGTTTAAGCATAGGAACTTTCCACATTTTTGGTACCTATGTGGGTATACGTCAAAGGAGGAATTCGTAAAAATATTGAGGAATTCTAATATGTCAACATTTCTTACCGAAGTTCAATCCTTGTTGTCTTAAAAAATTCCACACTGTACTTTAGGGATCATATATATGAAATGTACAAAATGCTATATCATCATTAGCAGCCCTATCCGTCCCCTGCTCGACATAGGCCCTTGCTACTCACTGCCAACTTGAGCCGGCTACTAAACGGAGATCGGCATCCCACCTGGTCGGGGGTCGACCAACGCTCCGTCTTCCTGAACGCGACCTCCACACCAGAAACTTTTTGGCCTATCGACCATCGGTTCGTCTGACCACGTGACCGGCCCACTACCACTTCAACGAGCTAATCCTTTGCACTATGTCGGTGACTTTAGTTCTTTGCCAGATTAATTCATTACGAATTTTGTCCGACAAATACACTCATAGAATAGCGTTCCATAGCACGTTGAGCAACGGTCAAACTTGTTTACCAGTCCTGTAGTCAGGAGGCCACGTTTCGGGTCCGTAGGTCATCACGGGAAAATCGAATTGATTTAAGACTTAAAAACTTACGGTATCGGTGGCTGAGAGAGCAGTGGCTCAGTTTCTAAAAGCTGTGCCCAGCTCCAACTAGATCTAATATAGGACTTGCCTCTCGAAGCTGTGCTTCCAGCTGTCTCTCCGCACTCAATATATCCCAAGGTACATACTCATTGACAACTCGAGAGGAAGCCATACATAACGTCACATGACACTGACGGCCAGGAGAACATATGTTCATTACACGAACATAAACAGTTTTAGAATATGCCAATTTTACAAGCGTAACTTAATTCAACAAACAAAACAACATGAACTTCGTATTAAATCAATATAATGTTCAGCTCGTAGTTAATGAGAGCATAAATCTTTACTTGACAATAAAGTATACATAACAATACATATATTCGTATTTTTAATTTAACTTTAAAGTTGATAGTTTGATCAAATAAAAAAAGATATTCAAACTAAAGAAAGATGTCCCGATAGGATAAGTAAATTTAAATTCAAAGGTTATTATAGATATGTCAAATGACGATATACTAGGAATCAAGAATCTTTACCAAATTGATTGAAGTTTTAATTAATATTAAAACTAATTAATAATCGCTATTAATAGATTGACGACATCAACATGGAAGTTGATATCTATATTAGATTGGTCTAATTAAAATATTCAATTCGATGTTTAAACCCTGGCAGCAGTGATATATCTTTCAAGTTTATGCTTTTTTGTTAAAGTTGGTTCCTGTCTTTCTTCGTAAATGATACAATTATTGTTATATTTATTATACTTTACACTCTGTTCCTGTTGCACAGAAATTATCACAAATGAATCTCTTGTTCCACTACGTTTGGCGGCCTCGGTCTCCACGTGAATGACTCACCGTGTCCTTCCGTTAAGGCTGTCCTGAATATATTCTCTGGCGCGGCGAGAACAATTTCGAAATATGACTCTCCTTGTCCTCGGTGGGGGATAGGCTGGGACAGTCCTGCCCACTTTGACTAACGACATCTATAGGTGGCGGCTTATACCAGAACTTCAAGCATCTCGATATATAGCGAAAACAATTTGCACCTGTAAGGATCGGAGGAAAGACCAGGTTCGATGGAGTCAAAGCCTTCTATAGTCCACAAAGTTACACAAGGGGCCAAGTTATACCGTGTTTTTTGTAACCGCCCAATTGTGTGGATGGACCGATGACGTATGCCCCGATTAAGGTAGTCTGCAGCAACTGGGTACCACTAACTTCTTATACATTTATTTTATAACATGTGTTTTCGTAGTATTATCAATATATTTTAGAAAATGTGATTATCGTTTAAAAGTCCAGAATCTTTACCGTATTATTTTTTACCTTCACAAATTATTTTTGAGCTTTTAAGGTGAATATATGAGTGAAAGGATCCAAAAATAATTAACAAATAAGTAATCTGACCCTAGCAATGCACTAACCGGTTTGCATATTTCTTTTCTAAACTTGAACCAGACTTTCCAACAATATCAAAATAAAGAGAAGAAAATGGAGCGAATGCGTGGACAGTTTTATTATAAATGTTTTCTTGACGCAAAAAGTTGCCAAAGACTTATTGTTCGGATTAATGTGTAAAATTTATTTTTTATTGAATATGTAACGCTTTTGTTGCACAACATGTCCTTGACGTAAAACAAAAAAGTGCATCATTTATCTCTTCTGTGACATTTAAAACGCATACCAAAACATATAAACAAACATCATCAGCCTGTGATAGACCACAGCTGGACAAAAGACCTCCCTATACACCCTATCCATAAGGAATTTTTGGACCATCCCCACCGCTGGTCCAATGGGGGTGGGTGGACCGACTTTTTGACATGGCCACCCTTGACGCATGGATCATTTCTTTTTCAGACGATTGGGAATCGGCCTTTGGTCCCACACCAGGAAAACAACAATGAAAATTTGTTAAGTCCCCAGGTTCGGAACCCAGACATCCGTTGTTCAAAGCAACACCATCGACGGCTACGGAGGCAGTTGACTTTAATTGGTTGACTTTAGCGTCTGCAAGTTCTGGAATGTGCTTCCGGGCTCCATGTTAAATGACACGTAAGACAGATATATGCAACATGCAAAAGAATTGGGCCACCTGATGGGAAGTGGTCACCGACGCTGATGGACTACCAGCAATATTTTTTATGTTGATGAATCACGTTGGTGGAGTGAACCTGCTACAACCCAACGGAGTCGAGGGCTGATGCAACTTTAAGTGTGCAGACTTCACCTTCATTTTGGCTTAGCTCGAGGGACCCCTGAAGGGGACCTCGGCCTGAGGCTACCATTTGTTTTGCCGTGAGCGTGCTCGTGATCGAGGTGCCCACGAGGCCAAGCCTCGGCTCGATCAGCCGCTCGATCTCCTGTCACCTATACCCGTTAGCCACATGTATCGAGGGCGTCCCCGGTGGGTCAGAACCCAGGTCGATCAGTTGCTTTTAGGACTTAATTGTGATGAGTTTTACCGACCCTATCTGTTCGGTGAAACCAGCTGCCAGCGCTACCTAGTGATGGAGTGAATGGTTGCCCTCGTCGGCGAGGGCGGTTATGATGAGTAGCTGTGTTTCGCACGAGCCTGCATGATTGTAGTTTCGTCATCCGGTTCTAAATGGCTGGCGCGCTCGCCTGAAGTGCTTTATGATTTTGAGATTTATGCGTTGGTACGTAGTCGGACGCCTACCAATTCATTCGGATGCTGCGAAGTAGCGGATTGACGCTTGTTTAAGATATTGTTTAATGGTCGTAATCCAGATCCATGTGCAGGTTTTTGCAGCAGATAGTGTGGCGCGCCGTGGCTCTGCGTCATGAATCTGTTTTAATGACTTGTAATTTGTGAATATGATTCTTATGGGCCATGAGCCAACTACAGGGCCTGAGTAGGTCATGATTGGACGGATTACAGTTTTGTAAAGCAGCACTTTATTAGCAGGATAGCTTGCTTCTAGGATTGATGAGAGTGAGGCGACTTAGAAATGCTGCTCTATTTGACATTGGTGAGGTGAGGACCGAAGGATAAGGTTTTGTCGAGTGCTACCCGAGGTATTTGGTTTGATCTACCAAGGGATTGGGCAGTCAAGGAGACGGATTTTGGATGGGAGGAGGCGCTGCCGTAAAGTAAACAGTACAGCTGCGCTTTGAAGGATTAATCTCAATCTCCATTTCGAAACCATTCTCAGGGTCGTGGCCGCGGCTTGGAGTCTTTGAGCATGAGGATAGGACACATTCCGGATACGTAGATCAAGTATCGTCTGCGAACAAGGCGGTGCTTACGTGTTTGTGGAGTGGGATATCTGTGGTATACAGGGTAATAATATAGCTGCCATCGGATTCCTGTGGTACGCCGATGACCAGCTGGCGTTGAGATTGTACCCTCAACGCGGTAACGGAACGTTCGTTTCCGGAGAAAGTCTCGTATGATGAGTACGAGACGGTCGAGGCACGCGGAGCTTATATAGCTTTATATAAGCCTTCGCCATTACACTTGCATCGAACGCCTTTACTGTCGAGGAAAGGGCTCCCGCATGTCAAGCCATATCTCATTTGGATTTTGATATGTTCCGTGATGTACGATTGGTTATAGTGCATGGTGTTTGGCTCGGAAGCCGATTGCACTGGAACTGGCAACCCTCTCGAATTCATAAACTCGAGTAAGCGGGCTAGGATGAGGCGTTCGTCAATCTTCCCAAAACCCTGAGGAGGCTAATGGGACGTACTGACGTGGTAGATGGTGGTTTACCAGGTTTGAGGAATCTATAACTCACAGCTTCTTTCCAAGTGTTTTGAAAATACTCTGGAAAGGGCTGCGTTATAGATTTTAATGACAGGTTAGAAATTCCATGTGCCCAGGGCTTTCCGTGGTTTGAGGTTTTAATTATCGACTCGACTTCGGTCTCCGTAACCGGTGTAAATCGCGCGCAGGTAGGTATTTAATCAATCGGTCGACCTCGCTCTCTACCTTGCGGAGAGTGAGCGACGTCCACCAGTTGAGTGCGTTGGGTGGCATTGGCCTCGAGGCTGTCAGCTGAGCATTCGGCCTTTCTTCCACCAAAAACGCTGGGGTGTCGGTTGGAGTTGGGTTAATGGTGGCATCGCGGGAAGCCGGTGCCGCCTTTTAAACTTTTGAGGAATTCGCCAGAAGGCGAGATGGGAAGGATGCATATTGTTGAGATTGTTATCCCACCGATCGTTCCTGAATTTAGATATGCGCATCTTTGGACTGATCTTCAAGAGCACGCAACTGCCTTCGGTTCCGTTCGGTTGGATACCAATCATAGGCACGAACGCTGCCCTCGCCTCTGCAAGAGGTCTTTAATGTCGCTTGCAAGGTCCAGCGGGGTTTTCCTCCACTGGGACTGTCTCTGAGAGCCTCGACGACACTTTGGACGTGCATTGAGAGCGCATGAGCGGGCAAAGATTCGTATCATTGAGCGCATGCGGACTTGAGGATGGTATCGAGGTTGGCGAGCATGTGCAGTCTAGCTGGGACTGAGCTTACGCCAGTCGAACAATGGTCTTTGGTGATATTAGACGAGGTCCGCGGGTCTAGCTTGAGCATTACGGGGCGGTGATCTGAGGTTAGGGTCCTGGAGGACCTCTATGCCTCTGAAAGTGAGGTTAATATTTTGGAATGAGTGCAATATCAAGCGCATCCGATTTTTGATGCCTTGTGCTGGATGATAATGTTGGTTCATAGGTGCTACAACACTGAAATTAAGCAAGTCGGTGAGGGCATCAACCTCTCTACCGCGTTCACTTGTTAGTAGTGCTATTCCATCGGATGTGCTTGTTATTGAAATCCCAGCCAAAATGGCGGCGTCTCTAGTGGAATAGCGCATTGAAATCAGATTCTATTGCGTGAGTGTTGTTGTGTTGCACGGCAGGTAGACCGAAGCTATTGTTAACGGCGCGTGTCCAGTCGATGGCTAGATGACGAGACTGAGCTTCAAAAGCACAAGAGTCGACGGCTGTCAATTTACTGCAGTGCAGTGACTTTTTGTAATAGATGAGAGTGCCGCCGTTTTAGCGCCGGCCCTGTCCTTCTGATTATATTATAATTAGTTTAGGGATCAGGTTCTTGCTAGGTTTTGGAAGGTCTCCTGCACTAGAAGAATACTCGTCGTTTTCTCGTAGGAAATTTGATATTTCGGTCTTTTATATGCTAGACCGTTCGCGTTAAAAAGACGATGTTAGATTCGCGTGGTTTTAGACGGCCCGGGCCGGTTTACAATTTAATAGGGCGTACTACCCATGTTGTCCCGAAATTAGTTCTACTAGTGCCTTTGCTGGAGTATGGCAATCGCGCGCTGAAGTTTCCGACGACGGCGTCGAACTCTCGTTAATCTATCGAGTTCTATCTCCAGCGCGCATTGCTATGGCTGCGTACTGAGGCGACGCGATGAGCGCTTGTTGTGGTGCGGCGTACGCGCTGGAGCGTCGGCCTTTGACGCGGTGGCTGCTGTGTGCCATGTTGGTGGTGGTAGCGCTACGCGGAGCGCTAGAGTGTTTGCCACGCCGGCAGTCTCGATGGTGGGAAGGCTGAGGTGTGAGGAGGCACTCGGGAGCCTGGGAACGGATTGGTGGGTGCGTGCAGTTGACTTTTGACGGCACCGTGTTAGCCAGGTGGAGCGTTGTTTGGCAGTTACTGCATGCCGGCGGCTCTGAATGAGCAGGTATCTCTATCGCGAGGACGGGGCAGTCAGGTCGACGATCGTTGAGCACTTCACGCATCGAGGACGCGCGTGGCAGTTGCGTGCGAGTGCCGAAGATTTGACAGTTGTGACACTGTCCGGAATCCATTGATCGTGGGTCTCTGAAGCTAATGCGACTCGACTATGATGTAGTTTAAGGTCGTAGACCTTTTTCCCTCGAACGCTCCGTGGTCAGAAGGACCACGTTGAATCGCATTTTGTGATCGTGAGGCATAAACTGAGTAAACGGGATAGTTTCTGATTTTGGAAGCTGGATTTCCTCATGTGGGATCTCTCTGACAGCCTTGACTACTGTCCGAGGACGCGCTCGTCCGGGAGCGCTGTGTATGTAAAATAGTTGCTGGCATTTAAGAATAGTCAGTAACCCTGACGGTGCGTAGGCGACGTCTATAGCTGAATTTTAATTCCATTGCGGAGATATGACGCGGTGAATTTAACTCTATTGGACAGAGCTGACCGGAGCTCTGCCCATTTGTCTTCAGATCCTGCTAAATGGGGTGGCTTTTGTCTCCGGGTGAGACGTTGGTTGGTTGCCGTGAGGCGGAGGGTTGCTGTGAGGCAGCGGATGAACTTGGCCGTGAGGCGGCGGTGGTGGCTGAAGGCCCTGGGTTTCGGTTGGCAGAAGCGCCTTGGGTGGCTGGGGCAGATGGCCTGGTGTTAGCCCTAGTGGCCGAAAGTTCGTGTAGCCGACGATTTCGGCGCTTTGGTTGGTGGATTCAGGGATTGGCGATGACGCCGGTAGAGGAGCCTGGACTTGCTTTTTGCGTGAAACTACTGGGAGAAATCCTCCGCGTCGGTACCTCGGCTTCAGGGGACGCCTGCTCACCTCCACTTTCGAGTCAGAGGTGGTGTGGTGGTGTTAGTATTGCTGTCGGATTCATCCGACTGCTTCGGTGAGCGCGATTTTTATTTTCTTCCCTTTTGGGGTGGACGGAGCGATTGATTGTCGTTAGCCGCGTATGAGTAATGACTGCGAATGTCTTCCGGTGACTTATCTTTTAGATCCTCCATGTTGAGGCCTATTCCTCGAGGGCAACCTGCATGTTGCCAAATCTTAGATGCGCAATTACTGGGTTCGACTGAGTTTAAAAATACCTAGCATGCACCCCGTGAAGCCGGGTTGTGCGCCCACCTCCTCGCCCCAGTGAGCAGGAGTGTAAACCTAATAGCTAATAGAGCCTGCGCTTGGAGCGCTAGGTAATGCCTGTTGCCTGCTAATGCAACAAACTAAGTTAACGGAATTACTAAAATACCACGAGGGTGGTGAGCGTGTTATTTAACTACTTTTAAACGTGACGTGGCTTTAGATGGAACAAAAAACTAAATGTAAATGGGTCCCTACATCTCAACAGAAACCTGTGGAACGGGGGAAAAACGGAAACGACTCACCGGACGGCTACGCAGCTATCTACGCTCAGGCGCGTACGCCTAGCGCGTCGGCACTGATGCTTCCGGCACACACTGACACTTTCACTTCACTAATGCACGGCGACACGATGACACGACGACTCGACGTCTTCACTCTTCTGCCACTTGTAGGCGTCGGGGGGGCGTGGCCACGGGTGGGCCAAGCGGATGGCGCAGGTAGCGGAGCGGATCGAGCGGGCTTGTCCGGTCGACCCGAGAGCTAGATGCGCACTGTGCTTGATTGACCAGCAATACTACTGTTTTACGGCAGAAATAAGCACTGCCGTGGTACAACCCCAGACGGTCCCTTGTATAAAAGCGCGTTGCGATTATACATTTTTTTCTTAGACTATGCAGCGGACGTTATCTTGTGATTCCGTTACTAATTATTTAGTTTATTACGGAACCGGTTCACGTGAAATCGGCATTGGCCATGAGTCGCACAGTGCGAGACGAAAGCGACCGTAAAGTGATTCCACTGATGAAGGACTTCCGATAGTCGGCACCAATACCAATTTCAGGTGAGTTCAACCGTTATGTAGAATATGTTTTCAGTGCAATATCTTTCAAAAGTTTTAATTATTTCATGTGTTTTTTAATTCTAACACGGCTATCGGCGTTACTAACGGTCGAAAGCAACTAAACTCCAATTTATTAATAAATTCTCTAATAATGTAATAAAAATAAGTTTTCAGATTGTATTGGTAGCATTTATGAAAGCTCGTAATGTTAATGTCTGTATTTACGTACCTACAACATAAAAGATAACTATAAACATTGATATCTTTAAATATATATATGGCGAAGAACAGCTTCAATGTTAATATATTTTTTAAACCCTTGATAGTAAAAATTGATAGTTACTTTATTTAGTATTACCTATCGTGAAGTATGAAATCAGAGATCTCAACAACAGAATTTCACAAATGAGGTAATGTGCACACAGCTGGCGTTATTCCATTATGTTACTAGCAGCCGTAATTTTCGTTCAGCTTTTAATGATCACGAGAATTTATTTTTTAATTGTACACTCAAGATGTGACTTGGATTAACAAGCGTTTATTAGAATTGATATAAATTGTTTCATGTAAATTAGAATTTTACTGATGATTTGTAGTTTTAGTTCAAGACACGAAATAGATTTTTGTTGTGATGCCCGAATGATTGTATAAAATACTAGCTGAAGATTAAAAAATAAAAAGATATCCTTTTCATAGAAACGAAGGCAGATTTGGATTGTTTAACATAACGTTAAACTATTACCTTAATAGTATAAAGTATAATGTAATTTTAAATGATTTAAAACCACCAATAATAACGAAAAAAAAACAAGGTTAATGTTAAAAAAATCATATTTATTGAAAAGAAGAGATGGGAAACCCACTTTCCAAGATTCACAAAATGTTTAAACATTAAAATGAATAAAAGAAACACACAAAACCTTTAAAAAGATTCTAATTTAAGAACCTTTCTTTAAAATCTTTTTATTTAAAATTCTATTTAAAAATCTTATTTTTCCCTAACATTTGAATATTTACCCATATAAACCTTTTAAATTACTTCCTCAATGGGATCAGCTTATGTTTAAAGGATTACAAAAGAAATGTTTTTCCAATATACATCTCATCTATAAAGGTTAGGCAGCTATTGCGGTTTGATAAGGGCAATATTTAGTCAATTTCAAAAACCCCAACCCAAATTTAATTTAAACTAGACCCTTGACCGGACAACCTTATAAAAAATCCTTTGGGTTAAGATTTTGCCCAGATAACGGACATATGAAATGGTAATTTCTCCGTCTTAAAAATTAAAATAAAAAATGTAAAAATAACATGTTTAAAAAATTAAGTGTTAAGGATTGAAGAATATATCTTCGAAGGCCCGCGATCAGTTTTTAAAAATGAATATGGACTTTAAAACCAAAGTAAAGAGCTTTAAAATGATGCCTGGAATTCGATAACAACATTTTTTGACTATTTGACACCGTTTTCTTTCTCCGATGGGCTGAGTCAGCCACATTTTTTCGGAATGAGGGTATCACTGATATCACAAAAACTGTTCCTTACCAAAAGGTTAGACTTTCAAAATTATAAACAATATTCAAACCATTATTACACATTACCCATCTGTTAAAACTTGGTATAAATTGTCAATGCTTGGGACTAATAGTTTTTGGGGCAAAAAAAATGAATTTGAATAATATTACCTTAAACAAAAACAAATATTTGTTCATTTTGTTGGACCGACCTGAAAGCAAGGAGGACCAATTAGAGCTTAGGAGTCCTTGTTTATAATTACAGACGGAGAGGAGGGAATGTTGTTTATTTAAGCCATTTATTACCCTAATTTTTTAAAATAGCTTTTTACACTTGTGGGATTTTGTGTTTCAAACAAAACTTAAAAGAAATCCTTAAAATTGTTTTCAAACTTGTTCTATGTTCCCTTATAAAGCCAAAATTTAAAAATTCCAAATAAAATAAGGCTTATATCTTAATTCATAATTAAACCCAATCAACTAAAAAATAAAATTAAATTGATATTAATAAATTAACCAATCCATTACACTTTTTTTCAACAATATTTTTCTTTTGAAGAGTCCACCAAAATACTAGACAAAAAATTTGGGTTTGGTTTTGTAATTTGTATTTAAAAAAAATATTTAACATTATTAGGTCCAAAATTTCCAACGACTTGACGTCGATTATTTCGATTTTTTAAAAATTAGAGGGTGTTGTTCCTAACAAAGGACTTAATTTGGCCTTTTAAATTAAAACTATTTTGGAAATTCAACCCACCTTTAACTTAATAAAAGGGACGTATATGAGTTTTATACTAACCCAAGTAAAAGGGAGAAATTGATTACGGCTTTTAGTTCCTTTTATTTAATATAGTTTTTTTTTGAAAGATGTTTGAAAGTTTACTTTGGATTAATTTATTGTTTTGGAGGTTGATTTTATGAATATCATACATTAAAAACATGTTTAAAGGAAATGAATTTAATGTCCCTTGCGGAGGGTAAAACCTTGGTATCGATCCGGGAGATCAAATTTACTTTGTTTAGTTTTGCTAACATCGAAATTTTGCAAAGGTTGGGAATACGGTATTATATCTTTCGTATATATTTTTTATTGTGGATGATTTATACTTTGAAACTTTTTAACCTGCTCGATATATTTAAAATTTATTTTTAAACCTTAAGGGTATAAAGCTTTAATTTGTTTTAAAACTGAAAAGCAGGCCCTTTATTTACATTTTCTTTTGGTTTTTTCTCCCAGAAAAAATAAAAGTTTAAAACTTTTTAAGTTATAAAATTGTTTTTAAAATGTAATTTAAAAAATTATTCGGAAGAAAAAAAATTAATCTTCCCGTGCCTAAGTGTTTAAGTAGAGCCCAAAATTAAATTAATTTTAATTTTAAAATAAAAAATCAATGGACTCCTGAACCCCATTAGGCCCATGATTCAAATAACCCACAATTAATTAGGTTGGGCCCAAAGACCCAGAGAATTCTGTTGGTTATTAGTTTTGTTATAAAATAAGGCCCAGGGGGAATTTGGTTATGAAAAAATGTCAGGTGAGGTTCCTGAGAATCTTTATTATTTTAATGTAATTTAAAAACTTACTTGTAATTTAGAGGTTTGCCGGCGTTTTTACTAAAAAGCAAAAGGTTGTATGTCCCGCCAAAGGGAAGTAAAAAAAACTTTTGTGTGGCTCTGAAAAAACTACCAAAAAGTTTTTTTGGTTAAAGATTTAACAATAGAAAAAATTATACAATTATTAACATAGAAACGATATGCAAAAGATTTTAGTTAAATTTGAACCTTTACTAAATTCTTTTTAATTATTACTTTTAAAAGCACACCCATACATCACCGTTTTTAAATTCTCTTTTCAGATATTGGGCAGTAAACTCATCAACCTTCAAAGTATTTTGTAGGAAAATAAGGAAAAATAAAAACAAATTGGACAAACTATATACAAAAATAATAATAATTATTATAATTATTTAAATATACACAATTCCAAATTTATTTTCCTAAGATAGAGCAAAATTTCACAGATTATAAAAAATAATATTATCCAATTTAGGGAAAATTTACCAAACGTATAACCTTATCTTTTAAAGTGGTTTAAATTATTACCCTTGAACCTGGTAAAATTATCGGGTATTAGAAAGAATTTACCAATTATTTTTGATTTAATTTGGTAAAATTTTAAAAGCAATTTAAAACCTAAAACCAAACGCTGTTAACGGAAAAGTTTTAAATTTGGGCCTATATTTCGTCTTTAGCGCCTTTAATCCCGGTCCTTCTTTTGGTTGTCGTTATTTTACAGGAAGATTTTGCCCATTTTTTTTAGGTGGAAAAATTGATTCACACATTATAAAACAGCAATGGAAAAAAATTTTTTCCATAAAAAGCAAAATTTTGGGATGAAGGTCGCCATTCGTTGGATTGTTGTTTCGATTTGGACGAGGGCCAACCGTTTCGTCAATTAGCAGTTTACCAAGAGATAACGGGAAAAACATTTGGGATGCAGTGGTTAACAAAGTAAGGTGGGCAGAATTTTGGAGGAGGGGCCCAAAAACCATAAACCAGAAAAAATTGATTAAGGTTTTAAAAAAAATATGGCAAATTGTTTGTTCGCCTTTTTTAAAATCCAAAATGGAACCTTATTTATAAACGCAGGCCCCGGAATATCGGCATCACAGAAGGGGCTTTGGCTTTTAAAACCACCGTGGCCGGTTTCAAATTTTTCGATTCCCAGGGATAGGTAAATTTCACCCACCTTGTGGGCTTTAAACCCGATAACGGCAGAGGGAAATAAAATCATTGGGCAGAACGAAAGGCAGAATAATTGCCCGTAGGCCTAGGGTGGTAAAGGCGGTGTTTTGAAACGGAGATCGTTCCGTGTGGGAGGAGGTCTGGAATTTGCGGGACTTAACAAATTTTCATTGTTGTTTCTTACTGGTTAGGGAATATAGAGTGGATCACCAACGAGGATCAAGGGCCATGGGATGAAAATTCCGCGGAGTTGGTCCTGGCTTTCTTTTCAAAGGATTAATAGGGTAACCTGTCTTACCACTTTAAATTATTTTTTTTTGGTTGTCACGTTACAAAATTTCAGGTTTGAAAAAACCGAGGTTACCTGGCTGCCATCCCTTAGTCTCCATTGTTTCGCATTTTAGACGAAGGCAACTTTGGGTTTATGGGTCGTAATTTGGGAATTATTCGGAAAATAAACCACTGAAGATGTGCAATTTAGAGAGAGCAATCCCAGGCAGTAAAATCAAAAGACTAGAAAACACAAGGACCAAACACAATTTAATGGTCTAAAATATGATTTGGATTGATAAAATATATTATAAATATGGATTGATATTATATAAAATATAGACGTTATTAAAAACTAACCTTTAATACAAGAAATGAAAAACAATAATATATACTGGATTTTATAATATAATATGAAAATGAAATTATGGGAAAAACCGTGGAAAAGATGGATATGATCAACTTTTGATGAAAACTTTACGTCAATTTTAGACAAAAAGTTGATGGAATTATTTCAAGAGCCAGGTAATAAGTAAATTAGGAAACAAAATTATAAAGCCTTTTGTTAGTCCACCGTTGGACATAGGTTTTACTAAGTTTCGCAATTAGGAGGATTATTGAAAACCGTATCCCACCATTAGTCAAAATGAGGGTTTGGTGATTTTACATGCCCATCCGACGGGCTGGATCATCCACTTTTCAGACAAGGGTCACGGTTCAAACATAAATAACTAAGGAAAACAATTCGGAAAATTTGTTCAACTTCGAAGGATTGAGCCCATTGACCCCTGGATTAAAAGCACACCCTTTACAATACCAAGCCTTGGAGGAAGAGATGGATTAATTAAAACTATTTGATTAGAAAATTGAGTTCCGTTAAGTGAGCGGATAAATTTTAGAGAAAAGTTACCTTTATTCTCCTCAATATATTTTTTATTAGGCGTGGGCAAATGACACCGATAGCTTTTCACCAAAAATCATTACCTCCGCAGGGCCGTTAATATCCGAACGTAGCGAGTCTTCCTTTTAAATGACACCCATTGCCAAAGCGTAATTACTTGGGATTACGGGCGCAAATTCCACCTTCTATGGGGCAGGGCAGGTAAAATACTCACCTGTCCATCCTTGTCCTTACTGCTCATTTGGTTCAAACGGTTATGCCGGGCTTGTTTAATTGTTTTTGGTGGAAGAAATATAATTCAGTTTTGACAAGAAAACCCGACATTTTAATGAGGGTGTTCCCGTAATTACTTGGTAACCACAAAGAACTGTTCTGTTTTAAATACCATTAATTTTACCAATTATATTTTACTTTAGTTCTCAAAAAAAAACAAGATTTACTTAGAATTAACTAAAAGAAACGGCAATATAAGACATTTTCGTAGTGAACAGGACAGATATTTATTAATACCAAGGGGTAATAATGGAAAAGAAACTTTGAGAAAAATTAAAAAGTTAATTTTAAATTAAAAAGCTTTTAATGATTTTTTTTAGTGATAAATGTTTTTAAAGGGTCAAGGCCCGCTAATAAATTTTTATATATTTGAGGAGAATTAACGGTAAATTTATCTCAAAAATTTATCGCTCACCAACTTGGAACCTATTTTAATCAAATAGGGAAAAATAATTACAAAATTTAAACCAAACCATAGGAACGCTTATATTTTATCATTTAAATTTTTATTTAAAGTCGTTATATATAACATGGCGTCAAGAGGATCCACTGTTGTTGGAATAAACTACTGTAAATATTATTTGTCTGGGACCATTTAAATCCAAATGTTTCTATAGCGTTTATGTTTTATTTCAATGGACATTGGCACGTTTACCACCGAGACAAACACAATTGAAGCCCAATAAAATAAATAACAGGCTTGGTAAAAAATGCCATTTGTGTAATTAGTTTCAAAAGCCTTCCAGCTTGTCGACGAAGGGAAGTCGGTTTTAAAGAGTCAACAAATGAAGAACGCCATCTTTTGGGTTGTTCCAAAGATATTTTCAAGATCGAGATGAGGGGAAGTCACCGGTTTTCACAACTAAGGAAAAGTTTTACAAGTCTGAAAAGGAAACCTCAATTAAAGAGAGAAAATTAAAAAACATTTAAAGAAAACATTTAAAAAAAAAGAAAAGCAATTTTGCTAAATAATTAAAAATATCACTCTTAAAGTAAAATTAAAAAGTAATGCGCATTATGATATTATAGTTGTGGGAAAATGGCCAGGAAACTGATAAGAAATTTTAAGAGAGTAAAACAATAATTATTATAATTTCTGGAAATTAAAACATCTATTCTAATCCCAAAAATTAAGCAGGAGCCTGTACCATAGAAACTGGATGACTGATAAAAATGACTTACATTATGATAATATTCGACCAACTTAATTTAAGGTAAAAAAACCAAAATGCTAGTGGAAGAAAACAAAATTTATAAATTTACAAACATATTATTAACCCCTGCAACTAAAAAACTAAAAAATTTATACTTTTATTGATTGATGTTAAAAGACAGCATTGACAAAACCTGTTCCTGATTGTTTATAAATCAGATTACCTTTATTTAATTTTGGCTTCAAAATGAAAATACTTTTTACCTGAAACGTATTCCATTAAACAGACGCTAAGAAACCATTCAAGTGTCGAGGAATGGAATCCAATTCTTATGTCCAAAAAAATTATAGTTTTTAACCAGGTCCCGAAACGCAAATTTTTAAATAAATAATACAATTATATTTATTATTTTCCAGCTTTGTAATGCTTTTTTTACTTTTTAATGTTTTGAAAGAGTTTAAAAATTTATTGAAGAGTCTGAATCAAATATAAATTTCTTCTTTTCTTTAAATATAAAGTTTAAACCCAAGAGATTTCCAAAAAGTAAAATTATGACAACAACTGGTCATCTCTTATATTTAAAAAATATTGAAAGGCCCACCTGACCCCAACAAAGACCATATCCCCAATTTGGAACCATTCCCGGATGGCAACAACCGCCTTAAACACCTTGAACAGTAACACTATCACAGATGAACAACACTTAATCTGGAAGGGAGGAGGGCCCTCTGCAGGGGGGGCTTACAAAAGATCTTTCCTTTTTATATTTTTGATGGATTCAAATGGCAGGAATAAAACCTTTTGAACATACCAAAAGGGGGCGGGATGCCCGCACCCAAGGGACCGAATCCTTTTTGGTTTCCCAAAGAAACCAGCTTAATTCCCCAAGGCCAAAACGGTAGTATACCCACTAAAAACCAACGGTTGTTCCTTTTCTTGTCAAGGCGAAGCCGGGGTGGGGCGCTGATGAAGGTCTTCGGCGAACCCGGCGGATGTCCCGCCCTTTGGCCTTTCCTCCCGTTGGGACACCGGAACGTCGCAGGCGCCGTTGGGAACAAACCCAGCATCGGTTTCCCCGAGGCCCTTTCTCTGGGGGCGGGTTTTGCCGGCCGCCCAGGGTCAGGGTCAAAGGGGGCGCGCGAGCCACCCCGGGCGCCCTGGCCTCTTCTGCGGAAGCCAGGGCGTCAAGGGCCCCCGTCCCTTTCCGCGGCCTCTTCCCCATCACGTCCCCGCAGAAAGCAAGGACCGCCCCACGACCTTTCCTTCAGGGCATCCTGGCCCCACGGCCATTACGGGCAGCCCCCGGCGGTTTCGAACCCGAGGTTGGGCAACGCGGAGCCGGCCCCGGCACATACGCCCCAGTGGTCGTTTCCTTAGGCTCCCTAGGGCCCGCGGCACAGGCCCTCCCGAAAACAGCCCCGAGAGAACCAGGGTCCGGGTGGAAAATGGCCGGGGAGCCTGGTCCCTTTCAAGCCACCACAAGAACGGGGCCCTGCCTTTACTGTTTTGAGGTTGCGCTGGGGGTGCCCCAGCCCGCAGCCCCCACCTGTTAACTGCGGGGGAGGCAGTTGTCTCTGGGCCCCTTTTCTTCCCGGGCTGGGTAAGCCCGAGACCCGGCCCTCCTGCCAGAAGAAAGAGTGAGCGAGGACCGGCAACGTCCCAGGGGAAGGAAAGCCACAAAACGCCGCCTCGCCGGAGAGGGGTCCGGAGCCCTGACGGCCCGGGATTTCCCCACCTCTGGGTTTCCGCCACCCGGCCCGAAAGCGCTCCCCCGGCCGCGGAAATCGCGGACCGCACCCGGCGCAGGAGCTGCTGGGTCCTCCTGTTGAGGAGGTCTGCCGAGAGCCGCCATTCCTTTCCGCCACTTAGGGCGCCAGGCGCCCGGCCCGGGCGCAAAACCCCATCGGCGGCCCACCAAGGGGATATTTTCATCGTCGGCTTGAGTCGACGCGACGCCGGGCAAACGATGATGACCGAGGACTTAACTGCACCCAAGGGGCCCCAGAGGGGAGGCCCCGGCTTGGGCCCTTCGGAAACCCAAGAAGATGCTGAACGGGCGTCCAGTGGCTGACGCCTTGGCCCAAAACCAGACGTTTTAAAGGATAATTCAATAGTTGACGAGTTTCATCCAAACCTTAAACCGTTTCTAAAGCCAAAGGAAGAGCGGCGGGAAAACCCAAAACGCCCGTCTTAAAGGTTTAAAAGTTGTTGCGTCAAAAGCAAGGTGGAAGTTCGATCACCCGGTCTTGACCAATGAGTGTTTGTTTATCCTTACACCTCCCTGTAGGTGGTTGGCAGTTAGTTTGCTTTTCCATGGGCAAGGCCCAGCGTTCGTCGTGGCGGCGGCGGCCCAATCTTCTGTTTTATTGAATTGTTCAGATCAAAGAGACCAGCGATTTTAAAAAATGACGGCAATTTTCCAGTGGCCATTGCCATCGCCAGTATGCCGCTGGCTTATTTGAGGGGCGGCGGTGGATCTTGCGTGTTCGGGAGGGTTTTCCCGGGCTGGTTTTGGGGTTTCCCGGCGGCAAAAACGCGGGTGAAATTCGTTGAAAGTGCGGAGGTGGGAAGGGGTGTTATTGGAAAGATTGGGTTCGCCCAAACCCCCGACCGCGGTGGGCCGCCTTAGGGGTTGAAGGTAGATGGCCGGCACGATTCGGCAGTTTGCGGGCGGACCCCTTTGGTTCGGGCTCAGAGGAAGCCGCAACCCCGAGGCATTTGACGGCAAGGGGCGGGGCAGTTCGGGGGCGGACTGAACAATTGGTTGGGTGACACCGCCCTGGGGACCGTTGGAATGGGGCCCCAAAGAGATAAACCCATCCCACAGGCAACCCAGCCGACGGCCGATTGGCCTTCCTTTGGAGCGCGTTTTCAGGAACCGGCACCTGGCGGTTTGGGCGTTTTGGTGGTGGTAACATCACAAAAAAGAGGGGGGAAATTTAATTTTGATAGGCAGGATGCCATCTCAGAGCAAGGGACTTTGGCAGTCCTTTGACCACTATTCAGGGTAACGCGCCGTCCGGGGAGCGCGGGAAGTATGATATTGGGTGCCCCGTAAGGAAAGGTTTCCCAAACCTAATCCGGCGGAGGCATACGATCCCTGGCTAGGGGCCCCCAAAATGTTTGGATGGGGCCGGGCCGAATTCAAACCCACCTCCCGCGGGGAAACTGATTGGGCGTTTTTGTGGGGAGGCCGTGCCCCGGGAAGGGCTGGGACGGGGACGGGGCGAGGGGCCTAAGTTTGCTGACCGGGAGGTTGAGGTTTGGCGGCCCGCTGGAGGGCAGGGGTGGGAGCTCGGGCTTTGAGCCTTGACGAAAAGGGATTTGGAAAAATAAAAGGATGGTGAGGTGGGACTTAAGCAAGGCGGACAGGAATTGGGGAGTTCAGGAAGGTGGCGAAACTTTGGGGGGGTATCGGCGGACGCAACCGCTCGCCAAATTTCAAACCCGTCTTTATATTAAGAGTGAAAAACGTCAATTTTATTAAACTAGAATCACGATCCAAAGAAAAGTTATTAATAATAATGGCAAAGAACATTTGAACATCGCAGATGTTACATCCCATTTCCATCAGCCGTGTTTTCCACTGCTGGAAATTAGGCCTCCCAATTCCCGGCCAACCGCTCTGTTCTCCGGCTATTTCATCCAGATTTAATATAATTTTTAAATTTTGATGTTTTAAAAGGATCCTTAAATTTAAGAGAAAACACCAAAACGTTTTATCATAAGTTCATCCGGTGCTTGTTGTTTTACCTATTTTAATTTATAAAGAAATTAAGTTAGGTTCAAAAATTACTAGAGAATTGCTGAATCAGCCCTAATTAATTTACTCCTTTTCATAGGATATATAAAAGGGCTTGGTGGGGAACCATCCCAATTGACCTGGCATTTGAGAGGGCAGCCTTTTAACAGAGACCATCCGTTGACCAAAACTGTAAATACATGGACTTCGGTCAAATTATTGTCATGGATGGCCTTTTCCAGTTAAAACATAAAACATAAAAAAAATCTAATTTAAATCCAATTAACAATTTGGTTTTCTATTATTAACTAAGCAGAATGTGATCACCTCCTTGAGTTGCCCATAATTTAACAAATATTTTTTAGAAACTTTTCTTTTTTCACATTTACGAAAAGAAACAACACTAAATATTGTTTTGTTTTAAAGTTTATCCTTTAAAATTTTTAAAGTACATTGAATACGAATTTATTGAGTAAAAAAGTAAGAAACAAAAAGGCGGTTTTATTCCCTATATAAGGAAAAGGGACTGAACCTTTGATCAAATGGAATATTTACCAGTATTTTAAATTAAAAAATAATGACTTATTCATTAGCCCCTCAAAAAATAATTGTATTATTACAAAATTACTTCTACATTTTGAACAACATTGTCCGTTAAAGCCAGGATAGGTCTTGTAAAATTTATTTGAGAGCAAACAATTTAGTTATTAATTTTATACTTTATAACCATAAGAATAAGTATAATTTTAAAAGACTTGAAATAAAAAGATTTTAAGATCACCAAACCCAACAACCAAGAAACCTGAAAAGCAACAAAGACTTGGAAAATATTTATTCACTGTAATTTGAACAAAGCAAATTATTTCGCCAAATTTGTAAAACCTGATGGTCAAATTAAATCTTAAAAGCAATTGTTTATTTATTGCGTAACGCCTTTGTTCGGAAGATTTATCGCCCCATCCCAAACTGCCCTCTTTCATTATTTTCCTCAAAGCCTTAATTTGAAGTCTTATCTTTGTGGAAATTTAGGGCCAACTGGCATTCCATAAAAATCCAGCCCGGATCATCGATTGGAAAGATTCCAAAACCGTCGGGAATAAAATATATTTAAAAGGAAAAACTTTTTGTAAAAAAAAAGTTTATTATTTTATAAAGATTAAAATGGTTAAAATAGTAAGTCATGTAAATATTTTTTGTATTGAAAATTAGAATTAAACTGCAACTAAAATGATGAATTATTAAACGATATTCAATTGTACCGAACGAAAGTCAAATCTTCTTCGCGCAATAGTCGGCGATATAGAATTTAATAAAACCGATAGCAACAAAGTGCCATTTGAATAGATAAATTGAACAGGGGTTGGCTTTATTTAAATCGAACAGATCAATATCGTTTGAGAAAATATCAGTAAATCTTCTATCAAAATTGTTAGGATATACGAAAAGTAAAATTTGTACATTAACATAAAATTAATATGATTTCTAGTTTCACTGATTAACTTTCTAACTAACTAAGCTAATGCAAACTTACACCATAACAAGAGAGACACTGATTTAAAGCAATGACGTGGATAGGTGCTGAGGGCCATTATCTCAAACCAGTCTCTTGGCTAAGTAAGAATAAAGCAGGCCGTTGATTTGAATAAAATCATAAAATTACTTTAGAAATCGTGATGGTAGAATATGTTATCTATAGAAATAGTTCAAAGTTGATAAATAGCGCCGTTAAGATACGACGAGCATCACTTGAGCTGTAGCACAAAGGCAACGTATTTAGCAGAATTTATATTATTTATTTATTAATTACCCTTCCGAAGCTTTAGTTTCTTTGTGTTGTGATTTACAGAGTTAATCGCAAAATAAAATAATAAGGTCATGGAAGTATTATTTTATTTACAGGATGAATCGTTGTTTTAGATTCATAGAATGCTACATTATACTATAATTTATTTCTACAAATACAGAGGATATTCTTCAACAAAAATGCCAACAAATCGTAACTTTAAGAAATAAGAATTAATAGACCAAAAATATAGGCTATAATCAACTTTTCTTGTCAAAATCAACTTATTATTTAAAAACAGATACTTAGTCGAAATGCTTAATCTAAGAGGTCCACAATTGAAAGTCGGGATATTAGAAGATAAATAACGGAGGCAGTTTAATAGCATCCGATCGAATACAGGAGATCCGCATCGAGGATATTGCGGTCGGCATTCAAGTTTTGATAGCAAAACATAATAATCATAAACAACAAACACATCATCATACTATCAGCCTGTGAAAGTCCACTGCTGACATAGGCCTCCCTAACGCACCCTATCCATTAGGGGTTTGGACCGACCCACCACGCTGGTCCAATGCGGATTGGGGTGGACTGACTTTACATGCCCATCCGACGCATGGATCATCTTACTTTCAGACAATTGGATCGGCCCAAATTGCCTAACCAACTAGGAAACAAAATGAAAATTTGTTGACTTCGCAGGATTGAACCCACGACCTCCGGTTTCTGGCAACGCTCCACTAGGTTAAAGGCAGTTCAACAAAATCATCAATTAAAACACTTATACATTGAGAGGTTGGGCTTATGGATGATGAAGCCACTTTGCTGAAGGTTACTTTGTTACCTTCTACCTGAGTCTGATTTGGCCTGTGGTTTCATATTTATGTTTTAAAAGTATTGTATTCTAGTTTTCTAAACTTTTCTATGTATTTATCGAACAAAACGTTCCAAAACCTTTTCTATGTATTTTTGACAATCCACAACGCCATAATATAATCATATTGAATTAAAACCCAAATGTAAATTTGTCAACCCATAGTTAGTTCAAAGATTCAAACCGGAGTATTTGTCGCTCATCTGAGTAGTGCTTTGGTTCGAGGCAGCAGAGAGAAAAAGTAAGGAAAATACTGTCTTCTAAACAAATCTTTGAAGTCATATTATCCGGTTTCGCCCCTTTTAAAAAGAATAATTAAAAGGAAAAGAATCCAGAGGCCACAGCATACTGTCGGGAAAGAATTTTTTTACTATCCAAATGATTATCCGGTTATTTAATTATTAAAGGAATTAAAAATTTTCTTTAATTTAAAATTATTATGGTTTCATTTATTTTTATTTTTTATAAATTTAAAGATAAAATAACAGAAAATTTTAGACGATTATTAAAAGTGGGGAAAACATGGCAGATTTTTTTTTAAATTTTTTAGATTTATCCCACGGATTTTATAGCTTATACCAACATAATATTTAAGATTTTTGAAAGAAATTTCAAAACCGTAGTAGTTTTTTTTTTATTAATTTCAAAAATACCAAAAATACAAATTTATTCTTTAAAATATTATATCAAAATAGATAGAGAATAATATCCGTTTCCCAGGAATAAATAATTGTTTTCTTTTGAATTTATCAAAACTTTTGATTAAACCAAGTCTATGATTTAATATTGGGTTTATGAATTAAAATTGAAAACAATATTTTTAACTAAATTATTTGAAAAGCCCTTAGTTGTTTGATAAGTTAATTTTTTGTCCAACGGCACAAATTTTTTTTTTAAAATTTAAAAAGGGTAGATTTCAGACAAAAAGGTTTGAGGGGTGTTCTAAAAATTTTTTAAATGCTAGAAATTAATATAAATTTAAAGGCCAGACATTACTTTTCTGTTCCCTGTTGAGTATTTAAGATTTTCATAGAGTATTTAACTTTTTTACGTCCTAATATTTTTGAAGAAGGGTCCCTTTCCTAGGGGCCCAGGGGGGTCCCCGGGGGTTATTTTCCACAAACCAGGGTGTGAAAGCACCTGGTTTTTGTTGAGCACCGTAGGCTGGATGATACCACTGGTGTCGCAATTGCATGGGCATCGGGGACCACTTTCCACGGGAGCCCCATCTGCTCTCCTTTTCCGTAGGAAAAAAAAGAAAAGTTATTATAATAACCCAACAAAAAGGAAAAATTAAAAATTTTGAAGAAAATTTTATATTTTTTTTCAAACCTTTAAAAAATTATTAATTAAAATTAGACAAAGATGTACGTTTCCCTAAACGACAAAGAAATGTGAGCCACGCATGTTTTAGAAATAGTTATCAAAGACAAAAAAAGAGAAATTTAACTGTTTTTATATAAGATTTAAAACTATCCCTTTATTAACGAAAAAAAGATTAAATTTTTAAAACCTACGAAAAAAAATTGAATGTTTCTATTTTACGCAAATAATTTTTTAAAATTTATTAAAGAATTATAAAAAACCCCATTAAAATTTCTTCAAAAAGACTATTGGTTTTTTTTGTAGGAGAAAACGTCATGGACAAAGTCTTGTCCTTAAATATTTGATTTGAGCCCAACAAAACATTTTTTAATCGCCGAGTATGAAAAAGTTAAAAATAAAAAAGCACGGTTATTGAAAATTTTTTTTTGGAATATTTTTAAATATTTATTTTTATTGATTTAAAGTTCAAAAGTTTAAAATTTTCGGCAAAATCAATAAACTTATATGTTGAAGGATATTGACAAGGGGCGCGATATTTGATTTGTTGAGGCAAAGTTTCAATTCCGAATTAATTTCAAAGTGAAAATTTATTACCTGGGATAAACAAAAGATGAAAATTAGCAAATTTAATAACAACGATTGAAGGAAAAGCAGTGGTAGCACTTTTAACTTGTTGAAACATTGCGTTGCATTTAAAGAATGTAAGATTCCAAGTCAGAAAATAACATTTAATTGAATGATGAACGCTGAGGTACTTGTATTTACCAAAAAGGAAATCGTTTTTTTCATGGGGTTTACGACGCCAAAAAAGTTGGGGAAGAAAATAACATTGCTTATATGATATATACATCTCTAATCTTCAATATTTCACATCGTGAATTTTAATTCAAAACAAATTTTTACCTTTATAAATTTTCTCCCCACACAAAAAGCCATTAGAAAAGAAAATAATTGAAAAATAATAATAGTCCTCCTAGTCAATTCCGACTACCCGGGCCGATATAAATTTAGAGATCAGCAAACCGCATGAGATATTATAGGCAAATATTCAAGGTAATTTTTTTATGTTCGAATAGTCCGAAGAGATCACTCAGGATCGGTTTTTTTACGCCCATGGTTACGGACCCGGTAATCAGCCTGCATTCCCACTAATAGAAACAAGATGAAATGTTTTCCCGGATTCGAACCATTTTCTAGTTTTAAAGAACGCCTTTACCCTTGTGATATATAAGATAATCATGAAATGCCAAACGTTTTAATTTAAATAAAAGAAATTAATACCCAATGCCTTTAGTTTTATATATTTTCAAAGCACCAAAAATATTAATTTCATTACTACGAAATAAAAAAAGAATTCAAACACTAATACGCTGTTTCCCACTTCATTTTTCTCATAATTAAATTAGACATTTTGAAAAGATTACATTATACAAATATTTTATAAGAATGAAAATTTTGTCAAATAAAAAAAAAATTGTTTTAATAAAAAAATAATTTGTACCATCCAAATCAAAAATTAGGGCAAAAATTGTTTGCTTAATTGCACCATTTGAAATTCTTGATTTCTTTTATTTTATTACAATTTTACCTTGTTATGGACAGCCAATAGGGCCAACAAATAAACAATGATTTCATTAAATTTAATTAAAAGGACTATGTATTTTCCTATTTGAAAAATTTAGAAAATTATTTAACTATTCTCTTTAAAATGCTAAAATTTAAAAACCAAATAAGTTTTGACACTTAAATAACGACTAATAGATTAAAGATGGGACTTAACCCTATTTATTTATGTTTTGAGAAAATCCTTTTTGATCGTTAAATCCCAAATATTTCAAATATTCAGACAAAAGAAATCTAAACAGGAAGGGACCCAAACGGTTTTATCGCTTGTGGGACCATAAAACGTCGCAAAATATAACGACAAACGATTAGGTTTTTAGTTTAGGAACTTTTTAAACGATTCGATAATTCTTTGTTAAAGAAAATTTATTATGTATGGTAAAATAAAGTCATCATCATTTCACCTGTTAGTTCACTTTTCAATCCCCATCCGACCCATGGGTCATCTTATTTTGAAAATTGTAAAAAAATTGTCGAATTTACAAAAATAACGATAATACAAAGTTGTTTCCCGGGACAGCCCACGACCTCCTTTATAAACAAGGGTCAAGCCCAGACTACGCTAAAAATACGACTTAATTGCCCAAAATAAAAAATTAATCCGATAAAAAGAAACAAACAAACAAATGCAAAGACGATATACAATAAAGTAAATATTAAAATGGACATCTTTAAACAATTTTTGAATAGTTTAAGTTTCGATTTTTAAAGTCTGCACAAAAAATTAAAAGTGAAAACAAAAATAAAATAAAAAACCAAAAAGACTTGCAAAACTTTCGTTTGAGGGATTTATTTGTCCCTATTAGTAGAGATTCAAAGAAAAATTTCCACCTGGGTACGAAATCATTATCGAAAAGCTGTTTAAACTTTGCAAGATTTATTGCGGCTCCTTTTAAATTTAGCAATGGACAACGTCAGGATCCTTAAACCACCGGGCTTACGGTTGATAACATTAATTGTGGATCAATCTTTCTGGCTTTAACTGACAAGTCACCTTTTTGTTTAGAGAGAAATTTAATTTTAAAGATTTGTTTCCCCACAGCATCAAACCCAGTTTATTAAATTTTTTTGCTCATTACTAAAAAATTTTGAATTAAAATCTTTTCACTCCAAAAATTAATATTTATTTTTTAATGATTTTTCTATAATATTTATTATTTAAAATTTGACGTTTAAAATTTATTTTGAAAACACAAAACAAGACGATTTTTTATTCGATGGCCCGAAAACTTCTCCATAGGGTAAGGCGGTGGTTAAAACCGAGGTCGGGTTCGAATCCGCGGGGACCCAAAAATTTTCATTGTTTTTTTTATGGTACAGCGATCACCCAATTGTGAAAAGTGAGATCCAGCGCGGATGGAGAAAAGTCGGTCCACCCACCAACCCGCATTGACCAGCGGTGGGAAAGGGTCCAAAAACTCTTAATGGATAGGGGTGTATAGGGGGCATGTCCAGAGGACTATCAAGGTTGATGATGGATGATGATGGAAATATAAATAAATGGCGTGAAATTACACCCAAAATATGGCAATACTAATTATTTAAAATTTGAATAATACTTTGACGAAAAGGAGCGTCAAATTTTAGACAGCAGGTTTCAGAAATTGATTAAAATTCTCCCAAAAGAGGAAGATTAAGTAATGGAGTTTTTATTGATGGTTTATCCTAGTTGTTTGGTGAGCGATATGCCAAACTACGCCAGACTAAACTCCAAAAACAGATGCCCACCATACCAATTTATTTGACGATGATTTACATTTAGGGGGAACTGATTTTTATTTCATTATCAGCAGCAGCCTTTGGAGCGTACGATGGATAAAGGCCTTTATAACGAACGCCGGTGACGATCCTTTGTTATTCGCTTTAAGGGCCCCGGCACCCGAGATTGGATCCCATTGTTTGGGTTCAGGCATTCCATCTTTCCAAATGCTTCTTTAAAAACCTTTATTGGGCCACGACCATCGGAGAATTTTCCCCAAAAACTATTGAATTGAATTGATTGTCTGATTACCTGCGGTATTGGCGTAAAAACAACCAAACCCTCTCACTTGAGTATCGATGACCAACCTAACATGTTGAAAGCCAAACAGCCCGGTTTTAAAAACAAAATGACTTATTCATTTTCACTAAAGGGCGGAAGAGGTGATTGTATATGAGTTTTTGAAAAATTTTATGGGGCCCAACCTCCGGGGTAGGTGTTTAGCTTTTTAAACAATTTATATTTGTTTTTTTTTATTTATGAAAAAATAAAAAAGGCAATTTAAATAGAAACCAAACACCAAGGTTTTTCAAAACAGTTTATCTAATGTTGATGTTGTTAATCCCCAAACCGATCGGTTACTTTTAATGGAAAGAGAAGAACGTTCATTTTTGGATTTATGATCTAATTGAGAAACTGTGATAATTTAACTTTTATAATGTTTTAAGAAACAAGCAATTCATATGGGGTGCCAGAAATGCGGCCTTAGCTTTAAGAACAGCAATTTTCCCTATTGATGAATAAGAATTTAAAGAAACGGATGTACGTTTCAAACATTTTTCCTTGAATGTCCTATAGGCAATTGACAAGGTACTTAAAGCTTTCAAGATAAACAATGACTTTAAAAAAAAAAGAGAAAGCATCCCCACAAATTTACCAACATGTTTAAAAAACCCAATTTTAGTATCCTTTGGTTATTTTATAATCTAAGGAAGGTTTTTATTCAAAATTTAACGTTCTTGGAAATATTTGATCATTAAGATTAAATTTGGGAGACATTTCTCAAACCATAAACATGTTTATTTACTGTCAAATTTAAAAGGGATTTTTAACGTTTAATTTTTCCCAAACAAAACCCGTTGCCCTGATTTTGTCGATATTTTATAAGTTTAATTTTAAAAAAAAACTCTTTTCAAATAAAATTTGGAGCCGCCTGACCAAGTATTTAAAGGTTTGTTAGGACGTGATAAGAATTAGGTATTGAAGTTCAAAAATAAACTATATAAAAAAAACATTAGGTTTATTTTAATATTAAAAGAAGGGTTATATATTTCCCAATGAACCCTTTTGATTATTTATCAGGGGTTTAGTTGCATAAATGTACCTTAATAAATTTTTCCGTATTTTTAAAATGAAACAAAAATGAAGACGATGTTCTTACGGGATGTAAAACGTTCTAAGAGTTTAAAAAATATCCTTATATTTCATAATTTTTTATCCTGACACGCATTGCCCCGATGACGAATCAACGGGCTTTCCTGATGAAAAGGTACGTTGATAAAAAAGGGTCCTTCAAGAGTCATTAAAGAATTTTTATTTAGATCATTAAAACTTAAAGTTTAATTGCTTGGGCCAATCTTGATAGTAGTATTTCATTATGATCATTATACGCCCGGATAGTCAACTGTTGACATAAAGGATTGGTCCAAATTGAACCAAATTTAAAAAAACAAAATAAAATTTTAAGACCCTGCAATTTGAACCACGACCCTCCGGGTTTTTCCCGGGCCCCGCCCAACCACTAGGCTACATAGGCAGGCAGTTTTTCAAAAATAAAAGATCGTCAATTTGGATATGGTTTCGGCACCGAGGCAACAAATTTAAATTTACCAAATTAAAACCTTGACCGCCTTTTGAAAAGCAAAAACCAAAATTTGTAAAAATATGGTTTGGGGAATGAAAGTTTTGAACTAAATTTTAAGTCCAAAACCATCACTAGGGAATCTTTCAAACTGTTTTATTAAAATTAGGACGGCGTTAATTATTTGGTTCTCAAAAAAGACTTTTTAAATTATAGATAATAAGTTTCAATTTATTGTGATTAAATTAGATATTTTATTTTTGGAAAAAGTTCGGAAAAACAATAATTTTGAACGAATACAAAATATATCCCCAAATTAAGGTGAATTTTGGGACAATTTTATAATTAACCCCCACCAAATGCTGCAAAGTTGGAACAAACATCCTTTAATTTAATATGCGCGAATTTAAAGTCCTGAAACAGGAGTAATTTATGTCAAAGATAAAAGATTTTCATTAATAAGTATTTTCTTCCTTTGATCTATTTACTTTAAATAAGTTAAAAATTTAATTTGTCATTTAGAAAAGAAAAAGCTTTGTTTTATGATTAAATGGGAAAAACTTTTTAAAATTTCTTATAATAAAAATATGTTTCTGTCTGTTTTCCAACTTTGTTCCTTTGAAATATAAGATATAAATAAATATGTTATAAAAAACGAAGCAAACTAAGCTTTAAACAGAATCAGAATAAGTATGTTATAAAGAACATACTTATTCTCAATTCTTTACATTCATTCTCATCATACAACTTCATAAGCACTACATTAACCTTCAGTAGAATTGCCAAAACAAATTATCAATGATAATTGTTTGTAACATAATTATTAAGAAGCGCACTCAGACAATTCAGCAAGTCAACAACTGCAGTTAAAAAATAAATCACCTATACTGGCCCAATACCACTTTAGTTTGCTAACTCAGTGAACTATGGACCACGTGTCAGTTTACTCTTAATTAGTAAATTACAATACAATAGTACAGTACTAAAACAAACAAACAAGTCTTCCAAGAAAAATATTCAAATATATCGCAAAAACATGCAAGTGCCAAATATTATGTGATTGATGGTTGTCGTTTATCTTGAATCATAAAACGTCGCAAAAAGTAATTCCTTACATATTAGAGAAGAATTGTTAAAAATAAAATAGTTTTAAAATGTAAGGGTTACCCTGTACATACATATTTAAAGTGAAATTTGATATTTCTTTAAGTTATTTGCGCTCTAATACTATTAAGAGCACATATGCAATAGCATAACACCTCTCGTAGGTGTGGGAAAACTCATTAACCCACAAATTATCTCATTACAGCAATAAAATGGGTAGATATGTAATAATATTTCAGAGTTCTATTCACACTTAATCGGCATTTATTCACGTGTCTGGGTGTATTTGTATATATGAAATGTATCTATTAATAAAAGAAAAGTAAGTTTATGTATTTATCAGTCATCCAGTTGGCGTAGTACATAGCTTTGCTTTAGTTTGGGACTAGATGGTGTTGTGTTATCATCCCGAAATATTTGTTTATTTTTCCATCAACTGACTTTCCTCTCTAAACTAGTATGCTTACAACTTTTTGCCTGACAGCCAGGAGGGTATTCCAAATCGTGCGCGAGCAGGCAGTCGAGACGTGAGCTGTCATGAGTTTTTATCGTTTACCTTGAATCAGTTTTGTTTGCTGAATAGTTTTAGAATGACTTGTATGATATTTTGAAAGAAAATAAAGTAGTTTAATTTTCCACACATGAAAATTTATTGAGTGTCGTTCGCTTTCTCGTTATGTCTTCGTTATGTATGCAAGTCAAAGTTTAACAAGATCATCATTATTTGTACAATATTGCACTTGTATTCATATACCTAGTATTGTTTTGGATTAGATGTATCAAGTTAAAAGCAAAAAGCGAATAAATAGTTTTGATAATGACCTCGCTATCCAAAAGGAAATAAATTCTCTACAAATATGAATGGAACGTGACATGCACTTTTAATTTCTAGCCTGCTCGAAAGTAATAGGGTTTTAAACGTTTTCGTATTTTGTATTTTGTATGGATTTATAGCGTTCGATAATGAACTATTGAGCTCTAGAAGAGGCCTTTAGAATAGGCCAGACTAGTTTTGCTTTTATTCAAAGCATCGTATTTCTAGCGCGTTACTCCTTACATCCCTTGGGGCTACTTGTTTTACAATTGTATCACATTCTCGTTAACAGATCATTTCAAAAGGGAATCAAGTGTCAAAATATTCTATATACTTACTTATTATTTATTTTGTATCTTTCGGGTTTATTTTGTAATATTTTAGTATAGATGAAATTTAAATCAGATTATTACGCTTTGAATTGTTTTTGAATTATTAATTAGATGTTTATGGGTTTATTTGTCACATACACAGTCACACGTCGTAAAATAGTTTTTTCCTACAAATTACTTGAGAAAGACTAGCTTACCATAATCATCATCATTTATTAATAGATTTATTTTATTATTAAATAAAATGACTTTTAGGGAGTAAAACCTCATTTTAAACAAAAGAAATAATTATAGACTTTTTGAATAAAACTAACTGTTATATATAAGTAATATAGAAAACATCCCTTAGTATGAAAATGGTAAAAACATAAGGGAAAAACGCTGTTAACGAAAGTATGTACGAAGTGAAATTCTGCATTGTTCATGTTCTTGTTGCTCATCGAAACTTTCTCGTTTATAAGTTTTTAAAACTGCGAAACTTGTTCTCGACGAAGTAAAAGTTTTAATGACATTATCCTAAATGAAATTAAGCTTACGTAGAGACGAGGACAGTGATGATGCGCTTCAATTAGAATAAAAAATTGTATCAGTTTAATTCTCTGAGCGACTGTTAAATAATACAACGTAGGTACGACGACACTTTGTTGCCAAATGTCAATAGCGTTAATATTACCAACTTCGATTACACGTACATACTCTGTTTGTATTTTTATTTTCTAATAAAATTTAACGCTAGTATAGATTTAAAAAGGTCGATTTTATATCTCAAACAATCAGTCGTGTGGGTGATATGTATTTGTACCATATGTCACAAATAATTAGACAAAAGCAAATTTGTATGGATTATGAGCCAACGAAATGTTACACCGGAATTTTGTTTATCGTTCGCTCAAAGTTTCACTTACATGAAACTGCTCCGTTGCTTAGTGGTATGGGCGTGTGCCTAGAAACTGGAAGTCTTGGTTTGAATCCTGTCTATCCCGGAATCAATAAATTTTTATTGTTGTTTCCTAGTTGGTTAGGGCGATACGGGCGACCACCCAACTTGTCTGAAAAGTAAGATGATCCATGCCGCGGATGGGCATGTAAAAGTCGGTCCACCACCAACCTCGCATTGGACCAGCGTGGTGGATACGGTCCAAAGCCTCTTATGGACAAGGGTGTATTAGGAAAGCCTAGTCCAGCAGTGGACTATCACAGGCTGATAATGAATGATGATGATGAAAATTTAACATGATTTTATAAAGTCATTTATAAATTATTGAAATGAAAAAATAGAATGCGTATACTGAAAAGAAATAAACAAGTAGCGAGAAGACAAAAATCATTTTTAAAACACAGAAAATTACAAACTTTGTTCTTTAACTATTTGTTTTATAAATGATTAAAATAATTTATGACATTTTATAAGGTTAGCGTTAAAAAATCTATTAAAGGTTTTATTTATGAGGCAATATCAATAGAAGTACTAAATAAATGATAAAAAATATCAAATCTAAGAATTTTAACTAAGGAGTTAAAATTTTAAACACGCATCGTGTAGATCCAGAAGTGGGCAAATATTTTCGTTAAATCGTATTAGTAGGGCCATATTGCAGATGAAAATTTGACGTCAAGCCAAACCGTTTTTTATATTTATTTCAACATTTAAATATTTTTATACAAAAACTGAGAAAATGTTTTTAATACTAACATATACAATGCTTCACAGGCCAGGCACAAACTCTATCGCCGGGCCGTTTTTTGCCCAGGCCTGATGGGCACAAGATAACACTGTCAATTAATAAATATTCGTGGATCAATAAAATGTCAATAAATACAGTTTACTTCAAGAAGCACATTTTTCGGTCTAGCAAATGTAGAAGATGCCGAAGAGTTTTTTATTCGTATTTATTAAAACAAGTAGAACCGATGTTACGCTTATCTGTAGAATTGATGTCATATCAAGTCATTTAGCGATTGGGTCTTAGTTATCTTTGTTGCTTGTACTTATTAATAAAATATTGTAGAAGTTTTATGATATCATCCAAAAGTGATCTCTGTCTTCCAATTAACTGTTTCTTCATCTAAAATTCTACCTCGTATTATTATTTGTATGTGTAAAGCAATTGTGTTGCTGTTGTTTTAAATATACAGTAATCATATGGAAACTACTAACTATTGGCTTAATACCTCAGGAACCATGACATTGACATTGTATAGTTTTTGTGTCGCGAATGTTACGACCATCATAACATCTAGCTACATGAATACTTTTGAATTGCGTAACAATTTATGTTTAAAAATATATTATAAATTGCACATCACAATAATAAAGAAACAATAGTTATATACCATTTTTACCTTTTGTTGTGGTGAAGTTGTTAATAGTTAAAATTGTCTTTCAAGTCTTCGAAGGGAGCTGCTTTGAGGACGCGGGCTTTAGAGCCAATTCAAAGAGTGCCACCACAAAGGAGCTCTTTAACGAGATAAGTTTTGTCGATGTAATTTAATTTTCTCCGTTATTAGTTGCACTAATGTAATAAACTCATAAAACTATTAGTTATGTTAGCAAGAAATTCATGCATATTTTAAAATGATTGGTAAAACTTTGCAATGCAAATATGGTCTTTATTAATTCTGCGTAAGTTACGACATATGTGTTTAATTTTTTTTCCAATAAACCGAAAGTACTAGCTATTTTCTCATTATTAACTATAATAAAATTAAAAGTGTAACATTTAAAAAATTGGGATTTTAAATGGATATAAAGTAACATCGATTATCATCATCAACATCATCAGCCTGTGATAGTCCACTGCTGCTAGGCCTCCTTTATACACCCCTGCCCATTAGAGGGTTTTGACCGTATCCCACCACGCTGGTCCAATGCGGTTGGTGGTGGATCTTTACATGCCCATCCGACGCATGGATCATCTTACTTTTCAGACAAATGAGGCGATCGGCCCAAATTACTCCTAACTAACTAGAAACGGTTTCTAGCACACGCCCATACCACTAGGTTACGGAAGCATTTACATACACACAATCGATTATATTTTGTTTTATTATGTAAAAAATCCTGATAAATAGTGAGTTACTTTAGTAACAAAAACTACCCAAGTTTTCTTTTAGCTTTATTGGTAACAATCGAGTATTTATTAAATATTTTTAATATAAGTATTTTGTGCAACGTATTACGATAATTAAGAAATACAGTAAAAATGTATGTACAGTAACATAATCAATAACAATTATACAGATTTTGTGATATCTATTTAAACAAATAAAGTAAGACTTTTATCATTATCATCATCATCATCATCATAAATAGCAGCCTTTATCTGTCCACTGCTGGACATAGGCTTTTGACAATGAACGAGCTCGGCATCCCTATTCTGGTCAAGGATCAAGCAAACAGTCCGCCAACTTTTGCACTATGTCATTGATCAGGATTTTATCCGCACAATGTTTATTATATGTGTATTAAATTAAAAAGGTAGTCATAGGAACGTTTATGTGTTAAAGGTTATATGATATTAATGAATTTTTAAATGATAACATCAGCCTGGTAATGGAATGCTCGCTCCAGGTCCTGTATCAAAATTGAAGTATGTAGATATGCCGAATTATCAAATTGTTTGTTATTTTTAAAGGTGACATAAAAAACAGCCCGTTGAGTTTTTTCGCCGGTCTTCTTCTCAGGTCTGAGGCGTCCTTTCCGAACCGGTGGTAGTGTGTTTGACAACTCAAGTAAGTGTAAACTTATATATTGAATAAAGATATTTGAATTTTAATGAAACTCCAAATGTTGCATTTCAAAGCATCGTTGATCTGCTACGAAGGTCCACCCAGAAGGTACGTTTCGGCCCCGTGAGCCATCACTGGGGCAACGCTTTGGTTCAACACTTTCATCATCAAATACTGCGGTGTCGATGACGTGAGAGTGGGTTTCATCTACATGAATGCTGCTCAGAACTTGAAAAATCATCCCACAAGAGCGCGAAAAATCTAAGAGAATTTAAATTCGTAAATATAAACATTTTAAACCACTGTTCTATTCCGTTCTACTACTATTACTCGTAACAGTCTCAAATATGAATTTATTTTACAAAAGTTTTTATAGTTGTACTTCAAGTGAAAGCTAATTTACGATAATATTCATTTTACAATCAATTTTACAATCGTGTAAAAGTTTCAATGTTTTATACGATCATACTTGTCTGAAATACGTGCGTAGTTTTTTACGACTTAACTGTTTATTCGAACCCGTATATTAAATGTATAATCTATAAAATTTACAATTTACAAACAGTAAATACAAGAAGTAAAAATTTTATAAATTTGACTCTTCAACGGTGATCAATTAGAAGTATTGTCAAGAGTAATAACAAAGCGAGGATAATACAACTGAGTATTCAGTGACGATAATAAGCTTTAGCCGATTTTAAATTAACCTAAAGTTTATGAAATTTTTTATATGTGAGGCCTAGATCCGACAATTAGGGGAAGAGATATAGGTTTGGTGACTAATGTTGCGTATACCATGGACAGGTCATAAAACTAATGCCTCTATCTTAGATCAACTAAACACCGTCACAAGACACTGCTTTCAAGGTATTAGGTATATTAAGTACTTTAAAAGCTGATAGTGGTCACTAAGGTTGACGGTAAAAGGGCGCGCGGACGTGTTTCGATGCGAGGGGTGGACTAAGTCAAATCCCTTACCGGCCTGTCAATTACGGAAGCCTTTCGATCAGCCCAAAATAGAGATTCTTGGCATATCCTAATACGACGAGTAATGGCAACTCTGTCCGATTAGACTCGACATTCAGTAAATGAAGAATGAATATTAATAAGAAGAAGAGCCGATACTAGTGGACTAAAATTACATTAATCCGTGGAAATTTCCCTTTTACGCTATACCTATATAACGGTCCAAGTCAGATATAGCTTGACTAAATTATAAAGTTCGTTCGTTCTCGTTCTTATTATATTATGGCTCCTTGGTATAAATTTTGTTTAGTACAAATTTGTTAAGTTATATTGTAGAAGGTACTGTTGCTATGAATGAGCGTTGGCCTTATTAATGCGGTGTAGCTCCGTTTGTCTACAATAAATAAATAGACAAAAGCTTTGCAAAAGCGACAACAAAGGGCAGAGTTATGTTGTTACGCGTCGTTTTGAAAATTTCCTTCACCGCTTTTATTTTAAGTTTACATGTGTGAATCTTTATGAAGCTGGCTTCTGGTGATATCACTTAATAACCGTCCCATTTATTTTTATAAAAGTTCGTATAATGCCAGTTAATGGCATAAACTTCAAGAAAAATTTCTCTCATTTCTGCATGACAATAAACAATCCATTTGAGCCTTATTATAAACATAAGGTGCCATATAGGTCATAGACATGTTATAACTCTTAGATAAATGTTAGCATATTTTACTTCCAGAATGTTTTTGATTACAAGTAAGGATATTTCGTACAGTTTTATACATCACGGCCTTTAAATAATATCTTATTCACTCTTCGAATTGTCTATCAAGACTCCGTTGCTTGTATTAGTATAACTTTTTCTTTTTTATCACAAAAAATTAAATCAATCGTAAACAATTAATTAAAAGCATAATACTGGGTAATAAATTTATAAATACGTTATATAATAAGACATTTGCAATAATGTATCAGATATTATGATAGTTAATTAGCTTAAATATCTTTATGAGCAAGTATTTTTTATGATATCACGTTGAACAATAAAATTGCGAAAATTCAGTGTCTTTAAACCATATTTATCATTGTTAGCTACACTAGTAATGCAGGTCTATAAGTTTATGATGGGCTTTATCAATTAAAAATAAGAGAAGGCATCGATTCGTTGAAATGAATGAGTGTCATAAATTAAACTTTCACAACAAAATACTATTTGCTTTTTACTGTAATTTAAATTGAAATTCGTACACGTAAAATATTTTTAAACGTGCGACAAAGTTTTAGGCTTATCTGACTGTAATGATCAATTTACAATACTTTTTTTAGAAATCTCAATTAGAATTGTAAAAAATAAAAATGATGTGAACAACTGAACATCTCCTAAACTTAAAAACATTGAACTGGCTCACGTGACCCCCACAACAGCCACCAGATCTCCCGCATGGGACGACTCGAGGCGTAGCACCGCCTATACTCTACACAATAACACTATCACATATGCACAACACTTATCACACACGAGGAGAGTTCCGTTCAGGGCAGCGGCTTATAAAAAGCTGTGCCCTTTCTATATTTTGGACCCGATATTTATACAAGATCTCGGACAAACAAAACGTCAATATCGAGACTTCATTTCTCTAAGTACCCGCATTAGAAATAGAATTCTAACTCTTGTTAAATTTTAAAAATAAATTATTATATTTGTTTGAATTTACTCTAAAATATTTAAAATTACTTTGCTTTATAAATAAAATGACTTTAGACGGATCCCTCGCATTTGTTTTAAACATTTGTAGACGAAAATTTAAACACTCTGAAGCCTGCATTTTAATTTACTAGATTATTGGTCAATAACATTAATCTAAAAAAAATATAAATTAAATAAAATCACAAACTTCCCGAATAATTCCAACGAAGATCCAACGAAGAGGAAGAGAAGTGATTAGCCTCCCCTAATACACTCCTATTTATTAGGGGGTTTTTGGGTTATTTTTTAAACAGATATGTAGTGTAAAATATTCCTTTTCAACTCTAGAATTTTAGTTTAATTTTCGGGTATACATTGGCAGTAAACTAAGCTATTTACAGTCTAAGATGATGTTCAAAGCAGTTAACAAGGCGCTAACTCTCGTTTGTTACGGTGTATGCGAAATTTATTACAGTCATATCACGTTGTATAATTTGGTTACCCTCATATTCATCGCACATGGCACGTTATCAGAATTAAATTTACATCAAACAACAATCTCATATTTTAGCTATTCCTTGCTTGAAACATTTAGAATTGTAAGAATAAATATGAAGAGGCTTTTTAAAACGAAATAATAGGGATTAAGGCTTGTGGCACTTATCTGCTATGGTTAATACACGTTTTCAATATTAACCAAGCAATATAATATCTGGATAACACCCTTGGATAGACACAATTGATTAATACCGGTGTGTGCTAATTTCACTAGGTAATCCAGTTTGAAATGACGGTACTAGTAAGTAATTGTTGAAATGAGACATTCCACAGGATTGCTTCTTTTGTTTTGAATACTATATATTATTAAATAAAATGAATTTTTACGGATTTTATCACGTTTATTTGTCCCGTCACCCTTGACGGCGGCCGCTGTAAAGTGTTCGAAAAGTCGCGAATTTAAATATGTAAAATAAACGCGATAAAATCCGCAAAAAAGTAATTTCATTCTACAGGACCTCGACAGAATGTGTTGCCCCAAAAGCTGTAAAAGAGTGTTTTTTTGGGTAGAAAAATCATGTAAATAGCCTTTTCAAGAGACCACTTCACCCAGATCCATTTGTTTAATATTTTTTAAGGCTACAAATTATCAACTTATAAAGAAAAACTAGCGATCGTTGATACAGGTCAAACTAGAAGAATTGCAATTCAAGGCGTGCGCAAAGTTCGTTTGGTAGTAGCCAACCAACCAGGAAACAACAATGAAAATTTGTTGTGTCCCAGCAGGATTAGAACCCACCACCTCCGATTTATAAAGCACATGCCTATACCACTAGGTTACGGTGGCACTTTATTCTAACAGTGACGCCGTATACAAGAACTGTCGCCTATAGGCGTTTTTATCTCAACCTTAATAAACTCTTCATATTACTAAAGATCTTAACAAGTTTGGAATCTTAAAAAATGAAATTAATGTTTCAGTATAAAGGAACGGAATAATACATAACTTATTATACATACCACAAATTAGTTTCATTTTCTTGTTTTAAAACTTTCTCTTTATAGGATCACAAATGCATGTTCTATTTACATATCCACAAAGCCTTTCACTAATGCTCAATGACATCAAAGGTGACATTGGCAATAAAAAGTAAAAACATTCTACTTATTGGCTTGAAAAGGGATTGAATGGGTTTGTTCGCGACTTACGTTAAATTGACAAAATATATAAGAATTATTATCTGTTGAAGCGGTAATTAAATATTATTCTAATAATCGTGTTTTGCGTCGACAACCACTACCAGCAATTTTTTTGTTAATTTTTTTCCTGTTTTATAATTTAGAGAAAATAACATAGTTTACTTAAAAATTAATCAATTGAAGATCAATTGTAAGAGATTTACAATATTAACGAAGGGAAAATGTATAAACATCATTAATAGTATGTGATAAAATTCGTCACATAAATTCGCCATGAGTAAAAAGAAACCCAAAACAAATTTTAACCAAAGTAAAGCTATTAATTAGTAATAAAATATACTTTAAGCGACACAGCTTTGTAGCGTAATTAAAGTGTCCAATCTGTTTTTACATTAGCTCGGCTTTTAAATATACAGTTAATTTCTTCATGACGGTATTTTCAAAAATTATAATAACTATTTAATTTTGTTTTTTAAATAATCCCTTGACATTGACCAGCCTGTCTGTGAGCATAGGATCACCGACGATTCGAGATGGCTCGTTTTTGGGAGTCGAGTTGAAGCAGCTGATACTTGGGGCACTGGCCCAGAGATGGGAACAATACTCCACCTGAGCTTTGTAAAGTAGAAGCTTTGGCTTGATGTAAAATACCGTCCCGCTCTGTTCAGCACTCCAGTTTTTTAGAGGCTAATTTGAATTTGCTGTCCAAATGACTTCGAAACTGAACGTCGCGCGAGATCTTGACAACCAGGATTCCAATGATCGAGGATGGTTGCAGAGACACCCAAAAATTGTGGCGCTATGACAAATGGGTCTTTCTTCGCGGTGAATGCGTAAACCTGTGTCTTTGTGGGATTAAACTGAACGAGGTTTACTCGACCCCACTCGGAGACTCGCCCAGAGAGTCCTCCTCTTCGAAACAAGTTTAGATAGAAAACGTAAATTACTAATGGTAATTTACGTGCGTATCATATATGTGAATATCGCACGTAAGCTAAGCGCCACGTATGTTGTCTGGTTGGTTTGTAAAATTAAAATTATTGTCATTCAAATTTCTTGAGGTTTTAAGTATGTATAGAGTAGAGCTTACGTATTGTGTCGTAAAAATTATGACATTGAAACCTTATCGGGAAAAAGAGCAAAAAAGGTTAATAAGTTTTATGTTTGATTGTTACAGCTAAACACACAAATAAATAAATATTAAATTGGATTCCAGTTTCAAGTGTTTGTGCACAATCAAAGTAAATATATCAGATAATTGTGTCACTGTATTCACGGATATTGTCATGAATAATTTTAGTATCTTAAAGTTTCAGATTTACAGTATCAAGACAAAGTGTTGCCTCAGTTAAAATGAATTGTCTCAGCAAAAGCAATGGAGTGTTTGTGTATGTATTAAATACCCGTGATACTGACAAATGATATTTAGTATTACAAAAGTAATAAGTGGATCTCCGCGATAGCTACTGGTTTGAAAACAGTACAAGTTGATATATTTTTAAGCTTTTAGTGTGACTTCATTAAAGTTGACAGACAACAGCGCCTACAAGATTTAATTGTCAAGTAAATCATAAACAAAACAGTGATTAGTTAGCAGTCGGAAATCAACTCATTTTTGTTTTCAAGTAAAGAAGAACTGCCAAACATCATACATAAGAAACAAGCTTTAGAGCACTAGAAATAGCAAATACCTTAATTTTTATTTTTGATTATGTCTAAAGTACAAGTTTAATTTAATTAAATAACTAGCCCTCGGACAACGTCTCCAATAAAAGGTTTCCTCAATTGTGATGACTGTACTTAATAAAAGGACGAAGGACAATAATGATTAATAAAATACCAAGGAACAGGAAGGAAGGTTTTTGTTATGTCTAGTTTTTGCAAAATTAAAATAAGCTACGAGCAATGTCAAGGATAAATTAAAAATTAAATAGTTATATAATTTTTGAAAATACCGTCATAAGAAATTAACTTATATTTAGAAGCCAGCTAATTTTAAAACAGTTGGACACTTAATTACGCTACCAAGCTGTGTCCTCTAAAATATATTTTATTACTAATTAATAGCTTTACTTAGGTTTAAATTTGTTCAGGTATCTTTTTACTCACAGTGAACTTATCACTACTATTAATGATGTTAATACATTTTCCTTCGTTAATATTGTAAATATCTTACAATTGATTTTCAATTGATTAATTTTTAAGAAAATTACGTTATTTTTTCTTTAGAATATAAAACAGATTAAATCAATTACAGGTGGTGGTTGTCGACAAACTACGATTATTAAATAATATTTAATTACCGTTCAACAGATAATAATTCTATATATTTTGTCAGATTAACCTAAGTCGAACAACCCATTCAGTCCTTTCAAGCCAATAGTAGAATTCTTTTACTTTTTATTGATGTCACTTTGATGTCATGAGCATTAGTGAAAAGGCTTTGTGGATATATAAGAGGACATGGATTTGTGATCCTACAGAGAAGTTTTAAAACAAGAAAGGATCCTAATTTGTAATGAGTTGTGGTATATTCTGATCCTTTATACTGAAACCATAATTTCATTTTTAAGATTCCAGACTTATTAAGATATTTATAATAATAAGTATGTTGGTTGAGATAAAACGCCTAAACACTGTTAGAATAAAGTGCCACCGTAACCTAGTGGTATGGCATGTGGTTTATAAATCGGAGTGATGGGTTCGAATCCTGCTGGGACCAACAAATTTTCATTGTTGTTTCCTGTTTGGTTAAGGCAGTTTGGCCGATTAGCCACTGTCTGAAAAGTAAGATGATCCCTCGTCGGATGGGCATGTAAAATTCGGTCCCTCCCACCACCGCATTGGAGCAGCGTGGTGGATACAGTCAAAATCCTAATGGATAGGGAGAGACTATGTCCAGCAGTGGACTATCACAGGCTGATTATGAATTATCTTAAAGGATTTAAAATAATCAGTAACAGATATTTCAGTAACAAAAACACTGAAAATAGCACAACGCTACTGTAGTTTATTGAGTTTTCATAGCATTAAGCATTGTATTAGTTATTTACTAGACTTAACTTTTTATGAACAGAATATTTAATAATTAACTGTTTACTGTTACTGTTTTGCTTTCGTTTGCAAATTTGTTCTAATTAAGCATAAACATATATCGCTAATAGCAATTTAATATTTATATCATTTATTCGAAAACCATGTTATTAAAATTATATTACAATATCCGCAATCGTACGCGCAAATAAATTTGATACTACAAATTTGACCATTATGGATATTGAAAGCTTATTTTAGGTAACACAATCGAACTTCACATTAAAGTTATATATTTTAAAAATTCTTTATTTCATGAGCTGGAAATATGTTATAAACAACGTTTTGATAAAATTAATACCCTAAAGACATCAGAGGTTTAAGATGCGGTGGCAGAAAGCACGCGACAGTTTTGTGCATAGAGCGCGTTGTTACCCTTATATTTCCCAAAATTTTTATATAGGAGTAAGGTGATATATTGGTGATAAAAGTAATTTGGTGATATGTTTTAAAACACTTTGTATGACCGCGTTGTGAATTACAAGTGTAAACGGTATAAAACCTTTTCACTCGCTCCGGTAATTTGTCTCAGCGTTTGGCGAACAAAGTGAACCCTACTGTGCCTCCATTTTGGGACTAACCTCTTGAGGTTGGCGAGGCTCTTTACTCCTATTACAATGCTCGGAGCAATTTATTTGCAGTTTCAAAAATTAACCCCTTAAAATACTATTACATAAATGCTGATCTGTCTGGAGGCCACAGCCGCTAGAGACCGTTCGAAACGATTAAGGTCTCTTACTTAATTGTGTATAGTATTCACGTAACTAAAGAATTAATTATACTTAGAGTATTTATTGACAAATTTTATGATAGTTATATATACCTCAATAGGTTAATAAAATGTTTTAAATGTACGTACTGTATATATGTGAGTCTAGGTCATAAAATATGGTTTCATCGCTAACGTAGTGTACACAAAGAGCTTTTTTTGACAGTCTCTTAGATATATGTTTTAACGCTCTGTTAAGTAACTGGGACGTGGGACCACTAAATGTAAGATCAAGATTTATTTTCGCTAAATTGCAATACATTACTTTATTTTAAGAAAACAATGGCATGTTCTTCTACCATGTGTTAACATACTAAGTTATAAAAAAACAGAAAGAAAGATTTTGAGGTTGAGAACAGAACATATATAAAATGACAGCGGGTTTCACATTAAAAATTGCTGATATTAGTGATTATGTTTTATCGCTCATAAGGCTAAGCTCGTAAGTGACCACCTATGGGTCGAAAACTATATGAGGTGGTGGAAATACTAACAAAGAAATTCTTTACTAGGCCGTTTTTTTAAGAAGAATGAATGTATATTTGCATATCTATTCTTGCATTAATGATTTTGTCGACCATCTGTAAAAGCAATTGAACTTTCACTATGGAATATTTAAATCTCAGCTGAATTAATCGTTAAAAATTTCCCAGAAATTGTCAGAATGTAATGCATTGCCTAAACGATTTCCTCCTAAACTATTGGACTATTTCTGCTTTATTATATAAAAAGTGAGGCATATTTGCAAAAAGTAATATACATTTATTTCGCATATAGAATTTCGAGAAGGCCTACATGCACTAACATCAGAAGCGGCATTGGGAATAAAACGACATGAAATTAATTTATTGGTTTGCAAATATATTTCAGTCGTACTTGAAAGGGTTTGACAAAAACAATAATCGTGCCTAGTGGTGTGGTGTATGCTTAAGAACCGGAGGTCGTATCCTGTGTTCGAATCCTGCGAGCACTCAACAAATTTTCGACGTTGTTTCCTAGTTGGTTAGGGCAATTTGGGCTCGATCACCCAAACGTCTAGTAAGATGATCCATGCGTCGGATTGGCATGGATGTAAAAGTCAGCCCACCCACCGGCGTGGTGGGACACGTCCAAAACTCCCAAAAGATAGGGTATGGGGTGTTAAATAATGTAATAAATAATATTATGGTGTATTAAATATAGGTCCAGCAGTGGACTATCACAGGCTGATGACGATATATGCTACAAGTCGTGACAACGAATGACATAGTGATTTTAAACTTTTGAAATATTACAGAGTTCATTATAGCCTTTTTTTTAAATTTAACCATGGTTCAACCTCGAACCGTTAAATCACTGCGGCTTGTACTGAGCTGAGTAACATTAATTAAAGCACAAGCATCAATCTTGCCGAGCTTTAACTGTCAAGTCATCGCCTCTTTTTCAATTGAGTTAATTTAATTTGGCTCAAAGTGATGGATTTGTCCCAATTCATATTGAACTCTAGTTTAATTATTATTTATGATTTACTTCAATGCTATTTTTTTCTTACTAGAATAGAAAAAGATTTATGAACTAAATCTTCTTCTACTTTTTTCTTCTTCTTTGTTTTAGAACAATAAAGATGTATGTATTAAATACATTATTTAAATTTTACCTTTAAAAAATATTCGTAACGTCGTTTCGTACATTAACATTTACATCAACAGTAAATTATTTTTAATTGTTTAACCTAAGTTGGCCTTTATATCCTAATTTGCGATTAAATTAATCGTATTTAATTCTGTGTAATGTGAAATGAAATAATTCTCTTCGTATTTGTTTAGTAAAATCATCGCGTAAATTTTAGTTCTACAAAATGATTTTCAATGCTTTAAAGACAGCCGTTGCAGATCCTGAGTACTCTCAAAATATAACTCAACACCAAATTTAAATGAGAATTTAATGAAAGTTTACGTCCCATTTTAAATAAAGTAACGCCTTATTACCCACTATTTTTAAAGCTTTTTCTAATCGATTTTACTCGTTATAATCTGTTTTAAGTTTATAAACTATGTAAAATGTAAAGCAGAAATATCTATTTACGGCTTCAGATGCTTTAAGCCCAAATAACTATTTATTAAAACTAAAATGAACTAAAGTTTTCTTTTTGAAGTTATGTAAGAAATAGGTTACTCAAATATTAAAATATGCAATTATATTTAATAGTATCTCAAATGAATAGGTAAACATCAATAAAAATTCGCTGATTATGGAGACTCTATTTCTGTAACATAGTTGTAGGGAGTCTTGTGAAAATTTGTAGTGTGTATCTTTTTGTATATAAAAATGTTTTTTATTTACGCAAAAAGTTTCTCAGATACTGTTCTTAACTAATGGCTGAACTAGGGATAATCTAACACCATTAACATTCCTTTGGCGACGAAGTTAAATTGACTTTAAAGGACTCCATTTGCAACCTCTGTTCGTACACTGATAATTAAGAAACACTTAACGGGATCGTTTTAATACATTTTACTATTCTAGTAAATATTATTTATATTTAAAGCTTTATAAACATTTACGTTTACTATTATCTTCTGCACTCATTAACCTGATACGCGGTAATATGCAAAAAGTAAAAAACCATGAAATTAATGAAATAAGAAAAAAATTAAGTTTAAAGAGTTTACGAAGCGTATAGTTTCACGTTGCATAATTAATTGCTGATATATTAATTACGACGGTATATTGTATTACTTTTTTACATTGGTAAACCTAGTTAATTTGCGCTGAAATTCTTTGAACATTGTATAAGTTGGAATCAAAGTCTCCCTGAAAATAGCAATAGAGTGAGTCGTCTTGTAACTGGTTTATTACAACTTTAAAATAAAATTTTAAAGAAGCTATAAATTACATCTAATTTCTCAATCTTGTTGGATTGAGAAATAATAATACATAACAAACAATTTATATAGCACTAATCTAATATTATGGATTCATCAATCTAATATAATAGATAAATTTTAAACACTTCATTAATAAATGCTATGGACGCGACCGTTACAGTGGTTTTCAGTTAAGAGGATAATTCCAACGATAATTTGAATCTCCAAGTACTTATTAGTAACCTCCTTAATTATTTCTTTTATTTACGAGATTATGATTCATATCAAATCCACTAATTTCATTTGCTTAGTTATATATATTTATTCCCTACGTTTCGGATTCTTCCAACATCCATGATCACGGCAGACTAAGTTGCTTAGTCTGTATCCTATGTTTGGAATAACCGCCA